>JASUUH010000137.1:0-4800000 GCA_030449925.1 Citropsis articulata | reverse complement strand
TAAGAATTTAATGTGCCAAAACTTAATTTGTCTACACTAAATTAAAATACAATTTTACCATATTTTATACTAAGATATTAAGAATTCATTGTGCCAAATTCCTATTTTTGTCTGCAATAAATTAAAATTTCAAAATATAAAATATGGATAAAATTAAATAGAAAACAAGTTAATTTATAAAATTAAAAATCGAATTTGATTAAACCATATTTTTTTTACTGAGAGTTTCACCTTCCCCTAACTATGAATATTTAGCTAAACATTTTTGAAATATAAGAAATGATTAAAATTGAAAAACACATAATAAAAATGGAAAATTGAAAATTGAAATAAATCTAATTTTATTGATTGAAAATATATTACAAAGAGAGATGAGGAGAAGAATTTGGGGGGAAAGAAGAGAAGAGAAGGTGCAAGGAGATGTGTTCACCTCCCTTCTCTATTTATATTAATACATGGTAAATCCACACCACACAAATAAAAAAAATCTAATCACATCTTAACCTTACATTTGTCTCACTAATAATCCCTCTAATAAAACATAAACCTAACTTATTCACTCAAGCATATCCAACACATTCCACTAAAAATTACCATACCTAACAAGATAAAAACTTATAATTTTACAATTACCACATTTACCGTGGTAAAACGTAAAAATTTACAACAAAAGTCTCAGATTCTCCTCGATAATGACATAATTTCTCGGACTTCCAGAATCTAAATTTGACATCCGTACATTGGTTTAGAGCCTCCAATTGCATGAAATTATTATTTTTACCTAATAAACACACAAAAATACACAAAATCAAATACTTAGAAAAATGATTAGAAATTCATAATATGTTACACAATTACAAATATAAATTATATTAATAACACAAAATAACATTTTTACTCTATAATAAACATACAATTTTTAATACTAATCGAATATTAACCTAAAGGGCTACACATTATATAATTTTGATGATAACAGACATGTGTCTTAAGTAAATTGATAAATATTGTATTTCACATTTTATTAGTTCTTGAAAGATAATTTTTATGACGAGGTAAATCACGTGAAATCAAGCTCAAGATACTCAACGGACAACGGCGCAGTCAAGATTGAAATTTAGAGATCAACGGACTCATTATTGCGACAATTCTTGTAAAGCCGGTATGATTTAATATATGAATGATTTAACATTTGAGAAGCTCAAGTTTTTATTTAATAAATCATTACTTTTTATAAATCAAAAGTTGTTATATTTATAAGATAAAATGTTTTGTGGATTTGAGTAATTCGGATTAAAATGAAAAAGTTTTGCAATCTTTGATTTTAATAAATATTATTATGAAATCCTGATTTGGACTTATTTGTAAATGTTTAAAATAATTTGGGCCATACTATAATTTATGAAAGCTTGAGGATCCGAGTGTAATCCAAACATTTAAAATCCAAAATTGGATAGAGAGTGATGGGTTAACTGCCTGAGGGCTAGCAACTAGTCGCCTGAGGAAAATTTCATATTTTCAAAATTTAGACTAATGTGAAAAATTTTGAAAACTTTAAAATCTAAAAGTATTATGTTAATTTTAAAAAAGGACATTTTTGAAAAATATTATTATATGTTTGGCCATAGCATAATTTTAGAAAGTTTTAGGACTGACATATTGTTTAAAATAGCTTGAAATTGGACCTTTTTGTAAAATTTTATGATGTTTTAGGCCATAATATAATTACAAAAATTTTTGACCAAAAATGTAATTTTATGAACAATATTACTATAGTAAAATTCAAATTTAATAGTAATTTTACTATACTGGAGTGGCTAGTCGGCTAAATTAAGCGGTTAACCGCTTGGGTGCGGGAATTTGCCTATAACGACTAGTTTTCGGGCTTTAACTATAAAAACCCAACTCCAACTTCATTTTAAAGACTCATGTAAGCAAAAGAAGATCATATAACATATATTGAGCTTCTAAATCACAAAATCATCATAGATTAAATTCTTATTGTGCTATTATTTGCATATCCACATTTAAAGAGAGTTTTTGTTGTATTTTTCATTTTTCATCAAATTGTGAGTGTACAAGTGTGAGAAACCCTTGGGGTGAAGAGACTAGAGGGATAATCTCTTGATTGTAAATGTTCATTGACATCTTAAAAGTCAATTGTGAGAACTTAAAGTCTTGCAACGCTTGGATAGTGAAATCCTCGAGCTTGATTGGCTTAGAGGCGTGGACGCTGGTAGAGATTGCCGAACCACGTAAAACTTATTGTGTTTACTTTCTCTTCCCTTACTATTTTATTATTGTGATTTATTGAATTTATTATTTTTTACATTTGATTAAGGCAATAGATTAAATTATTTTACGAATTGTTTAGCGTAAGTTTTAAAATCTCATTTCATTTGTTGTTCTGTCTCTTAGATAGAATTTGATTTTTATTTCTACTTTGGACAAGCTAGTTTTACTTGTTTATTTAGAGAAGGAAAATCTAATTTGTTTCATGATTCAAAACTAGTTGATTCTGGTTCTTTTTCAGGCGATGATAATCTTCATATGCTTAATGCAATTGCTTCATTTAATAAATCTATGCAATTCAGTACAGGAGATTTAAAAAGAATATTAAAAAATGAGAATTCGATTGTATTATGGCATAGGAGATTGGGTCGTATCTCTATATAGAGAATAAAGAGACTTGTTTCAAAAAAAATTCTCAACCCCTTAGATTTTATAGATTTTAATATTTGTGTTAATTGTATCAAAAGGAAACAAATTAACAAAAAACGATTTGAGACTAACAACACTTTGGACATCGTAGAACATATACATACAAATATTTATGGGTCATCCCTTACGGTTGCTTGGAATGGTCAATAATATTTTATGACATTCATGGATGATTTTTCTCGATATAGATACATGTATATCCTTTATGGAAAATCAGAGTCCTTGGATATGTTCAAAAGTTTTAAAGTTGAAGTTAGGAACCAACTTGGCAAAAGAATAAAAAGTGTTAGATCAGACCGTGATGGTTAGCACTATATCAAATATGATGGTTCGAATGAACTATGTCTCTGACCATTTGCTAAATTCTTAGAAGAATGCAGTCTCTCAGCACACTATACCCAGTTTTCCCACTATAAATGTTGTTATTGAAAGATGAAACAAGATACTTAAGGACATGGTAAGGAGTATGATCTATCATTTTACATTATTAGAATCATTCTTAGGAAAAGCAATTAAGACTATAACATATATCTTGAATTGGGATCCAACTAAAATGAATGACCCCTTACCAGCTTTAGACAAGTAAGAAACCTAGTCTAAAGCACTTGTATGTTTGGGGATGTCTAACTGAGGCAAGGCCCTATGGCCTAATGAGAAGAAACTGGACTCAAGGACGGCGAGTTGATATTTTATTGGATACTCTTAAAGATCCAGAGAATATAACTTTTATGATCCTATGACTAAGTTGATTTTTTAGTTGGAAAATACTCAGTTCTTTAAGGACGTCGAGTTTACCGGGGAAGATATAGTTAGGAACTGTCTTTGAAAAAGAATATGTTAATATTCCCACATATATTATTGGCAATAACCAAGGTCTTATTCGTAACTTTGTTCAAGATACACTAGATCAAGACAACATTGAAGAACTCTTATATAAGAAGTTGTTTCAGAAGAACAAACTTTAACACCTACAAAACCTATAAGGAGATCCACTAGAGAAAGGAGAAGTGCAGTGCCAGACGATATATTGAATTTCTCAAAGAACATAAGGTAGATATTGGAGTAATAGAAGATGATCTGATCAATTTTCGTCAGGCCATAGAAAGTTTTAACTCTTAGAAGTAGATAGATGCCATGAATGAGAAGATAAAATCCATGAAAGATCATAAGATAAGTGATCTTGTCCTATAGCCAGAAGGTGTAATGCCTATTGGCCATAAATAGATATTTAAGACCAATACTATTAGAATCCTCAGAGAGTCTTTCGAAGAAACTGGAAAGAAAGTCTTTTTATAGTTAATGCGTACTTTCTATATAAAGCTCTTTGTGACAAAACGTGCCTTGTGCCTTTCCATATTGATGAGACAATCTATATAGTGCAGCCTAAAAACTTTGTATCAGAAAACCCAAATAACATAGTTTGTAAACTAACAAAATCCATCTATGGCTTTAAGTACGTATCTCAAAGTAATATTTCAAGTTTTATCAAGTAACCATCTCATTTGATTTAAAGATAAATTTGGTCTATAATTGCATATATTATAAGTTCTATGGAAGCAAGTATATTTTTCTGATTTTATAAGTTGATGAGATTTTGCTTACCAGCAATGATATAACTTATTACACAACACTAAGAGATGTTTAGCTAAGAATTTGAGAAGAAAGATCTTAGTAACGCCTCTTTTGTATTTGGCATACAAATATACCAGGATCGCTCTTAGGATATTCTTAGATTATCACAAAAAAAGTTATAGTAAAAAGTTTCTCAAGAGATATGGCATGAAAGATTACAAAGTAGGCGATACCCCTGTCGCTAAAGGGGATAGGTTTACTCTCAATTAGTGCCTTAAGAATTACTATGAGAAAAAGAAAATGGAGAAGATTCCTTATACATCAGTAGTAGAAAGTTTGATGTATGCTCAAATTTGTACACGACTAAGTATTACGTATGTTATTAGGATGTTGGGTAGATATTTAAGTAGGCTGGGAGTAAACCATTGGAAATTAGTTAAATAAATCTTCTGGTAATTATAGAGAAAAGAAAACTACATGCTCATGTATCAAAGGTTAGATCAGCTTAAGATCGTTAGGTCTACTGACTAATTTTGTTAGATGTCAAGATAGTATGAAGTCCACGTCAGGCTACATCGATCTACTAGTTGGTGTAACACTCCACTTAAATATTCATTTTAAAGATGTTTAAAATACCATGCTTTTTATAAATACGGATTAAAAAAATTATACAATAAACAAAACTTTCTTACAAACAATAAGAGTCATACAGAAACTTATTAATTTAAAAAATTTATTATCACATAAAACTAGGATGCTTATTTCTTATTAAAACAAAACTGAAGCACTTATTTGTGATCAAAACAAAACTGAGCCCATCATAAAATCCCAAGGTATGTTATGCCTATTACACTCAGTCTTGGTAAGGACTTGGCGCCGGGTTGCCCTATTCATTGTTACCTGCAATGTAAGGACTTTATGAGCTAATGCCCAATAAGTCACACTTAGATGCATGAATAACTTATTATGCAAATGGATGATCACATTAAGCTTTTAAAAAAAAACCCCGAAAAAATACAAAACAACTTCAATAGGGCCCTAGGTATGTTGCACTATAAGGTTGGCACTTTTACTCTTTACACAATATGCTCTTGGGCCTCATTAGTTGATCTTTTGGGCGTTACATATCGCCGCACCCAAAAGATTTCTTTTTACAACCACATATTCTTCATAATGTACTCCATGATATGCATGTATCTAATGCAATTTACGTCATAACCTCTGAAGTTCCTAAATGCATACAGAATCAACACACAACACTATTTAAGAACAAGATTCTTCAATACAGGTGGCATAGCCGACCATAGCATAATTAAGTATAAGTATCACATATTCGGCGGCAAAGTTGACCATAACATCACATATTAGCCAGCAAAGCCATCCATAGCTTCGCCTATTAGGCAGCAGAGCCGACCATAATAGGATTTAGAATATAACTAATCACATCATAATAGCCATCATAATATAAAAGAATTGTTAAAACTGAACTTAAGTATGAAAAGAATTTTGTCCCTACATTGCAGTTGAAGTGTTACTTATCTCTTGACCTTGACTTCTCTAGACCTTTGTAAATTAAGGATTTCTCTATTCTTGATATTATGACCTAAAGTAGAAGAGAATGTAATTTCTAGGTTGGAGTAAAAATAAAAAGGGGTGGGGGTATTTATAGCATATTATAAACTTATATCATCGCTTATGTTAATAATTTCTTATGTCATCATTCTTTAAAATTAAATATTATAAACTTAAGGACTTGTTAGCTTAAAAACATCCTACGATATTTAAGTGAAAAATTTGTATCTCACAGTTGGTGATACTCTCCTTAGAAGAGTGCTAAACAATCTTTTACAACCTCTTCTACGATGGTAGAAGAATTCATAACATATTGTGAGGCATCCAATCACAAAATATAGTTGCGGAATTTTGTCATAGGGCTACGTATAATAAATGGTATTGATAGATCACTCAACTTATTTTGTGACAATAAATCATTAGTGCCATATTCTAATAATAAAAGGAGCTTGACGAAGTCAAAGTATATAAACATCAAGTTCCTCCTTATTTAAAAAAAGTTCATAGTAGACAGTTGTCTATAGAGCACATCAGAACAAACTCCATGATTGCGAATCCATTTACTAAGCGATTGCCACCCAAAATGTTTTATGAGCACACTACTAGTATGGGTGTCGTGTCATTAAAAAAATTTTAGTTTTAGTAGGAGTTTGTAATTTTAGATGTTGTTATGATATAGATATCTTTTCAGTTATTTTAGTCTATGGATATTTTAGGTTATTTTCTACAAAAATAAAGTTTTGGTTTAATTCACATTCTCAATTTAGTATGGTTTGATCTCATTAAGGTCTAAGACGGGCCAGTTGGAAATAAGCATATTAAGATCATATTGCATGAAATTTCTATACTACACTTCCACATCATGATCCATGTCACTTAGTTGTATTAGCATAGTGACTATTAATGGATCGAGTTATGATAGTTGTAATGAAGGTTGCTTTGATCATATATTGATATGATTGATGGACCAGATTGAATGTAGATACATTATAGTAATGATAGTAAAGTTGAGCTTATACAGTTATTTTTACAAAGCATAGTTATAAAGTTACACATATAGCCCAAGTAGGAGATTGTTGAATCTTTAATCCAACGTTGTTGGATACTTAATCCAACGTTGGACTTATATGTGAACATTTACGTGTTGCGGACTGTCATATAAAGTTAAGCCCAATTACAAGTCATTTATTAAGATTTATAGTAATATGAGCTTTAATGTATCTAATAAAGTATGGGTTTTTAATGTGTAAATGCATAAGTATAATTTCCATTTATATGATAGGGTGAAATAAGAATACCTAAAGACAACAAGGAAAGTTGTCTATATAAGTGGTTATAGTCCTTAGGTCACATAAATTGTTAAATCGTTTCTAATATTGCATCATCAAAGAGAGAGCATAAAGAAATTTAAAAATTTCTCTAGGACAATATGTTGATCTAGAAGGCCAATCACACGACTTTAAACTGTAATTGAACATTATGAATTCAGGTATACTTCCACATATTTTGTTATTAATCATTGGTGATATAAAAATAAATGTTCCTAAATTATGCGTGATGGTTTTCACTAAAAAATATTTATCTCAGGACATCAAGAAGCTTAACACCATAAGCATCAATGAACAGCATAATCTTTATATCTTTCAAGTAATGCCGCCAACACTTGGACCCACATGAATTATAGCAATTAGAGACATCTTCTCTACTCCATAATTGATCATAAACCCACTCAAAGAATCAATTGTCGTCATCTTCATAACTCTATGCTACTACAGTAGTCAATGTCCTAGGAAAACAAATGACTAGAAGACCATTTAACAAAGCTACATAATTTGGTGACAACACATCATTTACATCGATAGAAAATTTTCAGCTTCATGAGGAAGCCAAGGCGTGCCCATCATTATTGATTTGTGATTGACAATAAAAAATGTACATTTAATAAGAATAAAATTATCAATTTTTCACTTATTGTATCGATTAATGCAGTCATTATTCTTAAATTATCTTAACACACCCTAAATATATTTTCTATGTTAAATTAATTTAAAATATATTAATTTTATTTTAATTTTATATTGTAGATATATTTCAAGAATAAAGAGGAGTTGAAACTGGCAGTAGGAACGAAAAAGAGTTACTGGAGGCATTTGAAATGCATTATTGAGAAAATGTAATTACTAAAAAAAATATTTCAAATAAATAAATAAATAAATAAGAAAAAATGGGTGAAAGATGCATTATTGAGAAAATTTGCCACCTGACCATCACACTTCTCAACGTAAATATATATTATAAAAATAAAATAAAATAAAATAAAAAATAATAAAATAAAGAAAGAAGGGTGCGTTCCTTGCCTATAAAAAGGCAAAAAGATGTAGGAAAGGGGGTGATGAGGATAGTTGGGGAGGAGAGAAAGAAAGAAAGCCGAAGAATTCCTTCTTTCTATTTTCTTGTTTTCTTGTGTAATCAATCTTTGTATAATAGATTTTAGAAATTTGTTAAATAAAATGAGTGTTTTGTTTTCCAGTATGAGTGGCTAAATTTTTTAAGGTGAGATAAAAGGTGAAAGCTCAAATAGTCAAATATTGAGTTAATTACTCTTTCAAGAGAGTCCTAAAGTTTATTTTATTTATTTATATTTTTCTTCCTTATTGGTTTCTTTAATGTCATTTTAATTTATAAATACAAATCTCTTCAGATCTAAGTGGTATTTTGACATAACGTTGATACTTTAATATAGTTGTGGCACATTAGGTGCTTAGTCTTATATTTATCACACTAATGGTTAGTTAAAAATTAAATGTCATAATAAATAACTGGTAAATGATATGCAAAATATAAAATTCGAGAGAGTGTTATAACTATAATTTGAAATCTGAGAGTGGATCCTGTAACCTTAACATATTTTTAAATTGATTCAGATTAATTTCTTTTCCCGTATTAAATTTTCTTAACTTAACAAAACTACTAGATTATAAATTCCCTGTGATTTAACCCCGAACTCACCGGATTATATTATAATTAAAAACTTTTTATACTTGGGAGTAATAACACTTTGCATTATTCATTGGAGTTTTGGATTTGGTGAATATAACGGACATGAACTTGGACTCTTAAAATAGTCATTAAGCCCAATAATTGAAATTTAGTTGGCTGATAAATTTTAAAAGTTTAAAAACAAACTGCATTTTTTCTTTCTTTCTTTAAATTTTTGTAATTTGCTTTTTGTATTTATTTTTAATGGTTGATTCAACTGGCTGAATTGTTATTTAAATTTTGTTTTCTTTTGTTTATATGGTCGGTTCTACTACCCATCATTTTAATTTCAGTTTGTTTATATTTGTACATTAATTTGTTTATTTTATATTTTATTATACGGTTGGTTTTAAAATATTGCCTAAATTATTTCTTTTATTTTGCATTTTTTTGCTTATTTAATTTTTCAGTATATTTCTCCAATTTTCATTTAGTTTGCATGAGAAAGTTTGCATGAAGAAGTAAACCTTGATGGCAATTTCAAAAGGCCAAATCTCAGTCCATACTTTAAAACTTACAACTCTGGTTGGGGAAAACACCCAAATTTTAGTTTGAGCAATGACAATTATGCACAATCTTCACAATCAACTCCTTCACATCAAAATTTTCAAAACTCCTAAAGTTACCCACCATATGTCCCACCACCAAGAAAAACCCTAGAAGATACATTTGCATTCGTTTATTAAAAAATAAAAGTCGATTAATAACCAAATGATGCAAATCTTAACTAATTTGGTAGAAACTATCTCTAAACTTACATCTACTTTCACCATGCATGAGAAAGGTAAGTTTCTTGCTCAACCTAAACCAAACCCTAAGAGTTAACAACATTCTCAAATGAGTAATTAAGGAAACCAAAATATGAGCCAAGTCAAATCGGTTATAACCTTTCGTGGTGGTAAAGTTGTCAAAAAACACATTCTAGATCCTTATGAAAGTAGTAAAGATTTAATTTCAAAGAATAAGAAAGAGTCTGTCGAACTTTAACCTATGAAGAAATAACCAACTCTCCTCTTGTACTCCCATTTCCTCAAGCACTAATCCAGCCAAAAAAATCAAACCACAGTTTAGAAATTTATGAAGTTTTAAAACAAGTGAAGGTCAACATTCATCTGTTGGACATCATTCAACAGGTTCTTTCTTATGCTAAATTTCTAAAATATCTATGCACTATTAAAAGAAAACATAAGGTGCAAAAGAAAGCTTTTCTAGTAGAACATGTAAGTTTCATTCTTATAACCAATAGCATTTTGAAATACAAGGATCCTGGTTGTCCAACTATTTTTTGCATTATTGCAGATCATAAAATTAAACATGCTCTACTTGATCTTGGTGCTAGTGTTAATTTGCTTCCTTATTCAGTGTACCAACAACTAAATCTCATTGAGTTAAAACTAACCTCTACCACTCGTTTACTTGCCGATCGGTCAACTAAGGTACCAAAAGGAATAATTGAAGATGTATTGGTCCGGGTCGATAAATTCATATAACCTCTGGATTTTATTGTTTTAGAAACAAAACCATTTGCCGATGAATGCAAACAAATTCATGTTATATTAGTCAATCATTTTAGCTACTGCTAATGTCTTGATTAATTGCAAGAATAGAGTAATGAATTTATCTTTCGGCAACATGACATTGGAACTTAATGTGTTCAACATGTTTAAACGACCTCACAACAAAGATGATGATAGTGAAAATAAGTAGATTGATCTCATTGAGCTAATAATTGAAAAGTACATTCAAGATGAGAATTTTACAATTTTGTGGACATTTGTTTTGCTAATTCTTTTGAATCGAGTAAGGAATTAGACTATGATATTACTAATATACGCTTTATACTTGATTCTATGCAGGTACCTATAGGTGATGATGACTAATGAAACTTTGAAGATACGACACAACTTGAAGAACTAACCGAAGAAGAAGCAATAAAGCTCGAATTTAAGCCCTTACTAGACGAATTTAAGTACACATATCTTAGAGAGCAACAAACTTTTCTGATGGTATTTTCTTCCTAACTCATAAGTGATCAAGAAAGTAAGTTACTGGCTGTACTAAAAAGGCATAACACTGCATTTAGTTAGACCTTAAAAGATATAAAAGGCATTAATCTTTTAATCAGCGCACATCGAATACACTTAGAGGAAATGCCAAAACAACCTGACAACCACAAATAAGAATAACCCTCATATGAAAGAAGTGGTAAAAAATGAGGTCCTTAATCTACTAGGTGTAAGAATTATCTAACCTATCTATGATAGTAAACAGGTAAGTTAAATACAAGTAGTACCAAAGAAATCTAGAATAATTGTTGTAAAAAATGAAAAAGGTGAACCAATCCAAATACGAGTTCCATCTAGTTGGCGCTGTGCGTTGATTATAAAAAATTAAATGATGCCACTAGAATAGACCATTTTTCCCTAATTCTCGAAAGAGTAGTAGGACGCTTGTATTACTGCTTTCTTGATGGTTACTTTGGCTATTATCAAATTCCTATAGCCTACGAAGACCAGGAAAAGACCACATTCACATGCTCATTTCAAACATTTACATTTAAGAGAATACATTTGGACTTTATAATACTCCTGCAATATTTTAAAAATGCATGTTAAGCATTTTTAGTGACATAGTTGAAAATTGTCTAGATGTTTTTTAGGATGATTTAACTGTATTTGGTAATTCTTTTGATATATATCTTAATAATCTGGAAAGATTTTTGGAAAGGTGCAAAAAAGGTCTAGTTTTAAATTGGAAAAAATGTCATTTCGTGAGTACTTTTGAAATTGTCTCTGGTCATGTTGCGTCTTCAAAAGGCATTGAAGTTGACAAAGTGAAAGTTGAAGTCATTTCAAAATTACCCTCACCAAAGACAATTACAGAAGTCTGTTCCTTTTTAGAACGTGCTGGATTTTATAAGAGATTTACAAAAGACTAGTGTCATATCTAGACTACTCTGTAACCTCTTAATAAAAGACATACCATTTAAATGGACTAAAAATTGTCAACAAGCTTTTGAAAAAATAATTAGTATTTTGATATCATCTCCAATAATGCAAACCCCTAATTGGTCTTTGTCTTTTGAGCTAATGTGCGATGCTAGTAATTATGACGTTGGTGTTGTTCTGAGATAAAGGAAAGAAGGTAAGTCTTTTGTTATCTATTACCCAAGTAAAACTTTGAATAATATGCAACTTTTGTTATCTATTACCCAAGTAAAACTTTGAATAATATGCAAATGAATTACACCACAACGAAAAAAAGAGTTACTTACTGTAATATTTAATTAGTTCATCTACCATTGTTTATTCTAATTATGCTGTTGTTCGATATTTAATGTATAAATAGTATGCCAAGCTAAGATTGATACGATGGATTTTGCTACTTCAAGAATTTAACTTGACAATCAGGAAAAAAAAGAGGCCGAAAATGGTATTGTAAATCATCCTTCAAGACTTAAAAATGAGTATTCAATTGATACAACACCGAGTAATGATTTTTTCCTTGATGAATTTGTATTTTCTATTTAAAAAAAAAAGCATTGGTACGCTAATATTGTTAATTATCTTACAATAGGTGAAATGCCATATGTCTAGAGTTCCCAAGACAAGAAGAAATTCTTAACAAAAATGAAGAGATTTAACTAAGATGATCCGTACCGGTTCAAGTACTGTTCTGATCTAATTTTTCGAAGATGCATACTATATAACGAGAATCCTCTTCAAGCATTTAAAAGAACGTTTACATGTAAATTTCACCTGAGAAGCTTGATCTGAGTTTGTAAATCATATCCTATGTGGGATCTACAACTACTATTAGTATCCCACATTAAAGATCTAGAAAAACAGCTCAGAGAAATAGAAGATGGTATTTATGAACTTCAATTGAAACTTGAGGTAAATTCAATAAAAGGAGGAAGATGAGTTACATATTTATTTATATTCATTGTGCGTTTTTATTTTATTGTTCTTCTTCACTTTTGATTTGATTTTGCAGATTTTATTCATTTTTGTGAACTAAAATGATGAATCCAAAGCTTAGGCTTATTAAACGGCAGTGTTTGAAGTGTGTTTAATTAGCTTAGGGTGTCACGAGCTTTGCATGTGACTTACTAAAGATCAAAACGGCAAGGGTTAAAGATGTTTTGGTTATGGTTTAAGTGAAGCATATAAGCGAGCACGTGAAAATGGAATCTAGTTAGTTAAAGAAGTTGTTATCCAGGTGGTAAAAATCTGTGCACTCTGGGTTTAATATCAGCTTGTATATAAGCTGATCAGTAGATCAGTTTCTGATTTAATCATGGAGCATTTTAGATAGAGTTATTAGAGAGAGAAAAAGTCATCTTGTTCTTTGTAATCAACTCTTGTGTTTCTTTATATCATTCATAAAAATCGTCAATAAAACTTATTCTGGTGGCTTCTCCCGTGGATGTAAATTGTATATACTTGCACAACTGAACCACACAAAATCTTTTTTTGTTTTGTGCTTGATTAATTCTTGCTTCTTATTTTTTTATTGTATTCTTTCATAGCCATTTTCATTTCAAAGCTTTCTTAACACTTAAGGTTGTTCATTGGGCTCAAAGCATCTTGGTTTGATCTGATTTGTGGTCTTGGGCAGTAATTGAGTTGCTCAGTCTTATAGCACTATAAATCACTACACTTAGTATCAGAGCAAGGTTAACTAATCAAGATCCAATTATGGCTACACCAAAGATCGATCTTTGGAAGTTTAATATGAAAAATGACTTTAATATGTGGAAAATGAAAATAGAGGCTGCTGGTTAGACAAGGTCTCGGCAATGCAATTTAACCAATGACCAAGAAGGAGGGTAATAAGGTCCCTTCATCAAAGACTCATAAAAAGGCTATTGAGATTGATAGGAAGGCCAGAGAAGCTATAATCTTAAGTCTTGCAGATTCTGTCATACTGGACGTGGTAAAAGAACCCACTGTTGCTGATTTGTGGGCCAAATTAAAGAGTATCTACATGCAAAAATCCCTTACAAATAGACTATATATAAAGAAGAGAATGTTCATAATAAAAATGGTAGAGGGCTCATCTCTTAATGACCATCTTAATGAGCTCAACAAAGTGTGTGACACCTTGGAAATTATTGATGCAGCCCCTTGATGATGAAGATAAAGCTCTTCTATTAATAAGCTCACTACGAAAATTTTATCAATGTTTTTTTGATGCCTTGATGGATGGAAGGCAGACACTATCTCTGGATGGCAAACACTGTCTCTGGATGAAGTTAATTAGCTCTCAACACAAAAACCTGCAGGGTAAACAAGATCATTTGGGAAATGAATTAGGTGAAGGCTTAACAACAAAAGCAAGATCAGAAGGGAGGAAAAAGAAGTAAGGAAAGAACAAAGTAAAGCCAAAGAATTTGAAGCATTTTCTGCATCACAAGGACACTTCAGGAAAGATTGTCCAGAAAAGAAGCTTAAGAAGAAAAGGCTGAATAGAGGTACAGCTATTGCTAAAGATGAAGGGTATGAATCTGCTGGAATGATGAAATAATGTTTTGAGAATGAAAATTAAAGGAGTAATGGATAAATAATGAGTTGGATGATTAATTTTAATAAGAAAATGAGTGAACGATAAAGAAATTTGAGAGTGAAATAGAGAGTTACTGTTCACGCGTGAGGGAGAGGGAGAAGAACAAGTGAAGATAAGATGATTTCAAAGTGTTTAATGAGGGTTAAATGCATGGGTAATGTTTTAAGAGATTGATCTTGGCATAAAAAGAGGTGAGAAATGAAGAAAATTTGAATGAAAACGGAAGGAGGGGTTCACGGTTTTGGTGAGAGAAAAAACAAATAAAAAAGAAAGAAAATTGAAGAAGAAAAGGGCTTCAAACCCGTGACCAAGCGGCTAGCCGCTTGCCACTTGCTCTCGGGTTTGTGGACAGATTCCAAGCTCCAAGCGGCTAGCCACCTGGTTGCTGTCCAGCTGCACTATGTTTGCTTTCCGGCCAATTTTGATCAATCCCGTGATCATTTCTTGATCCCGAAACATCTCAAAAGCCATTTTAATGCATGAATCATGATTTTAAACATTTAAAAGATGATTAATCCAAATAAATAATTCATCCATCAAGCATATATTATGAAGCACATAAGCATTCAAAAATGAATAAATCAAACACCTCACATACCTATCATGCTCAAACACTTCATAAACATCAACAATCACCAAGCAAACAATTTTAATAGATTCAACAACATAATTAGAGATGTTAATACGAAAATTCCATCATCCCAAGTTCATGTCGAATTTTTGAAAGTTTTTCTTCGCAAAAGGATTTTGTAAAAATATCGGCAAGTTGTTTTTCCGTAGAGATAAATTCTAATGCAATATCACCCTTTTGAACATGATCTCTTAAGAAATGATGTTTAATCTCTATATGCTTGGTTCTAGAGTGTTGAATGAGATTCTTTGATAGATTAATAGCACTAGTATTATCACACTTGATAGGAATTTGTTCAAGATTAATGCTATAGTCTTTAAGTGTTTGTTTCATTCAAAGAGCTTGTGCACAGCAACTACCTGCGGCAATATACTCTGCTTCAGTGGTTGAGAGTGCAACCAAATTTTGTTTCTTACTAAATTATGAAACAAGTGAATGACCTAGGAAATGGCAAGTTCCACTAGTACTTTTCCTATCGACCTTATAACCAGCAAATCGACATCCGAATAACAAGTTAAATCTATATGAATTCCTCTAGGATACCAAAAGCCAAGATCTATGGTTCCACTCAAATAACGAAAAATTCTTTTAACTGCAAGCAAATGAGATTCCTTGGGATATGATTGAAATCTTGCACACAAACATACACTAAACATGATATCGGGTCTACTTGCAGTTAAATAAAGTAAAGAGCCGATCAAACCTCGATATTTTTTAATATAAACTTCTTTACCTTTTTCATCTTTGTCAAGCTTGATTGTTCTGCTCATTGGAGTACTCTTGGTATTTGAGTCATCAATGCCAAATCTCTTGAGCAAATCTTTGACATATTTAGCCTGGTTGATGAAGATTCCCTCATTGTTTTGCTTGATTTAAAGTCTAAGGAAATACTTCAATTCTCCCATCATGCTCATTTCAAATTCCTTACTTATACAAGATGAAAACTTCTTACATAAAAACTCATTAGTAGAAAAAAAAAATAATATCATCAATATAAATTTGAACAACAAGTATGTCTTGGCTCTTATGCTTAACAAATAGAGTAGTATCCGCTTTTCCCATTGAAAAACCGTTATCTAGCAAAACATTTTTAAGCCTATCATATCATGCTCTAGGTGCTTGTTTCAATCCATACAATGCTTTTGATAACTTATAAACATAATCTGGAAATTTTTCATTTTTAAAACCAGGGGGTTGTTTCACATAAACTTCCTCCGCAATATAACCATTTAGAAAAACACTTTTGACATCCATTTGAAATAAAATGAAATCTTTATAACATGCATATGCTAACATTCTAATGTGTTAACATATATGTTTACATATTATTGATTTTGATGATAACAAATAAGATTAAGAATGATTAGGTTTTTAAAAGGTTAAATTATTTTTATACGTTTTAAATAAATCATTATTTTCACATTATAAAGGTTTTATATTTAATGGAAAAATGATTTTATGAAATTGGTTATTGTTCAAGTTTATGGTTTAATTGAAAGTGTCTTGAAAACTTGAAAATCAACAAGTATTGTTTGAAATTCTGGAGAATGAATCATTTGAAAAAATTATAGTATTTTGGGTCATTTTATAATTTTAAAAAATTTTGGGATTCACAAAGTATTATTTAAAAAACTCTGAATTTGGACATATTTGTAAAGTTTTATAACGTTTTGGGTCATAGTACAGTTATGGAAAGTTTTGGGGTAAAACTATAATTTTCGATAAACAGTTCACTGTAGCAGTCACTGTAGCAAACGGCTAACCGTTTATTTAAAACGGCTAACCGATAATTTCCAGAAAGCATGTTCTACAAAGTTTTGTTAAAATGATGTTTCTGGAAATTAACCTTAAACCGTTTACAGCAAAACGGTGAACCGTTTATTTCCAGATTACTAACCTTGAACCGTTTAGTAAGAATGGTTAAACCAAATTTATTTTGCAGGTCTCTGGAAATTAACCTTGAACCGTTTACAGAAAACGGTGAACCATTTATTTCCAGATTACTAACCTTAAACCGTTTAGTAAGAACGGTTAAACCAAATTTATTTTGCAGGTCTCTGGAAATTAACCTTGAACCGTTTACGAAAAACGGTGAACCGTTTATTTCCAGATTGCTAACCTTGAACCGTTTAGTAAGAACGGTTAAGCCAAATTTATTTTGCAAGTCTCTGAAAATTACCCTTGAACCGTTTATGGAAAACGGTAAACCGATTATTTCCAGATTGTTAATCTTGAACCGTTTAGTAAGAACGGTTAAGCCAAATTTATTTTTGTAGGTCTCTGGAAATTAACGGTGAGCCGATAGTGACTAATGGTCAACTATTTATTTGAAATTCAGCCCAACGGTAACTTTGACCAGCGCAAACGGTTAACCGCCAGCAGCTGATTCTTGATCGTATGGACTCTATTACTCACGATCAGCAGCAGCTCCGGACTCAGATTCAGACATTTCAGGAGCAGAGCATTGATCATCAGTATGAGATCATTGCTGCACAGCGACAGATTCTGGGGTACTTTGGGTATGACCCTGGTAGCACCTCTGCAGGAGCCCCCTCTTCGCGACCTACTTCGGCACCTACATCTTCAGCACCTCTTTCCTCGACTCCCACTTCTACACGACCTCCAGCTTCGAGACCTTCCTCTTTGCGACCCTCTTCTACGTGACCTCCCGCTTCGCGGTGAGCTTCTTAGTTTTCTATTTTTTTGTTTCGCACATATATTTCATGTTTTTGACTGTTCTATGATATTTTTTTATTTTGCATTCTCTATTCTTGTTGATCTTGTGGATTGGTATTTGATATGGATGCTTTCTCTCTATATTTTCTGTTTGTGTGAATTGAATGGCTTTGGAGATGTTGGGTTGTGAAATGCTTGATTTGTTATCTTTGGAAGTATTTTATTCTCATGGTTGTATTTCGGGATTTTGCCATTTTTCAGGGGAAACTCTGCCGAAATTTTTGCTATTCTATTTCTCTAATCCTTCTTATTCTTAAGTTTTGTTTTTGATGATGAAGGGGGAGAGATTTTGCACTTGTTTTTGCGAAACTGTTATAATGACAAAATTGTTTTTAGTCATATTGGTAGGGGGAGCATATAGTTAGGGGGAGTAAAAGCAAAGTTTGTCATCATCAAAAAGGGAGAGATTGTTAACATAAAAATGTTCTTTTTATTGATTTTGATGATAACAAACCTTTTGATAAATATGTTGGAGTTTTCATAATTACAAACATTTTCTTAAAAGCCAGAAGTTTTCTATGAGTATTTACAAATTTTTGAGAAACTGGAACATCTCTACAAAAATGTGTATTTCTGGGCAAAATCGGTGAACCGTTAATATTAACGGTTAACCGATAAAATGCAGAGAAAGGTTATTGTCTAATGCTTCAACCGATTATTTTAAAACTTGCCAAAAATCAGCCACTGGATGTAAACGGCTAACCGCTTATTTTAACGGCTAACCGTTTATGGTAAAGCTTTACTTCGAAAAGGATTATTTCTTAAGCCTTAACCGTTAAGCATTTTTGTGTTATAGGTTACTGGAATTAAACGGCGAACCGTTAACGGTTAACCGAAAATATTCAGCAAGGATTTTTGTGCTAACCTCTTACCGTTTAAAGCAAACCAGTAAGTGTGTTGTTTTTAAAGGCTACTGGAAATAACCGGTGAACCGTTAATCCATAACGGCTAACCGATAATTTCCAGAGAGGCATACTTTGTTAAGCCTTAACCGTTTAGTGAAAACGGTTAGCTGAAATGAGTTGTGTATGCTTCTGGATTTTACCGGCGAACCGTTAACGTGTAAACGGCTAACCGATAATTTCCAGTATGTTATTGTTTGCTAAAGCCTTAACGGTTTAGCCAAAACAGATAGAAGATTTTTGTTGTGCAGGTCTCTGGATTTTAACGGCGAAAGGGTAAGTGACTAACGGTCAACCGTTTATTTGAAATCCAGCACAACGGTAACTTTGACCAGCGCAAACGGTTAATCGTTAACGGTTAACGGCGATCCGTTTTCTGGGAAAAAGGCTATAACGGCTAGTTTTCAGCTCCAAGTATAAATAAACTCATTCAAATCATATCAAAGATTGATCACAACACGACCATTGAGCTTATACACGTTTATACAATCTTCATAGAGCTTTAAACACATTCTTGCTTCATCCTATTCACACATTGGGCTTTGATTTGTAATCTTAAAGATTGTGTGAGAGAAGAACAACTTGTAATTTTTATTTTGAGTAATTGTAAGTGTTGGGATACACTTGGACTAAGAGATTGGGAATAATCTCTTGTTGTAAAGGTTTATTGACACCTTGGAAGTCAATTGTAATCTTTTGAGGCCTTGGTGGCTTGCTTAGTGGAATCCTCAATCCCGGTGTGCTTGGAGGCGTGGACGTAGGCGGGGATAGCCGAACCATGTAAAAATCATTGTGTTTGATCTCTCTTACCCTATCTCTTTACTTTTCATTGCACATTACTTTGTTTATTTCGAAATTTGTTTGCTTAGTTATTATTTCATTGAATTTTATTTGCTTAATTTTTAAAAACCCAATTCACCCTCCCTCTTGGGTTGCCTAGTTAGTATTTCAGTCTTGAACAACCACTGTCCAAGTACCATTTATTTTTCTTCTTCTTCAAGCCCTGAAGTGAAAATTTCAAGTCTTAGGTACCCAAACCGTTTTGGGTCCTTGAGTGCTAGCAATAGTTCCTTTTGGAACCCAAATATATTTCACACCATAATATGCATTTCTTTTCACAGGACATCTATTTTTCACGTGACCATTTCCATTACAATAATGACAAACAATCTTATGATCACTTGTGGAAGTAGCTTTAACAAAATAATTATTATAATACTTTTGCCTTAAGTTAGGCTTATACCCAAGTCCTCATTTATCACATATACATTTTTTTATAGTTAAGCAAATTATCCAACATCTTTTGCCCATTTGTGAATTTTACCACAATTTCATGTAGCTTATTATTTTTCTTCTTAAGCACTTCATTCTCTTTTATCAATTCTTCAACATGTGATTTTTCATGCTCATATGAGATATTAGGTTTCTCATTTGATAATACAACTCTATCATGCAATGTTTTATTCTCTAGTTCTAGGCATGTAATCTTTGCACTTAACAATTCATTTTCATTTTTTAGCTCTACCATTTTCTTTTTAAGACATACTTTCTTTTTACCAATTTTCATCAAGTCATCATGCGATTCTTTAAAAACATCATGTAATTCATCATAAGTATGAAGATCATTTACCTCATCTAGCTTATCATTCGATTCATCTCCAATTGCTATGAGAGTTAGATTTGTCATTTCTTAATGCTCTTCATCATCACTCGTTTCTTCATCGCTATCATCCCACGTGGCCACCATTGCTTTCTTCTTAAACTTGTTGAGAAGAGGGCATTTAGATCTTATATGGCCAGGCTTCTTACAGTCATAGCATTTGATTACTTTCTTCTCCTCCTTAGGGTTCTTGAAGTCTCTAAATTTTCTTCCCTCACCGGTTTTCTTTAAAAATTTTCTGAACCTCCTTGCTAGCATAGCTTACTCCTCATCTTCCGACTTACTTTCCCCATCACTCTCATATTTTGTGACTTTGAGAGCAATGCTTTTCTTTTTCTACTCATTGCCTTATTCGGCTGCTAAATCTTCCTCATAAGAAATAAGAGAAACAATTAAATCATCAATAGGTAAGACATTTAAATCTTTGGCTTCCTCAATGGCAGTTCTTTTTTGTCTCCATTGCTTAGGTAGCGATCTAATGATTTTCTTAACTTTCTCGCTATTTGAAAAGGTCTTTCCTAGGGTTCCTAGAGTGTTCACTATGTCCCTAAATCTAGTATACATAGAATATACACTCTCATTTTGTTCCATTTGAAACAATTCATATTGTCGAGTGCACCTACTAATTTTAGACTCTTTCACTTGATTCGTGCCTTCATAAACAACTTCGAGTTTGTGCCAAATTTCATAAGCGCTTTCACAACTATACACTCTATGAAATTCTTTCTTATCTAATGCACAAAATAAGGCATTCATAGCTTTGGAATTTAGAGAAGTTTTTCTCTTTTCCAATTCATTTCATTCCCGTAAAGCTTTTCGAATATCTTCCCCGACTTCATTTTTAGTCAAAGGCATAAATGGACCATCACATACAACTTCCCAAATTTCATAATCTAGGGCTTGTAAATAAATTCTCATCCTAGTTTTCCAATATGGGTAGTCATTTCCGTCAAAGAACGGTGGTCTAGTTGTGGATTGTCCTTCCCTAAAGGTTGAATCACGTTGGGTTGCCATGAATATTTGACTCTAGATGGTTAAGTCCTAATAAGAGAACCACGCTCTGATACCAAATGAAATGCAAGTTATGCAACCCAAGAAGGGGGGTGAATCGGGATTTTAAAGAAAAAGCTAAACAAATTGCACAATAATTTAATCTAACGAATTAATAAACACAAAAACAATAAATTTTATAACAATCAAATCAAAAATAATAAATTGAACAATACTTAAAAATAAAAGAGTAAGGGAAGAGAACGCAAACACAATAATTTTTACGTGGTTCGGCAATCTCCGTCTACATCTACACCTCCAAGCCAACCAAGCTCGAAGATTTCACCATCCAAGTTTCTCAAGACCTTAAGTTCTTTACAATTGACTTCAAGGTATCAAAGAACATTTACAATCAAGAGATTATCGCTCCAATCTCTTCACTCCAAGTGTTTCTCTCACTTGAACACTCACAGCTTGATAAGAAAAAGAAAATTACAACAAAAGCTCTCTATAAGAGTGGATTCACAAATAATAGCACAATGATGATTTGATCTATGAAGATTTTACGAATTGGAAGCTCAATATATGTTATAAGATCTTGTTTATGCTTGCATTAGACTCTAAAATGAAGTTTGGGTTGAGTTTTTATAGTTAAAGTCCGAAACCTAGCCGTTATAGGCAAATTCCTGCAACCAAGCGGTTAGCTGCTTGATTTATCCAGCTAGCTATTATGAACAGTGAAATTACCATTACATTTGAATTTTGCTACAGTTACACTGTTCATAAAGTTATAATTTTACCCAAAACTTTCTTTAATTATACTATGGCCTAAAACGTCATAAAACTTTACAAACTGATCCAATTTCAGAATTTCTCAATAAAGTGTCATTTCTAAAATTTTTTGAAATTATTCTATGGCCCAAACTATAATAAATTTTTTTCAAAGAAGTCTTTTTCAAGTTTTAATATAATCGCTATAAATTTTAAAGTTCTCAAAGCCTTTCACTTAGGCCTTCAATCTTTTATAACTTACAATATGTCCCAAAAGTTTTAAAACTTGACAAATAAGTCCAACTCTGAAATTTAAAACTTTTTCATTTTAAACCAAATTTCTCAAATCCATAAAATATTTTATCTTATAAATATAAAACCTTTTAGATTGTGAAAAGTAATTATTTACTAAATAAAATATTGAGCTTCTCGAATGTTAAATCAATCATAAATTAAATCATACCGACTTTACAAGAATTTGTCCGTTGAGTTCTAATCTATATTCTTGATTTCGCCGTTGGCCGTTGAGTGTTTTGAGCTTGATTTCACTTGATTCACTTGCATACAAATTATCCTTCAAAAACTAGTAAACTTGTGAAATACAATATTTATTAAAAACACTTAATACATATATTTGTTATCATCAAAATTATAATATATGTAGCCCTTTAGGCTAACAGAGTTAAAAGACCAACAAATAGAAGAATAGTAGGCTGCAAGTGGATTTTTAATATCAAGGAAGGCTTGACAAGCTCAAAATGAAGGAGATTTAAAGCAAGGCTTATAGAAAACGGGTATACACAGAAGGAGAAGGTTGACTTCAAGGAAATATTCTCTCCTGTAGTCAGGCATGCTTCAATAAGGGTGATTCTATCACTAACAGCAGTTCAAGACATGAAGCTTGATCAACTTGATGTCAAGACTGCTTTTATACATGGAAGACATCAAGAAGAAATATTCATGACTCAACCTGAACGATATAAAGATCCTAATAAGCATAAACATGTGTGTTTGCTTAATAAATCTCTTATGGATTAAAACAGTCCCCTAGGCTATGGTACCTTAGATTTGATGAATTCATGGTTACACATAGATTCATGAGATGCAATTATGATTATTGTGTGTATTACAAGTTATTGAAGGATGATCTCTACATATACCTCCTCTTATATATAGGTGACATGCTGATAGCTTCTAAAGAAATGAAAGAAATAGAAGATTTCAAGGAAATCATAAGCTCTGAGTTTGATATGAAGAATTTAGGGATTGCAAAGAAATTTTTTAAGGTGGAAATTGAAAGAAATCGAATAGCTAATCTCATGTTTATGTCACAGAACAAATATTTTACTAGGGTACTTGACACATACAAAATGTTGAACTCTAAACTAATATTGACTCCCTTAGCAGCTCACTTCAGGCTTAGTAACTTGTAGTGTCAAAAAACAAGTGAAGAGAAGCTGGAAGTAGGAAATGTACTTTATGCCAATTCAGCGGTATGCCTTATGTATGCCATGGTCTTCACAAGACTAGACATATCACATGTTGTCAGTGTTGTGAGTAAATATATGGCATCTCCTGATATGGAGTACTGAAAAGCAGTAAAATTGATAATGAGGTATCTATCTGGTCCAGACATTGAGCTGTGGCCTGGTATATGATAAAAATAAGGGAAGTTATGAAGGATCGCTGGGATATGTGGATTTAGATTATATAGGAGATTTAGACAATAAGAGATCCTTAACTGATTACATGTTCATGTTTGATAGTTGTCTCATTAATTGGAAAGCTACTCTGTAACATGTGGTGGCTTTGTCAACTACAGAGGCAGATTACACAGCTGCTATTAAAGCTGTAAAAAAGGCACTATGGCTGCAAGGATTAATGGGTAACTAAGTATAAAACAGAAGACTATAATAGTTTTTTGTGATAGCTCAAGTGCTTTTTACTTGTGTAGGAATCTCGCACACCATGAGAGGACAAAGCATATAGACACTAAAATCTATTTCACTTGAAATGAAGTATCAAAAGGAGTTGTGAAAATGTCCAAGGTTCATACAGATAAGAACCCTACAGACATGCTCACTAAAGTGGTGTCAACGGCTAAGTTCAAGGTGTGCTTGAGCCTAGCTGGCTTGGGTGACTGCTGATTACTTGAGGATTTAGAGAAGGAGACAGATTGAGAGGTTTTGATTCAAGGTGGAGAAATGTGGACCAAAATGATGAATACAAAACCCGGGCTTATTAAACGACAGCATTTGAAGTGTGTTTAATTAGCTTAGGGTGTCACA
Source organism: Citropsis articulata (assembly GCA_030449925.1). Taxonomy (NCBI): domain Eukaryota; kingdom Viridiplantae; phylum Streptophyta; class Magnoliopsida; order Sapindales; family Rutaceae; genus Citropsis; species Citropsis articulata. The sequence goes on along the minus strand of JASUUH010000137.1, from coordinate 4,775,550 downwards.
AGCTTTACGTGTGCCTTACTAAAGATCAAAACGGCAAGGGTTGAAGACATTTTGGTTGTAGTTTTAGTGAAGCATGAGGACGAGCGCGTGAAGATGGAATCTTGTTAGTTGAAGAAACTGTTATCTAGATGCCAAAAATCTGCACATTCTGGGTTTTATATCAGCTTGTATATAAGCTGATCAGTAGAGCAGTCTCTGATCGAATCGTGGAGCATTTTAGAGAGAGTTATTAGATAGAGAGAGTCATCTTGTCTTTTGTAATCAACTCTTGTTTTGCTCTGCATCATTAATAAGAATCGTCAACAAAACTTATTCTGGTGGCTTCTCCTGTGAATGTAGATTGTGCATACTTACACAATTGAACCATATAAAATCTTTCTCTGCTTGATTAATTCTTGCTTCTTCTTTTTTATTGTGTTCTGCTTATAGCCGTTTTCATCTCAAAGCTTTCTTAACACTTACGGTTGTTTGTTGGGTTCAAAGTATCTTGTTTTGATCTAATTTGTGGTCTTGGACAGTGATTGAATTGTTCAATCTTATAACACTATAAATCCCTACAGTTTCTTGATAAGTTTAGATTCACTCTCCCATATAAATGGTGGATGACAATGCTCTGTGACTTTATAAGTCAGTATTTTTAATTTCCCACAATAACTAAAAACCCAAAATCAAACATAGAAAAAATATAACATAAATTGCATAAGTATTTTGCTTCTCTCCCTCAAAATACTCTTGAAAAGATTTATAAAGTTCGTTGTGAACGACTGCATTTGTTAATGAAAGCACAATAATAAATAAGGGAAAAGAAAACCAACACAAGGATTTTTACGTGGTTCGATAATTCCGCCTACGTCCACGCCTCTAAGCAACCCAAGCTTGAAGATTTCACTATCCAAGCGTTCCAAGGCTTCAAATGCTTACAATTGACTTCTAAGGTCCACTAAACCTTTACAACAAAGAGATTATTTCCTAATATTTTTACTCAAGTGTCTCACATACTTAAATATTCACAAATTTGATGAGGATTTGAAAATTAGAACAAAAACTCTCTTAAAGAGTAGATATATAAAATAAAGAACAAAGATGATTTAATGTATAATGATTTGTGAAATGAAGGCTCAGTATATATTGTGTGCTTTTTGTTTATGCTTGTAAGAGAGCTTGAAAATGAATTGGATTTGAGTTTATATAGTTTGAGCTTAAAAACAAGTCGGAATATAGATTCTTCTCAATCATAAGAGCATTTATCCAACCAACATCTTCCAACAATTGAAATAAATTTCTATTACTTATGTTGAGACTATGCAACCAACCCGGTAAAATGAAAAAAATAGGGAGTGCCTCACGAGTCATGAAATGGTGGTGAAATCGTTTAACTAAATTCTTAGCTGGAAAGTGCATGGATTCAAAGTTGGATTAATTGGAAGAGTCCCCTACTTGTCATGATCTCCTGGCTTATTGAACCGGTTCTTTTCCTTTTCTTCAAATTGCCCTTGAACTGGACAGGATGATTTTGAGAGTTTTGAAAGCGAATAAAGTAGTTGAATGAGAGATGATGAGGATTAAAAGTGATATTGAGATACAATTTGGTTAAAATGACGTAAGAGGAAGAAATCTAGAGAGAGATAAATCGGTTAAAAACCTAAATTTGATTTGGGATCTAGGGAGTTTGATGTTGAAAATGGTTTTGGGAGATGATTTTAGACAAAAGAATAAATGGGGAATGAGTTTTATGATTCAATTTAGATTGAAAAATGATAAAGAAGATGGATTTTGGAGTGAAAAAGAGAGAAGAAGAAATAGCTTTTAAAGAGAGAAAGGAAAAATGATTTGTCAAAACAAGTGAAGAAGATGAATAGTTTTAAAAGAAATGCGAATCCAGCTTACTGTTTAGCAGAACTGGCTGGCCGGTTTTGAGGAAGAAAGTTCCCTTTCGAATCCAACTTATTGGATTAAATAACCGGCTAACCAACTGTGATGAAGTGAGATGAAAACTAAAACCGGTTTTTCATATTTAATAACCAATTATCGGGTACAGTCCAGCAAAGGCAAACAAGAATCCAGCTTTCCAAAGCCAAATTGGCTTATCAGCTTTCCAAATTCGGTGATCCGATTTTGTCCAACAAGTGTCAAATTACATCCGGTTTTTCATTATTTGGCTACTCGATTTTGGTCCAGTGAGCAACAATTTAAGAAACAACTTTCCAGTTGATTAGAAGTGGTATATCGATTAGGCTTTGGAAAATATTTTTTAAATTTGGTAGGCTTTTAGACTTGTATTATACACACTAATTTATTTGTGGCTTAATAATTGATCAATTTTAAATCATTCTATGATTCAAAACCTTTCAATAAGCCATTTAAAACATGAAACATAAATGCATACAAGAGTAAAAATATTAACTTAATTAACAAATCATAATTCGAGATGCAATATACATCATTCCAAGCTCATGTCTTATCTTTATAAAATACTCTTCAGTAAGAGGTTTTGTAAAAATATCTGCCAGTTGATTTTTATTAGAAACAAATTTAATTACAACATTTCCTTTTTAAGCATGATCTCTAATAAAAATGATGTCTAATTTCTATATGCTTGGTTCTAGAATATTGAATGGGATTCTTGGATAGATTAATAACACTAGTATTGTCACACAAAATAGGTATTTGATCAAGATTAATAGCATAGTTTTTAAGAGTTTGTTTCATCCAAAGGGCTTGTGCACAACAACTACTTGTAGTAATATATTCTGCCTTGTTAGTTGAAAGTGCAACCGAATTTTGTTTCTTACTAAACCAAGAGACAAGAGAATGACCTAAGAAGTAACATGTTCTACTTATACTTTTTCTATCAACCTTATAACCGGCAAAGTCAGCATCCGAATAACAAGTTAAAACAATATGAGTTCCCCTGGGATACTAAAAGTCAAGATTGATAGTGCTTATCAAATATCGAAAAATTCGTTTGACAGCAAACAAGTGCAACTTCTTAGGACAAGTTTGAAATCTAGCACACATGCATACACTAAACATAATCTCGAGCCAACTAGCAATCAACTAGAGTAAAGATCCGATCATACCTTGATATGTCTTTATGTCAACCTCTTTCTCATCTTTATCCAGCTTGATAGTAGTACTCATTGGAGTACTTTTTGCAGTTCCATTATCATAGCCAAATCTTTTGAGTAGATCTTTCACGTACTTGGCTTGATTTATGAAAGTTCCATCCTTATCTTGTTTTATTTGCAGTCTAAGGAAGTACTTTAGCTCTCCCTTTATACTCATTTTAAATTCTCCACTCCTTGGGGAGTGTTTGAGAAGTACTTTCATTTTTCTTTGTATTTGTTTCTTTATGATGCTCCTTTTTCAATTCCATGTGGTGCATCCTTTTGATTGTCATTTAATGACTCTTCTTATAGTTCTTTATCTCCATTATTATCAATAAGGACTTTCTCTGCAGAGAAATGGTTAGACTCATCAAATGTAACATGCATAGATTCTTCCACAACCAAAGTTTTTTTATTATACACTCTATAAGCTTTGCTTGTGTTTTAATAACTAAGGAAAATACCAACATCAGATTTTAGATCAAATGTACTAAGGTTATCTTTTGTGTTCAAAATAAAACATTGCATCCAAAAACTTTAAAATAACCAATATTGGGTTTTTTATCTTTTCAAAGCTCATGGGAAGTTTTATTGAGATGAGATCTAATCAATACATAGTTCAAAACATAATAGGCAGGGTTGACGGCTTCGGCCAAAAAATACTTAGGTAAAGTATTGTCATTCAACATAATCCTAGTCATGTCATGAATAGACCTATTCTTTCTCTACAACTTCATTTTGTTGTAGAGTTCTAGGAGATGAAAATTGATGCTCAATGCCAAACTCATTACAAAAACTTTGAAATATATGATTTTCAAATTTTCCACCATGATCACTTCTAATACAAGAAATAACATATCCCTTTTCATTTTGAACCTTTTTATAGAAAACTCTAAATGCATCATAGGCATCATCCTGATTAGCTAAGAATAATACCCATGTGTATCTAGAATAATTATCCACAATTATAAATGCATAATAGTTGTCACTTAAACTACTATATCTAGAAGATCTAAACAAATCCATATGAAGTAATTGAAGTGGTTTTAAGGTAGAGACATTGTTCTTGTTTTTTAAAGAAGTTTTGATTTTTTTTCCAAATTGGCAAGCTTCACAAATTTTATCTTTTTGAAAACTTATTTTTAGAACACCTTTAACCAAATCATTTTTCGAGATTTTGAGATCAAATCAATACTTGCATGACCTAGTCTTCTCTGCCATAACCAATCATCATCATGCCATGTGAAGAAACATTTATCATTTGTAGATGTACAATCTATATTAATGGTATAAACATTAACACATCTATTTCCTATAAATAAAATATTGCCATCACATGCATTCTCAATAAACCTTTATCATATAATTGACTAAAGGTAAGCAAGTTGTGTGTTAAGTTTTCAACCAAACACACATTTTCAATAAGGGTAGATGATACATTACCAACATTGCCAATACCGATGATCTTTTCTTTTGTATTATCTCCAAATGATACATCTCCACCATTTTCGATCTTGGTAAAACTTGAGAACCAAGAATAATTCCCTATCATGTGTCTTGACCAACCATTGTCCAAGTACCATTTATTTTTCTTCTTTTTCAAGCCTTGCAGAGAAAATCTCAAGTCTTAAGTACCTAAATCTTTTGGGTCCTTGAGTGTTAGCAATGGTTCCTTTTGGAACTCAAATATATTTTACACTATAATATGCATTTATTTTTAATCGACGTCTATTTTTCATACGACCATCTTGATTATAATAATAACATATAATTTGATTGTTAATAGATATACTCTTCATAAAGTAGTTCTTATTATACACACATTTTTTTCGAATTAGGCTTATAACTAAGCCCTCCTTTATCAAACACACATTTTTGTGAATTAAGCAAGTTATCCAACATCTTTTACACATTTGTAAATTTTAATACAATTTTATTTATTTCATTATTCTTCTTCTTAAGCACTTCATTCTCTTTTATCAATTCTTCAACATGTGAATTTTCATGCTTACATGAAGTACTAGATTTTTCATTTGGTAATGCACCCTATCATGCAATGTTTTATTTTCTAGTTCTAGGCATGTAATCTTTGTACTTAGTGATTTATTTTCATTTTTGAGCTCTACTATTTTCTTTTTAAAATATACACTCTTTTTACTAATTTTCATCAACTCATCATGTAATTCATCAAAAGTAGAAAGATCATTTACCTCATCAAGTTCATCATCTGATTCATCTCCAACTACTATGAGAGCTAGATTTGTCATTTCCTGATGCTCTCCATCATCAATTATTTTCTCATCACTATCATTCCACATGGCCACCATGTCTTGCTTCTTGAATTTGTTGAGAAGTGGGTACTCCGATCTTATATAGCCAGGCTTCTTACATTCATAGCATATGATTTTACTCCTTTATTCTCCTTTTGGTTTTTGAGGTTTCTAAATTTTCTTCACTCACCGGTGTTCTTCAAAACTTTTCTGAACCTTCTCGTTAGCATAGCCAACTCTTCATCATCCGGCTCACTTTCCCCATCACTTTCATATTTTGTGACTTTGAGAGTAATGCTTTTCTTTTTCTCCTCATTGCCTCTTTCGACTGCCAAGTCTCCCTCATAAGAAATAAGATAACTAATTAAATCATCAATAGGTAAGATATTTAAATCTTTAGCATCTTCAATGACAGTCTTTTTTGGTCTTCATTCCTTAGGTAGTGACCTAATAATTTTCTTAATTTTCTTGCTATTTGATGTTCACTATGTCCGTAAATCTAGTATATATAGATTACACACTCTCTCATTTTGTTCTATTTGGAACAATTCATCTTGTCGAGTGTACCTACTAATTTTAGACTCTTTCACTTGATTCATGCGTTCATAAATAAGTTCAAGTTTATACAAAATTTCATTAGCACTTTCACAACTAGACACTTTATGAAACTCTTTTTTATCTAGTACATAAAACAAGGCATTCATAGCTTTGGGATTGAGAGAAACTTTTCTCTTTTTCAAATTATTCCATTCCTGTAAAGGTTTTAGAATATCTTCCCCGAGTTCATTTTAGTCAAAGGCATAAACGGGCCATCACATACAACTTCCCAAATTTCATAATCCAGTGCTTGCAAATAAATTCTCATCCTAGTTTTTTAATACGGGTAGTCATTTTTGTCAAAGAACGGTGGTCTAGTTGTGGACTATCATTCCCTAAAGGTTAGGTCATTTTGGGTTGCCATTGATCTTTATCTCTAGACAGTTAAGTCTAAACAAGAGCACCTTACTCTGATACCAAATGAAATACAAGTGATGCCCAAGAGGGGAGGTAAATTGGGATTTTATAAACTTATCCTAATCAAGCCACGCAATAATCCAATCAATGCCTTAATAAATTCGAAAATAATAAGTTCAATGAAAGGACAATAATAAATTAGCAAGGGAAAAGGAAACAAACAGACAAAGTTTTACCTGGTTTAGCAATCTCTGCCTATGTCCACACCTCCAAGCAACCTAAGCTTGAGAATTTTACTATCCAAGCCTTCCAAGACTTCAAATGCTTACAATTGCCTTCCAAGATGTCAATAAACCTTTACAACAAAGAGATTGTCTCTCAATTTCTTCACTCAAGTGTTTCACACACTTAAACACTCAAAACTTTGATGAAGAAATGAAACTTACAATAAAAACTCTCTTAAAGAATAGATATACAAAATCAAGAACAAAGATAATTCAATGTATAACGATTTACAAAATAAAGGCTCAATATATGTTGTGTGCTTTTTGTTTATGCTTACAAGAAAGCTTAAACATGAATCGGATTTTTGGTGATAACCAGCTTATCATTTTTGGGAATCCAGTTAGTCGCTTCATGTTACCGTTACAGCAAATATTTGAATTTTTGAACATCCCATATGCCACTTTCGAAATCTAGTCAGCCGTTTTTCTTTCGGTAAGTTACTACCCAAATTCGGTCTATAACTTGTCAAATATGGTTAACCGCTTACTATAGTGACGGCTACAGTGAATTATTTTTTAAAATTATGGTTTTGTCCTTAAACTTTTTATAACTATATTATGGCCTAAAACGTTATGAAATGTTGCAAATAAGTCTAATTTTAGAATTTCTAATTAATAATTGTTTATCCCAAAATTTTTGAAATTATGATAAAGCCCAATCTTATAGAAATTATAGTATAGCCCAAAATATTTTAAATATTTACAAATAGGCTCAAATCTGGAATTCAAAACAATACTTGTAAAAATCAATCTTTTTCATTTTAGTCCATATCTTGGACAATAACTAATTTCATAAAATCATTTCTAGTTGTAAAAGCATAATGTGTAATTCTTTGTTTATCCAAAAACATGTGGTTTGATATCATCAAAATCAACATTTATAGCCATATAAGCTAACACTCTTGACATCCAAGCCGATATGTGCAACATGAAATTCATAATTTATGGAAGCTATTCCAAAAGGAAAGTGCACAGTTTAGCCTTAGGAATATGACTCTAAAAGACCCTATTTGCCAATATATAAGAAAACTGGATAGAAAGCCTATCCTCGACCTGTAAAGGGCATTCAAGCCATTATTGGACGTAAAACCAAAGGAAGATGTAAACCATAATCATAACTATCAGTGAATATCATTTTATTTTATTGTTCCTTTATCTTTTGCATTATTATTGTTATTATTATTTATGTGATTTTATATCTAATCACTGTTTACTTTCTCTATTTACTTTTGAATTATTGAGTCAAATGCTTTACCTGTCATTTGACAAATATACCACCCTATTATAGATGTATATTATTGTGTCTGTCACTAAGATCCTTAAATAGAAGCTCATTTTCAAGCACTTAAAAATTTTTTCTTTTTAAAATTGTCCTAATGGCGGTAACTTCAAATAGACAACTTAAGAGCATTTATGTGCTTTTTGGATTTCACTATAGAAAGTTATAAGGAGTTCGTTCAGGCAGCCATAGATCTTGGTGGTGCTATAGTCGGGAGAAAATTACATCTTGTATATGGAGGTGATGACTGAAGGTTATCAAAGCCTGTTTCAGAAGCTACTTTCGTTCAAGAAAACCAAGTGCTAGGCATTATTCTAAAAGCCTTAAAAATCTTTAGGATGTCTATCCAGCCCACCAATTGGAGAAAAGTCGGTTGTCTCAAGTATACAAGAAAGAATATTTGAAATTTTAAATCATGCTAACGCTTTCATTTTCTTGCTAGGAGATCTTGTAATTTTAGAGACGTTAATTGCATTTGTTTCTTGTCCTATTTGAATATCCATAAAAAAACCCATCAGTTTGTTAAATATTAATAACTTTTATGGTGGCCTAATAACATTTCTCAACCATCCAATTAAAATTATTTCATTCCACCCTCAGTAAAAAAAATTGTTTATTTGTGCTCTTACTACTAACGAGTTACTTGATCTTTTACAAGCTTACAAACCAGAGCTACATCCCATGACTTTGGCGTTGGATAGGGCAATTTATTATTATGGCAGTAACCCTCGTAAAAAGTGTAAATTAGATTTAACTCTCTATTTATAAATATTTTCTAGCAGTGGCGAGGTGATGTCTTCGTTTCTTCTAAGATGTTGAGGATAATGTCTCCTTTTGGTTAAAAAGAAGGAATAGTTGAAAATTATAGAATGTCTCAATCATAATGATGTTTTTATTAATTTTTGTTGTAAAGACTAACTTTAGATAAAATTTGAGTCGGAGATAGCAAAATATAAAATGTAGTATCATTAGAAACCCATCTTCTTAATTTTATATTTTTTTTTTAAAAAAAGTTTTCTAACTTTTTTCTTCTCTTAAAAATTTTTTTCTTCTCTTAATCATCTTCTTTAAGCTTTTGCAATCAGTCCTAATTTTTTTAGTTTTTTCTTTAACTTACAAAAATACAAAAAAAAAAGTTTTCCTTTTTCTGTATGATTTTTTAACATTGGATAACTTGATAATTTCTAAATTTTAGTACTCGTATTATCTTTAGTTTTGAGTTATGTTATACTATGTTCCCCCCCTTGCATGTGAAAATGAAAATTGAGAAATTTGATGAGTGAACCTGATTAAGCCATTTAGAGGAATGCACATTTCATGATAAGTCTAAGTGAGTTTTTGAGCCTATTATCCATGAGAGTAACCTTGCTTGCCGATACAATTTAATAGTTAATTATATAAGATCTCTATATTTTCTTCAAAGTCAAAAGATTATTCAAAGCCGTAAAAGGTGACAGAAGACCATCGTTGATCCATTTGAGCCTTTGTAGCCAACCCTATTATAAAGTATCGATAGTTAACCACTTTGATCCTCTATTAAAAAAAATAAAAAAAAATTCTTTGGTAACCAATCATCTTGTCCCACTCCAATGTAGAGTATCAGCTTATATTTTATATTTTCCACCACCCAATTATATTTGAAAATAGGGATGATTATATATTCCTGATAATAGTGCTATGAACAAAAAAAAAGAAGATATATATATATATATATAATTAAATAAAATGAAAAAAAGCAAAAACAAAAATGAAAGCGAAAAGAAAACAATTTCAAGTGAGAATCACCTTATAATCTCCAAAAAGTTCCCTATTTTTCAAATATATATTTTTTATTTTTCCTATTACCCTTTCTTTGTAAGCCATAACCCTAGCTTACGTTACGTCGTAATTAAAGTTTTTCTTAATTTTAGGGAACTATAGTACAAAGTAAAAGCTAGCAATATAGACTAAAAGATGTGGTGACACATAAAATAGAAATAAATTTGGCTAGTAAATCCTTCGACTTGAGATCATTTCATTCCTAATCTATGGGCATTATTTTTTGTGAGGGCGTGTGATATTGTTTTACTATTCTCTCAATCTACCACTTCTTAGAGTGACTTTTTTGGGGTTTATTTTCTTTTGACCATGAGGTTTTGAAGTTTGATATATTATTCTTAAAAGTGGCTTGATTAATGTAGCTCTGATAGTTAATATTTTACATGATTTTACTTAGCTGATTTGTGCAGGTGTGATTTTCTTTAGGCTGAAGATAATACTTATACTTTTATTTGATTGTTGTCATTAATTCGATGAAAGAAGTAAACGCAATTTTTTTAAAAAAATTTCAGTTTAGGTATGAAATTTTGTTAAATTTTTATCACTTAAATTGCTAGGGCTAGCAATAAGCTGGTTGGGAGCGTGATTGACAATAAAAAGTATACATTTAATAAGAATAAAATTATTAGTTTTTCACTTGTTGTGTTGATTAATACACTTATTATTCTTAAATTATCTTAACACTCCTCATATATATTTTTATGTTAAAATAATTTGTAATATATTAATTTTATATTATAAATGCATTTCAAGAATAAAAAAGAGTTGGAACTAGAAGCGAGAACAAAAAAGAATTACTGGAGCCTTCTGAAATGCATTATTGAGGAGATGTAATTAATAAAAAATTATATTTCAAAAAAATAAATAGATAAATAAATAAGACAAAATATATTTTTCCACTTGACCATCACACTTCGCAAAGTAAATATATATAATAAAAATTAAACAAAATAAATAATAATAAAATAAAGAAAGAAGGGTGTGTTCCTTGTCTATAATGGTGCGTTTACTTCTAGGGAATGTGAATGAGCTGGAATGGGAATGGGCTGGAATGGGAATGGGTTGGGAATGGGAATGGGCTGGAATGGGAATAAGGAATGGGAATGAGATTCTAATGTTTACTTGGCAAAAATAAATGGGGATGGGAATGTGCTGAAATGTCATTGATGTGTTTACTTGGTAAAATAAATAGGAAAGAGGAATGGGAATGAGAATTAATTTACCAAAATACCCACAGTATTAAATAATATAATTTTCATTAACTAGATACATATATAAATATTATTATAAAAATGATATTAATTAAAAATAAAATTAATAATAATAATAATAATAAATGTTAATAATTATTATAAATATTATTATTATTATTAAATTTTATTAACTTTATTATTTTAGTTACTATTAATTATTGTTATTATTATTTTTATTAATATTATCATTATTAACATTTATTATTATTATTATTAAAAATTATTATTAACTTTATTATTTTATTTATTATTAATTATTGTTAATATATTTTCATTAATATTATCATTATTAACATTTATTATTATTATTATTATTATTATTATTAAATTTTATTAACTTTATTGTTTTAGTTATTATTAATTATTGTTATTATTATTTTTCTCAATATTATCATTATTAACATTTATTATTATTATTAAATTTTATTAATTTTATTCTTTTAATTATTATTAATTATTATAACTCAAATAATAATTATTATTTTTATTATTTTTATTGTTAATAATAATAATATTAATAAATTAATAATTAGAAGGGTACAAAAGTAAATTCATCTTTCATTCCCATTCCCACATTTTCATTCCCTATCCCCCATGGGAATGGGATACCCATTCTTTATTCCCAAATTATGTGGGACCCACACAATTTATTCTCATTCCCAAATTTAATTTTGCGAAGTAAATATAGCTTTGATTCTCATTCCTCCAATCCCATTCCTTATTCCTACAAGTAAACACACTCTAAAAGACAAAGAGATGTAGGAAAAGGGGTGGCGAGGAGAACTGGGGAGGAGAGAACGGGAGAAAGCTCAAGAATTCCTTCTTTCTTTCTTCTTGACTTCTTGTGTAATCAATCTTCGTGTAATAGATTTCAGAAAATGGATAAATAAAATGAGGGTTTTGTTTTTCAATATAAGTGGCTAAATTTTTTAAACTGAGGTAAAAGATTAAACTCAAAGATCCAAATATGGAGTTAATTACTCTCAAGTGAGTCTTAAAATTTATTTTATTTATTTATATTTTTCTTACTGATTTCTTTTACGTCATTTTAATTTCCAAATACAAATCTCTTCATATTTGTATAGTATTTTGACATAATATCGACACTTCAATATAGTTGTGGCACATTAAGTATTTAGTCCCATATTTATCATACTAATAGTTTGTTAAAAATTAAATGGCATAATAATTAACTGGTAAAAGAAATGTAAAATATAAAATTTGAGAGAGTGTTATAACCATAATTTGAAATCTGAGAGTGGATTCCATTACTTTAGCATATTTTTAGATTGATTCAAATTAATCTCTTTTCCCGCATTAAATTTTCTTAGTTTAACAATAGACTGCTAGATTTTAAATTCCTTGTGGTTCAATCCTAGACTCACCGGGTAACTAGACATTCTTATACTTAGGAGTAATAACACTTTTGAGTTGTGTCAATTTGAGCTCATCTAATTCAATTTTATTAGAGGTGAAGTGTAGAATGTATTTTCGTTAGATAACACTAGTCCAAAATCTAAAGCCTAGTGTTGTAGTGAAAAACAAAATTGTAAATTGTAAACATGGAATAAAAGTTAATAGTATGTAATAAATATAATTTTTAAGTAATAATTTTGACAAAATTAATAAAGATATAATAAATTTTTCATCGTATAAATAAAAAATCTAATCAACTTAGCTAGAGTTGCCAAAATAATTTATTATCTTATTATTAATAAACAATTTTGTATATAGGTAGAGTGACCCTCACTAATTACCGATATTAATTTGCTAAGAATTAATTGGATTAAGGCTATAGTGTCATCGTTGGCTAGAATCAAAATATCTACGAGATTGGGGTCACAATTTGTATCATTGGTTTTAACACTGTAACTTTTAAGGTAGGACTGTCCAATCATAGAAGTCAATTGTTATATATCCACAGCCATTCCTATCCATTTATTAACTGTAGAAGTCAAATTTTATTACGATGAATATTTACACAGTCTTAAATGCTTAGTATATAACTTTTAACTCAGAGAACTAATGCAGAGAAGCATCAGTGAATTCTACGAATCTCTTTAAAATTTCACAGTAACTACTTTGCTTTTGCATCCACAATGATAAAGTTATATGAGATGAAGTTTATGAAGTTGTTCCTACGAAGTAATTTTGATCGAAGTCGAAGAAAGGGAATGTTGATTCCATCTCTTCGACAAGATACTAATTTGAGCGACTTCTTTTATAAAAAGGTAACACATACTTTGTTGGATGATGAAATGGGGCAGTTCTGAGATTCTGTCATCCACGACATCAATAATCGTCTCCATTCTGATCTATAATAGAGAAGAAAATTACTTGGCGCACAATTGAGAAGATCAATGAGAAAGTTATTGGAAAAGAAATAGGGGTTTCATTTAAATAAGTAGATAATCAGAAGGAATAAGAATAGGATCCTTTCCTAATTTAAACTCCACTAAGCTTTTTAAGATCTCATATCATGTGTCTTTTAGTGATAGTGTTTTAGTATGATTTAACTTCTTTATTTTTTTATTTATTAATTACTAATCAACACTTGAACTGTTTGAATAACCTTTTTTTTTTTTACTAAATACCCATTCTTGAAATTACTATAATAGACAATATGCTCTTTTCAAAAAAATTAAAGTCATAGTTATTACTTTGCTCTTTTTGAACCCTACATTAATCATCTTCTTTTTTTACCTTTTTCTTAAGAAAGAGAAATAAATAAAGCACAGTTCAAGGCTGGTTTTTCTCTCTAGTGTTTGAGCATATTCGACTGTCCCTCCATTTACAATTGTTTTTCATTCTTATATTTTTTTTGCAATATTGGGGTGCCTTATGGATGGAAGGAATTAATTTGAGATGAAATTTATATTGGGATTGTCCTCTAATTAGTCAATTCCTAAAAGAGTTATTGAAAGACTTTCTTTTACGTGTTTACCCAAAAACTTCTCCTATCCAAGTTTTTAATAACAACAACAACAACAACAACAATATTGTTATATGATATGGAAAAGCTATTTTAGTGTTTGCATTTGTTATTCATTCAAATTCAAAATATAGTTTCTAGTTCAAGTATTTTCTTTTCCCCCAATGTAAATGAATGGATCTTCAAGATTTAGGGCCTATTTGAGATTACTTTTAAGAGGCTCAAAGTGATTTAGAATAGTTAAAAGTTAATTTTATTGTTTGGTAAATTTTTTTAAAAATCATTTTTAACAAAATCACCTGTCCTACAGTAGATTTTGAAAAGTAATGAAGGAAGGCTTTGATTTTGAGAATTAATTTTATAATTAATATAATTTCATATATATCCTCACATATATTATAAAAATACAAAATTATATTTGTTTAATTAGGAATTAAAAATATTAAATTTAAAGATATTGTTATTATTACTACCAATTATTTTGAGATTACAAAATAAAAAATAGAATTAACAAAATAAAAATTTTATTTTAGTTATCAATTATTATATATACATAATAAAAAAAATTATATAAGCATGTTTTTAAACGTGTAAATAAATTTTATTCATTATATCTATTTTAATTATTTGTATTCTTACAACAATTTAGCAAGATTTATCAAACATATACAACTATTTTTAAAAGAAACTCACAACGTTTTTAAAAATAAATTTTACTAAATATTTAATTGATTCTCTTTACAACTAATTATTCCAACCATATAGCTAACAATAATTATTCTAAAAGTTACAACATTACCAAACTAGCATTAAAATTGTTGAGACATGGAAAATATTAGAGAGAAGAGGTATAAACTAAATTTTATAAAGAGAATTCATTTATTTATTTTTTAAACATTGGGGTATATTGAGCATTAAGGTGCATTCATAAAGTAATAATTAAATAGCCCCACTTGATTGATTGATGACACAACTTACAAGGAATTTTTAACTCCTAAGTATAAAAGTGTTTTGTTGTAATATATCACAGTGAGTCTGAGGTCGAACCACAGAGAAAAAATTTAATTTGTTTATTTTATTTTATCTAAAAATTAAAAATAAAACATAAATATAAACAACTTAATTTAAATAAAACTATGAAATTGAATTAGTTAGGGCTGTAAATCCACTCTTAGTAATAAATAAAACTTAACAAATTATTTTTGCCCTTTTTTCAGATTTATTACCCAAAAGATTAATTGTATAAATTATTATCATTTTCCTTTTAAATTTATGATGAATTAAGTATTTATTGTGCCAAAATTTAATTTGTCTACAATAAGTCAAAAACCATTTTACCATACCTTATATTAAGATATTAAGAATTTCTTGTGCCAAACTCCCTTTTTTATCTACAATAAATCAAAATTTCAAAATATAAAATATGTATAAAATTAAATAGAAAATAATTTAATTTATAAAATTAAAAATAGAATTTGATTAAATCAATTTTATTTCTTAAGAGTTTCACCTTACCCTAACTATTATTATTTAGTTAATCATAATTGAAATAAAAAGAATTATTAGAATTAAATTACTTATAATTAAAAGTAATAAAAACAACTAAAATTGAAAATAAAACTAATTTTATTTATAAAAATAATTATATAAAATATTAAAAACACACCTGAAAATCAAGATTACAAGGAGATGGAGAGAAATTGAGAAGAAGAAAGATGTAGAGAGATATCAAAAATATAAAAATGAGACTCTATTTATAGAAAAATAAATTCATAATCTACTGCTTTGCGGTCCATCATAATCTTCATGCACTCCCCACAACCCTTTGATGAACATCCAACGGAAGGTCAAATGTCAAAAGTCAACACCATAATGTCATCATTTGACACGTCTGATTTGGTCAAAGAACGGTATAGATTTGGCTGGTTAATAGGTGGATCAAGTCGACCCGAATACAAATATTCGGACCCTACAAATTACTTTACCAACCATTGCCACGTGGCACAGTCATGACCATTGAATCATGAACAGTTGAGATTTAGTCAAAATTGCCAGCTATTCCATGCACTCATATTTATTGTAAGTTCATTTTATTATCCAATTACTGTTCGGTCAACAGGAAAAAATCAACTTTTTTTACACAAGCTCAATTTTAAGGCGATCTTGACCCATCTTAAGGTTTCCGAATCTCTAAAATACAAACTTGACATCCATTTATTTGTTTGAAGCCCCGAATTACATCAAATTAATATTTTACCTAATAAACACACGAAAATACACTAAATTAGATATATTTAAAATATAATTAATATTCCTATTATATTGCATAAACACAAATATAAATTATCATATAGCACAAAATAACATTATTATCGCTTGATAATTAAGTAATTTTTAATACTAATCACGCCCCCAGCCAATTATTGCTAGCCCCTAGCAATTAAAATGTTATATTAAATTAATATTTACAAAACTCACATGCAAGTTAATAATTGTTCATCCATGCTCTAAACTGCCAAATAAATGAACTCTCCAAAATTTCTTTACCTCTTTGATGTTCACTCATTATCCAAAATATTATCAAATATTCTTTTATGCTCAAGTAATTAACACAATACTTATTGAGCTTCAATAAAACAAAAACAACATTTCTGTTCTAAAATTCATTAGAAATTCTATCTTTAGGCAGTAGATTATTCACATATATTTTAAAATATTACATTTCTAACTCATGTAGCGAGCTTTAGGCCAGTGACTCCCAGACCAGTTGGCCTTAGGGCACTAGATGTTAAAACATCCCTACGGACTTAATTACTTGGTTTCTAGATATAGAAAAATTAAACACATTCATTTTTTTCTTCATTTGTTTTAAAATATACGCTTTCTACTACCTTAGATATTATCTCTAATAAATTAAAAGAACTAAATACTGCAAAACTTTTAACTTACAACCCACTAGTATGTGTCATAGTGTGTGCGTAAAAATAATTCAATAATACTTGTTAAATGAGTAAACAATTAAATGACTTAATAACCAATTGGAGAGTTCACAAATTTGAGTAATTCAAAGAAAAGGGAATAAAAACAACTTACTATGAATTTTAAAATCAAAATATAATGCAACAAAATTATTAGGATGTGTCTAAAAAGTTGTAACTCTTTACACAACCATCCTAGACCAAAAAAAAAATTTAAGATTTTTTTTTTAAATAAAAGAAAAACAAACACACATATTTAAAAACACATATCAACTATCCCTACCCCCAACCTAATCTAAACATTATCTCAACATTTTATAATTTTACAGATATGCATACAAAAAGAGAAAAATAATAAAAGAAGAAGAAGAGGAGATCTCACCTGAACTGGATGCAGAAGCTTAAAAGCAGGTGACAAAGAACAAGAAAAAGTTAATTAATTTTTTTTAAAATAAAGCTCGAAGATTAAGAAGATGCGTTTTTAGAGGTACTGCACTCTTCATATCCAGCTATCGTCAACTCAATTTTGTCCTAAATTAGTCAACCCTAAGTTAAGAAGATGAGTTTCTAGAGGTGCTGCACTCTCCATATCCAGCCATCTTGAACTTAAATTTAGCCCAAAGTTAGTCTTTACAGAAAAGAAAAAAAAAAACTTTGTAAAAACATCACCAGAACTAAGATATTCCATAATTATCAATTATTCCCTCCCCCTAATCTGAACGAGACATTGTCCTCAATATTTTAAAAGGAAAGATAAAGAGTTTAAAAGATAGAACATGAACACTGCAACAGCGCAATAGTCTTGAGATCTGGCTCAGGTGTATACTACTGCTACCATCATCAGTCGACCATTCCAGTGTAATAGTCTTGGGTTCTGACTTTGGTGTATAAGCTTGTAATAGATCAAGTAACTCATTAGCAGTAGAAGTACAAGTAAAAAGGTCTTTAATAAAATGTGGAACAAAATGAGTCTTTATTGCATGGTTAATAAAAATTAGCAAGCCATCATAAAAATTAATAACATTTAACAAATCGATGGGTTTTTTATGACTGATCATATGGGCCCCAAGATGCAAATATAATCAGTGCCTCAAAAGTTACAAGATCTCCAAGTAAGAAAACAAAAGCATCAGTATAATTTAGCATTTCAGATATTCTTTCTTGCATACTTGATACCATTTATTCTTCTCCAATTGGTGGGCCAGACATGCATACTAGAGGTTTAATGGCTTTTGCGATAATGCCTAATACTTGACTTTCTCTAGTAAAAACAACTTCTGAGACAAGCCTTGATAACCCTCGGTCACCTCCTCCACATACAAGGTATAGTTTTCTCTCTGCTATGACACAACCAAGATTTACAGCTACTTAAACGAACTCTTTGTACTTTTCATAGTGAAACCCAGAAAGCACACAAATATTTTTTGAATTGTTTACTCAAAGTTGCTGCTATTGGAATAATCTTTCAAAAACAAGTTGTCAGTGTTTGAAAAACGAGCTCATATTTGAAGATCTTAGTGATAGAAATAATGAGAAACGGCTGTAAATGGGTTGGCATATCTTTCAAATGACGAGTATTGCTCGTGGCTCAATAATTCAAAAACAAACAATGAAAAGAAAATAGTGATTAGAAAAAAAAAACAGTAAAAGAAAACAAATATTATTAAATATAAAATCACACCGCTAAATGCAATAATGCAAATGATAAAAGAACAACAAAATATATTTACTGGTATTTAAAATTGTGGCTCACATCTTTCTCTGGTTTTATGTCCAATAATAGCTTGAACACCCTCTATAGGTCGAGAATAGGCTTCCCATCTAGTTTTCTTATAAACTGGCAAACACGGTCTTTTTAAGTCAGATTCCTAAGACTAAACTGTGCACTTTCTTTTTCGAATAGTATCCAAAAATTATGAATCACGTTGGACATATCTGCTTCGATGTGTTTTAAGAGACCGTAAGATATCATCCAATGATTCTTTACTCATGTCATCTTTAAGGAATTTAATTTTATTTTCACGAGTATCAAAAATCATTGCTAAAGATTTACAGTTCAGCTGTTTGCAATTAAGTTGTACATAATTATGACATTTTGAGCCAAGTTGTTTAGGTCTCATTTTTTTAACAAATGTACTTTTACCAAAACTAGGCATATACGAAATAAATGGATAAGAAAACTCACATGCTAATCGGACCTTTACTTCAATTAACCAACAAATTTTAGAAAGAATTCCATTGATCATTAACAAACACAGTCGTTCATAACGAGCTTTGTAAATTTTCTTGAGGGAGTTCTGAGGGAGAGAAGGAAAATGCTTGTGAGGTTTATGTTGTATTTCTTCCATGTTTGATTTTGGGGTTCTAGTTATTGTGGGAAACTAAAGATATCGATTTAAGAAATCACGGAGTACCGTTATCCGCCATTTATACAGGAAGGTAAATCAAAACACACTAAACTAAAGAGAATTAAAACTACAAAATCAAATCAAACGTTAAAGTGAGCAAAACAACGGAAAGAAATCATACAAAGAAAAGAAAGAAAAATTAACTTACACTCGTCCTCTTATTGAGTTAACCTCAAGCTCCAATTGACATTCATTTATCCCACACTCTATTGCTCTGAGTAGTCTTTCTTGCTCCTTAATGCAAGACAATAATGTTAGTGGTTACAGATCCCAAAGTGGATGTGATTTACAGCTTCGTATCAGGCCTTTTAAGTGAAATTTCACACGCAAAAGTCTTTTAAGATGTGTGAACAGGAACTTTCTTAAGGTACTCATGATGTATAATAAAAATTGATGAGAGAAAATACGACTGTCAAGCAAACGCGCTTAGACAAGAAATACAACATTAAAAAATATGTACAGTGCATCAATAAAAGAAATCAACAATAAAACGGTAAAATAACAATAAAACAAAAAACAATAAATCAGACATTAAAAACTTAATCAAGAATTGGTGGGACACCCAAATTGGTTTCAGTGTTTTCTTCACGTGGGTGATGCTCTAGATATGGTTTTAATCTTTGACTATTAACTTTATATGTGACACTGTTATTTGGATTCTCAATTTCTATGGCCCCATATAAATATATATTTTTTTACAACAAATAGGCCACTCGACTTTGACTTTAACTTTCCTAAAAATAAATGAAGACGAGAATTATAAAGCAACACTTTTGACGAATCTCAAATGTTTTCCGAAAAATTCTTTTATCATGAAAAGCTTTTGTTCTTACTTTGATAATTCTTGAATTTTCATATGCATCATTCTTTAATTTCTCAAGTTCATTCAATTGCAATTTTTGTACATTACTAGCATCATCAAAATTTGCATTAAAAACTTTAATAGCCCAAAATTATTTATGTTCAAGTTCAACAGGTAAATGATAAGGTTTATCATAAACTAACCAATAGGGTGACATTCCTAATGACATCTTAAATGTAGTACGGTAGGCCCAAAATACATTAAGTCTAAGGGACAAATCTTTTTTATTTGGGTTAATCGTTTTTTCTAAAATTTATTTTATCTCCTTATTTGCTAATTCAACTTAACCATTTGTTTAAGAATGATAAGGGCAGCAATTTTATGTGCAATTTCGTATTTCTTCATTAAAGACTCAAATGACTTATTAAAAAAATGCTTACCTCTATCACTGACAATGGCTCGAGAGATTTCAAATCGACTTAAAATGTTTTCTCTTAAAAATTTAACTACAGTTTTGCTATCATTGTTTTGACAAGAAATTGATTCAATCCATTTTGAGACGTAATCCACTGCAACTAATATATACACAAATCCAAAAAATGATGGAAACGGACCCATGAAATCAACTCCCCAACAGTTAAATATTTCAATTTCAAGTCTAGGATTTAAGGGCATCATGTTTCTTTCAGTAATTGATTCCAATTTTTGACATTTTTCACAAGCTTTACAAAATTCATATGCGTCTTTAAATATAATAGGCCAATAAAATCCACACAAAAAAATTTTATTAGTAGTTATTTTAAAGAAAAGTGTCCACAACATGCTTCAGAATAACAAAAATTAATGACATTACTTACCTCATTATCAGGAATACATCACCAAAAAATTTGATCTGGGCAATATTTGTGTTAACATGAAAATGTTCTTTTAATTGATTTTGATGATAACAAACCTTTTTGATAAATATGTTGAAGTTTTTCATAATAACAAAACGCCAGAATTTTTCTATGAGTATTTACAAGTTTTTGAGAAACTGGAACTTTTTGAGAAAACTAGAAAATCTCTGCAAAAATATGCAATTCTGGAAATAATCGGTGAACCGTTAATATTAACGGTTAACCGATAAAATGCAGAGAAAGGTTATTGTTTTAAGCCTTAACCGTTAAGGATCTTTTTGTTTTAAAGGCCACTGGAAATAACCGGTGAACCGTTAACTAGTAACGGCTAACCGTTAATTTCCAGAGAGATATAATTTGTTAAGCCTTAACCGTTTAATGTTAAAGGTTAAGCTTTTTGTTTTTAAAGGATACTGGAAATAACCGGCGAACCGTTAACTAATAACGGCTAACCGTTAAGTTCCAGAGAGACATACTTTGTTAAGCCTTAACCGTTTAGTGTTAAAGGATAGCTCAAATGTGTTGTGCTTAGTTCTGGAATTTACCGGCGAACCGTTAAAGCATAAACGGCTAACCGATAATTTCCAGTATGTTATTATTTGCTAATCCTTGACCGTTTAGCAAGAACGGATAGATGTTTTTAGTTGTGCAGGTCTCTGGATTTTAACGGCGAAAGGGTAACGACTAACGGTCAACCGTTTATTTGAAATCCAGCATAACGGTAACTTTGACCAGCACAAACGGCTAACCGTTAACGGTTAACGGCGATCCGTTTTCTGAAGAATAAGGCTATAACGGCTAGTTTTCGGCTCCAACTATAAATAAGTTCATTCAAATCATTTCAAAGATTGATCAAAACACGACCATTGAGCTTATACACGTTTATACAATCTTCAAAGAGCTTTTAACATATTCTTGCTTCATCTTATTCACACTTTGGGCTTTGATTTGTAATCTTAAAGATAGTGTGAGAGAAAAATTACTTGTAATCTTTTGTTTGAGTGATTGTAAGTGTTGGGATACACTTGGGTTAAGAGATTGGGTATAATCTCTTGTTGTAAAGGTTTATTGACACCTTGGAAGTCAATTGTAAGCATTTGAGGCCTTGGTGGCTTGCTTAGTGGAATCCTCAAGCCCGGTGTGCTTGGAGGCGTGGACGTAGGCGGGGATAGCCGAACCACGTAAAAATCATTGTGTTTGATCTCTCTTACTCTATCTCTTTATTTCTCATTGGTTATTATCTTGTTTATTTCGAATTTGTTTGATTTATTATTATTTCATTGAATTTTAGTTGCTTAATTTTTAAAAACCCAATTCACCCCCCCTTTTGGGTTGCCTAGCTAGTATTTCATTTGGTATCAGAGCTTGGTTCTCTTGTTAGGACTTAACCGTCTAGAGTAAAAGATCCATGGCAACTCAAAGTGACTCAACCTTTAGAGAAGGACAGTCCACAACTAGACCACCATTCTTTGATGGAAATGACTACCCATATTGGAAAACTAGGATGAGAATTTACTTGCAAGCCCTAGATTACGAAATTTGGGAAGTTGTATGTGATGGTCCTTTTATGCCCTTGACCAAAAATGAAATTGGGGAAGACATTCCAAAACCTTCACGGGAATGGAATGAATTGGAGAAGAGAAAAGCTTCTCTAAACTCCAAGGCTATGAATGCCTTATTTTGTGCATTAGACAAGAAAGAATTTCATGTGTTGTGAGAGCTGCGCTATGAAATTTGGCACAAACTCGAAGTTGTCTATGAAGGCACAAGTCAAGTGAAAGAGTCTAAGATTAGTAGGTACACTCGACAATATGAATTGTTTCAAATGGAACAAAATGAGAGTGTATATTCTATGTATACTAGATTCACTGACATAGTAAACACTCTAGGTGCCCTAGGAAAAACCTTCTCAAATAGTGAGAAAGTTAAGAAAATCATTAGATCACTTCCTAAGGAATGGAGACCAAAAAGAACTGCCATTGAGGAAGCCAAAGATTTGAATGTTTTACCTATTGATGATCTAATCGGTTCTCTTATTTCCTATGAGGAAGATTTGGCAGCTGAAAGAGGGAATGAGGAGAAGAAGAAAAATATTGCTCTCAAAGCTACAAAGTACGAGAGTGATGGAGAGAGTGAACCGGATGACGAGGAATTGGCGATGCTAGCAAGGAGATTCAGAAAATTCTTCAAGAAAACCGGTGAACAAAGAAAGTTTAGAGACTTCAAGAATCAAAAGGAGAAGAAGGAAGCAATCAAATGTTATGAATGCAAGAAACCCGGACATATAAGATCGGAATGTCCTCTTCTCAACAAGTTTAAGAAGAAAGCAATGATGGCCACATGGGATGATAGTGAAGAAGAAACGAGTGAGGATGAAGAGCATCACGAAATGACAAATCTAGCTCTTATGGCAATTGGGGATAAATCAAATGATGAATTAGATGAGGTAAATGATCTTCCTACTTATGATGAGTTACATGATGCTTTTAGAGAATTGCATGATGAATTGATGAAAATGGGTAAAAAAAATGTTTGCCTTAAAAAGAAGATGGTAGAGCTTCAAAATGAAAATGATTCATTTAGTGCTAAGATTACATGTCTTGAATTAGAAAATAAGACATTGCATGATAAGATTGAGTTATTTGAAAATTCTAGTACTTCACATGAGCATTTAGAATCACATGTAAATGAATTGAAAAATGAAAATGAATTACTTAAAAAGAAGAGCAATGATCTAAATGAAATTGTGCTAAAATTTACAAATGGTCAAAAGATGTTGGATAACTTGCTTAATTCACAAAAGTGTGTGTTTGATAAAGGAGGACTTGGCTATAAGCCAAATTTGAAACAAAAATATTACAAGAACTACTTTGTGAAGAGCACATCTCCTAATAATCAAGTTGTTTGTCATTATTGTAATCAAGATGGCTGTTGTGCAAATTTTATTGAACTCGCAAGCGCACGAATCTATTGTAGAATAGATCAATGGTGACGAGTGTCGATCCCACGAGGAGGTGGATTTTAATTATATGTAGAATTAATTTTCTTTAAATGGGTGGTTGGATTTATGGTGGAAATGATTTAGATTATACTAGAATTTAAATTGGAATTGCGAGAATTAATTAAAGTGGAAACTATTGAAAAAAAGCACTTGGGTATCCGGATCTGCATCAACATGCTCCATGGGCTAAATATTCCATATTAATACCAATTAAATCATGAAGGGGGATTCCACACCTCATGAACCACGCTCAAATAAATATGGTGTTACAGGTTTATCGTCAAATAATAATAACCTTGTACTAGTGTGCGCTTAACCGTGTATTCAGACAAGACTATTATTATTTGTTAATTTAAAAGTCAAAACAACCACAAATATTAGAGGGGAAAAGAAAATAAATTTACCAAATAAAGCCCATGGAACATGTTGAGACTTCACCTTCAACCCAAGCTTAAAAGAAAATTAGCTACTCATTTTTGAACTAGGGGTAAAATGGAAATTTATTAAAATACATAGAAAATACAAGAAAGAGAAAGAATTACAAAAATCTAAGCTTAGAAATGAATTCAGGGATATCAAATTAGAGGGGGAAGCCCCCTTTTTATAGGTACATTGAGTGAATCATGACCATCGGATTAAAAACAGTTTGGACGCTCAGGATTGCGCCACGTCATCAACAACAACAATGTACCACTATTTAAACAAGAATACTATTTGCACAGTTCACACGGTTTGACCACTATTTGCACAAGAACCGATTTTTGCACAAGAATACTATTTTGTACAAAGAAGTCGGTTTTGCACAAGAATACTATTTGCAGACAAGATTATGAACAAGACTTATACGTATGAATAGTTCCGTATATGTGAACAATGACATTTTTCCTTTTATGCTCCTCCTAAGGTTTTCGATCGTCCTGAGTTCAAATGTGACGTCCGTTTTGCTGTCTGATCACTCGTTCATTGTGAAACGATCGTGATACCCCTAAAATACATAAAATAACTAATTATAATGAAACACACGTAATTAAATAACAAAATACTTAAATAAATAAAAATAGCAATGTTAGTGAGACTTGAAGTGTAAAATGACGATTTTCTCCTTTATAAATATACACTTTCTAACACTCAACACACCCCCCAACCAGCTTATTGCTAGTCCCTAGTAAATAAAGCGAAGATAAAATTCAAAAACCAATTTTTTTTTTTTTTTTTTTTTTTACAATACGCACGTGTTTATTCAATCAGATTAATGATAGCAATCAAATAAAAGTACAAGTATTATCTCCAGTCTAAAGAAATATCACAACCACACCAACAATCCACATGCATCACCAAAGTAGACTATAATAATCAAGCCACTTTCAAGAGTGACATGTCAAACCCAAAATCTCACCGATAGAGTGACACTCACAAAGAAATTAAACCCAATAAAAATTGTCACTACAATGAATGGTGAATTGAGAGAAAATAAAATAGAAATATCACACACTCTCACCAAGATGAAAGAAATATGCCCACAGCTTAGAAATAATACGATCTCAAATAAAATACTAGTCAACCCAATATTATTCTTTTTTTTTATATTATTTAATGCATCACTACCTCTTAATAGCCCATATAACTAGCTTTTACTTCAGACTATAGTTCTCTAAAATCAAGAAGGACTTTTATTAGGACGTAACGTAGGCTAGGGACATGGCTTAACAAAGAAAGGAAAATAGGGAAACAAAATATATATGTTTGAGAAAAATTTCAAGAACTTTTGAAAATTACAAGATGCGTTTTGCTTATTTATTGCTATTGTATGTCCTTTTTTTTCTCTTATTTTTTTTTTATAGCACAACTTTGTTGAATAAAATAATTATTTATCCTTTTTCTCAAACATGAATAGGCGATGGAACTTGTATAACATCGGGTAATACTCTAAATTGGAGTGGGTCAGGATGATAAGTTAACAAAGAAAAGGCTTTTTTTCTTTTTTTTTTAAGGCTCAAAAGGGCTAACTATGGATATTTTACAGTAGGGATGGCTAGAAAGGCTCAAACGGATCAAAAATGGCCTTCCATCATTTCTTAGAGCTCTAAATAATCTTCCATATCTACTAGTTAGGTGGGCCTTTAGATGCAGCAACACACATTTTTTTTTTTTAAAGGGTTGACTTAAAGGAAATCTAGAGATCATGTATAAAATAATAAACTGCTAAGCTGCATGAATAATGGGCAAAAAGGGTTACTCTCCAAGAAAAATTAATAGGCTCAAAAACTCACTTGGAATTTATTTTGACATATGCATTCCTTCAAGCAACTCATATTTGTCCCCAACATCAACATATAGAATAGCAAACATGGTGTAACATCACTCAAGACCAAAGATAATACAAATACTAAAATTCAAAAGTCATCATATCATCCAATATCAAAAACTCACACAAAATTACCAAATATTTTTTTTTTAACGAAATTCTACCCCCCAACCTATTCTAAACATAAAAAGAAAACATACATGCAGAAAAATTAAAGAAAAATGTCTGAATTTTTTTTTTTTACTAAGAAGATGCGTTTCTAGAGTCACTACGCTCCATATTCAGCCATCTTCGACTTAAAACTTGAAAACATATATTTATAAAGGAGAAGTCAAAAGAAAAGTTAGAAAACATAATAATAATTTTTTTTTTTTTTACTAAGATGCTTTCTAGAGTAACTACACTCCATATTCACCATCTTCTATTCAAAATGGTTAGTTCTACAACAAAAATTAGTAAAACTTAACCAATATTCCACAATTGTCAACTATTCTCTCCCCAACCCGAATGAAACATTGTCCTCAATGTTTGAAAGGAAAGTTAAGTAGAGTTTAAGACATCACCGGGTAGTGCAAACATGTAAGAAAATATTTACAAGCGGAGAGTTAAATCTAATTGTATTTCATCATGGGTTATCGTTACCATCATTATTTGAACATTCCAACACAACGTTCCTGGGATCTGTCTCTGATTGATAAGCTTGTAACAGATCAAGTAGCTCATTAGCAGTATGTGCACAAATAAAGATTTTTTTAACTGAGGAAGGAATGAAATAGGTTTTTATTGCATGGTTAAGAAATGCGATAAAGCCATCATAAAAATTATTGACATTTAACAAACCGATGGGTTTCTGGTGGATGTTCAGATGGGCCCAAGATGCTAATGTGATTAGTGCCTCTAGAGTTGCAAGATCTCCTGGAAGGAAAATAAAAGCATCAGCATGATTTAGCATTTCACATGCTGCTCTGCATACCTGAGACAACTAACTCTTCTCCAGTTGATGAGTTAGACAAACAGCCCAAAGGTTTTAGGATTGTTGGGATGATGCCTAACACTTGGCTCCCTCTGATATAAGCAGCTTCTGAGACCATTTTGGATAACCCTCGGTCACCTCCTCCATACACCAAGTGCAGTTTTCTCTCTGCTATTCTTCGACCAAGATCTATGGCTGCCTCAACGAACTCTTTATGTTTGCCATAGTTAAATCCAGAGAGCACACAAATGTTCTTGAATTGTTTGCTGGGAGTAGCTGCCATTAAGATACTGCTAAAAAAACAACTTGTGAGTACACAACAACAAAAAATTATATTTAAGAACCTTGGTGACAACGGATCACACCGTAATGAGTCATTATGTCTATGTCAATTATCACTAAGGCACATGGCTCGAGAGTAAAAAGAAAACAAAGAAAAGGAAAAGAAAACAATGATAACAAAATTATTACAGTAATAATGCGAATGGTAAAACAATGGAAATAAAACAACAAGAAAGTAAAAGGATATTCATGTAATTGCGATCGCGCTCACATCTTCCTCTCGGTTTTACGCCCAGAACGGCTTGAACGCCTCTATGGGTCGAGGATAGGCTTCCCATCCGCTTTTCTTACAACCGCAAACATGGTCGCTTATAGTCGATTCCCGAGATCAGATCGTGCACGCTCTTTCTCGAATAATGGCCATAACCTGAGAATTGCTTTCAGACGTATCCATCGGGATGCTTTCAAAAGACAAAAGGATATTATCCAATGACTCTTTATTCAAGCCATCCCTAATGAATTTAATCTTATCTTCCTCGTTATCGACACCATTCCTAAAGAACATGGTTTTTATTGCATATCGCTCGCACACTTACGACAAGCAACAAAAGTCTTTTAGCTCGCCGCTTTCTCGCATAATTTCCTTTACCACAACCAGGCATGTATGCAATAAATTTAGGAGGCAACTCACCGCCAAGCGATTTTGGCCTCGATTAACCAAATGGATGTCGCAGTATGCCATTCTTCATAAGCAATCGCATGCGCTCGGACCGGCTTTGTAGATCGAAAAGAGTGCATTCGAGGAAGTCAAGGAATCGCTTGTGAAGCTTTTGCTAAAATCTGCCTCTGCCCATGCCTTCGCCTCGTAATATCGCTTATCGGGAAACTGAAGTAACCGACTTGATTGTCATGGAGTACCGTTATCCGCCTCTTCACCGGGGTGACAAACTTAAACACACAAAGCAAACTAAAACACACAAACAGAGACACAAATTAAAACACACAAAGCAAATTAAAATCTTCCTCTTATTGAATTTACCTCAAGCTCCAATTCCGCATCAAAATACCATCCTCTATTTCGAGTTGTCTTTCTAGATCTTTAACGTGGAATACTAACTCGCGGTTGTAAATCCCAGATAGATGAAATTTACAAAATCGACCGCTCGATATGAGTTTGGATACGTTGAAGTGTTCTAATCGTGTACAAGAGGTACTGCCTCATGATTAAAATGATAAGAGAAAACTATAATGGTTAAACAAACACACTTAAACAAAAATAATTTCAATCAAAGAAAAGAATAATCAAAAGAAAGAAAAGAATCAAATCAAATTACCGAAAAGAAAAGAAAACCTCAATTTAAACTTGGTGGGTCACTCGATTTATTTCACTCTCCTCTCCATGTGGTTGGTATTCTAGATATGGCTTTAATCTTTACCATTAACTTTAAAAGTAACGCCTTCTTTGGATCCTTAATTTCAATTGCCCCATGTGGAAAAACAGTGAACAACAAATGGGCAAACGCTGCACCATCGAGAACGAATTTACCCGGAAATAAAAAGCGAGAATTGAATAAAAGCACTTTCTAACCTCGGAGTGAAAGATTTTCATAATTTGCTTGTCGTGAAAGACTTTCATTCGTTGCTTGTAAATCTTGGCATTTTTCATACTGCCATTCAGCGAATTTCTTCAAGTTCTCGCCATTTGTAATCTTCTTCTCGAGCCACCACGATGTCAAAATTGAATTTCTGATGGCCCAAGACGCACGACGATGCTCGAGTTCCACAGGTAGGTGGCATGCTTTTCCATACACTAGCCTGTAGGGTGACATCCCAATTGAGTTTTGAAAGCTGTTCTATATGCCCATAATGCATCACCGAGCCTCAACGACCAATCTTTTCTGTCGCCTCACCGTCTTTTCTAAAATGTGCTTTATTTCTCGATTGGAGATCTCAACTTGGCCACTGGTTTGCGGATGATATGGGGTTGCCACTTTATGAGTGATGGAGTACTTTGTCAAAAGTGCTTTGAAGGATTTATTGCAAAAGTGGGCACCACCATCACTGATAATTGCTCGAGGAAATCCAAAGCGGGAAACAATGTTGCTTTTCAAAAATCTTATCACTACTTTGTGATCGTTGGTCCTACACGGAATTGCCTCTACCCATTTCGAAACATAGTCAACACCAACCAATATGTATTGATGGCCAAAAGATGGAGGAAAGGGTCCCATGAAATCGATACCCCATACATCAAAAATTTCAACCACTAAAATTGGATTTAGTGGCATCATATTTCTTCGTGTTATGCTCCCCATTCGTTGACACCTATCACATGAAGAACAAAATGTGTAAGCATCTCGAAATATAGTTGGCCAATAGAAACCACATTGTAAAATTTTTGTAGCTGTTTTCTTAGCACTGAAGTGGCCTCCACAAGCTTGTTCATGGCAGAATGAAAGAATGTTTTGAAATTCATTCTCTGGGACACATCGTCGAACAATTTGATCTGCACAATACTTGAATAGATAAGGATCATCCCAAAAGAAATTCTTTATTTCTGCAAAGAATTTGGCCTTGTCCTGCTTAGTCCAATGCTCTGGGAGTTGACCTGTAACAAGATAATTAACAATATCAGCATACCATGGTACTACTTCCACAATCATTAATTGTTCATCTGGAAATGACTCATTCAAGGGTAATGGTTCTATAGTTGTGTCAAAATGGAGACGAGAAAGATGGTCAGCCACAACATTTTCTGTTCCTTTCTTATCTTTGAATTCTAAGTCAAATTCCTGCAAAAGTAACACCCAACGAATTAGTCTTGCTTTTGCATCTTTCTTTGTGAGAAGATATTTAAGAGCAGCATGATCTGTGAATATAATTATTTTACAACCAATGAGATAAGATCGAAACTTCTAATGCAAACACTACATTAGCATTTCTTTTTCGGTGGTTGAATAATTCAACTGCATCATTCAATGTCATACTAGCATAGTAAATCACGGGGAACTCGATCAACTCTTTGTCCTAATATCGCTCCCATCGATAATCGATGCATCACACATAAGCTCAAAAGGTAAATTCCAATTTGTGAATGATGGGTGATGATGTCAACAATCGCTTTAATTTTTCAAATGCCACAAGACATGAATCATCAAAGACAAAATACATCCTTAGAAGTAGATTGCATAAGGGTCTAGAAACTTTGCTAAAATCTTTAATGAAACGCCTATAAAACCAAAGATGCCCAAGGAAAGATCTTACTTCTCAGACTGTTTTAGGTGGAGGAAGATTATAAATAAGATCCACTTTGGCTTTATCAACCACAATACCTTTGCTTGAAATGATGTGACCGAGAACAATAACTTGTTTTACCATAAAAAGGCATTATTCCCAATTCAAGACTAAATTTTTCTCGATACATCTCTGCAGAACTAGTGTTAGATGTAAACATTGATCAAATGAATCACCAAAAACAGAAAATTCATCCATATAAACCTCAAGTATTCGTTCATCAATATCAGAATAAATGCTCAACATGCATCTTTGAAATGTAGCAGGTGCATTACATAATCCAAATGGCATTCTCATATATGCTAAAGTACCAAAAGGGCAAGTGAAGGTAGTCTTTCTTGATCTTTTCGCGGGAATCTGATTATATCCCGAGTAGCCATCTGTAAAGCAATAAAATTCATGACCGCTAATCTATCAAGCATTCGATCGATAAATGGTAAAGGAAAATGGTCTTTACGTGTAATGTAATTCAACTTCCTATAATCAATGCATACACGCCATCCCGTAGTTACTTTGGGCACTAATTCATTATTAGCATTGGTAACCATCGTGACTCGACGCTTTTGGGACAACTTGCACAGATCGACCCATGAACTATCAGAAATGGAGTAAATAATACCTGCATCTAATAGCTTAAGGACTTCAGTGCGAACAACCTCTTTCATGTTAGGATTTAACCGACGTTGCATTTCCCTAGTAGATTTAGCATTTTCATCAAGGTGAATGTAATGCATGCCCATCGGGTTTATACCTTTATGTCCGCTCATGGTCCATCCTAATGCTCCTTTACGCTCTTTAAAACATCCAACAACTTACCTTTTGTTCGTCATCAAGGAGGAAGAGATGATTATCGCAGAGTGCTTTCTCCCAAGAATGCGATTCCAAAGTGTTGGGTAATGAGCTCGAGTTTTGGTGGTGATTCTGATGATGGGTTGAGTTTTTTCTCTGATGGCACTAGTTGTTCAGCTCTTGACTTCCATTTATTTGTGTCCATGGATGGTGCTGAGTCAAGCAGGGCATTGACCTCATCGATTGATCTGTCAATATCAAAATCCAAACCAAAGTGAGTTAAACATGTTTGCAAAGGGTCATCACTAAGGTTTGAAAGAAAATTATTATCAACTAATGCTTCTATTAAATCCACATCAACAATTCCATCATCCACATTGTGAGGTTGTTTGGCAATGTTGAAAATATTGAGCTCCATGGTCATATTGCCAAAGGACAACTGCATATTTCCGGGCTCGCATTGAATGTGAGCATCGGCAGTTGCCAAGAAAGGTCGGCCTAGGATAATGGGGATGTGCTTCCTTGAATCCTGCACTGGTTGAGTGTCAATTACAATGAAATCAACAGGAAAATAAAACTTGTCTACCTGAATAAGCACGTCCTCCACAATACCACGAGGTATTTTTGTGGACCGATCTGCAAGCTGTAACACCACTGGAGTTGGGTGTAATTCTCCCAGTCCAAGTTTCACAAATACAGAGTAAGGCAACAGATTTACACTAGCTCCTAAATCCAACAAAGCATTCTCAATTGTGTGGTTCCCTATACTACAAGAGATAGTGAGGGAGCATGGATCTTTGCATTTTAGAGGTATTTTATGTTGGAGTATAGAACTAACATTTTCTGTTAAAAAGGCCTTTTTCTGAACATGAATATTTCTCTTTTTAGTGCAAAGGTCTTTAAGAAACTTGGCATATGATGGCACTTGTTTTATAGCTTCAAGTAAAGGGATGTTAACACTTACCTGTTTGAAGATTTCAAAAATCTCACCTGTGGATTTTCCTTTTTTCCCTTTAGTTAACCTCTGAGGAAATGGAGCTTTAGGAACATATTCTCGCGGGTTGGTTTCCTCTTTCTCCTTTGGTGATGAATCCTCAACATTCACAGGTACAATCTGAGTTGATTTTGGCATCTCCACTTTGTTATCGACTTCTTTCCCTTTTCGCAAGGTCATCACTGCTTTGACCTCTCCATGATGTTGTGGTGAACTGGTACTTGCTTCATTCACTGCTTTAGGGTTAGGCACTGGTTGACTTGGGAATTTACCTTTCTCAACGGTCATTGCCAAGGTTTGAACTGAAGAAGCAAGTTGTCCCACCATTTTCTCGAGGCTTGAAACTGATTGGGCTTGTGAGTTGAAGCCCGCTCTCATCTCATTTCGCAATTCATCAATGGTACGGTTCTGCTGCTCGATCTTGGAGTTAGTAAGATTTTTGACATTTTGGAATGTATCCTCCCATGGTTTGGGTTGAGTATGGTTTGGGTTCTGATTGTATGATCTAAATGGTGGCTGAGAGGCTTGAGGAATTTGAGGAACTGGTTGCATTGATGGAGGTGGAGCTGCTGGTCCATTTTGTTGGAATCCTTGAGACCATGAAAAATTGGGGTGGTCTCTCCATCCAGGGTTATATGTGTTGGAATAAGGGTTGTAATTTGGCGGTTTTCTCATGACACCTATGGCATTGGCTTGATCTGAATATGAGTCATGGTCATGTGGCTCTGTTGATTTGGCAGTCGTCAATGATGCTATTTGTCGAGAAAGACCTTCGATTATTGCTTTGACTTCCTTGATTTCTGAGCTTGACTCACTGTGTTAACCTCATTCACTCCTTAATTCTCGTATTCTGAGTGATCGACTCGTTGTTGGGAATTATCCGATTGTCATTTGGAAAAATTCCCGAATCTCAGGCGCTTTTGACATTAGCTCTCTCCTCCTAGCCATTCTTGCACATGTGGCAATAATCCCTCCAAAAGTATTGGCATTGGTGCCATTTCTCGTACCATGATGTGGACACTTCAAGCGTAGCCCATTGAATCGCTCCGTGCTTGAAAAATTGCTCGTCTTCTCTTTGAGTAAATTAAGATTTCCTGCGAATAGCATTGGTTTTATGAATGGGAAATATTTATTTAAAAATTTTGTTACCATTTGTTCCCATGATGTAATGCTATTAGCGAGCAATGTATTGAACCATGAGCAGCTCTATCCTTTAAAGAAAATGGGAATAATCTAAGTTTAACATCATCATGAAAAATTCTCATATTTAAAAGTCGGCGGATAGCATGGAAATCATTCGAGATGATTATATGGGTCCTCGTTTCTAGGCCATAAAATGTAGGGAGACAATTTAGCACACTAGGTTTTAATTCAAAACTCCTAGCATTACGTTTGGTGTCGATGCATGATGTGCTCAAATTAGCTAAGGGCAAAATAGTCCTTAAATGGCCTCTTACAGTGGTTACGGTTGATGGTTTTGTAAATCAATATCAAATTACTTTTTAAATGCGGTGTGTATATGTGTGCGAAGTGTTTTTTCTAATTCAAGGTCTAAAGGCTCAAGATTAGGTGATAATGACCTTCGACCATGCATACAAAGAACAAAATAAATGAAAATAAAACAAATAAAAATAAAGAGGAGGGAGAAATTACGATACTAACCTTGTGACGTTGTTACAATCTTAATATGAAAATACACTCAATTTCTATAAGAAAAAGAAATTACGTGAAACAAGTATTACTAAAATTAAAATAAATAACAAAGAAAGATAACAAGATAAACAAAATTAAATTACAAAGAAAAATGATAGGAAAATTAAATTACACAAATTTAAAGAAGAGGGAAAAAATGAAATTCTAACCTTAATTTTTTTTTTTTTTAAATGAGCAAAGGAGAAAAATAAATTACAAGAAAACAACTAAAATAAAGAAATAAATATTAACAGAAAAAAAAAACTAACTCTACGAATTAAAATACTTACCTCCCCGGCAACGGCGCCAAAAACTTGTTGTGCAAATTTTATTGAACTTCATATATGAATCTATTGTAGAATAGATCAATGGTGACAGTGTCGATCCACGAGGAGGTGGATTTTAATTATATTTTTCTTTAAATGGGTGGTTGGATTTATGGTGGAAATGATTTAGATTATACTAGAATTTAAATTGGAATGGCGAGAATAAATTAAAGTGGAAACTATTGAAATAAAGCACTTGGGTATCCGGATCTGCATCAACATGCTCCATGGGCTAAATATTCCATATTAATACCAATTAAATCATGAAGGGGGATTCCACACCTCATGAACCACGCTCAAATAAATATGGTGCTAAGGGCTTATCGTGCGAATAATAATAACCTTGTACTAGTGTCTTGGGTTTAACTGTGAGGTATCTAGACAAGACTATTATTATTTGTCGATGAAAATTCAAAACAACCACAAATATTAGAGGGGAAAAGAAAATAAATTTACCAAATAAAGCCCATGGAACATGTTGAGACTTCACCTTCAACCCAAGCTTAAAAGAAAATTAGCTACTCATTTTTGAACTAGGGGTAAAATAGAAATTTATTAAAATACATAGAAAATACAAGAAAGAGAAGGAATTACAAAAATCTAAGCTTAGAAATGAATTCAGGGATATCAAATTAGGGGGCGAAGCCTCCTTTTTATAGGTACATTGAGTGAATCATGACCATCGGATTAAAAATAGTTTGGACGCTCAGGATTGCGCCATGTCATCAGTCAACAGTCAACAGCCACTATTTGAACAGTAAAACTATTTGCACAGTTCACACGGTTTGACCACTATTTACGATAAGCGGTTTTGCAGAATACTATTTGCACGATCTTATGAAGCGATAATATACGTATGAATAGTTCCGTATATGTGAACAGTGACATTTTTCCTTTTATGCTCCTCCTAAGGTTTTCGATCGTCCTGAGTTCAAATGTGACGTCCGTTTTGCTGTCTGATCACTCGTTCATTGTGAAACGATCGTGATACCCCTAAAATACATAAAATAACTAATTATAATGAAACACACGTAATTAAATAACAAAATACTTAAATAAATAAAAATAGCAATGTTAGTGAGACTTGAAGTGTAAAATGACGATTTTCTCCTTTATAAATATACACTTTCTAACACTCAACAATGGCCATATGAAAAATAGATGCATAGTAAAAAGAAATGCATATTATGGTATGAAATGTATTTGGATTCCAAAAGGAACCATTGCTAACACTCAAGGACCCAAAAAGGTTTGGGTACCTAAAACTTGAGATCTTTTCTGCAGGGCTTAAAGAAGAAGAAGAATAAATGGTTCTTGGATAGTGGATGTTCAAGACACATGACTGGAAACTATGCATGGTTTTCAAGTTTTACAAAACTTCAGCAGTGGAGATGTTTCCTTTGGAGATAATTCAAAAGGGAGGATTCTTGGAATCGGAAATGTCGGTAAAGTTTCATCAACCTTGATTGAAAATGTATGTTTGGTTGAAAATCTGAAACACAACTTGATTAGTATTAGTCAATTGTGTGACAAAGGTTATAAAGTAGTGTTTGATAAGTCAAGATGTACTATTGAAGATGCATGTGATGGAAAGATCTTGTTTATTGGAAATAGATGTGGTAATGTTTATACCATTGACATAGATGTTGCATCCATTCATGACAAATGTTTTCAGCATTATATGATGATAGTTGGTTATGGCATAGAAGACTAGGTCATGCAAATATGGATTTGATTTCAAAAATTTCGAAAAATGATTTAGTTAAAGGACTGCCAAAATCAATTTTCAAAAGGATAAAATTTGTGAAGCTTGTCAATTTGGAAAACAAATCAAAACCTCTTTCAAAACAAAATCATATTTCTACTTCAAAACCTCTTCAACTACTTCACATGGATTTGTTTGGACCATCTAGATATGCTAGCCTAAATGGCAAGTATTATGCTTTTGTAATTGTGGATGATTATTCTAGATTCACATGGGTATTGTTCTTAGCTAATAAGGATGATGCCTTTGATGCTTTAAAATCTTTTGTAAAAGGTTCAAAATGAAAAGGGTTATTCTATTTCTTGCATTAGAAGTGATCATGGTAGAATTTGAAAATTATGCATTTGAATCTTTTTGCAATGACTTGGGCATAGAGCATCAATTTTCATCACCTAGAACTCCACAAAATGGAGTTGTTGAGAAAGAATAGATCTATTCAAGAAATGACTAGGACCATGTTGAATGAAAATGGTTTACCTAAGTATTTTTGGGCCGAAGTCGTCAACACCGCTTGTTATGTTTTAAATCGGGTGTTGATTAGATCTATTCTTGATAAGACTCCCTATGAGCTTTGGAAAAATAGAAAACCCAATATTGGATATTTCAAAGTCTTTGGTTGTAAATGTTTTATTTTGAACACAAAAGACAATCTTGGTAAATTTGATTCAAAATCCGATATTGGTATTTTTCTTGGGTATTCAAGTTCTAGCAAAGCTTATAGAG
The DNA here is from genome assembly GCA_030449925.1 of Citropsis articulata. NCBI lineage: Eukaryota > Viridiplantae > Streptophyta > Magnoliopsida > Sapindales > Rutaceae > Citropsis > Citropsis articulata. The sequence continues at coordinate 4,738,425 of JASUUH010000137.1, read as the reverse complement.
TTTATAATAAAAGAACCTTGGTTGTAGAAGAGTCTATGCATGTTTCTTTTGATGAGTCTAACCCCTCCTCTGCGGAGAAAGGAGTTGTTAATGATGATGCAGATGGAGAGTTACAAGAAGAATCATCAAAGGATAATCAAGAGAATGCACTACAAGAAAATCAAGAGGATGATCAAGAAGAGCAAGGAAATATGGAGCAACAAGAAGGTACGATGCAAACACTCCCCAAGGAGTGGAGGTATGTTTCTTCTCACCCTAAGGATGCCATTTTAGGAGATCCATCTAGAGGCATTACTACTAGATCATCACTTAGAAACACTTGTGAGCATGCTGCATTTATTTCTCAAATTGAACCAAAATCCTTTGCGGATGCGTAAAATGATGAATCTTGGATTATGGCAATGCAAGAGGAGTTGAATCAATTTGAGAGAAATAATGTGTGGGAATTAGTTTCTAAACCGGAACATCAATCCATCATAGGTACTAAATGGGTATTTAGGAATAAGATGGATGAAATGGGTATTTAGGAATAAGATGGATGAATCCGGTGTGGTTGTAAGGAATAAAGCTAGATTAGTGGCTCAAGGATACAACCAAGAAGAAGGAATTGATTTTGATGAAACATTTGCACCCGTAGCTAGATTAGAATCCATTAGAATGTTGTTAGCATATGCATGTCATAAAGATTTTGTTTTATTTCAAATGGATGTTAAAAGTGCTTTTCTAAATGGTTATATTATGGAAGAAGTTTATGTAAAACAACCTCCCGGTTTTGAAAATGAAAAATTTCCAAATCATGTGTATAAGTTGTCTAAAGCTTTGTATGGTTTAAAACAAGCACCTAGAGCTTGGTATGATAGGCTTAGAAATTTCTTGTTGGATAACGGTTTTTCAATGGGTAAAGCGGATACCACTCTTTTTGTTAAGAATAAAAATCAAGATATACTTGTTGTTTATGTTGATGATATTATTTTTTGTTCTACTAATGAGTCCTTGTGCAAGGATTTTTCATCTTGTATGAGTAAGGAATTTGAGATGAGCATGATGGGAGAATTGAAGTATTTCCTTGGACTTCAAATCAAGCAAAACAATGAGGGAATCTTCATCAATCAAGCTAAGTATGTAAAAGATTTGCTCAAGAGGTTTGGAATTGATGAGTCAAATACTAAGAGCATTCCAATGAGCACAACAATCAAGCTTGACAAAGATGAAAAAGGTAAAGAAGTTGACATTAAAAAATATCGAGGTATGATTGGCTCTTTACTTTACTTAACCGCAAGTAGACCCGATATCATGTTTAGTGTATGTTTGTGTGCAAGATTTCAATCATGTCCCAAGGAATCCCATTTGCTTGCTGTTAAAAGAATTTTTCGTTATTTGAGTGGAACCATAGATCTTGGTCTTTGGTATCCTAAAGGAACTCATATAGATTTAACATGTTTTTCGGATGCGGATTTTGGGGGCTATAAAGTTGATAGGAAAAGCACTAGTGGAACTTGCCATATACTAGGTCACTCACTTGTTTCATGGTTTAGTAAGAAACAAAATTCTGTGGCACTTTCAACTACCGAGGCTGAATATATAGCTGCAGGGAGTTGTTGTGCACAAGCACTTTGGATGAAACAAACACTTAGAGATTATGGCATTAAGCTTGATCAAATTTCTATTAAGTGTGATAATACAAGTGCTATAAATCTTTCAAAGAATCCTATTCAGCACTCTAAAACCAAGCATATAGAAATTAGGCATCATTTCTTAAGGGATCATGTTCAAAAGGGTGATATTGCATTGGAGTTTATTTCTACGGAAAAACAACTCGCCGATATTTTTACAAAACCCCTTTGCGAAGAGCAATTTTCGAAAATTCGGCATGAACTTGGGATGATGAAATTTTCACATTAACATTTCTAGACATGCTATTGAGTCTATTAAATAACTGGTTTTTTTATGATTTTGATGTTTTAGTTTCCTTGAAATGTATGAGTATGATGTGCTAGTAATGTGTATGTATATTTTACATGGATTAATTGTTTTAAAACATACATGTTCATGAATTTTGCATTAAAGTGGCCTTAGAGCATTTTTAGATCAAAGCCATGATCTTAATTTGTTATCTTTGATGGCCGGATATTGAATCAAGTGTGCGAAACAACAAATGAAATAAACGAATAACCGTTTTTCTTATAAACGGCTCACCGTTTATTTCCAGAAACTAGGATTTTTTGATTGCTCGTTACCCTCTCACCGTTTGGTGTTAACGGTAAACCGTTTAAAAACATAGAGCATCACGAAGGTTACCCTCTCACCGTTTACGATTAACGGGTAACCGTTTAAAATAAGTGAGCTATCTTAACTTGCCTCTTCACCGTTTACCCTTACGCGTTCACCGTTTTATCATTCTAAGCTCACTGGAAGTTAAACCGTCACCGTTTATATAAAACGGCTCGCCGTTTTCTCAGAGTATATAAACTGGTCACGGTTTTCTCTTCGTCTTCACTTGCCCTCTCGCCGTTTTCGCCATTTTCACGAAGCCGAAGCTTTTCATCTTCTTCTTTCTTCAATTTTTCTCCATTTTCGCACCAAATCACTCCAATAGAACACTTCCTAATCATCTTTAGAGTATTTCTACCGATTCAAATCTTCGGATCTAGCCCAAAAAACCAAAAATCCCCAAATCGAAACCCTAAGGGCAGCCGACTGTTCTTTGCTCGATTTGATCCATTTTTCGCTTTTTTCTTGCCAAATTGAACCTCAATCTTTCTTCCTCCACTCTCTCTGAACTCCATAAACACTTCGTTTACTCTCAAATCAATCCTCCAAACGCATTCTCCTCTCCATCAATGGCTGAATCATCTGAGAGACCTCGGAGAAGGAAACATACACCTCGTGTCAACCCCATACCACCACGGGAAGCCTCTGAATTTGAAAGGCTTCATTTCCCTACACATCCATTGCTCAGACGCTTTGAGACCCGATTTATGGGTCGTCAGGTTCTTGATTCTTATTTTGCGGATGTAGATGATTTTAAGGATTTGATTGTATGTGATAGGATTGTGACTAACATGCTTAGACCCTGGGAATCCGTTTTATTCCTTGATGATAAAGTTTATCCGAATCTAGTTCGAGTCTTTTATTCTAATATGGAATTGTCTGCCACTCATCTAGATAGAATTGTTACTGTTGTTGGCGGTGTTCCTATTGATTTTGATGTAGAGTTTTTGAACATTGTCATACTTGGTATTCCGGATGAGGGTCATTCTTTTTATACTTCTCGAAAAATCCTATCTTTTGCTGAGTTTGTCCACCATGAGGGAGTCCGTAACATATGTCGTCGTAGGGATTTAAGTGATGACATTTGTAGTCTTCATTTTCGGTCTCAGCTACTCCCTTTTCAGGTCCGTATTCTCCATTCCATTCTTCAGCACATTGTTACACCTAGGAAAGGTCACACGGATGAGGTAACTCGTTTAGATGTCGGGTTACTAGATAGTCTTCTTAGTGGGTGGGATGTTAACCTTGGTTATATCATTGTGCGCCACATGTTGACCACTCCGGGTGTTTCTCACCGTTTGCTTCCCTATGGTATTCTGATTACCAAGATTTTACGGCACTTCCAAGTGCCAATTAGGGATGCGGTGTACAAGGAGCCCAAAAGGATTGGTAGGGATGCTATGAGAAGTATTGGCTTCACTAAGAGGAACGGGCAGTGGCTCAAGACCTCAAACGCCAAGAATCGGGACACCTTGATTGCTCCTGAGGATGATCGGATGCTTAATGACATCTATACTCCCGATCAGCTTCCTGACTTCCGACTTGGAGCTCAGCCTCCACCTTCTCGTCGTCGGGATGTTCCTCCACCATCAGTCCCTTCTGATTCTACAGCACATGAGATGGATACGGATATCCCTTCTGCTCCCGAGCCTCCTCCAGTTTCTGAGCCGCCTTTAGCCTATGAGCAGCCTTCTGCCTCTCAGGCATCTCATACTCCAACTCAGCCTCTTATGTCTGATATTACGCAGCGGCTAGTTGCGATGTTCGCCAGTTCGGCGCCGGTGATTCTTGATCGTATGGGCGCTCTTACTCACGATCAGCAGCAGATACGGTCTCAGATTTAGACATTTCAGGAGCAGAGCATTGATCATCGGTATGAGATCATTGCTGCACAGCGACAGATTCTGGGGTATTTTGGATTTGACCCGGGCAGTACATATACATCAGCCCCCTCTCCTCAATCTACTTGACATCCTCTTCACCTCCTACTTACGGCTCGCCTTACACGACCTCGACACAGACCTTCATCTTTGCGACCCTCTGCTACGCGACTTCGCACGTCGCGGCGAGCATCTTAGTTTTCTATTTTCTTTGTAGTTTCGCACATACATTTCATATTTTGATTATACCATGATATTGTGTTTACTTTATCGTGCATTTACTGTTATTGTTGATATTGTGGATTGATATTTTGATTATACCATGATATTTGCTATGGATGTTATTTTTCTCTCTATTTGTTTTCTGGTTGTATGATTTGAAACAATTTGGAGATGTTGTGTGATTGGAGATGTTGTGGATTGGCATTGCTTGATTTGATCTTTTTGGGAGTGTATTTGTTAAGTTTTGGGAGTGTTCTCATGATTGTATTTTTGGGATTTTGCCATTTTTCAAGGGAAACTCTGCCGAAATTTTTCCTATACTATTTCTCACGTGCTTCTTTTTCTTACGTTTTGTTTTTTATGATGAAGGGGGAGAGATTTTGCAGATTTTGCACCGATTCTGATTGTTTTTCTTGATTTCCTTGTTTTTGCTTTGTACTTGTTTTTGTTAATAACAAAGAGAGTTTTTAAACTTGTCTTTGCAAACCTGCTATAATGCCAAAATTGTTTTGAGTCATATTGGTAGGGGGAGCATATAGTAAGGGGGAGCAAAAGCAAAGTTTGTCATCATCAAAAAGGGGGAGATTGTTAACATGAAAATGTTCTTTTAATTGATTTTGATGATAACAAACCTTTTTGATAAATATGTTGAAGTTTTTCATAATAACAAAAAGCCAGAATTTTTCTATGAGTATTTACAAGTTTTTGAGAAACTGGAACTTTTTTAGAAAACTAGAAAATCTCTGCAAAAATATGCAATTCTGGAAATAATCGGTGAACCGTTAATATTAATGGTTAACCGATAAAATACATAGAAAGGTTATTGTTTTAAGCCTTAACCGTTAAGGATCTTTTTGTTTTAAAGGCCACTGGAAATAACCGGTGAACCGTTAACTAGTAACGGCTAACCGTTAATTTCCAGAGAGACATAATTTGTTAAGCCTTAACCGTTTAATGTTAAAGGTTAAGCTTTTTGTTTTTAAAGGATACTGGAAATAACCGGCGAACCGTTAACTAATAACGGCTAACCGTTAAGTTCCAGAGAGACATACTTTGTTTAGCCTTAACCGTTTAGTGTTAAAGGATAGCTCAAATGTGTTGTGCTTGGTTCTGGAATTTACCGGCGAACCGTTAAAGCGTAAACGGCTAACCGATAATTTCCAGTATGTTATTATTTGCTAATCCTTGACCGTTTAGCAAGAACGGATAGATGTTTTTAGTTGTGCAGGTCTCTGGATTTTAACGGCGAAAGGGTAACGACTAACGGTCAACCGTTTATTTGAAATCCAGCATAACGGTAACTTTGACCAGCACAAACGGCTAACCGTTAATGGTTAACGGCGATCCGTTTTCTGAAGAATAAGGCTATAACGGCTAGTTTTCGGCTCCAACTATAAATAAGCTCATTCAAATCATTTCAAAGATTGATCACAACACGACCATTGAGCTTATACACGTTTATACAATCTTCAAAGAGCTTTTAACATATTCTTGCTTCATCTTATTCACACTTTGGGCTTTGATTTGTAATCTTAAAGATAGTGTGAGAGAAAAATTACTTGTAATCTTTTGTTTGAGTGATTGTAAGTGTTGGGATACACTTGGGTTAAGAGATTGGGTATAATCTCTTGTTGTAAAGGTTTATTGACACCTTGGAAGTCAATTGTAAGCATTTGAGGCCTTGGTGGCTTGCTTAGTGGAATCCTCAAGCCCGGTGTGCTTGGAGGCGTGGACATAGGCGGGGATAGCCGAACCACGTAAAAATCGTTGTGTTTGATCTCTCTTACTCTATCTCTTTATTTCTCATTGCTTATTATCTTGTTTATTTCGAATTTGTATGCTTTATTATTATTTCATTGAATTTTAGTTGCTTAATTTTTAAAAACCCAATTCACCCCCCCTTTTGGGTTGCCTAGCTAGTATTTCAATTTGAACAAGTAAGGATCATCCCAATAAAAGTTTTTTACTTCAACCAAAAATTTCTTCTTCTCTTGAGCATGCAATTGTAAAGACATTTTACCTGTAACAAGAAAAATAACAATGTTAGCATGCCAAGGCATTGAAGTAACAGAAAATAAAAATTCATCAGGAAAAGAATCATTGATTGGTGCTATATCAGCGTAGAATTCGGATGCAAGTCTTGATAAATGATCAGAATTAATATTTTCGATAAACAAAATCCAACAAATTAGTCTCGGTTTGGCATCATGTTTACTCATTAAATATCACACAACAGTGTAGTCAATAAAAACAACAGATTAGAGCCAAGTAAATATGAATAAAATTTGTTTAAAGCAAATACCACAGTAAGTATTCTTTTTCAGTTGTAGAATAATTCATTTGGGCACTATCCAAAGTCTTACTTGCATAATAAATGATAAAGGGCTTACCATCCCTTCTTTGTCCTAAAACAGCACCAATATCAAAATCACTTGCATCACACATTAATTCAAAAGGTAAAGACCAATCAGGAGATTACATAATAAGTGCAGATATTAAAAGAGAAATTATTTTCTCAAAAGATTTTTTGCAGTCATTAGTTCATTCAAACGGTGTATTTTTTAATAAGAGGTTACAAAGCAGTTTAGATATGGCACTAAAATTTTTTATAAGCCTCCTATAAAATCCTCTATGTCCTAAAAAGGAACGCACAGCTCTAACTGTTTTTTGTTGTGGAAATTTAAATATGACTTTTATTTTTGCTTTGTCAACTTCAATTCCTTTAACAAACACAACATGGCCAAAAACAATTCCAAAAGTAACCATGTAGTGATATTTTTTCCAATTCAATACGAGTTTTTTTTTCAACACATCTTTTTAAAACTTTCTCTAAATTATCAAGGCAATCATTAAAAGAATTCCCAAATATAGTCAAATCATCCATAAAGACCTCTAAACAATGTTCAACCATATCACGAAAAATGCTTAGCATACATCTTTAAAATGTTGCAGGACCATTACAAAGCCCAAATGGCATTCTTTTAAATACAAATGTTCCAAAAGGACATGTAAATGTAGTCTTTTCCTGATCCTCGAGTGCTATAGGAATTTGATAATAACCTGAATATCCATCTAAAAAATAGTATAGGGATGTCCAGCTACTCTTTCTAGGATTCGGCCAAGAAATGGTAATGGAAAATGATCTTTTCTAGTGGTTTTATTTAACTTTCTATAATTAATGCTCATACGCCAACTAGATGTAATTCGTGTTGAAATTAATTCATCTTTTTCATTTTTAACAACAGTTATTCCAGATTTTTTAAGCACTACTTGTGTAGGACTTACCCACATACTATCAGAAATTGGGTAGATAATTCTCACATCAAGCAATTTAAGGACTTCTGTTTTTACTATCTCTTTCATGTGTGGGTTTAATCTTCTTTGAGATGGTTGACATGTTTTGGCATTTTCTTTAATTCTATGTGTGCAAATTAAGAGATTAATGCCTTTAATATCATTTAAAGACCATCCAATTGCATTTTTATGCTTTTTAAGATCAGTTAAAAACTTAGCTTCTTGTTCGCTTGTTAGAGTAGAAGAAATCACAACAGGATAAGTTTGTTATTCTCCAAGAAAAGCATACTTCAATCCTCCAAGTAAAGGTTTTGATTCAATTTAGGTGCTTCTGGTTGTTCTGTCTTTTCAATACTTATAAGGTCCTCAAATTTTGGCTCTTCATCATAATTTTGTGAAGTCCACATAGAATCAAGTAACAAATTTAATTAGAAATATCAAGTTCAAGTTGCTTATTTGACTCGGTTGAATTAACTAAACAAACATTAGAGAGTTTAGAAAAATCCCCTTTTTAAATATTTTTTTTATACAAGAGTCAAACAATTCCTTTTGTTCATCAGTATCATCTTCATTCTCATTTTCTTCATCAAGTTGCCTGCACATAACATTCAATTCCAAAGTCATATTTCAAGGGATAAATTCATTAAACCATTCCTACAATTAATCAAAGTATTAGCAGTTACTAAAAATAGTCGACCTAAACTTACAGAAATTGGTTCATAATTATTCACAACAAGTTTAGTTTCCAAGACAATAAAATCCATAGGGTATATGAATTTATCAACTTGTACTAAAACATCTTCCACTATTCCTTTTAGTAGTTTAACTGATCTATTATCAAGCAAAAGTATAGTTGAAGTTGATTTTAACTCACCAAGATTAAGTTGAAGATAAACTGAATATGGAAGCAAATTAACACTAACACTAAGATCTAGTAAAGCATGCTCAATTTTGTGATCACAAATAATACAAGAAATAGTAGGACAACCAGGATCTTTATATTTCAACTCATTATTGGTAGAAAGAATTGTACTTACCTATTTGGCTATGAAAGCACTCTTTCTTACCTTCAATTTCCTCTTGACAATGCACAAGTGGTTTAAAAATTTAGCATATGAAGGTACCTGCTCGATTACATCTAATAAAGGAATATTAACTTTAACTTGCTTAAAGATTTCATAAATTTAAGAAGAATGATTTAATTTCCTTGATGTATTTAATGCATGCAGAAACAGTGGTTCAGGTGGAACACTAATTATTTCTTCACTAAGTGTAAGTTCATTTAGTCCATCCTTACCCTTTGAATTTTCATCATCTTCACAAGGTTCGGGCATAGGTCTATCAACAACCTTACATTTACGAAAAGTTATAACTGAATTGACTTGGTCCATGGGTAGATTTTGTTGAATCTTAAGATTTGGTTGTGATTAGGCTAGAAATTTTTCTTTTTCTTGAACTGTGAGTGCAAAAGCAATTTTAGCAAGAGTATCTTTCAAATAAGAAAATGTTTGTGCATTTTGATTGTTAATAACATCTTGCTTTCTGATTAATGAATGCATTGTGTCTTCCAAATTTTTCCATAGTGGTGGAATATATAGTGTATAAGGTTGAGCAGTTTGAAAATTTTGTGGAGGTGGTGCTTGTGAAGATTGTGCATTATTATTATTCTTCCAACTGAAATTTGGATTATTTCTCTAATCAAGATTGTAAGTCTATAAATATGGGTTTGGTTTATTAAAAGTGTTAATGGCATTAGCTTGATCATTTAGACATTCTTTAAGTGCGGGCAGAGTCGGACAATCTTGAGTGAAATGATCATTTAAACTACAAATATTACATGTAATTTCTTGAACAGATTTTACTTGATCACTTCTTTTATACTCCAAAGCTTCAACTTTCTTAACTAAAGATGCAAATTTTGCTTGTAAATCATGATCTTCCCTAAGGTTATAGATTCCTCCACTAGATGGAGATGGTTGTTGCTTATTTGTCAATTCAAAAGTTCCAAAAGTGTCCCAATATTATGTATTTTCAGCTAATTGGTTAAGGTAATTTAGTGTATCTTCAGGATTTTTATCCCTAAAATCACTATTACACATCATTTCAACGACTTGTCTACTTTGGGGTGTTAAGCCCTCGTAGCAATAAGTGACCAACCTCCAAGTTTCAAAACCATGGTGTAGACATATGCTAAGCAATTCTTTAAACCTATCCCGATATTAGTATAATGTTTCTCCATTTTTTTTAGTGAAAGAAGTTATTTGTCTTTTAAATGAATTAGTTCTATGATGTGGAAAGAATTTTTTCAAAAACTATTCTTAGATGTTATTCCAAGTTCTTATTGATCCAGATCTAAGGTTTTGTAGCCAAGTTTTAGCTTTATCTTTTAATGAAAAAGGAAAAAACTTTAACCTAATTATGTTCATGCTACAATTTTTGTCTATGTATGTATTACAAACTTCCTCAAAATCTCATAGATGCAAGTATGGATTCTCAAATTCTAAACCATGAAATGTTGGTAAAAGTTGGATAATACCTGGTTTGAAGTTGAATCAAAATGCTTATGGAGGAAATACTATACACGGCGATACTCCGGTTCTGGTTAGATTCATGTAGTCTCTCAAAATTCTTAGTTGATTATGATCGTTCATGTTGAGAATGATTGTCTCCTTGATCAATCTGAGAATTAGGTTCGCCTAAAAAGTTGTCATCTTGGTTCTTATCCATGATTAGTGGTGGAGATTGAAATCTACGGACTAACCTGCCAGTTGAAGTTCGAGACTAACGTCTCATACAATGGTTGTCACAATGATAATATTCAAACAAATTGGCAACACAAAAACGAAATGAAAATTGCACAAAAAAATGAAAACTAAATATGCAAATAATTTAAGGGTACAAAAACTAAAAAAATAAAATTAAAATAAAATAAAAATTTTGGTGGTTGTACTCACCATATTAACAAAATAAAATAAAGCAAAGTAATCCAAAATAATAAAATAAAATGAAAATTAAATAACAATTTTGGTGGTTGAACCCACCAATTAAATTAACAAAATAAAATAAAGCAAAAAAAAGTAAAAATAAATGAAAAATAATATAAATACAAAAAACTAAATAACTGAGATTAAAAAAATAAATAAAAATTAAGAGTTAGTAGCTAGTTTGTTAAGAGTTAGTAGTTAGTTTGCTAAGAGTTAATAATTAGTTTGCTTTAGTTTGCTTGGTCCAAATTGAGTGCAAATAAGTCCAAGATTTAAGTCCAAGTCTGATTATTGTAAGAAATTTCATCCAAGGATCTTATTACAATTTTTTTATAATTTTATGGCCACACTGCAATTTTTAGAAGTTTAGAATTGAGCCATGTGTAGAGATGGCCAACAGGCCTGGGCCGGCATCAAAGGAGGCCCACACATACTTGTGCTCGTACCGTGCGTGCCCATTATTCATTTCGTGTAGTGTCGTGCCGTGCCATGCCGTACCTAGGAAAAATAGCCCACTAAGCTTTTTTTCTTTTTTTTTTTTAAGAGTGCATGCCAAGTTGTTATCTTATTTTTTTCAAGCTTATGTATTTTTTTTTATCCATGTGCCTTTATTTTAATTTAATAGAATAAAAAATTTAAAACTCAAGTCCATAGTAAATAATAATAAATTAATAATAATAAGAAAATATAATATTAGTTGCTAAGTTTGACTCTACGGTATTAGAATTCTCTTTTAGTACTTAACAACAATAATAATAATTTTTTAAAGGATTAACTTAATTGTTAACTTGGAATTACGTAGAGTCATACAATAATATTAATACATAGTTATAAATCATAATATTTATAATTTTATTTATTAAAATCATGATATCAATTATTTATTTAATAAATTATAAACATAAATCAATTTTAATTTTTTTAAAACTAAGAATTAAATAAATTTAAAAAACTTGTGCCAATAAAATATATTAAAAGATTCAATTTCAAGTTATTTATAAAATCATAAAATTTTAAGTTTATTTATAAAATTATAAAATTTTAAGTTTACTTTCATTTAAAATGAAGCGATGTTTGTGCGTCTTGAGTCTTTGATAAAATCTACAATCGTCTTAGTGTTTTTAAAGAACAGCGTCTTAAAATCAAGCTTGCGACACGACCAACGTTCTTCTTGGGACCGTCTTGAGTCTTGTGTGCTTTACCGAAATGTGCTCGTGTCGTGCCGTGCCTCGTGTCGTCCGACCCATTGGCTACCTCAAGCCATGTGGATGAAAGTGATGATTTTGAAAGGTTTTGGGGTTAGAACAAAATATGGGATAAAGAAAAGGGGTGTAACGAAAATTTACACAAAGAGTAAGAAATCATCAAGCAAAATAAAAATTTTTTTCCCGGCAACAGCGCCAAAAGTTTGGCACAACTTAAAAGTAATTTTTGACTCCCAAATATAAGAGTATCTTGTTGTAATATATCTTGATGAGTTCCAGGCCGATCCACAAAGAAAAGATTTAATTTATTTATTTTATTTTATCTAAAAATTGAAAATAAAACTTAAATATAAACAACTTAATTTAAATAAAACTATGAAATTGAATTAGTTAGGGTTGTGGATCCACTCTTAGTAGTAAATAAAATTTAACAAATTCTTTTACCATTTTTTTAGATTTATTACCCAAAAGATTAATTACATAAATTATTATTATTTTCCTTTTAATTTTATGATGGATTAAGTATTTTTTGTGCCAAAATTTAATTTATCTACAATAAGTCAAAAACTATTTTACCATACCTTATATTAAGATATTAAGAATTTATTGTGACAAACTCCCTTATTTGTCTACAATAAATTAAATTTCAAAATATAAAATATGTATAAAATTAAATAGAAAATAATTTAATTTATAAAATTAAAAATATAATTTGATTAAATCATATTTATTTCTTAGGAGTTTCACCTAATAGAATTTGATTAAATCATATTTATTTCCTGGGAGTTTCACCTTACCCTAATTATTATTATTTAGTTAAGCATAATTAAAATAAAAAGAATTATTAAAATTAAATTACTTATAATTAAAAGTAATAAAGAAAAACTAAAACTGAAAATAAAACTAATTTTGTTTATAAAAATAATTATACAAAATATTAAAAACACACCTGAAAATTAAGATTACAGGGAGATGAAGAGAAATTGAGAAGAAGAGAGATGTAGAGAGATATCAAAAACATAAAAAAATAAGGCTTTATTTATAGAAAAATATATTTATATCCAATATTTTGCGATCCATTATAAGTTTCATGCATGCGCTTCTCACAACCTTTAGATGAACATCCAACGGCTGGTCAAATATCAAAAGTCAACATTACACGTGACATCATTTGACGCGCCGATTTGGTCAAAGAACGATTGAGACTTGGTGGGTTAATGGGTGGATCGGGTCGACCCGGATACAAAGACTCAGATCCTACAACTTGCTGACCAACCATTGCCACGTGGCATAATCATAGCCATTGAATCATGAACGGTTGATATTTAGTCAAAATTGCCAGCTATCTTATGTACTCGTATCTATTATAAGCTCATTTTATCATCCAATCACTATTAAGTCATTAGGAAAAAGTCAACTTTTTTTTTTTACAAAAACTCAATTTTAAGCCGATCTTGACTCATCTTTAGGTTTTTGGACCTCTGAAATCTAAATTTGACATTTGTTTATCTGTTTGGAGCCTTAAATTATGTGAAATTAATATTTTACCTAATAAACACATAAAAATTCACAGAATTAGATATATTTAAAACATAATTAATAATTCCTATTATATTGCATAAACATAAATATAAATTATAACATAAGCACAAAATAACATTATTATTTCTTGATAATTAAACAATTTTTAATTCTAATCAATTTACCATAATTTTTTTTAGTAGAAGGTGATGCGGCGGCAAAGTCCAAATTAATTTTAATTTTAACACCTACCACTCTCAATATTCAAACTCGAAATAGTCAGCTAAGTAAAACTACTTAAAAACCACTCAGTTAGGTCCTAGAAGAAAATTGACTAAACAAAAAATACAAGTAAGAAGACTAGCCGTTAAAATATAAGAAAGAAATTAGACTAGCCGTTAAAATATAAGAAAGAAATTAACCGTTAATCTAAATATTATTAACTGATTTTTAATTAGTATATTTCTATGGGACCTAATCCCTACAATAATAAGTTATAATCTACACATATTTGAGGGATATTGATTATTTCTTTGTAATTAATAGATTGGATGATATGACACATTAATTTTAACACAATGATGTTATAATATTTGTTTTTCTTCATCCTTCCTCTACCTCGTAAACGTTTTTGTAAGATTTTGAGTTAAATTTTGTTAGTTAACCCAAATGGGTGAATACAATCATCCTCAAAAAGAAAATAACAAATTAAATGAAACTTTGTCGTGCATCAAGACAATAAGATAACTCATATGGTTGGACTTTTACGGTGGAAGTAGTTAATAAGAAAGTCAAGGTTTTAAAAATATAAGGAAAAAGTAAATAATAAGAGATATTTATATAGAAGAGCTCTTGCATATTTTAATATATATGGTCTCCCAAAGTACGTTTGAACGATTTTTAAATAATTTTATTTAATTGGTCTGCTCACTATATATAGTTCGAATCTTAAGGAGAAAAGAGTTAAAAAATTGATATGCACTTTTGCCGCGCTTGTATTTTTTTTTTTTTTAAGTAACTAACACACAAATAAATTTGGATTAAAACAAATTATTGGCTAAGATCTAATAGATTAGATGATATGATACGTTAGTTTCAACACATTCACGATATAACAATTGTTTTTTATTTATGCTTTTTCTTTCTCATCAACATTCTTCCTTTTTTTTCATTTCGCCCATTGTTTTCTTTTTCTATTTTAACCAAGAACTAGAACTCCCTTTCTTAATTATATATTTTTTCCTCTCTCACCTTCCCCCTAAACTTTTTCAATTTTTCTTGCGAAAAGAGGGGAAAAATATAATAAAACATCCAATTGATTGTTGAAGTATGTAACTTTTGTTTTGAATTAACCACTAATTGTAAAATCAGTAATATTTTTTACTATTCTTTTGTAGAATTTTATGTTATACCCTAAATAGTCTTATTGCGCTAACTCCTCTCTATATACCATATCAAGAATTATTTGTAGGGTTCATCTCATTTTAGTGGATCAAAATGCCCAAAGTCTAAATAGCTTTGCTTTGTTTGTAACTACTACTAAGATTTGGATTTGGATGAAGTTTGCTATGAAATTTAGGTCTATAAAACGTGCCTATATAATGCATAATAAATGGAGGCGGCAGTGACTTTTTGTGGAGGAGAAAACGATGAGAGAAAGGAGAGATCAGGGACGTTATATTAAATTCTGGGGCTTGGGTTTTAATTTTTTATTGGACAATTAAAAGGTGAAATTAACTCTGTTTTCTTTTAAATTTTGACAGAAAATTCTTGGTATTGCCCCTTATAATCCTACTGATCTTAATTTTTATTTTATCCACTTATTCGCTATTATTTGAAATATCTATTTTGTTGGAGAGACATACATTAGAGGTTATTATTGTAAGTCAAGAATATTGAGATTCTCGATATTGCTAGCCTCTAGTTTTATCTAGAGAAAAATTTGTATTATCATCTCATTAATATAGTGGAAGATTATATCGAATTACAATCTCGTGATTTTTCATGCTTTCGATTTTGTATGTAAAAATCTATATCTTTTGCCATTGGTTTTTGCTTTATATTTTATTGGTTTATTTTTGTGCCAATTTATTTGTGGTGTACATTTCATTTTAATCACAGAAAAAAGAAAAATTTTGTTTCTGCTTAATTTACAATTGGTTGTGGTAGTCTCTTTCCCAATAGAGTGGTATCAAGCTTCAGATTTTGTGTTTTATTACTTGTGTGGTTGAGATGGAGGAGTTCTTGGCATGCCTAATTAAATTAAAGTCATAGAATTATGGTATTTGAAAGTCCAAGATGGAGGATCTACTATACATGAAAGACTTTCATGAACCAAATGAATGTAAAGAAACTAGACTGTCGATTTAGATGATAAGAAATAGGCTTAATTAAACCAAAATTTTGTGAGTACTATTAGATCATGGATTGATCAGAGCGTGTACCACCATGTCGCGAAAGAATCTAAGGCTGATGTTCTTTGGAGAATATTAGAGATGATTTATGAGCAACCAACAGCACATAATAAAGTTAATCTGATGAAAAGCTTGTTAACTTAAAATACAATGAGGCACAACATAACTAAATACACTAGTGAGTTTCAGGGCTCGGTTGATCAGTTGACTACTATGAAAATTATTGTAGATGATGAGTTGCAAGAATTCTTGTTACTTAGTTCTTTGCATGACATTTAAGAGACATTAGTGGTGTTAGTAAATAATTCAGCACCCCGAATGGGAAATTAACTTTGGATATGGTTACAGATAAATTACTAAATGAAGAACTTAGAACAAAGAGTGTTGAAGTAGTTATGCACTTGCTTCAAAAAAGCAAGAAAGATAGAGGAGAAACTAGAGTAGAAATTCTTACCAGTAGAACAATGATAACCCTAGACGAAAATGGGTTAGATATGATGACAAAGTCATTGCGTAATGTTCAAATAGGTTTACTTTGTTTGTAATTATTACTACATTTTGTACTTGGATGAAATTTGCCATGAAATTTAGGTTTAGAAAACTTGGGAAGAATAAGTGGAGGTGGCTGTGACTTTCTGCGGAGGAGAAAAAGATGGGAGAGAGAAGAGAGAACAACGATGCAATATTAAATTGGGAGGCTTGGTCTTCGTTTCTGATTAGACAACTTGGTTTTCACTTTTGATAAGATAATAGGAAGGCGAAATCAACTTTATTTTCTTTCAAATTTTGTGAGTAAGTTGCTTGCATCACCCTCTAATATTTTATTAATTTTTTTTATTTTATATTCTCATTAGTTATTATTTGAGATGCTCACTTATTGGAGAGATAGATATTATTTAGTTATTACTGTAAGGTAAAAATATTAAGATTCTTGATATTATTAGTTTCTATTTTTATATACAAAAGACTTTATACTGTAATTGCATTAATATAATGGAAACAATTGTGTCTTTTGTAGTTAATTTGTATTTTGAATTTTGTTAGTTTATTATTTGTGATACATATTTCATTTTAATTACACAAAATAAGAAAAAAAATTTATTTCTACTTAACTTATAACTAGTTGTGATAGTCTCCTTTCTAACATTATTTTTGGTTGAGAACCCCTTTTTGTTAAAATTTTTGTAGTGATAATGCTGTTTTTCTTCGGAATTATTATTTTTAATACACAAGCGCACGTTTTCCATGAAAGACAAATTCTTCTCTAAAATTATTTCATGCAAGTGGTTTTCTTCCACAATTCATGCAATTAAGTCAAATTCATACTTTTGACTTCCGTGTTCAAAACAGTTGGGCTTGAAATTAAGGGACTTGGTTAATTTTCCTCATCCACGTGTTCGAATGAAACCAAAAGAAATTCATTTTCAATTGAAATCAGACGATTAGTTTTCTTTGACTGCATCTGCATGGAAAAGTTAATAATGTTCACGGACATGATGTGACAAGGAGGAGACGGAATATAACCAGAACCAGAGGAGTCTTCGGACTATATTTATGTAGTGTCCTTCATTAATGGGGTGCTCTTGTTTTTTTTTTTTTTCGTGTTGATATATTTTTAAGAAAATGAAAACGCTCGCTAGAGATTTATTTTTATACTTTTTGTATTACAAGTTACTTAAATACAAATTTAAAGAATATAATTGTCAATATATAAATACAAATTTATATATAGGGAGTCTACTTCTAATGAGGAAAATCTCAACTTATTGAATGAAGATAAAACTAAAAAACAGAAAAATCATTTTAAAAAATCATATTGAAAATATAATTTATTGTATAAGAATAAATGTTGTGAATAATTTTAATATACTCAAAAGCACATGAATTTAGAAATAGAGTAGTGATAACGAGGTCGAACACACAGAGATTGTTATAAATTAAAAAATTTAATTTAAATCTAAATTAATATTAATTCTAACCTAGTTGAGCAAATTGAGTTTTAAGAGGAATTAAACTAATTAAAATAAGAAAATAATTAAAGTAAAGGAGAATTCAATAAGACAAAATTACTAAAGTTTCAGAATCCACCACTATTCAACTAGTATTACTTAATTATTAATTAATCCCTAATTTTAGAGTGACAATTCAAATCAATCTATGTCATCTCATGAATATAACAATTAAACCCAATTAAAATTAATCTTGTGCAGGTTCTTTTTCTACTTAATAGTATGATATCTAAGCATCCTAAGTATATTGAATAACAAAAAGTTAAAGATTTTTTAAGCACTCTATGTAAATAATTTAATGAATTACACAGAATTAAAGATAATCATATATAAACTTTATAGGTCTAAGTATAGATTTAATCGAATATTAATCCTCACAATCAATAATGCATGACAGAATTGATGAAAATATTTAATAATATCTAATTAATTATGTAAATAAAAACTATAAATATTAAAACACATATATAAAAATTTAATTAAATTAAATAATAATTATTTCATTAAATAAAATTATATTTTTAACTTCAGTAAAAAAAAAATTATTAAATATACTTAAATTAAGAGCAACAAGAGAAATAAAATCAGCAAGCCTAACTGTTGCTGTCGGTTTTCTTCTCTTTGATGAATGCTCCTCTGGCGGCTCCTTTGGCGGCTCTTTCCCCTTCAATAAAAGTCAAAAGCTGCTTATATACTCCTCAAAATGGGCCCCATTTTTTCAATTCTAAACCGAAAGGCTTGGCCTTTTAATTTGCTTGGTCTTGCATGTGCACTCCACTTGGAATTTTCATTCCTTCTTTTAACGCCAAGCAATTGCTTCTCGCGCAATGGCCAAATTCTTCTTCGTCTTCATGTGCATGGATGTATGAATTTGTCTTGAATTCACGAGCACATATGCTTAATTCCTCCCAAAAATTCAATTAACATTTGATGCTTCCAAAATTGAGTTCTTTTATGCTTTTTTAATTCATAATTTTTAATTAATTTCCTATTTAATAAAATAATTCAATTAATTAAAAATAATAAATAAAAATAACTAGTAATAATATAATCAAGAATAAAATATTTATATATTATAGGCTCATCAATAAATTATAAAGTTCTTTGATAGTAGTAAGTGTGATTTATTTTAAGTAATTAATTTTGTGAAAAATTAATTAATCTTTTACATGATAGGAAAAATATGTCGGTAAGAGTAGTTTTGAATGTTACAGTTAAATAATTTATTGAGCATTAAGTGTTGAATTAAATTTTACCTGATTTTATTCGAACATAAATATTTAATAAATCCTTAATGTCAAGATTAAAAATCAACACGCATAAAGCAACTAATTATTGAAACTAAAATAAGTTTAAAGGATTATATAAGTCAAAAAACAAACGGCCATTTCAATTCATGCAAAATTTATTTCCATAAAACAAATTTTTTTAACCTTATTGTAAGACAAAACTAGGTAACCCCGTTGCACCAATGAAATTATAAAGATAAAAATGTCAAAATTATTTAATTTATTTAAAATTTGAGATTGAAAAACAAGTACTGCTCTAAATTCAAATCTCATGCTAGTGTAAAATTAATGGTTGTTATCTTTTTATTACTCCAACTATGGCAAGATTTAGGGAGAAGCCCCATTCAGACTAAAGTGTGCCACGACACCTAACACTTTTGTAGAATCATTAAATTCTTAATAAAATATAACAATATCAAGAGCTTTAGGTATAAAATCTTCATTTTGGCCCTTGCAGAACTGCGCATTCTCTCACAATTTTTAAACTTTAGAAAGGAATGTCATTTAAATTATATAATACCATAAACATTAATTCTAATAACAACTTGTATATTTACAAATTATTAATTTATTTTTAACAAATTCTTTTATCTTTTTTTGTTAGAAACAAGTGAACCTAACATTTTTTTGTTGATGTTTAATAGACTTAGTTTTATTTAACTTTGTATTATCTTTTTTTAATAGGATTTTTTTTTTACTATGAAAATAAAACTTTTACATGTTACAACCTACTCAATCGAGAAAAATCACATAACGAATTTTGAAATGTTTTAATTTGGTCCCCCAGAGTTGAACTCCGAGCTTTACCCCTGGTCAAGATGATGAACGACTACAACTATTATTTACATCTAAAACTTTTATATCGTTAACTATGAAGTAGCATTTGTTATTTTTCAAGTATGAAAAAGTATATATTTCACTTTGTTTATGTTTCTGTTAATCGACACGTAAAATTTCAATGTTGCCCTTATTTGATTTTTCCACATCCGTCATATGCATCGCGGACTTCGAGGAAATTATATGTAGGCAGTAGGTGAGGTGGAATCTGGGAACAAATCCAATTCAAAATCTCGTGAGATCAAGTTCGTTGGATCTTGAAATGGCAGTGAAAGCAACTTCTGGAATCCAGCTACTATAAAAGAGAGTGCAGGGAGGGACGGTGATGATGAGAGCTTTACATAAAGAGAAATCAAAATATTAGCTTCAACACAAAGATGGATTTGTTAACTTGCTGCATGCTATGCCTTGTATTCACATTGGTTTGGGTGATTTTCAATTCCGGAGGACGACGCAAACAGCTTCCACCAGGACCAAGGCCTTATGCGGTGATCGGAAACCTCCTGGAACTGAGTGGTAAACCTCACGAGACACTGGCCAATCTTGCGAAGATTCATGGCCCCATAATGAGTCTAAGACTTGGCCAAGTAACCACAGTAGTGGTTTCTTCTCCAAGCATGGCCAAAGCTATCCTTAAAAAGCATGATTCATCATTCTGTGATCGTAAGGTCCCTGAGTCAATCCTGTCCCAGCCCTACCGGCACCATGAATTCAGTGTGGTCTGGCTGCCAGTTTCAACACTGTGGAGAAGTTTTCGAAAAATATGCAACATGTATATTTTCACTAGTCAGAAACTGGATGCCAGTCAAGACCTCCGGCGCAAGAAAATGAAAGACCTTCTTGCCTACGTTGAAGAAAGTTGCCGTGCGGGTAAAGCAATAGATATTGGCCAAGCTGCTTTCAATACTTCACTTAATTTGTTGTCCAACACAATATTTTCTATTGATTTGGTTCATCCCAATCAGCGAGAGTTTAGGGATATAGTTTTGGGTATGATGAAAGAAGCAGGAAAGCCTAACTTGTCCGACCATTTTCCTCTGCTCAAAAAGCTTGACCTGCAGGGGATAAGACGCCGCAACACACTATTTGCTAGCAAGATGTTCGAGGCCTTGGATCGCTTGATTGATCAACGATTGAAGAAAAGACAAGAACCTAGTTACAGCCCTAGCACCGAATCGAAAGATATGTTGGATACTGTTCTCAGTATTATGCAAGACAAGAGTGAAAAGATTGACACAAAACATATCAAGCACTTGTTTGCTGTAATATTTCTTTTTCTTTTTCTTAATTTATAGTACAAAATAACAGAGTTAATTTAATTACAAGTTAATTAACAGAGTTCATATAACAGGATTTGCTTATTGCGGGGAATGACACAACTTCAATTACAACGGAATGGGCAATGGCAGAACTACTTCACAACCCTGAAGTTTTATCGAAAGCAAAATTGGAGCTAGAACAGACAGTTGGCAAAGGCAACCCACTTGACGAATCTGACATCACTCGATTACCTTATCTACAAGCAATTGTTAAAGAAACTTTCAGGTTACACCCAGCAGTTCCCTTATTAATCCCTCGCAAAGCCTCGGAAGACGTCGAAATTGAGGGCTTCACAGTACCAAAAAGTGCACGAGTTTTTGTCAATGTATGGGCTATTGGTAGAGATGAAAGCACATGGGACAACCCTCACTCTTTTATACCTGAAAGGTTCTTGGGGTCAGATGTTGATTTCAGAGGCCAGAATTTTGAGCTTCTCCCCTTCGGATCCGGGCGGCGAATTTGTCCTGGCTTGCCGTTGGCAATCAGAATGTTATATCTAATGTTGGGTTCACTTATTAATTGTTTTGATTGGAAGCTTGAAGATGAGAATATGGACATGGAAGAGAAACCTGGCCTCACCACACAAAAGGCTCAACCCCTTTGTGCTATCCCTGTTGCCATTTAGTCCCATACTTTAGTTTGTTGTTCCGATGGAGTGCACTAAGTTCCAGCCAATAAAGCACTCTGTCATTGGCATGTATTCGTCATTGCTGCTTATCTATTGCTCTTATTTATTAGCAACTGTCTTGTTGATCACGTAAATGAACTTTTCATTTTAGTAGCTTTTCCAAAATGTGATTTTGAAAATGAGTTTTACAATGAATACAATTCCATATATTTCTCACACATATTATAAAAATCCAAAATTATACTTAATTAGGAAACAAAATTATTAAATTTAAAGAGATTAATATTGTTAGTACTAATTATTTTGAGATAATAAAATAAAAAATATTTTAGTTATCAATTATTGTATATACAAAATAAAAAGTATTTTATATACATGTTTGTAAATGTGTAAATAAATTTTATTCAACATTATATATATTCTAGTTATTTGTATTCTTACAACAGTTTAACAATAAAATTTATCAAACACATACAATTCCTTTTAAACCTCACAGAATTTTTAAAAATAAATTTTACCTAATGTTTAACTAATTCCCTTCATAACTGATTGTTTCTACCGTACAACCTAACAATAATTATTTTTAAAGTTATAGCATTACCAAACTGGTTGTTAAGATAGTTGAGAAATGGAAAAGATTAAAGAAATTGGGCATAAAATAATTTCTATAAAGAGAATTTATTTATTTATTTTTTAAACATACGGTATATTGGGCACACTACATCAAATATGGCTTTTTGCGGCTGAAAATAATCCCCGTAAATCGACAGTTTTGGCTGCAAATAACCCTTTTGCGGCTGAAAATTATGTACTTGCAGCCAAATATTGGTGGTTGCAATAAGTGGCCTCGCAAATAGTCCCAGCCTTTTTGCAACCGATTTGAACCCCTGCAAAAATAATTTGTGGGAAACTTTGCAGCCATAAAATTTCCCTGCAAATAAATTCAAGAACACTTATATTTTGCTGCCACCTTTTATAGCCAATATTTTCCCTGCAAATAACCTCACAAGCTTTTTTAATTCCCAAATTGATTCCCCTACAAATTTTGTAAGCTTACCTTCCATTTCGCTAATTCAATTATTTTTATTTTTTTTAGAAATTATAGCAAACACAATTTATTGAAAATATATCAATTAACTATTTTTGTATCAAAAATAATATTTTCTATCTAGTATCATCCTTAAAAATCCACCAAAAATAATATTGCACCAAGTGCATCAACCAATCTCATTACAAGTATCATTCCAAAAAGACATGAAATACCAACATCATATCTAAAAAGAATAATGAACTTTTACAATTCAACTCAAACCACTATCAGGTAAAGCACCACCACTATGTACCAGCACAACAATCCACTGAGATGTGATTCATTAATCCTGAAAGACAGAAAAATAAAAGAAAATATTACAAACTAAACAAACAACTGATCATAACATATTGAACCACATTGTTACAACTAACAACAACAAACAAATCCATATACAAATCAATTTTCCAACACTTCCAAATCAATTTTCAAACTAAATTCTATTATTAAAATTCCACAGCACATTAACCACTGATGATCTTAAAGAAAAAGCAACAGCTGAAGTATATAGAATAAAAAGGCAAAAAATAGTTGATTTGAAGAGTAACAAGGTTAGCTGTATAATTTAACTGACTTACAAACCTAAGTACATCATCAACGACCCTCCAATATTGGGGAATCAATTTGAACATCTGTCCCAAAAGTTGCATGATGATCATGATGTGCACTGGAAGCATCCGCAACCTATTACATCAACAAATACAAACTATTATAAATAATAGATTCAAATAAACTTAACTAAATTATCTAAATATGTAATACCTGTTCACTTCTAACCAAACTAATTTGACATCCACATTTACAAGATTGGAAGTGAGTCCGAATCAATCGAAGCTCTGAATAGAGTTCATCATACTTCAACCTCAATTCATTTATCACAACCCCATACTCTTTTTGTACCTCCATACGTATCTCATCACGTATTCTACTCTCATTAATGCTGTTACTCCTTGAAGAACTTGTTTGCATGCGCTCCCGTCCATGCGCATCAAGCCCCAACACATCATTAAATATATCCTCTCTAATGGAACTAGTTTGTTGATCCTCAGGTATCTTAGAAAGATGTTCATTGAATTGACTCTACATAATTAATACAATCCACAGAAAGATAATTACAAAGCATAGTAATAACAAGTTTGTTTTACCATAAAAATTTAATGATAGGTATATATTAACTAAAATAATATACTTACAATAATCTTTGCACTCTCTTTGTCTCGTATAGTTCCATCTTTCTTAGTTCGAGTCTTAATATATAAGCTCAATCTATCAGTTTTCTCTCCTCTTTTTCTCATCTGAATAATGATAACAACACATCATGTTTTTTTTTTTCCTCAAAAAGTGCTTCAAATCAGTACATGGGATAGCAATAAATTTAACTCAACATATCCATATTGATGGAAGGACAAATTCATTGATCCAATCGATTACTAAAGCATTAAAAAAACATCAAGTTTACACATGAATGTCAGTAAACGAAAGCTGATTGATCCATTTGATTGATAAATATTTACCTCATCTCGTACTTGAGCAAATGACATGCGGCCAGTCACATGAAGTTGTCTTTGTTTCTTACGATTATTCTTATTTATCTCAGACAATGCCTACATGATTTTTTCATCTTCATTGTTCATGGAAGCAAAAGCCATTACATTATTATGAACTAATGTGACATAGACATACCTTTGATTTTTCAGTGCTCCAATAAGCAACTAATATCCTCCATTGTTCTGCAACAACTCGAGACGGGGTAACTGTTAGTAGTCGCTTATCATTGACAAATGGAGTGTACCATTTTGCCTTCACTCGAGCTTTTCAATCTGTCCATCTTTCTCCAACTTTCCTCAAGCAATGTGGCTTATACTCTTGCGGTGCATCCGTATTATCCTGTTAAGCAATACATTGTTAAAAACATTAGCAAAATAAATCAAATTGATAAGTGGATTTTATACCTTAACTTCAGTCTAAATGTATTCTAATATATCATCCAGCATATCACTCCAACGCAAATAAGTAAAAGGAACTTTTTGTCCATTTTTTGCTATGACTCCAAGCTGGGAGTTAAATTTACTCGCATTTTGACCAATTGGCTTCCATTCACTATCAAATTCCAGGTGAAGTATTTTCCCAGTTCCCCATTCAAGAGCACCACGAGCACATCCTCGACCATGTGTAATTGAGCCTCCATAAAGAAAAAATTAAAAAAAAATCATAAGTTAATAATAAACTTTCTAATGAATATAAATATATAGTAGGATCAATAAATAATTAATTTACGAAGTAAAACCTCAATTCTCCTTTATCACATGCAAAAAATTGGTTTCAATTCTCCTTCACTATTTTGAATAAGACTAATATTTAGTACCTGATCCATTTGATTGAGATGTATCTCCCTGGCCTTTACTAGAAGATGTTCCTCTACGATGTTGAGATGATTACATCGACAGAGCTCTACAATTCTTGATGAACAGCCACCTCCATAGAAATGCCTCTTGCCTTCTTTGGTGCCATAACAAAACTGCAATTGACAGATTTACTGGACCATATGCATAATAAAATAAGCATGCTTAAATAAATTTATTTATACTCATATTTAAACTCAGAAAAACATATCCAAGCCCAGATTTAAAATTAAAACTAAATCAGTATTTTCAATGTTTACATCATTGTTTTAAAAAAAAAAGGAAACATAAAATGAATAAGAAAACAATCATATTAATCACACTCTTCCATGTCCACATCATCATCAAGAATATTTGTGTCTACGGTTGTTCCATCCACCCCTTCTCGAACCCAGTTAACATCTTTATCATTCCTATATATAGTGTCATCCAACTGTTGATGCGGATGTAACTCTACTTGAGGGACTATCTTTGGAATAGCAGAAGAATCTTTGGAGTACATGTCAAAGAAGTCTCTGACTGTCATCTTAAGAACAACATGCCAATTAGGATCAATAGGGTCTTGTACATAGCAAACTTGTTCTGCCTGTGAAGCTAAAATGAAAGGTTCATCTCCTATTTGATTATCCTTGTACAACAAGTGATTAAAATTCACCATTGGGAACTTGAACTGATCTTGTTTCTTTCCAACTTGGTTATTAACCCAGTCACACTTCAACAACACAAATTTCATGTCATTGGTATATCGAATTTCAATCACATCCGTCAACACTCCATAATATGTGACTTCACCTAAGCGAGGGTTTTTGTCCCTTGCACTTGCATAACTTACAGTATCCACTTTAGTAACAACACCAGAATTTTGGGTAGTTTTATTTTTATCAATGTTCTTTGTTCGAAATCTGAAGCCATTGATGATATATCCTTTGAATCTCTGAGCAAAACAATCTGGACCATTTGCTAAAATATTGATATTTTCAGGGAAAATCACACTTGAGGATCGTCGTAAATTTTGAATCTACATAAAAAAAAACAAAATAAAAAAAGAAGAATCGAGCATTTGATTTCAAAACTTATGATAACTTAAGGTAATTATAAACTTACATGATTCTTAAACCATGTGTGAAATGTCTCATTATGAACTTTATTAATGTAATGACGCCTCTTACGAGGCATTTCTTGTTCAAGTAAAGTAAGATGTTGTCTGAAAAATCAAACTATAATAAATAACATAAATAATATCAACTATTTTCAAAAGCATTAATTATATTAATAACAAACTTATCTTACTTACTCTCGAAAGGGAGTGATAGCATCTGTGTTGACAAGCACATACCTATGTGCTTGTGTCCATGTTAACTCGTCAAGAAGTACTTTAACTCCTTTTCCCAATGGACGACCATTTCTATTTCCTCCATCATCATTGCGAACTGGTCGATTAGTTTTGGTTTCCACCTCGTCTAAATATCTTGCACAAAAGTTCATGCATTCTTCCATCAAGTATCCTTTAGCAATTGAAGCTTCAGGATGTGCCCGATTACGCACATAACATTTTAGTGTTAACAGATACCTACATTATGTATGCATTAAAAGACTAAATTTTTAAACATAAAGATCATTAAATAGAAAATTAATTAAAAAATAATTGTATACCTTTCAATGGGATACATCCATCGAAATTGCATAGGTCCTGCAATAAGTGCCTCTTCAGCTAAATGGACAAGTAGATGCTCCATTACATCAAAGAAGGATAATGGAAATATCTTCTCTAGATGACAAAGTGTAAGTACAACACGCTTTTGAATTTTTTCTAGATCGGATGGTGTATTCACTTTTGAACATATTTGCCTAAAACAACTAGACAGTTCAGTTAATGTTTCAACAACATTCTTGGGCAATGCTTGACGCGCAGCAAGAGGAAGTAATTGTTGCATTAAAATGTGACTATCATGGCTCTTAAGACCCCCGATGCTATACTCTTTCATGTTCACACGATGTGAAATATTAGATGCATAACCATCCGGAACCTTTACTTCCTTTAATACTTTGAGGAACACTTTTTTATCCTTTTTACTCATTGTAAAGCAAGCAGGACGTAAAAGTAGTTTGCTGGAACTTTTTTGTTGTTGAGGATGCAGGGCTGTCCTTATGCCTAATTCTTGTAAATCACGTCGAGCTTTCAGATTATCCTTAGACTTTCATTTCAATTAGTCATGCATATTACTTAATGGCACAAAGTAAACCCCCAGCAGTATTACATTAACTATTTAATTAGAAACCCAGCAGTAGTAGAGTAATTTGCAATAATCAAACTAACTTTTAGTTTGATATACTGTTACACATTACAAAACAACGAGGATGCAAGTAATTACTTCAATAATTCAAAGACAAAATCAATGAGAGTATCATTCAATTATAACGTAAATTGCTACTACTTACTGGAAATAAACAAAGCATCATTTAATTTTAAAATAACCAAAATTACTCATGAGCAACCGAAACACAAAAATCAATCCAATCATTTACTCCCAACAAAACTGAAATTGCTATTCTCCATTAATGAAAAATTAATAACATATAAACCCTAGAATAGTGAATTGACAAGAGAGCTTACCTCAAAATTGAGATCACAGAGAGATTGAGGCAAGAGAGCGAATATTGGCTGAGCAATGGCTGAGGGAAAGAAAGAGTGAATGGATGATTCTAGATGAGAGAAAGAAAGAGTGGCGTGCGTTTTTTGTTTTTAATTTTTAAAAATTTTATTGCTGAGGAAAAGAAAGAGTGAATGGATGATTCTAGATGAGAGAAAGAAAGAGTGGCATGTGCGTTTTTTGTTTTTAATTTTTAAAAATTTTATTGCCAGCCCATAATAGTTGTAATTTGTAAATTAAGAGACAGTTACGGCAAATGTGTCATTCTTTTACTGCCAAAGTATAAAAAGGCAGTGAATACCCATTTTAACCTTGCGGCTGATTTAATTCCCTGCAGAATGGCAACAAGTTTTACTCATTTGCCAGGAGATATTTTTCAGCTGCATTCATTCCCCGCAAAAGCCCCTTTTTTTGTAGTGGCATTAGGGCGAGTCTATAGAGTAATAATTAAATTTTCAAATTTCAATAATGAGTTTGCTGAGTAAATGAGTTTATTGAGTATTTTAGTGGCTTAAAATAGCCCCACTCCATTGATTAATCATAATTTTTTTTTCAGTAAAATGTAGAGGGGTTGGTAAGTCCAAATTAATCTTTATTTTAACCTTCACCATTCTCAGTATTCAAACTCAGGAGGTCAGTTAAATAAAACTATTTGAAAATCACTTAGGGAAGCCAATCCCGAGGGGGTGTTGGGGAAATTGACTAGACAAAAAATACAAATAAGAAGATTAACCATTAATCTAAATATTATTAACTAATTTAAAATTTAGTTTATTTTTATGGGACTCATTCCCTAAAATAATAAGTTCCAATTTACACGGATACCGGGGGATATTGATTTTTTTTTTAATTAATAGGTTAGATGATATGGCACATTAATTTTAACAACTTGATGCTATAACATTTGTTTTTATTTATCCTTCCTCCTCCTCATCAACGTTCTTTTAAAATTTTAACTTAATTTTTATTAGTTAACCCAAATAGGGGACCACAATTATACTCAACTAGAAAATATTGAATTAAATATAATCTAAATATGACCCTGACAAAATAAAGAATGCTTTCTAAGAACATTGAACTGTAATTTTGTTTTGCATTAAGACAGTACGATAGCTCATATGGTTGCACTTTTACGGTGGAAGTAATTAACAAGAAAGTCAAGGTTTTGAAAATACAAGGAAATATATTAAAATTTTTTAGGGTGGGATAGGATAAGGTAAATGATAAGAAATACTTTTAAGTAGTTTTATTTGGCTAACTTGACAGTCACATGTAGTATGATTGTTGGGAAGATAGGGTAAAAAAGTTTATGCCCTTCTATATTTTTTCTTTTTTCTAAAGTAACTAATACACAATAAATTTATATTAAAACAAAGTTAATGTATGAGATCTAATAGATTAGATGATATGATACATTAATTTCAACATAATGATGATATAACATTTATTTTTCTTTATCCTCTCTCCTCCTTATCAACATTCTTTCCATCTTCTTCATTTCTCCATTGTTTTCTCTCTTTATTTTTACCAAGAATCTGAACTCCCTTTCTTAATTGTATTTCACTAAACTTCTTACCCTTGTCTCATCCTTTTCTCTTCTTTGGTATTAGAGCACCTCTTTTGTTCTTATTTTAAATATTTTTTATATGAGTAGTTACAAGGCAGACTTCGTTTTACTTTATGATATAGTTTCACAATTGCTAAATTCGATGAAAATCTTGATTACTATTATAAAAATTCATTTCCTATTTTAGAACAAGATTCTGATGTTTGGATACAAAATAACCGTTATATAAAAATATTAGAACGTGCTTTGAATATTATTGAAAATGAAGTAGCAAGAATTAGTAGAGAACACCTACAATGAGACAATTTATTAGAAAAAAGGTTAGGAAATATAAAACTTCTAGTAGATTACACACCTCTTTTAGCTCCTAAAATAGAAAGAAAAATATGTCTTAAACATTATGCTTTTACAACCTGTCTGTATTTGATTTTAGAAAATTAAATTTACAATATTATAATTTAACAAGCAAATAAAATTATTAGATAATTAGGGAATTCATCTTTAAAAATTAGAATGTTTAGATTTAGAAATTAGCCATCATAGAAAACAAAATTAAATTTGACATAAAGAATAAAAATTAGTCGCAACATAGAACACCTAGAAAATCAATTTAAACATATTCCGCACATTGGCAATGGTCATCCAAATTTCATGGTAGATCTATTAATTAATTTAGGACAACACCTAGAAGTCAATTTAGAAAAGCTAAAAGAACTAGTATTAGGACTAGAAAAATTCTTCGAAACTAGCAATATTAATACACGAAGAAGAAATTTAGATTATATTAAAGAATTATTAACTGATTTTAATAACCAAATTAAGAGATTCCAGATTCCTTAGCATGAAAGAAATAATAGAATTTGTACAATTATTAGATGTAAAAACACCTAAACCAATAAAACTAGAAATTAAAATCCTAGTAGAAACTTTAAAAATGGAAATAGAAAATTAAATTTACACAAGGAGAAATACAATACAATTAGACTCAATAAAATTAATAATCAGTGAATGAATTCAAAAAAGAAATTAATAGAATCTTTAGCAGAATTAAAACGTGAAATACCATATATTAATCCAATAGGTTATAACTTTAAAGAATTTAGTTAATAATATATAGGAAATATTATTATTAAATTATTAGTCAAAATTAGAAATAAATTAGACAATAGAGATATTAAATCAAAAAGTAGCTTTCAAGCCTTTAGAAAAAGTAAAGAGTTAGTGTCAAATTTAGAGCTCAATAATTCACTAGACAATTTAGACAGAGAACTAGACATAATCACTAGTGGAGTAGAAAAGTTAAATTGAAGTGGACCAATTTTAGGACCTAGAAAAGTCAACACTAAATATATCTCCGAACCTAAAATAATATTAAAAAGTAATGGATTTAGTAAGAAATAGTAGAATAGATGTAAATATGGTAGAAAGAATTAGAAGATTACTATCATTTTCTAATAGAGGTAAAGAGATTATAGAAAGAACTGAAGATATAATATATGAACAGGACCCAGAAAAATTATTAGAAAGAGGTCTTGATCAAATTAGAAAGAAAAAAAATCATATAATAAGGACTAATGTCTAAAATGAATAATATTTTATATATCTACACCGATGAAACTAAATTATCTGTAATAAATAGAAGAGAAGAATTAACTTTAATTAGTTCAGTAGGTAGAGATTATCTTAGAGAACAAAATTACACAGATATACATATGAGAGTAATAGTAATCCTTAGCCAGACTAAAAGGTTTAGAGACTATAGAGCACCACGACACTAGATTTTATGAATATGAACAAGCTCAAATAGCCAGTATAAGTAGACTTAAAAAATAAATTAGCAGTAGTAGGAAGCATACCTAATATAGACATAGATATAAATGAATTTTGTAAACATATTACATTAAGTGTACAAACTAAAGGATATAACATGAATGCTGAATAAAAAAATCTTAGAATTAAAACACCTTTTCTAGAAAATTTATGTAATAAATATCATAAAAAAATTTAGATTTAAGATAAAAATATAGTAGATTGTTTTAAAAGTCAATATGTGGAAATGATAGTAACCAAGAAATTAAACATTAGTGAATTAAATGTGCTAGAATAGATATTACCTAAATGAGAACAAGATAATATCTTACAAATACCAAAAACTAGCTATACTTATAAAAATAGCCAAAATCAAGTTATACATAGATTTAATAATCATAGATAAAGAAGTAATCTAAAATTAGAAGAAAATGAAGAAGAATAGAAATTAATATGGCTATAGTAGAAAATTTAAATATTGATAAACAAAAAAACTTTACTTAATAATAGGAATAATATTATAGATTTAATATTTAATGATCCTAAAAAATGTTAGATGAAGAATTATTTAAAGAATTATGTAATAGTGATAATTAATAGATGATGATATGGATAGTAAACTTATTAAAAAAAAAAATAGGCTTTAAGAACTTAGACAAAGAAATTTATTGTTAGTAGAAGAAGAAGATCGACATCAGAATTAGAAGAAAGTAGTAATAGGGCTATATTAGAACTATTAGTAGAACCATCAAATGTAAAAAGTTATTTAAATAAACTAGGGGCCCCAGAAAGTCATGAAAAGTATACAAAGGTAGAAAGAATATTTAAAGCTAAAACAAAAATTAGAAAGTTGGAAAACAATACCACAAGCTAGAGACAATGGCAGAGTTGTCGAAGTCCTTCAAAATAAATACTGATTCGCCTAAACTAATTTGTAGAAATAGTGGAACCAGGTCAAATCCCAAGAGAACTATGTAATTAATTTCTCAAAGTTTAAAACAAAAATTAATTTCCCAAGAATTCAAGGTTTGCAAAGCTTTCTGCCTATAAACGGATAACCGTTTCTTCAAATCGGCGAACCGTTTATTGTTTGAAATTTTCTGGGAGCTATCCGGCTGACAGGATAAGGAAACCGGCAAACCGGTTTCGGCTTGTGACTTTTTTGGATTTATTCGGCTAGCCGGTTAAGGAAACGGAAGACCGGTTGTGTTTCGTAACCTTGCTGACGCTATTCGGCTAGCCGGTTAGGGAAACCGGTAAGCCGAATTTGCGTTCTCTCCTTTCTGACCACTAACGGTTAGCCGGTTAGGGGAAACCGGTTATCCGGATTTCTGGATTTTAATGGTTTCTTCTTTAACAAGGAATTGATAAAATAAAATAAAATAAAATAAAACAAGATTTTAAAGTTAAGCAAGGAAAATCAATCTTACCAAACTTCCAATCCAAGGGTGTAAATTTCATCCAATTTGTAATTTTGATCATAGGTAAGAATATAAATTACTCAATCCAAGAACTTAGTCTACTTAATCGGAAAAGCCGTAGAAAGCAATTATTCTCCTAATATATTAGACTCAAACAATCGCTCAAATCAAATCTTATCACTAATTTAACTGGGCATTATCGTTCCATATCAAATTAAGTGATAGCATTAAAAATAGTGAGAATGACTAAAACAAAATCAATTAATTCAGATTATTCCAATTTAATCAACTTCGTATTTTTATTTCCCTGGAGCCTATCATGCAAGCTATGTAATTGTGGCCATCAATATACACACACATGAGCCAACTCCTTGCTACTCAATTCAGTCATTCATGACAATTACGAATCACAAACTCATGACTAGCGATAGAAAAATAAATATTGAATTAAGGCGTCAATTTAATCAATATAAATAATTCATAGAAAATAAGAACAAGAAAATAAAAATTACTTGGATTGAAGAAATTCTTGTTAAGTCCAAAGCCTCACAAAATTACAATCGGAATTTGATTAACCCTTGTACCGGAATTAAAACCTTAGCCACACATGGTGGTCAAACAAAACAAAAGTTGTTTTTGAAGAAGAAGACTGCAGCCGCCTCTTTTGATTCTCTTTTTGCTTCCCTTTTCTCACGCCCAAGCAAGGTTAGTCAATTCCTTTTGCAGTCCTCCTTTTATAGTCCACCCAATAAGAAGTTAAAAATAGTAATTCCTAATATTAACCCTAATCTAATAAGGAAACCTCAAATAAAGGGGAATCCAAACAAAATAGAATCCTAAATAAGATAGGAAATAGTTTTTATCCTATCCTCCTAAAATAAAGTAAATAATATAAAAATAAGTTCCACATGAATTTTTGCTTCAAGATTCGTAATTCTCCCAAGCAGCTTTCACCATTCTCTCCAACAAGCATTGAATTTCACCAAGGAAGCCAAAAACGTGCCTTTTTGTCCAAATTCCATCATAACATCCATGCTTTATCTCCTAAATCAAATCAAACACAATTTCCACAAATTAGCACAAAATCAATCAAAATATGAGGGAATTAAACAAAATATAGTATAACTATTTATAACCTATCAAATTCCCCCACACCTAAACCATACTTGTCCTCAAGCATATCTCAGATCAACATACCAATCCTCCCTTTTACCTCCTTTCAAACCATTCAATATCCAAGAATACCAATAAAGTTAAACACACATCAATGAGTTGAATCATAGTGACAATCTAGAGAATAAGCATTCATAGGATAGAATTTATAACAAAAACACGAGCATCTCATCAAATCATCAAAATCAAATGCAGCAAGACTTAACACCCTCACATGGTTTCGCTCAATGCTCTCAAAGTGTTTAGGGTGCGTGTTTTACTCTCAAAATCAAAACATAGCATATTATTACCATAGGCTTGCAAATGAATTAAATCTTCACCACTGCATATGAATATGATGCAAAAATCAAAGGGACTTAACAAGGGTTGAAATGGGGCTTAGGTAAAGGTATGGTAAAGGGAAAAATTAAGGGTTTAACGATCAAGACAAAGAGTTAATTACATGCACGATTTAGATGCCTCAAAATAAACAAACAAACTTCTAAAACAATGAAATTTATCCCCACATTTAAGCACTTAAAACACTTGGAGAAACAATTTGATAATTCAATTGCTTTTGCAAATAATTCTCCAATCATCAAATTAAGGGAATAAATTTCACAACAGAATTTTTTTCTTTCTTCTTCTCTTTTTCTTTTTTTCTTTTTTTTTTTGTTTGGCTTGTTTGTTTTTCGTTTTTTTTTTTTTCATCATGCAATTACTTCACTCTTGTCTTGACATGGTAGAAAGAAAACAAGGATAACAAACAAAAAGGCTTTGGGTTAAACAATGTGTTAGAAACAAACAAAAAGGGAAAATAGGCTCAAAGGGGCTAACTAAGGGAAAATAAAAGGCGGGTATTTTAGAGTCTAAGAATTGGTTGAACCTAATTGCCCTTATCACACTTAAGCATCAATTCAAAAATGTGGTCTCAACATACATTCATAAGCAAGTTCTAGAATAAACACACTAAGTTTGATACACTCAACAAAAAATAAACGGAGCAAAATGTAATGAGTTGCTCGACTCAAAAGCTCACTAGAGTGTCTATTTTGCATCAAGTCTTGTGCACTTTTCAATCAACAAATTAATGCGATACCATTGAAAACTTTAAAGAAAAATACTATTCATGCTTACCTCTTTCATGCATTAAAACTCAAAACAAAGATGTATCCCTAACTTACAAGGTATTCAAAGATATTGAGAAGACTTAAAACACAAAAATGAGAACAAATTAAAAACATGGCAAAATCCTCCCCCACACCTAAATAATACATTGTCCTCAATGTATTAACAAGTAAATGGCTCACAAAAATTAATAATAATGAAATGAAAAGTAAATGAGAAGGGAAGAAGAAACTCCCCTAAATGTGAGCAATGTGGACCCGAATGATCTAGGGAGAGGGTGCCAAAGAAAGCTGTAAAATGGCGTGAGCACGCTTGATTAAAGTTAATCTCTTGTTCAAAATATATCTTCTTCATCAAGAACATCTAAAAGCTTAAAATAAAATTAACAAAAGTAAAGAAAACAAAAAATAATAAATAAATAAATAAAAATTCAAAAACAAGAATAAAGAAAATATTTGGGTTGCCTCGTGTAATTTTTACGTGGTTTTGCTCGTGATGCGCAGTTAATAATCATCAATGCCTTTTATGTCGGCTAAAGTCCACCCAATTGCAACCTTGTATTCCTTCAAGGTTTTAACTAAACTTTCTTCTTGCTCCTTGGTGAGTCCTTTTGATATAATCACGGGTAATGTTTCCCCTTCATCCAAATACATGTATTTAAGGTGATCTGGCAAAGCTTTCAATTCTAGTTTTGGTGCCTGCACAATAGAAGGTAACATCTTGTTATTAGTAGAGGAAATTTCAGCATTAGAATTTATTGGCTCTGATAATGCTGCTGAAAATAATTCATCTACACTAAGTTCATCCAAAATTCCTTTTAAATTAGATTGTGCATCTAATTCTAGCTCATTCCCAACACTTCCTTGGGCAAAAACATCCTACACAATAGAATCAATCACATCAATCTGACAAAGAGAATGCACATCAGTAGGGTGTTTCACAGCATCAAATATGTTAAACTTAACAATCTCTCCATCAAACTCGACAGAGAGAGTACCCTCATCTACATCAATTTTTGTTTTTGCAGTTTTCATGAAAGGTCTTCCTAACAAGATTGAAGCCGATTTTGAAGAAGGATTACCTTCCATCTCTAAGATGTAAAAGTCTACAGGAAATATAAGTTTATTAACTTGCACCAAAACATCTTCCACTATCCCAAGTGGGTGAATATAAGAACGGTCAGCCAATTGAATAACTACACCAGTCGTTTGCAAGTCATTCAACTTTAATTCTTGGTAAACAGAAAATGGCATGACATTAATTGAAGCTCCTAAATCTAGCATAGCATGCTCAACTTTCTTTTCACCAATCACACAAGGTAATGAAAACATACCTGGATCCTTGCATTTTTCTGGCATATTCTTTTGTAAAATTGCCGACACATTCTTACTTACCTCAACCTTCCCCTTTTCTTTCATCTTCCTCTTGTTGGTGCACAACTATTTCAAGAACTTTGCGTATTTGGGAATTTGCTTGACCGCATCCAATAGGGGGATGTTAATTTACACTTTCCTAAACGTGTCCAAAATCTCCTTTTCTTGCTCATCTTCTTTTGGTTTAACTAACCTGCTAGGAAAAGGATGTGTAGGTGTGTAAGATGAAAGAGATAAAGGAGGATCGAATTTTACCCCACGCCTTGTTTTAGATAGAGCTTCTTCATCTTCATCTCCCTTGGCCATTTCAGCGTCTTTAGGTGGAGTTGATCCCGAAGGAATTTCTTTTCCGCTTCTCAGTGAAATTGCATTACAGTTTTCCCTTGGGTTGACTTCTGGTTGTGAAGGTAACTTTCCAGAATTTTGAGCTTCCAACTTACTAACTGATGTGGCCAATTGAGTAATTTGGTTGCCTAAATTCTGGATGCTTGTCCTTGTTTCCTGTTGAAGTTGAAGAGTACTATTAGCAAGATTCTTAACAATATCTTCCAAAGACATACCTGAGTTTGGAGCTTGAGTCTGTGTAGGGATTGGAGGCGGTCTAGTGAAGTTCTGAGGAGGTGGCCTTTGTTGTCCTTCTTAGTTCCATAGCTAAAGTTAGGGTGATCCCTCCATCCAGGATTGTAGTGATTCGAATAGGGATCATACTTCCTTTGAGCGTGACCAGGAAACCCACCTATAGCATTGGCTTCTTGTGTGGAGTCTTGTTGCAATGTGGGGCACATATCAGTAGGATGCCCATGAAGTGAGCATATTCCACACGCTTTTACTGTTTGCAATTGCCCTACAGCCATTTGACGGACCAAAGCAGTTAAATCAGAAATTTGATTTTTAAGATCACTTACCTCATTGACTTGCTTGATAGATCCTCCACCCGCTCTTGTACCAAATTGCTGAGAAGTTTCAGCCATGTTTGAAATCAATTGTTTGGCTGCTTCAGGTGTTTTGTTCACTAAAGCTCCACCACTTGCTGCATCAATCATACTCCTATCCATTGGCAACAATCCCTCATAGAAATATTGGATAAGGAGTTGATCAGAAATTTGATGGTGGGGAAAACTAGCACATAATCTTTTGAATCGTTCCCAGTATTCGTACAGCGTCTCCCCAGTGATCTGTGTGATGCCATAAATCTCCTTCCTAATACTAGCAGCTCGTGAAATAGGAAAGAATTTTTTCAGAAATAGCCTTTTCATCTCATTCCATGTGGTGATTGAACCGGAAGGTAGATAATAGAGCCAATCTTTAGCTTGATCCTTCAAAGAGAAGGGAAAAGCTCTAAGATTGATTTGCTCCTCGGATACGCCATGTGGTTTCATTCCAGAGCAAACAATGTGAAATTCTTTTAGATGCTTATGAGGATCTCACCTGCACAACCACGAAAAGAAGGAAGTAAATGAATCAAACCAAATTTTAATTCAAAATCATTAGCAATATTAGGAAAAGCAATGCATAGGGGTTGTTGATTCAAATCTGGTGCGGCGAGTTCTTTGAGAGTTCTGTCTGCCATCTTTTCTTCAACTTCTGCAAAAATGGATGTACCACCAGTAGTTAAATCTATCTCTGCTTCTTCCTCAAGACGACGTTTCCTCTCTCTAGTCTCTTTTCTCAATTGACGCGCTGTCCTCTCGATTTGAGGATTATCTGACAAATTAGTAGCACGAGAAGAGCAGTCATAAACTAAATCGAACAAATAATTTAAACAATGAGAAACTAAAATTAGTTCCCGACAGCGGCGCCAAATTTAGCGAGTTGTCAAATCAAAATAAATACTGATTCGCCTAAACTAATTTGTAGAAATAGTGGAACCAGGTCGAATCCCAAGAGAACTATGTAATTAATTTCTCAAAGTTTAAAACAAAAATTAATTTCCCAAGAATTCAAGGTTTGCAAAGCTTTCTGCCTATAAACGGATAACCGTTTCTTCAAATCGGCGAACCGTTTATTGTTTGAAATTTTCTGAGAGCTATCCGGCTAACCGGATAAGGAAACCGGCAAACCGGTTTCGGCTTGTGACTTTTCTGGATTTATTCGGCTAGCCGGTTAAGGAAACGGAAGACCGGTTGTGTTTCGTAGCCTTGCTGACGCTATTCGGCTAGCCGGTTGGGGAAACCGGTAAAGCCGAATTTGCGTTCTCTCCTTTCTGACCACTAACGGTTAGCCGGTTAGGGGAAACCGGTTATCCGGATTTCTGGATTTTAATGGTTTCTTCTTTAACAAGAAATTGATAAAATAAAATAAAACAAGATTTTAAAATTAAGTAAGGAAAATCAATCTTACCAAACTTCCAATCCAAGGGTGTAAATTCCATCCAATTTGCAATTTTGATCATAGGTAAGAATATAAATTACTCAATCCAAGAACTTAGTCTACTTAATCGGAAAAGCCGTAGAAAGCAATTATTCTCCTAATATATTAGACTCAAACAATCGCTCAAATCAAATCTTATCACTAATTTAACTGGGCATCATCGTTCCATATCAAATTAAGTGATAGCATTAAAAATAGTGAGAATGACTAAAACAAAATCAATTAATTCAGATTATTCCAATTTAATCAACTTCGTATTTTTATTTCCCTGGAGCCTATCATGCAAGCTATGTAATTGTGGCCATCAATATACACACACATGAGCCAACTCCTTGCTACTCAATTCAGTCATACATGACAATTACGGATCACAAACTCATGACTAGCGATAGAAAAATAAATATTGAATTAAGGCGTCAATTTAATCAATATAAATAATTCATAGAAAATAAGAACAAGAAAATAAAAATTACTTGGATTGAAGAAATTCTTGTTAAGTCCAAAGCCTCACAAAATTACAATCGGAATTTGATTAACCCTTGGACCGGAATTAAAACCTTAGCCACACATGGTGGTCAAACAAAACAAAAGTTGTTTTTGAAGAAGAAGACTGCAGCCGCCTCTTTTGATTCTCTTTTTGCTTCCCTTTTCTCACGCCCAAGCAAGGTTAGTCAATTCCTTTTGCAGTCCTCCTTTTATAGTCCACCCAATAAGAAGTTAAAAATAGTAATTCCTAATATTAACCCTAATCTAATAAGGAAACCTCAAATAAAGGGGAATCCAAACAAAATAGAATCCTAAATAAGATAGGAAATAGTTTTTATCCTATCCTCCTAAAATAAAGTAAATAATATAAAAATAAGTTCCACATGAATTTTTGCTTCAAGATTCGTAATTCTCCCAAGCAGCTTTCACCATTCTCTCCAACAAGCATTGAATTTCACCAAGGAAGCCAAAAACGTGCCTTTTTGTCCAAATTCCATCATAACATCCATGCTTTATCTCCTAAATCAAATCAAACACAATTTCCACAAATTAGCACAAAATCAATCAAACTATGAGGGAATTAAACAAAATATAGTATAACTATTTATAACCTATCAGACATATTAGTATTAAAATTAGAAGAGCATAAAGCTAGTGAATGGAGACAAGTATTTAATCAGTGAGAAGGTAATTTACTTAGACATTCTATGGAGGTATTAGCAGTTATAATAGATCCAAATTATAAACTAATATACTTAAAAAGCGCTTTAGGAACTAGAGAAAAATAAATATATTTAGAATGAAGAGAATGGATGAAGCAAAATAAACTAGAAGAATTAGACAATTTTGGTATAAACATATTAAAGAAATTAGATATTTAGAACAAATAAAAATTTGTGATTTTAGATATTTGATGAATATGGAAATTACTTTCATAAATATTGGAGTGATATGGGAAGACCTTTTGATGAGGATTTATTATTAAAATTTGTAGATAAATTACAAGGAAAAAAAGGAGAAAGATTACACAGTGAAGAGATTAATTGGTTTAATACTAAAACAACACAGAGAATAAATTATTATGCTACACTATTACCACTAATAAAATACATTAGAGGTAGGATTAGAGAATACTATCACGAAGAAAAATATAGACATCAAATAAAATTACAATTTAGGAAAATGTGTATAGACATTAAAAGTACCAACTTTAGGTTGTAATTATCCTAGTTATTTTAGACACAAGAAACATAAGAAATATATGAAACGTTATGGTCAACGTAAGCAACTATATAGGTATAATAGTAGAAAATTCTATAAGAAAAAATTCATTACATATAATAATAATAAACGAAAATTTAGAAAAGCATTCAAAAAAAGGTCAAAAAATCTTTTTAAAAAAATAAACTTGTAAATTTTTGTTTATGAGCTAAAAAGGACATATTAAACCAAGGTTGCACCCAAAAAAAAGATTAACCAATTAGAAATAGATAGTTATAATGTAGAATAACAAATTTTAGACATACAAGAAATATTTAATATAGATGAATTATTCGATAATGATAGTATATGTATTATTAATAAAAATAGTAGTGAATCATAAGCTAGTAACAATTCAAGTTTAGAATCAAACTCAAAAATAGAATTAGATTTAGAAATTAATGTCTTAGAAACTTACACATCATTCTTTGGTACAAACTATGTAGATTGTAAAAAATTTGAATTAGGATATAGAGATACAAACAGAGATAAATTCTTTTGTAATACTCATAAAGATAAACACTAAGATGAAAAAACAATAGAAATAAATAAAGCAAGAAGTGTACTAATAAATATAAATGTAGAACTATTATTTGAAAAAGAAACAATTTACAATAAAGCAATGATAGACACAAGAACAAATAAATCTATTATACATGATAGTTTAGTTTTAATAAAAATATAAATAAATTAAGAAATCTAGTAA
Organism: Citropsis articulata; assembly: GCA_030449925.1. Lineage (NCBI taxonomy): Eukaryota > Viridiplantae > Streptophyta > Magnoliopsida > Sapindales > Rutaceae > Citropsis > Citropsis articulata. The sequence goes on along the minus strand of JASUUH010000137.1, from coordinate 4,697,136 downwards.
ATATTAGCCAGTTTAATGGTGAATTAATGCAAATAACAGAGTATATAAATGATATACCTATTAGAATAAATGAAGAAACACACATCTTACTACAAACATTCATTTCTAATAAGAAAAATATGTTGTACAAATTTTATTGAACTCGCAAGTGCACAAATCTATTGTAGAATAGATTAATGATGATGAGTATCGATCCCACGAGGAGGTGGATTTTAATTATGTGTAGAATTAATTTTTCTAAAAGGGTGGTTGGATATGTGGTGGAAGTGATTTAGATTATGCTAGAATTTAAATTGAAATGGCAGGAATAAATTAAACTAGAAACTATTGAGATAAAACACTTGGGTATCTGGATCTGCATCAACATGCTCCATGGGCTAAATATTCCATATTAATGTCAATTAAATCATGAGGGGGGTTTCCACACCTCATGAACCACGCTCAAATAAATATGGTGCTAAGGGCTTATCATGTCAAATAATAATAACCTTGTACTAGGGTGTCAGTTTAACCAGGGCAGTATCTAGACAAGATTATTACTATTTATCGACGAAAAGTCAAAGCATCCACAAATATTAGAGGGGAAGAAAAAATAAATTTACCAAATTAAGCCCATGGAACATGTTGATACTTCACCTTCAATCCAAGCTTGAAAGAAAATTAGCTACTCGTTTTTTAACTAGAGGTAAAATGAGAATTTATTAAAATACATAGAAAATACAAGATGGAGAAGGAATTACAGAAAACTAAGCTCAAAAATGGATTCAGGGATATCAAATTAGGGGGTTGAATACATCAATGAATAACAAGAAAACAATAAAAGAATGAGAAAGAATGAATTCCAATTGATTTTGCAAATTTCTTCTATTGTTATAGCCTTGAATCCTGCTTGGGAATTTTGTTTCTTTGTTGTTTCTTTTTTATTTTTGATCTTGATTGATGGCTCTTCCCATTTTCTTCTCATGAACACCTCCTTTTATATTCGCAAATTACAGTAACTGGAAATTTTAGGTCGCGCATCTTCAGATTTAGAAATTGTAGATCGTAATATTCTGAATATCTTGCTCAAATGTTTCTGTCAATGCTCGAGGATTGCTACAGCATCTGAATTATTTCAGCCTTGCTTCAAGTCTCCTGTAGCCATGTTCGTTTGTCCTTTTTATAAGTCCATTGCAACAACATTCTTTCTATAAAATTCAGGTTTCAATTACCTATAATTACACACATGCTTTAGGTATACAATTATTCAAAAATCACACAAACTTCATCGAACTTAAACTAAGATAGATGTAATGCAAACTATTACTAAAATGCATTAAAACACATCAATTACTCTTTAAGTAGTCTTGATTTAAGCCTAAAAATGCTATGACAACTCTCATTTCATAGAGTTATTAGTAATCTAATTTAGCTTCAGGACTTTTGTCTCTAAACTCCCCATTACACATCATTTCAGCGACATCTACTTTGGGATGTTAGTCCTTCGTAGAAATAAGGCAATTACCGTCGCGTTTAAAAACCGTGGTGTGCACAAATGTTAAGTAGCTCATTATACCCATCGCAACATTGGTAGATGGTTTCTTCTAACTTTTAAATGAAAATGGTGATTTTTCTTTTAAAAGAATTTGTTCTGTAGGGTGAAAAGAGCTTTTTCAAAAATTATGCTTGCATTTCATCTCAAGTTCTGATAGATCCTGACTTAAGATTTTGTAGCCATGTTTTAACTTTTTCATTTAATGAACAAGGGAAAAAACTTAAGGTTGATTATGTTCATGTTACAATTTTGATCAGTAAAAGTGTTATAAACTTCCTTAAATTCTCTCAAATGCAGGTATCGATTTTCAGACTCAAAACCATAAAAAGTAGGTAGAAGTTTAATGATATCAGGTTTGAAATTAAAACAAGATGCATCAAGAGGAAACAGTATGCGTAATGGTGCCCCTATTCTAGTAGGATGCATGAAATCTGTAGATGTGCTAGGTTGTTCATGAAGATTTTGCAAGTCTTAATTATCTATGTGCTCTGAAAGTTATTAGTTGCGATATCGGCCATGTCTAAAGCTGATGAAGGTGATTTCATAATTAATCTATCACTATCTGTACGAGACTAATGTCACATACAATATGTGTGAGTGTGTCTCAATAAAATTAAAAAAAAATGATGCACACATAAAACACTAAATGAAAATTGCATAAATAAAAATAAACTGAAAATTAAATAGGCACATAATATAGATATACAAAAATTAATGCGAAATAACAATAAATAAAACTGAAATTCATTAATAGGAGTTAAAATAAAAGTTTGTTAAACCGGCCATATAAACAAAGTAATTAAAGGAAACAATTAACAAAATATTAAAAATTTAGGCAATATTTTAGAACCAACCATATAATAAAATATAAAATAAAAATTACAAAAATTTAAAAGAATAATTAAATAAAAAAATAACATGATAGACAGTTAAATCGACCATATATATTAACAAAAAAAATTCCAAAAATTAAATTGCAGAAACTAAAAGAAGACGGAAGGAAAGGAATACTTACCTCAAGGCCTGGACTCTTCCCTTTTTAAAAAAAATTTTTAAGAATTACCGACCAATTAGATAATTAATTTAACTTTTTAGCCTTAATGGTAATTTTTAAAGTCCAAGCCCTTGTCCATTATGTTGACAAAGTCCTGAGGTCTAGGCTTTTAGTTTTTAAGTCCAAAAGTCCAAAGAATATGTTATAGTCTAAAGATCCAAGTTCTAGTTCGATTTAGGACTAATTTGCAAAACTTTATGGGTTAAAATGAAATTTTTTAATTAAATTTTATAGATAATACTAAAATTTTTAAGAGTAGAGGGGGGCTAAATGAAGTTTTACAAAAAAAATGACAAAGACAAAAACCAACGGCAAAAATAAACACAAACTGACATGAAATTTACAAAACTCTCTGGTTCTCAAATATAAGAGTTTTTAGTTATAATATAATGCAGTGAGTCCGTTGTCGAATCAAGGGGAATTTAAAAATCTAGTAGTCAATTCTGAGATAAAAATTAATTGCAGAAAAAGAAATTAATAGGATCAATCTGAAGAAAAATGTAAAGGTTACCTTATGCACTCTCGATTGTCGAATTATTGTCTCAATACCTTATATTTTTATTTTGCATTCATTTTGCTAGTTAATTATTATGCCATTTAATGTTTAGCTATCTGTTTGCATGAATAAATATGAAATCAAGTACCTAATATGCTACAACTATATTGGAGTGTCAACATTATGCCAAAATACTATATAAATCTAAGGAGATCTAGATCTATACATTAGTATGACATAAAAGAAACTGGCAAAGAAAGAAATACAGACAAATAAAATAAACTTTAAGACTCACTGGAGAGAGTAATTAATTCAATAATTTGAATTCTTGAACTTTACCTTGTACCTTAACTTAGAAAATTAATCGCTCATATTTATAAACAAGACACTCATTTATTCAACAAACTCATGAAATATATTACAAGAGAATTAACTACACAATAGAAGAAATTTTTCTAAGTCGTAGTCTCAGCTCTTTTGTCCTCTTCTCTACCCCCTCGTCTCTCTTATTCTTCCTCTCCTTGCCTTTTGTCCATGTTTCTTTATTTTGTTATGTTTTTTATCACTCATCTTTTACATTGAAATGAGTGATAGTCAAGTGGCAAAGTGGCCACTTGACTATCACTATGCATGGATCACTTTCTTTTTTTTAATTAATTTTTTATTTTTTATTAATTATATCTTCTTAGTAATGCATTCCAAACTAATCCAACAATTCTTCTTTGTGTCTAGATTTCTGTTCCAATTCGTTTTTTGTTCCTAAAATATTTACAATATAAAAACTAGCATACTGCAAATTAATTTAACATAAAAATTTATTAGGAGAGCACTGAGACAATTTAGCAATAATGAGTGCATTAATCAAAATTATAAGTGAAAAACTAATGATTTTATCTTTATTAAATGTACACTTTTTAGTGTCAATTAATAACGGTGAATGTTGCAGGCAGTGGATTTTAAGGTGGGGGCTTGCGAGTTTGGATGTTGTCGGGCAGTTACAGGCGGCAATCGTGTATGGAGTTTGGTTGGAGGTCGATGAATTTCGTGGTGGTGTTGGCTGGCTGAACGACAGTGGTGGGTGGCCGCAGATGGTGGTGTGGCCGCAGATGGTGGTAGTAGTGTTTAGATAGTGGTAGCTATGGTTCTATAATGTTGGGTTTTTTGAATTTTTATTTTTTAATGATGCATTAGATAATGATGAATAAAGATAGCTAGGAAAGTTGTACAATTAACACCAAATCCTCTTATGCCAATAGAGGGAACGGGTTAGTAGAAGAAAAATGGATAGAATAGATAAACACTAGATATCATTTTAGTATTGGACCAAACCATAATTGAGGAGTGATTAAATCTCGTTCTAATCCAAATGACTCCATGAAATGTTAAGAGAGGTTAGATGGCGCTCTAATCCAAATAATTATATAAGAGAGGTTTCATAGATAGTCCTAAAGAGAGTTTAAAAGAGATTTTTTTTTTCTTTTTTTAATTAATCAAAGGTTATAAAAACAATAATGAAACCTTTCTATTTATAATAGGGTAAACCTATTTCCCTAAGTTATCTTAGAAGAAAACTAAAGGAATTATAATTGAAATAAAATACTAAAATACATATCATAATTGACTCTAATTAAAATAAAAATATCAAAATATCTAAAATAATAAAATTCTAAAATCTTAAAATAACATTCTGACAAAAACTTTTGCACTTTTTGGCACTGTGAAACCAGTGATTTCAATGTCTTCTGGGGCTTTACGGGGAAGTGATGTCAGATTCCTCAACTGGGTTGCCTTCGCCAAAGGTTTGTTCTACCTCTAATTTTGCTTTCAATAAGCCACAAAGTTGTGGAGTAGTTCTGCCATTGCCCATTCCATTGTAGTTGAAGTTGTGGCATTCCCGCAGTAAACAAATCTTGTTATATGAGCTCTGTTAATTAACTTGTAATTTGTAATAGAAATTAAGAAAAAGAAAAGGAAATAATATCGTAAACTAGAGCTCGATATTTTTTGTTTCAATCGATACATTTTGGTCTTGGATAATATTAAGAAGGCTATCGCACATATCATTTTACTGTTCCTGTTTTTGCTTCAATCATTGATCAACGAAGCGATCAAACACCTCAAGCTTTTTTAGGAGCGGAAAATGTTCGGACAAGTTAGGCTTTCCTCTGCTTCTTTCATGATACCCTAAACTGTATCCTTAAACTCCCGCTAACCGGGATCAACCAAATTATTAAAAAAAAAAATGGGTTGGATGACAAATTAAGTGAAGTATTGAAAGCAGCTTGGCCAACATCTATTGCTTTCCCCGTACGGCAGTTTTCTTCAACACAAGCAAGAAGGTCTATAATTTTCTTGTGCCAGAATGGTGAAAATATGCATGTTGCATATTTTTTGAATATTTTTCCACATTGTTGGGACTGGAAGCCAGACCAAGCCGAATTCGTGGTGCCGGTAGGGCTGTCACAAGATTGTTCAGGGGCCTTTCAATCACAGAATGATAAATCATGATTTTGAAGAATGGCTTTGGTCATGCTTGGTGAGGAAACCACTACTGCCGTTACCTGGTCAAGTCTTAGACTACCTGTGGAAGCTGTTTGCGTGGTCCTCCGGAAATGAAACTTTAAGCCATCACCCAAACCAATGCGAATACAAGCCGCAATATGCAGCTAATTAACAAATACAACTTTGAATTGAAGTTAATGTTTTGATTTCTTTTTATTTGAAACTCTCATCGACACCGTCCCTTCACTTTCTTTTATAGTAGCAGCTGGATTCTGGAAGTTAATTTCACCGCCATTTCAAGGTCTATTGAACTTGATCGCATGAGATATGAATTACTTGACGTCGATGAGACTACCGACGGACGTGGAAAAATCAAATAAGGGCAATATTGAAATTTTACGAATTAATTAACAGACAGCTAGTGGAATAAAGTACTAATTCTTTATAGTTAACGGTACAAAAATGTTAGTCAATAATTGTTGTAGTCATTCATTATCTTTACACAGTTGGAGTAATACAAAGATAATAACCATTGATTTTATATTAGTATGAGATTTGAATTTAGAGCGGTGCTTGTTTTTATCATCTCAAATTTTTAACAAATTAAATGATTTTGACATTTATCTCTATAAATTCATTGGTGCAAAGGAGCTAACATAGTTTTATCCTATAACAAGGTTAAAAATTGTGTTTTATGGAATACTTTAAACTTATTTTAATTTTAGCAATTCAGTTGTTTTATGTTTACGTGTTGATTTTTAACCTTAACATAAAAATTTATCAAATAGTTATGTTTGAATAAAATCAAGTAAAAAAATTTAACTCAACACTTAATGCTAAATGCTCAATAAATTATATTTTCAATTTGATTTTTTCAAATAATTTTTCAATCTATTAGTTTGGTCTTCACTTTAATAAGATGGGAAATTCCTCATTAGAAGAGAATCCCACATATAAATTTGTATTTATATATTGATAATTATATTCTTTGAATTTGTATTTAAATAACCTGTAATACAAAATATAGAGGTGGGTAAGATCCAAAGTATTCGGATTGTCCTCCAAATCGGATCGGATAAAAACTTTGGAATTCAATCTAATTTGATTCAGATCGGATCCCATCTAGATCAATCCAATCAATCCGATCGGATTGCACTTTGTAATTAAAAGAAAAAAAAAAGAAACTATATATAATTTAATTATAAATAAAAAATAAAAATTAAAGGGCCGCCCTAAACTAAATCCTTAAAATCCCAAATTCGAAAGAATCGAAGAAACACTTCCAAGCTAAAGCCACACGAACCCAACCAATCTCTTTGAGAAAAAGCCGGCCAGCTGTCAGGCTCAAGTCGTCGATGCCCTAGCTGCACACCGACGACTTCCCAACCAATAGCCGTTGAGTCCGTCAGCTGCATGTTGCTATGCCACCAGCTGAAGCCGCAAGCAAATATTGAAGTCTCAAACTTAGCCACTGCATTATTGTTTATTGCAAGGGTTTCCAATGGAGTCAAATCCATCAAAGCTTGTGAGGTGAAAGGTTATAAGAATAGGTACCTTGGTTTTCAAAAAATTGCAAACGTTTGGGTCTTTTGACTTTTCAATTTTTGTATTTCTTTTTTCTATTTGCTGGCTTGCTACATTTTTTCTCATTGGTGTGATTTCAATTTTGTATTGCAACTTGAAAATGACCCGGATTCATCTTATTCATTTGAGCAAATTCTAATCCAATTTCAATATGATACTATCGATCTGGATCTGAATTAATCTAAACTCAAAATTGATTTGAATCCGATCCGAACATGTCGGATTTGAGCTCGGATTGCATTCTAATGACTTTTTTTACCAATTCGAAATTTGATCGAATTGATTAGAATATGACCAGCATCCGAATTTGCCCACCCTAACAAAATATACAAAAATAAATCTCTGACAAATACATTCTCATTTTATGAAAGTGATGATCTCACTTAAGTGTGTATGTGTATACATAAATTGTGTATTGAAATCTATTGTTTTTGTTTGGTTCCTAGACTTCTCTAGTTCCCGTCCCATTCTTTTGTCTCCTTTTTCTCTCATCATATCATTCAATTTTTTACTTTGCCGTGTAAGAAAACTAGCCACCTGATTTAATTGGAAAGAAATTTCTTTTGGTCTTGATTCGCACACGTACATGAGGAAAATCAACCAAATCATTTAATTTTAAACTTAATTCTTTGAACGGGGTACTGAAAAGTATGAACTTGAATTAATTACAGAGATTGTCGAAGAAAACCATTTTGATGAAATAATTTTAAAGGAGAATTTGTCTCCCTGGGAAAATGTGCGCGTGTTAAAAAAATAACTCCCACGAAGAACAAATGTATCACTAAAGAAATTTCAAAGCAAAAGGATTCCCATGAAAAATAATTCTTTAAATTAGGTACATAAAGTGGAATTTGCACAACTGGACTACTGGGGATATATATGACTTAAAATTCTACTAAGGAATAATAAAAAAGTATTACTGATTTTTGAATTAGTGGTTAATTCAAAGATGAAAGTTACATACTTCAACAATCAATTTGATGTTTTATTATATTCTTTTTTTTCCCCTCTTTTCACTAAATCTTAATTTGCTGTGTACAATAGTGCAACTGAAAATCTTTTCAATATTTGATGATAGGAAAAATTGAAAACGTTTGAGGGAAAGGTGATGTAGTGTAAGAAATTGAATAAACCATAATTAGAACTAAATAAATCCTAATAATTAGAATTAAATAAATCCTAATAATTAGATTGAAATTTATAATAGTTAGGAATATTTTAATTAATTTGTATTCTAGTTTAATGTAGTTTTCTATTTAAAGTTTTATTGTTTAGGCATTACTGATTTGAATTATATTTTTAATTTAGGTATAAGTCTTATTAAAATAAATTTTTTAATTAAATTAAGATAAGTCTTCGTTAGTATAAATAAGTTTCTTTTGTAACTTTTGCAAACAGAATTTTACTGGACCGAAATTCATATATCATTCAATTCTTGTAAAATAATTATTGAATAATTAGTCTTGAAAGAATATCTACTAAAGTATTATCATTACCTACTACATGTTCAAATGTTGCTTTATATCCTCTACTTGTTATTACTTTTAAGAAATACATCCATCTTTTATTAATAAAAAAATCTTTTTCTTCTCAAAATTTTTCTTTTGTAATTTTTCTATAAATTTCTATAATATTATTACATTCTATTCTTATTGTAAATGTATCATTTTGTATATACATATGAAATAAGTTCAAAGAATTTATTATTCCTAGAATTTCTAATTCCCTACTTGATCTTCTATTTTCTATTTCGGTAAAGTTTTCACTAGTGTACATTGCTATTTCTTCTAACTCTTTTGAGCTTTCTTTATTTGGCTTTTGTATTAACATTCCTACCTATCCTAAACTACTTGCATCAGTTAGTTAATTTTATAATAGTTGTCTATAGGTAATGCTAATGGCTTAATATTTCTAATTATTCCTTTTAAGCTTTTATATTAATTTCATAACTTCACTATTAAAGTATTTCTGTCTATTTTTACTTATTATATAAAGGTCTTACTAACGTACTTAGTTTGGTATAAATTTCCTACTATAGTTTAATAATCCTAAGAATTTTTATAGTTTTTTAGGATCTTCTTTTTTATTAGGAAATTTTAATATTTTATCCATTTTAGCTTGAAAATTTGCAGTGCAGTTTTTAATCCAAATGACATTTCTAACCATTCAAAATGTTCTCTTGAATAATTAAAAGCTGTCCATTTAACAAATTCTTCATAGAGTAGTTTTTGCCAAAACCACTTTTATGATCAAATTTAGAAAAATTCCAGCATTTTGTATATAGTTTATGAGATCATCTTTATTGGGTATTTTATAACTATTGCCTTAAGTATTATCATTTAATCTTTTATAATTAATTATCATTCTATTCTTTTTTTTTTTGTTCACTATGTTTATTTACAATAAATGTTGGACTCCTATATCTATTTGTACTATTTCTTATTACTTTCAAGTCTAATAATTCATTTATATATATTTTAAATTCATTCGTATCTTCTAGGCTATAAGTTATATCCTGTATTTTTATTGTTATATCTGGGTTAATAATTTTTAATTTATATACATATTTAGAATTGGGTTGTTGCCTAATATTTCTAAATACTTTTCTATTATTCATCATCTAAAATTTCTATCTCTTATTTGTCACTTTCTAATTCTAACTTACTATTGTCCTCTAGCTCTTTTGTACTTTCTACTGTTCTATCTTTTTCTTTTTCTAATAAGTAATCAAACAATTCTACATTTACCTCTTTTTTTGGCATTAAAATTTTCTTTTGATATGGAAAAATGTGTGTTTCATATTTAGATTGAATAAATTTAATTTTTCAAAAAAATTAACTCCATTTAGAATTATTAATATACTACCATTGTTTCCTAATATAAAGTTTAATCCTTAAATAAATTTATATTGTATTTTGTTGAGTGTTAAAAAGTGCATATTTATAAAGGAGAAAATAGTCATTTTACACTTTAAGTCTCACTAACATTGCTACTTTTATATATTTATGTCTTTTGTTATTTAATTATGTGTATTTTGTTATAATTAAGTATTTTATGTATTTTAGGGGCATCATGATCGTTTCACAATGAACAAGTGATCAGACAGCAAAACGGACATCATTTTTAAACTCAGGATGGTCGAAAACCTTAGGAGGATCATAAAAGGAAAAATAGTACTGTTCACATGTACGATACTGTTCATACATACGACACTGTTCATATTATTGTTCACGACACTGTTCCCATATACGGTCCGATGACGTGGTATTGACCGATAACGTGGCAGCATTTGATTGGAGAAAGATGTGACATTTGGTTGCTTATGTGGCGTTGACTGACAATGTGGCATTGACCAATGATGTGTCATGATTCTATTGAACTAAAATTCTTATGTACTGTTGATGGATGACGTGGCAGCATTTCAGTGGACCAAAAATCATGCGTATAGTACATGCACACACATGGGATTATTTACTATTCAAATCACGTCACTATTCAAGCCACCACTGTTCAAACTGCGTTACTGTGCAAACCACGTCACTGTACAAACCGTGGTCAAACCGCGTACTGTTGACTGATGACGTTTGTGGTTGATTGCTAAACTATCTTGATAGTTAATTAACTAAATATAGGCGTTGCTGCATATTTGCTATAGCATGTTGCTTTAATAACAATTATTTACATCACTATTTTAGTTGACCACCCATTTAATAATGTAGGCTAAGAAAGACCCAAAAAAGGGTCTATCTTAGTGGAATATATTATAGCAATATTTGGTCTTAGATTGAGTTTCGTGGATTGAGTTTCGCTTGAGTCCTAAAAAGGTCATGCATAATCAAAGATTAGTGATGAACTAGATAAAAAGATTCACCTTGTAGGGTAAAGAGAACCAAAGCGTGTAATGTTATATCTTATGTTAATATAACAACTGGTCACTATTAGGTTGCATAAAGATATAAGACATCTAACAAGCGATAACAGATGATACAACTGGTTTATGCCCAATGCTATAGTAGGTGTTGCAATAACTGAGCTTAACATGAATAAAACAGTCAACACCGTAAAGAGAGTTTGATCACTCAACCACTCTATTCTAATTGAATTTGCTTTCGTGTTTAGCGTGTAACTTTCATTCATTCCATTTTTAATTATTGTGATTTATTTTGCTTAGTCTATTAGTTGTATTAGTTGTATTGATTTAATTGAGAACATAAATTGTACTGTGGAATTGTTGTAGCAAATCTGATAGCATCAATCCCCGTAGAGACGATCTTGGATACTCATCCTTATATTACTTATTGTGTACACTTGCACATTGACACCACTGGCAATTAAGTTAAAGAATACAACAATTACCTTGACTTTATAGCAGATAATGTACAGCTAAAATGAGAGTTATCATAGCACTCTAAGACTTAAATCAACTATACTTAGAGAGTAAATGACATGTTTTTATTACATTTTAGTAATGTTTTGCATGAACAACCATTTTAGTTTACTTTTAATAAGCTTTGTTTGATTGAGAATAAATTATGTGCTTAGATTATATGCATAATTGTAGGTGATCGGAAGCTCAAGAACCAAGGAAGGAATGCTGCTGCAATAGGTTTGTAAGGATAAAGAAAGAACATGGTTAGAGAAGAATTATAACAAGTCTGGAACAATATAGATGCTGAAGTTGTTGCTATATCACAGTCGCTGTAGCATCGTTGCTATAGCAATTCTAGAGCATTGATAGAGAAGATTTCACACGAGATACTTTAAAAGATTGTGATATGGAGTTTCCTAAACTATAAGATGTACACCCTAGACTTCCGGCTACCCTAATTCTAAGTTATAAAAGGAGCACAAACACAAAGGAAAAAAGGGAGCCGTCTATAGAAAAAAATAGAGAAACAAGACAAGATAAAATAAAGATCAAGAGAGAGAATTGGTGATTACAACAAAGGATTCAAGAAGAACATTGAGCAGATTTCAACTCTTATTTCTTGTTCTCTTGTTTTAATCTTGTTATGATGATTTGTTTGATGGCTGAAACTATTTTATTTCTTATTTTATTATGAATTATGAATTAAATTTATTTGTGGTTGCGTGATAGATAAATTTAATGGTTAATTGACAGATATTTTATGTTGCTGTATATTTGCAATGGCATGTTATTTTGATAATACTTATTTCAATTCACTATTTTGGCTAACCACTTATTTAGCGATATTAGCTAAGAAAAAGCCTCAAAAAGGTCTGTTTTAGTAGAACTTATTAGAGCAATACTTAGTTTTAGATTGGGTTTTCTGAGTTGGGTTTAACTTGACTTGAAAAGGGTCATATTTAATCTAAAATTTGTGAAGAACTAAATGTAGGGATTTACCTTGTAGGGTAATTAGAATCTAAAACGTGTAATGTTATATCTTATGTTAGCATAATAATTGGTCACTGTTAAGTTGCGTTAAGATATAAGACATCCAACAAGCGATAGCTGAGGATACATAAAGATTCTGCCTAGTGTTGTAGCAAATGTTGTAGCAAATGTTGTAGCAACTGATCCTAAAATTAAAAAAGTAGTCAAAATCATTAAATGAGTTTAATCACTCAACTATTCTATTCTCATTGGTTACATCCTCGTGTTTGTCGTGGTAGTTTTACTTTATTGCATTTTTCTTATTGTATTTTTATTTTAATTAATTCATTAGTTTAATAATTTGTTTTAGTTCTAATTTAGAATAAAAAATTGCACTGACAAAAAATTGTTGTAGCAATTTCTATAACAATAATCCCTGTGAAGACACTTTTGAATACTTATTATTATATTACTTATTATGTATACTTGTACATTGACACCAATAGCATTAGAAAACCTACAACAACAACATTATGATACAATTAGGTTTCCTGAGTCATCGAGTAAACCCCAATATATCTCCATCTAGTGGAGGCATGTACAACCTTAATAAAGACCATAACCTATAAGCTAATTTGCATCCTTAGCCTGAAAATTTGAAGCATTAAAGTCGAAAAAGATGATCATGTAAAGTCTGTCCTAGATCTTTCATGTCATGCTTGCGATTCTACTGACCACTCTACGCAGGACTGCTAGACCTTGCCAACTCTAAGAGAAAGTTTACACAAACGAGTAAATGTCACTAATAATTTTAAAAAGTCAAATCTCAATCCATACTTCAAAATTTACAATTTTAGTTGGAGAAACCTATTGAGTGTTAGAAAGTGTATATTTATAAAGGAGAAAATCATCATTTTACACTTCAAGTCTCACTAACATTGTTACTTTTATGTATTTAAATCTTTTGTTAGTTAATTATGTGCATTTTGTTATAATTAAGTATTTTATGTATTTTAGGGGCATCATGATTGTTTCACAATGAACGAGTGATTAGACAATAAAACGGACATCACTTTTGAACTCAGGACGGTCGAAAACCTTAGGAGGAGTATAAAAGAAAAAATATCACTATTCACATATACAGTACTGTTCACACGTACGGTACTGTCAATGATACTATTCAAAACTGCATGGTCAAAACCGTGGTCAAACCGCATACTGTTGACTGATGACGTAGCGCAATCCTGAGCGTCCGAATTATTTTTAATTCAATGGCTATGATTTACTCAGCGTATCTATAAAAAGGGGGCTCTCCCCCCTAATTTGATACCATGAATCCATTTTTAAGCTTAGTTTTCTGTAATTTTACTAAATTTTTATTTTACCCCTAGTTCAAATATGAGTATCTAATTTTCTTTCAAGCTTGGTTTGAAGGTGAAGTATCAACATGTTCCATGGGCTTAATTTGGTAAATTTATTTTCTCTTTCCCTCTAATATTTATGAATATTTTGACTTTTTGTCGACAGATAGTAATAATCTTGTCTAGATACCGCACTGGTTTAATCGGCTCCCTAGTACAAGGTTATTATTATTTGGCACGATAAGCCGTTAGCATCATATTTATTTGAGCGTGGTTCATGAGGTGTGGAAACCCCCCTCATGATTTAATTGTCACTAATAAGAAATATTTAGCTCATAGAGCATTTTAATACAGATCCAGATACCCAAGCACTTGAATTTCAATAGTTTTCAATTTAATTTATTCTTATCATTCTAATTCAAATTCTAGGATATTCTAAATTACTTTCACCACAAATCCAACCACCCATTTAAAAAGTTAATTCTACATATAATTAAAATCTACCTCCTTGTGGGATCGACAATCTATTCTACAATAGATTCGTGTACTTGTGAGTTCAATAAAATTTACACAACAAGTTTTTTCCGCCGTTACTGGGGAGGTAAGTATTTTAATTCGTAGAATTAATTTTTTAATATTTATTTTCTTGTAATTTTTTTCTTTTTTTTTTAAAAGGAAAAAAAAGTAAATCTGTATTTTAAGGTTAAAATTTCATTTCTTGTTCTCTTCTTTAAATTTGTGTAATTTAATGTTTATCTTGTTATCGTTCTTTGTAATTTATTTTAATTTTAGTTAATTTGTTTCACGTAATTATTTTTTTTAATATAGCACTTGAATGTGTTTTCATAGTAAAGTTGTAACAATGTGACAAGGTTAGTATCGTAATTTCTCCCTTTTTTTATTTTTATCAGTTTTGTTTGCATTTTTTTTATTTTCTTTGCATGCATGGTCGAAGGTCATTATTACCTAATCTTAAGCCTTTAGATATTGAATTAGAAAAAATACTTCGCACACACAAACACGTTGCGTTTAAAAATAAAATTGAAATAGATTTACAAAACCAACAACCAGAACCACAAGAGAGGCCATTTAAGGACTACTTCAGTTCTTTAGCTAATTTGAACACATCATGTATAAGATACCCAAATGTAGCTACTAGGAGTTTTAAATTAAAACCTAATGTGCTAAATTATCTCCCAACATTCTATGGCCTAGAAAATGAGGACCCATATAATTATCTGAATGATTTTCATGCTATTTGTCAAACTTTTAAATACGAGAAATTTTCAAATGATGATGTTAAACTTAGATTATTCTTATTTTCTATAAAGGATAAAGCTTATTCATGGCTTAATACTTTGCCTGTTAATAGCATTACCTCAAGAGAACAAATGGTAACAAAATTTTTCAATAAATATTTCCCAGTTAATAAAACCAATGCCATTCGCAGAAAAATTTTAGAATTTACCTAGAGAGAAGACGAGCAATATTTTTGAAACATGGGAGTGATTCAATGGGCTACTCTTGAAGTGTCCACATCATGGGTACAAGAAATGGCACTAATGCGAATACTTTTTGGAGGAATTATTGCCACATGTGCAAGAATGGCTAATGGCAATAAGTGGAGGAGAGCTAATGTCAAAAAGTACATTAGAGATTTGGGATTTCTTCCAGCGACAATCGGATAATTCCCAACAACAGAGTTGATCACTCAAGAATACTAAGAGAATTAAGGGAGTAAATGAGGTTCACATTGGCGAGCAAGCTCGGGAATTAAAGAAATCAAAGAGATAGTTGAAGGTCTTTTCTGACAAATAGTATCGTTAACGACTGCTAATCAGCAGAGCCACATGATCATGACTCATATTTAGATCAACCCAATACCATAGGCGTAATGAGAAAACTATCAAATTACAACCCATATTCCAACACATATAACCTTGGATGGAGAGACCACCCCAATTTTTTATGATCTCCAGGATTCCAACAAAATGGACCAGCAGCTCTAGCTCCACCAATGCAACAAATACCTCAAATTCCTTAAATTTCTTAACCACTATTTAGACCGTACAATTAAAGCCCAAACCACTCTAATTAATAGAAACTATTCTAAAAAGAAAATACACAGTTTATTCTTAGGAATCTGACTTTAAAAGACCATTTTTGTCAGTTTATAAGAAAATTGGATGGGAAGCGTATCCTCCAGCCATAAAGGGAATTCAAGCTGTTACTCAACGTAAAACCAGAGGAAGATATAAGCCACAATTACAACTACCAGTAAGTATATATTAATTTATGTCTAAATTACTGCTTGTTTTTTCTTTTACTGCTTTCTTTTATTTGTTTACTTTTGAATTATTGAGCCTTAAGCTTCACACAGTATTTGACAAACCTACCATCCCGTATACAATTGTGTATCATTGTGTTAATCATTGAGATCTTTAAATATGTGGTCCTTTTCAAACACTCACAAATTATTTTCTTCTTTTTTAAGATGGTTCCAATGGCATCAACTTTGAGCAAACAACTCGAGAGTATTTTTGTACTTTTTGGGTTTTGCATTAGAAAGTAGAAGGAATTTGTTCAAGTAGCTGTAGATCTTTGTCATATTATAATAGAGAGAAAACTATATCTTGTGTATGGAGGAAGGAACTGAAGGTTATTAAAACTTATCTCAGAAATTGTTTTTGTCAGAAGAAGCTCAATGCTAGATATTATCCCAAAAACCTTAAAACTTTTAGGATGTCTACCCAGCACGCTAATTGGAGAAGTTAGTTGTCTCAAGTATGCAAGAAAGAATATCCGAAATATTAAATCATGCTGATGCTTTCATTTTATTGCTAAGAGATCTTGCAACTTTAGAGATGCTAATTACATTTGCTTCTTGAGCTCATTTGAATATCCATAAAAAATCCATCGATTTGTTAAATATTAATAACTTTTACAATGGCTTAATAGCATTTCTTAACCATACAATTAAGAATAATTTTATTCCATCCTTAATGAAAAGCCTCTTTATTTGTGTACCTGCTACTAACAAGTTACTTGATCTTTTACAAGTTTACAAACCAAAGCCATATCCATGACTTTGGCTTGGATTGGTCGACTAATGATGATGGCAATAACCCTCCTAAGAAGTGTAAATTAGATTTAAGCTCTGTTTGTAAATATTTTCTGTAGTGATCAGGTAACATCTTCTAAGCTCGACTTTTTTCTTCTAAAATATTGAGGATAATGTCTCCTTCAGGTTCGAGGAGGGGATAGCTGATAGTTATAGAACATTTTAATCCTGGTGATGTTTTTACTAATTTTTTTTGTAAAGACTAATTATGGATAAATTTTCTAAATTGGCTAAATATGGAGTGTATGACTCTTGAAATGCATCTCCTTAGTATTAGAGTTTAGCTATTAAAAAAAAAGATTTGTTTTTCTAATTTTTTTAATCATCATCTTTAAGTTTTTATAATCAGTTCAGGTATAATCGCTCCAACTTCTTCTTTTATTATTTTTTCTTTAACTTTTCTTTTAAAGAAAAGGGTGAAAAAGAAAAAAAGATATTTGTGTGATCTTTTAACATTGGAGATATGGTAACTTCCAAATTTCAGTATTTGTATTATTTTTTGCCTTAAGTTATGTTACAACCAATTAACGTGTATATGACATGTGTAGTTGAATTTTATATAATTGTTATTTATATATTGATTTTTTAAAATAAATATACACATATCATAACATTTTACTTGTCATATATCTGACTTGGTACCTTAGAAGTATCCTCAAATATCTTCTAGAATATGATACAACTACTTTGCTCGCATGATTTTGTCTTGAAACCTATTTTAAGAGCCAAATCCAAAGACGTTGCATTTTGTGATTTGGCTTGCCTGAAGATTTTCCCGAAATTCTCTCAAATATTGTATCAATGTTTAATGTATGAGAAGTGGTACATACAAACTCTGTACAAATTTTATTTTTATAAAGTGATGTACTAATATTATATCATTGTCCTGTCCTACATTTACAAGGAAATAAAAAACACAGTAAGTAATTATAATGTAATATGTTATATCAGTTTGTATAAATAATAGAACAGTTTGAACATGTATTATTATTGTTAATGTATATTATGGGCCAATGTATGGGCCCTGCAAGTCTCTCGGTTAGCCCCATTTTCCCGGGTATAATTTAGCAATAGAGGATCGTTTAGCCCAGGTGATGAATGAACTGAATTAATTTAACTGATTCAAATGGAAATTATACACTTATCAATCATCAAGTCTACTGCTAATACACACTTTTAGAACTTCAATGAAAACTATTTATTTTAAAGCTCCAGGGCTTGAATGGAGGAGGCTTCCTAATTAAAGTTGCTCAATGCCATAGGAAATCTTTGAGCTTTGGCTCTTTACCTTTTAGTCCTTCAAAATAATGGCAAAAGGAGCACCTTCGTTATCATATCCTACAAGAACATTGATTCCTTGGAATCCAGTAATTGTAGCGACAGAAGCAATATCTGAACGTAGAGTCACCACAGCACTAATGGTGTGTTTACTTCATGGGAATGGGAATGGGAATGGGAGGAATGAGAATGAAACCTATGTTTACTTGTAAGAAACGTAATTTGGAATTTAATAAAATGTGCCCACATAATTTGGGAATAAGAATTTTAATTCCATTCGTAGAGTTGGGAATGAAAATATGGGAATGGGAATGAAACATAAATTTACTTTTCTACCCTTCTAATTTTTTCATATTTACTAAATTACCCTTGTTCAAATCATAAATAATTTTATTATTTTAAATGTCATTAATAATTATTATTATTATTATTATTATTATTTATTAACTTTATTATTTTAGTTATTAATTATTATTTTATTTTATTAATATTATCATTATTAACAATAAAAATAATGATAAAAATAATAATTAATAATAACAATAATTAATAATAACTAAAATAATAAAGTTAATAAATTTAATAAGTATAGTAATAATGTAATTTGCATTATCTAGATACATGTATAAATATTATTATAAAAATGATATTAATTAAAAATAATAATAATAATAATAAATGTTAATAATGATAATATTAATAAAATAATAAAGTTAATAAAATTTAATAATAATAATAATAATAATGATTATTAAATTTTATTAACTTTACTATTTTTATTAATATTATCATTATTAACAATAAAAAAATAATGATAAAAATAATAATTAATAACAATAATTAATTTATCATTATTAAAAATAATAATAACAATAATTATTACATTATTACATTCTCAAACCATGCTGCCTTTTCTATGTTGCCAACCCTGTTAGTTGCTTGTGCTGCAAGAAAGATATCTTGGCTGAATTCTTCAATCTTTTTCTACATGATCGTAAAAGAAATAGTGAATTATATAAATATTATAGAGTAAAGAATTGGAATATGCACTATGAATAGAAGTGATCTCTATTCATGCTCATATGTAGACTAACAATATCTGAGACCTTTTCATTGAAGGCTATAACTTCAGCCAGAGATCTCACTGGTGATGCCACGACCTCTTTGAGATATGCATTCAAGGCCAGCTTGAGCTCAGCAGCTAATGTTGTTGCCTCTCCCTTGGCAATAGCATTTAAAGTCACATACGTTGTCTATTTCTAGCTAGTTTACTAAAACTGCATTTTGTTGTCTAGATTGGAAAAAGAAAATGAGGTAGATATGTAAAATGTTGACATTCAGATTTCAGAGCGCTTGTAAATTTATAATTGAAAAGATTGTGATAACACATTTCTGCAGACGATAATTAAAACCTTGAGCCAGAGGATATGCCTTACCGAAATTGAAAAATGGATTCCTCACTATTCCCAATCTCTTTCTTTTTGGACCATAAGGCTTAAGGAACCGTTTGTAGACACCATAAAGGATGTAGTTCGATGCTGCTCTGGTTACTGGATTGTCGGAATCAACAACTGCAATCACATCAAGAACATAAACTGCATCTGCCACAGTCTCGTAGATGGGCCTGGGCATAAAAGTCATTTATCAATGTTCACCGGCATCAATCGATATTGCAGAAATGATTCTGAACAAATCAGAATTTCAGTTCAAGCGTATTCTATTATATATTCAAATTATTTTAGCATCAGATATGACTAGAGATGAGCAAATATTGCTTGGAAACTAAAAGGCATAGGAAAAGTTAACATCACATACCCAATGGTGTTCTGTCTAGAAGTTAACCGGAATGACACCAGTTCGACAGGTGAGGCCAACATAAAATACCAACTACTGAAACTGGACAGACAGAGAAGAGAACCATCAGTTTCAGTTCCCAGTGTCACTGCTTGACCCAGAAGGATCTGCTGATAGAACATATGGATTCTGCTGACAGTGTTTAAGTTTTTGAATTAGTTCATGTTGCTCCTTTCAATCCTTGTTTTTAGATGAGTACGTAGAATTTGGCATAATAAATACACATCTTACTGCCAAAATGTAAATGTACATATCTAATTTGTCAAGGGCCTAATAGGCTTCAACTCTGCTTTCCTTGCCCACCTTTAGCACTGAAAACATTGGGAGGTTATAAAGGTCTAAAATCAGCCCACTCGCTCAAGCTAGCCTTTCCCACAATAATGTTACCACCTTTCCCCAAATTTATCACCACACTTGCATCCTGAGACACAATTGAGCCTATCATGATCAGAATTTATTATCAGAAGAATAAGAAACAAGAATAGAAAGCGAGGATTGATATGTTTTTGATAAATTTTATCTTATTATGTCGTCTTCATGATTATTACCATTCCTTAGGTTTCAAGCATGTGTATTTCTTCTACCCTTGGCTTCCAAATATATGCACGAGCATTCATAAACCAGTTCAAAACCTGCGTAAGTAATTTGTGCACACAGGCAGAAGTAGTAACACGAATGCATAAGACAATCAAAGTACATCGGTAAATGACAAGGAAAACTTTAAAAGTACAAGGCAGGATGAAAGATCAAAATACAGAGGTGGAAAATGTAACATTATAGAAGTGACCAACTAGCAACCAATTCGGAGCAGTTATGCTGTATTAAATTTAGTAACATACAGGGAGCTAAGCCTACTTAGTTTTGAATTAGACGAGTCTAAGGGGTTAAATTGTGATTATCTGTATCTCACGGATAGAGGAAATGCTCCAACAACCACCTCAGAATAAACACTGCCCGTTCTGGTAAGTGCATATCCATTCTGATAACTTGGCACATAATCAACTAAAAAGTTATCTGATAAGAACCGTCAAAGTAGACATTCACTTGTGCGAGCTGCCAAATCCACCGCACAATTTATCATACTGTCGATGGAATACCACGCTTCTGATGGTCTTTAAGGATGACCAGATGTTTCATCAACACTTACACGAACTCTGATTGGAATACCACGCTTCTGATACTTTCCCCGATTATGCAAATCTAGCGACTTTAATCAACTTTTTTTTTTCTTCGTAACCTGCACTATAGAAATAGATCAGGGGTGTCGGTGGTTTTTCCGACGAAACCCTCAATGCTTAAGTCAGTATGCGGGGTTTTGGGAAAAACGTTGGATCTTAGATTTGTACAAAATACTAATGGCTGAATAAAAGAAAAGTGTTTTAGAAGGTTTCCATAGAGATGAATTCTGAAATCAAATTGACAGAGTTTCCCCATTTTTTCTTTTTTTTCCTCTCTTTTCTGTATTTTTTCAAGTTTTATAGGTAACCGCCCCTTGTCTCTAGAACCTTCTCCCACGTCTCCCATACTCTGGTGATCATAAATCCTCACGGACTGTAAAAACTATGCATTAGTTATCGTGCTTTCGTAAATAGTTCGGGGCATGGCGAAACCGCTATGTTAACGTGGGATTGTGCCCACTTTCTGAGTAACAAGTCTCTGGTCGGTCATCAGGTGTAGCCTAGGAGTGCTGGTACTAGGTTATCTACTCATAGCTTATTAAGCCAAGGAGATCCTTCCTCAGTTAGGTACCGGGGACATGTACGGTTGGTGCTATTTTAATCATCCAAACACCAGTCTTTAAGTTTCTAGTGTTGCAAGTGAAAGGAGCCAAGACTAGAAATTAGGAGACAAATCTGGTCGTACTTGGATTTAATTACCTGGCTATAGTCTTGTTACGATGGGGCTGAGATGGCGCTCTCTATTTAGGTAATTTTCTATGGGGGCACACATATACACTAGATACCAATGTCTTCACATATGCAGCCGATCTGACTTCTTATCACATCATTTTAAATGTTGATGACGTGGCATTCTATATACCCTGCGTTTGAAATTTGAAATAGTAGTTTATTTACCCTCGAGACACGTCAATTGAACTAACATCTGTATTACTTAGATGCTTCTTTTCTCTTTCTTGTGTAGAATCCCTAAATCGAAGGTTTTACTTTTCTTATTCCTCCATATCCTTCCAAGAACTAACTCTTATTCCGGAATCAAACATCTTTCAAAAACTAGAGATTCTCCCTCTCCTGCCGCTCTCGCCACTACAATGACACTATCAACACTAAACTATCCTAAGTATCACCCTCTAATCTCATCTGTGGTTGCTGTTGCGTTGGGTTTATACTGTTCTTTCGTGCTCTAGTACTTGGATTTGTTGTCTTTTCCTAAAAATCAATTGAAAAGGAAAAATAATTGAGGTCGAGAGTGATGAGGAAATAAATTCTTACCCCTATTTATTAAGAAAAACTCCCCTCGATCCTCATATTTCCCTCTAGTGATGTAGGCCCCTCTCATAGTGAGGAAACTTTGAAACTCTCACCATTAGTAGTCACTTCATCACCTTCTAGCCATGAACCCAGTAGGGGTAGCAGTGGGAAAACGTCGAGCTCTGGCAAGAGCTGCGACTCTGATAGGCTAGAAAAGCTCAATGAAGAGAGTGATAATGAAGAGAGTAGCCCTAAGCCAAGTCGACCAGTTCAGAAATGGAATCTTGGTCATAGGATAGAAGCTAATTCTTATCTTATCGATTTCCTAAAATGTATCACTATCTAAAATGATTTGTTCAAATTGAGAATCCTTTATCAAATCCCTGATGACATCTCTCTCGTCATTCCTGGGAAAGGTGACGTCTTCAGTCAACCTCCTAGAAGCTACGTGACCTTGTATTTAGAGTGTTTCAAACTAAGAGTTAGATTGCCCTTCAACCTTATTGTGCCAAGGTGCTGAATGACCTACATTTGGCTCCTGGTCAGCTACACCTGAATAGGTGGAGGGTACTCCCCAGCCTGTTTGTGCTGTCGGCTAGGTGTGAGCTCGAAGAGCCTAGCACTGACGAAATAAAAAATTAATACCGGTTGAGGAGCAGTCTAAAGAGGCAGGCTGATATTACTTCATGTCAAGCTCTGCAAAAAGGAAACCCGTCACAAGCTTTCTTTCTTCATGTAAAAACTAGAAGAATAAGTTCTTCTTTGCTGGGGAAAACTAGGGCCTAGCAATTCAGTCACCTGGTGGTGGTATTCATGTCCCCACGCATTTTTGCACCCCAGGTCATTTGTTACTCTGCACCTCACGCCTTTAGTCGTCATTTATCTTTCTTCTTACGCTTAACTGTATTTTTCAGATTCTTGGAGCCTGGTTCACAAAATCGAAGATGAGCCACTACTTAAAGTCCACACCGCTCTGGTCATCACCTCCACGTACCACGATCTTTTGTCGTCAACAAGCCTTGTCGAGTCCTAACTAGTTGAAGTAGCTGTTAGGATAGATAACAAGATGCTCAGTGCCATGGGGAGAAAACGTGCTCCGGTTTCGGGTGGGTGACTCTAGCAGCGCGTCCACTCCACAAAAAAGAAGTAATACCGGCTCAGCCAAGCCCTCTCCTTCAGCTCTGCCTCATCTTCCACCTTGAAAGGTTGGGGGTGAATGATCTCATCAAAATAGTCCCGATAGTGCCACTCTTTCAACGAACCGGGCTTCATCACCCTCGCCTCGAGACTAGAGTGATTACCTAAGCCTATATCAAAGGGAGTACCCCAAAGTGGTAAGGTTAAAATTAGTTAAGGAGCTTGAAAGTAGAGTCTTACCGAGCTGGGAGGCTCTATCTAGAATATTGCTTTTCAGCTGGCTACAGGGGCCTTTTGCTATACGTTTAAGGCTTCTCACCATAAGAAAAAATGGCCAGCAGAGACCTAAGATCTGAAGAAAAAGGTTGAGTCTGCTAATCGCTCTAAGAAGAAGATACTCGAGCTATACAAGCAAGTAATGGACCTAGAGGAAAAAGTTGCTCTTGCTGAATCCAAGTCTGCTCAGCTTGATAACGAGCTGGCAAACATGAAATCTGATCTCAAAGTTGTCCAAAGTGAGCGAGACACTCAGAAGATAGTGTATGAAGAACAAATCAAATCCTTGGAGTCGTTGATAACTGAGTTAAAAGACAAGAACAGCGATGTAAAAGACCAGATGGACGCAGGGCACAACTCTGGGCTTGCTTTTTACTACAAATGCATTATATTCGTGCTTAAAAAGTAATATCTAGAGCTGAACATGGATAAGCTAGTGGCAAGTGTGCATGATACATGGCTGAGCAGTGTCAGGAAGACCAGAGCTAGGAAGAGGCTCCTTCAAGTGAAGAGTAGGAAAATGAGATAGGGTACAAGGCTCCAAATGCAAATACAGATGCGGCCCCTGCTCTTTCTGAGGTCGCTAATCCCTCATCAGCTAAGATTACGAATTCCTCCCCTGCTGAAGTAACTGAGCCTTCCTCTCGAGATCTATAAATTCAGCTTCATATGTAAATCGAAAACTTTTTAATTGGTTGTAGATGTTGGAACATTTATAAGCCTTTGGTTTTTAAGTACTTTCATGTCTTTTAGTTGCTTGATCTGCTCCTGAATGTTAAAACTTTAGTTGGCTCCAGCATTTGTTCCATGGGCTTTGTCTTCTTATCTTCGCTCGATGGCACAGATTCTACATAAATCTTATTTATACATTTTCACAAGATGGTACAGATGTTGGCAAACCTTTAAGAAAAAGTTTTTGCGAAATTTATTTGCTCGTCCTTAGTTAACAGAGTAGGTTTTGCTAAAATCTTTGCCTTGGGAAAATTTTTGTGAACTTTGCCTGCTTGTCCTCATATAGCAAAGTAGATTTTGGCAAATCTATGCCTTAGGAAATTTTTACGAACTTTGCCTGCTTGTCCTTGGTTGACGGAGCAAGTTTGGGTGAGTCTATGCCTTAGGAAAAACATTTTGGAAGCTATAACCTCATAATTAGCGAATGCTTGAATAGTTATAGAAAACAGAACATGTAAGCATGCGGCAACTTCTTATTACATCTACCATAAACAACTAAACCAAAAAAACTCTACAAAGTGTCTTGCTTACTGGAAATGTTTCTTCAAGTGTTCCGCGTTCCACGACCTCTTCACTTCTAATCCGTCCGAATAGGCAAGCTTGTAAGCTCTGGGATAATAACTCGTATTACCCCGTAAGGGCTTCCTAGTTTGGGCAAAAAAAGCCTTGTTTAGGATCTCTCATGCTTTGATTTACTTTTCTGAGCACCCAGTCTCCTGCTCGAAATCGCCTCACACACATTCTGGATATAATAATGTATAACCCTCTGTTGATATTGGGTCACCCTTTGCGAGGCACTTTCTCTTTTTTCTTCTAACAGGTCCATATTCATATATATCTGCTCACTATTCTGCTCTTTATTGAAATGCTCTGTTCGATGCGTCCCAACTCGAATCTCTGCTGGTACAAGAGCCTTATGACCGAAGGCTAAGGTGAATGGGGTTTCTCCAGTAGCAGCTTTGTGAGTTGTCCGGTAAGCCCATAAAATACCCAGTAGCTCATCAACCCACGCTCTCTTCTTTTCCCCTAACCTGGTTTTCAAGAGCTTCTTTATAATATTATTGGTTGCCTCCACCTGCTCATTGTTAGACCTATGAAAACTTATGTTAGGCACAAATATAAAGAGGCATGGGTTGTTTAGTAATTATAGGGGCAGGAGTAATTTAGTAATTTTATTATTAATTAGGGTTCAGCTATAAATAGAGATTATGGAGTCATTAGGGTTTATGTTGAGTTTTGTCTGGTATTAGGAACTATTAGGAGCTTTGGGAGAGATTGACCTACCTCTCGAATTGTAGGTCGGGATTATTTGTTTTCTTTTGATTTAATCAATAAAAGTCAGCCCTAATTTAGCCCTAAGTCCTATCAAAGTGGTATCAGAGCAGAAATCCTGGGACAATGGCAGCAAAAAAGGTGGACGCGCTTGAAGAAAAATTGGAAGCGGAGATTGGATCGCTCAAGGCCACTATTGACGAGCGATTTAATAACGTTCAGCAAAAATTTTCATCCCTTGAAGCCATGTTGCTGAAATTGATAGAATTCCACTTCAACCCACCACCGGTAGTATCAACAGGCCAAGGCGGTGTGGCAAGGGAAGGATCTGGCGACATGAAACCCGTGCTCGGCGACTGCACAGAGGGCGGATGGCCGAAAACCATCAGTCTCGCACACCCAGGGGCAATAGTTCACAGCAGATTTGGTGGCGGGGAGGTCAGCCCAGGGGACTTACGGCTTAGGGGAGCCTTTTCTGGCGTAGGGTGTGGCGAAGGGGGATGGGTTGCGGGTAGGGGTAGTGGATCTTAGGGTTACGCGGCTGGAGGAGGCAGTTTAGGGTTGGGAATCAATTTTTCGGCACCGAAATGGGGCGCGCAAAAGTCGGGGTTAGCTGGGCTTCGCGTCTCGACGGCGTTTGGGGGTGAAGCACGGCCTGGGCATGGTCGTTTTGGGTCAAGGCAAGCTGTTGTGGGCAGGGTGGATTTAGGCAGGCGGTGGTTTGGGTTTGAGTGATTTGGGTTAGGCGGATGGCGGGAGAGGGGTAAACAACGAGAAAGGGAGCGATTATGACCTAATGCACGGTGAGCAGATTTCACCCAATATGGGTAAAGAGAATTTTGGTTGGGTCTTGAGATTTGTGGAACCGGAATAGATTCGGAGGTTGGAGACCTTCAATGGCACAAAATTAGGCCCGACTTAATTCGTCGATTTTGGGGTAAGGAAGCTAAAAACGCCCATTTTCAAAAGCAAGGATGCCTATGGATGGGTGTATAGGTTAGAGTGCTATTCCGCCATCAATGGACTATCAGAAAGGAAAAAATTGATGGCAGCGGCATTATGTTTGGAGGGAAAGGCCCTTGCGTGGTTTCAATGGCAGAACAACGACAACCATTGAGGCTGCGGGGTGAATTTAAAGACCAACTGTTGGAGAGGTTTCAGGCCTCTCAAGAGGGAGATTTGCACGAACAGTTTTTTGTCCTGATCCAGGAGAGAACAGTCATGGAATATACGGAAAAGTTTGAGTTGTTGTTTGGGCGTCTAGGGGGAGTCTCAGAGGCAGTGTTGGAAGGAAATTTTATGAAGGGACTGAAGCCAGAAATTTGAGCCGCACTACAGTTGCTAAGGCCAAGAGGGATTGGGGAGTCAATGGAGTTGGCGCAGATGATTGTGGATAAGAACACAACAGCAGTTCCCTGGATTCCACCTTGAGGACAAGGTGTCTTTTTGGGAGGGAAGTAATGTTAGACCTATGAAAACTTATGTTAGGTACAAATATAAAGAGGCATGGGTTGTTTAGTAATTTTAGGGCAGGGGTAATTTAGTAATTTTATTATTAATTAAGGTTCAGCTATAAATAGAGATTGTGGAGTCATTAGGGTTTATGTTGAGTTTTGTCTGGTATTAGGAACTATTAGGAGCTTTGGGAGAGATTGACCTACCTCTCGAATTGTAGGTCGGGATTGTTTATTTTCTTTTGATTTAATCAATAAAAGTCAGCCCTAATTTAGTCCTAAGTCCTATCACTCATCCGCCTAGGGATGTGTTGGAGAGCAGAACTTCAGTTCAACACCCAAATTTTGGAAGAATTCTCTAAAATGTGGTTGTCAAATTGTCTCTCATTATCCGTTATGAGGGCATAAGGGATTTTATATCTGCATATGATATTCTCCAGATAAACCAGGTCGTTTTCTTCTTTGTGATCTGGCTTAAAGCCTCTAGTTCTGCCCACTTTGTAAAGTAATCTATGGCCACGATAGTATATATAGTGGCCTCTCATTCTTTGGGTAAGGGACCAATTAGGTTGATCATCCACTGTGAAAAAGGCTAATGAGAGGACATAACAGTGAATTTATCAAGAGGTTGAGCAGGAACATTTGAGAAATTTTAACAGCTTCTGTAATTTCTGGTCATTTCTCTTACATCTTGGTGCATGGTTGGCCAAAAATACCCACATCGCAATGCTTTAAATGTTACATGTTCCTTCATATATCTCTCGTAGCACATAATTTACTTTCTTATCGTCTAAACATCTAAAAAGAAGTAAGGTGAACCCCTGACGGTAGAGTATCCCATTGAGTAGCGTATATCTAGCCGCTTGACATTTCAATTTTCTCGCTTGCTTCTTATTAACTGGTAAGCTCCTATTATGAATATATGAAACGATTAGATCTATCCAGGATCCTTGAGCATCCACCCCATTACTTCTGCTTCTAACCAAATGCTTGGCGAAGTTTTGTTCTCCACTAGAACTGACTTAGGCAGCTTCAGGTTAGCAGTTGCAGCCATTTTAGCCAACATGTCAGCTCAGTAATTTTCTTTCCTGGCTATCTACTTTATCTCCACCTCCTGGAACATTCCGACCATTTGTTTAGTCTTCTTCAAGTAAAACTCTATCTTCTCGCCTCTTAATTGGAAATTTTTATTGAGCTGATTACAGATAAACTGGGAATCGGCTTGGATTTCAACTCTTTCTACTCGCATTGCATACATCAACCTAAACCCAGTAACGAAGGCTTCATACTCCGTCTGGTTATTCATGACCCGAAACTCAAATTTCACAACATAAGAGACCTCAGCACCATCTGGACTGCATATCACTACTCCTGATCCAGATTCCTGCTCGCTGCATGACCCGTCAACTATTATTAACCATTTCCTCCAGCTTGCATCTTCAGCTAATTACTCTTCGCAGGTCCTTTCATCTGACTCTGTACATTCTGCCAAAAAGTTGGCCAAGGCTTGTGCTTTGATGACCCCTCGGGGTCGATAAACTATGTCAAACTCACTTAAATCCACTGACTATTTGACCAAGCGGCCATATACCTCCAGTTTTAATAGTGCTTGTCGAAAAGGTTGATCAGTAATCACAATTACTGGGTGCACCTAAAAGCATGGCCTCAGCTTGCGCCCCACTGTTACTAGAGCCAACACCCATTTCTCCATCATCGGGTATCTGGTCTCTGCATCTGCCAAGGCCTTACTGGTTCGTCCTCTCTCACCAACACTAAAATCGTAGCCTATCTTGAAACAGCTAGGTACAGGTACAAAACGTCACCCTCCTTTGGTGTCAACAACAGCGGGGCCTGAGTAAGATATTTTTTCAACTGCCCGAATGCATCTTCACACTCTATCGTCCACTTTATTTTTCTCCTCTTCCTTATTATCTAGAAGAAGGGGTGGCACTTATAGGTTGCCTTCGAAATTAATCAACTCAGGGCTACTAGCTTTCTTGTGGGACTTTGTACCTCCTTGATCGTCTGAGGAGATCTCATTTTTGTTATCGCCCTTGTCTTCTCCGGGTTGGTTTCAATTCCTCGGCGGCTTACCATAAACCTAAAAACTTGCCCGAGCCAACCCCAAATGCACACTTCTCCGGATTAAGTTTCATCATGTACTCCCTCAGTAACTCAAAAGTTTCCTCCAAGTGCTGTATATGTTCTACTGGCTCTTTAGACTTCATAATCATATCATCCACGTACACTTTCATAGTTCATCAGATCAGAGGCTTAAAGATTCTATTCACTAATCTCTGACATGTGGCACCTATATTTTTTAGACCGAACGACATTACTCTATAATAAAATAAACTCATGTTAGTAATAAATATGGTGTTCTCCTCATCTCGCTCATCTATGGGTATTTGGTTATATCCAGAGAATGCATACATGAAGCTGAGTATGCTGCGGCCAGCCGTCGAATCAACCAGTTGATCTATTTTCGGCCAGGTACCGAGGACGTGCATGGTTGGTGCTCTTTTAATCACCCAAACACATACAATTACGAAATTCAGTCATTTGCAGCAGATAACCACGAACAATTGCAGTTATAAGCCAAGATTTTTTATGAGAAATAGCAATTGTACGAAAGCTTAAAAATACAAAACCACTCTCAAAACCCAAGGATAGCTATAATGTCCCGAAGTTCTTTGTAACATTGTAAAGTTTGCTTAACTCTTTGCGCCGTTTCATAATGTTCCTCGTCAACGATTCAAGGTTAGAGCATAGTTGACGTTGAGTCTAAAAGATCAACTGCTGTATGGTCGTGCCTAAGGGCATATCGGTTAAAGTAGATTCATTTTTTTGATCAATCAAAACCCCTTCCCAAACCGTACAAGCTTCTTCCAAAGCATACGGTTTTCTGGATGTAGATGATGATAGTTCGAACTAAAACTGTTAAAGGAAATCTTTAGTAATGAGTTCTCTGTTTCCTACTACAGGAGATCGGGAATAGTTTCCGAGACAGATTCTGCCCACCGGGAGGATGAAACTTTTTATTCTGCTGCCCGAAGGTTGTTTGCATGCTTCAGCTTAGCAATTAGAGTTCTTAATTCTACCAGTCTGCATGACCAAGAGAGCTTTGTTATAATAGAGAAAAAGTTTGTTTTTGTAGCCTTAATCTCAAGCACAGATTAGTTATAGTGACATAAAAATAGCTTTGTTTTACTTCCCTTCGTTGTTGATTATAACCACTGAACAGAGAAAAATGGAACAACGCTTTCTAATCTCATTGTGAACATTTAATTTTTTAAAAATTCTAAAATCCTATTAATGATAATATGATCTATGGCCTTCACAAGATTATAAGCAATGTTCAGATACATATCTGCATTTTCTTTAAAATAAATAAATTTAAAAAAAAAAAAACAAGCCTCAATCTGTTACTTTTCATATGGCACATCAAATTTGGTCAAAGTTCTATTCAAGATAAAGGAATTTGTTGGTAAGAAGATAGACAGGAGCATAAGTTGTTACAATTTTGCTGTACAGCAAACGGATTCAACAAGTTAAGCTAGGGAAGGATTGTTTTCCTTTGTTTGTCCGCGTAACATGAATTACAACACCCTACATAATTACCTTGAATTAGTAAGGCAAGGTACTAAAACCAAAACATATTTTTTCTTCGTCTATGGCTCACTAAATTGGATGAAACTGTGCATGAGCATATTAAACATAACAAAAATAGGCACTCAACCCTTTTGACAACATCATACACCATATTTTTTGCTTCCATATCAAGAAATATATCATTTGCCTTATCCATTTGACCATTATTACAAAGCGCATGGATCATGATGTCTAGTATTAGCCAAACTATCAAATAGTTCCGAAGCAATTTTCATTTTGCCTATTCTACACAATCCATCTCTGTCTGGAAACAAAACCATTCTTGCAAAGCCCATTAACAATAGTCATATAACTAAATTGTGATACCTCCAACTCTTCTAGGGCATTTTAGTCATTACCAAGCAAGAGTATTTTAGTCGTTTTACTACGAGAAAGAGATCAACTAAGAAAGAAGTGGAAAAGAATAAAGAAGGAAAAGAAGGAAGAAAAGAACAAAACGAAACTCTTCATGTTCTTTCCTTCTTTCTCTCATCATCTTCTTTTCTTCCCTTTCTTTCTTCTCTCGAATTTTCATCTCTTTCTCCAATGGCCGACCATATTGGGTTAGGGCAATAAGCCTCGTTTGTTTTTATAATCTTCTATTTATACTAAGGTAAAAGGGTTATTAAAGAATAAAAAGACTAAGATACTCTTACCTAATTAAATGAGAATGCCCCAAAAGAATTGGAGGTATTACAATACAAAATAATTTATTCGTTTATTATAAAACCATGATTAAAATTCCCAAGAAGACTAGATATATAGACAAACAGCTACTCCAAATTTCATAATTTCTGAAGAAGTCTAATATGATAAAATAATTTCATAATTCATGTTCATCACTAATATCACAAAATTTCAAGTTTTCAGACTGAGTTTAAAAAAATCATAATAAATTGAATTATAGTCCGAAACTAGTTTCAAAACATTCTTGAAGATGCCTAGTTTAACATAACCAGAACCCACTATCAAAATCAATTTGTACAAATTATTATAATTTTAAAATAACTCACTGTCAGTATATTTTTTGCAGAGTCTTAAATTTCTTCTTCTACTACAATTATCTAACAAAGATCAAGAATTGAAATTTACCTCCAATCCTCTCTTTGTACAATAATCATTTCAATTGACACAACTTTGATCATCATGTGTTTTGCTTATAGCTTCTTCTTCTTCTCTTCTTCCTTTCTTTTCTCTCTTTTCTCTATTCTTTTTTCTCTACCGATTTCTCTCTTATAATGGAAATAACAACTTTGTTTATTTATACTATGGTGCAAGTTACTAAGGAATGTAAAAAGACTAAAATATTTTACCTATTAACACAACTAAAATACCCTTAAAAAATTAAAGGTATTACAGAGATCAACCAGCTACTAAATCATAAATTTGCATCTCCTCAAACAATTTCATAAAATGCTTAACCAGACATATTTGAAAAAGTCCTAGAAAGAAAGTGTTATAAGAAACAATATCTGGCTTAATTCCCTTACAGAGCATTTCCTAATAAAGGCTTAAATTCTTCCAGTAACTGTTAATCAAAATATTGTAACTAAAAACATCCAATACTTGCCATGGATACAAATAAATCCTTTGCAAGATCCATCTACCCATCGCAAGAGCGAGGAAAAAAAACTGCAAAACCATCACGCACTTAAAATAGCCAGGAAGAAGAAACACTAATTTAACTTAAACAAATTCTGATTTTATTGATAACTTTTTCCCATCTATTTACAGCAGCCAAGATGCTCTTTAAAAGCAAAAGCCAAAGAGCCCAACACTAACTAAGCCACAATTTACAAAAGGAAACACTCTAAACAAATCTAAATAATGAAAATAGCAATTCGAAACCCCGAAAAATAGCTAATCAAAATAATCCTAAAATAAAATATTGGTAACAATAAAATGGTCGTTATATTCCCTACCCCTCCTGAAAAGCCTTGACCTCACAGCTTGAGCAAGGGAAACTTCTCTTGAATCTTAAATGCATCCTCCCAAGTCTCATCTAAGGGAAAGGAGCTAAACCAATAAACCAACCACTGCACTAAT
The DNA here is from genome assembly GCA_030449925.1 of Citropsis articulata. Classification (NCBI taxonomy): domain Eukaryota; kingdom Viridiplantae; phylum Streptophyta; class Magnoliopsida; order Sapindales; family Rutaceae; genus Citropsis; species Citropsis articulata. Next base: position 4,664,017 of record JASUUH010000137.1, on the reverse strand, counting down.
GGACAATTGTTGCGCTTGACTACTCTCCTCTCCAAAATAGAAACAGGTACTAATTATAAGTGCCCGTCTTCCTGCATTGTTGGTAACTTTGCAATTGGAGTTGACAACATCTCCAACTTTCTTCTTCAAATACAAAATGTGAAAAATATGATGAATTTTAGACTTTATAGGTAGCACTAACTTATAAGCAACTTGTCTAATCTTTTATAGAACCCTGCAAGGCCCATAGAATCTCGGAGACAACTTCTTATTGTTGTTCATTGACTAGCTTACTCGTTTATAAGGATGAAATAGTAGAAATACCATATCCCAACAATAGAAATACCATTGTTGATGTGCGAATTTGTCTGCTCGGCAACAACGATAATTCCTCCTCGCTTGATCAACCAGCGCCACTCCCTGGTCGCCTCTTCACTAGTCTCCTCTGCTATCTCGAGCAGAAATGTCCGTCCCCCTCTTCTTCAATTTCTTGCGTACACAAGTACCAGTCAGAGTGCGCCGGGCGGTTTTCCCGGCGTAAACCCTCCGACGCTCAAGTCAGCGATTTGGGTGTCTCGGAAAAACACTTTACCACAAATCCCGTGGTTTTGGCTCAATAAAATGAATACTCAAAGAATAAGAATCTCCCTTAGATCTTTTTTATGTTTTTTGTCCAACCCTTTTACTTTCTTCGATTGCGCCATTTATAGGCTTCTTGTGGATTCAGTTTCCACTCTTCACGTCTCCTACTTTCCGATTAGCGTGCGTCATGGGTGTGTAAGCGGTTGACGGTGAACGTGGCAGTTTGAGAGGCTCGTGCCTGAAGTTTCGGAGGGTGGGAGTGATAAACGGTCCTCGTGGCTTTGGATCTTGCCGCGATATGCGTGTTCTGGTAGTTGTTGTGGAGTGAATCTGCTGCTTCTGCTCCCGAGATGATCCCGTCCGGGATTGAGTTGGAGATCTCTGCTCGCAAAGGCATCCTGGTGAAGAATCCTTAATGGGACGAGCAGGAATCTCGCTCTGATAGGTCGAACAGGAACTTCCGGTTTCGTTAAGACGGCTCAGGATCCTTGGTCAGAAAGAGGGAAATTCCTTTGAGTCGGGCTCGGTTTATTCATCCACAACACCAGTCCCCCAGTTTCTGGTATTTGTAATGAAATGGATTAATACTAGAAACTCGGTAATTCATCTGCCGTCATGATGTAATCTATCTTCTCATTGAAATGACGCATAGCTCACTTGGTTTCTTCAATAGCTGGTCTTCTCCTCGAAGAGTCGCGTCACAATTAAATGTTGGTGAGGTGGCGCTGATCTATCCATCCGTTTGAATTTCAAACTGACGGTTACGGATCCCTAGAAGCGCGTGCCGTACGATTGGTATAAATGAGAGAGCGTCCTTGACTGCTTGGGAACTGCGATTGACCTAAACAAATTTTTTCTCTCTTTGCTGAAATTTCTCTGTTGTTTCCAACTCTTTCGCTGAATCGCGTGACCACTTGCAGTGCCGTTCTTTCAGGTATCATTTTCCTCTTTTCTGACTTTGATTTCTGTTGTTGTCTTCTTCTCTTTCGTTTCTTTTCTTCTTGAGTGTCGTCGTGGTGAGTAGAGTTTTGGAGATGTCGAAGGGGAAAGAGAAAATAATTGAGATTGATGATAAGTCGGATTCACCGCCGAGATTATTGGCTGCGACTCCTTTCGTTCCTGGGGTTCCTTTAGAATTAGTGGACCAGCCTCACGGTAGGAGTAGTACTGGGGGAGTGTCTTCCGAGGAAACCTCCTCGATTAGCGGTGGTGATAATGAGGGATCTTCGCGTTCAGAGGATGCCCTGAGTGAGGGATCGAGCAGGGGGTCTGGTGAGGTGTCCTCACCAGAAGTGGGGGGAACAGGAAGAAGAGGGAAATTGGGTAGTAGAAATCTAGCAGAGCATTATGCTATAGACCACATGGTCTGCTCGACCACGGTGGAAGACCTCGAGGAGCTTCGAGCTATGTACGGTATTCCCGAGGCCATACCACTTCGGGTTCCTGGAAAAAAGGATACCCCTAGCCGACCTCCTAGGGGGTACGTTACCTTGTCTTTAGAGAGTTTTAAGTTCGGTGAGCTATTTTGTTCTGCCGCTGGCTGTGCTGCTTGGCTGCCCTCGGTTAGCTTAACCCCACAATGGGTGGAGGCCGCTGTCCGTTTTGCTCATGGAGCAAGTGTGGTCAGAGCGAGCCCACAGTTGATGAAGTTAAATACTTGTACCAGCTGAAAAGTAGTCCCAAAGACGCGGGCTGGTATTACTTCATGTCAAGTTCGAAGACCAGAAAACCTCTAAAGGACCTTCCGACTGGGGGTGGTGGGAGATGGAAGGAGAGATTCTTCTTTGCTGAGGGTCCCTGGGGTCAAGTGGCACAGATCGATGGGAGGAGGGTTTATGTCCCTTCTCGTTTCGTAGTTCCAGGTTGCCTGCTCTGTCTTTATATCTCCAGCTCCCCTTCCTCTTTTTCTTTCCCTCTCTCTTTTTTTTTGAACCACGTCGTTTGTAACATGATATTCGGTCGAATTGCAGGTTCTTGGGCGGTGAACTACGATCTTGAGCTAGCAGTGCTCGTACGTATTCAGACGGCATTGGCTAAGTCCTGCTCGTATCGAGATCTGCTGTCACCTCACAGCTTGATCCAATCCCATCTGATATCAGCTGGTGAGGTCATGGAGGACTATGGGCTTTGAATCAGAAAGCGCCGTCCCGCCTCGCTAAGGAGGTCAGCAGCATGGCCTCCGCAAAACGAGTCAACGTAAGGTCGCCCTCGAAAATATTACCGCCCGCCTCACCGCGAGTGAGGCCAGACTACCAAGAAAGCCGGTCCCTCCTCATCTCGAGATGGACCTAAGCTGAAAACGCCAGATGATCGACCCGAGCTGGCGCCCTATGTGAACGAGCTCACCAGCCGCGGGAAAAAGATTTGAGGAGTTCTGGAAACACCTTGGCGAGCTAGTCATGGGTATGCACTCAATTTGGCGCCCATCTGGGTTGTCCGCCACTTACTACAAGGCCAAGGTCGGCCCAGATGACCGCAAGATGAAGCGATGACATTCAATCGAAGAAAGCGTCAATGGTCAAGAAAGGCCGCGAGCTTAACATCGAGAATTAAGTTGGAGGAGCAATCTTCTGCTCGCGAAGCTACCCTCAAGACGAGTTGTCGAAAGATGATTCGAGACGCAATGAACACTTACGAGGCTCACCGAGTCGCCTGCATCGCTCACCGTCGACACGGAGAAATGGGAGGAAGTCGATATAGTCACGATGAGCAGGGGTCATGCATTCTTATCGATGTATCATGGTCGATCAAGCAAGACACCCCGGGTCAAGATGGGATCAACTTGTCACGGGTCACTCAAGACATGAACGAGCAGAGGCGCAGCAAGAGCCGGAGCAAAAGTCAGCCGAGGCGACCTCCCCTTCTCGTGCCGACCCTGCTGAAGTGACTGAGGCCAATACTCCCTGTGGGCAACCTGGGAGACCTCTCCCGCCTCCCCACGCCAAGTTAAGGTTATGTCTGATCCTTCATCTTCTTAGACGTACTATAGGCTTACCTTAGTATCAGAATGTGCACATGCATTATCGATCCTCCTCTAATAAAAATTTTCTCGCTTTTTATAATCGCTTTTGTTCATCTCAAAGCTATTTTTGCCTTTGAAATATTTTCGTGCTTTCGATCACTGCTGACTTCGAACGATCGAAAGCGAGTCGGTAGGCTTGGCTCGCCTTACTCTCTTGAGTGAGATCCGCAATCTTAAGTCATTCGATAGCTCGGATTGTTCTCACCTTCCCACGGTCGCGGAGATCCGGGCAAGCTTGGCTTCGTGTCTCGCCATCTATCCAGCTTCGAGACACCGAGCGTTATACTTGCCTTAGAATATTAGTAATGTGAAGTCGTCTCTTCGATCACCAAATTTTTTTCTTTTCCATTATTCCAATCTAATCTATCAGAAGATCCCGAAAAGGTTTTGGCCTAACCCATCGAATCATGACTATATCCACTATTCTCGATTTCTTGACAGACGAAACGTGATATATCCATATATCTCGACTTATGAAATGATTATGGCAAAATCTCGTAGTTCACGAGGCCGGACTCGACCGTTCACGAAAAGTATCGCCGATCACCGGCTTTCGCCCCGCCTCGCCTCTCATGGTCGACCGATTCGCATTTGGCTTGTCTCGCCATCGAGCAGGCCAGACATCGAGCCTTGTGCATGCCTTTAGAGTATTTTGTGAAACTGAGTCCGCTATCATGCGTCGAGCATCCTCGGCACGCTTGGCTTCGTGGTCTCGCCATCGAATGTGCTTTCGAGACATCGAGCCTTACGCATGCCTTAGAAATTGGGAACCTGAGTCCGCCGTCATGGTCGAAGATCCTCGCACGCTTTGGCTTCATGTCTCGCCATCGACCGTGCTTGAGACATCGAGCCTTATGCATGCCTTAGAAATATTTTAACCTCGAGTCTCGCCGCCGCTGGTCGAGCGTATCCCGCACGCTTGGTTTCGTCTCGCCATCGACCGTGCTTCAGACACGAGCCTTACGATGCCTTAGAAATATTTTGAACTGTGTCCGCCTTCTTCCGGCCGAGCAGAACCCGGCAAGCTTGGCTTCGTGTCTCGCCATCGAGAAGCTTCAGACATCGAGCCTTATGCATGCCTTTAGAAATTTCGAAACTGAGTCCGCCGCTGGTCGAGTATCCTGGCACGCTTGGCTTCGTGTCTCGCCATCGACCAGGCTTTAAGACATTTGAGCCTTATGCATGCCTTAGAAATATTTTGGGAATTGAGTCCGCCGCCTTCTTCCGGAGCAGTAACCTCGCAGTTTGGCTTCGTGTCTCGCCATCGACCAGGCTTTGAGACATTGAGCCTTATGCATGCCTTAGAAATATTTTACACAAATACTATTCATGAAATTCCTCATAATTTTCATTAATTGTGCAACTCGTCATACATGTTTTTGATTAACATAAGCAGAAACAATAGCTGATAAAAGCATAAATTAACGTGACTCACAACGTCCGCTTATCGGAAATACTGAGACGGATCATTCCATGGTCGCCCACTTTGGATCCATCCGCACGAACGAGTTTATAAGCCCCTGGTCCAACCACCTGCTTCACCCTATACGGACCTTCCCAGTTTGGCCCGAGCACCCTCGTCAATCTTCAGACTGTTCACCTTCCCAAGCACCCAACACCCATTCCGAACTGACCACGCGCACCTTCGTCAGTAATGACGGCCACCGGTAAGTGCACCTCCCGAGGCAACGTCTCTTTTCACCCAAAGAAATCTAGATTCAGCACATCCGGTCCTCATTTTCTTCCTCATCAAAATGTCCCGCTCGATGGGTGGCACACCAATCTCCGCAGTGCAACCGCTCACGTCCAAAGGCTAATGCAAATGGAGTTTCTCCTGTCGCAGCTTTTACGCGTTGTTCTCAGACGCCCACAACACCCCGTAGCTCATCCACCCATGCACCCTTCTCTCCCACCGGTCTTCAAAAGCCTCTAATAACCTTGTTCATCGCCTCGACCGCCCATTAGATCGGCGATGAGAGCGTAACTCTCAAACAATTCCTGTGCTTCGCGCACTTTAAAGCTGCGGGTTATCAAACCGTCTGCCACGTTATTGCGCGTAGGGAATTCCATAACTGCACTGCATTCCTCCATACAAAATGCCGTTGTCTTCTTCTCGCGATGCTACTGCGGCTTCCACCTCGACAGCTACCACCAGCGACGCGTGCCGCCTCTTCCTTTCGTGCGGCCCGACAGATCAATCCCATAATACACGATGCTGTGCTGCGTCAATGCTCGCAGTTTTGGCAGCTTCGCAACTCCCCGGTCTTCTCGAGCATCCCGCATCGCCGGCCGAAATACCTCGCTTAAGTCATACAATGATCCGCCCCTAATGATTTCCACAAATTCTCATGCACCTCCCTTTAGTACGTAATCAGATCATCCTCGCCCGACATCTCAAAAGTGGTAGGTATACCGATATAACACCCCATCAACCATTGTATACCTCGATGCCGTGCACTGAGCTTAGCCCCCATTTTATCTCGCCGGTAAAATCGCCTCTTATGCATTTAGATTATCGGGTCCATCCACGAGGCTTTCGCCGATTCTCATCACCCAAGTTCGCCAACGCCGGGCGGGTTCGTTTCCAAAGGATCGATTTTGGCAATTGGGTCTACCATACCGCCATTTCGCTGTGACGCCCGCTCGAAAGTTCTCGCCTTCGAACTGATTATCTCACAGCATTCAAACATCTTGATCATCCGCTTTACTTTCTCAAGTATCGCCCATCTTCTGTCTTTGGGCCGAACGCCTCACCGATATGATTGGCCACCAACCGAGAATCATCCGCATTTTCACCCTATCTCGCTTTTATCGCCTTTTGGCCAACTCCAACCCTGCTATCAAAGCCTCATATTCTGCTTGGTTGTTGGTAGCCATGAATCCCAATCTAACCGCATAAGAGATCTCCTCCCCTTCTGGACTTTTCAACACAATCCCAGCTCCGGAACCTTGTTAGAGTGCAATTTATGCACTAATTTTGTATTGTTTACTCCCTTTAATATCAATGTTTTGCACTTAATAATAGTGATTTATTTGTGTTTTATTTTGTAGGTGCAATTCTATTGATTGGTGCTAAAATTGAGCTAGAAGATGATGTTTGAGGATGATTATTTGCATGGAGGAATTATGAATTTCGTAAGAACTTGCTGATAAGCGCATGACAGTTGTCACAATCTAAAAACTTGCAGTTTTTATTTTAACGCGTTTCACCTTTTGGGGTTATTTTTGTAATTCTGAATTTAAAGAATATTTTAGATTTTAGTATTCTATCTTTAGAGAAACTCTAGAATACAAAAGGGATTGAAACACAAAAAAAGGAGATCATCAATGAAAAAGAAAAACCCTAGATCTAAATTTTTCTCTTCTCTCTATGAAGAACTAAATCTATTATTCTGGTTGGAGGTTAATAAAGCTTTGATTCATCATTACTGTGAGATCTTTCTTATGCTTTAATTGTTTTATTGCTTGTTGGGTATTTGTTTATTCTCTGAATTAGTGTCATGATTATGTTTGTTAATTAGATAATTGGCCACTATTTAATTACCAATCTAATCTACTGTCAATTAGAAGATTCATCGTATGAAGATTTTAATGTTTGTGACAAATAGCACATCATGCATATTGTGTTATGAGAATAAACAATCTAATTTAAATGAACCATCGTATGCGTTTGTTGATTAGGATTTGGGTCTCTATGGTTTTTCAGGCTGTCAATTGATTAAATCCTATGATCGTATCTAGGGTTGTCTATTGATTAGGGAAATAACTAATGGTCGTACCTTGGTTATCGACTAGTTAAGGAGAGATTGGCTATTAGAGCGCCCCAAAGAGCTATAACCAGTCTATTCATAAGCAATAATGATTTATATTTAGATCAATGATCAGTAGTCGAATCAAGCTGAGTTAATTCCTTCAACCAGAGCTTTTTTCCAATTTGAATTACAATTTGAATTTACGTTATTGTCATTTTAATTTGATTTTTATTATTGTCAACAATTCCCTTATTTTGCATTTTACATTTTAAAAGGATTTAAATAATTACCAATCTCTGTGGACACGACCCTACTCAATCACTATACACAATTTATTTAGAGTAGGTATTTATTTTTGCTGGCTTCGACAACCATCAGCATTACCCTGTAACAGAACAAGCCCTTATTAGTGATAAACGCCGTATGCTCCTCATCTTGTTTGCTCATCGGGATTTGATTGTATCCCGAGAAGGCATCCATAAAGCTCAGCAAGCCGTGGCCTGCTGTGGAATCGACGAGCTGGTCAATCTTAGGCAGTGGAAAACTGTCCTTGGGGCATGCCTTGTTGAGGTCTGTGAAGTCAACACACATTCTCCACTTCTCATTAGCCTTCTTCACGAGGACAACATTGGATATCCATTCGGGGTAGTTCACCTCACGAATGAATCCTGCTTTCAAAAGCTTCTCCACCTCGCCATTTATGGCTTCATACCTCTCCTGATTGAAACATCGCCTCTTCTGCCCACCGCCGCACCCTTCTTTATGGCCAACTTGTGGCAAGCCACCTCCGGGTCGATCCCAGGCATATCCTCATGCGTCCAAGCGAATACATCCGCATGGAATTGCAAAAAGTCTATCAGCTCCTGCTTTACTTTTTCCTCCAATCTCGACCCCACCTTTACCGTCTTTCCTGGGCTGCCTTGTATCAAGTCCACTGCCTCTAATTCTTCAACTGATTCCTGTCTTCCACCCCTGGTTTCTGATCGGGCATCTAGCGAGGTGATTTGCATTGCCTCCTTTGCTGCCGTGGAGTAGCACACTGAGCAACTCTCTGGTTTCCCCGTACGACCCCAACTATTCCATTTACCCGATACTTGAAGGCCAAGTAGTGGGTAGACAGCACTGCCTTGCTCGATCTCAGAAAAAGGAGGCCTAAAATCACCTGATAAGGACTCTCCTCATCAACCACAGCAAATTCCAGAATCATGGTTTTTTCTTATGGACCCGAGCCAATTGTCATGGGCAACTCGACCACACCTGTGGGGTTTAGTCTCCCTCCACCAAACCCTTTCAGGGAAGTGTTGGTGTGCTCTATCTTCAGATCTGCTATCCCCATTTCCTCCAATGTGGATTTGAAAAGGACATCAACTGAGCTCCCCGTATCGACTAGGATTCTATCGAACCTCTTACTAGTGATGGTGGCTTCGATAACCAGTGCATCCTCATGAGGATACAACACCCCTTCTTCATCTTCATCTGTCTACATTATCGGCACCTGCCTGGTTCTAGCCCGCTTTGCTACTGGAGTGTTAAAGAATACCTTCTTGCTGGTCATAGCATATCTGGCATAATTCTTCCTGGATCTGTTCGAATCTCCAGCTAAAGTTGGCCCTCCGGCAATAACTCTCACAACAGCCGCTCACCTCATACTGCCCTCCGTCGACCCCCCGTGACGACTCAGTGATTGGGAGTGTTCCATCGATAAACTCGTCCAAATATCGATTCCTCACTAAATCCTCCACCTGGTTCCGCAAGTCTCGACATTGCGCGGTTGTGTGGCCATGGGTGTCATGGAATTCACAAAATCGTCCCCTGTCTCTCCTGCTGGGTAACTTCGTTATTGGAGTGGGGGGGTATAGCAGGCCATTTACGATCGCTCGATACACTTGCCTAACGGTGCTTTCAGGCGTGTATACTGCCCATAACTTTGGCTCGATCGACACTGTGTGCACCGCTTCTTTCCCTGGGGCATTGTTTTCACCGAGGTGGAGCCGGACATCGTGCCCGCCATCCTTACGTCAATCATGTGCTGGCTCACCGGTGGATGACGGTATGGTTGTTCATACGCCTGCTCCATCCTCCTCCAAGAATCTCGGGGTGGATGGTGAGCAGATTGCCCTCTGCTCTGCTGGGATTGAGGCGGCCTCTGGTGGGGTTGGTACAGAGTGGAGCGGTTGCTCGTGTTTCCCCCTGGAGCCTGGTGCTCCCTCCGTTTAATTGGCCCGCCTCCTCCTGAGGCTTTCTTATCCTTCCTCCTTAGCCCTTCCATCTGCTCGTTTCTAATTTTCGCAGCCTTTTCCTCCTCAATCTCCATGTCTCTCTTTGTATGCTCGTAGGCTGCTGAGTACGACTGTATTGCGGGGCTTCTCAGGTTATACCACAAACGCCCTATTCTCACTCCACTTTTCAATCCCTTGAGAGCTTGAGGATGGTTAAAAGCTCCAAGGTCGAGCACTGCACGGTGATACCTCTTAATAAAGTCCCGCAAGGTCTCGTCCTCCCCCTGCTTTATGCTCATCAGCTCCATCATGTCATCCTCTGGTGCCATCGCCCCTCGAAAATGTTCGGCAAATATTTGGCACATCTGGTCGAATGCTTTTATGCTCCCTCGAGCAAGCTGTCGATACTACTCCCATGCTCGCCCCTCCAATGTTAGTGCGAACACCCGGCATCTCTGAGTATGGGAGAGTCCTTGTACTCCAGTTATATCATTGAACCGCTCTATGTGCACGGGTCAGTCCAAAGATATCCGAGGTGGTCGGAGGCGGAAATCTCTGACGATGGCCCCATAATTTCAAGAGAAGGGTGACTCATCGTTCAAAGATTATCCTCCAACTCGGCCATCGCAACCTCATGTCGTCTATTATCTGCGCTAGTCTCCGTACCTCCTCCTCCAACTGTATAGCTCGACCAGGATCACGTGCTGCCACCTGGTCTCGTTCTAGCTCAACATCATGCAGATGTTGTCGAAGCTCTCTTTCCTCCTCGTTCTCCACCCGGCCATTGTTACCAACATCTAGCCTATCGGGGAATTGGTCCCCTCTCGCTTGGCTTCCTCTCCAGTAACTGGGATCATTGGCCCCCTGACTCAGGCTTCCTGTGACCCCCTCCCTTGTCTGCGTAACTCTCTCGTCACCATTCCTTCTGTCCAAGCGGTCCTGCATCCCTACACCGCTTCTCCTACGCTCCTCCTGAGCTTCGCTTTGTCCACTTCTTAATTCGCACAGGATGGTTGTCAGGGTTTCCATCTGCCTTTCCATTCGTTCCATCCGTTCATGCATCCCCCGTTCTCGTGCCTCATTGGCTATTTCTCTCAGAGTTGCAGATTCGTTCAACCATGTGTCTCCTCCCTGAGCACTACTTCCCGCCATATCCATGATTTTCTCAGCCTTCTTCTTCTTCTTCTACTTTGATATAAGCTTTTGCCCAGCCTCCCACGACGGGCGCCAAAATGTTGATGCGCGAATTTATCTGCTCGGCAACAACGATAATTCCTCCTCGCTTGATCAACCAACGCCACTCCCTGGTCGCCTCTTCACTAGTCTCCTCTGCTATCTCGAGCAGAAATGTCCGTCCCCCTCTTCTTCAATTTCCTGCGTACACAAGTACTAGTCAGAGTGCGCCGGGCGGTTTTCCCAGCGTAAACCCTCCGACGCTCAAGTCAGCGATTTGGGTGTCTCGGAAAAACTCTTTACCACAAATCCCGTGGTTTTGGCTCAATAAAATGAATACTCAAAGAATAAGAATCTCCCTTAGATCTTTTTTATGTTTTTTGTCCAACCCTTTTACGTTCTTCGATTGAGCCATTTATAGGCTTCTTGTGGATTCAGTTTCCACTCTTCACGTTTCCCACTTTCCGATTAGCGTGCGTCATGGGTGTGTAAGCGGTTGACGGTGAACGTGGCAGTTTGAGAGGCTCGTGCCTGAAGTTTCGGAGGGTGGGAGTGATAAACGGTCCTCGTGGCTTTGGATCTTGCCGCGATACGCGCTGCTCGTAGTGGAGTGAATCACCGCTTCGCTCCCGAGATGACCCCGTCCGATCGAGGAGATCTCGCCGCAGCGCATCCTGGTGAAGAATCCTTAATGGGACGAGCAGAAATCTCGCTCTGATAGGTCGAGCAGGAACTTCCGGTTTCGTTAAGACGGCGTCCAGGGATCCTTGGCTGTAAAGAGCAGGAAATTCTTGTGGAGCTGGCCTGGTCGTTATTCATCCACAACAACCATATCACCTACCTTGAATTCCCTCTCAGATTTCTTCTTATCGGCATGTAGTTTGATTCGAGCTTGAACATCCACCAAATTGGCTTTCAGTAGACATATCATAGCATCCTATCCTTTAAGCTTAAATCAACAACTGTCATAGTAGACTTACTAAGAACATAAACAATATGCGAAGGAGATGGCCTACCATAAAAAAACTTCAAACTATATCATTCGAGTTGATAAATGATAAGAAGTATTATACCACCACTTAGCCAAAGGAAACCATTTCACCCATTCTTTCGACCTCACCTATCATGCATTGCAAGTATTGTTCTAAGCACTTTTTAACCACTTTAGTCTAACCGTCTGTTTGAATGTGGTATGCTATGCTCATCAACAAGTTCACATTTAACCAGGAAAACAAATTTCCCCAACAAGTACCAGTGAAAACTTTATCTTGATCATTGACAGTAGAATTTGGCAAGCCATGCAACTTATACACATTAAGTAGAAAAGGTTGCATAACATCAAGAGCAATATATGGATGACCTAGGGCCATAAAGTGTGCATACATACTCAACATATCCACCACCATAAAAATAACTTTCTTACTGCCAGACTTTGGCAGTCCTTCTATGACATTCATTGATATATCTGTCTAATTATTCTCAGGATTGGTAGGGGCTGTACAAACCAGGAGATAACACATTTTAATGTTTAATCCATTGGCAAATGTCACAAGCTGACATAAAAGAACAAATTTCCCTTCGCATCTTTTTCTAATAAAAAGATCGTCTAATTCTGGCTAAAGTTTTTTTAACCTTTTAATGCCCACCTTATGCTCTACCATGAGCCTCAATCATAATTAGTTGATTCATATTGGAATGTTTGCTAACCCAAAGTCTTCCCTTATACTTGAGTTAATTGTTTTCCTAAGTAAATTTAGAATGCAGGGCATTATTGATAACTATTTTTTAAATCAACTTCTGAATTTCTTGATCCTGTTGTCATTCTTATTTGAGTTGTTCCACACATACACCTATTTAAAAGGAGATTATTATTACCAATGCATTCTCAGTGGATTCGTGTAGCTTAGACAAGGCGTCAGTAGCTTTATTTTCTCTTCAACTTCTGAAAATAATTTCAAAATCATAACCAATTAACTTGATAAGCCATTTTTGCTGTATAGGTCTTAATATACGTAGTATACGTAGTTCCAACATATATTTCAAGCTAAAATGATCAATAATGACCTTGAAATGCTTCCCCAGTAAATAAGCTGCCATTTTTGCACTATGAACACTACTACCAATATTTCCTTTTCATAAGCAGAGAAGCCCAAATTTTCTAGTGCCTTCCTACTAAAGCACTGCTCCTATGCCTTCCCCTGATACATCACATTCAAGAAGAAAGGTTTTCAGAAATTGGGCATCACTAGAATAGGCGTTGTGCACATTGCTGACTTTAAGCTATTAAAGGCATCTTCCGTAGTTTAATTCTATGAAAAATTATCCTTTTTAAGCAAATATGTTAATGTTCATTAATCTTCCCATAATCTTTTATAAACCTTGTTTAATACCCAATAAGACCTAGGAATCCTCGCAACGCCTTCAACGAATTGAGAGTTGCCCAACACTTTATACTTTCAATCTTGGTAGGTTCAGTAGCAACTCCTTGCTCAGAAATCAAATGCCCAAAATATTCTACTTTTTCTTTGCCAAAAGCACACTTTGATTTTAGACAAAAAGATGATTTTTGAGAAGCATCTCCAGCACTAACTTTTTACTTCATATGTTCAATCCAAAATTTTACTGTAAACTATGATATGATCAAAAAATACTAACATAAATTTCCTCAAGAAGGGCTGAAAAACTTTATTCATAAGGCTTTGGAATGTTGAAAGAGCATTCATGATACTGAACAAGAGTTTAAAAGGGAGTTTTATGAATGTCAGGTAGGTACACCCGAATTTAATGGTATCTTGACCTCAAATCTTACTTAGAGAAGCACGTAGCCCTATAAAACTCCTCCAGTAGCTCATCAATAACAATTATAGAAAATTTATCTTTAATGGTGATAGAAATAAGAGCACAATAATCCACACACATCCGCCAAGTGTCATCCTTCTTTTTAACTAAAAGAATCAGGGATCTCACACTCCTCTGCATACTGTCCACTGCAATCAACTCCTTAATCATACATTCAATCTCTGCCTTCTGCATATATGGGTATCTGTAAGGTCTTATATTTAGGGGAACATTATCAAGTAACAAGGGAATTCGATGACCTTAAGCCCTAGGTGGTGGTAAAACTTTTGGTCCTATAAATGTACTATGATATTTTCTTAATAAATATTGCAACTCTGCTGGTTCATCTGAAGTGATTTCTGGAGCAGTAGTATAGTTAACACATGGCTCCAATAAGAGTGAAAAAATATGGGCAGCAACAACTTGGGGAACTTATTTAAGATCTTTTTGCATATGGACAACCGAAACTATGTTTAAGGGCCCCGCCTAAAAGCCCTTAACACCATTCTCCTTCATTTATACTTGAACGCTATCCACAAATTCTTAAAATCCCACAATATTGGGTCTAATTGAGATAACCATTGAATTCTTAATACCATATTACACTCTCCCAACAAAATCAGCCTTATGCTTGCTCTGAACTCTCTCCTTTGCATACTCCAGACCAATTGCTTACACGTTGCAGTACTAGTATTTTTTGTGCCATTAGCCACTACCACCATTAATGGTTTATCTTGTTGTACTTCACACCATGTATGCTTGGCCACTGATACATCTAAAAAATTATGAGTATTGCTAGAATCAATCAAGATGATAATTCCCTTCTTCTTGATATTCCCTTTAACCCATATAGTTTTATGAAAGAAAACCCCTGACATAACATAAAGAGACACCAAGTGATCTTTATTATCCCTAATTTGTTACCTTCATCACCAAGTTCCTCGTCATCTTCTCCTTCCAATAAGTAAACCTGTTGCGGTTTATATTTGTACCTTGGTTCAAACTTTTCATCACAATAGTAGCATAATTTCTTGTCCTCTTTTCTTGTATTTTACAGCAGATATTATTTTGAGTGGAGTAATTTGTCCCATAGAACTTCGTTTCGATTCTAATATGGGATAATGTTGTCCTTCTTGAAGCCTTGACCTCTTTGATCATTGCCTGGAGTTTACTCTCTTGTAACAAGACCAGCACCACTGATTGAACTAGCATTTGCAACTAAAGCATGGTTGCATGATTTTTTATGGCATCTTTTAGTCCACTCACAAAGCATTGTAAAAAAGAATCTTCCAGTAATCCTCGAGTTTGAGCCAACAATGCTTCAAATGTTTCTTGGTAAAGCCTTACTATTGAAGTCTGCCTTAACTTAGTAAACAAGCCGATCGGTTTATCATAGGTACCTAGACCAACCTGTGCAACTAAATCTGTAGAAAATTACCTCCAACTGGGTTCCGCAACAGCCGCCTCATATCCTCGGAACCACTCTAATGCTTTTCTTTCCAAAAGAATGGTTACGAAACCCACCATATCAGATCCTTTTACCTCATTGTATTTGAAAAACTGATCACACTTGTTGACCCAGCCTCTAGGATTTTCTCCTTTAAAAGCTAAAATTTTCAATTCTGAAAATCTGGTTTGTGAGTTATACATACCAGAGCTCAACCTAGTTTTTGGCCTTGTGGAAGTGTTATTCTTACCTTCTAATAATGTTCTTGAAGCCTCTTATGTGCCCATCATTTAGTCAAGTTTAAGATTGATCGCTACCATCATCTGAGAAAACTCCTTCAATTATATTGCCTACTGATCAGAAGCCACTGTCAATTAGTGTACTGATCACTCCATAAGCCGCTGATCATGTGCTTTAGCTCGTTATGCCATTTTTTACGGTGCCAGAACACTACTCTGGTACCTATGAACAACTAGGAAGAAGAAACACTATTTTAACTAAAAAAATTTTAATTTTATTGATTACTTTTTCCCATCCATTTATAGCAACCAAAATGCTCTTTAAAAGCAAGAGTCAAAGAGCCCAACAGTAACTAAGCCACAAATTATGGAAGGAAACACTCCAAACAAATCTAAATAATGAAAATAGTAATTCAAAATACCTAAAAATTAGCTAATTAAAATAATCCTAAAATAAATTATTGCCAACAATAAAATGGTCGTTATAACACCTGACCCATTTTGCAAAAGCAACTAATCAACATACTGTAACCAATTAAATATGGCAGCAACCCCATTGAAATCAATATCTTGTAAAGTACAATGACAGTATGGTATTGTTTGTTCTTAACAAAGCCCACCAAACAGTATATAGAAGAATTTATATTAAGCATGTTTATCAAAGAAATAAAGGGCACCTGTAACACACTAGGCGAATCCTATATCGGCAAAGCACAGGAAAGATGTCGGGTTTATAAGGAGTGATCCGTCAGGTATGGGTTGGGTCATGACAGATAGTATCAGAGCAGTTCTGCATGTTTTCTTAAGCGATGGTAAGGCAAACCTCAGCGAGGACACTAAGTCCCTGAGGGGGGTGTATGTAACACCCTAGGTAAATTCCAGATCAGCAAAGCATGAGAGAGATGTTGAATTTATAAGGGGTGATCTACACCTTAATTGGCAAGACGCGTTTTAGAGTATATGGGCGGTCTAATCTATCATAACACAATCCAGACCCGGTAAGATATTGTCCACTGTAGGCCTTAACAAGGCGGTACGATTTTGTCCCTGGAGCGCTCATACATCCCAAAACGCATTTTGCCAATTAAGGTGTGAATCACTCCTTATAAACCCCAGAATTTCTCTCGTACTTTATCGATGTGAGATCCGCCTAGGGTGTTACAGCATCGCTACTAATGATATGATCACCTAATTATTTACATGTTATTTTTAGGAAGTTTTGAGTGAGGATCCATTTTTTACTGATAGCAGCAATTCATTTCTCAGAATGGTAGCAGTGGGTTTTTAATGGTGAGTGGATGAAAGGACGAATTAAATCTAAAAGCTATTTTTGAAGATTTGAAAGCCATTGTAAAGAGTTTTTGAGTATTTTGGGTGGAAGAATAAGAAGAAAGACATCGAGTAAAAGCTTATCATATAATTAATAATATGAATGCAATTATATTATGGCCTTTTTCTTTTTATTTCTGTCTTTTTGAGGTAAAATAATTTTTCCCCATAATCCTTGCTCCTCATTAATGATACTGATATTTAAAAAGTTTTTCTCAAATCTTTGGCATATTAACGCTCCAAAAGTTTAAAGGGAAATTATCACCAGTATACCTTTAGTTTACTCTGTTATCAAAACTTACTACAACACTTTCAGGGTATATTAGTCGTCCACCCTAAGATAACAAAATATATCTACCATCCACTAAAGCATTAGTTATCATTTAAATATGATGACGTCAGAGGGGTAATATAGTCTTTTCATATGAAACTCTAGGATAAAAATGATAATTTAAGAGTACATAAATAATAAAAAGAGAAATTAAGGATATACAAATAATAATTTTCCTTTACTTTAATTTAAGTTTCAATGGTAAAATCGTCAATTTACTACAATTCCATTAACTTTCAAATGGCAACTAATGGTTTAGTGGTCGATTGATAGCCTTTTTCAATTTAGGGTGAACGATTGATATACCTTTATTTTTTATAACAGGGCAAATTTAGGGTATAGGAATGATGATTTTCCATGTTTAAATTTAAAATAATCTTTACCATTGATTCAAAATCAAGTGCTAGAAAGACTGTAGTCTCAATTTTATAAGTAGCATATATATTTTTAATTTTAAATATTTTTTAATTTCAAAGTTGAAGCTAAATTTATTTGATGGAATAGGCGTAGCGAAAGCAAAATTAATAAGCTAGATAACATAAGATGTTGTTCTAGTATCAAACCAAGCCGACGCGTTTAGCTTATGCTCTAATTAAAATATGATTAGACATGTTTTAATCTAAACAACTCAACAAAATTTTAATAATGTATTAAGAGAAATTAGATGATACTCTAATCGAAACGACTCTACAAAAGATATTTTCGATCGATAATCCTAGAGGGAATTATAAAAAAGCGGTTTTTATTGAGTAAATAAAGTTGAAGCTATCAAAACAATAATAAGACCTCTCTATTTATAATAGAATAACTTACTTTCCTTAGTTAACTTAAAAAGAGAAACTAAATTACAATTATAATAGAAATAAAAAGACTATGACACATAATGTAGTTGAATCTAATTAAAATAAAAACAATCAAAAGACCTAAAATAATAAAATTATAGAATTTTAAAATAACATCCTAAGTTAGTCTCCCCCTCTTAAAAAAAAAAAAAATTGTCATCTAGTTTATCTAGAGGATAGAACGTGTAGAAGAGAATCAATGAATCTTGAAGCTTGAACTTGTAGCCTTGATCATCAATTGTATTTGAAACTTGAAATTTTCCATGCTTCATCTTCTTCATAATCTTATTGGTCACTCTGTGAAAAGATGAAGTCTTGTAAAAACAAACAACTTTCAAGCCTTGTAAGTCTTTTGCCAAATCTTGCCCAATGTTCTCACCACTTAACTTTATCTTTACAGTCAAATCATCTTCAAGAATAACCTTTTTCTCTTCAAGGCATAAATCATGTCAATCATTGCTAGGGTCTCCTCAACTTTAATCATTATTAAAGTCTTTTCAACTTGAATTTTCTGTACAAACTTAATCGTATTATTAGGTTCAACATGCAAATCAAGAGTTGGTTGTACCTCTTCTTTAAAAATCTAAATAAGTCGATAATCTCATCATCTTCAACACTTATCTTGTCTTCCAAGAAAATATCTTGCACATTCTCAACAAAATGTTAGATTGGAACTTTCAATCAATAATGAATTATACTTTTTCTTCTACAACATTAGGCACATCTAAAAATGTGTGGAGAGGCATAAACTTTTTTCATATGGATGTTTTTTACGTCAGGCTTCTAACTTCTAATAGGATTAATGATCTCAAATTGGGGTCATAAATAAGTTCGACTTAACTACTTCAATGCTTGGCTTCTTTCTCTTTTGATTTGTAATTCAATTTGCTTTACTAAAAGGATTGCAACTTTAAAGTGTATATAGTGTATGTAGGCATCCTTTCTTGAATATGTAAACTGAGCCCCCTCACATCTTGTAACTGTATAATTTTTAGATTCATAATAATATTTGCATCCGTAAAATTGTTCAAACATAGAAGTATAATTAGACACTGATTTCATATCTTTTCATACTAAACAATAATCAAGAAAGATAAACTCATATTGCAAAATATGCTTCATATGGTTCCATGATCGAATTTTGCATTTACCTTCATCAAGCCAAGAAACTTGCACTCCTCCCATCATTCTAAAATATTGAATCTAAATTTACCAGCTGCAATTTAGGAGTGCGCAAAGCTACGAATCAACGCTCAACCTTATCCAACTAATCAAGAAATTTTTCAAGATGAGTGTACGCAAATAAGTCTAGCAGGTGATAAATAGGAGGTTAAAGACGGTGGTTTGCCATTTATGGTGAAATTTTCATACAATGGAAAAACTATAAATAAAAGTGAACTTTCGGGTCTAGTGTGACCAACGACTGGAGGCCGTGTTTGAGAGTGATCGACAAGGTGGAACTCACTAATTTTAAGGGTTTTATGTGTGGCGGTTTTGTTGGTGGTTAAAGACAGTGGTTGGTTAGGTTTTGTCGGGCAATGGCTAGAGATCGCAACGACAATGACATCGATGATGATGAACACTATAGGCGGGGGCTTTAGGGTGGTGGTTTGTAGGTTTAGGCTACTGTCACGGTGGCTGCAAGCAACACCACAGGTTCTAGTCGAGTTTTGGTCAATGGATGCCGGCGAGTTTGTTGGTGGTGTTAGTTGATGGTGAAGGTGGCTGAACGGTAGTGCAACAAGTGATGGATCTTGCGGGTTTGGGTTGCTATCATGCATTCCTTACAGGCAGTGGCAACTCGAGTTTGGTTACCGAATGATGCCTCGTCTAGTGGTGACAACGGCGAGTGGTGATGTTTGCTGATTGTGGGGGTAGTGGTGGTGGGTGTGGCAGTTAAGGTTTTAAATTTAGGGGTTTTTTGTCAATTTTTTTCATTATGGATTTGGTGGCAATGGATATGGATAGTCAGGAATGTTGTTCAATTGGCACAGAACTGGTCTGATACTAATTGATTGAGCGGGTACAACGAAAGTGCAGTGTATAAGGAAAATAACACTAGACATTGTTTTAATACCGGACCAAGCCAACGCGATTAGTTTATACTTTCATTGAAGCATGATTAAGTCTCAATCTAATTCAAACAATTAAATGAAATTTTAATAATGCGTTAAGTGAGATTAGATGACATTCTAATCCAAACAACTTCATAAGAGAGATTTTTTATAAATAATACTAGAGTAAATTATAAAAGAGAGGTTTCTATTGAATAATTGAAGTTGAAGTTTTTTAAAAAAATAATAAGATCTCTCCATTTATGATAAAACTTAAAAAAGGAGACTAAATTACAATTATAATAAAAAATAAAGAACTAAGACATACAATATAGTTGATTCTAATTAAAATAGAAAATATCAAAAGACCTAAAATAAAATTAAAAAAAAAATAGAATCCCAAAGTAACATCCTATATCATCATTTATGACCAAAAAAAAAAAATCTCAAATTTGTTCAATACAACTACCACATGACACTTAAAAATATGTTTAATATCCCCACAAATTGAAGCAATTGATTAATAAAAAAAGTGGGAAGGTACTCACCAACCCTTATCACAAATTATTCTGTACAAACTGATATTATATAATATAATTTGTTGTATACAAGTACAAAATAATAAAAAAATCACATGTACCTTATCGTATTTTTATTTATTTAACCATGTTATGCCGCGTTAGTTAATTTGTACAAATTAATTTATGGTTGCAAGTAACATCGAACAACACGCATCGCGAAAATACTATGACCTTTGCTGCTGCAGCAAGACTCTAGACCTTCTTTGCCGATCATTAACTTAATGAATATACAATAACGAAAATAATTACAGTTGTGAATAATTAAGATGATCATGTTTGCTTGAGCTGCAGACTTCAATCTGGTGCTCTTTGTCAAATGATGAATTTTCTGTCTTCTTGGGTTGCAGAGGAGCCAATTAGGAGTCTTTCCACGTTCATTGGTTCCAGGGGAGTGCTGTATTTTCAATATCAACCTTATTTATATAATCTGCTTATATTTTGTCACGACAATCACAATAAATATTTCATGTTTTAAAATGGCATAAACATTA
Organism: Citropsis articulata; assembly: GCA_030449925.1. Taxonomy (NCBI): domain Eukaryota; kingdom Viridiplantae; phylum Streptophyta; class Magnoliopsida; order Sapindales; family Rutaceae; genus Citropsis; species Citropsis articulata. Next base: position 4,643,138 of record JASUUH010000137.1, on the reverse strand, counting down.
CTTTTGGTACTAATTACAACTAACCTCGAACTGTTTATTTCGATTTCATTTTAACTTTTAGTTAATAAAACCCAATAGTTCATGTTGCCCTGCAAATCAGGACTTGAATGAAGGAGGCTTCCTAATTTTGGTGGCTTGCTCAAAGCCGTAGGCAATCTCAATAAGCTTTGGCTCTGCACCCTTCAATCCTCCAAAACAAATGCCAAAAGGAACACCTTCACTATCATATCCAGCAGGAACATTGATTCCTGGGAACCCACCAACTGCCAGAAGAGTAGACGCATATGATCTGGGTGTCACCAATGCGTCAAGATTGTTTGTGCTCATCAGCTTATCAAAACCATCTTTTGTAAACCTTTCTAAATTCAATATTGCTGCCTTCTCTGCTTTGCCGATTCCATCTGTTGCTTCAGCTGAAAGGAGGAGGTCTTGGCCGTATTCTTTGATCTTTTCCTGCATGTACAGTTATTTTAGCAATCAGGCATTATTACGAAGATTCATAGAATTACCAAGACATGCATGCTTAAATGATGAAGACTTACCAAATCTGAGAATTTATTATTGAAAGCTATAACCTCGGCCAAAGATCGCACTGGGGACGTCACAAGCTCCTTGAGATATGCATTTAAGGCTAACTTGAACTCAGCCAGCATAGCTATTGTTTTGTCATTTGATATAGAAATTTTTGAATTGACGTTGGCTATCTCTAGACGGTCTATTACAAGTGCACCTTCTTGTCTAGATTGGGGAAAATCAAGTGTAATGAAAATAATTCAAGTTAAAGATAACATGTTTGATGAAAGTGAAGAAGCTTTTCGATAAAAGGACACAATGAGATCATTTCAGCTTAAAAGCAACAATTTGAATTTGGCAGCAGGTGAATCTCTTGATAAAGGTGTTGATTCATTGAGAATGAAGACAAATGTACCAAATAAACCTTATAAGTTAATAACTATTGTATTAATCTAGGCCTAATCTCAGCATTCGATCATTTAATAGTACAATGGCTGTGCATATAATGCCTGCAATTCACATCGAAATGTATGCTAGAATAACAAAAAGTATTTCACTGCCTTTGTGCGATCTCATTTTGTCTTTTAGTTGTTTACTTTACAGCATTTTCCAACCATTCATCAGGCTAGTTATGCTTACTAACCCAGAATAAATACTTGTATGCATTTTATAACATGCAGAGATTTTCATGGTTTAAAGTAATTCCACCTGAGTGTCTGTAGATGGTGATCAAAAACTTGAGCCAGTGGAGAGTCCTTGAGAATATTGAAAAATGGATTCCTTACCACTCCCAATCTCTTCCCTTTGAGTCCGTGAGGCTTAATAAATTGTTTGTAGCCACCATGTGGAATATATTTAGATGCTGCGCTGGTTGCTGGATCATCGTTATCAAATCCTACAATGGCGTCAAGAACATAAACGGCATCCGCTACAGTTCTGCAAATAGACCTACAGGGCAACTAGTCCTTTGTCAATTAAAGGTAACAGCCATCAAATTGGTATGGCAAAGGTTCCACATACCCAACGGAGTCCTGTCTACGAGTTAAAGGGATGACGCCGGCTCTGCTGGTGAGACCAACGGTTGGTTTGATTCCCACTACTGAGTTTGAACTGGAAGGAGAGAGAATTGAACCATCAGTTTCAGTTCCCAGTGACACTGCAACCAAGTTGGCTGCTACTGATATTGCTGAGCCACTGCTCGACCCCAAGGGATCTGCTGACAGAACATATGGATTCTGCAATAAATATTGCGAACAAATGTTTTAGTTTTTGATATGCCAAACCTTTTCAGCCCTTTTTCGCAGATTATACAGAAGAACTTGGTGTTGTTATTAATCCATAATATTAAACAAAAGCTACAATTCGAAAACTGCAGTATTAGTTCAAAATTACTGGTCATAAACGTTGTTATGTGTTGGGAAAAACTGCCCAAATAAATTAAATAAATAAAATCAAACAACTAAACTCGCGTGCTGTTTTCAAACAAGAGATATATCCATGCTGAACACAGAATCCTACCTAATTCCTTGAACTCACCTTTCCCTGGCCACCCCTAGCACAGAAACCATTGGGTGCATTTGAGGATCTGAAATTAGCCCACTCACTCAAGCTAGCCTTTCCCAGAATAATGGCACCAGCTTCCCTCAATTTGGTCACCACACCAGCATCCCGGGGCACGACTGAGCGGAGCAGAGCATAGGAGCCAGCAGTGGTGTTCATCTTGTCCTTGGTTGCAATGTTATCCTTAAGAAGAATAGGAATCCCATGTAAACCCGGCAGTGAACCTGGTGCCTTAACCCTGCGCTCGCAGTCAGCTTCATCAGCTTGGGATAGTGCATCAGGGTTCACCTCTATGACTCCGTTGAGCACCGGGTTGAGCCTGTGGATTTCTCCGAGGTAAAATTCAACTAGCTGCCGGGACGTAAGCTTGTTTTGCTTGAAAGCGAGCTGGAGATCGTTGATAGTTGCTTCTCTTATTGGGAATTCATCGTCGGATCGATCGGTTGACATGGCTACAAGAATCACGAGTAGATGTGAAAAGAAGGGAAAGTTCAATGACATATTATTATTGGCAGTCTTTGTTAAACAAAAACAAAAACGTGCAACCCATATGTGTGTATATATATTGAGTCATTGACGATGCAACGACGAAGTTGACTTAATAATTCTCTTCATAAGAGAACACATAGTTTTTTAAATTTTAACCGTTAATTGTTATAAATGCCATAATTATTAAAAAATAAATATAATTAGGTCACCATTGAAAATTTGAATCCAATTGCGACGGTCTAATAATATTATATCTATAAGATATGTTTAAGATTGTTATGAAATTGGAGATAATAGATATTATTATATAAGTAATTATTTGATAATAATTTCTAAGTAAGAAATACTCAAATGGAGAATGAAGAAAATAAGCAAAATAGCTTGAGCAAGAAATTCAAAGTGTAGAGATTTTCAAAGGAAATTAATAGCAAAGGAAAATAAGTTCATTTCCAAGTATCTCATTTTGTTCACAAATTACATCTATATATAGTGAAAATATTAGTGGAGTGGGTGACAATATATATCTATAAAAATCATAATGGTGAATCCATTAATCATAATGGTGAATCCATTAATCATAATGGAGAACCCATTAATCATAAGTGGTGTTTCCATTTTCTTGGTGGAATCCACAATTATTCACAATACTCCTCCTTGGATATCCACCCATTAATGGATCAGATGATAACATTGGATGTACTTTTAAACTGCCTCGTTAAAAACCTTTGCCAGTAAAAACCCAATGGGAAAACCTGGTCAAAAGGAAAAAAATCTGATGTGTATATGTCCAAATTCCACTCCTCATGAGTGCTCCTCACGATGGCATGTATTATTCGATAGTTTATTGAGCGGCGCGCCAATGCCATATATTATTTTCTCAAATGTAGATGTAGGTAGAGCTTTCGTAAATAGGTCAGCTAAATTATCAGTGGAGCGTATCTGCTTGATATCAATCTTCTTATTCTGTTGGAGCTCATGAGTGTAGAAGAATTTCGGTGAAATATGCTTTGTTCTGTCCCCTTTAATGTATCCTCCTCTAAGTTGAGCTATACATGCAGCATTATCTTCATATATCACTGTTGGGATATCTGAACTTGAAGATATTCTACACGTACTTTGAATATGATGGATTACAGATCTCAACCATATGCATTCTCGACTGGCTTCATGTAGTGCAAGAATTTCAGAATGGTTGGAGGATGTTGCAACGAGAGTCTGTTTTGTAGACTTCCAAGAAATTGCAGTACCATTGAAAGTAAAAACATATCCCGTTTGTGAACGAGCTTTATGGGGATCAGATAAATAACCTGCATCAGCATAACCAATAAGACCTGGATTTTTCGTTAGTTCATTAGAATAAAATAAACCTAAATCAATTGTTCCTTGAAGATAACGAAAAATGTGTTTTACACCATTCCAATGTCTTCTAGTTGGTTCAGAGCTGAATCGAGCCAACAGATTAACAGAAAATGCAATGTCTGGTCTAGTACATTGTGCTAAATACATCAGAGCACCAATTGCATTTAGATATGGTACTTCAGGACCAAGTATCTGTTCATCATCTTCTTTAGGACGAAATGGATCCTTTTTAGGATCAAGAGACCGAACTACCATTGGGGTACTCAATGGGTAAGCTTTATCCATGTTGAAACGTTTCAAAATTTTCTCAGTATAAGTTGACTGATGGATAAATATACCATTAGGTCTGTGCTCGGTCTGCAGCCCGAGACAATACCTAGTTTTCCCCAAATCTTTCATTTCAAATTCATTTTTCAAGCATTCAGCAGCCTTTTGGAGCTCTTCATGAGTTCCTATTAAATTCAAATCGTCAACATAGACTGCGACAATAGCAATTCCAGATTTTGATTGCTTGATAAAAACACATGGACAGATAGGATCATTAACGTATCCTATTTTTATCAAGTATTCACTGAGGCGATTATACCACATGCGTCCAGATTGTTTTAATCCATATAAAGATTTTTGTAGCTTTATTGAATACAAGCCACGATGTGATGATTGACAAGATTCTGGCATTTTAAATCCTTCGTGATTTTCATATATATATCTGTATCAAGTGACCCATATAAATAAGCTGTCACCACATCCATGAGACGCATATCAAGTTTTTCTGATACAGCCAAACCAATTAAAAATCGAAACGTAATTGCACACATGACCGGAGAGTATGTCTCATTATAATCAATACCAGGTCTCTGTGAGAAGCCTTGTGCAACAAGTCGTGCTTTATATCTTACAACTTCATCATTTTCATTACGTTTGCATAAATACCCATTTGTACCCAACAGTTTGACATCCTTAGTGTTTGGACTATAGGTCCAAATACTTCACGTTGGCTAAAGAAGTCAACTCTGTCTGGATTGCTTCTTTCCATTTAAGCCAATCATGCCTCAGTCTACATTCATCAATAGTTTGCGGATCATGATCATTTATAATATCAGTAGCTACTGTAAACGCAAACACATCATTGATGACAATATTACCATCAGTATGGTCAACAGAAATCTCATGAGTATGATCAACAGAAATCTCATGAGTATGATCAATGTAAATCTCACTATTTCGGATTCACGTGCCTTTTCAAGGCTTTGTTCTTCGTGAAGAGTTTGTGTATTATCGTGCCTTCTAGTCTTTTCGAGACTAATTGCTTTTACGAAGCAATTTGTTCTTTAGATTATTATCATCATTTGCGCAGTAATCGCTTAATCATTCTTCTTTTCTAACACTATCTTTTGAACCAATTGGTCTACGCTGGCGTGACACGAGATAATTCCTCATTGCACTTTTCATTAATTGTTCTTTAGGTACAATGACCGTAGGGTATATTTGCAGCTGGTATATATGATTTGGTTACTTTTGCCGCATCTGTAAATGCATCTGGCAATTGTTCCGCAATTTGTTGCAAATGAACTATCCTTCGCACTTCATATTCACTTTGAGATGTGCGAGGATCTAAATGAGATAGATGGGTCACTTTCCATTGAGGATCATGCCTAACCTCATGAACATTTTTTCTTTCTCCTAATGGAGGAAAATTTGTCTCGTCAAAATGACAATCCGCAAATCGTGCGGTAAATACATCACCAGTCAATGGTTCAAGATATCTGATAATGGATGGTGAGTCAAATCCCACATAAATTCCCAAACGTCGTTGGGGTCCCATTTTAGTACGTTGTGGGGGCGCAATTGGCACTTGTACTGCGCAACCAAAAATGCGTAAATGGGATAAATCTGGTTGATGTCCCAATACCAATTGTAATGGGGAATATTTATGATAGGCAGTAGGCCTCAAGCGGATTAATGTCGCAGCATGCAAAATAGCATGTCCCCATGTCGAAATAGGTAATTGACCGTAATAATAAAGTTACGGCAATTACGAAGGCGTTTGATAAGAGATTACGCTAATCCATTACGGTATGTACATGTGGTAATGGGTGCTCTATATCAATCCCAAGTCATGCAAGAATCATCAAATATTTTAAGTAAACTCACCATTATCTAGACGTATGGTCTTGATTGGATAATCTGGAAATTGTGCACGTAACCTGATTATCTGCGCAAGCAATCTTGCAAATGCAACGTTACGTGTAGATAATAAACAAACATGTGACCATCGTGCAGATGCATCAATCAAAACCATGAAATAACGAAATGGTCCACTTGATGGGTGAATAGGCCCACAGATATCTCCTTGAATTCTTTGTAAAAATGATGGAGATTCAGAATTAATTTTACTGGGTGATGGTCTAACTACCAATTTTCCTTGTGAACAGGCAAGTAACTATTCTCATTTGACAATAAAATTTTAAATATTTCAATGGATGTCCATGAGAATTTTCAATAATTATACGCATCATTGTTGATCCAGGGTGACCAAGACGGTCATGACAAAGTATAAAAGATTTTGGATCATGTATTTTATCTTTTATGACTGAGTAACTTTCCATTGATTTTATCGTCGTATAATATAAGCCAGATGAGAAAGTTGGAAGCTTTTCTAATATCTCTTTCTTTCCAGACATATTAGAAGTAATGCATAGATATTCTACATTATTCTCATCCTTTGTTTCTATATGAAAATTATTACGACGAATGTCTTTAAAACCAAGTAAATTTCTTTTTGATTTAGGTGAATACAGAGCATTATAAATATCCAATTTCGTACCTTTTGCTAATATGATCATTGCTCTTCCAGTGCCTTCAATAAGATCTACTGGACCTGATATTGTATTCACATTTGCTTTAATTGGATTTAGATTTAAAAAAATACCTCTTGTTTCGAAGAATCGTATGTGTAGTTGCACTATCAGCCAAACATATTTCTCCATCAAACATTTTATTGAAATCCATATCCCGAGCGAACTTCGTGCTGATAACGTGTTATGAAATTGGAGATAATAGATATTATTATATAAGTAATTATTTGATAATGATTTCTAAGTAAGAAATACTCAAATGGAGAATGAAGAAAATAAGCAAAATAGCTTGAGCAAGAAATTCAAAGTGTAGAGATTTTCAAAGGAAATTAATAGCAAAGGAAAATAAGTTCATTTCCAAGTATCTCATTTTGTTCACAAATTACATCTATATATAGTGAAAATATTAGTGGAGTGGGTGACAATATATATCTATAAAAATCATAATGGTGAATCCATTAATCATAATGGTGAATCCATTAATCATAATGGAGAACCCATTAATCATAAGTGGTGTTTCCATTTTCTTGGTGGAATCCACAATTATTCACAATAAAGATTTAATTATATGTAGCATGACTATCAATTTTAACCTTTTAAAAAGTCAACAACGAAATTGCATAAAAAAGTAAACAAATTCACAAAAACACCCATTTTTGCAAAGTATTTATCGATGACATATAATCAATTATATGAATATACATTGCCTTCGAGGGCCTGAGAGTAGCACTTTAATTCCTTTGTATTTTGTTTATTGTTATGTTATTTGTAGCATGGTGTTTATTCTTTTTACCATTATTTTGCACTACTAAAGTCTTATTATATCACTTGACCAGCTTTATCGATTGACAGAATATCTGAACCCTAACTAACCAAAAATAAAGAAAAACGAACAGGGCAATTCAATTATGAGTTTTTAATTAATTAGGTGATTTTATGATATTAAAAAAATTGATTAAATGGGATTTTCCAAAAAAGGGAAGCCAATCACACCCACCATAGTTATTAACTTTATAATTTATATCAATAAAAACGGTTGAATTTTATTTGATAGAATCTAATAGTTCAAGTTACCCCTGCATTACGATAGTAGGGGGTTTTCGAAAATGGTATTCAAGACTTGAATGAAGGGGGCTTCCTAATTTTGGTAGCTTGCTCAAAGCCATAGGCAACCTCAATGAGCGTTGGTTCTGAACCCTTCAATCCTCCAAAACAAATGCCAAAAGGTTCACCATCACCAGTATATCCAGCAGGAACATTGATTCCTGGGAACCCACCGACTGCCAGAAGCGTAGAAACAGCATATTCTGGCGTCACCAATGCATCAAGCTTGTTTCTGGTCATCAGCTTCTCAAAACCATCTCTTGTAAACTTTTCTAAATTCAATATTGCCCCCTTCTCTTTTTTGCCGATTCCATTTGTTGCTTCTGCTGACAGAAAATAGTCCTGGCCGTATTCTTTGATCTTTTCCTGCATGTATGGTTGGATACATTCGTGTCATCGGAATTATTACCAAAGTTCATAAAATTACCAAGACATGTATGCATGCTCAAATGATGAAGAGTACTTACCAAATCTGAGAATCTGTTATTGAAGGCTATAACCTCTGCCAATGATCGCACTGGGGAAGTCACAAGCTCCTTGAGATATGCATTTATGGCCAACTTGAACTCAGCCAGCATTGCTGTCGTTTCATCATTTGCTATAGAATTTAGTGAATCAATGTTGGCTATCTCCAAATGGTCTATTACAAGTGCACCTTCCTGTCTAGATGGGAGGAAAATCAAGTGTCATTGACATTCATTCGAGATAAAGATCAAGTGTTTGATGAAAGATAAGAAATGTTTGATGAAATGCCACAGTGAGAATATTTCAGCAGTAAAAGCAAATAATTTGAATTTGGCAGCAGATGAAACTCTTGCATTAGCAGAAGAAAAGCATTCTAGAAGAGTCTTGGAGGATACACGAGAACGTTGAAGATAAAGGGCGGTGATTCATTGAGACCGGAGACGAAACCTCAAAACTATTGTATTATCCTAGGCTTAATCAGTTAATCTTACCTGTAAAATAGTACAATGGCTGTGCATATAATGCCTGCAAAAGTATGCTGGAATAATGAAAATAATTTTGCCGCATTTGTGCTTATTTCATTTTGTCTTTAGTTTAGTCACTTAATTTACTGCAAAACTATGCTGGAATAACAAAAATACTTTTGTGCATAATTCAACCTGAGTGTCTGCAGATGGTGATCAAAAACTTGAGCCAGTGGAGAGCCCTTGTCAAAATTGAAGAATGGATTCCTCACAATTCCCAATCTTTTCCCTTTGAGTCCATGAGGCCTAAGAAACTGTTTGTAGCCACCACGTGGAATGTATCCTGATGCTGTTCTTGTTGCAGGATCGTAGTGATCAAATCCTGCAATGGCATCAAGAACATAAGCAGCATCCGCTACAGTTCTGCAAATAGGCCTGCAAGGGGGGAAAAATGTTCCTTCATTTGTCAATTAATGTTAAATGCTATCAGTTCATATTGGCTAAGATTCTACATACCCAACGGAGTCCTGTCTAGGAGTTATTGGGATAACGCCGGCTCTGCTGGTGAGACCAAGGGTTGGTTTGAGTCCCACTACTGAGTTAGAACTGGACGGACAGAGAATGGAACCATCAGTTTCAGTTCCCAGTGACACTGCAACCAAGTTTGCTGCTACTGAAATTGCTGAGCCACTGCTTGACCCACAAGGACCTGCTGATAGAACATATGGATTCTGCAAACAATATCACCACCAAAATAAGTCCTAATATGCTAAAGCCAAACCAGTGACACTGCAACCCAGTTTGCTGCTACTGAAATTGCTGAGCCACTGCTTGACCCACAAGGACCATATGGATTCTGCAAACAATATCACCACCAAAATAAGTCCTAATATGCTAAAGCCAAACCTTGTTCTGTTGTTCAGTCCCGGTTTTCAGATTATAAAGTAGAATTTGGTATTGTCATTAATCCATATTAAATCTCCAAAACAGTAGAATGTGTGCTTGTCTCATAGAAAACAATAATAGAATAATAAATTTTAACAAATCTACTAAATGAGAATATTTACTTCAAAATTGCAGTACTAGGTAGTTAATCACTTTATTTAAAAGTACTAGATAAAAATGCTGCTTTATCTGAATTTTTTCTCCCAACAATCAGACACCATCTTAGTCAAATTTTCGGGTCGGTGTGGTATTTGACTTATTAGTTGGTTCAACTAGTAAAATCTCTTTTAAGTATATAGTTACTATATACTATATTATAGTATAAGATTTTATTGAAAACAAATAGTATTGTTTATTTACTACTTGTTGATTAAGATAAGAGGTCACGTGTTTCCAATCATTTTACAGAGTACAAATTTAATTTTATTCTTTTTATTTTTCCAAAAAAATGGCAGGTAAATACCAAACTTGCCTTAATAGCAATAGGTAGTTTATTGCATAAAACCAATTAGCTGACTAACTTTAAGCTCACCTTTCCCTGGCCACCCCTACCACTGAAGCCACTGGGTGCTTTTGAGGATCTAAAGTAAGACCACTCACTCAAGCTAGCCTTTCCCAAAATAATGGCACCAGCTTTCCTCAAATTCACCGCCACACCAGCATCCCGGGGCACGACTGAGCGGAGCAGAGCATAGGAGCCAGCAGTGGTGTTCATCTTGTCCTTGGTTGCAATGTTATCCTTAAGAAGAATAGGAATCCCGTGCAAGCCCTGCAGTGAGCCTGCTGCCTTAGCCTTACGCTCGTAGTCAGCCTTATCAGCTTGGGATAGTGCATCGGGGTTCACCTCTATGACGCCGTGAAGCAGCGGGTTGAGCCTGTGGATTTCTCCGAGGTAAAATTCAACCAGCTTCCGGGAAGTAAGCTTGTTTTGCTTGAAAGCGAGCTGGAGATCCTTGATGGTTGCTTCTCTTATTGGGAATGCATGAATGGCATTAGGTTGGGCTGATATGGCTAGAAGAATCGGAAGAAGCAGATGCGAAAACAAAGAAAAGGCCAGTATTGATATACTGTTGGTAGCCATTGTTAAGCAATGAATCGATGGTGACTTTGTTTGGCTTGGAGTTGGATGAGATGGATACTTAAGAAAGTGCTCGAATTGTTTGTATATATAGACATGAAACACGTTGTGATAATACAATTAGTGGTGGCCAACGGGCCCGTCGTGCCGTGCCAATTCTATTTTAGTTGGTGTATGCAAAACGCGGTAATTCGTCACATGACGTCTGCGCCGAATATTTTTTTAAAAACGTGGTAGCGTCTTTATTGATCATGTCATAATGTCTTTTTAAGCCATGACGTTATAATAATAATAATAATAATTTATGATTATGAATTTATTAATAATAATAATAATAAATTCATAATCATAATCATATTAATTTTTATTATGAGAGCAATTGATATTTTATTATTAGTTTATCACAATTTCACAATTATATATTTTATTTCACAATAAATCAATAACCAATCATAACACAACAATCCATAAATTTAATTTCATAGATCATAATAATAATTAATTAAAATTAAAAATACATTTCTCGAATAACAATTAAAATAAGTCATAACTGCGATCTACGAAATATCAATATAACAAATCATAGGTCACAACTTACAAATAAAACATATCTCTATTAAATATTAATTAAGTTATGGTTTAATATTAATATGTAAAATATTTCATAAATTTATGATATTTATAATTTTATTTATTAAAATTATGATATTTACTTTTTCATTTAATAAATTATAAACATAAAAAATTAATTAAATAAATATCATAAATAACATTATTCATTTAATAAATATCATGATATTTACTTGTTCATCTAATAAATTATAGACATAAAATAAATTAGAATATTTATTTAAAACTAAGATTTAAATTAATTTTTAAAAGTGTATGTTAAAAAATATATTAAAATTTTAATTTCAAGATATTTTACTTTAATTTTATAACATTTTATATTTACTTTTTATTAAAAAAATTTACTTAAATATATTTTTAATTTATCTAGCCATGTGAACCGTCATTATGTCACCAACTCTGGCACCTCTGAAATTAAAACCCGCCACGTCGTGTTGCTACAGTCGCCACGTCTTAAATACGGTACAGCCAAGTCGGACGCGTGTTTTTCACACGTGCTGTGTCATGACTTAACATGCTGCCATCCTTAAAATTACAGTATGATGAGTCTTAAATAAAAAACAAAAAAAGCCAGAACTCTAGTGCGTGATGGCATAATATGACTCTCCATGATGAAAGTATACTTGTACGAAAAGCAGCTATTCTTTAGAATGTGGCGGACCCAATTCAGACGACCAGGATGACACAACTTAAAAGTGTATTACTCTCAAGTATAAGAGTGTCTAGTTATAATATAACCCGGTGAGTCCAGGGTCGAACCACAGGGAATTTAAAATCCAGTAGTCAATTTAAAACTAAGAAAATTAATTGTGGCGAAAAGAAATTATTTGAAACGAATTTAAAAATATGCTAAGGCTACAGGATCCACTCTCAGTATTCAAATTATAATTTTCTTACTTTCTCATATTTTATATTTCACCTCACTTTTACCAGTTATTTATTATATCATTTAATTCTATGTGTGTGGATGAATATTGAATAAAGTATCTAATGTGCCACAATTATACTAATGTGTCGACATTGTGTCAAAATACCATATAAATCCAAGAAACCTTTTAAATTAACATGACATAAAAATAACCAGAAAAGAATAAAATAAACTTAAAACTCACTTGAGAAAAGTAATTAATTTCATAAATTGAAACTTTGAGCTTCACCCTTCACCTCAGCTTAGTAAAATTAGCTACTCATGTTGAAAGAAAATAAAACACTCTTTTTATTTGATGAACTTTGGAAATATGTTACAAAGAAAATTGATTACAAAACAAAAGAGAAAAAGAAAGAAAAACACAATTCCTCAGCACTCTATCTCTCTCTTTACTTTCGCACTCAACGAATTCTCTCCTCCTTCGGCTTCGCCCCTCGCATGCCTTTTATAGGCAACAATTACCTTCTCTTTTCTTTATTTTATTATTTATTTATTATTTTATTTATTATTTTAATATATAAGTAGTTAGATATGTGTGATGGTCAGGATGACCATCACGAGCAACCAAATTTGGTTGCTTGTTTTGCTTTTTTGTTCTTTTTATTTTTTTATTTTTTATTTATATATTATTATTATTATTATTATTATTATTATTATTATTATTATTACATCTCCTCAATTGTGCTCCAGTAGTTCTTCTTTGTTCCCGCTTTCAATTTTAATTCCATCTTTACTCCTGAAAAAATATTTACAAGATGAAAATTAACATATTGCGAACTAATTTAATATAAAGTATATTTGGGGAGTATTAAACTAATTTAGAAATAATGAGCGCATTAATTGATACAATAAGTGAAAAACTAATAATTTTATCTTTATCAAATGTCACTTTTCAGTATCAATAACAGGACCGGGATGATATTCTGAAACCACATGTTTTTATGGCGTCACTATGACTTTCAGTAAGTTTGTCGGTGGTTTATTTTATTTAGGTAAAAGGACAAATAGGTAAAGGGACAAAAATTTCCCTAAAAAGATATTTATACCTCATTCACTAACGAATATTGTGGCTGAGCATAGGGACTGTCTCATGTGTTAGTACAAATTTGCTCATCCCATTATGAGCTAAAATAACATAATTAAATGTTATACTTATCCATAATATACTACTGTATAGGGTATGTCAAAATCAGACTCAGTAACAGAATATTTGATCACTTAATAAATGAGTCTGTCAAAATTGCTCCTTAATATTCGACATTAGTCACGTATTAATTCAGTAAAATATAGAAAACAATTAGAATGATTTATGTCAGTCCACAAAATGTGAAAAATAAATCTAACAATCTCCCACTTGGACGGCAGAAGTCATTCTAATAATAGTTTTAAAGTAAAATAAAGTAAATATTTTTTAAAACAACCGAATTAATCAATATGTGACTATAACATAAGGTCAAATGTGAGCAATCACCCAAAACATAAATAAGTCCAAAATGTGCCATAAGTACCAAAATCATATGTGCACCGACAGGATGCTACACACAATAAGATACCTAAAACACATGACTTTATAATAGTATACAAGTATAATTATGGAAATAGTATGACAATGTGATCAACATACTCATTTCCATAAAGTCCATCTGTCTAGCAAAATGAGACGAAAACAAAATATCTCCTAGACCAACGCTTCTTTATAACTATAATGAGACTCGATCAAAATGTCTCGAGAAGCGAGCTTCCTTTTCATCATAATGAGACTAATACTAAGATGTCTCAAGAAAGTTGTGCTTTCTTATAATCATAATGAGACTGAAACAAAATGTCTCAAGAAAGCACACTGAAGCCAAGCCATAATACTTCAGTCCATAATGTCCATATTGAGACTAAACAAAATATCTCAGACCACAATATCCTCACTATATACATAATGTCATATTTAACCAAACGTGTACACAATATATGACATATCAATATCACATAACAATATGCATGCATAATAACAAAATGAGTAATACATAATCTCATTTAAGTTGTAACTCATAATACAAACCAGAACTCCCACTAACTCAGCATATATAAGTGGATTCTAATAATCCTATATGAGTCACATGCTCCTTAAACACTTTTGGAGCTAAAGCTTTAGTAAGTGGATCAGCTAACATGAGTTCTGTAGGTATGTACTCTACTGATACATAAGATAGAGTAATTTTCTCTCTCACAAATAAATATTTAACATCAATGTGTTTGGAACGTGAGGAACTCCATGTATTGTGAGAGAAAGAAACAGCTGCAGAATTATCACAATATATTTTTTGGCATCGGTATAGCCAATACAAAATCTAGCCCTGCGATAAAATTCTGCATCCATAAATCTTGACGTGTAGCCTCAAAATAGGCTACATATTCTGCCTCTATTATTGAAGAAGGTATAAGTGTCTGCTTGACACTTTTCCATGATATAGCTCCTCCTGCCATTATGAAGATATAACTAGATGTGGATTTCTTGTCTTCTAAACAACCTGCGAAATCAGCATCAGAATATCCAACTATATTTAAATAGTTAGATTGTTGATATATCAATGCAAAATCTTTAGTGGCTTGCAAATATCTGAGCACTTTCTTTGCAGTCTTCCAGTGTTCATATCCAGGATTGCTCAAGTATCTTCCAAGTACTCCCATTGCAAAAGCAATATCAGGGCGAGTACAAACTTGAGCATACATGAAGCTACCCACAACTGATGCATACGGGACTGTTTGCATTCTAGATTTGTCTACATAATTATTAGGACATTGAGACTTGGAAAGTTTGTCACATTTTGAAATTAGTGCTTTTCCAGGAGTACAATACTGTAAGTTGAACATCTTCAAAACACGATCAATGTAGGCCTTTTGAGACAATCCTAGAACTCCTCTAGATCTGTCACGAAGAATCTTTATCCTTAATACATAATGGGCTTCACCGAGATCTTTCATATCAAAATTGCATGACAGTATCTGCTTTGGCTCATGTAAAAGGTCAATGTCATTAGCAGCGAGCAATATATCATCCACATAAAGCACCAAAATGATATACTTGCTCCCATTGACCCTCAAGTATATACATTGATCAACAACATTCTCCTGAAAATCATAAGAGGTAACAATGTCATGAAATTTCAAATACCACTGTCTGGATGCCTGCTTAAGTCCATAAATGGACCTTTTAAGCTTACACACCATGTTTTCTTTACTAGGCTCAACAAAATCATCAGGTTGCAGCATGTACACATCTTCAAACAAGTTTCCATTAAGAAAAGCTATCTTCACATCCATCTGATGCAGTTCTAAATTGAAATGAGCTACCAATGCCATGATAATATGGAAAGAGTCTTTGGTAGAAACAGGAGAATAGGTTTCTGTAAAATCAATACCTTCTCTCTGACTAAAACCCTTGGCCACAAGCCTGGCCTTATATCTTTCTATCTGACCTTGACATCTTTCTTGGTTTTGAAAACCCATTTACAACCAATTAGCCTGCATCCATCTAGTAACTCAACTAAATCTCAAACTCTATTATGGTACATAGATACCATCTCATCATGCATCGCATGTATTCAAGATGAGGATTCTGAACAATCAATAGCCTCTTGAAAGGTAACTGGATCAGATGATGAGTCAGCATCAAAATCATGTTCCTGCAAATACACCACATAATCATCAGAAATTGCAGGTCTCCTGACCCTCTCTGATCTCCTCAATTGCATATCAGTAACATCATCCTCTATAATTACGGGCTCCAAATTAAGATGAAGTTCAGGATTAACAAAAGGAACATTAGTATGTGGTAATCCTATCGCAGAAGTTGGAAAAGGTGGAATAGGCAAAACCACATGTTCTTCTCTTAATGTAAGATTGCGAGGCTCAGAACTCCCACTATTGTGATCATCCTTAAAATAAATAGCACGATCAGACTCAATGATTCTAGTAGTGTGGAATGGACAATAAAATCTAGAACCCTTTGAGCCCATACAATAGCCAGTAAAATGACCACTAATAGTTTTCAGATCAAGTTTTCTTGATTGTGGATTATAAGGCCTCACTTCTGCTTTGCATCCCCAAACATGGAAATGACGAAGACTCGGTCTTTTCCCTGACCACAATTCATATGGAGTTTTGGGCACTGATTTACTAGGTACTTGATTCAAAATGTAAGCTGCAGTTCTTAAAGCTTCACCCCACAGAAAATCTAGTAAAATGGAGTTATTTAGCATACACCGCACCATATCAAGAAGAGTACGATTTCTTCTTTCTGCAATTCCATTCTGTTCAGGAGTCCCAGGCATTGTGTATTGAGCTTCTATTCCACATTCCTGAAGAAATCTAGCAAAAAATCCAGGATTACACCCAGTTTCATCATATTGTCCATAGTACTCATCACCTCTGTCTGATCTTACTGCTTTAATTTCTTACCCTTTTGGAGCTCAGCATTAGCCTTAGAGGCTTGAAAAACAGATAAAGATTCAAACTTTTTAACAAGAAGTTCAACATGACCATAATGAGAAAAGTCATCGATGAAAGTGATAAAGTACTTATAACCTCTAATAACAGTAGGAGTAAGTTGCCCACAGATGTCTATATATATCAAGTCAAGCACATGTTGACTTCTCTGAGTTCTGTCTTTTCTGATTTTGGCAGTAAGCTTGCCTTTGACACAATCAATACAAGTGTCAAAATCAAAGAAATCTAGATTGTGTAGGATACCATCTTTAATGAGTCTTTCCATCCTCTGTTTATAAATATGACCTAACCGTTTATGCCACAACATAGAGGAGTTTTCATCAACCCTCATATAATTAGAGCTAACAACATTCACAACATGAGAATTTGATGATGATTTAGTAGCATGAGAAAATAAATCAATCATATATAAGCCATCATATAGAGTGCTAGAACCAACTTTTCTGTCACCAAAATGAAAAGTATAGCCACATCTATCCAAAATAGATACAGATGTTAAGTTTCTCCTAATATAAGGAATATAAGTTGTATCCAATAGATCCAAAATATGGCCTGTAGCTATATGTAATCTGACAACTCCTATACTTTCAACTCTAGCTTTTACTCAATTGCCCATGTGAACCATTAACTCTCCTTTATTGGGCTCCCTCCTGCTTTTGAATTCCTGTAAGGAATTCGTTATATTAATAGTCGCACCAGTATCCAACCACCAAGTATTAGAAGGAACATCAACAAAATTAGATTCAAAGCCTACAAAAGCTACAGGAATACCTTTCTTTTCCAGCCATGCTTTGAATCCCCTGCACTCAAATTTCTTGTGCCCAGGTTTCTTACAGAAATGATACTTTCCTTTGAAACCTTCAGAAATGGAACCAGAAGTGGTAGAAGAATTACCACGTGAAGTTTTCTTTCCAAACTTCTTCTTCATAAAAAAGTTATTGCTACCCTTTGAATTGTATTTCTTCATACTGCCACTCTCTTGAGTAGTAGTCATCATCACAGTGTGAGATTTGTCTTTCTTTAATAATTCATCTTCTTGAACCACATACGTAGTCAACTCATCAATATTCCAAACGTCTCTCATAGTATTGTATTGGCTTCTCAGATTGCCAAACTGTGGTGGAAGGGATTCAAGAATTTGAAAGACTAATTAGTCATCAGGCAAATGAACATCCATGTCTTTTAGCTTCTTATGGTAACTAGTCATCTTAAGGATGTGCTCTCTCTCCCTAGAAACACTATCATACTGGGTATTAGCAAGCAACTTCATATAGTTACCCTTTTCAGCCTTATCTATTTTCCTGAAAGTTCTTCCAACAGCTGCCAAGTAATTTTTGGCCTTGTCACATGCAGGGATGCTTTCTCTAATTGTTCTATCAATTATGTATTTCATTGTGTCCAGACAGAGCCTGTTATATTCATCCCAAGCTGCCTACTCTGCTTTTTCAGTAGCAGTGCTCTTATCTGTGGGCTTGGTTGGTTCATCTACTCTTAATGCTAAGTCTCTGTTTAATGTAGACAGATAAAACATAACAGACTCACGCCAGTCCTCGTAAGTTTTTCCAGTTAGAATCTTGATAGAGGCAACTTGGAGAAAAGAAAGAATATCTATAGCTGAGGAATCAATAAAAAAAAAATATTAAGCATGAGAAAACAAATTCATGCTATAAATAATGACTCCTCATTTTAATTTTCTCCAATAGCAACATAATTTGTTAGGCATCCTTTAACAATATGTGAGTGCACTGACCTAAAGATAAAGCAGACAAGTTGAATATAACACCAACATTGACCTATCACCGACAAGGTAATTAAGCCACTCAGTAAAAATACCCAACAAATCTTTTTATCTACCCAAGCATCATACTAAGTAGTGATTTGTCGACAGGATAATATCATCACCCGTATGGATCTCGGTAATAGCAATAATAATCCATCGCATAATTCATAATTAATAATTATAAATGGGTATTTAATTACAAAACACCAAATAATTTATCATGATTAGTCCTACGATAGGTAGATACACAATCACTCTAAATTGTAGTTTTGCATTATATATACATATTTCATACATTAACAAAAATGAGACTAAATAAATTTTATCAAATACAAATAATTTTTTTTAATTAAGATATTAAATCAAATAAAATTTTTATATGCCTCAATAAAATGTATGAATACTATGCCCATAACATTCAATAATGATGGATTATTCTAAAATTAAATTCTGAAAAATTACCAAAAATTGTAAAAATTTGGACTAAAATGAAGATTTTTTAGACTTATGGTTACTGTTTTAATTTCAAAACTATTGGCCAAAACTGTAAATAAAATAAAATAAGTTACTGGGCCTTAACAAATTTATTAAAATAGCAGGGACTGAAATGATATTTTATCACATTGACCATTGGTCAAAGACCCATTTGAACAATTTGTAAAATTTTGAATCAAATCAGAATTTTTTAATGCAATTAGTTTCCAAATATTGGGCCATACTGAAATTTTATAAAGTTTAGAGATCTAAATAATATTATCCCTACAACTTAGACTTGATTGTATTCTGATTGTATGCAGATACGAACCTTATTAAGATCATCCCAATTTTAGCCACCAAAAAATAATGGAAAAATTATATATTTTTCCTCCAAAATCATCATTCATGCATTATTTAACATTAATTTGTACAAATATGTCAAAATTCGAAGAATTCAAAAAATTCAAAATTAATAAAAAAATTTC
The DNA here is from genome assembly GCA_030449925.1 of Citropsis articulata. Classification (NCBI taxonomy): domain Eukaryota; kingdom Viridiplantae; phylum Streptophyta; class Magnoliopsida; order Sapindales; family Rutaceae; genus Citropsis; species Citropsis articulata. The sequence continues at coordinate 4,623,503 of JASUUH010000137.1, read as the reverse complement.
ATGAGTGAGATTTTATCAACAAATCAACCATGGCTTATAAGGAAATGCATAATCTTGAGCTCTGATACCAAATTGATGAAATAAAAATGAGTTTTATGCCATTAATCTTGCATTTCGAAGTAAACACATGTAAATATTAAAATTTGAGATTTACCTTGATTTGCCATGAATCTTGATGGAGCTTCTCGAGTTATTACAATCGCTAATTCTTCCTTCAGCTCAAGATTCGGATTATCTCAAATTCATTGTGCACACATACGAAGAAAAACGAAGAGAGAGAGAGACTATACACTATACTCTTGTCTCAGTTTTCTCAACAGTTAACTCCCAATGGGCTGAAGTTACTTAAATATTATGGCTGAGTGTAGGGACTACCTCATGTGTTAGTACAAATTTGCCCATCCCGTTATGAGCTAAAATAACACAATTAAAGGTTATACTTGTACATAATATACTACTGTATAGGGTATGTCAAAATCAGACTCATTAACAGAATATTTGATCACTTAATAAATGAGTCAGTCAAAATTGTTCCTTAATATTCGACATTAGTCACGTATTAATTCAGTAAAATATAGAAAATAATTAGAATAATTTATGTCGGTCTACAAAATGTGAAAAATAAATCTAACAAAATATGGACCTTCGCATTTCAGAAACAGTATATACCGAAATTTGCACTACGACGAGTGTTATAATACCTTAATGTTTGAAGATGGTAATTAAAAGCTTGAGTCACGGGAGATCCCTTGTCAAAACTGAAGAATGGATTTTTCACTGTTCCTAGTCTCTTTCCTTTGAGATCATAAGGCTTAAGGAACTGTTTGTAGCCTCCATAGGGGATGTAGTATGAGTGTATGACGCTGCTTTGGTTGCTGGACCGTTGTAATCAACACCTGCAATGGCATCAAGAACATAAACTGCATCTGCCACGGTCCTGCAGATAGGCCTGGGAACAGCTGTGATTTATCAATGTTCACTGTCATCAATTCATATTGCATAAGGATTCTTAAGAAATCAAATTTACAGTTAAAAGTGTGTTATTAGATTTATTTATGGAACTTACATTAGTTGAACTTACTTTAGCATCAGATACCCAATGGTGTCCTGGCTTGGAGATACAGGAATGACACCGGCTAGACTGGTGAGACCAACGGTTGGTTTGATTCCCACTACTGAGTTAGAACTTGAAGGGCATAGAATTGAACCATCAGTTTCAGTTCCCAGTGATACTGCAACCAAGTTTGCTGCTTCTGGTATTGCTGGTCCGCTGCTTGACCCACAAGGATCTGCAGATATAACGTATGGATTCTGCAGATAATATTTAAGTTTCTTTATCAGTTCATGCCATTCTTTTCGGTCTTTTTTTTCAGATGAGTAAGTAGAATTTGGTTAATGCATCCACACTTTACTGCCAAAATGTAAATGTGCATGTCTAATTTGTGAAGGCCCTAATAAGCTCAACTCACCTTTCCTTGGCCACCTCTAGCGCTGAAACCATTGGGAGCTTGTAAGGATCTAAAGTCAGCCCACTCACTCAAGCTAGCCTTCCCCAGAATAATGGCAGCGGCTTTCCTCAACTTCATCATCACTCCAGCATCCCGAGTCACAACTGAGCCTAACAGTGCAAACGAACCAGCTGTGGTATTCAGCTTGTCCTTGGTTCCAATCATATCCTTCAGAAGAACAGAATGCCATGTAAACCCGCCAGTGAGCTGGGTGCCTTAACCTTACGTTCATAGTCGGCCTTATCTGCTTGGCACAGAGCATCTGGGTTCACCTCTATGACCGCATTCAGGACGGCGTTGAGTCTTCGAATTTCTCCCATATAAAATTGAACAAGTTGCCTTGATGTGAGCTGGTTCTGCCTAAAAGCAAGCGGGATGCCCTTGATAGTTGCTTCTTTGATTGAAAGTGCATAACTGTTGCCGGTTTTAGTTGATGTCGCAAGAAGAAGTATCAAAAAAATCAAAACCAAATAAGAAGAGAGAGAAAATTTGAAAAATCTATTACTGGTAGCCATGGCTAAGCAGAGTTTCCAGCTTGAATTTGGCTTGGATGAAATGGCAAAAATCTTGGACTCTATATATATGGACAATCCAGAACATTTTCCACAAGTGTATTATATAGCTGGGACGCTCTTCTTGTGCCATAGTAAAAGTCGTGGCAATTTGTTCAGAGAACTCTGATTCTTATATAGATGTTTCAGTTAAAAAATGTACTTGGAGATGGTCCAACTACAAAGATCCACTTAAAAAGAGCAAAAACTAGAGGCTGGAATTAGTATAAATGGGTCTCTAAAGTTTTGATGATGGAATCTTCAGAAAGCAGCTACTCTGGATGCTTATCGACAATGAATGACTAGTTCAAGGCCTTGGCCGTCTATCTCATACAATTTTGTTAAATGGATTTTCTATTTCCAGCAGATTCTTTTCGGTCAACATATCGTATAGGACTCTTCAAATCTGAAATAATGTACATGTTCATTAGCCAAATGTTGCTGCATCATATTCTTTTTGCCGGAAAAATACAAAGACAACCAGCCCACGCCTCACAATTCTAATACCACAAGGATCTTCAATTCAGTCAGAAGGCCTCTTATGTATTGTCCAGTTAAATTCTTTCTACTTCGGCAATAATTTTGGTGCGGAGAACCATTTCATTTGCATAATTCGTAAATGAATTGAAGATCCTCATGTGATGTACTGACAGAGTTGTCGAAGCCCTTCAAAATAAATACTGATTCACCTAAATTAATTTATAGAAATAGTGGAACCAGGTTGAATCCCAAAAGAACTATGTATTTAATTTCTCAAAGTTTAAAACAAAAATCAATTTCCCAAGATTTCTAGGTTTGCAAGAGATTCTGCCTCCAAACGGATAACCGTTTAGGGAAACCGGTTAGCCGTTTATTGTTTGAAAAATTCTGGGAGTTATCCGACTAACCGGATAAGGGATCCGGCAAACCGGTTGTGACTAGTAACGGTTCTGGAATGATTCGGTTAGCCGGATGAGGGAAAACCGGAAGACCGGTTACGGGTTGTCAGCCTTCTGGAACTTTTCGGACAACCGGTTAAGGAAACCGGAAAGCCGAATGTCGATTCTCTCGGTTCTGGAGCTTATTCGGCTAACCGGATGAGAGAAATCCGGAAGACCGGTTGTGGGGTTCTCTCCTTTCTGACGCTAGTCGGCTAGCCGGTTAGGGAAACCGTGGTTGCGATTCTCTCTTTTCGATCACTATTGCTTGGGTTAGGAAACCGAAGTCAGTTTTCTTTGGATTTTAAGTTGTTCTTTTTAACAAGAAATTGATAAAATAAAATAAAATAAAATAAAATAAAACAAGATTTTAAAATTAAGCAAGGGAAATCAATCTTACAAAACTTCCAATCCAATGGTGTAAATTCCATCTAATTGCAATTTTGATCATAGGCAAAAATATAAATTACTCAATCCAAGAACTTAGTCTACTTAATCGGAAAAGCCGTAGAAAGCAATTATTCTCCTAATATAATAGACTCAAACAATCGCTCAAATCCAAACTTATCACTAATTTAACTGGGCATCATCGTTCCATATCAAATTAAGTGATAGCATTAAGAATAGTGAGAATGATTAAAACAAGATCAATTAATTCAGATTACTCCAATTTAATCAATGTTGTATTTTTATTTCCCTAGAGCCTATCATGCAAGCTATGTAATTGTGGCCATCAATATACACACACATGAGCCAACTCTTTGCTACTCAATTCAGTCATTCATGACAATTACGGATCACAAACTCCTGACTAGCAATAGAAAAATAAATATTGAATTAAGGCGTCAACTCAATCAATATAAATAATTCATAGAAAATAAGAACAAGAAAATAAAAATTACTTGGATTGAAGAAATTCTGGTTAAGTCCAAAGCCTCACAAAATTACAATTGGAATTGATTTACCCTTGGACTGGAATTAAAACCTTAGCCACGCATGGTGGCCAAACAATTCAAAAGAAATTGTTTTTAAAACGATTGCAGCGATGGCTTGATCTTTTTCTCTCCTCACGTTAGATTCCTTTTATATTGCTCTATCTCACGTTAGCTTTTGTCTTCTTTTATTCTTTCCTTTTCCTTTTGGTTTCCTTTTTCCTTGCGGTTTCTTCTTCTCTTAATGCTAGGAAACCGAATCCTTCTCCAATTCTGATTGCTAAGGAACTGTCTCCCTCAAGCCAATGGTCGGCCCACGTTTGCAAAGCCCAAATTAAGCCCTTTTTGTCCAAATTCCATCATAACGTCCATGTTTCAGCTCCTAAGTCAAATCAAACACAATTTCCACAAATTAGCACAAAATCAAGCAAAATATGAGGAAATTAAACAAAATATAATATGACTATTTATGACTTATCAAATTCCCCCACACCTAAACCATGCTTGTCCTCAAGCATATCTTAAATCATCATACCAATCCTCCTTTCAACCCATTCAATATCCAAGAATACCAATAAAGCTAAACACACATCAATGAGTTGAATCATAGTGACAATCTAGAGAATAAGCATTCATAGGATAGAATTTGTAACAAAAAACACAAGCATCACATCAATTCATCAAAATCAAACGCAGCAAGACTTAACACCCTCACATGGTTTCGCTCAATGCTCTCAAAGTGTTTAGGGTGCGTGTCTTACTCTCAAAATCAAAACATAGCATATTATTACCATAGGCTTGCAAATGAATTAAATCTCCACCACTGCATATGAATATGATGCAAAAATCAAAGGGACTTAACAAGGGTTGAAATGGGGCTTAGGTAAGGGTATGGTAGAAGGAAAAATGAAGGGTTTAACGATCAAGACAAAGAGTTAGTTACATGCATGATTTAGATTCCACACAAACAAAATAAACAAACATACTTCTAAAATGATGAAATTTATCCCCACATTTAAGCACTTAAAACACTTGGAGAAACAATTTGATAATTCAATTGCTTTTGCAAATAATTCTCCAATCATCCAATTAAGGGAATAAATTTCACAACATAATTTTTTTTCTTTTCTTTTCTTTCCCTTTTTTTTCTCTTTTCTCTTTTTTTTTTTTTTTCTTCATACAATTACTTCACTCTTGTCTTGACATGGTAGAAAGAAAACAAGGATAACAAACAAAAAGGTTTTGGGTTAAACAATGTGTTAGAAACAAACAAAAAGGGAAAAATAGGCTCAAAGGGGTTAACTAAGGGAAAATAAAAGGTGGGTATTTTAGAGTTTAAGAATTGGTTAAACCTAATTGCCCTTATCACACTTAAGCATCAATTCAAAAATGTGGTCTCAACATACATTCATAAGCAGATGCCACACAAACAAAATAAGCAAACATACTTCTAAAATGATGAAATTTATCCCCACATTTAAGCACTTAAAACACTTGGAGAAACAATTTGATAATTCAATTGCTTTTGCAAATAATTCTCCAATCATCCAATTAAGGGAATAAATTTCACAACAGAATTTTTCTTTTCTTTTCTTTCCCTTTTTTTTTCTCTTTTCTCTTTTTTTTTTTTTTTTTTTTTTGTTTTTTTTTTTTCTTCATACAATTACTTCACTCTTGTCTTGACAGGGTAGAAAGAAAGCAAGGATAACAAACAAAAAGGCTTTGGGTTAAACAATGTGTTAGAAACAAACAAAAAGGGAAAAATAGGCTCAAAGGGGTTAACTAAGGGAAAATAAAAGGTGGGTATTTTAGAGTTTAAGAATTGGTTAAACCTAATTGCCCTTATCACACTTACGCATCAATTCAAAAATGTGGTCTCAACATACATTCATAAGCAGATGCCACACAAACAAAATAAGCAAACATACTTCTAAAATGATGAAATTTATCCCCACATTTAAGCACTTAAAACACTTGGAGAAACAATTTGATAATTCAATTGCTTTTGCAAATAATTCTCCAATCATCCAATTAAGGGAATAAATTTCACAACATAATTTTTTTTTTTCTTTTCTTTCCCTTTTTTTTTTCTCTTTTCTCTTTTTTTTTTTTTTTTTTTGCTTTTCGTTTTTTTTTTTTTCTTCATACAATTACTTCACTCTTGTCTTGACAGGGTAGAAAGAAAACAAGGATAACAAACAAAAAGGCTTTGGGTTAAACAATGTGTTAGAAACAAACAAAAAGGGAAAAATAGGCTTAAAGGGGTTAACTAAGGGAAAATAAAAGGTGGGTATTTTAGAGTTTAAGAATTGGTTAAACCTAATTGCCCTTATCACACTTAAGCATCAATTCAAAAATGTGGTCTCAACATACATTCATAAGCAGATGCCACACAAACAAAATAAGCAAACATACTTCTAATGATGAAATTTATCCCCACATTTAAGCACTTAAAACACTTGGAGAAACAATTTGATAATTCAATTGCTTTTGCAAATAATTCTCCAATCATCCAATTAAGGGAATAAATTTCACAACAGACTTTTTTTTTTTTCTTTTCTTTCCCTTTTTTTTTCTCTTTTCTCTTTTTTTTTTTTTTTTTTTGCTTTTCGTTTTTTTTTTCTTCATGCAATTACTTCACTCTTGTCTTGACAGGGTAGAAAGAAAACAAGGATAACAAACAAAAAGGCTTTGGGTTAAACAATGTGTTAGAAACAAAAAAAAAAGGAAAAATAGGCTCAAAGGGGTTAACTAAGGGAAAATAAAAGGTGGGTATTTTAGAGTTTAAGAATTGGTTAAACCTAATTGCCCTTATCACACTTAAGCATCAATTCAAAAATGTGGTCTCAACATACATTCATAAGCAAGTTCTAGAATAAGCACACTAAGTTTGATACACTCAACAAAAAAATAAACGGAGCAAAATGGAATGAGTTGCTCGGCTCAAAAGCTCACTAGAGTGTCTATTTTGCATCAAGTCTTGTGCACTTTTCAATCAACAAATTAATGCGACACCATCGAAAATTTTAAAGAAAAATACTATTCATGCTTACCTCTTTCATGCATTAAAACTCAAAACAAAGATGTATCCCTAGCTTACAAGGTATTCAAAGATATTGAGAAGACTTAAAACGCAAGAATATTCAAATTAAAAACATGCCAAAATCCTCCCCCACACCTAAATAATACATTGTCCTCAATGTATCAACAAGTAAATGGCTCACAAAAAATAATAATAATGAAATGAAAAGTAAATGAGAAGGGAAGAAGAAACTCCCCTAAATGTGAGCAGTGTGGACCCGAATGAGCTAGGGAGAGGGTGCCAAAAGAAAGCTGAAAAATGGCGCGGGCACGTTTTATTGAAGTTAATCTCCTGTCCGAAATATAGCTTCTGCATCAAGAACATCTAAAAGCTTAAAATGAAATTAACAAAAGCAAAGAAAACCAAAAATAATAAATAAATAAAAACTCAAAAGCAAGAATAAAGAAAATATTTGGGTTGCCTCCCAATAGTGCAAATTTTTTACGTCGTTTTGCTCGACAAAGTCGCAAAGCGAATAAATCATCCAATGCCTTTTAAATTAGATTGTGCATCTAATTCTAGCTCATTCCCAATACTTCCTTGGGCACAAACATCCTGCACAATAGAGTCAATCACATCAATCTGACAAAGAGAATGCACATCAGTAGGGTGTTTCACAGCATCAAATATGTTAAACTTAACAATCTCTCCATCAAACTCGACAGAGAGAGTACCCTCATCTACATCAATTTTTGTTTTGGCAGTTTTCATGAAAGGTCTTCCTAACAAGATTGAAGCTGATTTTGAAGAAGGATGACCTTCCATCTCTAAGATGTAAAAATCTACAAGAAATATAAGCTCATTAACCTGCACCAAATCATCTTCCACAATCCCAAGTGGGTGAATATAAGAATGGTCAGCCAATTGAATAACTACACCAGTCTTTTGCCAGTCATTTAATTTTAATTCTTGGTAAACAGAAAATGGCATGACATTAATTGAAGCTCCTAAATCTAGCATAGCATGCTCAACTTTCTTTTCGCCAATCACACAAGGTAATGAAAACATACTTGGATCCTTGCATTTTTCTGGCATATTCTTTTGTAAAATTGCCGACACATTCTTACTTACCTCCACCTTCCCCTTTTCTTTCATCTTCCTCTTGTTGGTGCACAACTCTTTCAAGAACTTTACGTATTTGGGAATTTGCTTGACCGTATCCAACAAGGGGATGTTAATTTGCACTCTCCTAAACGTGTCCAGAATCTCTTTTTCTTGCTCATCTTCTTTTGGTTTAGCTAACCTGCTAGGAAAAGGAGGTGTAGGTGTGTAAGATGAAAGAGATAAAGGAGGATCGAATTTTACCCCACGCCTTGTTTTAGATGGCGCTTCTTCATCTTTATCTCCCTTGGCCATTTCAGCTTCTTTAGGTGGAGTTGACCCCGAAGGAATTTCTTTTCCGCTTCTCAGTGAAATTGCACTACAGTTCTCCCTTGGGTTGACTTCTGGCTGTGAAGGTAACTTTCCAGAATTTTGAGCTTCCAACTTACAAACTGACGTGGCCAATTGAGTAATTTGGTTGCCTAAATTCTGGATGCTTGTCCTTGTTTCCTGCTGAAGCTGAAGAGTACTATTAGCAAGATTCTTAACAATATCTTCCAAAGACATACCTGAGTTGGGAGCTTGAGTCTGTGTAGGGATTGGAGGTGGTCTAGTGAAGTTTTGAAGAGGTGGCCTTTGTTGTCCTCCTTGGTTTCCATGGCTAAAGTTAGGATGATCCCTCCATCCAGGATTGTAGTGATTCGAATAGGGATCATAGTTTCTTTGAGCGTGACCAGGAAACCCACTTATAGCATTGGCTTCTTGTGTGGAGTCTTGTTGCAATATGGGGCACATATCAGTAGGATGCCCGTGAAGTGAGCATATTCCACACGCTTTTACTGTTTGCAATTGCCCTACAGCCATTTGACGGACCAAAGCAGTTAAATCAGAAATTTGATTTTTAAGATCGCTTACCTCATTGACTTGCTTGATAGATCCTCCACCCGCTCTTGTACCAAATTGCTGAGAAGTTTCAGCCATATTTGAAATCAATTGTTTGGCTGCTTCAGGTGTTTTATTCACTAAAGCTCCACCACTTGTTGCATCAATCATACTCCTATCCATTGGCAACAATCCCTCATAGAAATATTGGATAAGGAGTTGATCAGAAATTTGATGGTGGGGAAAACTTGCACATAATCTTTTGAATAGTTCCCAGTATTCATACTGGCGTCTCCCAGTGATACGTGATGCCATAAATCTCCTTCCTAATACTAGCAGCTCGAAAAGCAGGAAAGAATTTTTCCAGAAATAGCCTTTTCATCTCATTCCATGTGGTGATAGAACCGGAAGGTAGATAATAGAGCCAATCTTTAGCAGTCCTTGAAGAAAGGGAACGCTCTAAGGTTGATTTGCTCCTCGGATACACCATGTGGTTTCATTCCAGAGCAAACAATGTGAAATTCTTTCAGATGCTTATGAGGATCTTCACCTGCACAACCACGAAAAGAAGGAAGTAAATGAATCAAACCAGATTTTAATTCAAAATCATTAGCAATATTAGGAAAAGTAATGCATAGGGGCTGTTGATTCAAATCTGGTGCGGCGAGTTCTTTGAGAGTTCTGTCTGCCATCTTTTCTTCAACTTCTGCAAAAATGGATGTACCACCAGTAGTTAAATCTATCTCTGCTTCTTCCTCAAGACGACGTTTCCTCTCTCTAGTCTCTTTTCTCAATTGACGCGCTGTCCTCTCGATTTCAGGATTATACTGTAAATTAGTAGCCTGAGAAGAACGAGTCATAAACTAAATCAAACAAACAATTAAACAATGAGAAACTAAAATTAGCTCCCCGGCAACGGCGCCAAATTTGACAGAGTTGTCGAAGTCCTTCAAAATAAATACTGATTCACCTAAATTAATTTGTAGAAATAGTGGAACCAGGTCGAATCCCAAGAGAACTATGCATTTAATTTCTCAAAGTTTAAAACAAAAATCAATTTCCCAAGATTTCTAGGTTTGCAAGAGATTCTGCCTCCAAACGGATAACCGTTTAGGGAAACCAGTTAGCCGTTTATTGTTTGAAAAATTCTGGGAGTTATCCGACTAACCGGATAAGGGATCCGGCAAACCGGTTGTGACTAATGTGGTTGGAATGATTGATTGGCGGACGAGGGAAAATCGGAAGACCGGTTACGGGTTTTCAGCCTTCTGGAACTTTTCGGACAACCGGTTAAGGAAACCGGAAAGCCGAATGTCGATTCTCTCGGTTCTGGAGCTTATTCGGCTAACCGGATGAGAGAAATTCGGAAGACCGGTTGTGGGGTTCTCTCCTTTCTGACGCTAGTCGGCTAGCCGGTTAGGGAAACCGGTAAGCCGGTTGCAGTTTCTCTCTTTTCTGATCACTAACGGTTAGCCGGTTAGGGGAAACCGGTAAGCCGTTTTGCTGGATTTTAAGTTGTTCTTTTTAACAAGAAATTGATAAAATAAAATAAAATAAAATAAAACAAGATTTTAAAATTAAGCAAGGGAAATCAATCTTACCAAACTTCCAATCCAAGGGTGTAAATTCCATCTAATTGCAATTTTGATCATAGGCAAAAATATAAATTACTCAATCCAAGAACTTAGTCTACTTAATCGGAAAAGCCGTAGAAAGTAATTATTCTCCTAATATAATAGACTCAAACAATCGCTCAAATCCAAACTTATCACTAATTTAACTGGGCATCATCGTTCCATATCAAATTAAGTGATAGCTTTAAGAATAGTGAGAATGACTAAAACAAGATCAATTAATTCAGATTACTCCAATTTAATCAATGTTGTATTTTTATTTCCCTAGAGCCTATCATGCAAGCTATGTAATTGTGGCCATCAATATACACACACATGAGCCAACTCTTTGCTACTCAATTCAGTCATTCATGACAATTACGGATCACAAACTCCCGATAGAAAAATAAATATTGAATTAAGGCGTCAACTCAATCAATATAAATAATTCATAGAAAATAAGAACAAGAAAATAAAAATTACTTGGATTGAAGAAATTCTGGTTAAGTCCAAAGCCTCACAAAATTACAATTGGAATTGATTTACCCTTGGACTGGAATTAAAACCTTAGCCACGCATGGTGGCCAAACAATTCAAAAGAAATTTTTTAAAGAACAGTTGCAGCAGCCGCTGCTCTCTCACTTTGCTCACGCCTCTGGCCTTTTTGTTGTCTTCTTTTTCTGTCTCTTGACTTCCTCACGTTAGCTTCCTTTTATATTGCTCTCTCTCACGTTAGCTTTTGTCTTCTTTTATTGCTAGCTTTCCTTTTTCCTTTTGGTTTCCTCTTCTTGCTCCCTTTCTTTTTCCTTGCGGTTTCTTCTTCTCTTAATCTTAAGCCAATCCTTCTCCAATTCGATTGCTAAGGAACTGTCTCCCTCAAGCCGATGGTGGCCTGTGTTTGCAATGAATTAAGTCCTTTTTGTCCAAATTCCATCATAACGTCCATGTTTCAGCTCCTAAGTCAAATCAAACACAATTTCCACAAATTAGCACAAAATCAAGCAAAATATGAGGAAATTAAACAAAATATAATATGACTATTTATGACTTATCATGTACACCAAGCATCAAACGAATGGAATTGCATAACTAATTAAATTAAAAACCGATATAAAAGTGAGAACTAGAACCCCATTTTTTAGTGCAACCAATCCGCGAAAGTTCTAAAAAAAATCAGTTATGTGCAATTCGATAAGTAGCAACACAATGTTCTTATTGCAAATCTTCAGGCTTGGAATGAAGGAGGCTTCCTTATCTTGGTAGCCTGCTCGAAGCCATATGCAACCTCTATAAGCTTTGCCTCTGTGCCCTTTAGTCCACCAAAGTAAATACCAAAAGGCACACCCTTACTATCATATCCATGAGGTACACTAATACCAGGCAGCCCATCAATTGCAAGAACATGAGAAATGTCATAACCAGGAGTCACCAATGCATCTAGCTCTTTACCCCTCATCAACTTCTCGAATCCGTCTCTAGAAAGTTTTGTTAAATTTCGCAATATGGCTTTCACATCAATGTCAATTCCATCTATAGCCTCTGCCATTTCAAAAATAGATTGGCCATATTGCCAAAGCATTTCCTTCACAACCAATTAATAGCTTCTTGTCAAAGTTTCGTGCCTTTTTTTCTTCTATTAATCGAACTCGGGTGACTCTGGATGCAAAGTGCATTCAGAGTCTGCCGAGCTGTGCCCAGCGGTGATGTCAAGTATGAACTGAGGATACATAAACAGAGGAAATTGATTCTAATATACTTACCAGCTCTGGGAACTTTTTGCTGAATGCGATAACATCAGCTAAAGATCTCACTGGGGAAGTCATTAGTTCCTGAAGGTATGCATTTAAGGCCTACTTGAACTCGGCTGCCAATATTGCCAATATTTCACCATTTGCAATTGAATTCAATATAGCCTCAAGGTTGTTAATTTCAAAATTGTCTAACCAAATTGCACCCTGTGGTCTTAATTTACACAAAAACCATGACATATTATTATGATTATTTTGATCATGCTTGACAGACTGAGTACAATTAGTTGATGTCAAAAACTGACTATGTTGGTACCTTAGTATCCGGACATGGTGCTCAAATGCTTCAGTAACTTCTGAACTGATGGTAAAATTAGAGCCTGAATTCCTCACAATCCCCAGTCTTTTTCCTTGGAGACCATGAGGCTTAAGAAACTGTTTATAGCCACCAGGTGGGATGTATTTTGATGCTTCTCTGGTTGCTTCATCTTTAGCATCAAATCCTACGATGGCATCAAGAACATAAACAGCGTCTGCTACTGTCCTGGAAATAGGCCTGTAAAAATCCAACAGTGCAGAGTCCTCTGTTAATATAAGTACTTGTACTGCTATTTAGAGAAACTTAGAATCAATTACCCAAGGGTGTCTAGTCTGGGAGAGACTGGGATGACACCGTCTCTGCTGATGAGGCCAACGGTTGGTTTGATTCCTACAACTGAATTAGAACCTGAGGGGCACGAGATGGAGGCATCAGTCTCAGTCCCCAGTGACACTGCCACCATATTTGATGCCGCTAATATAGCTGATCCACTGATTGACCCGCAAGGATCCGCCTCTAAAACATAAGGATTCTGCATAAAAGTTAGTAACAAAAATGCATCTAATATTTGAGTTAAATCAACAAGTATCAGGATTCTGTTCTGCATGACTTATTAGTTTTGTTTTTCACCTACCTTTCCTTGGCCGGTTCTAGCACACAACCATTAGGTGATTCGAATGTCCTAAAATGCGCCCATTCGCTCATGCTAGCTTTTCCCAAAATAATAGCCCCAGCCTCAAGCAACGTGGTGACAACAAATGCATCTGGGGCAGAGCCGAACAGGGCGACTGGACCAGCGGTTGTGTTCATTTTATCTTTGGTTGCAATATTGTCCTTGACCGAAATTGGAATGCCGTGCAAGCCAAGCTGTGATCTTGGTGCTTTCGCCTTACGCTCTCGATCAGCCTTGTCAGCTTGGTTGATTGCATCAGGATTCGCCTCTATGCTTCCTCCGAGAAGCGGGTTGAGTCTGCCGACTTCTCTGATGCACATCTCAACTAGCTGCCTTGATGTGAGTTGGTTTTGTTTGAAAGCAAGTTGAAGGTCTTCTATGGTGGCTTCTTTCACAGAAAATTCACGGCTCTCTGCGGCCAGCGACCCCGATGAGTATACTGCTAGAATTATCAAAGGCAGTGATGAGAAGATAGGAATGTTCAGTTTTGAAGATTTGGTAGCCATAATAGAGCTGTGTGATTCAATGAATATGCAAGAATTGCTCTTAATAATTAGTAAAAAATCAACTAGACATGCATCATCTGCGTCCTATAATATTCAAGTCAATTGGCAATGGCATAACACGAGGATTTTTCACTTTCGTAGGCACATAAAATTAGTAATTCTTCTTTCCTTAATAATCATGTCAGCTCTATGATTTGCCTTTAAATAAAAAGTATTTTAGTTTGAAGACTTCATAGTTGTACTTATTATATTTATAAAGCTCTCCTGCGATACAAAATGCAGAAAATATTCAATTCATCACATCACAGTTCATCAACTTGTCTTGTTTTATAATCTAACTCGAATATAGGCTAATTTCCGATTGTAAAATACCCTCAAATTATTATAAAATTCAATTTACTCTTATTTTTGTTAAGAAGACAAAAAAATTTTATATTATCGCGCCTTCATTTTTCTCTCATCTTTTGAATAAAAATATTTGGATGATATTTTAAAGATAGTTACTCGCTGAATTAAAAATTTGAAATTACGTCATTGATATTTGCTTTTACCTCGATTTTGGTTAACTGAACCAGTACATTAAATTAGTTTTCAAGGATAAAACCTAGTCACAAAAACCTTAGTAACTCTTGTGAAGTTTCTCAGCTAGAAAATAGAATTTGGATTTCGAGCTGACATTAGCTTTGTGCTGATGTTTTATAAGGTGATGATCCGGAGTTATTTGTCCGTGTGTCGCTTTCCTATTGGCCAGCCTGTATTCCAAGTAATAGTAGCCGTTTAAGGTTTTATCTACAAATAATAATTCTAGACATCCTAAGTATGAGAACTTTTATCTTAAGTGTTCATGTGTCACTCATTAATTAAATAAGCAATTTCCTAACTTACAAAATTGCTTATTATTTCATTTTACCATAATCCAACGATTGAATGTGACAGCATACTACAGCCGGGAAGTGTAGCAGTGCTCAACTTATTATTGTATTTCTTTCTAAACATTTCCATCAAAGAAAATGAAAGGGAATCTATGTTTTCCATTTTTCTCTTGGGACCAGATACTACCAATGACAATGCAGACAGCTCAAGAAACTATATTCCAATTTTGTTCGTGGAGTAGCTATCGGAATCTTTCGATCGAAAATAAAACAACAATGACTTCTAGCCAGCACAGAAAGCTAAAAGTAAGCACCAATTCACTTGCAATTGAAAGGTAGTTTGCTAATAATAAGATGAACTAGAATTTGAATTATTATTAGTCAGGTCCCTACTGTTTGTTGAAACACCAATAGGGTCCTTTTAAGTTTGCCAAAAGGCACCAAAACATTTCAGAATTGATTACAAACGGTAGTATCAGCGTCCATAAACAAATGACACACAAACCATCAAACAGAAGAAAATTATCTTTCGTCAATCCAAAATGGTGCAACAAAAGGAGGCCTCCTTATCATAGTGGTTTGTTCAAAAGCATAAGCAATTTCAATTAGCTTGGGTTCGGTACCTTTTAAACCGCCAAAACATATCCCGAACGGCATCTGATTGCCTTCATATCCTGCCGGAACAGTAATCCCTGGGTAGCCACCAAGAGCCAGCACAGGAATGACACGAGTACCTGGTGTCACCAAGGCATCCAATTCATTTTCTGTCATCAGCTTCTCAATTCCATCTCGCGACAGTTTTTCCATTAACTCAACTGCCTTCCTCTCTTTCTCTCCAAATCCACTCGTCTTCTCTGCAGATATAAAAGTTCCCTGACCATACTCTTTAGTTTTCTCCTGCATTGCACAAAGCCACAAATCAAAAAAGAACATTTCAATTTGCAAGGAAATGCAGTGTCTTTTCTCCATTGAGTCAAATCTATGTCTCAAGAACCTCTTTTTATGCCCGATGAAAAGTGACATAAAGATGTATGCTCATTTGACAACTGTGGTGCCAATGATCTACTGGTAAGCCAATTCGCTTTAGTTCATTTTGTTGGGGAAAAAAAGAAATTGACGTTAAACAGAGAATCAGGTGCATACCATATCTGCATTATTTTGATTAAAAGCAATAACGTCAGCAAGTGACCTCACAGGAGAAGAAACAAGCTCTTGCAGGTACTCATTTAGAGCAATCTTGAAACCAGCCAGCATTGCCGTCAGCTCCCCACTTTTACCAGGACTTGATATAACATCAACATTTGCCATTTCTAGATCATCCACTATAGTTGCACCGCTTTGTCTAGAAAATCTCAAAATAGAAACATTAATTATATCAGTGCTGCCTTCAGTAACTGCAAAAACAGCAAAAATTTATTTTATTTGATACCTTAGAGTATTAAGATGATTCTCAAAAGCTGTAATGACAGTAGATCCATTTAGAGCATTTGAAAAGAGATTTCTGACAACCCCTAATCTCTTCCCTTTAAGCCCATTTTCGTTGAGGAATTGCTTATAACCTCCCATGGGAACGTACTTCGCTGCTTCACTTGTTGCTTCATAATCTCTCGAGTCAAAGCCAACAATCACATCAAGCAAATAAACTGCATCAGACACTGTCCTGCTTATGGCTCTGTGATTTCACACCAATGAGGATTTATGATAAAGATCACAATGTAAATATTGTAACTCAAAATACATGCACATACGGAGACGTGTACTGTAGAAAGTGCAAGTTCAAAAAAGAAATAGTAGTTAATTTTTATGAATGAGTCGAACTCTAAAAAGTCAGCTGTCCATGCTATATAAAACCTCACCCAATGGTATCATGTTGGGGCAAAACTGGAATGACTCCAGCTCGGCTGGTGAGTCCAACAGTTGGCTTCAACCCGACTACAGAGTTATGATCAGCAGGACAGAGGATGGAGCCATGAGTCTCACTTCCAAGCGAAACTGTCACCATATTAGCAGCAACAGAAATAGCTGATCCACTGCTTGAGCCACATGGATCCCCTGATGGAAGGTAAGAATTCTGCAAGTTTTTTATATATATACACAATCTAATCAGTTAGAGATAGTTAATTACCCATCTTGATTCATTTGATCACTTTCAACTCACAACTTTTCAATAAAACTACAAAATTTATTGAGTGATCATGAAAAACTGTTATTAGATTTGTTAAGTGAGAGAACCCAACAAGATTTAGTCTAGATGATCAAAACTCATGACAGGACCCTTTCTATGGTTATTTATAATTCAGTATGGCCAATGGGCCGTGCCGGCCCATTGATATACAGCCCACGTCGTGCCGTGGGCCGGCACGGCACGGCCCATTAATTTGGTGGGCCGTGCCGTGCCCGTGCCCGTGCCGTGCCGTGGGCCGTGCCCAAAAAAAGCCCACTAATTTTTTTTTTCCCGTCATATGCCTGGCGTGCTTTGAAAAACCCACGTGCGTCTTTATTCAATGCCATGTGCGTCTTTTTTTTTTTACCCCACCAAATAATAATAATAATAACAACAATAACAACAACAATAACAATAATTATAATAAATTCATAATCATATTAATATTAACATTTTATTATTAGTTTATCACAATTTCACAACTATATATTTAATTTCACAACTATATATTTAATAAATAATTTTTTATTATTAAAGTTTTAAAAGTTTTTATTTATCACTTATAAATTTATGATGTTTATAATTTTATTTATTAAAATCATGATATTTATTTATTAATTTAATAAATTATAAACATAAAAAATTAATTAAATAAATATCATAAATAAAATTAAATATCATAAATAAAATTATTCATATAATAAATATCATAAATAAAATTATTAGAATCATGATATTTACTTATTCATTTAATAAATTATAAACATAAAAAATTAATTAAATAAATATCATAAATAAAATTACTCATATAATAAATAACAAAAAATTAGAATATTTATTTAAACTAAGATTTAAATTAATTTTTAAAAGTATATGGTAAAAAATATATTAAAATTTTAATTTCAAGATATTTTATTTTAATTTCATAATATTTTATATTCTTTTATTAAAAAAATTCTTTGATATATTTTATTATTTTAGTAGCGTCTTAACCTCTGGAGTAAAGCGTCTTTATTCACGTCTTTCTTGGTACGATCTTCAATAAATACTACAATAGTCTTGGAGTCTTTAAAGCGTCATAGAATTTAAGCGGCCGCATTACGTGCGATGCCGTGCCGTCTTGCGTCTGGACGTCGTTACTTGCGTCTTAAAATCTTTAGCGTCTTGGCCGGCCCGGGTGGTAATGTTATTATAATAAAAAAACCTCATTTTAATTATGTTAAGTATTAAGCTCTGACTCAATTTGTACAAAAGAATCTCTATTTGGAGAAAGACTTGCATACACTAGGTGCACCACCTCAGCGCGGTAGAAATTTTCCATATGGGTAGCAACCCACTATTTTTATTTTAAAAAATGAAATCTGCATAATTAACCTAGGTGAGTCCCACAATGGGGTTCACCTAACCAACCCAAACGGCAGGCTACCACTGGTCGGACACAGCACCTCAGCATTCTAAACCCAACGTACGCAAGTTTTTCACGTCAAATGCTGAGGTGGTGCCCCGACCAATGGGAACCTACCATTTGCGCAAGTTAGGTTGGTTCTGCTGTCCACCCAATATAATTCTAAAGACTTATTTTTGAAAAATAAAACATCAATGGCATCCCATAACCTGCCATATATTGACAGGTTTCAATTGATGAAGCACACGACATATGCAAGTATTTCTCCTATTTGACTAAATAATGAACAGTCATCATATCATACTCAAATAGTTTCTTTGGGTAACTTTTAAGGACCTCTTGAGGTTTGGCATATTAACACTTTGATAGAAAGTATCATCGTAATTACAGGTACCCCCCGACGTTTGTACACAATTAGCTTGAGTGTTTACGGACTGAAAAAAAGTCAAAAATACTCCTAGCTACAAAAAACTTTGACAGCCACAACTTGTTTGATGATAGTAACCATAATTTTCCATCAAATATCACATGAGAGCACTAAAAGTTTAAAACAACCAATGGAAAAAGTAAAATATAAATTAAGAAAATCCATACTGCTGCCAATATTACTGATTGAATATTTCCAGCAGCAGTGGCTATAAATGCAGCCATTTTCAAGCCAAAAAATCACCATTGCAGCCACTGCTTCTTCAACTTTCTTCTCACAATTTCTTCCCTGATTGAACATTCACATCTCAAAAGCTCAATAATCAGTAAACTACTTCAATAAGACAATAACCAAACCATAATTCACTCTTCAACGCATTCAAAATACACAACCAGCACATCAGAATCAAATACACAAATCACTGCCAATGAAATATAAGAATAAACAAGAAATTGAACTGACATGGCTCAGATACTCCTTCCCCAAGGCTGGTAGAATATCATCAGATACTGCTGTTTTAAGTATAATAGAAAGATAATGAGCGATTTATGAATCATAATGCTTGCTTTACTTTCTGGCAGTGGCAGCTTCAAATTCAATAACAGTAAATGAACAATGGTTCATTCATTCTCAATGTAATTGTAAAGCAAGGACCAACTGTTCATCCATAGTGAATGTAATTGTAAAGCAAGCAATTTATAAATATTTGGACTTTGGAATTAGCATAATATTCCTTAGCCATTTTAGTTGAAGCTAAGGAAGAAAAGGAAAGAGTCTCTCCTTTTATATAATTTCAAGCCACAGGCCATGTGAAGAAGGCCGACTGGAACGTAAGAAAGAGTGATGCTGCCATAGCACAAGTCCACAGCATAACCACAGAACATTCACTCAGACCAGTGCGGACCAACTGGGTAGTGGTACACTGCCATACCAATTTCATAGCAAACAAAAATCAATTTATCATCCCCAGACCAAAGCACCACCGAAGCGACCTTTTTGAGCCCAAAAAAACAAGTAAATAAACCAAAGATTCCGCTTCATTGAAGTTTGAAATCAACAAAAACAGGGGGTAAAAAAAACAACCAATTTTGTTTACGTTCAACATAACTCACCCAGCAGCTCCGAGACCTTTTTTCTTTTTAATTCTTAGCCATCACAACAACCAAAAAACAGTGATTGTAACATGCAAGGGGTTTTTTTTTTTTCCCCGAAGACTAACCATTTTTGGGTTCCAATTCCAGTGGTCTCTGACGCCGGCCGCCGGCAAAATTCGCTCGACGGCACTCTCGTGCCACCACCATAGCTTGTCTTGTTCACACTTATAGCTTAAAATTACTTTAAGGCAGCAGAGCTTTTATGGTTACAAAAGCTTCTTCAGACCTTCTCAAGCTTGAAAATGGCTGTGGCCTGTGGGTTTCGTTTGATGAGAGAGAAAATGGGGATCTGTTTCATTTTAGATAAATTGATTTCCAGAAAATAGCCTTTACACTTTGAGATTTGTTTTGAATTTTCTTTGATTTTTATTTACGAAATAATTAGTTTACATGTACAATGGCAGGGGAGGATACGGTAATTACGGTGATACCTACTGTCAAAGTGTCAATAAGCTAAATGTGGGGGGACGTCCCTGAAATTTAATCCAATGAAAGATGATTACTGACCTTGGCTTGCCCTGCTCTAGCACACCAGCCATTAGGAATCTTGCCCAGAGCCCGAAAAGAGTACCACTCGGTGAGACTAGCCTTTCCCAAGATCACAGCCCCAGCGCCCCTCAGCCTCTCAACAACAGTGGCATCACGGGGGACCACTGACCCCACCAACGCATAAGACCCAGCACTCGTGTTCAACTTATCTTTAGTTGCAAACGTGTCCTTCAGCAGCACCGGGATCCCGTGCAGCTCCCCTAAGAATCTACGGCCCTGATTTCTCTTCCTCTCCAAATCAGCCTTCTCCGCTTGACTTCTCGCATCTGGGTTCACTTCGATCACGCTTCGAAGCCGAGGGTTCAAAGTCTCGATCTGGGTTATGTAGAATTCCACGAGTTGCGTTGACGTGAGTTTGTTTTGGTCAAAGGCCGTTTGGATTTCGTCTATTGTCGCTTCTATGATTGTGAATTGATCTTGGCCGTTGATTGGGATGAATAATAACAATGTTAAGACGGCGGTGATCGAGAACGAAACGGAAGTTGCTCCATTGATCGCCGTTCCCATTAACATTTTAATTTTGGTCAACGTGGCTACGAGCACAACTAGTTAGGAGCTGTGGTGGTTATGAAGCTTATAAATAAGGATCTCTCTAACGTACATTTTATTAATGTTACAGCCACTTATGGGTGGTGTGGAGCCTACTCATGTGAGAGGAACACCGTATATGTAATGTATGGTAGCGTTTGCCTATAAATAAATCATAGGTTATTTTTAATTGATGGGTTACTCTTCAAAGGCAGAAATTTTTTAATCCCCACACAAAAAGTAACCGATCACCTTTGGAATTGACAACAAAATTTAACATCCCACAGATTGTTTAAGCTCAAAATTATGGATTTTATCCTCTCCTAATTTAATTTTTTTCAAACCTATTATGACACATGGCAACTACAACATTACAGGGATTAGATTCATTTATTTATATTTTTCATCTTAATAGTATCGCAAATAATTTTTTTTTAAACAAAAATCTAACTGCAAAAAGAATCTCAATTTATATAAACTTGACCTTCTTCTGTACTATCTTCAGAGCTAGCAAATTGAACCCATTATCTATATTTGTAATATAAATCAAATATAAAATTTTAATATCGCCTCAATATTTATTATAAACTTTCGTTCAAATTTATAAATTTCAAATTAAAGATCTAAAATCATTTGATCATAAAACACTTTTTTGTTCTTTATTTTTTCTGTCCAGAAGTATATCAAACATATAAAACACTTTTTTGTTCTTTATTTTTTTGTCCAGAAGTATATCAAACATCCAAGAAGTAAAAATTTATGTGATGATAAAAATGGAAAAACTTAATGTGGAAAGTAACTTATAATTATGGAAGCAAAAATATTTGTTTTATCACCTAATAAAGAGAAAAGTAAACAATGAATAAATATCAACCATTCAATGTCGTAGTTGACATGTGTAATAATCTTATTAAAAGTTTATGAGAAATTAAATTAGAAAAGCATCCAAATCTCAATTAAGTGTATTTTTATTCATAATCACACACCAGGTAATATAACTGAATCTCAATCATTAATCATGACACTGAAAATTGTTCAATATTTAATACATGCATATATAGAGCGCTGTAGCTAATTAATATCATGAACAAATATCACATAAAAATAATATGGCTGTAGAGGCATGAATAATATAAGATATGACTGTGTAGGCATGAATGATATAAAAGCAAAGTTGAGCAGATAGCTAGCATTGGATCCTATCACTTGCAAGGAGTGAATTTGCAGGTGACTTTGCCGGAGCCGGAATTCGCCCTCATGAACCGAAAAGCAGTAAGAAGTGCACTCCGAGGAGAGCCCATTAGTGCATAATTCATATGTGTGACAACACTTACTGAATTGTAAGGGAACTGAAGGCTATTATAGGAGTTGAGAAGAGCTGTTGTTGATTCCCTTAGGAGAGTCCTGTAGAGATCCCCTCTCCCTTGCAGCCCTTGCCACAATGTCACGTCCGTCCCGTATCGCCTTGCGGCAAGTGGTCCGAAAGCAACTGCTACTTTGGTATCTTGGTTCAGTGCCTTCCAGTAGCATTTGTACTCGGGCATTGTCCAGCTCCTGGGAAGAGCACAAAATGTAATGTTCAGTAGCACATGCTTGATTGGCAAAATGTTATTAGTTTGAGGTTCCCTACTGTAACATAATTAGGATTTAGCCATATGATTCTAATAAGCCAGCTACCCAACTTGAAGCTCTAAAGTATTCTACAAGATATTTATGAGACAACACAAGTTCTTCTTGTGAACCTCCATTTGATTTATTGATGTCTACAAATTCCGTGTATTCCAGTTCCAGCTGTATGGCCTTTTTGGTTCTAATATGTAAGCTCACGCCCATACTTTTATCCAGTACGTGAATCACATGTGTAGTCACTTTACCTAGAACAATTTCAGAGCTCAATTTTGTTGTACGTGAATATGCTTTCTAAAATACTGCATGCTAGGCCCACTTGTCAGCTTGCAGGTGCATTCACACATGCGAAGCAAAATCCCAGATCTGTAAGCATAAAGCTTACTTGGCCAAAATGGATTCTATATTAGTTGGTATTTGATGAATTATGCTAATTAATGATTACAGGAAATAAAAATTTGGTACTTACTGATGTGGACATGCCGTTGCCTCCACAAACGGCATTGGTGGCATTGGAGGCAAATGGGGCAATGGAGGCAAATGGGGCAACGGTGGCAAAGGTGGGAATCGAGGCATTGGTGGAAGCCTGAAAGGCGGAGGAGACCTCGGCCGTGTGACAGGTGCCGGAGGTGTTGTCGGTGTGGCTGGTGGAGATACTGGGTTGGCTGACCTTGGGCAAAATGACATGGGCTGAGCAGGCTGAGTGAGCAAAGAATCCACGGAATACATTTCCACATCAAACATCCTAAATATTAGCCTAAGATTTTGGGCAGGACCAGCAGCTGCACCGCAACCTGTGGACCCTTGTTCACTGCCTGATGATACCTGAGCAAAACAACTACCCAAGTTTGGGGTGCCATCAAATCGCATCACATAGTATCCAAACAAATTTGTTGTCTCTTCCCTTGACACTGTGGTTTGGCCGTTGCTATCAGCACAGGTGACCCTGACTTTCATTCCTGTGAAAACCAAATGAATTTTTTAGTTTATTTGATGACTCTTCAGACCATGTGCTCCTGTGCTGTTCACATGTCACAGTGTCATTATGGCTTCAAATAAGCTCAATGACAGTATTTAAGCAACTACAGAAGCAAAACATGCTCCAAACAACCATTTCACACTGCTCCAAGGCAAGCTAAAGAATCAAATCAAGCAGTTGTGCAAGTCATGATCACCAAATGAAAATAGTGGAGCATGCTCATGGTATTAAGCATTCAAGATTGCACAGGAACTAAAGTGTGCTTAAAATATTCCAAGTAATTAAGTACAGTTTGAAGTAGTAATTAAATACAGTTTGAAGTGTGCTACAATGGGTCTCTTGGATAATTAGTATCGAACGTTATGGAGGAATACGACAAACATAAATGTCACCTCTGACAATAGTACAAGAGGTTTGGGATCGAATCTGACTCACATCAAAGTTACTGTTATGAGAAAATATGGACAAAACTATGGGAAAAAAGAGCAATAGATGAATGGAACTTATTAGTATTAGGTCTCACCATAAATAGGATAATCAAAGAGAGAGATCTGGCCATCCTTGCATTGGTCGCAAAAGACAGCGCCAGTAACCATGGCATATGCTTGAGCCCCATGAATGGCTGCTGCAGTTATGAGCAATGCAGCAAAGAGAAGCCTGTGTGACCAATCCATGAAACTTGAAAGTTGTTTGCTTTACAGACAACCCAATGCATCAAAAGTAATTTTAAGAACAAAGAGAGAACTTTTTCTTTGCGTGATTGCTCTTGCACTTGTCAGGACCAGTAAATTAATACGGAGTAGTGTTCTTTCTTTTTCAACTCTCAACTGCCTCTATTAATGACTGTTTGAAAAAACTGTTTTATGAAAACTAAAATGAACATGAGATAGTACTTCACAGGGTCATTTAACTCTTGCTGTCTTTTGCTGTGGCATTACATGAGTTGTTGGTTCAGGTTTTAATTTTTTGACATTTGTCATTTGAAATTAATTTTCAAGATTCAAGAATGGAAAGAATGTCATGCCATTTTTATTTCATGCAAATTCATGATGAAGTGACTGGCATTAACTTTGGCAATCAACAACCACACATATGAAATGCCATTACATATTATGACGGCCATTAATGAAAGATGCTTGTGTATTGGTGAAAAACTGGTAACTTGTAATGTAATGCTTGTACTTTAGTTGTGAGAAATAATATGCCACCCCTTTTGGATGAGGTTAATGGGTGAAAGCTAGCTATAAGCTATTTAGTATTCTTCCCAATTGTACGGCATCTATCTCTCATTAGGCTGTTATCGTTAAAGCAACAGTTCGGTGCCCAGAATTAATATTGGCATGACGTGTAAAAGCACTCGCTGGTTACTTTTCTCACCTCTAGGAGCGTTTTTCTGTAATTCAATCAATTCTTATAAAAATTAATGATATTCATCACCATAATTTATTTCAAAAGATTGGTAATATTCATCGTTGACATTTAAAAATAATTAAAAAATTATTTTTAAAAATTATAAAAAATCTTCCACCACTTAATGAGCATATGTTTTCTTATTCGAGATGAATTTTAAAGGATAAGTTTTAAGATATCGAGCATAACATTGATACCATAGATAATAAGAAAAAAAGTACTATACTGTTTTTACATCCTGTGGCTTCGTAGGTACTAACTGGTTAAACTTAGAAAATTATAGAGGTGAAACAAATTTTCAGGTGTCCAATCTTTAACCGACATCAATATTAAAGTGGAAGTTTTGCCGCATTTATGCAATACAACTAGTTAACATAATGCCAATGCTCATGAGCTTCCTATCATGGGTTGACAAAGTTCTAAATTCTAATCGCAGCACATCGGCTAGTGTAAGCACTATGTTTATAACTCTTGTATTTCTGCTTAACTTTGAAATCAAAGTTGTTAGAATGGGTGGTAATAAGCCCTACTTTACGTGGCTGCTAATATCTATTAACTACTGACTCTCTTATACTGGATAGTTAGTAATTTCATTTCATAATAATTGAGATACTATCCCACCGCATCAAACCCCAAATATATACCTAAATCCTCTTAATATTCCAAGCATTTACGAGCTTAATCAGCAAAAACACGGGAAATGTCTATTATGTTTGAATGTACATGCTTCATCCCAATCATGAATAGATATGGCAACCATATGGTACATATCATCATGGACATGATGAATTCAAATAAATTATAAACGAAGCCAGCGTATTACATTCTTACCTAACTCAATTAAAGCAGTAAGTTTTATATTGGAGCCGAAGAAGAGACGTGGGCAACCCTGAAGCCAGCCGTTACCTGATGAAATTTAGCCGATGGGTAGGTGTCAGTTGGCCGTAAAAGTTACCTGGAGCATTCATGAGAATATTGAGTTTATGCTCATTTTGTCAATGCTACGTGAAGCAGCCATTTTGACATTTTGTCATCTGTCGTTTTGGAATTGGAAGTGTCGTGGCTTATAGCCAAAATTGCTATCAAATAAAAGCATTAAGTAGTGCATAGTGCTTACCATCAGCTGTAAAAATTAGTCAGATTAATTGCTACAAACAGACTGCAAGTATTTACCGAATACTTTAACAACGCAACCATCAAACAATCAAAAGAAACGAGCCTTGTGTCCCCTGTAATTTTAAAACATTCCCAGTTTATGGAAAAAGAGAGGCAGGAGGATGATGCAATGGAAGTTTTTTGTCCGAGGTGAAGTGATTCATTAATGGAATGATGATGAGTACAAGTGTTCACTTTAAATATGGTGTAGTTCGGAGGCCGAGTCAATAAACACGAAAGCCGAAGATAAAAAAGCAGAAACTGTAGGATCGATCAGCAGTAGAACAATTACAGCAACATGCCAAAATGAAACTATCCCAGCAACTAAAAATACAGTATGGGACTCCACTAACCACAACGTGCAACTGTGCAAGTCAAATTTTCCTGGGACAGCGAGAGATGACGACCTACAAACTCCATTAGCATATATGCTCCATAATAGGAGCCCCCTACGTTACAATTACGGTGAGTTTACTTACCGGATTGTGGAATCAAAATCTGGAATCGGAATGATTGACGCATTTATTTGATAAAAATAAAACGGGAATCGGAATCGGAATCGGAATCGGAATAGTGGGACCCACATATATTTAGAAATGAGGAATGGGAACTTGATTCCCATGAGGGAGGCGGGAATCAAGTTTCCATTCCCGGAACTACCTATTTTACCCCCAATCAATTGTCAATATTCTGAAAATATCCTCATTTAGATCAAAAATATAAATACTGAAAATTAAAGAAAAAAGACAAAATCCCTATAACACATTTCTTCCCCTCTTCGAACCCGTTCTTCTTCTCTTCAAATTTGGACGTCGTTCAGTGCTGAATCGCCGTCATCGTCACTTCTGAATCGCCGCCCGTCACCGTCCAGCTGGTCGCTGTCGTTGGCTCTGAAATTGTCGACTCCTGGTCATTGATCTCGGCGTGGGTCTGTCGTTGCCGGTTTTGCCTCTCGTTCCCGGTTGTGGTCGCCGTCATCCTTGTCTTCACCTCCCGTTCACTGTCGACCGGAAGCTTCCAGTCACCATCCTCACAGCTGCAGGTATAAGTGAACTCTTCAAATTGATCTTCATCATTTTTTTAGTTAATTATATGATTATTTATTTAATTATTATATTATTTGATTTGATTGATTATTAAATAATTATTTTGACACAAAAATTGTAGCATGAATTGAAGATTAACATGAACAAAATTGATGCCTACCGAAAAAAAAATTATTTATATGTTTGTCCGAGACTTGGTAGATTAATTTATTTAGATTAATTAAATATAGGATTAAATTTATTTAGATTAATTAAATATATGTTTGTCCGAGACTTGGTAGATTAATTTATGTTTAATTAAATATAGGATTAAATTTTTTTAGATTAATTAAATATATGTTTGTCTGAGACTTGGTAGATTAATTTATGTAGATTAATTAAATATAGGATTAAATTTTGCGCTATGCTTGATTAATTCACAAACAAAAAATTAAATATAAAATTTATTCTATACTTGATTAATGACTATTTTGATGATTAAATTTTTGTAATGTGATGAATGGTGACTGCAGCTAAATTTTGGGCTTACATATGTTGTTTTTGAGCTTACATATATTAGATAGAGTTAATTAATATGATGGTTTGATTACTGCACTTTCTAGTGATAGGGAAATAGTTGATTTACAAGGTAAGTTATTTGGAGAAATGAGCAAAATTGAAGGCTTGGCTAAGAAGGAAAAATATGACGCCATTAATATGTTCGCCTCGAAACATGATTTGCTCCGTGTGTTCTTTACCTTACCTGATCACCTCAAGAAAGGATACGTGTTGCAAATACTTGGTCGTGGGGTGTAGTCTAATGTTAGTTTTGCTGATGTAGCTTTGTATTTATGCTGCTTTTGGGATTTTAAACTTATATAACTATTTAACTTATTTAACTATGTGATGAGATTTTATGTGACTTAATTAATCTTATGTTGGTGGAACATATATTGTTGTAAGAATTATTTTGAACCTAAATATGTATTTTATGTTGGTGGAATTTTATGTGACTTATGTTGGATTTTTATGTTGGTGAGACTTTATGTGTTGGTGGAACGTATATTGAGTTAAAGAATTATTTTGGCAACTTGCTGGAAAAGTTGTTGGAAAAGTGTTGGTGGAACATATATTATAAATGCAAAATTGGCCATGTCATGCTCGGCTCCAAATGGTTTTAGTTTTACGTTGGGCAATTCAACTTTAGCCAGTGAGCTTGGCTGTATTTGTTTTGGCTTGTAAAGGTCTGCTCTCCAAAGCTAAAAGCCATTAAAATCCAAATGGTTTTGTTTAGCTCCTCATGTTTGCTCTAGTTTCAAAATCACAGTTTTAATCAACAAGAGACAAGGGGCGTGGACTAGTCGAGAGACATACGCCGGGTCACAACAATTAAAATATATAATTCATAATAATAATAAATATCAATAAAAAATTATAATTATTGTTGTTATTATTATTAGTAGTTTAATATTATTTTTTTAACAATAAAAAATAATAACAATAATAATTATTTTTTTAACAAAGAATAATAATATATAACTATAAATTAATAAAATATAATAATTAATTAATTATTATGAATAATAAAACTAATAATTATTTTTAATAGCTTATTATTATTATTATTGTCCTTATAATAATATTTTATAAATTTATTAATTTTTTTAAGTTATTTTATATTGATTTTAAGAATTTAAAACAAATTCGATTCCAAAGATAATAAAGTAAACAGATCAATTGATTTCATTCCGATTCCGATAGTAAACAGATCAATTGATTTCATTCCGATTCCGATTCCGATTCTAACAGCTTAAGTAAAGAACTTATTTTAATTTCTATTTTCCATTCTGATTCCAGCCAATTCTAATTACTATTTAGTAAACTCTAATTACTATTTAGTAAACGCACCATTAAGGTATAACCCCCCATAATATATCTTCATGATAGCTGACGACCTACAACGTGCAAGTCAAACTTTACTTATTTATTTTTTCCAAGACAATTATGTTCTTTGACTCATCAAGTACAGTAACCCAACTATGAACCCATCCAGGATAACTGCGCGGATCCTATATTTCATTTGGACGTAACTCCCAATGAAATATATTACATGAACATTTCTGAAAACAAGGAATTTCTATGCCCATCTAACCGCAAGCAGAGGATGTGGCCGTCCTTACCCGCAAATTCGTGATAACAAATGTGAGATTAAGTTGTGAATTTAAGAAAAACTGCCATCTCCTACAAAATACAAGTGATGTAACAATACAATCGAGTGGCTTCATCACAATCCTAATTGCTGCTATCAACAGTTTGCTCTAATCCCAACCAACACTTCTGTTCAACAAGTTCTCAACAAACGCATCAAAGAGCATTGCGGCAAGGAACACGTACAAATTATGATAACAGTAAAGGAAACGAAAATTATACATCAAGCAAAATATATGCAACAATGGAGGGCCGCATACAATGCTCAAATAAAACGGCAACAGTCATAGCCATCAACTAAATAAATATCCCTCAGTTTATTCGATTACCGTTTCAAAACAATAACGATCCACACTTACATTAGACCTCACTACGAAAATTAAACTCACCCAAAAAAAAAAAAAATACAAGGCACAAAATATCAAGATCAAAGTCAAGAACGAATATCAGCAACAACATAAATAATTCTGACGTTCAACACCCACTACAAAACAAGCCAAATTGGCCAGACTAGTGTAACTCTTTTAAGACCTACCAAAATTGTATAACTAGGACTCCCCACTGTATTTTTTAAGTCAAGCAAAGGACAAATAACAGTCTCATTAATCCAACACACTAGACTTTTAACAAATTCAATTGTTCCTTCCCTTGCTTTGCGTCAATCTCTATGTTCAATTCTCTTCAGTGTGTCCATTCTCCAATTTCTCTTCAGTATGTCCATTCTCAGATGTATCTTCAGTCTGTCCATTTTCAGCACTGGACCAAAGGAAAACATATTAGGTTCAGACAATTGGGAAGTTGTCAATTGCAGCAAACACATAAGCAACACCCATAAATATAATTCCGTCTAGTTACTGTACATGTACACAACCAAATTGATGTTCGTTCAAATACAAAGAGGTGAACACAGTGATATAAAAGCTTCCGAGCCCAGAAAAATTCAACCACAGAAAAAGATAATCACCGGGCACAAACTGCCAATGAAACAATGCATCTTAGGTAAACACGAAGAGAAAAAGCCAGATGGAGTTGAGAACATTCTAACATCAAAATTGGTTGAAATTACTGCTAAGTCTGTTCCTCTACATTACAAACACTAAAGCAACATTATGATTACTTTCTAGAATCAAGGAAGTCATGAACTTCTTCTATATTACTAGTAGCTATATTAGCTGAACTAGAAGTAATTGGGTACTTCCAATATTCTCGAAGGACTTCAATTTAAATAAGGAGACTTAATTTGAGTGTAAATTGCAGTTGAAACAAATGGATAAAACAGAAAGCTGTATTCCTTATCATAGCCCCAAAAGTAGATGCAGTTCCTCATTTGCTCTTATAGCTTATAAAAACCTTAGGTATGCCACTAAAACTGAAGAGGTAACATTATGATTTTGAAGTGGAACAAGTGAAACCAGCCATGGTGATTACATTAGTAAATTGTAGGATACATGTTACATTCGCTTTGGTTGAAGTTTTCAGCCAAGAAAAAATGCATACATACCCATCAAAGATAGAATACCAAAATCCAACATAACACAAAATAACACATTTGAAAGTAAACCAATACAAACAGAAATTTCCATGTTTACAGCCCTTTCCCAAATCACAACAACAGAAATGATTAAAGAGCAAATTAGTCATCTTCAAAGCAACTTTGAAAGCATAGAAAGAAGTAGCATATGCACAGACGACATAACGCAGACCACAAATTGAAGATCTGTCTCTCTCTCTCTCTCTCTCTCTTTCTTTCTTTTTAACCCTCAAGAATATTTAGGGAACTGTTTATGCTTGTTTTATAGATGGCTTATTTGTCCCCAGGATAACTCCTCCCACACCATGCAAGTATACTTTCTTTCTTGCAAAGACATATACTTCAAGCATTCACATCAAAATCAATTGAAAAAAACACAAGTACCGTCAAAATGAAATTGCATAAAAGCCATACAAGTAACACCCCAAGGACTTGCAACCAACCCAATGCAACATACTAACTGATTATGCTTATTGTTCCATGGTTATTGCCTTATTGGTAAGACTTTACCAAGAACCTACCAAAGTACTTGCGGTTCCACACAACCTTCTCATAAGTTTTAACCAAACAAAGAACAGCTTTACAAATAAACACAAGACAAATTCATCACATCCATTTGCAAACAGAAAACCATATCAATATTACATTACCGACAACTCTACCCCATCCATAAACAAAGCATCAAACAAAATATAGCTGCTTGTCATATAAATTTCAATCAAAATACAAAATAATCAATCAACAAACAAACCTTTGCCCTGTTGAATCCGATTCAGGCTCATTCTTTCTCCAACTCCTAGTCTCCGCAAATCCCCCTCGGCCATTACCAAAACCCCTCCTCCCCCCAAACGAGGTCACCTCACTCTTCTCCTCCTTAATTTTCACAGCCTCAAGCTTCTCATCAATCTCCTTCCAATCCTTCCCTTTCTCCGCCAGCACCTCCTCCCGAGGCCTTGCCTCCCCAAACGGATTTGCCCCCTTCGGTTTTGCCACCGCATTAACAGCAGGGCTAGCCCCACCACCCTCACTCGCAGTCACAGGCACCGAACGCGGCTGCAATACCAGCCTTGGCCTAGCCCTCGGCGTCAACTCACTGTCATTACCACTTTCCTCTTTCTTTCTCCCCCAATTATCCCTCTCCCCCCTATCCCTCGACAACGAATCAAAACTGCTCTTCCTTTCGAACCCAAATCTGCTACGCGGCGCCATTTCGGTTTTATTGGAAATCCAGCTGTCACTTTCATCAGCTTTCGACTGCGAATCAGAAAAAAACCCTCCCCCGCTCCGACCCGTCGGCGTCACCGATTTCTTCGCCGCCGCCCAATTATCGATCTCGTCAGCGCGTGACGGCTGCAATTCTCTATTTGACTCCCTATTTGAAACCCTAGAAGAGCCGCCGCCGCCGCTGCCCCACCGAGAATTCGACGAATCATCACCGAAATTGTTGCTCCCGTACCTGCTATTCGAGCCGTAGTTTTTAAATCCGCCGCCGAGGCGCGAGCGGTCGAGCTCTTCTGCGGAGCGCTGGCGCGGCCCCGTGGGGAGGGTGACGAGTTCGTCGTGGGTCAGGCCCTTCGGCTGGCCCGGCTTAGCCGCTAACGAAGAAGCCGTGTTGAACTCGGCCAACGAAAAGGTCTGGCCTTTGTTCTTCTTCTTCGTTTTAGTGGCGGCTGCGGCGGCGAGGGAAGGAAAATCGGCGATTTCGGCGTTGGTTTGTTTATCATCTTGTCGTTGTTGTTGGAGTTCAGCTTCGTGCTCTTCGGCGTCTAGAGCCCACGCGCCGGGCTTTCCCCACGGAGATGACACCGTTGCCGCCATAATTTTTTTTTTCTTTTCTTTCTTTTTCTCAAAATTTGCTTGCAATTTTTCTGCGTTAGCGCTGTTTGGAAGCAAAGAGGGGAGACGGTTGTGTGGTTTATATAGTAGGGATAAGAAGATGATCGGACGGTGGAGGATGAGTTCGGGAGATTCTGTGATGACAACGAATGTGAAACGTGATTCCTTTGTGCGATTTGGATTAGGAAAGTTTAAAAAGGAGTCATATCTATAGAATCGAGTTGATCAGGTGGGCGCCGCACGTTAGTGATACCTGATTGTCGTCTAACAACTCGATCAGATAATTTGTCACGCACCTGATCAAGACTCAGTATCGAATTATTTATATTTTCTAACAAATAATAATATTTTAAATAAATAAAAATTTTGTTATTTAAAAAAAAAAAAACAATTTGAACTTTGGAAATAACTTCTTATTAATATAAAAATTTTGTACTTCCCAATTTCATTGCAAGAGATTCATCTCAATTCTCGAAGAACATGACAAATATTAAAAAATATTAAATTACTGGTAGTAAAACTAAAAATGTGTACTGATTTATTTTGAGTTATAACATAAATAAATCGGTTAGTTTTTATTTATAGATGTGATAAATTAAGAAGGTTGTGCAATGAAACTGCAGGATGGTAAAATTATTGTGGTGAAGCTGCTGTCACCCCTTAACTATCCTTATAAAACCTTACTTTAAATAAAATTACAGTTAAGAATAAATAAGATTTAAACATATATAAATTTTTTTTTTTCAACAAGTTACTTATATTCATAGTCAATCTTTTTTTCTTTTTTTTTTTTTTACTTGTTACTTATTATGTAACTAAAATAATTTTGTACAAATTTAAAACAATCTATTATTTTTTTCATATTTGTTATTGATTAAATATTTTTGTCCTTGAGATTACTTTCAAATTATAATGTTTATATGTACAATTTAAGTCAATGATTAACATTAAAAAATTCATCACCTAAAAACCATTTTAATTTGTGTAGGATAATAATAAAATTGCGCTACTTTGAGTTTGACCAAAAAAAAGACTGAAAAATTAGAAGTGTATTTGACAAAAAAGAAAAAGGACATTTTTTAAAATTAAAAAAATATAACTGAAAAGAGATTTTAAGAGGAGATTAGAGGGGTGCCAATAGTCCACTTCAAAAATATTCTTTTGTATCATTTGAAAGAAAAAAATAATATGCTTGGTTTTTTAGAAGATAATATTTAATACCTCTATATATATAGAGAGAGAGAATAATATTTAAGGACGGTGATAGTTCCATTTTCAAAATAATGTAAACCCAACCCCATTAAAAATATAATAAAAATTTCACTTTTTTTTAATAATTTCAGATAAACAGGAAATTTGATCAATTAATCAATTAAGTCCTCATTAATTCTTTGAACTTGCGGCTAAAAGCATATGTTGTAGACAATTTGACCATTCAATTTTATAACGGTAAAATAATTAAATTAAAATTAAGGTTAAACACAAATAGTCAACAATAATCAAGGGTTATGTAAATAAAAAGGTTTAATTGATTAATTATTTAAATATTGTTTTATTCTGACTTTTCAAAAATAACGTCAACTTTTATAATTTCTTTTATTCAAGGCTAATTATTAACTTTAACATAAAAATTAAACCGGAGGGAATTTATGTGTCTCGCACTTTTTCCGTATGAGCCTAAGTGACAGTTTCACAAAAGTAAAGGGGTCAAAGTGTTAATATAATAATTTATTATTACGTTGGTCATCATTTTAAAGAGAATTGATTTTAGAAATGAAACTTCAGCATTTGCTTAAACGCTTAAGCAAGCCCACGAAGGAAAAAAAAAAAAGACAAAATTATTAACCACTTGCCAGTGGTTAATCACCCTCATGAGTGAGGAAGTTTTCAGCATGACATCATTGCGCTTAATTTATATTTCCTTCGAGTCGTAGCTCGAAATGAACGCAGCTTTTCTCCCAACGCGAGTTTGGCGTCCTCGAATATTTGAAAGGATTTAAAATCTTATCGTAATCACGTAAACGGCCTCAATAATTATAAATATCTCATCTGATATAGAATACGAAGATTAATCTTATGTAATTAAAAAAAAAAAAAAAGACAAAATTATTTTGTTCCGTTTGTGGACGATTCACATTTGTGCGGTCAAATGGCACGCTGCGTGTTGGATCCAAAATCCAACTGTGTCACGTGTTGGATCTTTTTTTCAATTTCTTTTGGCTTTAAAGTGACAGACGTGGCCGACTCAAATGTAGACAGATGGCTTGATGCTATCTTTTAAAGGCTAGGAGAAAATAATTAGAGGCTTAGAGCTGGTAAATGGGTCATTGGATTGTATTCAGTTAGTTTCGTGTTAAATTTAAGTCAACTTAAATATAATTATATTTAATAATTATGTTAAAATATTGAGATCTAAATTCGACATAAAAAATAAATAAATTACCTAATAATTCATTTAATATTTATATATTTAATAAATGTTATACACACACCTACCTCCGAAATATTACATATTTGTACTATTAAATTTTTAATTATACATATATAAATTATACTATATATCAATATTATAAAATATATATAAGTATTAATATTTTACACACTTACACCATTAAAAGTTTTAAATCTATATAAAATTTTGTCTATCCTTAAAAAAGAAAAGGAAGAATCATGTCCGGTATTTGAGTTTTAATAATAAGAATCTATAAATTAATTTAAAAAAATAAAATCGTGTCATTGATCAGGTAAATGGATCAAGAACTTTAACTCTAACCCAACCCCAAAAAAATTGTGTCGACCCGGAGCTGATCTATTTAATAATTGTGTCAAAAATGACTAGGGGTGTTCGCGGATCGGATATAGATTGATGTTCAATCTATATCCGATCCACGATTTTACGGATTATAAATTTTTAATCCAATCCAATCCATGAATTTGTGAAATTCAATCCAATTCAATCCATATGTCTACAGATCGGATGCGAATTTGACCCAATCTATATCCAATGTACCATTTTACAGGTTGGCTTGCGGGCTAAAAATTTTTAAGCATGTCCTATTCTCAAACTAACTAAATATAAAATATTAATATAAAATAATTTTACTACTGATCAAATTCAAATTTAAATAAGATTTAAATAAATTAATCGTTTAAATAGATATAGAAAAACATTTAAAGTTTCAAAATATAACACACCAAAAAGAAAAAAAAATTCATTTGTTTAGATCAATACATGAAAATTAAATGCTTAGGAAGTTATATGTTTTTATTTAATTATTTTTATTTTATATTATTATGAGATAAGACATAATATGGTGTTAATATAACTATATTTTAACTTATTTATTTGTTAGTAAATATAATGTCATATTTACAAGCTTAATTTTTTATTAAATAAGTATTTTTTATTTTTTGTGGATTTGCGGATTCGCAGAAGTAAATCCATATTCAATCTACTGACTCTGGATTTTTAATTTTTCAGTCCAATCCAATCCACCAATACACGGATCAGATTTCTGCAGATCAGAAGGATTGAACAGATCGGATTGGATTCTGACCACCCTTAAATTTGACAACTTATATCCATTTATTCGTGCCGTATTCATATGGATATTGGAGTCGTATCAAATTTTGTCTGCTCTATAAATAATAAATAGGTACAATAAATAAGTATCACATGATAATATTTTATTATTAAAGAATTATAAAATTTGAAGTGCAGCTATTTTTCTATTACTTGATCATTAGTAAACATATAAAATATTGATTCTATCCTTACTTTAAGGAAAACAATTATTAATTCTTAATAATAATTAATTAAGTATAACCATTCTACTAACTAATTTTTGATTCAATTAAATATTAATTTCGTTTTAATTATTAGTTATTGATATAAATTCAAAAAATTATAAATTATAAATTTGTATGTTACCAATTAACATGAATTTTATTATTCAATACTTAAGATGTCCGTGATTGTTTTTATATATAGATTTTTGTGTATGTTTGCTGTTAATTACCGTTGTTTTTTAATTTTTACTGTTAATTACCGTTGTTTTTTTAATTTCTATCTATAATTAATAATTAAAATTAAATTAACATTTAAATGAATGAAAAATTTATTGTAATAAATACATGACAGAAACCTTATAATACCCTTTTTTGTGTGAATGTAAGCTTCTATTTAAATTTTTGGGACTTTGATAGAATAGTAAGGGCCCGTTTGGGATTGCTTTTAGAAGGCCTAAAAGTTATTTTAAAAATCTAAAAGTTAGTTTTAGTGTTTAGTAAAAAAAATTCGAAATCACTTTTGTCAAAATCAGCCCCTCCTGCAGCTATTTTGAAAAGTAGAGACGGAGTAGCTTTTAGATTCTAATTTTGAGAATCAATTTTATCATTTATTACAATTCCATAAATATCCTTAAAATTATTACCTAAACCTAAAATTATTCTTATTCAAATTGGAAACAAAAATAAATATTTTAATAAATTTTCATTATAATTCATCAATATAAATTTATTAATATCAATTTGTTGGTCGAATTATTTTTAAATTTGTTTAACTATATTACTAATTTAATTATCAATTGTTTTAAGATAAAAAAATAAAAAAGTAAAATCAATATATTATAAATTTATTTTTAGTAAAAAATATTATATGTACATTTTTTTTATGTATAAGTAAATTTTATCTTATATTATATATATTTTAGTCATTTATTTTCTCTCAGCAGTTTAACAGTAAAATTGACCAAACATCCATAACTGCTTTTAAAACCCACAGTACTTCTGAAAACAAAATTTACCAAACACTTAACTGATTCTCTTCACAGCTGATTATTTCTACAGCACAGCTAACAGTAATTATTTTAAAAGATACAGCATTCCCAAACTGGCCCTAAAAATTATTAGGTTTTATTAAAATTTTGTGGTTTTTCCTTTTTCCCCAAAGTAAGGGCAAAAAAAGAGTCAATTAATGGAAAAGTAGTAAAATGTAATATTTTATCATTTTTTTGTAATAAAATATTATGTTGCGATACTTGTTACGCCTAATTATTATTTCACAGTAACTTTAATAACAACAACAACAACAACAACAATGCTAACTTTAATTATGCTTTTATTTTTGTAATTAATTATTATTTCACAATAACTTAAGTAGTAAAAAAATAACATTATCTTTAATAATACTTTTTTCTGTAAATATATCTGCTCCCAAAGGCCTGACCAAATAGTTTTCAAATAATAATACTTAACTAACCATCTAATTCAAATAGAAGGTTACAAAATTAATTTAGAGTTTGGCCATAAATTTTATGGGTTTATTCAAGAAGTCGTCAAGAAGTTTTCAAATAACTTTTTTGAACTGTGAATGATGTTCAAATCTGGGATAAATTATGAGTCAAAAAATTAATCTGGACTTTACCCATTCCTCTACTTTAAAAAAGAAAATATTTAGAAAATATTTTCATATCCAAGTAAATTTTCTTTCTTCAATATTAATCAAAGCTCACAGCCAAAAAAAAAAAAAAGAAAAAAGAAAATGAAAATGAAAGTTGTTCATTTCTATCCTCGTTTTCAAATTATTTTAACCAGATAATTTCAAATCCAGAAAAAAAAAAAAGAATATATTCAGAACAAAGCACCATTTGGGAAATAGAAACCAATCAATCATAACCTAAGCATGAAGGTTTTATTTAGGTTTTGGAAATAATACGGGAAAGATATAGTAGTTGAATAATTATAAGCTAAATTAATATAAATTATGTACTGGACAAAAGAATGAACCCAGCTTGATATTGACAAACCCTCAATTGAAATAATTCGATAGAGACAAAGCAAACATGACCAATATGTA
The DNA here is from genome assembly GCA_030449925.1 of Citropsis articulata. Taxonomy (NCBI): domain Eukaryota; kingdom Viridiplantae; phylum Streptophyta; class Magnoliopsida; order Sapindales; family Rutaceae; genus Citropsis; species Citropsis articulata. Next base: position 4,585,005 of record JASUUH010000137.1, on the reverse strand, counting down.
CAAAAATCAAAGAATTATCATGGGACCTGCAACAGTGCACGATGATCTTCCTCCAAGGACGAATGTGCAGTGATTCAGATTGTGAATCATGCAGCAACAAGTGGATTCCGAGATTTGCATTGTACAGCTTGAAAAGTAACGTTATGCACAACAGCTATCTTTCCGAATTAAAATCAGTGTTGTCCAGAAAAACAAGTGGCTCCTCACTCCACCACGACTTGTTAGCCCGGTAGCAGTGTTGCTCGAAAAGAGGATTGTCTTCATTTTTTAGATCCATCTTCAGGTAAACTCTCATTGCACATAATAATCGGAATTGTGTATCGTGATTAGATGTTCTTCCTCGGCACCCTTCAATGAATCACCACTTACGTACCACGTCACAGTTCCCACTGGATAATTAAGGGACTAACATCAGCTAAAGTTGACAATAAGGTCCTAACGACAATAATATCAAGGAAGCATTTCAAAGCAGTCAGCCACCACAAATAAAGTAAGATGGCGGCTCCACTAAGTTTTTGAACATAACTCCAGTAGCATTTCAACAAGCATCGCTCCAGAGAAGCCGTTCAATAATTTTGGATGTGGCTACATTCCAAAATCAAAAGAGCATTAATATCCAGGCACATGCTTCTAGGAAAACATGGGCCTAGAATTACAGAATGACCAGATAAATGCCGCAGCATTCCATTTTCATTTTATCTGAGTTCATTTAATAGATGTATCTGGTCACAAGAGAATGATCCTCAATCAATATTTTAAACCAGGATATACCTAGTACCTCTCAGGCCCCAAACTTCACAAGATTAAGGAAAGATCTTAATGTACCTGGTGCAGTAGCTTGTTCATGTTCTCTTGTCGCATGAAGTATGATTGTTCCTGAAAGCACAGTAATAAAACCACATATCTCGGAAGCTATGCCGCTTACATCCTGACCTGACCAATCCTGTACAAGATATAAGATAAGATTTCATTTAAACTTATTGTCTCCTGGTAACTGTGAGGACCATGTTGCAGCAAAAAAAAAAAATTCAACAGGATAGGTCGAGCATTCTACCTTAAACATTATTGCACTCGCAATAATAGTCAGAGTTGTGAACATGACGTAATATACTGGGGAAACAATAGCTGCGTTGAATGTATCCAGTGCCTGAAACAAAGAAGCCATATACATCAATGAACATGAGAAAGGGAACCAATTGCACAGTTTGAAAACATTCTACTAAACATTTTACAAAGATCTAAAAATCCCACAGCAGAAGGAAAACCATCAAACCAACTCAGATTAATGGCACCATGAGATGGTTGCCATTCAAGCATCTTTCGCCTCAGCTTTTTGATGAATCAGTTTGAAAATCAATGTTTCATTAATCAGCAATGCAAGTAAAACAGAAAAGAAATGAAAGGGCTTATAAACGCAATAGCTTGTGTGGAATGGCAAATTGAACAAAATTTTAGAAATCACAAGTATTTAAGAAAGTTCATTTATTTGATTCATGAGTGAAATAGCACATCATTAAAACATCGGTTGAGTTTTAAATCCAGCAAGCATGCTATTTTCAAATCAAATAAAATTGTATCATATATTCCTTCTTTTCAACACGGATCTTCCAGCATCTATTTTAGAAAAAAGAAAAGAATAAACATAATAAAATCTACATGAAGCACAGTCCTTAAACTTCAGCCTTGGTGCATCTGGTGACTATGAGTTTTGCAATAGACACGCATAATTGTGTTTCGCCACTATAGAAGAATCAAATTTTCAGCAGCCACGTCGGGTCATAATACACCAAATGTTAGAGGGACAATAAATACCTTTGACAATGAAGACATTTATACACTAAGGGAATCCATGTATTTTTGAAAGCTTGTTAAGTTCAAAAGATCATGTAGAACAAATACCTCAAAATTCATAAAACTCTACCAAGTGATGTTTATAATATGATTGGAAAAAAACATGCAAACTTGTCAGAGGGTGTCAATGACTGATAGTACCGATACTAATAGCGGTGGGCTCGCCTTGTTCAAATAATTTAATAGCAAACTCACCTTGTTCAAATAATTTAATAACTGACTCACCTTGTTCAAATAATTTAACTGTGTAATGACACAGACTGCTGCAACTGTAAGAAAAAACCAAGTTTGAGGATAAGCTATTTGACTGATTCCATCCAGTGTAAGTTTTATTGCAATTCCAATGGCCTTTATGCTTACAACCTGAGAAATATAACAAAGTTACAAAGACTTATGCACCTACCACAGAATAAAATAGCATGCAGCAGCTTCATAGCATCTCGACCATGCAATATTGCAAATAATTGGTAACTTAAAGAGAGGATAATTACCGTCAGTGAACCCATTAAAGAACATATTCCCAAGTATACCAGTATGTTTGTCTGCCCACAGCGAGGTTCAAAGTGCAAAACTAGTGCTAAAACTACTGAAACTGTTGCTGCCACATAAATCAGAAAATCTGTTGATTGAAACATGAAAACATGCACAATTAGTAATTGCTCCCACACCAAAGCATGTTTTATAATGAAGATCACGGGGAAAAAAGGTTTAAAGCCAAAAACCAGGTTGAGTTGCCAGAGCCCAGATTTCTTGCACAGAAGTTGGAGTATGCTCTTCAGGTGCGTGGATTACAATCACCACGGATCCTACAATACAGGTGATGCATCCTAGAATGCCCATTTTCTGCAGCCGTTCCTTCAGCATGAAGTGTGCCAGAACAGCACTACTCACCCAGCAAACAAGTCAGTTATATATATGTACCATAAAAAGTCTGCCAAAACTTTCTTTTCTTTTATCTGAAATTACCAAAGGCAACTAGAGCTCAGACATGTCTGCACTACCTGATAATTATACTTAATGCACCAAGTGGCGTCACCAGAACAGCAGGAGCATAAACATAAGCAACAAAATTTGCAACTTCTCCCACAATCACTATTTGCATAAAGTTACAAAACTGAAAAGTTAGTAAATCATACGACAACAATTAACATTTCTTAAAAGTAACATTGGGGGGGGGGGGGTGGGGGGGGGGAATGGGGGAAAGGAAAAGCCAAAATAACTAGGACTATTTTTGCTAAACTTACTTGTCACCATGCCTGCCCACCAAAGAGGTTCTAGTAAGTAGGTGTAACCCCCAACTCCTGTATTATCCAAGGGGAAAAAAATCAATAACCACAAAAAAAAAAGTAGCTGGTTCACGAGAGAAATCAATCACGATCCATTTAGCTTAGTGCTTTTGAAAACATAACTCATACCAAATTAGAAGTTAAAATAGACTTTCTAGGCCTCGGATTGACATACGAATAAATATCTTCTTCCGCAAAACGTTCAAACTCAAGCACACATCCAAACTAAGTAATTATCAAGAATTCAAGACCTCAGTGTCTTTCATATGTGATCTGTCATCTGTTCATAAAACGGATTTTGCGATATTGATATTTGGAACTACTTATCCTCTTCATTATCACCGGATTGTATCAACGTAGTAATCAAATAAATCACTAAATATTCAATTACTTCAATCACTAAATAAACTGAATTAAACTTTTTAAAAAAAAATCCTAAATTCCAAGTTATAATAGCAGATAATAAAATCAGTCAAAGATTAAAGAAATTCGTAAAAAGAAAAAAAATTCTGAAATTGGACAGTACCTGCGCGAGTACCAGAAGCTCCTGCACGCTTCAGCCCTTTCTTCTTCAAAATGAAACTCGAACCAATAAACGCACTCGATGCCACTGCTAATACCACGCCCTTCGAATTTTCCGATAGCCCCATCTTTTTTTTCTCTCTCTATATTCTTCCCTCTTAAAAAAATATTTCTATAAAAAATTATGTATATGTTCACACACAAGTTTTGAAATTCTATTTTATTTTATTCTCTCGTATTTAGCAGCAGCAATAAAATACAAAGTTACAAACAAATGATTAAGCGTTTGGTTTGGTTTTGAATTCCCGCCAAAACGAACTCCGATTTGACTTTCCCTCTCAAAAAGGCGAGGGCCAAATGAAAACGAGATTTTCAAAACAAACACACTGACACAACACACACAGCTGTTTCGCTTTCTCTGCAAAACGCTGCGTTTTGAGAAACCGTATGCCAATTCTGTAACTCGAGAAGAAGATCAGAGAGGGAATGAGATCTGAAACTGAAAACTAAAACTAAAACCAAAAGTCTAAAACCCCCTACACGAAATTCTCAACTAAGCATGTTTCGTCGTCTTGTCGGAAATTTCCGGTTTTTATGATCTCCTGCTTCGCGCAGACGCTTGGTTAAGTTACACTCGTGCGTCATGTGGTTGATTGATTAGAAGAAGAGTCGAACACTTCACGTGGTTGGTTGATTGGAAGAAGAGTCGAACACTTTACGTTGCACTTTTCTCTCTTCTTTTCCAAGAAAAAATTTTTTGGGTAAATTTATCTTTAATTTAAAATTTAAGGTAATTTTATTATTCGTTCAATTTTTATTTATTTTTGTCCGGGATTAGGGTGGGGTTAAGGCAAGCTCTCAATCATTATTTATTTTTAATAAAGTGATAATTTAATATTTGAGTTCAGCTTAAAACTCAAATGTTATTCATAATTTATTTATTAATAATGAATCTTATAGTACTTAAAATTATTAGTGATTTAGGTGGCGTTTGTTTTTTTGTCTGAAATCTGAATAGACCTGAATTAGTCTGAATTCTAAATAGATTTGAATGTCTGAATCTGAATAATATGTTTATTTTTTTGTCTGAATTTTAGAAAATAAGTATTAAGTTGTTTTTTTTTTCAACTTAAAAAACTGAAAATATATACTTTTACATTTGTATCCTTATTAAATTTGAATGTCAAATAAATAATATATTAAATACCACAATATTTTAACATTTATAAGTAAAATAATATATTAATGGGAGATTTAAAAATTAGATGAGAGGAGCAAAGTGAGGAGCAATTCCATGACGGCTAAAAAATAATAATGAGATTATTATGTTGGGTAAATGTCTATGGGTGAGTTTTGAGATAGACATGAAAAATAAATTATAAAGCAGAGATATTTTTTATATTAAAAAATAATTGACTTAATTCAGATTTCTTCATTCAGTAAAAAACTAAAAAAATTGACTTATTTTATTAAGTCAAAATTATCTAAAAAGTCTCATTAAATTATAAAAATAAATACTTCTAATTAACTTAATTAATTAAGTTAAGTCACTTTAAGTCATTAAGTTAAAAAATAAACGCCACCTTATTAGATAATAATTTTCATAACTTGGATAACCATTAATTTATCATTTAATTACTTAATGCAATTGAAACTAAAACTCAAATGTTAAAAAAAAAATTTATAAAACAGTCACACAATCTTAATAATTTACTCGATCAAAATCTACGAATTAACAGGTCTGATTAGTCCATGAGATAAGGCCTATAAATTTAATGCTATAAAATCTATAATGTATAAAATAAAAAATTTATAGGTGATTATCAGATTTGCCGAAAAATTAAAATTGGGCGCACCACTTAAACTATAGACCAATCTTTATTTGTTTATTTAATCTTTTGATTGATAGTTTGTGGCAGAAGCTCATTGGAGGAGAGGGGATAGCTGTTGTTGTGTCTTTCCAAATGACTGAAAATACGCTGCTCCCAGGATGTGCCGTGTTGCAGGATGTTACGAGATGGGTAAAATGGTAATTTAAAGGAGAGGGGATAGCTGGATGTCAGCAATAAAGAAAAGTAGAACTGTTTGATGGGGGCAGTGCTAGTGGCCGTAGCATGAAGCGGATCCAATTTTTGAGGCCATTTTGTCTGCACATTTAACTTTTTCTTTCTCTTGTTTGGTTTCATGGAAAATTTAGGGTAAAATCAATTGGATGCCCCCTTGAACATTTATCCATCTTATTTTACTTATGTTTATTTAATAGATTTAACAGGACTATCCTTACAAGTATGTTCTAATTGCCATTAATTCACAATTTCTATATTATAAAAATAAAGCTAATTATTATATTTTCTGGTTTACTTTGTCACTCAATCATTTTTTTAAAATAATAGTGGATTTTTTTTTTTGGGTTAGATAAATATAAGCCCAAACAACGTCACGTGGAGAAGTCATGACGAGGTAGGTCTATAATGTAATTGGGTCACAAGCATGAGTTGTTTTTGTACTAGAAGGGATGACAAAATCCACTATCAAATCCTATCTCAAGTAAGATTAATTTTAATGATTTTTTTTTAAATGAGAAAAAAAATGATTCTTAAATTTTTCATGGATTGAGATTTGGTTTTATACTTCTTACCCTATTTCTATCATTTAAATATTTTATATTTTTATATAGTTCAAGATATTGTTTCAATATGTTAGGGTATTTTTTATTTTTAATAATTTAAATATTTTACAATATGTTAGTGGTGGCTTTATTTGAGTTATTTTAATTTTCCTTTCACCAAAATTATATATAAAAATTAAGAATAAAATAAGCAAATGAGAAGACGGTGGGGATGGATAAATTGACTCACACATGGAGAGTTTCTATCCCCATTAGAGAATGGGATTCATTCTAACGGGGGTGGGTAATTGAGATGATCTCCCTAATTACTTCGCCATGTTGTCATCCCTATACTAAATCAACCTTATTTTACCAAGCAGTATGATCACTGTGAAGAAACAGTGTCATTATATAATATATATATTGTTTATAATTTTATAGAATGCGTGGGGAAGCAGAAAATTATCTTTGAAAATGAGAGGGAAATGGAGTTTACGGGAAATTTCCTGCTATCATCAAATTCGGCTTCATGATAGCAAGTGTCATTGGTAAGGAAGCTTACAACTTCAAATGTATATACGTGGGCGATATAAGAAGTGTCTTCTACAAGAAATTGTTCTTTGGAGAAAATATGATTATATCATAATAAATGATGCCCAACAAAAAAAATATATAGCATAATTGGCAAAAATGAGATACCAAATTTCATTATTGACAAGAGACACAGCAGAAGTGATTAGTATTCTAATTTGATCTGTTTACCCCGTATTTGTGGTGCGAAAAAGCAAAAACCATGCACTCTTTTTTCTTCTTTTCTTTTTGGGCTTTTTTTTTTCGGGGCTTGATTCAATTTTTTCAGTTCAAAAATTAAAATTTATCTTTTGTAACTTTTAAAATTGGCCAAAACACAGCTAAGTTATGTCGTTCTGTGTTGTGATTATTAACCATACGTGTAGTGCTAGAATTTCATAATGAATGGACGATGCGGCAACAATAGTAAGCCCAGATACCTCTCATCGTATCACAAAGTGGGAGCAAGATTAGACGACGAATGGCAGCAATTCTCGAATTCCAAATTCATATTCGTCTCTGAAATATTAGGCTTATAGGAAGAAGACACGAATTGAAACTGGTTAAATTGGGCCTATTAAGGCCCAGATCAAAGTCCAACCCGGGGCCCTCTCCAACGAAATCACCAAAGAAAACGATACCTAGATGTAATCACCTAATCATGTAAACCCCAACACTAAAACAGTGCTCCGACGCCACATCTCACAAAAATCTCAGCCCAAGAGTAAGACAAAGGACATTCCCGAGGATATTCCACACTAGTTTTTCAAATTTCTTTTTTTTTTTTTTATTTCTTTCCTTTCTTCACCTACTATACAGTTTCACACCTCACAAAAATCTCCAACCACTAGGCCCCATGCAGCCACGCTGGGTCACCATCAAAACGACAAACACTATATTTTCCAATTTTATAATGCATATTTAAAAAATATATTTCCCGTTTTGTTATCTTCCCTCCTTATCTAAAATTATCCTTTTATCTCCGTTTACTTACTTTACCCCACGCGCCGACCAAGTCACCCCAATTCTTTATTTCGCATGTCAGATATTTTGCAGATCCATATCGATAATTATCTACTCCTCTACCCGATTATCGGCAATTCCGCCGTCGTATTCACGGTGGTGCAAGGGAACAAAAAATCGCACATGAAATTAAAAAACATAAAAAAGGATATGTAATATAACAAGCCCTATCTTATTTAAAAAGGCAGCTCATAGGAAGACATTAAAAACAGTTCATCAAGAACCACCACCAGAGACCCGATCCGACCCAAACAAGTGACATAGGAGGAAAATAAAATAAAGATTAAAAGTCCTACAGACACGCCCACATAATAATAGATAACATAATCATCGTCACGATCGCGATCAGAAGGCTCGTGATGATGCTGATCATTATCATGATCAAATCTAAGACAATTGACCGCAATCAGCCACCACAACGGGCTTGTTGGTCCTTCCGGAGCTGGACCCCACTTTCTCGATGGCCTTGACGACGTCCATCCCTTCCACGACTTGACCGAACACAACGTGCTTCCCGTCGAGCCACTCGGTCTTGGCCGTACAGATGAAGAACTGAGATCCGTTGGTTCCGGGTCCGGCATTCGCCATGGAGAGGATTCCGGGGCCCGTGTGCTTCTTCACGAAGTTCTCATCGGCGAATTTCGCGCCGTAGATTGATTCGCCTCCGGTTCCGTTTCCAGCGGTGAAGTCTCCCCCCTGGCACATGAATCCGGGGATCACACGGTGGAAGGACGAACCTTTGTAGTGGAGTGGCTTGCCGGACTTGCCGATGCCTTTCTCACCGGTGCAGAGGGCGCGGAAGTTCTCGGCGGTTCGGGGGGTGACGTCGGCGAAGAGTTCCATCACGATCCGGCCGGCCGGCTGACCACCGACGGTCATGTCAAAGAAAACTTTAGGGTTGGGCATTTTGATTGGTTGATTGGAGAGAAAAAAACACAAATTAAACACAGATTTCTGATTTGGTGATTTGTTGGCGAACTTGTTAGGGTTTTGGAGCACTTATATAGCGGATGAAGCGGTGGGGGAAGTGAATCTGGACCGTTGACATGGGACACGTGGAGAGATCGTGGGGCTGGGTGGAAGTAACTGTGGTTGAGTTAAGGTTGACTAGAGTTATGCGAGGGATCCAAGGTTTGGTCTTGGTTTTGTACATGTCGTTTTGTCAGTGGGAACGGCGTCGTTTGTTTGGGTTAAAAATTGCGCATATTTGTGATACGTAGCGGAATCGTACAAAAATTGTCATACGTACTAATCTCAAACTGACCGGTCTGAGTATTTATTTATTGAATTAAATACACCTGAGTGAATTTAAATCTCATCAGACGGTGTACAAATACGATCTGTCGCGTTCATAGGAATTATTTTAATCTCCGCCACAAAAATTTACATTTTTTATTATTTCTAAAAGATTTTCATATAATAATAACGTCCGCATTAATGAATTCCACAAATCCTGCAACATAAGATGCCCATTTGATCCTTATATAATCCTCCAATTCAAGTTGCCCATTTGATGATTATATATATTTTTTTATTTTTTTCATTTTTGTCTTCTTGTTACCATAACAAATAATAATATATAAATACAAAAAATACTTCAAAAAATAAATAACAATATAATCTTAGTCAACATGGCAGCTTTCACTTTTAGAAAGAAAAAGAAGAAAAACGAAATTAAAAAGATTCTGTACAGGACAAACTATAATTCCCCACTCAGAGGTAGTTAAATTTCATCCATACATTTTACTCATAATAAATAAATGATACAAGATAATTAAAAAATTTAGAAGAATTTAAGCAAAGTGAGGGCGATAATTCATAATATAGAAACCCAAATAAAGTTTCTTTGAATTTATAACATCACTTTCCAAATAAAAATAACTAATACAAATGCGGTTATATACTTTGAGTTGACAGCTCATGCGGCAGAAAGGATTTGATTATATCATTATCCTTCCTAAAAATACGTAGGCAAAGAGCTAGAGAGGCATTAGATGCAAAGCAAAAGTGATTTTCTTTCTTTGTTCATCCGTGTTTTGATGAAAAAAGTGATTTGAGTGAGAGCAATCACCATTGTACTAAACAAATCATTGAAAGAGGGGCATACTAATAATCTTCACAAGCGCCATTCATTGGCTTCTTACTCCTTTTTTTAATTTTTTTTTTAAAGAGAGAATAAAGAAACAAATTTAATATCACTATCTTTTTCGTTCTAAAGTAAGAAATAATCTCATATACTCCCGGGGAAGAAAAATCATCCTGCTGTGTGTGTGTGTGTGTGTGTGTGTGTGTGTGTTGACCAACCATAGCAGTGCCCATTTCGAAATGTTGGAACTTTGGCGCCATGAAATCCATGTGTCTTCCCAATTGTGAACTATTTATTTATATGGATACCACCTTCAAAAGGCGCAAGTCCCCGCTGCATGCCCAAAGACAAACAATACTGTCCCTTTGGAGACGCAATTCACACCTTCACGTACATGAATAATGATGACAGTTACGCGTGTCCTAATTTTTTTTATTATATGGTATTCTTTCAGCTTCTATTCGTATTACATATCTATATTATATTCTGAATCAATTATTCTTAGAAACCAGCTGACATTGATCTTAATAAAACTACTGTAAAATTTTTAATCATATTTAATATTAGAAGAATGTCTCTTTCTCTCTCTTCATGAATAAAAAGAGTATTCGATATAATTGAAGAAGAAAATACTCCCACAATATATTTGTGGAGGTTCGAACTGCTGCCCTTGGCAAATATAATCATGAATAATCATGATTAAATTTCATTCAATGTCTGTTCCCCGAATTCACATTTTTTAGAGGGAGAACTGAAATAAATCCTTGTGAAGGCTCGGATTACTATGACCAATTACAGGCAATTGCACTTCTTTTTGTGGTTAATTAGAAGCAAAAACCCACAAAATTGAAAATTCTATATTGAATTAATAGAAGCCCCCTCAATGTCGATGAAATTCACAACAAAATTGACTGAAAATGCCTTTCACTAGGCAATTAGAAATATCTTTGCCACAACAAGACATCTCGTTGGATCTCAGAAGAATGACTGGAAAATAATGCTTCAATTATATGATATAACCATCCGGAATATTTGCACAAAATATCCCTTCTATTTACAAACCCCCCCCCCCCCCCCCACAACAAAACACCCAAGAAAAACAAGTAATCATAACATCTACAAAAATTTCACCCTCTTTTTAAGCATACAGAGTTCACCTATTCTTTGCAGGAGTATTCCTCGGAATACAAGTTTACAGCAATCCCGGATAGACGAGTGATGTTATACGTTCCAATGATTTCATTGATGCTTTGAGAAATGCATGCCCTTCGGTTGCTACAGAAAAAGAACCAAATTGTGATTGCTTCTATATGAATCTCAATGTCAAGTTATATGATTGCTGGCAAAATAAAAGAATGATTACCTTTTATAAGCAGTTTGACTTCCTTAGAGAAATCTTCCACACGTCCTAAAACAGGCCTTATTCCACAAATCTGTAGAACACAGAGTTCCAAGTTTAAGGCCATTTCCATTACTTGAAGCAGTAAAAGACAGATGTGACGGATTTCAGGATCAATCTGCTTCAATCTATTCGCCTCACATATTTCAATAACAATAGAAGCCGCTTGATCCTGCAATTTCCAATAATAAGTCAAGAGAAGGCACTGGGAAATAGTCTACATAGCAGAAAAATGTCATGACAATAGATTAAAAACTTTAATTCATTTTGATTAAATATTACAAGATCTTTTATTAAGCAAACCACTGACAAATGATATATAACTAGCCCTTGATTGTATGGGATTCTAAAACAAGAGTTACCATCATACCTGTAGGCCATGTAAAATCTCAGGCATTGGAAGCTCGGGAAAATGGGCAAGATCAACAAATCCCACTTCCTCTGCCCTTTCAGCAGCACCCTTAGCTTGTAGACAAAGAAATTCTAAAAGAAGAAATGTAATTCTGTAGATCTGCACGGCAACAGCATCTGAGAAGTATGTTTGGGAAACGGCAAGTCCACTGTCTGTTGTTTGATCCCTGATTACAAGAGCAGTTGTCGCTGAAGCAGAAGATGACTTCGTCTTTAAAACACTCCCAAGAGGTGTAAGGGCAAACCATCCACTTTTGCTGTTGACAACTGACGGTCTATTGCACCAATCTAACTCTTCTTTGAGGACAGGGGGACACAAGAGAGGGGCAGTCCTGCTGGCAGATTCTCCAACATGTTGAGTTCCTCGGCTAATAAAGGCTAAAAGATGGATACTTGTTTCTCTCAATTGTGAATCCATTTCTTTCATGGCCTTGACCCATGAACCCCAATGTTTTGCTAACACACACATCAGCATGAGAGTGTGCTCTGTTTCTTTAAGAGAAGTCAGAGAAGCTTGGGTCCTTTGTGCACGAGCTCTTTTCTTCTCATGATCATCAGACCGAACGTCTGGTGAACTGAGATAATAAGAAATCAGAAAAGCTTTCTCTGAAAAGAAATAAGGTATGACATTGTCTGCTATATCCGTGCAAAAACTGTCTCCCAAAGAATGAACCATAGCGGCAACCACTGCCATGCCAAGTCCCCAAATTTGATGAAGCTTTTCAGTTTTATCCGGTAGATTGAAGGGAATCTTATCATTATTGACTACAGACGAAGGCCCAGCATCCAATAATTCGGAAAACAAAACTTTAAGCGATGAGAAAAAACCAGCATTAATGAGCATCTCAGCACCTCCTCTAACTCGTGCAAGTGTCAAAAAGAACTTCAATATTATTGGAATGGATGCAAAAGTTGTTTTATCTTGAAGCTTCTGAATGACATGCCGCAGCTGGAGATATTGCTGTATGATGGGGAACCAAGTATTAGGTGTCAGCAAACTTCTCACTATCAGGTCCACAATAGTCAGGGAAAGAGTGCAATGCTCTGCACTAATTATGCAATGGCAGAGAAGAGGTAGTAACCCCAAGCTCACATTGGAAATCTCAGCTAAGTTTTCAACAAATTCCTTATCTTTCACCCCATCTCGATATGAATTAAGGCAAGTAGACTCAATCACCAAGAGAAGCAACATAAGCAAATGCTTTATCATTACATTCACCCCAGTAACTGAAGACCTCAAGTCACTCAGCACTCTAAGGCCAGAGCCACAGGTTTTTAAAACTACACAAATGGGTGAAGATGGTCTTTTCTGAACAGGTTTCACAAGATGGAGAAGTAGTTCTGCCTGAGAGGCAAGGAATTCAAGGATATCTTTAGAGGCATCCGGAGCCAGAACTAACAGTTCCACCGTCGCATGGAAATTTTGGCATATGTGATCAATGCATGAAAGAGTGAGGTCATCAGGGTTCTTTCCTCCAATTTTGGACCTTTTCTCCAGTGACTGCCCATCAGACAAACAAGAGTCAATAATCTAAATACAAGCAAATGCACAAGCAGGAAAATTATATGCCCAAGCCAGAAAGCATGAGATTAAAATCCCTCTTGCTATTAGCCAATATGAGGGAGTTGATCATTTTAAATAATATTACTGCAACATTATCTTTCAATTCTCAAAAATGAAAAATATAAGAAACGATCAAAGTTCATCATATCTATCTTTACGATATATAGAAGTTTATTTTCTTAGTCTCTGGGCAACGTTCATCAAACATGAGCGATTTCCAAATTCTTTATTTGCACATACAATATTCTTGATTCTCAAGAAATCCAACACTCAAGAGATTAAATGACATTAAATGTAAGCGCTCCTAGGAGCAAAGATTATAAATGTGAACAGCAGAGTTATTTAATTGCATTCTTTTAGTCAGTATCTCCATTGAAACTACACAGAACCAGAAAATTAAACAGAACACCTCTAGAAGAGAAGAGATAAAAATAAAATCAATTTAGATGTACTCTTGTGATCTTTACAGTAAGATTAAACTTTGCTTCTGTATTTAACAAAAAGTGTAGAAAAAGAAGGCGAAAAAAAAAACATAAATAGGATCACTGAACAAACTGTTCTAGACCTCTAATGTTCAAGGTTAGCAGACCCTAACAGAAGGCATTCAGAATTAGAGGACTTACATCATTTTCATATACTGTTAAGACAGTTACTAATGCTTTCAGAGCAGAAAGCTTTGAAGTTGCAAGTAACACCATTGAGTTTGCTTCGTGCATGCAATGCAATGTTGTGTCAGCAATTGCTTTAGATGCTTTCCATTCTGAATAATCCCACATGTCCAAACCCAAATCTGCTCTCATGCATATAGGATCAAACAAGCACACATCTTCAGCAGCAGCAAATAGGTCAGCCTTGTATTTATGTTCGTACGACTGCAAAAACTTAGATTCAATCAGATACTGCGATAGTTCTCTGAATGGCCCAGGACTGATTTCACGACCTTCAAGCTCTCCTTGAAGATGACAGTAAAGGTCACTGAGTATTAAAATCCTCAACTCTTTTCCTTCACTGGAAAGAAATTCCAAAGAATTAGAAAAATTAATTTAGTAGACAAGAGAGTGATCACATCATGAGAAATTATAATTAATTAATTAAATGTGCATATATATAACTAATGTCTTTCATATTCTGACACAGAATATAGCCCAGTCCTCTACATTTTGGTCAAGCAGTACACAAGTAATTTGACATGACATCATAAGGACATTCAGTCATACATTTACAAACCTCAGTAAAAATAAAAAATAATAACATTTTTCATTCAGCATCAAGAGTTAACATGGCTAATTAGATTTAGACATCCCGTTTCAAAGTAAAACAGTTGATCTAAAAGAAAACACACGAGCTTTACCTGTAGCGACGCTGTGAGTATTGCATCAGTAATTGAGTAAAAGCAGCATGGCTGGTCAACTGTTGACAGAAAATATAATCATCCAAACAATATGATGTGACTTCAAAGACAAAAAGAGATGGAGAAAAATAGACCGGTAATTGTGAAACAAAGATGATGGATCAAAAGCATCACCTAATTAGAAAAGATTAATGGCATGCCTATAGTAGACTGGGTCATACCTTTTTTGACATCAGGCGAAACTTCTCAAGCAATGAAACAGACAAACTTCCTGCGTCACCGGTTGCTAATTTCCCTATCACATGCACAGTAAGTAAACTGACTGCAACCTGCCAAGTAGCATGTAAAATTGTGAATATTATAGTTTTTACAAATTTGAATATAAAGAGTATAAAACAAGGGGATAAAACAATTATCAAAGAACCATGTGCACAAACAGATGTACTCCACATCATATAGTATCATTTAGTCAAGTGTAAACCATTGTAATTCAGAAAGTTCTTATCAAGCCAATTGGAGCATTGTGAAATTAAATGAGAAGCTGCATATCTCTTCTACTAGAATTGCTGAGAAAATTAAGGAAAACTAGCAGGAAAGTCACCTTTGCATGAAAAAGTATCTCATTATCATACGTGCAGGAAGTATATGACTTGACCATGTCACACAGTAGTGAGCTCTGATACCAACTCGACAAAATATCCTCAGGACCCCAATCATTAGCAGATTTTGACCATCCAGCACTTACTACATTTTCTACCCCTCCATTTGATTCTGTGGCTTGTTTAACAAGTAACTCAGCTTGTAATAACCTTTGCTTCAGGAAAATATCATGTGCCATTATGTCTAATATAGCAGATTGACACTGATATTTGTATGCCAAATTGTGAGACTCCGCTTCTGTTATATCTTCAAGTCCAGCAGATTCCAAGCTAGTAATTAATGAAAATGAGTTGGACAGATGCTTCCAGAACTTTCCGGAGCTCTTCAATGACTCCAAAATATTTGTGTACTGACCAGCCCCTTGCCACAAGGCCTTTAGGAAGTTAAGTACAGTCAGCAGTACGCGGGGGTTGCTGGAGAAGATAAATAAAATTTCAGACAGATTATAGCGTGTAACCTCATATAGTAACAGTATCCAACATACAAATTACAAGCCACAAGCTCTAACAGCTATCATCACTAAAAAAAAAATCAACTGACAACAAAACCAAAACCAGCCTAAAACTCCGTCCAGAGAATACCTCTTGATAAGATCATCAGATCTTTCAATAGACAGAAGAATAGGATCTATCACCCTTGATTTCTTGGATCCAAGTAACCCTGATGAAGCTTCATTTGCTGAATGCTTCATCCCACTGTCATTGCTTTGTGGGACATCTTCACTCTCCGTAGTTGAAAAGAAAGCAATGAGAAAAGCAGGCTGCAAAAGAAAAGCACAAAATAAGGGAACAATAACTAGAGAATCTAAAGCATCACTATTGAGATGGAAGTATGATGTCAATGAAAGAAAAGATACTCCCACCAAAAGTTCCAATAGTAACATAGGTAGAACCTCACGTGGATTGAACACATAGTTACTGAGCAGTTAAATAACATAACCAACATAATTTCAACAGTCACACAATTCTTCTTTTTCTATTTTTTTAAAAAGAGTTACGGAGATATAATCCATCATCACAAATACACAAGTGTTCAATGTGAAAATTTAAGAGGCAGTACCAAACAAAATCATAGAGAAGAGGACAACACCGAAGTATATAAACATGCAAGTCCTCCACCTATGTATAAAATTAACAAAAGAGGTCTTCAAAACTTTGCAAATGAAAATACTGTAACATACCTGATAATGTGCAGCAGAAGTGAGTACATTTACTGAAGCAACAAATAGATCTTCATATTCTACTGACTGTAGACTGCTCTCAACAGAATGCCTTAAATCTGCAATCTGAAACCAAGCACTCACTCAAATAAAAGAAAAAGAAACAATCACTGCACTCACTTGAACTAAATGGGAAATGTAGAAGTACGAGCACGAACACAAATGTCAAACCTGATTATCATCAAAACTAAAGCATGCATTGCCAGAAAAATATGGTTGTGAATAGTCAGATATGGTCAACAGCAGTGATAGTACCTTAGTGGCACCAACTTGAATAGCCTGTATAGACAACTCAAAAATTTTTATAAGATACTCAACAATTAAGTGCCCACACATGACAACTAGAAGAAATATAATATTAAACCGAATTGTGAATGGACAGTCAAGACAGATGGACAACTCCATGCACACAAATAAAGTGGGTAATAATTTGTATATTTGCTTTGTGAAGTTAACATGTATACAAAGTAAACCAAAATGCATAATCTCATACCTAACGGAGCAACATTTGCTGTTAAGCATTAGCATATCCTCTCAAATGCAAAGCACGTGAATAAAACACAGTAACCACAAATGTAACAGCAAACACAAACACAGCTCATTGCAATTTATTGAAATACAATGAAGGTGCTTTAAACACGAGAACACAGGTCAAACTCTGATATCATGATAAAGTTACCATGTTGAGAGTCAGAGATTATAGTCTAATTTTGTGCGCATATATTTATTCTTTCTTTGTATAGCTTATTTTTTCTAATTTCCTATAGCTTCCTTATATAGCCTAGTCAAACTAGTATATAATGTAAAGATTGCGACTTCTATGATAAAAAATATCTTCCCAATATTTTTTCTCATGGTATCAGAGCCCAAGTTAGGGGTTCTGGGCAAGTTTTTTTGTCAACAAATTTTCAGCCGCCAATACCTTTAGGGTTTTATCTTGTTCTGTGACTTTAAAATTCTGATTTAAAATGTCAGATGTGAGCGAATCCAGCTCTGGCGTCAACATTAAACATGTTCAAGCCAATAATTTTGTTGACAATCCGTCATTGCAGATTACAACTCACAAATTGAATGGCCAAAATTTTATGTAGTGGTCATAGTCTGTGAAGTTGTACGTGAAGAGAAAAGGTAAAATGGGCTATCTTGATGGGTCAATAGACATACCAGAGGCTGACAACCATTCGTATAAAATCTGGGATGAACAAAACTCTATGGTAATGTCATGGCTTATTAATTCAATGGATCCTCACATTAGTTGGGCATTTCTTTTCTTACCATCAGCACGAGATTTATGGGATGCAGTCACAAAGACAAAATCTGATCTTGGAAATACTGCACAGCTGTACAAACTTGAGTGTCTTATTCATGAAACGAAACAAGGAAGTGACACTGTGACTGCATATTACAGTATCCTGAATAGCTTATGGCAAGATTTGGATTTGTACTATGATGGAGAATGGAAGTGTGGAGATGACAGTAAAAGATTTAAGAGGTTACAGGAGAAGGAGAGGGCGTTTGAATTTTTGGCTGGTTTGAATCCAGATTTGAATGAAATTAGGGGACGAGTACTAAGCAAAGACCTCTTCCCGCAATTAGGGAAGTCTATGCATATGTGAGAAGGGAAGAAAGTAGAAGAAAGGTAATGACGAATAGCTCTAATATTGATAATTCTGCCTCAATTACTTGTACTACTGATTTAGCATTGGTAAGTGAACAAAAGAATATGAGCAAGAAGAAAGATGACAAGGGTAAACTTTGGTGTGATTATTGCCATAAGCAAGACATACCAAAGAGTTTTGTTGGCTCCAATCTGTTCACTAGGGAACAACTTGTCAGGTTTATGAGTCAAACACCTTCTGCTAATCTAGCCCAAACAGGTAATTTTCTAAATGCTTTCAGAATCTCTTCAAATACTTCTTGCCCTTGGATCATTGATTCAGGGGCAACCGATCATATGACTGGTTTGTCCAACTTATTCTCAACTTACAAACCTCTTTCTGGTAAACAAAAGGTGAAAATCGCTGATGGGTCTCTTTCTTCAGTCACAGGAAAAGGTTCAATTTCAGTTTCTAAAACAATGATCTTAAAATCAGTGTTGCACGTCCCTAATCTGTCTTGTAGTCTTTTGTCTGTTAGTAAACTTACAAAAGAACTGACTGTATGGCTAAATTTTCTCCTTCCAATTGTGAGTTTCAGGACTTGTGTATGGGGAAGAAGATTGGCAGTGCTAAGGAGGTGGATGGACTTTATTATTTCGAAGAGGACCCTGAGCTTTGAGTTAATCTATCCTTAGTTGACAAAATTGTTTCCCAAGTGCCTAGTGAGAATGAAATTAGTTTGATGCACCTCAGATTAGGACATCCAAATTTTTCATATTTAAAGTTGTTGTTCCCGACATTGTTTAAGAATAAAAGTGACATTAATTTTAAATGTGAAGTGTGTGAATTGTCCAAGCATCATCGTACTCATTTTCCTGCCCAAACTTATAAAGTTTCTCAACCCTTCTCTCTTATACATAGTGATGTATGAGGTCCTCTCCGTTTTCCCAATAATTTTGGAGCTAAGTGGTTTGTCACTTTTATTGATGATCTCGCTCGAGTTTGTTGGGTGTATTTATTAAAAGAAAAATCTGAAGATTCTAAAACTTTTCAAATCTTCCATAAAGTGGTTCAAACCCAATTTCAAGCAAAAATTCAAGTGTTTCAAACTGACAATAGCAGAGAATTTTTTATTTCTATGTTGGGAAATTATTTGACTGAGAATGGAATTATTCATCAATCCTCTTGTGTTGATGCTCCCCAACAAAATGGAGTTGCGGAAAGAAAAAACAGACATTTACTTGAAGTGGCTCGATCTTTGATGTTTACTATAGGGGTACCAAATTATTAGTGGAGTGAAGTAGTTCTAACTGCCTGTTATCTCATAAATACATTGCCTACTAGTACTTTGAAGTTTAAAACTCTAGTCGAACGTCTTCAACAACTTTATCCCATGTCTCAGTCCTTTAGTTCTCTTCCTCCTAAGGTTTTTGGGTGTGTTGCTTTTGTTCATGATAAGAATCATAACAAAAGTAAGCTTCATCCTAGGTCTCTTAAGTGTGTGTTTGTGGGTTATTCTCCTGCACAAAAAGGGAACAAGTGTTTTCATCCTCCAACGAGAAAATATTTTGTAACCATGGATGTGCCGTTTTTTGAAACTAAGCCTTATTTCTCCAAAACCTTTCTTCAGGGGGAGGAATATAATATTAAAGATCAATTTTTTAAATTTTTTCCAAAATCGACACTCAGATGAGCTATATTTCAGAGATGATATCACAAATTCAACTCCACCTTTGATAGTTTGCTCTCCACAAAACCTGCCACCTTCCAATAACAATCAGCAAAAGGAACAACATTGTTCTTCCACACAAAAACAGCCTGACCCAAGTGATGACCAGCAAGTGTTCTCACAAATTCAACTATCCACCGCACAAAATCAAGAGGATGCTCAAAAGCTAAAGGTGTATTCTTGACAAAATAAAACAATTTGTACATCTCTTGACTGCCAAAATTCTAAACTGAACAAAGAGTTATTGGAAGACACAGGTACTGTTCAATTTGAATCTAAATTACATTTAAATTCTCTTCCATCACTTGATTTAGATTTAGATTTGCCTATTGCTCATAGAAAAGGTGTTAGAACTTGAACTAAACATCCTATTTCTAAGTTTGTCTCTTATCATAGATTGTCACCATCATTTAAAGCTTTTGCTACTAATCTGTCATCTGTAACTATTCCTAGAACAGTACATGATGCTCTTGCAAATCCAAAGTGGAGAGAAGCGATTCATGAAGAACTGAGAGCATTATATAAAAGTAGAACTTGGGCTCTTGCAGACTTGCCTTCTGGAAAGAAAACTGTGGGTTGTAAATGGGTATTTATGGTTAATCATAAGGCTGATGGATCAATTGAGAGATTCAAGCCTAGGCTGGTGGCTAAGGGATATACTCAAACATATGAAATTGATTACCAAGAGACATTTGCCCCTGCTGCAAAAATGAACGCGATTCGGGTCCTATTGTCACTTGCTGCAAATTTAGATGGCCATTATAACAACTAGATGTGAAGAACGCATTTCTCCATGGAAATTTAGAAGAAGAGGCGTATATGGATCCACCACCAGGGTTTGAAAATATGTTTGAAAGAGGAAAAGTTTGCAAGCTAAAAAAGTCCTTATACGGGATCAAGCAATCACCAAGAGCCTGGTTTGACAGATTTACAAGATTTATTCTCAAATGTGGATATCGACAAAGCCATAGTAATCATACCATGTTTCTTAAGCATGGTAAAGAAGATAAGCTCACTGTCCTTATTGTGTATGTAGAAGATATCATCTTGACTGGAAATGACAGAATCGAAATTGAAAGACTCAAGATGATGTTAACCAAAGAGTTTGAAACTAAGGACCTTGGTTCTCTGAAATACTTCCTCGGAATTGAAGTGGCTAGGTCTCAGAAAGGGATATTTTTGTCACAAAGGAAATATATTTTGGTTCTCTTGGAAGAAACTGGGATGCTAGGATGCAAACCTAGCGATGTTCCTATAGAATCCAACCATAGACTTGGGGCAACTACTAAAAGCAATTTGGTTAATAAGGAACAGCACCAAAGGTTAGTTGGAAAGCAAATCTATTTGTGTCATACTCGTCCAGACATTACATTTGCAGTAGGCGTCCTGAGTCAATTTATGCATTCTCCTAATGTAGAGCACATGGAAGCTGTGTTTAGGATACTGGAATATTTGAAGACATCTCCAGGAAAAGGCATTTTATTCTCCAAGAATAATCACCTAAGGGTTAAGGCATATACAGATGCAGATTGGGCTGGATCCTTTGTTGATAGAAAGCCAACATCAGGTTATTGTACATTTGTTGGGGGGAAATCTAGTTACTTGGAGAGGCAAGAAACAACAAGTGGTTGCAAGATCAAGTGCTGAAGCTGAGTTTAGAGAAATGGCATTGGGGATTTGCAAGCTTATGTGGCTGAGAATGTTTCTAATGGAGTTGAAGGTGTGGAAAGCTGGATCAATGAGACTGTATTGTGATAATAAAGCTGCCATTAGCATTGCTCATAATCCAGTCCAACATGATAGGACAAAACATATTGAGATTGATAGGCACTTTATAAAAGAGAAGCTGGAGAGAGGTCTAATATGCATTCCATATGTTTACTACTCAAAAGCAAGTAGCTGATATTCTCACCGAGGGATTATCAAAACAAGCTTTTCAATCACTGAATTCCAAGCTGGGAATGATAGATATCTTCGAACCAGCTTCAGGGGGAGTGTTGAAAGTCAGAGATTACAGCCTAATTTTGTGTACATATATTTATTCTTTCCTTGTATAGCTTATTTTTTCTAATTTCCTATAGCTTCCTCATATAGCCAAGTCAGACTAGTATATAATGTAAAGATTGCAACTTCTATGAATAAGAAATGTTTTTTCTCATACCACTTAACCTAAATTCATAAATTTACAGATAACGATTGAACAATAATATTAAAGTTTTGCCAATGTAATCAAACAAACTGATATTGAGAAAGTGCATGGTGCCATACTCATGCAAGCCAGTCTATAGGTGTACATATCCAAGTCCACATGCAAAATAAATAAATAAATAAATCCTTAGTTTATTAGACATAAATTGTGTTCAAGAATGCCCAAAAATTAACAATTCTAGCAACTTAAGTTGGGAATAGCGATTAATTTTTTTCCCTCAATGTCAAATTCAACAAGTCAGAGCACTTCTATCCAAGTACTTGAGAGTTCAATTTAATCTAAGCAACTCATCGGACACTTGACAGACAATTACCATTTACAAGCATTTATAAACATGGAGGGAGTTCAACAGGCATTCTCGCATTGAAGCGCCAACAAATCCTTAGGCCCTTAAATTATAAACAACTATGCCATTATCTTCCACAATAATCATACAATTATCCAATATTCACAACTTTAAGCATAGGAAGAAAAGAACAAAAAATGAGTATGGATAGAAAATGCATACAGGATTGCGAAAATATGATATCAAGGACGTAACAGCTGCAAAAACAGGAACTGGTGTTGTTGTAGGTGACAGCACAGCTTGGTGAAAGACAGAAGGGATGGAAGATATTTCCTGTAAGCAAATTTGAGGGTTATAAATTTCAGAGATATAATTAGGGTAGAACTAGACAGAATATACCACGTACGCATAGAATCAGTGAATAAATATTTGAAAGCAATAAGAAGTGATATGAACTTGGAGGAAAGAAACAAAAACAATTGAACTTAAGAGATACAGAGGCCGTCTGTTAGCTTGTGCAGGGATTACTCAAACTTGTAACACAAGATAACAGTAATAAGAACTTAGATAGGCAGATAACAAAGACACAATAGTATATCTATTTACCAGCGTACCAATAACATGGGCCCTAGTACTACAATCCTAGGAGAATTCAAAGCTTACCTTTGAAAATTTTGAAAGCATGGTATACAAAATGTCCAAAGCAGAACCTATTGCAAGTTCCAGTCCTTCAATCTCCATCAGTTCAAAAGTGCGGATGACATAAAGTTTCTGCAAACATTGTGATCCTGTTAGTAAGAAAAGCAGCACGGACTCATAAATGGAGAATAAATGTCAGTAAGTGCTGACAACTGACCTCCAAGGCTTCCTTAGTCGTACAAATAATTCGAAACAGGGTATTGTGGATGGAAGAATCACAGAGTAGCATACCCCGAATGACCTCACCCAACTTCCCGGGGGCCAAGGTTGAAATAATGCATGTTTTGATCACTTGAAGTACCTAAAACAATAAACACAAGAAAAAATTTCACCTTTGCAGCATTTATTTCCAACCAAAATATTCGAGCATTCATTTGAGCAGAATCAGAAAATTAGAAGAGAATTTCAAACAAAAGCCAAGCTTTTGACAAGCAATTATGAAACAAATGCCATGCAAGACAATTATAGATCCTTAAGCATTTAAAAAAAATGAAAAAAAATGGCAATTAAGCAGAGTTATAGGGTAAAAATTATTTTTATTTTTATAAGAAACAACAAATTATTCACAAGAAAGAGACACACAAGAGGGTAGACCAAGCAGTCCACAAAAAGAAAATCAATACAGCAAGAAAAACCAAAAAGAGCAACACTCATCTAACATCTTCCAAATATCCATTAACCACCGACCCCCCACCCCCCGGGCCCCCAGGAAAACAACACCCCAAAAAAGCAAAAAAAAAAAAAGGGAAAAAAGGAAGAAGAAGAAGAGGTGTAATATCATTGAAGTTAATTCTGACTGATACCCAAAGGGTCCTCAACTTTGACAGACACAAAAACATCGATAAAATATAATGATAAATACAGGAGGCATGTTTGCATTTATTTGTCAATATGGTGGGGATGTTAACCGAAATGCATAGCTGAACCTGTAATTGCTAATTTACTTAATTAGCGTAGAATATGTTAAGATGAGATTAAAACAAACAAAAGATTTTTCCATTACACATGCTTGTTCACTGAAACTCTTTTAACTTCAAAAAGAGTCAATTAATTTTTATTATGCTTTCACTTGCACCATCATGCAATTTACAACTCATTCTATTCACATTTTACAATGGTGGACAAATCTAAAGTAGAAACCAAGGGGCAATAAATTCAAATATCATCAATAAAAAGAACACAGACTTAGGACTTTTAAACTCAGGATTTCATTATGCAAAGAGGTGTTAACTGAATATCAATATCATTGTTAAGTTAGCATTGGAAAAAAAATAATCAATAAAAGAAACAACAATTTGAACTTTTGAACTGATCGTATCATCCAATCCATAAGTGTTAACCAAATAACAATATTATCTTTCAACAATTAACAAAAACATAACATTTTATGATTTAATTAATATATTGGGAGATTCCAACGCAAGCAAGTTAAGGCTGAGAGGTAAACACCTATTTCTTTTTCAAGCATTTAAATCATTTTGCAATGTCCATAGAGAAGTTCAATTTCTCTGCCCTTTCAAAATTATTTACGGATGTCTACAAAATAAAGTTCCGTCGTTCTCCTTGTTTGAAATTTGTTGATATGATGTAGCTTAGTTAAGTCTTTGGTTATTATCTGGCCTAGTAAAAGTGTCATTCCCAATCCAGATCATGGCCCTAAAGTGAGCAATCTAATTACACTCAAACCTTCAACATGTTTGCATAAAGTGAAGTGGCAAGTAAATAAGAGTTAAACACGGCAGTGGCACTAGAATTAAGCAGCTTGAGAATTTCAACAATACACAAAATACCTCATTAGTCAAACCTCTTGTCACCATAACAAACTCTTGAGTTTTTGGCTTAATTATAAGAAAATAAACTTCTCTGCTTCCAGAAACAGGAAAATAGCTTCCCTAAAGCTTCTAAAATAGACATAAACCTCCTACAAACTTCATCATGGACGTTTCCTGAAGTTTCATTAAATCCATTAGAAACTTACCCTACAGGGAATGTACTGCCTATCTTCCAAATCAAAGTCTCCTGGTAATGTAACAGCTGACTAAAACAATAACATACCTTTAATGTTACTTTCCAACGAACATGCTTCACCTTGTATTTCCAGTACTCATGGTTTACTAGAATATACTGGAGGGAGAAAACAACTAAAGAAAGGACTAAATCATTCTCCACTCCTGTCTCCAGAAGCTGCATGGTAAAGTCCAGCACTGCAAGGCATAATTTGCATATCAGAATACAGAATTCATAATACAAGCATCAATGCGTGATCAGGTCAGATGGACAAGCAACTCACGAGAAAACAAAAAGCATAAATAAACCTAAAGTGTATAAATGCTTCAATGAAAAGAATGATAATAACAAAATGAGGTCAAAATAGAAATTACCATATAATATACATACATACATACATACATATACCATATATATATATATATATATATATATATATAACTATATTGGTTTTACCATCAGGATCTCTTGATAGAAATTTTTGTCAGGACTTTCAATCTCAACCATTGGATTTGTTCAACAGTTGAGATTTAATTAAAAGTTTCTCTTTCTTCTGAAATTCATCTACATCCTCATCACGATCTATAAAACAGAAAAGATTGTGCTGGCGGAAGATGAGAAGTACCTGATATAGTCAAAGGGCAACCACAGTCATTCTGCTCACAATCAATCAAAAGCATCTTTGCAAGTTTTCCAGGAAGCAACCACCCACTGGAAAGCACAAGGTGACATAAGGAATTTAAAAAGCAAGAATCTGACTCAAACAACAAAACCATCTCAATTAGAGAAACAGGCCACTTATGTACACAAGATAGTACCCAGGGGCCTAACCAAGTGGTTTTCAAGTAGTTTTATTTAGCTGGCCACCCAAGTTCAAATCCCGAGGGAAGTACGGGTTAAAATGTTGATTTGGGCTTTGTCCACCGTCTTCCTTTTAAAAGATATAATTAAAAAAACTACCATGAACAGAACAGAAGCCAAAACTGAGAATCAAAATCTCCCTCTTTTTTTTTTTTTTTTTTTTTTGGTTTTCTCGATAGGAAACAGTTTAACTTTTACTTTAAATAATAAAAAGATCCAGAATAGTAAAATGAGCCTCTGAGGTCCACCAGAAAATTCACAATATGTTGGTGTTACAGAAATGTCTCTACAGGACAATCTTTATCATCCAGCCTGATATTGTATAAAAAAGCATCCAACCTAAATGAAGAAGAATCCTAAAACTATTTAGAAGTAGACACTAGTAAAAATGAACTTTGTCTCACAGAAAACCATTATCCTTTCCATAGAATCCTCAAAGATTATTTTGCTCATTTCCATTCAAATCACCTGAAAGATTAACAACTCTGAATATCCCCCCAAAAGAACCTTAGCTTTTAGCCTTACATCATCGGCACAAAAATCCACGATGTATAGGAATACACAATATTCCATAACAACCTATATCAGCTTTGCCATCTTTAGATGGTATCACAATTTCAAAATTATACAGCGGTGAAGATAAAGGTTCTCGATGTTCTCCCAGTCATTTTTGCACAACACACGAGATAACAAGAGAACTTCATCCTTAATAGCTTAACTGCTCTCACAAAACAAAGGAAACTCTCCATTTCCTTCTCTCCTTTATAGAGAATATGGTCCAAAATGGAGCAGCTAGAATCATCTCAACATGCATTACACCTGTTAAGGTACCACTTTAACTGAAGCCAACAAGATTATTGAAGTTCTAATACATCCTCTAATGTACAGGATGCATGGATCAAACACATAAACAAAGAAAGAAGAGAACCTTTATAATTTGATTAATATAATAGGGGAATTTGGAAAAGAAGACTACTAGGTCAAATTGGCTCTGATGCCATGATAATTACCGCTTAAAAGCTTAAATTGTAAATAAGAGCCCAAAAATGGTATTTAAACTTTAATAATTGCCAGCTACATGGAATTAACTGCAGGAATCCTCATAACGCAAGACTGTCAAATATGATACAAGAAATGCAAGTAACAAATACAATAGAATGGCAATAAGACTTCGCAGATACTGCACATCCTCAATTTTGCTTCATAGCTTGCAAAGTCATTACCATCTGATGTTATTACATCAAAATTTACTTCAAAAGATCCAGTTAAGTGTCAACCATGGAATCGGTAAAAATGAAAAAAAAAGGATATTATAACAATGTGGCAAAAAATTCACACAAGTTATAGAGATGTAACAGAAAATTAATCTGACAGCCCACAAAATAAGTCAGGAAGAAACAATCAACTTAAAATTCCAAATCAACCATGATTTCATCCATTTTCTCAGGAAGAAACAATCAACGTAAAATTCCAAATCAACCATGATTTCATCCATTTTCTCACACACCGAAGCACAAAAATTTGAACGTTTGATGCAAGGGATTCACCTTGATGAACCAGTACTGCCGTTATCAAATATACTTCCCCTTGAAGCTGAATCAAATATGCTTGCCTTTAAAGCTGCTGCTGCAACCAAAGAAGGGGAACTGCCCCAAAGATAAAAATGAACAGTTAAAAATGAGTACATAACAAAATTAAGCAATTCCAAAAATATTAAATACAGTAAACGACAATTGCACGTACAGCGGGAGAATTAAAACTATGGAATTCATGTACTTGTTACGGTAAAGACATATCAAGTAACAGAGCAGACATGCATTCAGTGATACAGAAGCACAAAACACAAGCATGGAATTTTACCATTTTAACATCTTTGCTAGAATATTGACACCCACGGACATTATTGCAGCACTACCAGAACTAGGAGACAGATCTCTAATCAAAGTGCAAATGATCTCAACCATCCTGCAGGTTAAAAATGATGAAGCAACTATTTTTCAAACTACAAGGACACAGATAATCAAAATCACAAAGGGAAATAAGCAGAAAAGGTAATATAAATTAATTGATTACCACATATTCTTCTCCATCAGCCCATTTAATGCAGCTCCTTGAGCATACAATGAGTTGCCTATGTCCATCAATGCAAAACCTATGGCCTGCACATAGTACATTGACAGAAACTATGGTTAGAAGAAATGGGTCTTCAAGCTAGTGTTAGGAGTAATTTTACGGAAAATCAAAGGCTAAATGGCATAGACAATTAAAAAAAAAGATGGCTTTAACAAAAATTACTGCCTTTTAGCATGAGCAATAACTTAACTAAGGCTATAGCACAGTACTTTTGTGGTTTAACAAACGTCTCAATGCATTCAATTAACGTCTTTACTAAAAACACCTTGGAAGCTATTACCGTCAACCGACAACTGACCTCCACTATAAGTCATCATAATAGTTGAATTATACCATCTATGGACAATATTAGGGTTGAGAATGAGAAAAGGGGGAAGAGAGGTGAGTATATATAGCTGATGTGGTAGAGTTATATATTTCAACCTTCACCTTATTTGTATATATATCACAAGCCAGTTGCCAAATCACAATTATTCTCAAAAAGATAAAATCTAGTATAAAAACTAATACTCTTGACAAAAACGGATAATAACTATATCGAATCTAAAGCAGCATGTTTCCAAGAACACATGCCAGTAAAAAACAATTAAAACTACCAAAAAGAATTACCGTGTTAAAGGACACCATTCGACTAAACAAATCCAGAATAAGAAGAGCTTCTGCACTGCTTTCTGGATATTGCTCCTGGGCCAAACGCAGGAGCAACACGACCACTGCAGATTGATTATACTACAAAAAAGGGGGCATGTGTCAGTAACAAAATGAACAAGCAACTGAAATTAAACCACCTTAACTAAGAATACCAACATCATGGCAATTAAATCACCTTAACTAAGCCTTATGAAGGAGGCCCAGAGGTCCACACGAGTACAAAAAGGAAGCAAAAGACAACTAAAGAATATATGTGAAAACCACCCAATATTAGGAACTCCTTGATGTACCATGCAAAGGCCGTGTTCATAGCATCGCATACAGAATGCAACCAAACAAAGCAGAACAGGAGAGCAAGAGAGAGGGGGAAAATATTTTTTTCATCATGTGATTAGTGAACCCACTGATTATTGGCAAACATTAATGGGATGCCGCATGACAGCATTTGATTTGATGAAACAGATGAAATTTCTAAAATATGTTGCTTCATGGATGTGAACATAGTCCAACCTTGAAGCACAGAGCATGCATGTGAACATAGTCCAACCTTGAAGCACGAAGACCAGAAGTACCCACATGGATATTGATAATAAATGCAATTTCAAACTTACACCCCGATAGTAAGAAATCTATAATTGCATACACTACAGATGAAGAAAGAAAGAAAACGAACTTACTACAGGACTGACATCTGAGAAAATCCTTTACATCATTGTCAATGCATTCACAAATCAACAATGAGAAAAGATAAAAATATATCTATATATGTTCTTAGAAATCTCCAAAAGACTTTAACATGAGACAAGTACCAAACACTTGGGAACCATCCAGAAACTTAGATCATTTACCTCCCAACGAACAAGAGCAGTATTGCCACCAAATACTTTCAAAACCTGCCCTCGAGTTTTACTAGGAATAAGTAAACCTTCAACCCCAGGAACGTGCAATGGCTGGCGAGTTTCAACAATCTTAGAGGTGCTATCTACCAAGGATTCACTAGTAATCTCAAATAAGGTAGATATACCGATAGATTTATCTAAAAAGTTATACCTGTTGACAGGAAGATTTAATACATATTATATAGCAACTCAATTAGCAATTTATATTCAAAATAGTATCTGGAAATAAAAATTTAAAAGCACATTCCATAAATTTCCAAAACGTTCACCAATACGAAAAGATTTCAACAGATCATTACAAAGTGATTCAATAACACTACAAAGCCCAAGCTCATATTATAATTTATTCGAACAATAAGCAAACTATAAACGTGTATCAACAGTCTAGCTGAAGAATCTTGGCATTAGAATCTTTGGTTTTACTTGGAGTGTCAGATTAATCACTGCAATCTAATATGATAACACTTTTTTGATTCTTGCATAATAGAGAAAGGTTCATGAGTAAAAGTAGTTAAAGCTTAAGTTCCAGATAAACATAAACAGCGTCATGTTATACAATTTTTTTTTTTTTAAACACTGTACAAGTTAATCGAGCTGAGATGGTCTGGACTTATGCAAAATACCCCATGCAACAGAAACCAGGTGTTTTACCTTAAAATTAATCATAGTTTTCAAGTCACAGAATGTAAGGTAATCAACCATAATATCGTAAATTAAAACAAAATAAAAGATAAAATTCCACTTACACACATTCTGCAGGCCATCTGCCTTCACAGAGAGCTGACAGAAAGCGAACAAGTTCCAATGTCCTGAAGGGGAATTCACCTCCTAAGTTGCTAAGAAAACATCGAATAGGACCATCAACAAAACTTTCTCTATCCCAAAACTGAATACAAAGTGACTCCTGCTGGATGGTTGAGCAAGAGGATCTCCAGTTAGTAAACAATGAGCAATGAAATATAATTAAAAAGGAAATCAATGAGTGACCCTGAAGGGCAAACTGCTAATTACTATACATCCAAACCTCTCCACGATAAATGTTGCAGAGAATATCCAGTATCAAATTCAGGGTACCATCCTCTAACTGCAAAAAGGAAAGGGCAGCCTCCATAAAAAAGAACCAGAATTTTACCTTAAAAGCAACTTCAAAAGCAGATGTTCAACTACCTGATGATTGATCTCATAAGATGCAACAAATGCAGAAATAAAAGTCCTCAATACACTTCGATAACCAGCAGCTGCTCCCTGAAAACAGAAATTTTAAAATGAAGCGTACCTTAATTCCAGACAAAAAACTAAATGCTTCACTATGAAGAGTACAAATCAAGTAAAACACTAGAAAATACCCAGAGTCACCCTCAAGCAACAATAACTCTAAACTGAGAACAACTTACATCAGTTTCCTTTAATAGATCACTTTGAAGGATTTCAAAAAAGCAATTCAATGATGCAGCTTCAAAGGCTTGACGAACATAGCCAACATGATCAATTTCCTAAAATGATTCGAAGAAAAATGTGGTCAAGATTGACAACATCAAATATAATCAGGGAGAGGGAGAGAACGGGAAGGAAAAAGGAAACAACAAAAACATACTGTTAGCTCATTATTTTCCTCTTTTCCTGGGAGTGATGAAATTAGGCAAAGAAACACTGCCCAGGCAAGGATTAGCAGACCTGCTTCTGTCATTTCAAAAACATCCAAAGTTGATAATAATGCGTCCATCCCTTGAACATCGTTTAAAGAAAAGACAAAAGCACCCTGACTGAGAAATGGAAAACAATTATGGTTGAACAATTGAGCAAGCCAGATGAAGAAAAGACAAAAAAAGGGCATAACAATTGATGTAAAAGACAATATCACAGATATGACAGCTGCTCCCCAGCAGAACCAGAAAAGGAAAGAAAAAATTAATAACAAGCCAAAAAATGAAATTTGAGATGAGAGAGAGGTTGATTTAAATGTCCTAGACAAATCAAATATAGGTAAAATGAAATTAATAACAAGCCAAAAAAACCTGAAAGGCGTTTCGTCATGAATCATTTGAAGAAGATTTTCGAGGTCCAGGGTTTCTATAAGGATAAGCAGCAGCTGTACTTTGGCATCGCAAGATGACTTTAGTGCCTCAGTTGAAATTGCCAGCTTTCCAAAATTATAAGATCCAGATGAAATTCCCTGCATCATGAGTGTTTCCAAATTCCAAACAAGGATTAAGATTAGAAAATTTAAACAGGACAATTGCATACCTCATAATGAGAAGAATAACATTATACCTTATAGATAGAACACAGCTCCTTCCATTTCTCACCATTACAAGTGCAAAAGGAATCATAATAAAGAAGGAAAAGAATGTCCAAAACCAAACTGTCTTCAATAAGTGTTTCTTCGGCCCACAAAGTGAAAAGATCAGTATCCTGTAAAACAGTAAAAAATCTATATCGAATCTGAAGGTGCTTAGATACATTAACTGATGGGAAAAATAAGTAAGCCACAAAGATTTCATGGTAATGCAATTACACTACAGAAGAAAATGAAAAAGTCAAAGGAGATTAAAGAAGCATCAGGGCTTACAGGAAAAGATACCTACTGAATAATGAAGATGACACATGCGACAGAACCACAAAGTGTTTATGTGACATATACATGATTATTGACTAACCAAACTTACTTCTGTGAATATGCAATAAACATGTTTGCACATTAATTACATTGAACCACGCTCTACTCAACATCTTACAACTGTCAAAAATTTCCAGTGACTCATAGCACCTTTCCATCATCAAACATGTCGCAATAATTGGACCATTACCATCTCTACAGGATGAGTAGCAGATAGAAGAGCCTGCAGAACAGAAAACAATTTGGCTTCCAGTCCATCCGAGATCAGCTTTAATGCCTCCTTCCCAACAGCATTCCCTTCTTTCAAGCTAGGATCAACATATACTGGACAAACATTAGTTTGATTAGCAGCAAGGAAACAAAATGATCACTACATTACGACAATAGTTGAAAAACTAAACTGAGTCTAACTGAGTTTAACCCATGGAAGTGTCCAGGTCAAACTGAATGACCAACCATTCCAGAAGACAAAAGAACAGGGAAATTGAGAATTAAGACATTTTCAATGGGAATTTACAAGCATGCAAGAGAATCCGCCTTGTACACTTCAACAAGCACTGTCGCTCTATGTAATACTGAAGCAATACCTGCAAAAACACGGTATAGGATCAATGAAAAGGGTCAAACAACCAGAGCTACATGCTTCATCAAATCCAAATAATTGATGAAACATCTCACTAAAGCATCAATCCCAGTCAATAATTCAACTAAAGTAAAGCAGGCCTAAACCATGCAATAGGAAAAAGAAGTTGATGAATGGGTTCTTGAACAATAGAATCAAAAGCCTAAAGCATCAATCCCAGTCAATAATCCAAATGATTGATGAATCGTCTAAATTATAGAACAAGAAACACAAAAAAAAAAAACTAAAATCACATGCAAAACAAAAGAACAACATAAGAAGAAGGTGACTAACCACATGAATGGGTTCTTGAACAATTGAATCAAAAGCCACATTGTGCTGCTTCTGAGTCCTTTCAACAAGAATGTACGATTGCACCTCATCTAAACACTGAGCAAAGGACAAGTTACCACAATAAATGATCAAATAAATCTAGATATGTTAATCCTGCAATACAAAATAAATAACATCCAACCATTCCTTTTGACAATGTGCTGAATTAGGTTACCCTAGTTAATGGATTTTCATGAAGGGACACTTTTGTGAAAAATAAATCACCCAATTTGCGTAAACCTTAAAAAATCATTAAACAAGAATCTGACGCAGTTTTTGTTAAAATTCCATTCCTAATCTTTACAAACAGAATTAAAAAAAAAAGCAATTAAAGTCAATTAATCAGTAATGCTGCATGTAATCCTTAAAATTCACAAGAAACAATACATTATAGCATATAAAGAAAATTGAAGCTGCCTTTTCAAAATGCAAGTTAGCAACTAACAGTACTGAGAAACTCACTAAATAGGGGCTAATTTTCAAAGCCTGCTCTTTCAATTCAGGCTTTATAGACAACTGATGATGATCACCGAGTTTCACTATCTGCGAATTCAACGCTTCCTTCGATTTCTCATTCGGTGGCTTGAAGAGCGACACCGTTTCGACAAACCACGCGCGATTTTCCTCTAACTTCTTAGCCTAAAAAAATAAAAAAACACAGAAAATTCATTCAAAATATACGTGTATACGCACCTATACTTACATTACATGCGTAGAGAGAGAGAGAGAGCGCGCGTGTGACTGTGTGAAGTGCTTACAAGTTTGGGAGAAAGGTCGGATAAGAGAGAAGCGGTTTCGAGCTCGGTGAGTAGCTCGACGAAGGGGTCCCACCAGAGAGAGGAATCAACGGTTTTAGTACCGGCCATTGGATTGGAGGAGATTTGTGAGCTTCAGAGAGCTAAAACCCTAGAAGAAACGCATGTTTTGATTTTTCGCGCTTTTTCAAATTGGGGGAGAGAGAGTGTGGTGGGGCCTGGGGGGACTGAAGGGCATTAGTGTCAGTGTGATTGGCTTGAATTGTTTGTGCTGCGTTCTTGGGCCCACACGGGGCGGGCCAGGTTGTGGTGTTCAAGTGCACCCGACAACTATAATGGTTAGTCGTCCAAATTGGACCGGTCGGGTCTACCCCCCATGATACATGGGAAACTTATCCATGCGATCATTTAAAAAATTTCGTTGTGAAAAAAATTTGTACTACAAAATTTCTTAAAGGGTCCGCCTACGTTACATGTAATGTAACGTACGTTCAGCATGTATAATTTTATTTACATCTTTATATTTTATATTATTTATAATTTATTCATAAGTATTATAAAAGTTTTTGAATTGTAAAATTTCATTTTACTCCCTTACACTCAATTTTATTTTATTAAAATTTTAGAGTACGAATTCGCCTCCTATAATTTTAAATTTTCAAAATAATATTCATTTAATTAAAAAATTAATTTTATAATACTTTCATATAATTAATAAAATTTATTAAAATAAAATTTTATAATACTTTCCTATATTTTATGAATTTCATTAATAAAATTCATATATTACTCCCTTACACTCAATAATACTTTCATATATAACATTCATTAAAATAAAATTTATTTTATAATACTTTCATATAATTAATAAATTTATTTTAATTATGAAAATGAGTATTAATATAATAATACTCATATAATTTATTATATTTTTCATATAATTAATAATAATTCATCCTACCTCCGAAAATGAGTATTATTATGATATCATCCTACCTCCGAAAATGAATTATTATTAATTATATGAAAAAATTTATTAAATGAATGTTATAAAATAAATTTATAACATAAGTAAAATAAATTTATTAATTATATGAAAGTATTATAAAATAAATTTTATTTTAATGAATGTTATATATGAAAGTATTATTGAGTGTAAGGGAGTATTATATGAATTTTATTAATGAAATTCATAAAATAGAGGAAAGTATTATAAAATTTTATTTTAATAAATTTTATTAATTATACGAAAGTATTATAAAATAAATTTTATTTTAATGAATGTTATATATGAAAGTATTATTGAGTGTAAGGGAGTATTATATGAATTTTATTAATGAAATTCATAAAATATAGGAAAATATTATAAATTTTTATTTTAATAAATTTTATTAATTATATGAAAGTATTATAAAATTAATTTTTTAATTAAATGAATATTATTTTGAAAATTTAAAATTATAGGAGGTAAATTCGTACTCTAAAATTTTAATAAAATAAAATTGAGTGTAAGGGAATAAAATGAAATTTTACAATTCAAAAATTTTTATAATATTTATAAATAAATTATAAATAATACAAAATATAGGGATTTAGATGAAATTATACATACTGAACGTACGTTACATTGCATGTAACGTAGGCGGACCCTTTCTTAAATTGCTAATCACATATTTTCGCTTCGGACCAAACTACCCTTAGACAAACCAACCAAAACCAAATCTACGAGCACCAGCAACAGCCACATTGTTTCCATCTATTGTCACGGTTTTGCATCGCCCCCATCGCCAGCTCCTTTGACGGCGGTGGCTTCCATTACAGTTTTGATCAAATTTAAAGATTTGGTTTTGCTTGGCTTCACTTGGAGAAATTGTTTTGTTCGTGCACAATTTATTTCATGGTTTCGATCGGAGTTGTTCTTTAATTGCTATTTAAATTATTCTTTTGATGGATTATACATGATAGATAAGGATTATTGTATGTATTGCGCATGAAAATTTCTGATTTTGTAAGATTAGGTCTTGTAAAATATGGCACATTAAATGTTTGTTAAAATGCCTCTAAAAATTTTTTTTCAAATATATTGTTAAGTTTGATGAGCATGCCTCTACTTATATAGTTTTTAATACCAAAAACACTTATTTGCAAGAACTTAACTGAAATTAGTATGCCTACGAGTCATCTCCCATGTCAATTTGGGCGATGGCTTTCCTCGCCTGTGCCAATGTCATTGTGGCCAATACTTCCATCAACGTTCCATCCCCAAGGTTGTCAATTTCTTTTACAGAACAATTTTTTTTAAATTTATTATAAAGAATAATTTATTATTTTTAAAATACTATTCACATACTTTTTTCATAATTTTTTCCAATTTTGTTAGGGATGTTCATAATTAAATCCGATCCACTCAATCCATCTGATTCGTAAAAATATAATGTGTGGATTGGTGGATTGGATTAAGTTAAAAATTTAAAAATCCGTAATTGGTGGATTAGATATGGATTTAACTAAATTCATAAAAATCTGTGAATCCGCAAAAGAAATAAAAAATATAGATTTATTTAATTAAAAAAATTATAAATGTGACAAATTATTTATTAATAAATAAATAAGTTAAAATGTAGTTACATTAACGCTATACATATCTTTTCGGATAATAATATATAATAAACTTGATTAAATAATTAAATAAACAAATATAGCTTTTTAAATAGTTACTTTTAGTTAATTTTTATAATTTTAGTTAATTTCATAGATTGATTTAAACAAATGAGATTTTTTCTTTTTACTGTGTTATATTTGAAGACTTTGAATGTATCATTTTAATTTTATTTAAACATTTAATCTTTTTAAATCTTATTTAATTTTGATTGATTTAAATAAATGAGATTTTTTCTTTTCACTGTGTTATATTTTGAGATTTTGAATGTATCATTCTATCTTTATTTAAACATTTAATCTTTTTAAATCTTATTCAATTTTGAATTTAATCAGTAATAAAATTATTTTTATATAAGATTTTTTTTATTTAATGAGTTCACAGAATGAACAGAATTAGAAAAATTTAATCCGCAAAATAATCCATAAAATAGTAGATTGGATGTGGATTCGGTCAAATTCACATCCGATCCGCAGACATATGGATTGGATTGGGTGTCAATTCGTGAATTAGATTGAATTGAAAATTTACAATTTTCAAAATCATGAATTGAATATAGATTGATGTCCAATTCATAAAATTTGATCCGCCAACGCCCATAGAACTGTGTAATGTTAAAATTAGCAAAAACCAAAGAAAAAAATATACATATATGAATCTTGCTTGGGCAATGGGGTGCCAATGACCATCGCCCAAATCAATCTACCTTGGGCAATGTTCTCCATCGCCTATACAGTCCATCGCCTGATAACTCTTCAATTTTTTTTGGTAAATTTGTTTTAAGGGCAATTTGATCCAAAGTAGGTTTATGTGGTTAATAATATAAGTTATTTTGTTGTATGAGAGAGGAAATTAGACCGTCAATTTAGGCATGGTAAATATCCAACTTGAATTTGGATATGGCACAATTTATACTACACATCCATAGATAAATTCATAATTTATTCATAATATCCTCACCATATGAGGGTATAATTCTTGAGCTAATAAAAACATGACCAAGACTTTGACTCCTAACAAATAATTTCAAACAAATTCAAAATGGATTGAGATTAAAGAGCATAAACTTCCCATACTTTTTGCAAAGAACAAAAGTTAGGACACTTCCTCGAATTTGGAGGAGTTTCATGAAATAAACAGTTTTCAATAACATTAACAAAAAATTTATTATTTATTCAATATTGTTCTACACATTCTATTTTGCTACTACTACCCGTGCACTTTTTAGGTGCATTTCTCAATTCTTATAATGACCTTCCCTATATGTATATAATAATCCTTATTCTCATTTTTACTCGTCTATAGAGGCATAAAGAAGGAAATTAATTACAAATAATTAGTTTAATTATTGTCCTACAAGAACAGGCAGACGATCAAAACAAACTCGTGAATATGTTTTTCCACAATCTTTTACAAATATTGAGTGAAAGAAAACATTTATGAAAGTGTAGATAAATGTCTTTTCTTTTTCTTTTCTTTTTTTAAATTTTCTCTCATTACTTATTTGTTTTATTCACACTAATAACAAATAGTAGCATAAGTTGGATAGTTTCTGAGTCATTTTTTTGTTTTTCTTTCAATTCTTTAATTTCAAATTTAATTTCTTTAATCTCTTTTTGAAGGTCTTAGATATTTGGAGTTGATTTCTTTATCTTCTTTTTATCCAAGATTTCTGTGAGATCATAAGTGTTTTTAATAGTTAAGGCTTTAGAAATTTCTGGTTTATCCAGAGTCTTTAATAATTTATCAAGATATGGCTCTCAGGATTGCTACCGATAAGATATGGCTCTCACTAATGGCGCTCAGTTGGGAGAGTTTGGCAGGATACTCTTAAGAGGACCCGATGGAGTATAGGGGATGGTAAGAAAGTCAAGTTTTGGTGGGACTGTTGGGTAACAAAACACAGGCCTTTGATTTTTCATGCAAATGGTCATATTCCTGAAAATATTTTGTGTAAGGTGGTAGCGGATTTTGCAAATGAGTTTGGAAACTGGAAGTGGGCTAGTTTTGAGCACTTGCTACCTCACCATATTATTCTACGAATTTTTTCCTTTCAATCATTGCTTTTCAATAGGGGTGAAGGCAAAGTGTTCTGGACAGAGTCCAAGAGGGGTATCTTTACAGTTAAGTCCGCTTACCATGCCATCTATCACCACGGTTTTAACAATGAAGATCACAATTTATTGAGAAAATTGTACAGTATCTAGTTTTATCGGGAAAAAATGTGAAGTGAGAACTAGTGCTTTCTAATGATCAAAATTAAAATCCTTTAAATGAAAGTTATACGTATAGAAAGATATATATGGTGATCCCCTCGCTTCATGGTTAGGGTATAGCAGTTGATAGCAACAACAATGATCTATATATTGTCCAACCTCTTAGATAATGACAAATAATTAATATTGTCACTAGTTTGTACGTCCCCTTGATTTCACCAATCCTGCCATTAAGGTCTTGATGTAATGGCTGGCTGTGCCCTCCAAAATTGAGGGCACCAGTTTGAATTTTCAAAGACTTCAAAAGTAGTTTCTCTTGAAAAATTTTAGATGGATGAATATATATCTTTCTCGAAATATTAATGGGAGTCATATAGTTTTCTAAGTATGAGGGTAGATGTCTCATCTCTATTAGATGTATATTTAATAGACTTCTGAGTTATATTGTAAGTTCAAATTCTCAATATACCCATATTGTAATATTTATATATCATAACAAATTCAAGAGAAAGATAAATTCAACTCAAGACATTTTTATGCAATGAGGTGTATCGTAATCACTTTTAAGAGAGGTTTTCTAGACGTATTTTGGGCTAAGAATTATCACATAATCATATCTTTCTTGACTAATATGGGTGCATTAATTGGATATTTCTCCCATAGTAAGTGAGGGTAGAAATCTACCTTATGTTATAATAGATCTAATATAGTTTAGATAGATTTCTTATCATTAATAGTTTTTTTATAATATAAATCAGTGTTCTAGGACAAAAAAAAAATTATGACAATCCTAAATATATATTTAAATGTGTTAATATCCACTTGAACTTTTTAAAAAATAAACATTATCCTCCAATCAAATCAAGAAATATTAAAAGTGTAAGTAGCCACTACGAGTTTTTAATAATATCTTAATATCATCTCAAATTTTACTTTTATATAAACTAATAGGAACTCCTTTAGCTACCATTCAAGAATATAAGTTAATATACTATTTTTCTCTTAGATTCATTTAAGAATGTAAAACAATATTTTACAAGGCCTCAAGGGGAAAATTATTTTTGATCTTGGACTATTTAATAATGGCTAATGGAGTTAATGAAAAAGTTGCTGGTTGATATGCAAAGCTAAATCTTGATGTGGTTCTGAGATTGTATCAGAAACTCATGGTAAATATTGCAATATTCTTAGGTGGTTGGAGGATAATATCCCTATAAGGAAATTAAAAAAAAATTGCAAATTAGGGTGGAGATATTTTCACCTCATTATTTTTGTAAACATGTAATTTTATGCTTTATAATCTAATATGTTTTATATAAAAATTTAATAATTTTCAATTTCCCACATGTCATGAGTACATTTTGTTAGTCTAGTTGAATATTAATAATCACACTAATAAAGTAGTCTTTATATATAAATCATCTAAAAACAATAAATTTTGTATACAAAATTATTAAAGTTATAATAATTTTTTGGTAATTTGATACTTTTACTTTATGATGTATAGTAGTCATATTAAATTTTTGTTAAAAACAACTTTGGTAGTCCAATATAATAAAATAAATAGTCACAAAAAAGTAAATGAAGTTGGATTTAATTGACTAATATTTCAAATTTATTCTTTATTTTTTAAAAAATACATTAAACTTTTTATAATAATTTTTTGGAAAGTGAAGTGGATTTACAAAATTTGTGAGATAGAAACATCACCATTTAAAATGTAAATGCTTTTTAGTTATTGTAAAATATAAAAGAGTTCCCCATGTCTTAGAAAATTATATTTTTTGTAAGTTTTTGTGTCTTCTTTTACGTATATTCGTTTTTGTGAGCAATATTTGATTAAAAAAATGTGTGTGTGTGTGTGTGTATGCATGTATGTATATATTTATTAGAAAATAATGCGAAGATTTCACACTTCATGCACGTATACACTTGCATAATTAATAAAGTACTTTTAAAGAGGCAACTGAACAGATCGTAAACGTCAAGTAGGCAAGTTATAGAAGTGAATGATCATGATGTAGATAGATAGATAAATAAATAAGTTGTAAATGACTGAAATTGAGTCTATAATATTATTAATGGCAAATTTACAATCACTTAAAAACAACACACTACAAATATTTCATCCCGCGCATTTATTCGCAACTGAAAAATAAATTTAAAAAAAAGAAACTCATCGTTCACCCGTCTCAATTTCAGTGCTCAAACTTCACACAACCACCAATAATGAAAATAATAATAGTGATCATACATTCTACTTACACTGGAGTAATAATATTAATATGATACTGCAATTAGTTATTAATTTATATATAGCTTAAGGAAGAGATGGAAATAGTGGAGGCAAAGGTGGCCATTTTCCAAACTTGGGGTAGTGGTTGTACTTTGGAGGAATCTTGAGGAGTGGAGGAAGCTTTGGTATTGGTGGCCATGGCTTCTTGGGGAATGGTGGGATCTCTGGAAGTGGCGGCAGTGGCTTAAAGATTGGTGGCTTTGGTTTGTAGATAGGTATTAGCGGTGGAAGCACTTTTGGGATTGGAGGTTTTGGTTTGTAAATGGGAACTAGTGGTGGAAGTAATTTTGGGATTGGGGGTTTTGGTTTAAAGGTGGGAACTGGTGGGAGAAGCACTTTCGGGATTGGGGGTTTTGGCTTGTAGATGGGAACTGGTGGGGGAAGCACTTTCGGGATTGGGGGTTTTGGCTTGTAGATGGGAACTGGTGGGGGAAGCACTTTCGGGATTGGGGGTTTTGGCTTGTAGGTGGGAACTGGTGGTGGAAGCACCTTCGGGATTGGAGGTTTTGGTTTGTATATGGGAATTGGTGGGAGCACCTTCGGGATTGGGGGTTTTGGCTTGTAGATGGGAACTGGTGGTGGAAGCACCTTTGGGATTGGGGGTTTTGGCTTGTAGATGGGAATTGGTGGTGGAAGCACCTTCGGGATTGGAGGTTTTGGTTTGTATATGGGAATTGGTGGAAGCAGCTTCGGGATCGGGGGTTTTGGTTTGTATATGGGCTTCGGGATCGGGGGTTTTGGTTTGTATATGGGAATTGGTGGAAGCAGCTTTGGGATCGGGGGTTTT
Organism: Citropsis articulata; assembly: GCA_030449925.1. NCBI lineage: Eukaryota > Viridiplantae > Streptophyta > Magnoliopsida > Sapindales > Rutaceae > Citropsis > Citropsis articulata. The sequence goes on along the minus strand of JASUUH010000137.1, from coordinate 4,543,098 downwards.
GGTTTGTAGATGGGAATTGGTGGAAGCAACTTCGGGATTGGGGGTTTTGGTTTGTAGATGGGAATTGGTGGTGGAAGCACTTTCGGAATTGGGGGTTTTGGTTTGTAGATGGGAATTGGTGGTGGAAGCACTTTCGGAATTGGGGGTTTTGGTTTGTAGATGGGAATTGGTGGTGGAAGCAACTTCGGGATTGGGGGTTTCGGTTTGTAGATAGGGATTGGTGGTGGAAGCACTTTTGGGATTGGAGGTTTCGGTTTGTAGATAGGGATTGGTGGTGGAATCACTTTTGGAATTGGTGGTTTTGGTTTGTAAAACGGAACTGGTGGTTTTTTACGAATGGGAGGAAGTGGCTTTTTGAACTTTGGAATTGGAGGCAGTGGCTTCTTGAATTTAGGAGGGAAGCTCTTGTGAGGAAACGGGAAAGGATGATGGCCAAAGCTTCTCAAAGGAGGAAATTTATACTTAGGGTGTGACCATTTGGGCAAGGGTGGCAATTTGGGCAGTGGCGGGTACTTAAAATGAGGCCAAAAAAATGCCGAAGCACAAGTTACAGGAGAAAATTTCAGCTTCTTTGCCAACCCAAATGTGTGCTTTTCATTGATTTTGTTCTTCAAAACAATCTTTGAAGACTCTAAGCCATCATAAGCTGGACATGGAGTGGCTGATGCACTGTGAAGTTGTGCATAACATTCTTCCTTGAGCTTTCCATCTTCAACAATCTCTTTAGGAAGTGTTACCTTAAACTTACCTTCTTCATCGAGCTCGCCGATCCCTCTTGTTTTGAACTCCCCATTTTTCGACTTACAGTCTATTGTTACTCGAAGTCCTGTTAAAAGTAAAATATGTTTGTGAATAACTAATAAAATAGTTAGACCACTGGACCTAAAAGCTTAAGAAAGTGCAATAGGGACAAATTTTAACATATCCCTCGTATGAAACGAGAAGCAATATCTGGGACAAAATTCATTGTAAAAGTTGTCCTTATAAAGATAGATCGAATGCATGCATGCACGTCGTTGCTTTGCTGACAGGATCGCTTCGAATTCTCAACTTAACAATCAAAAGAACTTGAGAAAATTTTTTAAATGGCTTAGATTTGAATGGAAAGAGTAACTCCCACGTCCAAACAAACGAAGAAACCTTAAGACTCCAAAATTGTCACTTGCCATGCAAATTAATGAATACTAGCAATGCATGGCTATAAGTACATTTTCTGCTTTTTTTTTTTTTTCATATGATACAAATAAAAATTCACGTACCCGAAAATGCCTGGCTTGTCTTGAAGTTACTTTGCGCACAATCTGCACATTCTCCAGTTCCAACTACCTCAACTGCCTTGTCCTTGGCATGACAAAGACTCACAGCAAATAGCAATGGCACCAAGAAGCACACCAGTGCTCCCCGGGAACCGGGGAGGATCCGCATTGGGAACCGTGCTCACGGAGCCCCAAACCCGATAAAGATTAGAAGAAAAATAAATCAAGAAAAGCACAAAATTAGACAATTTACTAATATTAACAGTGATATTGCACGAGTGAGGTTATTTGCTTTGCTTCACTATATATAATGATCTTGAGGAAGTGATTCTTAGGCCTCGCCGACACCGCACTAAAACGCTTCACATGAGAATTGGGACCACGTCAAAGTAGATTTTTTTTTTTTGGGGGTTAATTTTTGGAAAGGTTGGTGTGACGTGCACACCGGCACATCAGCTTCATTGAATAAATTCTCAACTACAAACAGCTTTATAAACATTTCTATATATGTCGTCGATCTTTATCTGTTTAAACCTACTTCCTTTGCCGTCATAAATACTTTGCTTTTAAAAGGGGGAAAAAAAGAAAAAGAAAATAATTGCAGCGGTTTGATGATTTACAAAAATTGCTCATACTTTTGGCTATGTCAATCTAACAGAGGTGTATATTATTTGAGTCATGGGTCCGGTACAGTTAAGAGTTGAAAAGAGAAAAATGCGTGTGTGTGATTAATTTGAGGCTTTTAACAATTTCACGTGAATCAACTACGTGTGCTTTGTCAATTAGGGTATTTATTAATTTATTGCACTACGTCAACTGTTAACTACATGATTGGTATTTGTTGTGCCTTAATGAGTAGCCCTTTAGAACAGATGGGTATATAGCTACAAAATCAGCCAATTATAGTGCTAGGTTTTGCATAAACACGATGAATTATATTCTTTTTTTGTTCCCTGTAGTAGTGCGTACAGCTAATGACAACCGTCACGTGTGAATGTCCCTATGTTTTAAAATGGTGATGGTTAACTCATAGAAAATACCTACTATTATTATGACACATATCATTTTCTCATGCGTCAATTTTTAATTAGTGTTTGAAGATTAGGTGAATATACTTGTCTTTTGTGTCACAACAAAGGATAATCTTATTCTGATTGATTGATGATCTATTTAATGAAAGGTTGTTGGTCATTGATCACATAGAGTCCATAGGAAAGCAACATAAGGCAATGAAAGTGCAGACTTTCAAATGAGATCAAAGTTTGAGGTCGTCATTAGCTAAGAAGAAGAAAAGAAAATGAAATGTAAATTAAGTTTTGATATCATGGCTGGGCTGTGGGTCTACACTTTGATTCATCATTTCGTAGCTGGCTAGCAAACAAACAGCATTATGCACCTCCATTAGCGTTTGCAAGTATTTTGCTTGATGGTGCATGAAATATGTGGATGATACTTGCTAAGCTTTAATGAATTAAAACTATAAAATGGGAATGGGTTGAAAATGGAATTGGAATGAGAATAAGGAATAATGGGAATGTCTTTAGAATCGAATTGATGTGTTCTTGTGAAATAAATAGGAACGAGGAATGAGAATGAAAATTAATTTACCAAAATACCCACAGTATTAAATAATGTAATTTTCATTAATTACATACATGTATAAATATTATTATAAAAATGATATTAATTAAAAATAAAATTAATAATAACAATAATAAATGTTAATAATTATTATAAATATTATTATTATTAATAAATTTTATTTACTTTATTATTTTAGTTACTATTAATTATTGTTATTATTATTTTTATTAATATTATCATTATTAACATTTATTATTATTATTATTATTATTATTAACTTTATTATTTTAGTTATTATTAATTATTGTTATTATTATTTTTATTACTATTATCATTATTAACATTTATTATTATTATTATTAAAAAAAATTATTAACTTTATTATTTTATTTATTATTATTTATTGTTAATATTATTTTCATTAATATTATCATTATTAACATGTTATTATTCTTATAATTATTATTATTATTATTAAATTTTATTAACTTTATTGTTTTAGTTATTATTAATTATTGTTATTATTATTTTTATTAGTATTATCATTATTGACATTATTTATTATTATTATTATTATTATTAAATTTTTTTATTAACTTTATTATTTTATTATTATTAATTATTGTTAATATTATTTTCACTAATATTATCATTATTAACATTTATTATTATTATTATTATTATTATTATTAAATTTTATTAACTTTATTATTTTAGTTATTATTAATTATTGTTATTATTATTTTTATTAATATTATCATTATTAACATTTATTATTATTAAATTTTATTAACTTTATTATTTTAATTATTATAACTAAAATAATAATTATTATTTTTATTATTTTTAATAATAATAATAATAATAATAATAAATTAATAATTAGAATGGTACAAAAGTAAATTCATCTTTATTCACATTCCTACATTTTCATTCCCTACCCCCCTATGGGAATGGGATTCACATTTTTTATTCCCAAATTGTATGGAACCCACACAATTTATTCCCATTCCCAAATTCAATTTTGTCAAGTAAACATATCTTTCATTCTCATTCCTCCATTCCCATTCATTCTTCCAAGAAATAAACACACCCTTAGTCCTCAAATCATTGGATTAACTATCCCAATTTTATAAGTGAGTTTAGGTGAGATTAGAATAAGAGAATAAAATTTATTCGTATTTCTTTCATAAATAACACTATTTTTTTTTGTAACCTTAAATTTAATTACTTAACTAATTATTTATTCATGATTTACTTGAATTTATTTTTTTATTATTTTTATTATCTAATTAAATTGGTACCTTTACTCCAATAAAATTAACTATTTAATAATTTGTTACAATAATTGATTGTATTAAATTTAATAATCACCAATGTAATATTAAAAGTTTTTGATAAAATAAAATATATCTAAAATATCTTATGAAAATTAATTAAATAGTTTAACTAATTTATATTTGTTTACTATAATTATGACTACCCAATAACTAATTTACTACATATTTAATGCTCTTGTTAATTACCTTTAAATTAGTTTTAATTATTACTCTTAAATATTCATAAATATTTTTTTATATTTAAATATGATTTAACATTGTCAAATCCAATATTGTACCAAACATAGTACAATATATAATATATATCCAGCTTAATCTAATCCAACTTAATCCATTCCAATCCTAACAAATAGTACAATCCAATCTTGTATACCAAACTTAATCTTATTTTATTTTTAAAGATGAATGCTTAACTGATAACTTGAAATCAACGAACGTGCGTAAACCTTTTTTTGTTTTTGGTTGCTGGTTCTGTTGAGATTTAAATTTTGAAGCACAAATTTTCGAGCACAAATTTTCGAGTTATACTTGGTAGATACGGGAGTTATGTTATACTTGTCTGGATTAGACTTAGCTTAGAAGAGTCTCAAGTTATTGTGGAATGTGGTAGTAGACTTTTAGCGGGGTGGTGAAAGTAGTTTCAATTTCAGCATATTGTAGCATTCTATTTTTTTTTTTTTAGAATTTAGATTCAGTAATAGTCTAAACTTTGTGATTAGTACTTGCTGGATAAGAAGTATTATTATAATTAATGGTGTGTTTACTTGTAGGAATAAGGAATGGGAATGGAGGAATGAGAATCAAAGCTATGTTTACTTGGCAAAATTGAATTTGGGAATGGAAATAAATTGTGTGGCTCCTACACAATTTGGGAATAAAGAATGGGTATCCCATTCCCATGGGGGGGTAGGGAATGAAAATGTGAGAATGGGAATGAAAGATGAATTTACTTTTTGTACTCTTCTAATTATTAATTTATTAATAATATTATTATTAACAATAAAAATAATAAAAATAATAATTATTATTTTAGTTATAATAATTAATAATAATTAAAATAATAAAGTTAATAAAATTTAATAATAATAATAAATGTTAATAATGATAATATTAAGAAAAATAATAATAATAATAATTAATAATAACTAAAACAATAAAGTTAATAAATTTTAATAATAATAATAATAATAATAATAATAAATGTTAATAATGATAATATTAGTGAAAATAATATTAACAATAATTAATGATAATAAAATAATAAAGTTAATAAATTTTTTTAATAATAATAATAAATGTTAATAATGATAATATTAATAAAAATAATAATAACAATAATTAATAATAACTAAAACAATAAAATTAATAAAATTTAATAATAATAATAATAATAAATATTAATAATGATAATATTAATAAAAATAATAATAACAATAATTAATATTAACTAAAATAATAAAGTTAATAAAATTTATTAATAATAATTATTAACATTTATTATTATTATTATTATTAATTTTATTTTTAATTAATATCATTTTTATAATAATATTTATACATGTATCTAGTTAATGAAAATTATATTATTTAATACTGTGGGTATTTTGGTAAATTAATTCTCATTCTCATTCCTCGTTCCTATTTATTTTGCCAAGTAAATACATCAATGGCATTTTAGCACATTCTCATTCCCATTTATTTTTGCCAAGTAAACATTAGAATCACATTCTCATTCCTTATTCTCATTCCAGCCCATTCACATTCCCTAGAAGTAAACGCACCATAAATCTAAATTTAGTCCTCCCTAATCCAATCCAAGCAAAATAGACAAATATAAAATAAAATATTTAATCCTAAAATTAATCTAATTCCATAGTTAATCCTAACTCCCAAACATGCCCTAAGAGAATGACATGAAGATTCGATTGAAAGAAGATACTATTCACATCTAACCTATGAATTTGTCCAAACCATACAATTGAGATTCAGGGTCCACTTATAATACAGCGGCTGTATCTCATACAGCTGCTTTTTATTATTTTTTTAATGGGTTCTATAACCGGCCACCGGTTACCCCTTGTCTCACTTGGTTACATTGAAAAATATTAAAGGTAAATATCATTCAGGCACCCTAGTTTAAGCAAATAACATAATAATCAATTTGAATATTAAAAGTATAAATACTTCATATTTTACTTCATGAGAAACCCTAGCCGCTCTTACCAAAAATCTTCAATTCCCTCTCTTTCTTTCCCTTCTCTCAACTTTTGCTACCGTCTATCCTTTTTTTTTTTTAAAGAAAGAAAAATCAGTGCTTGTCGATCTCTAATCTCCACTCTACACTAATTTTTCTTGTCTCTACTCTTCAATTTCTATTTCAATATCCATGATCTGGTGGGTTTTTTTTTTTTTTGAAAAAAATATGCAACCTCTTGCGTCACTTTGCATAAAAAGTTTGATGGGGATTTCGGTGACCTTCAGGAAAAAGATGTGATTTTGGCCTTGATGAGGTTTGTTAAGTTATTTTCTTAGTGATTTAATTGTTTGGGACCGTCTGTTTAATAATCTGAATTTTTTTTTAATTTTTTGAATGGTGGTTGCTGGTTATGGCTTGAAGCTGCTGAAGGCATCTGTCTAATGCAAGAAATTTTTGGCAAGTGTTCTTCTCGATGACATAGGAGCCTAAGATTTGAAGACTGTAAGGTTTCTCTATTTTCAGGCTTTGTCATTTTAATATTTAATTTGGACTGCTTTGGATGGTCTATATTTTTAGTATGTTCAGTCTTGTTCTGTTTTGTTTAGAAAATCTAATATGGAAAAGAATTGGGATTTAACCAGTGTTGTCGTTAGTATTATGTTTGTTATAAAAGTTGCTACTAGTGCGTGGGTACTTACATCTCCACTCCCCAGTGCTTGAACTGGTAGCACTTTTTCCCTCAAATTTTATATAATCTCTTGTGTCATTGTTTATGTATTGAGATATAGTTTTAATTATTTGGATTAGCAGTGATGATCTTGTTTTTTGGCGCCATAATATTTCTTAAATTTGTTATGCATGGATGTTTTGTTTGCTTTGTGGTATGAATGTTGTGTGTTCAACTCCTCAGTTCAGTCACTTGTTGCAACCTCTCTAATTTTTTATTCCTTTTCCTTTTGTTTCGTTGGTTTCTATATTTAATTTTTTGTTTAGAGGATTTTTATCTGCTTGTTATAGTTTTCTTTAATCACAGGAGTAAATAAAAATATGACATGAAACAATAATTCATGGTAGGAATGGAAATGGTAGAAAATTAGTTATTGAACTCGTTATTTTAATTTGTTTATTTTTGTGGTTTTACTCTATCTTAAGAATAGTAAAGTAGTCTCCTCCAATCTTTAACTAATTCTGTTTCTGTAAAGGTTCAATTATATTTCAGTAATATTATTAATGGGAACTTCTATTAGTGTTTCGGCATTTGTAAAGAAGATTAAATTTAATTGAATGTTTTTACCTATGTAATTGATTAGCTTTTTTATTTTAGTTACAGGGAATATTTTAATGATCTGAAACTCGCAGTCTTTAATGTTTTAGTTGAATTATACTTATTTGATTATTAGATTTAATTTTATTTTTTAATTGTTTGTTGGATTTTTCTGCTTGTCGCAATTCCTAGGATTATAGTTGTAACATGTAATATGATTGAGTTGTTGTTTTAAAATAAAGAAACATTTACCTGTTATTTGATTTTTTTTTTTTTTTGGTTTATGTCCCCATTGTCTATTTGCTTAAATGAAAATTTCACATTTGATATGATAATCTAAAAGCCATATTATTTGATTTTATATTACCTATTACTGGTTAAAATGAATTAGTGGGGCAACGGAATTTGGGAAAATAAGATAGGCTTGTATGAGATGGATGTAATATGTTAAAACAATCTTATAGGATAAGCTTTTTTTTTTCAGTTGTTCAAGATAAATGTTTATATTATATGTGTGATTAATTTTCTTAATTACTAATTAATCATTGATTGAATCAGGTCAGCTAAGCTGTTAGAGGCAATATTTTATATCTTTTTCTGGATCCAGGTACTTTTGAGTTCATTTTTCTTTTAATTGAAGGCATTGGTTATATTACATAATTGGGTTTCTTGGTAAACTAATCCAATTTCTTGGGTATCTAGTTACTTTGCATTCATATTTGTATTTTTTCTCCGTTTAGGGAATAAAAGATACTTAGTTCTAAGAACCACTTAGTAAATTCTTCTTCAAAAGAATATTTTTTTAGTTAGTTTTGAGTTTTAATTTATGAAAACAAAATTGGCTTTGTTAGAGTTAATTAGACTATCACTTAACCAATAATTATAATTTTTTTTCATTTTAGACATGATTGGGAAGGATTGTGCTTTTATCATGGTAATTCTTTGTTGTGAAAGCTCCCAATAGCTCTAGTACTATATATTATTACTATCAATTATTAAGGTGACTCTGCCAGGAGGGGTGGCAGATTCATTTGGGAGATTTTTATATATTGAACTTAACTGTAATTCTGTATTATTTATAGCTTTATAAATTCTTGTTTATGAAGGCTTGACTGTTTAGGTTTTTCTTTTTTTTATCACTGATCTGTGTTATTAAAAAAAAAAAGATTTTCAAGTTTTTTTTTCAAATACATGGAATAAGCATGACCATGGATCTTGGGCCTTGTCTTGTAGGTGGCTCGATTGGCCAGCATTTGTAATTTAGCATCCATTTCTTTCCAATAAGGTGCTTTTAATTTCAATGATTTTATTTCACTTATTCTATACTGACCATGGTAATCATTAAGGCCAAGCATAAACGTACAACTCACTTGAAATTGATTTAAAAGTAGGAATACTGTAGAATTCAGATGAGACTGGTTACTAATTTATGATATTGCAAAGCTGAGATTTAATTTTGATGTGTGTTTTCATAAATATGCAAGAATTTTATGGCTCTTAACACTTCTTTCCTGAAATGTTAAGGCGTTGTTGCAAATGCCTTCATAGTTTTGGCAATTTTGCTTCATTAACAAGAGCAAGATATGGATTCTTTCATTTCATTTTTTTGGGATTGATGTTCTGTTATTCTGTTTATTGATAAGCTTTTTTTATTTTCACCATGAAAATATTATAGATAAACAATTTCATTAGTTGAGCTTTTAGGACTGTGTAGATCCAATGAAGTTTAAATATAGACTAGGACATTGTTTGTGAATTATAATTATGAGAGAATTTGAGATTAAATGAGCTTTCAGTTTTGTCAATTATGAACTCAATTAATGTTTCCATTTGTTCAACTATGTTTTTTTTTTTTTTGGGTTAAACATACAAATGACATGAAATGGTTAGAGAATTTTATTGTTGTTTTTCTTTGCCATTAGCTCTAATTACAATGTTATAAGGTATGATATTTTGTTTTTGTATATTTTAACACTACTGGAATGATAGGCTTTCTCATTTTAGCTTTGAAATTATACTTGTGGATTTGTGACTTTCATTAAATGATGGATTGATTTGTTCAATATTCATTTGGATTGTGCTCTTTTGTAAATGTGTTGGTTTATATGGATTGAGAAATGGTGTTGTTTATTTGGATTAGTTGTGTGATGACTTCGTCTTTTGGTTCGTTAATGTTTTTTATTTGTTAAGCATGAACATTTTGTTTGTAGTCCTCCTAATCCTTGTACATATTTCTTATAGTTTTATTTAATCTTTTGTTTCTTAGCAAAAAAAACATTTTGTTTGGTTCCACAAATGAAATGAATGTTTAGAGTCAATCAAGGCACCTATTTAGTATTTAGTCACTTTGTTCCTACCTATCCAATTTCTCATTCTTTTTCCTTTTAAGTTTCTATATTTAGTTTTCCATTTGGAAGGTTTTGATTTACTTGCTACTGTGTTGTTTCATTTGCAGGAGAAAATGAAAATATGACATGAAGCAATAATTTGTAGCAGGATTGTAAATGCAGAAAAATGGAGATTGAACTCTTATTATTTTTAATTTCAGATCTTTTTTTGTTTTACTCTAATCTTAGAGATTTTGGATATTCTACTCTTTCTTTATATTATTTTCTTATGTCCAAATGTTCAATTATACTCCAACGAATCTATCAGTGATCTAAATGAAGATTCATTTTAATTCAGTATTTTTATTGATGTGATTCATTTTTCTTTGGTTATAGTTGATATTTTTCTTGGTTTAAAACTTGAGTTTAGATTTTTTTTATTTGAAATAAAATATTATTTTTCAAATTAGAAGTTTTTTCGGAGAAAAATGAAAATAGGTCAATCTATGTGATTGTAATTCATAAATAATAATAGTTGAAAGTGTTGATTGTTATGTTAAATTTTGAATCAAATTTGTGAAATGATAATAATAGACGGCATAGCTTTTAGAAATGATTTTACACTTGAAAATTTTCGGACTTAATTTGTAAATGGAAAGTTATGTGCATACCTTTTGGTTTTTTTCAGAAGAATACGTAATTAAACAAGAATAATACAAATTATGAACCAGAAAATATGTTAGCTAGTTATGATTATTTAAATGGTAAATCAGCGTAATCATAAACAAAGGTCAAAAGCTCCGGACATGATAAAATTTATGATCAAACCTCCTAAAATCTCCTAAAGTAATGAATTACGATTTTAAATAGAAAAAGTTAAAAGACATTTCAACACGCTAAGTTTTGCAACTTATAAAAATTGTGTAATCAAAATATCAATAATACCTTAATAACCTAAAAGGAGTACAATATAGCGAACATCTTATGTGCATTCTTATTATATTTAACTATAAATCTTAGGAGGCATGATATTAATAATAATAGCTGCATTTATATAAAAATAAAAATAAATAATAATAGTAGTACTCTTACAAATAAAATAATAATACTACTTATAATAACATGAATGTTTGATTGAAGTGATGAGAATTTAAAGAAATTATTTTGAAAATAAAATATAGTGGTAAAAATTTTATACAAGTAAAGAGTTTTTTATTAAATTTATTTTAAAGATAAATAATTAGAATTAATTGAAATGGTATAATGGGCTATCCAATAAGAAAAAGAAAAAATGGAGATGTTTTAATAAAAATAGATCAAGTGAGCTTCGCAAGTTAAAATATTTTTTAAAAGCATACCAGTTTGCAATCATCCTTACTTGTTATTTAAATGTTTACCGTTGAAGTTATGAAAAATTAAAGTAATTAGTTTGAACAATAAAGAGAAATATGAAAATAAATGCATAAGTTTATTTTAAATATAACTAAATAGTATTAATTAAAATGATAAAATGAGAATAAATATATACAAAAATTAAAAGCTCAAGTATGCATACAATCAAGTTCAAAAGATCTCGTGAAGTAATGAGAAATAACAATTGTAGTAAGAGTAAAAAATAAATGATAATGGTGATAATAATACGAGTATAATATAATAACATTTATAATTAATAACATAAATTTTTGGTTGGAGTACTGAGAAATTAAGAAAACTAATTTGAAAAGAAAATAGAGTGGTAAAAATTTAATTTCAATTCAAAAAAAATCTTAATTCTTGATGCATTTTAGTATTAAGATAAATAAACATAATTAATTTAATGTAAAAATGGAGAAAATGTTTATAAAGATCAAAAGTTAAGTGTAGATAAATTCAAGTTTAAGAAATCTCATGAAGTCAATTGATCCAAAAATGAAATATCAAACACAAATCTAGCGGATTAATAAGTTGAAATAAGTAAACATATAAATGGAAAAATGTAACCAAATTCGGGAACTAATTTAACCGAAAAAAGTAGTTTTGGTATTTAACCCAAATAGTTGAAATCTTACCAAGTCAATTGGAATATTAAACACAAAACCAGTGAAATAATAGTTGAAACATATAAACCCATAATGGAGAAAATATAACCAAAATCAGGTACTTAACTAACCAAAAATAAAATTATCAAAAGTAAATTTGATACATAACCTAAATAATTGGAATTTTACCAAGTTAGTGGGAATATCCAATACAAAAATAAAGGAATAATTAGTTGAAACACATGAATCAATAAGAGAGAAAGTGTAACGAAAATCAGGAGCTGATTCAATGAGAAGTAAAGTTACTTGGAATTCAACCTAAAATGTTAGTATTTAACGAATTTAATAAAAATATCAAACACAAATCTAGCGGATTAATAAGTTGGAATAAGTGAACCTATAAATGGAAAAATTTAACCAAATTCGGGAACTAGTTTAACAAAAAAAAGTAATTTAGGTACTGAACCTAAATATTTGAAATCTCATCAAGTTAATTGGGATATTAAACATAAAACTAGTGGAATAATTTCATTTGTTTTTTGTATTTTTTTATGCGGAGACTCATGAAATCTAAATCTCAAATTAGTAGCATTTAATTTAGGTTTTGGAAGCTGTGAATTGATTTAATTTTGTAATAGTTTTATTGATATTAATAGTTTTTAAAGAGTTATTTTCTTACAAGCTTGTAAAAAAATTTCTTAACAAAAGTGGTTTTAGGCTCGACTCTTTTTGTAATTTTAACTTTTCAATAAGCCTCACATTAGGTTACTATTGTAACTAACTGCTTAAGTAATCGAAGTTCTCATTCTTATAATGAAAATCTTGATTTGATTCTTTTTTAAGTGCATCGGATAAATTAATAGGACATTATAATTTTATTTGCAAATAAATGCCAATAAATTTATGAGTAAGAAAGACCATTTGATTTAGATAAATTAATTAAACATGCAAAATTATTTTACAAAATGTTCTTACTATAATGTTAGATTTTCATCGTACCAAATTGGCCATAACAAATTTCTGAAAATTATTTTCACTAAGTCTTGAAAATTGAAGTACTTATTTTATAAATAAAAAATTATATACATATTTAAAAAAGAAAAGGAAGAATACTCATTATAAGAAAAAAATTTGTTACAAAATCTCATGATTGTAGTAATAATAATTGTAGTAATATTTAAAAAAATAATAATAGTGGTAATAATACAAGTATAATATAATAATATTTATAATTGATAACAAAAATATTTTGTTGAAGTAATTAGAAATTAATAAAACTAATTTGAAAAGAAAATAAAGTGGTAAAAATTTAATTCGAATTCAAAAAAATCTTAATTCTTGATTTATTTTAGTTTAAAGATAAATAAATATAGTTAATTGAATGATACATTTACAAGGATCAAAATTTAAGTATAAATAAATTCAAGTTTAAGAAATCTTATCAATTCAATTGATCCCAAAAAGAAAAAGAAAAAAGATAATTAAAAAAAAATAAATTAGGAAAGTTTCAACTGTTGTAAGTTTAAACACTTTTATAATTTACGTTGTCAAAACTTTTGAAAATTTAATTTTTATTTTTTGAAAAACACAGCAATTGCACACACCTTTACATCTACTTTTAATTTACTATCAAATTTTTGAAACATTAAAGAAATTATTTAAAAAGTAAAGAGAAAGCTGAAAATAAATGCATAAATTTACTTGATAACTAAAAATAATTAATTTAAATGATAAAATGAGAATAAATATGTATAAAGATTAAACGAACAAGATATATATATATATACACACACTCACACACACACAATCAAATTCAAGAGATTTGAAGTGAAGAAAATAGAAAAAAATGCACTTAGATTATAGACAAAATATTGGAAAAGATTAAGGGTTGTAATAAAGATTTTTCAGTACTATATAATAAGTTGATATTTACAAAAATAGTAAGGGGTCAAACATAATTCACCTTATTAATATTATTGTTATTGGAAATAAAAGTACATTAACTATTTAACCCAATAATTGGAATATTACCAAGTTAATGAGAAGGTTCAAACCAAAATTTGTAGAATAATAGTTGAAATAAATAAACCCATAAGGGAGAAAATATAACCAAAATAAGGAACTTACTTAACCAAAAATAAAATGATGAAAAATAAATTTGGTGCATAACTGGAATAATTAAAATCTTACCGAATTAATGGGAATAGTCAACACAAAATTAGAGTAACAATTAGTTGAAATACATAAACCAACAAGAGAGAAAGTGCAACGAAAATTAGGAACTCATCCAACGTAAAATAAAAGTTACTTGGAATATAACCCAAAATTTCGGCATTTAATGAATTTAATAGGAATATCAAACGTACAACCGGTGGAATAATAAGTTGAAATATATGAACCTGTAAATAAAAAAGCTTAACCAATATCCGGAACTAATCTAACAAAAAAAATGAATTTGGGTATTTAACCCAGATAACCGGAATCTTACCAAGTTAATTAGAATATTAAACGCAAAATCAGTGAAATAATAGTTGAAATATATAGACCCATAAGGGAGAAAGTATAATCAAAATCAGGAACTTACTTAACCAAAAATAAAATGATGAAAAATAAATTTGGTACATAACAGAAATATTTGGAATCTTACCAAATTAAAGAGAATATTCAACATGAAATTAGAGTAACAATTAGTTGAAACACATAAACCAATAAGAGAGAAAGTGGAACGAAAATTAGGAACTCATCCAATGGAAAATAAAAGCTACTTAGAATATAATCCAAAATTTCGGCATTTAATGAATGTAGTAGGAATAGCAAACATAAAACCGGTGGAATAATAAGTTGAAACATATGAACCTGTAAATGGAACAGCTTAACCAAAATCCAGAACTATTCTAACAAAAAAATTAATTTAGGTATTTAACCCAGATATCCGGAATCTGACCAAGTTAATTGGAATATTAAACGCAAAATCAGTGAAATAATAGTTGAAATATACAGACCCATAAGGGAGAAAGTATAACCAAAATTGGGGATTTATTTAACCAAAAATAAAATGATGAAAAATAAATTTGGTACATAACCTGAATAATTGAAATCTTACCAAATTAATGGAAATATTCAACACAAAATTAGAGTAACAATTAGTTGAAACACATAAACCAACAAGAGAGAAAGTGCAACGAAAATTAGGAACTCATCCAACTTAAAATAAAAGTTACTTGGAATATAACCCAAAATTTCGGCATTTAATGAATTTAATAGGAATATCAAACGTACAACCGGTGGAATAATAAGTTGAAATATATGAACCTGTAAATAAAAAAGCTTAACCAATATCCGGAACTAATCTAACAAAAAAAATGAATTTGGGTATTTAACCCAGATAACCGGAATCTTACCAAGTTAATTAGAATATTAAACGCAAAATCAGTGAAATAATAGTTGAAATATATAGACCCATAAGGGAGAAAGTATAATCAAAATCAGGAACTTACTTACCAAAAATAAAATGATGAAAAATAAATTTGGTACATAACCGGAATATTTGGAATCTTACCAAATTAAAGAGAATATTCAACACGAAATTAGAGTAACAATTAGTTGAAACACATAAACAACGAAAATTAGGAACTCATCCAATGGAAAATAAAAGCTACTTAGAATATAATCGAAAATTTCGGCATTTAATGAATGTAGTAGGAATAGCAAACGTAAAACCGGTGGAATAATAAGTTGAAACATATGAACCTGGAAATGGAAAAGCTTAACCAAAATCCGGAGCTACTCTAACAAAAAAATTTATTTGGGTATTTAACCCAGATATCCGGAATCTGACCAAGTTAATTGGAATATTAAACGCAAAATCAGTGAAATAATAGTTGAAATATACAGACCCATAAGGGAGAAAGTATAACCAAAATTGGGGATTTATTTAACCAAAAATAAAATGATGAAAAATAAATTTGGTACATAACCTGAATAATTGAAATCTTACCAAATTAATGGGAATATTCAACACAAAATTAGAGTAACAATTAGTTGAAACACATAAACCAACAAGAGAGAAAGTACAACGAAAATCAGCAATTAGTTGAAACACATAAACCAACAGGAGAGAAAGCACAACGAAAATCAGGAACTCATCCAGCGGAAAATAAAAGCTACTTGGAATATAACCCAAAATTTCGGCATTTAATGAATGTAGTAGGAATATCAAACGTACAACCGGTGCAATAATAAATTGAAACATATGAACCTATAAGTGAAACAGCTTAACCAAAATCTGAAACTAATCTAACAAAAAAATGAATTTGGGTATTTAACCCAGATAACTGAAATCTTACCAAGTTAATTAGAATATTAAACGCAAAATCAATGAAATAATAGTTGAAATATATAGACCCTTTAGGGAGAAAGTATAACCAAAATAAGGGATTTATTTGACCAAAAATAAAATGATAAAAAATAAATTTGGTACATAACCGGAATAATTGAAATCTTACCAAATTAATGGGAATATTTAACACAAAATTAGAGTAACAATTAGGTGAAACACATAAACCAATAGGAGAGAAAGTGCAACGAAAATTAGGAACTCATCCAACGGAAAATAAAAGCTACTTGGAATATAACCCAAAATTTCGGCATTTAATGAATTTAGTAGGAATATCAAACATACAACCGGTGGAATAATAAGTTGAAAGATATGAACATGTAAATGAAAAAGCTTAACCAAAATCAGAAACTAGTCTAACCAAAAAAAATAATTTGGATATTTAACCCAGATAACCGGAATCTTATCAAGTTAATTGGAATATTAAACACAAAACATGTGGAACGATGATTGAAACATATAAAGCAAAAGAGGAGAAAGCATAACCAAATTTAGAAACTTCTTTAACGAGAAAAGAATCTACTTGAAATTTAATCTAAAATATTAGTGTTTAACGAATTTAATAGAAATTTTAAACACAAAACTAGTGAATTGAAAAGTTGAAACAATGAACCTATTAATGAGAAAGTTTAACCAAAATTAGGGACATATGAAATTAACTTGAAACATTTACCTAATATAATGATATTTAACCAAAAGAGTTAGGATATGATTATTTTACCTTTTTTTAAACTTTCATTTAGATTAAAAATATTTTTCTCACTTAAATATTTTTTAAGTTAAGTTTTTATAAATTTCCATAATTTTTTTTCATTTTATTTTATTTTTTCTACTTTAAAAATAATTTTTTTAAAATTATTGAATGAACAACCGGTAAAATACCGGTTGTTCAAGTGGAAAAAGTAGGCTGTATGTCATACCGCCCTTTACTACATGAAGGCTCCTAGATTCAACATAATTTTTGAGGCGACAACGATTGGCATTTAGAAAGTTCAAAGGTCGATTAAAAGTTCCGTACAAGTAAAAAGTAGATTCAGTTTGGGACCCCAATCCAACCCCATTTAAAATTTTTAATGTATTAGCGAAACTTGCGGGGGAGTTTATAATGTCCAAGACAAGTACAACCAAGTCCGGTTCATTGCATCTGGTCGGCGCCCCCCCCCCCCCCCAAAGAAAATAACAAGTCACCGCTACACCCAAAGACCTCACACGTCAAAATATAATAAGGGGCATCAAGATTCAAGAGGATTTTTATTAGCCAGCACCACTTTGGTTCAAATATCATTGTCTCAATATTAAGAACAAGCAGCAAATGGGAGTGGAGAGAGGAGCAAAAATAGAGGAGCATTTTTTTATCCACATTATTTGTGTTCCAGTGGAAGTCTTTAATCACCACCTAAAAAGGAACAACTCTAGATTCATGATTCATCCACACAAACCAAAGGCAAAAAGAATAACAAGATTGGAAGATTAAAGAAAAAAGAAGCATTTAATCTAAAAAGGATTCTTCAGATTCAAGAAAAAATTCTGTTCTTCCTACTCAAAATCAGAGTTAGTTTCCCTTCAAAATGGCTCAACCTTTTTAGAATCTCCGAGAATATATAAATATCTATCATTTCTTTCCAAATGCTACAACAGCAAGGCAGGTCTTTTCTGGCCTACTACCCAAAACTACTTCCATTCGTATGCTCTCTAAAATTTCCAAATGCCTAGCGTGAGTTACAAGAGTTCGCACTTCACCAGAATGCCTGATGCAGCTGTACTGAGCAATAGTTGCTCATCTACTTCTTCTTCTTTGATTTGCTGGACAATGACTGAGTATATGCAGTTCCCTGAAAAAGGGCCGTAAACAAATCAAACAAACAAATCATAAACAGTTTGGATATATGTATCTTTAGCAATTAGAACCATAAAGAAGCTTGAAAAGGGCACATGACATGATTTATTTGAGACTGAAATCGCAGAGGAAAGCTTCTGAGAACTAAAGTGGAAAAAGAATATTTTCCTAGTGACAATAATGCATCATAACCAACACACCTGAAGCCATTCATCCATCGAGGCATCTGTAGTTCCTGTACCAACTTCCACCTTTGGAGCCTTCTTAGTTTTCTACACCCCCAAAAAGAGAAAGAAAAGATGTCAGAATCATTATAGGAACATAACTACTAAAGGAGATTATGGTTATACTATATCTGAAGGAGGACATGCATGTGAGGAATCACTTTCCTTCTAGTGCAATAGAAGTACACACGCTAGCAGAATATTTCTTTTTTTAGTACAGGATGTACAGCTTCATAAATGATTATAACATTCCAACAGCAATTAGTAGCATCAAATATACACGGAAGGATTGTCAAGTGCATGAAATTAATAATTCAATGATGGCAAATAAATAAATACCTTGGACAATTGTTTGACTTGACCATGAATCCATAAACCAAAAAGCACAAGAAGCGCAATTCCAAGGGTAACAAGAAAAACGGACTCAATGCTGATGAACCCACCAGATTCAACAACTTCAATGGTACCATTGTAGAAGGTGCTTTGGTAAGGATGCTGGTCTACCTCATAAACAATGGAGCCGACAAGATCAAAAGTTCCAGGCTGAACAAGAAAAAAAAAGGCATGTAAGCTATAAGCTCAAACACAATCTTCTTTTCGTCAATTTATATGCATCTCAAAGAAGGTAGAAGCTAGCTTGAAAATAATAGTAGGAATATTTTGAAATCTTAAAAGTGTAGTAAATGTACCTGCAAGAACTTGCTGACAGCAAAAATGTATGGGAAAGTAGCCTGAGCTGATACTGGCACAGTTGCATTGTTAAAGGCCTAAAATAAAATAAATTAAAAAAATTAAAATAGTAACAACTAAGCATTGAAAACAGTCCATTAGACTTATCATATTGCTTAAGATATCTTTGTAGAGCTTGATCATACAAAAACCAGCGCAATATCGCATTTATACAGAACCAAAATCTTGTCAACTTAGGCTAAGTGTTCATTCTAAACCCCCTAATACTCTCAGCTTACAATGAAAATCTTCGAAAACAACCTTTGAATGCATTGCATTCCGTATGTTCGGTGATGCCACCTTTTTTTTTTTTGGGGGCGGGGGGGGGGGGGGGGTGTGTTAACAAACAAAAGATTATCCAATATCAAATTACTCACAAACTGGAAAAGCTTTTATACTAGAATAGCCATCTAGCACAATCTCCAGAGTCAGCTAGTACCAAAGGCCAGACACACAAGACTTTAAATTGATGTTGCATAGATCTAAATTTTACAGTATGAACATTGCTACACAGTTGAACCTAGAAATCTCAAAGCTGAAAGTATATCAAAGAGACCATCTATCACGAACAAAGACGAAATATCTCTTCGTAATGAGATGGCTACAATGCATAAACTCATGTAGAATTCATGAAACAAATCACAATACATCATCAGCCAAATTTCATCGATATTTTAAAAGGATCATTAGCAATTATTGATTGATATTTCAAAGATTGCAGCATGTAAGACACTATGCTATGAATGATTTAATATTTTCAGGGTGTCGTCAGACAGGGAAAATGCTAAATAAGTCATGGAACAAGCAAAAAGTTGCAGAATCAGAAGATCCACCCCAAAAACATAAGCTAATTAATTACCCATCTACACCAAATACCCACAGGAGAGTGACCCTCAAGAGTAACTAACGGAATAGGCTACAATGTGATTTTTACAAATCATACTAGTAGCTAATCTGTGGAAAATATTCATTACACTTGTGCAGCTAAATTAAATCAAACATGAACATACCTGTCCAGTGAGATTTTGAACCAGCAGACGGTGATCAAAAGGGAGATGAACACTGGCCTGAATTGCAATTACATTCACGCTTGACTCCCCTGTTATTTCAACCAAATATACAATTGAACTAAGCTCCAGAATCTATCAAAAGCGACAATTAAAATATATATATATACAGACAAGAAATGATGCACAGATTTTACATGCCAACATGCAAGAAAATATGTTGGAGTTTCAGCCAGACAGGAACCAATGGAAGTAACAATAAACCATCAAGCCAAGGTCACTTAAGAAATCAGATTGCAGTAATAATGTATTTCTCATATCTTTCCACAATTAGCTAGTAACACCACAAAAATTAATCAAATTACCATCGTTTTTCATCCCAACCAGTAGTTCAGTTTCTTCTCCAGCAGCCACCACTGCATAAAAAATAAAATAAAATAAAATCACATCAACCATTTACACATCCCAAACATTACAAGCATACAAATTAATAGAATTTAATAAACAGTCACCTCGGGCGCTATTTTTAGGGAAGATACAGACAGTATCCACTCCTGGAGCAGGGCTAAAAGTCCCATCACCAAAATCTTGAGCATCCTCACCAACAATCCCAAGATCACCGCCTTCAGTCTCTGCAACTCCTGTTTCCGAATCGGATTGACACCTAGCAACTATCAAAGGAAACAAAGATAAAGGGCACCAAAAGAAAAAAAAAAACTACTCACATGTATTTGCTATAACAAAACACGTATTGAATTCTAACAATCTAAATAACCAACGCAACAGCATACAAATGGATACGTATAAAGCACGCACTTTTATAGAAATTTTTAACTAGAATTTTCAGAGAGAACTTTCTAATTGTGATTTCGCTATCGAAAGCAATTAATAAACAATTCGATCAAAACGTAATCATAAATAACAAAATTCGAAGTCAAACAAACAAACAAAAAAGTCAAATCAGATCTTAATTAATAGAAAAAAAATCAAAACGATCGTATCAACGAAATCATGGAATATGGAATGAATCGAAGAAATGTGGGCGTGCATGTACGGATCTAGATCTGGAGATGAGAAAGGGCGGACCTTGAAGAAGAGGAGAGGCTAGAAGGAGGAGAGCGAAGAAGAAAACACTAAAATTCTTCATCGCCATGGTTGTTTGTTTGTTGTTTGAATTGACACGACGCCGCTTTGGAATTGAATGAAGGTGATCAGTGAATACACCTCCAAAGCTACCCTTGTTCAAACAGTATGGTGAGAAAATGAGAACTCTCCTTTTTATTGTGCTTAACGACAGACAGCACAGCCAGTCCCTGCAGGACACCATGTAGTGCGACCAAATCCTTTAGAAAACGGTGTCGTTTTTTTGGGGGGGGGGGGGGTGTGGGGGGTGGATGGTTGGGGTAATTGGAATTTTACAATTGTCAATTACAAAAATTAGTGAAATATTTTTTTAATAATAATAACCTATTTCGGAAAATGTTATGCTCAATCAGAGGATTATTAAAATAAGTTGAGATCGTGAAATTTAAGTTTAGAATTATAAAATGATAAGTACTCGATTAACAATTAATCATTTTATAATTATTTGATTAATGGTATTCTATTGACTCCTTTTATCTTATAAAATTATATTTATTCCGTGTCTTTTAAAGATTATTTAGCTAAAATTAGTAAAATTTGAGAATACAGTATTACAAAATAAATAAGTGACATATTATAACCCACACAAATAAACATATCGAATTCCTTTCCCCCACCTTTGATGTATTCCACGACAGAGGATAAATGTTAAACCTTAAAATTAAAATACATTTGACCACTACGGTTAAACCCTCATTTAAATATTGTTTTAGTCGACATTTATGAGCTAAAATATGAGAGAAGATTATATTTTTGGAGTGACTAAAGAATGATAGAAAAGTTTTTTTGTAGCGCATCTCTAATGGGACAGGTGTTTTAGGAACCTACAAAAGACAATACTATTATAAGTCGATTAGGGTGATCGTAACGACACTCCAATGGACAAGTTAGGCTTAGTGAAAATGGAAAAAGGCATGAAGTCAATAGAGAGCAATCGTATTAAAAAGATGAGTAATGAGAAAGAAGATACATTTTACCTATAAATTTGACATTTTATACGGATGCCCTTAGGGGTGTCCTAGAGTTCATGTGCAAGTGTCCTAAAGTTCATCTGGACATATGGAGAGAATCCCTCATTAGGTAAGGGAATTATGATTCATACGGCTTACATTTAAATATTAAAGCTTTCGGGATATTTCTCATGGTTGTACATGTGTATTCTCCTAATTTCTAACTCCTTTGAGTTCGCAGGGATTAAGATTATTTTACATGTAACATGCTTTGGTTAAATCCTAGGCACCTCAGAGCCAGAGAAGTCAGGTGCATTGTGAATTTGTGATGTGTTTACAACTGGTCAAGCCTATTGGTCTCCTTGGGGCCACTAATTGAGGTATCGTCCCTTCGTCAGCAGAAGACCGTTTGGGGCTTGCTTTGGAGAGAAAAATAATTGATTAGAGCAACCCATTAGCCCATGGGGTGAGTTGATACAATGTAGTGGAGGCCTTGTCACATTAATGCTGCGTTTACTTGTCGGAATGGGTTGGAATGAGAATGGGCTGTAATGAGAATGAGCTGGAATGAGAATGAGAAATGAGAATCAGAATAAGTTGTTTACTTGACCTATAAGAATCGGAATCGAAATGGGCTGCAATCCCATTGATGTGTTTATTTTATCTTGGAATCGAAATCGGAATCGGAATGAGTTACAATGTAACAAATTACTAAAAAAATACTTAATGAATATTGTTATAATAATTATTTTATATTTTAAATATAGTGATTATTTATTCAAAAATTATTATTATTATTAATATTATTGTGAATAATATATTAATATATTAATTAATTGTAATTTTTTAATTAATTACTTATAATGATATAGTAATTAATTATTATAATAATATTAATTATTATTATAAAAATATATTAATTATTGTTATTATTTATTCAAAAACTATAATTATTAATACATTATTGTCAACAATATATTAATTAATAGTAATAATTATATTAATAATTATTATAATAACTAATTAATAATAATAATAATATATGAATTAATTAACATAATTAAATTAATAATTATTAAAATTATATATTAATTGATTAATTATAATTATTAATACATTATTGTTAATAATATACTAATATATTAATTAATAGTAATAATTATATTAATTAATAAATAATAATAAAAGTATATTAATTATTGTGAGAATTTATCAAAATTATAATTATTAATAATTATTGTCAATAATATATAATATATTAATTAAAGGTAACAATTATATTAATTAATTAATTAATAATATTTTAACCAATTATAATAATTGTATTAATAGTTATTATAGTATCATATTAATTAATTAATTAATAATAATATAATAATTATTTTGATTATTTATCATTACTAATAATTATTGTTAATAATATATTAATATATAATTAATTAATTATTAATAATATATGAATTAAATATAATCATAATATATTAATTATTGTGATTATTTATTCAAAAACTATAATTATTAATAATTATTGTTAATAATATATTAATATATTAATTATTAGTAACAATTATATTAATTAATTAATTAGTAATCATATATTACTTAATTTGATTATTTATCATTACTAATAATTATCATTAATAATATATTAATATATTTATTAATATAATAATAATTAATTAATTATAATATATGAATTAATTATAATTATAATATATTAATTATCGTGATTATTTATTCAAAAACTATATTTATTAATATATTAATTAATTAATTATAATAATATATTAATTAATTATAAATAAGGACAATATGGGTATTTTTAATTTTGGGGAGGGCAAAATTGTCACTCCAAGGAATATGAGACTCATTCCCACCTCCCCTTAGGAATGAGTCTCCCATTCCTCATTCCCAAATTGTGGTGGGTCCCACGATTCCGATTTCAATTCCTGACTCTATTTTGCGAAGTAAACGCCATCAATCATTCCGATTCCGGATTCCGATTCCCCAATCCGGGAAGTAAACACAACATAAGGGTAGGAGACACTTGAAGCTGGCCTTGAGAGAGAGAGAAATTCTAAAACTTAGTATGACCTAAGCGGGCCTTTGTTTTTTGACTTAATGACTTAATTTATTTAATTTTAATAAATTAAGTTATTAAGTTTTTTTTTAATTTAATGAAAAATTTCAACCATTAAGTCATTAAGATATTAAGCTTTTTTTAAAATTTTTTTACTTAATTTAAAAAGACTGAATGATACAATTAAAAAATATTCTCCAAAATATCTCTATTTAATTAATAAATTTTCACCCTTACTTAAATAAAATTTAATAATTAGTATTATTACCCATCTCTATATATCTTGTGATAATATATAGTGGTAGACTATTATTATTTTTATCTTTTTATTTTCTTCAAATTAGCATTATTTATCTTCATAATTTTTATGAATATTTTTTATATAAAAACTTCGTAAACTATAATAAAATTGATTAATATATAATATAGAATATTAGCGAGTTGTATTCAATTAAATATGATTTATGTTATAATAATTTATTATCTTATTTATATTTTTTGAGATGTTTATTATTTGTTTAATATTTATAATTTGTAAGGGTTTAAATGAAAAAAATATTAATTTTCAGATTTTTAAGTTAAAAAAATAACTTAATATTTATTTTTAACAATTCAGATAAAAAGATGAATATACCATTCCAATTCAGACATTCAATCCTATTTAGATTTAAGATTAATTCAGATTTAAAAAAAAAAAAAAAAGGCCACCTAATCATCTTTGCCGTCCCCAGTCTCTTTCCTCACCTGTTCAATGCTTTCTTAAGCATTTTCTACATCCTCGAGGGCCTCCAAGAGCCAAGGCCTTGAGGAACAAACGAAATATGTCTTAATCGAATATTTTGTCTACTTTATATATATATATATATATTGAAAATGCATACTAATAGATTACTAATTAGGCTATCTCTAATGGGTAACACCATTTTGGTGTAACACCAACACCAAAAATGTACCTTTTTCAGACCAAATTACTATTTCATCTCCAACCCATTTACACTAAATTTTACACCAAAAAGAATATTCTTCTTTTTATTCCTTTAATCATCAAGAATTAATGCAATTAACACAATAAATATAATTATTAATGTAGATAATTAAGTAATAATTAATTTTATATCGATTAAAAAAATATAAAAAATTATTAAATTTATATTTAATTAACTAAATTACTACATTATGAAATTAAACATTATATTAAGATAGAAAAATGCAACAACAATAATAATATTCTAGTTATTCGAATTACTAAATTCATAATTAAACATTACATTAATATAGAAAAATACAATAACAATAATAATACTCTAATTATTTGAATTGCTAAATTCATAATTAAACATTACATTAATATAGAAAAATACAATAACAATAATAATACTCTAGTTATTCGAATTACTAAATTCATCCCATAAATGATCAATTAGATTTTGATACAATGTGAGCCTCTTTATCATATTGTGCATAATAATGCAAGCAGTCATTATATTTTTAGCTTTTTTAATTTGTGTTAATTTCATTTTGTATTTTTAATTTTGTAATGCTAGTAGTAGTAGTAGCTTTTTTAATTTGTGTTAATTTAATTTTGTATTTTTAATTTTGTAATATGTAATCTAGTAATTAATGTTATTGGCATTTAATTTTGTTAATTATTATTATTATTAATTTTTGTGTCGAATTTTTTTATTTAAAATATTATTATAATATTAAAAAATTAAAATAATAATAATAATAACACAAATAATAATAATAATTTAAAATATTATATAAAATATGACATATATGTAAATAAGAAAAAATAATAAGGATATTTGAGACTTTTTTCCCCTAGCACCAAATGAATAGTGTTGCACCATATTTGGTGCAATACTATTCATAACACCATTTTGGTGCAAATTATGGTGTCCCATTGGAGATGCATTTTACACCAAAAATAGTGTAAAAGGTGATTTAGTGCAAATTTTGGTGTTGCATTAGAGATGGCCTACTTACAATAAAAAAACTACTAAAAACCTCCTGTGTCAACCATGTGATAAAAGACCGAAATTGGACACTCTTAGACAATTTTTCCGTATTTCTATATCTATTTTGAAGCACTACTACTAACATATTCGGGTTTGGTTCTTTCCTTTTCATTTGAGCTCAGAGTTTTTGTTTCTTTCCTTTTTATTTATAGACCATGGTTTGTTTACTAACCACGCTAAATCGTCTAGTGATTGTATTTTTTTTTATTTAATTTTTTAAAAAGATAATAGGGTAGATAATGCCTATATAATTTTTTAATCCTCTTACCTCTCCTTGTACGAATTCAAGTGACTAACTCAATAAAATTACTAAAAACCCACTCAGCCAACAGCAATTAGGATCAAAATACAACGATCAATCCTAAACATGGCCATTATCCATGTTTAATGGGCACGCCCTACAATTAACCAAACCATCCGCCGCCAGATATTTGAGATCACAATGTAATTATCTACAGCTCATATAAACCCCAAAATGTTTCAAATGTTTGGCTTCACCTAATACCAAACATGAGATTCTGTTCAAAAGCATGGTGGAATATGAGACTCAAGTGTCAATTGTATTACTCCCCATGACCATATTCTATTGTAAATAGATTTCAAAATACAAAATGCAGTCCTTCCAATCTAATAATGTCAGATAAAGCATTCAAAAGTGCCTACAAAGTTCAAGATTTAGCTACTTGCAGTAAACAAATCAAATTGTTTCAGAAAAATTTATTTGCTCAAGCCTGACTGATCAATCTCCATGGATGGTGTATCGCTCCCATTTCTTCGTTGGGTCATAAATCTGAAAATGACAAAAATAGGAAGTAAAGGGTTTACAAGGAATGAATTTGACAAATTCTCCAAAGAACTGAAGCAGAGTAAGGGCAGAGAGAAATTACCTCCCATCTAGAAGCAGGGAAGATATGCTTGTTCTTCTCATACCAGTGCCTCTCCACAACTTTCCCAGCATGGGACTGTTCACAGATTTTAAACAACAAATAATCAGAGATATATTGGTCGTTTCAGGTGCTTAAAAAGACACTTTAACTGAAAGAAGATATACATGTATATATATATATACCTCATCTTTTTCTATAGTTGCATCAGCAATTGTCCGTACATCCTCGTGAACATCAAAGTGAAAAAGCTGCAAAGAGTAAAGAGACAACATAAACAATTGAGTAACCTAAATCTAGTAACCTAATATGACGTATATTTAAAGAAAATTATTGAATCACTTAGATTGCATTGCAGCAAGTTTGCAAGAGCTGATGTATTTCCACACCAAAACAGAGAGAAGGATGGAAAGAGAGAAGGAAAATTATTCATCACTTCAGCAGAAACAACCCAGTTTCTTGATCATTTACAAGTCAATTGACTGATTGAGTCTGGCTAGCCAATACTAGTACACAAGACAAGACACACTGACAACAAAAAATGAATGTCACGATACAATCGAAGCATTTTCCATTGTAATATGCAATAAGTCAAATATATTTTCCCAAATGGAAACAATCTCCAAAACAGGAAAATAAAATAAAAATAAATCTTTTGCTCACAAATATGGACAAAAATCTAAATGAAAATGGAATAGGAACATATCAATAAGACAACGAAGAGAATCAAATTAGGGCTTTCGAATTGATTTTATCTTTCTCAAATGCTCAAACATTAACATTGCAAAAGGAAACAATCCTACTTTTCCTTGGTTATCTTGACAGCTATATAGCAACTTAGAAAAGAAAAATAACAGCAACAAAATCACTTGCACTATCATATGCAACTCCTACAATCAGAATATTCAAAGAATAGAGAGCTTTACCGGTCCACTTTTTCCCCTGGCTTTGTTAACAATAAGTTCATAAAAACTGTGTTGCTGAACTCCCAAAACATGAAAGGGAATAGACAAATTTAGTTAGTAAAGGATGAAGATGGCAAGACAAACTGACACTAAAACTTGATTTCCAGTTAGTCTCACATGAGGGATGATAAGATCTTCTTTAACATAAAGCAAATTTTCCACTGACGTCGTTCGGATTTCTCGAAACTCAGGTGCAAGTTGTTGCTGAACAGCCCGAAGAAACTCCCCTATTGTATCACCTTTCCGAACCTAAATAATGGATTAATTAATTTTATAAAATGCTGAGCATTAAACACAGCAATCAATCACAAATCCTACCACTTTTACTAACCTGGATAACTCGTCTGTGGCCTGCTCCATCCCAATAACTATAAGTGATTTGAAGGGGCTCATCTGATACATATATAAACTTCATTCAGGAAAACTTGTTTTTTCCCATACAAAAAATTGAATAGGTCAAAAGTTGGAACAAAAGTGTACTTCGAATTTGCTCCTGCTCGCGAAGCCACTGTCGCCGCAACCGTTCACGCTCAGATTGCTCCTCTGCCTCTCTCTCACTGAAAGATCATCCTCAACACCCCTAAGCTCATATGTTAGGCCAAAATTCGTACACACAAAGAAAAGAAAAAAAGAGGAAGAAAGCGAAATCAGACCTGTCAGGCAAAAAGCTAGTCTCCACCGTTGGATCTTTTCCCAATTTCGCTTGCGCAAGCCTCTTTGTTTTCAAACTTTCTGCAAGAAATGTAAAATGAATATGTTAATTGTAGGGTATCAGTACAGAAGTTTGGGTGTTAAGAATCAGTGGCTGATGTCAAGAAACCACTTCCAAGTCTATAAGATTAACAGGAGACAAACAAACAAAATCTATAAATAAACAAACAGATAAATAAATAAACTTGAGCATCCAAACATCACACTAGTTTCCAAAAACAATAAAAAAAAACATAGTAAAAACTTAATAGCTTACATGCCAACCAGAACTATCTAATCTATTATTTATTGCTAGAAATTTCACTAAAAAAAAAAAAGTAATAGACTATTACATACCAAAAAGTTCAAGCACAATACCTGGCATACTTAAAAACTCCTAAGGCTAGTGACACATTGCAATTCACTGCAAGTTTTATGTATGATGGTTTAATGAGTTCCAAATGTGCTAAGGGCTAAGTCATTCCTCCTGGTATTTAGTTTAGAATAGAGCAACAGGAAAGAGAAAATAGGTTTCAAGGCAATAATTTTTCCTTTTTCAACTTATGCAACAACTAATATTTTCGGATAAAGAGCAGATACAAAAATTTATGAACAATTAAACCATTCAAAGAAAGTCAAGGAAATTTCATTCTCACAAGATGATGTCCACAATAGACAATGAACATGCATTAGATGGTCTCCATGCTTTCCTAAACAAACGGCTCCTGGTATAATACAAATACTAAAATTTGCAGAATTAGAAATTCAATTCATTGACTACCAATTGAATCTAAACCTCGTCCACATCTCATGCGAAAACAAGCATCCTAACTCAATCACCTCCCAATAATCCCAAAACCCTGCCACGACTACCTCAAGTAGGTGGAAACTATTAAACCTATAGTCGTAAACCCAAGGCAATTGTCTATGAAAGATCACATAACAACTTCCTTAAAACAAGAAACCAAACTTTGTTAAAAGCCAGGGAATTACGATCAAGCTCTAACTACAATTGAATATGAAAACTCAGCAGAAGTGATTAGTGCAGCCCATGAAATCCACCTTGTTCAAATACAAAACTTCATATGTTATCCGTATATCAAATCTTCTACAGTAAAATCATAAGAAACAACAAAAGGCAAGAGTTTTTTTCACAAATATGTGAGTGTGTGTGTACTCACCACTTTCTCCATTCTCCTCTTCATTTTCGCTCTCAAAATCATCAGCAAATGATAATCGAGAATTTCCCTTAATCTTTCGCTTTTTACGCTTTTCCAATTGCAGCTCCTCCTCCCTAAAATACACAAGCATTTACCAACAAAATTAAGAAAAAGAGCACACATTACTGCAAAATTTACACAAAAAATCCCAAAAATCATACTCACTCCTGTAGTAGCTTCTGAAGCTTCTCCTTTTCTTCCTCTTCAATCTTGTTCCGAATATTAACCCTCTAATCAAACACAATCAAATCCAATAACTTAGCTTTCACTAATTTAAAAAGCCAACAATTGAAAAAAAATTTAAAAAATCTTTCTTTAATAAACAGGTGACCAATTACCTTCTCAACGTATTCCTCTCTGGTGACTAAACCTACGGTTTCCTTCTTAAACGCAGTTTCTAGAATCTACACACAAACAAAACGGCAATCAAAATCACAAGAAACCCCTAGGTTAGCTTAGCTTAAAATATCAGTAAAACCGAGGCGCATAATTTGATTGAATGAATTAAAAAAAAAAAAAAACCGGGATCAGACCTCGGAGGTACTTGAACCGAACTGGAGGAGACCTGGCTGGCCCTTGTCGGAGACGGACTTCGTTTTGAGCTCTTGGATTTTGCGACGCTCGGCTTCTCTTTGCTTCTCGAGTCTCCGGATCCTCACCGCGTCTTGGGCCGTGCCCACATACCCATCTCCCATACCCGACATCTTGGTTTGCTTTGTGTTTCTCTCAGCAGCAGTTCCGCCTTTCTCTATTTCTCGATGGCAACCGCCAAAGAATAAATGTCATTTTGGGCATTCATAGGTTGACTGTGAATTGATTTTCTATTAATGTATTTTGTTTATAAATCAGTCGTACATTTAACAACACACTTTAAATCTTAAGGTTAAGGTGTTATGTACATAACATTTTATAAATTAATTAGTATGATACATAACTTATAATTCATTTGAAGATATATAATACATACGCAAATTATAAATTAAATAATTAGTTTTGTAATTCATTTACTAAGGTGTTCTAAAACACATTATTTTATAAACACAAACATTTTTTTTCAATGGCCACTTGATGTTAGTATTTTTATTGTACTTGTCCACTTCGATCTCATCTAAGTTAATAAATTTAATAGAATATTAGTCAAATGGTTTTTTTATCCCTCAAATGTAAAATTATAATTTTAAAAAAAATAAAAACAAAAAAATAGGATTCAAAATTATAGTCCATGGGGGAGCCAACGACTACAATTTCAGCTATATATAAACACAAGAAACAACAAGAAATATAAGAAACAACCCACAATGTTCACATAATATATGAAATCTGCTTTTCTTATTTTCAAATGCATCATCTACACCATTCGTTTGCCATTATTGAAGCTCACAACTAGCCAAATTGAAGCCAAAAACATGCTCATACATCTATCTAATCTGCTGATATAATTCATCAAACACATAATCTACACATTCAAGTAGACAATTGGGCAATTCATTTGTCATCAATGAAGCTCATAACTAACGAAATTGAAGCCAAATTGAAGTAAGCTCATACATCTATAAAATCTACTTATATATTCCATCAAACGCAGTCTACACATTCGAGCTCACAACTATCCCATTCTTTTGCAAATGACATTTAAGTTATAGCTCAAGTTCTACAATTACCGGACAACCACATAGAAAAGTTAAATGCATTCCTAAGAACTGCTGGTGTGATATGCAAGCATATGTTATGGTTTCTACTACACCACAGAATCCCAATGTAATGTTTTTGGTCATCCAGGTTGAATAAATGCAACTTTTGGCAATGATTTACTATTGAAGATAAAGAAAAGACTTAGGCTTATTGAAAGAAGCTTAAATATATCATAATTATAATGCTCTGTGTCTAT
Source organism: Citropsis articulata (assembly GCA_030449925.1). Classification (NCBI taxonomy): domain Eukaryota; kingdom Viridiplantae; phylum Streptophyta; class Magnoliopsida; order Sapindales; family Rutaceae; genus Citropsis; species Citropsis articulata. Next base: position 4,511,078 of record JASUUH010000137.1, on the reverse strand, counting down.
GTAATTGTACTTATTAAAATGTAATGCAGCCTACAAAATATACCTTAATGAATGCTTAATTAAGTCCTAGTTGTCCTAGTATATGTATTTGTAATTTTGCCAAAATATATCCTATATAACATATCTTTAACCACAAATAACCATCACAGTCCAAAATAACTAAATTCTAAATAACATAATATTTATCCAAAATGAAGCCGAAATGATCATCATAGTCTAAAATAACAGTCGACATAACAAGTTAAAATAAGTCAAGTTTGTTCCAATTAGGCTCATTATATAGAACCCGTGACATTTGAAGATTGAGGTAGATTTTGGGATTGGTTCAGTTCTGGACTTGTTTGTCTTCTTGTTCTAGTTTCTCTAGACCTAGATTGAGCCTTTCATTTTGGGATTAGTTCAGTCCTAGACATGAAATGTTAGTTAAAGAAATTCAACAACAACAAAAATATCAAAACATGGAAGCATTTTTATGTGCATTTGTTTTCTCTTTCTTGCTGCCTGGGATGAGGAAGTTCACCCTGGCCTGAAGCAGTTGATTGTACTATTGATGCCTGGAAAACATGTTGACTTTTGAATGAATACCATGTTACACAAGTAAATGCATAATAAATAATATATACATGCAAACCAACACTTGTTTTCTCTTCCTTATTTTTTGCTCTAAAGTGTTTAATGGCTAACTTGTAATAGTTGATGCCTGCAAAACATGATACTTTTATTGGATGAAAGTATAATAAACTATAAACAAAATAAATACTAATAGCTTTATATAATAAATGTAATACATAATAACAGTATAAACATACCTAAGAATTATTTTTCATAGCTCAAGTAGCCCTTTCAACGAATGGCCTTAATGGGCAAGACTTGAATTGTGATTAGATCCACCACATAATGAGCAAATGATAAGGAATTTTCTTTTCTCTTTTTGACACTTATTTGCTCCTTTTTTTTTTTTTTATAGATTTCTTAGATCTTCTAATCTTCTTTTTTAAAATTGAAGGATCAATCGACAGTCTTCCAGTAGGCTCCTATATACATTGATTTATAATGAGACTGAACATCAATGAATATGTGCTAAGGTAAGCCTATTTGGTAAAGCATGTTGGAACATACTCTTCAACTTTATGTCTTGTATATCCCATGGAAACCATAACATGTGCACAAGCGAGATCAGCAATTTTCCAATAACCACAATCACATATTCTGCTATCTAACTTTGCTACAACCTCTTAGATAGATTATAGGTTTTATTCATGACTTGAAAGTTCATATCATTGGAAGCTTATACAATCATTTTCTGCGTAATTTTATTTTATGTTATTTTTTGTCCAGCTTTTTCAACACTTTAAGTGTCAACTGTCTTTTCCAAGTGGCTGTTTTCATTTCATCTCTTTGTAAACAGTTTCTTAAGTCTATATCTCATTTTTCCAAACATTATCAAGCAAGGCATGTCTTATAAGCTAATAGCTACCTGTTAAAGCACTCCAATGTATTGTTATTAGTATGATCTACCATACAGTTTCTATCATATGTATACACTGACCAATTATACTCCTATAGTTCTCTTTCAAACCACTTATATGCAATTTCTTTTTTAACCTTAATCTCTGTCATTGCCTCATCAAAATCATACTTGTTACTACTCTTAGTAGCCTTCCAAAACAGTAGTTTTAATTGTGCACTAGGAAATGACTTAGAAAAGTTTGCATAAACATACTTAGAACATGACTTATGATAGGCAGTAGGACATGTGTTTAAAATTGCATTAATCAATCCCTTTGTCTATCACTGATAAATGTCACTTGTAGCCATCATCCAGTTAATCATGTAGTGCTCCATAAACTAGACCCATGTCACCGTTATTTCAATCTCACAAATACATAATGATAATGGAACAATCCCATTATTAGCATCCATGCCAACAGCAGCTAACAACACTCCACTATAGTTACCCTTCAATGGACAACCATTTTGTTCTACTCCAATAAAAGGTCTTCAACTATTAAGAAAAGTATTTTTCTGTGCAGAAAAGGCAACAAAAACCTTTAGAGCAACACCTTGTCAGGTATAAAAACAACATCACACAATACCTTACAAATTGCTCCTGGATAAGCTTTATGAATAGCTGCAGCATACTAAAACAATTTCTGATATGCCTTGGAATTATCCTTAAATACCTCAGGGCTTGCCTTTGCTCTAAACCTATAAAATGTCATATTTTCAATCTTCAAAATGCAAAAGTTTCTCGCATATAATTTTTTAAAAGATATCGGCCTTCACATTAGGATCAACAACAACTTGATTCTTTATTATAGTAACAACCTAAGTGGAAGTAATTTTCACTATTTTATTATTAAGTCTGCAGTTATGCTTTTTACTGTACTCTTGCAATATGAAACCACTTTTATTATTCATCTTTGCATCAATCATATACAATGGGTAGTTAGACTATTTACAACTAGCCACAAATCTTCTTGGCTCACTATAAACTATTTTAAACGAGTGGTGAGTCGTGAACTCAGTAAGCAAATCCACGCACAATATTTGAAAACCTTTGTCATTATACCTTTAAACATTTTATATAATCTTATAATAACATCTTCATTTAGCATAAGAAATGGATTCATGTAAAAAACATTAAAACATTCATAAAAACATTAAAATATAAACATTTGGTAGCTCATGCCTCGTAGTCATCATCATTTATCATTCAGGGTATTATACCCCGTATTGTTCCTTATTCAGGATATTATACCCCGTATTGTTCCTTATTCAGGATATTATACCTCGCATTGTTCATAATATAATTGTGTACAAGATCATCATCATTGTTCATAATATCATTGTGTACAAGATCATCATCATACCGACAAGTTGGCCATAACATTACATAACATCATAACATTTGCATCATATACATGACTAAGGATTATGAGACAAAACATTTTTGAATCCGCCTTACATCCTTTCATAAATAGCATTTGAAGTCTTCTAAAACATTTAAGAACATTTCTTTGATCATTTAATTCTTTTAGAAAATTCTTTAAGAAAATATTTTGTTTAAGAAAACTCATTTCTTAAGAAAAATTCATTTTAAAATACATTTATATAAATTCATTTAAATATTTTAGAAAATAATTTTGTAAAATTTTCATTTAAACATAATTCTTATAATATAAATTGCATTTATTATAAAAAGCACATCATACAAGAATTTACTTACCTTGATCTGTAGCAATCAAATCATTACCTTAAAAACAAACCAACGAGCTCACCCACATCCTATAATCATCATAAAAATATCCTTATCAATATTATCTTTAACCTTAAAATAATTCCAATCATCTTTAAATCATAGGCACTTATACCAGCTCAAAACTTATACATATTCTAGCCTTAAACATGAGTATCCTACACATGTTGATTTTTTATAACTTATACACATGCGGAAAACCATGAAAATCTACAGAGGTATTGTAAACATGCATAGCATTGAGAACAAAATTTCACAAAAAAAATATACAAGTGAAAATCAAGTCAGAATTTTGACCTTTTACAAAAGTAACAAAACTGTCTAGCATTGACCAAAACAGACCTTTACCATTTAGTAAATTCATAACATGTTCTCTAGTACTCGAAATAATCCATTTCTTTTTTCTAATTATGGTAGACACATTAAAAAAGCATATAATTAAAATTCATAATTTTTGAACACCTGAGACTATTTTAAAAGCATTTTATTTTTAAGAAAATTGAACATGTCTAGAAAAGTCCAGATTTGAAGTTAGAATTTCAAAAATTCATATCTTTTATTTTACATGCCCAAAAATTGATTCTAGTTTTTAAAGATAGTGGAAAAATTGAAAATTCACTATAAAATCCTAACATGGCATATAATGGTCATAAATTAGCCCAAACTATTGCATATTTCAGCTTTTGTAATTCTGGAAAACAGTTTCCAGATATGCTACAGGCGCATGTTATAATTTTTAATAATTTAACCATAATGAATAAAATTACAAAATTAAATATGCAATCATATGAGACATAAATCTCTTGATAAAAAAAACATAAGTTTTAAAGATGTGTAACCTTATGGAAAAATTTCTAATGCTGTTGAAAATCAGAATTTTCTAGCACCAGTAAGCCAAATTCGAAAAATCATAATAATTTGCATACTTAGAGAATTTCAAAATAAAATTTATCAATGGAAAGCTTCGGATGTCTAGTTTCATGATATGTAATCGTATTCATGTGATTTTAAATAAAGAAAACGATTTGATGCAAATAATGCAGACTATTTATATCATCACAGTATTTCAAACACACCTATATTACCGAAATCATGCTCTAAGTAATTAAAGGCAAACAATTAATAAAAATAAATCATATAAGTCAAAGAAATGCTTAATACTTTAAGGTAAACACCAAGTAAAGAAATTATAAAACCTTTTTTTCCTTCTCTAAAGACTTATGTTTCTTTTTTTTTTTTTTTTTTAAGGTTTTGTAACTATGTAGAAAATAAAAGACCGTTTTCTCTTAAAAAGATGGCTTCCTTTTAAATACTTTCGGTAATTAATAAATACTTAAAAAAAGAAAGCAAGAAAATATGAGTTTTAAGAAAATTCCTTTTTTAATTAAAGTTAATAACCTACGTAACTTATTTAAAACAAATTGATAAGTTTTACTCACAATACAAACACCCAATAATAACTACCCTACCCAATTTAATAAGGGTAAAAGAGGAAACAAATAGCGGGCATTACAACAAGATTGATATTTCCATTTCTAAATTAAAGTTCACAGTGGATATGAGGATGGATGACATCGTTTTGGCTATTAAGGCAGAGCATGAAGAATAAAAAGAGATTAGACAAGCTGTCATGCGGTTTATCAATTCATAAAAGTAAGGTTCATCGAAGCACTCATATAATGATTCTCCAATTAGACGCTCGTATACAGTGAGCAAGTTTCACCTTTAATAATTGTGTTTCTTTCGCTTTTAATCCGATATGAGTTTAAATGTTCATCTTAGATAATCGGCAAGCCCTAAATGACTGTGAATTGTATATCGATGTTGGCAATTATAATGATCTCACTTCTATATCATTGTAAAGTTTCTATGGAGACCTAAATGTGATAGCATGCAAATCTTCACAAAGGTGCCTCCTATAATAAGTAAGTTTGGACGTCCTTACAAGCTTACGTATATCTTTAACAGTCTTTACTTGATTCTTCCTTTCAAGAGAGTAAGGAATGTCAAGCCTCTACCCACCCTCAAAATAATGGATTGTGAGATTATAAAAAAAAAAGTGTGGAAATAAATCTACTTAGAGGATTGGAGGATCCAAGGCTATTTGAAGAGTTCGATTAATGATTTCCTCATAAAATCACAATGGATTACATCATCTGAAAGTTGCACAACTTCTTTCAAATACTTTTGGGCCATGCAATAACGGGATGACTAGGTGATAATATAAGTGTTGTTAAGCATTATTTATTGAAGTCTTATTGATGAGATAAGTGTTGTTAAGCATTATTTCTTGAAGTCTTATTAATTTTGTGTACTATATTTTGTTATAAATCGATAGTTTTTATTCCTCCACAACATATCCATGAGTATCTTTACTTGATGAATGAGAAGCAGAGGCAGTATCCTAGTGCTTTGTGTTAGTGTTTCATGCAGACAGACATTTTTTTTGGTAATAAGTTACAAACCTTATAATTGTTGATTTAATGTCTCATCTCGTAATACCTTAAAGTCTTGTTAATTTCTTATTTTTCATGTAAAATATTTACTAGATGTTCTTGAAGCAATTATAGAAAAATGGTAATTGTCATGTTGATTCATTACAATGTAGCAACAACTTGAATAGCTATATTGATGGGCTAAAAGACATAGTGTCGAAGCAGTTCACAAATATTGATATGATGTGTATTGCTACATAATCCAATATGCCTTATATTGATGGGCTAAAAGGTTTTTAAGATAATTTTTATATATAGGTGTTCAATCCAATGAATCTGGGCAGTGATCATTGAATACTAGCTCGAGTAAACCTTTATAACAAGGATCTATTCAAGCCGTTTGAAGTCATCTTTCCTCGATGACTAGGATATATTGGATTTTACAACATCCAACATGAATTATGGAGTATTGATCCTTGGAAAGTCATACCAGTTAAGGGTGTGACACAATAAGAGCCTAGTAGTGGCAATTGCAGTGTTCTTTATTTTAATGTTTATGATTTATTTAATGTTCAAGCTTAGACTTGATTTTAGTAGTAGCCACTGGCATTACTTTAGGAAGAAAATTACTGTAGATATATTTAATGACGATATTAGATTGTAAACCTTTGCAGTCATTCGAATGTTGATGTATGGATTTTTTTCTAATATACTTAAGTATATATAATTTTTATTATTATATCATATGCTAGCCACATAGTAAAAGAAATCTAAAAGTTATATTGATATTTTCAATTATAATTAATTCTTGACCTATTTAAATAATTATTTTACAATAATACGTAATAAAATATTTCATCATATATAATTGTACAATACATAAGAAATAAGAGTTCAAAATACATAATTGCTTGGAACTATTTAGATTCGACGTAATGAGATTATTATATTTTTTGATGTTATGACTAGATTTTTTGCACTGCCCATATTTTATAATTTTTCGATTTACATCCTCACCTACAGAAGGTATTCTGAGTTCTGAATGATGACTAGGCGATAATACTTTTATTGGAGGGTTAACCTCCATATCTCAGATGTCCTCTAGGACTTATCAAGATGCCGCATTGCCAATTGGTCATACTAGTTGGGCATAAGCCATCACCAATAATTCTTTGGTGTAAAAGCCAAAATTAAAACTTATATAATCCACTCGGAGGATTAGGCAAGTGGCAATTATATGAGTACGTATAAGCTGATCAGGTTGGAATATTCTATAAGAGCGAGTCTTGTTATGTATGTCAACTAACTCTCTTTAATACCGCCACCCAAAACCTGGAGTTAATACTCACAAATAGGACGAATGGTAATTCTTTCAGTCAAAATTCTTGTATTAGTGACTGTTTCATTTGCCCTTGTTTTTAGATGAGTACTTATCGATTCAGCCACAAATTTTTTATCATAAAATCATTGCTATAATGTTTTTGTAAAATGGTCAATAAGATAAGTAATAAGAAATTATTACGGTTCCTTCATGTAAAAATTCACGCTCTTCGCAATGTTAGTGGCAAGGATATTGTACTTTCTGCCTTCGAACTCAGACCGTACTCAATTATATATACCCATATTATTCTCTAAATAATTAGACATCGCATCCACGACCGTTCAAGTTATTTTTAAATTCTTCGTGTCCATATCTTTTTGTTACTCTTATAAAGGCGAGCTCAAATTCATCTTAAACAACTTTGGACATTTTAAATTTGACTTTATGTTACCTTTCACTTGGTAAAAGCAAACACTATGGGTAGAATTGTAAATTACTTTTAAAACAACTCTCTTAATAGAAGTGCATCAATCAAAGATAATTATTAACTCCAGCCTATCATCAATCAATCCATATAACTTTGTCAAAAACTGTTCCCAAGCATCATTGTTTTATGTATCCAAAATCCTAATAGCTAATGAATACAATTGATTATTTCCATCCAAGCATGCTGCCACAGACATTGTTCTACCATATATCCCTTTTAGATGAGTATTATCTATAGCAACTATTGGTATATTGTATAAAACCTCAATAAAAGATCTTAGAGCTACAAAGTAGTATGAAAAATTATTATTTACATCTAGTTCGAGGTGAATAATTGTACTGTCATTTGCTTTGGTCAAAATATGAGAGTATTTGGGAATTAAGTTGTATGACTTTGTAGGTTTCTCTTATACTATTTCAAAAACAACTTCTTTAGCCTGATAGACCACCAAGCAATCTCATTAGAACAACTATGCATATTGTTAAATTTCCTTGTTAGCCAATGAAGATTTTCTTCATCCAAAACTTTCGTTGCTTGAATACGCCATATACTCGATTTCGAAGATCAGTAAGCCTCATAATGTGCTATTATGGACTGTGCAAAATTTGAAATTAAACTTATCCATGAAGGTAACTTTGCACAGTTCCAATATTAACTTATTCTTCTCAGAGAACAATTTACCTACATCAATATCATTGAATTGAAATTTCTAAGAAAGCCTGAAGTAACCAAAATTAAATGCAAAATTGGAGCAAGACTTACGAGGAGTCAACTACTATCCTTTTTGTTAAACGGGCCATTGGAGGAAAATGTCCGTAATCTCTATTATGAATAGAAATATCATATTGACCTTCATCCTTATCACTAGTAGGAATATCAAAATCACCGTCATCCTCATCATCAATTGGACTATTGAAATGATCTTTATAAGACTATTACATAATTCCACACAAGAAATATTCATTTCTGTGTTGCAGATGTCATTAATAGGATTATCATTGTTGTAGAATAGAGAGTAACGACGCTTTAAGGACGTCGTAACATCTCTTCTTTCATATCCGCTAACGTAATGCTAGCATCATCGTGATCGTGGAATAGAGAGTAACATTAATATAATAACATCATCTATGGGTACACTTCTTGAATATCAGAGACAGAGACATTTGCTTTAAAAAAAAGTTTGAGTTTTTATAAGTGGCACAAGATCTTAGTTCAAAACTCGAGGAGATATGGTAACGGATATAGTGATGAACCTATAATTGACCAGATCAAAGGCCATATATAAAACAACCTTAACTATTTCATTATCAAATATGTCCATAGATAATAAACATGCACGATATATTATATTACTAGACTTCAAAGTTGTCTTTATTGTGATGCTATATTCGTTAGGATTTATCTATAAAATCTTATACACTATTGGAAGAAAATGATCAAACTTACAATCTTTCCGAATAAAAAAAAAACTCTATTTTTGGCATTCATGTACTCCATACGGTCATCTGCCAATGTCTCCCACCAATTGTCATAACACATTTGAAGCACAACTAAATCCGTTGAGCCTGGAAAATATTAAAACAACAAAACAACTATGATTACACATTACAAACTGTGTTACATGAATGTGTGGCACATTTTACATGGTAATCACACATAATCATGTTGCACGTACTGTGATTATACGCAACAAACAACTTTATCTGCCATAGACAATGCAGCAGGTGTCCTTTACGCATAGTCATGCCTGTTATGCATAATCTAGATTTTATTTTTACTTTTAATTTCTATTGTTTTCAATAATTTTTTACACATAATCTAGATTTTATTTTTACTTTTAATTTATATTGTTTTCAATAATTTTTTACACATAATCTAGATTTCATTTTTACTTTTAATTTCTATTGTTTTCAATATTTTTTTTCTCAAGTCAAATCTAAGTACTTTAAGAAATCACTTTACTTTATGAATGGAAATGACAACATTAAGACAAAACCCACATCAATTTTAATACAATAAAAATTCATATTGTGTAAAAACATACACTAACTTTAAGAATCTCTCCAGTTGATTATTATATCTTCAGTTATGCAATACTATATTTGTTTAATGAGGTTTGGTGATTTGTTGAAGGTGATGAGGTTTGGTGATTTATTAAGAGTAGGGGTGGGCATGGGTTTATCTAAACCCACAACCCATGGGTTTATCTAAACCCAAACCAAATAAAATGGTTTGGGTTGGATAAATTATATAAATGGGTTAAATTTGGGTTTTTATGTATGAAACCATTTTATAATGGTTTGGGTTTGGTTAACCAATGGGCCAAGAATAAATTTACAAAACTAAATAAAATGAATTAAGTAAAATAAACAAACATTGAATCTCTCCGATCTCTCTCCATCTTCTATAATCTCTATCAATAAAAGTGGCATCGTGGATCTCTCATTGTCATCAACTCTTAAAGCCCCCACTTCGATCGCATTCTTCCTAATGATTTAAGGTGAGGCTCTGGTTCAATTTTTTTTTCTTTTCTTATTGTTGTAGTGGCCCTGTAATGCTTTGATTATGTTTTGGTGGCTTCGATTATGCTCTGATTCAATTTTTTTTTCTTTTCTTATTGTTGTAGTGGCCCTGTAATGCTTCGATTCTGTTCTAGTGGCTTCGATTATGCTCTGGTTCAATTTTTTTTTCTTTTCTTATTGTTGTAGTGGCCCTGTAATGCTTCGATTCTATTCTGGTGGCTTCGATTCTGCTCTGGTTCAATTTGCTTTACATATTTTTAATTACTTAGATTTTATTTAATGAGTATGCTTCGATTCTTGTTTCTAGCTACTTGGGCATCAATGATCACAACCTGTTTACCCTTAGAAAAATACTTTAATTAAATAATTATTCACATAGAACAATGTGAAAGATCTTGAATCCACTTGTTTAACCTTTGCTAGTTATTGCAAAGGCTCTGGTTCAAAAGTCACGATGCGATTTATGAATGAACTAAAGATTCATTAGATTATAGTGTTGTATGCATGTCTTGATAAAGACATTGTCATTTTTTGATGATATGCTTGCTTAATTAACTAAGGGAGCTAGCAGCTAGGATTGAGCCACGTGATGGTTGTGTTTGTAGGCCAAATGCCCCATCGTAAATCTTTATATCTCACACACATCACACAGCATAATACTTCAATTTACAAAAACATTATGTATATGGAGAAAAGACAAAGATGGTCGATCTAGTTCAAGTGGGTTACAGTTTTTCTAGTTTTTTAATTTTTTTTTTTCTGAATTGGGTTTTCATTTGTTTAATTGGTTAATTGGTTCCATTAAACGCAACATTTCAATGGCCAAATGGTGGGCTTTGGAGGGCGCCGAAAGCCTTTTTACCTGTAGCTTGCATTTGAATTTTGATAATGTCAGTCAGGATAATCTTTATCCAATTCTTTACATTATAGGTCTATTTATAAAAATTCAGAGTGAATTTAGCACAACTTTTGAATCTAGTTCCATTATAAGATTAATAAATGGTATGTATATTTGTTTCTCTGGATTAAAAGTTAGATACATAATAGAAAAAAGGTTAATACAATTTATGACGACTATAATAGTTTCTCTGGCATATTTTTATTTTGGAGAATATTTGCAGATTTTGGTATCTTAGGCATTGTATGATGCTTGGAATCTTCTTCCAAAAACTTGATGTTCTTGCTGGCATTGTTGTTATTCTTTATATTTGATAAAAGTTTTTGTTGAATTGGCTTAAAGTTATATGATTTTTTTTTCAATTAATTTTAGATGGATGAGAACTCAAGTTGTCATGGTACTAGTTCCTTCGACACGCTGGCAACTACTCAAAGCAAGAGGAAAAAGCCATTAGAGAGATAAAAATATATGGGATCATTTCACTAAATATGATCCAGGTAATAGATGCAAGTGTAATTATTGTGGTAATGATTATGCTTGTAAGAATAAACATGGAACTAAAATTGGGACTGGTACATTAAGGAATCATTTGTTACGTTGTCCTGATTATTTGAGCATATTTGAGGGTGAAAATCAAACAACTTCACAGGAAATGAAAGATGAATCTAAGTCTCATGTCTTTGATAAAGAAGCAAGTAGAAAAGCCTTACACGGTTAATTATTATTGATGAATTACGCTTTAGTTTTGTGGAAAAAGAGGGCTTTCACCAATATAGTAAGCAATTGCAACCAAACTTTGATCTACCATCTAGGAGAACCCTTGCTAGAGATGTGTACAAACTTTTTTGGGAGGAAAAGCAAAAATTGAGAAACTTTTTTGTTTCAAATAAGCAAAGGGTTTGTTTAACCACGGATGCATGAACTTCTTTACAAAATTATTATTATATGGTGATTACATCCCACTTTATTGATAGTGAATGGAAATTACAGAAAAGAATTTTAAATTTTTGTACAGTACCTGACCATAAAGGGGAGACAATTGGAAAGGTAATTGAATCTTGCTTGCTTGAGTGGTGTATAGAAAGGGTATTTACCATTACTGTTGATAATGCTAGTTCAAATGAGTTAGCTATCAATTATTTCAAAAAGAAATTGAAGAATTGGAGTGAGAATGGCCTTGTGCTAGATGGTGACTTTTTACATATGAGATGTGCACATATTTTGAATTTAATTGTGAATGAAGGGTTGAAAGACTTGCATGTGTCAATTTCTAGAATTCGTAATGCTGTCAAATATGTAAAGTCCTCTCCCGCAAGGCTAAAAAAGTTTAAAATATGTGTGGAGCATGAAAAATTTGAAGGTAACGGCCTTGTGGTTCAAGATGTGTCCACTAGATGGAATTCCACCTACTTAATGTTGGAGAGTGCTTTAAAATTTCAAAAGGTTTTTGAGAGAATGGAGGATGATGATTGACATTATGTTTCATATTTAAAGGAGGATGGAGGACCTCCTAACAATGATGATTGGGAAAATGCTAATGTTTTTGTGTTGTTTTTTAAGTCATTTTATGATATAACTCTGAAATTTAGTGGTTCAATATACGTGACTTCAAACTTATACTTTCATGAAATGTGCTCAATTCATTCCGATTTGACATCACTAATTGAAAGTGGTGATGATCCTGCCTTATTTAAAATGGCCACAAGTATGAAAAATTAATATGAAAAATATTGGGGTTCAATTGATTGCTTGAATAATTTGTTGCTCATTTCGGTCATTCTTGATCCACGTTATAAGTTAAAATATGTGACATTTTGCTTTGAAGACATTTTTGGTATTGATGAGGTTGGAAAGCAGACTGAAGAGATGAAAAATATTTTAATACGTCTCTATGATTACTATAAAGATCATGACACTAAGATTGATGGTTGTGGATCATCTAGTAGTGTTGGTAAGTCGTCAATTCTTGATAGCAAGAAATTTGAGAAAAAGGTGGGGTTTTCTAAACTTTCAAGTATTACGAAGTTCAAACAAAGAATAGGAAAAGATGATTGTGTTGAGATGAAAAATGAAGTAGAGAGGTATTTGTTTCAACCATGTGAACATGTTGATGATGATGACTTTAAGATTTTGGCATGGTGGAAAATGAACTCAATAAAATATCGAGTTCTTTCACATATTGCAAAGGATGTGTTTGCAATTCCAATTTCTATAGTGGCTTCAGAATCTGCGTTTAGTACTGGAGGACGGATCATTGATTCATTTCGTAATTCTTTAAGTCCGAAGATGGTGGAAGCTTTGATATGCTCACAAAATTGGTTACGTAACACTTTTGTCCAATTACAAGATGAACCAACAATGGAGGAGCTTGAGTTTTATAAAGCAATGATGTTACGCAATTGTTTATCATAATAAGTTAAAAAAATTTATATATTTGTTTATCACTAGTCTTTTTTTTATTAATTTATTTTTATTTAATGCAGAGTTTGGATCAAATATATCAACGGAGGCGATGGCTTTGAATTGATGTTATTCTTATGATTATCAAATATAACAATAGGTTTAGATCAAACATTATAATTTTTCTTTTTTGGTTATTTATTTATTGGTGAAGGAGTGGACTCAATTGATCATTGAATTTTATTTTCTTTCTTTTAATTTGCTTGTTTATGCCATGTTCATGGAGGTTTGTTATTGGAGTTTAATTTAATTCTTTCTTTTAATTTTTTTATCCACAATTTTTTTCATATTTTAATATTAATTTAATAATTAGTAATAATTAATTATTATTATTATTTTCGTATAATTAAATTTATCAAATAAAAAAATATTTTGATTACAAAATTCAATCCAAACCCAAACCAAACCCAAATGAGTTGGTTTGGGTTGAGTTAAAAATATTTGGGTTGGGTTTAAAATTTTGTGGTTTGGTTTGGGTTGACTTAAAAGCCAAACCAAACCAACCCATGCCCACCCCTAATTAAGAGTATTAAGGTGCTGATTTTTTTCTAAAATTTGTAAGAGTGACATTTATTTATAAATTTGGTGAAAGCGATTAGGACTGCTTAATACAAAAAAACTACTATTTGTCTAGCTATGATAAGAAAAAGTTAGAGGGACAAATTTAAAAAATCTTAAAGTTTTGGTTATTTTCATAATTTTCCACTGATATTATGAAGAGGCAAAGGAAAGTGATTTATATATAAACAAGTGTACACAAAAACTTGATTTAGCCTATAATCCACAAAATTTATTCAAAGAGGGACCATGTCTCTTACCCAGTTGCTTCAATAATGATATTGTATGTGAACAAAAATTGACTTAAAATAATGCTGGAATCTATTTAACAATAAGGTTGTCATTGCCTCATTGGGCCTTGTTGTTTGATGGCAACCAATGTTACTTAACATATGTTGAAGATATGATCTTAGTTTGATATTTTCAAATTTTGAAGTAGATATCTCCTCATATATTTGTGGCAGTAAATTTCTAAGGTTTTTTAAATTAATAAGCTATATTAGAAGGGTAAAAAAAAAAACCAACAATACATCATTATATAGGCATAAATACAATGTTATATCAGGCTTAAATAGAGATGGTCAACGGGCTGTGTTGTGCTGACATAGTCCATCAGAGCTAGGCCCACTAAGGCCCATAGGCCAGCACCACATGGCCCACCAAGTGAACAGGCTGTGCCATACTGTGCCCAATTTAAGCAAGGCACACCCCACGGCACAAGCCTATATATGATGTGATCAAGTCGTGCCCATAAGAAGCCCGACAACCTTAATTTTTTTTAGATGGCGTGTTTTTCAAGCGCACATGCCTAGTGTGCTTTTTTCAAGCCGATATGCCTAGAGTGTTATTTCAAGCACGCGTGCCTTTTCTCAAGCCTATGCACTTATTACTACTACTACTACTATTACTATTACTATTACTATTGTTATTATTATAAATTTTTCATAAGGGAACATTTAACATTTAATTAACACAATTACACAACTACATTATATAATTTCACAAAAACCAATTATAATATAACAATACATGAATCTAATCCTATAGACCATGGCAATCATTAATAAAGATTAAAATTACAATCCTGGAATAATGGTTACAAGTAGTCACAACTACGAGATATCATTTATAACAAGACACAACTTATAACTATGAAATATCAATTACAACAAATCACAATTACGAAAATACAAAATATAGATCATTAATCATGAAATAACATTTACTAATCATAACTACAGATATGGTAAATGAATAAGGTTAATTCTATCTCGGTGGGAAGTTAAACTAGTTGATCACATGTCAGTGTAAAGCCCATTGTGACAAAGGTATCAAAATAGATAACTTTTCAATGACAATAGTTAAACTAAAAGATCATCCGTTTATAAGGATGATGCAAGCAATTATCTATTATTTCCTCATTTAATGTAGCAAAATATTGGAAATGTTCATTCAGATGACACCTTCTTAACTGATTTAGTCCTGCATTGTTGTTGTTTTATTTAGTCCTACTGCATCGACACCGTATTCTTAAGAGTGTTGATGTTTTTCTGTATTCACAATATGCTCTTGAGGACCCATGATGATTTTGGAAAACAGGAAAGTTTGAAAAAAGAAAAAGAAGAATAAGAAGAAGAATTCTAATTTTCTTATGATATTCACGAGTCACAACTAACAAGTGTGAATTGTCATAGTGTGTAGTGTGTAATAGACAATTGTGAGCATTGTGTTTGTGTAGTCAAAATTTTGAAATCAATTAAATTTAATATTGTTTTACATTCTTCTTTTCTTTTATTTATTTTTTAAATGTTCTTCATTTCTTTTAATTTTTTTATTTTAAAGTAATTTAATAGCTTTTTCCTACCAACTATCAACCATTCGCTTCCCTCCATTGCTTTATAAGATCACAATATTCACAACAAAATGTTTTATATTTTACTAAATATTTCCTACCTACTCGAGTACTCCCACATAACAAAGTAACCAAATCAACTTTTGTCCTTTTATTAACTAATAACTTTTCATAATTGCACTACACAATTTTTAAAGTTGACAATCTACAATAGTAAAAAATTAATCTGGCTACATAATTTCACAGTTCTTCACCTGTCAGAAATTAAAATTTTTTATTATTTAATAATAAAAATTCTGAATTGATTTGATTACTCATTCAACAGATAAAAAAATTAGAAAAAAACTATAAAAGAATTTGAATTGATTTGATCAATCATCCAAAGAATACAACATACAAGAACTTAAAGCAAAAGTAAAAAATAAATAAATGCAATAGCTCAAGTTATTACAGAAAGTTTTGCTCGTCTGCTATTTTGACCGTTAAAGCTTCTGCTTCTTTTATTCTGTTCAAATAATTTAATCATTTTCAACTTTCATCTCAATCTTTACCTCAATTCTCAACTCATTAAATCTCATCTCTACCTGACAGAGTTGTTGAAGCCCTTCAAAATAAATACTGATTCACCTAAACTAACTTGTAGAAATAGTGGAACCAGGTCGAATCCCAAGAGAACTATGTGATTAATTACTCAAAGTTTAAAACAAAAATTAATTTCCCAAGAGAAAAAGCTCTCTGCCTCAAACCGGATAACCGGATTTTGTAACCGGATAACCGTTTGTTGTTTGGAAATTTCTGGGAATTATCCGGCTAACCGGATAAGGAAATCCGGAAGACCGGTTGCAGATTGTAACCTTCGACTTTATTAACTTAAGGAAAACCTAAGACCGAATTTTGTTTGGCTTGTTCGGAAATAATAACGGTTAATGGAAACCGGAAAGCGATTTTCTCTCTGCTTACGCCACTAACGGTTAGCTGTTTAGAGATTATCGGTTAACCGTTAGTGGTTATCGGTTAACCGTTAAGGATTAACGGTTAGCCGTTTTCTGGGTTTTAATTGTTTTCTTTAACAAGAAATTGATAAAATAAAATAAAAATAACAAGACTTTAAAATTAAACAAAGAAATCAATCTTACCAAACTTCCAATCCAAGGGTGTAAATTCCATCTAATTGCAATTTTGATCATAGGCAAAAATATAAATTACTCAATCCAAGAACTTAGTCTACTTAATCGGAAAAGCCGTAGAAAGCAATTATTCTCCTAATATATTAGACTCAAACAATCGCTCAAATCAAATCTTACCATTAATTTAACTGGGCATCATCGTTCCATATCAAATTAAATGATATCATTAAGAATAATGAGAATGACTAAAACAAAATCAATTAATTCAGATTATTCCAATTTAATCAATTTTTTTATTTTTATTTCCCTAGAGCCTATCATGCAAGCTATGTAATTGTGGCCATCAATATACACACACATGAGCCAACTCTTTGCTACTCAATTCAATCATTCATGACAATTACGGATCACAAACTCATGACTAGTGATAGAAAAATAAATATTGAATTAAGGCGCCAATTTAATCAATATAAATAATTCATAGAAAATAAGAATAAGAAAATAAAAATTACTTGGATTGAAGAAATTCTTGTTAAGTCCAAAGCCTCACAAAATTACAATCGGAATTGATTAACCCTTGGACCGGAAATAAGACCTTAGCCACACATGGTGGTCAAACAAAACCAAAAGTTGTTTGACAAAGAAAAATAATTGCAGCCGCCTAAATTCCCTCACGCCCTTTTGCTTTTCTTTGCTCTCCTTTTCGTTTCCTTTTTGCTGGCTTCTTCTCACGCCCTTTTGCTTCCTTTTTATAATGCTAGTTGACCGAATCCTTCTCCAATTCTGATTGCTAGGAAACCGACTCCTTCTCCAATTCTGATTGGCCCACGTTTGCAAAGCCCAAATTAAGCATGATTCAATTCTTATGTGCTTAATTGCTCCCAAAGTCATGCCTTTTTGTCCAAATTCCATTATAACATCCATGTTTCATCTCCTAGATCAAATCAAACACAATTTCCACAAATTAGCACAAAATCAATCAAAATATGAGGGAATTAAACAAAATATAGTATGACTATTTATAACCTATCAAATTCCCCCACACCTAAACCATGCTTGTCCTCAAGCATATCTCAAATCAACATACCAATCCTCCCTTTTTACCTCCTTTCAAACCATTCAATATCCAAGAATACCAATAAAGCTAAACACACATCAATGAGTTGAATCATAGTGACAATCTAGAGAATAAGCATTCATAGGATAGAATTTGTAACAAAAAACACAAGCATCACATCAATTCATCAAAATCAAATGCAGCAAGACTTAACACCCTTACATGGTTTCGCTCAATGCTCTCAAAGTGTTTAGGGTACGTGTTTTACTCTCAAAATCAAAACATAGCATATTATTACCATAGGCTTGCAAATGAATTAAATCTCCACCACTGCATATGAATATGATGCAAAAATCAAAGGGACTTAACAAGGGTTGAAATGGGGCTTAGGTAAAGGTATGGTAAAAAGAAAAATTAAGGGTTTAACGATCAAGACAAAGAGTTAATTACATGCATGATTTAGATGTCTCACAAACAAAATAAACAAACACACTTCTAAAACAATGAAATTTATCCCCACATTTAAGCACTTAAAACACTTGGAGAAACAATTTAATAATTCAATTGCTTTTGCAAATAATTCTCCAATCATCAAATTAAGGGAATAAATTTCACAACATAATTTTTTTTTCTTTCTTTTTTTCTTTTTTTCTTCTCTTTTTTTTTTTTTTAATCATGCAATTACTTCACTCTTGTCTTGACATGGTAGAATGAAAACAAGGATAACAAACAAAAAGGCTTTAGGTTAAATAATGTGTTAGAAACAAACAAAAAGGGAAAATAGGCTCAAAGGGGCTGACTAAGGGAAAATAAAAGGCGGGTATTTTAGAGTCTAAGAATTGGTTAAACCTAATTGCCCTTATCACACTTAAGCATCAATTAAAAAATGTGGTCTCAACATACATTCATAAGCAAGTTCTAGAATAAACACACTAAGTTTGATACACTCAACAAAAATAAACGGAGCAAAAATGTAATAAGTTGTTCTTAGGCTCAAAAGCTCACTAGGGTGTCTATTTTGCATCAAGTCTTGTGCACTTTTCAATCAACAAATTAATGCGACACCACCGAAAATTTTAAAGAAAAACATTATTCATGCTTACCTCTTTCATGCATTAAAACTCAAAACAAAGATGTACCCCTAGCTTACAAGGTATTTAAAGATATTGAGAAGACTTAAAACACAAAGATATTATTATTTTTGAGAACAAATTAAAAACATGCCAAAATCCTCCCCCACACCTAAATAATACATTGTCCTCAATGTATCAACAAGTAAATGGCTCACAAAAATAATAATAATGAAAAGAAAAGTAAATGAGAAGGGAAGAAGAAACTCCCCTAAATGTGAGCAGTGTGGACCCGAATGAACTAGGGAGAGGGTGCCAAAGAAAGCTGTAAAATGGCGTGAGCACGCTTGATTAGAGTTAATCTCCTGTCCAAAATATATCTTCTTCATCAAGAACATCTAAAAGCTTAAAATAAAATTAACAAAAGTAAAGAAAACCAAAAAGAATAAAAATTCAAAAACAAGAATAAAGAAAATATTTGGGTTGCCTCCCAATAGCGCAATTTTTTTACGTCGTTTTGCTCGACAGAGTTACAAAGCGAATCAAGCATCCAAATAATGAGGATGACCTAAATTGACTCCGATGAGGCATGGAGCAATTTCACCCTCATGATAGATTTTCAACCTATGGCCATTTACTTAAAAAATCTTGTCGGAATCCAAGCTCTTAATCTCTACTGCACCATAAGGAAGCACATTAATAACAACAAAAGGACCAACCCATCGAGAACGAAACTTACCAGGCATGAGCTTCAATCGAGAATTATATAGCAAAACTTTCTGACCAATCTCGAATTGCTTACGAACAAGCATGTTATCGTGAAACAACTTGGATTTCTCCTTATAAATTCTTGAGTTCTCATAGGCATCTAACCTCAATTCCTCTAATTCTTGCAATTGCAACAATCTCGACATACTTTTGTCTAAGTCCATAAGACCGCCCAATAGGCTTTGTGCTCGATTTCCAGAAGTGACATGCTTTACCAAACACAATTCGGTAAGCGAGACATACCTATAAGAGTTTTGTAGTATGCGGTAAGCCCAAAGAGCATCATCTAAACGAAGGCTCCAATCCTTTCTTCCCGGATTCACCGCCTTTTCCAAAATAGATTTAACCTCTATTGGAGAGTTAGGCAGCCATTGGTTTGAGGATGATATGCGGTGGCAACTCGGTGATTCACCCATATTTCTTCATCAAAGCTTCAACCGATCTATTGCAAAAATCGTTCCTTGATCACTAATAATTGCCTCGAATTCCAAACCTAGCAAAATGTTAGCCTTGACAAACCTACAACACTGATCCATCGGTTTGGTGGCTTTTGCTTCCACCCATTTCAAAACATAATCCACAAAGAATATAAGAAAAACCACAAGATGATGGCAAAGGACCCATAAAATCAATGCCCCATACATCAAATATTTCACAAATAAGAATTGGAACTTGAGGCATTTCATTCTTGCGTGTTAACGCTCCTACTCTTTGGCATCTCTCACAACTTTTGCAAAATTCATATGCATCTTTAAACAAAGATTCCCAATATAAACCACTATCTAAAATTTTCCTAGCGGTCCGTCTAGGTCCAAAATGTCCTCCACATGCATAATCATGGCAAAAGGCTAAGATAGATTGGAATTCATTTTCAGGCACACATCTCCTAATCATTTGATCAGAACAATATTTCCAAAGAAAAGGTTTGTCCCAAACATAGTACTTAGACTCACTCTTAATCTTAGCTTTCTTAGACTTAGTAAGACTGTTAGGTAGACTTCCCGTAACCAAATAATTTACCATATCAGCATACCAATGAATCATACCTTTTAGTTGGAACAAATACTCATTCGGGAAGTCGTCATTGAAAGGTGTATCATCTTCCTCCCTTATCAATCGACTCAAGTGATCAGCAACAGAATTCTCCACTCCTTTTCGATCCTTATCTTCAGGTCAAACTCTTGGAGAAGTAAAATCCACCGAATCAGCATTGGTTTCGATTCTTTCTTGGCCAAAAGATACTTCAAAGCTGCATGGTCAGAATACACAACAACTTTATAACCAAGCACATAAGAACGAAATTTATCCAAAGCAAAAACAATTGACAAAAGCTCTTTTTCTGTAGTGAAATAATTGCACTGAGCATGATTTAAAGTCCTGGAAGCATAATAGATGGCATGACTTTTCTTATCAATCTGTTGGCCTAAAACTGCTCCCACTGCATAATTGCTTGCATCGCACATGATTTCAAAAGGTAAGTCCCATCGAGGTGGTTGAATAATTGGCGCACTAGTCAACAATTCTTTGAGCTTATCAAACGTTTCTTTGCATTCCTTCCCAAACTCGAATTGAACTTCCTTTTGTAACAAATTTGTTAAGGGCAAGGCGATTTTGGAGAAGTCCTTGATAAACCTGCGATAAAACCCTGCATGTCCAAGAAAACAACGCACTTCCCTAACATTGGTAGGGTATGGTAAGTTTGCAATTATATCCACTTTTGCCTTATCAACTTCTATACCCCTAGAAGAAATCACATGTCCTAGAATAATGCCTTGGGTAGCCATAAAATGACACTTTTCATAATTTAGAACCAAGTTAGTATCTATGCATTTTTTCAAAATCTTGGTTAAATTATCTAAGCACTCATCAAATGAATCCCCATATACAGTGAAGTCATCCATAAACACTTCAATGCAATTCTCAATATATTCAGAAAAAATACTCATCATGCATCTTTGAAATGTACCAGGAGCATTATAGAGACCGAAAGGCATTCGCCTATAGGCATAAGTTCCAAAAGGACAAGTGAATGTTGTCTTTTCTTAATCTTCCTGTACAATAGGAATTTGATAAAAACCTGAAAACCCGTCAAGAAAACAATAGAAAGACTTTCCAGCTAGTCTCTCTAGCATTTGGTCAATAAAAGGTAGAGGAAAGTGATCTTTTCTAGTCACTTGATTAAGCTTCCTAAAATCAATACACATTCTCCAACCATTTTGCACACGCATTGGCACAAGTTCGTTATTCCAATTCTTAACCACAGTTATTCCAGTTTTCTTTGGAACAACATGAATCGGGCTTACCCATTTACTGTCAGAGATTGGGTAGATTATACCTGCATCGAGCAACTTGAGAATTTCTTTCATCACCACTTCCTTCATAGCTGGATTCAACCTTCTTTGTGGCTCTCGTGATGGTTTAGCATCCTCTTCAAGTAGAATCCTGTGCATGCAAATTGATGGACTAATGCCTTTTATGTCGGCTAAAGTCCATCCAATTGCAACCTTGTACTCTTTCAAGGTTTTAACCAAACTTTCTTCTTGCTCCTTTGTGAGTCCTTTCGATATAATCACGGGCAATGTTTCCTTTTCACCCAAATACATGTATTTAAGGTGATCTGGCAAAGCTTTCAATTCTAGTTTTGGTGCCTGCACAATAGAAGGTAACATCTTGTTATTAGTAGAGAAAATTTCAGCATTAGAATTTATTGGCTCTGATAATGCTGCTGAAAATAATTCGTCTACACTAAGTTCATCCAAAATTCCTTCTAGATTAGATTGTGCATCTAATTCTAGCTCATTCCCAACACATTCTTGGGTAAAAACATCCTGCACAATAGAATCAATCACATCAATCTGACAAAGAGAATGCACATCAGCAGGGTGTTTCACAGCATCAAATATGTTAAACTTAACAATCTCTCCATCAAACTCAACAGAGAGAGTACCCTCATCTACATCAATTTTTGTCTTGGCAGTTTTCATGAAGGGTCTCCCTAACAAAATCGAAGCCGATTTTGAAGAAGGATTACCTTCCATCTCCAAGATGTAAAAGTCTACAGGAAATATAAGCTCATTAACCTGTACCAAAACATCTTCCACAATCCCAAATGGGTGAATATAAGAACGGTCAGCCAATTGAATAACAACACCAGTCTTTTGCAAGTCATTTAACTTTAATTCTTGGTAAACAGAAAATGGCATGACATTAATTGAAGCTCCTAAATCTAGCATAGCATGCTCAACTTTCTTTTCACCAATCACACAAGGTAATGAAAACATACCTGGATCCTTGCATTTTTCTGGCATATTCTTTTGTAAAATTGCTGGCACATTCTTACTTACCTCAACCTTCCCCTTTTCTTTCATCTTCCTCTTGTTGGTGCACAACTCTTTCAAGAACTTTGCATATTTGGGAATTTGCTTGACCGCATCCAATAAGGGGATGTTAATTTGCAATTTCCTAAACGTGTCCAGAATCTCTTTTTCTTGCTCATCTTCTTTTGGTTTAGCTAACCTGCTAGGAAAATGAGGTGTAGATGTGTAAGATGAAAGAGATAGAGGAGGATCGAATTTTACCCCACGCCTTGTTTTAGAGGGAGCTTCTTCATCTTCATCTCCCTGGCCCATTTCAGCTTCTTTAGGTGGAGTTGACCCCGAAGGAATTTCTTTTCCGCTTCTCAGTGAAATTGCACTACAGTTCTCCCTTGGGTTGACTTCTGGCTGTGAAGGTAACTTTCCAGAATTTTGAGCTTCCAACTTACTAACTGACGTGGCCAATTGAGTAATTTGGTTGCCTAAATTCTGGATGCTTGTCCTTGTTTCCTGTTGAAGTTGAAGAGTACTACTAGCAAGATTCTTAACGATATCTTCCAAAGACATACCTGAGTTTGGAGCTTGAGTCTGTGTAGGGATTGGAGGCGGTCTAGTGAAGTTCTAAGGAGGTGGCCTTTGTTGTCCTCCTTGGTTTCCATAGCTAAAGTTAGGATGATCCCTCCATCCAGGATTGTAGTGATTCGAATAGGGATCATACTTCCTTTGAGCGTGACCAGGAAACCCACCTATAGCATTGGCTTCTTGTGTGGAGTCTTGTTGCAATGTGGGACACATATCAGTAGGATGCCCATGAAGTGAGCATATTTCACAAGCTTTTACTGTTTGCAATTGCCCTACAGCCATTTGACGGACCAAAGCGGTTAAATCAGAAATTTGATTTTTAAGATCACTTACCTCGTTAACTTGCTTGATAGATCCTCCACCCGCTCTTGTACCAAATTGCTGAGAAGTTTCAGCCATGTTTGAAATCAACTGTTTGGCTGCTTCAGGTGTCTTGTTCACTAAAGCTCCACCACTTGCTGCATCAATCATACTCCTATCTATTGGCAACAATCCCTCATAGAAATATTGGATAAGGAGTTGATCAGAAATTTGATGGCGGGGAAAACTAGCACATAATCATTCCAGAGCAAACAATGTGAAATTCTTTTAGATGCTTATGAGGATCTTCACCTGCACAACCACGAAAAGAAGGAAGTAAATGAATCAAACCATATTTTAATTCAAAATCATTAGCAATATTAGGAAAAGTAAGGCATAAGGGTTGTTGATTCAAATCTGGTGCGGCGAGCTCTTTGAGAGTTCTGTCTGCCATCTTTTCTTCAACTTCTGCAAAAATGGATGTACCACCAGTAGTTAAATCTATCTCTGCTTCTTCCTCAAGACGACGTTTTCTCTCTTTAGTCTCTTTTCTCAATCGACGCGCTGTCTTCTCGATTTCAGGATTGTACTGCAAATTAGTAGTCTGAGAAGAACGAGTCATAAACTAAATCAAACAAACAAATTAAACAATGAGAAACTAAGGCACGCCAAATTTGACAAAGTTGTCGAAGCCCTTCAAAATAAATACTGATTCACCTAAACTAACTTGTAGAAATAGTGGAACCAGGTCGAATCTCAAGAGAACTATGTGATTAATTTCTCAAAGTTTAAAACAAAAATTAATTTCCCAAGAGAAAAAGCTCTTTCAGGATAACGGTTTTATGTAGAATAAGGAAGGTTGCATTGTAACCTTTCTTACTTTATT
Organism: Citropsis articulata; assembly: GCA_030449925.1. Classification (NCBI taxonomy): domain Eukaryota; kingdom Viridiplantae; phylum Streptophyta; class Magnoliopsida; order Sapindales; family Rutaceae; genus Citropsis; species Citropsis articulata. Next base: position 4,486,182 of record JASUUH010000137.1, on the reverse strand, counting down.
CTAGGTTAAGAGAATAGGAAGAATTCGGTTCTCGGTTACCTAACGGTTAGCTGTTTAGAGATTATTGGTTAACCGTTAGTGGTTATCGGTTAACCGTTAAGGATTAACGGTTAGCCGTTTTCTGGGTTTTAATTGTTTTCTTTAACAAGAAATTGATAAAATAAAATAAAAATAACAAGACTTTAAAATTAAACAAAGAAATCAATCTTACCAAACTTTCAATCCAAGGGTGTAAATTCCATCTAATTGCAATTTTGATCATAGGCAAAAATATAAATTACTCAATCCAAGAACTTAGTCTACTTAATCGGAAAAGCCGTAGAAAGCAATTATTCTCCTAATATATTAGACTCAAACAATCGCTCAAATCAAATCTTACCATTAATTTAACTAGGCATCATCGTTCCATATCAAATTAAATGATAGCATTAAGAATAGTGAGAATGACTAAAACAAAATCAATTAATTCAGATTATTCCAATTTAATCAATTTCGTATTTTTATTTCCCTAGAGCCTATCATGCAAGCTATGTAATTGTGGCCATCAATATACACACACATGAGCCAACTCTTTGCTACTCAATTCAATCATTCATGACAATTACGGATCACAAACTCATGACTAGTGATAGAAAAATAAATATTGAATTAAGGCGTCAATTTAATCAATATAAATAATTCATAGAAAATAAGAATAAGAAAATAAAAATTACTTGGATTGAAGAAATTCTTGTTAAGTCCAAAGCCTCACAAAATTACAATCGGAATTGATTAACCCTTGGACCGGAATTAAGACCTTAGCCACACATGGTGGTCAAACAAAACCAAAAGTTGTTTGACAAAGAAAAATAATTGCAGCCGCCTAAATTCCCTCACGCCCTTTTGCTTTTCTTTGCTCTCCTTTTCGTTTCCTTTTTGCTGGCTTCTTCTCACGCCCTTTTGCTTCCTTTTTATAATGCTAGTTGACCGAATCCTTCTCACCGATCACAGAACCGACTCTTCTCCAATTCGACGTTGGCGTTTAGCCCAAATTAAGCATGATTCAATTTTTATGTGCTTAATTGCTCCCAAAGTCATGCCTTTTTGTCCAAATTCCATTATAACATCCATGTTTCATCTCCTAGATCAAATCAAACACAATTTCCACAAATTAGCACAAAATCAATCAAAATATGAGGGAATTAAACAAAATATAGTATGACTATTTATAACCTATCACTACCCAATCTCCTCTAAACTCTCGTACAATCCCAGGAAACTTCTTATTCTTACTCAAATCTCAAACAAAAGTGAAACATTCAATTGCTTACTCTGTCGCTTGATCAATTTTTTTTTAACTCAAACAAATACACCATAGGCATGTCTATTTACCAAAAAACAAAAATTATTAAGGTTTTCTTTTTACTCAAATAAATACACCACAGACACTTTTATTTATAAAAAAAAAAATCTAAGGTTTTTTAATTAATAAGGTGCTTTGGAAGGATAAAAAATAACTAACAACACATTGCCATATAGGCATAAATACAAGGTTATATCAACCTTAAATAAAAATGGTCAATGGGCTATGCCATACTAACATGGCCTGTCAAAACGAGGGTTACAAGGGTCAATGGGCTGTGTTGTGCCGGCCCACCAAGTGAACGGGCCATATCATGCCCAATTTTTTTTTTGTTTTAAGCCGAGCATAGCCCACTAGTACGCATGCAGTGCTCGGGCCATGTCTAAAAAAAGCTCGACAACCATTTTCTTTTTTATAGGGCTGCTTTTTCAAGCCCATGTATCTAGTGTACTTTTTCAAGCGCATGTGCCCTTTCTTCAAGCCCATGCACTTACAACAACAAAAACAACAATAACAACAATAACAACAATAATAATAATAATTTCTTAATGATTACAAAAATTACAACTAGAAGATATCATTTATAACAAGTCACAAGTTATAACTCATGACTACAAAATACAAATTACAACAAACCATAATTATGAAAATACGAAATATTGATTATTAATGACGAAATAATGTTTATTAGTCACTACCATGGATACAATGAACAAATAAGGCTAATTCCGTCTCGATGGTGAGTTAGACAAGTTGATCACGTGCTAACATAAACACATTGTGCCAAGGATATCTGAACTGATAACTTTTCAATGACAATAGTTACACTAGAAGATAATCTATTTCTAAGGATAATGCAAGCCATTATCTATCATTTCCTTCTTTACTATAGTAAAATGTTTAAAAAGTTCATTTAAACAACACCTTCTTAACTGATTTAGCCTTGCATTGTTGTTGGTTTGTTGAAGTCCTACTGCAATCGACAGCGTGTTCTTAAGGATGTTGAGGTTCTTCTGCGTTCACATTATGTTCTTGAGGATCCGTGATGATTTTGGAATATGGGAAAAGTTTGAGAAAAAAGAAGAAGAAGATTTCTAATATTCTTATGATAATCACAAATCACAACTTACAAGTGTGAATCATCATGTATTGATGTGTATATGTAGTTATTAGTTAGTAGTAAAAAGAAAAAGTTGATTAGATTACTTTAGAAGGTGGGAATAGTCAAGTAGGTACGAAATATTTAATGATATATAAAATAAAAAAATATGTTGTGAATGTTAAAATATTCATTTAGATGATGCTTCTTGACTGATTTGGCCTCACATTATTGTTGTTTTGTTGAGGTCCCACTACATGGACACCATGTTCTTAAGTATGTTGAGCTTTTTCTATGTTTTCATTATGTTCTTGAGGATCCATGGTGATTTTGGATAGGAAAAGTTTTAAAAAGAAGAGAATTATAATATTCTTATGATATTCATAAGTCATAACCTACAAGTGTGAATTGTCATAGTATATAGTTATTAGTTAGTAGTAAAAGGATAAAGTTGATTTAGTTACTATGATAGGTTGGATTAGTGGAGTAGGTAAGAAATATTTAGTGAAATATAAAAAATTGTATTGTGAATCTTGTGATCTTGTGGAGCCAAGGAGAGAAGCAAGTGGTTGGTACTTGGCAAGAGAAAGCCATTAACTTATTTTAAAAACAATAAATTAAAAAATTAAAAGAAATGAAGAACATTTCAAAATAAATAAATAAATAAAAGAAATGAGGAATATAATATAGTATTCAATTTGATTGGTTTGAAAATTTTGACTACATAAACACAATACTCACAATTTTTTGTTACCAATCACATTGTTGGCAACTTTGCATAATTGCACTGCACACAATTTTTTCAAATTTCACAGTCTACAATAGTAAAATTGATCTAACTGCACAATATCATAGTCCTGCACCCTTTAGAAATTAAAATTTTTGATTATTTAATAACAAAAGAATTCTAAATTGATTTGATTACTCATTTAATAAATAAAAAAATTATTAAAAAATTGAGTTGATTTGATTATTCATCCGACAAATACAACATACAAGAACTTAAAACAAAAGTAAAAGGTAAATAAATGCAACAACTCAGTTTATTGCATGAAGCTCTGTTCGTCTGCATTTTGACTGTTAATCTTTTGCTTCTTTTATTTTATCTAAACAATTTAATCATTTTCAACTTTCATCTTAATCTTAATCTCAATTCCCAACTCATTAACTCTCGTCTCTACCCAATCTCCTCTAAGCCCTCCTACAATCACAAGCAACTTCTTCTTCTTACTCAAATCTCAAACAAAAGTGAAACAACATTCAATTGCTTGCTCTATCACTTGACACACTTATCTCTTACTCACTCAATTTTATTTTTACTCGAGCAAATACACCATAGGCACTTTTATTTACAAACAATATTATTTACATAAAATGTCTCAGTCTTACAATAATTACATGGGAAGATATTTTGAGTTGGATAAGAATTTTAATTTTGTTGAAGAGGGAAAGTAAGCTTGCAATAAAGAAATCGCTACACTAGAACTAAATCCCGATATTATATTTACTGTCCCACCTGAGTAATGTCCTCATGCTTCTCAAGCAAGTCATAATAATTCTACTTCTACAATTACGATTCGACTTCTAGTATCAACACTAAACGACCAAGAACATCAATTGTTTGGTCATATTTTCGTTTAGAAAATTGTCTTAAAAAGGGGTGAAATGGCAAATGCAGTAGTGTAAATTTTGTCAAGCCATTTTAAGTGCCAAAAGTAAAAGAGAATCAGATATCTCACATGACATGTAGAAACTTGCAGCCAAAACATAAGCCACAAGACTTAACACAAACTCAAATTTCACAATATGGCTCTTAACTGTCTGGTACTATAGCATCATTCAGATATTCACAATAGAACATAAGGGAAGGATTGGCTAGGTATATTGCTGTAGCATAGCAACCTTTAACATTTGCAGAAGATAAATGAGTGAGGAAATTTTTGCAAAGGCATGTTTAGCCCTAACTTAAGAAAGAGTATAGAAGTACACTAAAACGTGATTTAACCAAAATTTTTCATAATAAGAAAAACTTCTTAATTAATACTTTTACCAATATCAAAGTTATTATTTCAATTTCTTCTGATTGTTGGACTAGTATTAATAATGCAACTGGTTATTTTGTGTGATTTCACATTCTATTTACGAGATTAATGGCAAATATAGGTTGGAAAAAAAATTGCTTGCATTTTGTGAATTAAAATATCCTCATAGTAGTTTAATAATTTACTCCGCCATAATGTTTGTTTTAAGAAAATATGAAATTAGTGATAAACTTTTTAGCATATCCTTTTAATACATTAGCTAATAGTGCTACAATTGATATGTTGGGGGAGTATTTTTATTCTCACACTTACACGTGGACTAAAATTTTTCTCATATTAGATGTCTATATCAGATTATTAATTTAATTGTTCAAGATGGTATGACCCAAATGAATCCTTATTTAGAAAAAAAAAATTAGAGCAGACATTTAATATATTAGATCACCTCTAGGACATAAAGAGTTTTTATCTAGATTGAAAATTTTTGGATTGAAAAACAAGATATTCAACCTTGACATGAAAGTTCATTGGAATTTTACATATTTGATGTTGTTTCTTGCCAAAACTATTCTAAAACAATTTTTGGTTTATAAAATACGAGAATGAATGATGACGATTATCATATCACTAATTATGATTGGAATATTGCATTTAAATTTCTAGATTTTTTAAGGTATTTTATGAAGCTGCTCTTGTATATTCTACTATTTATGAGCCTACTTTTATGTAAAATGTTAACCCAGTTGTATGATATGAGTGATTTTTTAAAGATTTTTAGAGAGAATAGTATGCTTAGGAATATTTATGAGTCTATTGATAATGATGATTTGTTGTTGCTATTGTTGTTGATGACAACGATGATTCCAATTTTGATTATTGCTTTTTTTTTGGGAAAATAACTATTTTGTTGATGATGATTATTTGGGATTTTGATTATTATTATTGTTGTTGTTGTTAATTATAAATTATAATCAATTAATATATTAACAATAATTTTAATAATAATAATATTATCATTATTAAGGACTTTTTGGTAATTTGTTACCATCCAACTCATTTTGATCTTCATTCTTACAATTCAAGTAAACAATTTATTCTAATTCTTATTTCTCATTTCCAACCCCTTCTCATTTTTACCCATTTTGAGTAACATATAATAACATAAACATTGCTTAATTCACTTGAAATTCCTAAAACTAGGTTTCACTCCCAGCAAAAATAGAAATTCTTGTAGTGCACTATAAACAATAGAAACTACCATCGAGATTTAAAAATCTAAAGTTAAGAACTCAAATTTAAATAAACTAACAAGCTCTAGAAAAAAACAAATGACAACTCCTAAAATGGAAAAAATAACAAAATTATAAAAAGCCCCTTCAAAAAAGGAGTTACTAGGTAACCTACAAAACAAGCCCCAACTTTAAGCCATTGAAAGCTCCTTCACCAACCATCAAAGTTACGGTAACGGACAATGACACATGCACAAATATTACAAAGCATCATCATCAATGCTTGTTTGTGATTTTCTGATCAAACCATTGTGCTTAATAAGCGCCATCACTAACCCACTACCTACTTCAAACCCTCTAGATCCATTCGTTGCTTCTTGTTTCTCGATCATTCTCGTCAGATAACCTTTTTTTTTTTTCCTTCTAAATCTATGTCGGCATCCCCAGCAGCCTAAAAAAGTAGTTTTCAGTCAAGGAGAGCTTCTTCCTCTTCGGCTAATATTGTATTTTAATTCTTGTTTTATTTATTTTTTTATTTATTTTCTCTGTTCTACCTATGTTTTTGTATTTTTGGTTTTACTTTCTGTTTTTGCTGTTAGATATTGCTTGATTTGCTACTATTTGCTTTTGTTACTCCAGAAGGTGTTTTGGGTGATTGTTGATAGTGCTATCCCAGGAGGTGGATCAAGAGGGTACATTTGTGTTGGTGTCTCTGGTTGGCTCTTATGGTGATGCACCGATGATTTCGAGCCTGAGGCAGATCGTGGGTTTATATAATAAATCACATTGGAGAGCTGCTTGTTGTGGCTTTTTTCTTTTTCAACATGCTGTTGTTTTAATAATGCCTCTAGGTTTTAGCATAGAGCATATGATTTTGTTGTGCTATTGTTGTAGTATTATCAGTTGTTGTAGCGGGCACTATAGTGTCTTTCTTTTCTCATTTGATCGTAGATTCACTTTATAAATTTGAGTAAGGTAGCCAAAGTCGTAAAATTTCTCCAATGTCTCATGCGGCCTAATGTGTGAAATTGCTTTTCATTTCGATTATAAAGGAAAAATATGTAATCGATGATGATCAAGTCCTAGATTATAGTAAGTATTGCATTTTGAGCCTATTTTGACATTATATTTTCATTCTTGAGATATTGTATTATAACTATTTTAGTTAGGGATGGTAAATCCTCAACAAGTTTAGAGCCCCACGAGTCCCCATTCTAAATGGGGTGAATTTTAAATTTTTTTATGGAATGAGGTAGAGAATAAGAGAAAAATAATTTCTAAATTCCTAACGGGGTGGGATTGGATTTTGTACTCCCCATCTTCATCCCCGTGCCATTCCCTATTATATATAAATATTTTTTTAATTTTTGTTCAATAATTTTTGTTTTATCAATTATAATATTGGTTAATAAATTTTTTTATTTTTACTTAATATAAATAGGTTATAACTAAAAGAAAACATCTATATTATAATTCTTATTCAACCTTAAAATATTGTTATGTTTTCTTTTCTCCCGTGCTGCTGTCTTTAAACCTTTGTATTATAATTCTTATTCAACCTTAAAATATTATTATGTTTTCGTTTCTCTCTTACGGTGCTACTCTCTTCAAACATTTTTTAGTTTTTATATTATTTGAAGATATTGTTTCAACCTTTTGAAAATTTTGTTAAAGAATTTAAATATTTTATAATATAATAATAATTTTATTTAAGTCTCTTATTTTTAATTTATTAAAATTATTTATCTATACAGATTATAAAATAAATAAAATAAAAAATGAGACGAGGTAGAAAAATTATTAGCAACACAAAAATTTCTTATTCTCACCGTTAACTTTATTGGGATATAAAATAGGGAATAAAAATTAAATTTTTAATAAGATAACCTCCCCACTGTATCTCACCCCATTCCCATCCTTAGTTTTAGCCTCGAAGAAACGGTTTACTTTCCTCATTACCAAAAAAAAAAAAAAAAAAGAAGTTACATATTTTTTTTGTCCTTTTCCTGTAAAAGCATGACCTCAATTATGGGTAGCCAAACAATTAGGAGTTAACAGCAAAGAAGGTAAAACTTTTGATGACATTTCAAAAGATTCCAAAACTGGAAGAACAATCAGAAAATGACCACAAAACGACAACTTAAAGCTGGCAGCAGCCACATAGATAAGCTTTCGTCCTCAGAAAAATTTCTATTGGCACCTCTCAACGAAAACAAAATTCATCAGCAGACCAGAAAATGGATCACCAGCTCAAAAACGAAGCTGCTTTTATTCAATCAATCCCCGCACCGAACCCAACCCTTTTAGAATATCGTCAACCTCAACCACCTCCTGATCCGCGCGTGCCCACCGCTCGGCCCCAATCCAAATCCAGGTTCCTCTCTTCCCCGTTTAATTATTATTTTCATATTAAATGTTTAATAGCTAGTCAAATGAAGTATTGGCTCATCTGGGTTCATTTAATTGAAACTGAAAAAGAATTTAACTGGAAAAAGAAGCGTGGTTAATGATCATTTTTATGTATTAAAGTTGAAATTAATGATGAGGTTAATAGTATGAAGTTGGATACGAACTGGGCTAGTGTCATATGTACAAACAGAGTCGTGTTCTTTGATTTAACTTATAGTGGTGTATTTGAGTTGATTAATCCACACTCTAGTTGATTTCTTGTATTGGGTTATTTTTATGTTTTGCAGCCAAAAGAATGAAGGGGAAGTCAAAGATTGTGCCGCTACGAGAAAGATGCAGAAGGCTGATCGTGAGAAGCTGCGGAGGGATAGACTTAATGAGCATTTCACCGAGTTGGGAAATGCATTAGGTGAAGTAGAATTCTTTCATTGATATTATACAACATGTAGTAGCTAATACTTTGACATTTTAACACTGTTTAGAATTTGTTCATACTGAAGTTATTATGCTAGGAATGTTGAGCATACATGGCTGGCAAGTTAGTTTTACGTAATTTCATTAGAATTTGCATTCAGGTAGATGTGGATTGCCGCACATTGCGCTGTATTTATCAATTATTTGAATAATGTACTGTTATACATCCTAATCCTACGTTTTCTGAAAGCAGTAGATTCTTTTCATTTGCAGTTCCTCATAGGAGTAGTAATAAATCTGATAGGTCGGATAATCTTGTAGGCCTTTTAGTAAAATTGCTGTTTTTGAGCTAAAATTAAGTGATTTTGTGACTTTCACATGGGGAATTGTGTTATTCAAGGTAATTGCAATTCTAGACTGTTCTATGAACCATCTACAGTTGGCAGGCAATTTTCAAATAATCCAATACATACCACTCAAGCCTTTCTCATGTAGAGTAGCTTAAACTGAGTTTTCTAGCCTAAAGCATATTCTAACCTTAAGCAAATATTAATCAGACTTTGCTCTAGTTAAAGCTACTGTATGTATTTGCATATAAACTATGAAAAATTGCCATTGAGAGTAGATTCGGTTGTATGGCATGGTCTAAATTTGATGACCTACTTGCCACAGAGTTTTTAGCTGTTGGAACATTTAGGGATGAGTTTCTTATAATAAAGTCATTTGAATTCTGTTGACTCGTTGATTGGAACTTGTACTGAAGCTTCCGTTGTGAAACATAAATTCTTCGTACCTATGAACTGCCAAATAAATTGCTCATTTTATAGGAGTTTATGACCGTGCAGTTATTTTGATGCTTTAAAGATGAACAAGCAACTGTTTCTCATCAATTTGATTTTCTATTCCAAAATCTAGATCCTGATCGTCCCAAAAATGACAAAGCAACCATTCTAGCTGATACCGTTCAGTTGTTGAAGGATCTGACATCTCAAGTTGAAAAACTTAAAACTGAGCATGCAGCACTGACTGAAGAATCCCGTGAGGTGATCTTGTAATCTTTTAATTTTATAGATAATGCCGAGAATTATGGAAACCTTGATAAGGTATTACTTCTGTTGGAGTGCAGTTGACACAAGAGAAAAATGACCTCAGAGAGGAGAAGTTATCTCTTAGATCTGAGATTGAGAACCTAAATATTCAGTATCAGCAGAGAGTCAGAGCAATGGTTCCTTGGGCTGCTATGGATCACTCAGTTATGATGGCACCACCTTCTTATCCCTATCCGGTGCCAATGCCGATGCCAACTGGGCCGATACCCATGCATCCGTCCATGCAGCCATACCCCATGTTTGGAAATCAGAATCCTGGGGTCATTCCTAACCCCTGTTCAACTTTTGTCCCGTATATGGCTCCTAATACACTGGTGGAACAACAGTCCGCGCAATATGCATCTGCAGTTGCACGGCCAAGCGGTAGGTCCCAAGGTTCAGCTAAACAAGATTCTGTAAACAAGTCATCAGGGGAGAGCAAGATTGAGAAGAATGAGGACTCTAACGATGTCACAACTGACCTAGAATTGAAAACTCCTGGATCGACAACAGATCAGGTCAGTTGGATCTTTCTAGCTTGATTTGATGAATGACATAAAGCCTTTGCACTGCTATGTCAATAATTATCTGATTGAGCCATTTTACTGGATCGAGTAATTTTACTGAAATGAAATTGTTCTATAGGATCTTCCATCAGGACAAAGAAAATCCAAAAAGTCCTTGAGGAAGGAGAATAGTCTCACCAATGGGAGTTCCTCAAGTAGGTGTTCCTCATCTCGTAGTGTACAAGATAGTTCATCAAACAGCGTAGCTGGTGGCAGAAAGGCAGACGATTTAGGATAAAAAGTTAATAAAGAGGCACCAGGTTGTTTTGAGCTTCTCCGCATTTACCATTGATTTTGCCTATCTAATTGATTTGCATACTTCTATATGTTTTCAAGTTACTTTTGTATGAAATTGATTTAATTTTGGTATGAGGGCAGCAGAATGCTTCTGTTGTCACGACCAATTCTGACTTCTGAGGCTGGGTTCTGTTGAGCATCTGTCTGCATGAAGGCTGTTCAAATCATGTTCTGGGTGGTTCATAGTCTTCTTATCGAGGAAGATGCAGGGTTAAAGGCTAATATACGAGTTTGGCAGCACCAGTTTGATGGTATTAGAATTTCAAATGGTTGATTGGACAAACCCTTTAATTTGTTTTGTAGTTACTGATGTAGATTGTAGATTGTGTAGATTGTAGATACGATGTTCAACCAGAGTTTATGGGTTTGTAGACCAATCAATAACCGTTACAGTGCTATGGTAAATTGTTAAAAATATTTGTAAATTAATTTTCGTGTGGACGGAAGATCCTTTACAGAAAACGTATCTTGTGTTTCTGCCTTCTGCATGTATCTGGTGGCACCGGCGCAGCTGCTCCAAATAGGCCGTTACTGATTTGAAAATCCTTTGAGAAGAAAACATTATAGCAAAGGGACTTTTTAAGTCATTCGAAATTCCGAATATTTAAAAAAAAAAGGGTAATTTGGAAAATCATGTACGTCTGTTTTCCTAACATAAATTTTCCATTCAAAGTGACTAGAAGAACCTAGGCAGTCTCTATTCCATTAACGCGACGATACCGTTTTAAATATCATTCGGTGTACTGTCACAATGCGTCCGTGCCCACGCACACACAGTCTCTCGTACCCAATATAATAACCTCGTCTTTAAAAGTTCAACTATGTTTAAAAGAGGGCTGATGCTACAATACCTGAATGTATCAAATACATGTAAGAAAAATGGTCGTTGGATTCAATATAACAGATCCAACGGTTGAGATGAATTTAAATATTAAATAATAAAAAAATTACAAAACTTAAAACTTATAGAATCGATTTCAACACACATTAAACCCCCTTCAAAAAAAAAAAACACACATCAAACCCAGCAATATATTTGTTTTTTAAAAAAAAACAAAAGGCTCTCACCTCACGCGGGAAATCAATTTCTTCTTCCCTCCCTCTTCACTCACCCTCACGGCTCCCTTTCCTCATCATTCACTCCCTCCCCTGTACTCCCTCACGACATACCTCATCAGGGCCATCAACGGTGGCGCTATCCGACGACGACATGCGGCAGCTGATCTCCATTGGTGCCAACGATCTGCGGCTACAGATTCACAACCTACTCAGCTCGCGTCAGGCTAATTCTGAGTCCTTCTTTGGCCATCTCTGCAGTCCACCAAGGGTAATTAGACATGGGTATCATGGGTTTTGTTTGGTATTATTATAATTGTTGATTGAGTATTTTCTTTGATGTGTTAACAAGATTCAGTTACCTCTCTTATTTATAAATTACAACTTTTACCATGTAAGCTTATTAGTGCGTATTGTTGGGTTATGTAATAATTTATATGCATTTAGAATCCGTGAAGAGAGTTAGATGACATTATTAGTGTGTATTGTCAAGGAACTTAATTTTTAGTATACACAGTATAATGGTTAAGCGTAAGGCCAATGTTGCAAATAATATTAATACTGAGAAGCTCAAACCTCCGAGGCCGGGTAAGCATTCATACATATACTACTTGTAAGTAACTAATTCATTGTTGAATTTTTTTTGTTTACATTCTATAGTGATTTCAGTTTAACAGTGCAATAATTTTAGTTGACATATAAGGAACTAATATTGTTTTTCTGTCTACAACAAGATAGAATCCCAAAAGTTGAAAGAGGAAGGTGTGAAAGTGGATGAAACAGTTTGTAGACAACTTTTCTATGTTGCAGCCTACTTACCAATAGTTTCGTTGATGATTGGTCAATGAATATATATATTTTTTTGGGTGTAGGTTAAGGGGTGTATACGTGACTAATGGTTGAAACTTAGCTCGAAAGAGAAAGTCGAATTCATTAACAGTTATAATGAAAATGCTGAAATTAACTCGAGATTGCCCAGTGGATTGTTAAGTGAATCGATTCCAATAGCGGAGAATAATTCTGATAAGAGTAGTCACCTATCTCCACGTAGTGTTTTACGGTTCTCCAACATTGTTTCTTCACTATCTATTGGACAGCAGAACGCTGTAAGAGAAATTTGTTTCGGAAGCTTGTTGGGTTTAAAATGTGGGTGACTTAGGCAAGATTTATGTATATTATTAGTTGAGCAATGTAATGTAGATAGTCGGTCCATAATAGTCCATGGAATAGAATACAAGCTTACTCCGGAAGCTTTTACAAGCGTGATAGGTGTTGGTGACGGAGGAACATCGATTGTGCTTAGTGGAGAAGATAGTGAAATAACTGACTTAGGGGCCAATTATTGCTCAGGAAAGAAAGGCATCCCAATAGGTAGTTTAGCTGATAAATTAAAAACAAATAGTTGTACATATGAGGATTTATGTATTCTATTTAGTCTTTTTGTGATTGGAACTATTTTGTGTCCAACTACAGCCACATACATCAACCCATCATACTTTCATGCTTTAAAAGACATGAGTAACATTCGCCGCAAAGATTAGACCAGCTAGTCTTTCAACTTCTTATAGGACGAAGTTTCAAAGTTCAATGAAAATCAAATTTCCTGGATGAGCGGATGCGTTATATTTTAATGGTATGATTTATTTTGTAATTTGTATTCTTGTTAATTAAACGATTATGATATTATCGATCATTATTTTCGTATTAACCAATTTGTTGTTGCTTGTAGTTGTTTTACATGTCATCAACTAAGTTTCAGCTTTCTTTTATTGCTGAGAATGGATGTCCTCTTAGTGCATGGGCTGATAGTGAAATAAAAAGATTTATCAAGTGACCACAAAATTTTGGTGATTTTGAGAGCAATGCGGTTTGTTCCCTTATATAATTGTATGTTGTGTTTGTAGTTATGTTATTAAATTGAATAGATTATTTATGAATTTTTATAGTTAATGCAGGTTCTGATATGAGAAATCAGTTGCGGCACATCAGGTACTTAAAGTGAAGGACAAATTGACGATGGTGATGCAGCAAGACAGTATTCATTTCATGCCATATTAGCAGTAATGAATAGAATGGAGGAACTATGAGAAGAAATAATGATGTGATACAAAAAAAAAGGCTTGAAAATAGACTCTCTTACTGAAAATGTTGAAAAGTTAGAACGAGCATATATTTGTAAGGGATGAGTGAATGTCATTGATGATAGTCAATTACCTCCTACATATACTGGTGCCGAGGCAATTGATAGTCTAATCTTTTCCTCTCTGAATATGGAGATGCACTTGCCTATGCCTATAATTGTCACACTTTCATCTCTAGTATGGGAAAAGCGTAAGCTCGTCGAAGTTCAAGATCGAAAAGCTGTGTACCTCAGCACATCTACTGATAAAAATGTTGTCCTAAAGAAAAAGTTAGCAAAAGTATTGCAAGATGTGATTATGCCTAAATTGGTATGGGAACTTGAAAATGAGGTATATATACATTAATAATTTATTAACTTTTGTCCAAACTAATTATGATCAAGTCTCACATGGTCCAAAGCCAAAATACCGAGCGAGACCTTTTTTTTGTGAATGAGCTGGTGACCCTTAATCAATTGAAGATGCTCCAGTATGGATTCGACAAAAGCACTAGCTTAGAGTAACAATGCCTTTATGCTCGCTCATTAAGCTGTTTCAAAATATGTTGTCATAGTTATTTAATTTTGTTAATATACCATGTGCTTTACGTACAATGAAATAATTGTGCGATCAAGTCATAAGGATATCACTCAACGAGGCTTGTTATCACTTTTGCCTCATACATCACTTGACAAAGAGGTTTGTTCTTAAATTTACTTTAATGATAAAATTGTAGTTAATAAAATCAATTAGAATTGTTCTTATGTTTAGATTATTTGCATAATGAGTGATTACCTTACACGACCTGAGTCATGCAAAAGCCACGGGCAATCAATCAGCTAGTTCCTACCAACCGGATATGCAGTTAGTGATCCGTTCTTGTGTTTTTTTTTTTTTTTCATATCCTTTTACTTATAATTAACTACGGTCATTTAAGTAGTATTTTATATGAATTTGATGTCATGAATATATGGCAATTTACTACAATGCCAAACACACATTTAGATGGTTTCAAGGCTACTTCCCAATACCGCAAACGTTATATGTATGACTTGCACCGATGCCATCAGATAGTGTATGTGTTTGGTTAAATGGTTATTTGTTATTATCGATATTATGTATGGTAAAAGTGACCCCAAATTATTTTTGCATAGATCTTTGTTCCCATGCATGATGGTGGCCACCATTGGTTTATGCTCTTGGTTAAAATTAAAGACAAACAGGCAAAAATCTGGGATCTATTATCGGATGCACGATGGACACGAGATCAAGAAATCCAAGTGAATAGTATTGCAAGTCTAACCAATTTTCACTAAACAATAAGAGTTTAGTTTTGAGTGTATTGTGTTATTATTACATGTGATGTTGATTTCACTTGAAAATAGTTACACTCATCGGATGCTATACTTCATGGCGTCGTTGATGCTACATATTTAGGAACTTAAAGTTTCTTATCATTTATAGTGACCCATGGTAAAGGAGTTCCTTGGCAACCTAATGATTTTGATTGTGGAGTTTAAGTCATCAAATTTATGGATACTATTAGAATCATCACCAATAAATCGTATGTGGTACGCTCGCTTATTCGTCTTATGTAGTATCTTCGTTGATGTTACTAATATTGTTGGGCCATTGAAATGATGAAATTGTATGATTATTTTGGTAGCATGACCCACAAAATGTTCGAGCGCAACTTGCGTTACAGCTTATGCACTCTTCGTTCAACGAACAACACGATCAATTATTGGCGTTGTCTAATGCACACTACAATAACGCTGCAACTTACATACACGAATCAAAGCTGGCATCAACAGTGAAGACTCATAATGTGTCTACCAGAAAAGGTCATAAGAACAGTTGCAAAAAACGTCGTTTAAGGCAGAAGGGCTGAGATTGTTGTGAATATAAATTATTATAATTTTTTGCTGACTTCACACACAACTATTAACTTTTGCTAAATTACGCTTCCAACTAAAATTGACAGATGTTCCACGTACATTGTTTTGATAATCCAAAGCCATAAAGGGATTTTTGGGGCTACTTTGATTTTTTTTTTCGTCAACAAGTTGTCTTAATTAATACATGTTCAAAAGAAGATAATTATTGTTAATGTTGCTATTATCACCAAGTACACAAAATATGTTATTACATTGTCATTGATCACTTCATACATGATAATATAAAATCAATGACTTCTAATAAGTTCGTTCTGCTCCCTTGGTTCAGATAAAAAAAGTGCTTTATTAGCAATTTTTCCCCATTCTCCAAGGATATGTACCATCCTCAACTATGCATAATGTAAATTCGAGTTAGTTAAACAACATAAGAAAGTTAGTCAAGCAAATTCATATATCATAGGAAATCACTTACAAGTTATTATGAGGCCACCAATTATAGTATGTGCTTGTATCGGTTTCATAGGTTATACCAAATGCGTTACTGCTGTCATAATGGCCATCAATTCCTTCTAAGATATCATGCCTCTAAGAACAAGTTCTCTCGAACGTAAATATTAGGAAACTTGGCGGGCCTAATGCCATTCAAACAGTTGGTGATAAAACATTATAAGACAAGGCCTTGGCTAATTGTTAGTCGATGTATAACCTATACTGCCAACGATGTAGCAAAGGTCATTAGGCTGCATGTCTTTTGGCAGATATAACAGGCAAATCCGTTTAGTATGGCCAAGCTGAATACATTGATTACATTTGCGATTTTTAGCCCCATAATGTTTAACGGTTTTGGAGTAACCTTTACTGTTCACCTTAACCGGGTCTTTCAAGTCATACCCTCTTGAAGTACACAATTCTTGGCTCGTTTGGTTGATTCATCATTGGCAAGCATCTATTCAAAGCAAAGCGTTAGCCATTGAATCTCGTCTAACACTATCATATAACTTTGATCATTCTTTGCGGCGAAAAGATAAAGATTAGTACATGTTGCTGAAAGTGAGCCAAACTTCGTTGTTTCTAACACTTACTTATCAAGATGTGATGCTGCAACGGTCATTTTCATCATTTTACTTACCTTCGCTGACTTGGTCCAGTGACCAAAAATTAATATTGGTGGTACGTGACTAGTTGCTCTAACTTCACGACGTGAAATATATGCCTATATCGAATACCCGTAGATTCTATCATCTTGCATGAACAAGTAATTTCAACTTCTTTGTTATAAAACACCATTATCTATTTTTATTCCGGATGCTGAAATTTAGTCAAAGTATAAATGTGGGAATCATCTGTCTTGGCACACTCAAGTATATTCAGTGTGGCTTCTCCAAGAATCTCCGTCCGAACCCACTTCAATACATTCATTATATATATTTTCGATGCATGTTCTCAATGCTTTACAGATGTGTTGTAAGAACAGGGGTTGCGTGGTTTATGTCAAACTCATCTTGGACTTCTATGTGCCTTATGCAATATATTACACTATGAATTTGTCTGATGAAATTATATAGTTTTAGCTTCTGGTCAACAAATCGACATAGGTAAGAATTCAAGCTCTTGCACATTTGTATAGTTTGCATTCCGCCAAAAACAAAAACCTTTTAAATAAGCCTCTGTCCATTTTCCACGTTTTGCATACCATTTTTCCACCCAACGATTTTGTTCCAACCCCAGATCATAGACTACAGAGAACCACTATCATTCAAACTCCTCCATGGCCATTGGATTCAATATTAACTGCCTAAACTTCAATGTGAACTCATTTTTCTTCACATTTACTTGTGCATGTCTCTCAAGATACCAACAGCAGAGTCGATGTACATATCCAGATATAACGGTTTTAATTGCTTTCAACATAGCTTTATCACCATTAATTATAACACTCGTAGTTTTTTTTTGTTTCAGTGCAGACAAGAAAATTTGTAGAAGCCATAAATATAATTCAATAGTTTCATCAATCAGTATCGTAAATCTAAGAACAATGGTCCTTTTATGATGATTTACACCAACGAATGCAACCAACGATTTGTTGTATGCATTTTTCTTGTATGTTGCATCAAATGCTAAAATATCTAAGAACAATGGTCCTTTTATGATGATTTACACCAACGAGCAACAGTGTCAATCCAGAACAAGTTACGCAATCTATTTTTCTTATCCAATGTATACTCGAAGTACATTTTAGCATCATAATCAACCTTCACAGATAAGTACGCAATGGCAGTTTTTTTATCAGTGTCAATATTTTGCACACGATGACCTGCATTTATTCTATTCCTCATGTCCTTACCCATATACCCAATATGATGGAATCCTCATGCATAATCAGATTTGTAATTCATGAACTAGCATACTTTCACCTCAACTTGTTGCAACGTCTTTATGTGAGCCAAATTAGCATCGTTGACAGGTCTATGCGAACGAAGAAATTGTGTCTCATGCAGTTTAACCAAGCGATGAGTGTGCTCAACAAAGAATTTAGTTACCATGTACTTCCCTTTCAAGTTGTCGTAGTTCATACGAAGTTCAGCCTTGCACCCGTTATGAGCAATTTCCTTTGGTTCCCTGACTCTATTTTTTTTCTTCATACATTTTTTTGAGCATGTATCGTCAGCCTAAGAAAACCCATCGCCGACTTGCTACTTCACCATTTTTGCCGTTACGACAGAGTTCATCTTTTCTCATAGAGAATCCAATAGACTTAGCATATTTTTTATACCATTGTGGGCATCATTGACAATATCAAAATATAATCGGACACCTGCTTCAATGAGTTCACTTTTTGTGGGAACAATGGAGGTTGTATAACTAGATGATATTGTAGCAGATATGTCCCCAAAATATTCATTTCTTTAGCCAGTTTATAGAGGTAATGATGTACTTGCACTTGCACAAATTTCTGTCCCATTATTATAGAATGGGTTATCTTAGGCTTCACTAGTTTCTCGTTCCGATGGCTTGTTATCATTGAAGTCTAGCACCCATGCAGAAATGCTTCCCACTTCTAAAGTTGTTGTCATACTATCTGGTGGTCATGCGTCAAGATTCTACCATTTCAAGAGTATGAAAATGAGCTAGCTCAAGGCTGAAAATAAGAGAGTATCGTGGGTTAGGGCTTTTTTTTTCACATTGAATTTCTTCATTAAATGGTAGGTTTGGTTGGTGCTTAGGTTGGTGGATGCATCAATTCCTTCCAATTACAAACCATTAAGGTTCGGCTAGCCTTTATATATTAACCGGCTGACATCATGTAATGCAGAAACTGAACATCCTTTAAACAGCTAACATCTTGAATAAAAAGGTAGTCGGCTTCACATTTTTGCTCTCTAGATTTAAACGGCTAGTTGCTCTCTAGATTTAAATGGCTAGCCGCTTAAACACAAACGACTAATTATTTTCGATTTGGTTGCCCACTTCAATACGTTAAACCACCAGCCTCTTAAATAAGAAGGCTAGCTGGTTTCGAGTTTTTGCTCTCTGGATTTCAACGGCTAGCCTCTTAAATGTACACGACTAGCTATTTTCGTATTGGATGCTCTCTAGACCTTGAACGGTGAGCTTGGTATTTTGTAAAGGTTAGCCAGGTTCAAATCAAACATATTGTTCATCTTCTTCCATAAAAAATCAGTTAGTCGTTTCTCTTTCTAAATGTCGATTCCTCTCTTAGGTTCTCACTCTAAAAATCTATTATTTTAATTAGTTTATAGACCAAATTCAATTATAAAAATCATTTCCTACCACTTCCTCGTGCTAAAAATTATTAAAAAAAGCTATTTTTTAGCAACAAAACTGAAAATCTCAAAACAAATCTAGGTATAAACTCATTTGTCCTCTCTCTAAATATTTCAATCTTAGGTAAATGTTTACCAAAATTGAAACCATATATCCCTTTTAAACATCATTATCTTCTATCTAATCAGTTTATTCCTCTTCAAATTACTGAAAAATCATCATGTCAAGTTCAAGGCCACGTAGAGCAAAAGAGAAAGGGAAAAAAGAAAGAATCAGTTCAACTATCCAAACGGCTATGGCAAGAAGGGGACCTTGAAGAACATCGTGATTTTGAATCAAGACATTTCCCAGATAAGCATTTGGCCAACCGTTTTCACCAAAGATTTATGACCCGTAAGGTATTTGATATATTCTATAGTTTGCCTGATTGGCTTCGTAGTCTTAGTATTAACAATAGAAATTTGTTGCAATTGTTCGACGAAGTTGGTTGGATTAATACCCTTACGATTAATGAGAATGTGTATCCTGACTTGGTGAAAGTAGTTTACTCGAATATGGATACTTTCACGGAGAAAGAGAATCGAGTAATCACTAATGTTGGAGGAGTTTTGATTGAATTTGATGATACAGAGTTGAATTCTCTCCTATGAACCTTCGAAACTGGGTTAGAAATATTTTATGCTAGGAAAGCTCCTAATATTGATAACTTTGTTCATCTTGATGCCGTTAGAAACATTTGTAGGCGTATTGATCTTTCTAATGAGTCTGTACAATCCATTTTTGTGCTCAATGTCTATGCCTCAAATCCCGTATTTTATATCATTTAATCCAAAATATTGTCTTTCCTAGGTCATGGCATTTAGATAAGGTTACCCACATGGATGTTGCTTTGATTGATTCTATCCTCAGGCATCGTCCGGTTAATCTTCGGTACACTATTATACGCACCATGCTTTCCATACCTAACGTATTCAGTTGTTCCCTTTCATATGGTAATTTCATCACGCGGATCCTTAAACACTTTAGGGTGCCCATCAACGAACAATCTTGTAAACCTTGTAGGAGCATAGGAGATGAGGTCATGTGTGCCTTAGAATTTAAGTGGCGTAATGGAGCATGGGTGAAGTTTACTGAAAATAAGTACACAATGCTTACTCCGAGTGATGACAGTCCTTTGAATTCTGTGGTTCTTGCTGATCCACTGCCTGATTTTTTACTTCCTTTTCAAGGTTAGTGTAGACATTAGTACCCTCCACACCTGATCATAATGCTTCTGCATCTATTGTACCACCTTCAAAGCCACATGACTTCGTAGAAGTTACTCTTCAGCAACTTATGGACAAGGTGAGGACACTTTCTGTACAATAGACCAGCTTTCAGCAGCACCTTCTCGAAGAGCACCGGCATCTCTCACAGCAACATCAGTGGCTCCTCCATGGACAACGCATTCTTTTCGAGCACTTTGGCATTCCATATCTGTTTCCACCTTCATCACCACCATCTCCGCCGCCTTAGTAGTTTTCATATATTTCTGTCTTTATATGTTTGGATGTTTGTTTTATGTCTGGATGATTGTTTTATGTTTCAGAAGTTACTCTTCTATAAGATCGAAAGTTTGTTTAATAAGTTCAGAAGTTTGTTTTATATGTTCAGATGGTTATTTTACATATTTGGAAGTCTGTTTCATAAGTTCAGAAGTTTGTTTTATATGTTCAAAAGTTTGTTATATGTGTGTGTGTGTGTGTGGACACAAATTAAAGAAAAAAAATTATAATTTTTTTTAAGGGCCCTTCGTTGGCGAGGTAATTAATTCTAAATATGTAAATTCGAAAGTCTATAAAAAAAATAAACAACAACTACATTTGTTGCATAGGCGTATTTCTTTGGTATTCTTTGTATAAAGTAGCAACTTGGTATGCACGATAATAGCATCTGCTACCTTATCTTGATATAACCAGCGGTTCTGTTGCATAGGCAACAACTACTGCTACTATTGCTGCATAAGCAGCAGTTGCTGTTGCTGTTGCTTAAATTCCAGCAGTTGTAGCAAGCACAAGCTACAGTAGTAGTTTGAGAATTACATGGCCTTGTGATTTATCATGTATTTTTTTATTGATGACCTTGTGATTTATCCTGTATTTTTTTGTTAATGTTTGCTTAATTATCTTTTCCTTTTTGTTCTTTTTTTAGTGATCTCCATAATTAAGAACTAAGATATCAAGTTTTGTTAATCTTTTAATTTAATAGTATTTTGAGAATTATTAGCTTCTATCTTACATTAAAATAATCACCCAATGAAAAATCATTATTTTAACATTAAATTTCATTTTGCAACATGAAACGCAACTTACTAGAGTAAATTTTTCAAAAATAAAAATATTTTTGTTAGAAGAATTATAATGTTATATTCTATATAACTTAAAATTAACAATAAATTATATGTATATTTTAAATTTATAATAAATCTACCATTAAAAGAAATTCGGTGTGTGTTATAAAATATGATTTCGCAAAATGAGTTATTGTTAAAGCTTATGGACAAAATAGAAAATATTTCTGAAAGTTTTGAATCAAAACTATAAAACTTCCTTTAGAAAACATGAGATTATAAACTTCCAATAAAATCAAACATTGCAAATATGGCCCAATAAATATGAAAACACGACCATTAACTTAATTGCTAGACCATTAGACTTCAAACCAAAGGAATTAAACTTCATGAGATCATTAACTTGCACCATGGAAATTATGCCATTAAACTTGATACCTACACCACTATACTTAAAACTAAATGAATTTGAAACTTAGGGCAATGAGTATGAAACATGAGATCATTAACTTGCAACCATGAATATAATTTAATTAATGAACTTGAAACTTAGGGCAATAAACATGCAACATAAGATCATTAACTTACAACCATGAAAATCATTTAATTAATGGACCAATAAACATGAAACCAAGACCATTAACTTGATACCTCGACCATTAAACATGAAACCAAAAGAACTTGAAGCTTATGACAATAGACATGAAACATGTTATTAACAACTTGCAACCATGAAAATCATTTAATTAATGAACTTAAAATTTTAGAAAATAAACATGAAACATGAGATCATTAACTTGTAACCTTAAAAATCATTTAATTAATAGACCAATAAACATGAAACCAAGACCATTAACTTGATACCTTAGCCATTAAACACGAAACTAAAGGAAAAAACTTAGGGCAATAGATATGAAACATGTTATTAATAACTTGCAACCATGAAAATCATTTAAGCAATGAACTTGAAACTTAGGACAATAAACATGAAACATGAGATCATTAACTTGCAACCTTGAAAATCATTTAATTAATGGACCAATAAACATGAAACCATCACTATTAACCTGATATCTGGACCATTAAAGGTGAAAACAATGGAACTTGAAACTTAGGGTAATAGACATGAAACATGTTATTATTAACTTGCAACCATGAAAATCATTTAATTAATGAACTTGAAACTTCTGGCAATAAATATGAAACATGAGATCATTAACTTGCAACCTTAAAAATCATTTAATTAATGAACTTGAAACTTAGGGCAATAAACATGAAACATAAGATCATTAACTTGCAACCATGAAAATCAT
This sequence comes from Citropsis articulata, assembly GCA_030449925.1. Classification (NCBI taxonomy): domain Eukaryota; kingdom Viridiplantae; phylum Streptophyta; class Magnoliopsida; order Sapindales; family Rutaceae; genus Citropsis; species Citropsis articulata. The sequence continues at coordinate 4,463,194 of JASUUH010000137.1, read as the reverse complement.
TTAACTAATGGATGAATAAACATGACTACAAGAAAAATGATATTTCATTACAAAAAAATTAGTCACTAAAGATAACAAATTAGTCACCTTGTATTTTCTATGAGGATAAATACATCATCACATGCTAGTCGTGGAAAGACCGTCTTAAAAGGTTTTAGCAACCAAAATTATTTTTATCATGTAAAAAATATATTTTGTCACAAAAATCATTGTCTTAAAATTAAGTTAAAATTGTCACAAATGGTGTTCAAAATGGTCAAATTAGAGATTCAAAAATGCAATTAATGACACTTCATATTTGTCATAATATGTGATTTATAATAACTATAATATTTGTCTCAATAAGTGAGTTATAGTGACAATAATATTTGTCTAAATAGGTGATTTATGATAACTATAATATTTGTCTTGAGAGTATGTATAGATAGTCTCGATAATTACTAAAAGTCGTTATTTAAAAGGTTCAAAGATACAATTAGCAACCTTTTTTTCTATTGTTGAAATGTATATATCGTGATGTTACACAATCGACTCAAGTAGTAATAATTTGTGACAATTTTTACAAATACAATTAGTAATTAATTTAGTCTCAAATATATTTTAAGGACAATTTTTATCGTCTCACATAAATTTTAATAACAATATGTAGTCATAGAAACCAAAGGAACTTGAAACTTACGGCAATGAATATAAAACTTGAGATCATTAACTTGCAACCATGAAAATAATGAAATAATGGACCAATAAACATAAAACGAAGACTATTAACTTGATACATATACCATTAAACTTGAAACTCTTTTTTTATTATTATAAAAATAATTTTTTAATTGTTATGTGTCCTTTAATATTAAAATAATTATTATTTTATTATTATTTTATTTATTATAATTGAATATTATTATATTTTTTATTATTTAATTTATTTCAGGGATTTTTTATTATTTAATTGCATTTTTTATTATTTATTATCACAAAAACATTTTGCCTAATATTATCCAACTCCCAAGCAATAGCCAAACATCTACACACACAACCAAAACACTTCTCATTTCACCTCGCCCATGTTATCCAACTATCAGTTAACCTCCCTTTTATCTATATCACATTCATCAAACTAATATATATTTATCCAAGTATTGAAGGCAAAATCAAGCAACAAAATAAAGAATAATAAGAAGTTAAGGTTAGTATTTCTTCAATCTTTATCTCTTATATTTTTATTGGGTTTCATATAAAAGATATGTTACTCATTTTATTACAATGTGGGTACATTAAATGGTTAATATGAGGTCACAGATTTATGAATTAGTAAAAGTTTGGCAAAATCTGATGAAAATGGGTTTTGAACGATGTTGAAGACGAAACCTTAAATCCAGGCGACAAGTACCTTTCGCCCTGGCGACCAAACTGTTGCCCAAGCTTAGAATGACTTATCGCCTGGGCAACAGGTGCGCGTCGCCTGGATTTTGGTATTCATCACTTGAATGACAAAATACGTCCCCTAGTTTATAATATTGTTGCCTGGGCGATAGTGCTGTCACCCGGATCACCTGAATTTGTTGATAATTAGTTATTTATTTAATATAGTAATGTTATTGTTTGCAATGTTTTTAATAAAGTAGTATTATTATTTTGCATCAGGTTATTTGAGTTAGTAGTTCTTAAGATGTATTTTGATGGAGCGTGGGAGACTTTGGAGGATGGTGGTATGGAGTATGAGAATTGAAAAGTTACTGCATTTTGTTTCTAAAAAGATGCAACATTTGAACAATTTATTGCAACGTTTTACGGAATTTTGAAGAAAAGTCCAGATGAGTATTTCCTCACAGTAAAGAGAAATGTGAAATCAACTCATCTGACACACCTATTGATTCAATGCCTATAGACACAGTAGATGATGAAATGGTAAGAGTGATTATCCGCATGAACTCTAATCCAATTAACTATAGGTGCACTTCTATTTATGTGACAACAACTCCTAAACTTTCGATAGAGCTTCCTTTGATGCCATCAATTCAAACTTCAGCCTTTGAACACTACTCCTTATTTCGCTCCATAATGATCCTATTGATGACAATGCTGTCAATACAAATATAGATAATATGCATGTAGAAACATATAACAATGAGTTGGAAATGAATTTTGGACATTGTAATAGTCCAATCAATATTATGGAGGATATAGACCGGTTTCAGAAAGTTAATGATTCATCTCAAAATTATCTTATTAGTCCAAGAACATTTAGCCAAAGTCGATCTATCAGTCCAATAGCTCGTAGTCGAAGTCGGCCTAGAGTACTAAGTCCAATAGATCTACAATAGTTGGAGGCTTCAATTGTGCCGTCAAATTGGGTAGATTCAGACATGGCTGATGGTTCTAATTCTAGTGGTATTTGTGTGGATCAGTATTTAGCATAAAGAAACTCTTGCACATGGAGCTTAGCACTATTGCCATTAGGAACAAGTTTGAGTTCAAGGTATATAAGTCAACAACGGTACGTTATGAGGCCCATTATGCTTCGGATACATGCAAATGGCGACTTCGACCAACAAGGCTGAATGACAAAGAGAATGTGAAGTGGTTAATAAAGAGATATAACACAGTACACACTTGTCCGAATGACATTTTCTATAATGGTCATCGCCAAGCAAGCAGTAGGGTTATCGGTAAAATGACCAAGCAAAAGTTTCTTGATGCCAAACATATATACACTCCAAAAAATATCATTTCAAACGTGAAGAATGATTATGTAATCGATTTATCATACTAGCAAGCATATTGGGCCAGAGAAGAAACTCTTGAATTAATTCGAGGAGTTCCTAAAGAGTCATATAGTTTACTTCCTAAATACGCTCTTATTTAAAAAAACAAAAACAATAGAATTGTTTATCGACTTCTTTTAGAGGAGCATAATAATTTTTTTGCTCTTGGATCTTATATCAAGGGTTTTATGTAGTCTAAAAGGTCAATGATTGTTGTGGATGAGACTTATCTGAACGGTAAATATAAAGGGAATATGTTAGTGGGAATAACCAAATTTATCCGATAGTTATTGGCATAGTAAATTCAAAAAATAATGCCTTATGGGAATGGTTTATAACAAACTTGCATGGAGTTATTAAAGATGTTTTGGAGTTGATATTTATTTCAGATCGTTGCATGTTTATTCAAAAATTTGTTTATAGGGTATTTCCTAGTTCACTACACAGACTTTGTTTTTACCATTTGCAGGGTAATGTGAAGTCTCATTTCGAGAATTTTGGTAAACTTTGGAAGTATTCTTTTAAAAGAGCATTTTAGAAGCAGTAAAAATGTATAGTCCTATAGAGTTTAAAAAATAAATGGAGGGTTTATGGGGTATGCATGCAAGCACAGCAAAGTATTTAGAAGACATAGGCCATAATTATTGGACTCGGCCTCATTTCGAAGGTCAAAGGTATAGCATTCTAACCACTAATATAGCAAAGATCATTAATGCTTTAATGAATGAACCAAGAAATTTTCCTATTACTTAATTAGTTGATCACTTTCGACTTACAATGCAACAATATTTTTATGATAGAAAGAAAGTGGTTGAATCCATGACTACTCACCTTACAACTTGGGCACAGAAAATATACGATAGTAGAAAAAACACTACCACTAAAATATGTGTTTTAAATGTATGTGACCATCAATTTCAGGTGAAAGAATGTGGTATTAAGAAGGGTTTTGTTGACATAAGAAACAAGACATACAGCTGTCGAGTATTTCAAGTAGACCAAGTTGTTTGTGCTCATGCAATTACGGTTTGCCTATATCTCCGAGTTGATCCTATTAGCTTTTGTTCTCATTACTACACAAAAAGGACATTGGTGATGGCATATTCCGAACCTATTATTCTAGTTAGTGATATGGCCAATTGGGAAATTACAGCAGACGTCCAAACATTGCAAGTGAACCCACCAGATGTACTATCATTTTCCGGTCGTCGGAAAACACGAAGCATACCATCTATAAATGAATATATCCCTTGGTCTACTATAACTTGTGGTCGGTGCGGGAAGTGTGATCATAACCGGAAGACGTGTAAGAATCCCCTTCCAGCAAATCTACATTAATGATGTCTTAGTGTATTCGAAGATATATTTAATTTTGCAAATTGTATTATGTAATTTGGAGTGACTTTATCGTGTAAGACTTATGGAAGTATGTTATTTTGACAAATTTTGTATTATCTAAACGTGGAATGACTTTATTATGTTGATTAATTGTGCTGTCATATTATTAATTATAATCAAACAATTGATAACACTAAAAAAAATAAGGCCACAGGCCATGTCACACCCGTAAAATAACTGACAAACAGTGTGGTGACAGGCTCGTCGCCTGGGTGACGCTTCTTGTTGTCCGATTTTCTAGAGAGCTATTCTTTTTTTTATTTTATAAAGTATTATGCAACTCCTTAAAAAATCAAGCACAAACACAGCATAAATGTCATGTCATAATGCTACGTCATTTTACATTGGAAGGCGAACACAGACATGTACATCGATCGGGTGACAGAATTTGTCATCCGATTTTCTAGAGACCTATCTATTGCTTAGTTTAGTCAAGCATTATGCAGGTCTAGGGAAAATCGGGCGGCATGATGTGTGGCCCGAGCGACAGGCTGTGTCGCCTGAGTTTTCATAGAGTTGTTTATTGCTTGGTTTAATCAAGCATTATGTAAGTGTCGGGAAAATTGGATGATAGACTATGTCACCTGATTTTTCAGAAAACTGTCTATTTCTTAGTTTAGTCAAGTATTATATAGGTCTCAGGAAAATCAGGCAACATAGATTTTCCAAAGAGTTGCATATTGCACGATTTTGATGGCTGCTGAAAATGGCAATTGACCATAAGAATATAAAATAAGACTACTTAATAGTATGTATTTAATAATATGTCTATTTATATAATTTCATTCATAAAGATATCCATAGTAATTTTCTTCCTAAGCAAATCTCCACAATAGCTAAAGTTGGGTGTATGGCCTAACATTGGATATGACATATACATTAATATATACACTCCACAGTCACCTCTGCCTGGGGTTTGTTGTGGTAAATCATAAAAACATTTGCATTCCCAACATCCATTTGGCTATTTATCCTCACGTGTTTTGTAAAATTCTATTCGTGCTAACTAATAAGGAATGATAACTTTAAGTGGTAACAGCTTCCTGAAGTAGTCCGAGTCATTGTAAAGCACAATCGACGAGTCATATAACCATATCTCCTTTTTGTCGAGATCCAATTGAGCTAACAACCAATGATCCCCTTTGAAGTTCACTGGAATATAAACCTGTACATTAAATTAAATGAAAGATTATTATGTATTAATTATTGTTAAGTTGAGAGATTGGAAAAAAATATAATTCATATACATACAATGTCGGCGTCCACCCAATGCTTAGACAATATGTCTTCCTGACCATTTTCGTAGCCTGTTAAACTCTCATAATCTATTGTCGCTAAATCAACCTTCCCATCTCCCCACAATGATTCCAAATATACTTAATCATAATTTAATGGTTATGTAAAATCGTAGATAACTCATCAATTAAATATTACTGGAAATACAAGTGTACAACCCAAGAGGGGGGGTGAATTGGTATTTTAAAACTTATCCTAATCAAACCACACAACAATCCAATCTAATGCCTTAATAATTTCGAAAACAATAAATTCAATGAAAGCACAATAATAAATAAGTAAGGGAAGAGAAAAACAAACTCAAGGATTTTACGGTTATTTATCCCCGCCTACGTCCACGCCTCCAAGCTCACCGGACTTGAGGATTTCACTAAGCAAGCCTCCAAGACTTTAAATGCTTACAATTGACTCCCAAGGTGTCAATGGACCTTTACAACAAGAGATTATCCTCAATCTCTTAACCCAAGTGTATCCCAACACTTACAATCTCTCAACTTGATTTTATAAAAAAGATTACAAATGAATTTTTCTCACACAATTTGTTTGATCACAGATGAAAGCTCAATGTGTGAATAAATGAGTTGAATACAAGAGTTTAAAGCTCAATGATAATCGTTGGAAAAACATGTTGTTTGAATTTGATTGAGCTTATTTATAGTTGGAGCTGAAAAACTAGCCGTTATTGACTTTCTGTCAGAAAACGGATCGCCGTTAACCATTAACGGTTAACCGTTTGGATTGGTCAAACTTACCGTTAGGCTAAATTTCAAATAAACGGTTAACCTTTTGTCACTATCGGTTCACCGTTAATTTCCAGAGACCTGCAAAACAAATTTGACTTAACCGTTCTTACTAAACGGTTCAAGATTAGCAATTTGAAAATAATCGGTTCACCGTTTTTCTGTAAACGGTTCAAGGTTAATTTCCAGAAACATCATTTTAACAAACCTTTGTAGAACATGCTTTCTGGAAATTATCTACCGTTCTTATAATGATCGCCATTCTGCTTACCAAAATTACAGCTTTTAAATTTCAAAACTTTCTATAACTGTACTATAACCCAAAACATTATAAAACTTTATAAATAGGTCCAATTTCGGAATTTCTAAATAATACTCGTTAATCCCAAACTTTCTAAAATTATGAAATGACCTAAAATACTATGACACTTTTCAAATAAGTCCTTCTCCATAATTTCAAACAATACTTGTTAATTTTAAAGTTTTCAAAACTCTTTCAATTAACCATAAACTTGAAAAACAACCAATTTCATAAAATCATTTTTCCATTAAATATAAAACCTTTATAATGTGAAAATAATTATTTATTTAAAATGTATAAAAAATAATTTAGGCTTTTAAAAACTTAATCATTCTTAATCTTATTTGTTATCATCAAAATCAACAATATGTAAACATATATGTTAACATTATTAAATAACTTACAAAAAAAAAAAGGTATCCATATGTGCGCAACGCTGAGGTAAAGCATTTATGTACTTTGATTGTCGCAAAGAGAGTACATGTAAGTATACGTGAATATGCTGTCGAATCCATAGCAGAATATTAGAAAACAATAAAGAAATTCCATGATCAATAAAGATAACGATCAAGGAACTTACCTGATCTCCCAACCATCCAAGTGGTTCACTTTTGTTGTCATGCAAAAGTGTCTTAAAGAAGTCTTTCCCAAATTTAATAAGGCGAACCATCGTGACTTCATTACGATACCATTGCTCAAACTCACTTTAAAAGATTGGATTATCAACCCCTCTCATTTGATCTATATCAACAGTTGTCTATTCATCTACATTTATTAGTTCATTGTCAAGAATACTTTGAGCATTATGAGGTTTATGTTTTTTTTTTCATTTAGGGGATAATGTATGGACTATTTAAGAGGTGCAATTTCTTCAATTGTCGTTTAAACAAACTAACCCCATCGACTTCGTGCGGATTTAAATACTATCATCTTTCAAGTCCCTTAGCCAATTATTTGTCGAGTTTTTTTCTTTGTCCATTGAAGCAAACTCGCACGGTGTTATAACAGGGTATTCAGATGCTCCAAAGTTTGGCAGCACCTATCAATTAGTCAATTGTAATTTAGTGTCAGAATCAAGAAAGAATAAATAGTGTAATTCATTGTACGAATAACCCACTTACCAAAAAATAGTGTTGATAAAAGGATTCCCTATATATTGGCTGAGGTGTCGGATAATTATATGATCCAAGGACTCTCATCAATAATTGTTTGATCTCACAGAACTCTATCCTCATTTTAGCAACATCAACCTCAATTTTTTCCACTTTACGAACGATGTAATAATATTAATTTTTTTCTTTCCACTATAATATATATATAAGATAATTTAAAGATAATTTAAAATAGAAAATAACTTATCTAATTTAATATGCACATCTAACCTCAGAATCGAGTACACTATCATCACCAAATGGGACACCTTTAGTTGCTTCGTTAGCTATAAAGTTGTCGCCGTTGAGAGGGTCATCATCAGGCTGAACACCTCCAGTTAGGTTGTTAGCTGTAAAGTTATTGTCGTTGGGTTGGTCATTGTCAGGCTGGTTGTCTGGCATAGCTTTATCTATATTAAGTTCTTGTTCAGCAACCTATTGCGAATACTGCACAACAATTTTTTTTTATATTTAGTTAAATGTGTTCTAACTAGTATCAAATATAAATTTTATGATATAGCTAATTGAACTTATTCTTACCTTAACAACCTAAGTCGAAATAGGAGGTTTGTAAGTCTTTACATCCTGATAACATGCTTCTTTGCTCTCTGTCTTAATCCTATTCAAGACTTGTTTTGTCTTTGTCTATATGCACAAGTGAAAAAAATTAGGGAAATAAATTTAAGTTGGAATAACCATAGGCAATGTATAGACAAAATAAGTGATTTGGTTGCACTTACCATTGGAGTGTTAAATATCTTTGCAACGTCTAGATATTGTGGGGGTAGAAGACAAACTTCACTTGAGTATGCGCAGATACTTTAATTTTTTTTTTTATGTCATACTTTGTTGCGATTGTTCCAACTTACTCAAAAATCCAAGCCTACACCAAGTAAAGTTAAAAAAAATTATATGATCAAGCACTATATATTTAAATAACAATTATTTTATGCCTTTTAATGTACCTAAACACCATAAACAAAACCAGAGACATTATACTTCTCTCTAATGTGATCCTTGTTGTGCTCTTTCTTATATGGGAAATTATCCACCGTCCACCCGTTTTTTCCAACTTTTTCAAAAATACACAATTCTTTTTTTTTTTGGCTGGAATCCACCTGAAGTTACATTTCTTTTCACTTTTCCACTTCCGTTTGGAGACCGTTAAGAAAATTAACGGAATTTTGTTTAAATGACTTTTTTACCCTTAAATGTAAATGATAAATTATCCACTAACCACCTGTTTTTTTCATATTTTTTCAAAAATACACAATTCTTAATTTTTTTTTTGCTGAATTCCACTTGAAGTTATATTATTTTTCACCTATCCACCACTCTGTCGTTGTGAAATGACAATTTTACCCTTGTGATGTCAGCAAAGTTCTAACGGTGTTATAACGAGAGTGGAAAAGTGAAAAGAAATGTAACTTCAGGTGGATTCCAGCAAAAAAAAAAAGAATTGTGTATTTTTGAAAAACGGAAAAAAAACAGGTGGACGGTGGATAATTTCCCTTTTTATATTTGTCAACTTTACCAACCAAGCTTTTAGTCATTTACTTGTAGAGAATTTTCCACATACAGATGCCCCAAGAAAAGTTGTTGAAATAATCTAAATCATTCACAGCATGCATTATCTTTTTTTGTGATTCCCCTTTCAAATGATCTTCTGCATAAAACCTTATCCCTCAAATAGAATAAGGCAATCCTTAACGCGTTCATATCATCCATATTAGCGAAATCAAAATCATCAAACTTTCTATCTAATTCGTTAAGCTTAAAGTATTGTGCTCCACCAAAATTGAGATCACATATTCGCCAACCAAAATGTTTTTTGTGCAAATTTTTCCACATTATCACATTTCAATCCTATCACCAGGCACTATTCTCAAAAAGAGAAAAGTAACATCTCATTGCCAATTCTAAACCACATTTGGTACTTATCATTAACTTGTTTTACGACTAGCCTGAGCAACAAATAGTTTACAAGATTACCGTTAAATCTAGGATCCCCAATGGTAGAAAATGACGAAAAATTAGCTTTTTGAATATCTAAATTGACTATCAGTTAACTTGGTCTGTATATGTATAATGACAAAAGTAAATCTCGTTAAATTCGAAACACAACCTGGGAAATGATCATCGATTGGTATCTTCAGTGACTAGGAATGCATCTGCTTGTTGGACATATCTAAACAATAAATTAGGACAACATTAGTATAAATATTTCAAAGAAAAAAAACAAAACTAAAACAATCATGCTGTCGCCCATGTACCTACATCACTCGATACATGGGTGATAGGATATATCGTCCAACCAAATCTAGGCAACACAATTCTGTTGCTAGATTCAATTACTATCGCCCAAAAAGTGGGTGATGTAGGTACATGGACGACAGCATGTATCGTGCAATCAAATCATGTTGTCACCTCTTTACATGGCTATGCAACGCAAGCGTGCCGCCCACGTTGTTCAGCCTCCCACGCTATGTATGGCCATTTGGTTGGGTGATAGTGAGAAGCCATCTGCCTTGCCTAAGCTTGACATGGCCAAATTTTAGGTAACACGGGCAACCATCCACGTTCTTAAATGATCGACACACCAACTTTCTCTTTAATATAAAAATAATTCTAAGTTTAGATCAATAATTTCTTAAAGGCATTTAAACAAACACTTGGTGTGCCATTTATTAGATATCTTAATCTTAAAAAATGTTTATATTTTCATACCCAATACACATCCTGGAGATTAACTATGATCAATGATGAACCAATCAGGTAATTTGAACAAAACTTTATTCTAAATTCATGAAAAAAAATCAAGAAAGTACCTAAACCACCGAAACCGTATATAAAGGAACTTGTTGGAAGCGAAGTGACTCACACACGCCACTAGAAGTGAAGGAAATCGCCGCTGGAAGTGAAGGAACTCAGTGGAACTCAAGAAATGCCAGAAGTGAATGAATTTTATGTGGGCATATTTGGGGCAGTAAGAGATGTTTTTAGGTGAATATTGGGCAAAATGTTTGTGTGTTTTGTTTTGAGAATTTAAGGATAGTTTGGTCCGAAAGCTTTGAAAGCGATTGTTATTGTAAGAAAAATTGAAGTGATGTCTTTTTTATATTAAAAGTTATTGTAAGAAAAATTGTAGTTTTTTCGTTTCTAGTTATTCCTCTTTTTTTTTTATTATTTCTTCTCCTCAATTTTAGGAGCCGAGCCTTATACTCTTTTTTATTTAAAGATTGATGTAATTCATATTATTGAATAAGAATTCAGAGATTTTTTCTTCTCGTTGTTTTTCCCTTCATGGTATTAGAGCCCTACGTTTCGGGATTATCTATGGCGAACCAAAATCTGTGGAAGATGGCTATAACAGGTGCGATTAGCAAGGACTTAGCAGCATCAGAGGAAAGCACCGCGAGTTCGAATCTGAACTCCTCAATCTCTTTCAATGGTTTGAAGAGGTCCACTAATTTGCTCCAATTAAATATCCACCGTCTAAATGGAAAAAATTACACGAAATGGTCGCAAACTATTCATTTAATCTTGGAAGGCAAGGGGAAGCTTGGATATCTGATAAGAGAAGTGACAAAACTTGCAAATGGAGATTTGTCTCTTAAGACCTAGAAATCAAAAAGTTCTTTGATTATTGCGTGGTTGGTGAATACAATGAAACTTGTTATTGGCAAGCTCTTCATGTAATTGCCAATGACCAAAGATGTTTAGGAAGCAGTCAGGGATACGCAATTCGATCTAGAGAATTCTTTGCAAATTTTTGAGTTAAAATCCAAACTTTGCCACACGAAATAGGGTGACCAACATGTACTACAACAAGTTGATGACCTTGTGGTAGGAGTATGGATGGTAATAATACCCGCAAACTCGCAAATCCGCTTAAAGCCGCAAATCCTCCTAAATCCGCCTGTTACGGGTAACTTTGTGCGTTGCAGGTGGGTTTGGTATTATAAATTGAAACCCGCACTAGGTTGCGGGTGGGTTTGGTATTAACCAAATATCCGATAGATACCTCTAGGGATATCCGCCAACCCATAACTTTTTTAATTTTTTAAATTTAATTTAAATAAAAAATATTTAAATCTAAAAATATACTTATTGTAATTCTAATTGAATTTTCTTTAACTTAATGCATGGATTATCATATATTTATAACTATATATAGTTTTACTTATTATAATTTTGTATGGACTATTATTCTTTAATTTAATGCATGGATTATTTCATTATTATAATTTTGTCTTCAAATTAGTATCTAAAATGTATTATTCTGTAGAAAATATTAATCTTAATCATTATTGTAGGAATCGTGTTGGATGGGTTCTAATGGTTGTGAATGAAAGGAAGATATGCTCTTAGAACTTATGTTAAATGATAATATGAAATGATAATTGTTATGTTTAGATACTAGTTTGTGGTTTTTTTATGGATTTGTGTATTTTATACTTAAATTTGAGAATTTGTGTTGGATATATGTTGATATTATAATTTTCCATTTACATTGGTTAAATTTATAATTGAGTAATATTATATAAAATTTTATGTTATTATTATAAATTTATATATTGAATATTTGTAATTTTAAATATGAAAACTCACAAAAAATCTGTTGGATACTATTACGAGTCTGGCAATTGTCAAAACATGCAGCGAATGGATTTTCTTAAAAAAATTAAAACATGCAGCGAGTTGCAAGTGGGTTTAGTAATTTAAATTTTGTACGGGTATGGGTTTGGTAATGGCAAACCCGCTGCGAGCGGTGTCCCTTGCCATTCCTAGGAGTTAGATCTTTGTTATGATAATATCTAGGAATGCGTAAATGATAGTGTTCGTTTTATGAAACGATAAGAGAATGCTCTTGTGTTCATGTTCTTGGCTGGACTTAACAAGGAGTTAGATGAGGTGCAAGGTCGAATTTAAGGAAAAACTCCTCTGGTAACAATTCGTGAGGCTCTATAAGATGTTTAAAGAGAAGAAGCACAGCAGAGTGTGAAGGCTAATAACAAATCTATTCCTATTAACTCATAAGTAGAAACTTCTACTCTTGTAACTTGAGGTTCTTAGGAGGAAGTGAAAAAGATGGTCAGAAGTCTGAAAGGTCATGGTACGACCACTGTAAACACTTGTGGCACATGCGGGAAACATGCTTGGAAATTCATGGCGAGCCTTAAAACTGGAAAAAGAAGTTTAATGGAGAGGGGCATACACTTCAGGCTAGTGTCTCAGATCAAGAGAAGTAGTCTTCTTCAAGTTCATTTCCTTTCACCAAAGAGTAGAAAGACCAACTGTACAAGCTTGTGGAGTCTCACAAAATTCCTTCTTGTTCATTAGCTCAAAAAAGTAATTACCTAAAAGCCGCTCTCATTAGTGTCAACTCTAATCGCACCTGAATCATCAATTTAGGTGCAATGATAGGGCTGCTATACCTTTTTTCTTCATACAGTCCTTGTGCAAGTAACCAGAAAATTAAGGTTGTAGATGGTTCTCTTTCAGCCATTGTAGGAAAAGGTTCTATTGTAGTGTCTTTATCACTCACTCTTCATGACGTTCTTCATGTTCCCAGACTTTCTTATAATCTTTTGTCTATCAGTAAGTTCGCCTGTGATCAAACTTATCAACCTAATTTCTTTTCAACTCATTGAGTGTTCTAGGATTTGACCTCATGAAGGATGATTGGCAGTGCTAAACAGAGTGAAGGACTCTACTTCTTTGATGATGCATTTGAATCAAGATGACAATCTCAACAAATAAGTTCCTGCTTTGAATCTATTTTTGTTTCTACTAATAATAATATTATGTTATGGCATTTAAAATTAGGCCACCCAAGTTTTAGATATTTAAAACATTTGTTTCCTAAGTTGTTTGCCAATAAAGACTCATCTTTGTTTCATTGTGAAATTTGTGAATTTGCAAAACATCACTATACATCTTTCCTTTCCTTTAAAACCATATAAACCGTCAAAACCTTTCACTATTATTTATAGTAATGTTTGGTGTCCTAATAAGAAAAGAGATGGTTTTTCACATTTACAGATGATCATACTCAACTTCACTATGTGTGTTTATTGAAAGAAAAATTAGAAGCCAAACAAGTCTTTAAAAATTTTTACAATATGGTGCAGACTCAATTTCAAATTAACACACAAGTGATAATGGGGGGAAAGTATTTTAACATGGTCTTGGCAATTTTTTTCTTGAAAAGGAATAATTCATCACAGTTTTTGCATCGATACACCCCAATATATCGGTGTTGCTGAAAGAAAAAATAAACATCTATTAGAGGTGGCTCGTACATAACTTCTTACAACTAAAGTTCCTATATGTTTTCTGGGAGAGGCTCTTTTAACCGTTGCATACTAAATAAACAGAATGCCCTTCAAAATTCTTTAATTTCAAACTCCTTTCCAAATTTTTAAAAATTACCTTCCAATTGCTAAACTTTTTGTTGATCTACCTAGAAAAGTATCTGGTTATAAAGTTTTTATTCATGAACATAGAAAAATTGAAAAAACTTAAACCCAAAGCTATAAAATATGTCTTCATTGGTTACGCCTTAACTCAGAAAATTATAAAATAAATGACTTATTGAATTTCAACCTTAATATTAACATAACCTGTATACATTGAGGGGTGATAAGTTAATATATAAATATGTTTTCTCTAAGTGTAGTAAGACCAAACTACAGGGGAGGTATGTAAAAATTACCCATGTTAAAAATTTTCTTTTCGAGCGGCGAAGAAGCTAACCAGGCGAAGCCCTCGAGCGGACATAACGAAAATAAAAGATGAAAAAGCAAGCTATGTCTATACGGATTTAGATTCAGTACGTAGTGAGTGTTAAAACGTAGCGAGGTACAATTTCGAATCCCAACTGAAGGTTGAAGGAATCTCACAACAGAGCTACTCTCTTTTAGGGTTTGCGCTCTGGTTTCCAATTTGTGCGAAAATCGAAACTCTCTAGAGCTCTTGTTATAAGAAGATGATGATGGAAGACGATTATGATTACGAAGAACAACATCAACAGGAGGAAGAGGATGAAGAGGAGGAGATCACGCAAGAGGATGCGTGGGCGGTTATTTCTGCTTATTTCGAAGAAAAGGGTTTGGTGAGGCAGCAGCTCGATTCTTTTGACGAATTTATCCAGAACACCATGCAAGAAATTGTTGATGAATCCGCGGATATCGAGATTCGGCCCGAATCCCAACATAATCCCGGCCAACAATCTGATTTTGCCGAGGTAACAAAAGTTTTTTTTTTTTGGGATTAAAACAAATAGAAATTATAGCATTTTGATTGAATTGGAATTGATTTGATATGCAGACCATCTACAAGATTAGTTTTGGGCAGATATATCTGAGCAAACCTATGATGACAGAATCAGATGGAGAAACTGCGACATTATTCCCAAAGGCTGCAAGATTGAGGAACTTAACGTACTCAGCTCCGTTGTACGTGGATGTTACGAAGAGGGTTATAAAGAAAGGCCACGATGGTGAAGAAGTCACCGAAACCCAGGATTTCACTAAAGTTTTCATTGGAAAGGTGCGTGTAATTTATGTATTTATTCATTTTTAATGAAGGTATGGATTTAGGCTTATCTATGTAAACTCACCAATTAATGCATTTTTAGGTACCCATAATGCTTCGGTCAAGCTACTGCACACTGTATCAAAACTCTGAGAAGGATTTAACAGAGCTTGGGGAGTGCCCGTATGATCAGGGTGGATATTTTATCATCAATGGAAGTGAAAAAGTTCTGATTGCTCAGGAGAAGATGAGCACCAATCATGTCTATGTCTTCAAGAAGAGGCAGCCTAACAAGTATGCCTACGTGGCAGAAGTTCGATCTATGGCAGAGTCCCAGAACAGGCCACCGAGCACAATGTTTGTACGGATGCTTTCTCGGACTAGTGCCAAAGGGGTAATGATAAACTATTTAGCATTTAAGATGCTTTTTATTTTTATTTTCATTTTTTTGAACCTGTGATGTTGATTCTGTTTTCCTGCTATCAAAGCGGTTATTAGTAATATCTACCAATCATTTGTTGTATCTATGACTTGAGTTTGTTTCCATTCAATTTAATTTGTTGCAGGGCTCTTCCGGGCAGTACATTCGTGCAACCCTTCCATACATTCGTACTGAAATTCCTATCATCATTGTTTTTCGGGCTTTAGGGTTTGTGGCTGACAAAGATATATTAGAGCACATTTGTTATGACTTCCAAGACACTCAAATGATGGAATTACTTCGGCCTTCCCTTGAGGAAGCGTTTGTCATTCAAAATCAACAGGTATCCCTTTATTGCTGCCACGAATAGTTTCTTTGAGAATGATTTGCCTTCTGTTGCATATTTTTTTTGAGATGCTAATTTCTGTGAGAGAAGTTATATGCTTACTTTCTTGTAATATGGATTAACTTCTGATGTAAGATGTGCCTTTCTCATTCTATTGCATTTTTTCTTCTTTTTTGTTAGTGAATGGACCTTTTCTCGTTTAGACATGAGAATGTTATTTCATGAGAGCATACAATTTAATTATAGCAATAACAATTGAGAATGCTGCACAAGTTGAACTTTCTCTTGGTTGTCATAAAAAATAATTTATTATCCATATAACAGCCAGAAACACTTGTTCTTTTCCATTAGTATCTCTGAAGTCTCTTTTTATTTGCTTGTGAATTTTTTTTAAAGGCATGAATTAATATTTGAAATTAGTCGTTTCACTTGGTCTATAAGAATTCTCCTACTATCTTGAGAAGATATCTGCATCGTATCTTTTATTTTTCGAGTTTGATTTGGGATAATTCTTTTCTTTCATTCCAAAAGCATTGAATGCTGGGCAGAATAATTGCTATCCTACTGGAATTTCATATCATATGGAAGCGTGTGAAAAAGAGAAGAAGAATAAGAAGTGGTCTTTTTGGAATATAATAAGATTTGCGTAGTGGTAATTGATCTTTTAATTTTAATGGTAAAGAGTGTCAGAAGAAAAAGGTTTGAAGAGTGAAATTTATTTCAAATAGGCCCATCCACACGTGTGTGAAGATAATCTATACTGTACTTGCTAATTAATTTACCTGTTATCTTTTTTTTTTTTTTTGACTTTTTTGACATCAGTTCTGTAAACTCTTTTATTGTTCTTCTCCATAAATGTGGTGAAGTTTGTATCAAAACTGTCTTGCTTTGTCTTCTTGCAATTTTCTTTTTTCATTTTAATAGTTGCCTAAGATCATGATTTCAGCTCTTGGACCCCTTTGAAATGTAATGGTCCTCTCCTCTACTGCAGGTGGCACTCGACTACATTGGAAAAAGAGGAGCAACTGTTGGTGTAACTAGGGAAAAAAGGATCAAGTTAGTGCTAGCTCAGCATTTTTATTTTGGTTTCAAATTCTTATGTGAACTTCTATCATGTTTATGGTAATTCTTCTTTCAGATATGCCAAAGAGATCCTTCAAAAGGAAATGCTTCCTCATGTTGGTACAGGAGACTTCTGTGAAACAAAGAAGGCTTACTATTTTGGGTAAGTTTGACGCTTCTATATGCTTTAGCATTGGCATCGCTTCTGAGTAGTTTTTGTGGGTAAATATTTTATTGTCTCTGTCTCCAGATATATCATTCATCGTCTTCTTCTATGTGCACTTGGCCGGAGGGCTGAAGACGATAGGGATCATTACGGCAACAAGAGGCTGGACCTCGCTGGTCCTTTGCTTGGAGGCTTGTTTAGGATGGTTTGTTTGTTTATATATATATATATATTTTTTTTGGATACGCTTTAATATTAGTATGAAGTAATTTTTTCAGTTTTCTTAGTCTTTGATGATGATTGTATGAATGCAGCTCTTTAGAAAGTTGACCAGGGATGTAAGAGCTTACGTGCAAAAGGTTATTTCCCATACACCTTGGTTTTTGTTTACGTCTCTCTCTCTCTCTCCCCCCTTTTCTTTTAATTGGTTTTACTTACATCATTTCATCATTTTATAGTGTGTTGATAATGGGAAGGATGTTAACTTGCAATTTGCAATCAAGGCAAAAACCATTACCAGTGGTCTCAAGTACTCACTTGCTACTGGAAACTGGGGTCAAGCAAATGCAGCTGGTACGAGAGCTGGAGTTTCACAGGTTTGCGACAATATTAGTTTTTCCATGTGAATACTAGAAGAGTTTCTTTGTTCCCTGACTGAATCATTTTTTTGTCCGTTAGAATAATTATATTACATTCATTCTTCTACAGGTGTTAAATCGTCTAACTTACGCCTCTACTTTGTCGCATTTGCGAAGATTAAATTCTCCCATTGGCCGTGAAGGTGAAATTACTTGTGCTCGAATCTGCTGGCATGATTTTTATTTCAGTTTGGAGAAGGAATTTTTCCTCGTGGGCATCATCTTGTTCGATTTTATTTTAATTTTGTATCACTTATTATTTGTTTGCCTATTTGTCTAATGGAGTTTGTGTATACCAGGGAAATTGGCCAAACCTAGGCAGTTACATAATTCACAGTGGGGAATGATGTGCCCAGCTGAAACACCTGAAGGGCAAGTGAGTAGTTTGCAAATTAAGTGAACGTCTGCTTGTACGTTGTTTCCATAACTCATTTGTTTTACAAAATGGTGCTTATGCATGTATTTTTCATGTTACATCAGGCTTGTGGGTTGGTAAAAAATCTGGCATTGATGGTGTACATAACAGTTGGATCAGCAGCATATCCGATTTTGGAATTTTTAGAAGAATGGGGAACAGAGAATTTTGAGGTGCATTCTTATTTGTTCTGTGGAACTGGAAGCTGCTTTAATATTGGCCTTTCCACTTTCCTTCATTTCAGCTTTCTCTTGATTGTAGGAAATTTCTCCAGCAGTTATTCCTCAAGCTACAAAAATTTTTGTCAATGGTTGTTGGGTTGGTATCCACCGTGATCCTGAAATGTTGGTTAAAACTTTGAGAAGATTAAGGAGACGGGTTAGTATGCCTTTGTTAAATCTTTTAGGCAAACTTTTCCAGGAAGAGAAAACATTAGTCAAACTGCTTGCTCTACATGTTTTACTTATTTTTCTGTTAATCTTTTCAAGCACTTTGTTTTGTGCGATTGTATGTACACTCAAAACTTTGAGTTTGAATGGGTTGATGCATTGTTCTCGTTCTAATTTTTGTCTCATTAATCATTGCAGTATCATTATTCTGGATGTTCTTCTAATTTCTGTTCATCTCTCTCTTCCCTTGGGTTTTTGTCTTGGGGGGATTGGTGGAAGAGAAAATGGTTGAGAAATGGTGTTTAGGTGTAAGATATTTGAAGTCATATGCTTGAACATATCTGTGCTGTTCATTGTTGAGAACAATATGAAGTTCTGTCTCTCTCTTCTATTTGGTTTTTTGGGTAGGGGGATTAGGGAAAGGGAAAATGGTTGAGAGCCGGTGTTTAGGTGTGACATTATTGAAGTCATATGCTTAAACTTATCTCTCCAGTTTGACGTTGAGAGCAATATGAAGCTAAAATAAAAATTGATAATGGATAACTTTCTTTTGAGAAGATATTTTTAGTTTAGCACAGAGAGACTACCATAGGGATGCTAACTGGAATGGAAAGTAAATACACTAAGTTTTGACGTTCTACATTTGTTATTGACCACTTCAATTCTTTGTTCGGCGGAACATGTAGAACATATGTTGTAGAACCGTTGCAAATTAATAGCCGAGAGATTATGAAAATTTTATTAATGTAGCAAATATTAATATATCAATAAATTAATAATTATTAATTTTCTGAAAGATAATACGGTTTATTAATTGATAAAGATAATATCACATTCATAATAGGAATTTTTATGAAGTATAGAGGAAGTATAATTAAAGAATTTAGTGATTCCGTCAAGCTGTATAGTGATGATTATGATTTGATCTTGATTGAGTGAATTAGTCACTTGATAATCCTTTGGTTGGATTGCATGGCTGGATCACAATTACATGGTAACTTAAGAATTTTTAGAGGCAGTATATTAAGCTGATTTCTCTCTTATTTCTCTTAATATGGCGTATAAAGTACAACAATGGCCCCTCATCTGGAAGGTGTAAAGTAAGCAACGATGACTAATAAAATGTGTAAAGCATTATGTCAGTACAACAACGAAAATCATAAGACATATCTTATGTATTTAGTCTTAAATTAGTTAATTATTAATTTATTTATTAATTGGATCCTAAACAAAAATAATCGAATTATTAATTTTCCACATTGGCCCGAAGTTGGGACTCGAAAAAAAAAAAACTATTATTTAATAGAGGCTATCAATGCCTTGAGTATTAATTAAATGAGGTTCAACTGTGCATGTTGACTAGACTATGGCTTGACACGTTGAAATCTTGGTTGCTTTGTTTCTTAAAAAACTATTGTCTCCAGACATATAGGACAGTTTATTCTGCTACAACAATGTTTTTCTATAATTGTAGGGAACTATGAAAGCCATAGCATTGCTTTCTGATTGATTCACAGTCCTTTTTATGTTACTGTAGGCCATCAATCTTTATTAGATATCACATGTTGGCTCACAGAACAGTGAAATGACTCTTTTCTTAGGTTGATGTCAATACCGAAGTTGGGGTGGTTAGAGATATTCGTTTGAAAGAATTACGGATATATACCGATTACGGTCGATGTAGTCGGCCACTATTTATTGTTGAGAAACAACGGCTTCTTATAAAGAAGAGAGACATCATTGCTCTGCAGCAGAGGGTGAGCCAATTAGATGTTTCTTTGCTTTTACTCTTACGAATTACTTGTCCTTTTCAGTATTAACATGAGTGGTATTTGAACTTTCAGGAATCCCCCGAAGATGGTGGTTGGCATGACCTTGTGGCAAAGGGATTTATAGAATATATTGACACTGAAGAAGAAGAGACCACAATGATTTCCATGACAATTAATGTGAGTAAATTAAATTTTTTCATCAGAGGATGTCTTAATTCTATGTATTAATATAATTATCAATTAGATCGCTTGAATGATATGATGCAATGAATGACGTTAAACTGCCACATATTTGTTTTAGGATCTTGTACAAGCAAGGCTTCATCCAGAAGAAGCTTATGCTGATACTTACACGCATTGTGAGATCCATCCATCCTTAATTTTAGGTGTATGTGCTTCAATTATACCGTTTCCTGACCATAACCAGGTAAGTTTTATTTCTTTTTGGCATTTGTCTACTAAAATGTGTTTGAATTAAATTCCATCTCACTTTGTCATTCTTTATGCATTTAGTCCCCACGTAACACATATCAATCAGCTATGGGTAAACAAGCCATGGGGATCTATGTCACCAACTACCAATTTCGTATGGTATGCATTTGATTTCTCTTTAACCAATTGCAAGTTTCTGTTCTAAGCATGTAATGTTTTATGAATTAATGTGATTACTAATTCTTTTACATGCTCAGGATACTTTGGCGTATGTTCTCTACTATCCTCAGAAGCCACTTGTTACTACACGAGCAATGGAACACCTCCACTTCAGGCAGCTTCCGGCTGGCATTGTGAGTATAGAATTTGCAATTTTTTTTTTTTCAATTCCCCTTCTGGTAACAATTTGTTCTGAACTTTGTTCTTCTGTCGCTCTACATTAGAATGCTATTGTCGCAATCGCTTGCTATTCTGGCTACAACCAAGAAGATTCTGTTATTATGAACCAATCGTCAATTGACCGTGGGTTTTTTCGATCTCTTTTCTTCCGTTCATATAGGTAACTTTATTTGCTTTGTCCTTTCTTCATTTGTGCCTGCCTTAAATTTTATATATTTAGCCTTGTTTTTATTTTTTTGTTGGAGATTGATTAAATGTTGACTAATATTTCACAGAGATGAGGAGAAAAAGATGGGGACCCTTGTTAAAGAAGATTTTGGACGTCCAGATAGATCTAATACTATGGTGAATACTGAATTCAAGATATTTTTGGTTACTGGCTGCTTGTGAATGTTAGATATTAATCATATTTCTTTTTTACAGGGCATGCGGCATGGCTCTTATGATAAATTGGATGATGATGGTCTTGCACCTCCTGTTAGTATATATATCACGCCCATTCTTTAAAAATAATTAAAATCGTTATTTTCTTGAATAAAATTTTTTTTTTAAATTAGGGCACAAGGGTTTCTGGTGAGGATGTGATCATTGGGAAGACCACTCCTATTTCTCAGGATGAAGCTCAAGGACAATCGTCACGCTACACCAGACGGGATCACAGCATAAGCTTACGTCACAGTGAAACAGGGATGGTGGATCAAGTGAGTAGTGTTTATGTTCCCACTTCACATCCATTATTTTCTCTATAACTGAAGTTTGCCTAATCATGTGCTTATTTTTGTAGGTTTTACTGACAACAAATGCTGATGGATTGAGGTTTGTGAAAGTGAGAGTTAGATCTGTCCGTATACCCCAGATTGGAGACAAGTTTAGTAGTAGGCATGGTCAGAAGGGAACTGTGGGCATGACTTACACTCAGGAAGACATGCCATGGACAGTGGAAGGCATCACCCCTGATATCATTGTGAATCCACACGCTATTCCATCTCGCATGACTATAGGTCAGCTTATTGAGTGCATCATGGGGAAGGTTGCAGCTCACATGGGAAAGGAAGGTGATGCTACACCTTTTACTGATGTCACAGTAAGTAATAAACTTTCAAGTTTTAGCTTTTGCAATATTTTAAAAAAAAATTCCAAACATTAAAACAGATCAGTACACGTGAACTTGATAGTTGATTTGTGTTGTAAGTTGTAAAAGCTTCACCTTCAAATCTTATTTGATATGTTAGGTGGATAATATCAGCAAAGCTCTACACAAATGTGGGTATCAAATGCGTGGGTTTGAGACGATGTACAATGGTCACACTGGCAGGCGACTCACTGCTATGATATTCCTTGGCCCCACATATTACCAAAGACTGAAGCACATGGTTGATGATAAAATCCATTCTCGTGGTCGGGGTCCTGTACAGATTCTTACAAGGCAGCCTGCTGAGGGACGATCTCGGGATGGTGGTCTTCGATTTGGAGAAATGGAGAGAGATTGTATGATTGCTCATGGTGCTTCCCACTTTCTCAAGGAGAGGTTGTTTGATCAGAGTGATGCATACCGTGTTCACGTATGTGAGCATTGTGGGTTAATAGCTATTGCAAATCTGAAGAAGAATTCATTTGAATGCAGAGGCTGTAAAAACAAAACTGATATTGTACAGGTGAGTTTTTCTATACGTCCTCACTTTCTGCATTAGGCACTTCCAGATGCAAGGTTATTTTGTTTTTGTATTTTGATGAGTGATTAATTTCTTGATGGCTCATGATTGTGTTTTACAGGTTCACATCCCCTATGCATGTAAGTTGCTGTTTCAAGAGCTAATGGCCATGGCCATAGCACCAAGAATGCTCACAAAAGGGGACGCTAAGCAATCCAAAGATCAGAAGAAGAAAGGAGCTTAGAGCCCGTTTGGGACTAAAAGTACTTATGTTGGATGTTCGGCAACCAACTTCAAAAGGACTCATCAAAATTTAGGAGCACCAGAGGTGCTTTTTGAGGTAGCACATAGATTATGCTTTTCTACAGCAGTTCCTGGAGTAATCTCCAAAAATTATTTAATTATTTTTTTCTAAAATTCTGAAAATTAACTGGACTGGTTAAAGTAGCCACAAATAGCTGTACAGGGGTTCAAATTAGTATCTGATAGAGGCCACAAGTTATGGCAGATGCTGTTACCTCATCCAAAGGAATTGAATGCTGAAAATGATTTGGAATATGGGCAAAAAATGGATAGACAATACTGTTACATGTTCCTTTTTTCTGGTATGATGGATCGTAGCTTTTCGGGAGTAAATTGTGTCTTTTCCAGAGTGATATTACAGTATGTCATGCTGATAACCTTATCAGACTGCCCATGTCCGAGCCACTTTGAAAGGCCAGTGAGCACCAAGGGTGGTCTATGTTAGGCTTATGCGCTGGGGGACACATTCAATCAATTTATCTCAATGTTTTGAACAAGATAAGCCACCAATCAACCCAGCAACTTGGACCACTTGGTCACTTGTTATTCATAATTGACTTGCTTGCAGTTGCAGTGGCCAGAGTGTCAGTTTTGACTCTGAATTTCTTTCAGGTGTAAAATGCTGGAAGAAAAAAAAACAAAACAGAAGGTTAATGATTGTGATCTCATTATCTCAACCGTTCTAACAATTCCCTTGTGATCTAAAAACCTCCTGAAATAAAAAGTTCATCACAAGCTTGTGTGTCTGGCATCAATTTTCTTATCGGTATTTACATTTTAATCAGCTGATGGCACAACTTGAACATTTGGGCATGGATCAAAATTCTTTTGAGTGAGGATATTCTCACTTTATGATAATGAGGATATTTTTAAAATAAAAAAAAAATACAAATTTCAATAGATTGAAAATTATAGTTTTTTATTTGTTAATGTCCTAAAATTTGTGTTTTTCTTTATTTTTTCCTAGTATTTTCACTTTAAGAAAATAAGGATATTCTTATTAGTGAAGTGTCTTTTTTTGTTCGTGCTAACACGTTATTAAACCTTGCAATGTAATAAAGTTAAGACATACATGTTATTAAACTATACGTTTTAATAATGTGTTTGTATTAAAAACAATAAATGTGCTTGCATATATATATATATATATATATATATACACCAATAAGCGACCGGACGCGATGAGCCATTAAATTTATTCTTTATCATTAATTTTAATGACGCCATATAATCAATCAACGCAGAATTAATCCGGACCAAGAGTCGCATGATCCTGCTTTCCACCGATATACCTTTGGTGTTCTTTACCAACTTTAAGTTATTAATAATTTTAATATGTCGCAAAGACCAAGCTCGTAGATAATACTAGATCCTGATCTCGAAATAGATTCGATCAAGGAGAAGAGAATACAACCAAGACAGATCCTGGCCTTTGCTTCCAAGGAACGTACAGTTTTTATGGCAGATCTGATAAAGATCAGTCTGCTGGATGCTTTAGAAGAAATAAATGCAGAAATTTAAACATTCATAAAAATAAAATTATTACAATGCTTTATACAAATTACAAGTAAGAACTTACATGTAATCTTGAATCCGAATGCTTTGTAAAAGGAAAAAAATACAAGAAGAAAAGGAATATGATCTTAAGACAAGAAAGATTTCCTTGATGTCTTTTAGATCTCGATTCCTAGAGAGAGAGAAGAGAGAATTCTTTAGAGAGAAGATATGGAGAAGCTTAAAATTTCTTCCAGGAAAAACTTCTGTTTTGAACGTAGCCTGCATCCCCTTTAAATAGGCAGGGAGCCTTGGAGATAATGGAGAGCGGGGCCTTTTTCCTTTTCTTGAAATCCGGGGGTCCTGGACCCAGAGCTTTAGGCTTTAGACAGACGCGTGTGAGAATAGTTCTCGCACTCAATGCACAAAGCCCACCCAAGACTGATTACAATTTAGAGTGACCCAAACAGTGAAGAGACGGCCCCACTGTCAGGACCAATTGCTTTTGACAAATATTTTGGGTGAAGAGACATGTGCGCTCTCACTTGTGTCCAGAGGACCACCCAAAAAGACAAGGAGAACATAATTAAAGAGAATATTTACTTTACTCTTTTTTCTTTTTTTTTCTTTTTTTTTTTTTATATAACGGATCACCGATAAATACGATTTACAAACGGATCACCGATAACTACAACTTACAAAAATTACAACTTTAATGCTTTAGAGACGGGAGGATTCCGAAGCAGTCATCTTCATTGTCATCTCCCAAAGATATAAACGTCCAAAGAGACTTGATCCGACGAAATGGAGCTTGAAGGCTCGACCGTGGCAATTGCTCCATTACTTTGAAATATTCTTCTTCAGATTTGGCACTGGCCAAAAGTGATTGGGCTTTGGATTTTTGGGATAGAAAAGTTCCCTGGGCTTTAATATCTTTAATAGTGGGAGTCATCTTTGTAGATAGCCATTTTTGGACTATAGGAATGGTCAATTTTGACTGTTCATCAAATTTTGACCACCATTTTATTTTAAAGGTTCTTTGGAGGATAATTTGGGCATCTTGGTTTTGGTACCGAAGGTTCCACATCCATACCCAAGGCAGGAAGAAGTTCGTACAGAAACAGAGAAAATGAGAAAAACGTTTCTCTGATTCCATAGGTTCATAATGGGCTTTGAAAAGGTTTAAATAGTGTGTGGCGTTTGGGGTGAGGATTTCTGGGCTTGGCCCAAAATAGTTCCACCACTGTTGGAACCAGTTTGGAAGGCTTTGGACGGTTATTTTTGAATTAAAGAAAAATAATCATGAATGAGATTTCTTTGGGTTTTAAATAAAAAAGGTGTTAAACCAGGCCTGTTGGTAGTCCCAATAAGAAAAGGACTGGCAGTGGTTTAAACGGCTTTGGAAATTTAAAGGGAAGGTCTTTGTTTTGTGGAGAAGATCTCCCTATTGTTTTGGGCTGAGGACTTTAAGGATGGTTGCCGTAGCATAGGCAGGCTCAGAATGAGCTTCACTCAAATAAAAATCTTTGAATTTCACAGATTCTGTGAATTCCAAAATGCTTTGATAGTAAGGTTGGGGTTTTGATAAATCCCATGGTTTAAAAAACCAGCCTTTAGGAAAAAGCTTTGTAACTGCTTGAAAAGGATCAGTGTGGTAAAACTCATCTTCCATAGATAAAATATTTTGAAAATAGGTTTTATCATACCATTCTGATGTTTTCTTTGGAAGCTTTGTTTGTGATAAAACAATCTGGGAGGATGAACTTTCACCAGAAAGAATCATATTTTGAGAAGAGCTTTTTGAAATTTCTTTTGAAGTTTGCTCTTGGAGATTTTTAAAAGGGAGTTGGCTTTGGGAAATGAGAGGAATCTGTTCTTGAGAAACATTTTGTAAGGCGAGCATAAGCTCAGGGGATTTAGAGATGGATTTAATCCATTTATTTACCTGTTCCTGAGAGGCCAGGGCTTTAGACTGGGCTTCATCTTCTTCAATCATGTCAATCCAAGATTTTATGGACATGGCTGAAGATAATAATTTTTCTTTAGGAGGAGATGAGGCTTTAGAGGGTGTCTGGGACACAGGGTCTTTAGAGATCCCTTTTCCTTTGTCTTTTTTCTTTGGCGGCATTATCTGTTTTGAAGAAATTCCATGGTTAGAAAATCAGGGAGAGAATTTGTATCTCCTTTAATAAATTCTATCTCAAAATCAAAAATACTCAAAATAGCTTGCCATCGTGCAAAAATCTGTTTTGATGCAATGTTTTGAACATCCTTTTCTAAAACATGTTTTGCAGCTTTGCAATCAATTCTAAGTAGAAATTTTTGATTTAATAGATTACTTTGAAATTTTGAAATGCATAGAACAATAGATAAAATTTCTTTTTTAATGGTAGAATAATTTTTCTGGCATTCATTCCAATGAGCAGAAACATATTGAACTACCTGTTCTTTACTATTGTCTACTTGTTTTAGTATCCCACCATAACCTAAATCTGATGCATCAGTTTCAACAATTTTAGGTAATGCAGGATTTGCAAGAAATAAACATGGGATTTCTTTAACTAAAGTCTTTATCTGTTTTATAATATTAGTATGTTCTTCGGACCATGCAGCAGGATTCTTTTTTAACCTATCATGCAATGGTTTTGCTATCCTATTGACATTAGGACAAAAATCAAGAACATAATTTAGACTCCCTAAAAATCTTTGCAATTGGGTTTTATCAAGGATTTTATCAGGAAACTTGTCAGTAAAGGCAAGGGATCTTTCAATAGGAGTGATAGTTCCCTTTGAAATATAGTGACCAAGAAACCTGACTTTAGTTTGAAATAACGAAATCTTCGAACTAGAAATAGCTAAACCAGCTTTTCTAGTTATCAAATAAAAGGTCTTTAAATGCTTGAAGTGTTGATCTATAGAATGAGAGAAGATCAATACATCATCAATATAAACAATGCAAAATTCAGAATAAGGATTATAAATATCATTCATAATTCTTTGGAATTCTGAAGGTGCATTCTTTAAACCAAAAGGCATTACTGTCCATTCATATTGGCCAAATGGAACAGTGAAAGCAGTTTTATAACGGTCTTTATGATGAATTTGAATTTGCCAAAAACCTGACTTCATATCAAATTTTGAAAATATGAATGCAGAATGAAGTTTTTGAAGCAAATCTTTTTTATTAGGTATTGGATACCTAATCCATTTTAAAGCTTTGTTTAAAGGTTTATAGTTAATCACCAATCTAGGTGTTCCTCTTTCTATTTCAGAATTTTTATTCACATAGAAAGCGGCACAAGACCATGGTGACCTAGATTTGACAATTAAACCTTTAGATTCTAAATCTTTAATCTCATCCCTACAGTGTCGTTCTAAATCCATATTCATTTGGATAGGTCGTGCTTTTGTAGGAATTTTCTTTTCATCAAAAGAATTTTCATATGGCAAATCTACCATGTGTTGCTTTCTACCCCAGAATGCAGATGGTAAATTAGCACATATTTCATTTTCGATTAATTTTTAAAAATCAGAAATTTTTCTTTTTATATAGTCACTTTGGAGTTGATTATCAATTCTTTGTAGATTTAAGTCTTTCTTTAAATCAATTAAATCATTCTGTTTTGTTTTTATTAAAACATTGATTTTATTTTGATGAATAGAGCAAGCTTTTATAATGTTTAAATTTCTAGTTTTAGATTTTTCTATAAAAGGAAAATTTAATATTTTATCATTTGCTTTAAAAGATATATTGTTGTGATTAACAGTGTAAGGTGTAATAAGATTTATAAAAGATGTTCCTAAAATAACAATATGATGAATATCATTTGTTAATAGGAAAGATGTTTTAAAATCAAAACCGTTGTTGCGAACAGACGCATCAACTTTTGAAATGATTCTCAATTTTGAATTATTGGCGGTAGAAAGCTTTTCTTTAGTGCTTTTGTGAAATTTTTTTGGAACGACGTCGGCTTTAATGCAATTTAAATCAGCGCCAATGTCGAAAAGGGCAATGGTGTCAATTTCAAGTTCATCAGAAAAATTTAAAGTTATTTTTACCAAATATTTTCTGGTGGTGATTTGTTTTAAAACAAAAAGAAAATCATTGGGTATAGACTCAATGTTTTCAAGCTGTTGGTCGTTTTCATTTTCACCATCAGAATTTGAACTTTTATCAGAGTCATCCTGTAACAAAGATTTTTGTATTAAAAGTTGGATAGCTTCTGAGTCATTTTTCTGTTTTTCTTTTAAGTCTTTTATTTCAGATTTTATGTCTTTAATCTCTTTTTGGAGATCTTGAATATTAGGAACTGATTTCTTTGATTTCTTTTTATCAAGAATTTCCGTGAGATCATAAGTATTCCTTTTAATAATTGGTACTTTAGAAGTTTCTGGTTTTGATTCCAGAGTCTTTAAGAGTTTATCGAGATATTCTTTTTGAAGAATCGGGTCAGAAATATGTTTAACAAGTTCAAGAAAAGTTTCTTGTTCTTTTGTTAAAACATTGATTTTCTTTAAATAGGATTCTGATTCAGAATCACTATTGGTTGAAACAGAAGTATCAGAATCAAAATCATTTAATTCATTAACTTGTAAGGGATCACTGTCTCCTGTTAAGGAGAAATCTGATTCTGAGTCCGAGGACTCAATTAAAAGGGGGGCTATTTTAAAAAGGACTTCTTCCTCGAGACCTATCTCATAAAGTTTTTTATTAACTCTGCAAAATCTTGCAGTGTGTCCTTTCTGGTGACATTTATAACATGTAGCTTCCTTCTAATTGAAAGGGGTTTTTGGCTTGGCTTTGAAATCTTTCTTTTTAGAGAAATTGGGTTTTCTATAAGGCCTTGAAGGTTTCTTATGAAAATGCTGTTCTCTAAAACCAGATTTGAATTTCTTGTGATATTTAGAATTGTAATGTCTTTTGTAAGGCTTTGTAGAGCACTTACCATTACAATCTTTGGAAGTGGATGGCTTTAAAGGATCATGACCAAATTGTTTACAAAAACTACCTAATTCTCGCTTAGATTGTTTAAGCTCTTGTTTTAGGCGTTTCTGTAATTTGATATCCTGGCAAATCTTTAAACCCTCTTTGTTGACAAAACTGACTAATTCACTATAGGTGAGTTCATCATAAGGAATGCGATTGTCATAAAGAGTTTTAATGGAATTCCTGACTTTTTCTCCTAAGAAGTAGGTAAACCTGCAAGGAATTTTTCTTTCCATGTGGTATGGTTTGCATCATCTCTTAAGAAAAGTCTGGTGAAGAAAGTGGTTTTGTAATCTTGGAATTCACTAAGTTTTCTACATCTTAAGTTATGTAGTAACTCAGCATTTTTGTCTCTGAGATGAGACGGATCTCCGATAAAATGGAGAGATACAGTAATAATCAGGGTAGCAACAGCATCCTGAATTGGGTTACCATATTCATCAAGAATAGGTAATCCATCTTGATCAGTTTGGATAGAATTTAGGATTTCTAATTGTTACTGTTTAGTGAGAAGATGATCCCACCAACCTTTCAACTGACCAGTAAACCCTGCAATGAGAATTTCTGCAATGGCTTTGTCAGAAGTTCCTGATTGGGTTTTGTAGACATTAGCTGCCATGGTCATTTGTTGCAACAATCCTAGAATGTTGTACTCAGACATTCCATCAATATTCCACTCATAAACAGAAGATGCATTAAAACGGGATTGATTTAATGCACTAGGTCTGTTATCTATTGCTAGATCTGGTGGAGTATGGATGTTTGGGAGTGTCAATTCCCAATGGACTTTATTGACTTTAGGAGATGGTTCTTCTAAATCAGAAGAGGCTATGGAAGATTGATCATGTTCTAATGTTGCAACTCTGCTAGATTGCGGAGTGTCAGGAGCAATCTGGATTTTAATGTAGAGGAAGATACATCATTTTTTGACTCTTGAACAATCTTTTGACTATGTTTTGAAACCTGGAAAGGTTTGAAAATAGGTTCTTTAAGCTTTTTCAAAGAATCCGGTTTTGATGAATCAGATTTTGATGAATCAAAAGGTATTTGGATAGTTGACTTTTGGATCTGGCTTTCTATCCTAGTCAACTGACTTCCTATTGTATTTAGATTAGCATTACAGAAATTATTCTGTTGAATAATGCTATCTAAATTTTTCTCTGAATCATTTGGTTTTTGAACTTTGTAAGGAGATGCTTTGATTTAGATTGGAGGCTCACCATGATTAATGGTAATGCTCCGTAGAGGAGGATGTTCAGATTCAATGGTTCTATCAGTATCTGATAGATTCCATTCAGTGGTCTTTTTACGCATTGTGATTGGATTTGATTCTTTAAAAGGATAAGAAATGTTATTTTCTTTCGCATAAATCTCAAACCAATCAAAAAACATGATATGAACTTTATGCAAATTTACAAATTCATAATAAACCTCTTGGATTTCTTTTCTTTGGTTTAAGAATTGTTTAAAAAACCAAAGTCTCTTTTCTTTATTATTCTCAGAATAAAAATCTTTATGCAAAAGAGTTTTATCAAGCTCAAAATCTTTTTCAAGGGCATTAATAACATTTTCTGTTACTGCAGAAAACGTAGGAGAGGTTGGAGGAGAAGGTTCCTTCTCTTCCTGCTTTTGTTCTTGTTAACTACTGGTATAGATAGGATGAGGAATACTAGTAGTATAATCAACAGAACGTATAGAGGAACTAGGTATATCTGAAGTAGAGAACCTAGGTTGGCTTTGAAAAGGTAAATTTATAACAGAATGGACTTTTGTGAATTTTCTTTCCAATATTGGGATATTGGAACCTGAATCTTTATCAGAAGATGTAGAGAATCTTGATGGCATAGATCTTTTAAAAGATAATTTGACCTTGCCATCTGAATACTGAGTCACATTGTGCAACTCTGTATTAAGCTCAAATTGTTTAGGAATCACTGGTTGAGTGGCTCCTTCTAGAATCCATTCTTCTGGAAGGTTAATATCTTTCCATTGGATTGGTCTAGGTATGACCGTGTTTGCTTTGGATAAGTCAGTCTGCAAGAGAAGAGTTTCATCTCTTTTTGACTGGAATTTATGTTGCGTGTTAAACGCAGAGATCATGGCTTTATAGGATATTTTGAAAATTAGTGCAACTGGCACAGATCCTTCTAACATATGGTAATTATGTGTTTTGATCTGTAAAATCATGCTTTTCAAAATATTTTTATCTTTAAGGGAAACCGTTATGTTTGGATAACAGTCGAATGATATGGGTCCTTCTGACTAGATTGATCTTCTTGAGTAAGGAATCATCAAAGGAGATGAACCTCCCATCTCTGAGGACTGCAAGAATAGAAGTATTTAATCCTTCTTTAGTTAATGGCTTTATACCAACTTGGATCAAGCCGATATGAACATAATTGAAATTCTTTTCTTTTAATTTCTTTAATGATTTTTCAGAAAATAAATGAATTGTTTCGAAAGGATTTGAAAGAGTGATATCTCTTTCTTCTGTCTTTATAACATAATTAGTCTTTAGAAAATCTGTGACTTTCATTTTATAAATCTTATCTTTAGGAATCTTTGGTAAATCCCAATTGTCAATTGCTTTATTAAAATCTTCAATAATGAATTCTTCTGAATTCACCACGTTCTTTGAAACACTAGTTTTCTCGGAAGAAGAGCTAGAGAAAGAAGATGCTCTACAGAGCAAAGACTCCATGAGATGCAAAATTTTAAAAGACTTCAAAATATTTCTAAAAAGACAAAGTAAAATGTCTTAGGCTAAGAATTGGTCTTACTGCCCTTAATCAACACGTCGGAACTTACACCAAAATGCTACCTAAGCACCCGAAGGCAACCCTTTATCAGATTAGTCAATTTTTAATTTTGTTCAAATTTTAACACACACAAAATCTTTAAACTGTAAAACACACTACTTCCCCTTGGCTCTGATACCAATAAGGACCGGGATCGTGGAAAGTGTGTGAGTGGTCAAATTTTGATGAACAGTGGGAGATAATGGAGTCATCTTTGTAGAGACTCCATCAGTCTGCTGGAGTCAAATCTGATAAAGATCAGTCTGCTGGATGCTTTAGAAGAAATAAATGCAGAAATTTAAACATTCATTAAAACATAAAATTATTACAATGCTTTATACAAATTACAAGTAAGAACTTACATGTAATCTTGAATCCGAATGCTTTGTAAAAAGAAAAAAATACAAGAAGAAAAGGAATATGATCTTAAGACATGAAAGATTTCCTTGATGTCTTTTAGATCTCGATTCCTAGAGAGAGAGAAGAGATAATTCTTTAGAGAGAAGATATGGAGAAGCTTAAAATTTCTTCCAGGAAAAACTTCTGTTTTGAACGTAACCTGCATTCCCTTTAAATAGGCATCCCCTTCTGTTTTGAATGTATCTATATTTATATGTATATATTAAAGTTGAGATATATAATAAAGTATAAAAAAAATATAAATTTCAATAAATTAGAACCAGTATTTTCTTTTATGGTAGTTTCTTTTGGTCTCCATTAAAGAATTATTATTATTATTAGTAGTAGAAGTATTATTATTAACAATTGCATCAGCATCAATTATCACGGATTTCCCTTATTATATTAGTAGTTGGGCGGACATCTAATCTAATAATCAAACGTCTCGTGGTGCTTTCTTCCTTCCCGTGACTGATAATGAAGTTTGATTCATCTCGACCAACATTAAAAATCTGGGACCTATTTTGTTTCTGTAAAATTCGTCCACGTTATTTTTTGTATTTTGTTTTTTTTTTTTTCAAGGTTTCTTTGTCAGTCAATTGGTAAATTGATTTATCAACTGATTTTAAAGCTTATAATCGATAGATTTACACTTGATTGTGAATGAAATCCACGTGTACGGCCACCAGCGCCCGTGGCCACAGATTCCATTAAGACCCAAATCACTTATCCAAATCCAGTCTTTTCTGTGTAGACCACGTGGCAGAAGGACAAAGTTCTTAATATTATCACTGATTGAGAAAAAATTAAAAAAGAAGAAAGAAAACAAAGTTGAGTCTTTTAAAATTAAAAGTACGGCGCTGCTCTTCCTCAAGGGTGGGCAGTAAACGGCGTCGCTTTTGTTCTGTTTCAAAATGTTTCTAGTTGAGCTTCAACACTGAACAGTGACTCTAGTCTCCACAGCCGTGGGTGTCTTCATTTATTTTCAATTTTCTTTTTTTTTGGTGTAAAATAGCTTTAAGCTCAGTGCCTTTCGAGCGCGTCGGTGCACTCTTCCCTTAACTATTAATTATTAATTATTATAATAAAAAGTTTACAACCTATTTAAATAGTCCAAAATATTTTTAAAAAAAATTAAGTCAAATTTTAGGAAAATCTCTCAAGATTTTTATGAACACTTATGTGAATTAATTTATTTGAAAGTTTACAACGGCTCATTTGGTATGCCAATTGGATTGGATTAGATTGGACTGGATTTGATAAAATTGAATTAGATTGGACCGAATCTGATAAGATAAGATTGGATTGAATAATATTAAATTATATATAATACTATATTGTGTTTAGATTATACTATAAATAATTATATCTTGTGTTTGGTATGTCATGAGATTAGCTAGTAACTAATAATGCTTATATATTAATTTATCAAAATCATTTTAGATTTATTTTAAAATGACATGTAATATAATCTAACTTAAATCAATAATTATTGGTAAATTTACTAAAAAATATAAAATCCTCTCTTAATTTTTTCTTTTTATATTTAACATGTTATAGGTTTTAATCCTATGAATATTTGAGGATAAAGTCTTATCTTAGAAAATATAATCTCAGGGTCCTTGGGATGGAATTTTACCACTATTTGGGATTAAGCGGTGGGCTTGCTATCCTACCTTTACTTTTTTTACACCAAACATGATATAAGAATTATTTTACACTAAAATTATACAATCTCATGATATATAACTAAAACCATACAGAACCCAAGTGTAATATTTATATAAATATCACAATCTTGTAGCATTTGAAAATTTCTTTAAGGCCTAGTAATTTTTAAAAATTACTTTATAATAAAATAAGTAATGTTTCTATTGCTTTTTAGCACAATTTTTCGTCGTTTTAGACTAATTACTTAATTAGTCCATAACAAAAAGTCATATATTTAACGAGAAAATTCATAACGGCCTCAATAGATAATATTTACTAAAAAAGTATTTTAGCTTAACCATGATTGAAAAAAAATTCCGTAGCTTTACGATTGATCATAATTAAAATGACTATCTAAGACTATACAATAGTAATTAATTAGAAATACCTCTCTTAGATTAGCCACTTAGTAATAATTAATTAATCAAAACTAGTTCAATATAACAAACGAAACAAAATTAACCAATCCATAATTTTCTTAGCAATCAAACAGAATCATAAACCCACCAAACAAACAAATCAAGGCTAATTCAATAAACTCAACCATAATTAATTAATCAAGGAAAATAATCAAGTCTAGTTCAATAAACAAATAAAACAAAAATAAATTAACCATAGTTTTCTCAGCAACCAAATAGAATCATAAACTCAACAAATCAAAAAAATTAACATATCAACAACTTAATAAATCTATAAAAACATAAAAATTTATCTCGATTTTCGTCTTGTTCTTCTTATTTTAAGATGAATCTATGGTAGCAACTGATTTGAATTGATGTCAGTGGCTGGGAAAATGGATGAAAATCGAAGAGGGAGCTGTTAGATAGAGAGAAATCATGAGATAAAGTGATTTTAGGTTTTCATCTTTTTAGATTTTAAATAAGGGCAAAACTTAAAATTTAGAAATGTTATAGGGTTGCAAATGACAATTTGATTATTTTTAAGCTAAGAAATTAGAATTTCTACCTTTCAAAAAAGAATCTGAATTTCTTATTACACCATATATTAAATTTTTTATTGAAATTAAATTATAATCAATTTATTCCAACCAAACAAAAGAAACTATTCAAGATTTTAAATTCTCTTCCTTTCCCATCTCCTCTCTTGTCAACCAAACATGACCTCAAGTGATAAATTTATCATTCTCTTAAATTATTGGTAGTGTTTGTCTTTTATTCTAAAATATTTTTTGAACATATTTCTCATAATATTTTTCTCTTCTTTTTAACCATGTATTTCTTTTTCTTTTGACATATATTTAACTCATTGCTTGATTGTTTTCAAATAACGATTGATATTTTTATCTTGATATGGCATGATTAAATAACAAACCAATTGCTTGCTCCCTTTAAATGATTTCTATTTTTGAAAATTGAACCGCACTGAACCCAAGTAGTCACTTCAACAACCCGTCTTCTCACCTAAAACCACGCTCCAAAGAATCGCGTGAAGCCCACGGGGGCGCATCTTCACGAACTTCGATCAGACCATGGAAAAAATAAAAACGGTAAAAAAAATCACCAACCGAAACACCACAACGTGACCCTTCATCCCACGCTCTCCACCAACCAAACACACATACGCAAACGCTGAGCAAGAGGAAGAGCAGAAGCCAAAGCAGCTGAGATTATAATTTGACTTTCACTTCGACTTTTCACAATGGCGTCAATGGTCTCCACAAACTGCGCTCAATTCTCCGGCTTGCGCCGCTCATCGCCCGCACATTCCTTTTCACTGCACCTCAACTCTAACCTCCGCCTTCTCTCTTCTCGTAGACCTCGCCGTAGCAGCAGCGTTGTCGCCATGGCCAGCTCCAACAAGGTACTCAATTTTTTTCTTTTAAAAAAAAATTATATTTTCTTGTTTAATTTTTTCTAAAACTATTTTTTGAATGCAAGCAAGCATCATTTGTATAAATTATAATAGATCCCGCATCGGCGTCTTCTAATTTATTTGCGAGAGGAATTTTTTTTTTGGGGGGGGTAAGGTTTAAATTGCAAGCAAAATGTGGTTTTTAAATAGCTATCAATAGTAATAATACTTTGCCGCTTAATTCTAAAGCACTTTAAGATTCTGATTCTCTATAGGGAATCTAAACTCATTCGGTGATTTTAATTTAAAAAGCAATTTTGTGATGTCTCTACTTCAAAGGATGCCCTTTTTGCTTTTTGTTATATTGATTTTTTTTTTTTTTTTCATACATCCTTATATGCTACATATTGGCACATTTTTTCTGTTCACTAACAAATCTTCTTTTGTTTTTGTGTTTGCAGTTTTTTGTTGGGGGAAACTGGAAGTGTGTAAGTAGCTGTCTTTGACTAATTGGCTTGCTTTGAGTAAATTTGTTCTTCCATTGAAACTCTCTAGCTCTTAAAACAATATGGAATTGAAAATAATTACCATTTCAGAAGCATTTCACATTTACAATATGCATTTTCAAACCGTATTTGGCATGGTTCCGCAAAAGTCTCTTCTGCTTTTCTTTTTTGCCGGTTTTTGTTATTGCTACTCTAATGAGGTTACATGGATTTTGATAATTTATTTCTTTTCTCCATTTTGATTTTTTTTTTCATTGTTGTATTCTATAGAATGGAACAAAGGAATCTATCACCAAGCTTGTTTCGGACCTGAACGATGCAAAGTTGGAGGCTGATGTTGGTGAGATGATGCTTCTATTATCATCTTTAGATGCATATTTAGTTATAAGGTTTCACTGTGAACATTATGTTTGGGTTTATCTGCTTGTTGCTGACGTTTGCTCTATTTTGGAGAAGGATTTGGTTTGGGCTATACTAGTAGTAAATTCCCATTTGCAATTTCAGGTCTCAATGTGTCATAGTCAAGTATTTTGATTTCGAACCAAAAGTGTAAACCAGGTTTATTTCCACATAATTTTCTACAAAATGGCATGTAACAGTTGTACTTCCACATGTTTTAAAAAATGAATAAAGTTGGAAGTTTTCTTCAGTGTCCAACCATTTGTTTAAGATTGATTTTGTGTAGTGAGGGTTTGGCATTCTGATCATCAACAGAAAGTTTAGAAATGTCCCTTATATCTTGTACTCTGTTGGAGTTTATGCTATGTTAGTAAAAGTTTAGAAAGCACTTAATGGTTTATTCTTCTTTTGAGTTTGACAGATGTTGTGGTAGCGCCTCCCTTTGTTTACATTGATCAAGTGAAGAATTCATTAACAGATAGAATTGAGATAGCAGCTCAGAACTCTTGGGTCGGAAAAGGTGGAGCATTTACAGGAGAAATCAGGTAGCCTGCTGCTCTTTGGTGGGCATGTGGGAATTGTTCATAGTTCTGTGACCCTTGATGTAATTTTTTTATTGTTAACTTTTTTTCTTTATTGATGCTGATTTGAAGGGGGATTACTGTCAGTGGACAAAAATTTTTTGTATGCAGATCTAGTGTTAGAACTAACGATGCTTCACTAATAGGATTATATTTTTTTTCTAATAGTGTTAACGTGACCATCCAGCATGAGCTGTTTTCCTTGTTGTTAATTTAGGGTTCTGTTCATGATGTGGCGTGCTGAATTGACTTTTGGCGCTGGGTTCTTCAGGTTTCTTGTGTACAAAGAATGAATATGAAGGTCATGACATTTTTTCCTTAACTATAATAGTGTCTAACATCTAACAAGTATCGTTAGTACCTATGTTTCCGTTGACCAACCTTAGAGGTGCATCATTTCACTTCATGTGAATTTTGCTCATTCTATTATGATTTCAGTTTTTATCATCTATAGAGTTGTTTCATATATGGGCTCTCCTTGATGTGGTAATGTAATGCGTGATATTTGGTTTTGGTTATTATTGCACTTCTACTTGCCTCTTCTTTATGATAACTGTAATCTGTTTTCTAGTGTGGAACAACTGAAAGATATTGGCTGCAAGTGGGTTGTTCTGGGGCATTCTGAGCGCAGACATGTTATTGGTGAAGATGATCAGGTGATGATTTTGAAACTTTGTTCTCGGAGATTTGCGATAACATATGACTGTTGGTTTTTCTTATTGATTAGCTATATTTAAAATTTGACTGAAAAATTATCAACTTCAGTTTATAGGGAAGAAAGCTGCCCATGCCTTGAGTGAGGGACTTGGTGTCATAGCTTGTATTGGGGAACTGTTGCAAGAAAGAGAAGCAGGGAAAACTTTTGATGTGTGTTTTCAGCAACTTAAGGCCTATGCAGGTGATTTGAAGCTGGTGTTTCTTTTCTCATGAATAGTAACATTCAATGAGATTATATTGCGAAAATAAAAGGACTGTATTGAAACTTCAGCAACCTCCATCTTGTGCAGATGCTATACCCAGTTGGGATAATGTAGTCATTGCATATGAGCCTGTATGGGCTATCGGAACTGGTAAAGTGGCCACCCCCGAGCAGGCTCAGGAAGTACATGCTGCTCTTCGCGATTGGCTTAAAAACAATGTCTCAGCAGACATTGCCATTAAAACACGTATTATCTATGGAGGTACTTTATTTACTGCATCTTTTTTCTATATGTTTATTTGTTTGCTTGCTGCTGCTGAAAATAGTTCTTTTATATACAAAACGTTTGTTGCCTTATCGTGTTGTAATGTATGTTTTTCAACTGTATCATCAGAGATGAGACTTGATTATACTTATTAGTAAGGATACTTTACAGTCAGCTGTTGTGATTTTGTAGCTTTTTGTCTGATAAATTTGTTACCTCTGTGTCATTTACTTGGAATTAATTACAAATAAAGATTGGATGTAATGTTTTTGTTCGGCAGCTTGTTATGTTGATCGGTTGAAATAGTTAGGTTGGTTTTTTTTTTTTTTTTGGTGGTTACCTTGTCAAGATTTCTTCAAACTTGAAACCGGAATGGATTGTTGTCCTTTCATGTTAGAAAAATCGATTTTATCTTATTCATGGGAATTGGCATTCAGTCCTATGGTATGATGAAAGCCATCATTTTCCATTTGAACCAAAATCCTTCGATAGCGGTGGTTCCTTAAGTGTATTTGTTTTACAGTGCTTGTTAAGGTGTTCAGATCTCCTTGATAATGCTGATTGTTGATTGCCTAAGTTAAAAAGTCTAATGACCTCTGAATTCCTTTTACAGGGTCAGTAAATGGAAGCAATTGTGCTGAACTTGCAAAACAAGAGGATATTGATGGTTTTCTGGTTGGTGGTGCTTCCTTGAAGGTTGGTTTCTCCAGTATTTTTGTTTCAAAATTATATTCATTAAAGCTGAAAATATTTTGCTGTGGATAATTCAGAACACTTCCTACTTCAATGAGTTAGTGCAAGTGGTAATAGTGTGCTTTTTGGTGATGCAGGGCCCAGAGTTTGCTACCATTGTCAATTCTGTAACATCCAAGAAAGTAGCTGCTTGATGTATAGACCTGTTTTGTCAAGATCAACCAATAATGGGCTAAGAGAATCTATATCAGTTTAAAGCTAATTAGCGTAACCAGCCTATGCCCTTGCTATGTTCAACGAAGTTTTGATAGTTTATTTTTTTGTTTCTCATTCCCCAAATCCGATTCCTTCTGTTTCTCTATTGTGGGCTGAACTTGTTTGATACTGGAAAGGACAACAATATACGGTTATGTTGATGGCACCGATTCCATACATTTTGTTTTTTGGTTTCCTGTCACGACACAATACAGGGTTTACTAATAAAATCTCAGCATCTTATGTTGCTTATTCCTGAGCATTCTGTCATTTTACCCGTTTGACACTATTATCTTCGGTGCTTACCATTCTCTCTCATGTGCCATTCCAAATCCAATATTCAAAAGATCGGAGTTAGCTTCTCTATTATGGAACATGAAAAGTGGTCGTTGCTTGCTTGTGCACTTCGTCACCATCAGCGGACCAGCGGATATCTAGGCAAATCTTCCATGGACCTCCATCTTCCTGCAAGTCTACAGTGCTAGCACCAAGTTCTGTGCTGTTATGGTTAGCATGCTGGGGGTGGAGTCATCTTTGACGACATGTTTGATAAGTTTCCACTTCCCCCCACCAAAACTAAAACTTACGTAAGCATAAACATTTGATATGCGACAAATAGTTCATCTGAGAAAGAGAAGTGAGAAACTTCTGGACCGTCATTTTGGAAATTGATTTAGTCAATACAACGGTGGTCAAACGATGACTTTTGTTTGCATCCATAGATATCGGCTCAAATGGGCACTCTTTTGTTAAAAAATTCATGTCAACACCTACTTTCCATTGTATAATGCTATATACTTACATAATATATGTGGTAATGCGTCACTCACTTAGCTTTGGTACCCGTGGCCAAATAAGAAGAGGCGGAAAAGGATACATTTACTATAGATGATGAATGCATTTACTGTAGATAATGATGAAGCTAAGGAAGCTTCAATGCTGTATTTAGTACGACAGTGGAAATTCTTGTAAATGGATTATGAGCTTCAAATGTTTTTGCATTTTTATGAGTTGACTCTAGAATAACACTACAGCTGGAGAGACAGTACCTGTCCAATACAAGAGATGGCTGAAGCTGCAGTGCTCTATGCTGTGCAAAGACTTTCTGATTTACTAACTCAAGAAGCAGTGTTCTTGCAAGGAGTGAGAGGTGAAGTCCAGTGGCTGCAAAGAGAATTGACAAGAATGCAAGGTTTCCTGAAAGACACAGATCAACAACAGGACACTGATGACGGAGTTCGCCGCTGGGTATCTGAAGTTAGAAATGCCGCTTACGATGCTGAGGATATTGTGGACACCTTCATGGGCCAACCAGCTGATGGAGGAGGATTTTGGGCTAGTTTGAAGAAGTATGCTTGCATATTAAACCGAGGGGTGAATCACTATGGTGTTGGGAAGGATATAGAAGCACTGAAGGGGAGGATTATTGATATTTCTCGTGGTGCAGAAGCTTATGGTATCAGAGCCATCAGCTGTGCAGAAAGGAGCAGAAGCTTGACCGAGCGATTCAGGCACATTAGAAGGACCTCCTCTAATGCGGGCAACGAGCACGTTGTTGGTTTTGAAGAGAATACAAAGATGTTGATCAAGCAGCTTCTTAAGGATGAGCAGCAACGTTTTGTGATCTCAATATTGGGCATGGGTGGCTTGGGCAAAACGACTCTTGCTCGAAAGCTCTTTAACTCTACTGATGTAAAAGGAGGATTTGATTGCCGTGCCTGGGTTTGTGTAACTCAGGAATATACAACACGAGATCTTCTCCAGAAAACAATAAAATCCTTTCAGAAGCCCAAAATAGAGGATTTGGAATTGATGGAAAGGATGACAGAAGAAGACTTGGAACTGCATCTTTATGAGTTCTTGGAAGGGCGGCGATACTTGGTGGTCATTGACGATATATGGCATAAAAGTGCCTGGGAGAGCTTAAGAAGAGCCTTCCCAGACAATGGGAATGGAAGTAGAATCGTAATTACCACTCGCAATGAACCTGTTGCTATGATCACAGATGAGAAGAACTTCGTTTTCAAACTTAGATTTTTGAATCAAGAGGAGAGCTGGAAATTGTTTTGTAAGAAGGCCTTTCCAGAAACTGCCGATGGTCAGGCAACTGTCTGTCCTCCTGGGTTAGAGAAGTTGGGAAGAGAAATGGTGGAAAAATGTCGTGGTTTACCACTTGCAATAATAGTATTGGGTGGGTTGCTATCAAGAAGAGAGCCTCATGAGTGGCATACGGTGAAGAAC
Source organism: Citropsis articulata (assembly GCA_030449925.1). Classification (NCBI taxonomy): domain Eukaryota; kingdom Viridiplantae; phylum Streptophyta; class Magnoliopsida; order Sapindales; family Rutaceae; genus Citropsis; species Citropsis articulata. Next base: position 4,420,950 of record JASUUH010000137.1, on the reverse strand, counting down.
CACCTATGGTGGCATTTGACACAAGATTCAGATCATGTTTCACCTATACTAGCCTTGAGCTACGATGAACTGCCGTATCAGTTGAAGTCATGCTTTCTGTATTTGAGCCTTTTTCCTGAAGACTCTTTAATCGACACAGAAAAACTAATCCGGTTGTGGATAGCAGAGGGTTTTATTCCACAGGAAGAAGAAGATATGGAGAATGTTGCTGAGGAATACCTGAAAGAGCTCATCGACCGAAGCATGATTCAAATAGCTGAAAGATATTTGGATAAGCTCAAGACATGTCGGATCCATGATTTGATACGAGAACTTGCAATCAAGAAAGCCAGGGCATTAGAATTTCTTGATGTGTATGATGGGAAAGTAAATCTATCTTACTCTTCTACATCATTGACTCGTAGACAAGTTATTCCTTCTGGAAACATGAAGTATGTTTCGTTGGTACATTTTTATCCACGGCTAAGATCACTATTGTTTTTCAATCCTGATCGCGAGTCAATCACCATAAAGCATCTGCAAACTATATGCTCAAGACTTAGATTTCTAAGGGTGCTAGATTTGGAGGATACTAGAATTGAAGACAGTGGAAAAGTTTTGAGGTTGCCTGATTCGATAGGAAAACTGATTCACCTGAGGTACTTTGGGTTCAAATGCAGTAGCTTAGTGGAGTTCCCACCATCCATTGGCAACCTGCGGTGCCTAAAAACCATGGTTGCCACTGGTAACTCTTGCTGGAAGCTGCCTTTTCAGATAAGTAAGCTTCATCAGTTAAGACATCTCATAGCTCGTCCTCTTGGGCACCTTCAGTTTAGTACATTAACAAGCCTCCAGACTCTGAAGTACGTAAACTTTCAACAGTGGGATGCGGTTGATGCAAGGAATTTAATCAATCTTCAAGAGTTGGAGATACGTGAGATACCTTATACAAATATGAATTTCATATTGCAAGTGAATAGCCTTCGGAGTTTAACATTGCAGACAGACACAGCCTTTAATACGCTGCTTCCCCTTTCTCGTTGTCGGAATCTCATCAAACTGAAGTTGGAAGGAAAAATCAATATTCTACCGAGAAGTAGTGATGAGTTTCCACCAAATCTTTCAGTCCTGGTCTTATACGGTTCATTGCTCAAGGAAGACTCTATGCCAATATTGGAAATGTTGCCGAGCCTAACAATTCTTCACCTGGGAAATGATTCCTTCTCTGGAAAGAAAATGGTCTTCTCCATGGCAGGTTTTCCTCAACTCCAAGTTCTAAGACTTTCTTGGTTGCGCTTCTTAGAGACATTAGTGGTGGAGTCTGGATCTATGCCTAGTCTCAAATATTTCAGCATTGAAGACTGCAACAACCAATTGATGGTCCCAGAAAGGTTGAGAATGCTCCCACTCCCCCAAGAATGGTGATACCACACTATATGCTTGTTCTGTGAGTCATCTGACACTTACCGTCATATAGACAACTTTTATATTCTCTAGAGTATGCTTTTTTTTTAAAAAAAATAAATCTATATATAATATTTTCAATTTGAGATATATTGTAATTGTTTGTCTTCATCTACTCATGTTCCCTTGTTATTCTTGAATGCAAATGTTTGCATATAGTTTCCATTTGCAGAAAGCTTGCATCTAAAGTATCCATGCCTAAGTAGTTCATTCATTTTCTACAATGTGTTAGCTTTGAGCATACTTTACAGAAGGTTCTGGTGGTTTTTGATGTCACCGGGATTCCTTGACAATCATGCTCACAGCAAATTTCCAGTCAAACATTGAGCGATTGACTAGCTATTGATGCCTAGATGCAGCCGGCTCATGATTTTGATTCTCCTATGATTAAATATCCTCTAGTTCAATCAAAGCAAGATGTTATTTTTTTTTTTTTCAACTTCTTATTTATATACACACACACATTTGAATCAATTTTTGTGCCAATGTTGTTGGTCGTAATATCATCTAACAGAATAGAGATTCAATACTGAGCTGAAGTTTTACTGAACACTAAATCAATAGTTATTAGATAAGATAAATAAAAATAATAATAATTTAAAACAATTTTAATTATGACTCAGTGTTTAGTAAAAATTTAGCTCAACACTGAATTCTAATCTAATACAATAAGATTTAAGACAAAAATCAAATGTACTGAAATAAAGCGTGATACAAATTAATGCCAAATAAAAAATCTACTGAAGAAGCAAGAAAACACAAAAAAAAAAAAAAAAAAAAAACTCTTTTACCAGATTACTTTTCTTCACTTCTGTTTGCTTGTACTTCACTTCAAAAAGCCTAATGATCTGGCAATGCCATGCAATTACCTCTGATTGCAATCATTTAATATGGCATCAAACACTTGAGTGAGCATAAATCCAAAGAAAAAGTTCTCCAGTGAGCCTCTACACTCAAAGCATTTATTCCAAAGTAAACTTCCTATGAAAGCACTTTGAGCCTTGAACCTCATATATTAAGCACTTAGAGGACAAAGAGAAACAAACAAGCAAAACAATGGAGTGGTTCTATCCCCGAAGAAGAAGAGGACCAGAGTGGAAACAAGGCTGGACAGGCCAAACCTTGGCCTCAGTATCTTCACCACCACCAGCATTACTCACAATTTTTGGCATTGTTATTATTTTGCTGGGGCTATCTCGTTACACAGGCTTCAAGGCTCAGTTGCACGTCACAGCAATCAACCTTCAGCTATTCCTCATCTTCCTGGCATTTGTGCTGATATTCATCATAGCTGCATATTCGTCAAGTGGAAGTTACAGCTTTCGGCTTCCGCGCCTCAACGGCAGTGGAGGGTCAATGCAGCAGGGACAGGGTGGTGGTGGTGGCATCCCTTGGGGTGTTGCCACGTTGTTGGTGGTTCTTTTGGTGTTGCTTTCTTATCAATCTTCATTTCATTCAAAATGGTTTGGAGGAAGTTAGTATATAAGTAGTCTTTTTTTTTTTTTTAATTGAAATATACAAGTAGTTTTTTTTTAATAGAAACATACAAGTAGTTAAAGGCAAAGAAATAAGAAAACTACTATATGTATGAGGTGTTATTAGATTTGATCTTGGAATCTCTTTCTGATACATGTAATGCTTTATGTATTGCGTGGCTTTGAAAGGAAAATATGTTATTAAAATAAAATTAAAACATTTTGTATTTTAAACATTCAATATAGATTAGTTGTATATACGAAGCAAAAATTTAAAATAAGGGTAATTTTTGGATGCCTCCCTTGAGGTTTGGGCTCGCTACACTTGAGAGAAACTATGAATATATTGATATATAGCACCCCTGACGTGTATGACTATTAAGTTTGACCGTTCACTGACTTTGAAAGTACCAGAATACCCACGAGCTAAATAAGATTTGACACACTGGAAAAAAAAAAAAAGAAACAGTTTAAACCACCCAAAATAGGAAATTTTTTAATAACAAAATCTAAATTAACAAAAATCATGAAACATTCCTTTTATTACTTTTTTTTTGCTTTTCTTAATTTTCTTAGAAATTAAACTAAAGTAAAATAACTTTTTTTTATTATTCAAATTCAACCAAAAATTGCTTTAAAAAATTTCTTTCCTCAATATCCTCAACCTATTAAAATTACCACAAAAATTCAATTTTGTCTGCCATCAGCCTCATCTAATTCCCAATTCCATTCGAATCCAAATATACCTCCCTTTAAATCCAACCCATTTGAATCCAAAGTCCATGCTTCTCTTCAAATCCAATTAATTGGACTCCAAATTAAACCCCTGTGAATGCAATTCCCCATAATTCGCGCTCTTTGATTTCACAAAATGAGTTTGAATCTGAATTAGCGCCTTATAAAGCTCCATGGCGTGAATCAAGGTAAAGTTTTAAGAGTTATAATTTTGATAATTGGCCAAGAAACTAAAGCCAACATTAGCAACACTACCTCCAACACCAACATCAATAACAACAACAAAACAAACACAAAAAGAAAAATAAAAAAGAACACTGTAGAAAAATTAAACAACAAAAAGGAAGTTGGTTGGCCAATACTCATTTATTCAACTTCTATCATGGTGGCGATTGGTGTGGTAGATGCGGCTGTTTTTATGCCTTGGCATAGGTAGAGTGTCGACAAGTTGGGAGGAGAGGAACACATGTGGCTTGGGGTTTGCTGGCGAGCAGCGGTTCTGCTACGATTCATGAGTGTTGGCTAGCGACAATGTCAAGGGTTTCGAAAGTTAACTAAGACGGCGGCGGCTGGGCTTTGTGCTTGTATGGTGGTCTCTAGGGGTTACGATTAGTAGGGGTTGAAGGCAACAATGGTGTTTTGGATTAGGTGATGATAGTTGCGGCTATTGATGAAAAAGAAAAGAGGAAAAGATTAGGTTTTATTGAATTTTTTTAATTGATTAATTACTTTACTGCCCTTAATTACCAAACGGCACCTTAACGATTATACACGTTATGGGTGCTATATGCCAATATATCCAAAATTTCTCTCTGTGTGGTGAGGCCAAACCTCGGTGGAGGTATTCAAAAATTAGCCTTTAAAATAATTATCCCTTTTTCAGCTAGTTAATTTAAATTGAGACTCTAAATGTAAAGTGTAAATTACTCTTTATATCTTCATCCCATTCTTGAGGTCAAGGATTTGATTCGATCTCATATGATTAATGAAGATTAACCCCACATGCTCCATGAAAATTAATTTTCTTTCAAACATTTGAAACATTCAGTCCAGTTTTGTGGCTCAGGTTAAGTTACAGTCCTTCCGACTGTCTAGCTAAATTAGGAAGTGGCTTCACCCCTGATTCCATCATATTACTTATATTTGACTGAACCGTAAGTTATAGTAACTGAAACTTAACTAGAGCCCAGTTTTATAATTCTAACGGTAATGCTAGAGCCACAGATTGATTCATACAGACAAAGTTTTAGTACCTAAGTCTACCTAACATTTGCTTTCAAATATACGCGTTAACATAATCTTTGCTTAGTTTATTCATCTCCATATGATTACAACTCCTTGAAAGGGCCGAAAGAATTTGGTGGGTAGTATTGGGATTCTACTTTCTAGCTACCCCACAGGCACTCTTGTCTCGATGGGTCATGCGTGGCTCCAATAAACCATTGGATCACGAAGCACGTGGTAGGTTCTAGTAACCGAAAATTTGCTGGTCACACTTTAAAACAATCTTAATGCTGCCCTGAGTTGACATTTTGGACACTTACAACACAGAGCCTAGCTAGGGAAAGCTTATTTGGGAATATTTATTAGTCATTGCCATTTGTGTGAATCAGGTTTTGGTTGGGACCAAGAGTTGTGATATGGGTGATGGATCTCTTCTGCATCCAATAATAACAATAATAATATTATTATTATTATATTAATAATATCTTGGACTCTTTAACATCTCTAACATTTTGTGGCCACTGAGAATTTGCCACTCTTTTTCATTTCATTAAAAGCCACCCACCCACTCCTTTACTTTTTGCCATTATCGTTTTCTTTAATTGACCATTTTGCTTGAATCTCAAGTGAAAGTGAGTGATTGCTTGTTCTTTTGCAACAATTATTACTCCCGAGAAACAAAATAGTTTCTCCAAAAATTAACGGAAGTTTCTTTACATTTCCTCAGTTTTCTCATCAACCAAACAAGGAAAATATCAAAACCAACACATAAAAAAAAAACAAAGATATAATATACAAAATGCTTTAATATCATTAAACATAACTCACTCTATATATCAAAACGAAAAGCCCAAATCACAACTATATACAAACCATATTCTCTGCTATTTACAACTGTATATAATATTGAACAATTACTTATGTGTACTGATCAAAGTAACATATCATTTTAGTATTACATACCATATATGTATGCATATAGAGTATCAAACAAACCAGCTATCAAGAAATCTAGATTGGTACTGCACAAGAATGAGGAGCAACACAATGAAGGCAGCCACACCCCACGGCGAGCTCCCCTCCGACGGCAGGTTGTGAGTACGCCGGCGTTTGTCCCAAGGAGACGAGGCATAGAACATATCTGCACTGTCCCACGATGACAGCCAACGAACAAGGAATATTAGGAGTACGGGGGTAGCAAAAAGAATCCAACTCAATTGTTGTTCAGCACTCTCAAAGAGTGACTCATAGCTGAAGTACGATGATATGCCGAGAAGGATTAGTGCCACCGCTATGATTAGGAGTACTGGATATGGTAATGGACTCAGAGTGAATGAATCAAAGATACTGCTTCTTCTGTACATCTTCGCATGCGATCTTTTGGTTTTTGTTGATTAAGAGGGTTTGAAGCTTTTATGTCAGGTTGAGGTGTGGGGAGTTTATAGCAAGAAAAAGTTGGTGTTTGATTTGGTGGGTTGCCAACTAGAGAAGTAAGTTGAATTGGGTGATTTGTGATCTCTTGATTGACTTGATATCATGAGCATTTTTTATATCACCAGTTTTTTTTTTTTGGTATATTGAGTTAAGTTTTATTTATTTATAATAGTGTAAGATTAAAATTTAATTTAATCATATATTATTTCGACATAAAATTTAAATTCAGCAATAATGGTATAATTTTTATACTCATTATTAGGGGTGGGCATGGGTTGGTTTGGGTTGAAATTTATGTCAACCCAAACCAAACCATAAAAGTTTGGATCCAACCCAAACCAACCCATTTGGGTTTGGTTTGGGTTTGGTTTGAATTTTATTATTAAAATATTTTTTATTTTCATAAAATTTAATTATATCAAAATTATAATAATTATTAATTGTTATTAATTATTAAATTGATATCAAAATATAAAAAAATAGTGGATAAAAATTATAAATAATAAATTTTACAATAACTTAATCCTTGAATTAAATAATACTAGAAAATTAAAATAAAGTTTAATCACAAAAATTATTATTTCTCAATAAATAAGAATGTACACTCTAATAATAAATTTTCACAAATATGACATTAACTATCTAATAATAAATTTTGGTACTTGTTTATATTTATCGTTTTGGTACTTTTTAACGTTATGTTTATCGCTTATATCTTAATTTTATTTACATTATGAAATTATATAGTTTGTATCTTTATGTTAATTTCATTATATATAGTGAAAGTTTTTTGTCTGTAATATAGGATTACATTCGATTATTATCGACAAAAATTATTTAATCGCGTATAAATTCCACTTGAGTTATTATTTATCACTAGTAGAATCTCGATCTTGATCTTCGACGACGCCAAGATTTTGTAAATAAGAAAAAAAATTCACTTATTTACAACAACATTTATTTAATTTAAATTTATTTTTATACGTTATTTTCTTTTCTAATCATTGATAATCGATCACACCACAAAATTAAATGATGACCTTTCACTTATTTATATTCTTTTATTTTGTTTTATTTATTTTATTTAAAATTTTGAGTATTGGGTTTTGTCATGCATAATCCCGTAATGAAATGGTTTTTATATAAAGCCGCGTCCAATTTCATAATTCAAATTTATTTGGTTTGAGTTTGGATAAACCCATGGGTTGTGGGTTTATGCCCACCCCTACTCATTATGGTGTTTTGAAAAAGTTGAATGAGCGAAAATAGATAGTATTTTAATTGGTATTAAAATTCTCTCTCTTTTTTTTTTCTTTTCTTTGAATCTCTTTAAAAAAGAAAAAACCTCGAAAGAGGAAAAAAAGAAAAAAAACCTTTTTTTTTTAATTGATGACATCGAGGGAAGGAAATAAAGAAAATAGTACATGAAAGAAGGGGGGGGGGGGGGATTTTTGATGGTCCCACTAATAATATAGTCTCATATTGGGGCTATTGATTTTTCAAAAAATAATGATGCAATAATAATTAGGGCTATTGAAAGCTAGTCCACTACTGCTAACCCCACATCCCACTTTGTCTTTAGCTTACAAAATATCATTCACAGGATGCATTTTGAACGATAGAATAGAAGATGCCATCATTTTCAATTACTTTATAATATTTGATTAATAATAAAATAAAAAATATTAATAACATATATTTTATAAAAATAATAATATAATCATAAATTTTTATATAAATTTATTTTGTATAAATTAATGTGATATAATAAAATTAATAAAATTAAATATTTCTTAATCTATATAATTTATTTATATTATTTTATATTTTTATTTAATTAATAAATTAATATCACATTAATTTATATAAAATAAATTTATATAAAAATTTATGCTATATCAACACTCATTTTATAAATAGGTGATGTTATGGGTGAGATTGGATAAGATCAGCAGACTTGGGGGATTTTGACTAAGTATTAAATGCTCTCTCTCATTTCTTCTCCGGATCTCCCTGGTGCGATGCGCCGACGATTGGTGTTAAACATCAATAAAATGAAGAAAAATAATAAAGCTTTCAGATTTCTCAAGTTACTTTGGCCTTCTTGACTTAACATTTGGGCAGTCAAATCCTTGCCTTCATCATCATCTGGATACAAATAAAATTTTCTTCAAAACAGATAACAATGTTGTAAGCATACTCATTATCTTCTTGCAGCATCCTTAAAATAATGAAGGTATCAATAGATTATCAATTATAAGCCAAGTTTATCGTCTAAAAAACCAATCTGCAAATTCTATAAGCCAAGTTTATTGTCTAAAAAACCAAACTGCAAATTACTAACATTGATAAGCAATTTACAGCTACAAAATTATATATACAACTTGAAAAGAATCGGTTGCATTGAAGGAAAGAGCAATCCATGTTCATATACTTTTTGATCAACCTAACGCCTCAACTCTCTGCTATCAGACTCTCTACTCCCTTTACCAGTAACCTAACCTACAGATAACTCACTTTGCTACAACATTAATCAATACACAGTTACCCGTCGTCACAACAAATTTTGGTAAAAATCTAGTCACCTGCCAGGAGCTGAATGGGAAAACTAAAAAACCACAAGCATCGTGTCTCCACGAAAACATTACTATTTCACAATGCTATTCAAAGGTGTTAGAAGGATTGATGTTCCCAAAATCATATTTTCCAATCTGTTCCACCAGAGGCAAATCAGACCTTTCCTTCATATTTGAAATTCAGTTTGTAATCATGTTGCAAAGATGCTAGTGTGTTTCTGCAAGGACCCTCTGCGAAAACAATGACATTGCAAAAAAGTTAGATACAGAGCAAAGATGTCCTTTACGTGAAGCATTTTAAATCCTGGTAATCTCAAGATAGCTTACCTCCAAAAACGGTATGAAGATATTGAAGATCATCTGCAGAGCAAGCATCTATTAAAGCATAGACACCTGGTTTCAGAGCTTCGTCTATCTCCCTGCCAATTGATTAAGAAGGGGGTCAGCTTTGTTGTTGCACAAGGTCTAGCATTTCATATCAACAAAAGAGAGAAATATTAACATCATGATAATGAAGATCAAAAAGACGCTTAATGGTACCTTTTGATGCCAGACTTAAGGGGACCACAACCTGAATAAATCCATATGTAATTGGATAAGAACTTGAAAGAATGCTGGCCAAAGACATCTTTTTGCTGTCTTAACTGAAAAATACATAGAAGGAATTGTAAATTCAGTAATTCAGTGTCAATTGCTTCTTGTTTTTGAAATCAACATCACATTAATGCCAAATAAAACTAGGCAGAACTTGACTGTCAAGAAGTAAGAAGGTGGAGGAACATAGGTAGCTTGTCCTCCTTGGCACCTTCTACATCCAACAAATGCCTATCCAAAATGGAAGCAGAGTAGCTTTGTTTGAATATATATATATATATTTGCCAAAGCAACATCACTCACCTCTTCATAAATCCTTCGTAGAAAACAAGCACATTTTACACCCTCCTGTACTTTCCAAGAAAAATAACCTTTTCTGACCACCCAATCAGTATCCACTGTCTCCAAGCAATGAAGAAGAACACGTACAGATTCTTCAAGTAGAGCAATGCACCGCTCAGACTCACTGAAATTTAGACAACAAATAAGAACAGAGTATAGTACCTAAATTTAGGAGAGGATGGGAGGGGAGAGGGGGGATTGGGGAGGGGGAAGACCCTGAAAGTTAAATAGAGACTTTACAAAGAATATGCAGGGCAACCAAGAATCAAAAAATCAACAATTTAAAAAAGGAGATTACCACATATTTGGTAAGACGTTTAGCAGGAAAGACATTAAACTAGGAAACAGATGAATCCACAAAGAAAATGCAAATCTTTCAGTTCCGCAATTGGCTAACCTAGTCTACCAAATGAAATAAAAAACTTGACATCCTTTGAAATCAAGCCAAACTAATAACATCATCCTTCCTACTAAGGACACCTTAAAGTCTTTTGGGCCTTGGATTTAGTCAAAACCTGTACAAAAAGAGGTCATTACAGGAAGTATCCAGTGTAGCTGTGTAGGTACCCTTTTCAATGCCGGAAAATGAAGAGACAAGTAATCATTTGTTTATCAATTGTACAACAGAGCCAAGAATTTGTGGCGTTAGTCTGGGTTCTTGTGACTCCTTGCTTGCAAAGAACACATCTACTTTTCGGAAGGGAAGGAAGCCAAAACTCTTGGAAAGTATGCAGTTCTGGCTCTAATTTGAACTAAGGCAAGGTAGAAACAACCCATATTTTAAAAATAGATGAGGGGAAAATATCAGTTGTATGTATTATGTAGGATAATTCGTCATTTTACTTCACTCTGAGCCTTGGTCTCAAAACAGTTTGAGGATACATCTTTTTCTTTATTCAACTCAAGTAGGGATGATTCTGGGTTAATCTAATTTATTTTTCTCCTGGCACATGGCTGTTATACATCTTGGTTTTACACACAAGAAGATTTTATGTGAGTTCTTTTTCCAAAATACTGTTTTACAGGGTTCTTTCAATCTTCTAGGTGAGCATCAGGTTCACAAATTTATCTTCTTTCTGTTAATCAATTAAATCCTTTAGTTTGTAATTTGGAAAAAGAAAATTGATTTTTTTAAAAGAAAAGAGGTATTATAGTATCAGTGACTTGAAACCATTGCAGAGGTATAGGCTTTAGATAGAATTATGCAAGGGTATGGCCTTAGATATTAACTGGCAGCTTTGGTATCAAACAGACAATAGAAGCTAATACATAGATAGCACAAGAATGGTAAACGTATCCTCAGATAACCCACTGTTATAAATGCAGTTATTTTGCATACTGAAGGGCTTACTAAAGCTTGTAGAATCTCCTTGTTGCCACTCTTTTATAGCCTCTTGTGTTTTCCAAGTCTATATAATGAGGAATAACTGCTGATTTAGCAAGATATTTTAGCCTAGTCCTCTTCTTTTACCCACTTTTTGGTCGTGATAAACAGTATCTAACTCCTGACATTATGAAACACAATAACCTTGTAAAATATGGACTGAAATGAGGAGGCCGAACTTACCTTTTGTGATGCTTCAGAACGGTATATAGTAGCCTGCAGCATGCTGCAAACAGATTTATCGAGAATTGTCGATCCACAGCAATGGAATTCTGGCTTGCCACAGTATCACTATTTTGGTCATTCGAAAACATTGGAGAATTGGATGGAACTGAAGCCTCTGAAATGCTAAGCTGACGGATGTCTTGAAAAAGTGCCGCGGGAACACGTAAAGACTGCGCTACATGCCATGAATCCATCTGAAACAGAGCATGTTTTCCAGCAACTCTTGTCAGCACCTCAATGCACATAAGAATTACCGAACCTGGATCTGGAATATTTTCCCTCCCACAGCTAATTTGTTTCTCGTAGAAAATTATTGGACTCTGCAAGTGCACAATAATGTTAAACAAAGCAGCAATCAAGTTCTGAATGTGCCTTTTTACCACATTTAGCCGTTTGCGACCTATAACACAAACAAATGGTCAAAACAAAAATGTATCGAACTACTGATTAATATACAAAAGAACTGATAAAAAAATTAAGGAAAAATAAGAAAAAGGAAAAAATTTCAATAGCATCATTCTGGGCTGAGCAGCATTGAGCAAGTCGGATATGTACTTTCTTATAGCTATTCAAACTCTACTTAAAAATTTTAAATACTTCACATTTGCATAACTAGAGATGGCAAAGAACTTTATGAAAAGTCACAAAGAATATAAATCACCACTTGGGTTTACAATGGCATTTGGTCTATTTTTTCTCTTTTTTTTTTTGGATGTCACATAAAATTCAATGCTCATTACATTATAACTTTCCTGTTACAACCTTTTGTATATACCTCTTTGTTGATGCAAGTGTAGTAACTTCAGTAAACAGGGGGGTGGTAATGAATGTAACACTATCCTTTTTTTTTTTGGGGCCCCGAAAAGGTAGGCCCAAATATAATTTATAACCCCCTCCCTCCCCCAGTCCCCCGGGAGGAATGTATTACTACTGCATCTAAAGTGAAGGCATTAAGTCCTATGCGCTAAATGAGTTGAATTTTTTATGATAGATTTTGCCATTTAACATTGTGAAATCTGCAAGTATAACTACATGCGGCTTAAAACGATCTCTATCGAAAACTACTACCAGAAGCAGAATGGACTAATCAAAGATGCTTTAGATTATTTAATAAGATGAATCCATCTCTATATTAATCAATGATCTTGATAGATGCGTTAATCTAACATTACCTTGAGCATATTCTATAATTAGATCCAAGCAGTCAATACCAGCTGCAACAGTTGAAGAAACCTTGCCACCGTCTCCACTTCCAGTACTTATTTGGTAGATCATTGTGCTGCCTTCCTGCACTCCCACTAGTGCTCTCTCTATAGCTTGTACAGCAGACAAAAGATGTAAATCTGATGGTTTCTGTATGAGCACTTTAAAAGACATCCTCAACCTTGATTTAAACTCATCCAGCCAGTGGGGCCCATGAGAAAGAGACACTTCGGATAAGCCTACACTCTCATCGAGTATCTTAGTGCTAGACTCTCTCTCATGTGATGCTAAAGTAGCTTTCTTACCCTGCAAATTTATGCACTTTCCTATTGCTCTTAAGTGCAACTCTATCAGCTCAGCATACATATTTCTAGTCAAGGTAGGATTAGTTAAGGGAAAGTGGCTCCCCAATTCTTCCAGATACCTAAGAACACCATCTAACCAAACAAATGTAAATGGCTGTGGCACCCCCACCGTGTCTGCCAACTGCAACAGCAAGAATTTTGAAATGCCAACAGAAATAGGCAACAAGCTTGAAGCGAAGGGAGTCCCACTAATCTGCAGGTTTAGCCTCAAAATAGCAGAAGCCGCAACTAATAGCTGCCTCAGCAAATTTGCTGCTTCAGGATTAGCACCTTTCAGCAAGCCTCCCAAAAAATGCCTTTTTAAACATTGAAGCTCAATTAAATCACCGTCAGTTAGAGAATCGGCAGGACAGTTTACATCTTCCAACTGTGACTGGTTATTTCCAAGACCAGCAATTGCTGAGTCATCATCATCAATATCAAAAGATGCTGAGCAGGTCCTTGATCCTAAAATTTGATGCTGTTTATCACTCATTCTCTCCATCTTAGAATTAGAGGTTTCAAATGAAACCTCCCCTGAACTTCCAGGTGGCTGATCATCCTCAACAGCCAAAATGCGTAGAACAGTACTAATAAAATCAGAAAAAACATTAATACTAAGCTTGATTTTGGAGATATGTATGCTTTTCCACCATAATGATTTCACTTTATCACTCTTTTCTGCATTGACGTGATTGACAACAGATGCTAGGCCCCACAAAATCCCATTAAAGCAAGAAACTACAGAAGATAATTTATTCAAATTTACATCTTTCAGAAGAATTCCTGAATTTCCTTCACAAAGGGCATCCTCTAGTGACATAAGTATGCTTTGTGCCTGTTCCTCTAAATTCTCCAAGACAAACAAAATACATTTCCAAGCATCAACATCTTTGGAGGAATCAACACGTGAACTGCTTTCCTTTAAATTACTATTCCCGCTTGCAACATCAGAACTGGATTGCTCTTTAAAATCCTTTTGAGGAAATATGAAAGAATTAAGTGCACTACTGAAGTGCAATTTGCTTAATGTCAGGAATATGTGGGACGTGAGATCCATCAATGAAAAGATCATATCTTTAATTTCATGAAAAAGATGGTCCGAAACTGCTTCTTGAAGTCCGATCACCAGGATCATTGACTTAAAAAGCCACAATACAAAATCTGAACCCTCAGAAAGCATCGGAATAAGTGATGATTGACTACACTCTGTCTTGTCTTCACAGGATGCCATAATTATATTTTTCAAGGTCCTCCGGCAGGATACAAACAATCTGAAGAGTTCGTAAAATTTATTGGAGAACAATGAACCCTCACACTCTCTTAAACAGCCAACCACAATCCTGAGAAAGGGAAACATTCGTTAATAAAGATTCTGCATCTCATCACCAAAAACTAAGAGCTAGACTGAACACTGTGATAGACATTCATATGATATATTTTCTCATCCTGCAATAGACAATGCAAACACTAGATCTTAATTATTGAGATCATAACACTATCTTTACTTAGATATGTGAGTTAGGCTGTCCAGATTTATAGTTATCAGACTTCAGATGGTTGAAAGCCCCTCTCTTGGTACTGTCATTTCTATTCAGATACCACCAGAAATTTCCCTGATAAACCTAACCTACATCTTCAATTCACATGATGAAACTGCTGATGAAAGATATTTCTTCATTTATTTACCTTGGAGGGAAAACTCCTTTGATCTGAATTTGTTAATCTTTCTTTCTCATCAAACTAAACAAACTCACAGCTTTACAAGGAATAGCCTAGCCATAGACAAAAGTTACTAGGGCCAATCTAATATTAGGATGGGCAATCTTTTACAATTCAAGTCCCCAATTCTGACCATAAGATTTTCAGACAAGCAATCATATCTTCCCACCATCTTAAGTTGTCAAGATGGTAATACTTCATTGTCTTCCAGCCTAGCAGGTTTCTAATATAGTATATACACACAATTGTACACATGTCAGTAACTCTCACAAAGTAGTTGTGCCTGAAATCTGTAAAATGTTGAAGCGCACAAATTAAGGTTTTACTGTTTCTGTAAACAGTTGTTTGATGCACAAAATTCAGAGAAACAACTGCTCCAAGCAAATATTAACTAACATCATTGTCATTGTATCTTGACTTTTCAGTAGTAGCTGTTTGACCATATTATCACTTATTCTTTCAGTGGATTTGTAAATTTATTATGTATGCATTAATAGGCCTACAAGCCAGCAGCTGAAAAGAAAATAAAATTACATAAATTTAAATGCATCACAGCATCACAAGATTGACTGTGACTGCAAGAGATAGAGTTCACCTTTCAAGGTTGAGTATATAGGTTGCATAAAGCGAGAACGATCTTGAGTTCAAATAACCTTTTGGCATCCAACACAAAAGATTAAGCAAACTATGAAAGGCCTTTTGTTCCTCGCAAAATCTTGTAGGTAGCTCATCAAATGACGGAGAAGATTTTGCCAGTGGAAACGATTCACTTGCAACATGTTTGTTGCCAGAAACAACCCGTAATGACTCTTCAAGATCATTCAAAACCTTTGTCCAATTAGGTGATGAACTGAAATCGACATCCCCAACTGTAATATCTTTAAACAAGGATACTGCTGACTTCTCCAATATATGGCAAAACCTTGATGCCATATGCCTGCGAACAAACTAGTAAAAGAGTCAGTGTGAACATCCTGTAATATAATATTCCCATGCAAATCTCATAGATCAGCAATAGGAATAAGAGTGTTTATAAACATGTTTAAGTCTGCGTGAGTGCCGTTCAAAAAAAAAAAAGTCTGTGTGAGTGTATGTTCTTTGTGTATGTACGTTTGCAACATAAACAATGTGTGTGCAAGGGAGAAGATAATGTAATACACAAGAAATCCTTACTTTATGTTCGTACAGAAAGGAATCACCAAGAAGTTCAGATGAGATTTGATGCACACTAATTTTCTTCAAACAACCAGCTTCTCTTACATGCTTTTCAACACGGGGGAAGTTGCTTGCCATGCAAGGGAGAGCAGTACGAATTAGAAGTGAAAGGAAAATCTTCAACTTTTTAGAAGCAGCATGAGTGCACCAAATATCAATATTTTGGCTAACAATCCACCAAATTGCAATGGGAAATGACTTCTCATCCACCGTACAAATGCCTAAAGTCCATTCTTTATTTCCATGCACTTCTTCGGCATATTCATCCTCAGAAGATGCATCAGTGGTACTGGAGATTGGCAGCTGCTCATTGGTCACCACGGAGACATATCCCATCATGAAATCAGCAAGACCTGCAGCCTCTTGATTTAGAAATGAGAGGCACTTTCTATATTTTTTACATTTTTTCTGATACTGGGACAATTCAACATCATCAAGCATACTAATTTGGACCACATTTTCATTTTTTTGCAGTAAATACTCCAGAGACCTTATTTGCTTGTTCAGATCAACAAGCCTCTGAAGAGCCATAGCGTGTAATACATAAATTAGTATGCAACAATTTGCAACATTGTCCTTGAGGTAAATGTCCAAAACAAATTTAATAACATCAACAAGAGAAACTGAAGGTTGGGCAATCCAAGAAAAATAGCCCTCAGTAGTCCAATCAGTCTTCTCCAACCAATCCCTTCCACAGTATGTCAAACAGGAATCTCCCATTGCTGCTGATATCTTCTTTGCTGTATCTGGCGGCATGAAGCTAATTACTTGTCTATATAAGCTCCGGCTGGACATGTACAGCCGAAAGAAAAACACAAAGATCCATTGAGTGGACAAACCATTTTTATTCCCAGCCACCCCATTTTTGAAAGTGTGTCCTGTGACAGAAAAAAGGAACTCATTTACACTGACCGGCTGCAGCTGTACCAGACTACTAATGCAAGGACGAACTATGCTCACGAGGTCCTTTATAGAAAACCCAAGAAGATTACTGTTCCCCATAGTGACAAGCAGTGAATCTAGTACTAGTGCATACAATTCAGACAAATATCTTCCCAAGAGTTCGGCTTGCAGATCAAAACCCATAATGCCATTATCTCTTGCTTTCAATTTCTTGAATTCTTTTCTATCAGTTACTGCACAATTTCTTTTCATCCATTCCATGGATTCCGATATGTCTGCAGTTAATTGTCGAATACATCCACTTGCTTGCCCTTCTGGTATGGATTTAATAGCATTTTGAATGGATAACCTAAAGTCTTGCGAGCAGATTAGCACCCCCACTGATTTTGCATAAGCTTCAGAAGGGATAGAATTCTTGAAACACAGGAATCTAGCCTGATCAATTTCACCATCACTGTCACCGTTGAATGATATTAAAAACCTCATAGCTTTGCACAGAGAAAAAATAATAATATTCACCTGCATTGGTTTGAAATTGTTAGAATAGTGCATGGAAATCAACTTCTAGAAGTAAACATCAGTCAAGTCAAATTTTTAAGGACAAAAATACTACAGATGTCGAATGGAGGGAATGACACAGCTTAGCAGAACAGAAATAACTTAATACTCTTTCATCAGGATATAAAGGTTTTCATAACAAGCCATCCCACTCAAGCACCACAGTATGCAATCTGTAAAAGTTAGGAATATACAATCTATAATAACTAGGAAGGATATGGACATTGATTGCAAAAGAATTATGAGTATTACAGAATCTGTACGTAATCCATATGTCACCGAGCTTTTCCACCTAGTACAGATGACTAAAAGCATATCTGTGCAAATATGGATGCAATGTAATTGTACTAACCTGGCGAAGTTCACTATAAAGATTAACCAGCCGGCATCCAACATCAAGTGTCTGAATAGTTAATGCACGTTGATCTAGTGCATCCACAAAAGAAAGCGCAGTCCCCAAGAAAGCAAGCATCATTAGCCATAAACTTACCAAATCATGCCCAAAAACCTCATATTCAATATCTAAAAGATTGCCTACAGCAACTAAGAGCTCCTTGGCTAAATAAGTAAACATCTCCTTCGGCATCCCATCATTCATGTCACAAATTGACAACTGAGGTAACTTGGAACCCAATGACATTATTGTATCATGAACGTTCTTTAAGAAATTAAGGCAAGCTCCTTCAGAGGTATCCTCTGTTCTTACATAAACTCTTTCACACATAAAGCTAGCAAGTAAACTATTAACAGACTTGAGTGTGCAATGAGCATCCATCAAGATGGGCCCCTCCACTATTTTAGGTTGAGCATACCCATTTATCTCAGCCAGAAGAGGCTCCATAATCTGTACAAAAAATTCAAAAAGTGATTTTCGAGTTTCTGAATTCAAATTACTTGAGGTATAACTCTGTTCTGGAAGTGCATTACTACTACCATATGTATCTTCAGATACAAGACCTGATAAATCTTTTTCC
The DNA here is from genome assembly GCA_030449925.1 of Citropsis articulata. Taxonomy (NCBI): domain Eukaryota; kingdom Viridiplantae; phylum Streptophyta; class Magnoliopsida; order Sapindales; family Rutaceae; genus Citropsis; species Citropsis articulata. Next base: position 4,402,599 of record JASUUH010000137.1, on the reverse strand, counting down.
CAGTGGCTTGAAGCTCCAAGTTTCCTGACCTTTTTGGTACCTTCAGAAATAACTGAAGCGCCTTTTAGCCTTTTTACTTGATCAACAAGCAAGTGAAATAGATTTCCTATACCATTCAACACCGACATGTTCTTTGCAACCATAATGCTTTCTAGTTTATCAAATAAATGTCTATGATAACTCTTAACAACAGTTTTTGAACCACTCAATTTTCCATCATTGGACGCAAGATAGTTTTCTACATTGCGTAAGCCCAGAAATCCATCAATATGGGTTGGATGAAACAACCCGTTACAGATAACTTCTTCAACCAACTTTAGTAAGCTTCTTGTTGGACCAGGATTACTGTTGTCAACCTGAAAATGCAGGAGAGCCAACAAGTGGAGCAGTGGCTCAAGAAGTTTATCCACAAATTCACGAAATCCATTTTTCCGAGTTGGGTGGACCCTCAAGAACTTGGAAAATGGCTCGAGCACCAAGCAAGAGAACTGCAGGACAAAAGCACCCACATTGCATCCACCAAGATTATGATCATAAAGTTTCATAACAATTTCAAGCACTGGATCAATGGTGGAAACCCACAAATCTAAATTTTCATTCAACAAGCCGCCCGATGATGAGAATACCAAAGAAACACAATCAAGAACAGTATTGAACAATTCAAATCCTTCACCAACAAATAATGACTCCTTTGAACACAAAGACTTCTCATCCAGCAAAGACAATATCTTTCTTGCAATGCAACTGACAGCCCGCAAGAGGTTCCGTGAGAAACTCAAGGAAACACGGCATTTCATAGACTCCTTCAAACAGAACTTGAAAATCACCCAGCACCTAAAGTCCAAGCATGCCTCAGCAAGCCCAGACTGCGTTCCCCCTCCATTAACTTTAACTTTCTTTTCAGCGGAAACCAATAATGACTGAATCCAATCACTAAGAAAAACTATTAATCGTGATGTTTTCACTGTTTCATGCTCCTCATCAGCATCACCACCTACTCCTCTCAAATTCACAAAATTAAACGCTAGTTCCACCTTTCTGCATTCAATAATTATTTCACTAGTCAAAAAATAAAAAACTTAATGCTTCCACTCATTGCAGTAAATAAATACAAAGTCAAGAAATGAAAAAAAAAAAAAAAAAAAAAAAGAGGAAAAAGCACTCAATCAGAAGAAAAAGAAGCTAACTTTTGAAGGTCAACTTCTTTATTCTGGATTGATAGAACCAGCTTCAAGTTCTTCCACGGGCCACTTTCTTCCAGCTTCTGGTCCGGTTCAACTTTTGTTGGTTCGTCATCTGATACACTGATACGGTGGCGTTTGGGTGGTGATTTCTGATTCTCTTCGACGCTTTTTAGCTTCCTTCTCTTCTTCGTTTTTGTTGATAAATCAGCCATTTGTTTGCAAATTTTAGATTTTGCTTCTGACAGATTTAAGAGAGGGATTTGGTAAAGGGTGCTGCAACTAAGACATAGCTATAAGCAACCAAAGGACCAAGATAATAAAAACAGTTGAAGCTAAAGACGGAAGCAAATTTTTTTCCACTAGAACTAGAAAAGATTCTCACAAAGACAATCGCCTGCAATGCACGGAGCTTCGACGGCAGCGGGGTGAGGCGGCAAACTTCTTTGCTTATGAATGAAAGAGGGAGCAGCGCGCTTGGGTTTTGTATTCTGCCTTTTGTTTGAAATAAAAGTCATGTCATACCAAAACTCTCGACATTTACGTCTTGTCATTTATATAAATAATTAATAAACGACATGTCAAATATCTTTAACTCCAAAGGAAAACGTCTACGCATGTCCAGCATTCTAAACTTATACAGGACAAGTCATTCAGATCTAGTAAAGACATACGACATGTCATCCTTTGTAATGAGTTAATAAACGACATGTTATACGTGTTTAGATCAATTGGCAACCCATTGTGACTCCCCACGGAAAGCCTGATCCAAACCCACTTAAAGTTAAGCATGAGGGCTCATTGCGGGCCTGAATTAGGCTCAGGGGTTATTTATAAATTTAATTTTTTTAAATTAAAATAATAATAAAATAAATGAAAACTTATAAATTTAATTTTTTTTAATATTGAATTCTCCAATTTAAATACTCTTTTAATTAATTAACACATAAGAGATAATTTAATATCATAATTTTTAACTTTTTTAAATAATTATTGATTTATAAATTAAGAATTTAAGTTTTTTTTTAATTTTTAAGTTACTTCTTAATTTTAATTATATTATTTTAATTTACAAATTTTTTTTAAAAGAAAATAGTGGGGTTGGGCCGAGCTCGGGCCTTTTTTCTTCTTGAGCTCTTGGCCAGTCCTCGTAGGCACTGCTTGGGTTAGCGCACCTCACTTAAATGACTTTTTCTCCTCCCCCTTTTTTTTAACCATTAAAAGCACGGGGGTAGAGTCTGAGTATCGTTATTTTATCGAAGAGGCTTGAAATGGGATTTAAGTGGGATAAATGTCATTTCTCTTGAAAATATACTCAAAATATAACATTTTTACTCTTGACAATTCCAGTTCATTGTGTTATAACATTTTTAACCTCTGCGTTAAACAATTCTGTGCTTGCAAGTGATGTTACACTATTAACCTTGGTTAGTAACAAAGCCTTATGCAATAAAACCTCTTCAAAATTGGAGCATCTAACATTGGCTCATCATGCCATGTTAGCAGCATGTCCATAACTTATCTCCAACGTGACAATGAATGATTTCTTATACAAAAGAGTAATAGGGGCCGGTTCGGTAATGCGTTACGGTACTTGTTTTCATTTTTGTTTTCCAAATTTTAGCGTGATACATATTCGGTGGGTATTTTCGGATATCTATTGTGGAACACTGAAAACAGGATAATAAATTAGAAAACAAGTCAAATAGATTTTGGCTATTCTACAAAACAAATTATAAAAGTTATGAAACGAATTCAACAAATTTTCCAATATGAAAAAATGTGTACTTTTATCTATTTCTTTCCTTTTCTCACCACCAGCATTTTCATCTTCATCTTCCCCTCGTATTTCTCTTTCTCTCTACTTTCTCCCAAGTCTCTTATCCATTTTTCATCTTTCATCCTCATCTTCCACTCTCTGACCAAATTTTCAGAATTTTTTTTTAATTTTTATTGAGGAGATTAAGAAAATATATCTTATATTATTTTTGTTATATTAACTTTTAAGTTACAATGTTTTATATTTCGTATAAGTCTCTTTAGAAAGATTTTTTTTTTTTCCTCATGTAACCTATCTTCAGTCCTCTTGCAAAACTTTCGTTATTAGGTTAGCCATACACTTCACATGTTTCTTGCTGGTAATAATTATATCTAAAAGTAGTACTACTGAACATATATACTCATTATTTTTATTATCTTTAATAAAGACATATTAATTTTTTATTTTTTATATACAGGATACATAAAATAATATTAAATATATACTCAAATTCAAAATACAGCAACACTAAAACACTATCTTTATTCTCGTTCTTGTATTATGAAAATACCAATTGAAAAACAATATTCCAGTCCGGGCCAATACAAGTTGTAGTCCACTTCAACAGAAGCCCAATTGACCACAGATAACAGACTTTAGCTCAAATCACTCAATTTCTGCGCAATTCAACAAAGCCACCTCATTTCACCAAGCTTCCAACGCCTCCCTCACATATCAAAACAAATCGACCAAAATTCCAACAAATTGACAATTCCACTTCAAAATTCCATCAAATTCATTGCATTTTCCATCCAAATTTCAACAACGTAAAGTTCCTTGTCTTCTAGCCCTAATTCCAGTCCACTAACAACCGCAACCAGCCCAAAATCTAGTCTACGCAAGAAAAAGCCCCGCAAACCAATGACAGCAAAAGTTTAGCCCAAATAGGTCAATTTCCAGCTTAATTCACCAATCAGCAAAGCGAGCAGCCAGCTCATTTTAGCAAGTAGTTCCCAATTGTTAACAAAATCTTCGAGTTATCAGCAAGCTGATACCAAAATTCAGTTAAGTCTTATCTTCATCAAATTCATTGAATTTCCATGTTAGTTACAACATTATCGAGTTTCTTGTCATGTTGTTTGTTTTCACTGGATTTTGGCAAGTGTTTGATTTAAACCAATTAGTGGCTCTCACGGATCTAGCTCAAACCCGATTCAAATAAATAAATTTATATTAATAGGGAGATTGGGCTAATAAGGGTTTAAGTGTGTTTTTTTTTTTTTTTCTTTCTGTTTGAGGTAAGTGGTTGAGATGGTCCGAATAGTGAATTGAGGTAGTCATATGAGAGAATAATGTAGAGAGTTGATATAAAAAGTTCAAGTGAGTTCAAGAATAATCTAGATGAGCCTAAGGTACTCAACATATCTAAGGTGGTTTAGACGAGCTTACATAGTAAATATGATTTGGGTATCAAAATCATCATAATAAGTGAAAAATAGCATAAACATAAATAAACATAAAATTTTGCATTGTTCGACCCTTTGGCCTACATCAACGAGAATAACCACATCTCTAATCTATTATGAGTGAAGTATGACATGATTTTCATTATAATATAAATAAAACCTTATTAAGGTTGTTCATGATGAATGATAACATGATGAAAAATATGGGTTTTTTTTTTTTCCTAAAAGAAGAATAAGGTTAAAACTCTTTTGGAATATGAGGTGGTTAAGATTTTCTATTAAGTTATTAAAAATAGAAGAAATCCTAAAAATTGTGTAAGAGAAGGATGAAACAGCCCAAAGATCTCAAGAGATTTGGAGAGAGACAAAAAAAAAAAAAAAAAAAAGGATATCTCCTATGTCCCTTTAGGTGAAGGTGTAAAGTTTGGATGCCCTAAGGCTATGTTTGCTTGGGGGTAGAGAAGTGGGGAGAGGAAAAGAAATTAATTTCTTCTCTATTTTCCATTGTTTGGTTGGATCAAGTTTAATGGAATTAAATTTCCATTGAAATTTAATTTCCATCAATTTGAAGAATTTATATTCCTTATCAATGACTAAGGATTTCAAATTCCTTATTTATTTAAACACAAAAATTCCAATATTATCCTCTAAACAAAATCAATTTTAAATAAATTAAAATACAAATAATTTATATTTATTTTCTTAAATTAATAGGATAAATTTATTTTTTAAAAAATAGTAAATGGACTCGCCGGAATATCGCCGGAAAGTCGTCGGAGACTCGCCGGAAAGTCGCCAGAGATGCACTTTACCATCAAAATCGGTCTGGAACTCATGGAATCCCTCCTACTCTATATGGTTAGAAATATTAATATGCATTGTTATTTATCTCAAGTCTTGTTTACATGCTTGGGAAACTTTTAACTCTCATATTTCTAACTATATAATATATTTTCTGTAAAATTAACATTTCCAATGAGTAAATCGTTCATTTCTGATCATTATTATGCATTTTACGCGACGAAAAACGACGGTCAACACCGCCGGTCAACGGCGGTCAACGGAGGTCAACGGCGGTCAACGACGGTCAAATGCTGTAATTTAAAAAAAAATTTGTTATTTAATTAGATAATTTCTAAATTGAATTAATTTATAGTTTTATTATTTTTTAATTTATTAACAACATTAACATTAAATATAGTGGGTATATTTGTCCAAATAAAATATATGTAATTTCTTTTCCTTTCAAATTTATTGTGAAACCAAACAATAACAATTAGTTTCTACACTCTTTTCCTTTCATCACCTCTCCATTCCTCTCCTTTTTTCTCCTTTCCTCTCCTCTCATTTCTTAAAACCAAACACCACCTAAGGGCGCTCTTATTCTTCATGCCACATGGCATCTCTCTACTGTTTTAAAGAGACTATTACTCATGATATTTACATCAGCTCTGATATAGCACTGCTCAAATTTTTAACTCTCTCAAATATTTGAGGGACGTCAAACTCCTCTCCAGGAAGAAAAATTGACTTCACTCAAGCTATGAGGTTTTAAGGAAGAAAATTTTAAATTAAACCTTTGTAATGCGAAATTTTTAAATTAAACCTCTGTAATGCGTTTACAGAGGCTCGAACCATTTCCCTCGCATTTATCAGGGAGGGGCTTTAGTCACTTGAGCTAGGCCCAAGTGGTTGGCTAGATCCTCTTTATATAAGGATATTCTAGATATTTCACTCAATTGAGCTTGTTGGTTAAGCTATAAGTGGTGTTTATTAGTTGGATCCCTGTCCACATAGTGCTTATTGACTTGGTCAATTCTGCTGCCTCTATAAAGATAGTTATGGAGATAGTGAGTTGTTTTTTGTTGATTGGTTACCTCTGTAGATTTGATTCCTTCTTTGGAGGATAAAAAATAAAGAACTATTACTCATTTGATGTTGACATTTAGTGAGTACATAAGAGACCTAAATATCTCTTAATTTATTATGGCTTTGCCCTTTTGAGTGAGCTAAATTTATCAAAGTTACGCTCATTTCTTATTGGCTCATTTGAGGCAATTGAGATGTCACTTTACCGATTAAGTTTTTCTTTATTATTCATTGCAAATTCTTATATTGTCTGAATCTAAATACCCATTGATATTTTCATATCCAAATCCACATAAATTAAAATCCTACAATTTAAAATATAATTTAAGATTCAATAATTTACTTAATAATATCAAATAAAATACAATCACAATTCAACAATAGACAATTCAATGCTTAGAATAACATATAATATCATAAATTCACAAATAAAATTACCACAACATAAATCAAACATTAAGAATGACATAAATCTAAGTCTAATAAAGTCACAAATCCACAAATAAAATTATAAAAACACCACAAATCCACATGGATCTCGATATATTTTTAACTTAATTTAGCTTATATATTTTTAATTAATCCTATAATTTTTTTCATTTAGGTTATATACTTTTTCATTTAATTTTAATTTTATTAAAAAAATAATACAGATCTAGATATTTGATTTTTCAGACGGATTTTTAGTTTTAGCATCTAAATCTGCATTTTTTAATGTGTAAATATGAATTTTTTCGGATCTGCAAGCCAGGCCAAGATTTTTTGATTATCCCTACCTAAAACATTGTTCATTCTTTTTTATTTTTTTGGTATTTTTCTTGATCCGACCTTTGTAATTAAAGAGTAAATTCTCAAGTAATAATCCATCCTAATTTCAAGCTTGCACTTAATTTTTTTTTTTTTTTTTTGTTTTTACTTCTCTTCTCTCTAAAAAAGAAAGAGAGGGAAAAAAAAGTACACCAAAGAAGTAGTCGAAATCACATACTATTTAATTAATAAAGATTAACTCACGAATATTTTTAAAATTTTTTATATTAGACACTTGTTTTCATTTTATTTATTTATTTTTTTAAGAGCTTAGCTAAATAGTATTCAAACATTTTTATTTGGCTAGCCATTTGAGTTCGAATATAAATTATGACACATCTAATATATTTTAGTGACCCTTTTCTCATTTATAATTTTTAAAGTACAATAATGCAACAAATTTTCAACATTTGAGTTTTAATTTGAATATGTAACAACTTATTTGTAACTAACACATTATACTAAACTTTAATAGCCAACATAATATAGCTAATAATTAATTTATTTGAACCATGATGTGAATAATTAATCACATCAATTGGGCTCAAATTAGGATTCAAACACGAAAATTCTAGCATTATTTAATATGGTATTAACTAACTCTATTAATCTACATCGACTTTTAAAAGACTCCTTTTAGTAGAGTCAAGTCTTAACATATAAGAAATTCTACAGTATATCCGATGTTCCATGTCATTCGATGATGTGGAACCACTAACCAATAATTTTTTTACATGTGTCAATTAATTTTTAAATTTTAACTTATTAAAAGTCAAACAATTCCCTCCTTTTCTCTATATTTGCTCGAGTTTCAAAAATTCTTCTTCCCTCCTCCAAATTCCAAGAAATATTAATTTATTTAAAAATTATAAAATTAATAAATTGAACAAAGTGCCTACAGAGGGCATAATTACATCCTCCTCGTAGTTTCCATTCACAACTTCATTGCCCTGCAAAAACAACCCTTTGGTAATCTTGCTTCGATGCTCCTCTTGATTCCCAGTCGCTTCTCCATTCTCCTGCCAAATATTGCCACTAGTTTAAAAAGGCTTCTCAACTTCCCTGTAAATTCCTTCATTATTCTCTCTCCAGCCCTCAATTTATTTTTCCATTTAGCAGGTAATTGTTAATTTATTTTTTGTTTTCTCTTAATGCAAAATTATTTCTACTGTGTCATGGTTCTCTCATCTTGTTATTCGAATTAATTATATTATTCATAATAATAATATGGGCATATTATTTTCTAAAAATAATTCTCGTAGAAAAACCTGCCACTAGCTTAATTAGAAAATTTGTTGCATTTTTTTTTTTTTGCAGGGGAATGAAGTTATAAATGGGAAGAAAATTTGTCATTATTATTATTTTTTTTGGCAGGGGAATGAAGTTGTAAATGGGAAGGAGGATGAAATCAGGCTCTTTCAAACATTTGCAAAAGGAGCATCAAAATGTTCGCAAAAGGACCATCAAAACAAGATTATTTTTAGATTTGCAAAGTGAATTAAGGTTGGGGATTATCATATTTCAAACATTTCCAGCAGGAGCTAAGAACCATTCACTAAATTTTTCTTTTATCCAACACATGTTTGTTTGATGTACTGTGAAATATGTTAATAAATTGATGCTGGATATTTTTTTGTAATTGTATGATTCATTTTTTTTTAATGGACAAACTTATGTCACGATTATATATATTTCTTATAAATTCCAAAATTATTGCAAGAAAAATATGTATGTTTCTTTTGGTAAACATGCCCTCATGAATGGAATTCTGTTTTGAATTTTCAATAATATTGTAGGGAAGCCATTTGAAAGAGAATCATTTATAATCAACTTCAATGAAAAAATAATCAAATGTTCAATAATTTAAAAGGATATAAAATAGTTTTTCACTGTTGCTCAAGATTATTCTGCACGTATCAAAATATCTTTTTTTTCATTAAATAAAAAAATACTGGCACTAGTGCTAAAAATAAACTATAAATTGAAAACACACAAGCTTATAAGTTCTATAGAATTTAAACAACAATATTTTTTGAATAAATTTGAGAAGCTAAAAAAAAGTATCTAACAATAAACAATACACTATTCTTAAGTGAACTAAAATTCTTATAACAATAACAATATTATAAATTGGGAAATTATCATTGTCCCACCTCTCTTTTGTCTTATATTCATCTAACCACTACTAACTTCTAATATGTTCTTTGCACCACATTTCTTTTTAAGTTTGTATCAATTAGCCATTTTTGTACTAACACCGTTAAATAATTTTAATAAAATGACAATTTTACCCCTAAATAAATAAAAAATCATTTTTATTTTATAAAAACTTTGAAAATAAAAAATTATAATTATAAAATACTCCTAATTTAATAAAAATAAATCCAAAAATTAGAATATTTATTTTTTAAATAAAATTATTTTAATAAAAAATTATAATGATAAAAATAATTACAAAATTTTGGGATTTAATAAAAATCTCCTAAATTATTAAAATTTTGGAATTATTTTTTAATAAATAAATTCAGTTATTTTAATTAAATTTTGCAAAATTATAAATTTTAATAAATAAATTCACTTATTTTTATTAACATATTACAAAATTATAATTTTTAATAAAAATAATTATTAAAATTTTACAAAATCTAAATTTAATAAAAGTTGGCTGAACACCTCTATTTGAGATTTATTTTTTATTAAATTTAGGAGTATTTTTTTTATTATAATTTTTTATTTTTTAAATCTTTTATAAAATAAAATGATCTTTTAATTTATTTAGGGATAAAATGTCGTTTAAGTGTATTAGCGATGTTATGTAATGTCTACAAAAAAGTGGTGCGAAGAATATTAAAGAGCCTGTGGTGGATGGCAAACCAAAAAAAAAATGGCGATAATTTCTCTTATAAATTTAACCACACTAAATGTAAATCTGCATATTGCAAGATTCGGTAAATGCCCTTGTAGCCTACACATGAAAAATGGAAAAAAAAATCAGTGCAATGTTAAAAAAATAAAAATATAAACCATTGAATATAAACAATGATATTATGCTAACAGGAGACACATACCATTGTGCTTGAACAAAATATGATATAACATTCAATTTTCTTGGCATTCAAATTTGAAATACAAGTTGTGCAACCCAAGAGGGGGGGTGAATTGGGATTTTAAAAATTATGCAAGACAAATCACACACCAATTAAATCTAATGCCTTAATCAAATTAAAAACAATAAATTCAAACAAGCATAATAATAAATGAGTAAGAGAGGAGAAAGCAAACTCAAGGATTTTTACGTGGTTAATTTGTCACGCCTCGTCACGCCTCCAAGACACCGGGCAGGATTTCACTATCCAAGCCTCCCAAGGCTTCAAATGTTTACAATTGACTTCCAAGGTGTCAATGGACCTGATTAAGAGATTATCTCAATCTCTTCACCCAAGTGTTTCTCACACTCACTCAAATTGAGTAGAAAGAAATTACAACAAGAAACTCTCTTTAAGTAGATTTACAAATAATAGCACGATAATGATTCAATAAATGATGATTCACGAAATGGAAGCTCAATATATGTTTTCAAACTTGTTTTGCTGTAGAGTTCTTAAAATGAAGTTGGAATTGAGTTTTTATAGTTAAACCCAAAACTAGCGTTATAGCAAATTCCATGACCGCTTGATTTAAACTGGCCAATGAGCGATGATATTCTGTTATTTTGAATTTTGTTCTGATGAGTTTTGCCCCAATACTTTCTGTAATTATACTATGGCCCAGAAAGTCACAAAACTTTTCAAATAGGTCCAATTTTGGACATCAAATATTTGAATTACATTCGGGTCCTCCAACTTTCATAAATTATAGTATGGCCCAAATTGTTTCAAAACTTTGCAAATAAGTCCAAATCCGAATTTATAAATAATACTTCTCATTCCCAAAATGTTTTGAAATTATGCTATGGCCCAACATATAATAATACTGTTAAAATAAACCCTTTTTAGGTTTAACATAATCAACACAAATCTTAAAGTTCTCAAAACCTTTCACTTAGGCCCTTAATCTTTTATAAGTTACAATATGGCCCAAAACGTTTCAAATCTTTGCAAATAGGTTTAAAATCAAATTCAAAATAATATTTATTAAAATCAAAGATTGTAAAACATTTTCATTTTAATCCAAATTACTCAAATTCACAAAATACTTTTATCTTAAAAATAAAACATTTGGTTTATAAAAAGTAATAATTTATTAAGCAAAACTTGAGCTTCTCAAATGCTAAATCATGCATCAATTAAATCATACCGGCTTTACAAGAAATTGTCGCACTAGATTTATCCGTTGAGCTTCAATTCCTATTCTTGATTTCGCCGTTGTCCTTTGAGTGTCTTGAGCTTGATTTCACTTGATTTCACTTGCATAAATATTATCCTTCAAAAACTAGTGAACTTGTGAAATACAATATTTATTAAATCACTTAAGACACATGTTTGTTATCATCAAAATTACATAATGTGTAGCCCTTTAGGCTAACAATCTCCCCCTTTTTGATGATGACAAACATCTCATGTATTTTGACATTTATACTCCCCCTTAATACATGGCATACTTGATTCAACAAATAAATCAAATTGAAAACATATAAGCTCCCCCTTAATATTTCAAAACCATGCATGAATATTTTAGGGAATTCAAAACACATGACTTCTCCCCCTTCATCATCAAAATTAATGTGAATATTTGAAGTTCAAAAAACATGTTACCTTTATCCGGGAATTCAAAATACATGATCTCTCCCCCTTCATCATCAAAATTACTATAAATTCGATGCTCATGCCAATAATATGTCAATGGTTAATCAAGAAACATATAATAACCAAATATCCAATTAACCATAACATGATCATGAACCACAATTCCATCAATTACCAAAACAACTCTTCATAACATAAGATCATCATATAAAAAATCATGGAATTAAATCACAATCAAATCTTAAAATCATCACCATAATCATATATCAACTATAAAAATAAAATTGCTCAAAGTGCATGATATTCTCCCCATTTATGAATCATAAAAAATGTTATAATACTTTGTCTCCCCCTTTGGACAACAAAAATGTACAAAATGTATATTATCCAAAATCATATTGTATGCTCCCCCTAAATATATGGCCAATTTAAAATTTTAACCAAAATGATTTTATAAAAAAAAAACATATCATATTTATCTCCCCTTTATCATAAAATAAATAATAGATGCAATTAAAACAAGATCATCAAAAATACTTCGATGAAGATATTACCCATTTTGTGCGAGTAAAAATTTCGACAGAGTCTCCCCTTAAAAATGAGCAAATCCTTAAATACACAACATCGTTAAAAACACTTCCATATAAGCTTAAACAATTATAACAAACCAACAACTCCATCAATTTATCAAGCCACACTCATATAATCATCAATCATCAAAATCATCAAGAAATTAATATTGATAGTATTAATAACAAGATTAGAATTTTTTTTGAAAATTGTTCTTTGCAATATCAAATTCAATATGAATTTCGAATTCTCACCATAATCTTCCTTGCATCTCTTGGCTACTTGTTTCCCCTTGGACTTGTCACCACCCACCATTGTTGAAACAAGAACAAGCTTAAATACCAATTTCGGATTTTCAAAAACTTGAGTGAAATGGATGCGTTTGAGCCAAGAAAATCAATCTTAGATAAGAATGGAACTAATATATGATGTGGATTGGATCAAAGATGAGCTAAAGGAAGGTTAAAAACGTAGAGAGAGAAACGGCCAAAAGTTAGGTTTTTGAGATTTGGGATTTTTGTGAAAAGGTGATGAAATGATGTTTGGAGAATGAAAATTGAAAGAGTAATGGGTGGGAAATGAGTTGGATGATTGATTTTGGCAAGAAAATGAGTGAAAGATGAAAAGATTTGAGATAGAAATGGAGAGGTACTGTTCACTCGTGAGAGATGATGAAGAACAAGTGAAGAAATGATGATTGGGAGATGTTTAATGGAAGTTAAATGGATGGGTAATGATTTGAATCATTTATTTTGACATGAAAATGGTTGAGAAATGAAGAAAAATTGAATGGAAATGGAGGAGGAGTTCACGGTTTGGTGAGAGAATGAACAAGTGAGGAAGAAAGCCAAAATGAAGGAGAAAAGGGGTGTCCAACCCGTGACCAAGCGGCTAGCCGCTTGCTCTCGGGTTCTTGGACAGAATCCAAGCGGCTAGCCGCTTGGAACAGGCGGCTAGCCGCTTGGAACAGGCGGCTAGCCGCCTGGTTGCTGTCCGGCTACACCGAGGTTGCTTTTCGGCCATTTTCGATCAATCCCGTCATCATTCTTGATTCCGAAACATCTCAAGAGCCATCTTAATGCATGAATCATGCTTTTAAACATTTAAAAACATGAATAATTCAAGCAAATAATTCATCCATCAAGCATGTATCATGAAGCACATTAGTTCAAAATTATCCAAAGCATAAGTAAAGACATAACCAACAATCATATGTTATCTAAAATAGACACATAATCCAAGGATATGAAAAACATGCATAAGCGTCCATATAATCAAAAAATGAAAAATCATAAAGTAAGAAATGTTGGTGTGTGAATATAAGCATAAGATACTACTTTGAGTTTAATGAAAATGGATTTTAAAGATGACTTTGAGCACAAGAATGAATGATTTTTAAAAATTCATTTGAAGTGAAAAACGGATGAAAATGAAGTATTATGGAGTGAGAAGAAGAAAGAAGGAATTGGCTTCTAGAGAGAGATAACATCCGGATTTCCGAAAGAGGAAGAAAATGAAGAACACAAATAGTCTCACGAACCGGCCATCCGGATTTAGCTAACCGGCTAACCGGTTGAAGACAGCAACTTTCATTTGAGAATTCGGCTTACTGGTTCTCTAATCGGTTTGCCGGTTTTTGACAATTCTGATTCATGCATTGACTTCTAGGTTATGCATAACCGGTTATCCGGTTTGCTGACTTTGTAATTGTTTCCTCTCGAATTCGGTTTCTGGTTTTACTAAGGTTGCAGGTTCTTAGCGGCGAGCAAGGAATAATGAATTCGGCTGACCGGATACTTACAACCGGTTATCCGGTTTTAAAGAACAGAATTGTTTGCCAAATATAAACGGTTTACCGGTTTGAATAACCGGGTATCCGGATTAAAAACAGAATCTAGCCAAAGCAGAAACGGTTTACCGGTTTTACTAATCCGGTTATCCGGATGAGTTACAGAATGCAACCACTTGCAAAACGGCTTTCCGGTTGGCACAACCGGTTATCCGGTTTTAAAAACACAATTTGAGTATGGCAAATCAGTTTTACCAATTTGGAGAGATCCGGTTTTTCGAAACTTGTCCTGAGAGAAAATACTAAGAAAGCAATTTCGGAAGAGAAAAAGGTATCTTTGGTTTAGATTTGAAAAAAAAAATTTTGCCTCACATAGAATTTTGGCAAGCTCTTATACTTGTATTACACACACACCAATTTATTTTTGGCTTCAGAAATTGATCGATTTTTAAAACACTTTTAAAACTTTTCAATGAGCCATTTAATACATGAAAATATAAATGCATACATTCATCAATCATAGATTGCATATGATCAAACTTCATCAAATCCATGTAATCATCAAAGCACATTCTTTATCATCAAAATTTAAGCAAAGCATAAGTACATAATGGCAATATATGGATCATCAAAATCAACATTAGCTATTAAGAAAAGCCATCATTTTGAACTAAAGAACAAGTGATCAAATCCATAAATGTAACAAGTCATGAGTGAGAATTTTATAAATGAATGATGATTTACATAATTAATAGCACATGAATTCACACATACATAAGAGATGGACAATGATGATGGACAATTAAAAAGATGAAATCATAAACCATACAATCATCAAAATCAAATGAAAGCATCATGATAAATCACTCAATGTTATACACAATGATAATTCCATCATGTAAACATATAAGCATACTTTCACAAATTTAAGCTATTATCCATTTATCATGATCCATTCAACAAAATCAATATGGCAAGAATTGTTACCAAAATAATTAAATCATCTTGCCTCATCTTTTCTTCCTAGATCATGGTCAAGTGATTATCCTCGCAAGCTTTAATCAAGGAACTCTCCACCATTCCTTGATTGTGGTACCTACAAAGAAAACATTCATGTTGTGCCCTTTGGTACCCAAATATTCTTGGGTCCTTGAGTGTTAGCAATGGTTCCTTTTGGAACCCAAATATATTTTGCTCCATAATATACATTTCTTTTCACTGGACATCTATATTTCATATGACCATTTTGATTGCAATAATGACAAACAATTCTATGATCATTTGTGGAGGTAGCCTTAACAAAATAATTCTTATAATATTTTTGTTTCAAGTAAGGCTTATACCCAAGTCCGCCTTTATCGAACACACATTTTTGTGTATTAAGCAAGTTATCCAACATCTTTTGCCCATTTGTAAATTTTAGCACAATTTCATTTAGATCACTGCTCTTCTTTTTAAGCATTTCATTTTCTTTCATTAATTCATCAACACGTGATTTCTCATGCTCGTATGAAGTACTTTGTTTACAAGTAAATGATGCAATCCTATCATGTAGCTTTTCATTATCTAATTCCAATTCTTTGATCTTTTCATTTAATGAAACGTTGCAATTTTGTAAAGCATCATTTTCATTTTTCAAGTCATCTACATGTGATTCTAGATGCTTGTGTGAAGTGCTAGAATTTACAATCTTATCATGCAATGCTTTATTCTCTAATTCTAAGCATGTAATCTCTGCACTTAAAGATTCATTTTTATTTGTGAGCTCGATAATTTTTCTTTTAAGACATGCATTCTTTTTACCAATTTTCATTAACTCATCATGCAATTCTTTAAAAGCATCATGCAATTCATCATAGGTAGGATCACTTACCTCATCAAGCTCATCATCCGATTCATCTCCAATTGCCATAAGTGCCAAATTTGACACTTCATGATATTCCTCCTCATTTGTCGTCTCCTCATACATAAGTTCAAGTTTTCTCCATATTTCATAAGCATTAGAACAACTTGAAACTTTATAAAATTCCTTTTTATCTAAGGCACAAAATAAAGCATTCATAGCTTTGGAATTTAAACACATCATTTTCCTATCCAAATCACTTAAAGCATTATTCCTAGGAATGAATGAGTCATCACAAACTATTTCCCATATTTCATAGTTTAAGGCTTGTAAAAATACTCTCATCCTAGTTTTCCAATAAGGAAAGTCATTACCATCAAAAAATGGAGGTCTAGTGGTGGATTGGCCTTCCATGAAGGTTGAGCTAATTTGGGTTGCAATTGATCTTTAACTCTAGACGGTTAAGTCTACACAAGAGCACCTCGCTCTGATACCAATTGAAATACAAGTTGTGCAACCCAAGAGGGGGGGTGAATTGGGATTTTAAAAATTATGCAAGACAAATCACACACCAATTAAATCTAATGCCTTAATCAAATTAAAAACAATAAATTCAAACAAGCATAATAATAAATGAGTAAGAGAGGAGAAAGCAAACTCAAGGATTTTTACGTGGTTCGGCTATCCCCGCCTACGTCCACGCCTCCAAGCACACCGGGCTTGAGGATTTCACTATCCAAGCCTCCCAAGGCTTCAAATGTTTACAATTGACTTCCAAGGTGTCAATGGACCTTTACAATTAAGAGATTATCTCCCCAATCTCTTCACCCCAAGTGTTTCTCACACTTGTACACTCACAAATTGAGTAGAAAAGAAATTACAACAAGAAACTCTCTTTAAGAGTAGATTTACAAATAATAGCACGATAATGATTCAATAAATGATGATTCACGAAATGGAAGCTCAATATATGTTTTTCAAACTTGTTTTGGCTTGCTAGAGTTCTTAAAATGAAGTTGGAATTGAGTTTTTATAGTTAAACCCGAAAAACTAGCCGTTATAGGCAAATTCCAGCGACCAAGCGGCTAGCCGCTTGATTTAACCGGCTAGCCGGAATGAACAGTGATGTTACCGTTATTTTTGAATTTTGCTACAGTAACACTGTTCTTGAAATTACAGTTTTGCCCCAATACTTTCTGTAATTATACTATGGCCCAGAAAGTCACAAAACTTTTCAAATAGGTCCAATTTTGGACATCAAATATTTGAATTACATTCGGGTCCTCCAACTTTCATAAATTATAGTATGGCCCAAATTGTTTCAAAACTTTGCAAATAAGTCCAAATCCGAATTTATAAATAATACTTCTCATTCCCAAAATGTTTTGAAATTATGCTATGGCCCAACATATAATAATACTGTTAAAATAAACCCTTTTTAGGTTTAACATAATCAACACAAATCTTAAAGTTCTCAAAACCTTTCACTTAGGCCCTTAATCTTTTATAAGTTACAATATGGCCCAAAACGTTTCAAATCTTTGCAAATAGGTTTAAAATCAAATTCAAAATAATATTTATTAAAATCAAAGATTGTAAAACATTTTCATTTTAATCCAAATTACTCAAATTCACAAAATACTTTTATCTTAAAAATAAAACATTTGGTTTATAAAAAGTAATAATTTATTAAGCAAAACTTGAGCTTCTCAAATGCTAAATCATGCATCAATTAAATCATACCGGCTTTACAAGAAATTGTCGCACTAGATTTATCCGTTGAGCTTCAATTCCTATTCTTGATTTCGCCGTTGTCCTTTGAGTGTCTTGAGCTTGATTTCACTTGATTCACTTGCATAAATATTATCCTTCAAAAACTAGTGAACTTGTGAAATACAATATTTATTAAATCACTTAAGACACATGTTTGTTATCATCAAAATTACATAATGTGTAGCCCTTTAGGCTAACAAAATTGATCCACACTGTAGTGCGACAATTTCACTACAAGAATGAAGGCAAAGCGCCAAAGATAAGTTTCTACAAGAATGACCTAGATCCACTCTTTATGAAGAGGGACCTAGGTCCATTTCTACGAATAATGACCTAGATGTTCTACATTTACTTAGACGTAATATTCTACAAATGTTACATACATGAGAAATAACACAAAACCAATCTTCTTTACGAGGAACCAATATAAAAGCTGAAGTGCTTAAGTTCAATGAAGGTTAAGAGCACGAAATCATGACAAGTGTTCAAGGAAGACTTGTCAATAAGCAAGCTTGACACGTAATGACAGGTGTCTTCATGCATGAGTTTTACGGACACTTGTCATTAAGACAATGCCACGTGTCATGATGATACCTCCACCTCATGGATCAAATGGCCTATATAAGGATCAGAATTTTCCACACCGAAGGTAAGGAGAAAAAGGGGTAAAGAAATGTTGTCCCTCTTTCTTTAGATTCTCTCTATGATCAAACTCGGAATGTTGACTTGAGCGTCGGAGGGTCATTGCTGGCAACCCCGGCACCCTTTGACAATTGCATTTCTTTTGCAGAACCTTTGGCAATGGAAACTTGCACATGACGAAGAGACGATTCGCAAAGCTTAATATAGAAAGGAATCTGAAGTAAAAAAATTAATTATTACGCGTCGAGCAAAACTTCGCATCGACAATACTTATTAAAACAAATGAACTTTATATAAAAAAACAACTATTCATATACCACTTTATGCAAAAAAGAAGAAGAAAAAAATGCAATACCTTTTGTAGTTTTTATTTTTCGCTTCTCCAAATTACTTTTTATTCTAGCATTTGTCAATCCTTTAGTCCTTATCTTTGCTGGATTTAAAACCAATTTATCATCAACAAGAACATCATGATTGGAATGGTCATCCATTTTCTTTGAATTCTTGAATAAACTCATTGTTTCTATATCATCCTCCAAAAGCTTCATCGAATGTGCTAATTGTTCTTTAACAATCCTTGTTCCAGAAATACTCAATGATGCTATACCATAAATTTCGGTTCCTGCATACATTAGTTCACTAAGACGCAATAATTGCCCATACTTGGTATTGTTGCATGATAACTTAGCAGTACAATTTCCCACTACAAGTCCCTTCTTTGCTTCTTTAGTCCACCACTTTAATAAGTAACGCTGTGGTAAGTTCATGAAATTATGTAAATAAAAAACTTTGAGAGCATGGCGACATAATATCCCCATCGAATGAAATAACTAACATGAGCATGAAATATCCACTGTTGCTGAATTATAATCAATAGTAAACACTCTTTGTTTTCCTTCTTCATTTGCTTTATATACATAAACCTCATCGTTCTTAGAAATTTCTTCCATCCTCATGGCCATGGAACCCAGATACTCCTTTTCAAATATATTAAACATTTTATTCGTGTAAGTTTGTACTGCATGGCTTAAAATTCCACTTTTTACTATGAGACGACGAACGCCATGCTTACAATTATAATCATCTTGCAACTCTTCTAATCACATCTCGTTTGCTTTATTGTCATAATGCTGAACAACTGTAATGAGCTCTATTGTTTTTGTTGAAATTTGATGGAAAACATTATTTGTACTCTCAGTTCTTCAGGTTGACTTCATATTTGCAAAAAATGTATCCAAACTAAAAGCTGGACACCATTTCTCCTTAAGTGAATACAACTTTCTAAGCCATGAGTGATCTTCTAGTTTGAGTCTTTTAATCATCTCAACCTAAGAAGCTTCAAATTCTGTTGCATTGCTACACCCATAAAAGCACTTGTTGTAATATTGCTTGAACTCTGGTCTTGTGCAATACATAGCAAGTTGTTGTGCAGCATTTTTAGCAATATGCCAGGTACACAATCGATGACGTGTCTATGAAAATACTATTTCAATTGCACTTGACATTGCTTTATCCTCATCTGTGAAAATGCATTGTGGTTGTTTTTTTCCCATTGCCTCTATAAATGTCTCGAACAACCATACAAATGACTCTGTGGTCTCATCATACAAAAAGGTACAACCAAACAATACATTCTTCCAATGGTGATTAACACCCACAAATGGAGCACATATCAAATTATATTTATTAGTGCGAAATGTAGTATCAAAACAAACAACATCACCAAAGCAGTCATAATCTAACTTTGATCTACTATCTCTCCAAAAAGAATTTGTCATGCGATTATATTGATCAACTTGTATTGAATAAAAAAAACAAGAATCCTCACCTTGTCTCCTCTTTAAATAGTTAAGCAAAGCTTGAACATCAGCTGCTTCAATCATGTCATCCTTTTCTTTTTGCAAGAAATTTCTCATGTCTTTCTTTAAGAAGTTGAGATTCTCAGCGCCACCAACTTTATTTGCTAAATGGGAGTATTATTTTGATGCTCCTATCCCAGCATCAACCATAGACCTTATTACAGCCCCATGAGCAGTAGGTATTTTTCGGCCAGATTTTAAAAATTGCCTTTCTTCAGGTTTTGCAAGTTCATGATTATGATCTGAGTATATATAAGAAATTACCCACTCTCCATCATTGACAGTAAATCGAATCATAGCTTTACAACCTATTCTTGTTTCCAAGTTATCACTTTCTTCACCTCACATAAATCTTCATCTAATTGAAATCTTTGTTTCGAACAAACAAATTCACGTTGCCGAATTTTCTTTGATGTATCTCTTCGAATGTTCCATTTGCGGATACTAAAGCCTTTTCTTAAAGCATATTTATTGTATAAATCATATGTGTTAACATATATGTTTACATATTATTGATTTTGATGATAACAAATAAGATTAAGAATGATTAAGTTTTTAAAAGGTTAAATTATTTTTTATACATTTTAAATAAATCATTATTTTCATATTATAAATGTTTTATATTTAATGGAAAAATAATTTTATGAAATTAAGTTGTTTCTCAAGTTGTGTACTAAAATAAAAGAATTTTACAATCTTTATTTTTAATAAATATTGTTTGGAATTTCGGATTTGGACCTATTTGAAAATATTTTAATATTTTGGGTCATTTTATAATTTTAAAAATTTATGGGATTTATGAGTATTATTTAGAAATTCTGAAATTGGACCTATTTGTAAAGTTTTATAACATTTTGGGTCATAGTACAGTTATAGAAAATTTTGGGGTAAAACTGTAATTTTTGGTAAACAGTTCACTGTAGCAAACGGCTAACCGTTTACATAAAACGGTGAACCGTTTATTTTCAGATTGTTAACCTTGAACCGTTTAGTAAAAACGGTTAAGCCAAATCTATTTTGCAGGTCTCTGGAAATTACCCCTTCACCGTTTATAGGAAAACGGTGAACCGTTTATTTCCAGAATGTTAACCTTGAACCGTTTAGTAAAAATGGTTAAGCCAAATCTATTTTACAGATCTCTGGAAATTACCCTTTCACCGTTTACAGGAAAACGATGAACCGTGTATTTCCAGATTGTTAACCTTGAACCGTTTAGTAAGAATGGTTAAACCTTATCTATTTTGCAAGTCTCTGGAAATTACCCTTGAACCGTTTACAAGAAAATGGTGAACCGTTTATTTGAAATTCAGCCCAACGGTAACTTTGACCAGCGAACGGTTAACCGTTAAGGGGTTAACCTTGATCCGTTTTCTGGCAAAAAGTGCATAACGGCTAGTTTTTAAGCTCCAACTATATAAACTCAAATCCAATTCATTTTTGGCAATCTTTGCAAGCATAAACAAGTGCACTCAACATATATTGAGCTTCAAATTCGAAAATCATCATAGATTAAATATTCATTGAGCTACCATTTTGTATATCCACTCTTTGAGAGAGTTTTTGTTGTAAGATTCATTTCCTCATCAAATTTGTGAGTGTTTAAGTGTGTTATACACTTGAGTGAAGAGATTGGGAGATAATCTCTTTGTTGTAAAGGTTCATTGACACCTTGAAGTCAATTGTAAGTATTTGAAGCCTTGGAAAGGCTTGGATAGTGAAATCCTCAAGCTTGGGTTGCTTGGAGGCGTGGACGTAGGCGGGGATAGCCGAACTACGTAAAAATCCTTGAGTTTGCTTTCTCCTCTCTTACTCATTTATTATTGTACTTTTATTGAATTTATTGTTTTCAATTTTATTAAAGCATTAGATTGAATTGTTGTGGATTGTTGTGTGATTTGATTAGGATAATCTTTAAAACACCAATTCACCCCCCTCTTGGGTTGCACACTTGTATTTCAATATGCTTCTTTGTCAGAGTTAACTTTGATCCCCACTTTGATGAGTTCTTCTTTGTCACTCGAAAGATCCATTGATATTATCAACCTGGTCATTAGAAAATAATATGTCCATATTATTATTATGAATAATATAATTAATTCAAATAAAAAGATGAGAGAACCAGGACACAGTAGAATTAATTTTGCATTACGAGAAAACAAAAAATAAATTAACAATTACCCGCTAAATGGAAAAATAAATTAAGGGTTGGAGAGAGAATAATGAAGGAGTTTGCAGGGAAGTTGAGAAGCCTTTTTAAGCTAGTGGCAATATTTGGCAGGAGAATGGAGAAGCGACTGGGAATCAAGAGGAGCATCAAAGCAAGATTACCAAACGCTTGTTTTTGCAGGGCAATGAAGCTGTGACTGGAAACTACGAGGAGGATGTAATTACGCCCTTTGTAGGCACTTTATTCAATTTATTAATTTTATAATTTTTAAATAAATTAATGTTTCTTGGAATTTGGAGGAGGGAAGAAGAATTTTTGAAACTAGAGTAAAGATAGAGAAAAGGAGGGAATTGTTTGATTTTTAATAAGTTAAAATTTAAAAATTAATTGACACATGTAAAAAAATTATTGGTTAGTGGTTCCACATCATCGGATGACATGGAACATCGAATGTACTGTAGAATTTTTTGGTATTTTTCTTGATCTGACCTTTGTAATTAAAGAGTAAATTCTCAAGCAATAATCCATCATAATTTCAAGCTTGTACTTAATTTTTTTTTTTTTTTTGTTTTTACTTATCTTCTCTCTAAAAAAGAAAGAGAGTGAAAAAAAAGTACCCAAGGAAGTAGTCGAAATCACATACTATTTAATTAATAAAGATTAATTCATGAATATTTTTAAAAATTTTATATTAGACACTTTTTTTCATTTTATTTATTTATTTATTTTTTTAAGAACTTAGCTAAGTAGTATTCAAACATTTTTATTTGGCTAGCCATTCGAGTTCGAATATAAATTATGACACATCTAATATATTTCAGTGACCCTTTTCTTATTTATAATTTTTAAAGTACAATAATGCAACTAATTTTCAACATTTGAGTTTTAATTTGAATATGTAACAACTTATTTGTAACTAACACATTATACTAAACTTTAATAGCCAACATAATATAGCTAATAATTAATTTATTTGAACCATGATGTAATAATTAATCACATCAATTGGGCTCAAATTAGGATTCAAACACGAAAATTCTAGCATTATTTAATATGGTATTAACTAACTCTATTAATCTACAACTACTTTTAAAAGGCTCTTTTTAGTAGAGTCAAGTCTTAACACACATATGCATTCGGGCAAACTTGGCATTTGGACGAGTGTAGGCTGCTACTTGATGCCATGAGTAGTTGGAGTCTCCATTTGAAAATAGAGACTTAAATTTCCTTTTAATTGTGTAGAGATAATTTTTTCCCATATGAAATATGAATTATGAATGGCAAAATGTGGATCAAGGCAGGACTTTTTCAAGTCTAGACCTAAATCTATTGAGAAGAAGTATGATGATTGAGTGAATCGTGGGGTTGGACTGGACTTGAACAAGGCTTAGGTTTTCACTTATTTTTTTCAATTATTTTTAATTATTGTAAATTTAAAATAAGTTAATAATTAACAAATTATTATGATAAATAATAAATTAAAGAAAATACATATTATAAAATAAAATAATAAATAAAAATTAAGAGATTTAATTTTTTAATATTAAATTCTCTTATTCAAATATTTTTTAATTAATTAAGAACAGATTTAATGTAAAACGACGCATGAATTATCTGAATGTAAATATATGTAGGAGTAGTTACAACTTAAAACACATTCATTAAGCTCGTTCATTTGATGTGCGAACGACTATCCCTCATCAATCTATTGAAGCATTCCTAACCGTACACGTGTCAGAGCAGACATTTATGACCCTCTGCAAAGATGCCCTGCAATCCCGTGCATTATTGTCGTTGTCCTTTTACGCGCGCTCAAGCCCCAAGCACAGTACACATCCTTCAATAATTATGGGCCACGTCAGCATGCGCTGGAGTATTTGAATCAGGAAAACTCACCTACTCAGAGCTTCCCCCACGTGGCCCCACAACTACCATCATCTCATTACCGTGATGCAGTCCGTCATCCGTACGACACCTGCTAAAGCCACAATGCTGACTCAAAATTGAGGTTTTGGGTCCAGTACTCCAGTTCGCCCTCTTAATTTGGGCAATACTTCGAGAAAAGCTTTAATACTGTGGTTTATTTAAAAGTAAGGTGTTATATTTTTTAAGTTGTAATTATTGTGAAAAAAAATTATAATTGTAGAGTAAAAATTAAAAAAAAAATTATTAATTTGTTAAATTTTAACTATAAATATTATCAAATACTTTATAATAAGTGTTTACATATATTATTGTAATATATAATATTATATTAGTGATAACTAAATATTTATTAGTGCCAGACTACATACATCAAGTAACGTATGCTACCGTTTAAATTTGCAGTCTAGCCAAGAAATTAAAAATTCAGCCACTTTAATAGTATCAAATTATGAATAGGAGTATCATAGTCTCAATCTACTTATTAAATTTAAAAATATCTCAATTAAAATGCTATTTAAATACTTATTCATTTCGTTATTTCGTTCTTCATGTCCCGTTCTACATGTGTAATTAAATTAAACTTATCAATCAATTTCTATGGGGACAGAGAACTTTAGATTAGAGCCGATTTTTATTTTTTAAAAAAATTAACCCCCACTAATAAAAAAAAAATGAACACTTGACCACTTACATTATTTATTATATAAATAATATTTTCAAAATGGGCATTCCACCTTATGATCTAAATCATCGATGTGGTCCAAAATTAGTCACGCTGTAAACGTTACTAACCTGCCGGACACCATCTGCCAATCACTTCACTGGGACCCACATGACATCATCATTAAAAAAATAACTCAATACTAAAATGTTTGTCGTATATATAAATTATAGACAGTCTGTATAAAGTGGAGCAAGCTTGTTTCATTTTCTCCTTCTCTGAGTCTGCGAAACAAGCGTTACCGAACCTTGCGGTCAGTCAGTCTCAGACTAATTATTATTTTTCAATTTTCGTTCAAAAAATGATAAAGATTGCAAATGGAATTATTATTTTTTTATTTATTATATTCACGTAATCACATGCATGCTGGTCTCTGTTAGCGATGGCTGAAACTGAATTCTGTTCATCAAATTGCAGGTTGTTGAATGAAAATACGAATTTAAAAAATAAATAAAATAAATAAAATTGAAATTTATTTTCAAAGAAGGGAAAAAAAGATGGATACGCTGTGTACGGTGGCTGAGAGCAACGAATGTGATTTCTCGAAGCTATCAGAGAAGCCGAGGTCATTGAATATGGACAGACAGAGATCGTTCGATGAGCGGTCGCTTAGTGAACTGTCCATTGGATTTTCGCCACGTGTAATGACAAGGAGCGCCGATAACGCCAACGCCAACTTTTCTCGGTTAGTGATCGATCATATTCTCGACGCACCGTTTTCGCCCGGTAGAAGGTCGGGATTCAACACGCCGAGATCGCTGATTGGCTACGAGCCGCATCCCATGGTCGGCGAAGCTTGGGATGCTCTGCGCCGTTCGTTAGTCTATTTTCGCGGCAAGCCGGTCGGCACCATTGCTGCATTGGATAGTTCTGAGGAAGAGCTTAACTATGATCAGGTATATAATAAAACGTTTCAGGCTTTCAGCCTTTTGTTACATTCACATGTATAGTTTTTCTGTGGTGCCTACGTCTGTATTTACATAATTGTTAGCAAATTTAGTGCTGAATTGTAGTAAATAGTAGTAACTTAACGGGGAATTGCAAAGAGCCATGTACAAGTATGCACAGGGACGTCTCTACACAGACATTTCTGACTAGAGCGGATGTCTGTACTTAAGAAAATGCAAAATGATACGCAATTGCTGCCAATTTAGTGCTGTGTCGTTGTAACTTATCGCGGAATTGCCAAGAGCCATGTAGAAGTATGCATAGGACATCTCTATACAGACGTTTTTTTTCCTTTTATATATATATTTGCATGTATAATTTTTCTCTAGTGCAGAAGTATGTATTTTAGAAAATGTAAAATGGTTGTATAATTGCTACCAATTTGTGCCGAATTGTGGTGACTTAATGCGGAATTACAAAGAGCCATGTAGAAGTATGGATATGGGCATCTAAACTCTTGAGCTGTTATATATAGTATTGTGTCCGTTGACAAAGTTTATATTACTGTAAGATTTATACAGGAAACTATGATCTCATAATTGGAGATCTCATACTATGGACTTTGAATTAGTGGAACTAGAAGGCTCTATTTGTGCATATTTATTGTCTCTGTGCATTATATATCTATATATCTATATATATCTACATATATATATATATATATAGAGAGAGAGAGAGAGAGAGATATAGATATATTGTGTTTTGTGCTTGGGCTGCTTGGTTTAGTGTACGAGGCTGGTGTTGGAAAAGTGTATGGTTGGTGTGTGTGGTGGTATGAATGGGAGTTCATTTGTGCAGGTGTTTGTTAGAGATTTTTTTCCAAGTGCGTTGGCTTTTTTGATGAACGGGGAACCAGAGATAGTAAAGAACTTTATTTTGAAGACGCTTCGGCTGCAATCGTGGGAGAAAAAGATTGATAGGTTTCACCTTGGGGAAGGAGTGATGCCAGCTAGTTTCAAAGTGCTTCATGATCCAATCCGGAACACTGAGACTTTAATAGCTGATTTTGGGGAGAGTGCAATTGGAAGGGTGGCTCCTGTTGATTCTGGCTTCTGGTGGATCATATTACTTCGGGCCTACACAAAGTCAACGGGAGACAGTTCGTTGGCTGAGTTGCCCGAATGCCAGAAGGGCATGCGGCTAATTCTTAGTTTATGTCTCTCAGAGGGTTTTGACACATTCCCTACTCTTCTTTGTGCTGATGGATGCTGCATGATTGATCGAAGAATGGTGAGTGCTCACAGGATATTATCAGTTTCAGATTTAAGGTTGCGACTTAATTTATCAATAATTAGCTTTTGAAAAAATGTAAATAAACTTCTTTCTGCATAATGTAACACGTGGCACTTCATTTACTTCCTTATAATCCATTCTAAACTGCTTACTCCTGGCTCCCATGAGTTAATGCCAACTTGAAACACATTTAATGCTCCACTTCATTAGATCAGCGCTCTGTTTTCTTTCCTTTTCTTTCTGCATTGTTGCTTGAGGAACTTGAGAAAAAAAGGATTAGTCCATTGAACACCAGATATCAGTCTGTTGAACACCAAACGTTTACTTTGTGTTGATGATGATATTGAGATTTTCTAGTGTACCTGAGAAACAACTACTTTTTCTGTCATTCCTATTCCAACACCTTTTGACCCAGAACATAGTTGACAGATTAATTGTATTGGATTTTCCAATAAGTGGCATTGATGTCATGCTTGTGAATTGTGATTTGGGTTCCCCATGGTAGCAGTTATTTTACTTTATCCTTCAATATGCATTTACAATTTACATATTTTCAGGGTGGTTACATGTACCCCATCGAAGTTGGTTTATGAAATAAAATGTGGTCTTTTTACATATTTTCAGGGTGTTTATGGATACCCCATTGAGATACAGGCCCTCTTCTTCATGGCTTTAAGGTGTGCTTTGGTTTTACTCAAGCAAGATGACGAGGGAAAGGAATTTGTTGAAAGGATAGTTAAACGTCTTCATGCCTTAAACTATCACATGAGAAGCTATTTTTGGCTAGATTTGAAGCAGCTTAATGATATATATAGGTATAAAACAGAGGAGTACTCTCACACCGCGGTCAACAAATTTAATGTAATTCCAGATTCACTTCCAGAATGGGTTTTTGATTTCATGCCAACTAGAGGTGGCTACTTTATTGGCAATGTTAGTCCTGCTAGAATGGATTTCCGCTGGTTTGCCTTGGGCAATTGCATTGCTATTCTTTCATCATTGGCCACTGAAGAACAGTCGAATGCAATTATGGATCTTATAGAATCACGCTGGGAGGAGTTGGTTGGAGAAATGCCTATAAAGGTTTGCTATCCAGCCATAGAAAGCCACGATTGGAGGATTGTGACAGGATGTGATCCAAAAAATACAAGATGGAGTTACCACAATGGGGGATCTTGGCCAGGTACGTTCTGCTTTATACATTTTCTTAGAAAACCACTAGGATTGACTCAAACTCCTATGCTATTTGGAAATGCATAATACTGACTGCTAAGTGTCCTTAGTCAGAGTGATGTCTTGTGACAGTTGAATCTATCATGCCTCGTTTTTTGCCAGCTGACCAGAATTAGCAGCTTCTTATGCACATGATTGATGTTTCACTTTCTTACAAATTCAAAATCACATCTATAAAGTATATTTCATATCTTGTAAAACTGGGACTTGATAAGTAACAGAGACGAAGTTGATTTCTCCATCACATACCTACTAATAATTTTCAGCACCATAATATTTGGACCAGCTCTTAATCGATCGTGATAGGACACATGAAATATTATATATTTCTGTTCAATAATTTTGTTTCTCAGCTAAGATGTTTGCTTAGATATTCTTTTTGCCTTTGGCAACGGGTGCAGTACTTCTGTGGCTTCTCACTGCTGCATGTATAAAGACTGGGCGCCCTCAAATTGCTAGACGTGCCATTGAACTTGCTGAAAACAGGTTGCTGAAAGATAGCTGGCCCGAGTATTATGATGGGAAGCTTGGTCGATACATCGGAAAACAGGCCCGCAAGTTCCAAACTTGGTCAATTGCCGGTTACTTGGTGGCAAAGATGATGTTAGAAGACCCATCTCATTTGGGAATGATATCACTCGAGGAAGACAAACAATTGAAACCCCTTTTGAGAAGATCACATTCATGGACATTTTGATGCGCATCACCTTGTCCATTTAAGCTATCAACATTGTAACGCAACGGTGAGGTTAGAGAGACAAAGTGAGCAAGAGCTAGAATGAGTCTTTTGCTACTGTTAGTTTCATGTTTCCATGTAGGGCGCTTTTAGGATGCACCATGTATCATGTCGTTTCCCTTTTTACAATTTTGCTATGCCCTTTTTTTCAATCTTGCCTTCTTCACACACTTCTGATAGCTATATTTTCCCAATTTAATCATCTGGCTTTGGTCATGATGCATCAAAGAGAGATTAAACTTAAAAAGGCACTTTCTCAAAACAAAATCACATTTAGAAATATGAATGAAAAGCTTTTTTCACTTATTGAAGGAACACTAAGAATGTACCTTTATATAGGTGTTACGCGTATTCTCAGATGTATGTAGAAATTTATTGATTGCATAATCATATCTGGGAGATTGCTGAGATTATGAAGATTTTGAATTGAACGATTCTTTCAGCAACTCTTTCACTCTTTCATGTTAAGATAGAATGCCCAAAACACAGCAAAGAGATTTGACTTTGATTTTCTTCAAGTTTGTGTAGGAAGTCCTTAACGTGCTACTGCTTGTAAGAAGCCTCACCACATGGAGTGTTATTTGAGTTACTAAAATCTTGTATCAGATTTACTGCCAAATTAACCTTGCAACATGAGATTCATTGAGGAAACATATGTTGGTTAATTATTTATCATTAATTAAACATGCAAAAGTAAGGCACATATGTTTATATCACATTAACATCATTATTGCTTCCTTAACAAAACTCGGAACATTATCGAACATATTTCGCTTACAACATTGAGTCAGCTTCCAAAGACCTTTTTTGTTTAAAAAAAAAAATGGTATGTACATCATATTTGAAAAAATGTCTATTTTGTTAAAATTAATTCAATTCGAATCTGTGAAAAATTTATTGATTGCTCAATAAATAATACATATACCACATTATTTGCGGTAACATATAAGATAAAATTTTATAATAGCGGTAGTTAATCTTTTCTATTAGGTTTAGATCCTAAATA
Source organism: Citropsis articulata (assembly GCA_030449925.1). NCBI lineage: Eukaryota > Viridiplantae > Streptophyta > Magnoliopsida > Sapindales > Rutaceae > Citropsis > Citropsis articulata. The sequence goes on along the minus strand of JASUUH010000137.1, from coordinate 4,372,326 downwards.
TATAAATAAAATTTTGTTAAAAGAATATGAATAAAATAAAATAATAATAAATATAAATGCTCCTTCAAAAAAAAAAATGAAGAAAAGATAAATGTAGTAGTTAGTTATTGGCTACCCAACTCCACGTATACGCCTCTACGGTCAACCCATGCACCTAAGCTCCAACCCAAAAAAGAGTCAACAAGACCATTGGTCAAATAATTCTCCAGATCCGGACCCGAAAATCCATACCCGACCGGGAGCGCAAATTATATTCAGAGCTGAGCTAAACCGATATACCATCACCAGAGAGCAAGCCCCAATCGGAAACTCAATTTTCTCGCTTTCTCTAAATTACACCTCATTTTCTCGCACTTTCTCTTACTTTCCGAGAAATATTTTTACACCGCTCATGAGGGCGCCGAAGAGGCCGATCCACGCGGTTTCGACATGGGTCCGGCGACAGCCGCCGAAAGTGAAGGCATTTTTGGCGGTGGTTTCCGGCATGGCAGCGCTGGTTTTGCTCCGATTCATTGTACACGACCACGATAACCTCTTCGTTGCTGCCGAGGCCGTGCACTCCATTGGAATCTCCGTGTTAATATACAAGCTCATGAAAGAGAAAACTTGTGCTGGTAATTGATAACAGAAGAAAAAAATTAAAATTTAAAGCTTTTTGGATCTCTTCGTAATAAATTTTATTTTTTGGATGGGTTTTACATATTGATTTTGCGAAGAAATTATTATTTTTTCTTTATTACTTGTAGTTTCTAAAGTTGGGATTTTGTGATGAATGCGAAATTTTAGGGTTTGTTATTTTTCGCTGTTCAGTTTGGTGATGTTTTTGTTTGTTGGATGCTAGATTGTGGTGAGTCAAGAAGAGAAAGTTTGGGATTTGTTGACGAATTGGGCGTTTTGATTTATTGTTTTTATATCTATATTTGCTGAATTGTACATTTTTTTAATTTTTTTTTTGGCTTTTAATTAGCGTTTCTCAGTTAGGTTGATTGGGAATTTCTAATGTAATGATGCTTGAGTAAATATGATCGCACTTTCACACTTTTTTCATTTGGTTGGTTGGTCAGTGATAATCTTGTATTTTTTTTCTTTTGCTTGCTTAAATTGTTTCTTTGAGAAGGATAGTCCCGTGCTTTTTATTTATGTTTTATCCTTTCTGATGTTTTGAGTATGTTTGGTTCCTCAAAATGCGACGCAAAAGAAAAGGGAAGATAAAGATGTTTTCTAGAACATGTGATTTATAATTTAAAAATACTTTTTTTAAAACAATGGTCACACAATTTTATCACTAGACTTGTTCAGGAGGTTCTACAATTCAAGAATAGATCCTTATTATGGTAATTATGGTGTAGAGACTCGTTTATTAAGTTGAAGACTTATGTCTACCAATGTTACCTTACTTAAATAAGTTTATATTTATTTGGCCGTAGTTGATGTTCCAGAGCATTTCCCTAGGTAATATTTTCTTCTTGATATAATGTATGTGATTTCTTTTCAAGACAGCTGTGTAGGTTATTATCTTTAGACTGCCTCAGTCATTAAAATTCTTTTGATTATTTGCAGGACTGTCACTCAAATCCCAGGAACTAACAGCTATTTTCTTAGCTGTGAGGCTATACTGTAGTTTTGTGATGGAATACGATATACACACCCTACTGGATTTAGCTACTTTGGCTACGACCCTTTGGGTTATTTATATGATCCGTTTCAATCTAAGGTCTAGTTACATGGAGGACAAGGACAACTTTGCAATATATTATGTGGTAAGTTTTCTACCATTTATGCCTATTTTTCTAGTTTTTTAAACAACAGTCAACTATATCTATAAGGGCACTGATCGTATTTTTGTGATGTCTATCAGACATTGTTTCCTGGGTTTCATATGTGTTCTTTATTTGTAGAAATGGTTAAAAAATTTATCTACTGTCTGCGTAAAAGCAAAAAAATTTTATGAAAACATAATCATGTTACTCATGACTTGCTCTACTTGTATTTTTGCTTTGCACTCCGGGCTAGTTTGTCATTTAAAATGTTTTGCAGTTAATACGTATCTAGAAATGGATTTGCAGGGTAAACTAATTGGTCTCCTAATTTACTGAGGGGTTATCTTGCTTACCATATAAAAATGCTACTTCTTCCCTACTTTTCAAAATCTGCTATAGGATGATATGAACTTTTAGAAAAATTTACCGAACTCTAAAATTACCTTTTAGCTACTCAAAATCACTTTTGAGTCTCCCAACAACAATCCCAAATGGGTCCTCAGTTTACGCTGGCCAGATTCTGCAAATTAATTGTGATTGTGTTAGTTGTGCCTTCTTTTGAACTTATTTATTTATTTGTGAAAGCAATATCCTGTTTAAAATTTTGGTACAGGTGGTTCCCTGTGCAGTATTAGCTCTGTTAATTCATCCATCGACTTCGCATAATATATTGAATAGAATTTTCTGGGCATTCTGTGTCTATCTGGAAGCTGTTTCAGTACTGCCCCAGTTGCGGGTCATGCAGAACACAAAGGTATCTTTTTCTAGGTGGCAACGTATACGATTATTAGCTTGAAATTGTTCCATTTTTCTGTCCTAAATAATGTTACTTTTATTGATAAACCCTTCCAAATAATGATCTTTTTTTTTTTCCCAGATTGTTGAACCATTCACGGCCCATTATGTATTTGCACTTGGTGTTGCGAGGTTTTTGAGCTGTGCCCACTGGGTTCTCCAGGTTTTATTCCATAAAGTTGAAATTCACATAGTGATTTAGCTTAGGTTAATAGCCTGTTTTGTGGCACTTCTAAGTGTGTTCTTTGTTCAATATTGGCCATGCTGTTTGTGCTGATGTTTGGAGTCTAATTGAAACTGTGCTGGAACAATGACTTTAGAGTCTAATTGAAACTGTGGTGGTACAATGACTTTAGGCAAAATATACTACTTTTAGAGAACAGGATTGATCGGGATCTTGATGATTTCTGCTTCTAAAGATTTGACGCATTTACTGGCTAGCAACACCCAGTGGGAGCTCATTTGAGGCGTTTTAATAATATTCCATTAACTTCTTTGCTTACATCAACATGGGAGAATTCATATATGGTATCTTATATGTCATTGCTGCTGAGCATCTTATCTACACCCACTAGAACCAGTTTAGGTATCGCATTTTTCCCCCTCCACATACACCACCAGCAGAGTAAGCTTTCATTTCCCAATGCTTCGCAGTTCGCACCCTACAAGAATACTGTTCAAGCTACCACTACTGTTATAAGGATGTAGATACTAGTTTGGGTTTGAAATCCTACTCACATCAGGGTTGGGGAGAGATTTGGTCTTCTTTTATGTAATGTTGAGAGAAAAGAGAAAAAGGGGGGGGGGGGGGGGGAGTATTGGTACGTATGGGGAACATGATTTGCCTATGTAGTTCTTTGATTAACTCATATGTTTCTAAATGGATTAAGATATTTTAGAAATAGTACTTGATTTACTTGTTCATTTAATATTTCTCCTGTCATTGGGATTTATTGTGGTGTTGTTACTGATTGCATGTTCAAATCTGCCGTTGGTGCTTTGTGTATGTTGCTTTTAACAGGTTCTGGATAGTCGTGGACACTTGCTGGTAGCCCTGGGCTATGGATTGTGGCCTTCGATGGTGCTTATCTCAGAGATCGTCCAAACTTTCATCTTAGCGGACTTCTGTTACTACTATGTCAAAAGGTTGGTTGCAAATCTTTTAAGTGCTTATCACTCTCTTTCATTTATTTTGATGAACAGTATGTATATGTAAAACCTTATTGAATGTAGTTTTCCCAGTACTGTTACTGTTATGTAGGTAACAATTATTCTTTGCTTTGCAGTGTCTTTGGCGGACAGCTAGTCCTCCGACTTCCCTCTGGGGTGGTGTAATTGCAAAAAATTGTCGTGCATGGTCTATGAGCACATTGACATATACAGTTAACTTTAATCGGAGCATGTGGCTGGTGGTTCTGGTTCAAATTTCCATTTTGCTTTCGATTTTGGACTCCATAGGTCTTGCAATCATCATTGGAAGTTAAATGGGTTGTTTTGTAAAGTTGGGGATGCAGGAAATTTGGGTGGATATTTATATTTCAAAATGATTTTATAGTCACTCAACTCTGCCAAGGCTGATCTTTTGCATACGTTAAATGTTGGAAGCTTATGTTAGATTTTGTTGGCCTCCATCTTGTTATGCAATTAAAGTCAGACCTTATATTTTGAATGGCTACTGGTGTTGAATTAATGTGGGCACTGGGCAGCTTTCATATTATTATGTGTCATCTTATTAAAAACTTAATTTGTTTAGCATTGATATACAAGAAATAGAATATATATGGTAGCTGCTACCTAGGATTGGCTCTAAGGTAGAGCAGCGGCTGACCACGTGTATCCAACGGTTTTGGGTGCTGCTGCTCTATCTTGAAGCTGATCCAAGGTAGCTGAGCCTATATATATATATGTGTGTGTGTGTATTTATATATATGTGTGTGTGAGTGTGTGTGTGTGTGTGTGTGTGATGCAATCCGCAGTACGGTTTCATCATTGTTTTCATGCGCTAGCTACCAATTAAGACTGGAACTTGTACGTGGAATCTGTTGTAACACAAAATGTGGGACGAAGCTTCAAATAAAAGTTTTAAAGTGTTGGGAGAAGCTGAAGAAATTTCACAAGACAACAAACATAGGACACTGGGATTAACACAAACAGAGGCTTTGTTTTCTGTCTGACCATTGTAAAACCAAGAGTATGAAACTAATCGAGCCACACTTATTTTCAGACGGTGAGATTCCTAGCAAGAATGCCCTCAAAGGTAATTCCAGGGCCAAAAGCCAGTATCAATCCCCAGTCGGTGTCTTCTTGATCCTGTGACTTCATTTTCAAACTCTCTTCCAACATATACTCCAGCACATACACAATGGTGTTGCTGCTAGCATTCCCATAATCCATCAGAGCTCTTCTGCTAGCATTCAGTTTATCTGGCAACAAATTCAGTCTCTTTTCCAACTTATTCAATATTGCAGGCCCTCCGGGATGAACTGCCCAAAACACCTTGTTGTAATCATTGTTGGTAAATCCAATATTGCCCATTAGCTTGCCACAGAATCCTTCAATGTTATCCTCGATTATCTGAGGTAGCTCTCTTGCCAGCTTGAAGCTAATCCCCTCCTCCGTAAGCCTCCCGTCTATCGTCTTTTCAGTATTTGGCAAGAAGTTTTGGATTGCTGTGTGCAGCTCAAAGAGAGGCCTTTCACTGGGAACCGGGTCTGAGCCAATGATCATGGCTCCAGCACCATCACCAAAGAGTGCGACACCAACCAAGTCATATGGCCGTTCTGCACTTGGTGGCTTGAACCCAATAATTGTAGTTTCGGAAGTAGCTAGCAGAACTCTGCTTCCAGGATTGTTTTCAGCAATGTCTTTCGCCACACGCAGGCCAGAAACTCCACCAGAGCAGCCCATGAAGTAAAGCATGACACGCTGAGTCTCGGGACTGAGTCCAAGCCCTCTTGCCAAGTAGAGATCGCCCCCAGGCAGCCGAGCTTCACTTGAGGAGACATAAACTACGTGGGTTATGTCTGTTATTGACCTGCCCCAGCTCTTGATGCAAGCTTGTGAAGCTTCAATGGCCATTTGGGTGACAGCTTTGTTGCAGATATCAAGCCTTTGCTTCACAGTAGGAAGGCCTTCTATGGCAAGCTCAGGATATTTCTTCAGGATCTCGTCTGACATGACTACATATCTTGTTTTAACCGTTGTTGTCTTGCCTGTAAGATGATACCATATAAGGAGATGAATTAAGTCAATGTAAAGCACTGTGTAAGCTTAGTCAGAGATTGTATTTCGCCTCTACAGAATGCAAACAAATAAAAGAGAGGGAAGTGAAGAGAATGGAGAGTACAGAGTCGGGTTAGCTTCTGCTTCAGCTCAGGATCATCACAGTTGGTGTTCTTGAAGTACCCATCAACCAGAAATTCCTGCATGACAAGTTGGTGAGGGAAAGCCTTGCCAAGAGCCAGAATGGTAGCTTTGCCAGGGCTTGCCTTCTTTGCGAAACCTGCTAAGCTGCCCATGCTTCTTCTCTTTCAAAAGAAACGTTGATGAAACTTCCAGGGGTTGTGTTCAAACTGCCTGAATCCACAGTGAAGCCAATACACTGAATGGCTCTTCTACTTATAGCATTCGCCAACGAGTTCAATGATAATTTACAATGGGGACTTCAAAGGGAGAATTGACATTTTAAATATCCTAACACCAGAAATGAGCAATTCCTAAAAAATTGAATTAGTTGGAAAGCAAGGGCTTCATGGAGGAAATGTTTATAGATCTTGATAGATATTTGGTGCAAGCACGTCAATGTGTGAATCCGTGGGATCTTCCAGAAAATGTAGTTGTCCAAAGTAGAAGAAATACGATAAAACAAAATCCAATAGTTTGGAACCATTAAAGCATATCTTCGATGGTGCGAATTAATTAGCAGAATCAACCGTCGGTTTAGCAACCGAATGCAAGAAAATCAAATAGCCGATTTTCAAAAAGTTCACATGACTAAGCAAATAATAGCTCGAACTATATGTATTTACCATTACAAGAAGTTTCTTTTGAGCGGATGGCTAATTAAAACGCATACCTACTCAAACTATAACAATCAAGCAACAGCTCCGTATCTGGTGGTTTATGGAACTATGATTTATGAATATTTTGTGAATTATGTTTTCCAGGAAAATAAAAAGTCAGGACCAAGCGTGTCAAAGTTCAGAGAAGCGCTTTCCATTGACGAAATCAATGACTTGGGAGACTGACTGTTCAAGTGCAGCAGTCACTGCAACCAGATTTTGCATGAATTCCTCTGCAGTTGGCTTATCACCATCCACTAAATCAGTTACAGCTTTCACAAATATTGCAGGCACTTTAAAAAGATCAGCCACATATGCAACAGCAGCTCCCTGGAACCAAAATTCAGGGGAAAAAGAACTTAATCAATGTAAAACACACGAAACATACACGTTGAAAGAAACTATTTGAATTTCCATTTCATATGTCATTTCCCGATATCATGCGATTTATAATAGCATATACGAGGATAGAAGTCTACTTTGCTTGAATATTCCTTTACTAAGAATGTAAATGGTTTCCAGCCATTAATGTACTTTGGCCTAAGATGCAATGTCAGATGCTGGTACAAACATTTTTACTGAATACTGAAACAACAAGAGATGAATCAGGAAGCATATATTGAACAGTACAGCTCAAATTGAAAAATAAACAATGAAAAAGGGAAACACGCCTTCACAGATAAATTTAATTTTCTATTTCATCATCTAAAAAGAAAAAAGTAAATGCTTCTTGCTCAAAGATATATCGGTAACAGGGCAAAAATTCAGCAGAAAAATTGGGGATGATTTATCAAAAGTTCATCACAAGTACTTATATGGGAAGAGTTTATGGGTAGGACTTCACCAACAGCCATCTTTGAAGGCTCCCCTTCTTAGTGGATACTTAACGGAAGAAAAAGCAACGACAACTCTTCCCTTTCTATCCTATTTAACCAAATAGATAGAAAGAGGATGAGCCTCATCCCTTTTCTCTCTTTTCCTCTTTTCTTCACTTTCCCGTTCCTAATGCAGTTTAAGAGATAGCTAAAATTCGGCTCTTACCTCCATGTCTTTAATAGTTGCATCATTTGCAGTAATTGATGTTTCATCTTGTGAGGACATATCTAGAGAGTCACCCGTAGACAATTTGCAAACCTGAAGCAAGTATGCAAGAGTAAATGAAATTTGCAAAGAATTTCAGCATCATAAAGATAAAACCAAGTTTCACTTTAAATGAAGAAGTAAATTAGGACTATGAGTCTAAGACCCGCATTTATAATTAATGGAGATCCTAAACAGACGCAAAGGGCCCAAAAAACCAGTTATTTGGACATCTAATCTTGCTGTTTTAACTCATAATGTAAATACAGTCACTAAATATGATTCACCTCAATCACCATAAAACTATGAGGTCGGCAAAACAGTTTGGATAGAACAAGCAGTAAGTCTTCTCTTTGGTACGCATGGCTGCATATAAGAGAACTGAGCAGATATCTAAATCCAAAAAGTACTGCAGAACACTTTAACAAGAAAAAGTCTTGCATGCATTCTAGAAAGAGCATAAAGTTCATGCACAAAACAAAATAAATTATACATTAACTTCCGTAATTCGTTGACCTGAACCATATCCTATCTAACTACGCTGGTATGTTACACCATATTTCCTAGATACAGGGGGTTAAATTAACCTTCAGAAAAACTTATCAAGCAGCTAGTACCTCAAGCATGAAATACCTATCAAGCAGCTAGTACCTCAAGCATGAAGTGTCTATCACAGGATTGAGGTATGCCCCTAAACAACAGTGGTGTGTATTTACAAATGCCAGACTAATCTGAAATTGATATCAGAAGCAGCTCATTTCACTGAATAGTGAAGTGAGATGTAAACCATTGAAATCAAAGAATCTCATTGTAAGAAATCTGAGTCTCATCCTATATCACTAAGCAAGCTTACTATATAATAATCTATTGATAACTTATATAAAAATAATAAAGAATGAACTTAAAAGTAGTTCATAACCACGTATGTTTAGTGAAGGCAGAAGAAAGTTAACTAGAACAAGACAGACAAAACGATAAAGCATCTGTACAAGAATGTCGAAAGAGACCAAATTATCAAAAAATTGACAGCCCATTCTGGTAAAAGAAAGCATTTGCAGTATCCGAGCAAGATATTTGATATGTTCAATGATTGAATTTCAATCACTCTAATTTGTTGTCACCTTTAGGTTAAGTTCCCTCAAGAGACTGGGTGTCGAGAAGGCCTGCCGTTGACCAACTCCATACAGATCGAAAACCTACAAAAGACATGGAAAGCGAAAGAAAACAGGGTGACAAATAATTCTAAATATTTACTTATACAGCTATCTATTTGTATTTGTCAACATGACACAGGTTGGGCATAAATAAACACTCATGAAGTAAAAGTTGAATTTTTAGGAACATTGTGACTTAGAGCAACAAAGTGTAATTAATTAATCCCACCATTGAATCTACAACAGCTGTGAGTTAAATGTAGATTCAAGTATTAAAAGAGCAGATAAACAATGGCCAGAAAGGAAAACCTAAGTGTAATGAAATTGCTTGTCAAGTTTGAAATCTATGTCTGTGGAATTGGACCGTGAAGTTTTTGAACCAAGCAGAATGGCAGTGATGAATATCACCAACTCTTTTGCAGAAAAGTCAAATGTAAGAATGAAAACTGAGAAACACTTACAGGGATAGGTATCCTTCTATCATGGAAGGCAACGTCAGATATGAGGAACACATCACCAATGGATGCTCCCTTAGCCTGAAAACATACAAAAATCAGTATAAGAAAATTGGCTAACACATCATTCATGCCTCATGAACAGACCAGATACCTACATTCAGAAGAGAGGGATTGACAGATTGGAGTTGAAATTAATTTAAAACTACTAAAACAAAGTCTCAATGAAGTAGGAGGACAGTTGTTACAAGGATGAAAAAAACTAGTTATCTTCTACCAAATGAAAGAGAGTAGCAGTTGAATCTTAAATAAAAATGGTAAAAGTTCAAAGAGAATTTCATTTCTAGAAATTATAATTGAATGGTTGTCAAACAAACTGTGCTGCAGAGCACATACCTTGAAGCCACCAGCAGTGCCTGCATTTATGATCAGGTCTGGCTTTAAAGCTTGGATAGAAGCATATGTTACAAGAGATGCCGAAATCGTGCCAACGCTATCAACCTCTGAAAGGATTAGGCTCAAGTTAGCAAAAAACGAATCATGAATTTCATATTCCTGCTGAGTACATGTGTGTCCTACCACATCAATGTCAGTGCCATTTGCGCCCATGGGGCACTGCATAGCTTCGCACATGCTAGCAATGCCCGCTTAGGTGTACGCTGGTCTGAATCTACCCAATAATAGCATGTTGGTATAGATCATAACAAGAATATGAATTCTATGTTCAGCACAAGTTAACAATTGAAGCCCTACAAGGTATTAAGCATGGTTTCCTTAAGGATCCAAAGCATGATAAATATGTTAGCCTTTTATCGAATTTCTTATCGATGTGATTCTTTGGAGTCCATAAAACATAAAGAAAGCATAGTCAGAAAACAACCATGGCAGATAACTAATGTTTGGAAAGTAATACATAAAGAAAACAGAAATTACCAACACAAATTACCAGAATAAAATACTAACCCAAAGATGTGTCCTTTCCCGGCCATATTATATTTAGGTGGAGGTCTTTGTAAGTACCGTGATACCTGACCCAAGGGACCCCTTCTGGAAACCTGATCAGTTGCATTAACCCATCAAACTTAAGGCCAACCAATCAACACATATGGAACTCAGTTTGCAAGCATGTCAAACCAAAGCACATACAATACCCATAAACAAACAAGAATTATCTGTGATATGTACTAATATGAACACAAATATACCAGAACCGGAACACAAAAGTGCACTTGCAATGTGTAAGCAATAGTTACACATCAAAACCTCAATCAGCGCAACAGCATTTACATAGGCAAGCAAATCTTTTTGACTCAACAACGATGCATCTTTCAAAACATAATATTTTGTCACCTACACTCATTAAAAGTTTCGTAATTCACAAATTGCAGTTAAAAAATAATAATAAAAAGTTGGAGAGTAAAGGGCCTGCCGAGGATCAGTCAAACTAACTGAAAACAAAATCATCTTAACATAAATCCCATTTTTCGCATATATGTACATATTCAATACAAATCAAATGATTGCATAGAAAATCATTTCTTCTTTTGTGAACAAAAATTAGAAATTGAAGTCAAATAAACTAATAGAAAAAACATTTAGTTAAAAACAAACACAAAAAAAGAAAAAAAACTCACACTGAGTCTTGGTCCTCTTTTAGCTCGAACTTGTTCACTAAAGGCATCGCTTCCGTTTGCATAGCTTCGAAATAATAATAATAAAAAATTAATTATATAAACAAAAAACATATTAAAACAATAATAACTACAATTATTATTATTAATAAAAAATATATGTACGCACTAAAGAAAGAGTATATATGTATGTACCGATAATAATGACGACGGAGGAAATGGCTTCCTGTGATTTCCCGCCACAAGGAGCCATGGCACTTCCTATCTGTTTCTCTCTCTCTGTGTAATCTGTGCAATCGATTTTCCGGGAAAATATAGCGAGCGAGAAAAAGTGGCAGAGACTGCTGGAAATTTAAATATACTGTATTACTGTTGCGGCCAATCAACAAGGAGGAGTTCTATTATTGGTTCTGGGAAAATACCATTTGAATCCCTATGCTTTTGTTAATTCGCCATTAGAAGCATAGTTTATTTATTTGCATCACATAAGTCTCTCTCTCGGTGTCTTTGTGCTCCCACAAGGGTGACAATTTGTAACACAACCAGTCAGTCAACCTGATATGAACACCACATTAACGATACCAATTTAGTTGGACCAACCATTAATCGTTTCGAATTCGAGTTTACTCATGTAATGATTATGTTGAGTTTGGGTTTGAGTGTTGTTAGCATGCGAACTCGTTTGTGACATGATTAACTATTCGATTAATTATAATAATTGATTATTCGTAACAATGTAGTGTTGAATTGTATTTTATCTTATATAATTATTTTAGATTTGTTGTTATATTTTTAGTAAGTGTTTGTTTATATTTGCACAAAATATCTCAAGGGTTGGTCTAACAGGTTTTTATGTAACTTAATTTATTGCCAAAGTTTGAATCGAACGAGAGTTAAAAGGTTAAGAAAAAGTTGGATTTTATCCACAACTCTACATAAAAAAAAAAAAAAAAAAAAAGTCTGATTAATATTACAAAAAAATAAATACTAATTCAGTCTCTATATCTTAAGTTAAGTGTATATTTAGTCCTTATATTATGAAAAATATATCTAGACATCTTTTTTGTTAAATATGTTACAATTTTATCTTTATTTTTCTTTACTTATGTAAAAATGCCTTTGTAATAATCTTTACATTAATCTTTATTTACCAAATTAATATCAAGTTTACCCTAAAAGTTTAATAATTAAAAAATTTATATTTTGTTTACTTTCTTGGACTATTTTCATAAATTAATTTTTTTCATTAATGTCTCAAGGTTTTTGTAAGAATAATTTTTTATAGAGTAATGATATAGTTACAAACTCTTGTACAAATTTATTTTATACAAATTGATGTGGCATGATAAAATTAGTTAAATTAAATATCTCTTGGCCCACATGATTTATTTATGTTATTTTATATTTTCATTCAACTAATGAATTAATGCCAAATTAGTTTGTACAAGATAAATTTATACAAGAGTTTGTGACTATATCATCACTCTTTTTTATAAAAGTTGAGAAAAAAATAAAGACAAAAGTGTAACATATTTACTAATAGAAGTATCTAATGATATTTTTTAAAATATAAAAAATTAATAGATACTTAAAATAAAATATAATAATTAAACCAACGTTTACTATATTACAAAATATAAACCCTTTGAAAACCATATTGAACGCACATTAACTTAGTGATATGTCAAATCAATCACGCTCGTGTAAAAATCATATCGGGATAGCATTTGAGATTCTTAAGGATAATTTAGTCATTTAATAGGGGTCAGTGACATATTTGATATAAATAGAAAAACTAAGCATTTGAGATTCTTAAGGATAATTTAGTCATTTAATAGGGGTCAGTGACATATTTGATATAAATAGAAAAACTATGTCCTTTATAAGGGCAAAAGTAAAAAGGTTAATTAATGGATCCGAATGCTATTAATGAGTAAAAGAACAAACATTCAAGCGGGTATGATATGATATGATGTGAAAAGTGGGTCGATGTTTCGGATGCAGCGATGACAAGCCACGAAAACATCAACGGCTGATTCATCTCCACTATCCTGTGCCGTGATGCATGCTTTTCAAAAATATTTTATATTTTTTTGGGAATTTCATTTTTTTTTTATAAATAATTACTTGTCCTCAAAATTGTCGAGTGGCGCGAAGCATGCTTATGACTTTTATAATGCCCTGAGACTAGTGAGCAAGTTCAAGATAATCAAAAGGTACTTATTCTTCAATTCATTAGAAAAAAAAAAAACATGATTAGAAACTAAATACTGACTAAACTCACATAAAATTTCATTGAAAACGATGTTGTTTTAAATAAATTTAAAAAATAAAAATCTAAATTAACGTCATTTTAAGTATATTTTTATTAACATTTAATAAAATTAATAAAAAAAAAATAACATAAAACTATTGAAAAACATTTTAAAACTAATTAATTTCAGTATAATTTAAATTTATTTATTTATTTATTTATAATATTTTTTATCTTCTTTCATGGTCTTAAATACAATATCACAGTTTTCCATGCAATGAAGGTGATTTATTTGTTTCTATTGTGCCTCGAGCCAACAAACCACAAAGAGGTGTCGGCGATGTCTTCAATTATTTGATCGACTTGACCGTAGTAAAACATGTGGAAATGTTTGTCCTATCGAACGAAGCCAAGTGTCCAAGTCCAACATATACTTAATTAAACGTTATCGGTATCTTAATTGTATATGATCTTTCTAGAAATCATTTGAAAAATGATTTTGGGCACATGTATCCGAGCAATCTCATGGAGATAAAGGCCCCATTTAGTTCAGTTACTAAAACTCTAGTGTGGGAATAAAAGGTTTTAGAACTTATTTAGCATTTGAGATTGGGCGAATGGATGTATAATATTAAAAAATTTAGTCAATATTAATTATCATGTCTTAAAAATTAAGTTGATTTAATTTATTATTTATATAATAAAAAATTTTATGATATTTTTATTAAAATTATTATTTAAAAATTATATTTACTAAATATAATTAATTTTTATATTATAATTATAATTTTTTATCACACTTATAGCTTAATAATTATAATGCCACGATACCAAGCAGGACCTTAGGTTCTTTAGAATTTTAAAAAACCTATGCTTGCATCTACTAATAATGGTTTTCCCCAGCTTGTAAAAGTCTTCGGCATGTGTTCATTAACAGTGATTTTTAGCTCGAAGTCGAAGAGTATCTAATGTCTTGAAAACAATTAAAACTAATTAATTTCAGTATAATTCAAATTTATTTATTTATTTTTAAATTTTTTTTATCTTCTTTCATGGTGTCAAATACAAGATCACAGTTTTCCATGCAATGAAGGTGATTTATTTGTTTCCATTGTGCCGCGAGCCAACAAACCACAAAGAGGTGTCGGCGATGTCTTCATTTATTTGATTGACTTGACCTTAATCATGTGGAAATGTTTGCCCTATAGAACGAAGCCAAGTGTCCAGGTCCAACATGTACTTAATTAAGCGTTATTGAATCTTAATTTTGAGTCATCCTATAATACAGTATGCAATACAGCTCACTCAACAGTAAAAACAAAACTTGAGCAATTGATATTTCATCAGTTGTTCATTCAATAATTTTTAAAAAATTATATTTAATACAGAAAAAATAAATAAAATAGAAAAAGTCAAGAAAATTGTGTAAATATTGAAGAGAAAAATTATTTAAGGGGAAAAAATATTTTTTGCTTGAATAAAAGTTAAAAATCAATTAAAATAAATATGTCTCGACTGTTTTAGTTAAATATCAATATATTTGGTGACATTTCAAGTAAATTTAATATATACCTAATTTTGATTAGACTTTCTCACTAATTGGTTTGGTTATCTCCACTTTCCGATCCACTAGTTTTAGGTTTAGTATTCCTACTAAACTCGTAAAATACTCATATTTTCGGTTAAATTCTAATTAAATTCATTTCTTGTTAGATTAGTTTGAAGAAAGGGTGAAACTTTCTCCAAATTTGGTTTCAATATTTCAACTATTATTCCATTAGTTTTACGTCTAATATTTCAATTAATTTGTCAAGATTCCAATTATATGCGTTAGATATCGATATAACTTTTTTTGGTTTGATTAGTTCCAAGTTTTGGTGATAGTTCTCCATTAATAGGTTCACTTTTTTGAACCTCAAATTTTGCGTTCGATATTTCCACTAAATTCGTCAAGTATCAAAATTTGTTGTTAGATTCCAAGCAATTTGAATTTTTTGTTGGATCGGCTCCAAGTTTTCGTTCACCTTTCTCTCTTAATGGTTCCTATATTTCAACGAATTGTTTCTCCAATTTTGCGTTCACAATTCCAATTAACTCGTTGAGATTTTAGTTATTAAGATTAGCTACCGGGTTTGGTTTCCATAAATTTATTTTGGTTATGCAGGATACCAATTTAGGTTAATCTTTCTCCAATTTTGGTTGACATCTTTCAATTATAATTTTACAAGTTTGCGTTCCTTATTCCAGTTTTTTCGGTAAAATTTCAATTAAATAGGTTATATATCATTAACATTTTTCTTGGTTCGACATGTCTCGATTTTGATTGAATAATTTTCACTTTTAGGTTCTTATGTTTCAACATATTGATTCACTAATTTTGCGTTAATATTCCGACAAACTTCGTTGGGTACCAATATCTATTGTGATATTCCAAGTGATGTCAATTTGTCGTTGGATTTGTTCCAAGTTTTCATTTTACCTTCTCTCTCGATGGTCATATATTTCAACGAAATTTTCTCCAATTTCACTTTAAATATTCCAATCAAGTCATTGAGATTCCAGTTATTAAGGTTAGCTACCGGGTTTGGTTTCCATAAATTTATTTTGGTTATGCGGGATACCAATTTAGGTTAATCTTTCTCCAATTTTGGTTGACATCTTTCAATTATAATTTTACAAGTTTGCGTTCCTTATTCCAGTTTATTCGGTAAAATTTCAATTAAATAGGTTATATATCATTAACATTTTTCTTGGTTCGACATGTCTCGGTTTTGATTGAATCATTTTCACTTTTAGGTTCTTATGTTTCAACTTATTGATTCAGTAATTTTGCGTTAATATTCTGACAAACTTCGTTGGGTACCAATATCTATTGTGATATTCCAAGTGATGTCAATTTATCCTTAGATTTGTTCCAAGTTTTCGTTTTACCTTCTCTCTCGATGGTCATATATTTCAACAAAATTTTCTCCAATTTCACGGTAAATATTCCAATTAAGTCGTTGAGATTCCAGTTATTAAAGTTAGCTACCGGGTTTGGTTTCCATAAATTTATTTGTAATTTTATTTTTGGTTAAATAAGTTCCAAACTTTTGTTACGCTTTCTCCCTTTTTGGTTTATATGTTTCAACTATTATTTCACAAATTTTGCATTCAATATTCTAATTCACTTGGTAAGATTTCATTCATTTAGGTTAAATACCGAAATAATTTTTTTGGGTTAAATTAGTTTCTAGTTTTGGTTAAGCATTTTCATATTTAGGTTCACATGTTTCAAATTATTAGTTCACTAGTTTTGCGTTGGGTATTCCTATTAAGTTCGTTCAATACCAATATTTTGGGTTAGATTCTAAGTAATTTTCATTTTCTGTTGAATGAGTTCCTAATTTTTGTTAGATTTTCTCGCTTATTGGTTCAAATGTTTCATTTAATTATTACACTAGTTTTGTATTGAATATTCCCATTCAGCTAATTAAGATTCCAATTATTTGGGTTAAGTGCCAAATTTATTTTTATAATTTTATTTTTGGTTAAGTAGATTCCTAATTTGGGTTACATTTTCTCGCATATAGATTTACATGTTTTAACTATTATTTCACTAGTTTTGCGTTCGATATTCCAATTAATTTGGTGAAATTTCAGTTATTTAGGTTAAATACCAAAATTACTTGTATTACCGGAAATAATAATTTTAATAAGTTGAATTATGTTTGAACCCTTACTATTTTATAAAATATCAACTTACCATATAATCAAGATTTTTATTGTAACCCTTAATCTTTTCTAATATTTTGGGTCCATAATCTAATTCCCTTTTATATATATCATGAGATCTCTTGAACTTGATTGTATATATACTTGAACTTTTAGTCTCTATACATATTTATTCTCATTTTATCATTTTAGTTGATTATTTTTAATTATTGTTAAAATAAATTAATGCATTTATTTTCATCTCTCTCTATTTATTTTTTAAAAATAATTTCTTTAATTTTTCAAAACTTCGACAGTAAATAAAAAATAACGTGTAATTACTTCAACAAAATATTTATGTTATTAATTATAAATATTATTATATTATACTAGTGTTATTCCACTATTATTATTTGTTTTTTTTACTACTATTACAATTATGAGATTTTTTTAACAACAATTTTTCTTATAATGAGTATTCTTCCTTTTCATTTTTAAATATGTATATAATTTTAAATTTATGAAATAAGTTCTTCAATTTTCAAGACTTAGCGAAAATAATTTTCAGAATTCTATTATAGCCAATATAGTACGATGAAAATATAACATTATAGTAAGAACACTTTGTAATATGATTTTACATGTTTAATTAATTTATCTTTTTCAATCGGTCTTTTTTACTCATAAATCTATTGGCATTTATTTGTAAATGAAATTATAATATCCGACTAATTTATCCGATGCACTTAAAAATTAATCAAATCAAGATTTCCATTACAAGAATGAAAACTTTGATCACTTAAGCAGTATAGTGACAATAGTAACCCAAAACCACTTCTATTCAAAAATTTTTTTAGAAGCTTGTGAGAAAATAACTCTTTAAAAACTATTAACATCAATAAAACTTTACAAAATTAAATCAATTCACAACTTCCAAAAGCTAAATCAAATGTTGCTAATTTGAGATTTAGATCTCATGGGTCTCTGCATAAAAAAAAATAAAAAAAATACAAAAACGAGATAAAATTAGAAAAAAAAAGGTTGAAAAAAATAACAAAAATATTCAAATTTCAAAGGCATGATCTAAATTCTTAGGCAGGATCAGATATATATTGTTTTGAATAGAAACATTAAAACTTAAGTATAAAATAACACAAAAATATATTCTAATTTTAACAACATATTTTTTCGATGATTTTTTAATAACAATATTCAAAATATATAAAAAAAAAACGTCGACTAGCATACTCATTCTATGAAACTTGAGATGTTAAAATATCTTTTTTTAGTTGAAATAACCTTAGAAAACTTGGTCATGAATTTAATCATCTACACTTGAAATTTTGACCTTTGTTCTTGTTTATGCTCATTTATGATTTAAATAATTGTAATTTTGCTAACAAAATTTTTTTTCTTCTTTAATTGACTATCATTCTCCTTTTAATATACATACAATTTTTCAGTTACAAAAAAAGTTCTTTAATTTTTTAGGACTTAATTAAAATAAAATTTCAATGTTTATTATGACAAATATAAGGCATTATGAAAATCTGATAGCATGGTAATAACATTTATGACTATGAATTAAGCGCATTTAATTTATTAGCTTTTTCTTTATTTTTTGGCATTTGCTTGTAAATGAAATTATAGCCTACTAATTTATCCAATTAATTGCTATAGTTTTTCATTAATTTCAAAGGTAAATAAATAAATAAAATGTAAGAATGATTGCAATTGTTTTGCTTCTAAAGCTACGATGATATAAGTTAATAAAAAATACTTGATTTGTATAAAATTTTTACCGCTCTATTTTCTTTTCTAAATAGTTTCTTTAATTTCTCATTACTTCAATAAAAAAATTCATGTTATTATAAGTAATAATTTTTTTTTTTTTTGTATTTCTTCTACTATGATTATTTATATTAACTATTACTACAATTATTATTATTATTAGCATACCTCATGGGATTTATGGTTAAATATAATAAGAATGTATATATGTCCTACGCCATTTTTGCCACTCTTTTAGATTTCTAAGATATCATTAACATTTTGATTATACAATTGATTTCTGTGAGTTACAAAACTTTGGTGTTGAAATATCATTTTTTGGATGAAATCGTTACTCAACACTTCAGGAGATTTGATCGTGATTTTGATCATCTATGCTTGAGATTTTGACCTTTGTTCACATTTATGTTGATTTATTATTTAAATAATTATAATTTGTTAACAACATTTTTTTTAACAAGTATCAGCCTCTTTTAAACATCAATATAATTCTTCAATTTTTCAGGACTTAATTAGAATAATTTTTCAATGTTTATTATGACTAATGTATGGCATTATAAAAATCTAACAGTATAATAACAACATTTATGATTATGACTTAGGCGTGTTTAATTTATTATTTTTTAAAATGGTTTATTGACATTTGTTTGTAAATGAATTATAAGGTACTATTAATTTATCAAGTGCTCTAAAAAATAAAGCAAATCAAAATTTCCATTAATCTAAACAGGTTTTAAAAACTTTTAACATCAAATAATTTGCTAATAAAAAATTAAAAATTTCTTAATCTGTTTGTGTTGAATTATCTTTTTTTTTTTTTTTTGGGATCAGTTGACTTCATGAGATTTGAACTTTAATTTATTTATACTTTTGATCTTTAAAAACTTTTTGCCCATTTTATCATTCAATTAATTATATTTATTTATCTTTGGACTGAAAAAAATAAATCAAGAATTAAAATTTTTTTCAATTCAAATTAAATTTTTAACACTCTATTTTGTTTTCGAATTAGTTTTCTTAATTTTGAATTACTTTAACCAAAAATTTATGATATTAATTATAAATTTTATTATATTATCCTTGCGTTATTATCACTATTGTTATTTACTTTTTACTCTTACTACGATCATTAATATTACTATCCTACCTTATGAAATTTGTTAACAACATTTTTTTTTATAATGAGTATCCTTCTTTTTCATTTTTAAGTATGTATATAAACTTCAATTTATAAAATAAGTTCCTTGATTTTCAAGACTTACCTAAAATAATTTTTAAAAGTTTATTGCAGCCAATTGGACATTAAGAAAACCTAACACTGTAGTAACAACATTTTTTTAATATGATTTTGCATGTTTGCAACAAAATAACTCTTTAAAACTTTTAACATCAATAAAACTAATACAAAATTAAATTAATTTATAGCTTCCAAAGGCTATACATCAGATGCAGCCAATTTGAGACTTAGATTTCATTGCAGACAAATAATAATAATAATAATACTAATAAAAGACAGTAACCAAATGATATTAGAAAAACAAAACTGTAAAAATATAAACAATATTCAAATTTCAAATGCATGATTAAAGTTCTTAGGCATTATATATATATATATATATATATATATATTGTTTTCAATAGAAAAATTGAAACTTACATATAAAATAAATACAATACTACATTCTAATTTCACAACATAACTTTTTGATGAACTTTTTGACAGTAATATTCAGAATATAAAAAATATTCCCAATTGGCATACTCATTCTTTGCAACTTTTATGTCTGCTTTCATTTAACGACAAACTGAGCTTTGAGATAAAGATAGAGAACACATCCAAATAAATAAGAATAAACTTTCACAACTATTGATTCATGCAATATTGCATGAATGGTGTAAATCATGAAATAGCATCCGTATGAAAAACTCACAAAACACAGTAGAAACCAAGCACCCAAAAATAAGTGGCAAAATTTTGTAAGCATTTCGATTCGTGTAAACTCACAAAACACAGTAGAAACCAAGCACCCAAAAATAAAGCCTTGTTTATTTATTTATTTTAGTAAAATGCACAATTCTTATAATTTATCAATGTGCCTAAACATTATTCGTGTAGCCAAAATACTTAAAAATGACTAGATTACTAATCATCAAAACATTTCAAATGCAAGAATATCAAGTACACAAACGTTTACAAAAGATAAGTATATGAGTGTTATACTTCAAATCTTCAATAATTTCTAGCAACCACAAAAAATGCACTGCATATTGTCTTCAACACCATTTAGCAAAATGTCCCTGATCTTTATAACCTGCGTTAAGAACTTAAAAATAAATTATAATTTGTTCCATTAATAAATTGAAGAAACAAAATAATGGTACCTTAACAAAATTTTCCCATACATAAATTACAATAACTAAATTATCTTTAATTTCAAATCAGATTTATATTCACTCAAGCTAACCAACTTTGAAATATCATCTATAAATGCTAGGCACTAAATCAACTTAAACAGAATTAATAAATTGTATGGGTATATTCTTTTTAACTCAAATGGAAGCCTTATTATTTTTCTTCATACTCATCTACCCAACTAATCTTCTATTGGTATTTATTACTAATGTTAAAAATAAATTACAGAATAGGTATTTAATTTGTATTCTAAACTACACAAATGCAAAGAGCAATTATCATAACTTTATATCATGCCTTTGTATTCATTAAATATTGCCTTCCACAACATAAAACTTGTTAATTAATAGTAGTAGAGCATTCCTCTAAAGAGTGTTCCTAAAGTTAATACAATGTGTATCATCTTTCTTTCTAATAGACCAACACAAGAACAATGAATTTCACCTGCAAAGAATTTTGTATTGAAGCTACTCATAAAAATAAAACATGCTGTTACCATGAATTTAAGAAGATTAATGAACATAATCTAAAGAACCAAGCTACATGGGCTCATTTATAACCTTATTTTTGTCGATTAAACAATTCAAAAAACCAATTTAGCTTAACAAGCAAAACAAAATACTACCAAGAACAAACTATTTTAGAATAATTTAAAATCTTCATTTGAACAAAGCACAAGGAAAACCAAAAGCATGAAACTAAAATTGCGAAGATATGAAATACACCATGGAACTAATTTATTGAGGTTATTACCTAAAACATGATGAATTATCTATGCTATGCTCCAAATAAATCTGCAGATGAAGCAGAATCATAGAATCTACCTCAATTGAAAGTCTACCTTACTTTATGATGCTAAAACAACCTATATACACTGCAACTTTGGAGTTAATCCCTTATTATCTTTAAAGCAAATGCCTTTACAGTATAAGGAAGCAAAAGACAAATTCCTTCTTCAAGACCCTGGGTCAGTTATAGGTAAAATAGACAAACTTCTTCAGAGAATGAGAAAGCAATACTTCAAATTATAGATATAATAACAGATAACTAAAAAGAATCCATTAAAAGTTGATTAAACATGTCAATATCTTATTTGTATGGCCACTTAACATGAATTAGCCCTAGTATAGAAAATTCTTGCTATATTCCTAGTTTATAATCCATCTGACATTATTTATAATAGTTCTAAATCTAAAATAACTTTGTAGGCATGTAGTTGATGATGAAAATGAGCAAGTTAAGGAACGGATGGTAAATTGCAAACAATTGTAAATATTACTCCAAAAAAATAAGAAAATAAAGATAAAGAGCCAATACATCAAAAATTGCAACAGAGAAAATTAATAAAAATGAACAAATATATTCATAACTTGTAAGAAACAAAAAACGAATCAACATGAAAAATCATATATCAACATTCAAAAACCGTAAATTAAAAAATTAAAATAGAAAAGTTAATACTCACTGTCTAATTATTGATGAGAGGGCTTTGACGAGAAATCCTAGATTAACAATATCTGAGACAATAAAAAATTACCCATTAGAAATATTTTTCAATTGATTGACATGGGATATCAATTAGGTCATAATAAGAAGAGAAAAAACATGATAGGATTTTGGGAGGGTGGCTTACACTGAGAGAGTGAGAGAGGCAATTGGAAAAGTGAGAAAACTAGGGTTGTGTAAAAAGTTGGGATGATTAAGGGCAAAAGTACGGTGCCCGCTTCTTCTTCTTCTTATTGGCACTATAATTAAAATTGTTTTAAGCCTTTGACCCCTTTCTTTTGTAGCCTTTTTTTTTTAAAACTATTATCAATTTATCATTTTTGCTTGGGTAGCATTATTAAAATGCTACATTACTTTACATGATATATAGCATTTAGAAATATGTTGCTAATAGGATGATAAATGTGATAAAAAGTAAAATATTATCACTTGCACAAGTAACGGTAGCTGTTTTTCAATAAGTCTTACTAAAAATTAATGTTTAATAGCATTTTTTTTGCAAAATCCTACTACACAATGCTACCAAAAGTGATCATTCTTGTAGTGTATACTTAATCTATCAAAACACAGAGCAAGGATATAAAAAAAGAAAAGACAAATGTACCATAAAAAGATATTTCCAATATCCAAATTAACTAGAAACTAAGAACTATGGCCAATAAGCATAAAACTGGCAGTAATGACACTTGATGAGCATATCCAGGGCATTACCCAAGTGATATTAGCAAAAGTAAATCTTGATAAAATATTTCCGAAGACAAAGAGTCAAATACAATCACCACCCATGTAGGCTACGCGTTTGAACCGCATACCTCTTTGTACTTCTACTACAGTTGAATAAACTAACACCCACAATATACAATTTTTTTTGGAGCGATACCAAAAGAAGTCAAAATAAACACGAGCACATTTTTCTAGATCAAACATAAAACCTAGAATTATATAAAGAAAAAAATAGTAAATAAACACAAAAACAACGTACATTACTGCTCAATCAAAAAAAATAAAAGCTAAAAGTGAAAAAAGCAAGTAACAAGATAAGGTTACGTGTTTGTTTTGACAAGAATAATGACTGTTAGGGAGCAGAGATCTCCCTTAAAAGCCCCCCGGTGTTCTGATGACTCATAGACGCTAAGCTAAGCAATTGATGAATATGGCGGGAAAGATTAGGGATTACGGCTTAGATTATTATTATTTGTTGATTTGTTTAAATACTAAAATAATTTTTCACTCATGCAGTTTGAAAAGCCAGGCCCTAGGAAATCACAATTCAAGGAACAATGACCAAAAAAGACAAATCAAAACTTGGATCAAAGACCAAATCATGTAGTATGCTAATTTGCGATCTAAAGGCATATAAGCTGGCTCAACTTGGTGGTGTAAACATGTAACCGAAGGAACCAATCAAAGAAACCAGCTCTGTAAAACACTTTCAATATATAAAAAATCAGTAACATTTAACTGAAATTTCATCTTAAATTTATCCAATTAAATAAAGAGAAATTTAAAAACTTAAATAAACATGCAACAATTTGTAAAATATGGAACGAAGAGACATGATTTACCGTGAATCCGCTGCAAGAACTTGTCAAGATCTTCTTTTATGAAAAGAATTGCACCACTCACTACTCAAATGTCTACACCCCAAAAGCTTCATTTCACCGTCACGTCACCTTTCCACCACCCGATTACGATTACATGCCAAATATTTATATATTAACATTTTGAGTAAAAATTAAAAGAAAAAAAAAACAGGTGTTGAATGAAGACTCACCATAACCCAATAGAATTGAGTTAACGGAGGCCAAAAGAGCAGAGATGAGTGCATACTTGTTGAGCCCTTTCTTTTGACAAGCCATGCCCGCTTCTTCATTTTGATGATTTTCGGGTCCTTCTCCCCAGCGGTCTCCATTTTCAGCTCCAATCAACCTGGTAGCTATGCTTGCGATGGTGACTCAAATGGCAATTTAGTCACGTTGGAATAGCGATGGCAGCTCAGCTGGTGGCTGGTGAGGTTCTGCGTGCGTGAGGGCTGAGATGTTGTGAGGGCGCCTAGGGTTTCTCAAGAATTAGTAGAATATGAAATATTTATACTTTGGGTGAAAAATTAGAAAAATTGAATTTGATGCAAATTAAAAATAAAATAAAATTTGTTAAATATTTCATTTAAGCCCTAATTTTTATGTAAATTTGAGGGTGTCTTTGGTAGCTTTCTAGTTTGATTTGATTAGTTTGATATTTTCTTGAAATAGGATGAGATACACGATAATTGCCTTTAGTATTTTCGATTATATTGACCTTATAACCGTTACTTTGGGTGGGCGGTTACCTACACAAATAAAAAAATAATAAAAAGCGGCTGTATGATATACAGCCGCTGTATTATAAGCGTACCCCTTAATTGTATATGATCTTTCTAGAAATCATTTGAAAAATGATTTTGGGCACCTGCATCCGAGCAATCTATGGAGATAAAGGTTTCAGAACTTATTTAGCATTTGAGATTGACCGAATGAATGTATAATATTAAAAAATTTAATAAATATTAACTAAAGTTAAATTAATTTGATTCATTATTTATATAATAAAAAATTTTATGATATTTTTATTATTTTTGTTAAAATTATTATTTAAAAATTATATTTATTAAATATAATTCATTTTTATATTATAATTATAATTTTTTTATCATAATTATAACTTAATAATTATAACGCCACAATACCAAGCAGGACCTTAGCCCTTAGGTTCTCTAGAATTTTAAAAAACCTATGCTTGCATCTACTAATAATGGTTTTCCCCAGCCTTTAAAAGTCTTCGGCACGTGTTCATTAACAGTGATTTTTGGCTCGAAGAATATCCAATGTCTTGAAAACAATTATAGAAATAATGATACAATTACAAACAGCCAAACAAATATTTTTTCACAACCGGATTGATTGGTTATGTTGTATGAATAGATTGGCTCGATAAAAGTATCACAAGTCCTACAGAATATTTTGATAACAACTTTTATTTTTCAACTAATCAATTCATGACAAATAAGTTATTTGTCGATGTACGTGTGCATGAACATTATTTTACCAACAATGAGTGTTGCCTCAGTAATGGAGTCATGATGTCTTGATTGAGTTTCTCACGTTAGTCGCGAAATCGTCTGTTGGGAGAATTTGTGCCTCCCGGTTCGAGCGGAGACTTCTAATATAGATTGTGGTATGAAACACAAAGTCCTCCATTCAGCTGCACTTAATCTGATCAAGTTAAGACAAAAAAAAAAAAAAAAATATTTTACCAAAAAGACAACTGAAACAAAGCCAATGATCTTACACAGAAAGAATTCATCTGTACTATATGCAAACGTGTACAGCTTCAGTCTCTTATTTCTAAATACAAAATTCAGAAGTCAGAACGACAATGGATTATGTATCAAAAAATGTGCCTCAAAGTTCACAATATAATTCTGCAAGCCTACACATAACTTATTTAACCTGCAAGCTTAAACAGAATTTACTCAAATGCTTATCAAAGCCCAGTAATTTTATCAGCTGTGGTGCGAAAATCAGAAAAAATAGAATTTGGAGAATGAAAAAGAAATTATTAACAGGTTTCAGGCTGGAGCTTGCTGCATTTGGCAACATTGGAAAGGTGTCAGGAAGTGGCATCTCACAGTTCTCCCCGTTGAAATATATTCTACGAGGCAATGCCCACCCGTTGCTTAATGTAAATGATTCTGAATCTTTTTCCAGGAGAATCTGTGTTGTCACCGAACCCACTTGATTTTCACCAGCCTGTAGCAGTTCTTCATTGTAGTAGCTTATTCCCCAGAAGAGTGCCACTTTTTCTGCAAGAATTACAATGTGCACCAAGACATAAGTACAGTTTAAAATTCTAAGAAAGCAGTGTATGATAGGCAATCCTTGTACAAGTCCAAAATTAAAAGACTAGTCTAGTGGATGGAGTAGAGTGGAGTGACCATTTCTCACTCGGACGAAATCTTCGCCTTGTGAAATGGAAAAGCCTTGGTTAAGTTTGATATTGGACATTAAAATGAAATCACTAAATGTCAAGTAAAAGTGAGTGAATGTTTAGTAAACATTAGCCGGTACAAGTTTTTAGTTGTGTCATGTTTGGGTTTGGTTGACTGTAATATCTATTATTAATATGTTTATCTTGTAATATCTATCAAGAAATGACAAGCTAGATATCATATCAATTGAGATACATAGCATGTAAGTGTAGTGCACATTATCATATAGGTGGTTGTTACTTGAATATAATGAATAATTAGCTTTTAGCAAGTACCTGAAAATCCAGCCGAAGGGAGAACAGAACTATTGAAGCTATATGCTTTTGCTTTCTGGCTAAAACCAGGATGCTGAACCGCCACATTCCAGTTGGAGTAGTTTCTCTTGTAATTGTAATTAGATACTGTCACTTTAACCCTCCAATGATCCACATAATTGTTCTGGACGTGCCAGTGTACTCGGACCGGGCACATATGATCACTGCAATGCACTATGTCTTGACTTTTGGCAAAATCTGGTCCTTGTAATTGATTTATTTGACGGTATCATTCAAGTTTGGGAAGTATAAAAGGCCTGATGAGCGAACGAAAATTTCCCCGAGTTGCCAAGTTTTTGCCGTTATTGAAGCAGTTCAGAAAGGGAGAAGTAATTACCTTATGCATAAAGCTGTGCTTTTGTCTGCATATCTGCAACCACAGCTACAGTCGGGGCACGGTATGACTTTGGGGTTGTAAAATGTTGAGAGGGAAACACAACACACAGGTGTCTTGTTTGCCAAGAAAGTAGAGTAAGTGCATGTTGATTTCCATGTTCCTGCATACAAATTTTCATTGTCAAATGTTTGATAATTTTCTTTCTGTCATGTTGAGCAGTTGAGGCACTGAGGATGACAGGAAGCACTTACTGAAAACTTGAACCTGTCTTCTGCCTCCAATTTCTAAAGAGACCGTGGGATCGACATCCTCGAGTAAGCCACAAGTGTAACCAGGACCTGGTGCCCGTAGAATGAGATTTTGAGGCGCATGGCCGGATGCATTCATGCCTAAGTTTCCGACTGTAACTTCAAAAAATGAAAATGAACTGGCAGGATCGATAGTGTAGGAAGAAAGAAGGCCACCGCGGCAGCAGGCATCTGTCATGTTTTGTGGGGAGGCATCAGGCCCGAGATCAACAATGACAGGGTCTTTCTTGCAAGAATGTGGACTCTGGAACTTGAAGTCAGAGCAATTGCCTTGCTCTGTGGCAAAAGCACCCGATATTGATAAGATTATCTCATTGTTGGCCCATGTCCACCCAATCTTCCACCCAGGTTGATCCACGTGGCGATACTGATGGTAGTTTTGGATAGTAACCCTGGCCTGCAATCAAAATCATCCTGGAGAATGAGGATTGTTTATGATGATAAATTGAGTAGACTTTGTTTTTTGTTCAGGAAAAGAAAGTCTTATAATGCAAGCATTGCTTCAGAATTAATCAGACTAGTCTTTTGGTCATTCTATGGAGTTGAAACAATGCATTCTTTGCCCAGAAACTAGACTCATGTGCACATACCCCTCAGTTTAAGAATCACAAACTCACCACATAGCCATCATTTGTCCACCGATGAATATCAAAAGTGACAGTAATGTTTCCATAGGGATCCAAAGGGTCATAGCAATCTGCAAGGCAAAAAAGAAAGTGTATGCAATTCAGCAACAAGTACCATTATTCTTTCCACTCAAGTAAAATAAAGAGCCATCAGAAGAAAAATTCCAAATGCCTGCTAAGCCTCCCATAGCAATCAGTAATGCGAACGCTAGTGAAACCGGGTGTAGATAAGAAAAAATCAACTCCATTTTGCTTGGAGAGCAGCAGGATATGAGACTTGATGATAAAGCTAGAGTAGGCATTACAATCAGACAAACGAAGGCGTTTATGAACTATACTATCTAAGAAAAGATGCTTTAATGTAATCTAGAGAAACCCAGTTACTGCTTTTGCTCACATCATGCTTTGCTGGGAAAAAAAAAAAAGAAAAAAAGGAAATAAAAACAAGAATCATTGGATTCATCGATACGGATTATAGATCAAAAAGACTTATTCTGTGAAAAAAAGAGTCAATCAAAGGATTCTCTTTTGGCTCATATGTATGTATGCCGTGTAAAATTAACACAGCGCAAGCTCCTGGAAGGCTTCTCTTGTCTTGTTACAGGATTTAACAGTGAAAGTGATTACAAGGGACGGCTCACAACTACATATCCCTGTTATTTACAAGTGGCAATAACCCGAAACGCCAAACTAACAGTGCATCAGCATGGATAATCAGTCAAATTAAAGGGCCAAAAAAAAAAAGAAAAAAGCATTCAGTAAAGACAAGAAACCAAGCAAATGGCATTTCTTATAATCTTATTGTAATCATCGATTTAGAACAAAATAATAATGTTATCCCTTTTGATGATTTCCACTTTAGATATTAAATCATGTCCAAGTTCATTTGCGGGGCAATCTTTGGATAAACGAAAAGGAGGGTGAAAACTGAGAACCTTAATTAGTAGACGCAAGATTCAGTGCCGGTTTGGTCATGATGAAAACAAAAAATCCCAGCATATCCTGATTATTTCATTTTGTTAGTGTTCTTGTTTCAAACGATAGATTAGAGCACATTTCAATAGCATGTATCTCCAGATTTATCCTCATTTTGGTTTATTCAAACTACTTCCTGAAAGCTCAAGCATATTGACAATAATATTTAAGATGAGTCTTAACAAGCGTCCTCATGTGAAATATGAGATAAGACTTAAAACAAAAGCATGTAAATAAATCGAAAAGGAAGCCAAAAAATTAAAGAAATAATTCAAGTTAGCTTAAGCTGATAGACAATCAAGTTTTCATAGGGAATTGAACTTTGAGACCTTGGCTACCATGTTAGAGAAACTGCTTAATCCAAAAGATTAAGGTTCCATTTAGTATAGTATTTCTAATAGAAGTTACCTAAGTAAAGTTTTTATTAGTAAAGCTTTTACCTAAAGAAATTTAGTTGTTTTGCTGTTAATCAGAGCTTTTATTAAAAATTATAAAATTAATTTTATAGATAAATTTTTTAAAGTTATATTATGAAGAGAATAAAAAATGGTCAAATAAATAAAAAAAATATTTTAGACAGTATAACATTTACGAAAAGTTTTTTCAATCCGTACCCCTAAAAGCTCAAAATTTAAGTTAGTAGAGGCAGAAAGAACTTATTTAATCTTCAAAAATTTTACTAAAAAATCACTAAAAAATAATAAAAATTTTAAAAGAGCTCATAGAAATAAGCACTTATAACCATCATTAAATAAGTCATGATCAATAATCATCTAAATTGATATGTTAGGCCGATAATAGTATTTTAAAAAAATCTTAATAAAACCCAAAAAAATCTCAACATATGCTGTTATTTCATTTAGTTAGTGTCTTTTTTTTTTTTCCCTAACGATGAGGGCACATTTCAGTGGCATACTTCTTAATCCCATTCTGCTATATTCTTCTTCCTCTTCCTTTTTTTTTTTTTTAATAATATATAATTCAAATGATTTGTTTCTTCACTGGAAAGAACGGAAGAAATTATCGTTTGACCTGGTTTTAACTTTTAGCCTTGTTTCTCCAAGATCTTTGGAATGGGTGCTAATGTTTAAGTTTAATTGTCACTCACTTTCATTCAATAAAAGAACATTTTTAGTTTCATTTTCCTTATATACATATATAAGGAAAATGAAACTAAAAAGTGAGTGACAATTAAACTTAAACATTAGCACCCATTCCTTATATATATATATATATATATATATATATATAATCTTCTAAGGTTATGTTTGGGAGGTACGATTAAGTATAGAATTGGATTAATTTTGGGATTAATTATTTATTCTATATTTGGCAAGCTCCACTTTGGATTAGATCATGGGACTAAATTTGAATTTAGTTCTAAAATCATGGGGTTAGCAATCCCAATTAAAACATGGGTTTAGTTAGGATTAACTTAAAAAAAATTATCTATTTAATTAATTATTACTTGAATATCTAATGGATATTTAATTTAATGATCACTATATTAAAATTAATCATGAAAATTAATAATACTAGTAATTGGTTGTTTTTATATAATTTGCTAACTTTTTGATAAAATAAAATATATTTAAAATATTTAATAAAACTTAAATCAAAATTTTAAATACTTTTTAATTTAATTTAATTTAATGTAATCTAATTTACATTTGTTTATTATAATTATGATTACCCAATAACTAATTTTCTACATATTTAATCTTAATTACTTGTCCTTTCAATTAATATTAATAATTATTTTATTATTAAATATTCACTAATAATTCATATTTAAATTTAAATTTCAAATTAAATGTTATTTAATTTAATTAAAAAATAACTTAATATAGTCCAATCAAATACTGTATCAAACATAAGACAATATTATATAATCCAATCTAATCCAATTAAATCTAATTTAGTCTAATCTTAATAATTAGTCCAATCCAATCATGCGTGCCAAACGTAGCCTAAGTTCATTAAATTTTAAGATTATTTGTCACATTTTTTAATGACATGGGTTAATTTGCAGCTATGTTCAACTTTAATCATCCATATCTTAAATTAATTGATAGTATGTAAAATCAATATCATCACCCGAAATTTTATTTATTTATTGCTATTACAACACTACTTTTTTATTTTTTAACCGATTTGCTCCCGTGAAATACGATGGTTTTGCTTCCTTCTCCGAATAGATGCTAATGCACTTCATAGAAAATTTGTTAATTAAATAGCCTATCTTTTTTTTTAATATTACATATTACATGATAACACTATAATTGATATTTATCATCAGACAATTACTGAGATTAATTTACATCAAATCTTATATAACATTACCCAGATTTTAACCCTCTCTATTCGAGAGACGTCAACCTTCACTCAAATTTTTGAGAAAAGAAATTTAAATTAAACTCTCACAATACTTTTATGGGGGGTTCGAACCACTACCCTCACACTTGTGAGTGAGCGGCGCCGAGTGGTATAGACTATCTTATTATTTATTATTATTGTTTTTATTATTTTTTTTATATATCCTGCAGTCAAACTATGATTCATTATTTTGAAATTGAATGTGGATGTAGAATTGATTTCTATTAGAAATATTCCAATCTAAAATTTTAAAGTACAGGACAGTTCGGAAAAACGCAAAAACTGTGGGGTTTAAAAAATTTCCCTGACTTCTTCCACACTTTAAGATCGCAGACCAGAAAACTACTATGATTTCTATTAAGTAACGTGATAAACACATTTATATATCTTAATTATTTATTTAATTTCTGAATTTTAAATTAAAATTGTGCTTCAATTTAATATTCACCAACGTTTTTAAACCGAACCTTTATTAGTTTATAATCATGGGATTGGCGATTGCTGAGGGCTCGTTTCTTTGTTGGATTTGCAGTCTACTTATAAGGGAAATTAATAAGATGCATATTGCAATAATCTAAAGCTTGTTTCCAAATAGATAATATTATAGAATTTCTCTATTACTATTTCATTTATTTTTGTTGGACAAAGGGGGGAAAAAACAACATAATCCCATTATTTTAATTATCATGAATTTAAATTGTCATTTACACTAGACCTTTTCCATCAACCCAAGAAGTCTTAACAAATAGCAATGAAATCCTCTTTTTACTCTTGCAAGTGGGGTTCAAAAGCTTAGAACTCTTGTATAAACTAAGAGATTTTACCAACAAAATTATTAATTATCACCAAAGTTACCTCGAGAGGTAATTTAATCCAACAAATTTTTATGTTTTTAGGACCGGTGGAACACACGTGCTATATATAGTTAAAATCTCTCAATATTTTCATAATAAAAATGGATCGTATCATCTACTCATCTTTCATTTGCTTGCCTTTTAAGGATCTTACAAGAAGTATATCTTTTTAATATATGTTATTTATTTATTAATTAATTAACACTCAAGTCGTAATTTTTTTAATGTGTCAATTATATTTTTTACAGTTCTCAATTGGTGGAGGATAATTTTTTGTGGAGTAGACTTGGTTATGGTGTAGTGTCACCACCGTGAGTCATGGGGGCCAACTGCCATGACTTGGCTTGGGGCCTTGTGCCGAGTCTTGGCAAATGGGCGTGCTTGTGGTGAGCGCGGAAACAAGGCAAGGCTGACGCGTTGGCTGGGGTGCATGGACGCAGGATGCTGGAGAATGTGAGCGCGAGGCACAGCAGCGCGCAAGCGAGCGTGGCATGAGGCACGCAAGCGCGAGGCATAGCAACCCGTAAGTCAGTCGCTGATTTGCGTGGGCAGTTGCGAGATTGTGGCTTAGTTGCTTGCCGGAGTGCGTGCAAATGTGCAGCATTGTGAGGCATGCACGTGGGGGATGATTCATACAAAAATGATAGGCATTCATGCACGAACTGTAGGCGGAAAGTGGCTGCTGGGCGTGGAGCATGATTGGCTGCAATTCTCCAAGAAGTGGGCCTAAAATCAAGCATGAGTGGGTGTTGTGGGTGCAACCAAAGTGGGAGAACATGGCCTTGATCATGTGCCTAAAATTGAGGGGAAAATGTAGTTGGATATGGCGGTTATAATCCATGATTCCTTGCTAGTGGGCATGGTGGACAACGGTTGCTCAAATCAAGGGGGTGCGGAGATGTCTTCCTAGGATCATGCTTAGTGGGTGACTAAAAACTTGGAGAGGGAGTTAAGATGGCATGTGGGTGGCGCGCCACCTAATTAACCTTAGCAAGTGGGGGTGTCATTTGCTAACCTTATATATAAATGGTTATGGGGATGTATGTGAGGGGAGATTTTGGCGAATTGAGCATTGAGTCCTTAAGCATACAAATCCGAACTGTTTGTAATTCTTTTCTTATTGTGGGAATAGAAAAGTTGGGGGCTTGTACCTCCATAAAAAGTCATTCCTAGTGTTCTTGTGATTTTGTGTGCGTGTTTGTTCTTTGTGTTGGCAAGAAAATGCTCTTGCGTAACCTGCTTTGTGTGAGTGCTGACCCACTTCCAACTAAATCGCTTCCATTGAGTTTTAGGTTGGTCGGCTAAGTACAGTCTTAGTGCCATCACGCGGTTTGCCACACCTAGTTGAGAAAAGCCCGATGACATGTAGCATGGTTGAAAACTTGTGGGTGCATTGGTGATGACTGCGCCAATGCAAAATGCTGAGGATAACAAGAATTAAGAGTCACTAATGCATTGTTTAACATATGGGCCTCTCAATGCTGCCCATTAAATTGGCTTGGGCTTTTTCTTTGACTTGGAATCCATCTCTTTAGAATATGTAAAGGCCTCCATTCATTACACTAGAATGAGAATTGAAAGAAGAGAGGATCCTAATTAGGTCAGTGTGGAAGAGAAAATTTCTTTATCTCATTGCGAATGGTGTGTTTGCTCTTTGCTGGTGGGATTGAGAAATGAGAATATGAATGAAAATCATTGTTAGGGTTTACCTACAAAAAAAAAAAAAATAAAGAAATGAGAAAGAAATTGAAGTGGGTCCTATAAATTTAAAATTGAGGAAGGAGAATTCCAAATTGAATCTTCAATTATGATTAGGGATGTGATAGCGATTTGTAGACAGTGAGGCGGGCGGCGCATCATCCTGAGTTAAGCCCACATCATCGAGCCCGCTGTTCGTCAATTTGATCACACGGCTTAAATGGCTTGAACTAAATCTTCGGTAGCTTTTTAAATTAATTATAAAATATTTTTTTATTTAAGAAAAAAATATTTAAATTAAAGATAATTATCTAATACATAATAGGATAATAGTCAAATACATAAAATATTAGTAATATAACATAATAAATAACAAATACTAATATAAAAAATTAAACCAATTTGGTATTTTGAGTTTTTTCTTTTTTTATTTAAATTAAATTTATTTTTTATTTATAAATTAATTTCTGTGTCATTTTGGTTAATGGCCTATATGATTGGGCCACCAAGGCCCGCCCAACCCATGTGGGCCGGGGTTTTGGCCCATTGACCTGGGTCGGCCCGGGCTTTTTTGCCACCCCTAATTATGATTGGACAGTTAAGCTACTCATATTGAATTAGAGAGATTGCCATGAGGAGGGGTGAGAATGAGAATAAAGGAATGAGAATGAGAAGTGAATTGACATTTGTATCATTTGTAAAAGTTGAAAATTAATTTTTATCCTATTTACATATAATGATAATAATAGTAGTAGTAGTTATAACAATAATAATTATTCTTATTCTTGTTGTTTTTGTTAGTGGAAAATTCTATAATACTGTAGCAAAAATTACGGTATTAATACCGTAGTTATTGTATACCGTTGGATGAGATCAATGGTGCACAATAATTATAATGTAATAAAAAATTCAAAATTTTTTTCTTTAACCGGTTTACAGCCGGTTAAATATTATTTAAAAAATAAATTTAACTGGCTAAAACTTTCAAAATTACATGTATATTTTTAAAACCGAATCTATGAAAGTCAAAATACAATCATGGTCATAATTTGTTCACGGAATTGAATCTAAGAATTAAGAAGTCGCTGCACACTGGATCTTGTACTTTCAAAGTGTATAGACGTATATGTATATTTTTATATCTAACTGTCCACATCTATTAATGCATCAATGCCGTAAATTTAGTTACGACATTATAGAATGACCCTTTTTGTTAGTATTACCAATAATTATTTTGAATAATAATAATAATAATCACAATTATTATGATAATTAATGACAACAGTCAACTAAAGTCATTTTACTAACTTGCAGCAATTTATTCTGATTCCAAAATAAAGTAAACACATCAATTACAATGCAGCTCATTTTTCTTTTGATTTCTATAAGTAAAGTAAATAATTTATTTTTATTCTCATTCCCCATTCCGATTCCAATCCATTCTGATTTTAACTTATATTGATTACTGTTTGGTGAACTCACCATAAAAATAAAAGAAATAAAGCAAGTTATACAAAATAACTACAATTATGCACACAAATATGAAGATTTCATAATCTTTTAGAATCGTGATCTTGAGGATATACGGAATCTTGGAGATTGATTTGTGGAATCATGTTGATTATTTTTTACCGTGTTAGAGAAATTGCTTAACCCCAAAATTTGAAAACAGTCTTGACATATTTTATTGGTGAGATTTAATTTAATTGGTAGAACAAATTAATATATCATAAACAATCACCTTTTTTTCATCGGAGAGATTTAATTTAGTAATAAACATTTACATGCTCCCTGTGCGTGTGTGTATATCTATATCCCTTTCCGAGCATCAAAGACCAATAATATCATACAACAACTGTCAGACCATTATGAAAATTCAACCCATTTTAAAATTAATAAAAGTACCAAATTGTTGCCGTGAAATATTAGAGAAAATAGCATAGCATATATTATAAATATTTAAGAAATTTAAAACGTGATAGTGCATGGAGGAAGATGTGACGATTAATGATAATATACAACATTAATTCGTTCAGCACGTACCAGTCATGACCAAATAAAAAAACTGATACGTTTGTGATTTTGTCAATTTGAAAAGAATTGAGAATGTTTAAATTGAACAAATGCAATAATAAATAAAGAGCCTATGCTTATCATTGGTTGATACAGCGGGTAGTAGGAATTAAATACAACTTCATCAATAATAAATTGGTCAATTATTGTAGATACAATATTTGATTATCTTAATGTAACTTAATTTAATTATCATCTAACTTCCAAAATTCTACAACTTCCTGCCTATTTATAAATGGTTGCAACTGATGAATTAATAGAGCACAAAGAGTAAAGCCAATTCTATACGCTGAAGAAAATATAATGGCTGGAAATGTAGAGAATGTTCGTGGTGATATAGAGAAAGCCTATGATGGGAACAAGCCTCAACCTGTTTTTACACCAAAGCAAGTATATGTATACTCTGTTTATTTCAATATTTATTTTCTAGGGTTTTGTTGCTGTTAAGTGATAATAAGCTTAATAAATGTCTTTGCTTTGTTCTTAATTTCCTTCAAATCATTTTGCAGGTCGGAGGACCGGCTGATAGTGGGGAGAGGGAAGAAGCAACAGCCAAGTACATTGGGAAAGATTATGGGATTTGAAGAGCTTTTTTCTTTGAACGTTAGTCTGATTTTGCATGCATGAATGAAACTTTAACTAGCTTTTTATTTATGGCTACTTGAATCGATTTCCCAAACTTTATATATATCCCACGTATAAAAGACTCTACTATCAAAATATTAATGCTAAATTTCCTTTATTCTTTATTCTTTAGGATTTGAGCCAATTATTTAATTACTATGATCCTTATATTTTAAAAATTACGTAAAATATTTTATGTAATATTTTAAAATTATTAGGACTAATTGAGTTATAATTAATTAAAATGTTAAGGACTAAAAAAATATTTACCCAAAACTTTTAATGCTTAAACAAACTAAAAGATGTAAGTGTCAAGCCGCATAAAGCTGGTTGCTTCGCATATTTAAAGTGTATGCTCGCTTTCTCATGAGTTTCTATCATGATCAGGTTTGGAGAGCATCATTGGCTGAAGTGCTTGGTACAGCACTGCTGGTGTTCGCAATAGACACCATAGTCATCTCCTCTATTCAGACAGATACAAAGACACCCAATCTAGTAATGTCAACTTTGATTGCAATCATAATTGCGATTCTCCTTCTTGCCACTTTCCCAATTTCTGGTGGCCACATCAACCCATTAGTCACCTTCTCAGCAGCACTCATCGGCCACATGACCATCACAAGGGCAGCCATATACATTTTGGCACAATGCGTCGGCGGAGTGTTTGGAGCACTTGCACTAAAGGCTGTGGCCAGCACCAAAATTGAGCACGCATTTTCTCTTGGTGGCTGCACCCTTAGTGTTGTCGAACAACAACCAAACGGGCCAGTTGAGATTGGGCTGGAGACAGGGTCGGCGCTTTGGCTTGAGATAATTTGTTCATTTGTGTTCCTTTTTGCTTCCGTGTGGATGGCTTTTGATGAGAGGCAAGCCAAAGCTCTGGGCAGGATTACTGTCTGCATCATCCTTGGAATAGTTTTGGGTCTCTTGGTTTTTGTGTCGACGACTGTTACTGCCCAAAAGGGATACGGCGGTGCTGGGCTTAACCCGGCAAGGTGTTTGGGCCCGGCGCTCGTTAGAGGAGGCCATCTCTGGGATCGACACTGGGTTTTCTGGGCCGGCCCGGCTATCGCTTGCGTGGCATTTGCCTTGTACATAAAGTCAATTCCAAGTCAGCATCTCCATACCTATTGAGCAACCAGACGCAGGAGTTATTGAAGGCTTTATCATATCCCATTATCAATTAGGAAAATGGCTGGTATGGAGAAAAATGAGAGAAAGACGAGAGAAATAAAGAAGAGAAAGCAGGTAAATTTTTTTCATTTTTCTCTCATCTTTCTCTACACCAAGCATTACTCTATCCATTATGGTTGTAAACTTGTAATTGTTCACAAATGCTACCCTGTAATGGTGTTTGTGGTTCAATCCTGACAAATTGATTTTATTGTTTGTATCACGTTTGCTGTTTTCATCAGGGGCTTCGAAGAAAAATCCTACTTTACAGATTTAATTCCTGGCATAGTGCTCCCATGCGACTAGTGTTACAGTGATATGTATATATGAGCCATAATCATGATGTGTATGCTTTCATATTTCCTAATCATGCTTAATGAAATAAGAAAAAAAAATTTGAAGTGTAAAATTGGATTAAAAATAATATCATACACTTAACGAATGACACATTATATACTATATTGTTTGAGATGAAATTTTAGAATACAATAGTTTTGAATCTCTTGTATAACTCGGTAATCGATTGCGAATGAGAGTTTGGCTTTACAAATATGTATAATGATGGTCTACTTAATTGAAACTCAAAGTTGCCATCAAGGCTATTGGTCGGATGGTAAAGAATTTTTCCCTATGTTATGAAGAAATTATATTGAGTTTGAATTGTAAGGGCCAGACTCACAATACTTTGTAAATATTTATTTGTAAGTATGGAATATATTTCGTTTAAATTGGATGTAAATAAAAAAAGATTAGATTGTGACATGTGTACGACAACTCCCATAATCAATTGGCCCTTATAAAATGGGAAGAGAAAATTCAATAAAGTAACGTAAGATGAAAAGATCTTTAAAAAAAAGTATGGACCACTTTGTTAACCTAGAAAGTGCAGAAACGCTAAGATTTGCTATATGTTTATGGAGGATCATTGTATCAGTAATAGCCCTTCTACCAAAATTACTACAAGTCAGCATGATATAATCTCCATAAATATCTCTTTATGATATCTTTCAATAGTCATATGCACCAAAAGTGAGAGATCGAACCAACCTATCTTTAATCTGCCCAATTGATTCATTTGAAATAAGTCAATAAAAAATTAAGGCGTTCCTTCATTAAGGACAATTTCTTAGCTAGTATGTATCTAATCTTAAAGAGGTTAAATAACTCAAGTTGAATAGTTAAATTACCCAAAAACCCCTATCTAAGAAGAATAATGACTTATTACTACCTACCATGTATCCAAAAAGAAACTAAGAAGCCTTTAGGGGTACTTTCTAAATAATTTTAGGTCAATACGAGTAAAACAAGTTCAAATTTTTTTCCCATAACTCTTAATTTTTCATTGGTATTATGATTTCTCAATAACTTAGCATCCCTTTTAAGACTTACCCTCGCTAGCCATCACCACCGGCACCTCTAAAACTCATGTTCTCTTATTTTCATGACCATCCTTCTATTGTTCACCAAAAAAAAAAAGAGAAGGAAAAAAGGTTCTTAAGATGAATCTCCCTTCACCACTGACAAAACCACTCCCACAAAATCAAACTCCCATAATATTTTAGGGTTGAAGAAAAATGGGACCAAAACAACGACAACTCCCTTATTGTAATATCATTTAATAACAAATTACAACGGTTATTTGAAGTAGACAAAAACACTGGCAGCTCGACCGAAGCATGTGATATATTCTTGAACTTGCGACTTTACCAAAATAATTTCCAGCCACCTTTTTTGATTGTTGACTTATCCTTGAAGACACAATTCAACAAATTAATTTTTTCCACAAGTTAACAAAACTAGGTCCATGTTCGTCATAGCAAGCGCCTTTCAGGGTCACTATGCCGTGCCGGCAATGCGCATTCTCTTATGATTGATTGTGAGCAGTCTAACAGTCTAAGTGCCTGTTTGATATGCCTTATTTAAGAGGCATAAGTGCTTATTTAATTTCATAAGTACTTTTTAAAATTTTTTATAGTGTTTGATTATTTTTTAAGTAGAGGTTTTTTAACTTAAATAAGCTAATTTACCTCTACTAGTAAAAGCCCAAAATTTAAGCTTTTGGGAGTAGAGGTTAGAGAGCTTTTTCAAAAAATATATAATATCAAAAATATCCTTAATATATTTCATTAATTACAAATACCTTTTGTATAAAACCTACCCAACGAAAATTGTTGCCGCTATATAAACATATCATTACCGCCACTCACTTTATCTCTCTTTTAAAAAAAATAACCAAAGACTTTAATTTTATAATCCCTACACATACCCAACACTTGAGAGAGTATATATCAATGATGCAATTTAATTTGGATAGTATTAATTATTTGGGAGAATATATGAATGATGCAATTTTTTATTTTGAAAATTAAAGAAGTGATTGAATTAATTTTTTCTTATTAATTGATAGCTTGGATGCATTTTGTTACATGTTATATAATTATGAATACATATCCTTTTTGGTAATTTAATTACATAAAAACACTTTTAGTTTTACACAACCAAATAGTTTAATGGTTCAAAAGTACTTTTTTAATTGACAACCAAACATCTAATCGTTTTTTGTTTCATTTGATGTTTCTATTCATATGTTTTATCGTTATGTTTCTATTTAATAAATTGCACTAAACGCAAGTCTTTAAGTTCGTTGACAAAAATATTATAAAATAAAACGGTATGGACAATTTTTTAATATAATGTGCGATTCATCGACCGATTGATAATTTTTCATCTCATTATGCACTTGACGAATCCTACGTCAGATGAAAATTTTCAGATGAAACTTGAATATATCTAGCTTAGGCGAAATAGTAAAAAATTTATAGAAGAGAAGTTGTGTTTAGTGAATGAATATGGGTATTTTTTAAATATGAGGAGGAAATTTGGCAATTGCTAAAATAAGAAGGGGTAAGAGGGAGGTTTTCCCTATTAAAAATAAAACAAATCAATTAAATTGAAATTGTTAACAAATTTAAAAATAATAACAAATTTACAAATTTAAAAATAATAATAATAAATAAATAAATGATAACAAATTTAAAATAAT
Source organism: Citropsis articulata (assembly GCA_030449925.1). NCBI lineage: Eukaryota > Viridiplantae > Streptophyta > Magnoliopsida > Sapindales > Rutaceae > Citropsis > Citropsis articulata. The sequence goes on along the minus strand of JASUUH010000137.1, from coordinate 4,331,305 downwards.
AATTCTCACAACCACAAAGAGACTGAAACTTTCGATCTAGAAGGAGAGTCGAGTAAGTGACTAATGGCAATTTTTTTTTTTTTATTTAGTCTGAGGACAACTAAATTCCTATCTTATCCATGTTAATGGAGATTGAAGAAGGGGTTGGTTTTCTCATCTCTTCTTCAACTTTGTATAAAGATGTTCAATTTTTTCTAACTATGGGATACAATTCTCTATAATTAATGGAGCAAATTTCTGCTTTATTGAAGTAGATATTCAAGAGTCAAGCGGGTTATTCTTGTTGTCATTGTGAACATCAATACCGGTACGCAATTGTAATATAACTAAAAAAAAAAAAAATTGGATTTTTTATCTTAGTCGTAAGCTGATTAATTAACCACTATATTAAAATACCTTGGTTGGTATTGAAGTTGATAGGTGCATTATTAAAGTGTTTAATAAATATTAAATACTGTGATTTAAAAATCAAGTTAATTTGATTCTACACTTGTATAAATAAAAAATCCATTGTATCTTACCATATTTGTTTAAATTACTATTAAAAATCATATTTGTTACACATTATCAACTTTTGTTTTATAATTACACATTTTCTTTTTTACAAAAATGTGACTTAAAAACTAGATTATCTTAACACCAAACAATGCCTAAGGCTAGGTGATGGTTGTCGAAGCCACCAAAAATAAATACATACTCTAAATAAATTGTGTATAGTGATTGAGCAGGGTCGTGTCCACAGAGATTGGTAATTATTTAAATCCTTTCAAAATATAAAATGCAAAATGGGGGGGATTGTTGACAAAATTCAAATTAAAAAAAACAAGAATGCAAATTAAAATTGTAATTCAAATTGGAAAAAACTCTGGTTGAAGGAATTAACTAAGCTTGATTCGACTACTGATCATTGATCTAAATATAAATTATTACTACTCATGAATAGACTGGTTATAGCTACTGAGACCCTCTAATAGCCAATCTCTCCTTAACTAGTCGATAACCAAGGTACGACCATTGGTTATTTCCCTAATCAATATACAACCCTAGATACGATAATAAGATTTAATCAATTGATAGCCTGAAAAACCAGAGAGACCCAAATCCTAATCAACAAACGCATACGATGGTTTATTTAAATTAGATTGTTTATTCTCATAACACAACGCACTGCTATGCTATTTGTCACAAATATTAAAATCTTCCTACGATGAATCTTTTAATTGACAATAGATTAAGTTGGTAATTAAATAGTGGCCAATTATCTAATTAACAAATATAATCATGACAATAATCTAGAGAATAAACAAATACCCAAGAAGCAATAAAACAATTAAAACATAAGAAAGATCTCACAGTAATGATGAATCAAAGCTTCGTTAACCTTCAATCAGAATAATAGGTTTAGTTCCTCATAGAGAGAAGAGAAAAATTTAAATCTATGGTTTTTTCTTTCTCTACTTGATTCTTCTCTCTTTGTGTTTCAATCCCTTTTCCCCTCTAGAGTTTCTCCAAAAATAGAATATTAATATCTAAAATATTGTCTAAATTCGGAATTACAAAAATAACCCAAAAAGGTGAAACACATTAAAATAAAAACTGCAAGTTTTTCGTTAACAGCACGCGCCCATGCCTTATCAACAAAGTTCTTCTGAAATTCATAATTTCTCCAAGCAAATAATCATCCTCAAACATCATCTTATACCTCAATTTTAGCACCAATCAATAGAATTGCACCTACAAAATAAAACACAAGTAAATCACTATTATTAAGTGCAAAACATCAATATTAAAGGAAGTAAACAATGAAAAACTAGTGCATAAATTGCACTCTAACACTAGGAGTGACCCATACAATTCTGTCGAAAGCTAATAGAGCTACCACTTAATTTCTTGGAGGTCCACTTGCAGACAATATTAAAGTTTATCATTATCAGTTCTGGTTGGAAATTTAGTAGAGCGTTGGTTATTGCTTGGCACTGAGTGATTACCAGCAGCTTATTGATTGCCACTGCTATGGTTGGCATGAGCTTCCCATTCATTGTCACAAGTTCCAACTTGTGAGGCCAATTATGACTGCTGAGTGCAACTCTTTTGATGATACTTCTTCACCCGTGCATGCTTTGAAATTCCAAGACCTTCTTAATGGGTGACTCCCAAATTAACATAAGATGTTTTTGCTTTGATATCATATTTACTACTAAATATTATTTCATGATAACTTAAAAGTTAAAAATACAAAGGATAATAATCCTTTAATTAACATATAAGAAAAGTTAGGATAACTTTGAGAAGAGTGTCATACTTAATCCAATGATCCGTTCAGGAGTAATTGAAGGGATTTGATCATCTGTAAGGATACACAATATCAAATGCAATTTTGAGGTATGATCTGTAATGATACACAGCATCAAATACGACTATGATAGAAATTAACATGAATGAAGGGATTTTGATCTTTCTAATAGTTAATGAGAAGTCAAACAATTAGATTTAACTATACGATATTTATTGCCGTGAAGTTGAAGAAAACAGCAAGCACGAGTCATCAGCTACATTGAAACAAATATACATGAAGAACATGATCACTGGTCAGCGTGCATGAAGATGATGTGACCACTTTTTGTTTATACATACCTCAGCTTCTTCAACTTCAGTCTGCAAACACCAGTAATGACCAAATAGATAAAGTCCTCCGTGATTTTTATCCAACTTGAAAAGGCGTGCATGTGAATTTATGGATCGCAATGCAGAGGAGAGGGGAGGGGAGGGAAGGGGAGGTGACCATATCCCCGTATTTATTCTTGATATTTTATATATGTTCATATTCTTTTTTCATTTTCATCAAAATTATTTGAGGGAAGGAGATAGGGATTCTTAATAATATCAAGAGATTTCTAAGGGTCTTCAATATCATAATAATTGATATGTTTTTATTTTTTGAATTGGATTTGATTATATTATAATAAAAAATTTAAACAAAGTTTAGCAATATATCTTATATTAACATTAATCCATTAAAAAAAATTACATTACAAAATATAAATCATCAAAGTAACTATCTTCGTCAATCTTCGTAATCATATAACAAGAAAAAAAAAAAAGAATTTTCTTTCATATTAATAATTAAATAAATGAAGTAGATATAAATATTTAAATTAATGAGATGAGGACGCGACATGATACCAGACTATGATGAGATAAGGATGAGCTAGATGCTCGCTGCAGTGTGAATAATTAGGAACAGATGAGTGAGACTGTGAGAGCATGGCTGAGGGTTTGATTTGTGGATTGTGCACTTAGGGCATATTTGGTACCCCTCATTACATGGGATTGCATTGCATTAGCAATGCAACCCCATGTTTGGGGTACCAAACTGCTGCATTAGGGTAATGCACCCTAATGCAGCAAAAGCTAAACCCAACATTTAGTTGGGTTTAGCTTAATGCGGCACTTGCCGCATTAGGTTTTTTTTTTTTTTTTTTTTAAACTTTGTAATAATAATAAAAAATTAATTTAATTTTTTAATTTAATATTATATTATATTTTTTATTTTATATTTACAATACAATTTTATATTTAATATTATATAATTTAATATTATATTATATTTTTAATTTAATAGGTTTTTACTTTGTAATAATAATAATAATAATAAATTAATTTAATATTATATTATATTTTTTATATTATATTTACAATACAATTTTATATTTAATATTATATAATTTAATATTATATTATATTTTTAATTTAATAAGTTTTTACTTTGTAATAATAATAATAATAAATTAATTTAATTTTTTAATTTAATATTATATTATATTTTTTATATTTATATTTACAATAAAATTTTATATTTAATATTATATAATTTAATATTATATTATATTTTTAATTTAATAGGTTTTTTTACTTTGTAATAATAATAATAATAAATTAATTTAATTTTTTAATTTAATAGGTTTTTTTACTTTGTAATAATAATAATAATAAATTAATTTAATTTTTTAATTTAATATTATATTATATTTTTAATTTAATAGGTTTTACTTTGTAATAATAATAATAAATTAATTTAATTTTTAATTTAAATTAATTAATTTTATATTTACTAATTTTAAGTACTAATAAATATTATTTCTAAATATATAATTTACATTAATTACAAAAATTAATACATTACAAAGGCAATACTAAATATAATATAATTAAAATTAATACAAGACGATAAAGACCAAACATTGTACAACATTATTATAATACAATACTAATACAATACAGCATAATACAATACACCAGCATTAAAATAATGCAATACAGCATAATACAATACAGTGTGCCAAACGCACCCTTATGGGTGAGCTTTGGGTTGTGCTCAAGTCAAAATTACATCAAAATCTTTGTATTAACTAATATTTGTATTATTTGTATAAATATTTTAACATTTGTTATTTACACCAATATTTAATATTTTACAATTTGATTTTTATTATTTATTCACTAATAATTTTAGAAAAATAAAAATGAAAAAATGAGAAGGGGATGAAAATTCTACCTCATCCTTGTCCCATCTCTTAACAAGAAATTGGTGTGCCATTTCCAAATAAAAAATTAATAAAATCATTAGCGTACCTTCTCCAACTTAGAAAAATATCTTGGGCCTATCCTGATTGGGATTTCTACCATCCCTACATGTGATATTAATAAGGTTGAACCAACGTGTAATAATAAATGAAAGAGCTTTCCCATATCAATAGCCGATACGGTAGGTTAAGCCAAACTATTTCATTACTAATTAAATTGCACCATTATTGCATTTATTAATCTTCTTAATGCAATTTAATTCTTATTTGAAGTCCTAAGTTGCGGCTATAAATATTTTTCCAAAAATAGAGCACAAAGAGTTGGCTAAAGCAAATATGTCCGCAAATTTGGAACTGGCTGATATAGAGGGTGAATATAGTGGTAACAGAGTTCAGCCTTTTGCTACACCAATGCAAGTGCCCTTAAAAATCTCATTTAATTTTTTTGAGCTAGAGTCTTAGTTGTTGTTAAGTGAAATTAAAGCTTCTAGCTTTTGTCCTTAACAAAAGCTTCAAACAATTTTGCAGGCGAGAGAAGAGACTGATGGATGAAGAGAAGAAACAGAATCCCACCACATGGAAAAAGATTTTGGGATTTGAAGAGATTTTCTCTGTGGAAGTTAGTATGTTTTTGCCAAGTATTCTAATTTTATGTAACATGTTTGCCCAAACTTTGCATGTATATAGTGTATAAATGAAGAATCATATTAGGTACAAATTAAAAGAGAACCTCACAGTTCTGTTGAAATTTTATCATCAGGTGTGGAGAGCATCAATGGCTGAGCTGCTTGGTACAGCAGTGCTGGTTTTTGCACTGGACACAATTGTCATTTCCTCCATTCAAACAGACACAAAGACCCCAAATCTTGTAATGTCAATTTTGGTTGCAATCATAATAACAATCCTCCTAATTGCAACTTTTCCAATATCTGGTGGGCACATCAACCCATTGGTGTCCTTTGCTGCAGCGCTCACTGGCATCGCGTCCTTCGGAAGGGCAGCCATATACATTTTGGCTCAATGTGTTGGTGGCATTTTTGGTGCACTAGCGCTAAAAGCTGTGGTGACCGACAAAATTGCGCATAATTTTTCACTCGGAGGATGCACTCTCAATGTTGTGGTACCTGGGCCAGATGGGCCTGTTGAGATCGGCTTGGGGACTAGGCAGGCCCTTTGGCTTGAGATAATTTGCTCATTTGTGTTCCTTTTTGCCTCTGTGTGGATGGCTTTTGATTACAGACAAGCCAAGCCTCTTGGCAGGGTTACCGTATGCGGTGTTATTGGAACAGTGCTGGGTGTTCTCGTTTTTATCTCGACAACTGTTACTGCTCAAAAGGGCTACGCCGGGGCTGGGCTCAACCCGGCAAGATGTTTGGGCCCGGCACTCGTTAGAGGAGGCCATCTCTGGGATCGCCACTGGGTTTTCTGGGCCGGGCCGGTCATTGCTGGCGTGGCATTTGCTTTGTACACTAAGCTCATTCCTAGTCAGAATTTGCACACCATCAAGTGATGTAGCTTGAATTTCAATCAACCTTATTGGCTTATCAGGATTAATTGAAGGTGTTTCATGTTTTAAGGAATTAAAAAGTGAAATATCTATTGAAAATATATTTTATTGTCGATTATAGCATCTTGTTAATTCTTTTACAAGTGAACTTATTATTACTGATTTGATTTAAATCATTGCAATTGCTTAAACAAACACTGGCAGACTGATAGATTTATAAGATCGCAGTTTCCTTATTATCATTTCATCCATTGAGTAGAGAAAAATAACTAAGTAGATATCTTTTGAGTTATAAATTAAAGTTAAAAATAAACCCGCAACAGGTTATATGGCTAAACCCACTTTCCAACCCATTGGGTATGCTTCAATATGATTTCGTTTTGTTTAATTTCCCGCCTATACAAAGATATTATGTACTCAAGGGAAGAATGACCTAATATCTCATATCGCGAGGAAACAGTTTATGTTTTATGGCCATTTTTTAAAAGAGTTTTCCACTCATTTCTTTCTTCATTGTGCTTGCCTCCATGGATCTTTCTTCTCTTAGTAATACTGAATTAATAAAATTTTGAAATTACTTATAGTAGGAAAGCTTAATTTTAATCCTCTCTCTAATTAATAATTATCCTACTATTAAGAATTTTTAATAAAAATTTCTATATTTGATAGCCTTAGCGGCTAAAAATTATAATTATTTCTTTAATTATTAGTTTTTCCAATAAAAAAGTTAAATTCTTTATTTTTAATTTTAAAAAAGAAATTATTTAATGTCACTAAATTTCTTGCATCTTCTCAACAAAGAAAATTGTTACATTTATTGGCTTACTTTTGAATGAAAAGAAAAACAATTTCTTGAAATAATGGTTCCAAAAGAAATAAAAAAGGATGTTTTTTTGACTATTTTTCTTTTTTTAAAATTTCCTAGAGTGTTGTTTATTATTGTTGAAATTTAGAGAAATAGTTAAAAAATTGATTGAATTAATTTTGGACTCTTGTATGTTTATTTAAATGTTAAGATTGTTGCATATAAAGAGGGCGGATAAAAAATTTCATGTAAAACCCCATATCCTAGAGCCAGCCCTAAGTTTATTATAATTACTAGCTAATGATTTTCTTTATTTATTTATTTTTTTGGCACTTTTCACTTATCTAAAAACTATTAATTCAAAGCACAAAATCCTTATCCCTTCAATAAACCTTTTCATTGATCTAATATTCGCAATCAATGCATACATCCAATTAGATCTGACTTGTAATTAAAGTTACACATTTGTTTGTCCAAGTACGTCAGAAAACTGCACAGTTAATTGGAAAATTAGAGTTAAAATTTATAATCCTATTGTTTCTCTCTAATAAGTTATCCACGTACAATCATTTCCATTGTCTTTAGTCAGCATTTTTTGTTTATGCTGAATGAATATTCTTGAAGATAAGATATTAAGCTTAAAAATATTACTCTTACTAATACATCAATTTTATCTTCCATGCCTGTCTAAATATGACGGATGTATGTATGCTTTAGCCATCTGGTGTTACGAGGCCTATGCAATCCAATCTCTTTGGTCTTTGCTTCGTCTCTTAACCCTACAACCAAAACTTGTTTGGCAGTTTTGCATGGCTTGTAGCTATAAGATCTATTATTAGTATTCCATTTGTAATTGAAAAATGGTGTACTATAAAACTCTCCTGCATGCCTCTTTCTTTATGTGTCAATTAATGGTTCTTTAGTATACAAAGCTGTCCTCTCTTCTCTTTCTTGTAGACTTTAAAGCCATAGCATATGGATTTAATTGTCTCCCATGAAGCAGCTGATCCCTTACCTTCCCAAGGATTTTCAATTGAGAAAAATGAAATCATGAATGGAACAATAACAAGAAGGGAAATGTTTCTTGCTTGCATTGGGTTTTATGAATTTTTTTCACCAAAGGTAATCAACTATACTAATGTTTAAATGTTAAGATTTGTCTTTAATACTATTGTCATATTTTTATCTGTCGCCTTAAATTTTTGGGTGAACTAATTTTACTAACCTCGAATCAAAATCAGTGTCTAAAGTTTTATTTCCCTTGTGTTATGAGCAAACTCTATTTCAATTATTTCTTTAATTTCTTGGCTCACTTATGGGCTCTTCATCCCCATTTATAATTTTTTGTGTTTTAAACCTTAATTCACATGAGAGGACTTATTAAAACTTGTCTATAACACTATTATGATCCTCATGCATGTGATTATCTTTTTGTTTTCAGATGTGGAGGGCAGCACTCACAGAGTTAGTAGCAACAGCCTTCCTTGTATTTACACTGACCACATCCATCATTTCATGCTTGGACTCGCACGTGTCCGAACAAAAGCTCCTTGTTCCAATTGCTGTATTCATCATTGCATTCTTCTTCCTCATGGTGACGGTTCCTCTCTCCGGCGGCCATATGAGCCCGGTCTTCACCTTCATCGCCGCCTTGAAGGGTATCGTAACCCTCGCACGAGCTGCCACATATGTCTTGGCACAATGTTTAGGCTCAATCATAGGTTTTCTAATCATCAAAAGTGTGATGAGCGACAATGCAGCAAAGAGATACTCTCTTGGTGGCTGTTTAATTGCTGGTAATGGGACGTCAGCTGGGATTAGTGCAGAAACAGCAATGATATTGGAATTTACTTGCACATTTGTGGTGCTATTTGTTGGCGTTACAATTGCTTTTGACAAGAGGAGGTGTAAAGAACTTGGCTTAGTAGTGGTTTGTGCTATAGTGGCGGGGGCAATGGCAATTGCTGTGTTTGTGTCCATAACAGTGACTCAAATGCCGGGTTATGCCGGTGTTGGCCTAAACCCCGCCAGGTGTTTAGGCCCGGCGTTGTTACATGGAGGCCCATTATGGAAAGGCCACTGGGTTTTCTGGGTTGGTCCCTTTGTTGCTTGTGTTGTTTACTATGGCTTCACGAAGACTCTACCAGAGGATGGCTTGATAGGGGAAGACACATTTGAGTACGACGTGATAAATTTGGCTACTTGGGTTTGGCGCAATGGGACAGGCACTTCCCGTCATCTTCAAGGGAAAAAGTAAACAATAAACAAATATTCATACACGCGTACATACTAAATTTTGCATTTAGATTTTTAAATGCAAAAATCTCAACTGTAGAATATTCTTTAGCATAAACCACAAATATCACAACCTTTTAAGCCAATGTATACAGTGATAGAAACATTTTAGAAGGTTCCCTATAAAGGGTTAGCAAAAAGGCCTCTGTTAATTACATCAGAATTCAAGGACAAAAGACACAAGACAAAGGTTGATGACAATAAAATAAACAACTCTTAGCCCCTCTGTTTCTATATTTCATGTCTTAAGCATCATATCCCATCATGGAATCATCAGTACTATATGACACAGTACACAAACTTAAGCTAGCCGTACTTAATTTCCTTAACAAAAAGATTAGGATTTTAACTTGCTTCCCTTGATACATTCACCTTCTGAAGCTATGGACACATAAATAATCAGGAAGATGGCTGCAAAAGAGTAGATGAAGGTGAGGCAAGAGGCTCGTGCACGACAGAATTTGATGAAATTGCGATGGGATTGCCCTCTAATTGCAACATGATACTCCCCAGAATTTCAGTCAGTAGCTTCTTGAACTCGTCTTCTTTTACAATCTTGCCATCATCAGCATTCACCATCTTGAATGCTTCACCAACAACCACGTCCATCTGCAGAACATTAAGATGAAATAAATATGCAATCAACAAAATGCATGGATGGCTAAGAGAAGCCGGCTCTGCCAGGCTGGTCTCGGCTGTCAATTGATGAAGTATACCTGTGCGACTGCACCAATTGGAGGTAAACTAGCGGATGCAGCCACTGCATCCAACGCTTCACGTAAATAGTCTTTCGATAATTTCCCATTACGATCTTTTGGCACATTCTCTAGAGCTGCAGTCATTGTCTGTATTTTGAGATGAAGTTTAGTAAGCATTTCCATCATAATGCTGCACTCCAGAATATGACACAGAAGTATGTTTTAAACAGAACACACCTTGTCTAATTCAAACTTGTTTGACAAGAGTCTCTTAATGCCACTTCCATCAAAAGTATTTTCACTATGGGCAACAATCACAGGCTGCTCTTTTAGACGTTGTGCCACACAATCGGCTATTTTCTTAAATTCCACCAAAAATGTCTCTTGCGAAACAGGTTTACCATGTTCATCTATAGCACAAGATTGAATCGCTGGTTCCACAATGTTGCTCATAACCTATGAAATTACAAACCCACATATCAAATAAGAAAGATTAAAAAAAAAAATGTAAGAATGTTCAACCATGCCATAAATTAAAGTTAAAATGTGAAAGGTCAATTACCCAAGAATCTGAAGAAGGCGGCATCCCCTGTTCAACAGTAAGTTTATCCAAAGCCTTGATAACAAAATCCCGCATTGATCCATCCGGTGACTCTATCTGGGAAAATATGGATGCCATCTCTGGCTCATAACCGGGGCCATTGATGAATTCTTGCAGGTCCTCCCCATCCATCCGGAGGATGACTATAGGATCTCGTTTCAAGCCAGCAGCCATACCTAGTAAAATGTCCGAGAGAACCTCTCTAAACTCAATCTTGCTCACTTTCTCTTGTTTTCCATGGGTAAATTCGTTCAAAACCTACATAGCATATCATCAAGATGGTCATTTTAAACATACACTCACAGCAATAACAAGCCTAGAACATGTTCTTACATAGCTTAAGCCACGTTCCTAACTACTTATGGATTTACTACAAGTCAAAAGTCTCTTAAATCCTACATAAAAACTAAATTTATCTAGTCAAATCTTACCATATGAACATTCATGCTAAAAACTAATGATGGTTGAATTAGATAATAAAAATATTTAAAAGAGGTGTCATTTTACCGGACAAACATTTTCCTATTATCCTACAGATTATTGCAAGAGTAGTTATGTTCTCTAGGCAACAAAGCAATAAAGACCAAGGAGAGATCTCTTGCATTGATTTAAAGAGATCAAGAACAAGGATAGACATCATGTAGAGCATCAGCAGCACCCTGGTCCTTTATCCCTCCTCTGCTTTTTTGGCCATGACTATGATGCTTTAATTTACTGCTTCCACATTTATCGTGCGCCTAAAAGGAAATACTATTCCAACATCACATACTTTTTGGCTTCCAACATATAAATAATAATATGTGCTGAGCTGGGCCGAACACTAGAAGATTAGGCACAAGATTATCACTTGTTCAGCAAGCAAAGTCATAAGGCTCCACTTAGACATTCATTGCAAATTATGAAAAAGCAAATTGACTTTGGTCCCCATTTACATTATTTATTGAACAACAATAAAGTTCCAAAGAGACAAGCAGTAAGTTCCACAACATTCCTCACTAGATTCCTCCTTAACTATGAAGACATATACAAAGCAAGAACATTGAAAAAGTCAATAAGAAAAGAAATAAAGAAAAGGCTAGCTAATTAAAAGTTATAAAGTCGCAATACACCGACCAAAATTGAATAATAGGTTGGATAATTATGGAGCTAACTACGCAGAAAATGGAAATTCAGACAGCTTATATGTTAACGTAATTGAGTAGCCGACCTTGTACAATTATGTTCTATTGAAATTAAGAACACCAAAATGTTATATCAAGATTAGACTCTGCAGTACGCACCAACCAGGAAGAGATTGCACCGCCTTCTTTTCAATTCATAAATTTTCTTAAATCGAAAAATAAAAATAAGAATGACACACGAGGACAGTCAAATAACAACCGATGATGACACAATTTTTGCTCATTTATCATCATTGAAAGATAAGTTTAATTGACCTTACGAGAAAAAAAAGAAAAAATTTGAAACGTAACAGAGAGCACAAAAGTCTTCATCACTTATGTAACACCTTTATCTTATTCTCGCTAGCTTTGGAGCTTGCAACAAAAAAATGACATTTTCTAATTTTTTTATTTTTTTATTTTCTACTTGTTCTTTGGAAACGATATCACTATTCACTAACTTACAATTAGGGGAGAAAAATTACAAAAAAAAAAAAAAAACTCAAGGAACAGATCAGATCAGCTGTAAAGAGTAACTATGAGACTATTAATCTAAACTCATACTCCTATGGGATATATAAGAAATACTGCTTTAAAAAACAAAAGGATTAATTGTATTGATTGAAATAGGGCTATGTAATGAAATCACAGGCTTGACGTATAAGTAATATAGGCTTGTTCAATTAAACAGAAAAGAAACTGACTACAAGTAGTATTATTGGTGTGATAAGAATAACCATTACGGAAATAGAATTACGAAAATAAAATCACTAGCTGTCAAATATAAATAAAAATAACTATTCATATAACAGGTGTCGGATGAAATCACTACCCCTTGAATATAAGTTATAAAATAAAGACTTATGCAGTAATGAAATTATTGTACTTTCAAAATTAAGCTAGCAGTTAAAGCAACATATGTACGGTAAGAATATAAAAAAATGAAATGGGGTTAGAGTAGAAATGAACCTCAGAGTAGATGTGATCAGAGTCAGGAGAAGAGCCCTGAGCAGGCAAGCCAAGAGCAGCACCAATAACAGCAACAGCAGGCTGAAGCTCCTTCACAGAAAGCTGACCATCTCTGTCTCTGTGAAGTTCTTGGAACTTATGATCAACAAAGCTGCTAAACACCTCCTCATTTCCAAGCAACTTCATTATATTTGAACCGTCCAGCACTTGCTGCTGGTGCTGCTGCTGCTTCATCGTGCTTGTGCTTTCAGCTGTCTCCATTAATCTTCTTGTGATGATTCTCGTGAAGCTGGGGTTTTAGATTTGTGGCTTTGCTTTTGCCTTTGGCTTTTGTTTTGTTGAGAGTCTCGTGATTCACAGGAGTTGCCTTTGGTATTGGGCGAGTCTCTCCCTTTGCCTTCTTCTTGCCCTGCGTCTAATTAACTCTTTGGCTCACTTTTATATGAAAAAAAAGGGAGAGCCGTGGTCGTTAGATAATGTATAATTTTAGAAATTAAAGTGTGGGGCCTGTTTGGTTTGGTTTCATTTAATTTAGTATTATTTTCAACGTGCATCACTCTCTCTGTCTTTTACTCTAATAATATTATACTTATTTAACGAAAGATTCTTAATTTATGTTTTAACTACTATAATAAATAATGCACCACTATGTAATTAATTTAAGTGATAAATAATTACTGAGTCATGTTATTTTTAACTCAAATAATAAATTTTTATTATTAATACATAAGTTAATATAAAAATTAAATATCCTAACTAAATAAACATAACATCACTCTTTCTTTTAATTTATTATGTGCACATTATAATATGTATTATATTCACTCATAGCATCTTTATACGTGTTATATTATATAAAAAAGATAAAATCTTTATCTTAAGTTTGAAATATATCAACTTATACACGTATGTGGAAAATACATCACTCATATAACAAGAAATTTAAAATGAAACCCCAAATATTAAATTTACTTTTATATTTATTGAACATGTCTCAAGCACCAGAAAATAGTACACTGAACCTGTCTTAATCATTTAATTAAGTTTATATTCAAACAAAATCAATGTATAAACGGATAAATGTTGACTTTCATCAAAATCATAAAATAATAATTTTCACTTGTCTTAAACTTTTATCCTTCTTAATATAATGTAATTTGGCTTGTCATTGGCAAAATATAATTTCCAAAAATTATCACAAAATTTTTTAATTTTAACAGCAGCTGAAGTGAGTTGTATGAGAATATTTTTATTAAATCATTGAATAGAATTATGATAGATTAATTACTATATTTATTCACTTTAGATATTTAATTAGGATACGAACTTATGTGAGATTTTGTGTGATCTATAGAGTGGTCATAGGATACTGATTAATAATAAATCAATTAATACCCTTAAATAATTTATGATAGTAAATATCTCAATTAAATATTTAAATTAAATAAGCATAACATGTTATTGATCCATTAACATGTTTTATTTTCTTTGTTTCATTGTGAAAAGCACTTTGAAAATGAGGCCAAACACGTCCTTAGAAATAGAGAGAGATAAAGACAGAGGTTGGTGACCACACAAATCTATGTGTGGTCAGGACACGTGGAGAAGAGATGAGACCAGCAGAGGCTGGGTTGATTTGAGTCTGCTTTTCAGTTTTGGTCGGTCCGTATCTGCATGCCGCGTGGACTTTACAACGCAGGCTCCGTCAGTTCCCAGCTCGTATTGACCGTTGATTCTTCGTTACGTGGCAATCATCCAATAAAAGTTTGTGGCTGGTCTGTATTGCTTGGTACGTACCCGTTTTTTTTATTTTGTCGATTTCAGTGCATGCTCTTTTTCATCTGCTGTAGTCAATTCGAGGCTGCAAATCGGGCCACTACTTGATCCACTAATGTGAAAATAACACGTTGGCAAAGTGATAGGGACAGCCGGAAAAATAGAATTTATTTTTAATAATTTCAAATAGCCGCAAGTAATCGAGTTAATTTAAGGCAACTTGTGTTTTAAATCTTGAATGTGGTTTTTTTTCCCTCAGCTTACGTTAAAAAATAGCATCCTCTTTTGTTACTAAGCTTATGTTTATGAAGCGAGACAGGAACATCACCATGAATCGTGCGTATCATGAAGCAAAATTTACCACATATTTCTTAGCTAATTATGCCCCGTCCCTATCATTGGGATGTCACCATTTTAATGATCCCCTACTAATTTGCTCCCTTTCCTCAAGCATGAAATATATGGAGTTGTCTATCCTCATTTTATCCGTCCTTATCTCTTGTTAAGAATCCCATTGTGCCCAAAAATAAAAATAAAATAAAAAAATAGCATCTTTTTAGGAAAATTTACAAAAATAGCCAAAAAAAATTTACTATTTTCATAACTAACTCCCTAAAGATTTTCCTATCAACATTGGTCAAAACTCTGCCCTTTTACCGAAAATACCCCTCCCATAACTACTCCCTCTCCTTCCTCTCATTCCTCTCTCTCTCTCTCTCTCTCTCTCACCGCTGAATTTACTCCCAACGCTCACCGTCATTTCAGCCTTTCCAGTCATTCTTAAAGAACGAACATCACCAAAATTTCGATCAAGAAATTAAAAGCCAGTCAAAACCCCAGATTTCTATTCTTCTTCCGTGATGAGGTTTTGTGTGATGACGATGAAGATCACGACGGCGATGTTGAGTGTATGGTGAAATTGTTGGTGGTGCATGAGTGAGAAGTTGGGTGTGGTAAGAACGCTTGAAAGTTGTTCGCACATCGATCGCGCGCATGTCATTGTCACAAGAAATTTCGCGACATGTCGTGACGTCGCAGCTTTTGCGACGTGTGCCGTCAGACGAATATTTTGCGACAGACTGTCCGTGACTTGCTTCCAAGTGAGACAGGTGCTTGTCTCACTTAGACCAAGTGCCACAGGCAAGATACAATCGCACTAAAAAGAGGAGAAAGAAAGTTACTTTTAGTTTGTAAACAAGGGTAATTTGGGGAGAATACCTTGTGTTTGGCTAATGTTGATAGGAAAAAGTTTAGAGGGTTAATTGTGAAAATAGCAAAAGTTTTTAGGTTACTTTTGTAAATTTCCCATCTTTTTAGCATGTACTCGGTTGAGTTTTTTTTTTTTTTTTTCTATACATGTATTTTTTGTGGTTGGGAGGATTGAGTATCAATCCGATTAGATCTGGCCTTCGCATGCCTTAATTTAGTATTTTTTAAAAAATAAATTGGGTTTTTATATTTTAAAAATTATTTCGAATACTTTTATTTAAATAAAATAATTTATTTTAAAAAGTCTCTTGATTCAAGGGAAAAGAAGCAAGGCGAGTAAACTCTCTTGCTGAAGAGTTGCAGGATGCAACAGTTGAAAAAATCTGTAGCAGGAGCCGTTTGATTTGCTTAACACAATAAAATCAGATGGCCGAAAAGACACAATTTCAAGAAATTCAAATAGTGTCAAAGAGAAATTTATTTACAAATTAACTAGAATGATTTAATTAGTGTAAGGATGTTTTAGGCATTTTAGAAAGTATACAAAATAAAAAAACTTAAGGCTTGTATTTTAAATGTATGCAGTCAGAATTTTTTTAAGTTTACTAGTTTGTTTTTCATATTTTATCTAAATTTCAGAATATACCACTTAATTGAAAATGTTAAATAACTTGACTTTTATTTGAATTGAAAAAGGTTTGAATGAAAATAGCGACAATATCTCAAAAATACCCATATTTAATAGGCTTATTTCCAATCAAACATAACTAATTTTTATTTTACTCTTTCCAATTGCCGCTATTTCATGAAGATTTTATAGTATTGAATCAACTTATTTTGTAAAAGCTATATTTTTGGACTTTGTACTCATCTCGGGCCTTTTTTTTTTTTTTTTTTTACCAAAAACGATTATGTGAAGGGGGAAAAAAATTACAATTAATGAATCATTAACTTACATTAACTTAAGTTATGTGGCGATTGTTTTTTAACTTAATGACTTAAAGTGACTTAACTTAATTAATTAAGTTAATTAGAAGTGTTTGTTTTTATAACTTAATGAGACTTTTTAGATAATTTTGACTTAATAAAATAAGCCAATTTTTTTGGCTTTTTACTGAATGGAGAAATCTGAATTAAGTCACTTACTTTCTAATGTCAAAAATATCCATACTTTATAATTTAGTTTTTATGTAAATCTCAAAATTCACCTATACACATTTACCCCACATAATAATCTCATCATTATTTTTTTGGCCGTCATGGAATTCATTTTTATTTTGCTTCTCTCATCTAGTTCTTGAATCTCCCACTAATATATTATTTTACTTATAAATGTTAAAATATTGTGATATTTAATATATTATTTATTTGACATTCAAATTTAATAAGGATACAAATGTGAAAGTACATATCTTCAGTTTTTTAAGTTGAAAAAAACAAACAACTTAATACTTATTTTCTGAGATTCAGAATTTAGACTAATTCAGGTCTATTCAGATTTCAGACAAAAAAACAAACGACACCTTAATCTTTCTGATAATTAAAGAAAAACTAAACGAAAAATAAAAGAAAATGAAATTTCTGATTAATTGTTTGTTGCATAGAGAAGGGGTCTTGAAAGAAAAGATCTCATCATCTCTTTTTCTCGATATTCCCTTGATCTTTTCGCAATAATGCATCAAAAACATAATAAAAACAATAATAACGATGTATATACAGTTGCTTGATTTGCAAGAGTCCAACGGAAAGTGAAAACCGTTTTTAATTTTTTTTTTTTTTGGGCAATTATCAATCATATACCCTTAAGTGTCACCGGTATCAAACGTACCACAAAACTTTTCACTTGTATCACTCGTATACCCTAAGTTGACAAAACACTTCTGCCGTCCACTATTCCGTTAATTGCCGTTAGAAAGTTAACAGAATTATGGTAAATTGACTATTTTGCCCTTAAAACTCAAAATAAAGTAAAAGATAAATGTACCTTAAAAATTAACATAAATTTTCAATACACAATTTTTTTTAATTTTGTTATTAACAATATATTTTTTATTAAAAAATATAAATTATTAATGGTACATATTATTAATAATTATCTACAAAAATATCCATATTATACCATAAAAATTTTGTTAACAAGATATTATTTACAATTATACATATTATATCATAAAAAATTTCAGTTGGAGCTTGGAGGAGTAGATCTTTAAAAATTTAGGTTAAATTTTAGAGGAGTAGATTCGGTTGTAAAGTATTTTTTTAAGTAATTATTAACAATTATTAGATAAATGGGATGACATGTCATTTTTATCAATATCTATTATATGACATGTCATTTTTTACTAGGTAAATGGAATGACATGTCGTTTATTTAATCAAAGTTTAAAAAGACTAAATTACCCTTATGATGTCAGCGCTTGCAAACCAAGTAGCTAATCTGGAATGAAGTGTTTTGTCAACTTAGGGTATACGATGACATGTGAAAAGTGTCAGAAGACGTTTCGATACGCGACACTTAAGCAGATACTGATAATTTCCCTTTTTTTTTTGCCCCTTTAGACAAAATCTATTTTATTAAGATTGAATTTTGATATGAGCTGGACTATTGGCACCCCTCCATAATTATTTTAAAACCCCTCCTCTATTATAATTACATTTTAGGACAAATACTCTAATATATCTCACATTTATTTTATCTCACTTCAAAACTTTTGTATTTTCTCTCCTTAAAAAAAAAATCTTGTATTTTCTCTGCTATCACACTCACACATGTAATTTTTTTTTCCAAATTCTCTAAAAAATTTTCTTCAATTAATAAGACAATTTATCGATAATAAACAAAACACATTCTGATGAAATTATATGAATTTTTTTTAGGCTCGTACTAAAACTTTTACATCATACTAAAACTTTTTAGGCTCATACTGAAACTTTTTACATCATAATCTTAGAGATAATTTATTTGATTCATTGATTTTTTTTTCAAGAAGTTTATCACCAAAAATTATTTGTGAGTGAAAAAAAAAAAATAAAAGATTCACACATTAAATGTGTTTATTAGAAATAAGGGTAATTTTGGCATCAGGTTTAGTATAATTGAAAAAGGGGTTTTAAAAGAATTTTGGAGGAGTGCCAATAATCCAACTCTTTTGATATTTAGGAGTTTTTTTTTTTTGGTTAAAAATGATATTGATGCTGCAAAAATTATGGCATTATAGAGGGATTTTTATAATAATAATAATAAAATCTAAAGAAACAATGAAATATGAGGATGAAATATGAGGCTATTATATTTAATAAATAATGTTTATTGAGAAATTATTTCAATTCAGCTGGGCTTAAAATAAGTTTTTTAGCCTAAGGTTCTATTTAGTATAACTTTTCTAAACAAAGTTTATTTAAGTAATGTTTTTATTAGTATATTTTTTAAAAATAAATTTTAGTTATTTGATTGTCATTGATAGCTTTTATTAAACATTATAAAATTACTTTAATAAATAAGTTTTTTTTAAAGTTATGTTATGAAAGAATAAAATAATATTATTAAATAAGTAAAAATATTTTAGACATTCTAATATTTTAAAAAAATAACTCAAATTTTAAATTTTTACTAGTGGAGGCAAAATAACTTATTTAATCTCAAAAGTTCTACTGAAAAAATAACTAAATAATAACAAAAATTCTGAAAAACACTTATAAGCTTAAATAAATACTTATAACTATTAGATTAGTTATACCGAATTGGGGCCAATTTTGGGAATTAGCTGCTTCCTTTATCTAAATCATTTTTGATAAAATTGTGAACAATTGTCTTGCCTTCACTGGTAAGAATGCTCTCCAGATGAAACTGAATCCCAAGCAGATGCTTATATTTCTTGTGACTGGTAAGAATGCTTTCATTTTCTCTGTATCCGCTGATCTCCAGATGCTCATTTTTCCTTCAAAATCCCATTGTGTTCACCCTACTTTTGTTAAATTTTTCTAGTTTTGTTATTAAAGCTTATTCTTTGATATGACCGTTTGGTTTCTTGTTGGTGATGGCTTGAAACCTCAACGTAGACGAAGGAAATGATCTCAATTTTTTTGTTCGATTATTCATCTCTTTTATGACCTAGTGTTGCATTTATATCTTATTACAAGTAACTTGTGCGATAACACTTTGAATTGATGAGCAAATTCGGAGAAAATAACATATGTGCCAAACGTAATGTTTATTATTGTGTTCATTTGTAAAGCTATTCAAAGAAAAAAAACTAGTAAAATGGTTAAAACTATTTTTATGAACTTATAAACTTGTGAATTTATCATCCGCCCACCCTTGAATTGTATAAGAATACAACACTTCCAAGATACACCATTCATCCATTAAATCATTTGCTTTCACTAAAAAAGAAATGATGCCATAAAGATAATTTAGACATTCAACATGCTAAATAAAAAATAAAAGAGAAATTATCAGTCATCCAACTTTAGTTTACCATGCTATAAAAATTATTACAAAATCTGAATTTGTTCAATTTTACAGCTTGAGTTTATAATTTGTCAACTATCCACCAAAATGTGAACTGCGATTTATAATTAATGACGTCATAAGGATAATTTAAACATGTAATATGCTAAATAAAAAATAAAATAAAATTTTTAAATATAAAAACAAAAAACCATTTTTTATAACCAATATTCAATTAAATATACTTAAAACTCTATTTTTCTTAATTAAAAAAATTCTAATTTATTTTCTAAATTTATCTTCACAAATTCACATAATCAAACTAATCCACTAATTACTCTAAACCCTATTTGATAAGCACCCAATCAATCCAATCCTCAAATTCAATTTAGTAGTTATAAAAAGCTTGATTTTATTTTATTATTTATGGTGCAAATTGAAAAATGCCGTTGAATCCAAGGATAAAATGACCTTTATTTAAATTCTACAAAATATTCTAACAGTGTTAACATTTTTGGGGGTAGTTGATATCAATTACAAATCTAGAGTGAAAAATTAAATAAATCCAAACCTTTTAGTGTTTTCAATAACAGGACAAACTAAAAGTATGTGGTTGATAATTTTCCTGTGTCTTTTTACGTTAAATTGACTTTTAAGAGCAAAATGATCAATTTGCTATGATTTTGTCAATCTTCTATTGGAAATTAAAGATATTTTGAATGAATGATATAAATTTTAAAATCATGGTGGATGAATGACACGACCCGCTCGACCCATATGTCGAATTCGAGGCGAATCACGCAGTTTGATATTTAAAGCTCATGACATAAACTAATTCATGGATATATGAAAATGGCCTCCGGCCTCTACTATAAACATATAATAACATATGTGTCTCATCTGAAAACATATTCAAACTTTGTACAATTAACATCTCACTATATACACATATATCTTAAATATATACAAGTGGACATAAATGTGCTCAAAATGCAAGTCATGCAGCAATGTGTGTCATGGCCTAACCTCAATTGATTAAAAATCAAACTGCATGAAATCTAGCGGAGACCTAGGAGAAATGAGATAAATAGGAAAATAGTGAGTTTACGATTCAGTGAGTGAATATAATTATATTCATAAAAATAAAGTAATGAGTTTACGATTCAGTGAGTGAATATAATTATATAAATAAAAATAAAGTAATACACTAGAGCTCATATATGATCATATGACATAACTTCACAGTAAACACATTACATAAGCAAACATAAAATTATACATACACGACAAAATTGCAACAAATGGTATCCAAGAAAAATAACTTTTAATACTCACTAGGATCATCATCACACGAGTAGAGCAGGGGAAAAATCTCTCAATACTAGCTGAATTTAACCACATTGAACAGGTAGAGTGACCTAACTCTCAATCTACATGTGCAGAGCCGATAGAGAATAATACATATATGGTGACTGGCAATTACATCTTATGACTAAATCAAATATATAAAATGCGCGCATATAATTACAACATGATATTAAATTATACTATCAAACATAAATGCTTCATAAAATGCATAATAGTAATAATAGTATCTATTCACAGAGTCTAGTTCACTCTCGAGTTCGTTCAAGCTCTTCTAGATTTTTGAAAACATGAATTTTTCCTAAAACACAGGATTAAAAAATTAACTATTATAATTAATATAAAACCCGATAGCTATCATGAAAACTGTAATATAACTATTCGAATATATATCTATTGTCCTCTAGTTCACTAGATATCAATCTAGCTGCCTAGTTTCATTTCCTTAAAGTTTCTTCTCAATTTCTCTCTTCAACTTCTTTTTGACTCTCGGCTTCTTAGTCTCCTTTATACTTTTCCTTCCTTTTTCTATTTTTCTTCGCTCTTGGCTTCTCTGTTTTCTTTTATTTCTTTTCTTTTTCTTTCTCTTTTCCTTTTCTTTTCTTTCTTTCTCCCAATTTCTTTTTCTTCTATCTGTTTTGCTTTTGATTTCGGCTCCTCCAAAAATATGAAAAATGAAGTGTGTGTGTGTGTGTCTATTCACGCATAAAGCAAAAAAGAAAGAAGCGTCAAGCATGAGGTGGCAAGTGAAGCAACAGAAGCAAATTAGTGAAACATGCATGTGATCTCAAGGAATCAAGCAGCTAGCTATTTCTTATTTATGAAGCCATGTGTGGCATCATTTGGTGGCTTCACGTGTTCATCTAATTAATATTTAGATCAACAGTGAGAAAATCAAATTTGAAATTTTTTTTGATCAAAGTATGTGTTTTATTTTTTATTTTTAAAAATAAAATAAAACAAAAGTAATATAAAAGAAATTTTTTATATATTTGTTTTGGCCCTTCTTCTTCATCTCTTTGTCTTCTTCATCTCCTTCTTTGTCTTTTTTTGGGTACTATTTATGAAATATTATCATGTTATCATTGTACTATTTATGAAATAAAGTTTGAGTAACTTAAATAGTTTAAGCTAGGATATGTTTTGAATTTTAAAGAGTATAGAAAGTAAAACTTAATTTTTTTTATAAATTATGTATGAGTCTATAGAGTAGTGGAATGTTCAAAATAATATTTAGAGTGTAAATAAGCCTATCCATAATTGAATGATTTGTGAAACGAAAAATGATTAAAATGCTTTGAGAAAAAATAGAAAAAAGGAACTTAAATATCATTAAAAAAAACATAGCTTAGTAAAATCATTTTACAAAATGCTCTTTCAAATGCACATTCCACATTAACATTAATGGATATTCAAGGCTGGAACAACTAATTAATTAAGAAACCTCAATTCTTATTTATCTATTTATTAATTTGACATATAAAAAAAATTACATGTCGTAATTGTTCATAATTGTTTTGAACAATTATCTATATATAAATAGTAACCTTGTTCAATATTATAAAACTAGCCATGATTTTCAGTTGTCACTATATATTCACTAATTAGTCCGTGGGTGCCATTTAATAGGAGATAATAAAAAATTTTGATGTAAATACAAAAGATTTAGAATTTGAAAAGAAAATTGGTTTGCCATTACACTAAATAAAAAAAAAAAAATTCACTAATATTTCTTGACGGGTTGGGCTCCAAAGCAAGCACCGATTCTCCGAACAAAATAATTATTAAAAGCACTTGTAGGCTTGAAGCATAAAAGCAAAGTCTTATTTGTGAAAATGAGTTTCCAGTTTCCACAGGCCAATAAGAATGCGTGGCTGTCAAAAGGTACGGGGTACTAGAGAATGGAAAACACACATTTGCAGCCACTCATAAGTCTCACTTCCTAAAATCTCAAAATATCCAATACTTTCGGAAACTTAAAATATAAAAATTATTGCCGTTACGACATTACACACTTTCTTCGCCGTCTAGAAAGGTAGAACATTTTGAAGTTCCTCAATACAAAATGCGTGCTACTACTAAATTGGCCCAATTAATGCCCATCGAAAAGGCCATCAATTTACCCAGCAGTTTTGTCAAAATTTCAACAATTGAAGAAACAATGATCACAAACGGAACAGGTGAATTTTGAAGTTGAATAAATCTTGAGATACATACAACAAAGCCTTGAAGCTTTAGTCTTCACAATTTGAGCATGCACTAAAGCTTGATAGCTTCTTGTGCGAACTGAACACACTGAAATGGGGTTTTTTTTTTTTTTGGGATTTTTGGAATTTTTTAAAGTCATTTATGTTCGCTGCCATCTTGTTCTTCGCTGGCGTCTTCATTGGCATCTCTCTCTTGGCTGGCATCTGCCTCGTCTGTAGTTTGCTGTGCCTAAATATCCAACCAATAAATTGGGCATTAAATACGAATGATGAATAAAAGGATAAAAAAACAGAAAATTATGACATATATATTATTAAAACAGAAATTTTGATTTTAGAATAGATCAATTAGCTATCACAAACGAAAACATGAACCAACTATGTATAGAGTCAATTAACTAAAGTTCTCAAGAGTTGACCTGTGCTCCAGAATTCTTGGAATCATCTACCTCCTTCTGAATTTCCACGAAGCTTGGGACAATTAAGAACATCAACGCTATAGGATGCAGATGGAAATGGGATCTGATAACCCGCGGGCCAAAAGTTGGTGAGGTTTGGTAAACCTGCCAATGTCAAGTTCTGAAGTTCATTCACAACAATTTCATTGTAATCCGTGACGTCTGCTCCATCTTTCTGCCAGAATACTTCTTCTAATTCATCATTAGCTTCTATGGTTAGGTACTTCAGTTTTTGAAGACTTGGAGCTACGCTGATATGAAATAGATGCTTTAGTTTGCGGCAACCACTGACAGAGATCCTTGTGAGTTTTGGGAAACATACAGGTTGGAGATGATCCTCATCCTCATCCTCATCAATGATTTGCTCTAGTTCCGAGCAATCCGAAACAGATAACAGCTCCAATTGCAATAGATTTCGAGCAAGTGTTGATGAGAAGAGACGTCTCAGCATAGTGCACCCCTTTACAGTTAATCTGGTAAGATTTTGCAGGCTAAAATTATGCCTGGGACCTTCATGATATAATAATACTTTCAGTTCTCCAAGATTTTGCAAGTACAAACTCTTCAAACATGGGAATAGTTTGTTTTCTTGTCCCTCAGCGATAATGGCTTCCCCTTGAAATACCACTTGTACTTCAAGTTGGCTAATGTACAAATATTCCAAATTTTTTAAGCCGTGCTTCAACAGTGCTGGAATCGTGTCACTCAAATGGGAACAATTGTCCACATCTAGAGTATTTAAGTTCTGAGACAAATAAAAAAATAAATATCTTGATGTAATTAAAATTTGTTAGCAGCTAGGATTGTCAAATTGACAATTAAGCTACAAATTCTTAAACAAAAAATTCCCTACAAAAATATAATACTACACATGTAAACTTATAAAATAATTATACCCTGTGAAAGTAAGGAATTTATAAAAATAGAAAAAGAAATTCGTTGAAAGAGATCATATGAAGTGATATAGTAGTGACATCGGTTTGATTGAGAAAAATTAATAATCTATTTCGACGGTTAAATTAACTAATGAATTGAGTTTGACTAAAAATATATATACTTTGCAAGTGCTTGCATCCAGTTTTTTTATAAAGTAAAACGAGATATGACTTTTATTTGAAGAATGAATTTTAGGTCCTAAAACAAAGAAATTTGCTCAAGATACTGGATCATTATTATTATCATCACCATTACCACCATCATCTTAACCTCAACAGTCAACATGGGAAAATGCAAGGTGATATGAATGAATGATCACAAAAGTTATTGATAAACTATCATTTTGAGTAAAATTGAAGAAAAAGAAAGGAAAAAACAGAAACACAAACGAACATACCTCTCCAAGATACTGCAAATTGGCTTCAAGTTCAGTACTGTTGACGGTCAATTTAGGACAGTTGTTTAGGTCTAAATCCTCCAATGCCGGCCAAGTTGAATAATAATTTTCTGAACAGAAGCTCATGAGTTCGGGGAGATCTTCAAGTGTTAATTCTCTCAACAAAGGAAGGGCGAGTGTCGTATTTCCACCTACTGCACTTATTTCCCCTTCATTATGATCAAACTTTGCTTCGATGATACATTCCAGTCTCTCGCACGCACTCACTTCCAGACTTTTAAGCTGCACCAAACTTCGAGCTTGTGACAACGTAAAGATACAGGTCAAATTGTTGCACTCTGACACACTCAATTCTGTAAGAGTTTGGAGGTTGATCACATGTTGGGCAGGCGCCTTCCATATCCACTTCAGTTCTGGTAATTCTGACATAGATAACTCTGCTAATCTTGAGAGCATCACAGGATTCCCACTCTTTCCATGCGGCAGCTTAGAGACATCCATTATGCATTCTATATCTTCGCAATCCCTGACGTCAAGCAAAGTCAACCCATTTAATCCCCTTTCATCTATGCTTGGCACAATATTATGACAACCTCTTACCCGATTTAGATAAAGATTTTCCAATTCTGGATACAATGCTGAAAAAATAACTAGCGTTGCTTTAGGATGGTTATTCTTAATGTATAAGCACCTTGTCCCTCGATTAATTGAATAAGCATCGTCGTCAACTTTATTGATCTCATACCTTTGTAATTTCGAAAATAAAAAGTCTTTTGGAAGACATACAACGGATCCGTCGGGTTGGGAGTTCAACTCAGTACGCCTAGCATAACTTTCTTCAGAATTCACCCCTTCAACCTCCCAATCTTTTATCTGACCATAAAATTCTTCTAATTGAGGAAATTTATTTATCGTAATGGGAGAAATAGAGCCACTATCAACATGCAGAAGTTTCAATTTACTAAGTTCATTCCACAATTCTTCAGGAATTTCAATGGGAGACCGCTGGAGAGAGAGAATTTGAAGTCTCTTCAACCTTCCAAGGAAAGACGCGTCACTCACCTCGCATCGAATCAACTGCAGAACTTGGAGGTTGGTGAGGAATTGAAGCGATTTAACTGAAAGGACTCCACCAATTATAGTAACAGCTTTCAATGCTGGCATCTCTTTAAAAAAATGTTCTGGAACTTGCAATTTGTTGTCATTTTCAGTATTCTCCAATCGCAAAATATGAAGGTTAGGGCATACCAAACCACTAGGAAGCTCTTCTTTTTCATTTCTCACCAAAGAGATTCCTCTGTATTGTTCTAGGCCTTCTTCCACTGCCCGTTCCGCCAATCCAACTTTACTAGTAAAAAATTTCTTCTCCACTGAGCCTATCCGTATGGCTACATCGCGAACTACGTCATGCATTTTCACAAATCCGTCATCATCAGTGTCTAACAGCAATGAAGAATCTTTCAGTCCTTTAATGGTTCCACGCAGTTGGCTTCTGGAATTTTCAATTGACTCAGCTTGATACCAACCCAACCCCAGCGCATATCCAAGCAAATCCTCCAAATCTATCTTATAATCTTCTGGAAGCAGAGAACACAGCAAGAAGCATAACTGGGAATCCTCACCATTCAAATAATCATAACTAAATTTGAGACAACCGTAAACGTCCTGGGAATCCTTATCAATACCTTCTATCTCATCCAGTTTTGCATTTTGTAGTTTATATAGTGCTCTATTCCATTCATCAGCATTTCTTCCTCTTAGTGCACTTCCAACAGCTTTAATAGCTAAAGGCAGCCCCTTACATTCATTAGCAACTCGTTTTGAAACATCAATCAAGGTTGCATCAGCAACATTAATGCCAGCATGCTTTCTTAGTAAATCCAATCCTTCATCTTGCTGTAGAAGACCTAGTTGGATCTGCGTGTCACAACCCATGTGATCACAAACTGGCTGCCGGCGAGTGGTTAGAAGGATTTTGCAACAATTGTCTCCATCACCAACGGGAATACCTACTTTTTCCAAGTCGAGTTCATTCCAGACGTCATCAAGAATTATGAGCATCTTGCGGCTTTTACTCTCGGAGAACATCTTGCGGCTTTTACTCTCAGAGAGCATCTTGCGGCTCTTACTCTCAGAGAGCATCTTGCGGCTTTCACTCTCAGAGAACATCATGCGCAGTCGGCGCGCTCTATCTTTTTCATCTTTCTCCGTTAATTTCCAACCCAACGACTTTACTAGCTCACTTTGAACATTTATTATGTTTTGATCCTGAGATACAGTGGCTATCCCCACTTCATCGAAAACATTTTCTTCCCGAAGTTGATTGCCCACAAAGTTCGCCAAAGTCGTCTTTCCGACACCACCAATCCCATACAATCCCACTATCTTCGTGTTGTCTCCTTTCAGTGCTTTAATGATCTGATTGCAAGCCGATTCTGTAGTCCCGAAAGGCATAAAATGTCTTGGTATAGGCAATTCTTTGTCTAATGGAAGAGGTTTAGGACGGGCAACTGTGCTGAATTTGCTGCGGTCTTGTAGCAGATCGGACAGCTTGCTAGTCCTTTTTGATGCTTTTCTACCCAGCCAATATCGGCAACCCCAATTAGCACACCATCCATTAAGACAACTCTTCTTTTCATTTATCTTTGCTTTCAAATTTCTAACATCGTCCATTTCTTTCTCTACATCCTCCAGCCATGTCTCGACATCTTTCTCGACTACTATAGCGCGGTGTATTTGTCGTTCTTGTTCTACTCTTTCATTGATGCCCTCTTTTTCCTCCTTCAAATTAGTCTCTTTATCCTCAAGTTCTTTAACAATGCTGTTGAAACAGAGCAGATAGCGCGCTTGTTTTACAGTAGCATCCACCAGTAATTCTCCAAGCTTTGATGCAATACCTGATAAACATTCCATGCTATTTATCTGCAATTAACAAAGTTGATATCAGTACGCCATAAGCAAAACAACAAGGCTTGATCACAAGATCGAAGGATAATGTTTAATTACTTTTTTCTGTTTATTAGCGCCAACTTTGAAAAATAAGAACGAAATAATGCAAGCACCGAGCTTTAAGTAGACTTCAGCTGCAAAACAGAGGAGAAGAACTTAGGTAAACGTGATATATGGTGGATTATATTTAAAATAGATTACTTTAGAAATTTTTAAATAAAAAAATTGATAATTAACATCAAAAGCTGCATCCAGTAGTATAAATAAACATCAGATCTAAACAAACATAGCATAAATCTAGCTAATTAACATCAAATATAAGTCCTTGTTCCCAGTCAAATCTTTCATTCTTAGATTAAAAAAAATTGATATAATAACTGTAAGTGATATAGGAAGCAAAAGTAACACACCGAAATGAGAGCATCTATTTACAGATGACAGATCCGGTGACTTCAAGAAAAGAAATGAGAGCAGCTTAGTTCACAGATGACAGACCTGGTGACTGTAAGAGCATGAAAAATGATTGAACTTTGGTAGAAAGGTCCGAGTCGTGTTTCACAAGTTGCTTTTGACTAAGTGGCTTCGCTTTTATTTATTATTTTTTATTATTATTTTTTTAATTCTATACCAGTCAGAATTGAAAGATAGAAAGTGAAATGACACATACCTTATCGTCTATGATGAGGGGTAGCACTTTTTTTTTTTAAATGATGAGGGTTAACTTGGTAAAACTCATTTAAAATTAAAAAAGTTAAAAAAAATTTTAAGAAGAAGCTTTGTGTCTAACTTGCTTGTATTTGGGGTATCTTTCCGGTTTTTGAGAGTGAATTTAATTAAATATAAGATTTTTATTTTTTTATTATATATTTCTCTTCCTGATCGATTTAAATTTCATTCTTATTGGACTCATTCTTTTTAAATAAAAGTAGATTTTTCTCCAAAATTTTAAGACATATTTCAAAATTAATATTCAACTTATCTCTAAATTATAATATAAATATTTTTATTTAAAATTTCAACAGATTTTATAACACACAAAGAGAAATACATATATATATGTTGTAATGTTCTAATGATGGATCTCTAAAGTTATCAAGTTAAAAAATAAATTAAAAAATAAAAAAAATATACTTTTAACATATTATATGATAAAATATAAAATATTAAAATGAGTATTATACTAATTTTTTATTTTATCTTTTAATTTAATAACTTAAGATATATTTTATTTAATAATAATTATATATATATATATATATATATATATATTTTTTTTTTAAATAAACAATTTAAGTGGAGCAAAGGATATTTTGCAGGCTTTGCTAGACTACCAATTTACCATTTTGGGTTGCAATAAAGTGAAAACAGTAGACTACAAATCTCCTGTTTTGGATTGTAATAAAGTGAAAATGAATTTCATCTTGTCGGCCAATACATCAACTTTTTGCGGGATTATTATCACCGTCAAAAATAAATTATTGAATCACAAGCAAAAAGAAATCTGTCTTCGTCTTGATTCTGTAATTTGGCTGTCAAACTGCAATTTACGAAGACTACGATACCTCGATTCAAAGAAAATGCTTTTTCTGATACCATGATACATCTCCTTCGACAATTACCACATACGGCTCAGCAGACGTAATTACGCCTTAGCTTTCCAATTAGTTAAACAATTTTCTCCCTCTCTTTACTCTCTTTCAACTTAAGGCACGTAACTATTCTAAAGTTGAGCACGTAAAAACTTCTAAACAATAAGACAACTTCTTATCTTATAAAATTTGTTCTAATATATAAGTTATGAAATTTCTGAAACATCACTGCAGCTATAAGTTTTTATGTGTCGGTGAACTACGGAAGCTAATGATCTACCTATAGAAGACTACTATTGTCGCTCAAGAAAATAAATACATATTCTAAATAAATCACAGATAGTGATTGAGGTATCATTCACGAGACATTTGCAGAATTATTTAAATCCTTTCAAAATATAAAATGTAAAATGGGGGATTGTTGACAAAATTCAAAATCAAATTAAAAATAACAAGAATGAAAATTAAAATTATAATTCAAATTAGAAAAAGCTCTGGTTGAAGGAATTAACTCAGCTTGATTCGACTACTGATCATTGATCTAAATATAAATTATTACTACTTATGAATAGATTGGTTATAGCTACTGAGACCCTCTAATAGCCAATCTCTCCTTAACGAGTCGATAACCAAGGTACGACCATTGATTATTTTCCTAATCAATAGCCAACCCTAGATACGATCATAGGATTTAATCAATTGACAGCCTGAAAAACCAGAGAGACCCAAATCCTAATCAATAAAACGCATACGATGGTTCATTTAAATTAGATTGTTTATTCTCATAACACAACGCACCGCTATGCTATTTGTCACAAACATTAAAATCTTCATACAATGAATCTTTTAATTGACAATAGATTAAGTTGATAATTAAATAGTGGCCAATTATCTAATTAACAAACATAATCATGACAATAATTCAGAGAATAAATAAATACCCAAAAAGTAATAAAACAATTAAAGCATAAGAAAGATCTCACAGTAATGATGAATCAAAACTTTATTAACTTCCACTAGAATAATAAGTTTAGTTCCTCATAGAGAGAAGAGAAAAATTTAGATCTAGGGTTTTTTTTTTCTCCAGTTGATGATCCCCTCTTTGTGTTTCAATCACTCTTGTATTGTAGAGTTTTTCTAAAAATAGAATACTAAAATCTAAAATATTCTCTAAATTCGGAATTACAAAAATAACCCAAAAAAGTGAAACACGTTAAAAAAAAAACTGCAAGTTCTTCTTTGACAGCACACGCTCACGCCTTATAAATAAAGTTCTTCTGAAATTCATAATTCCTCCATGCAAATAATCATCCTCAAACATCATCTTCTAGCTCAATTTTAGCACCAATCAATAGAATTGCACCTATAAAATAAAACACAAATAAATCACTATTATTAAGTGCAAAACATTGATATTAAAGGGAGAAAACAATGCAAAATTAGTGCATAAATTGCACTCTAACAAATTCTCCCACACCAAGATGATGCTTGTCCTCAAGCATATAACTCAAGACTAATCCCAAATCTCCACTCAATTCTCATCTCAACTCATCCAAAAGCAATCTTAAGCAAGCACACCTCAAGAAATTAAGTCAATCAACATTCGAGAGACAAGGATTTTAAGGCATATGATCTCATAAGCTAGTATAAAGACATTCAACCACCAAGAAAGTCTATTCAAAATTCAAGTGCAACAAGATTTAATATCCCTCTCATTGACTTCACTCTATGCACTCAAAGTGTTTAGGGTATCATTTATGCACTTAAATCAAATCAAAGAATGCTATTACCATAAGCTTGCTCATATATCACATCTCAATCCACAAAACGTGAATTAAATGCAAAAATCTAAGGGTCTTAGAAAGGTTGTAACGGGGCTAAATGGGTTAAATGAAAAAGAAAGGTCTATGAAAGAAAAAGGGATCAAAATGAGAAGAATGAACTCATTGAATGAACCTTATGATATCAAAATGCTTATTTCTACTCAAGTCGCCAAGAATGTAGACATTTTTTTTTCTTTTTTTTGTATTTTTTTTTGTTTTTGTTTTTGTTTTGTTTTTTTTTTCATAGTGATGAATCAAACAAAAGGAATGAACCTTGCACAATTTAATTCAAGCATAACGCTTGTTGATCTAATTGAGAAACTTTAATTCAAGGTAGCAAAAGCAACAGAATATAAACAGAATATATCCAAACAATTAGTCCAAAAATCTCCTTAAATTTAGGCTCAAAAAGAAGGAAAATGGGTAAATAGATGGAGAGAATTAGAAGAGAATGGTTAAGGCTCAAACAAAGATAACAAATAAAAGTCTTCGGGTGGGGAAAAAAAAGAAAATGCGGAAATAGAGAAATGGAAGGTGGTTTGCCCTTATCATTTTAATGCA
The DNA here is from genome assembly GCA_030449925.1 of Citropsis articulata. Lineage (NCBI taxonomy): Eukaryota > Viridiplantae > Streptophyta > Magnoliopsida > Sapindales > Rutaceae > Citropsis > Citropsis articulata. Next base: position 4,298,967 of record JASUUH010000137.1, on the reverse strand, counting down.
TAAAATCTCGTAATGCGGCTTCAACATGCATAACAAAGCAAGTTCTAGAATAAACAAACTAAGATTGATGTTTACACAACAAAAATAATTAGAGCAAAGTGGTTGCTCATAGGCTCAAATCCTCACAAAGTTGGTAAATTTGCCATCAAATCATGTATACTCTTCAAATGAATCAACTATCAAAAGTGGTGTAGAATGAGAAAAAGGTATGGGTATTATATTAAGGGAAAGGTAAAAATGGTAAGAAGCGAGATGTAAATGATTTGAAATAGATGGGAAAAGAAAAAAAAATGAGAAAGAAAAGAAAAGAAAAGAAAAATTGAACCTAATATATGAAGCATACTAACTCCAAAATCATTTAAGGATGAGAAGAGTGAAAATAACACTTTCAGACATATCAATATTGCAGAAATCCTTCCCCCACACCAAGAATTTACATTGTCCCCAATGTATGATAATCAAAGCTCACATAAAATAAAATAATGCGTAAGGATAAAAGATTGAAGGCAAAAAGAAAAAATCCCTGAATGGTGAGCTTTGATCCACATGAAGTCTATGGGCTTGGTGGAAATGGTGGGATAAATCCCACACTCTCAAAGTATGCGGCCAAATTCTGCTCCATCTTGTTCAGCTTGTGCTCTAATTTCTCTAACTGAATACTCAAAGGTGGTGCAGATGTAGAAGGAATAGTTGGTGGGGCAACAGCTTCTTCGTTAAACTCATCATCAGAGGTAGGGGTGGGCACATTCGGTTTGGATCGATTTGAAACATATTATCAAACCGATCCAAACTTATCGGTTTGGAATATTTTCAAACCAAAATCAACTTAAAATTTTTTCAAACCGAACCGATCCAAATCGACTGGATCGGTTCGGTTTGCTCTTATTAGCTAAAACCTCACTTCTACTTTGAAATTTACATAACAATTCAATTATTTAAAGATACATCCATATAAAGAATTATCTTCCATGTCGAGAGCTTATAGCCTTCTATAATTAATAAAGATTAAAAAATTAGTTATGGAATTAATTAATCAAATAAATTATCATCAATTATACCAAAACTAAAAAATCAGCTATGGAATTAATTCATCAAATAAATTATCATCAATTATACCAAAACTAAAAAATCAATTACGGAATTAATTCATCAAATAAATTATCACCAATTATACCAAAACCCATTTAAACTTTTGACTAAAATGAAATAAAATCATGGCAAGAAAAATAAAATCAAAACATACCTCACGTACCGATTTTTGAAATTATGACTATGAGTATGAGACTTGAGAATAAGCAACTTAAAATGTGAGAGAGGTGAGAATGATGGGAGGCACTGGAGGTAGAGGGCTGGAGGAGGCGTGAGTGTTGGAAAAATTAGGTTTTTGTGTTTTGGTTTATATAATAAGAGGTATGCTATTGTGTATGAAAGTGTACATTTCTTTTGTTAATAATCCAATAATAAATTGACACATCATATGTCTTAAAGCATTTTAAATTTTGGATTGGATCGGTTTGAATCCATTTGAAATCCTTCCAAACCGAAATCCAAACCGAATAATATTGGATTATAATCCAATAAACCGAAACCAGCTTTTTTATTAATGAAACCGATCCAAATGATCAGTTCGGTTAAAATATGCCCACCCCTAATCAGAGGTAGCGCCACTCCTAGCATAAAGCTTCTTTGGAAGTTGAGTGGGTCCTGGTTCAGTAAACTAAAATCTCCCATCCTTGAATTCGACCACACCTGTTCTTTCAAACACAGACACATCCAAAAATTCTTTTTGGCAAGCAGGATGTAAATAATTATCATCAGGATCAAGCACACATAAGTTTATAGCTAACAGAGTAATATATGGACCAAGATATAAAGTCCTATACTTTTTAAGCACACTCTGAAATTGATCTGCTAAACAAAAACCTAAATTAGGCCTCACATCATTTAACATGCACCAGATAAAATAAAACTCAGTTTTAGAGAAAACTCCCGAGTGATCTTTCTTACCCAAAAAATTATATGCTAAGAACCGATGCACACATTTCAAAACAGGATCATGTAAGAAAGAGCTCTTTGATTTACTCAGGTCATAGGCACTGTGATCTAAGATAAATTTCGCCAAAGACCATAAGGCTCAAAATTTTCGCTAAAGTCACAAGTTGTCCCTAAATATGCATCGCTAGAAGCATAATCGTCATCAATGAATCCTAAAGCTAGGCTAGAATCTGTAATAGAGTGTGAAAAATTTCGTCCCATTAACCTAAACTTTATCACATTTCGGAGTATACAAAGTAAAATCATTTGGTATATTAAATTGAAAAGTAGCATAGAACTCCCTAATTAACTCAACATAACCCAAACAATCAACATCAACAAATTGTCGCAAACCAATTTTATCTATCAAAGAGTAAACTCATCCTTAACATTTAATTTTTCAAGAGTCGGGTAATGAATATACTTAGCTGGAAGTATTTTTCGCTTGGAAATATCTTTGTACCGCTCTTTTTCTTGTTGAGTCGTGAATGTGAGGTACCCTCCGAGATTGGATTCAGCAAGCGACAAAACACTCATGCCTTTTCCATGCTTCGATATTTGTCTCATTGACGCGAATCAACCATCACGGGACCGTATGAGTTTAATCTTGGGATTTCTTTACGACGGGTTTTTGACGATGACTTCAAGCCGACGGCTTTATATCGCATAATGAAGAAATTCATACGCGGGCCGAAATCGGGTTGATACGATGCATGCCAGAGAGGCGCTACCGGAATATCGCGCTGATCGGGAATCGCGCTGACGCCATTGGGTCGTATACCGATCATTGAGACGCGAGCAGACAGTAGATATCGTTGGTCATGGCGATACCCGAGACACGGCCATTGAATCGCTGAGTTGGATGGAATCGGGAATCGGTTTCGCTGAGATGCTTTGGTCATGAGGCTGGTGCTGTAATCGCGCGATTGCATCACGAGACGCGCTGCTCACAGACGCTTCGAGGGCGAACTGCGACACGGCCAGCGATGGGACTCACGAGGCATTTCAGTTATGCGAGATGCACTATCATAGGCCGTTAAAATGTCATAGTGGGATTCATGGTCATGAATACTTTGTTTTGTTTTGTTTTTTTTGTTTTTTTTGTTTTTTTTTCAAAATAAAAATAAAAATACAAAATAAAAATAAAAATCCTCTTTTTTTTAAAATAATAAATAAATAATAAAATAATAAAAACCTTTTTTATTTTTTTTGCAAACTAAAAACTGAAAAAGACTTTAGACACCAAAAATTACAGAAGTACTTTTTTAATAAGCATGCGGGCACACCTTAAAATCATTTTACTTCAAAATCATAGAAGTACTTCTTAGTTAAGGTGTGGGCACACCTTAAAATCATTTTATTTTAAAATCACAGAAGTACTTATTAGTTAAGGCGTGTGCACGCCTTACCAAAAATTTACTTCTGGCCAAAATAAACAAAAATATTATTTAAACAATCTGAATCAAAATTAAAAACAACAGATATGAAAATAAATGAATCCTTTGGGTTGCCTCCCAAAAAGCGCCTTTGTTTTATGTCTTTGGTTAGACACGTTCATGCATCAATCTCTATAAATGGGACTCTCGAGAGCCACTTCCTCCACAATATTCATCGAAAAACCTTCATAAAAGGGTTCTAAGCGATGACCATTAACCTTAAAAACTTTGTTAGAAGTCGGACTCCGAATCTCAACTGCACCATGAGGAAAAACATTAGTAATAATAAAGGGTCCAATCCAGCGAGAACGTAATTTACCAGGAAAAAGTTTAAGCTTAGAATGAAAAAGAAGAACTTTTTGACCAATAGAGAACTCTTTTCTCAAAATCATTGTCATGAAATGTCTTCGCCTTTTCCTTATCGCGAACTCTCATAAGATTCATTTCTAATTTCCTTCAACTCTTGCAACTGCAACTTCCTCTGCTTTCCCGCTTCATCCATCCGCATATTGCATTGCTTAACCCCAGTATGCTCTGTGCTCTAGCTCTACATATAAATGACAAGGCTTACCAAATACTAAACGATAAGGAGACATACCTATAGGAGTTTTGTATGCGGTGCGATACGTCCACAATGCATCATCTAATCGTAAGCTCCAATCCTTTCGATTTGGACTAACCGTCTTTTCAAGCATAGACTTGATTTCTCTGTTTGATATCTCAGCCTGTCCGCTTGTCTGTGGATGATAGGCGGTAGACACTTGGTGGGTAACATGATATCTCTTGAACAAAGCCTCCACCACTCGATTACAGAAATGAGTGCCTCTATCACTTATCACCGCTCTCGGTATACTAAACATTTTGATGACTTGGTCAGAACAATGTTTCCACAAGTAAGGGTCATACTAAATATAGTACTTGAGATGACGCGGCAGTGGTTTAAACCCAATTTTCGGTGCCTGCAAAATAGATGGAAGAAGTTTTGCATGAGATGAAGGTAATTCAATATAAGACATATGATGAGTTAAAGTTTTCAAAGAATTTAATTCATAAATTGTCTCTTGCAATACAAAATTTAAAACAAACTCATTTCCATCCTTTTGCAATCCTTTGAGGCCCAAACTATTATTTAAAGCAGCTACCAATGAATCTTCAACATCCAAATAAAAGACTTCCTGCACTATAGGGTCAATAACATCCACAGAAAATATCGAATGTTCCTCACTAGGATATTTCATGGCATCATTCATATTGAACTCTATAACTTCTCTATCAAATTCCATAGTGAGAATCCCTTTATGTACATCCAATTTAGTTCTAGCAGTCTTAAGAAAAGGTCTTCCTAGCAAAATTGGGACAGAATTAGAAGAGTTATCATTTTCCATATCAAGTATATAAAAATCAGCAGGAAAAACCAACTCATTAACTTGTACTAAGACATCTTCTAATACCCCATCAGGATATGCATTAGACCTATCAGCAAGTTGAATTATCACGCCAGTTTCTTTTAATGGACCAACATTTAAAGATGAATAAATAGAACGAGGCATGACATTAATAGAAGCTCCTAGATCTAACATAGCCTTCTCAACTCTAACATTACCAATTTTACAAGAGATAGTAAACATACCTGGATCCTTGCACTTAGGAGGTAATTTCTTTTGGAGAACTGCTGAAACATTCTCCCCCATGTGAACTTTTTCATCTCCTCTTAATTTTCTCTTAGAGGTGCACAGTTCCTTAAGGAATTTAGCATATCGAGGTATTTGTTTTATAGCATCTAATAAAGGAATATTTACCTCAACCTTGCAAAATGTCTCAAGAATGTCTTTCTCTTATTCCTCATTCTTGGATTTTACAAACCGGCTTGGAAAAGGAGGAGGTATCACCACAGGTAGGGGTTTAGCTCTGGGTGGTTGCGCATCTTGAGAATTAAGCATTAATTCATCCTTCTCAAGCTTATCTTCTACTTGCTTTGTCACTTTCTTACTAGGCTCTTGCAACTCCTTCCCACTTCTAAGGTGACAGCACTAGCGTTTTGCTTTGGATTCACCTCAGATTGTGAAGGTAATCTCCCTAATACTTGAGACTCTAGGCGGCTCACTGTAGTCGCCAATTGACTCATTTGGTTCTCCAAGTCCTGAATGCTCATTGTGGTTGCCTGCTGAAATTGTTGAGTGTTAGTTGCAAGTGATTTAACAATTTCTTCAAGAGATATACCTGACTTGGAGTTTGACTGTGGAGGGGCTGGTTGTCTTGGTGGGTATTGTTGAATCTCGACACTTAACTCCATAGTCAAGTTGGGATGATCCTCCATCCCGGATTGTATGTTTGTGCATAGGATCATACCTCCTCCGAGGCATGCCCGAAATCCTCCAACTGTATTGGCTTGTTCAACGGGTTCTTCAAGTGCAGGACACATATCGCTTGAATGACCCATATTGAACAAATGCCACAAGTCTTCACTTGTTGACATTACCTACAACAAACTTTTCCACAAGTCAAGTAAGTTTATCTAAACGCTGATCAATGTAAGAGATATTTACCTCATTCACTTTTCTTAAATGGGATCTTGTCTCACGCCAAACCGCATATGCCATATTTGAGATCAACTTCCTTACTTGAAGTAGGGTCTTGTTCACCAACACCTCCACCAAAGAAAGATCTATCATACTCTTATCCATCAATGATAATCCTTCGTAAAAATATTGAATGTTAAGTTTATCGAATCACGTCGAGGACACCGGCACACAATTGTTCAATCGCTCCCAAAGACTGCTACAAAGTCTCTCCAGAAAGTTGTCTGATCCCACAAATGTCTTTTCTGATGTTGGCAGCTCTTGAAGCCGAAAAGTACTTCTCAAGGAACTGCTTTTTTAAACCATTCCACGTTGTAATCGATCCATGAGGCAAGTAGTACAACCAGTCTTTAGCTAGTCCATTTAAATAGAAAGGAAAAGCACGCAGCTTAATCTGCTCTTCAGTCACGCCTTGTGGCCTCATACTTGAACACACCATATGAAATTCCTTCAGATGTTTATGAGGATCTTCACCTGCAAGACCATGAAACTTGGGTAATAAATGAATAAGACTAGATTTTAATTCGAAATTCACCTCCAAGTCTACATATTGAATGCAGAATGGTTGCTGATTCAGGTCTGGCTCAGCTAACTCTCTAAGAGTTCTTTCTACAGGTGCAGCTCTATCCATCACTTGTTCTTCCAAATCGCTAGATGATTCAACCAAATCCGGCACCGTATATATTTCAGGAAGCAAAGGCAACGAGGATTGTTACTTAGGTCACGGTCATTCGTCTCATTAGCCGTCTTCTCAATTTCGTGATCAAACGAAAACGCACTGCATTTGAAGAACGAACCATACGCTAAGTTAAACGTAAAAAGGATTAAATAAACGACACCAATCCCCGGCAACGGCGCCAAAATTTGATGGTTGTCGAAGCCAGCAAAAATAAATACCTACTCTAAATAAATTGTGTATAGTGATTGAGCAGGGTCGTGTCCACAGAGATTGGTAATTATTTAAATCCTTTCAAAATATAAAATGTAAAATGGGGGATTGTTGACAAAATTCAAAATCAAATTAAAAATAACAAGAATGCAAATTAAAATTGTAATTCAAATTGGAAAAAGCTCTGGTTGAAGGAATTAACTTAGCTTGATTCGACTACTGATCATTGATCTAAATATAAATTATTACTACTTATGAATAGACTGGTTATAGCTATTGAGACCCTCTAATAGCCAATCTCTCCTTAACGAGTTGATAACCAAGGTACGACCATTGGTTATTTCCCTAATCAATAGACAACCCTAGACACGATCATAGGATTTAATCAATTGATAGCCTGAAAAACCAGAGAGACCCAAATCCTAATCAATAAACGCATACGATGGTTCATTTAAATTAGATTGTTTATTCTCATAACATAACACACTGCTATGCTATTTGTCACAAACATTAAAATCTTCATACGATGAATCTTTTAATTGACAATAGATTAAGTTGGTAATTAAATAGTAGCCAATTATCTAATTAACAAACATAATCATGACAATAATTCAGAGAATAAACAAATACTCAAAAAGCAATAAAACAATTAAAGCATAAAAAGGATCTCACAGTAATAATGAATCAAAACTTTATTAACCTCCAACCAGAATAATAAGTTTAGTTCCTCATAGAGAGAAGAGAAAAATTTAAATCTAGGGTTTTTTTTTTCTTCAGTTGATGATCCCTTCTTTGTGTTTCAATCCCTCTTGTATTGTAGAGTTTTTCTAAAAATAGAATACTAAAATCTAAAATATTCTCTAAATTCGGAATTACAAAAATAACCCAAAAAGGTGAAACACGTTAAAATAAAAACTGCAAGTTATTCGTTGATAGTACGCGCCCACGCCTTATCAATAAAGTTCTTCTGAAATTCATAATTCCTCCATGCAAATAATCATCCTCAAACATCATCTTCTATCTCAATTTTAGCACCAATCAATAGAATTGCACCTATAAAATAAAACACAAATAAATCACTATTATTAAGTGCAAAACATTGATATTAAAGGGAGTAAACAATGCAAAATTAGTGCATAAATTGCATTCTAACAAGACTTTTGTTGTCCCTATCGTTCCAGAAAGACAAATAAGTAGAGGAACTATTACTGGACCAATTTCATCTAAGATGGAAAAAAGAATTGAATTTCTTACACAAGGCACATCATGATTAAATAGAAGTACACTGCGAGGAATAAATGATTTGAGGACAGTGCTAAATGATGATATAATCTACCCCTTAAGGTTTAAAGCAGGTTTTTTGCATGTCAAGAAATGAAATCAGCCAAGCAAGACCTATAAACTAGTTGAGATACAAAGTTATAGTAAAATTCAATCTTGATTACAAATCCATTAAAATTTAAAAAAACATTAGAAACATAGAGAACATTACAAGTCAAGTTTGATCACTGTAGATAATAGTCTGCCTCTGTCCAAAGGCTATGCTGCAAGATACAATATCATTGCAGTGTTACACATTTTAAAAGTAATAAGAAATGGAACCAAGGGGTAAATCGAACACCAAAAGAAAATTAGTTGACAAGCCACATTAAGTTCCCACATAGTCAACTAATTAAGTTAATAATTAAAGTGAATCAAATCTCTTCTTTAAGCAGAAGGCAAACATGCCAAGATCGAAAATCACAAAATCATAATATGACAAGATGATTTCAAAAGCTGAAACCCCTCAACTAATATTGGAGAACAAATGCCTATGGCTTTGTGACCACATAGTTAATTATTGAAGTTGAGGAGGCATATTTAACACGTGACAATCAAAACTCGTGTGATCAAAATTATAATTCAATGTTTACCCTTCGTATGACAATCAAAACGTTACATACAAGCGCATGTCCATATCTATTCAGCAACCACAAATTACCCAAAAAGACTGGCTTTAGAGAATTTCATGTCTCTTTTTATGTTGCAACTTCAATATTCGAAGAAGCATGAAAAGCTTTAAATTTTATTTCATCTTTAATTCTTAAATTTCAATAATAATAAAAAGGATTCTAAAAAGAATTAAAAATAAAACCTAAAGAAATAGTCAAGAAGATATCATTTTTACTTTCATTAGAATCATTACAAAAATAAACAAACAAAAAAAAGAACATACTATTTTTAAATAGAATATTTAAAATAGTATCACATAAAAAGTGGAGATGATGAATTGCTGATCATATAATTATGTTTTTTGAATTTCAAAAGACTATTTTTTTCCTTTTTTAAATGAATCAATGAATGTAATTTTTTTTTTTTGGGGAGAGAGGGGAGTAAGAATTTTTTTCATCTATTTTTGGATTATGAGGTTTTTAATGAAATTAAAAGGAACATTAAAACTCAAAGATTCTAATGTTAAATGGTTAACTTTTTCTAGGAACTAAAAAGGTAAAAAATTTAATTTTTTTCTTGGAAAGGCTAATAATGAAGGAATTAATGGTTCAACAATATTATTAATTATATCCTTTTAACACTAAGGTTACTAAATATACATTTTTAATAAAAAATAATTCTTAATTATATGAAATGAGTAGTTTAAAAAAAGATCTTTTTTTATTAGAGAATTATTAAAAAAATACAAAATAAAGGTCTTTTTTAAAATATAGGGTCTTGAGAGATTGTCTCGTTCGCCTATACTTAAAGCCACCCTTACAATGATGGGATTTTTATTGTTTTTTGACAACTTCACAACCCATTTTCCTTTTTATCTATAAACTCAGCCCTAAAGCTGGAGAAGGAGGAGAAAATGTGGAGAAATGATTGGGACAAAGTTTTTTAGAGGGTTTTAAAGAGATTAATGGTTTTGTTTGAATGAGAGATTTGACCTACTTCTTAATCTGCATGATTACTAGTTAGCGGATAACAATATAAGAATAGTTAAATCTATCTATTACTAATAAATATCTTGTCAGACAACATGAGGCATGAACCCATTTTGATAGGGTACAAGGTAGGTATAGCACACACGCGAGCTGGGCTGGACTGGACTAATAATTTTAGGCACATAGTCCTTAAAAGTATGACATGTTTGGAGATAGGCTAAAGAACGACGTGTGGAAAATTTCACTATAAGTATGTTTCACTGGTAAGCTAGCATGCGAGCCAAAGTATATCAAAGTAAAACTTTTTATGAAAGTAAAATTAAAATCTTATAATTTTACAAATAACTTGAAATTGAATCTATTAAAGTATTCTATTAGCATAAGTTTTTTTCAAATTCATTTAATTCTTAGTTTAAAAAAAACTCTAATTTTTTATGTTTATAATTTATTAAATGAATATATGATATCATGATTTTAATAAATAAAATTATAAATATGATGATTTTATAAATATATGCATTAATGTTATTGTGGATTATGATTTATAACTCTATGTAAGTCTAAGTTAACAATTAACTTAACCCCTAAGAAAACTTTGTTATTGTTATTATTATTACTACTACTGTTATTGTTGTTGTTGTTGTTAAATATTAGAAAGAATTTTAATACCATAAGGTCTAATTTAGTAGTTAAAATAACATTCCCTCAATAATAATAGTAAATTATTATTGAATATGAACTTGAGTTTTGAACTTTTAATTCTATTAAATTTGACTAAAGGCACGCAGACTCAAAAAAAAAATATATAGACTTAGAAAAAAATATCCTACTACTTTAGCATGCCCTTTTAAAAAAAAAAATTGTTGTGCCTTTTTTCGGGCTCGGCATACATGAGCTTGGCAAGTGTGTTGTGTTAAGCCTAAGAAAAACATATTAGGCACCGCGCAAATCACAATATGGGTCATGCTATGCCAATCTACAAGCCCTCATGAGGCGTCCTTTGACCGATCGTGCGTGCTGGCCGGTTAGCCATCTCTAAATATCTTACACAGATGGGTTCCTAACTCATATTTATCAACAGTGAGTGAGTGTATCCAAACCTCGTGCCTAAAATGGCTGCATCCATTAAATTACCTTATAAAAAATTATCGGCATCCAATTACAAACCCTGTCACAGATTAATTTGCTGATTAGTTATTTCTCTACATGTAAAGAATAGTGAATAGACAATTTAATTAAGGTAGTACGTGTTACAATTTAAACGTATCATTGACTATTGCATGTTACAGTTTTCTTCAGATTGAAACTAGCCAGTCACTATAGTCACTACCGGTCACAATATATATATATATATTACAAAATTGGTAGCAAGTACACATTGGAGTCTAAGTAATTAATCAATTGGTGTAAAATTTGTATCTCCTACATATATAAATCATCTGCATAATGGCACAAGACAACTAGACAAGCTATGGGTTGTGAACAGCTTCCATTTGCTTCTTGATTGCGGGATAGCTTGATCACTAGAAACTGCTTTTTGAACTGCTTTTTGAATGAAGGAATTAGTTAAATTGCCATTTTGGAAAGATGGTGATACTGGCATTCTTTCCATTTTAGCAGCAGCCTCAGATTTTGTATGCAAATGCCCTGCTTCTTCAGGGTTTTGTCATTACTGACATAAAGATAATAAAAAGTAATTAAATTTGCTTCCTATTGCAATATAAAATTAAAAAATACCTACAATTTTTGTGTTTTTTCCGCTTATTTTTTTACAGTTTTCATAATATCTCGTTAGTCTGTTACTCTTGATGTCAAACTTTTTTGGCTCTTACTGAGAAAAGTGGTGGCAAAATATATTAGAAAATGTTGTTAGATTACCTTATCAGAGTGAGGCAGTGAAGCTGAGTGAGAAGAGAAGTACTGCAAAATCTCAAAAAACCTGACCTGCCCATAAATGGCAGCCTTCTCCCAAAACAGAAGACCTATGTCCCTGCCCTTAATTCTCAGCTTTAACAAATTAAGATCAATTTCTTTCTCATGTTTTGCAACATAAGGCCGCAACAAAACATTATAAACATAAGTTGTCCCCTGAACAAATTAAAAGTTGAAACTTTCTAAATAATTTCAATCAGAAACTTTACAGAGTACTGAAGAAGATGATGAATTGACGCAGATTTATTACTTTTGTATTGGGATACCAAAGATATATGAAGAATGCCAACTTAGCTTCACTGTACATCGGCAACCTTCAAGATACAAACATCAATTAGTAGATGAAAGTTAATAGGCAAATCTGTCACGTGACGTTGCACTAATAGTGTTGTTTTTCGTAAAAATATACATACCATGAAATAAACGTATCACGTGACGCCGCGACTGATGATCATGATCATGATCGAAATAATATGGGAGATGTATAGGGGCACGTACATCCGTTGTCCGTCCCTACAAACGCAAAACCAGGACTACTGTACTACATGCTAAATTAAAAATTATGGCATAGATGTGTAAAGATCACGTAGATATTTACGGTCACCCACATTTGGAATGGAAAATTGGTTTACGAATTGTAAAAAAAAAAAAAAAAATAGAAAAATGATTAAAAAAATAAATTAACGTTAAATATGAAATTAAAAAAATTAAATCATACATAGGACAAGAAAATTGAAGGAAGAATGAATAAATTAATGTTGGAATGGTAAATCGGTCTTTGAAATTGTAAAAAAAAAAAGAAAAAAATTAAAAAAATGACATAAAATTTATAAACTGATATTAAGTGTGAAATAAAATAAAATTTTTATAACCACATATAGGACTAATAAATTAAAGAAAAAAGAGATAAATTAATGTTAGAGTGATAAATTGATATTTAGAATTGTCAAAAGTTAAAAATGTAGAAAAATTATATAAAACTTCCAAGTTGACATTAAGTATGAAATAAGACAGAAATTTTATAAATCACATATAAAACTAGTGAATTAAACGTAAAAGTGAAAAATTAATGTTGGAGTAGTAAATTGATCTTCAGAATTGTAAACAAAATAAAAGGTTGTAAATATAATATAAAACTTGTAAATCAGCAATAAGTGTTAAATAATATATTAATTTTGTAAATTATACATGAGACTAGCAAATGTAACTTGCAACTTAAAATAAAAAGGATATTTACCTGTTGGTTACTTATTTATATAAAATTAAGGGGAATATTTTTCATTTAAATCTAACAGTCCATATTTATTACAACATTGATGCAAAAATTTTAATCATGGCATTATAAAATCACCTATAAAATAAATAATGTTTATTGAGAAATTATTTTAATTTATCGGGTCTTAAAATAAGTTTGCTAGTCTAATTTTGAGAATCAACCGCTTCCTTTCTCTCTATCATTTTAATAAAACTTCGAACAATTGTCTTGCCTTCACCGGTTAGAATGCTCTCCGGATGAAACTGAACCCCATGCAGATGCTTATGTTTCTTGTGACGAACAGCCATTGTCAGCCCATCTTCAGCCCAAGCTCTGACCTCGAGCTCATCACCAGGAAAGCGATCTTTCTCAATCACAAGGCTGTGATATCTACCTGCTGTGAAAGGATTTGATAGTCCAGCAAGCAATCCATCAGCCTCCTCCCAGGGTGTCTCTTCCTCTAGGCAACTTAGACAATTATCTAGAGCCTCACTATATACGAAGGCCTCAAATTTTTTTCCAACATTATAGCTACTAAATTATTAATTTATATTTGTTATTATTATTATTTTATAATAGTTTTTGCTCAAATAAATTATCAAATTCCTACAAAATACTCTATTTAATGTTATTTCATTTAAAACTCTATAAAAATCACACATTAGTTAACTTGTGATCCATTATTATTTTTATCAATTAAAAAAAAAGGGCACGATACATTCAATGCTCTAATGCATAAGGGAAAAAAAAGCGCTTCTTTAATTTTTGCTTAAAAAAAAAAATCAACTACTTCCATTGATCATTAATGTTTAAAAATTCAATCCATCAAAGTTAAAGTTTCAAATATTTAGGTTTTTTCTTCCTATTCTCTTCTTAATTAGTTGTGCTATTCAATTGTTATTGTTTCTTTTTTTAAATATTATAGTTGTTTTCTTTTAATTATCTAACATAATGGCATGCTTGTTTTACTCTTCTTTCACTAAAAAGAAAAAAATGTCTAATAGAAAATGTGCATCAAGATACAAAAAACTTAGAAAAAAAAAGAGAAGAATAAAAAAAAATAGTTCAATCTCAAAAAGGAACTCTTTGTAAGTTTGTCAAAAGTATAAAAAAAGATGTGAATTAGAGTGAAGAATTATTAATTGACAAAAATTTTGATAATTAAAATTGATAAAAACTCATTTAAGATCAACTAAGTTGCAAGATTTAGCTATATGGAGAAAAATATATTGGCAAAATTAGAATGTAAAAATTTGATCAACAATTTTATAACTAAGAAAGCTAGAAAAATTAATTTTAAATTAATAACTTTTTAATAAAACTAATACATATATTTAATCTCAAATTTTTTAAAATATCTAATTAAAACAATTCGCCTAAGGCCCTAAATTTAGTTTAGCCGCCACTGCCTCCTCCTTCTTGTTGTAATACACAAGAGAGCTTTTCCCGTGCATGACACCAAAAGGAGATCGTACAATCTTCCCTCCAAAAGCCTCTCCAATGCACTGCAAGCCCATGCAAAACCAAACAGAGGCACAGTAGGTCCAAGTTCCAAAATAGTCCGCAATGATATTCCATAATCTTGAGGTGCGCCTGGCCCTTAGGGGTATGACCACTCCTCGTGGGTTTTTTCCGTTTTAACTCCTCCACGGTTAGTTCATCATTCCGATATACCGCAAAGTGGCAAGCTGAGCCCAGCTCAAGCCGGCCCATATACTGGCAGAGATTGTAAGTGAAGCTATTATAATTATCAGTTACGATGGTGGGATTTTTATCGTTCTTCGACAACTTTAAAACCTCATTTCCCTTCTTAGCCGCAAAAATCAGCCCTGCAGTTAGAGAAGGAGAAGAGAATGCGGAGAGATGATCGGGATGAAGCTTGTGAGAAGTTTTTAAAGGGATTAGTGGTTTTGTTTGAATGAGAGATGAGTTCGAGATAATTGCAGCCATTGTGAGTAAGGCGTTTAGAGTATGCTACTGTTGTTGATATGGGAAGAAATCCTTAATATATAATATAAAAAAGGGTAATTCCAAATTGACTCGAACAAGGAAACTAAATATACTGTCAAGTTAATTTTTCTGAAAATCCCTATTTTATTAGGAAAGAAATTATTTAGTTACGGAAGAAATTATATAAACTTATCAAAGCAAGGAACAGATAAGCTTACACCTCACGGTATTAATAACATTTGTACACAGCAATGCCATTTGAGTTTGCTGAACAGCTACTTTCCATCAACATTAATATCAACAAGACTCCAAAGAACATACTTCTACATCTAAAAGTCATTAAGCCATCAAGACTCTCAAGAACCAATTCCTACTTTAAGATATCACAAATCGGAAGCCTACAATCTACCGCTCAAGGCTTCAAGCAGCCATAGCATTTCATGTCACTACATATTAATTGCATGATAGTAAGGAATGTGCTTGTAGCGCATGAGCTTGATATGGTCATGTGTGGCTACCGAAATCTTTCAAATCTTGTGGTTTCACTTCTTTCTACTTGTATTATTGACGGATGGATAAGGATTCGGTGTTCTGTTGAGTTTGTACTGAGTGTCAAATCAACGGTCAAGAAATTAATTGGACCCACACATAAAACTTATGTTGGACAAATCTTAATCATTGATTTGATGTAGCTCAGCACAATGTCAGGGGAGCATCGAATCCTGATCCATTGCCTGCCTATCCATTTTCTATTGACGGGCATTTGTATTGGAGTAACATTTGCCAGCAGCGACCCTCGGCAGTCAGCTCGGAGTTGTTACTGAACTTACTCGTGGTCAGGATCCACATTTAAAGGGCTTGTATAGCAAATTTTGTGCTTCCTTCCCCTCTTCCGTCGCGTGTTTTAAAGCACCCTAGCTTTAAAATGACTTGTAGAATGTAGCCAAACACCCTAGCTTTCCAAGGTACATGGATTAACAAGAAAACAATGAATTAACTGCATAAAATAATCCTTTTGGTTTGTTTCGTTGTAGTTTTTATCTTGCAATTACGAAAATTGTATAGAAGCTGCATCCTTAATGACTTTGAACATTCTATAATTCCCAAAAACGGGATATGTTCGGTAAAAATTTTTATTGGTTTTTTAAAAATTTATTTTAAAACATGATCTCTGTTCGTCCATTTTTTGCTATTTATGTGTTGCTGAAAAAAAGTGTTTTAGGCGTGAGTTAGGAGTTTTAAAGTGTTTTTATAAGTATGTTTTTAGAATCAGATTCAATAAACTTTGAAAGGCCAATTTTTGCCGAGGCAATTGTTTATTTCAAAAATTTATTGGAATTTCATTCCATATAGGTGGGATATCCATGACATATATTTTAATAATTAACCCGCATGAAAACTATATCAATCTATAGTATAGATATAACAAGCCCTATAAAAGTCATCTCTTCCGATTCCACTCTTTTCAAGTCTTTGGTATTAGGGCTATATACAGTGAAGAGAAAAGGTAATAAAACAACCAATAATTATTCAAAAAATACAATATCTCTTTCCTTTTTGATTGCTAGTAATTTCTTTTGATAAGGCAAAATGTACGTCTCAAATTCAGGTTTTACAAATATTGATTTTTTAAAAAAATTTACTCCATTTGGAGTTATTAATATATATAGAATATAAAATTTAATCCTAAAATAAATTTATATCCTACTTCCCTGATCTTTCTTTCTTCTGCCAAATTTTCTAAAATTGAATTTTCTGCAGTAACTTCTGCGAATTATAACGCTACAATTTTTAAAGCAATTTCTAAATTATTAGTTTTTGGATGCATTCGTTGCTGATATTTGAAGGTTTGCTCTGTATTCATATGAAAGACAACAAACACTTGTCTATGTTCTTATTTGCACTCTCACCTTTCTTTCTACGAAATTAAGGCCGTTTGCTGCTAAATGGTATTATGAAAATGATACCCTTTTCCTCTTCTATTGCATGCTTAATGTTAGATTATTTAATTAATAAAGATTGTATATGCGAAAATACTCAAGATTTGTTTAATTAATAAAGATTGTATATGCGAAAATACTCAAGATTATTTAATTAATAAAGATTGTATATGCGAAAATACTCAAGATTTGTTTCACATGGATCATACAAAAAGGAAATATTTTGTTGAGTGTTACTATTATCATTTTGCATGAAATGTTCCAGTGCCACCGCTATATATTACTTCAATATATCAATTTTTCATTGTAGTATTATTTACATGTCTCTAGTTACAAGTTCTATTGGCATTATCACGTAACACTATCTTATTAATTGACAACTTCAATACTATTCGTAACAAGTTATAGAACTGTAAAACATATCTAAATGCTCACTATATAATAGACACTAGTGTCTATTAAATTATGTTTACTCTTATAAAGAATGTATGTGTGTGTGTCTATATATATATATATATATATATATGATTGGTAATTAATAAACGAGAATATAATAATAACTAAATTTTAATCATACATAAATGGAAGTATATTATATCAAAAAATTCTTTAAAACTTAGATATGATAATATCATGAACCTTTATTATATTATGAACCTTTATTATATTATATAATAGTCCGACGCTCGTATTAATATTTTGGCTTCGAGATGCTCAATTGATGATGTCAATTATTATCATTATACTTGAACCAATCAAACGACACCGTATAAGCCACGTCAGCATTAAAAATCCGTTAAAAGAAACCGACAAACTTTTCAACTTACAAACACATCCTCCTCCTCTCCTCTCTTCTCCTTCCGATGTCCTATCCTCTAAACACCAAAACACACACCACTCGCTCACTCAGGCACTCACTCTTCTTCACTCTCTTCCAATGGACATTAGCATCTTCTCTCCAAAATCCCAAGCCCTAACTCTAACGACAACGTGCTCGTCACCTCTTCCGCTCACGTGGCTCAATCCGTCGTCGAGTCTCCATCTGATCCGCCGACAATTCCTCCTCCTCAGGCCTCAAACTCCGCCTCCTCGATGGAAATGCAACAACCTAGGCCTCCTTCTTCACACTCGCTCTCCTCAATTTCTCGTCAAAGCTTCTCTCCATTCGCCTTCGAATTCCGTCCTCATCGCCGTCATCGTCGCTCTAGCCACCTTCACAGCCGTCTCTCTTGCTTACTTAAATCACTTCCTCCAAAATCGCCGTAAGAATAGTTCCAAACAAGTTCAAATCATAAATTTTTAATTTTTTGAATAACTTATTGTATTTTTCCAATTATTTAACTATTAATTAGTTACAAATTAGATTTCAGTTTATGCCGGAAGCTAGTTTCTAAGTTTATGCTAGCGGTTTAGGTTTCAGGTTCCAAGATTCGTGGGACGCGTCAACTAGGCAGTGATGCAGTGGATGATATAATTGAAAATCAAATTGTGAGAATTTCTTCGGGAGAAAATGAGAGTTTGATGATGGAGGTGGGAGGAAGTAATCAATTGTCTGAGGAAATGACTAAACAGGAAACCACTTTTGTGCCTGATTGTCCTTACCTAACTGAAACATCTGTGTCGATTGGTGCTGATTCGTTTGTTTCCCCACAAGAATGCCCACTTTTCATGCTCTCTGATTCAGGTGGTGTGCAACCATATAGCTTTGCGACTGAAATGTCTGAATTGCAGTGGGGTAAAGAACAAAAAGACATCGAGTCTTGTGAGCATCTATTCTTGAAAATCATATCTCGTGATTTCATGTCACGCCTAATTATCCACACCTTAATGGACCTTAACGTTTGAGCCTTGGGCCACCTCGATCCCATCAAGACGCCGTCTGTTAAGATAAGTTTGTAGACGATATTTGTGTCGTACTTGTGGTGCGAACAAAATGAGATTCATACCAAATGACAATATCTCGTGGCCGCCATAATACGATATTAGAGCCATGACGTCCTCTCGAAATACTATGGCAAAAACTTAGTGAGGACGCTGAGCCCCAAATGAGAGTGTATGTAACACCCTGCAAATCCCACACTCCAGAAAGACGGAGATGACTGATCCCATCGTAACTCGCTAAGCGTGGCGAGAAGCGATTAAGATGGGTGACCTCTTGGGAAGCCCTCGTGTTGCGCCCCAGGAACAAAACCGTGTGAGATTTGTTAAGGCTCAAAGCGGACAATATCTTGCCAAGTCTAGGCTGGGTCATGACAATATGATATTAGAGTGGCTCCGCATGTCCTCTTGAGCGATGGTGGGGCAAAACTTAGTGAGGACGTTGAGTTCCCAAATGAGAGGGTGTAATCTATAAATCCCACACATCAGAAAGACGGAGAGCTTTATAAGGAATGATTCACACCTCAATTGGCAAGACGTGTTTTGGGGTGTTTGCACCTGATCCCATCAGAACTCCGCAGTTAAGCGTGCATCGGCAAGAGCAGTACTAAGATAGGTGACCTCTTGGGAAGTCCTCGTGTTGCACCCTGCGGACAAACCGCATGCCTCAAAGTAGACAATATCTTGTCGTGCCACGACAGTCTCCTACGGTGTCTTAACAGAATTGGTCAGAGAAGAGCGAGTTACATGTGGCAGAGCAAGTCAATCGGTGCTCAAGTCCCCTACAAACTTGGAGTTTGTAATGGCTATATCTTCTCATGCCCCCCTCTGAATGGCTACAGCCTTTCCTCGCTGAAGAGGGATATAGAACCCAAGGGGCCAGAATTATCACTGCAGGAAGCTCTTCAAAGTGCAGGTTTTGTTGTTAAATAATTTTAAGAGTTTGATATAGTTGAGATGAGTGTTATAGTTTGACATTGATGGCTTTATCTGTTTTACTTTCCCCAAATATTAAAACAGGCTATCCCTTGCTTGAAGCTGTGATTAATTGGTCTTGATATTCTGTGTTTTACTTATGTCTAAATGCAAATTTAGGAGCTTTTCAAGTTCTACGGCTCCTCCAAGAGGCTGGACTCAAAGCTGATCGCAAACTTTACACGACTTTGATAACAACTTGTGCTAAAAGTGGGAAAGTTGATGCAATGTTTGAGGTATTAGAACTTTCAATTTAGTTTCTCCCGTAGTAGTTAGATAATGTATAATTGAGGAGTGCTAGCGACAGTAGCTGGCAACACTCGCCGCGTCAGCAGCTACCCTCCTCTTGCCACGTGTATATGTTTGTGCTTTTTATACATCTACTTTGTTAAAGCGTCCTTCAAGTTTAAAATTGTTAAAAATTTGCCACCGATTGCGATTGCAGAAGATAAAGCTTCACTCATCTGCTCTTCAAAATAATTAAGGAAACGAACAGATGCAGAGAGCTTCACTTGTTTGCTCATCAAATCCAATGTTTCAACTTTCAATCACCAAGCTCTCCTCGTCTTCCGCTGGCGCTTCCACTTCACCTTCAATTCCCTTGCTCTCTCTCAACTTCCTTCGGTGTACAATTGCCCTCAAATTCTCTCCAAAATTACTGCCATGCCATTTCTCCTCTTCACAGCCCCGAAACTCTGCTTACTTGAAACTTTGAATTTCTTTTCTCGAATTTAAATTTACTTATGATCATAAAGTTATTTGATTTTCTTTTTTCAAATATGTGGCACTGTAGTGAAATTGTGGTGCTAAATCTTTTGTGTTTTTTAAAGTGATGGTTGTTCGTGATCATGATTGTCAGTTTTATAGCAACCTCAGCTACTCGAGATTGCTGGAACTACCACGAGTGGACAAGAATTCATTGATGTTGGTTACATATACAGTGTTCATGGTCTTCAAGAGGAGATTTCTATGAAACCCAGGACCGACTTTCCTAAGTTACGATTTACAACGGTATGATACTACTCGAAAATTATTCTCGGGATTGTTATCTAATAGGAGATTCAGGTTTTAATACTTAACTGTTTCGTGTTGCTTATGGGAGAGGAGAATGATAATTTTATTTTTGCAGCCTGGGAGAATGCGGTTCAGGTAACAAGTTTTCGGTAGAGAGACAAATTCGAGAAGTGGAGCTAATCGACGGAAGAGAACATGCTGGACAGAAGAATATGGCAAATTGGTAATAATGTTAAACTTGAAGGACACTTTGTTTTTTAGATAACAAATCAAATATATGAAAAGCAGAAACGGTCCGGGTACCTTGCAACAGTTGCATGATACCACCCACTTTTATCTTTTGTGATGTAAAATTTTATTTATTTATTTATTTTTTATTTATAATTTATTTATAACGTTATGTATATTGATAGGTAATTGAAAGACAAGTGTGCAACCCAAGAGGGGGAGTGAATTGGTGTTTTAAAAATTATCCTAATTAAATCACACAACAATTCACAACAATCAAAATCTAATGCCTTAATAAAATTGAAAACAATAAATTCAATAAAAGCACAATAATAAATGAGTAAGAGAGGAGAAAGCAAACTCAAGGATTTTTACGTGCTATTTATCCCCGCCACGCCCACGCCTCCAAGACACCCCATTGGCGATTTCACTATCCAAGTTTCTTCCAAGCGCTCAACGCTTACAATCGACTTGCCACAACGAACTTTACAACAGCAGATTATCTCTCAATCTCTTCACCAAGTGTATCACACACTTAATCACTTACAAATTTGATGAGGAATTGAAAATTACAACAAAACTTTCAAGAAAGTAGATGAACAAATTTAAGAACAAAGCTCACTCAAAGATTTATGATTCACAAATTGAGCTCAAGATACGTCAGACGCCTTTTGTTTTTTCATTGGAGACTTTGAACAAGAGTTAGTTGAGTTTTTATAAAGTTTCAAAACCAAATTATGCACATTTTGGTCATAACCGGCTTACCGTTTTCCATAACCTACAATTAGCTGCTTATTTTCCTGGAGATATTCGATCCGAACCTGGATAGCCACCAAAACCGGATAAATTGCTTTTCCATTGGGAGATATTCTGCTCACTAACCTGCTATCGTAAGCCATCAGAACTTGCTGATCTTCAGAGTAACTATTTTTTAAAATTGCAGTTTTACCCCAAAACTTTTAATAACTTTATTATTACCAAAACGCATGAACTTTACAACAGGTCCAATTTCAGAATTTTCAAATAATCTTTTGTGAAACCCAAAACTTTCTGAAATTATGATAAAGCCCAAACTTATAGAAATTATAGAATAGCTCAAATCAATTTAAATATTTTCAAATTAATCCAAATCCGAAATTCCAAACAATATTTATTAAAAACAAATATTGTAAAATTCTTTCATTTTTGTTCACAACTTGAAAAACAACTTGATTCCATAAAATCATTTTTTCATTAAATATAAAACCTTTATAATGTGAAAATAATGATTTATCTAAAACGTATAAAAAATAATTTAAGCTTTTAAAAACTTAATCATTCTTAATCTAATTTGTTATCATCAAAATCAATAATATGTAAACATATATGTTAACAATCTCCCCCTTTTTGATGATGACAAATCTTTCATGTTTTTAAAGAATGATTCAAAAATTAATCTTGTTTGTTATCATCAAAATCAATATTATGAAAACATATATATTAACATTCTCCCCCTTTTTGATGATGACAAACATTTAATGTATTTAAAGAATGATTGTATAAATTGCTCCCCCTAAATGTAAGCTTCTCTTACAATTTAGGTAAATTAACAAATTTAAATACATGTATTCTTCTCCCCCTCATCATCAAAAGGAAAACTTAGTGGAAAAGAAAACAAATAGTAAATTTTTGTATAAATTTAAAAATATGTATTTTTCTCTCCCTTCATCATAAAAAAAAGAAAACTTAAAGGGATAGAATAAAAGGAGTAAATTTGTTGCCCATGTTGTCAAAGTAGAAATCTTAACACATTCTCCCCCTAACAACAAGCATCACCTCAAAAATACAAATTTTAGTAATATCACTATCAAATTATCATCATCACATAATCCATCAACCATAAAATGATCATGAATCATGATCCCATCAATTTTCAAATCAACAACTCAAAACATAAAATCATCATATCAAAATCATGTAATCAAATTATCACCATATCTCAAAAACATTAAAATAAGCACATATCAATCATAAAAAAAAAATGCTCAAAGTGCATGTTATTCTCCTCCTTTTTAAAACATCAAAAATATATATTATTTTGTCTTCCCCTTTGGATAACAAAAATGTTAAAAAAATTATTATCTAAAAACGTATTGTATGCTCCCCCTAAATATATGGCCAATTTAAAAATTTTAACCAAAAAGATTTTATCCAAAACCATATCATATTTATGTCATCCAAAATAGACACATAATCCAAAAATATGAAAACCATGCATAAGCATCCATATAATTGAAATATAAAATGAAAAATCATAAAGTGGGAATTGTTGGTGTGTCAACATACAAGCATAAAATACTACTTTGAGTTTAATGAAAATGGATTTTAAAGATGACTTTGAGCACAAGAATGAATGATTTTTAAGAATTCATTTGAAGTGAAAAAACGGATGAAAATGAAGTATTATGGAGTGAGAAGAAGAAAGAAGGAATTGGCTTCTAGAGAGAGATAACATCCGGATTTCTGAAAGAGGAAGAAAATGAAGAACACAAATAGTCTCACGAAACCGGCCATCCGGATTTAGCTAACCGGCTAACCGGTTGAAGACAGCAACTTTCATTTGAGAATTCGGCTTACTGGTTCTCTAATCGGTTTGCCGGTTTTTGACAGCAGCTACAATTCATGCATTCGGCTTACCGGTTATCCGGTTTGGGGCTGCAGCTTTGTAATTGTTTCCTCTCGAATTCGGTTTTCTGGTTTTAGTAACCGGTTACCCGGTTCTTGGCAGCAGGCAAGGAATAATGAATTCGGCTGACCGGATACTTACAACCGGTTATCCGGTTTTAAAGAACAGAATTGTTTGCCAAATATAAACGGTTTACCGGTTTGAATAACCGGGTATCCGGATGAAAAACAGAATCTAGCCAAAGCAGAAACGGTTTACCGGTTTTACTAATCCGGTTATCCGAATAAAAACAGAAAATACCCTTCTCAAATTCGGCTTACCGTTTGATGGAACCGGCGTTCCGGTTTAGAAACAGATTCTAAAACTTTGCAAATTCGGGTTTCCGGTTCTGAGATCCGGTTTGCCGGAAGTTTTCCCGAGAGCAAACACTAAGAAAATGGATTTTCGGAAGAGAGAAAGTAGTATACCAATTTAAACTTGGAAACATTTTACCTCACATATAATTTTGGCAAGCTCTTATACTTGTATTACACACACCAATTTATTTTATGGCTTTAAAAATTGATCAATTAAAAAATATTTTGTGATTCAAAACTTTTCAATAAGCCATTTAATACATGAAAACATAAATGCATACATTCATCAATCATAGATTGCATATGATCAAACTTCATCAAATCCATGTAATCATCAAAGCATATTCTTCATCTCAAATCTTAAGCAAATCATAAGTATATAATGCAATATATAGATCATCAAAATCAACATAGCTATTTAGAAAAGCCATCATTATGAACAAGTGATCAAATCCATTATTATAAATGCTCACATAGGTTAATTCAATAAATGATGATATAATACAATAAATGACATATGAATTCACACATACTTAATAGATGGACAATGATGATAGACAATTAAGAAGATGAAATCAAAAACCATACAATCATCAAAATCAAACAAATGTATCATGATAAGTTACTCAATGTTATATACAATGATAATTCCATCATGCAAACATACAAGCATGGTTTCACAAATTCAAGCTATTACCCATCGATCATGATCCATTCAACAAATCAATATGGCAAGAATTATTACCAAAATAATTAAATCATCTTGCCTCATTATTTTTTCTTAGACCATGATCAAGTGATTATCCTCACAAGCTTCATCAAGGAACTCTCCACCATTTCTTGATTTATGGTACCTACAAAGAAAAATTCAAGTTGTGCCCTTTGGTACCCAAATACTCTTGGGTCCTTGCGTGTTAGATTTAGTTCCTTTTGGAACCCAAATATATTTTGCTCCATAATATACATTTCTTTTAACCGGACATCTATTCTTCATGTGACCATCTTGATTGCAATAATGACAAACAATTTTATGATCACATGTGGAGGTAGCCTTAACAAAATAATTCTTATAATATTTTTGTTTCAAATTTGGCTTATAACCAATACCTCCTTTGTCAAACACACATTTTTGTGTATTAAGCAAGTTATCCAACATCTTTTGTCCATTTGTAAATTTTAACACAATTTGATTTAGGTCATTGTTCTTCTTCTTTAGCACTTCATTTTCTTTCATTAATACATCAACATGTGATTTCTCATGCTCATATGAAGTACTTTGTTTGCATTTAAAAGATGTAATTTTATCATGCAACATTTCATTATCTCATTCTAATTCTTTGATCTTTTCATTTAATGAAACATTGCATTTTTGTAAAGCATCATTTTCATTTTTCAAGTCATCTACATGTGATTCTAGATGCTTGTGTGAAGTGCTAGATTTCTCATTTGATAAGACAATTTTATCATGCAATGTTTTATTCTCTAATTCTAGGCATGTAATCTTTGTACTTAAAGATTCATTTTCATTTGTGAGCTCTACCATTTTCTTTTTAAAACATACATTCTTTTTACCAATTTTCATAAACTCATCATGCAATTTTTTAAAAGCATCATGCAATTCATCATAGGTAGGAAGATCATTTACCTCATCAAGCTCATCATCCGATTCATCTCCAATTGCCATAAGTGCCAAATTTGATACCTCATGATATTCCTCCTCATTTGTAGTCTCCTCATACACAACTTCAAGTTTTCTCCATATTTCATAAGCATTAGAATAATTTGAAACTCTATGAAATTCCTTTTTATCTAAAGCACAAAATAAAGCATTCATAGCCTTGGAATTTAAAGACATATTTTTCTTATCCAACTCACTTAAAACATTCTTCCTAGGAATCAATGAATCATTACAAACTATTTCCCATATTTCATAATCTAAGGCTTGTAAGTAAATTCTCATCCTAGTTTTCCAATACGGGTAATCGTTTCCATCAAAATATGGAGGTCTAGTAGTGGATTGTCCTTCCCTAAATGTTGAATCATTTTGAGTTGCCATTGATCTTTAGCTCTAGACGGTTAAGTCTAAACAAGAGCACCTCGCTCTGATACCAATTGAAAGACAAGTGTGCAACCCAAGAGGGGGGGGTGAATTGGTGTTTTAAAAATTATCCTAATTAAATCACACAACAATCCACAACAATCAAAATCTAATGCCTTAATAAAATTGAAAACAATAAATTCAATAAAAGCACAATAATAAATGAGTAAGAGAGGAGAAAGCAAACTCAAGGATTTTTACGTGGTTCGGCTATCCCCGCCACGCCCACGCCCAAGACACCGGGCTTGAGGATTTCACTATCCAAGTCTTTCCAAGGCTTCAAATGTTTACAATTGACTTCAAGGTGTCAATGAACTTTTACAACAAAGAGATTATCTCTCAATCTCTTCACTCAAGTGTATCACACACTTAATCACTTACAAATTTGATGAGGAATTGAAAATTACAACAAAAACTTTCTTGAAGAGTAGATGAACAAATTTAAGAACAAAGTTCACTCAAAGATTTATGATTCACAAATTGAGAGCTCAAGATATGTTGTATGCCTTTTGTTTTTGCTTGCTGGAGACTTTGAACAAGAGTTGGGGTTGAGTTTTTATAGTGGAAGCTCAAAACCAGATTATGCACATTTGGTCATAACCTTAGAACTGCTTTTCATAACCGGTTAGCCGCTTAAATGTTACCGTTAAGGCAAAAATTTGAATTTTACAATATCCGGTATGCCGCTTGTGATAACCGGATAGCCGTTTATTTTCTGGAGACATTCTGATCCGTAACCGGATAGCCGCTTACCAAAACCGGATAGCCGTTTTCCATTGGGAGATATTCTGCTCACTAACCGGCTAGCCGTTTACCGTAACCGGTTAGCCGCTTGCTACAGTGCTTCTGCAGTGAACTATTTTCCAAAATTGCAGTTTTACCCCAAAACTTTTAATAACTTTATTATGGTCCAAAACGTTATGAAACTTTACAAATAGGTCCAATTTCAGAATTTTCAAATAATCTTTTGTGAAACCCAAAACTTTCTGAAATTATGATAAAGCCCAAACTTATAGAAATTATAGAATAGCTCAAATCAATTTAAATATTTTCAAATTAATCCAAATCCGAAATTCCAAACAATATTTATTAAAAACAAATATTGTAAAATTCTTTCATTTTTGTTCACAACTTGAAAAACAACTTGATTCCATAAAATCATTTTTTCATTAAATATAAAACCTTTATAATGTGAAAATAATGATTTATCTAAAACGTATAAAAAATAATTTAAGCTTTTAAAAACTTAATCATTCTTAATCTAATTTGTTATCATCAAAATCAATAATATGTAAACATATATGTTAACAGTAATTTTTAAAATATAATTTTATTTATTTTTTATTTTTTATTTATAATTTATTTATAAATTTATGTGTTTTAGCTGTTGATATGCTAAAATGTAATTTTATTTCATTTAATATTATTTAACTTTGTAATAGAATAAATATAATAATAAACCTATGACTATATAATATTAAATAATATTTTTAATAAAATAAAAATATTAAATATTTATTCTTTTAAATAAAATAAATAATATTAAAAATAATATTTATTTTTTAGGACTCACAATTACTTATTCTATTTTATTTAATATTATTTAATTTTGAAAAATAAATATAATAATAATCTATGATTAAATAATATAAAATAAAATAAAATATATATTATTAAAAATAATATTATTTTTTTTAGAATCATTGCTGATTATTTCGTTTTATTTAACATTATTTAGTTTCATGAAAGAATAAATATAACAATAAGCCTATGATTATATAATGGTAAATAAAATTAAATAAATAATATTAAAAAATATTTATTTTTAATAACATAAATAATATTAAAAATTTATCCTTTTGAATGAAATAAATATTATTAATTAAAATTTATTTTTTTAAGACTCACAACTGATTATGTATTTTATTTAATATTATTTAGTTTTTAAAGAATAAATATAATAATAGGTCTATAACTAAAGAACATTAAATAAAACAAAAATAAATACTATAAATAATATTAAATAAAACAAAAATAATTAATATTAAAAATTATATTTATTTTTTAATGCTCCCTTTTGATTATTTTATTTTATTTAAAAATTTTAATTCTTTTGAAAGATTAAATACAACAATAAGTCTGTAACTAAATAATATTAAATGATATGAGAATAAATAATATTAAATAATATTTTTAATAAATAAATGATATTAAAAATTATTGTTTTAAAAAAAATACATAATATTAAAATAAAATTTATTTTTTAAGACTCACTACTAATTAAATAATTTAAAATTTTAAACAAGTTGGACTTATGTACTAAAAATTTTAAAATTTTAGTTCTTTTTCATTTTTTATAAATAACAGGAAGCATAATATTAATATTTAAATAAATGAATCTCTACGTTTGAATGTATCTTGTCATTGAATCCAATGATCAAGAATTGAAATTACAAAAAAATAAAATCAAGTGCTACCTGACAACTGTTGCAAGGTGGTTGAGTCCTGAAAAGCATAATGTGGACACGTTGCAAGAGGAGGGTAGCCACTGACGCAGCAAGCGTTGCTAGAAACTAAAGTGTGGGGCTTATTTGGTTTTGTTTTATTTAATTAGTATTATTTTCAACGTCCATCTCTTTCTCTTTCTTTTATTATTATAATAATAAATATTAATACTTAATTTATATTTTAATTAATATGATAAATAATGTATTTATTAATTTAAATAATAGATAATTACTAAATTTTATTATTTTTATTCAAATAAAAAATTTCTGTCAATAACATATAAGTTAGAATAAAAATTAAATATCCCACTTTTTTTTTAATTTATGATATGAACATTATAATATGTATTATATATATTTGTAGTATCTTTATACGTGTTATACAATATAACAAAAGTAAGAACTTGAAATATATTTACTTATTATGTATATGAAAAGATACGTTATTACATTACCCATATAAAAGAAATTTAAAATTAAACCCCAAAATTCACTTTTATATTTATTGAACATGTCTTAAGCAGAGAAAACAGCGCATTGAACCTGTCCTAATTATTTAATTGAGTTTATATTCAAACAAAATCAATGTATAAAATGATAAATGTTGACTTGCATCAAAATCATAAAGAAAATTTTTTACTTGTCTTAAACTTTTATCCTCCTCAATATACTATAACTTAGCTTGCCGTCGGCAAAATATAGTTTTCATAAATTTTGACAAAATTTTTAATTTTAACAACTGCTGATGTGAGTTGTATGAGAATATTTTTATTAAATTGCTCAATAGAATTTATGATAGATTAATCACTATGTTTGTTTACTTTAGATATTTAATTAGAATACTAATTGACATGAGATTTTACCTGTGATCTATGGAGTGGTAATAGGCTAATAATTAATAATAAAATCAATTAGTATTCTTAAATAATTTGTCATACAGCGGTAAATATCACAACTAAATATCTAAATTAAATAAGCATAACATGTTATTGATCAATTAACATATTTTTATTTTCTTTGTTTCATTACGAAAAGCACTTTGAAAATGGGACCAACACGTCCTCAGAAAAAAAAAGAGATAAGGACAGAGGTTGGTGACCGCACAAATCTCTGTGTGGTGAGGACACGTGGGACGGTTTGAGGGCCTCCTGGAAAAGGCATTAGATCGTAGAGGATAAGACGAGAAGAGATCAGACCAAAGACGTCCTCAGAAAAATTGACTTTTTTTTCCCACACGCGCAGAGATTTTGAGAGCCATTAAGAGCATATTTGATGAAGTTTGATGGCACTTGATGGGGTATAAGGGTGAATATTTATTAAATAAAATATTTTTATTTATTATTTATATTAATTATTATTATTTTTATTTAGATTAAAATACGAAACATAAATTGGAGGTGAGTTTTTTTTTGGTATATTTTATTTTAAAATTTTAAATATATTATTGTAGTTTTATTTGAATAATTAATTTTGGTATTATATTAATATAATGTTGTAATTTTATTTGAATAATTAATTTTAGTGTGTTATATTTTAAAATTTTAAATGTATTATTATAGTTTTATTTGAACAATTAATCTTGATGTGTTATATTTTAAAATTTTAAATATATTATTAAAATAAATAATTTATTTATTTAAATTTTATTTAATTTTAAATTTAATTAGTAGTAAAATTATTTTTATATTAAATTTTTTTTAATTTCATTAGTTTATGGATTAGAGAGAACTAAAATTTTTAATTTATAAATCAATACGTAAAATGATGAATTTAAATATATATTTAGTTAAATCCACATCTAATCCTTAAATATATAAATTGAATATATATTGAGTTAAATTTATATCTGATCTATAGATATATAAATTAAATTTAAATTAAATTTAATCAATTTATAAATTAAATTAGATTGAAAAATTATCAATTAATGTCTACTCTATCAAATTCAATCTACAAGCGCCCCTAGCAGCAGAGACCGGGATGATTGAGTCAGCTTTTCACTTTTGGTCGGCCGGTATCTGCATGCCGCGTGGACCTTATAGCGCAGCCTCAGTCAGTTCCCAGATCGTATTGACTGTTGATTCTTCGTCACGTGGCAACCATCCAATAAAAGTTTGTGGCTGATCTGTATTGCCCGGTGCGTACCCGATTTTTGATTTTGCTCTTTTTCATCTGCTGTAGTCAATTCGAGGCTGCAAATCAGCCCACTACTTAGATCCACGAATGCGAAAATAACACGTTGGCAAAGTGATTGGGATAGCGGGAAAAACAGAATTTATTTTTAATAATTTCAAATAGCCACATGTAATCGAATTAATTTAAGACAACTTGTACTTTAAATCTTAAATGTGGTTTTTTTTTAAATTTTTATTCTGAGTTTATGAGACTGGAAAAAAAATCATGTGTATCGTGTTTGTTTCGTGTTAAGATATATATATATATATATAAATCTTTAAAGTGGTTTTTTTTAAATTTTTATTCCTGAGTTTATGTTAAAAAATAAAATCTTTTTTGTTCCCGGGTTCGTGTTAATGAAGCGAGACTGAAACATCACCATGACACCATCAATCATGTGTATCGTGATGCAAAATTTACCACAAATTTCTTAGCTAATTATACCCTATTTCTACCATTGGGATGTCACATCCCCCTACTAATTTGCTGCCTTTCCTCACGCATGAAATTTATGGGGTTGCATGTCTCCACTTTGTCTGTTCTTATCTCTAATCTCTTGTTAAGAACCCCATTGTATCCAAAAAAAATAAATAAATAAAAAATATCATCTTTTTAACATGTGCTCGATTGAGTTTTTTCTATACCTACATTTTTTGTGGTTGGGAGGGTTTGATGTTAATCCAATTAGATACGGCCTTCGCATGCCTTAATATAGTATTTTTAAAAAAATATAAATCGAGTATTTATATTTTAAAAATTACTTTAATTACTTTTATTTAAATAAAATAATTTATTTCAAAACGTCTCTTGATTCAAGGGAAAGAAAGCAAGACGAGTAAATTCTCTTGCTGAAGAGTTGCAGGATGCAACAGTTGA
The DNA here is from genome assembly GCA_030449925.1 of Citropsis articulata. NCBI lineage: Eukaryota > Viridiplantae > Streptophyta > Magnoliopsida > Sapindales > Rutaceae > Citropsis > Citropsis articulata. Next base: position 4,267,259 of record JASUUH010000137.1, on the reverse strand, counting down.
AAGGGAAATAAACCAAATGCGCTGGAAAAATTCCGTAGCAGGAGCCAATTGATTTGTTTAACACAATAAAATCAGATGGCAGAAAAGACCCAATTTCAAGAAATTCCAATAGTGTCAAAAAGAATTTATTTACAAATTAACTAAAAGGATTTAATTTTAGGTATTTTAAAAAGTTTACAAAATAAAACTTAAGGCTTGTATTTTAAATGTATGCAGTCAGACATTTTTTAAGTTTACTAGTTTGTTTTTCATATTTTATCTAAATTTCAGAATATGCCACTTAATAGAAAAAATTAAATAACTTGACTTTTATCTGAATTAAAAAAGATTTGAACGAAAATAGCTACAATCTCTCAGCATACTTGCCTTTAATAGGCTTATTTCCAATCAAACATAACTAATTTTTATTTTACTATTTTCAATTGCCGTTAATTCATGGAGATTTTATATGATTGAATCAACTTATTTTGTAAAAACTCTATTTTTGGACTTTGTACTCATCTCGGGCTCTTTTTTTTATAACAACTATTTTGAACAAAACTTTTAACAAAAATTAATATGCTAGGATGTAGCTGTTGTTTTTGTTCCTTAATTATTTTAACTTTTACAATTAATAATATATGTAAACTGCTATTTTACTTGAAATTGTTAATTGATTCTATGTTAAATTGTGTGATTGAACAAAAAAAAAATCATATAACACACGCAAATAATGTAATTAGCATTGTACCTTTTTTAGCTGTAACATTGTATATATTGAAAAAAATAGATATGTTATAATTAATAATAAAATGATTTTAATTTATGTATCATATTTAACTTATCAAATATATATAAATACTTATAGGGACATAAATGTCATTTTTTTGGCTTATAAGATAAATAATTTAACACTTATATTTAGTCATAAAAAAAAACAAACATGTCCTCAAGTATATACATTCAGAACTATTCAGACTTTCGTTTAATTTATACCAATTCAAATTAATATATATATATATATAACCTTAATTTTTAAAATTGAGTGAATTGTACAACAATGGCTATAATAATAAAGCTTTCATGAGCTTTATGCTCCAAATGATACAAAGCTAATTTCTTAGTAGCTTGATATCAATATAATTATACTTTTGCAGGCAAAGGAGGCTGGAAAAGTTGAGTTTAAGCACCCAGTTAGACTTGTTAACCATTTAGCTATTTGAGATATTGATGTATTGCATCCAGGGCCTCAATGGTGCTTTGAATATTACCATGTCATGTAGGGTCTAGTCAACTTTCTTGAGATCTCAAATATACTGTATTACTCTCTTGCTTATGCTCAACTGCTGCCAAGCCGGATCAATATCTTAGAATATATATCTCTTATTTTTTTTTTCATTTCTTTTCAGGTTTTGGTTAATTATCAAAGGCTTTTTATTAAGTTTATCGTATTCTAATTTATTTTTGTTTTTGTTTTTTTGATGGAAAATCTACTCAATGACTTACAGGTGCTTTTATGGATTCAATTTCTAACCATTTTTTGTTCATCATTCTTTTGGTTATAAATAAACATCTGCACTGATTTCTCTTGCTTTTATTTTGGATTTAGGAACCACAAGAATTTCACTTAGCTATATTGAAGATAAAGTTGATGTAGTTCGCATTTGGCCGCTGAAGTTGTGTGAAAGATACTTGAATTGTATGGGTGCTACATGGAGAGACACAACAAGGAGCAAAACAGTGAGCAACAGGGAGAAGGTGAATTTTCATTCGTGCTTGAAATTGGATGATTGTGTTGTAGATAATGAGCCTGTTACATTATTATAATGTGGGAACTCCACAAATTGATTTAGGGATCTTGAACCATAATTAAGTGGGTTGTATATTCTTATATCAGTTCTGGGTAAATTGGGTAAATTAGTTGTATATTTTTGGTATGGACCAGGCTTTTGCTTTCGGGAGCGCACATCTTTAACCTCAAATACACTTAATTGATTTGATAATTTCTCTTCAACAAAACTACATATCCTTGCTTCGATCATTATCCTACAATAGGGGATAAAAATGATGTTTCATATCTTAGTACTCATCTATGCATTATTATGTTTCACTTTTTAAAAACAAGATTTTTAAGGGTTTATTGCCACATACCTGCATGGCTGCATTGTTGAAAATTAGCTTATGCTTCCCTTCGTTTAGGTATGACTCACTCAACAAAACTCTCTCATCACGTTTCTCTTCAACATTCTCCTCATCCTGTAATTTCTTCTCAGGAATATTATCTTCATCTACCCTTTCTCTAGCTCTCTTCATTAGTTCTTCAAAAGTCCAAATTTCATGGCTTGATTCGTCATACTTTTGTCACTTTCGATAAGGAGAAGTAATTTCAACAGGAGTGCCAATATTTTCCTCGTGCTAGTCTACTTGCTTTAAACCATCAAGCTCCATGCCATGTGGCCAAAATTTTTTTTAAGAAGTGATAATTCATTCTGCTGTTGACAATTATGCATGCACTCTTCATTCTTCTAGCTCTTTCCATCTAATGTTTCTTGTTGAGGACGGATTTCTCGCAAATTAGCTTGATAAATACCGCATAGTGTTAAACACGTGGCATTTTAATAAGATATGTTAATATATAATAAATAAAAATAGATGCCATACCTTTGAGCTCCCAAAACCACCATTTTTCTTAAGAAACTCATGAAATTAGTTACATCTCGATTTGTCCACGATGTTATTGGACTCAAAGATTTATCAATAGATTTTCGTGCAAATGCTACAGTATCCATATAAAAAAGCTACAATATAATTGACAAAAGGATCAAGATAGAGGAAAAAAAGAAAAAAAAATTTAAACGATGAAATCATTTCAAAAAAAAAATTGTTACCTCCAAAAATAATACACAACCATTAACAACTTTTTGTCGTCCTGCCTTAAACTTCTGTATGCCCTGAACAAGCCCTTTAAAAGCCCATGTTGCCCAATTTTTTTAATTTATGACACTGGTGTCTTTTAAAAAAACTAGGCTAGATGGGGCTAAATTCAACCCCGATTTAGGAAAAACAAGGGTAGTTGTAGCAAACAAAACAAAGTTTCTTTTAAAGTCATCATTCACCTCACTTTCATTCACCAATTTTGCCTCCAAACTTTTCAGCTTAATGTATCCACTGTCATCACAATATTTATCCTTCAATATAACTATATCATCAACATCAAGGTCTACATCAATATCGACTCCACCATCTTTTATTCCCATAAAGTATTCAAAATCTTGAAGTGAGATTGATACTCCCGACATGCAAAAAAATACATGAAGTAAATGGATCAAAATTTTGAACTAACCATGAGCATAAATCTTGTTTCAGACGACCATATTTTATGTGCAGAAGACTTTCAAATCCCAACTCTACAACAGCTTTTTTTTTTATCCTCTGACAATTGTGCAACTAGTTTAACAAAACGATCTGGAGCACATCTAGTTTCAATGGCTTTCTTAGTTCCTTTTACAAAATCATCTTCTTTGTTGTTATTGTTGCTATATCGCTACCAACCATCTTATATTTAGCCTTTTCTTCTTTACTCAAACTTTTGAAACATTTCCCTAATACAATTCTATCCTTCAAAAAATTGAAAAATATATATAACAATAAGTTATTGCTTGAAACATGTCCCAAATTTAATGGAAAATAATTGAAATCGTAGCTATACTCACCACTTTTTTCCTTGTTCCCGTAATATTTTTACTTCTTGTTTACTGCAGTCAATTAAATATTTTGAAAAAACTATAATTAGTGGACTGTCACGTTATTATGTTTGACTGTACTAAATATTCACAAATTTACCAACAATCAAACAAATAATATTTACTTTAAGCGAACTTACAAATACTCAATGAAAGGCTGATTTTTTCTTAAAATTTCCTTTTGCTGGCTCATGTCATTATTCTCCTTGAGATCATCCACATTTTCAGCCATTTTCAAGTTAACCACAAGAACCTGTATATAAAGTTATTACAACAACAAGGGGGTAAAAAGAAAAATGTTCAGTTGAAACTACCAGGATCAAATTTATTCATGGTATTTACTAATTTTCAAGTTTCAACAAGTTTCTGCAGTCATTTAAAAAAAAAAAAGGCAAGCTTTGAACCATGCTGATGATGACTTTATATGAAACAAAGCTTCTGCAGTCATTTAAAATGCGGACATTCATATCTAAATATGACACACATATAATATGCTTAGTTAAAACGATATATAGAAAAATATCAATTCAGCAAAACTTTTCACAACTATAAGCACGTTTTATTTTTTTAGGCTGAATTTGATAGTAGTAAAAGATAATTGAAATAATCAGAGCATTCCACAAGAAATGTCCAAAGATCACAAGTTTTGGATCTTGTAATAATATTTTACAAATAAACATTTCAATCCAAATCCCCCAAGCAAGAATTACGAACACCTTTCTAGTAAAATTAAGCTAGCATTTGCTTCTAGAGTAGTGACAAACACCATTTACAGCATTAGTTATAATGAAGCTCTGATAGTAATCTAACTTCACAATATTACACATTTATGATTTACTCATAACAGTAACTCAAAAACGGAGACAACTCACTATGTAACTAATAATAAAAGAAAACTTATTATTAGACAACTGCATTAATAAATGAAAACTTATTATTAGATAACTACATTAACAAAAGAAAACTTATCAGAATTTGTAATTAATAACTTGAAAACTCGAACTAAAAACTTCAAGCTGTCATCAGGGGTAATGGCTAAAACCCCTTACTACTCCAGAGAAATTAATAATTTCTAAACTATTCACTTTATGTTTCTTATTGTAAAATTAGTAAATTGTCATGTAATATATATATATATATATATAAATTGTCACTGCAATAACTCTTAACTAATCTTTTAAGATTAATTGAGTGAGGGTGCCATATTTTTGAAAGCATGTATTCAGAGTAAAAAACACAATTGAGTCATTGCTTCTCTAGGTTAACCATAGACTTAATTTTCCCTTCATTATCTCCCTGGAACTCACTCTAACTAGTAATATTTATTTGTGTAATATAAATAAAATTTATATTAGTTGTAAACTTTCAATGTATACTCGGTCTACCACTCACCTATGCTATAATTAAATAAATTTACACATTCAGTAGGCATTTGATTGAATATAATTATTGTAATGTTGTAATAAAATATATAAAGATAAATAATTAAAAAAATAAAAAACTGTAAAAGCAGAGGAGCAAAATGGGATTCACAGGCAAAATTAAATGATTTTACAACTAATATAAATAAATTATAGTTGAGAAACTGAGGCAAAATTATGCAAAGAAATCAAACCGGCTGACAAAATGGAGCAACTTAAATTGCTTGATGCAGCAAATTAAATGATTGGACCAAGATGCTTGATTACCCAAAAGTCAATGGCTTCAAAGTGTTGAAACTTGAAAAGAAAACACAACCCTTCACTCAAAAGAAGACTGCACATGAAGGAAAATAACGATGATTAATTTGCTTTTGTGATAATCTCTTTCTTATTGATGGCATTTTGACTTGAGTGGGAATAAAGTGGGAGCAATGATGATGAGGGAAAGAATAATAGTAAGAGGACATGATTGTTGATGTTGGCTTAATTCTACTGGCATTGAGAGTTGAAAGAAACGGGAGAGATAATGAAAAAATTCATGTGCTCCTCTCCCTCTCTCATCGTGTCGGAGGACCAAGACAGAGTGAGAATGCAAAATTGTGCACAGAAGGAATAATATATCAGATAATATAAAATTGAATGAGAGATCTGGAACTAAATTCCTTAGCCAATTCAACCAAAGCAAACTAAATTGCTTAGCACAACATGAAACTTTCGACTCTCCAAAGTTTGATGCCAATGATTAAACTTACCTTGCATAGTTGATGACGAACAGACCAAGACGGCGATGGAGACAGCAGAGATGCAGCAGTCAGAAGGCAGAAAATTGGCTCAAGGGTGGCTACAATCGGCAGAGATATTGCCGGTGCGCTCGAACGGAAGTCACGTAGTGGCGGGTGTAGTTTTCTCCTTTGCCTTTTGTTTTTTTATTATTCTTTCAATAGGGAAACCCTTTTTTTTTTTTTTAAACCGGTAAGATATTACTTTTAAAATAATATCTAACCCGTTTGTAATCAGTTATACGTAATTTAATTAATTTTTTTATTAAAATATAATTATTATGAACAGGGACGGAGCCAGCATGGGACGAGGTGGGGCACAGGCCCCAGCTGGTTTCTAATTTTTTTTTGGTAATTATACTAAAAAGTTGTATTTTATCTGTTATTTATGAAAAATGCCCCAGTTAAATTATAAAATTTAAAATTAACTCTAATGATTTTAAAATATTTCATACTGTCAATGTGCCTCGGGCCCCGGCTCGATCAAAATTCTGGCTACGTCCCTGATTATGAATCGTTGATTTAATTTAAAAATACATAATAATTACAGTTTGATGCCGTAATTTTAATCACGGGATAAAATTTTTCTTAAAACATAGTATTTATTAAAAAATTATTTTAATTTAGCCAGGCTTAAAATAAGTTTGCCAGTGTAATTATGGGAATCAGCAACTTTTTTCTCTATTTCATTTTGATAAAATTGCGAAATTTGTCTTACCTTCACTAGTAAGAATGCTTTCCGGATGAAACTTTATTATACTTGATTTGTTTAATACAACATTTGAGTTGCAAAATAATTGTACAAAATAAAGTGATAAAACTAAGCTGGTCACAATGAATATTGAATGGTAAGGTCTAGATTTAAACTTAAAAGACATAAGTGGCACAAAAAGCCACGAATTGATATCATCCGTGAGGTGAGTTCAAACAACAATATAATAAGTTGTCTCAAACTTATATTATTAACCTAATAACTATCTCAGTTGATGTGAGATAATTTTCCTATCACCTTCTATCATGTGATGGTTAGTTGGTTTTTTTGTTTTGTTCTTATCACGAGGAAAGGCCATATACACCCACTCATGTATGAATTTGGCTTTGATACCATATAGAGGCTTATAAATCCAACTCATACTTAAAAGCTATGTCAAGATTTGAGGGTTGCTGATGTTATAATTAGCACGATATTCATTTTCCCTTTCAAAGGAGCCTTGTGGAGCTTATGAAATGCTATGGACAGTTAAAGATGCCCACAATAACACAATCCTCATGCGGCTTATCATCATCTTCATCATAGGAACTGCCAAAACCATTATTTGGAATTGTTTATTGAAGATATTATTTTATATTTATTAAATGAAGCTTAGACTCAAATTAATTTTTCTTAGAAAAATTACTTGCTTTAAAACAAGTTTTTGATATTATTGTTGAAGATAAATTTTAACATTTTTAAAAGTCATTTGGAGTTGGTTTTTAGCAGTAAGATTGTTTATATATAAATATAAAAAATTAACAAAACGTTAACTGCCATTTATTATTAATGATGTCACAAGGACAATTTAAACATTTGATATGATAAATAAAAAAATAAAATAATAGCTTTCAATATAAATATAAAAAATTAATTTTATAACCAATATTCAATTAAATACACTTAAAACTTTAAAAAATTCTAATTTGTTTTTGAAATTTATCTTCACAAATTTATAAAATCAAACCAAATCCACTAACTACTCTAAACCCTAATTCAAAAGCACCCAATCAATCCAATCCTTAAATTCGATTTCATAATTATAAAAAGCTTAATTTTATTTTATTATTTACAGTGCAAAGTGAAAAATGCCCTTGAATTCAAGGATAAAACAACCATTTTATTTTAATTCTATAAAATATTATAACAGTGTTAACATTTTGGTGGGCAATTGATACCAATTATAAATCTAGAATGAAAAATTAAATAAATTCAAACCTTTTAGTGTCAATAACATGGTAAACTTAAGGTATATGATTGATGATTGTCCTTTTTCTTTTTACGTTAATTGAATTTTAAGGGCAAAATGATCAATTTGCTATGATTTTGTTAATTTTTTGTTGGAAAACGAAGATATTGTGGATTAATGATGTAAATTGTAAAATCATAGTGGATGAATGACACGACCCACCCCGACCCATATGTTGGATCTGAGGCGAATCATGCAGTTTGATAATTAAAACACTTGACATAAACTTAATTAATGGATATATAAAAATGGACTTGAGCCTTTACCATAAACATATAATAACATTTGTGTCTCATCTGAAAATATATTCAAACTTCGCATAATTCACATCTCACTATATACGCATGCATCTTAAATATTTACTTATGAACATAAACATGCTCAAAATGCAAGTCATGTAGCAATGTCTGTCATGGCCTAACCTCAATTGATTAAAAATTGAACTGCACGAAATCCTGCAGAAACATAGGAGAAATGAGGTAATAGAAAAATAGTGACTTGTTGATATATAATGCATTAATACTTGTATATAATCGTATGACATAACTCCCCATTGAACACATTATATAAGTAAACACAAAACCATACATATATACATGACAAAACTACAGTAAATAGTATCTAGGCAAATAACTCTCATTACTCACCAAGATCATCATCACATGGGTACAGCGGGAGAAAAACCTCTCAATATCGGCTAAATTTAACTATATTGCACATGTAGAGTAACCTAACTCTCAATCCATATGGGCAGAGTCTGTGGGAAAGGGTACGCATATAGTGATTGTCAATCACATTTTATGACTCAATCAAACTTATAATATGCATACATATAGTCATAACATGATATAAAATCATACTACCAAACATAAATATTTTATAAAATATATAATAGTAATAAGAGTATCCATTCATAGAGCATGTTTCACTCTGGCGTTCTTTTCGGCTCTTGTATGATCCTGAAAACATGAATTTCTCTTAAAACATAGAATTCAAAAATTAACTATTAGAATTGATATAAAAACTGATACTTATCATGAAAATTATAACATAACTACTCAAACTTTATAGATCTATTACCCACTAATGCATTAGATATTAATCTACTGCCGAATTTTAGTTCCTTAAAGTTTCTTCTTAATTTCTCTTTTCAATTTCTTTTTCACTCTCGGCTTCTCAATCTCCTTTCTACTTTTTCCTTCCTTTTTCTGTTTTCCTTCATTCTTGGCTCCTCTTTTTTCTTTTATTTCTTTTCTTCTTTTCTTTTTCTTTCTCTTTTCCTTTTCTTTTCTTTCTTTCTCCCAATTTATTTTTCTTCTCTCTGTTTTTGCTTTTGATTTCGGCTTCTCCAAAAATATGAAAAATGAAGTAGCTTCCATTTTATTTAAACCTTGTATATATTCACCGAATAAAGCGCCAAAAAAAAAAGAGGTGTCAAGCATGAGGTGCCAAGTGAAGCAGGAGAAGCAAATTGGTGAAACATCCATGCGATCTCTAGGAAGAAAGCAGCTGGCTATTTCTTATTTATGAAGCCACGTGTGGCTTCATTTGGTGGCTTAATGCAACAAACATATGTTATAAGGAATGATGTAACTAAAAAGTCTTGTAGTTTTTTTTTTATGACATAACAATTTAAAAGTAAAAACTTTAATGAAGCAACTATAAAAATTTTTAACACAAAAAATGATTGAGAGGCAAGGCTATTTATCCTCTAAAAAATTTTGAACACTTTGATTTTAATAAAAACATAAACTACAAAACTCCTATAATGTGAATTACTATTAACGACAATTTATTATAAGTCAATATTGTATAAGTTCTTTGAACACCGATATAATATACTCATTGTTCAGTTTATAATTCTCATACTTTAAACTCTAAAACTTTTATTTCTAAGATGTTAATTAATATTTAGATGAATAATGAGAAAATCAATTTTGAAAAAAATTTTGACCGAAGTATGCGTTTTATTTTTTTTGAAAAAAAAATGAAACAAAAGTAATATAAAAGATTTTTTTTTATAATTTGCTTTGGCCCTTCTTCTTTGTCTTCTTCATCTCCTTCTTTATTTTTTTTGGGTATTATTTATAAAATATTATCATGTTATCATTGTAAGTTATTTTGGGTGCAAAGTTCAATATTGAACATAAATAAATAAATAAAAAACTAATAACTAAAATTGTGTTAAATAATTTGCTTACAGCTTGACTTGACTATATTCTTGTAAGTATATATTAAGTCTCTAAAAACAATTGGAGCTAAATAGTTTTACTAGTATTTTAAGTAAATAAAGTTTTAATAACTTAAATAGTTTAAGTAAGGATAATTTTTGAATTTTTAAGATTATATAAATTAAAACTTAGTTTTTTATAATTAGTGTATGAGTGTGCAGAAAGTAATATTTTGAGTCCAAATATTCTCATCCGTAATTAAGTGCTTTTTGAAATAAAAAATAACTGAAATGCTTTGGGAAAAATAAAATAAAGGAACTTAAAAATCATTTAAAAGAACGTAACTTAGTAAAATCATTTTACAAAATGCTCTTTCAAATGGGCATTCCACATTAACGTTAATGGATATTCCAAGACTTGAAAACTAACTAAAAATTCGGCAACTCGATTCTAATTTACCTATTTATTAATTTGACAAATTAAAAAAATTACGTGTCTTTTGTTTTGAACAATTATCTATATATCTATATATAAATAGTAACCTTGTTAAATATTCTAAAACAAACCATAATTTTTATTTATGTCATTATATATTCGCTAATTAGTTTGTGGGTGTCATTTAATAGAGATAATAGAATTTTTTAACGGGAATGCAAAAGATTCAGAATTTGAAAAGAAAATTGGATTGCCATTACACTAAATAATTAAAAAAAAATCACTAACATTTCTTGATGGTTTAGGCTCCAAAGCAAGCACCGATTCATATATTAAATGAATATTAAAAGCACTTGTGGGCTTGTGGAATAAAAGTAGAGTCCTATTCGGAACACCATTTTCCATTTGGTCTTTTGAAAATGAGTTTCCACAAGCCAAGAAGAATGGGTTGTGGCTATCGAAAGGTACGGGTACCAGAGAATAAGAAACATTTTGAAGTTCTCAAAATCCCACTTATTTTGAAGGTACGGCTACTTATTTATGAGTTGTCTGAAAGGATCGAAATCCCTAAATATCCAATATTGTCACGAACATAAAAAATAAAAATTATTGCGGCCACCACACACTTTCTTCGCCGTCTAGAAAGCTAGAACATTGTGATGTTCCTCAATACAAAATGCGTGCTACTACTAAATTGGCCCCAATTAATGCCCATTGAAAAGGCCATCAATTTTGCCAACAATTTTGTTAAAATTTCAGCAACTGAAGAAACGGAACAGTTGAATTTTGAAGTCGAACAAATCTCCAGATACATACAACAAAGTCTTGAAGCTTTGGTCTTTACAATTTGAGCACGCAATATATATTAACCACCTGCCACTTATAATTTGTATTAACTTTGTACCAAAACGTTAATTGTCATTTATAATTAATGACATGACAAGGATAATTTAAACATTTGATACGCTTAATAAAAAATAAAATAATAACTTTAAATTTAAAAATTAAAAGATATTTTTAAAACCAATTCAATTAAATACACTTAAAACTCTCATTAACCCACAAAATGCAAACAAATGTACGGTACCAAAGAATGAGAAACACACATTTATAGTCAATCCATTTTGAGTTTATGAAATCTCAGTTCCCAAAATCCAAAAATATTCAATACCCTCACAAACTTAAAAAATAAAAATTACTGCTGTCAAGACACTTTTTAGCTGTCTAAAAAGCTAAACATTTGAAGTTCTTCGATACAAACTAAATAGCCACAATAAATCCCCATCGAAAGGTTAACAATTGAAGGACAATGAACACAAACGTAACGGCTAAATTTTGAAGTTTAGCCTTCAAACTTTAGTCTTCGCAATTTGAGCACGCTATAACCACCCACAAACAAGTATTGGTTGCTTCTCGTGCGAACTGAACCCGCTGAAATGTTTTTCTTATTTTTAATTTTTTATTCTTATTTTTTGTTTTTGGGATTTTTCACTTTTTTTTTTCTTTTTAGTCATTTATGTTCGCTGGCATCTTCGTTGGCGTCTCTATCTTGGCTGGCATCTGCCTCCCCTGTGGTTTCAGTGCTGATATCCAACCAATAAATTGGGCATTAAATATGAATGATGAATAAAATAAAATAAAAACAGAGAAAATTATGACAAGAAGAAAAACAAACTTTTTAAAAAAATTATTAACAGGGAAATTTTGAGTTTGGGATAGATCAAACAGGCATCACAAAACGAAAACATGAACCAACTATAAATAGTCAATTAATTGAAGTTCTCAAGAGCTTACCTCTGCTCCAGAAATCTTGGAACCATCCATATATCTCCTTTTGAATTTGCACCAAGCTTGGGACAATTAAGAACGTATGCAGATGGAACTGGAATTTGCCAAGTGTTGGGGGGGTTTGGAAATGGAATGGAATTTATCCGTTTCAACTCCCAAAGTTGCTTCATAACAATTTCATTGTAATCCATGACGTCTGCTCCATTTTTATGCCAGAATACTGCTTCTAATTCACCATTATTTACTATGGCTAGGTAGTTCAGTTTTTGAAGACTTGGAGCTACGCTGATATGAAATAGATGCTTTAGTTTGGGGCAATCACTGATAGCCATCCTTGTGAGTTTTGGGAAACACACAGGTTGGAGATGATACTCATCCTCATCCTCATCAATGATTTGCTCTCATTCCGAGCAATTCAAAACAGATAACCACTCCAATTGCAACAGATTTCGAGAAAGTGTTGATGAGAGGAGACGTCTCAGCTTAGTGCACCCCTGTACAGCTAATGTGGTAAGACTTTGCAGGCTAAAATTATGCGTGGGACCTTCATGATATAATACTTGCAGTTCTGGAAGATTTTTCAAGTACAACGTCTTCAAACATGGGAATAGTTTGTTTTCTTGTCCCTCAGCGATAATAGCTTCCCCTTCAAATACCACTTGTACTTCAAGTTGGCTAATGTCCAAATATTCCAAATTTTTTAAGCCGTACTTGTACTTCAAGTTGGGAATACCACTTGTACTCAATTTTTTTTTAAATGAAAGTAGATTTCAAATGAAAATTATATATATATATATATATATATATATATATATATATATATATAATTTTTTTTAAAATAACCAATTTAAGTGATGCAAAGGACGTTTTGGAGGCTTTACTAGACTACCAATTTACCATTTTGAATTGCAATAAAGTGAAAACAGTAGACTGCCAATCTATTATTTTGGATTGCAATAAAGTGAAAATGGGTTACTTCCAAAAAAATAGAAGGTGAGAATGGGTTCTCAATTTCCAATTCATCAACTTTTTGCTGGATTATTATCACCGTCAAAAGTAAATTATTGAATTACAAGCGAAAAGCAATCTGTCTTCTTCTTGATTCCATAATTTGGCTGTCAAAGCGCAATCTATCAAGATTATGATTCCTCAATTCAAAATAATGTTTTTTCTGATGAAATGAATGAAAATTGAACTTACAATCTGTCACGAACACGCCATTCAATTAACCGTTTATTTCCCCTTAAATTTTTAATCTCAATGAAACATAGATCTAATGGGAACTACACATATATAAAAATACTATAGATCGAAGAAGATGAATTTTTCCTTGGGCGCAAATATTTTTGGTTAATACGAAAGAATTCTAGCAAGTTAATACAAAAGTATCATAAATTTATACTAGTAAGAGATTTTTTTCCTTTGATATTAAGAGTTCTCAATATACAAAACAATGGGTGAAGGAAGAAGACGAGACAAGAAAAAATACGAAGAGTTTTGGCATTTTGATGGGTTTTATAGAGTCTAACACATATTTGCAAATTTGATAATTTTTAATGGGGTATTATAAAAATATTGGTGTTTAAAGTATATTTTAAATTAATGACAAAATTTTAGGAAAAATTTTCGCTCGTAAGAAAAAAAAATAAAAGTCTTGGCTTAGCCCAAAATTTTTTTATTAATCGTCTAGTCACTAATGTAATCTACTTTTTTTGTGAGATTCTTTGGCTTTGTAATTTAGTACATTGTTAGCAATCTTATTCGTTGTGATGTGTGTCTATCTTTATTATGCTTCCCAAACAAAAACGTTTCACCCCTCAATAAAATCTGCGGGAAAACGGCAATTGGCAAGTAATAAAGTTAGTCATTTTTATTTTGAAGATAAAGGGAGTTGCTAAGTATGATATTGTTTTTGATAAGTCATTTTTTGTTTTGGCAAAATAACAAAATGAAACACATGTTTGCTAGATCATTTTTCTGACAGGCTCTTACATTTGGTGAAAATAAATCGCATACTTCTAATGAAGAAAAGCAGGGAGCTATAGAGTGCAGTTGTTGGACAAAATACGAGGAGAGATCCTGGGGGATCCAAGGCAAAAAGACTTGGTCAATGGTAGTTATCGACACGTGCATTTTTTCCAGAGATTCCGTTCACTAAACCCACTTAACAATGGTTATGACGCTAATACACTCATGATGAAACACTTGACGTAGTGATGAACGCGGTGCAGTGGACACAAACCGCCCAGACAAGTTATAAAAAGGACGTTCACTTTGACATTTTGTTTTTCACTCTTTTTGATAACTCTCGTAGATTAACGGTAACGGGGTTAGGGATGGTAAATATCTAATTATGGATGGATAATATCCATCCAAATACAAATTCATAATTATCCATAATAAATTTATCCATATCCATATTCAGTATTTAATATTGAACATGAATATGAATTTTATCCATATAGATATAGATATCCATGGATACACATGGATATTTAATTTTTATTATGTAAAAATAATAATATAAAATTATTAAAACTAGTATTAGATTCCAATATTAAATAAAAAGATAATAAACATAACAAATATCAAAACTATGAATTAACAAAAAGAAATTATCATATGAAATTACAAATTAATTTCAAATTAAATACAAAAAGTTCATTATTCTAATGCATTATTAATCTCCAATCTTCTATTGCATCATTAATCTCCAACAAGACCATCATCATTAATCTGCAAATTAAAATAAACCATTAAACAACTAAATAATTTGTATTATTTAGCACCATGATCATTCATAATTGAGCATCACAATAAGCATCAAGCACATACCATAAAAAGAAAAAAAAAAATTATTTGTGTCTCCTCTTCATCATCATTATCAGTCACTTCTCCATTTATTTCTTCCCCATTCATCACCTTATCTTTAGGATCAAGATCAAACATAATTAACCTGAAAAAAAGACATCACAAAGCAGTCACTAAAAAGACATCACAGATCAGACATATTAACCTGAAAAATATTTAAAGTTTCAGGCACTCAAAACTAATACCACAAATTAATTAAATTGGTAAATTAAAGGGTGAGCACTAAATCCAAATTCATTATTTTTTTTGAAACAGGATGGTGGTGTGCTTTCTTTGTCGGCAACAATGAAACAAAGAGCTAGCAAATTGACGCGACCATTACAATAACAAACATGCATGGAAGAGTATATATGTCAAGAGAAGAGAAGCAATCTTCACCCCGAAGGAGGATTGCATTAGAAATTATTTATTTACTTATATGTTAAAGGCTATAATAAAGACAAAAATCGAATTCAGAATATCCCATATAATATAATTAATTATGCTAACTTCATAAAACAACTCTCCCAGATGTGACATGTTATCTTTCTACTTGAAAGAGTACTCATAAATTAAACAGGAAGCCCAGAACCAATTAAAACTTCTATCCAAAATTTGTAAGCTGATATCCCAGATTTCCACGATTCCAAATTCTCCATCATTTCAAGGATGGACATGAGAAAATCCTATGGCAAAGCTTTGATTCTCCTACTGATACACTCTTTCCTAATCAACTATTTAGAAAGGGCACTAAGCTGATTTCTGGGCCAGGAAATGGAACTTATGCATCAGGGAATATATATGTTTTCATATATTATGGAATATATATGTTTTTAGCATTTTAACTATTCTTTGTTTTATTATCATTTTGTAACTTCAATTATTGGGGATATATATGTCCAAGAATTTTCATAACAGGCCATTTTATGACTCTTCAATCAACTTCCAGAATAAGAACTAGAATTAGATGCGAAGTAATAACCTCCTTCCAAGCCAACAAGAGGCACATTTGGGGCCAATACAAGAGGCAACATCCAATATTTTTTCAGTAACTGAATATATCAAAGTTAACTCTTTTTTCCCGTGATTAAAATTTTCATTTAATTTTCTCCTCTCTAAACCATGTAAATTTGCTATGTGTTTCATTTAGCACCACCTGTCCCTAATGCCATTTCAGTGACAGGGCTATGATAAAACTAAAGTTGTGTACACAAGATTACAGTCAAACATTCAAATTCTGATTGGCATTTCTGTGTTTCTGAGATTTCTTTGATTAGCATCAGCAATCAGGGATCTAATATATTGAAATTATTGTTCGATAATGTATCCTTCGTTTCCTTTTCCATCTTTTACAGAAACTCATACTACTATCTCTTAAATTTATTGCTTAATTTTGTTACAAGTTCTACAAGACATGATCCTAACACTTTTCCTAATTCTATATTAATCATTGGCTGAAAAATTCTTGAATGTGCATGCATGTAACAGTTTTGCTGTGGATGCATCTCTGTTTCCCTGTCATTAGTCTAACAAACAAAGAACCTCGCGAACTGTGTCATGTGTTGCAAGCAAATCAAATGGTTTAGAAAACTTCAAAAAGAAGGTGAACAAAAGTAAAGAGTCTCTGTATTGTACACACGTTGAAGAACATCTTAGAAACAACTATAATGAGATATTATAATTTATCTGAAGTAACGGCAAGCACATCCGCACAAAATCAGCAAGCAAATGAACCCAATGGCAGTGTGCAAAGAATTGAGAAAACGCAAGTGAAGAATCCAGAAAACAGCAAAGCCAAACATCAGCATCAGGAACTGAACCAGCAATCAACAGTACGCACCCATTGTGCTTCACAGAAAACTTCTCAATAAACTTAACAATCCACACAACTTATTTTCATGATGAAATTGAACAATTTTAAAACCCAAAATCAATTAAATAAACAGAAACAAAATGAAAAAACGAAGAAAATTGAACAACTAAGAATCCATTATCAGTTACCACAGAGCAAACAAATCGGGGAGTGCAAGTGAAGAAAATGAGAGAGAGTTACATACACGCAGGTTCGCCTCCACTTGTTCTTTTTTCCTCAGTGACAGAGAGAAAAGAGAAGAGAAGCGATGAGCGGCGGCAGGCGGCGAGCGGCTGAGAAGACGTCGGCGAGCCAGTGACGGCGGTGGCAGTAGCCGCGACCAATCTTAGGGTTTCCAAAATCAATAACATATGGCATTTGTTTGTATTTTTTTCATTTTCGAGGATTTGGATTTTTTTTTAATCTCAAATCGGGTAAATGAATTGGATACTGGATACCTATCAAATATCCAAACCCATCCAATATCTAATTGGATAATTTTAAAATATCCAAATTCATATCAAAAAAAATTTTGGATGGATATTATCCAATTTAATTGGATTGGATATATGAATATTCAATTTGGATGGATTAATTTACCATCCCTAAACGGGGTAAAATTTAAAACAAAGCCACGAGATCAGTAGTATAGTTTTTTTCTAAGTAAGCCCAGATTGCTAACTTGAGCGTCAGAAAATTTTTGTCGAAAAAACCACCAACGTCCCTAGACTGGTTGCTGTGTGTGCAAGAGTTTGCCAAGGGAAAGTTTAGTACTCTAAAGCCCTGCTCATCAGGGAAAGAAGCAACTCGAGATCATTCCCTACCAACTACAAATTCAAGTGCTAAGAAGGAATCCTAGTCTCAAATGGGCAGACAAAAATCCTGCACCAACAAGTTGCAAACCCATTGTTACTGAATACTCTCCATTGAATGTCCACCACTTTCAGATGGTCATAAAATGACACTGAATGTGCTATTATAACCGTCTCATTAAAAGCCTTCACCAATAAAAGCTCAGATCAGAAAAGCTAGTCATAGGAAAAAGGAGTGTAGAGCACATGTATCCACTTTTTATAGTTCTTCTCTTCGATATTTATGCTCCCCTGGTAGAATACTTCCCATCAAAGAGACAAACATCAATTTGGTAATCTATTGAGTTGACGCATGCCAATACTATAGACTATCTGATAATCCACTGAGGTGACACATGCCAATACTATAAACTAGTTTTTCCTAAGTTGAAGCGGGTAAACCTTTAGTTAAAAGACCGCTAAATTATTAGTGGAGTATATCCACTTAACATCAATTTTCTTTCTCTGCTGGAGCTCATGAGTGTAAAAGAACTTTGGTGAGATATGTTTAGTTTTATCTCCTTTTATATATCCTCCTCTAACTTGTGTAATACAAACAGCAGTGTCTTCAAATATTATTGTTGGAATGTCTGTAACAGAAGTTGATGAAGTATACCTCTGCGACTGCACCAATTCGAGGTAAACCAGCTGATGCGGCCACTGCATCCAATGCTACACGTAAATAGTCTTTTGATAATTTCCCATTACGATCATTGGCACATTCTCTAGAGCCGCAGTCGTCGTCTGTATTTTGAGATGAAGTTTAGTGAGCTTTTCCATAATAATGCTGCACTCCAAAATATGACACAAAAGCATGTTTTAAAAAGGACAGTAATTTTATGTGTGTATGCTACAGTAATTCTATATTAATCATATATCAAAAAAAAAAAAAAGGACACACCTTGTCTAATTCAAACTTGTTTGACAAGAGTCTCTTGATGCCACTTCCATCAAAAGTATTTTCACTATGGGCAACAATCACAGGCTGCTCTTTTAGCCGTTGTGCCACACAATCGGCTAGTTTCTTAAATTCCACCAAAAATGTCTCTTGATAAACACGTTTGCCATGTTCATCTATAGCACAAGAATGGATCGCTGGTTCCACAATGTTGCTCGATGAAATTACAAACCCACATATCAAATAAGACAGATTAAAGAATATGTAAAAATGTTCAACCACGCCATAAAATTAAAGTTCAAATGTGAAAGGTCAATTACCCAAGCATCTGAAGAAGGCGGCATCCCCTGTTCAACAGTAAGTTTATCCAAAGCCTTGATAATAAAATCCCGCATTGATCCATCGGGTGACTCTATCTGGGAAAATATGGATGCCATGTCTGGCTCATAACAGGGGCCATTGATGAATTCTTGCAAGTCCTCCTCATCCATGCAGAGGATGACCATAGGATCTCGTTTCAAGCCAGCAGCCATACCTAGTAAAATGTCCGAGAGCACCTCTCTAAACTCAATGTTGCTCACTTTCTCTTGTTTTCCGAGGATGAATTCATTCAAAACCTACATATCATCAAGATGGTCATTTTAAACACACACTCAAGGCAATAACAAGTCTCGAAAATATTCTTACATAGTTTTAGCCACGTCCACAATTTACTGCAAGTCAAAAGTCTCTTAAATCCGACAAAAAATCTAAATTTGTCTAGTCAAATCTTACCATATAACATTCATGTTAAAAACTAATTATGGTTGAATTAGATAATAAAAATATTTAAAAAGAGGAATTATTTTACTGGACCAACATTTTCTTCGTATCCTAAAGATCATTGCAAGAGTAGTTATGTTCTCGAGTAACAAAACAATAAAAGACCAGGGAGAGATCACTTGCATGGATTTAAAGAGACCAAGAACAGGGACAGACATCATGCAGAGCATCAGGACCACCCTGGTCCTTTATCCTTGCTCTGCTTTTTGGCCATGACTATGATGCTTTAATGTACTGCTTCCACATTTATCGTGCGCCTAAAAGGAATTACTATTCCAACATCACATACTTTTTGGCTTCCAGCATGTAAATGATAATATGTGCTGAGCTGGGCCGAACACTAGAAGATTAGGTACAAGATTATCACTTGTTCAGCAAGCAAAGTCATGAGGCTCCACTTAAACCTTCATTGAAAATCATTAATAAGCAAATTGACTTTGGTCCCCATTTGAATTTTGTTCAATAAAGTTCCAAAGAGACAAGCAGTAAGTTCCACAACATTTGTCACTAGATTCCTCCTTAACTATGAAGATATATACAAAGCCAGAACATTGAAAAAGTCAATAAGAAAAGAAATAAAGAAAAGGCTAGCTAATTAAAAGTTATAAAGTCGCAATACACCGACCAAAATTGAATAATAGGTTGGATAATTATGGAGCTAACTACGCAGAAAATGGAAATATTAGACAGCGTATATGTTAACGAAATTGAGTAGCCGACCTTGTACAATTATGTTCTATTGAAATTAAGAACACCAAAATGTTACATCAAGATTAGACTGTGCAATACGCACCAACCAGGAAGAGATTGCACCGCCTTCTTTTCAATTCATAAATTGACACACGAGGACAGTCAAATAACAACTGATGATGACACAATTTTTGCTCATTTATCATCATTGAAAGATAAGTTTAATTGACGTTACTAGAAAAAAGAAAAAATTTGAAACGTAAAGGAGAGCACAAAAGTCTTCATCACTTATGTAACACCTTTATCTTATTCTCGCCAGCTTTGGAGCTTGCAACAAAAAAAATGACATTTTCTAATTTTTTTTATTTTATTATTTTCTACTTGTTCTTTGGAAACGATATCACTATTCACTAACTTACAATTAGGGGAGAAAAATTTTAAAAAAAAAAAAAAACTAAAGGAACAGATCAGATCAGCTGTAAATAGTAACTATGAGACTATTAATCAAAACTCATACTCCTATGGGATATGTAAGAAATACTGCTTTAAAAAAGAAAGGATTAATTGTATTGATTGAAATAGGGCTGTGTAATGAAATCCCAGGCTTGACGTATAAGTAATATAGGCTTGTTCAATTAAACAGAAAAGAAACTGACTACAAGTAGTATTATTGGTGTGATAAGAATAACCATTACCGAAATAGAATTACGAAAATAAAATCACTAGCTGTCAAATATAAATAAAAATAACTATTCATATAACAGGTCCCCTTGAATATAAGTTAAAAAATAAAGACTTATGCAGTAATGAAATTATTGTACTTTCAAAATTAAGCTAGCAGTTAAAGCAACATATGTACGGTAAGAATATAAAAAAATGAAATGGGGTTAGAGTAGAAATGAACCTCAGAGTAGATGTGATCAGAGTCAGGAGAAGAGCCCTGAGCAGGCAAGCCAAGAGCAGCACCAATAACAGCAACAGCAGGCTGAAGCTCCTTCACAGAAAGCTGACCATCTCTGTCTCTGTGAAGTTCTTGGAACTTATGATCAACAAAGCTGCTAAACACCTCCTCATTTCCAAGCAACTTCATTATATTTGAACCGTCCAGCACTTGCTGCTGGTGCTGCTGCTGCTTCATCGTGCTTGTGCTTTCAGCTGTCTCCATTAATCTTCTTGTGATGATTCTCGTGAAGCTGGGGTTTTAGATTTGTGGCTTTGCTTTTGCCTTTGGCTTTTGTTTTGTTGAGAGTCTCGTGATTCACAGGAGTTGCCTTTGGTATTGGGCGAGTCTCTCCCTTTGCCTTCTTCTTCCCCTGCGTCTAATTAACTCTTTGGCTCACTTTTATATGAAAAAAAAGGGAGAGCCGTGGTCGTTAGATAATGTATAATTTTAGAAATTAAAGTGTGGGGCCTATTTGGTTTCGTTTCATTTAATTTAGTAATATTTTCAACGTGCATCACTCTCTCTGTCTTTTACTCTAATAATATTATACTTATTTAACGAAAGATTCTTAATTTATGTTTTAACTACTTTAATAAATAATGCACACTATGTAATTAATTTAAGTAATAAATAATTATCGAGTCATATTATTTTAACTTAAATAATAAATTTTTATTATTAATACATACATTAATATAAAAATTAAATATCCTAATTAAGTAAACATAACATCGCTCTTTCTTTTAATTTATTATATATATATTATAATATGTATTATATTCACTTATAGCATCTTTATACGTGTCATGTAATATAATAAAGATGAGATTTTTAACCCAAACTCGAAATATATCTACTTATATATATATATATATGTAAAAAGATACATTACCCATATAAAAAGAAATTTAAAATTAAACCCCAAGTATTGAATTTACTTTTATATTTATTGAATATGTCTTAAGCACGAGAAAATGGTGCATTGAACCTGTCCTAATCATTTAATTGAGTTTATACTCAAACAAAATCAATGTATAATTGGACAAAGGTTGACTTGTCTCAAAATCATGGAGAACAATTTTCTCTTGTCTTAAACTTTTATCCTTCTCAATATAATGTAATTTAGCTTGTCTTTGGCAAAATATAATTTCCAAAAATTTTGACAAAATTTTTTAATTTTAACAGCAGCTGAAGTGAGTTGTATGAGAATATTTTTATTAAATCGTTGAATAGAATTATGATAGATTAATTACTATATTTATTCACTTTAGATATTTAATTAAGATACTAACTTATATGAGATTTTGTGTGATCTATAGAGTGGTTATAGGATAATAATTAATAATAAATCAATTAATACCCTTAAATAATTTATGATAGTAAATAAGTCAATTAAATATTTAAATTAAATAAGCATAACATGTTATTGTCTCCCTATATTGAGGTAGAATTGATCTTCCTCCAGTATTAATAGTGAGAATATGTCTCTCTTCAATTTTAAGTGAATGGTTGATATTCGGGCTGTGCCACAATAAGATTATTTAGGAGAGTCTCGATCGATTTCTGATTGTAAATATCAGTAGAATTCTAATTGTAATATATTAATGTAAAAAAAAAAAACATATTTTATTTTCTTTGTTTCATTGTGAAAAGCACTTTGAAAACAAGGCCAAACACGTCCTTAGAAATAGAGAGAGATAAAGACAGAGGTTGATGACCACACAAATCTATGTGTGGTCAGGACGGTTTGAGAGCCTCCTGGAAAAAAGAGGTTGGTTCATAGAGGATGAGACGAGAAGAGATGAGACCAGCAGAGGCCGGGTTGATTTTGAGTCTGCTTTTCACTTTTGGTCGGTCCGTATCTGCATGCCGCGTGGACTTTACAACGCAGGCTCTGGCAGTTCCCAGCTCGTATCGACCGTTGATTCTTCGTTACGTGGCAATCATCCAATAAAAGTTTGTGGCAGGTATGTATTGCTTGTTACGTACCCGATTTTTTATTTTGTCGATTTCAGTACATGCTCTTTTTCATCTGCTGTAGTCAATTCGAGGCTGCAAATCGGGCCACTACCTGGTCAACCAATGTGAAAATAACACGTTGGCAAAGTGATAGGTACAGCCGGAAAAATAGAATTTATTTACAATAATTTCAAATAGCCGCGTGTAATCGAGTTAATTTAAGGCAACTTGTGTTTTAAATCTTAAATGTGGTTTTTTTTTTTTTCTTTTCCCGAGCTTATGTTAAAAAATAGCATCCTTTATTGTTACTAAGCTTATGTTAATGAAGCGAGACTGGAACATCACCAGGAATCGTGTGTATCATGAAGCAAATTTTACCACAGCATTTTAATGATCCCCTACTGATTTTTATTTGCTCCCTTATCTCTTGTTAAGAATTCCATTGTGCCCAAAAATAAAAATAAAATAAAAAATAGCATCTTTTTAGCATGTACTCGGTTGAGTTTTTTTTTTTTTTCTATGCATGCATTTTTTGTTGTTGAGAGGATTGATTATCAATCCAATTAGATATGGCCTTCGCATGCCTTAATTTAGTATTTTTTAAAAAATAAATTGGGTATTTATATTTTAAAAATTATTTCGAATACTTTTATTTAAATAAAAAAATTTATTTCAAAAAGTCTCTTGATTTAAGGGAAAGGAAGCAAGACGAGTAAACTCTCATGCTGAAGAGTTGCAGGATGCAACAGTTTACAGTTGAAAAAATCAGTAGCAGGAGCCATTTGATTTGCTTAACACAATAAAATCAGATGGCCGAAAAGACACAATTTCAAGAAATTCGAATAGTGTCAAAGAGAAATTTATTTACAAATTAACTAAAATGATTTAATTAGTGTAAGGATGTTTTAGGTATTTTAGAAAGTGTACAAAATAAAAAAACTTAAGGCTTGTATTTTAAACGTATGCAGTCAGAAATTTTTTAAGTTTACTAGTTTGTTTTTCATATTTTATCTAAATTTCAGAATATACCGCTTAATAGAAAAAGTTAAATAACTCGACTTTTATTTGAATTGAAAAAGATTTGAACGAAAAGATCGACAATCCCTCAAAAATACTCCTATTTGATAGGCTTATTTTCAAACAAACATAACTAATTTTTATTTTACTCTTTCCAATTGCCGCTATTTCATGGAGATTTTATAGTATCGAATCAACGTATTTTTGTAAAAGCTATATTTTTGGACTTTGTACTCATCTCGGGCTTTTTTTTTTATAACAATTATTTCGAAAAAAAACTTTTAACAAAAATTAATATGCTAGGATGTAGCTGTTGTTTTTATTCCGTAATTATTTTAACTTTTACAATTAATAATATATGTAAAATGTTATTTTTACTTGAAATTGTTAATTGATTCTATGTTAAATTGTGTGATTGAACCAAAAAAAAAAAATCATAGAATACACACAAATAATGTAATTAACATTGTATCTTTTTTAGTTGTAACATTGTATATATTGAAAAATTAGATATGTTATAATTAATAATAAAATGGTTTTAATTTACTTACCATCTTTAACTTATCAAATATATATTAATACTTATAGGGACATAAATGTTAAAATATCATAGTTCAGATTTTTGTTTTGTATTTTTTTTTTGCGCTTATAAGATAAATAATTTAACACTTATATTTAGTCATAAAAAAACAATTATGTCCTCAAGCAAATACATTTAGAGCTATTCAGACTTTTATTTAACTTAGACTTGTTCAAATTAAAAAAAAAGAGAAAAAATACAACCTTATTTTTTAAAATTTAACAAATGGTTGTATGAAATAATAAATGTTCAAAATAATTTTTATAGTGTAAATAATTTAATCCTTTAAAAATTGAGTGCTTGACTTGTTGCTTCCACTATAAATAGTAAAATCAATTAGATTGTACTTTATGATAACTCGTCATTTATTTAATAGATTATGATTTTCTTTAGATTTGAGTGGCTTCTTAATATGAGTGATTAGTAGTTTGGTAGATAACAATATAAAGTGGGATCCCAATTCATAATTAATAAGAATGAGAAGTACATCCAAACTTCGTGCGACTGCATCGCGCATTAAATTACCTTATGAGAAATGATCGGCATGCAATTATTAAAACGTGTGTCAAATTAATTTGTTGATTAGTTAATTCTCTACACGTGGATAAAAATGAATAGACAATTTAAGTAAGCTAGTACCTGCTGCAGTTTAAACGTGTTATTAAGTATTGACTATTGCATGTTACAGTTTTCTTCTAATTGAAAGTACCCAGCCACTACTACTCACTATATATTTTGTTAATCAATACTCCCATGAGATTTATATGATACAAAATTGGTAACAAGCAAACACTGGAGACTAATTAACTATTAATTGGTGTTAAATTTGCATCTTCTACATAAATAAATCATCTGCATAATGGCACAACACAAATACAAGGGCTTCATTATTGGCTTGCTGCAGTCCTGAACAACCTCCGTTTGCTTCATTATCGGCTTCTTAGTCTCCTTTCTACTTTTCCTCCCTTTTTCTATTTTTCTTCACTCTTGGCTTCTTTGTTTTCTTTTATTTCTTTTCTTTTTCTTTCTCTTTTCCTTTTCTTTTCTTTCTTTCTCCCAATTTCTTCTTCTTCTCTCTGTTTTGCTTTTGATTTGGGCTTCTCCAAAAATATGAAAAATGAAGTGTGTGTGTGTGTATATATATATATATATATATATATATATATATATATATATATTCACGAATAAAGCAAAAAAGAAAGAGGCGTCAAGCATGAGGTGGCAAGTGAAGCAACAGAGGCAAATTAGTGAAACACGCATGTGATCTCGAGGAATCAAGCAGCTACCTATTTCTTATTTATGAAGCCATGTGTGGCTTCATTTGGTGGCTTCGTGTGTTCATCTAATTAATAGTTAGATCAACAATGAGAAAATCAATTTTGAATTTTTTTTTATCAAAGTATGTGTTTTATTTTTAAAAATAAAATAAAACAAAAGTAATATAAAAGAAATTTTTTATATATTTGTTTTGGCCCTTCTTCTTCATCTCTTTGTCTTCTTAATCTCCTTCTTTGTCTTTTTTTGGGTACTATTTATGAAATATTATCATGTTATCATTGTACTATTTATGAAATAAAGTTTGAGTAACTTAAATAGTTTAAAATAGGATTTTTTTTTAATTTTAAAGAGTATAGAAAGTAAAATTTAATTTTTCTATAAATTATGTATGAGTCTATAAAGTAGTGGAATGTTCAAAGTAATATTTAGAGTGTAAATAACCCTATCCATAATTGAATGATTTGTGAAACGAAAAATGATTGAAATGCTTTGAGAAAAAATAGAAAAAAGGAACTTAAATATCATTAAAAAAAAACATAGCTTAGTAAAATCATTTTACAAAATGCTCTTTCAAATGCACATTCCACATTAACATTAATGGATATTCAAGGCTGGAACAACTAATTAATTAAGAAACCTCAATTCTTATTTATCTATTTATTAATTTGACATATAAAAAAAATTACATGTCATAATTGTTTTGAACAATTATCTATATATAAATAGTAACCTTGTTCAATATTCTAAAACTAGCCATGATTTTCAGTTGTCACTATATATTCACTAATTAGTCTGTGGGTGCCATTTAATAGGAGATAATAAAAAATTTTGATGTAAATACAAAAGATTTAGAATTTGAAAAGAAAATTGGTTTGCCATTACAATAAATAATAAAAAAAAATTTCACAAATATTTCTTAATGGGTTGGGCTCCAAAGCAAGCACCGATTCTCGGAACAAAATAATTATTAAAAGCACTTGTAGGCTTGAAGCATAAAAGCGAAGTCTCATTTGTGAAAATGAGTTTCCAGTTTCCACAAGCCAATAAGAATGCGTGGCTGTCAAAAGGTTCGGGGTACTAGAGAATGGGAAACACACATTTGCGGCCACTCATAATTTATGAGTTAATGAAGTCTCACTTCCTAAAATCTCAAAATATCCAATACTCTTGCAAACTTAAAAAAATAAAAATTATTGCGGTCACCACACACTTTCTTCGCCGTCTAGAAAGCTAGAACATTTTGAAGTTCCTCAATACAGAATGCGTGCTACTACTAAATTGGCCCAATTAATGCCCATCGAAAAGGCCATCAATTTAGCCAGCAATTTTGTCAAAATTTTAACAATTGAAGAAACAATGATCACAAACGGAATAGGTGAATTTTGAAATTGAATAAATCTTCAGATACATACAACAAAGACTTGAAACTTTAGTCTTCACAATTTGAGCATGCACTAAAGCTTGACAGCTTCTTGTGCGAACTGAACACACTGACATGTGTTTTTTTTTGGGGATTTTTGGAATTTTTTAAAGTCATGTTGTTCGCTGCCATCTTGTTCTTCGCTGGCGTCTTCATTGGCATCTCTCTCTTGGCTAGCATCTGCCCCGTCTGTAGTGTCCTGTGCCTATATATCCAACCAATAAATTGGGCATTAAATACGAATGATGAATAAAATGATAAAAAAAGAGAAAATTATAACATATATATATATGTTATATTAAAAGAGAAATTTTGATTTTAGGATAGATTAATTAGCTATCACAAACGAAAACATGAACCAACTATGTACAGAGTCAATTAAATAAAGTTCTCAAGAGTTGACCTGTGCTCCAGAATTCTTGGAATCATCTATCTCCTTCTGAATTTCCACGAAGCTTGGGACAATTACGAACAAAAACGCCATCGGATGCAGATGGAAATGGGATCTGATAACCCGCAGGCCAAATGTTGGTGAGGTTTGGTAAATCAACCAGCACAAAGTTCGAAAGTTCGTTCATAACAATGTCATTGTAATCCGTGACGTCTGCACCATCTTTATGCCAGAATACTTCTTCTAATTCATCATTAGCTGCTATGAATATATTCCTCAGTTTTTGAAGACTTGGAGCTACGCTGATATGAAATAGATGCTTTAGTTTGCGGCAACCACTGACAGAGATCCTTGCGAGTTTTGGGAAACATACAGGTTGGAGATGATACTCATCCTCATCCTCATCAATGATTTGCTCTAATTCCGAGCAATTCAAAACATATAACGACTCCAATTGCAACAGATTTCGAGCAAGTGTTGATGAGAGGAGACGTCTCAGCTTAGTGCACCCCTCTACAGTTAAATCGGTAAGATTTTGCAGGCTAAAATTATGCGTGGGACCTTCATGATATAATAATACTTTCAGTTCTCCAAGATTTTGCAAGTACAAACTCTTCAAACATGGGAATAGTTTGTTTTCTTGTCCCTCAGCGATAATAGCTTCCACTTGAAATGCCACCTGTACTCCAAGTTGGCTAATATGCAAATATTCCAAATTTTTTAAGCCGTGCTTCAACAGATCGTCAATTGTGTCACGCAAATGGGAGCATTCGCCAACTTGTAGACATCGTAATTTCTGAGACAAATAAATAAATAAAATTTGTTATATATAAATAAAATAAATAAATAATTTCTGAGACAAATAAGTAATTAAAATTTGTTAGCAGCTAGGATTGTCAAATTGACAATTAAGCGATAAATACTTTAAAAAAAAAATCCCTACAAAAATATAATATACACATGTAAACTTATAAAATAATTATACCCTGTGATAGTATGGAATTTATTATAATAAAAAAAAGAAATTCGTTGAAAGAGATCATGTGAAGTGATAGAACAGTGACATCGGTTTGTTTGAGAAAAATTAATATTCTATTTCTATGGTTAAATTAACTAATGAACTGAATTTGACTAATAATATATATACTTTACAAGCGCTTGCATCCAGTTTTTTTATAAAGTAAAACGAAGTATAATTTTTATTTAAAGAATGAATTTTAGGCCCTAAACCAAAAAAATTTGCTCAAGATACCAGATCATTATTATTATCATCTCCATTACCACCACCATCACTTTCATCTCAACACGCCAAATGTAAGGCAATATGAATGACTGATCACAAAAGTTATCTATAAACTATCATTTTGAGTAAAATTGAAGAAAAAGAAAGGAAAAAACACAAACACAAATGAACATACCTCTCCAAGATGCTGTAAATTGTCTTCAAGTTCAGCACTGTTGATGGTCAAGTTGGGACAACTGCTTAGGCGTAACTCTTCCAACGCCGGCCAAGTTGAATAATAATTTTCTGAACAGAAGCTGATGAGTTCGGGGAGATTTGAAAGTCTTATGGTGCGTTTACTTACCGGATTGGGGAATCGGAATCCGGAATCGAAATGATTGACGCGTTTACTTCGTAAAAATAAGAGGGGAATCGGAATCGGAATGGCGGGACCCACATATATTTGGGAATAGGGAATGGGAACTTGATTCCCATGGGGAGAGGTGGGAATCAAGTTCTCATTCCTTGAACTACCCATTTTGCCTTCCCCCAAAATAAAAAATACCCATTTTGTCCTAAGTTATAATTAATTAATATATTATTATAATTAATTAATTATTATGATTAATTAATATATTATTAACTATAATTATTAATAATTATAGTTCTTGAATAAATAATCATAATAATTAATCTTTTATTAATATTATTACAATAATTAATACATTATTATTTTAATTAATTAATTAATATATTATAATAATTATTATTATAATTAATTCATATATTATTAATTAATTAATATAATTATTACTTTTAATTAATATAGTAACATATTATTAACAATAATTATTAATAATTATAATTTTGAATAAATAATCACAATAATTAATATATTGTTATTGTTATTATAATTAATTAATATATTGTTATAATAATTACTAATATAATAATTATAATTAATTCATATATTCTAATTAATTAAATACTTTAATTATTACTATTAAATAATATAATAATATATTATTTAACAACAATATATTAATAATTATAGTTCTCAAGTAAATAATCACAGATAATTAATATAATATTATTTTAATTAATTAATCAATATATTATTGTAATAATTATTAATATAATTATTATATTTAATTCATATATTATAATTAATTAATATAATTATTACTATTAAATAATATAATAATATATTATTAACAATAATATATTAATAATTATAGTTCTCGATTAAATAATCACAATAATTAATACATTATTATTTTAATTTATTTATTTATATATTATTATAACAATTATTAATATAATTATTATAATTAATATATATTAATTAATTAATATAATTATTACTATTAAATAATATAATAATATATTATTAACAATAATATATTAATAATTATAGTTCTCGATTAAACAATCATAATAATTAATACATTGTTATTTTAATTAATTAATTAATATATTATTATTATTATTATAATTAATTCATATATTATTATTAATTAAGTAATATAATTATTACTACTAATTAATATATTAATACATTTTTAACAATAATTATTAATAATTATAATTTTTGAATGAATAATCACAATAATTAATATATTATTAATATTAATTAATTAATATTAATATTATTAGTTAATATATTTTTATAATAATTGTTAATATAATTATAATAATTAATTAATAAAATTTTACAATTAATTAATATATTAGTTAATAATAATAATTATGACAATAATCCATTAAGTACTTTTTAGTAATTTGTTACAATCCAGCTCATTCCGATTCCGATTCCTACAGTTTAAGTAAACAACTTAATTTGATTCACATTCCCTATTCCGATTCCAAC
Source organism: Citropsis articulata (assembly GCA_030449925.1). NCBI lineage: Eukaryota > Viridiplantae > Streptophyta > Magnoliopsida > Sapindales > Rutaceae > Citropsis > Citropsis articulata. Next base: position 4,236,300 of record JASUUH010000137.1, on the reverse strand, counting down.
TCATTCCCATTCCTGTCCATTCTGATTCCAGCACATTCCGATTCCAGTTTAGTAAACGCAGCATTAATTCTCTCAACAAAGGGAGTTCGAGTATTGTATTTCCATCTGCTACGCCTATTTCCCCTTTATTATGATCAAACTTTGCTTCGATGATACATTCCAGTCTCTTGCACTCATTCACTTCCAGACTTTTAAGCTGCACCAAACTTCGAGCTTGTGACAACGTAAAGATATAGGTCAAATTGTTGCACTCTGACACACCCAATTCTATAAGAGTTTGAAGGCTCACATGTTGGGCGGGTGCCTTCCATATATGCTTCAGTTCTGGTAATTCCATCATAAATAATCTTGCTAATCTTGAGAGCATCACAGGATTCCCACTCTTTCCGTGCGGCGGCTGAGAGGCATCCATTATGCATTCTAAATCTTTACAATATTTGACAGAAAGAGAAGTCAACTCATTTAAGCCCCTTTCATCGATGCTTGGCACAATATTATAGCAACCTATTATCCCGGTCAAATTAAGAGATTCCAGATTTTGATACAATGCTGAAAAGATAACTAGCGTCGCTTTAGGATGGTTATTCTTAATGATTAAGCGCCTTGTCCCTCTATAAATAGGACTATAATCACGCTGAACTTCATCGATGTAATACCTTTGTAATTTCAGAAATGAGAAGTCTTTTGGAAGACATACAATGGATCCGTCAGGTTGGGAGTTCAACTCAGCACGCCAAGCGCAACTTTCTTCTGAATTCACCTCTTCAACCTCTGATAGGTCATAAATAGTCATGCTATATTTAGTTTAATTCCCTCATATTTATATTGATTTTGTGCTAATTTGTGGAAATCATGTTTGAATTGATTTAGGAGATGAATCATGGAGATTATGATAAAAAGTGGATAAAAGAGCTTTATTTGGGCTTTCTTGATGGGTAAAGTTGACTTGAAGGAGACGGTTTCCTAGCATTAAGAGAAGAAGAAGCCAAGAAGGATTAGGAAAGCTAGCAAAAGAGGAAGCCAAAGAGGAAAAGGAAAGCAACCGAAGAGAAGCAAAAAGCAAGCATTATAAAAGGCTTGAACGTGAGGAAGCAAAGAAGTTGGCTTTTGGCGTGAGAGGAAGAAAAACGGCTGCAACTATTCTTCAATTAAACAACTTTTGTTTTGTTTGGCCACCATGAGTGGCTAAGGTTTTAATTCCGATCCAGGGGTAATCAAATTCCAATTGTAGTTTTGTGAGGCTTTGAACTTAACAAGAATTTCTTCAATCCAAGTAATTTTTATTTCTTGTTCTTATTTTCTATGAATTATTTATATTGATTGAGTTGACGCCTTAATTCAATATTTATCTTTCTATCGCTAGTCATGAGTTTGTGATCCGTAATTGTCATGAACGATTGAATTGAGTAGCAAGGAGTTGGCTCATGTGTGTGTATATTGGTGGCCACAATTACATAGCTTGCATGATAGGCTCTAGGGAAATAAAAATGCGAAGTTGATTAAATTGGAGAAATCTGAGATAATTGATTTTGTTTTAGTCATTCTCATTAATCTTAATGCTATCATTTAATTTGATATGGAGCGATGATGCTTGAATTAATGGTAAGAATTGATTTGAGCGATTGTTTGAGTCTATTACATTAGGAGAATAATTGCTTTCTGGGATTCGATTAAGTAGACTAAGTTCTTGGATTGAGTAATTTATATTTTGGCCTATGATCAAAATTGCAATTGGATGGAATTGACACCCTTGGATTGGAAGTTTGGTAAGATTATTCTTTTTACTTAATTTTAAAGTCTTGTTTTTATTTTATTTTTATTTGTTTTATCAAATTCTCGTTAAAAACCATTAAAACCCGAAGAACGGATCACCGGTTATCACTATCGGCTAGCCGCTTTGTGTCCGTAATCCAGAATCGACAAACGGCTTACGGTTTCTCTTAACCTAAGTCCGAATAAGCTCGAGAAGAGAGATTGGCTAACCGGTCTTGGGTTCCATTTTCCTGTCAGGATAACGTCGAAAGGAGAAGACTATCGCAAAGCGGATAACCGGATATCACTACCGGCCAGAATCTTTCCGAAGCGAGAAGAGCGAAAGCGGCTTTCCGTTCCCCTAACAGCGAATAGCTCCAATTGTTACAATCCACAACCGGTCTTCCGGTTTCATAACCTAGTTGGATCGCATCCGAAATATCACTAGCCGCAACCGGATTTGATTCCTCTTCCGTTGTCTCGAATCAAGTCGGAAGCTTGACAGCAAACGGTTTGCGGATTCCTTAAGGTTAACTCCCAATCTAAAGAAACAAACTTTCCTTTCCTTTTTTCCTTTTTTTTTGGTTTCTGATTTTCTTGGGAAATTAACTTTTAAACTTTGAGAAATTAAATACATAGTTCTCTTGGGATTCGACCTGGTTCCATTATTTCTACAAATTTATTTAGGTGAATCAGTATTTGTTTTGAGGAGCTTCGACAACTCCGTCAACCTCCCAACCTTTTATCACACCATAAAATTCTTCTAATTGAGGAAATTTTTTTATCGTAATGGGAGAAATGGAGCAAGTATCAATATATAGAAGTTTCAATCTACTAAGTTCATCCCCCAATTCATCTGGAATTTCAATGGGAGAATTCTTGAGGTAAAGTATTTGAAGTCTCTTCAACTTTCCAAGGAAAGACGCGTCACTCACTTCACATTTAATCAACTGCAGAACCTGAAGGTTGGTGAGGATCTGAAGCGATTTAAGTGAAAGAACACAACCTATTATAGTAACAACTTTCAATGCTGGCATCTCTTTAAAAAAATGTTCTGGAACTTGCAATTTGTTGTCATTTTCTGTATTCTCCAATCGCAAAATATGAAGGTTAGGGCATACCAAACCACTAGGAAGCTCTTCTTTTTGATTCCCCACCAAAGAGATTCCTCTGTATTGTTCTAGGCTTTCTTCCACTGCCCGTTCCGCCAATCTAATGCGAATTTTACTAGTAAAAAATTGTTAGAGTGCAATTTTTGCACTAATTTTGTATTGTTTACTCCCTTTAATATCAATATTTTGCACTTAATAATAGTGATTTATTTGTGTTTTATTTTGTAGGTGCAATTCTATTGATTGGTGCTAAAATTGAGCTAGAAGATGATGTTTGAGGATGATTATTTTTATGGAGGAATTATGAATTTCAGAAGAACTTTGTTGATAAGGCGTGGGCGCGTGCTGTCAACAAAGAACTTACAGCTTTTATTTTAACGTGTTTCACCTTTTTGGGTTATTTTTATAATTCCGAATTTAAGAATATTTTAGATTTTAGTATTCTATTTTTAGAAAAACTCTACAATACAAAAGGGATTGAAACACAAAGAGAGAGGATCATCAATCATCAAGGAGGAAAAAGAAAAACCCTAGATCTAAATTTCTCTCTTCTCTCTATGAGGAACTAAATCTAAAATTCTGGTTGGAGGTTAATAAAGCTTTAATTAATCACTACTGTGAGATCTTTCTTATGCTTTAATTGTTTTATTGCTTGTTGGGTATTTGTTTATTCTCTGAATTAGTGTCATGATTATGTTTGTTAATTAGATAATTGGCCACTATTTAATTACCAACCTAATCTACTGTCAATTAGAAGATTCATCGTATGAAGATTTTAATGTTTGTGACAAATAGCACATCATGCATATTGTGTTATGAGAATAAACAATCTAATTTAAATGAACCATCGTATGCGTTTGTTGATTAGGATTTGGGTCTTTCTGGTTTTTCAGGCTGTCAATTGATTAAATCCTATAATCGTATCTAGGTTTGTCTATTGATTAGGGAAATAACCAATGGTCGTACCTTGGTTATCAACTAGTTAAGGAGAGATTGGCTATTAGAGCGTCTCAGTAGCTATAACCAGTCTATTAATAAGCAATAATGATTTATATTTAGATCAATGATCAGTAGTCGAATCAAGCTGAGTTAATTCCTTCAACCAGAGCTTTTTCCAATTTTAATTACAATTTTAATTTGCATTCTTGTTATTTTTAATTTAATTTTAAATTTTATCAACAATCCCCCCTTTTGCATTTTATATTTTGAAAGGATTTAAATAATTACCAATCTCTGTGGACACGACCCTACTCAATCACTATAACAAATTTATTAGAGTAGGTATTTATTTTTGTTGGCTTCGACAACCATCAAATTTTGGAGCCGTTGCCGGGGACTGGTGTCATTTATTTAATCCTTTTTACGTTTTAATTGGTGTATGGTTCGTTCTTCTCGTACAGGTATACTTTTGTTTGATCCTGAAATTGAGAAGAAGGCACCGAGACAATGAGACGGCGAGCTAAGCAACAATCCTCATCGCCTTTACTTCGCAGAAAGCGAATCGGTGTTCGATTTGGTTGAATCATCTAGCGATTCAGAAGAACAAGTGATGGATATAGCTGCACCTGTAGAAAGAACTCTTAGAGAGTTAGCTTAACCAGACTTGAATCAGCAACCACTCTGCATTCAATATGCAGACTTGGAGGTAAATTTCGAATTAAAATCTAGTCTTATTCATCTATTACCCAAGTTTTACAGTTTTGCAGGTGAAGATCCTCATAAATATCTCAAAGAGTTTCATGTGGTGTGTTCAAGTATGAGACCACAAGGCGTGACTGAAGAGCAGATTAAGCTGCGTGCTTTTCCTTTCTCTTTAGATGGGTTAGCTAAAGACTGATTATACTACTTACCTTCTGGATCGATTACAATGAGGAATAGTTTGAAGAAGCAATTTCTTGAGAAGTACTTTCCTACTTCAAGAGCTGCCAATATCAGAAAAGATATTTGTGGGATCAGACAACTTCCTGGAGAGACTTTGTACGAGTGCTGGGAGCGATTCAAACAATTGTGTGCCAGTTGCCCTCAGCATCAAATTTCTGATAAGCTTCTTATTCAATATTTTTACGAAGGATTGTCATTGATGGATAGAAGTATGGTAGATGCTGCTAGTGGAGGTGTGTTGGTGAACAAGACCCCTACTCAAGCAAGGGAGTTGATCTCAAATATGGCGGCCAATGCACAACAGTTTGGCAGCAGACAAGATCCTATTTCAAGGAAAGTGAATGAGGTAAATATCTCTTCGATTGATCAACGTTTAGATAAACTTACTTCGCTTGTGGAAAAGTTTGTTGTAGGTAATGTGCAACAGGTGAAGACTTGTGGCATTTGTTCCAATATGGGTCATACAACTGATATGTGTCCTACACTTCAAGAAGAACCCGTTGAATAAGCCAATGCAGTTGGAGGATTTCTAGGCATGCCTCAGAGAAGGTATGATCCATATGCACAAACATATAATCCGGGATTGAGGGATCATCCCAACTTCAGCTATGGAGTTAGACCGTCAGGATTCCAACAATAATACCCACCAAGACAACCAGCCCCTCCACAGTCAGACTTCAAGTCAGCTATATCTCTCGAAGAAATTGTTAAATCACTTGTGACTAACACTCAACAATTTCAGCAGGCAACCACAACGAGCATTCAGAATTTAGAGAACCAAGTGAGTCAATTGGCAACTACAATGAGCCGCCTAGAGTCTCAAGTATCAGGGAGATTGCCTTCACAATCTGAGGTGAATCCAAAGCAAAACGTTAGTGCTGTCACCCTTAGAAGTGGGAAGGAGTTGCAAGAGCCTACTAAGAAAGTAACAAAGCAAGTAGAAGATGAGCTTGAGAAGGATGAATTGATGCCTAACTCTCAAGATACGCAACCCACCAGAGTGAAACCCTTACCTGTGGTGATACCTCCTCCTTTTCCAAGCCGATTTACAAAATCCAAGAAGGAGGAACAAGAGAAAGACATCCTTGAGACATTTCATAAGGTTGAGGTAAATATTCCTTTATTAGATGCAATAAAACAAATACCTCGATATGCTAAATTTCTTAAGGAACTGTGCACCTCTAAGAGAAAATTAAGAGGCAATGAAAGAGTTCACATGGGGGAAAATGTTTCAGCAGTTCTTCAAAAGAAACTACTTCCTAAGTGCAAGGATCCAGGTATGTTTACTATCCCTTGCAAAATTGGTAGTGTTAGAGTTGAGAAGGCTATGTTAGATCTAGGAGCTTCTATTAATGTCATACCTCGTTCTATTTATTCATCTTTGAATGTTGGTCAATTAAAAGAAACTGGCGTGATAATTCAACTAGCTGATAGGTCTAATGCTTATCCTGATGGGGTTTTAGAAGATGTCTTAGTACAAGTTAATGATTTGGTTTTTCCTGCTGATTTTTATGTACTTGATATGGAAGATGATAACTCTTCTAATTCTGTCCCAATTTTGCTAGGAAGACCTTTTCTTAAGACTGCTAGAACTAAATTGGATATACATAAACGGATTCTCACTATAGAATTTGATGGAGAGGTTATAGAGTTCAATATGAATGATGCCATGAAATATCTTAGTGAGGAACATTCGGTATTTTCTGTGGATGCTATTAACCCTATAGTGCAGGAAGTTTTTTCTATGGATGAAGAGGGAAAGCAGAGGAAGTTACAACTGCAAGAGTTAAAGAAGATTAGAAATGAATCCTATGAGAGTTCGCGATTCTACAAGGAAAAGACGAAGACATTTCATGACAAAATGGTTTTGAGAAAAGAATTCTCTGTTGGTCAAAAAGTTCTTCTTTTTCATTCTAAGCTTAAACTTTTTCCTGGTAAATTACGTTCTCACTGGATTGGACCCTTTATTGTTACTAATGTTTTTCCTTATGGTGCAGTTGAGATTCGGAGTCCGACTTCTGAGAAAGTTTTGAAGGTTAATGGTCACCGCTTAAAACCTTTTTATGAAGGTTTGTCGGTGAATATTGTGAAGGAAGTGGCTCTCGAGAGTCCCATGTATGGAGATTGATGCATGAATGTGTCTGGCAAAGACATAAAACAAAAGGCGCTTTTGGGAGGCAACCCAAAGGATTTATTTATATTGATTTTTGTTATATCTATTGCTTTTAATTTTGATTTAGATTGTTTAAATAATGTTTTGCTTATTTTGGCCAGAAGTAAATTTTTGGTAAGGCGTGCCCTTAACTAATAAATATACGTGATTTCAAAAATGATTTTAAGCGTCTTACACCTTAACTAAAAGTACTTCTGTAATTTTAAAGTGAAATAGTTTTAAGGCGTGCCCACATGCTTATTAAAAAAGTACTTCTGAAATTTTTGGTGTTTCAATTGTCTCTTTTAGTTTTTACATCATAAAAAAAATTCATTTAAAAAAAAAGGATTTTGATTTTATTTTTAAAAAAAAATTTCGAAAAAAAAAATTACTGTTTCACAATCCCTAACCCCTGCTCTCTTTCCAAGAAGTGCATCTCCAGTTTGCCAAGCGATTCCAAGACAAGCGTGACCTCAAGAACCCGTGAGCCGCATCTCCAGACCGCACCAAAGTAGCCTCTCATCTCCGAGTCAGACATCTCCGAATATTCCACCAACCAAATTTCAGCGACTTGAACTGGTTTTCGCCAAGCCCATAAACATTATGTGGATCAAAGCTCACAATTCAGGGACGTTTTTTTCTTTTTGCCTTTAATCTTTTATCCTTATGCATTAATTTTTTTTTATATGAGCTTTTATTATCATACATTGGGGACAATGTAAGTTCTTGGTGTGGGGGAGAGGTTTTTACAATATTGATGTCTGGAAGTATTATTTTCACTCTGCTTATCCTTAAACGATTTTGAAGTTAGTATGCTTCATATATTAAGTTCAATTTTTCTTTTCCTTTCTTTTCTTTCTCACTACTCTTTTCCCATCCATCTCAATCATCTACATCTATTTCTATTTCATCATACTATTTTTATTTCTCACTATTTCTTTTCTTTCTTCTTTCTATCTCATTTTATCTTTCACTTTTTATATCACTACATACATCTTTCTCGCTTCTCATCCTTTTTACCTTTCCCTTAATATATATCACCCATACCTTCTTCTCATTCTACACCACTTTTGATAGTTGATTCATTTAAAGAGTGCACATGATTTGATGGCAAATTTACCAACTTTGTGAGGATTTGAGCCTATGAGCAACCACTTTGCTCTAATTATTTTTGTTGTGTGAATATCAATCTTAGTTTGTTTATTCTAGAACTTGCTTTGTTATGCATGTTGAAGCCGCATTACGGGATTTTATGCATTAAAATGATAAGGGCAAACCACTTTTCATTTCTTTATTTCTGCATTTTTCTTCTTCTTCTCCACCCTAAGACCTTTATTTGTTATATTTGTTTGAGCCTTAACCATTCTTTTCTAATTATCTCCATCTACTTACCCATTTTCCTTCTATTTGAGCCTAAATTTAAGGAGATTTTTGGACTCATTGTTTGGATATATTTTTGTTGCTTTTGCTATCTTGAATTAAAGTTTCTCAATTAGATCAACAAGCATTATGCTTGAATTAAATTGTGTAAGGTTTATTCCTTTTACTTGATTCATAAAAAAATAAAAAACAAAACAAAAACAAAAAAAAGAAAAAAAATAAATATAAACAAAAAAAGAAAAAATAAATAAATCGAAAAAAAGGAGAAAAAAGTGTCTACATTCTTGGCGGCTTGAGTAGAAATAAGTATTTTTTATATTGCAAGGTTCATTCAATGAGTTCATTCTTCTCATTTTTTTTTTCTTTCATAACCCTTTCTTTTTCATTTACCCCCATTTAGCCTCATTACAACCTTTCTAAGACCCTTGGATTTTTGCATGTAATTAATGTTTTATGGATTGAGATGTGATATATGAGCAAGCTTATGGTAATAACATTCTTTGATTTGATTTGAGTGCATATATGATACCCTAAACACTTTGAGTGTATGGAGTGAAGTCAATGAGAGGGCTATTAAATCTTGTTGCACTTGAATTTTGAATAGACTTTCTTAGTGGTTGAATGTCTTTATTCTAGTTTCTAAGATCCTATGCTTTAAAATCCTTGTCTCTTGATTGTTGCTTGACTTAATTTCTTGAGGTGTGCTTGCTTCAGATTATTTTTGGATGAGTAGAGATGAGAATTGGGTGGAGAGTTGGGATTAGTCTTGAGTCATATGCTTGAGGATAAGCATCATCTTGGTGTGGGGGAATTTGTTAGAGTGCAATTTATGCACTAATTTTATATTGTTTACTCCCTTTAATATCAATGTTTTGCACTTAATAATAGTGATTTATTTGTGTTTTATTTTGTAGGTGCAATTCTATTGATTTGTGCTAAAATTGAGCTAGAAGATGATGTTTGAGGATGATTATTTTTATAGAGGAATTATGAATTTCAGAAGAACTTTGTTGATAAGGCGTGGGCGCGTGCTGTCAACGAAGAACTTACAGCTTTTATTTTATCGTGTTTCACCTTTTTGAGTTATTTTTATAATTCCGAATTTAAGAATATTTTAGATTTTAGTATTCTATTTTTAGAAAAACTCTATAATACAAAAGGGATTGAAACACAAAGAGAGAGGATCATCAATCATCAAAGAGGAAAAAGAAAAACCCTAGATCTAAATTTCTCTCTTCTCTCTATGAGGAACTAAATCTAAAATTCTAGTTGGAGGTTAATAAAGCTTTAATTCATCACTACTGTAAGATCTTTCTTATGCTTTAATTGTTTTATTGCTTGTTGGGTATTTGTTTATTATCTGAATTAGTGTCATGATTATGTTTGTTAATTAGATAATTGGCCACTATTTAATTACCAACCTAATCTACTGTCAATTAGAAGATTCATCGTATAAAGATTTTAATGTTTGTGACAAATAGCACATCATGCATATTGTGTTATGAGAATAAAAAATCTAATTTAAATGAACCATCGTATGCGTTTGTTGATTAGGATTTGGGTCTCTCTGGTTTTTCAGGCTGTCAATTGATTAAATCCTATGATCGTATCTAGGGTTGTCTATTGATTAGGGAAATAACCAATGGTCGTACCTTGGTTAGCGACTAGTTAAGGAGAGATTGGCTATTAGAGCGTCTCAATAGCTATAACCAGTCTATTCATAAGCAATAATGATTTATATTTAGATCAATGATCAGTAGTCGAATCAAGCTGAGTTAATTCCTTCAACCAGAGCTTTTTCCAATTTTAATTACAATTTTAATTTGCATTCTTGTTATTTTTAATTTAATTTTAAATTTTATCAACAATCCCCCCCTTTTGCATTTTATACTTTGAAAGGATTTAAATAATTACCAATCTCTGTGGACACGACCCTGCTCAATCACTATAACAAATTTATTAGAGTAGGTATTTATTTTTGTTGGCTTCGACAACCATCAAAAATTTCTTCTCAAGTGAGCCTATCCATAAGGCTACATCGCGAACTACGTCATGCATTTTCACACATCTGTCATCATCAGTGTCTAACAGCAATGAAGAATCTTTGAGTCGTTTAATCGTTCCACGCAATAGGCTTCTGGCTCTTTCGATTGTCTCAGCTTGATACCAACCCAACCCCACTGCATATCCAAGCAAATCATCCTCCAGATTTATCTTATAATCTTCTGGAAACAGCGAACACAACAAGAAGCATGGCCTGGAATCCTCACCATTCAAATAATCATAACTTAATTTGAGACAACCGTAAACGTCCTGGGAATCCTTGTCAATACCTTCTATCTCATTGAGTTTTGCATTTTGTAGTTTATATAGTGCTCTATTCCATTCATCAGCATTTCTTCCTCTTAGTGCACTTCCAACAGCTTTAATAGCTAAAGGCAGCCCCTTACATTCATTAGCAACTCGTTTTGAAACATCAATCAAGGTTGTATCAGCAACATTAATGCCAACATGCTTTCTTAGTAAATCCAATCCTTCATCTTGCTATAGAACACCTAGTTGGATCTGCGTGTCACAACACATGTAATCACAAACTAGCTGCAGGCGAGTAGTTAGAAGGATTTTGCAACAATTGTCTCTCTCACCAAGGGGAATACCTACTTTTTCCAAGTCGAGTTCATTCCAGACATCATCAAGAATTATGAGCATCTTGCGGCTCTTACTCTCAGAGAACATCATGCGCAATCGGCGCGCTCTATCTTTTTCATATTTCTCTGTTAATTCCCTACCCGACTTTACTAGCTCACTTTGAACATTTATTATGTTTTGATCCTGAGATATAGTGGCTATCCCCACCTCATCGAAAACATTTTCTTCCCGAAGTTGATTGCCCACAAAGTTGGCCAAAGTCGTCTTTCCGACACCGCCAATCCCATACAATCCCACAATCTTCGTGTTGTCTCCTTTCAGTGCTTTAATGATCTGATTGCAAGCCGATTATGTAGTCCCGAAAGGCATAAAATGTCTTGGTATAGGCAATAATTTGTCTAATGGAAGAGGTTTAGGACGGGCAACTGTGCTGAATTTGCTGCGTTGTTGTAGCAGATCGGACAAAATGCTACTTTTCTTTGCTGCTTCTCTACCATGACAATATCGGCAACCCCAATTGGGACACAGTCCATGAAGACAGCTGTCCTTTTCAGCTATCTTTGCTTTCAAATTTCGAACATCGGCCATTTCTTTCTTTACATCCTTCAGCCACTTCTCTACATCTTTCTCGATTACAATGGCTCGGTGTTTTTATCGTTCTTCTTTGATTGTCTTTTTGGTGCCGTCTTGTTCCTCCTTCAACTTAGTTTCTTTATCCTCAAGTTCTTTAACAATGTTGTTGATGTTGGGATAATATGCTCTTTTAAAGCATATTAATTTATTTTCTGATTAATGAAATATTTAAGATATTTTAATTGCATAAATATATTGAATAAGGTCCGTTTAATCATATTATATGTATTTATGTGATCACTATGTGGATTCGTACATATAACATATAAGTTATCTTATGATTAAATAAATTAAGTTCATTGATAAATAAAGTTGGGCACTTTATTTGCGTTCAGGCGTAGAAATTCATCAATGATTTATCTTGTCATTAATGAATTCTTGATGTAGTTGACTACGTTATGATCGATCATGAGATTTAATTAACCTCGAAACGACTGCCGACTTATTAAATCTCATAGGCATTGATTTTCGTAATCTTAATCTTGAGTTAATTATGATTTCTTGATTATAATTGTTATACCAGTTGAGTTACCAATGGGCACGACACACCCTTGTGGTCAAGATTACCCTGTATCTTGGTGGGAGCAATTCTGAGGATTGGAGTTATAGATTAACAATATATAATTTGTACAACACATCTCTTGATGGGTTTTGATTGATCATGTAAATCTCAGAGTGTGTCAACATATTTAATATGTTGAAAATGATCATTAGAAACCAAGAATCATCAAGGAATAAGATGTAATTAAATCGATTACCGGTTGAGATATCGATTTAATTAAAGATGGTACAAAGGATTGAAAGAAAGAAAGAAATCAATTAACGTGATAATTTTTATTCGAACATACACCATGGAGTGCGCCCAATCGTATAGTGAGAGTAGAGTTGGAATTAAATAATTAGGCTTGTTTAATTATGCGCTTAATTATCAGAATACTATTGTATGTCTCAAACGATCCCCGAAATTTCATTTAATTGGCACCACTACTGGATTAATAAGTAAGATAACTAGCAATTTGGATCAAAAATAATTATATTATTTAAGGAGGGTCCATTAATATACTTTTCAGAGGCATGTTATTTATTTTACGCTATTCATTAAAAAGGAAAGAACGTAACTTTAGTTTGGGCTGGGGTTTCACTAAAGAATAATATAAAGGCTTATTTTCTCCCAAAAGAGAAAGACACCACTTTATACAGATCGTAGAAAAGATTTTCTCTAATTTTGAGTGAAAAATTTTCTCGCCATTGCTTTTAAGAAGGATAGCTACACACATCGTTGGTAGATCAAACCCCAGCCATAACCCCAAGATCATCGCGACAGCGGATCTAACACGCGGTAGTACGTCATGATCTACCAGCGTGGTGGTGACGGATCGCGATCTAACCGAAATGGCATGGTGACGGATCGCGATCTAGAGCCCAAATCACTTCAATGAAAATCCAGTTTAAAAATCCAAACTGGATTTTCAAGGTACGATTTCTAGATTACGAATTCATATATATTATATGAGATCGGTCCTAACAATTTTTTTTTTTAAAACTGAATTTTCCCCAGCAGTTGAAACAGAACAGATAGCGAGCTTGATCAATGGCTGCATTCACCAATGATTCTTCAACCTTCGATTTTAAATTTTCCATGCTATTTATCTGCAATTAACAAAGTTGATCTCAGTACGCTATAAGCAAAACAACGAGGCTTGATCACAAGATCGAACGAGAACGTTTAATTACTTTGTTCTGTTTATTAGCGCCAGATTTGATCAATAAGAACAAAATAATGCAAGCACCGAGCTTTAAGTAGACTTCAGCTGCAAAACAGAAGAGAAGAACTAAGGTAAGCGTGATATATGGTGATATATGGTGGATTATATTGAAATTAGATTGCTTTAGAAATTTTTAAAGAAAAATATCAAATATCAAATATCAAATTTAATAGAAGGGAAAAGGACATTTACACCCCCAACGTTTAGGTAAAGGGACAAAAATCCCCCAAACGTTTTAAAAAAGACATTTACACCCCAATTTATTATAATTTTACTATTATGCCCTTCTAGCATATAAAAAAATTATTAGATTATCTAATTTATCTATATATTGTTAATAAAATTATAAATATATCCTCATTACCCAATTCTTTTATTTAAATTTTTATCAATAACTAATTTTTTTTAAAAAATATACACACAAAAAAAATTGTAAATAAATTATAATTTTAAAAATAAAATTAGTTATTTAATAACCAATTTTATTTAAAATTTAAACTTGTATATTTAACAATTTTTCACATGTCAATAATTTATTATGGTATTAATAACCAATTTTAAACTTGTACATTTGTAACCAATTTTCTATATTATTAATTTTATTTTATATTATAATTTTAAAATTATAATTTATTTATAGTTTTATTATAATAGTAAAATTATAATAAATTGGGGTGTAAATATTTTTTTTAAAACGTTTGGGGGATTTTTGTCCCTTTACCTAAACGTTGGAGGTGTATATGTCTTTTTCCCTTAATAGAATTTAGATAAGCCTAAGTTCATTCGGCTCCAAAGAAGAGCAGGTTCGAATCTTGGAGAAGGTAAAGAGTCTAAAAAAATGAATTCTCGTTTTGAATTGCGAGTGAAGACAGGCAGTTTCATGTGGGAATATGCTAAAAGTGATGAAAATTGAAAAGCCACCCATAAAAGCAGCTAATTGAGATTAGGAGAGTTCAACATCCTATGCACGCCCACTCACGATAAAATTTAAGGGATTTCAAGATTATTACCCCTTTTTTCTTTAATCAATATTTTAACAAAATAATACCATAATTCTCAAATAATATCCTCATTTTTTTCTTCAAGTGTTCATAATACTCATCTATTGGATAATTAATTTAATCATTTATTAAATTATTTATTACTCTATCTTACTATATATCTAATGAATATAAATGCCACCTTATTTGGGGTGGTAAAAATTGGGATAAATTGGATAATTTGTATAAGAATAATTTTAGGTATAATCTGCAGAATAAGCTTATATGTCAATTTTAAAAGAGGGATATTAGTAATCATAAATTTATCAAAATTTTTAATAAAGATTTTGCTTAAAAATTGGCCAAGCGGGTTTCACGAGGAAAATAGAGGAGCATGAACGGCGCCACTTTTAATTTTTATTGTTGTTTGTACAAATGAAATTTCAAAAGATGTATTAAGGCCCGTTTGGGATTGTTTTTGGGAGGATTAAAAGTGATTTTAAAAATCTAAAAGCTAGTTTTGGTGTTTGGTTAAAAAAAATCAAAATTACTTTTGTCAAAATCAGCCCCTCTTACAGATGATTTTGAAAAGTAGGGAATGAGTAGATTTTAGATTCTGATTTTGAGAATCTATTTTATCTTTTAATATAATTCCATAAATATCCTTACTATTATTACTTAAACTCAAAATTATCCTTCTAAGAAATAATATTGCTGTAAGTTTAATGTGAATATGATATTGCATGACAATCTATTATTTATTTTTGTTTTGAGTTTTTGTAACTCATTAAATTTTTTTATGTTTATTTTTTAGAATACGTAGTTATACTTTACTTAATGTTATTTAATGAAATTTGTAGTTGGTTTTTTAATTATCAATTGTTTTAAGATAACAAAGAAATAAAATCGCTATAGTATAAATTTTATTTTTAGTTAAAATTATTATAATACACAATTAAAAATATTATATATGTATATTTTTTTATGTGTAAGTAAATTTTATCCTACTTTATGTATATTTTAGTCTTTTATTTTCTTACAACAGTTTAACAGTAAGATTTACCAAACACCTATAACTGCTTTTAAAATTCACAGTACTTTTGAAAATTAAATTTACCAAACACTTAACTGATTCTCGTCACAGCTAATTATTTCTACAAAGACAAATTAATTATTTTAAAGATACAGATTACCAAACTAAATTTCTAAATGAGGTCTAATGTACATACATATTTTTTAATGGGTTCTATAACCGGCCACCGGTTACTCATTGTCTTACTTGGTTACTTTGAAAAATATTAAAGGCAAATATCATTCAGGTACCCTATTTTAAGAAAATAATAAAATAATCAATTTAAATATTAAAAATATCAAATACCCCCTCAACTTTACATGAAAATATATTTAAAAATGAGACTTTTTTTCTCAAAATATGTGACTTCTTGCTAATGAGAATATTACATAATATAAGTAAATAATTATAACTATAAATTATTAAATATTTTTTATCGCATGCATTATAAATTGAATGATATTTTGTATAAAAACTTATCATATTATTTTATTAATCTTTTGTTGGAAAAATGTAATATGAACATCTAGACCCATATTAATTAGATTTATTTTCAAATATTTAGAAGAAATCAATCCATAATGCATATAGAGTATTCAAGTCTCTGCTTGATAATATGAGAATAGTTTTGGTTCAACTATTAGATAATTATCATACAATTATCTTGTCAATTGGACCAAACATTATAATTGAAGATTTTTAATATTTTATTGAAAGTATAAATACTTCACATTTTACTTCATGAGAAGCCCTAGCCGCTCTAACAAAAAATCTTCAATTTCCTCTCTTTCTTCCCCTCCTCTCCCCCCTTGCTACCGTATGTCTTTTTTAAAAAAATAAAAAAAAAAAGAAAAATCAATGCTTATCGATCTCTAATCTCCACTCTTCATTGATTTTTCATGTCTCCACTCTTCAATTTCTATTTCAATATCCATGATCTGGTGTTCTTTTTTTTTGAAAAAAATATGTAACCTCTTATGTCACTTTGCATAAAAAGTTTGATGGGGATTTCGGTGACCTTCAGGAAAAAGATGTGGTTTTGGCCTTGATGAGGTTTGTTAAGTTATTTTCTTAGTGATTTAATTGTTTGGGACCATGTGTTTAATAATCTGATTTTTTTTTTAAATTTTTTGAACGGTGGTTACTGGTTATGGTTTGAAGCTGCTGAGGGCATCTGTGCAATGCAAGAAATTTTTGGCAAGTGTTCTTCTTGGTGACATGGGAGCCTAAGATTTGAAGACTGTAAGGTTTCTCTATTTTTAGGCTTTGTCATTTTAATATTTAATATGGACTGTTTGGATGGTCTATATTTTTAGTATGTTCTGTATTGCTCTGTTTTGTTTATAAAATCTCATATGAAAAAGAATTGGGATTTAACTGGTGTTGTCGTTAGTATTATGTTTGTGATAAAAGTTGCCGCTAGTGCGTGGGTACTTACGGTGATGGATAATTTGGAAGTGATGCCAAATTAATTTGGCATATCAGCTCTTCAATTTCTATATCAATCTCCACTCCCCAGTGCTTGAACTGGTAGCACTTTTTCTCTCAAATTTTATATAATCTCTTGTGTCATTGTTTATGCATTGAGATATGATTTTGATTATTTGGATTAGCTGTGATGATCTTGTTTTTTGGCGCCTTAATATTTCTTAAATTTATTATGCATTAATATTTCGTTTGCTTTGTGGTATGATTGTTGTGTGTTTAACTCCTCAGCTCAGTCACTTACTGTAACCTCTCCAATTTTTTATTCCTTTTCCTTTTGTTTCTTTGGTTTCTATCTTTAATTTTTTGTTTGGAGCATTTTGATCTGCTTGTTACAGTTTTCTTTAATCACAGGAGTAAATAAAAATATGACATGAAACAATAATTAATAGTAGGAATGAAAGATACTTGGTGAACTATTTCTTGGGTATTTAGTTACTTTGTGTTCATATTTGTATTTTTTCTCCCTTTAGGGAATAAAAGATACTTGGTTCTGAGAAGCACTTTGTAAATTCTTCTTCAAAAGAATTTTTTTTAGTTAGTTTGAGTTTTAATTTATGAAAATAAAATTGGCTTTGTTAGAGTTAATTAGACTATCACTTAGCCAATAATTATGTAATTTTTTTTTTTCAATTTTGGACATGATTGGGAAGGATTATGCTTTTATCATGGTAATTCTTTGTTGTGAAAGCTCCCAATAGCTCTAGTACAATATATTATTAGTTTCAATTATTAAAGTAACTCTGCCAGGAGGGGTGGCAGATTCATTTGGGAGATTTCTAATAGATCTCTCAGTGAGACTCATTTGGGAGATTTTTATATGTTGAACTTAACCGTAATTCTGTATTATTTATAGCTTTATAAATTCTTGTTTATGAAGGCTTGGCTATTTTTTTTTTTATCACTGATGATGTGTTATTAAAAAAAAGATTTTCAAGTTTTGTTTTTCAAATATGTGGAATGAGCATGACCATGGATCTTGGGGCCTGTCTTGTAAGTGGCTCGATTGGCCAGCATTAGTAATTTAGTATCCATTTCTTTCCAACAATGTGTTTTTAATTTCACTTATTCTATACTGACCGTGATAATCATCAAGGCCAAGCATAAACATACAACTCACTAGAAATTGATATAAAATTAGGAATATTGTAGAATTCAAATGAGATTGGTTATAATTTATGATATTGCAAAGCTGAGATTTATTTTTAATGTGTGTTTTTATAAATATGTGAGAATTTTATGGCTCTAACACTTCTTTCCTGAAATGTTACGGCGTTGTTGCAAATGTCTTTCACAGTTTTGGCAATTTTGCTTCATTAACAAGAGTAAGAATTAGATTCTTTCATTTGATTCTTTTAGGATTGATGTTCAGTTATTCTATTTATTGATAAGCTTCTTTTATTTTCACCATGAAAATATTATAGATAAACAATTTCATTAGTTGAGCTTTTAGGACAGTGTAGATCCAATGAAGTTTAAATACGGACTAGGATATTGTTTGTGAATTATAATTATGAGAGAATCTGAGATTAAATAAGCTTTCAATTTTGTCAATTATGAACTCAATTAATGTTTCCATTTGATCAACTATGTTTTTTTTGGGTTAAACATAAAAATGAAATGAAATGGTTAGAGAATTTTTGTTGATTTTCTTGGCCATTAATGCTAATTACAATGTTATAAGGTATGATATTTTGTTTTTGTATATTTCAACACTACCAGAATGATAAGCTTTCTCATTTTAGCTTTGAAATTATATTTGTGGATTTGTGACTTTCATTAAACGATGGATTGATTTGTTCAATATTTATTTGGATTGTGCTATTTTGTAAATGTATTGGTTTTTATATGAATTGAGAAATGGTGTTGTTTATTTGGATTAGCTGTGTAATGACTTTATTTTTTGGTTCCTTAATATTTTTTATTTGGTAAGCATGAATATTTTGTTTGGTTCCACAAATGATACGAATGTTTGAGTTAATCAAGGCATCTATTTACTATTTAGTCACTTTTTTCCTACCTATCCAATTTCTGATTCTTTTTCCTTTTATTCTTAGGTTTTTATATTTAATTTTCCATTTGGAAGATTTTGATTTACTTGCTACAATGTTGTTCATTTGCAGGAGAAAATGAAGATATGACGTGAGGTAATAATTTGTAGTAAGAATGTAAATGCAGAAAATTGGAGATGGAACTCTTGTTATTTTTAATTTCAGATCTTTTTTGTTTTACTCTAATCTTAGGGATTTAAGATATTCTACTCTTTCTTTATATTATTTTCTTATGTCCAAATGCTCAATTATACTCCAGCGAATCTATCGGTGATCTAAATGAAGATTCATTTTAATTGAGTATTTTTACTGATGTGATTCATTTTTCTTGGTTTAAAACTTGAGTTTAAATTTTTTTTATTTGAAATAAAATTTTATTTTTCAAATTAGAATTTTTTGGGAGAAAAATAAAAATAGGTCAATCTATGTAATAGTAATTCATAAATAATAATAGTTATTTATTTAAAAGATAACTAGAGTCACAAACAGAGTCACTTTTATTTATTTAAAAGATAAAAGTGGCTAGAGTCACTCCCTCACAAGTGTGAGGGAAGTGGTTCGAGCCCCCGCAGACGCATTGCAGGGGTTTAATTTATATTTCTTTCCTTGGAGCCTCAGAGCTCGAGTGAAGGCAGTCTTTCTCCCAATATGGGAGTTTGACGTCCCTCGAATATTTGAGAGGGTTTAAAATCTGAGCGGTGCCATATCAGAATTGATATAAACAGGTCTCAGTAGTTGTAAATATCTCATATAATATGAGTTGTAATCTGAGCATTAGTCTCATGTAATTCAAAAAAAAAAATTCATAAATAATAATAGTTGAAAATGTTGATTGTTATGTTAAATTTTGAATCAAATTTGTGAAATGATAATAATAGACAGCATAGCTTTTAGAAATAACTCAAACTCGTGAAAATTTTTGGACTTAATTTGTAAATGAAAAGGTATGTACGTACTTTTTTGTTTTTTCAGAAGAATACGTAATTAAACAAGAATAATACAAATTATGAACCAGAAAAATATGTTAGCTAGTTATGATTTTTTAAATGGTAAATGAGCATAATAAACAAAGGTTGAAAGCTCCGGACATGACAAAATTTATGATCAAGCCTCCTAAAATCTCCTAAAGTAATGAATTACAATTTTAAATAAAAAAAATTAAAAGACATTTCAACACATTAAGTTTTGCAACTTATAAAAATTAATTGTGTAATCAAAATATGAATATTATCTCAGTAATCTAAAAGGAGTACAATATAGTGTACATCTTAAATGCATTCTTATTATATTTAACTATAAATCTTAGGAGGCATGATAATAGCTGTAGTTATATAAAAATAAAAATGAATAATAATAGTAGTACTCTTACAAATAAAATAATAATACTACTTATAATAACATGAATGTTTGATTAAAGTAATGAGAAATTAAAAAAATTATTTTGAAAAGAAAATATAGTGGTAAAAATTTTTAAAAAGAAAAAAGGTTTTTTATTAAATTTATTTTAAAGATAAATAATTAGAATTAATTGAAATGGTATAATGGGCTATCCAATAAGAAAAAGAAAAAATGAGATATTTTAATAAAAATAAATTAAGTGAGCTTCATAAATTAAAATAATTTTTAAAAGCATACTAGTTTGCAATCATCCTTACTTGTTATTTAAATATTTACCGTTCAAGTTATGAAAAATTAAAGTACTTAGTTTGAACAGTAAAGAGAAATATGAAAATAAATGCATAAATTTATTTTAAATATAACTAAATATTATTAATTAAAATGATAAAATGATAATAAATATGTACAAAGATTAAAAGCTGAAGTATGCATACAATCAAATTCAAAAGATCTCGTGAAGTAATGAGAAATAACAATTGTAGTAAGAGTAAAAAATAAATAATAATAGTGATAATAATACGAGTATTATATAATAACATTTATAATTAATAACATAAATTTTTGGTTGGAGTACTATGAAACTAAGAAAACTAATTTGAAAAGAAAATAGAGTGGTAAAATTTAATTTCAATTAAAAAAATCTTAATTCTTGATGCATTTAGTATTAAGATAAATAAACATAATTAATTGAATGTAAAAATGGGGAAAATGTATATAAAGATTAGAAGTTAAGTATACATTCTCTGGCTACCTGAATCGAGCGTCCCGAACGTTATCAAATTATAAGAATTATGATAACTACAATAAATATACAAGCAAATGAATAAATAGGCAAGGTTTAGATTTTGAGTGCATTTTACTTACAATAACTAATCTATGTACTAAGCCCAAGTGGTTAGAGCCGCTCCCTCACAAGTGTTAGGGAAGTGGTTCGAGCCCTCGCAGATGCATTGTAGGGATTTAATTTATATTTTCTTTATTGGAGCCTCAGAGCTTGAGTGAAAGCAGTCTTTCTCCTAATATGAGAGTTTGACATCCCTTGAATATTTGAGAGGGTTTAAAATATGAGCGGTGTCATATCAGAATTGATGTAAACAGGTCTCAGTAGGTGTAAATATTAGTTGTAAATCTCATATAATATGAGTTGTAATCTGAGCATTAGTCTCATGTAATTCAAAAAAAAAATCTATGTACTAATATTTTTGCCAGTTATTTTTACTTTTTTTTCATATTAGATGATGCTATTTGATGATTTATATTATTCATTCGATCAATTTTGTTCATATTCATTGTAGATGTATTCTCCATTTATCTTTCAAAGATCACTTTGTCGTTAAACTGAAATTGACATAAAGGCTGAATAGAACAAGTATGTTGATTTTTTTCCTATTGAAAATAAAAATTATTTGATCATACCCAAGAAGTTAAGGACATGCGTTGGAAATTCTGAATATTATTTATTTTTTCCCAGCCTTGTTTTCGAATATCATTCATTCATTCATTTATTATTATTTTCTTTATTTTGTTTTTTTTTTTTTTTGTATGCAAAGACTTGAAACATAGCAGCATTTGAAGTGTAGGTTTTGGAAGCTGTAAATTGATTTAGTTTTGTATTGGTTTTCTAATGTTAAAAATTTTTAAAACATGTTTAGATGAATGGAAATTTTGATTTGCTTTACTTTTTAGAGCACTAGATAAATTAATAGTGGATTGTTATTTCATTTACAAACAAAATGCCAATAAACCGTTTTTCAAAAAAATTAAACACGCCTAGATCATAATCATAAATGTTGTTACTATATCGTTATATTTTCATAATGCCATACATTAGTCATATTAAACATTGAAAAATTATTTTAGTTAAGTCCTGAAAAATTGAAGAATTATATTGATATTTAAAAGAGGGTGGTACTCGTTGGAACAAAAATGATGTTAACATATTATAATTATTTAAGTGATAAATGAGCATTAATGTGAACAAAGGTCAAAATTTCAAATATAGATGATAAAACTCATGATTGAATCTCGTGAAGTGTTCAGTAATGATTTCAACCAAAAAATGATATTTCAACACTTAAGTTTGCAAGTTGCAAAAATCAATTGCATAATCAAATTGTTAATGATATCTTAATAATCTAAAAGAGTGCAAAAATAGCGTAGGACATATATACAATCTTATTATATTTAATTATAAATCCCACAAGATATGATATTAATAATAATAACTGTAGTAATATCCAACAAGCACGCAGAAAAAAAAAATAGAGATGTTCAAATAAAATAGATTAACCAAGCTTTAATCTTGTAAATTAAACTATTTTTGTAACTTAACTTTTATCATCATAGCTTTAGAAGCATAGCAACAGCAATCATTCTTACTTGTTACTTATTTATTTGAGTGATGATACAGCCACAAACTCTTGTACAAACTTATTTTGTACAAACAAATGTGGCATTAATTCATTGGTTGAATGAAAATATAAAATAATATAAATAAATCATGTGGGCCAAGTGATATTTAATTTAATCAATAAATTAATGTCACATCAGTTTGTATAAAATAAGTTTGTACAAGAGTTTGTGCCTATATCATTACTCTATTTATTTACCTTAGGAAAAACTAAAGCAATTAATTTGAAAAGTAAAGAGAAAGATGAAAATAAATGCATAGATTTATTTTAAGTATAATTAAATGCTATTAATTAAAATGATTATAATGAGAATAGATATGTATAAAACTTAAAAGCTCAAGTATACATACAATCAAATTCAAAAGATTGCATGAAGTAATGAAAATGAAAAAAAAAAGTAGTTAGATTATGGACTTAAAATGTTGAAAATGATGAAGGGTTGTAATAAACAATTCTTAGTATTATGTGGTAAATTGATATTTGTTAAAATACTAAGGGGTCAATCATAATTCGCCTTATTGGTATTATTTTTATTTTCAACAAGTAATTTATTATTAGTTAAAAAAGGACCTGAAACATGTACCGGTAGTGTTGGAATATAATAAAAATAATAGGAATATAAAACCATTATCAGAGTTTAACAAGAGTTGAGGAGCATAACCTAAAAGTTCGAAGAATTTAACAAGAATCTGATAAAGTTTAACAATAAGTTGAGATCTAGAAAATGAACTTGAAATATTTAAGAAAAATATTATAAATCAATGAAAAGAATTAGAATATAGAACAAAAAAATAGTGGAAACAAGAGTGGAAGAAGTTAACCCAAAAGTTGAAATAACTTAACAAGAATTTGATAACTTTCAACGCGAAGTAGGGATTTAAAAATAAATTTGGCATTTGTACCCAAAATTTAGAATTCAATAAAAAGAGCAGAAATATTGAACCAAAAAGTGATGGAAAAATAAGTTGGAACAACTTAACGATAACTAAATAAAATTTAACAAGATATAGAGATATAAAAAATAACTCGAAATATCAACCTAAAAATTTGGAATTTAATAAGAAGAGTGGAAATATAGAATGAATAATCGGTGAAAAAATGAATTGAAACAACTTACCAAGAATTAGATAAATTTTAACAGAAAGTGGGGATCTAGAAATTGAACTTGAAATTTCCAAATAAAATGTTGGAATTCAATAAAAAGAGTAGGAACATAAAACCAAAAAGTAGTGGAAAAAAGAGTTGAAGAGGTTAACCTAAAATTCGGAAAGAGCAACCAAGAATATAATAAATCCAACAATAAGTAGAAATCAAAAAATAAACTTGAAACATTTACAAAAAATATTGAAATTAAATGAAAAGAGTAGAAATATAGAACAAAAAAATGGTGGGAATAAGAGTTGAGGAGCATAACCTAAAAGTTCAAAAAACTTAACAAGAATCTGATAAAGTTTAACAATAAGTTGAGATCTAGAAAATGAACTTGAAGTATTTAAGCAAAATATTAGAAATCAATGAAAAGAATTGGAATATAGAACCAAAAAGTAGTGGGAACAAAAGTGAAAGAAATTAACCTAAAAGTTGAAATAATATAACAAGAATTTGACAAATTCCAACGCGAAGTAGGGATTTAAAAATAAATTTTGCATATTTACCCAAAATTTGGAATTTAATTAAAACAGCAGAAATATTGAACCGAAAAGTGGTGGAAAAATAAGTTGGAACAGCTTAACGATAAATAGATTAAGTCTAATAAGATATAGAGATATAAAAAATAAACTTGAAATATCAACCTAAAAATTTGAATTTTAATAAGAAGAGTAGAAACATGGAACAAATAACCGGTGGATAAATGAATTGAAACAACTTACCAACAAATTTTATAAATTTTAATGGAAAATGGGAATCTAGAAATTGAACTTGAAATTTCCAAACAAAATGTTAGAATTCAATAAAAAGAATAGGAACATAGAACCAAAAATTAGTGGAAAAAAGAGTTGAAGAGGTTAACCTAAAATTCAGAAAGAGTAACCAAGAATCTAATAAATCCAATAATAAATAGGGATCAAAAAATAAACTTGAAACATTCACGAAAAATATTGAAATTAAATGAAAAGAGTAGAAATATAGAACAAAAAAATGATGGGAATAAGAGTTGAGGAGCATAACCTAAAAGTTCAAAAAACTTAACAAGAATCTAATAAAGTTTAACAATAAGTTGAGATCTAGAAAATGAACTTGAAATATTTAAGCAAAATATTAGAAATCAATGAAAAGAATTGGAATATAGAACCAAAAAGTAGTGGGAATAAGAGTGGAAGAAGTTAACCCAAAAGTTGAAAAAACTTAACAAGAATTTGATAAATTCTAATGCGAAGTAGGGATCTAAAAAGTAAATTTGACATATTTACTCAAAATTTGGAATTCAATAAAAAGAGAAGAAATATTGAACCGAAAAGTGGTGGAAAAATAAGTTGGAATATTTTAACAATAACTAGATAAAATTTAATAGGATATAGAGATATAAAAAATAAACTTGAAATATCAACCTAAAAATTTAGAATTTAATAAGAAAATTGGAAATATAAAACGAATAACCGGTGAAAAAATGAATTGAAACAACTTACCAAGAATTTGATAAATTTTAACAGAAAGTGGGGATCTAAAAATTTAACTTGAAATTTCTAAAAAAAATATTGGAATTCAATAAAATGAGTAGGAATATAGAACCAAAAAGTGGTGAAAAAATAAATCTAAATAATTTACCAAAAACTAGATAAAGTTTAACAAATTGTAGAGATATAAAAATAAACTTGAAATATCTACCCAAAAAGCTAGAAGTTGATGAAAAGAGTGGAAATATAGAACCTAAAGCTAGTGGGAAAATGAGTAGAAATAACTTACCAAAATTTAGATAAATCGTTACAAGAAATAGAGATGTGAAAAGTAATCTTGAAACATGTATTATAAATATTGGAATGTGACAAAATAAGTAGGAATGTAACTATTTTGTTATATATTTATATTTTTTGTACTATTTGTATCTTTAAAATTATTACAATCTTTTTCCTCATTTAATTACAATTTTATCTTTTTTTTCTATTTTTTGCATAATTTTTTAACATTAAAAACAAATAAAAATATAATTGTTATTATCTTAACCGGTTAAAAACCGGTTATACCGGTTGCATGCATGCGCTGTATCAGATACAGCGCTGTATGCTAGGTTGACTCATCACTCATGGATCCATTTGAAATCGCAGGGGAGCAAAAGGGCCTTATGTTGGACTTGAGATTGAAAGGCTAAGGGGCCAGACCGCCAGTAGGTAGACCGGTAGGAGTAATTAATTTTATTTTTAAAGTATGGTCAACAGTATTGACTTGGGGGTGATTCCTATTAATCAACCATCTTTGACTCCAGAATTAATACAAATAAATGGCAAAAATAATATAATGAAAATTAATGTGATAAAAAATTGGATTAAAAGATTTAGAACTTAAAATTCTCGACCATTTTATCTGTATGTTTTTAAAAGTAAAACATACCTTCTTCGTTGTATATCCTCGATTACTGCTGAAAGTTCCAGTTAAGAGAGTCGCACAAGTTGGGAGAAAATTAAAAACTGCATCCAGCAATATAAATAAACATCAGATCTAAACAACATAGCATCTATCTAGCTAATTAACATGTTATATAAGTTCTTGCTCTCAGTCAAATCTTTCATTTTTAGAAATAACACCATAATTCCAAATAATATCTTAATTTTTTTTCCTCCAAATGTTTATTACACTCACATATTGGATAATTAATTTAATTATTTGTTAAATTATTTATTATCCTATCGTATTATTCAATAGATATAAATGACACCTTATTTGGTAAGGTAAAAATTGGGGTAAATTTCCAAGTTTGGACTTATTCCGAGTTATAGTATTTGTATTTTTTAAAATTTTACTTAAAACATCCATACTTTTATAGCTATTGAACATGACTTTTCAATTGTAAAATAGTATTTTTGTCTATTATAAATTAAAATTCAAATAAATCTATCATGCAACAAACAAACCGTGTAAAGAAAATTAATTAGGTTTTAATTGGAAACAAATATAAAATATTAATTTTTTGAATAATTTTTGTGAATGCTTTTAATGTTTGAATTAGAATTGAAAACTTTGTATAAGGATAATTTATATGAAGATAATCTGCAAAATAAGCTTATATGTCGAATTTAAAAGAGTTATATTTGTAATCATATATTTATCAAATTTTTTTAATAAAAATTTTGTTTAAAAATTGGCACAATGGGTTTCATGAAGAAAATAAAATTAAAAGCTGCATCCAGCAATATAAAAAAAACATCAGATCTAAACAGCATAGCATCTATCGAATTAATTAACATCATATATAACTCTTTGATCTCAGTCACCACAGATGGATCTAACCATTGGATTCAATTTTGAGATCTACTATAAATTGGATTTAATGATTAGATCTAACTGTAGTACCATACAACTGTAGCACTATAATTTTATCCAAAAGGTTCATTCTTAAAAAAAAAAAATTGAAATAATAACTGTTCAGTGATATAGGAAGCAAAAGTAACGCACCGAAATGAGAGCAGCTAGTTCGCAGATGACAATCTGGTGACTTCAAGAGCATGAAAAATGATTGAACTTTTGGGAGAAAGGTCTGAAATGACATATCAGTGAGAATTGAAAGGTGGAAAGTGAAATGATGATACGCATGCTTTATCATCTATCATGAGGGGTAATTTGGTAAAACTGATTTAAAATTTAAAAAAAAAGTTTTAAAAAATTTAATAAGAAGCTTTGTGTCCAACTGCTTGTATTTCGGGCGTCTCCCGGGTTGTTGAGAGAATGAGTTTAATTAAATATAAGATTTTCATTTTTTTTTATATTTCTCTTTAGAATGAATTTAAATCTCATTCTTATTAAATTCATTCTTTTTAAATGAAAGTAAATTTTTTTGTACAAATTTTGCGTATATTTTATAACTAATGTTCAACAAATCTCTAAATAATATTATAAATATTTTTATTTAAAATCTCAATAAATTTCATAACACACAAAGAGAAATACATATATACATATATATTATAATGATCTTTAAAGTTATTAAGGGCCCGTTTGGTATTGTTTCTGAATTTGTATTTTTTGAGAATAAAAATGAAAATGAAAATGGTATTTTGCAGTTACTATATTTCGAATTTAAATATGCGTTTGGTATCATTTTTTGTATTCTGTATTTTAAAATTGAAAACAGTAATATGCGTTTGGTAGATAAAATTGAAAATGATAAAAACAGAGAATATGCGTTTGGTAATACTTTTTTAAAAATCAGTTTACTGTATCAAACGGCTAACCGTTTATTTAAAACGGCTAACCGATAATGTCCATAAAGTATGTTCTACAAACCTTTGTTAAAATGATGTTTCTAGAAATTAACGGTAAATCATTTTACGGAAAACGGTAAACCGATTATTTTCAGTTTGCTAACGTTGAACCGTTTAGTTAGAAAATTTGTTTGCAGGTCTCTGGAAATTAACGGTAAACCGTTTACGGAAAACGGTGAACCGATTATGTCCAGTTTGCCAACCTTGAACCGTTTAGTTAGAAGGGTTAAGCCAAATTTATTTTGTAGGTTTCTGGAAATTAACGGTAAACCGTTTACTGAAAACGGTTAACCGTTTTCCGTAAACGGTTTACCGTTTTCAGTAAACGGTTTACCGTTAATTTCCAGTTTGCTAACCTTGAACCGTTTAGTAAGAACGGTTAAGCCAAATTTATTTTGCAGGTCTCTGGAAATTAACGGCGAAAGGTTAGTGACTAACCGGTTATCCGTTTTAAAACAGAATGGAAGCTTTGCACAAACGGCTTTCCGGTTTTGACTAACCGGTTATCCGTTTTAAAACAGAATGGAAGCTTTGCACAAACAGCTTTCCGGTTTTGAATAACCGGTTATCCGATTGCCTTCCAGAAAAATTTCAACACAAAAATATGTAATTTGTTATCATCAAAATCAATATTAATAATCATGTAGGCTAACAAACATTAATTAAAAAAAAGTTTGACATTGTCATTTAAGTAGGCTTCTTGAACCGGTTATCCGAATGAAAAACAGAAGCTTTCCTTTAAGTATTCGGTTGACCGGATGCTTACAACCGGTTATCTGGTTGTAAAACAGAATAGTTTCAAGGGATAATTTTAGAAAATCTGTAATCTTCTTGAACTGATAAATTTCATTTACAGGCTTCACTTGTGATTTTGTTATTCTGTCTGGTTTGCATTTGAAGTTCTTAATAATGGTCAAGAACACACTAAAAGGTTAACTAGGAAAAAAAAATGAAAACAAACGGAATTTGCCTAAATTCCAGATTGTTTAACTGAATTCTATCTACCGCAAAGATTCACAAATCCCTATTTCTCTCTAATAACAAAAGTCCAATTTGCCTAAATCATTTTATCTCTAACAAAAATTTTTTTACAGTGACAGGCAATAAATTGGATATAGAAATCGAACTTGTACTTTTATTTTCTAAATTGGTTCTGTAAGGTTTGAAATAATAAAATGAACACCAGCATATATCTTTACATATATGGGCAAACCAGCAAAGGACCTGCAACATAGAAGGGATCCGAATTTCTTAACAAAGAATGACACCAAAGGACATTACATATTCTCCCAAAATAAGTGCAGAATTCAATTACAGATCCTCTCCATTACTTCTCTACCCTTGACACTATTCTGCATGAACTTTTCTACACATCGCACCTCCACCTTCTCTGCCATTGTGCAACCTAAATTCATAGACAATAATAGATCAAATTGAGATGTTACACAGGCAACAGAATTATCCGCAGCAATCTAAATCAGTCTCCTGCTTTTACATTATTGGCATGAGCATTGCACGCTTGGGTTAACACAGCAGCTCTCTTCTGATACCTACCAAAAAACAACTCACGTTAATATAACTGACAAATATCAAAAGGTTCATCAAATACAACTTTATGAGAAGAAAGAAAATAAGAATATAAATAAAAGAGACACCAGAGAGTATTACAAATGATAGCAGACTATATTTCAAATATTTCATATTTTTTGAAATGAAACATTTACTTCACAAAATAGTTTACCTGAATATCCCGGATGTGACACATAACAAAACCAAGAACCTCAACCTCTTATGGAAGACCATTGCCTCCCCTCTCTAAGCTGAAAATACAGCTTCAGTCAATATCCATGGCATAGTGATCTCTGAAACCTGCAGCGTTTCATCATAAACCTTAAAGCACATAAAAAATTTTATCGAATTACTCAACATTTCAATTATGATTCAAACAAACACAAGATGATTCAGTATTAGTATTATACAATCTGTTCTCCGTAGTAATAAATAAAAAGGAGATAAAATAATTAAATTTAAAAAAAAAAGAAGCAAAAGCAAACAAACCGCAGCAACAATCAATGAAGCAACAGCTACAAGGACAATCCATTTATCTCGACCAATTAAATTCCACATTCTACGAAGTCCATTAGAATTGCTTCTCATTGTTGGATTTTCTTGACCGTCGCTCAAATTCCACCAGCTCAAATTCCGCCGCGGTAGAGACGAAGTTGCAGCAGATCACGAACGATGCCGTGACCAGATCGACAACGATGGCGGGGGAGGTGACCAGATCGAGAACGATGAGAGGGGGAGAGACGAGATCGAGAACACCAGATCAAAACGATGAGACAGGGAGAGGCCAGATCCAAAACGATGAGAGGGGGGAGAGACCAGATCGAAAACGATGAGAGGAGAGAAAGAACAGATCGAGAACGACGACGGGGGAAGAGACCAGATCGAAGGGGGAGAGGGTTGCTGCGGGTTTTGTTTCTTAATTTATTTTTTAGTTTGGTTTGTAATATTTAGGAAACATGTTAAACACGTTTTCAGGGTTTGTAGTTATAGTATTGAATCTGAATTTATTGTTTTGTGATTTGTTTTTTGAGTTTATCCTACCGAACAGATATTGCGTTTGTATTATGAAAATAAAAATGAAATCAATGGGTAGAAAACGCTACTGAACGGGCCCTAAGTTAAAAATAAATTAAAAATAAAAAAATACATATTTTAACATACTACATGATATAATATAATATATTAAAGTGTGTAATTTATTTATTTTTTATTTTATCTTTTAATTTAACAATTTAAGATATTTTTTATTTAATTATATATATATATATATATATATATAAATTTTCTTTAAAATAAACAGTTTAAGTGAAGCAAAGGCCATTTTGAAGGCTTCTACCGACATACCATTTTGGACTGCACTAAAGTGAAAACAGTAGACTACCAATCTATTGTTTTGGGTTACAATAAAGTGAAAGGGGTCCCTCTAACTGACAGTTACAGATCATGGTTACAGTACACATCCACAGTATAATGTCAACAACCAGCTGTAAATTTCATGGACGCAAATACCCCCAATTAGTGTGTGCTAATTGCTTAGTTGTACATATATAACTCAATCGCATGTATAAGAATTTCGGCCCCTCCCTCATTGCATCAGCAAATTATCACGTATCACAATTCTGTAATTCTCTATAAATTATATTAGACTTTTGAATTATCAAAAAGCACCACGTTGTTGCAATTCTAAAGGAGTGGAAAATGATAGTTGCCCCGGGTCAAATCCCAGGTCAAACCCCGAAAATGAAACGCAGAGTTTTATAAAGCCAAAAACGACGCCGTTTTCCGTGTCAAATATTTCTCATTTCCTTCATCCATGGAGCTCCAGCCACTGCCAAATATTTCGCTCTTCCTTTCCTCCGTCGATCGAGTTCCAGCCACTTCCTTCTTCGATCGAGCTCCAGCCACAGCCATTCGCAAATTGCAATCCACAATCCGCGCCTGAAATTGCCATTCACAATCCACAACTCACAACCACCACACAGAGCACGACTCCCACAGCCATCACGCGACAGCGAGATCGAGCTCTTTATTATTTGGAGAGCAGATCTGGTTGCGAAAGTTGATTTTTAATTTGCCTGCGACCTGAGATATCTCGACTGCTCTATTTTTTTTTTTTTTTTGTGTAAGTTACTAAGCCAAAAGCTTTGCATAAGCTTCTGCCGTGGTTTTGCTAGTATGAGAAGCAAATTAAGAGACTTTTACTTGTTTATTTATATTTTTGGTAGTTGCTGCAAGTGGTTTTTCTTTTTGAATTGATTTCTTTTGACACTTGTGTTGAACAACTAAGTGTAATGTCGTGAAGAAGAGGATGATAAAATTTGAAGATTATGAATGTGCAAGTGTTTTATCCCTTTTCATAAATGTGTAATTGAAAGTTTGAACTTTATCTTCTTACTTTCTTTTTTATAAATTGCTCATGGTACAGTCTCTTTTTGCTAGTTGAAAAAACAGTTAAGGGGGTCTGTAGTTGGGAAGAAAGAGGAAACGAAAAAGAGAAGAGAAAGCAGAAGCAAATGGCTTTTTTTAAATTAAAAAATTAATTCTCAAAACGGCATCGTTTCTAAAGCTTCGGGGTTTGACCCGGGATTTGACCCGGGGTAAGTATCAGTGCTCGGCTAAAACTCTCTATAATTAGCAACCTAGTATTGTGCATGTGCCAGAAAGCACGCCAGAAGTGAAAGAGTTGAAAATTTTTAAGAGGCCACAAACATAAAATTGCGGGATAAAATGGTTATTTCTCATCCCAGTTCACCGTGGTGTTTGTGCCCAATTATGACCTGCACTGTAGATATTGATAGCAACCCAGTGTGCTTTTATTTTTTATCATTAATATTAGGGTTTTACTAACCAACGAGTGTCCTTTTTTTTTCTGACTATTGATATTAGGGTCCCGCTAAAATAATTATTTCCCGGCTATCAACTTGTACAGTAGAAATTGATAGCAACTAAGGAGGTATTTGGTTTCAAGAAAAGGAGGGAGAGAAAGGAAGGGAAAGGAGAGTAGAGGAAAGTGGAAGAGAGGAGAGGAGAGTATATTGAAATTATTTTTTAATGTTTGATTTGTTCTAAAATTATATAAAGAAATGAAATGTCTTAATTTTTATTTGGACATTTTCACTCTTTAGTGTTAAACTTTTAATATTTAGCATAAATATAATTCAAAAATTAAATAATAAATTTATATTTAATATATTATATAAATAATTAATAAAAATTTATTTTAGATAATATCATTATATTTATAATTAAACTCTATTTAAAAAGTTTATTAACATAATTTTATTTTAAAATTAGTTTAATTTAATTTATTTCTAAATAAATTATGACATAATACAAATAATTTCTTAATTAATATATTATAATTTTAAAATTTTATTTGAAAAAAAAAAATTGAGTTGCCGCCGCCGCCACCGCCGTAGGAGCCACCACGATTTGCCGCCGACCGCCGCCGGCCACCACTCCACCATGTCATTTCAACTAAAAAATTATATGAAAATACTCAGAACTTGATGATCTATGGATTGAAACAACTTATTTGGCCAAAATACTTGATGTTTGTCCGGATCTGAGATTGTTAGAAAGTTTTCTAATTTCTTTTAATCGGATTTGAGGAAGATAGATTTATTTTTTCATCTAGGTGATGGCATAATAGCGTTAATGAATAGTTGGCTGGGCGTATAAGCGCTGATCTGTGTGACAGTATAAGCGATTGTGATTATCGTATTGTTGGTCCTTTAACAGCCGAACATGTATTTATATTTTTTAAAATTAAATAAATAAAGTAATTTTATTAAATTATTTAAATCATTGCTTTAACTTTTACTAATATAAAATTAATTATCTACAATATTAAATTAATAAAATAAACATGTAAATAATAATAATTTGATAATATTAAACAAGTTAATAAAAATTGAAAGGGTAATTTTGGATGTTTTAATTTCCAATAGAGAAGGAATTTAAATTCATCACTCTTTAGGGTGGAATCTAAATTCCACATTATAATGTATATTAAATTCTAATAGAAATTAATTTCATTAAAATTATGATAAATCAAACAAAAAAAATAAATAAAAAATTTAAATTACTTCACTTTCTCCATTCCTCTCCTTCCAACCAAACACTTCTTCGGTGTCCTTTTATTTTTTACCATCAATATTAGGGTCCCCTAACCAACCGAGTATCTTTTTATTTTTTACTATTAATATTAGGTCCCGCAAACCCTAATATTAACGAGACCCAATATCTTTTTATTTTTCACATTTTTTCAATCAAATCCTCGTATCTTTAATTGTTATTTCTGAATTGGTGGATGGTTTCT
This sequence comes from Citropsis articulata, assembly GCA_030449925.1. Lineage (NCBI taxonomy): Eukaryota > Viridiplantae > Streptophyta > Magnoliopsida > Sapindales > Rutaceae > Citropsis > Citropsis articulata. The sequence goes on along the minus strand of JASUUH010000137.1, from coordinate 4,202,274 downwards.
TAATAAGAAGCTTTGTGTCCCAACTGCTTGTATTTGAGGTATCTTTCGGACTGTTGAGAGAATGAGTTTAATTAAATATAATATTTTCATTTTTTTTATATATTTCTCTTTAGAATGAATTTAAATCTCATTCTCATTAAATTAATTTTTTTAAATAAAAGTAGATTTTTATAACAAAATTTTGGTATATTTTATAATTAATGTTCAACATATCTCTAAATTATATTATAAATATTTTTATTTAAAATCTCAACAAATTTTATAACACAATATATATATATATATATATATATATATATATATTATATAGTATTATTCTAATGAGAGATCTCTAAAATTATTAAGTGAAAAATAAAATAAAAAATATATATATACACTTTAACATATTATGTAATAAAATATAATATGTTAGAATGAGTAATTTTTTTTATCTTTAAATTATTTTTTTATTTAATAATAATTATATATATATATATATATATTTTAAATAAACAATTTAAGTGAAGCAAAGGACATTTCGGAGGCTTCTACACTTTGGATTGCAATAAAGTGAAAATGGGTTACAGTGAGTTGTCAATTTCATCTTGTCGGCCAATGCATCAACTTTTTCCAGGATTATTATCACCGTCAAAAACAAATTATTGAATCACAAGTAAAAAGCAGTCTGTCTTCTTCTTGATTTCGTAATTTGGCTGTCAGAATGCAACCTATCAAGATTACGATTCCTCAATTCAAAAATAATTCTTTTTCTGATGAAATAAACGAAAATTTAACGTACAATATGCTACGAACACGCCATTCAATTAACTGTTTAATTTCAATAAAATATAGACAAAATGGGAACCACACATATATAAAAATACTATAGAGTGAAGAAAATGAATTTTTCTTGCAAGTATTTTTGGCTAATACGAAAGAATTCTGGCAGGTTAATACAAAAGTATCATAAATTTATAGTAGTACAAGAGATTTTTTTTTTTCCTTTGCTGTTAAGAGTTTTCGAGATTCAAAAAAATTGGTGAAGGATGAAGATGAGAGAGGAAAAAAATTAAGAGTAGTTTGGCATTTTGATGGGCTTTATAGAGTAAAACCTATATTTGCAAATCTAAGGGTGTTTAAAGTATATTTTAAACTATAAATAGGTACACCTAAAATTTAATAATAAAACTTTAAGAAAAAATTTGACTTGTCAAATAAAAAAAAGATTAACTTAGCCCAAAATTTTTTAATTAATCTTCGAGTTGCTAATGTAATCTCCTTTTATGAGATTCTTTAATGTTTTAACTTATCTTTGTATTTCTTACGAATGAGAATGAGAATGGAGGAATTTATGAATGGAGGAATGGGAATGCATGTTTCTAAGAAACGTAATTTGAATTTTAATAAAATATATCCCATAATTTTAGGAATAAGATGAATTTAATTCCATGGAATGAAAATATGGGAATGGGAATGAAACATAAATTTACTTTTCTATCCTTCTAATTTTTTCATATTTACTAAATTACCCTTGTTCAAATCACAAATAATTTTATTATTTTAAATGTCATTAATAATAATAATAATAATAATTATTATTATTATTAAATTTTATTAACTTTATTATTTTAGTTATTATTAATTATTATTTTTATTTTTATTAATATTATCATTATTAACAATAAAAATAATAATTAATAACAATAATTAATTTATCATTATTAAAACTAATAATAACAATAATTAATAATAACTAAAATAATAAAGTTAATAAATTTAATAAGTATAGTAATAATGTAATTTTCATTATCTAGATACATGTATAAATATTATTATAAAAATGATATTAATTAAAATAATAATAATAATAATAATAATAAATGTTAATAATGATAATATTAATAAAAATAATAAAGTTAATAAAATTTAATAATAATAATAATAATGATGATTATTAAATTTTATTAACTTTACTATTTTTATTAATATTATCATTATTAACAATAAAAAAATAATGATAAAAATAATAATTAATAACAATAATTAATTTATCATTATTAAAAATAATAATAACAATAATTAATAATAACTAAAATAATAAATTTAATAAATTTAATAATTATAGTAATAATGTAATTTCATTATCTAGATACATGTATAAATATTATTATAAAAATGATATTAAATAATAATAATAATAATAATAATAATAATATGTTAATAATGATAATATTAATAAAAATAATATTAAAAGTAATTAATAATAACTAAAATAATAAAGTTAATAAAATATAATAATAATAAATGTTAATAATGATAATATTAATAAAATAATTAATAATAACTAAAATAATAAAGTTAATAAAATTTAATAATAATAAATGTTAATAATGATAATAATGTTAATAAAAATTAATATTAATAAAAATTAATATTTATTTTTATTAATATTATCATTATTTACATTTATTATTATTAAATTTTATTCACTTTTTTGTTTTAGTTATTATTAATTATTATTTTTATTTTTATTAATATTATCATTATTAAGATTTATAATTATTATGATTAATTTTATTTTTTAATTAATATCATTTTTATAATAATATTTATACATATCTAGTTCATGAAAATCACATTATTTAATACTGTGGATATTTTAGTAAATTGATTCTCATTACCATTCCTCATTCCCATTTATTTTACCAAGTAAACACATCAACGCTAATCCAAAGACATTCATCAAATTCAAGTAATCCAAAGACATTCTCATTCTCATTTATTTTAACAAGAAACATTGTAATCTCATTCCATTCCTCATTCTCATTCCAAATTTATTTTCATTCCTACCATTCCCATTCCCCGCCATTCCCATTCTTGTAAGAAACGCACCATTAATCAATTGTTAATTATTTTCGAAGTGATGTTATGAATGAAAGTTTTACTTTCTTCTTATAAAAAATTTAGCCTATTATTAATTCTACTTGAGAGATTTTTAAGTATCGATTTTTTTTAATTTCAATTATGATTTTATATTGTTTTAAGCTCTTTTATCTTTATTGCTTTTAAATGGACTTTGTACCTTCTCTTTCATTTAATAAATTTTACCTCTCTGGAGGTTTGTTTAAAAAAAAAAAAATTAGTCCATTGTTAGCAATCCTATTGGCTGTTCAGTTTTATTATGCTCCCCAAGCAAATATGTTTCAACCTTGAATGAAATATGTCGGAAAAGGGCAACTGGCAAGTCATAAAGTTTGTCATTTTTTACTTTTAAAATAAAGGAAAAAATATGGTTTTTTTTTTGAGCTTGTTATATATCAGAATACTTGCATTACATAAATTTACAACTGTTATTAGAACAGATACTATACTGATATTTATAATCAGACATATATTATTAAGACTTATATTATTATATTAAATTCTATGAAGTACATATTCAGGATACCCCTACTCCACTCACATTTCGCGAGAAAAAAAAATATAAATATTTACTCCCCACAAATATTTTTATGGAGGCTCGAACTGCTCTCACGGCCACAGACCCTTTGTCAAAAGTATGGCATTGTTGCTATGTTACAATACATATTCTGTAACCTACACACCCAATGCATGCACCACGCCTATCCCGCATAAGAAGAAAAAGCATGAAAATACTTTTGTTTGGGAGTTGGGTAAAGCAGAATTGGTAAGCTGCAGATTCTGTAACTTAGTCTGCTCCTGTTTTTTGTAAGTCATTTTTTGATTAGATCATTTTTCTGACACGTTCTTGAATTTGGTGAATGAAGAAAAGTAAAGATCGGTAAAATATTGACAAATATTAAGATACATATATTGTATCTTTTACACACACATAAATAATATATTCATTTGTGAGAATATAAAATACAATGTATGTATCTTATTCATCGGCAACTTTTGCGTTGTCAAGTGGGCCTGGGCCTTCTCAGCTAATTACATTAAATGGGACAAATATAAAGATAACAGGCTACACAACATACACGATAGGATAGATGTCTTATCATTGCAGCTGTAAAATGTCCGCCTGGGGTAGAGATGGCCAATGGACCAGGCGGTATGTGATACGGTATAGATACAGTATGTATTTATATAATAACAGTATGTATTTATATAATACAGTACAAGACGAAAGCACGCTACGGAAAGTATGCCAAGCAAGACGGCATCGCATCAGACATCTTGGAGTGCAAAATTTGGGCGTGGGCTTTTTAAAAGACTACTTATGATTAGAGATGGAATTGGTCGTGCGACGCAAAAAAACACGTAATAAATATATTTTATTGATAAAATATCTTACAATTAAATTTTTAATATATTTTTTAGCATAGACTTTTAAAAATTAATTTAAATCTTAGTTTAAATAAATATTCTAATTGTTTATATTTATAATTTACTAAATGAATAAGTAAATATCATGATTTTAATAAATAAAATCATAATTTTATTTATGATATTTATTAAATAAATAATTTTTATTTATAATATTTAATTTTACTTATGATATTTATTTATGATATTTATTTAATTAAGTTTTATGTTTATAATGTATTAAATGAATAAGTAAATATCATAATTTTAATAAATAAAATTATAATTATCATAAATTTATAAATGATAAATAAAAAATTTTACAGGTTTAATAATAAAAAATTATTCGTAAAAAGTATTTTTCATATTAATATTAAATCATAACTTAGTTAATATTTAATAGAAATAATTTTTGTAGACCGCAGTTATGACTTATTTTAATTGTTATTTGAGGATTGTCTATTTAATTTTAATTAATTATTATTATTATCTATGGAATTAAATTTATGTATTGTTATCTTATGATTAGTTATTGTGAAATAAAATATATAGTTGTGAAATTGTGATAAAATATTAATTGCTCTCCTAATAAAAATTAATGAAATTATGAATTTTTATTATTTACGTCACACGTATTAAGCACGACACATCGCAATGGCTGACTTTAAACAAGACGCCATTTTTCTATACTTCCGCTAAACAACAAAGCATTCTAACAACTACATACGTACGACACTACCATCTAAGACCACCACCAAATTAAGAGTCACTATAAACAAACCACACTACTCAAATTCGGCCAGTGAGCCACAGACACTGGCGACAATGACCATCCTTAGCCTGGGAAAATGGAATGCAGGGTGGGAATTTGTGGAAGGCGGGAGAGTGGAAGGTTGAATGAAATTAAACAAGGGGTTACTCAAACTCCATAAAAAATAAGAGTGTGTTTGGTATTATCTTTTAAATAGTATTTTTAATTTTTTTTATAAAATAAGAATGATTAATTTTTAATAAAAATAAAAATATATTTAATTTTTAATAAAAATAAAAATAAAAATATATTTGATAGTTTATTTTAAGAACAGTACTCAAAAATAAAAAAGTGAAAATGTGTTTGATTGTTTGTTTATAAAAATAAAGATATAAAAAAAAGGTAGATAATTATTTAATAAATTTTTTTAATAGCTGCATTATTTAATGAAACCTTTATGAAAGACTACTATAATCCAATGAATATAAATATATATTTTATATTATTAAATAATTTATCTATTTAGTTATTATATTATGAAATAATTTATCTATTTAGTTATTATATTATGATGTATTATATATCATTATCAATGCATATAGGTATACAGTTATTTTAATAATTTCTTAAATTTTTTTAATTATGCAAATAAATTTTAGTTTTAAGATAATATCGATTGAGATAATTTTTAATTACTTTATAATTACCTTATTTTTATTTATATTACTTGTGAAGAAGTAATTTTTTTATTGATATATTTTGTAATCATTTTTAAATAACTACATATTAATTGAACAACGTGATAATTTACTATAATGATTATGTGACATTATATTTTATTTAAAACATTTTACATAATAATATTAAGTGTGATAACTGATTGTACTATAAGATATAGAATAAATTATTGTTGCAGTTCTTAAATATTTGTTATAATAGTTTATTTATTAAATTACTTTTTTTACTCATTGATCCACGTAAATTATTATACAATATTATAAAGTTATGATGGTAGGCCCTTAACAGAGAGTAAAAGTAAAAGAAAATGGAGAATGCTAATATAACGTTCTCTTGTTTTCTTTGTACGCACCAGAAAATGAAAATTTTTTGTTTCCAATCATTGCAGAATTTTCCACCAAAACAAGCCTACCAAACAAGTTCTTTACATTTTCTTTTAAACAAAAAACAATAGAGTGAAAATGGTACCAAACGCACTCTATAAGTAGTCAGAATATTCCGAAGTTGAGGAGTCAGTAAATGGGCCGACAAAAGCCAATTCAAAGCCCAAAAGCAAGAGATGGAAAGCAAATGCAAGAGCCCAAACGAAAAAAGGAATTATCATTGAGGGAGAAACAACGACTAAAAGAAAGTTAAATAGCCCGAGCAAAGCTCTCAACAACAAACTTTAAATTAATGCCCCTGCGGTGAAGATTCAACTGGCATGGAACAAAACAGTGCTATGGCCTTGGAGGATTTAGAAACAATTCCCGAAGATCTCATTGCGCGAGTAGAGCAGGGGAAAAACTACTCAATACTAGCTGAATTTAACCACATTGAACAGGTAAAGTGACCTAACTCTCAATCTATATGTGCTGAGCCATGGGGAAGAATCCATATATGGTGATTAGCAATTACATCTTATCACTCAATCAAATATATATAATGTGTGCATATAATTACAACATGATATTAAATTATACTATCAAACATAAATGCTTCATAGAATATATAATAGTAATAATAGTATCTATTCATAGAGCCTAGTTCACTCTCAGTTTCGATCAAGCTCTTGTGGGTTTCTAAAAACATGAATTTCTCGTAAAACATAAGATTAAAAAATTAACTATCATAATTAATATAAAACCCATGAAAACTGTAATATAACTATTCGAACTTTCTATATCTATTGTCCTCTAGTTCACTAGATATCAATATAACTGGCTAGTTTCATTTCCTTAAAGTTTTTTCTCAATTTCTCTTTTCAACTTCTTTTTGACTCTCGGCTTCTTAGTCTCCTTTCTACTTTTCCTTCCTTTTTCTATTTTGCTTCGCTCTTGGCTTCTTTGTTTTCTTTTATTTCTTTTCTTTTTCTTTTTCTTTTCCTTTTCTTTTCTTTCTTTCTCCTAATTTCTTTTTCTTCTCTCTGTTTTGCTTTTGATTTCGGCTTCTCAAAAAATATGAAAAATGAAGTGTGTGTGTATATATTTATATATATTCACGAATAAAGCAAAAAAGAAAGAGGCGTCAAGCACGAGGTGGCAAGTGAAGCAACAGAAGCAAAATAGTGAAACATGCATGCGATCTCGAGGAATCAAGCAGCTACCTATTTCTTATTTATGAAGCCATGTGTGGCTTCATTTGGTGGCTTCATGTGTTCATCTAATTAATATTTAGATCAACAATGAGAAAATCAATTTTGAATTTTTTTTTATCAAAGTATGTGTTTTATTTTTTATTTTTAAAAATAAAATAAAAAAAGTAATATAATTTTTTTTTTATATATTTAATTTGGCCCTTCTTCTTCATCTCCTTCTTTCTCTTTTTTTGGGTACTACTTATGAAACATTATCATGTTATCATTGTACTATTTATGAGATAAAGTTTGAGTAACTTAAATAGTTTAAACTAGGATATTTTTTAAATTTTAAAGAGTATAGAAAGTAGAACTTAATTTTTATCATTGTACTATTTATGAGATAAAGTTTGAGTAACTTAAATAGTTTAAACTAGGATATTTTTAAATTTTAAAGAGTATAGAAAGTAGAACTTAATTTTTCTATAAATTGTGTATGAGTCTATAGAGTAGTGGAATGTTCAAAGTAATATTTAGAGTTTAAATAACCCTATTAATAATTGAATGATTTGTGAAATAAAAAATGATTGAAATGCTTTGAGAAAAAAAAAGAAAAAAGGAACTTAAATACCATTAAAAAAAAACATAGCTTAGTACGTAAAATGCTCTTTCAAATGCACATTCCACATTAACATTAATGGATATTCAAGACTGGAACAACTAATTAATTAAGAATTCGGCACCTCAATTCTTATTTATCTATTTATTAATTTCACAAATAAAAAAAATTACATGTCACAATTGTTTTGAACAATTATCTATATATAAATAGTAACCTTGTTAGATATTCTAAAACTAAACATAAATTTCGATTAAGTCATTATATATTCACTAATTCATCTGGGGGTGCCATTTAATAGGAGATAATAAAAAATTTTGATGTAAATACAAAAGATTTAGAATTTGAAACGAAAATTGGTTTGCCATTACAATAAATAATAAAAAAAAATTCACAAAAAATTCTCGATGGGTTGGGCTCCAGAGCAAGCACCGATTCTCCGAACAAAATAATTATTAAAAGCACTTGTAGGCTTGAAGCATAAAAGCAAAGTCTTATTTGTGAAAATGAGTTTCCAGTTTCCACAAGCCAAGAACAGTGCGTGGCTGTCAAAAGGTACGGGGTACTAGAGAATGGGAAACACACATTTGCAGCCACTCATTTATGAGTTAATGAAGCCTCACTTCCTAAAATCTCAAAATATCCAATACTTTCGCAAACTTAAAAAATAAAAATTATTGCGGTCACCACACTTTCTTCGCCGTCTATAAAACATTTTGAAGTTCCTCAATACAAAATGCGTGCTACTACTAAATTGACCCAATTAATGCCCATCGAAAAGGCCATCAATTTAGCCAGCAATTTTGTCAAAATTTCAACAATTGAAGAAACAACAATCAAAAATCGAACAGGTGAATTTTGAAGTTGAATAAATCATGAGATACATACAACAAAGCCTTGAAACTTTAGTCTTCACAATTTGTATAGAACAAAGCTTGTTGGCTTCTTGTGCGAACTGAACACGCTGAACAAACTTTTTGTTTGGATTTTTGGAGATTTTTAAAGTCATTTATGTTCGCTGCCATCTTTTTCTTCGCTGGTGTCTTCATCGGCATCTCTCTCTTGGCTGGCATCTGCCTCGTCTGTAGTTTGCGGTGCCTATATATCCAACCAATAAATTGGGCATTAAATACGAATGATGAATAAAATGATTAAAAAAATAGAGAAAATTATAACACATATATATATATATGTTAAAAGAGAAATTTTGATTTTAGGATAGATCAATTAGCTATCACAAACGAAAACATGAACCAACTATGTACAGAGTCAATTAAATAAAGTTCTCAAGAGTTGACCTGTGCTCCAGAATTCTTGGAATCATCTATCTCCTTCTGAATTTCCACGAAGCTTGGGACAATTATGAAAAGCTTGGGACAATTATGAACACATACAAAGGATGCATATGGAAATAGGATCTGATAACCCGCAGGCCAAAAGTTGGTGAGGTTTGGTAAATCACTCAGTTTCAACTTCCAAAGTTCATTCAGAACAATTTCATTGTAGTCCGTGACGTCTGCTCCATCTTTATGCCAGAATACTTCTTCCAATTCATCATTAGCTTCTATGAATATATACCTCAATTTTTGAAGACTTGGAGCTACGCTGATATGAAATAGATGCTTTAGTTTGGGGCAATAAACGACATGCATCCTTCTGAGTTTTGGGAAACATACAGGTTGGAGATGATCCTCATCCTCATCCTCATCCTCATCAATGATTTGCTCTAATTCCGAGCAATCCCAAATTTCCAACTCCTCCAATTGCAACAGATTTCGAGCAAGTGTTGATGAGAGGAGACGTTTCAGCTTAGTGCACCCGTCCACTCTTAAATAGGTAAGACTTTGCAGGCTAAAAGTATGCGTGGGACCTTCATGATATAATACTTGCAGTTCTTGAAGGACTTCCAATTTCAACGTCTTCAAACACGGCAATATTTTGTTTTCTTGTCCCTCAGAGATAATAGCTTCCCCTTGAAATACCACTTGTACTTCAAGTTGGCCAATGTACAAATATTCCAAATTTTTTAAGCCGTGCTTCAACAGTGCTGGAATCGTGTCACTCAAATGGGAACAATTGTCCACAGCTAGAGTATTTAAGTTCTGAGACAAATAAATAAATAACTAGATGCAATTAAAATTTGTTAGCAGTTAGGATTGTAAAATTGACAATTAAGCGACAAATACCTAAAAAACAAATTCCCTACAAAAATATAATACTACAAATGTAAACTTATAAAATAATTATACTCTGTGAAAGTAAGAAATTTAAAAAAAAGAAAAAGAAATTCGTTGAAAGAGATCATGTGAAGTGATATAGTAGTGACGTCGGTTTGTTTGAGAAAAATTAGTATTTTATTTCTATGGGTAAATTAATGAATTGAATTTGACTAATAATATATATACTTTGCAAGTGCTTGCATCCAGTTTTTTTATAAAGTAAAAAAAATATGACTTTTATTTGAAGAATGAATTTTAGGCCCTAAAATGAAGAAATTTGCTCAAGATACTGAATCATTATTATTATTATCACCATTACCACCATCATCTTAACCTCAACATGGCCAAATCCAAGGTGATATGAACGACTGATCACAAAAGTTATTGATAAACTATCATTTTGAGTAAAATTGAAGAAAAAGTAAGGAAAAAACAGAAAAACAAACGAACATACCTCTCCAAAATACTGCAAATTGGCTTCAAGTTCAGTACTGTTGATGGTCAATTTAGGACATTTGTTTAGGTCTAACTCCTCCAATGCCGGCCAAGTTGAATAATAATTTTCTGAACCGAAGCTCATGAGTTCGGGGAGATCTTCAAATCTTAATTCTCTCAACAAAGGAAGGGCGAGTGTCGTATTTCCATCTCCGACACTTATTTCCGCTACATCGTGATCAAACTTTGCTTCGACAATACATTCTAGTCTCTCGCATTGCCTCACTTTGAGACTTTTAAGCTGCTCCAGACTTCGAGCTTGTGACAATGTCAAGATATATGTCAAACTGTTGCACCGTGCCACACTTAATTCTGTAAGAGATTGGAGCTTGAGTATTGTATTTCCACCTACTGCACTTATTTCCCCTTCATTATGATCAAACTTTGCTTCGATGATACATTCCAGTCTCTCACACATACTCACTTTGAGACTTTTAAGCTGCTCCAAACTTCGAGCTTGTGACAACGTGAAGATATATGTCAAATTGTTGCACCGTGACACACTTAATTCTGTAAGAGATTGGAGCTTGAGTATTGTATTTCCACCTACTGCACTTATTTCCCCTTCATTATGATCAAACTTTGCTTCGACAATACATTCCAGCCTCTCACAATCACTCACTTCGAGACTTTTAAGCTGCTCCAAACTTCGAGCTTGTGACAACGTGAAGATATATGTCAAACTGTTGCACCATGACACACTTAATTCTGTAAGAGATTGGAGCTTGAGTATTGTATTTCCACCTACTGCACTTATTTCCCCTTCATTATGATTAAACTTTGCTTCGATGATACATTCCAGTCTCTCACACATACTCACTTTGAGACTTTTAAGCTGCTCCAAACTTCGAGCTTGTGACAACGTGAAGATATGTGTCAAATTGTTGCACCGTGACACCCTTAATTCTGTAAGAGATTGGAGCTTGAGTATTGTATTTCCACCTACTGCACTTATTTCCCCTTCATTATGATCAAACTTTGCTTCGACAATACATTCCAGCCTCTCACAATCACTCACTTCGAGACTTTTAAGCTGCTCCAAACTTCGAGCTTGTGACAACGTGAAGATATGTGTCAAATTGTTGCACCGTGACACCCTTAATTCTGTAAGAGATTGGAGCTTGAGTATTGTATTTCCACCTACTGCACTTATTTCCCCTTCATTATGATCAAACTTTGCTTCGACAATACATTTCAGCCTCTCACAATCACTCACTTCGAGACTTTTAAGCTGCTCCAAACTTCGAGCTTGTGACAACGTGAAGATATATGTCAAACTGTTGCACCGTGACACACTTAATTCTGTAAGAGATTGGAGCTTGAGTATTGTATTTCCACCTACTGCACTTATTTCCCCTTCATTATGATCAAACTTTGCTTCGACAATACATTTCAGCCTCTCACAATCACTCACTTCGAGACTTTTAAGCTGCTCCAAACTTCGAGCTTGTGACAACGTGAAGATATATGTCAAACTGTTGCACCGTGACACACTTAATTCTGTAAGAGATTGGAGCTTGAGTATTGTATTTCCACCTACTACACTTATTTCCCCTTCATTATGATCAAACTTTGCTTCGATGATACATTCCAGTCTCTCACACATACTCACTTTGAGACTTTTAAGCTGCTCCAAACTTCGAGCTTGTGACAACGTGAAGATATATGTCAAATTGTTGCACCGTGACACACTTAATTCTGTAAGAGATTGGAGGCTGATCACATGTTGGGCGGGCGCCTTCCATATCCACTTCAGTTCTGGTAATTGCCACATATATAATCCTGCTAATTTTGAGAGCATCACACGATTCCCACTCTTTCCATGCGGCGGCTTAGAGGCATCCATTATGCATTCTAAATCTTCGCAATCCCAGACGTCAAGAAAAGTCAACTCATTTAATCCCCTTTCATCTATGCTTGGCACAATATTATGACAACCTCTTACCCCATGTAGATAAAGATTTTCCAATTCTGGATACAATGCTGAAAAAATAACTAGCGCTGGCGCTGCTTTAGGATGGTTATTCTCAATGTATAAGCACCTTCTCCCTCTACCAACGTTGCCAGCTGTATTGATGTCATACCTTTGTAATTTCAGAAATGAAAAGTCTTTTGGAAGATATACAACGGATCCGTCGGGTTGGGAGTTCAACTCAGCACACCTAGCGTAACTTTCATCTGAACTCATCCCTTCAACCACCCAATTTTTTATCAGACCATAAAATTCTTCTAATTGAAGAAATTTATTTATCGTAATGGGAGAAATGGAGCAAGTATCAAAATACAGAAGTTTCAATCTACTAAGTTCATCCCCCAATTCATCTGGAATTTCAATGGGAGACTTCTTGAGGTAAAGTATTTGAAGTCTCTTAAACTTTCCAAGGAAAGACGCGCCACTCACCTCACATTGAATCAACTGCAGAACCTGAAGGTTGGTGAGGATATGAAGTGATTTAAGTGAAAGAACACAACCTATTATAGTAACAACTTTCAATGCTGGCATCTCTTTAAAAAAATGTTCCGGAACTTGCAATTTGTTGTCATATGCAGTATTCTCCAATCGCAAAATATGAAGGTTAGGGCATACCAAACCACTAGGAAGCTCTTCTTTTTCATTTCCCACCAAAGAGATTCCTCTGTATTGTTCTAGGCTTTCTTCCACTGCCCGTTCCGCCAATCCAATGCCATCTTTACTAGTAAAAAATTTCTTCTCCACTGAGCCTATCCATAAGGCTACATCGCGAACTACGTCATGCATTTTCACAAATCTGTCATCATCGGTGTCTAACAGCAATGAAGAATCTTTAAGTCCTTTAATCGTTCCATGCAGTAGGCTTCTGGCTTTTTCGATTGACTCAGCTTGATACCAAACCAACCCCACTGCATATCCAAGCAAATCCTCCTCCAGTTTTATCTCATAATCTTCTGGAAACAGCGAACACAACAAGAAGCATGACCTGGAATCCTCACCATTCAAATAATCATAACTAAATTTGAGACAATCAGAACGCCCTGGGAATCCTTATCAATACCTTCTATCTTATCGAGTTTTGCATTTTGTAGTTTATCTAGTGCTACATTCCATTCATCAGCGGTTCTTCCTTTTAGTGCACTTCCAACAGCTTTAATAGCTAAAGGCAGCCCCTTACATTCATCAGCAACTCGTTTTGAAATATCAGTCAAGGTTTTATCAGCAACATCAATGCCAGCATGCTTTCTTAGTAAATCCAATCCTTCTGCTTGGTCTAGAGCATCTAGTTTAATCCGTTTGTCACAACCCATGCGACGACAAACTTGCTGCAGGCGAGTAGTTAGAAGGATTTTGCAGCAATTGTCTCGATCACCAGCGGGAATACCTACTGTCTCCAAGTCAAGCTCTTTCCAGACATCATCAAGGATTATGAGTATCTTGCCGCTTCTACTCTCAGAGAACATCATGCGCAATCGGTCTGCTCTATCTTCTTCATCTTTTTCCGTTAATGCCCAACCTAATGACTTTACCAGCTCACTTTGAACATTTATTATGTTTGGATCCTGAGATACAGTGGCTATCCCCACCTTATTAAAAACCTTTTTCTGCCGAAGTTGATTGCCCACAAATTTTGCCAGGGTTGTCTTTCCTACACCACCGAGACCGTGCAATCCCACCATCTTTGTGCTGTCTTTTTTCAGTGCTTCAATGATCTGATTGCAAGCCGATTCTGTAGTCTCGAAAGAAGAAAAAAATCTCGGTACAGGCAATTCTTTGTCTGATGGAAGAGGTTTAGGACGGGCAACTGTGCTGAATTTGCTGCGGTCTTGTAGCAGATTGGACAGCTTGCTAGTCCTTTTTGATGCTTTTCTACCCAGCCAATATCGCCAACCCCAATTAGGACACCATCCATTAAGACAACTCTTCTTTTCATTTATCTTTGCTTTCAAATTTCTAACATCGTCCATTTCTTTGTCTACATCCTCCAGCCATGTCTCGACATCTTTCCCGACTACTATAGCGCGGTGTATTTGTCGTTCTTGTTCGACTCTTTCATTGATGCCGTCTTTTTCCTCCTTCAAATTAGTTTCTTTTTCCTCAAGTTCTTTAACAATGCTGTTGAAACAGAACAGATAGCGAGCTTGTTTTACGGTGGCATCCACCAATAATTCTCCAAGCTTTGATGCAATACCTGCTAAAATTTCCATGCTATTTATCTGCAATTAACAAAGTTGATCTCAGTACGCTATAAGCAAAACAACAAGGCTTGGTCACAAGATCGAAGGTTAATGTTTAATTACTTTTTTCTGTTTATTAGCGCCAACTTCGAAAAATAAGAACGAAATAATGCAAGCACCGATCTTTAAGTAGACTTCAGCTGCAAAACAGAGGAGAAAAACTTAGGTAAACGTGATGCATGGTGGATTATATTGAAAATAGATTACTTTAGAAACTTTTAAATAACAATAATAAGCATCAAATTTAATAGAATTTATATAAGCCTCAGAGTTCGTTGTGCTTCACGGAGCCTAATGTTTTCAAGTAATGGGTTCAAAACTTGGAGGAGGCTAGGGTCGAAAAAAATAAATTTGAGCTTTGTCCATCCTTTGCTTGCTTTTTTTTTTTTTTTATTTATTTTAAATGAGCTCGTTGTGAATTGCGAGTGAGGACAAGTAGATTCATGAGGGAATATGGTAGGAGTAATGAAAACTGAACAAGAGTATTAGAGATTAGAAGACTTCAACATCCTCTGCACGTGCACTCATGATAAAATTTGAAGGGTTTCAAGATTATTACCCCTTTGTTCTTTAATCAATATTCTAATAAAATAATAACATAATTCTCAAATAATATCTTTTTTTTTTCTTCAAGTGTTCATGATACGCACCTATTGGATAATTGATTTAATCATTTGTTAAATTATTTATTACACTATCTTATTATATATCCAATGGATATAAATGACACTTTATTTGGGGTGGCAAAAATTAGGGTAAATTAAATAATTTGTATAAAGATAATTTGAGGTTTATATAGTTTATATAAAGATAATCTGCAAAATAAGTTTATATGTCAATTTCAAAAGAGCGCTATTTGTAATCATAAATTTCTCAATTTTTTTTAATAAAGATTTTGTTTAAAAATTGGCCAACTGGGTTTCATGAGGAGAATAGAGGAGCATGAACGGCGACACTTTTAGTTTTTATTGTTGTTGTACATGTTGTTGTACAAATGAAATTTCAGAAGATGTATTAAATGGATCCATTTGAAATCGCAGTGGAGCAAAAGGGAATCACGTTGGACTTGAGATTGAAAGGCTAAGGGGCGGGACGGCCAGTAGGTAGACCGGTAGGAAAAATTAATTTTATTTTTAAAGTATGGTCAACAGTAATGACTTGGAGGTGATTCCCATTAATCAACCATCTTTACTTAAGAATTAATACAAACAAATGGCAAGAATAATATAATGAAAATTAATGTAATAAAATTGCATAGAACTTAAAATTCTCGACCATTTTATCTGTATGTTTTTAATTCAACGTGCAAAATTGGCATAAAACAAACTAGTACAGCCATTAAAAGTAAAACAAACATCAAGATAAGAGCCTATGAAACAATAATATCTCATACCTTCTTCCCTCTATATCCTCAATTACTCCTGAAAGTCTCACAAGTTGGGAGAAAAATAAAAGCTGCATCCAGCAATATAAATAAACATCAGATCTACACGAACATAGCATATATCTAGCTAATTAACATCATATATGTCTTGTTCTCAGTCAGATCTTTCATTCTTAGATTACAAAAACAAATTGAAATAATAACTGTAAGCCATATAGGAAGCAAAAGTAACACACCGAAATGAGAGCAGCTATTCACAGATGATAGATCTGGTGACTTCAAGAAAAGAAATGAGAGCGGCAAATTCAAGACGACAGATCTGGTGACTGTAAGAGCATGAAAAATGACTGAACTCTGGTAGAACGGTCTGAGTCGTGTTTCACAAGTTGCTTTTGACTTCGTGGCTTCGCTTTTATTTCTTATTATTGTTTTTTTAATGATGAGGGGTAACTTGGTAAAACTTATTTAAAATTAAAAAAGTTTAAAAAAATTTTAAAAAGAAGCTGTGTCTATCTGCTTGTATTTGGCCCTTTGGGGTATTTTCGGGTTGTTGAGAGTGAGTTTAATTAAATATAAGATTTTTATTTTTTTTATTATATATTTCTCTTCCTGATGAATTTAAATCTCATTCTTATTAGACTCATTCTTTTTAAATGAAAGTAAATTTTTCTCCACAAATTTGAGAAATATTTCAAAATTAATGTTCAACTTATTTCTAAATTATAATATAAATATTTTTATTTAAAATCTGAACAGATTTCATAACACATAACACACAAAGAGAAATACATATGCATATGTTGAATGTTCTAATGATGGATTTCTAAAGTTATCAAGTTAAAAAATAAATAAAAAATAAAAAATATATACTTTAACATATTATATAATAAAATATAATATATTACAATTAGTATTATATTTATTTTTTATTTTATTTTTTAACTTAATAACTTAAGATATATTTCATTTAATAATGATAATATATATATATATATATATATATATATATATATATATATATATATGTATAATGTTTTAAAAATACATCTGATCCCACATCGATCACACATCGGTGTGAGTTATAAGTAGTATATAGAGGATACCGTTAGTCGGCAATTGCCTAACGTGTAGTTATGCTACAGTAATTCTTATCAATTCATTAATAAAAAAGAAAGTGAACCTTAATGGTGTGGCGTCTTCCATCCAGAATTTGGTGGGCTAAGTCTGTCTGAGCCGAGGGATGGACTGATCCTTCGAGATCCCACATCGATTTGTGTTTTAGTGTGTGTGAGTTATAAGTACCGTTAGTCGAATTGCTCAACGGTCGCTGTACATGTTGATTCTTATCAATTCATTAATAAAAAAAAAAGTGAAGCAAAGGACATTTTGCAGGCTTTGCTAGACTACCAATTTATCATTTTGGGTTGCAATAAAGTGACAACAGTAGACTATCGATCTACTGTTTTGGGTTGTAATAGAGTGAAAATGGATTACTTTCAAAAAAGAAAAGGTGACAGTAACTTGTCCATTTCGTCTTGTCGGCCAACACATCAATTTTTTGCTGGATTATTATCACCGGCAAAAATAAATTATTGAACCGGATGAAAGTTGTGATAAGAATACATAGTCACGGTGAATGCGAATCACATCGCTCACCGTGATCGCATGTACGCCATACCGATCGCAACTTGGGGCCCTATCAATGAACCACAAGCAAAAGCAACTGCTCGCCTTGATTCCGTAATTTGGCTGTCAAACTGCAATCTATAAAGACTACGATAGTACGATACCTCGATTCAAAAAAATGCTTTTTCTGATTCCATGATATATCTCCTTCGACAGTCACCACATACGGCTCAGCAGACGTAATTACGCCTTTGCTTTCCAATTAGTTAACAATTTTCTCTCTCTCTTTACTCTCTTTCAACTTAAGGCACGCCAAAGGGCCTGTGGTCCGATGGTTGAGTCGCTGCCCTCACAAGCGTGAGGGTAGCAGTTCAAGCCCCCACAAAAGTATTGTAGGGGCTACATGTTTATAATTTCCTCTCCCTCATAAAATATGAGTAGAGTAGGGGTGTCCCTCCCCTGTGAGGGTCATTTGTCTGGGCATGTACTTTATAGAATTCAAATGTAATAATATAAGTCCCAGTAATATATGTCTGATTGTAAATATCAGTATAGTGTTTGCTTTAATAACAGTTGTAAAATCTGTGTAATGCAAGTATTCTGGTGTATAACCAGTTCAAAAAAAAAAAACTTAAGGCACGTAACTAAACAGGCTATTAGCATATGCGACCATGTATTTAACAATCTTAAATGAAGATATTGATCTTTTTTTTCAGTTTAATAGCCGCTTCAAAGGCGGGCATTGAATTGGGGATTTGTTATCCAAATACCAAAAATTCCCACGTTGTGTCAGACAGTTTTTAGTTCTAAAGCTGAGGGCGCAAAGACTTCTAAACAATAAGACAATTGGGTTTTGAGTTTCTAATCTTAATAAATTTTGTTCTAATGTATAAGTTATGAAATTTCTGAAACATCACTGCAGCTACAAGTTTTTATGTGTCAGTGAACTGGGGAAGCTAATGATCTACCTATAGAAGACTTTTGTTGTCCCTACCGTTCCAGAAAGACAAATAAGCAGAGGAACTACTACTGTACCAATTTCATCTAAGATGGAAAAAAGAATTGAATTTCTTACACAAGTGACAAGGCACATCATGATTTGATGATATAATCTACCCCTTTAAGGTTTAAAGCAGCTTTTTTGCATGTCAAGAAATGAAATCAGCCAGCAAGACCTATAAACAAGTTGAGAGACAAAGTTACAATAAAATTCAATCTTGATTACAAATCCATTAAAATTAAAAAACATTAGAAACATGGAGAACATTACAATTCAAGTTCGATCATCAGAGATAATAGTCTGCAAAGGCTATGCTACAAGATACAATATCATTGCAATGTTAGACATTTTAAAAGTAATAAGAAATGGAACCAAGGGGTAAATCGAACCAAAAGAAAATTAGTTGACAAGCCACGTTAAGTTCCCACACAGTCAACTAATTAAGTTAATAATTAAAGTGAATCAAATCTCTTCTTCAAACAGAAGGCAATCACGCCAAGATCGAAAATCACAAAATCATAATATGACAAGATGATTTCAAAAGCTCAAACCCCTCAACTAATATTGGAGAACAAATGCCTGTGGCTTTGTGACGACATAGTTAATTATTGAAGTTGAGGAGGCATATTTAACATGTGACAATCAAAACTCGTGTGATCAAAATTATAATTCAATGCTTACCCTTCATATGACAATCAAAACGTTTACATACAAGCGCATGTCCATATCTATTCAGCAACCACAGATTACCCAAAAAGGCTGGCTTTAGAGAATTTCATGTCTCTTTTTATGTTGCAACTTCAATATTCGAAGAAGCATGAAAAGCTTTAAATTTTATTTCATCTTTAATTCTTAAATTTCAATAATAATAAAAAGGATTCTAAAAAGAATTAAAAATAAAACCTAAAGAAATAGTCAAGAAGATATCATTTTTATTTTCATTAGAATCATTACAAAAATAAACAAACAAAAAAAAGAACATACTATTTTAAAATAGAATATTTAGAATAGTATCACATAAAAAGTGGAGATGATAATTGCTGATCATATAATTATGTTTTTTGAATTTCAAAAGACTAATTTTTTTCTTTTTTAAATGAATCAATGAATGTAATTTTTTTTCTTTTTTGGGTGGAGAGGGGAGTAAGAAATTTTTTTCCAGCTATTTTTGGATTATGAGGTTTTTAATGAAATTAAAAGGAACATTAAAACTCAAAGATTCTAATGTTAAATGGTTAACTTTTTCTAGGAACTAAAAAGGTAAAATTTTAATTTTTTTCTTGGAAAGGCTAATAATGAAGGAATTAATGGTTCGACAATATTATTAATCATATCTTTTTAACACTAAGGTTACTAAATATAGATTTTCAATAAAAAATAATTCTTAACTATATGAAATGAGTAGTTTAAAAAAAGATCTTCTTTTATTAGAGAATTATTAAAAAAATACAAAGTAAAGGTATTTTTTAAAATATAGGGTCTTAAGAGATTGTCTCATTCGCCTATACTTAAAGTTACCCTTACAATGATGGGATTTTTATTGTTTTTTGACAACTTCACAACCCATTTTCCTTCTTATCTATACACTCAGCCCTAAAGCTGGAGGAGGAGAAAATGTGGAGAAATGATTGGGACAAAGTTTTTTAGAGGGTTTTAAAGAGATTAATGGTTTTGTTTGAATGAGAGATTTGACCTACTTCTTAATATGAACGATTACTAGTTAGCGGATAACAATATCAGAATAGTTAAATCTATCTATTATTAATAGATATCTTTAGAGATGGCCAATGGGCTAAGAGGCAGGTGTTCGTACAACACAGTAGATACGAACCCATTTTGATAGGGTACAAGGTATGGTATAGCACACATGCGGGCTGGGCTGAGCTGAGCTAATAATTTTAGGCACATAGTCCTTAAAAGTACGACACGATTGGAGATAGGCTAAAGAACGACATATGAAAAATTTCACTATAAGTATGTTTCATTGGTAAGCTAGCATACAAGCCAAAGTATATTAAAGTAAAATTTTTTAATGAAAGTAAAATTAAAATATTATAATTTTATAAATAACTTGAAATTGAATCTATTAAAGTATTCTATTAGCATAAGTTTTTTTTCAAATTCATTTAATTCTTAGTTTAAAAAAAGACTCTAATTTTTTATGTTTATAATTTATTAAATAAATATATGATATCATGATTTTAATAAATAAAATTATAAATATGATGATTTTATAAATATATGTATTAATGTTATTGTGGATTATGATTTATAACTCTGTGTAAGTCTAAGTTAACAATTAACTTAACCCCTAAGAAAACTTTATTATTGTTGTTTTTTTTTTTTTTTGAAAGGATTATTGTTGTTATTATTATTACTACTACTGTTATTGTTGTTGTTGTTGTTGTTAAATATTAGAAAGAATTTTAATACCATAAGGTCTAATTTAGTAGTTAACATTATATTCTCTCAATTATAATAGTAAATTATTATTGAATATAAACTTGAGTTTTGAACTTTTAATTCTATTGAATTTGACTAAAGGCACGCGGACTGAAAAAAAATATATGGACAAAAAAATATATGGACTTGAAAAAAATATCCTACTACTTTAGCATGCCCTTCTAAAAAAAGAAAAAAATTGTTGTGCCTTTTTTCGGGCTCGACATAAATGAACTTGGCAAGTGTGTTGTGTTAAGCCTAAGAAAAACATATTAGGCACCGCGCAAATCACAATATGGGTCATGCTATGCCAATCTACGAGCCCTCATGAGGCGTCCTTCGACCGATCGTGCGTGCTGGCCGGTTAGCCATCTCTAAATATCTTACACAAGTGGGTTCCTAACTCATATTTATCAACAGTGAGTGAGTATATCCAAACCTCGTGCCTAAAATGGTTGCATCCATTAAATTATCTTATAAAAAATGATCGGCATGCAATTACAAACCCTGTCACAGATTAATTTGCTCATTAGTTATTTCTCTACACGTAAAGAATAATGAATAGACAACTTAATTAAGGTAGTACGTGTTACAATTTAAACGTATCATTGCCAGTCACTACCGGTCACAAGATATATATATATAACAAATTGGTAGCATGCACACAATGGGGTCTAAGTAATTAATCAATTGGTGTAAAATTTGTATCTCCTACATATATAAATCATCTGCATAATGGCACAAGACAACTAGACAAGTGCTTTATCTTGCTGCAGTTGTGAACAGCCTCCATTTGCTTCTTGATTGCGGGATAGCTTGATCACTAGAAACTGCTTTTTGAACTGCTTTTTGAATGAAGGAATTAGTTAAATTGCCATTTTGGAAAGATGGTGATACTGGCATTCTTTCCATTTTAGCAGCTTGACCTCGATTTTGTACCAAATGCTCACCTTGTCACCTTGACTTCTTCTTCTTAGCCTCGACAATAATAAAAAATAATTAAATTTGCTTCCTATTGCAATATAAAATTAAAAAATACCTACAATTTTTGTGTTTTTTTCCACTTATTTTTCTACGGTTTTCATAATATCTCGTTAGTCTGCTACTCTTGATGTCAAAGCTTTTTTGGCTCTTACTGAGAAAAATGGTGGCAAAATATATTAGAAAATATTGTTAAATTACCTGATCAGAGTGAGGCAGTGAAGCTGGGGGAGAAGAGAAGTACCGCAAAATCTCAAAAAACCTTGTTTGCCCATAAATGGCAGCATTCTCCCAAAACAGAAGACCTATTTCCCTGGCCTTAATTCTCAGCTTTAACAAATTAAGATCAATTTCTTTCCCATGTTTTGTAACATAAGGCCGCAATAAAACATTATAAACATAAGTTGTCCCCTGAACATATTAAAAGTTGAAACTTTTAAAATAATTTCAATCAGAAATTTTATAGACTGAAAAAGATGATGAATTGATGCAGATTTATTACTTTTGTATTGGGATACCAAAGATATATGAAGAATGCCAACTTAGCTTCACTGTACATCGGCAACCTTCAAGATACAGACATCAATTAGTAGATGAAAGTTAACACGCAACACTGTCACGTGACGTTGCACTTAATAGTGTTCTTATTCGTAAAAATATACATACCATGAAATAAAGGTATCACCCACCGTCTCACCAACTGTGAACAGAGCAACCAAAACCCTAAAATTGCAATACAATCCGGACGTCCAGACATGAATATGACTCATTATAAGGAATTAATTATTATGTATCATACTAATACTTAGTTAATGGTGTAAGCATTGATCCATACCAATATCGGCACCAAAACAAGAGTTGTTTAATTTCTGGCTTGTTCTTCTCTACCGCTTTAAAGCACTCGTATGCAGGGTAAGCATAACCAAAAATCATTCTGTGGGGGAAAAAGAATTGCTATCAATAAACCATTAACTTTAATTAATCTTTCTGATAATTAAAGAAAAAATAAAAGGCAAATAAAAGAAATTTTGAATTTCTGATTAATTGTTTGTTGCGTACAGAATGGGTCTTGAAAGAAAAGATCCCATCATCTCTTTCTTGATATTCCTTTGATTTTTTCACAATAATACAACAAAAAAAAAGCATAATAAAAGTAATAATAAAATATAGAGTTGCTTAGGGCCCGTTTGGTATTGTTTTTAGATTTGTATTTTTTGAGAATAAAAATGAAAATGAAAATGGTGTTTTGTAGTCACTATATTTCGGATTTAAATATGCGTTTGGTATCATTTTCTGTATTCTGTATTTTAAAACTGAAAACAGTAATATGCGTTTGGTAGATAAAATTGAAAATGATAAAAACAGAGAATATGCGTTTGGTAAAACTTTTTTCAAAAACAGTTCACTGTAGCAAACGGCTAACCGTTTATTTAAAACGGCTAACCGATAATGTCCAGAAAGTATGCTGTACACGGGTTTGTTAAAATGATGTTTCTGGAAATTAACGGTGAACCGTTTACGGAAAACGGTGAACCGATTATTTCCAGTTTGCTAAACTTGAACTGTTTCCAGTCGGCTTACCGGTTTCCTTAATCGGTTGTCCGATTGTGTCCAGAAAGGAGAGAATCAAAATTCGGTCTTCCGGATTGCATTAATCGGTTAGCCGATTAGTTCCAGAACCAAGCCAACCAAAATCCGGCTTTCCGGTTCCCTTAACCGGTTAGCCGAATAGAGTCAGAAAGGTTGCGATCCGTAACCGGTCTTCCGTTTTTCTTAACCGGTTAGCCGGTTAGAGTCAGTAAGTGGACAGCACACAGACGGTTTGCCGGTTTCCCTTATTCGGTTAAGCCAAATTTATTTTGCAGGTCTCTGGAAATTAACGGTTAACTGTTTACTGAAAACGGTAAACCGTTTACGGAAAACGGTAAACCGTTTACTGCAAACGTTGAACCGATTATTTCCAGTTTGCTAACCTTGAGCCGTTTAGTAAGAACGGTTAAGCCAATTTGTTTTGTAGGTCTCTGGAAATTAACGGTAAACCGTTTAGTAAGAACGGTAAACCGTTTACGGAGAACGGTAAACCGTTTACGGAAAACGGTAAACCGTTTACTGTAAACGGCGATCCGTTTTCTGTCAAAAACGTGTATAACGATTAAGATAAGTTTTAAAATACCAATTCACCCCCCCTCTTGAGTTGCACACTTGTATTTCAATAACATAAACAAATTTATTATAAAAGAAATTACATGATGATAAAGTTTTAGAATTAACATTGTCATTGTTTTACAACACATGATTTAAAGAAAATATAGATAAAAAAATTACAACTCTTGACATTATGCATTACGTATGTAATCATGCCACATAGAAGCTGCAATTCCATCTCTTATAGCATTCATCTCTGCGACACTTGCTGGAGATAAATCAATGTTAGTAAGTGGCCTACTAGTGTCTCCTTCTTCATTGGTAACCAAATCTTGCCCAGCAAAGTCCTCAAATAACCTATCACTTGCATTTTCTTGTCGAATAAAATTATGTAAAGCGCAACATGCAATTGGAATTAGACGTTGCTTACGTAAACTGTAATTATGCATATCCCTTAAAATTGAAAATCGCGCTTTTAAAACACCAAAGCATCGCTCAATTACATTACGCAATGATGAATGTCTATAATTAAATAATTCTTGTGGACCTCTAGGTGCTCGACCTGATCCTTTATAATCACGTAAATGATATCTCTCACCTCTATATGGTGTCAAAAATCCCTTCATATTTATATAGCCAGAATCCACAACGTAGTAGTATCCTAAAATATAGAAACAATAAAATATAAATGCATTGCGACATAAACGCCAAAGATATTAAGATATATATATATATATATATATATATATATATATATATATATATAAATGTGTGTGTGTGTGTGTGTATGTTTACCTTCTTCCGGAAGTGGAAACCCAGATTCTGGTCTATATAAAGCATCCATAAATACCCTTGAGTCATTGGCAGTACCTTCCCAGCCCGTATACACAAATGTAAACATCATGTCAAAAGAACATGCACACATGATATTTTGAGTCACCTGAGTCTTTCTATCTCGATATGATATCTGTTTATGTGCCGGTGACCATGCAACAATATGAGTTCCATCAATTGCACCGATACACTTCTGTGAAAATATGAAAACAATTAATTTATTAAACAAATGTTAAAGTCACATAAATATTGAAATCACGTGTATTGAATTTCTTACCTCTAAATATGGAAAAAAATTTGGATTGTTTCTAATCTCTGATGGCGTTTCCCCTTGAGGTTTTGGTTTTATAATATGATTTGCCAAGTGACAAAATGCTTTTAACACACGTTTGAAGTGTGTAAACACAGTTTCCGCTGAACGTTGAAAACGCTCAGATACAACACGTACAACAGCACCATGAGACAATATATACAAACACACTGCTACCGTCTCTTTGATACAAACATGTCTATCATCCTCTAATAATTGTAAATGTTCAAGCGTATAACATAATCGAATAAAAACTTCTTTATCCATTCGAAACATGTTATACATCCTGTTCGGATGGCCATTTAACAACTCTTGAACAAATTCAATGCCAGACAATTGTCCTGTATAACATTGTCTTCTAATAGCACGTTGTTGTTTCTCATACATTTTTATAGCAATGGCTACCTCTAAAACCTCTTCTTCAATATCTGTTAAAGTGTCAATATCATCATCTTCGTGGTTGTTGTTGTTCATTTTTTTGCTCTGATTAAAAAACAAATCGTAGATTATATTTCAAGAATATGATAATTGGTAAAAAAAAATGTCACCTCACAAAAATAAAATAAAATAAAGTTCAACAAACACATTTAAACTCATAAAAATAATATAGAGTTCAACAATTCACGATCCTACAAAGTCCAAACACATTTAAACTCATAAAAATAATATAGAGTTCAACAATTCACGATACTACAAAGTCCAAACACATTTAAAAAACAAACTACAAACTAGTTAACCAATATTTTTTCCTATGCTCAGGCATGCTCAGAAATGCTTTCCTCCACTCAATACTGGGCACTAGCTTATCCATCAATTTGTTGTATGTATCTCCATCAATGTCCCCCAATTTCTCCACAGCTTCAATACACTCTTCGATAGACCACTTTTCAACACATTGAGAAGTTGACTCCGCACTTTTGCTCTTAACCATCTCCATTCTAGCATTCATCACTGAACTAGCCATTTTAAAGTAATTATCAAACTCACTCTTATTTTTTTTACCCCGCTCAGTTGAAGTTCCAATTGGCCGACGAGGCCTTTTCTCTGTCCTGATATCAGAAACAGGTTCCATTGACTCATCATCATCAATATCAACATGAACTCCATGACTAAGAAAATCCTCTTCCAATTCACGATCCTCATCTGAGGACAATGGAACTTGGCTAGATGAAAAACGTAAATGGCCAGAAGCTGTGGTGGTGTTGAATATCTCCCCTAAGGTTTGGTAGTGCTCTAATCCTTTTTTACGATATGGCTTAACTCCAGGCACTCTCTGTGGAAAAAAAAATAAGTGTATAAAACCATAAAATAATACTTTAATTTATACAAAACTATTTAATGTACGGTGAATCTAGTTTTACCTTAATATATTCAGCCCAAACAGCTTCCGATGCTGTGACCGTATTTGAAATAGGATCCCACCCAAACCCGGTATGAGCTATTAAGTCAGAAAATTCTCGATGTTTTTTGCGCAACCTATTAAACTTGGACTTAAGTTGCCCTACATTGAATCTTTTTTGGGATTTCTCAAATAACTCATCACTTATAGTGGTCCAAATTTTCTTAGTAAAGGTTGATGTTTGTAAATCACCTTTTTTAACATGCTCATGCACTATACCAATAAAAATATTTTCGGTCCGGCTAGACCAATCAGCCTTATCATCACCATCAACATCACGTGGATCTATATCTTGAAAAATTAAAAAAATAATATATATCAAATATTAATCAAAGTGTTGTGGAATTACAAAGTCATTCATGATGAATCAAAGAATTACAATAAGTTCAAAAGATGCTGAGCATTCATCAAATTTTTAATCATCAAAAGTTGATAAATAATGGAGAGAAAAACGAAACAAAACCACAAACAAATAAAGAAATCAGATCATATTCGAAATCGGATCCATAAAAAAAGAATAAGATCAAAAAATGTGTAAACTATTTATGTATTATTTATTTACCTAAATGCTTATCAAGTCAAAGACAACAAAATTAAATAAAATCGCAAGTGTCTCTGCCCATGCACTTCCAACTCAAAGAACTATGAATAATAGGATAAATCCCCCAACAGAATTGATTATGTCAACACAATGAAAAGTTAACCAATATTTGCATTGCGAATTAAAACTTAAAGGATGAGAAACTCATGTATCTAAGTAGATTAAAACTCATGTATCTAAGTAGAAACCCATAAAAACTTAAACAATATTTGCATTACGAATTAAAACTTAAGTAGATTAAGGGTCTCGGCAATCATCCAATTTGTCTAATTAAACATGATATACTCAAAATTCAACCAATTGAACATGATAGAGGATTGCAGCAAAACAAATCAGATCACACGCAAATTCACCCAATTACAAAAATTCATGTACAGGGCACAACACATGTATGAAATTCATGATAAATCCTCAACACTCACCATTTTAATGTACAGGGCACAGCACATGTATTTAATTCATGATAAATCCTCAACACTCACCAAATCAGATCACACGTATTTAATGTACAGGGCATAGCACATGTATGAAATTCATGATAAATCCTCAACACTCACCATTTTCCCAAGCAAATCAAAACCCAATGAATGCCAAATTCGAAATATCAGCGAGCCTTTAAAATATCAGAGATGAAGTTGAGAGAAAAACATCAGCAACTCACATAATAAAGATGGAGTTGAGAGAGCAAAAGCAGTCAAGGTAGTTGGATGGAGCAGCAGGGGTTGCAGCGAGATGGCGCACCAGCAGCGTCGGAGATGAGCCGGCAGCGACGACGATCGAGTGACGCAGCAACACTAGCCAGAGATGAAGCGGCAGCGACGGCGATCGAGTGAAGCAGCAACGACACCAGAGATGAAGTGCAGCAACTGAGATGTGCAAACTGAGAATGAGAAAGAGCAGATCTGGAAAGGATGTGTGTAGATCGGCAATGATAAGGAGAGAGAGAGAGAGAGAGCTTCGCTGCGATTTAGATCGGAAAAGAGGGAGAGAGGGCCCTGTGAGTAGATCTGAAAATGATGGAGAGAGAGCACCGTGAGAGAGCTTCCTGAGATTTGTGAAAGAGATCGTGAGGATGGAGAGGGAAGAGATCGTGAGGATGGAACTTTTTGAGTTTGGTTTTGTAGAGTTCGTGAGATTTGTTTTTTAATTTGTTTTTGAGTTTGGTTTTGTAATAAGCACAGAACATGTTAAACATGTTTTCAATTTATTAGTTATAACATTGAATCCAAGATTTCTTATTTTGTAATATGTTTTTGGATTCAATCAACCAAACGTATATTACATCAGTATTCCGAAAATGAAAATGAAAACAACAGCCAAAAAACGGTAACAAACGGGCCCTTAATTTGCAAGAGAACCGTTTTTATTTTTTATTTTTTTCCCTAATATTTAGGTTTCGGTTAGCTACCACCAAAACGCTGCGACTGATGATCATGATCATGATTGAATTAATATGGCATATGGGAGATGTATACGGGCACGTACATCCGTTGTCTTTCCATGCAAACGCAAAACCAGGACTACTGTACTACGTGCTAAATTAAAAATTACGGCATAGATGTGCAAAGATCACGTACATATTTACGGTCACGTACATTTGGAGTAGGAAATTGGTCTTGTTAAAAAAAAATTAGAAAAATAATAAAAGAATAATAAATTGAAATCAAATATGAAATGAAAAAAAAATTAAACCATACATAGGACAAATAAAAGAATGAGTAAATTAATGTTACAATGGTAAATTGGTCTTTGAAATTGGAAGAAAAAGAAAAAAATTAAAAAAATAATATAAAACTTGTAAATTGATATTAAGTGTGAAATAAAACAAAAATTTATAATCATATATAGGACTAATAAATTAAAGGAAAAAGGGGTAAATTGATGTTAGAGTGATAAATTGATATTTAGAATTGTCAAAAGTTAAAAACATAGAAAAATTATATAAAACTTGTAAGTTGACATTAAATGTGAAATAAGACAGAAATTTTGTAAATCATACATAAAACTAATAAATTGAAAGTAGAAGTGAAGAATTAATGTTGGAGCAGTAAATTAGCTTTCAGAATTGTAAACAAAATAAAAACTTGTAAATATAACGTAAAATTTGTAAATTAACATTAAGTGTTAAATAACATATTAATTTCGTAAATCATGTGTGAGACTAGTAAATATAACATGCAACTTAAAATTTAAAAAAAAAGATAATTACCTGATACTATTTATTTAAAATTAATGATAAAGGTTTTTCATTTAAATCTAGCAGTCCATATTTATTACAACATTGATGCAATAATTTTAATCATGGCATTATACAATCACCTATAAAATAAATAATGTTCATTGAGAAATTATTTTAATTTATCGGGTCTTAAAATAAGTTTGCTAGTCTAATTTTGAGAATCTGCCGCTTTCTTTCTGTATATCATTTTAATTAAACTTCGAACAATTGTCTTGCCTTCACTGGTTAGAATGCTCTCCGGATGAAACTGAACCCCATGCAGATGCTTATATTTCTTGTGACGATCAGCCACTGTCAGCCCATCTTCAGCCCAAGCTCTGACCTCGAGCTCATCACCAGGAAAGCTATCTTTCTCAATCACAAGGCTGTGATATCTACCTGCTGTGAAAGGATTTGATAGTCCAGCAAGCACTCCATCAGCCTCCTCCTTCTCGTTGTAATACACAAGAGAGCTTTTCCCATGCATGACACCAAAAGGAGAACGTACAATCTTCCCTCCAAAAGCCTCTCCAATGCACTGCAAGCCCATGCAAAACCAAACAGAGGCACAGTAGGTCCAAGTTCCAAAATAGTCCGCAATGATATTCCAGAATCTTGAGGTGCGCCTGGCCTTAGGGATATGACCACTCCTCTGGGGTTTTTTCCGTTTTAACTCCTCCACGGTTAGTTCATCATTCCGATATACCTCAAAGTGGTAACCCTGGCTCAGCTCAAGCTGGCCCATATACTGGCAGAGATTGTAAGTGAAGCTATTATAATTATCAATTACTAACACAGGGGTGTTTAAAATATTTGGTAATCAAGTTATACCAAGTGCAGTTCCAGTTCTAACATTAATCAAGTGAGCAAATTTTCTGTGCAGAAAGGGCATTTTTGGGGATTAAACTGTACTACATGAGGTTGAATTAATTTTCGAGCCATACATCATTGGAAAGATATTTCTGTTAGCTTTCCAATGAATTCTACGAATCTAAATTTGGAGTTTTCTACAGAAAGTTATGATCAGTTAAGTGCTGACTGTTCAGTTTTGAGTCAAGAAGAATTTTTCTGAACTTGAAATTTTTTTAATGCTCTTTGCTGTGTTTTTAAGCATTCCAATGTTTTATTAATGTCTACCTTTAATGTTGGTCTTTGAAGTCAAGTCATTTGAAGGGTTTGTTTGTAGTTTGTAGTATATCTATGCTTGGAGGATTGTTCCAAGAAAGTTATTAAGCTTATGTAGTTGAAAGACAAAATTTCAATTTTAAAGATTGGATGAACTTTGAGTTATTATCAAACTCTGTATCTCTTTGGTGGAGTTTATTGAGTGGTGAGAATTTTAAGCCCTGTGTCCTTAGCTTAACAGCTTTAGGTGGTGAATTTTTTTTGTATCCTTTTGTTGTTCGCTGTAGTGGTGAGCTTGTGATTTCCGAGTGTGTGACGTTGTATTTTCGCATCTAGTGTGTCCGGTGTCAAATTTGGTATCAGAGCTTTGGGTTCTGAAAATTTATGGCTCAACGACGTCAGCGTAATGCAAGGCTTGCAGAGCCTCCTGTTCGTGAGAGGGACTTGGGTGATATAGAAAGGGATGATCTTAGAAGACAAGTTGAACAACTTCAGCAAAGATTACAACACCTTGAAGGAACTTGAGAAGCTGCTCCTAATGGTAGTTCGGAAGAAGAAGGTTCAATCAATGACGGGGTAGATTATAATACTTTCCATCAAGAACAAAGCTCTAATAGTGAATTTTCTTCTCGTTCTCGAAGTCATAGGTGTCGCAATTCTTATCAGCCTTTCGACTTCAAGGTCGAAATTCCTGAATTTGAAGGAAGAATGCAACCAGAAGAGTTTGTTGATTGGCTTAATACTGTTGAACGTATTTTTGAATACAGAGATGTGCCTACAGATCGCAAAGTGAAACTCATTGCCATTAAACTCAAAAAGTATGCTTCTTTATGGTGGGAAAATCTTAAAAGGCAAAGGGAACGAGAGGGACGGAGGAAAATTGTTACTTGGGAGAAAATGAAAAAAGAGCTTAAGAGAAAGTTTTTGCCCGATAACTACAGGCAAGATATCTACCTTAAGTTCCATAACTTCAAGCAAAAGGATTTGTCAGTGGAAGATTATACAGTAGAGTTCGACAACTTAATGATGAAGTGTGATTTGGTAGAGGCGGAAGAGCATACGATCGCACGTTATCTAGGTGGGTTAAAACCTGAGATTGGTAATGTGGTCCAGCTCCAATCATATTGGACTTATAGTGATGTTAGAGTGCAATTTATGCACTAATTTTGTATTGTTTACTCCCTTTAATATCAATGTTTTGCACTTAATAATAATGATTTATTTGTGTTTTATTTTGAAGGTGCAATTCTATTGATTGGTGCTAAAATTGAGCTAGAAGATGATGTTTAAGGATGATTATTTTCATAGAGGAATTATGAATTTCAGAAGAACTTTGTTGATAAAGCGTGGGCGCGTGCTGTCAACGAAGAACTTCCAGTTTTTATTTTAACGTGTTTCACCTTTTTGAGTTATTTTTGTAATTCCGAATTTAGAGAATATTTTAGATTTTAGTATTCTATTTTTAAAAAAACTCTACAATACAAAAGGGATTGAAACACAAAGAGAAAGGGGAATCAAAAAAGTAGGAAAAAGAAAAAAACCCTAGATCTAAGTTTTTCTCTTCTTTTTATGAAGAACTAAATTTATTTTTCTGGTTGAAGGTTAATGAAGCTTTGATTCATCACTACTGTGAGATCTTTCTTATGCTTTAATTGTTTTATTACTTTTTGGGTATTTGTTTATTCTCTGAATTATTGTCATGATTATGTTTGTTAATTAGATAATTGGCCACTATTTAATTACCAACTTAATCTACTGTCAATTAGAAGATTCATCGTATGAAGATTTTAATGTTTGTGACAAATAGCACAGCATGCATATTGTGTTATGAGAATAAACAATCTAATTTAAATGAACCATCGTATGCGTTTGTTGATTAGGATTTGGGTCTCTCTGGTTTTTCAGGCTGTCAATTGATTAAATCCTATGATCGTATCTAGGGTTGTCTATTGATTAGGGAAATAACTAATGGTCGTACCTTGATTATCGACTAGTTAAGGAGAGATTGGCTATTAGAGCGTCTCAGTTGCTATAACCAGTCTATTCATAAGCAATAATAATTTATATTTAGATCAATGATTAGTAGTCGAATCAAGCTGAGTTAATTCCTTCAACCAGAGCTTTTTTCCAATTTGAATTACAATTTTAATTTACGTTCTTGTCATTTTAATTTGATTTTTATTATTGTCAACAATTCCCTTATTTTGCATTTTACATTTTTGAAAGGATTTAAATAATTACCAATCTCTGTGGACACTACCCTGCTCAATCACTATACACAATTTACTTAAAGTAGGTATTTATTTTTGTTGGCTTCGACAACCATCAAGTGATGTGTGCAGACTTGCTCTTAAGGTGGAGAAGCAACAAAAAGATGCTCGTGGTGGGGGGATTCGGTTCACAGTTCATGATGTCAATCGAGGAAGTGGCTCTGTATCTAAGCCTAATTCTAGTTTGAATTCTTCTGCAAAGAGAATTACGAGGAATGATATTGGGGAAGGATCTAAACAGCGAACAAGTGGTTCGAATGCTAGTGCTCGTCAATGTTTCAAATGCCATGGTTATGGGCATATTGCTTCTGAGTGTCTTAATCGTAGGTGGTGCCCTTGTTGAAGAGGAAAGTAATGACGAGGATGTGGAAGATGATGAGAATCCTAGTGTCGAAAAGGATGTTGAAGATGGAGAAGTTACGTATGCTGATAATGGAAACTCTTTAGTTATTCAAAAAAATTTGAGTATTGTTTGTGAAGATGAAGAAGATTGGCTGAGGAAAAATGTCTTTCACACCAGGTGCACTTGTCATGGAAAGGTATGTAATGTCATTATTGATAGTGGTAGTTTTGAGAATGTGGTAGCAACTGAAATGGTGAAGAAGTTGAAGTTGAAAACGGAGCAACATCCTCAGCCTTATAAACTTTCTTGGCTAAAAAAGGGAAATGAGATTGAGGTAAACACACGTTGCCTTATTTCATTTTCTATTGGGAATAAATATAAAGATGAAGTTTGGTGCGATATTGTTCCTATGGATGTATGTCATTTGCTTTTGGGTCATCCTTGGCAGTACGATAGAAGGGTTGTTCATGATGGTTATAAGAATACTTATACTTTCATTAAAGATGGAAGTAAAGTCATTTTGGGTCCTTTAAAGGCAGAGAAAAGTTCTAAACCTATCAAAGGAGTGGAAAACAATTTGCTGACTGTTTCAGATTGTACAAAAGAGTTGAAAATGGGTAGTGAAGTTTACGTGCTGGTGGTATTTGAGGAAAATGAAGATAGCAATGAGCCGCCTTTGATTATGAAGTATTTTCTTGAAGAATTCTCAGATGTTGTTCCAGAAGAAGTACCACATGGCCTTCCCCCCATGAGGGACCTTCAACATTGCATTGATCTTATTCCGGGTTCTATACTACCAAATAAAGTGGCTTATCGAATGAATCCAAAGGAGCACGAAGAATTACAAAGGCAAGTTGAAGAGCTTATAAGGAAGGGGTTGGTGAGAGAAAGCAAAAGTCATTGTGCTGTTCCTGCCTTATTGGTACCAAAGAAAGATGGGTCTTGGCGTATGTGTGTTGACAGTAGAGCAGTGAATAAGATAACGATTGATTATCGTTTCCCTATTCCACGCCTTGACGATCTTCTAGACCAACTCTATGGTGCTACAATCTTTTCTAAAATCGATCTTCGGAGTGGCTATCATCAAATCAGAATGAGACCTGGTGACGAATGGACAACGGCCTTCAAAACGAGGGATGGGCTTTATGAATGGATGGTTATGCCGTTTGGTCTATCTAATGCCCCAAGTAGTTTCATGCGGCTGATGAATCACGTTTTTAAGGCTCTGATTGGTAAATCAGTTGTTGTGTATTTTGATGACATCCTTGTATACAGCCAAGATGAAAAACAACACTTGGAGCATCTTCGCCAAGTCTTCGAGATTTTAAGAAATCAAAAGCTTTATGTCAACTTGAAAAAGTGCAGGTTCTTCACTAATAGCCTTGTCTTTTTGGGTTATGTTGTATCAAAAGATGGAATTAAAATGGATCCAAGCAAGGTGGAGGCCATTTTGAGCTGGCCAATTCCTAAGTCGTTACATGACATCCGAAGTTTTCATGGTCTTGCTTTTTTTTATCGACGATTTATCAGAGGGTTCAGTACAATTGTTGCTCCAGTAACTGAATGTTTGAAAGGAGAAGGCTTCAAATGGACCAAAGAGGCACAAGAGAGTTTTGAAATCATCAAGAGAAAGGTGACTGAAGCGCCTGTTCTTTCACTTCCAGATTTTAGCAAGGTGTTTGAAGTTGAGTGTGATGCCTCTAATACTGGAATCGGTGCTATACTCAGTCAAGAACGGAGACCAGTTGCTTTCTTTAGTGAAAAATTGAATGATTCCCTCAGAAAGTAATCCACTTATGACAAAGAATTGTATGCTATTTGCCGAGCTTTGAACTGTTGGAGTCAATATTTGCTTTCAAGGCCATTTATTCTCTTCTCCGACCATGAGGCACTAAAGTTTATCAATAGTCAGCAGAAGCTTAGTAGAAAACATGCTGGATGGGTGGAATTTCTTCAAGCTTACAATTTTACCATCAAGCATAAATCGGGTGCTCAGAATGTTGTGGCTGATGCTTTAAGTCGAAAACATTTCTTGCTTTCTTCTATGCAAGTGAAGATTGTAGGCTTTGAAGTTTTAAAAGAGCTATACAAGGATGATTCTTTCTTTGGCATGATTTGGAGAGAATGTGAGAATGGATCATATGATCAGTACCAATTGCATGATGGCTTTCTTTTAAAGAAAATCGTTTATGTATTCCTCAGTGTTCTTTGCGGGAATCTATTATCATGGAAGCACATGGCAGTGCTGTTGGAGGTCACTTTGGAAGAGATAAGACGTTAGCTTGCTTGCAAGGTAATTTCTATTGGCCAAAGATGGATAAAGATGTTGTGCATCATGTGCAGAGGTGTAAAATCTGTCATATTGCCAAAGCTCATGGTCAAAACACAGGTCTATACAATCCTTTACCAGTCCCTGAAGCTCCTTGGGAAGATGTTAGTCTAGACTTTGTTGTTGGGTTACCAAGAACTCAAAGAAGCAAAGACTCTGTCATGGTGGTGGTTGATCGATTCTAAAAAATGGTTCATTTTGTTCCGTGTAACAAGACATTGGATGCCTCTCATGTGGCTGATTTGTACTTCAAGGAGATTGTGAAGCTACATGGAATTCCAAAAACCATTGTCTCTGATCGGGATTCAAAGTTTTTGAGTCACTTTTGGCACACTCTTTGGAAGAAGTTGGGAACCACTCTTAATTCAGCTCTTCTCATCATCCTCAAACTGATGGTCAGACTGAAGTGACGAATCGAAGCTTGGGAAATCTTTTGAGATGTTATGTGGGCAAGAACATTTGTCAATGGGATCTTATTTTGCCTCAAATTGAATTTGCTTACAATCACTCCATGCATCAAACTACTGGTTCAAGTCCCTTTGAAGTAGTTTATGGCAAGAATCCAATCAATCCTTTGGATTTGGCTCCACTTTTGACTGATCATCAATTTAGTGGAGAGGCTGAAGAACGCTCTAAAAGTATCAAGAAGATGCACGAACAAGTTCGAGATAGAATATTGAAGTAAAATGAGAAGTATAAAAAATCTGCAGACAAGCATCGAAGACATGCTAAGTTTCAGGAAAGAGATTTGGTTTGGATTCATCTTAGAAAAGATCGTTTTCCACCTGGAAAGTTTGCTAAGCTTAGGCCAAGGGCTGATGGACCATTTAAAGTGTTGCAACGCATTGGTGAAAATGCTTACAAGATTGAGCTACCACATGGCTATGGTGTTTCATCAACATTCAACATATCAGACTTGTCTCCTTATCATGAAGAAAATGATCAAACCTCGAGGTCGAATCCTTTTCAACTAGGGGAGATTAACACAGGGGTGTTTGAAATATTTGGTAATCAAGTTATACCAAGTGCAGTTCCAGTTCTTACATTAATCAAGTGAGCAAATTTTCTGTGCAGAAAGGGCATCTTTGGGGATTAAACTGTACTACATGAGGTTGAATTAATTTTCGAGCCATACATCATTGGAAAGATATTTCTGTTAGCTTTCCAATGAATTTTACGAATCTAAATTTGGAGTTTTCTACAGAAAGTTATGATCAGTTAAGTGATGACTGTTCAGTTTTAAGTCAAGAAGAATATTTCTGAACTTGGAATTTTTTAAATGCTCTTTGCTGTGTTTTTAAGCATTCCAATGTTTATTAATGTCTAGCTTTAATATTGGTCTTTGAAGTCAAGTCATTTGAAGGGTTTGTTTGTAGTTTGTAGTATATCTATGCTTGGAGGATTGTTCCAAGAAAGTTATTTAAGCTTATGTAGTTGAAAGATAAAATTTCAATTTTAAAGATTAGATGAACTTTGAGTTATTATCAAACTCTGTATCTCTTTGGTGGAGTCCATTGAGTGGTGAGAATTTTAAGCGCTGTATCTTTAGCTTAACAACTTTAGGTGGTGAATTTTTTCTGTATCTTTTTGTTGTTCGCTGTGGTAGTGAGCTTGTGATTTCTGAGTGTGTGACATTGTATTTTCGCATCTAGTGTGCCCGGTGTCAATTACGATGGTGGGATTTTATCGTTCTTCAACAACTTTAAAACCTCATTTCCCTTCTTAGCCGCAAAAATCAGCCCTGCAGTTAGAGAAGGAGGAGAGAATGCGGAGAGATGATCGGGATGAAGCTTTTGAGAAGTTTTTAAAGGGATTAGTGGTTTTGTTTGAATGAGAGATGAGTTCGAGATAATTGCAGCCATTGTGAGTAAGGCGTTTAGAGTATGCTACTATTGTTGATATGAGAAGAAATCCTTTATATATAATATAAAAAAGGGTAATTCCAAATTGACTCGAACAAGGAAACTAAATATACTGTCAAGTTAATTTTTCTGAAAATCCCTTTTCTTTTCTATTAGGAAAGAGATTGTTTAGTTAAGGAAGAAATGATATAAACTTATCAAAGCAAGGAACAGATAAGCTTACACCTCACGGTATTAATAACATTTGTACACAGCAATGCCATTTGAGTTTGCTGAACAGCTACTTTCCATCAACATCAATATCGACAAGACTCCAAAGAACATACTTCTACATCTAAAAGTCATTAAGCCATCAAGACTCTCAAGAACCAATTTCTACTTCAAGATATCACAAATCGGAAGCCTACAATCTACCGCTCAAGGCTTCAAGCAGCCATCGCATTTCATGTCACTACATATTAATTGCATGATAGTAAGGAATGTGCTTGTAGCGCATGAGCTTGATATGGTCATGTGTGGGGTACCGAAATCTTTCAAATCTTGTGGTTTCACTTCTTTCTACTTGTATTATTGACGGATGGATAAGGATTCGGTGTTATGTTGAGTTTGTACTGAGTGTCAAATCAACGGTCAAGAAATTAATTAGACCCACACATAAAACTTATGTTGGACAAATCTTAATCATTGACTTGATGTAGCTCAGCACAATGTCAGGGGAGCATCGAATCCTGATCCATTGCCTGCCTATCCTTTTTCTATTGACGGGCATTTGTATTGGAGTAACATTTGCCAGCAGCGACCCTCGGCAGTCAGCTCGGAGTTGTTACTGAACTTACTCGTGGTCAGGATCCACATTTAAAGGGCTTGTATAGCAAATTTTGTGCTTCCTTCCCCTCTTCCGTCGCATGTTTTAAAGCACTCTAGCTTTAAAATGACTTGTAGAATGTAGCCAAACACCCTAGCTTTCCAAGGTACATGGATTAACAAGAAAACAATGAATCAACTGCATAAAATAATCCTTTTGGTTTGTTTCGTTGTAGTTTTTATCTTGCAATTACGATAATTGTATAGAAGCTGCATCCTTAATGACTTTGAACATTCTATAATTCCCAAAAACGGGATATGTTCGGTAAAAATTTTTATTGGTTTTTTAAAAATTTATTTTAAAACATGATCTCTGTTCGCTTATTTTTTGTTATTTATGTGTTGCTGAAAAAAAGTGTTTTAGGCGTGAGTTAGGAGTTTTAAAGTGTTTTTATAAGTATGTTTTTAGAATCAGTTTTAATAAACTTTGAAAGGCCAATTTTTACCGAGGCAATTGCTTATTTCAAAAATTTGTTGGGATTTCATTCCATATAGGTGGGATATCCATGACATATATTTTAATAATTAACCCAAATGAAAATTATATCAATCTATAGTATAGATATAACAAGCCCTATAAAAGTCATCTCTTCCGATTCCACTCTTTTCAAGTCTTTGGTATTAGGGCTATATACAGTGAAGAGAAAAGGTAATAAAGCAACCAATAATTATTCAAAAAATACAATATCTCTTTCCTTTTCGATTGCTAGTAATTTCTTTTGATAAGGCAAAATGTACGTCTCAAATTTAGGTTTTACAAATATTGATTTTTTAAAAAAATGTACTCCATTTGGAGTTATTAATATATATAGAATATAAAATTTAATCCTAAAATAAATTTATATCCTACTTCCCTGATCTTTCTTTCTTCTGCCAAATTTTCTAAAATTGAATTTTCTGCAGTAACTTCTGCGAATTATAATGCTACAATTTTTAAAGCAATTTCTAAATTATTAGTTTTTGGATGCATTCGTTGCTGATATTTGAAGGTTTGCTCTGTATTCATCGTCGTCGTCGTCGCTCTAGCCACCTTCACGGCCTTCTCTCTTGCTTACTTAAATCACTTCCTCTAAAATCGCCGTAAGAATAGTTCCAAACAAGTTCAAATCATAAATTTTTAATTTTTTGAATAACTTATTGTATTTTTCCAATTATTTAACTATTAATTAGTTACAAATTAGATTTCAGTTTATGCCGGAAGCTAGTTTCTAAGTTTATGCCATCGGTTTAGGTTTCAGGTTCCAAGATTCGTGGGACGCGTCAACTAGGCAGTGATGCAGTGGATGATATAATTGAAAATCAAATTGTGAGAATTTCTTCGGGAGAAAATGAGAGTTTGATGATGGAGGTGGGAGGAAGTAATCAATTGTCTGAGGAAATGACTGAACAGGAAACCACTTTTGTGCCTGATTGTCCTTACCTAACTGAAACATTTGTATCGATTGGTGCTGATTCGTTTGTTTCCCCACAAGAATGCCCACCTTTCATGCTCTCTGATTCAGGTGGTGTGCAACCACATAACTTTGCGACTGAAATGTCTGAATTGCAGTGGGGTAAAGAACAAAAAGACATCGAGTCTTGTGAGTCATCTGTTCTTGAAAATGATGCTCATGCTGAAGTGAGTGTGCCCACTATCACACCCTAGGCAAATCCCACATCGGCAAAGAACGGGAGAGATGTTGGGTTTATAATGAATGATCCACACTGATTAAGCGAAAGACGTTTTGGGGATGTATCTTGGATCCCATCGTGAGCTTGTGATTAAGCGCGGTGAAGCGATCTTAAGATGGGTGACCTCTTGGCTATAACGTCGTCGTAGAATATTAAACGCCACGCGATTAAGGTCCAGCGGTGATATTTCAAAGCCTGGGGTTGAGTGTTAGATCGCGGCGGCTCTTACAGTATCTTAACAGAATCGGTCAGAGAAGAGCGAGTTACATGTGGCAGAGCAAGTCAATCGGTGATCAAGTCCCCTGCAAACTTGGAGTTTGTAATGGCTATATCTTCTCATGCCCCCCCTCTGAATGGCTACAGCCTTTCCTCGCTGAAGAGGGATACAGAAACCAAGAGGCCAGAATTATCACTGCAGGAAGCTCTTCAAACTGCAGGTTTTGTTGTTAAATAATTTTAAGAGTTTGATATAGTTGAGATGAGTGTTATAGTTTGACATTGATGGCTTTATCTGCTTTACTTTCCCCAAATATTAAAACAGGCTATCCCTTGCTTGAAGCTGTGATTAATTGGTCTTGATATTCTGTGTTTTACTTATGTCTAAATGCAAATTTAGGAGCTTTTCAAGCTCTACGGCTCGTCCAAGAGGCTGGACTCAAAGCTGATCGCAAACTTTACACGACTTTGATAACATCTTGTGCCAAAAGTGGAAAAGTTGATGCAATGTTTGAGGTATTAGAACTTTCAATTTAGTTTCTGCTGTAGTAGTTAGATAATGTATAATTGAGGAGTGCTAGCGACAGTCGCTGGCAATACTCGCCGCGTCAGCAGCTGCCCTCCTCTTGCCACGTTTATATGTTTGTGCTTTTTATACATCTACTTTGTTAAAGCGTCCTTCAAGTTTAAAATTATTAAAAATTTACCACCGATTGTGATTGCAGAAGATAAAGCTTCACTCATCTGCTCTTCAAAATAATTAAGGAAATGAACCGATGCAGAGAGCTTCACTTGTTTGCTCTTCAAATCCAATGTTTCAATCACCAAGCTCTCCTCGGCTTCCGCTGGCGCTTCCACTTCACCTTCAATTCCCTCGCTCTCTCTCAGCTTCCTTCGGTGTACAATTGCCCTCAAATTCTCTCCAAAATTACTGCCATGCCATTTCTCCTCTTCACAGCCCCGATAATTCCGCTTACTTGAAACTTTGAATTTCTTTTCTCGAATTTAAATTTACTTATGATCATAAAGTTATTTGATTTTCTTTTTTCAAATATGTGGCACT
This sequence comes from Citropsis articulata, assembly GCA_030449925.1. Classification (NCBI taxonomy): domain Eukaryota; kingdom Viridiplantae; phylum Streptophyta; class Magnoliopsida; order Sapindales; family Rutaceae; genus Citropsis; species Citropsis articulata. Next base: position 4,160,697 of record JASUUH010000137.1, on the reverse strand, counting down.
GTGGTGAAATTGTGGTGCTAAATCTTTTGCGTTTTTTAAAGTGATGGTTGTTCGTGATCATGATTGTCAGTTTTATAGCAACCTCAGCTACTCGAGATTGCTGGAACTACCACGAGTGGACAAGAATTCATTGATGTTGGTTACATATACAGTGTTCATGGTCTTCAAGGGGAGATTTCTATGAAACCCAGGACCGACTTTCCTAAGTTGCGATTTACAACGAAATGATACTACTCGAAAATTGTTCTCGGGATTGTTATCTAATAGGAGATTCAGGTTTTAATACTTGACTGTTTCGTGTTGCTTATGGGAGAGGAGAATGATAATTTTATTTTTGCAGCCTGGGAGAATGCGGTTGAGGTAACAAGTTTTCGGTAGAGAGACAAATTCGAGAAGTGGAGCTAATCGACAGAAGAGAACATGCTGGACAGAAGAATATGGAAAATTGGTAATAATGTTAAACTTGAAGGACACATTTTTTTAGATAACAAATCAAATATATGAAAAACAGAAACAGTCCAGCTACCTTGCATATAATAGTTGTATGGTACCATTTATTTTTATTTTTTGTGATGTAAAATTTTATTTATTTATTTATTTATAATTTATTTATAAAGTTATGTATATTGATAGATGATTTTTAAAATATAATTTTATTTATTTTATATTTTATATTTATAATTTATTTATAAATTTATGTATTTTAGCCGGTGATATGTTAAATTATAATTTTATTTCATTTAATATTATTTAAATTTGTAATAGAATAAATATAATAATAAGCTTATGACTAAATAATATTAAATAATATTTTTAATAAAATAAAAATATTAAATATTTATTCTTTTAAATAAAATAAATAATATTAAAAATAATATTTATTTTTTAGGACTCACAATTACTTATTCTATTTTATATAATATTATTTAATTTTGAAAAATAAATATAATAATAATCTATGATTAAATAATATAAAATAAAATGAAATATATATTATTAAAAATAATATTATTTTTTTGAGAATCATTGCTGATTATTTCGTTTTATTTAACATTATTTAGTTTTATGAAAGAATAAATATAACAATAAGCCTATGATTATATAATGTTAAATAAAATCAAATAAATAATATTAAAAAATATTTATTTTTAATAATAATAATATTAAAAATTTATCCTTTTGAATGAAATAAATAATATTAATTAAAATTTATTTTTTTAAGACTCACAAAAGATTATGTATTTTATTTAATATTATTCAGTTTTTTAAAGAATAAATATAATAATAGGTCTATAACTAAAGAACATTAAATAAAACAAAAATAAATACTATAAATAATATTAAATAAAACAAAAATAATTAATATTAAAAATTATATTTATTTTTTAATGCTCCCTTCTGATTATTTTATTTTATTTAAAAATTTTTAATCTTTTGAAAGATTAAATACAACAATAAGTCTGTAACTAAATAATATTAAATGATATGAGAATAAATAATATTAAATAATATTTTTAATAACTAAATGATATTAAAAATTATTTTTTAAATAAAATATATAATATTAAAATAAAATTTATTTTTTAAGACTCACTACTAATTAAATAATTTAAAATTTTAAATAAGTTGGACTTATGTGTTAAAAATTTTAAAATTTTAATTTTTTTTTTAATTTTTATAAATAACAGAAAGCATAATATTAATATTCAAATAAATGAATCTCTACAATGTATCTTGTCATTGAATCCGATGATCGAGAATTGAAATTACAAAAAAATAAAATCAAGTGGTGCCTGACAACTGTTGCAAGGTGGTTGAGTCCTGGAAAGCATAATGTGGACACGTTGCAAGAGGAGGGTAGCCACTGACGCAGCAAGCGTTGTTTTATTTAATTAGTATTATTTTCAACGTCCATCTCTTTCTCTTTCTTTTATTATTATAATAATAAATATTAATACTTAATTTATATTTTAATTAATATGATAAATAATATATTTATTAATTTAAATAATAGATAATTACTAAATTTTATTATTTTTATTCAAATAATAAATTTCTGTCAATAACATATAAGTTAGAATAAAAATTAAATATCCCACTTTTTTTTAATTTATGATATGAACATTATAATATGTATTATATATATTTGTAGTATCTTTATACGTGTTATACAATATAACAAAAGTAAGATCTTTATCTCAAACTTGAAATATATTTACTTATTATGTATATAAAAATATACATTATTATATTACCCATATAAAAAAAATTTAAAATTAAACCCCAAAATTCACTTTTATATTTATTGAACATGTCTTAAGCAGAGAAAACAGCGCATTGAACCTGTCCTAATCATTTAATTGAGTTTATATTCAAACAAAATCAATGTAAAAAATGATAACTGTTGACTTGCATCAAAATCATAAAGAAAATTTTTTACTTGTCTTAAATTTTTATCTTCCTCAATATACTGTAACTTAGCTTGCCGTCGGCAAAATATAATTTTCATAAATTTTGACAAAATTTTTAATTTTAACAACTGCTGATATGAGTTGTATGAGAACATTTTTATTAAATTGTTCAATAGAATTTATGATAGATTAATCACTATGTTTATTTACTTTAGATATTTAATAAGAATACTAATTGACATGAGATTTTACCTCTGATCTATGGAGTGGTGATAGGCTGATAATTAATAATAAAATCAATTGGTATTCTTAAATGATTTGTGATACAGCAGTAAATATCTCAATTAAATATCTAAATTAAATTATTGATCAATTAACATACTTTATTTTCTTTGTTTCATTGCGAAAAGCACTTTGAAAATGAGACCAAAGACGTCCTCAGAAAAAAGAGAGATAAGGACAGAGGTTGCTGACCGCACAAATCTATGTGTGGTCAGGACACGTGGGACGGTTTGAGAGCCTCCTGAAAAAGGCCTTAGATCGTAGAGGATGAGACGAGAAGAGATCAGACCAAAGACGTCCTTAGAAAAATTGACTTTTTTTTCCCACACGTGCAGAGATTTTGAGAGCGAAGATATTTGACGAAACTTGGTATCATTTCATGGGATATAAGGGTAAATATTTATTAAATAAAAAATTTTTATTATTATTTATATTAATTATGTTTATTTTGTTTAGGTTAAAATATGAAATATAAATTAGAGGTGAACTTTTTTTTGGTGTATTTTATTTTAAGATTTTGAATATATTATTATAGTTTTATTTGAACAATTAATTTTAGTATTATATTAATGTAATATTGTAACTTTATTTAAATAATTAATCTTAGTGTGTTATATTTTAAAACTTTAAATGTATTATTGTAGCTTTATTTAAACAATTAATCTCGATGTGTTATATTTTGAGATTTTAAATATATTATTAAAACAAACAATTAATATGTTTAAATTTTATTTAATTTTAAATTTAATTAGTAGTAAAATTATTTTTATATTAAATTTTTTTTAATTTCATTAGTTTATGGATTAGAGAGAACTAAAATTTTTTAATTTGTAAATTAATGTTCAAAATGATGAATTTAAATATAAATTGAGTTAAATCTGCATCTGATTCTCAGACGTATGGATTAAATATAAATTAAGTTAAATTCGTATCTAATATGTGGATATATGGATTAAATTTAAATTGAATTTAATCAATTCGTTCATTGAATTAGATTAGATTAATGTCAAACTTTGTAAAATTCAATCTGGGAACACCCATCCAGCAGAGACCGGGGTGATTGAGTCAGCTTTGCACTTTTGGTCGGCCAGTATCTGCATGCCACGTGGACTTTATAGCGCAGCCTCAGTCAGTTACCAGCTCGTATTGACCGTTGATTCTTCGTCACGTGGCAACCATCCAATAAAAGTTTGTGGCTGATCTGTATTGCCCGGTGCGTACCCGATTTTTGATTTTGCTCTTTTTCATCTGCTATAGTCAATTCGAGGCTGCAAATCAGCCCGCTACTTAGATCCAATGCTAAAATAACACGTTGGCAAAGGAAAAACAGAATTTCTTTTTAATAATTTCAAATAGCCACATGAAATCGAATTAATTTAAGACAACTTGTATTTTAAATCTTAAATGTGGTTTTTTTTTTAAATTTTTATTCCTGAGTTTATGTTAAAAAAAAAACATCTTTTTTGTTCCGAGTTCGTGTTATTGAAGCGAGACTGGAACATCACCATGACACCATCAATCATGTGTATCGTGATGCAAAATTTACCATAAATTTATTAGCTAATTATACCCTATTTGTACCATTGGGATGTCACCGTTTCAATGATCCCCCTATTAATTTGCTCCATTTCCTCACGCATGAAATTTATGGGGTTGCATATCTCCACTTTGTCTGTTCTTATCTCTAATCTCTTGTTGAGAACCCCATTGTATTAAAAAAAAATAAAAAATAAAAAATATCATCTTTTTAACATGTGCTCGATTGAGTTTTTCCTATACCTACATTTTTTGTGGTTGGGAGGGTTTGATGTTAATCCAATTAGATACGGCCTTCGCATGCCTTAATATAGTATTTTTAAAAAAATATAAATCGAGTATTTATATTTTAAAAATTACTTTAATTACTTTTATTTAAATAAAATAATTTATTTCAAAACGTCTCTTGATTCAAGGGAAAGAAAGCAAGACGAGTAAACTCTCTTGCTGAAGAGTTGCAGGATGCAACAGTTGAAAGGGAAATAAACCAAATGCGCTGGAAAAATTCCGTAGCAAGAGTCATTTGATTTGTTTAACACAATAAAATCAGATGGCAGAAAAGATACAATTTCAAGAAATTCCAATAGTGTCAAATAGAATTTATTTACAAATTAACTAAAAGGATATAATTTTAGGTATTTTAAAAAGTTTACAAAATAAAACTTAAGGCTTGTATTTTAAATGTATGCAGTCAGACATTTTTTAAGTTTACTAGTTTGTTTTTCATATTTTATCTAAATTTCAGAATATGCCACTTAATAGAAAAAATTAAATAACTTGACTTTTATCTGAATTAAAAAAGATTTGAACGAAAATAGCTACAATCTCTCAGCATACTTGCCTTTAATAGGCTTATTTCCAATCAAACATAACTAATTTTTATTTTACTATTTTCAATTGCCGTTAATTCGTGGAGATTTTATATGATTGAATCAACTTATTTTGTAAAAGCTCTATTTTTGGACTTTGTACTCATTTCGGGCTCTTTTTTTTATAACTATTTTGAACAAAACTTTTAACAAAAATTAATATGCTAGGATGTAGCTGTTGTTTTTGTTCCTTAATTATTTTAACTTTTACAATTAATAATATATGTAAACTGCTATTTTACTTGAAATTGTTAATTGATTCTATGTTAAATTGTGTGATTGAACAAAAAAAAAATCATATAATACACGCAAATAATGTAATTAGCATTGTATCATTTTTAGCTGTAACATTGTATATATTGAAAAAAATAGATATGTTATAATTAATAATAAAATGATTTTAATTTATGTACCATATTTAACTTATCAAATATATATAAATACTTATAGGGACATAAATGTCATTTTTTTGGCTTATAAGATAAATAATTTAACACTTATATTTAGTCATAAAAAAAAACATGTCCTTAAGTATATAAATTCAAAGCTATTCAGACTTTCGTTTAATTTATACCAATTCAAATTAATATATATATATATATATATATATATATATATATATATATAGGGTAGAAAAACCTAATTTTTAGACATCTCTCTATTATTGCTCTCATTCATAATTATCTCTATATTTGATAATTTGTACATTAAAAATAATTTTTTAATAAAATTATGATTTATTTACATTATAACAATGATTTTAACCTTTTGAAAACTTTATTTTGTTGATAATTACAATAAAAAAGTCAATACTTCCCCTTTCCCAAAAAAATTACTATATTAAAATTATTAATGTTAGATTTTAAAACTTTTATCATTCTATTAACTCTATTTAAAACCTCAAAACTAGTAGATATTAAATCAATAATACTCAGTTAAATACAAATGTTTTCTTATTTTCTCTATAAAATTCATTGCCATCATCGGATATTATTGTCATATTCATCTCAACTAACCAACTTTGTATGTCCTATCACTCTAATTATTATTATTATTGTTAAAATTTATTTTTTATTTATTATATTGATATATGGCGTAGTTTAAATATAATAATGTTGTTATATATATAACCTTAATTTTTAAATAATAATAATAAAGCTTTATATTTATTATTATTATTTAAAATAAAGCTGAGTGAATGGTACAACAATGACTATAATAATGAAGCTTTCATGAGCTTTATGCTCCAAATGATACAAAGCTAATTTCTTAGTAGCTTGATATCAATATAATTATACTTTTGCAGGCAAAGGAGGCTGGAAAATTTGAGTTTAAGCAACCAGTTAGACTTGTTAACCATTTAGCTATTTGAGATATTGATGTATTGCATCCAGGGCCTCAATGGTGCTTTGAATATTACCATGTCATGTAGGGTCTAGTCAACTTTCTTGAGATCTCAAATATACTGTATTACTCTCTTGCTTATGCTCAACTGCTGCCAAGCCGGATCAATATCTTAGAATATATATCTCTTATTTTTTTTTTCATTTCTTTTCAGGTTTTGGTTAATTATCAAAGGCTTTTTATTAAGTTTATCGTATTCTAATTTATTTTTGTTTTTGTTTTTTTGATGGAAAATCTACTCAATGACTTACAGGTGCTTTTATGGATTCAATTTCTAACCATTTTTTGTTCATCATTCTTTTGGTTATAAATAAACTTCTGCACTGAATTCTCTTACTTCTATTTTGGATTTAGGAACTACAAGAATTTCACTCAGCTATATTGAAGAGAAAGTTGATGTAGTTCGCATTTGGCCGCTGAAGTTGTGTGAAAGATACTTGAATTGTATGGGTGCTGCATGGAGAGACACAACAGGAAGCAAAACAGTGAACAACAGGGAGAAGGTAAATTTTCATTCGTGCTTGAAATTGGATGATTGTGTTGTAGATAATGAGCCTGCTACATTATTATAATGTGGGAACTCCACAAATTGATTTAGGTATCTTGAACCATAATTAAGTGGGTTGTATATTCTTATATCAGTTTTGGGTAAATTGGGTAAATTGGCTGTATATTTTTAGTATGGACCAGGCTTTCGCTTTCGGGAGCGAACATCTTTAACCTCAAATACACTTAATTGATTTGATAATTCCTCTCCAACGAAACTATCCTTGCTTCGATCATTATCCTACAATAGGGGATAAAAATGATGTTTCATATCTTAGTGCTCATCTATGCATTATTATGTTTCACTTTTTAAAAACAAGATTTTTCAGGTTTATTGCCACATACCTGCATGGCTGCATTGTTGAAAATTAGCTTATGCTTCCCTTCGTTTAGGTATGACTCACTCAACAAAACTCTCTCATCACGTTTCTCTTCAACATTCTCCTCATCCTGTAATTTCTTCTCAGGATTATTATCTTCATCTACCCTTTCTTTAGCTCTCTTCATTAGTTCTTCAAAAGTCCAAATTTCATGGCTTGATTCATCATACTTTTGTCACTTTCGATAAGGAGAAGTAATTTCAACAGGAGTGCCAATATTCTCCTCGTGCTGGTCTACTTCCTTTAAACCATCAAGCTCCATGACATGTGGCCAAAATCTTTTTTAAGAAGTGATAATTCATTCTGCTGTTGACAACTATGCATGCACTCTTCATTCTTCTGGCTCTTTCCATCTAATGTTTCTTGTTGAGGACGGATTTCTCACAAATTAGCTTGATAAATACCGCATAGTGTTAAACACATGGCATTTTAATAAGATATGTTAATATATAATAAATAAAAATAGATGCCATACCTTTGAGCTCCCAAAACCACCATTTTTCTTAAGAAAACTCATGAAATTAGTTACATCTCGATTTGTCCACGATGTTATTGGACTCAAAGATTTATCAATAGATTTTTGTGCAAATGCTACAGTATCCATATAAAAAAGCTACAATATAATTGACAAAAGGATCAAGATAGAGGAAAAAAAGAAAAAAAAATTTAAACGATGAAATCATTTCAAAAAAAATTGTTACCTCAAAAAATAATACGCAACCATTAACAATTTTTTGTCGTCCTGCCTTAAACTTCTTTATGCCCTGAACAAGCCCTTTAAAAGCCCATGTTGCCCAATTTTTTTAATTTATGACACTGGTGTCTTTTAAAAAAACTAGGTTGGATGGGGCTAAATTCAACCCCGATTTAGGAAAAACAAGGGTAGCTATAGCAAACAAAACAAAGTTTCTTTTAAAGTCATCATTCACCTCACTTTCATTCACCAATTTTGCCTCCAAACTTTTCAGCTTAATGTATCCACTGTCATCACAATATTTATCCTTCAATATAACTATATCATCAACATCAAGGTCTACATCAATATCGACTCCACCATCTTTTATTCCCATAAAGTATTCAAAATCTTGAAGTGAGATTGATACTAACGACATGCAAAAAAATACATGAAGTAAATGGATCAAATTTTGAACTAACCATGAGCATAAATCTTATTTCTGACGACCATATTTTATGTGCAGAAGACTTTCAAATCCCAACTCTACAACATCTTTTTTTTTTTTTATCCTCTGACAATTGTGCAACTAGTTTAACAAAACGATCTGGAGCACATCTAGTTTCAATGGCTTTCTTAGTTCCTTTTACAAAATCATCTTCTTTGTTGTTATTTGGTGCTATATCGCTACCAACCATCTTATATTTAGCCTTCTCTTCTTTACTCAAACTTTTGAAACATTTCCCTAATACAATTCTATCCTTAAAAAAATTGAAAAATATATATAACAATAAGTTATTGCTTGAAACATGTCCCAAATTTAATGGAAAATAATTGAAATCGTAGCTATACTCACCACTTTTTTCCTTGTTCCCGTAATATTTTTGCTTCTTGTTTACTGCAGTCAATTAAATATTTTGAAAAAACTATAATTAGTGGACTGTCACGTTATTATGTTTGACTGTACTAAATATTCACAAATTTATCAACAATCAAACAAATAATATTTACTTTAAGCAAACTTAGAAATACTCAATGAAAGGCTGATTTTTTCTTAAAATTTCCTTTTGCTGGCTCATGTCATTATTCTCCTTGAAATCATCCACATTTTTTGCCATTTTCAAGTTAACCACAAGAACCTGTATATAAAGCTATTACAACAACAAGGGGGTAAAAAGAAAAATGTTCAGTTGAAACTACCAGGATCAAATTTATTCATGGCATTTACTAATTTTCAAGTTTCAACAAGTTTCTGCAGTCATTTAAAAAAAAAAAAAGGCAAAGCTTTGAACCAAGCTGATGATGACTTTATGTGAAACAAAGCTTCTGCAGTCATTTAAAATGCGGACATTCATATCTAAATATTACACACATATAATATGCTTAGTTAAAACGATATATTGAAAAATATCAATCCAGCAAAACTTTTCACAACTATAAGCACGTTTTATTTTTTTAGGTTGAATTTGATAGTCGTAAAAGATAATTGAAACAACCAGAGCATTCCACAAGAAATGTCCAAAGATCACAAGTTTTGGATCTTGTAATAATATTTTACAAATAAACATTTCAATCCAAATCCCCCAAGCAAGAATTACGAACACCTTTCTAGTAAAATTAAGCTAGCATTGGCTTCTAGAGTAGTGACAAACACCATTTACAGTATTAGTTATAATGAGGCTCTGATAGTAATCTAACTTCATAATATTACACATTTATGATTTACTCATAACAGTAACTCAAAAACGGAGACAACTCACAATGTAACTAATAATAAAAGAAAACTTATTATTAGACAACTGCATTAATAAATGAAAACTTATTATTAGATAACTACATTAACAAAAGAAAACTTATCAGAATTTGTAATTAATAACTTGAAAACTCCAACTAAAAACTTCAAGTTGTCATCAGGGTAATGGCTAAAACCCCTTACTACTCCAGAGAAATTAATAATTTCTAAACTATTCACTTTATGTTTCTTATTGTAAAATTAGTAAATTGTCATGTAATATATATATATAAAAAATCGTCACTGCCATATCTCTTAACTAATCTTTTAAGATTAATTGAGTGAGGGTGCCATACTTTTGAAAGCATGTATTCAGAGTAAAAAACGCAATTGAATCATTGCTTCTCTAGGTTAACCATAGACAACACGATTGAATCATTGCTTCTCTAGGTTAACCATAGACTTAATTTTCCCTTCATTATCTCCCTGGAACTCACTCTAACTAGTAATATTTATTTGTGTAATATAAATAAAATTTATGTTAGTTGTAAACTTTCAATGTATACTCGGTCTACCACTCACCTATGCTATAATTAAATAAATTTACACATTCAGTAGGCATTTGATTGAATATAATTATTGTAATGTTGTAATAAAATATATAAAGATAAATAATTAAAAAAATAAAAAACTGTAAAAGCAGAGGAGCAAAATGGGATTCACAGGCAAAATTAAATGATTTTACAACTAATATAAATAAATTATAGTTGAGAAACTGAGGCAAAATTATGCAAAGAAATCAAACCTGCAAAGAAATCAAAATGGAGCAACTTAAATTGCTTGATGCAGCAAATTAAACGATTGGACCAAGATGCTTGATTACCCAAAAGTCAATGGCTTCAAAGTGTTGAAACTTGAAAAGAAAACACAACCCTTCACTCAAAAGAAGACTGCACGTGAAGGAAAATAACGATGATTAATTTGCTTTTGTGATAATCTCTTTCTTATTGATGGCATTTTGACTTGAGTGGGAATAAAGTGGGAGCAATGATGATGAGGGAAAGAATAATAGTAAGAGGACATGATTGTTGATGTTGGCTTAATTCTACTGGCATTGAGAGTTGAAAGAAACGGGAGAGATAATGAAAAAATTCATGTGCTCCTCTCCCTCTCTCATCGTGTCGGAGGACCAAGACAGAGTGAGAATGCAAAATTGTGCACAGAAGGAATAATATATCAGATAATATAAAATTGAATGAGAGATCTGGAACTAAATTCCTTAGCCAATTCAACCAAAGCAAACTAAATTGCTTAGCACAACATGAAACTTTCGACTCTCCAAAGTTAGAAGCCAATGATTAAACTTACCTTGCACAGGTGATGACGAACAGACCAAGACGGCGATGGAGACAGCAGAGATGCAGCAGTCAGAAGGCAGAAAATTGGCTCAAGGGTGGCTACAATCTGCAGAGATATTGCCGGCGCGCTCGAACGGAAGTCACGTAGTGGCGGGTGTAGTTTTCTGCTTTGCCAGATTTAATTAGGGATTGAATTTTGCCTTTTGTTTTTTATTATTCTTTCAATAGGGAAACCCTTTTTTTTTTATTTTAAACCGGTAAGATGTTACTTTTAAAATAATATCTAACCGGTTTGTAACCAGTTATACGTAATTTAATTAATTTTTTTATTAAAATATAATTATTATGAATGGTTGATTTAATTTAATAATATATAATAATTACAATTTAATGTCATAATTTTAATCACGGGATAAAATTTTCCTTAATACATAATATTTATTCAAAAATTATTTTAATTTAGCCAGGCTTAAAATAAGTTTGCCAGTGTAATTCTGGGAATCAGCAACTTTTTTCTCTATTTCATTTTGATAAAATTGCGAAATTTGTCTTACCTTCACTAGTAAGAATGCGTTCCGGATGAAACTTTAATATACTTGATTTGTTTAATACAACATTTGAGTTGCAAAATAATTGTACAAAATAAAGTGATAAAACTAAGCTGGTCACAATGAATATTGAATGGTAAGGTCTAGATTTAAACTTAAAAGACATGGCACAAAAAGCCACGAATTGATATCATCCGTGAGGCGAGTTCAAACAACAATATAATAAGTTGTCTCAAACTTATATTATTAAGCTAATAACTATCTTAGTTGATGTGGGATAGTTTTCCTATCACCTTCTATCGTGTGATGGCTAGCTGGTTTTTTTGTTTTATTCTTATCATGGAGAAAGGTCATATGTACCCACTCATGTATGAATTTAGCTTTGATACCATATAGAGGCTTATAAATCCAACTCATACTTAAAAGCTATCTCAAGATTTGAGAGTTGCTAAAAACTGATGTTATAATTAGCCCCATATTCATTTTCCCTTTCAAAGGAGCCTTGTGGAGCTTATGAAATGCTATGGACAGTTAAAGATGCCCACAATAACACAATCCTCATGCGGCTTATCATCATCTTCATCATAGGAACTGCCAAAACCATTATTTGGAATTGTTTATTGAAGATATTATTTTACATTTATTAGATGAAGCTTAGACTCAAATTAATTTTTCTTAGAAAAATTACTTGCTTTAAAACAAGTTTTTGATATTATTGCTGAAGATAAATTTTAACATTTTTAAAAGTCATTTGGAGTTGGTTTTTAGCAGTAAGATTGTTAATATATATATATATATATATATATATATATATATAGGGGATGCTTACAGAGGAAAAGTATGGAATTTTTTTGGGGTCAACTTAAATTACATGTGTCCATTTGGGGTTATAATATACTGTTTTGAAACTGTTGTCGAAAAAAATTTAACACAATACTGGTTTTTTGGATATGGCCCAGCAGTTTTGTTAGAAGTTTTATTTCGTCCATGGTTATTTTGCAAGTTTTAGTTTTTTCTCCTTTTTTTTGTTGCTTTCAGGATTTTTATTCTTTTTTTTTTCTAGATATTGATTTGGGTGTTGTTTGCTTTGTTTTCTTTATTTCAATTGGTAGAATTGTATATATAATAATAATTCATGTTTTACCTATTTCGGTAAATTCACATTATTACGGATAATATAAAGGAGGTCATAAAACCTTAATTTTGTTATCCATACCACATTCAATAAGATCCCAGTTATTCAAAATTTTTATTTCTCTATCTTTTACGAATCTTTAACTTAAGTTTTGTCATTTATCTCCAAAGAATCTTTAACTTAAGTTTTGTCATTTATCTCCAAACAGAACTTAAAAAAAAAAAGTTCCAAAATTTTCCTCAAGGGATAATTTCGTCTCAACCAATATACAAATTGTTGAATGGGGTAACATGCAAACCTTTTTGAATCTATTTGCAAAATAACTGAAGTTGTTAGGTCCATATGAAAATAGCACCCAGTTAAAGAACTTTAGGTGAAATGGATGCTGACGTGCCAGTTGAGGTTGGATAAGTTTGTCATCTTTATAACAAACCTAGAACCGTGTTAAAGGGCTGATTAGCTAGCCCGATTGGTGTGACTTGCACTCTTACATTTCTTCTTCAAATCCTTAGATTCTCGACTTCTTCATTAGCGTTACATTTTCTCTGTATCTGTTGATCTTGTACGGTGTCTTTGATCAATGTAGGTGTGCTGATTTTTTCCTTCGAAATCTTATCGTGTTCACCCTGTTTTTGTTCAATTTATTTGGTTTGGTTATTTAGCTTGTTCTTTGATAGAAGCGTTTGGTTTCTTGTTGGTGATGACTTAAAAACTCAACATAAACGAAGAAACGATCTCAATTTTTTTGTTCAATTATTTCTCTTTAATGACTTATTGTTGCATTTAAATCTTCTTACAAGTAATTTGTGTGATAACACTGCAAATTGATGAGCAAATTAGGAGAAAATAACATATGTGCCAAACGTATCGTTTATTATTGTGTTCATTTGTAAAGCTATTCACGGAAAAAAAAAACGTACCAGCTGGTGATGATTTCAAATAATTTCAAGCCATATATCATTATTGGTATAAAAAGATAGTATAATGGTTAAAACTATTTTTATGAACTTATAAACTTAGGAATTTATCAACCGTCCACACTTGAATTGTACTGTCATAAAAAACATTACAGCACTTTTAAGTTGCATCATTCATCCACAAAATCGTTAACTTCCGTTAAAAAAGGTAATAATACCACAAGGATAATTTAGACATTCAACATACTGGATAAAAAATAAAAGAGGAATTATCAGTCATCCATCTTAATTTTACCATGCTATAAAAATTACTTCAAAAATCTGAATTTGTTCAATTTCCAACTTGAGTTTATAATTTGTCAGCTATCCACCAAACGTTAACTGCTATTTATAATTAATGACGTCACAAGGACAATTTAAACATTTGATATGATAAATAAAAAATAAAATAATAGCTTTCAATATAAATATAAAAAATTAATTTTATAACCAATATTCAATTAAATACACTTAAAACTTTAAAAAATTCTAATTTGTTTTCGAAATTTATCTTCACAAATTTATAAAATCAAACCAAATCCACTAACTACTCTAAACCCTAATTCATAAGCACCCAATCAATCCAATCCTTAAATTCGATTTCATAATTATAAAAAGCTTAATTTTATTTTATTATTTACAGTGCAAAGTGAAAAATGCCCTTGAATTCAAGGATAAAACAACCATTTTATTTTAATTCTATAAAATATTATAACAGCGTTAACATTTTGGTGGGCAATTGATACCAATTATAAATCTAGAATGAAAAATTAAATAAATTCAAACCTTTTAGTGTCAATAACAGGGTAAACTTAAGGTATATGATTGATGATTTTCCTTTTTCTTTTTACGTTAATTGAGTTTTAAGGGCAAAATGATCAATTTACTATGATTTTGTTAATTTTTTGTTGGAAATCGAAGATATTGTGGATTAATGATGTAAATTCTAAAATCATGGTGGATGAACGACACGACCCACCCCGACCCATATGTTGGATCTGAGGCGAATCATGCAATTTGACAATTAAAACACTTGACATAAACTTAATTAATGGATATATAAAAATGGACTTGAGCCTTTACCATAAACATATAATAACAGTTGTGTCTCATCTGAAAATATATTCAAACTTCGCATAATTCACATCTCACTATATACGCATGCATCTTAAATATTTACTTATGAACATAAACATGCTCAAAATGCAAGCCATGTAGCAATGTCTGTCATGGCCTAACCTCAATTGATTAAAAATTGAACTGCATGAAATCCCGCAGAAACATAGGAGAAATGAGGTAATAGGAAAATAGTGAGCTTGTTGATATATAATGCATTAATACTTGTATATAATCGTATGACATAACTCCCCAGTGAACACATTATATAAGTAAACACAAAACCATACATATATACATGACAAAACTACGGTAAATAGTATCTAGGCAAATAACTCTCATTACTCACCAAGATCATCATCACATGGGTACAGCAGGAGAAAAACCTCTCAATATCGGCTAAATTTAACTATATTGCACATGTAAATGGGCAGAGTCTGTGGGAAAGGGTACGCATATGGTGACTGTCAATCACATTTTATGACTCAATCAAACTTATAATATGCATACATATAGTCATAACATGATATTAAATCATATTACCAAACATAAATACTTATATAATAGTAATAAGAGTATCCATTCATAGAGCATGTTTCACTCTGGCGTTCGTTTCGGCTCTTGTATGCTCCTGAAAACATGAATTCCTCTTAAAACATAGAATTCAAAAATTAACTATTAGAATTGATATAAAAACTGATACTTATCATGAAAATTATAACATAACTACTCAAACTTTATAGATCTATTAGCCACTAATTCATTAGATATTAATCTAACTGCCGAATTTTAGTTCCTTAAAGTTTCTTCTTAAGTTCTCTTTTCAATTTCTTTTTTACTCTCGGCTTCTCAATCTCCTTTCTACTTTTTCCTTCCTTTTTCTGTTTTCCTTCATTCTTGGCTCCTCTTTTTTCTTTTATTTCTTTTCTTCTTTTCTTTTCCTTTTCCTTTTCTTTTTTTTCTTTCTCCCAATTTCTTTTTCTTCTTTCTGTTTTTGTTTTTGATTTCGGCTTCTCCAAAAATATGAAAAATGAAGTAGCTTCCATTTTATTTAAACCTTATATATATTTACCGAATAAAGCGCCAAAAAAAAGAAAAAAAAGAGAGGTGTCAAGCATGAGGTGCCAAGTGAAGCAGGAGAAGCAAATTGGTGAAACATCCATGTGATCTCGAGGAAGCAAGCAGCTGGCTATTTCTTATTTATGAAGCCACGTGTGGCTTCATTTGGTGGCTTAATGCCACAAACATATGTTATAAGGAATGATCTAACTAAAAAGTATTGTAGTTTTTTTTTTCTTATTTTATGACATAACAATTTAAAAGTGAAAACTTTAATGAAGCAACTATACAAATTTTTAACACAAAAAATGATTGAGAGGCAAGGCTATTTATCCTCTAAAAAATTTTGAACACTTTGATTTTAATAAAAACATACACTACAAAACTCCTATAATGTGAATTACTATTAACGACAATTTATTATAAGTCAATATTGTATAAGTTCTTTGAACACCGATATAATATACTCATTGTTCAGTTTATAATTCTCATACTTTAAACTCTAAAACTTTTATTTCTAAGATGTTAATTAATATTTAGATGAATAATGAGAAAAGCAATTTTGAAAATTTTTTTGACCGAAGTATGCGTTTTATTTTTTTTGAAAAAAATAAAATGAAACAAAAGTAATATAAAAGATTTTTTTTTAATTTGCTTTGGCCCTTCTTCTTTGTCTTCTTTGTCTCTTTGTCTTCTTCATCTCCTTCTTTATTTTTTTTGGGTATTATTTATGAAATATTATCATGTTATCATTGTAAGTTATTTTGGGTGCAAAGTTCAATATTGAACATAAATAAATAAAAAACTAATAACTAAAATTGTGTTAAATAATTTGCTTACAACTTGACTTGATTATATTCTTGTAAGTATATATTAAGTCTCTAAAAACAATTGGAGCTAAATAGTTTACTAGTATTTTAAGTAAATAAAGTTTGAATAACTTAAATAGTTTAAGTAAGGATAATTTTTGAATTTTTAAGATTATATAAATTAAAACTTAGTTTTTTATAATTAGTGTATGAGTGTGTAGAAAGTAATATTTTGAGTCCAAATATTCTCAACCGTAATTAAGAGCTTTTTGAAATAAAAAATAACTGAAATGCTTTGGGAAAAATAAAATAAAGGAACTTAAAAATCATTTAAAAGAACATAACTTAGAAAATCATTTTACAGAATGCTCTTTCAAATGGGCATTCCACATTAATGTTAATGGATATTCCAAGACTTGAAAATTAACTAAAAATTCGGCAACTCGATTCTTATTTACCTATTTATTAATTTGACAAATTAAAAAAATTACGTGTCTTTTGTTTTGAACAATTATCTATATATCATTATATCTATATATAAATAGTAACCTTGTTAAATATTCTAAAACAAACCATAATTTTTATTTATGTCATTATATATTCGCTAATTAGCTTGTGGGTGTCATTTAATAGAGATAATAATATTTTTTAACGGGAATGCAAAAGATTTAGAATTTGAAAAGAAAATTGGATTGCCATTACACTAAATAATTAAAAAAAAAATCACTAACATTTCTTGATGGTTTAGGCTCCAAAGCAAGCACCGATTCATATATTAAATGAATATTAAAAGCACTAGTGGGCTTGTGGCATAAAAGTAGAGTCCTATTCGGAACACCATTTTCCATTTGGTCTTTTGAAAATGAGTTTCCACAAGCCAAGAAGAATGGGTGGCTATCGAAAGGTACGGGTACCAGAGAATAAGAAACATTTTGAAGTTCTCAAAATCCCACTTATTTTGAAGGTACGGCTACTTATTTATGAGTTATATGAAAGGATCGAAATCCCTAAATATCCAATATTGTCACGAACATAAAAAATAAAAATTATTGCGGCCACCACACACTTTCTTCGCCGTCTAGAAAGCTAGAACATTGTGAGGTTCCTCAATACAAAATGCGTGCTACTACTAAATTGGCCCCAATTAATGCCCATTGAAAAGGCCATCAATTTAGCCAACAATTTTGTCAAAATTTCAGCAACTGAAGAAACGGAACAGTTGAATTTTGAAGTGGAACAAATCTCCAGATACATACAACAAAGTCTTGAAGCTTTGGTCTTTACAATTTGAGCACGCAATATATATTAACCACCTGCCATTTATAATTTGTATTAACTTTGTACCAAAACGTTAATTGTCATTTATAATTAATGACGTGACAAGGATAATTTAAACATTTGATACGCTTAATAAAAAATAAAATAATAGTTTTTTTTAATTATATGAGATTAATGCTCACATTACAACTCATATTATATGAGATATTTACAACTACTGAGACCCATTTACATCAATTTTGATATGGCACCGCTCAAATTTTAAACCCTCTCAAATATTCAAGAGACGTCAAACTTCCATATTAGAAGAAAGACTGCCTTTTAATAGTTAGCTCTCGGCCTTCCGGTCAAAAAACAACGTCGATGAAGACGGGTAGGTGCACTATTACGCGGTGAGGATTGTAACTTTCCATGAATTTTCCATTTATCGCTCAACGATGGAGCTTTGTTTATTTCTTTTTTTGAGGATCGACGAATCAAATGATATTTTTGTTCCAATTTGTGCCTTTTCTTTTCCCTCTGAATCAAACTTTGCCTTGCCATAGCGGTTCCGTCCCTATTATTATCAATGATACAAGTCGGATCCTAGATGTAGAAATATAGCTGTAGAAATATAAGAAGGCATACCTCTTCTCTACCGAAAGAAATGATATTATCGCGCGGATACAAGACAGATAGACGTCAAACTCTCATATTGGGAGAAAGATTTCACCGAGCTCCGGCGCCAAGGAATATAAATTAAACCCCTGAATGCGTCATGGCTGAACCACTTCCTCACACTCATGGTGAAATGATTTAAATTTTAGCCAAGTGATTAATAAAATAATAGCTTTAAATTTAAAAATTAAAAGATAATTTTATAACCAATTCAATTAAATACACTTAAAACTCTCACTAACCCACAAAATGCAAACAAATGTACGGTACCAAAGAATGAGAAACACACATTTATAGTCAATCCATTTGAGTTTATGAAATCTATTTCAGTTCTCAAAATCCAAAAATATTCAATACCCTCACAAACTTAAAAAATAAAAATTACTGCTGTCAAGACACTTTTTAGCTGTCTAAAAAGCTAAACATTTGAAGTTTTTCGATACAAAATGCATGCTAAATTGCCACAATAAATCCCCATCGAAAGGTTAACAATTGAAGGTCAATGAACACAAACGTAACGGCTAAATTTTGAAGTTTAGCCTTCAAACTTTAGTCTTCGCAATTTGAGCACGCTATAACCACCCACAAACAAGTATTGGTAGCTTCTCGTGCGAACTGAACCCGCTGAAATGTTTTTCTTATTTTTAATTTTTTATTCTTATTTTTTGTTTTTGGGATTTTTCACTTTTTTTTGTTTTTTTTCTTTTTAGTCATTTATGTTCGCTGGCATCTTCGTTGGCGACTCTATCTTGGCTGGCATCTGCCTCCCCTGTAGTTTCAGTGCTGATATCCAACCAATAAATTGGGCATTAAATATGAATGATGAATAAAATAAAATAAAAACAGAGAAAATTATGACAAGAAGAAAAACAAACTTTTAAAAAAAATTATTAACAGGAAAATTTTGAGTTTGGGATAGATCAAACAGGCATCACAAACGAAAACATGAACCAACTATAAATAGTCAATTAATTGAAGTTCTCAAGAGCTTACCTCTGCTCCTGAATTCTTGGAACCATCCATATATCTCCTTTTGAATTTGCACCAAGCTTGGGACAATTAAAAACGTATGCAGATGGAACTGGAATTTGCCAAGTGTTGGGGGGGTTTCGAAATGGAATGGAATTTATCCGTTTCAACTCCCAAAGTTGCTTCATAACAATTTCATTGTAATCCATGACGTCTGCTCCATTTTTATGCCAGAATACTGCTTCTAATTCATCATTATGTAGTATCGATAGATGAATTATTTTTTGAAGACTTGGAGCTACGCTGATATGAAATAGATGCTTTAGTTTGCGGCAACCACTGACAGAGATCCTTGTGAGTTTTGGGAAACATACAGGTTGGAGATGATACTCATCCTCATCGTCATCAATGATTTGCTCTAATTCCGAGCAATTCGAAACAAATAACACCTCCAATTGCAACAGATTTCGAGCAAGTGTTGATGAGAAGAGACGTCTCAGCTTGGTGCACTGGTTCACCTCTAAACGGGTAAGACTTTGCAGGCTAAAATTATGCGTGGGACCTTCATGATATAATAATACCTGTAGTTCTCGAAGATCATACAAGTGCAATGACTTCAAACAAGGGAATAGTTTGTTTTCTTGTCCCTCAGCGATAATAGCTTCCAATTGAAATACCACCCGTACACCAAGTTGGCGAATGAGCAAATATTCCAAATTTTTTAAGCCGTGCTTCAACAGTGCTGGAATCGTGTCACTCAAATGGGAACAATTGTCCACATTTAGAGTACTTAAGTTCTGAGACAAATAAATAAATAAATAACTTGATGTAATTAAAATTTGTTAGCAGCTAGGATTGTCAAATTGACAATTAAGCGACAAATACTTAAAAAAAAATCCTTATAAAAATATAATACTACAAATGTAAACTTATAAAATAATTATACTATGTGAAAGTAAGGAATTTATAAAAAAGAAAAAGAAATTCGTTGAAAAAGATCATGTGAAGTGATATAGCAGTGACATCGGTTTGTTTGAGAAAAATTAATATTCTATTTTTACAGTTAAATTAACTAATGAATTGAAGTTGACTAATAATATATATACTTTACAAGTGCTTGCATCCAGTTTTTTTATAAAGTAAAATGAGATTTGACTTTTATTTCAAGAATGAATTTTAGGCCCTAAAACAAAGAAATTTATTTTAGATACTGGATCATTATTATTATCATCATCACTACTGCCACCATCACCTTCATCTCAACACGCCAAATGCAAGGTGATACGAACGACTGATCACAAAAGGTTTTGATAAACTATCATTTTGAGTAAAATTGAAGAAAAAGAAATAAAAAAAACATAAAACACAAACGAACATACCTCTCTAAGACACTGCAAATTGGCTTCAAGTTCAGTACTGTTGACTGTCAATTTAGGACAGCTCTCAAGGTCAAACTCTTCCAACGCCGGCCAAGTTGAATAATAATTTTCTGAACAGAAGCTGATGAGTTCGGGGAGATTTTCAAGTCTTAATTTTCTCAACAAAGGGAGTTCGAGTATTGTTTTTCCATCCGCTACGCCTATTTCCCCTTCATTATGATCAAACTTTGCTTCGATGATACATTCCAGTCTCTCGCACTTACTCACTTCCAGAGTTTTAAGCTGCACCAGACTTCGAGCTTGTGACAACGTGAAGATATATGTCAAATTGTTGCACTTCGACACACTCAATTTTGAAAGAGTTTGAAGGCTCACATGTTGGGCGGGCGCCTTCCATATCCACTTCAGTTCTGGTAATTTTGACATATATAATCTTGCTAATCTTGAGAGCATCACAGGATTCCCACTCTTTCCATGTGGGGACTTAGAGGCATCCATTATGCATTCTATATCTTCGCAATCATCGACGGCAAGCAAAGTCAACCCATTTAATCCCCTTTCATCTATGCTTGGCACAATATTATGACAACCTCTTACCCTATTTAGATAAAGATTTTCCAATTCTGGATACAATGCTGAAAAAATAACTAGTGCTGCTTTAGGATGGTTATTCTTAATGTATAAGCACCTTTTCCCTCTACAAATTGCATAATCATCGTCGTCAACTTTATTGATGTCATACCTTTGTAATTTAAAAAATGAAAAGTCTTTTGGAAGACATACAACGGATCCGTCGGGTTGGGAGTTCAACTCAGCACGCCTAGCGTAACTTTCTTCTGAATTCACCCCTTCAACCTCCCAATCTTTTATCTGACCATAAAATTCTTCTAATTGAGGAAATTTATTTATCGTAATGGGAGAAATAGAGCCAGTATCAATATGCAGAAGTTTCAACTTGCTAAGTTCATTCCACAATTCTTCAGGAATTTCAATGGGAGACCACTGGAGAGAGAGAATTTGAAGTCTCTTCAACCTTCCAAGGAAAGACGCGTCACTCACCTCACATCGAATCAACTCCAGAACTTGGAGGTTGGTGAGGAATTGAAGCGATTTAACTGAAAGGACTCCACCAATTATAGTAACAACTTTCAATGCTGGCATCTCTTAAAAAAATGTTCTGGAACTTGCAATTTGTTGTCATTTTCAGTATTCTCCAATCGCAAAATATGAAGGTTAGGGCATACCAAACCAGTAGGAAGCTCTTCTTTTTCATTTCCCACCAAAGAAATTCCTCTGTATTGTTCTAGGCCTTCTTCCACTGCCCGTTCCGCCAATCCAATGCCAACTTTGCTAGTAAAAAATTTCTTCTCCACTGAGCCTATCCATAAGGCTACATCGCGAACTACGTCATGCATTTTCACAAATCTGTCATCATCATTGTCTAACAGCAATGAAGAATCTTTGAGTCCTTTAATCGTTCCACGCAGTAGGCTTCTGGCTTTTTCGATTGTCTCAGCTTGACACCAAACCAACCCCACTGCATATCCAAGCAAATCCTCCTCCAGATTTATCTCATAATCTTCTGGAAACAGCGAACACAACAAGAAGCATGACCTGGAATCCTCACCATTCAAATAATCATAACTAAATTTGAGACAACCGTAAACGTCCTGGGAATCCTTATCAATACCTTCTATCTTATCGAGTTTTGCATTTTGTAGTTTATCTAGTGCTACACTCCATTCATCAGCGGTTCTTCCTTTTAGTGCACTTCCAACAGCTTTAATAGCTAAAGGCAGCCCCTTACATTCATCAGCAACTCGTTTTGAAACATCAGTCAAGGTTTTATCAGCAACATCAATACCAGCATGCTTTCGTAGTAAATCCAATCCTTCTGCTAGGTCTAGAGCATCTAGTTTAATCTGCTTGTCACAACCCATGCGACGACAAACTTGCTGCAGGCGAGTTGTTAGAAGGATTTTGCAGCAATTGTCTCGATCACCAGCGGGAATACCTACTGTCTCCAAGTCGAGCTCTTTCCAGACATCATCAAGGATTATGAGAATCTTGCGGCTTTTACTCTCAGAGAACATCAAGCGCAATCGGTCTGCTCTATCTTCTTAATCTTTCTCCGTTAATGCCCAACCTAACGACTTTACCAGCTCACTTCGAACATTTACTATGTTTGCATCCTGAGATACAGTGGCCATCCCCACCTTATCGAAAATATTTTTCTGCCGAAGTTGATTGCCCACAAATTTTGCCAGGGTTGTCTTTCCCACACCACCGAGACCATGCAATCCCACCATCTTTGTGCTGTCTTTTTTCAGTGCTTCAACTATCTGATTGCACGCCGATTCTGTAGTCTCGAAAGAAGAAAAAAATCTTGGAATAGGCATTTCTTTGACTGACGGTAGAGGTTTAGGAAGGGCAACTGTGCTGAATTTGCCGCGGTCATGTAGATCGGACAACTTGCTAGTCTCCTTTGATGCTTTTCTACCCATCCAACATCGGAAACCCCAATTAGGACACCATCCATTAAAACAACTCTTCTTTTCATCTATCTTTGCTTTCAAATTTCGGACATCGGCCATTTCTTTTGTTAGATTTTCAGAGGAAATATGAGAGGAACTATTATTATTATTCTCTGATGATCCAACTGTAAATCTGGAATTCTTTAGAATATATACAAGAAGCTAAACACGCCAAATGAAACAAAAACGGATTTACAATGCACTTAATCCTAACCGTTAATACATAACAAACTATCTAGCTAATCAATGGCTTAGGAAGCTCTGCATAACAGTTTTGCCAGCTAGGATAGTTGTTAACATCACGTGCTGATTTAATCATGATTCCCAAGTGAGCTGCGTGGCTTGTATTCAGATTCATTCCAGCTGGTACTTCAAGGTGAGCTGACTCATGTTCAGCTTCAACTTCAATACCCTTTCTCAAACTTAAGTCTTTCTCAAAGACTTTAAGTTTGCTTCTGAAGAAGCTGAACTTGGGATAGGTGAGTGGCTTAGTCAGAACATCAGCCACCTGATCATTGCTTGGTACAAAAACAATTTCTACTTCCTTCTTTTCAACCATGTCTCTGACAAAATGGATGTCGATTTCTATATGTTTAGTTTTTGAATGGAGAACTGGATTTGTTGCTATGGTCACGACCGGTGTCACCAACAGCGTAGGTGCATTTTCCAGCTTTATCTTCAGCTCTGCAAGTACAGAACATACCCAAGTTATTTCTGCACAAGCTAGTGCCATGGCCCTGTATTCAGATTCTGCTGAGGATTTTGAAACCACACTTTGCTTCTTTGAACTCCAACTGATTAAGTTTCCTCCCAGAAAAACACAGTAACCACTAGTTGAACGTCTATCATCTGGGTCACTACCCCAGTCAGCATCTGAGTATACCACCAAATCCAAAAAGTTTGATTTCTTGAACACTAATCCATAATCAGCTGTTTCTTTGAGATACCTTAGTACTGCTTGCAAGTCGACCAAAGGAGGTCAGCAGAGGATTTGCCATGAACTGACTTAGTTTGTTAACAGCATAGGCAATCTCAGGTCTTGTAATTACTGCATACTGCAGTCCACCAATTGCTCTTCGATATTGTGTTGAGTCATGAAACTCTTTTCCAGACATTTTGCTTAATTTTTCAGTGGTTGCCAATGGTGTGTCAGTACCTTTGCAGTCCTTTAAATCAAACTTGGCTAGTAGATCTTTTATGTATTTCCTTTGAGATAGAACTAAGGTATCATCATTTCTAATAACTTCTATTCCAAGAAAGAAGTTTAGTTCACCCAAATCTTTCAGAGCAAACTTATTACTTAATCTGGAAATGAGACTTTCTATCTCTGTATTGCTGCTACCAGTAACTATAATGTCATCGACATATATTAGCAACAAGGTTAAGTGACTGCCATTTTCTTTATAGAACAGAGAGGTATCTGACTTTGCTCTGACAAATTTCCAAGACTCAAGTACTGACTTTAATTTCTCAAACCAAGCTCTTGGAGCTTGTTTCAAGCCATAGAGTGCCTTTCTTAATTTGCAGACATACCTGGGGTGAACAGGATCTTCAAAACCCTCTGGTTGAGACATGAAAACTGTTTCAGTAAGTTCACCATTTAAGAAGGCATTGTTGATATCCACTTGTCTGAGTTTCCAGTTATTTGTCACTGCAAGGCTCAATATAATTCTTATTGTAGCAGCTTTCACAACTGGACTGAAAGTCTCTTGATAATCTATCCCTTCTGTTTGAAGAAACCCCTTAGCAACATGTCTAGCTTTATATTTATTAATGGATCCATCTGAGTTTTGCTTTACTCTATAAACCCATTTGTTTCCCACAAGTTTCATATCTTGTGTTTGTGGCACCAGACACCAGGTTTGATTTCTTGTAAGTGCATTGAATTCTTCTTGCATTGCTTGCTTCCATTTGTGATCATTCAATGCTTCAGTAACACTTGAGGGAGTTTCCAATGATAGGGTTTTTTGAATGTTGAAGATTTTTGGTTTGAAAATTCCAGCCTTTGCTCTGGTTATCATTGGGTGAGTTGGTTTTGGTTGAGTGATTTCCTGGTTTGCTGTTGGTTCTTGATCATGTGTTTGATGGGACATATTATCAGGTTCAAAAGGTTGGTGTGAAGATTCGGGTGAGGTATGTGTTATGGAGAAATTGTTGTCTGTGAGGTTTGTTGAATCAATGTTGTTGTCAGGAGTTTGATCATTAGGAGAAATATTTTCATTGAGTGTGTCTTCTGATGTTCTGATGTTAGCTTCTGCTGTCTCATGATCATGACTTTCAGAAGGAAATGACACTCTAATAAACTTTCTAAGAATATTGGTTGACTCTGGAGAGTGAACAGATTTTGGAATCATAAAGTTTGAATCATTTTTGAATGGAAAGGAACTTTCATTGAAGTTGACATGTGCAGCAATGTAAATTCTGCCATTTGAACTCAAGCATAAATACCCTTTGTGCACATTACTGAAACCGAGATGCACACACTTTGAAGTGTGAAAATCAAACTTGTGGCTGTTGTAAGGTCTCAGAAAAGGATAACACTCACAACCAAAGATTTTGATCAATGAGTAATTTGGTTTCTTTGAATATAGAGCTTCAAAAGGAGTTTTGTTATTTAGAGTAGGAGTGCTGACTCTATTTATAAGATATGTAGCATGAAGGAAGGCTTCCCACCAAAATTTGAGAGGTAGTTCTGACTGTGCAAGGAGAGTAAGACCAGTTTCTACAAGGTGTCTGTGTTTCCTTTCAACCTTTCCATTCTGATGATGTGTGTAAGGACATGAGTATCTAAGGCTAATTCCTTCATTCCTGAGATAAGTTTCAAAAGCTTTATATTCTCCCCCCATGTCACATTGAAAGGATTTAATTTTCATCTCTAGGCCTTTTTCAATCTGGTTTTTAAAAGAAATGAAGGCTGATAATGCTTGTGATTTATGTGTTA
This sequence comes from Citropsis articulata, assembly GCA_030449925.1. NCBI lineage: Eukaryota > Viridiplantae > Streptophyta > Magnoliopsida > Sapindales > Rutaceae > Citropsis > Citropsis articulata. The sequence goes on along the minus strand of JASUUH010000137.1, from coordinate 4,134,125 downwards.
ATCCATAAATCCAAGTGTAATTGGTTTTGTCATCAATGAAAGAGATATAGTATTTGAAGCCTTGATTTGACAGTGTGGGTGCAGGACCCCAGAGGTCACTGTGAATAATTTCAAGTGGTACCATTGCTTTTGAATCATTGCTTTTGAAAGACAATCTGTGTTGTTTCCCAAGTTGACAGGCATTGCAGAAGGAAAGTTCTGAGAATTTATTTCCAGTAGAGATATTACAAGCAGACAAGGTTTTCTTGAGAGCAACAACATTTGGATGGCCTAATCTCATATGCCATACATCAAGTGCTTTATTTACTCTTGAATTTTTATTGTTTATACAATTGACACAACAACTAACAGACACCATAGACTCGGGTTTATTTTCTTGATACCCTGACAATGAACTAAGAGAAGAAACAGAAGACAACAGAGCTGATTTGATTTGACTGTGATCATGAGGCAAATACAGCAGCTTGTACAGTCCACCTTTAGCCACACCTTTCATGAGAACATTCCCCTTTCTCTTGTCCTTAACAACACAGGAAGTTTCATTGAATTCAATATATATATTATTATCATGCAAAAGCTTGGATATACTTATCAAGTTTTTGGTTATGTCTGGCACATAAAGTATATGATTTAGCTGAATGTATTTCAAGGTGTGTGGCTCAAGTGTACTTAGCAAAGTATGACCAATTGAAGCAATTTTTAGTTTAGTTCCATTACCTACTGCAAGTTGACTGTTGCCTTTGTATTCAGAGCTGATGCTGAGATTGTTGAGATCTTTAGTCACATGATCTGTAGCTCCACTATCCAGATACCAGTCTCCATCTCTGTGATCTTCAGTCTGAGTCACATAAGCACTTTTTCTGTTTGGAGCAATTTTCGGCACAAAATTCTTCTTGAACCTATACCAGCATTCTGTAGCAGTATGATTTTTCCTGTAGCAAATCTGACAAGGTCCTTTTGGTTCTTCATCATCGACCTGGCCTTTGCCTCTAGTTTTGTCTTGAAAGTTCAGCATCTGATTAGAGTTACCACCTCCAAACTGTCTTCCATTATTGTTTGGATTTGCCTGCCAGTTCCTCCTCTGCATTCCTCTGTGATATGCAATATTTGCTTGATAATCCATATGACCAAAGGAATTTTGATGTTCGATCCTATTTTCTTGACTTAGCAGCATGCTATACACTTCCGAGAGAGTAATACTTTCTGCTTTAGCATTAATTGTGGCAACGATTGAGTCATATTCAGAACCTACTCCAGCCAATAAGCAACACACGAAATCATCATCGCTCATATTGTTTCCAGCAGCTCTGAGAGAATCTAAGAGTATTTTCATCCTAGTATAATACTCATGAATACTCATAGATCCTTTTCTAGTTGTTTGGATCTGAGTTTTTAGATGAAGAACTCTAGATCTGGATCTTGCACCAAATTGTGTAGAGAGAGTTGTCCAAACCTCCAGAGATGATCTTGCTCCAACTACTGCACTTAATACATCTTCACTTAGAGTTGAGAGTAGCCAACTCATGAGTTGTTGATCATTTCTTCTCCAAACTTGAAACAGTGGATTCGGCAAGGTTATGACTGTTTGATCTTCATCTACACGAATCACATTGCGATTTGGAGGAGATTTCGTGTTATCAATTAGATCTTCAAGTTCATTAGCATTGATAGTTGCTATGACTTGAGTTCTCCATAGCAGGTAGTTGTTGTTTGTGAGCTTGATTGGCGTGTTGAAGTTCAAGGAGCTGAGAATAAAATTGCTGGAGCTTGATTCAAAAACTGGATTTGTGTTTGAGCTTGAAGCTCGATTGCTGATTGTTTGATGATCATAGCTAGCCATTTTAGCAAACTAGCTCTGATACCATGTTAGATTTTCAGAGGAAATATGAGAGGAACTATTATTATTATTCTCTGATGATCCAACTGTAAATCTGGAATTCTTTAGAATATATACAAGAAGCTAAACACGCCAAATGAAACAAAAACGGATTTACAATGCACTTAATCCTAACCGTTAATACATAACAAACTATCTAGCTAATCAATGGCTTAGGAAGCTCTGCATAACAGTTTTGCCAGCTAGGATAGTTGTTAACATCACGTGCTGATTTAATCATGATTCCCAAGTGAGCTGCGTGGCTTGTATTCAGATTCATTCCAGCTGGAACTCCAAGGTGAGCTGACTCATGTTCAGCTTCATCTTCAACATCTTTGACTACATCCGCCAGCCACTTCTCTACATCTTTCTCAACTACTACAGCGCAGTGTTTTTGTCTTTCTTCTTCTACTTTTTCGTTGATGCCATCTTGTGCCTCCTTCAACTTAGCTTCTTTATCCTCAAGTTCTTTAACAATGCTGTTGAAACAGAACAGATAACGAGCTTGTTTTACGGTAGCATCCACCAATAATTCTCCAAGCTTTGATGCAATACCTGCTAAAATTTCCATGCTATTTATCTGCAATTAACAAAGTTGATCTCAGTACGCTATAAGCAAAACAAGGAGGCCAGGAGGCTTGATTACAAGATCGAAGGAGAACGTTTAATTACTTTTCTCTGTTTATTAGCGCCAACTTTGATCAATAAGAACACAATAATGCAAGCACCGAGCTTTAAGTAGACTTTACTGCAAAACAGGAGAACTAAGGTAAACGTGATATACGGTGGATTATATTGAAATTAGATTGTTTTAGAAATTTTTAAACAAAAATATCATTATTTTAAACAAACAATTTTAAATTTTTAATCAAATTTAATATAATTTATAAGCCTCAGGGTTTATTTATTTATGGAAAGAGTGATGAAAACTGAAAAGCCACTCATGATAAAATTTGAAGGGTTTCAAGATCACTACCCCTTTTTTCTTTAATCAATATTCGAATGAAATAAGACCATAATTCTCAAATAATATCCTAATATTTCTTTTCTTCAAATGTTCATAATACTCACCAAATTAGATAATTAATTGAATCATATGTTAAATTATTTATTACTCTATCTTACTATATATCCAATAGATGTAAATGACACCTTATTTGGGATGATAAAGATTGGGGTAAATTAAATAATTTGTATAAGGATAATTTGAGGTTTATATAGTTTATATGAAGATAATCTGCAAAATAAGCTTATATGTCAATTTTAAAAGAGGGATGTTAGTAATCATAAATTTATCAAATTTTTTAATAAAGATTTGTTTAAAAATTGACCAAAGGGTTTCACGAGGAGAATAGAGGAGCATGAACGGCGCCACTTTTAATTTTTATTGTTGTTGTACAAATGAAATTTCAGAAGATGTATTAAATGGATCCATTTGAAATCGCAGGAGAGCATCATGGACTCATGTTGGGACTTGAGATTGAAAGGCTAAGGGGCGAGACGGCAATACAAACAAATGGCAAGAATAATATAATGAAAATTAATGTAATAAAATTGCATTAAAAGACTTAGAACTTAAAATTCTAGACCATTTTATCTGTATGTTTTTAAATCAACTTGCAAAATTGGCATAAAACAAACCAGTACAGCCATTAAAAGTAAAACAAACATCAAGTTAAGAGCCTTTGAAGCAATAGTATCTCATACCTTCTCCCTTATATATCCTCAATTACTCCTGAAAATCGCTCAAGTTGGGAGAAAATTAAAAGCTGCATCCAGCAATATAAATAAACATCAAATCTAAACAAACATAGCATATATCTAGCTAGTTAACATCATATATAAGTCCTTGTTCTCAGTCAAATCTTTCATTCTTAGATTAAAAAAAAAATTGAAATAATAACTGTAAGTGATATAGGAAGCAAAAGTAACACACCGAAATGAGTGCAGCTATTCACAGATGACAGATCTGGTGACTTCAAGAAAAGAAATAAGAGCAGCAAATTCAAGACGACAGATCTGGTGACTGTAAGAGCATGAAAAATGATTGAACTCTGGTAGAATGGTCCGAGACGTGTTTCAGACATACCTTATCTTTTGACTTTGTGGCTTCGCTTTTATTTATTATTTATTATTATTATTTTTTAATTCTATGCCAGTGAGAATTGAAAGATTGAGAAAGTGAAATGATGCACATACCCTTATCCTCCTTCTCTGATGACTGATGACGGGTAACTTTTTTTTTTCTTTTAATGATGAGGGGTAACTTGGTAAAACTTATTTAAAATTTAAAAAGTTTAAAAGAATTTTAAGAAGAAGCTTTGTGTCTAACTTGCTTGTATTTGGGGTATCTTTCGGGTTGTTGAGAGTGAATTTAATTAAATATAAGATTTTTATTTTACTTATTATATATTTTTCTTTCGGATGAATTTAAATCTCATTCCACTCATTTTTTTTAAATGAAAATAGATTTCTCTCCACAAATTTAAGATATATTTTAAAATTAATATTCAACTTATGTCTAAACTATAATATAAATATTTTTATTTAAAATTTCAACAAATTTCATAACACACAAAGAGAAATACATATATACATGTTGTAATGTTCTAATGATAGATCTCTAAAGTTATCAGATAAAAAAATAAAAAAATACATACTTTAATATATTATATAATAAAATATAATATATTCAAATGAATATTATACTTATTTTTTATTTTATCTCTTAACTTAATAACTTAAAATATATTTTATTTAACAATGATAATATATATATATATATATATATATATATATATGTATATAATTTTTTTTTAAAATAAACAATTTAAGTGAAACAAAGGACATTTTGGAGGCTTTGGAGGCTTTGCTATACTACCAATTTACCATTTTAGGTTGCAATAAAGTAAAAACAGTAGACTACCAATATACTGTTTTGGGTTGCAATAAAGTGAAAATGGGTTGTTTTCAAAAAAGGATAGGTGACAGTGAGTTGTCCATTTCGTCTTGTCGGCCAATACATCAACTTTTCGCCGGATTATGATCACCGTCAAAAATAAATTATTGAATCACAACAAAAAGTAATCTGTCTTCCGCCTTGATTCCGTAATTTGGCTGTCAAACTGCAATCTATAAAGACTACGATACCTCGATTCAAAAAAATGCTTTTTCTGATACCATGATATATCTCCTTCGACAATCACCGCATGCGGCTATTAGCATATGCGACCATGTATTTAACAATCTTAAATGAAGATATTTATCTTTTTTTTCAGTTTAATAGCCGCTTCAAAGGCGGGTATTGAATTTGGGGATTTGTTATCCAAATACCAAAAATTTCCACGTTGTGTCAGACAGTTTTTAGTTCTAAAGTTGAGGGCGCAAAGACTTCTAAACAATAAGACAATTGGGTTTTGAGTTTCTAATCTTAATAAATTTTGTTCTAATGTATAAGTTATGAAATTTCTGAAACATCACTGCAGCTACAAGTTTTTATGTGTCAGTGAACTAATGATCTACCTATAGAAGACTTTTGTTGTCCCTACCGTTCCAGAAAGACAAATAAGCAGAGGAACTACTACTGGACCAATTTCATCTAAGATGGAAAAAAGAATTGAATTTCTTACACAAGTGACAAGGCACATCATGATTAAATAGAAGTACACTGCGAGGAACAAATGATTTGATGATATAATCTACCCCTTTAAGGTTTAAAGCAGCTTTTTTGCATGTCAAGAAATGAAATCAGCCAGCAAGACCTATAAACAAGTTGAGAGACAAAGTTACAATAAAATTCAATCTTGATTACAAATCCATTAAAATTAAAAAACATTAGAAACATGGAGAACATTACAATTCAAGTTTGATCACTGTAGATAATAGTCTGCCTCCGTGCAAAGGCTATGCTGCAAGATACAATATCATTGCAATGTTAGACATTTTAAAAGTAATAAGAAATGGAACCAAGGGGTAAATCGAACACCAAAAGAAAATTAGTTGACAAGCCACATTAAGTTCCCACATAGTCAACTAATTAAGTTAATAATTAAAGTGAATCAAATATCTTCTTCAAGCAGAAGGCAAACACGCCAAGATCGAAAATCACAAAATCATATAATTATGTTTTTTGAATTTCAAAAGACTAATTTTTTTTCTTTTTTAAATGAATCAATGAATGTAATTTTTTTTTTTTTTGGGTATAGAGGGGAGTAAGAAATTTTTTTCATCTATTTTTGGATTATGAGGTTTTTAATGAAATTAAATGGAACATTATAACTCAAAGATTCTAATGTTAAATGGTTAACTTTTTCTAGGAACTAAAAAGGTAAAAAATTAAATTTTTTTCTTGGAAAGGCTAATAATGAAGGAATTAATGGTTCGACAATATTATTAATCATATCTTTTTAACACTAAGGTTACTAAATATAGATTTTCAATAAAAAATAATTCTTAATTATATGAAAAGCGTAGTTTAAAAAAAGATCTTCTTTTATTAGAGAATTATTAAAAAAAATACAAAATAGAGGTATTTTTTAAAATATAGGGTCTTGAAAGATTGTCTTGTTCGTCTATACTTAAAACCACCCTTACAATGATGGAAATTTTATTATTTTTTGATAAGTTTACAACCCATTTTCCTTCTTATCTATAAACTCAGCCCTAAAGCTGGAGAAGGAGGAGAAAACGTGGAGAAATGATTGGAACAAAGTTTTTTAGAGGGTTTTAAGAGATTAATGGTTTTGTTTGAATGAGAGATTTGACCTACTTTTTAATATGAATGATTACTAGTTAGCGGATAATAATATAAGAATAGTTAAATCTATCTATTACTAATAAATATCTTTAGAGATGGCCAATGGGCTAAGAGGCAGGTGTTCGTACAACACAGTAGGCACGAACCCATTTTGATAGGGTACAAGGTATGGTATAGCACACACGCGAGCTGGACTGGACTAATAATTTTAGGCACATAGTCCTTAAAAGTATGACACGTTTGGAGATAGGCTAAAGAACGACATGTGAAAAATTTCACTATAAGTATAAGCTAGCATGCGAGCTAAAGTGTATTAAAGTAAAACTTTTTAATGAAAGTAAAATTAAAATCTTATAATTTTACAAATAACTTGAAATTGAATCTATTAAAGTATTCTATTAGCATAAGTTTTTTTCAAATTCATTTAATTATTAGTTTAAAAAAATACTCTAATTTTTTATGTTTGTAATTTATTAAATGAATATATGATATCATGATTTTAATAAATAAAATTATAAATATGATGATTTTATAAGTATATGCATTAATGTTATTGTGGATTATAATTTATAACTCTATGTAAGTCTAAGTTAATAATTAACTTAACCCCTAAGAAAACTTTATTATTGTTATTATTATTACTACTACTGTTATTGTTGTTGTTGTTGTTAAATATTAGAAAGAATTTTAATACCATAAGGTCTAATTTAGTAGTTAATATTACATTCCCTCAATAATAATAGTAAATTATTATTGAATATGAACTTAAGTTTTAAACTTTTAATTTTATTGAATTTGACTAAAGGCACGCGGACTCAAAAACAATATATGAACTTAGAAAAAAATATCCTACTAGTTTAGCATGCCCTTTAAAAAAAAAAAAAATTGTTGTGCCTTTTTTTGGGCTCGGCATACATGAGCTTGGCACATGTGTTGTGTTCAGCCTAAGAAAAACATATTAGGCACCGCACAAATCACAATATGGGTCGTGCTATGCCAATCTACAAGACCTCATGAGGCGTCCTTTGACCGATCGTGCGCGCTGGCCGGTTAGTCATCTCTAAATATCTTATACAAGTGGGTTCCTAATTCTTATTTATCAACATTGAGTGAGTGTATTCAAACCTCGTGCCTAAAATGGTTGCATCCATTAAATTACCTTATAAAAAATGATCGGCATGCAATTACAAACCCTGTCACAGATTAATTTGTTGATTAGTTATTTCTCTACACGTAAAGAATAATGAATAGACAATTTAATTAAGGTAGTACGTGCTACAATTTAAACGTATCATTGACTATTGCATGTTACAGTTTTCTGCAGATTGAAACTAGCCAGTCACTATGGTCACTACCGGTCACAATATATACATACATACATACATACATATATATATATATATATATATATATATTACAAAATTGGTAGCATGTACACAATGGGGTCTAAGTAATTAATCAATTGGTGTAAAATTTGTATCTCCTACATATATAAATCATCTGCATAATGGCACAAGACAACTAGACAAGTGCTTTATCTTGTGCATAGCAACAGAGCCTCCATTTGCTTCTTGATTGCGGGATAGCTTAATCACTAGAAACTGCTTTTTGAACTGCTTTTTGAATGAAGGAATTAGTTAAATTGCCATTTTGGAAAGATGGTGATACTGGCATTCTTTCCATTTTAGCAAGAAATTTCGATTTTGTATGCAAATGCCCCGCTTCTTCGTGGGTTTCTTGTCTATAAAGATAATAAAAAGTAATTAAATTTGCTTCCTATTGCAATATAAAATTAAAAAATACCTACAATTTTTTGTGTTTTTTTCCACTTATTTTTCTACAGTTTCATAATATCTCGTTAGTCTGCTGCTCTTGATGTCAAAGCTTTTTTGGCTCTTACTGAGAAAAATGGTGGCAAAATAGGCAATCCCTAAGTTACATTTAACGTAAGTTACAGTCCGGAAAATCTCAACCACTCAATGTGTTAAAATCTTATCCAACGGATGATATTTAATTTGCCCAAAAATGGTATGAAAGGAAAACTGACTGAATTGGTTTGTTAAGAATGATAAACAACTGCAACAAATAGTTAAGATTGTTTGCGGAGAGTAAAAATTAAAAGCCGAAGAAGAAATAATGCTCTAGGGTTTATGAAAAGGGGAAAAATAAAAAACTGTAGAGTTCTATCGAAGAGCGTTGGTTGGTTGTGCGCGGTCGATAGGCCTATTGTCCGAGCGACGGGCCACTGTTGCCCAAATCTTTGGTTTTAGGCGAAATCAATTTTTTTTTAAAAGTTTTATACTGAAAAACTTAAATTTTCTGATATTTCTCCCGTCAAGTACTTACGATCTAGTTGTTAGCATCGGTTTAACTCTCAAAAAAGCAACCCAAAGTAAAATAAATTTGTGGGGCATTTTATCAAACATCTAGTCGGCATTATATCTTTACACCATTTTCTTTTACAACTTGTTAATATCCTAAACAACCAAAAACAAACTTTACAACTTCACATAGCCATCAATAGAACTCCCAGAACAATTCAATCACAACTCCACCGCAACATAATACAACCATCTAGTTCAAGAAACAAAAACGTGTTAAAACGAGATTAGAAACCCTCTTTGAAAATCGGGCTTGATATATGCTTGGTTACCGAGCATGATGAGCCAAAACACTTCTTTTGTTTTGCTAGAAAACTTGACATAGATGATGAAAATAAAATTGAGTGAACGAAAATGTAAGAACTTGAACTGAAAATTGACGTTCAGAGCTTCCAAAAGTTGATGCTCTTTGAGAGGCAAGAATATTAACGTCCAAAAGTGTCATTTGTTTGGTTGTTAAAGTGTGAAAGTTGTGACCGTGGTTATTTGGGTAATTAAAAAGTAGAAAGTGGTTATTTGTGTAAATTTAGTTTTCTTTTATTCACCCATCTGCAACCATTTAACCGTTTAAGCCGGTTATATTTCCATTGTATTTTGTTCATGTAGCACATTTTTATTGACAAGTAGTCAAGTCATAAGACTGTAAGTTACGATAAATGTAACTTAGAGGGATCCGGCAAAATATATTAGAAAATGTTTTTGAATTACCTGATCAGAGTGAGGCAGTGAAGCTGGGGGAGAAGAGAAGTACTGCAAAATCTCAAAAAACCTTGTTTCCCCATAAATGGCAGCCTTCTCCCAAAACAGAAGACCTATTTCCCTGGCCTTAATTCTCAGCTTTAACAAATTAAGATCAATTTCTTTCTCATGTTTTGTAACATAAGGCCGCAATAAAACATTATAAACATAAGTTGTCCCCTGAACATATTAAAAGTTGAAACTTTTTAAATAATTTCAATCAGAAATTTTATAGACTGAAAAAGATGATGAATTGATGCAGATTTATTACTTTTGTATTGGGATACCAAAGATATATGAAGAATGCCAACTTAGCTTCACTGTACATCGGCAACCTTCAAGATACAAACATCAATTAGTAGATGAAAGTTAATACGCAACTCTGTCACGTGACGTTGCACTAATAGTGTTGTTATTCGTAAAAATACACATACCATGAAATAAACATATCACCCACCCTCTCACCAGCTGTGAACAGAGCAACCAAAACCCTAAAATTGCAATACAATTCGGACGTCCAGACATGAATATGACTCATTATAAGGAATTAATTAGTATTGTGTCAAACTAATACTTAGTTAATGGCGTAAGCATTGATCCATACCAATATTGGCACCAAAGCAAGAGTTGTTCAATTTCTGGCTTGTTCTTCTCTACTGCTTTAAAGCACTCGTATGCTGGGTAAGCATAACCAAAAACCATTTTGTGGGGAAAAAAATTTGCAGTTAATAATCCATTAACTTAAATTAATCTTTCTGATAATTGAAGAAAAAATAAAAGGAAAATTGAAGAAAATTGAATTTCTGATTAATTATTTATTGCATACAGAAGGGTTCTTGAAAGAAAAGATCCCATCATCTCTTTCTTGATATTCCTTTGATTTTTTCACAATAATACAACAACAAAAATAATGAAAGTAATAATAATATACAGAGTTGCTTAATTTGCAAGAGTTCAATGGAAAGTGAAAAACCGTTTTTTATTATTTTTTTCCCCTGATATTTAGGTGTCGGTGGGTGCCACCAAAATGCCACGACTGATGATCATGATCATGATCGAATTAATGTGGGACATGTACACGGGCACCTACAACCGTTGTCTGTTCATACAAACGCAAAACCAGGGCTACTGTACTACGTGCTAAATTAAAAATTATGGCGTAGATGTGTAAAGATCACGTACATATTTACATTCACGTACATTTGGAGTGGGATATTGGTTTTCAGAATTGTAAAAAAATAAAAATTTTAAAAATGATAAAAAATTATAAAATGACGTTAAATATGAAATAAAAAAATTTTGAGCCATACTCATGACAAGTAAATTGAAGGAAGAATGAGTAAATTAATGTTGAAATAGTAAATTGATTTTTGAAATTGTAAAAAAAGAAAAAAATTAAAAAATGACATACAACTTGTAAATTAATACTATGTGTAAAATAAAACAAAAATTTTATAACCACATATAGAACCAATAAATTAAAGGAAAAAATGTTAAATTAATGTTAGAGTGATAAATTGATATTTGAATTGTCAAAAGTTAAAAACTAGAAAAATGATATAAAACTTGTAAGTTAACATTAAGTGTGAAATAAAACAGAAATTTTATAAATCACAAATAAAATTAGTAAATTGAAGGTAAAAGTGGAAAATTAATGTTGGAGTAATAAATTGGTCTTGTAAACAAAATAAAAACTCCTAAATATGTGTTAAATAACACATTAATTTTGTGAATCACACATGAGACTACTAAATATACATGTAACATACAACTTGAAATAAAAAAGATAATTACTTGTTACTTAGATAACTGGTTACTTATTTATTTAAAATTAATAGTAGAAAATTTTCATTTAAATCTAATGGTCTACATTTATTACACCATTGATGCCATAATTTTAATCATGGTATTATAGAATTACTCATAAAATAAATAATGTTTATTGAGAAATTATTTTAGTTTATCGGGTCTTAAAATAAGTATGCTAGTCTAATTCTGAGAATCAGCCGCTTCCTTTCTCTGTATCGTTTTGATAAAATTTCAAACAATTGACTTGCCTTCACTAGCAAGAATGCTCTCCGGATGAAACTGAACCCCACGCAGATGCTTATATTTCTTGTGACGAGCAGCCACTATCAGCCCATATTCAGTCTAAGCTGTGACCTCGAGCTGATCACCAGGAAAGCTAGCTTTCTCAATCACAAGGCTGTGATATCTACCTGCTGGGAAAGGATTTGATAGTCCAGCAAGCAATCCATCAGCCTCCTCCTTCTCGTTGTAATACACAAGAGAGCTTTTCCCATGCATGACACCAAAAGGAGAACGTACAATCTTCCTTCCAAAAGCCTCTCCAATGCACTGCAAGCCCATGCAAACACCAAACAGAGGTGCGCCTGGCCCGGGGATATGACCACTCCTCTGGGGTTTTTCCGTTTTAACTCCTCCACAGTTAGTTCACCATTCCGACATACCTCAAAGTGTAGCCCTGGCTCAGCTCAAGCTCGCCCATATACTGGCAGAGATTGTAAGTGAAGCTATCATAATTATCAATAACGATTATGAGATTTTTATCCTTCTTCGACAACTTTAAAACCCCATTTCCCTTCTTAGCCTCAAAACTCAGCCCTGCAGCTGGAGAAGGAGGAGAGAATGCGGAGAGATGATTGGCATAAGATTGTGAGAGGGTTTTAAAGAGATTAGTGGTTTTGTTTGAATGAGAGATGAGTTCGAGATAATTGCAGCCATTGTGAGTGAGGCGTTTAGAGTACACTACTGTTGTTGTTGTGTGTTGTATGAGAAGAAATCCTTTATATATAACATAAAAAAGGTTGATTCCAAATTGACTCGAACAAGGAAACTAAATATACTGTTGAGTTAATTTTTCTGAAAATCCCTTCTCTATTAGGTAAGATATTGTTTGGTTAAGGAAGAAATGATATAAACTTATCAAAGCAAGGAACAGAGAAGCTTACACCTCACGGTATTAATATGTACACAGCAGTGCCATTTGAGTTTGCTGAACAGCTACTTTCCATCAACATCAATATCAACAAGACTCCAAAGAACATACTTCTACATCTAAAAGTCATTAAGCCATCTAGACTCTCAAGAACCGATTTTTGCTTCAAGATATTTCAAATTGGAAGCCTACAATCTACCGCTCAAGGCCTCAAGCAGCCATCGCATTTCATGTCACTACATATTAATTGCACGATAGTAAGAAATGTGTTTGTAGCACATCAGCGCACGAGATTGATATGGTCACGTGTGGCTAATCTTTCTACTAGTGTTATTGACGGATGGATAAGGATTCGGTGTTATGTTGAGTTTGTACTGAGCATCGAATCAATGGTCAAGAAATTAATTGGATCCACAAAAAACTCATGTTGGACAAATTTTAATCATTGATTCGGTGTAGCTCAAAACAATCTCAGGGGAGCATCGAATCCTGATCCACTGCCTTATCCTTCTGGTTTGTTTCGTTGTAGTTTTTACCTTGCAATTATGACAATTGTATAGAAGCTGCATCCTTAATGACTTTGAACATTCTATAATTCCTATAAATGGGATATGATCAGTAAAACTTTCTGTTGGTTTTTTAAAAATTTATTTTAAAACATAATCTCCGTGGGCCCATTTTTACTATTTTTGTTTTGTTGAAAAAAACGTTTTAGGCGTGAGTTGAGTTTTAAAGTGTTTCTAGAAGTAAGTTTTTAGAATCAATTTTAAAACTTTGAAAAGCCAATTTTTGCTGAGGCAACTGATTATTTTAGAAATTTCTTAGGATTTCATTATATATAATTGAGATACCGATGACATATATTCTTATAATTAAATCGAATGGAAACTATATCAATCTATAACATTGATATAACAAGCGCTGTAAAAGTCATCTCTTCCGATTCCACCCTTTTCAATTATTTGGTATCAGGGCTATATACTGTGAAGAGAAAAGGCAATAAAACAACCAATAATGATTCAAAAAACGCAATATCTATTTCTTTTCCAATTGCTAGTAATTTCTTTTAATAAGGTAAAATGTATATCTCAAATTCAAGTTGTACAAATGTTGATTTTTTAAACAAAATAACTCTATTTAGAGTTATTATTATATTACCGTTATTTTCTAATATAAAACTTAATCCTAAAATAAATTTATATCCTACTTTCCTAATCTTTCTTTCTTCTACGAAAATTTCTAAAATTGAATTTTCTGCAGTAACTTTTGCGAATTCTAATGCTACTTTTTAAAGCAATTTCTATATTATTAGTTTTTGGATGCATTCATATGAACGACAACGAACACTTGTGTATGTTCTCATATGCACTCTCACTTTTCTTTCTACGAAATTAAGGCCGTTTGCTGCTAAATGGTATTACGATAATTATACCCTTTTCCTCTTCTATTGTATGCTTAATGCTGGATTATTTAATTAATAAAGATTGTGTATATATATATGTGTGTGTGTGTGTGTGTGTGAAAATACTCAAGATTTGTTTCACATGGATAATACACAAAGGAAATATTTTCTTGAGTGTTACTAATATTATTTTGTATGAAATGTTCTAGTGCTACTGTTATATATTACTTCAATTATCAATTTTTCATTGTAGTATTATTTACATGTCTCTAGTTATTAGTTCTATTGGTATTATCACGTAGTACTATTTTATTAATTGACAACTTTAATATTATTCATAACGAGTCATAGAACTATAAAACATATTTAAATGTTCACCACTGATAGACACTTGTGCCTATTAAATCATCTTTATTCTTATAAAAGATGTGTGCATATATATATATATATGATTAATAATTAATAAATGAGAATATAATAATGAACTAAATTTTAATCATACATGCTACCAGAAATACTCCACACCCACGCCCTTAATAACCTCGCTTCCCAAAGATAATTTAGCTACCTCATATCGCAGTAGAATCGATCTCACTCTAACTAAAAGTGAGGGTTAATATGTATCAGATCAATAAAAATATTCGTAAGAATTCCAAGAATATCTTATCAGAAACATCAATATCAATGTAGCCTGTTGTAATATATCAAAAAAAAATTAATCATACATAAATAAAAAGATATTATGTAAAAAAATTCTTTAAAACTTGCATATGATAATATTATGATCTTTATTATATCATATAATAGTCCGACTGTCGTATTAATATTTTGGCTTCAAGATGCTCAATTGATGACGTCAATTATTATCATCATACTTGAGCCAACCAAACGACACCGTATAAGCCACGTCAGCATTAAAAATCCGTTAAAAGAAACCAACAAACTTTTCAACTTACAAACACAACCTCCTCCTCTCCTCACTTCTCCTTCCGCTGTCCTATCCTCTAAACACCAAAATACGCACCACTCGCTCACTCAGTCACTCACTCTTCTTCACTCTCTTCCAATGGACATTAGCATCTTCTCTCCAAAATCCCAAGCCTTAACTCTAACGACCACGTGCTCGTCACCTCCTCCGCTCACGTGGCTCAATCCGTCGCGAGTGTCCATCCGATCCGCCGACATCTCCTCCTCCTCAGGCCTCAAACTCCGCCTCCTCGACGGAAATGCAACACCCTAGGCCTCTTTCTTCACACTCGCTCTCCTCAATTTCTTGTCAAAGCTTCTCTCCATTCGCCTCCGAATACCGTGCTCATCGCCGTCGTCGTCGCTCTAGCCACCTTCACAGCCTTCTCTCTTGCTTACTTAAACCACTTCCTCCAAAATCGCCGTAAAAATAGTTCCAAACAAGTAAGTTCAAATTATAAATTTTTAATTTTTGAATAATTTATTGTATTTTTCCAAGTATTTAACTATTAATTAGTTACAAATTAAGATTTCAGTTTATGCCGGAAGCTAGTTTCTAAGATTATGCCAGCTGTTTAGGTTTCAGGTTCCAAGATTCTGTTAGTCATATGCCCTAAAAGCCAATCGAATGGTATTTGCTTTTTAAGGAATTAATGTATTTGATTAGCATTTTGATATTTATAAAATGGCAAAGTTATCAACATTCATTTATTAATTTAATGAATATAAAAAGTAAAATAGTTAAGGAACACATTCTCGAGTTTGTCGAAAATATAAACGCGTATCCTTCAGACTATACTTCTAATAAATAAAGTGGTAGATTTATGATTGACTTCATAAATTCCTATAAACACTAGTATGTGTTATGACTCATTTACAGATGTGATACTAAATTGGATGGTGAGTTTCATATCATCGATACGTAGATGTTAAGTCAAACACATGATTGTTGCAAGTTAATCCAGTTTATCGAACTTGACCAAATATAATAAGTCATATGGTTGGTGTTAATGACTTATTATACATTGTAATAGACACTATGTTTAGAATGCCTTTAGACCGGGCATCACGTATATCTCAGACATGTACATCTCGATATGTGAAAGCATAAAGATTGATTCCTAATCAAGGAAGAGATCAAAGAATGTCATAGGTTGGCTATGTATGGAGATAAGTGTATGGCCAAGATGGAATTCATCACTTTATAATATACAAAAGGATGTCCCAGTTAGATAATACGAATTGATGAGAAATCTTGGCCAAGGTGAAATATGTTTGAAGGAGTTCAAATTATATTTTCATGCCAAGTTTATTTAGATTTATTTTGAGATAAAGCATAAATGCTAACACTCTAAACCATAAGTCGCTTTACTGGACATAGATGATGAAGAGACCAAGACATAAAGATACAATGGAATAGGTTCTATAGATCCACCAATTCTTGTTATTTGGATGGTTGTGAAATCACTAGGTGTCACTCATGACTTGTAGAAACCTTAAGATCATTATTGAAAGCAGACCAATGTATCTTAAAGTCATTAGAAAAGTTCTAATTGATGACTAAAGAGTTTAGCATCATTTAATGAATAAAGAGTTATCATTAAATAAGTTCTACTACCTTATAACAAAGAACCTAAAAGGTCACACACATAATAGAAATGAAAAAGGAGTTACTAAAAGAAATGAGAGGTTAAATTTCCTAATTTTAGGAAAATCGGTATTTATATTATAATTCATTAAGAATGAATGTATATAAATATTTATATATCTTAAATATGATTTAAGATAGAAATTTAGATGTTCCATAAATAGTTTAAGGAACAACATAAATTTCATAAATCTTCAATTAAACATTATGTACAATATCGAGACATTAAAACGACCATTTTGGACATGTTCCGGTTCATAAATGATTATGGACTTCTAGACCAATTTTTGGGTTTAGAATTTTGGGCTTTTATTAGACCTAATATGGATTAGGAGAATGCATAAGAACATGTCACAAAAGAAGCCCACAATTAACCATTTGATTTGATCAAAATTGGTTTAATTAATTAAAGACAAAATTAATTAATTGAGGCATTTATTTATTCAAAATATTTTGATTGAATAAATTATTGAAGTGATAAGATCACATTCAATAAATAATGGCTAAGTGGGTGGGTCAAGGACATGATAATGTTTAATGACATTATTGATAAGATAAGGGTGGCTTTAGTTGGTAAAATGAATTATCATGAACTAGCATTCATGTTTCTTCATTATCTCTCATTACAAAACGAAATTGAGTGATTCAAAATCCTATGAACTCCTAGAACATTTCTAAGTGTGGACTAATTAGAGGCATCACAATTGGGGTGCTTTAAGGATCTCAAATCGTGGCAAAACAGAAGCTGTTCGTGCAGTGCTCTATTTTCTGGACAGTGTTCGTAGCTTGCTGTTTTCTGTCAATTTCTCCTACCTCACGAAGTTGTTTTTGAAACTACAAGTGAGGTAATTAAACTTCAATCTTTCCTCTTGATTTTCGTTTTTGAATGAAGCCGATCCGAGGTCTCTAGAGCTTCCGCCATCCGTTTTAATTTTACTGCGCAAAAGTTGCGGAGACCTCATGGACAAATGTTGTCCTTCAAGTGGTATCAGAGCCATCTTCATTCAATCTTGAATTTTAAAGCATGATTTATGTTATTTCCATTTATAATAGCATGAAGGATGATCATGGAAAGACCTAGATATTTTATGATATATTTATGTCATGTGATGGTTGAATATATGCATGATTATGTGAGCTATTGATTTATTTGTTGATTTGGCCGTTTTTAAAGGCTTAAATGGTTGTAATACTTTTAAATAGGGACTTGCATGTCCCTCCCTCTATGAAGATCTGATTGTATCCCATTACCCCTAAATTTGTATCCCGATTCTTCAAAATATGTAATTTCTATAAGATGATTGTACAAAGAGGGACGATTCTGATGCCTTGGAGCAAGAAGACTTTATGGATTGTTGCAGCACTTCCAATGATATTTTGGCCTCTCAAATAGAAATTAATAATTGTAATAATTTGAGGCATGAGATGTCTCATAATCATTATTGCTTGCTTGATACCTAGGTGGACCTTAAAACCAATTTTGGCTCAAATTGGTTTTATTAGAAAATTCCATGATCATCCTTGATAAGTTTGTCTATAATATGCATGAGATGTATATTAGGGTGCTTAGACATATTTGATTATTAAAATGGAATAACATGCTAAAAGTGAGACATTAATAATGACCAAATACTCCTATTAAAATAATCATAATTATTGTTAAGTTGTAATGATGGATAAAATCATTTGGTAAGAGTTACCTACTCATTATAATAAGTAAGCTGAGGTAAACTTAAATTAATGAGAATCGATTCTAGAAACTTTTACCAATGAGTTTAGTTTCCGCATATGGGAGTGTAATGAAATGATAAAATAGTGGAGGTGCTTATTTGGTTTAAAGACCTAAATCAAATAGATCATAATAAATAAAATGCTAATAATTTAATTTATATTTTCTGAAATATTTAATAATGAATAATCAGACTAATTACGGATAACTACTTTTGGGACCCACGTTGATTGGTTCGTAAATTTAAGAATTGTTCTTAATTATGAGAAAATTAGCTATGTTCTTGATAAGCCAAATATAATTCCGAGGGTGCAAGTGAGGCGTAACGTGTCACTTATCGAAGTGGCAGATGATGACCTAAGTGCTAAAAGCTATATATTGGCATCAATGTCTAATGAACTACAAGGCAACATGAAAACATGCCTAATGCAAGTTCCATGATACTTCATCTACAAGAGTTGTATGGTGAACAAAGCAGTTAGATATGATATCTAAGGCTCGAATGAGAATGAAGGATTGGTCAATGAGCATGTACTCAAAATGATTGACTACATTGAGCAACTCAAGCTCTTAATTTCTCAATGGATGGGAATTAGCCGACTTATCCTACGCCTTGCAGACTCATTCTCTCAATTTATCATGAATTTTAATATGAATAAAATGGAGTCCTTTGAATGCTAAAGATGCTTAATATCTTGAAACTTGCATAAAGAAACCAAAAGATGTTATGGCTATGAAGGCCCTCGGTAAAAAGGGTAAAAGAAAAGTTTCAACCCAAGTTTAAAGGTGGGAAGGCTAATAAGCCCAATGACAAGGGAAATGTTTCCATTGTGGTAAGGATGGGCATTGGAAGAGAACTGCAAAGCTTACCTTGAAAGTCAAGCCTAAAGAGAATCCTTCGAAGGTATGCTCATTATTGAAACTAATATTTCAATCATTCATTCTACTTTGATTTTAGATTAAACCACACATATTTGTATGTCAATGCAGGATCTCGAAAAGAAGTAAAGACTTAAACAATGAAGTGTCTCTTGGGAAATGGAGCAATGGTTCGCCTATAGGGACATTTTTTTAAAAATGCCATCCGGGCATGTAATAAGTTTGAATGATTGTTTATTTGTTCCTTCTGTAATGAACATAATTTCAATTTCATGTTTACGAAAGACAACTATGAATTTTATTTCAAAAATAAAATTTGTAAAATTTATCATGAGAATAAATATGTTGCACATGGTACTTTAGATAATGATCTATATGTACTAAACATGAAAGAAAATAATGAGCATGTTGTGAATGTAAATACCATAACACATAAACGTGAAAGAGAAGAAAGCCCCAAATATAAGTGGCATTTAAGGCTAGTCATATTGGAGAAGATAGAGTCACAATTGGCTAAAGATGGTGATAAGTCCATTTGGTTTAACCTTATCCAACTTGTGAATCGCCTTCAAGGAAAATGACTAGGCACCTTCGGACGTACAAGGCCACCGATTGATTTGAACTCATACATCGATGTATGTGGGCCATTTAATGAAATGGCGGGGTGGATATTACTACTCATAACTTTTATCGACGATCGCTCAAGGTATAGTTCAAGATACTTAATGAAGCATAACCAAGCCTTTGAAAAGTTCAAAGAATACCGAAATGAAGAGAAACAGATGGAAAAGTTATTAAAACCCTACGATCGGATCGGTGAATATCTCGGGAGAATTCGGTCTTACCTTAAAGAAAATGGTATTATTTCACAATGGACACCTCCAGGTACACCAGAGCTTAATGGAGTATCTGAAAGGAGAAATCGCACATTGTTAGACATGGTACGATCAATGGTGAGTTATACAGACTTACCAATTTCTCTTTGGGGATATGCTCTCCTTACTGCAGCATATGTACTAAACAGAGTACCTTCCAAGTCTGTACCTAAAATACCATATGAGATATGGCATGGTAAACAACCAAGCCTAAATCATCTTAGGATTTGGGATGTCTGCTTTTATCAAGAGACTAAAAGTGAGAAGCTTAAAAGCGGATAGTGGGAGGTTCATTGGATACCCAAAGGAAACTTTGGGTTATTACTTCTACAATCAATCTGACCAAAGGGTATTGGTCAGTAGAAATGCCATATTTCTTGAAAAAGAGTTTATTCAAGAAGGTGGACAAGGAAGAAAATTAGAATTTATTGAGAATTCTAATGAGAATAAATCCAAATGCTCAAGTACAACGGAACACAAAGAATCTGTAGATCTAAGAGGGTAATTCACCCACCGGAAAGATATAGTTTAATTCATCGGATGAACGATATATTTTTATTGGGTGATCTGATCATAAAGATGATCCTTAGTTACGAAGAGGCAATATCGATATTGACTCAAGAAATGAAGCCATGGATTTAGAAATGGACTCTATGAGAACCAACCAAGTGCGGACTTAGTAGATCCACAAGGTATTATACCTATCGGATGCAAGTGGATCTTCAAGAGGAAGATAGGCTAGATGGAAAGGTGGAGACCTATAAAGCAAGGTTGGTAGCTAAAGGTTATCGTCAAATACAAGATAGACTATGAGGAAACCTTTTCACCAAGAGCGTCTTGAAGTCCATCAGAATCTTATTGGCTATAGCAGCATACTATGATTATGAGATTTGGCAAATGGATGTCAAAACTGCATTTCTTAATGGGAACATTGAGGAAGATATCTATATGATACAACCTCGTGGTTTTGAATCAAAGGCAGATCCTCATAAAGTACGCAAGTAAAAGGTCCATTTATGGGCTAAAACAAGCCTCCAGGAGCTGGAACATCCGATTCGATGATGCAATCAAATCGTTTGGTTTCATCAAGAATGAGGATGAACCATGTGTTTATAAAAGGGTCAATGGGAGTGCAATAACTTTCCTTGTGCTATATGTAGATGACATATTGCTTATGAAATGACATTGGACAAATGTCTTCGTCAAAATTTGCTTTCTCAAAACTTCTCCATGAAAGACCAGGAGATGCAATGTATATCTTAGAATCGGATTTATAGGATAGATCCGGAAGATTGATTGGTCATGTCAAGATAAGTACATAGAAAAGATATTAAAGAAATTTAATATGTGGATTCCAAAAGGGTTTTATACCTTTGACATGGAATTCATCTCTACACTATGAGTCCTAAAACTTATGATGAGAGAATGAATAAGATTCCATATGTACGCAATAGGAAGTCTTATGTATGCTATGTTTATGTACCGGATATAGCTCATGCTGAGTGTCACCAGCGTATACCGAGTAATCCGGGTGAGGAACATTGGACATAGCTTAAGAATATCTTTAAGTACTTAAGGGACTAAAGATTTATTCTTAACATATGGAGGTGAGCTAAAAATAGACACAGATTCAGATTTTCAGTCGATGTAGATGATGAAAATCTACATCGGATTATATTCACTATCAATGGGAGAAATGGAAAAGTTCTAAACAAGCAACATCGCAGATTCCACCACCGGCGAATATATAATGCATCGACGCGAAAAGCTGTTTTGGATGAGGAAGTTTATTCAACAACTCGGTGGTTCCAACCATTATGTTGCCAATCTCAATACATTGTGACAATAATGGGGCTATAGCACAAGCTAAAGAACCAAGGTCTCACCAGAAGTCCAAACACATCGAAAGAAGATATCACATTATCAGAGAAATCATTGGAAAGGGTGATATCACTATGCAGAAAGTAGCCTCCACTGATAACATTGCAGCATCCTCCGACTAAAGCAACGACTCAACAGCTTAGATCGTCATCTTGAAAAGATGGGTATGAGATACCATGCGAATGGCTTTAGTGCAAGTGGGAGATTGTTAGTCATATGCCCTAAAAAGCCAATCGAATGGTATTTGCTTTTAAGGAATTAATGTATTTGATTAGCATTTTGATATTTATAAAATGGCAAAGTTATCAACATTCATTTATTAATTTAATGAATATAGTCCAAGAAGTAAAATAGTTAAGGAACACATTCTCGAGTTTGAAAATATGAAACGCGTATCCTTTGTACTATACTCTAATAAATAGTTCCTAGTGGTAGATTTATGATTGGACTTCATAAATTCCTATAAACACTAGTATGTGTTATGACTCATTTGGTATGTGATGATACTAAATTGGATGGTGAGTTTCATATCATTGATACGAGATGTTAAACACATAGGTACTTGTTGCAAGAACGAGTTCTTGAACTTGACCAAATATAATAAGTCATATGGTTTTGAGTGTTAATGACTTATTATACATTGTAATAGACACTATGTTTAGTAATGGTCTTTAGACCTGAGGCATCACAGATATCTTGTACATAGACATCTCTGATATGTGAAAGCATAAAGATTGATTCTAATCAAGGAAGAGATCTAGCAATACGTCATGGTCATGAGATAAGATGGCCAAGATGGAATTCATCACTTTATAATATACAAAAGGATGTCCCAGTTAGATAATATGAATTGGCATGAGAAATCCTTGGCCAAGGTGAAATATGTTTGAAGGAGTTCAAATTATATTTTCATGCCAAGTTTATTTAGATTTATTTTGAGATAAAGCATAAATGCTTAACACTCTAAACCATAAGTCGTG
Source organism: Citropsis articulata (assembly GCA_030449925.1). Taxonomy (NCBI): domain Eukaryota; kingdom Viridiplantae; phylum Streptophyta; class Magnoliopsida; order Sapindales; family Rutaceae; genus Citropsis; species Citropsis articulata. The sequence continues at coordinate 4,111,055 of JASUUH010000137.1, read as the reverse complement.
CTTTACTCTGGACATAGATGATGAAGAGACCAAGACATAAAGATACTGATGGAATAGGTTACATAGATCCACCAATTCTTGTTATTTGGATGGTTGTGAAATCTTCTTTGGGTGTCACTCATGACTTGTAGAAACCTTAAGATCATTATTGGTAAGCGTATTACCAATGTATCTTAAAGTCATTAGAAAAGTTCTAATTGATGACTAAAGAGTTTAGCATCATTTAATGAATAAAGAGTTATCATTAAATAAGTTCTACTACCTTATAACAAAGAACCTAAAAGGTCACACACATAATAGAAATGAAAAAGGAGTTACTAAAAGAAATGAGAGGTTAAATTTCCTAATTTTAGGAAAATCGGTATTTATATTATAATTCATTAAGAATGAATGTATATAAATATTTATATATCTTAAATATGATTTAAGATAGAAATTTAGATGTTCCATAAATAGTTTAAGGAACAACATAAATTTCATAAATCTTCAATTAAACATTATGTACAATATCGTAAAATGACCATTTTGACGTGTTAGGTTCATAAATGATTATGGACTTCTAGACCAATTTTGGGTTTAGAATTTTGGGCTTTTATTAGACCTAATATGGATTAGGAGAATGCATAAGAACATGTCACAAAAAGCCCACAATTAACCATTTGATTTGATCAAAATTGGTTTAATTAATTAAAGACAAAATTAATTAATTGAGGCATTTATTTATTCAAAATATTTTGATTGAATAAATTATTGAAGTGATAAGATCACATTCAATAAATAATGGCTAAGTGGGTGGGTCAAGGACATGATAATGTTTAATGACATTATTGATAAGATAAGGGTGGCTTTAGTTGGTAAAATGAATTATCATGAACTAGCATTCATGTTTCTTCATTATCTCTCTCATTACAAAACGAAATTGAGTGATTCAAAATCCTATGAACTCCTAGAACATTTCTAAGTGTGGACTAATTAGAGGCATCACAATTGGGGTGCTTTAAGGATCTCAAATCGTGGCAAAACAGAAGCTGTTCGTGCAGTGCTCTATTTTCTGGACAGTGTTCGTAGCTTGCTGTTTTCTGTCAATTTCTCCTACCTCACGAAGTTGTTTTTGAAACTACAAGTGAGGTAATTAAACTTCAATCTTTCCTCTTGATTTTCGTTTTTGAATGAAGCCGATCCGAGGTCTCTAGAGCTTCCGCCATCCGTTTTAATTTTACTGCGCAAAAGTTGCGTTTTTAGAGACCTCATGGACAAATGTTGTCCTTCAGATTCGTGGGACGCATCAACTAGGCAGTGATGCGGTGGATGATCTAATTGAAAATCACATTGTGAGAATTTCATCGGGAGAAAATGAGAGTTTGATGATGGAAGTGGGAGGAAGTAATCAAGTGTCCGAGGAAAGGATTGAACAGGAAACCACTTTTGTTCCTGATTGTACTCACCTAACTGAAACATCTGTATTGATTGGTGCTGATTCGTTTGTTTCCCCATAAGAATGCCCACCTTTCATGCTTTCTGATTCAGGTGGTGTGCAACCACATAGCTTTACGACTGAAATGTCTGAATTACGGTTAGGTAAAGAACAAAAAGACGTCGAGTCTTGTGAGTCATATGTTCTTGAAAATGATGCTCATGCTAAAGTGAGTGTGCCTACAGTCTCTTATGGTGTCTTAACAGAATCTGTCAGAGAGGAGCAATTTGCATGTGGCAAAGCAAGTCAATCAGTGCTCAAGTCCCCTGCATACTTGGAGTTTGTAAAGGCTATATCTTCTCATGCCTCCCCTCTGAATGGCTACAGCCTTTCCTTGCTGAAGAGGGATACAGAACCCAAGAGGCCAGAATTATCACTGCAGGAAACTCTTCAAACTGCAGGTTTGGTTGTTAAATAATTTTGAGAGTTTGATATAGTTGAGATGAGTGTTATAGTTTGACATTGATGGCTTTATCTGTTTTGCTTTCCCCAAATATTGAAACAGGTTGTCCCTTGCTTGAAGCTGTGATTAATTGGTCTTGATATTCTGTGTTTTACTGTTGTCTAAATGCAAATTTAGGAGCTTTTTAGGTTCTACGGTTCGTATAAGAGGCTGGACTCAAAGCTGATTGCAAACTTTACACGACTCTGATAACAACTTGTGCTAAAAGTGGGAAAGTTGATGCAATGTTTGAGGTACGAAAACTTTCAATTTAGTTTCTCTACGGTTACATTGCCCTCTGTGATCGGGGTCTTGGCTAGTTTTCCCTTTAATTCTACCTTCTTATGATCTATTTTATCACTAGTAATCTTTTGCTACAGGTTCTTGTTATCACCTTCATGTTATTAGCCTTGGCAACTCTGTCATATAATTTAATCTTTTTCTATCTGAGAAATATGGGTCAAAATCATATGCACAAATATTTCATTGTTACCATCCTTATCCGTTTCTACCTAACCAAATTCTAGGCTGGGATTATCCTAGCCTGTTTTTCTATTTGAGTGATTTTTCTTTAAAATTAGCTAGATGAATGGTGAAAACACTCTTTCTGGTGATGATAATTTAAGCTACTTTCTATGATGTAGTTTTAATGATAATACATAAAAGTGTTCTGAGGTAAATTATTTCCCTAGGTGTTTCATGAGATGGTTAATGCCGGTATAGAGCCAAATGTTCACACATACATGGCACTTATTGATGGTTGTGCAAAAACAGGCCAAGTAGCTAAGGCTTTTGGTGCTTATGGTATTATGAGGTCTAAGGGATGATTATTTGATAGATTTATTTTATTTTGTCAAGTCCTTTGTTTGCTTGTCAATATATTTTTTAACAAGGGAATTTTGCTCGTGATTAGTTCAACATTGCATTCTTCCATAAATTCTTTGCACTGATAAAATGTTATATTCAGTAGAATGTGAAGCCTGATCGAGTTGTTTTCAACGCACTTATCACTGCATGTGGTCAATCTGGAGCAGTTGATCGTGCCTTTGATGTGTTGGCAGAAATGAATGCTGAAGTGCATCCTGTAGATCCTGATCACATTACTATTGGTGCACTAATGAAGGCTTGTGCAAATTTTTGGTCAGGTGTGTGTATCATCTATTCACATACTTCGTCGTTTCTATTTATAAAATACTAGGGATTAATGAATTTATTATCGGACGATCGAGCAAGTGAAGTATCCAAGATGATCCATAAGTATAACATCAAGGGCACTCTAGAGGTGTATACCATTGCTATTAAATGTTTTAGCCAGACTGGTGATTGGGAGTTTGCTTGCAGTGCGTATGATGACATGACAAAGAAAGGAGTGATCCCTGATGAGGTATACTTTATTTTGATCTTTGTTAGCCAACTTTATTATGCATCTTTTATGACATTAAGTTTATGACTTCACAGTTCAAATTGAACATTTCTGCTTTTGAGGTTTGAATCTGTTAACAATGAAGATGTATCCTTTATTTTAATCTTTATTGGCCACTGTATCATTTATGCTATTAAATTTCTTATTTATAGGTTCAAACTGGACACTTCCGCTTTTGAGATTTGATCTGTTAACAGTCATTTAATCATATAAATTTGGTGGCTGATTTTTGGTAATATATTCGGGTTGGTAGGATACGCTAAAGCAATTACAGTTTAAGGTTCCCTGTTTCATGTATTGTAGTTCTCTTTCTTTTGACAAGATGGCAAAGCAATTTTTAGATCTAATATATGGTTTCCATTTATTAATCTTGTTACCTATTCCATTTCTTATGTTAAACATATGGCTTTTACATTTGCTTCCCAAAATGACATGAAGATTCCTTTCTCAATTTTTACTTGAATGCAGGCGTTTCTCAGTGCATTGATAGATTTTGCCGAACATGCTGGAAAGGTAGAGGCTGCCTTAGAAATCTTACAGGAAGCCAAAAATCAAGGAGTGTTGGAATAATATCATATAGCTCACTGATGGGAGCTTGTAGCAATGTATGTCTCATGTAGGCAGTTGGTGTAGATGTTGGTTTACATTAAAAATATGCATGGGTGGCTCATTTTTATGTTCATCAATGGTTTTAGCATATTTTTCTTGCTTGAAACTTTTAAATGTGGCGACATGTCTAGATATGCTTAGAAAAGTTTTCTCTCATCCTACTACTGCTTTATTGAGATGGACTTGCATATATAAAATTACTATGTTAATATGTTATGCTACACTGATAAAATGTTCTGTTCTTTATTTCAGGCCAAAAACTGGAAGAAGGCGTTGGAGCTATTAGAACATATGAAGTCCATTAAACTGAAACCAACTGTTTCTACTATGAATGCATTGATCACTGCATTGTGTAAGTCTGCGACTTTATCTCACCTTTCTTCTAGATACACATAAAAATTTGTGACATGATCTTCTTGAAAAACTACCTGAAAATTCCTGTTGACAACGGAAGGAGAAGCTTCCATAATAAAGACTAAATGTTCTTTCTCTTTCAAGTTTTATGAATTATGATGATTATGCAACTAAGTATAAAGTTTTACAAAGAACTAATGGTGGAAAAAGTGTGATGTTGTACCAATTGCAGCAATGTTTTGAGAAATGTTTTGTTGAGACTAAGTAGCTCTCATGATTCTTAAAGTCTATATGAGACAAATTGATTTATTTATTAGGTTAGTACTTGACATAAAAGCTTAAATTGCTAAGTAAGATCCCGAACAATAGTTTTAAGCTCTCTAATAGCACCTCTCATGTATAAGACTAAATTTATCGCCAATCTTGTTGTATGGATTAAGTCCCAAATAAAGACAAAATATATAAGCAAATGCAAATGACTAATACAGATGGAATCAAGTGCAAAGATTTAAACACAAGACCTCTTGGTTAAATTAGTTCTGGTACAAATATTAAGTTACCACTAAAGGCAAGCTCTCTGATATAATACAGTGTTATTATCTAGAAATGTGGTGTAATTATTTATGACAGCAATATTTCTATAACAAATGAACTTGTTGTACAGGTGATGGGGATTAATTGCCAAAGACAATAGAAATTCTATAAGATATGAAAAGTTTAGGGTTGCGTCCAAACACCATTACATACTCAATACTTTTAGTGGTATGTGAAAGGGAACTGTGTTGGAGTTGAATTATATATATTTGGGTGAACTTAGAACTTATGAGAACTAGTTACGTGTTGTAGAAAAGATGATGTGGAGGTAGGCCTCATGCTTCTCTCTCAAGCCAAAGAAGATGGTGTTACCCCTAATCTTGTTATGTTTAAATGTATAATGGTAGGTTTTAAGGGAGCTAATTAGTTGTTCTACGAAGCTCTTCCAGATGTTATGTTTTCTTTCCTCTTTCTAGGCATAGATCATTCACTTTCTTTTTCCAAGTTCCAAGGAAAATGGTTATAGATTTTATGTGCATAAACCTTTTGAGCCTTAAATTTATCTAGCTCTAATTTGATGATATAATGTGCTATCTTTGAAGGAATGTGCTCGAGGAGATATTAGAAGGCTCGAACCCTCAATGAGCATGTTTTGTCTTTCAACTCGGGAAGGCCACAAATTGAAAATAAGTGGTATGTTACGCTTTGTCTCGAGCAGGCTAATCCGGAGACATTATCCTGTCGAGAGCAACACTTATGGTTGAACTCATAGCATGTGATCTTAGGCTTTCATACTTCCAAAAATAGAAGGCCTTCTTGACGCCATTGATAGGTTATAAATAATCCTATTATATTTTGTTTAATTCCCTCATATTTTGATTGATTTTGTGCTAATGTATGGAAATTGTGTTTGATTTGACTTAGGAGCTAAAACATGGAGGTTATGATGAAATTTGGACAAAAATGGCTTTATTTGGGCTTTGCAAACGTGGGCCGACCATTGGCTTGAGAGAGACAGTTCCCTAGGAATCAGAATTGGAGAAGGATTTGGTTTTCTAGCATTAAGAGAAGAAGAAACCAAGAGGAAAAAGGAAAGCTAGCAAAAAGGAAACAAAAAGTAAGCATTATAAAAGGAAGCAAAACGTGAGCAAGCAAAAAAGTCAAGAAACAAGAACCAGCGTGGGAAGTCAAGAAGCAAGGAGACAAACGGCTGCTGCAACTTTTGGGTCAAACAATTTCTGTTTTCCTTTGACCACCATGAGTGGCTAAGGTTTTAATTCCAGTCCAGGGGTTAATCAAATTCCAGTTGTAATTTTGTGAGGCTTTGAACTTAACAAGAATTTCTTCAATCCAAGTAATTTTTATTTTCTTGTTCTTATTTTCTATGAATTATTTATATTGATTGAGTTGACGCCTTAATTCAATATTTATTTTTCTATCGCTAGTCATGAGTTTGTGATCCGTAATTGTCACGAATGATTGAATTGAAGGAGTTGGCTCATGTGTGTATATTGATGGCCACAATTACATACTGTATGACAGCCAGAAATAAAAATACAAATTGATTGAGTTGGAGAATCAATTAATTGACCTTGTTTTAGTCATTCTCACTATTCTTAATGCTATCACTTAATTTGATACATGATGCCAGTTAAATTAGTGATAAGTTTGGAATTGAGCGATTGTTTGAGTCTATTACATTGTGAGAATAATTGCTTTTCGATTAAGTAGACTAAGTTCTTGGATTGAGTAATTTATATTTTTGCCTATGAACAAAATTGCAATTGGATGGAATTGACACCCTTGGATTGGAAGTTTGGTAAGATTATTCTTTTTTTACTTAATTTTAAAGTCTTGTTTTTATTTTATTTTTATTTATTTTCATCAAATTCTCGTTAAAAATAATTGAAATCAAATAATTCGGATAACCGGAAATCCCTCATCCGGCTAACCGTTTGTGGACAGAAAGAAGAAATCACAAATTCGGCTTACCGGTTTCACTCATCCGGCTAGCCGAATCAAGTCAGAACCGAGAAGAACGAGAAACGGCTTTCCGTTTTCACTATCCGGTTAGCTGAATAGTTTCCAGAATCGTTACAAGCCGCAAACGGTCTACCGGTTCTCCTCAACCGGTAGTCCGAAAACTTCCAGAAGTGTCACAAGCCATAATCGGTCTTCCGGTTTCCCCTCATCCGGCCAGCCGAAATCGTTCCAGAAAAGCTACAACTCTCAACCGGTCTTCCGGTTCTCTTTACCGGTTATCCGGTTAGCTCCCAGAAAAATTCGAACCATAACCGGTCTTCCGGTTGTCCTTATCCGGTTAGCCGGATAATTCCCAGAAATTTCCGATCAACAAACGGTTATCCGGTTACAAAATCCGGTGATCCGGTTAGAGGCAGAAACTTTGCAAAACCTTGAATTTTTGGGAAATTAATTTTTGTTTTAAACTTTGAGAAATTAAATACATAGTTCTCTTGGGATTCGACTTGGTTCCACTATTTCAACAAATTAGTTTAGGCGAATCAGTATTTATTTTGAAGGGCTTCGACAACTCTGTCAAATTTGGCGCCGTTGCCGGGAAACTAATTTTAGTTTCTCATTGGTTAATTGTTTGTTTGATTTAGTTTATGACCCGTTCCTCTCAGACTCCTAATTTGCAGTATAATCCTGAAATTGAGAGGACAGCGCGTCAATTGAGAAAAGAGACTAGAGAGGGAAAACGTCATCTTGAGGAAGAGGCAGAGATAGATTTAACTACTAGTGGTACATCCATTTTTGCAGATGCTAAAGAAGAGATGGCAGACAGAATGCTATACTTTTTACAGAATTCTTCAAATTCATTGCTGCAGTATTCCAGGCCATTGTCGGTCCTTAACCTCTTAATTTTTCTTCCAACTTGATTTTCAACTAAGGTTGTCCATACTTTAAACTTTTCTAGGGCCTCACCTTTTTGCTTCAACATATAAACCCAAAGCTTTCTAGAGAAGTCATCTATGAAGGTGATAAAATGTCTTGCTCCACCATGTGATGGAACTTGAGAAGGCCCCCAGATGTCTGAATGGATGTAGTCCAGTGTTGTTTGGTTTCATGCTTCCCTATATTGAATTTCTGTCTATTAGCTTTTCCAAAGACACACTTCTCACCAAATTTCAAGTTGAGAAATATGATCATGACCAAATAACCCTTGTTTCCCTAACTCTTTCACTTATATGTCCTAGCCTGATGTGCCAAAGTTTGGTCTTATCACTGGTGACTGTAGCATTTACCCCTGATTGTGGCAATGATCCCACTAAGACATATAAACCATTCCTTCTAATTCCCTTAATGATGGTATCAGCTTTATCCATGATCTGTAGTTGACCATTTTCAGCTTTAATGCTACAACCCAACTGATCTAACATCCCCAAAGATATTAGATTTCTTCTAAGGTCTGGCACATACCTTACTTGTTCAAGATCCTGATTACTCCGTCAAACATCCTAATACTGACTGCTCTTATTCCAGCAACCTTGCAAGCAAGATTGTTGCCTAACAGTACTTTGCCCTCATCTATACTTTCAAAATTTCTAAAGAGGTCTTTACAGGGACATATATGAAAGAAACACATATTTGTAGCCACTCAACATAACTATGCTCATCAAATACTCTCGCAAACTTAAAAAATAAAAATTATTGCTGTCACAACATTACACACTTTCTTTGCCGTCTAGAAAGCCAAAACATTTTGAAGTTCTTCAATACAAAATGCATACTACTACCAAATTAGCCCAATTAGTGCCCATCGAAAAGACCATCAGTTTAGAATTCAAATTTGCCGAAGTTTTAACAATTGAAGAACAATGAACGCAAGAGGAATAGGCAAATTTTAAAGTTGAACAAACCTTGGGATACATATAACAAAGCCTTAAAACTTTAGTCTTCACAATTTGAGCAAGCACTAAATATTAACCATCCATCTGCAGAGCAAGTCTTGTGCGAACTGAACACGCTGAAATGTTTTTTTTTTTTTGGGGGATTTTTGAAATTTTTTAAAGTCATTTATGTTCGCTGCCATCTTTTTCTTCGCTGGCGTCTTCAGTGGCATCTCTCTTGGCTGGCATCTGCCTCGTCTGTAGTTTGCCGTGCCTAAATATCCAACCAATAAATTGGGCATTAAATACAAGTGGTGAATAAAATGATAAAAAAAAAAAAAACAAACAGAGAAAATTATAACATAAATATTAAAAGAGAAATTTTGATTTTAGGATAGATCAATTAACTATCACAAACGAAAACATGATCCAACTATGTATAGAGTCAATTAACTAAAGTTCTCAAGAGTTGACCTGTGCTCCAGAATTCTTGGAATCATCTATCTCCTCCTGAATTGGACGAAGCTTGGGACAACTATGAACAAATTCACAGCAGATGGAAATGGGATCTGATAACCCGCAGGCCAAAAGTTGGTGAGGTTTGGTAAACCTGCCAATGTCAAGTGCTGAAGTTCATTCATAACAATTTCATTGTAATCCGTGACGTCTGCTCCATCTTTCTGCCAGAACACTTCTTCTAATTCATCATTAGCCTCTATGGTTAGGTACTTCAGTTTTCGAAGACTTGTAGCTACGCTGATATGAAATAGACGCTTTAGTTTGGGGCAAAAACGGACAGATATATCATTGAGTTTTGGGAAACATATAGGTTGGAGATGATCCATATCCTCATCCTCATCCTCATCCTCAGCAATGATTTGCTCTAATTCCCGACAATTATAAATTCTCAACGTCTCCAATTGCAACAGATTTCGAGCAAGTGTTGATGAGAGGAGACGTCTCAGCTTAGTGCACCCCCCTACAGCTAATACGATAAGATTTTGCAGTCTAAAATTATGTGTGGGACCTACAGGTTGGAGATGATCCTCACCCTCATCCTCATCAATGATTTGCTCTAATTCCGAGCAATCCCAAATTTCCAACTTCTCCAATTGCAACAGATTTCGAGCAAGTGTTGATGAGAAGAGACGTCTCAGCATAGTGCACCCGTCCACTCCTAAATAGGTAAGATTTTGCAGGCTAAAATTATGCGTGGGACCTTCATGATATAATCCTTGCAGTTCTCTAAGATCTTCCAATTGCAACGTCTTCAAACAAGGGAATAGTTTGTTTTCTTGTCCCTCAGCGGTAATAGCTTCCAACTGAAATACCACCTGTACTCCAAGTTGGCTAATAACCAATTCTTCCAAATTTTTTAAGCCGTGCTTCAACAGTGCTGGAATCGTGTCATTCAAATGGGAGCATTTGCCTACTTTCAGAATTTGTAATTTCTGAGACAAATAAATAAATAAATATCTTGATGTAATTAAAATTTGTTAGCAGCTAGGATTGTCAAATTGACAATTAAGCGACAAATACTTAAAAAAAATCCCCACAAAATATAATATTACATATGTAAACTTATAAAATAATTATACTCTGTTAAAGTAAGGAATTTATAAAAAAGAAAAAGAAATTCATTGAAAGAGATCATGTGAAGTGATATAGCAGTGACATCGGTTTGTTTAAAAAAAATTAGTATTCTATTTCTATGGTTAAATTAACTAATGAATTGAATTTGACTAATAATATATATACTTTGCAAGTGATTCCATCCAGTTTTTTTATAAACTAAAACGAGATATGACTTTTATTGGAAGAATGAATTTTAGGCCCTAAAATAAAGAAATTTGGTCAAGATACTGGATCATTATTATTATCATCACCATTACCACCACCATCTTCTTCATCCCAACACGGCCAAATGCAGGGGGATATGAATGACTGATCACAAAAGGTTTTGATAAACTATCATTTTGAGTAAAATTGAAGAAAAAGAAATAAAAAAAAAAAACATAAAACACAAACGAACATACCTCTCTAAGATACTGCAAATTGGCTTCAAGTTCAGTACTGTTGACTGTCAATTTAGGACAGCTCCCAAGGTCAAACTCTTCCAACGCCGGCCAAATTGAATAATAATTTTCTGAACAGAAACTGATGAGTTCGGGGAGATTTTCAAGTCTTAATTTTCTCAACAATGGGAGCTCGAGTATTGTATTTCCATCTACTGCACTTATTTCCCCTTCATTATGATCAAACTTTGCTTCGATGATACATTCCAGTCTCTCACACTCACTCACTTTGAGACTTTTAAGTTGCTCCAAACTTCGAGCTTGTGACAACGTGAAGATATATGTCAAATTGTTGCACTGTGACACACTTAATTCTGTAAGAGATTGGAGGCTGATCACATGTTGGGCGGGCGCCTTCCATATCCACTTCAGTTCTGGTAATTCTGACATATATAACTCTGCTAATCTTGAGAGCATCACAGGATTCCCACTCTTTCCATGCGGCGGCTTAGAGGCATCCATTATGCATTCTAAATCTTCACACTTGTCGATATAAAGCCAAGTCAACTCATTTAAGCCCCTTTCATCTATGCTTGGCACAATATTATAACAAGCTATCACCCTACTTAAACCAAGAATTTCCAGATTTTGATACAATGCTGAAAAAATAACTAGCGTCGCTTTAGGATGGTTATTCTCAATGATTAAGCACCTTATCCCACTACCAATTGCATAATCATCGCCGTCAACTTTATTGATGTGATACCTTTGTAATTTCGGAAATGAAAAGTCTTTTGGAAGACATACAACTGATCCGTCGGGTTGGGAGTTCAACTCAGCACACCTAGCATAACTTTCTTCTGAACTCATCCCTTCAACTTCCCAATTTTTTATCACACCATAAAATTCTTCTAATTGAGGAAATTTATTTATCGTAATGGGAGAAATGGAGCAAGTATCAATATACAGAAGTTTCAATCTACTAAGTTCATCCCCCAATTCATCTGGATTTTCAATGGGAGACTTCTCGAGATAAAGTATTTGAAGTCTTTTCAACTTTCCAAGGAAAGACGCGTCACTCACCTCACATTGAATCAACTGCAGAACCTGGAGGCTGGTGAGGATCTGAAGCGATTTAAGTGAAAGAACTCCACCTATTATAGTGACAACTTTCAATCCTGGCATCTCTTTGAAAAAATGTTCCGGAACTTGCAATTTCTTGTTATTCTCCAATCGCAAAATATGAAGGTTAGGGCATACCAAACCATTAGGAAGCTCTTCTTTTTCATTTCCCACCAAAGCGATTCCTCTGTATTGTTCTAGGCCTTCTTCCTCTGCCCGTTCGGCCAATCCAATGCCAACTTTACTAGTCAAAAATTTCTTCTCCACTTCACCTATCCATAAGGCTACATCGCGAACTACATCATGCATTTTCACAAATCTGTCATCATCAGTGTCTAACAGCAATGAAGAATCTTTGAGTCCTTTAATCGTTCCACGCAGTAGGCTTCTGGCATTTTCGATTGACTCATATTGATACCAACCCAACCCCACCGCATATCCAAGCAAATCCTCCTCCAGATTTATCTCATAATCTTCTGGAAACAGCGAACACAACAAGAAGCATGACCTGGAATCCTCACCATTCAAATAATCATAACTAAATTTGAGACAACCGTAAACGTCCTGGGAATCCTTATCAATACCTTCTATCTTATCGAGTTTTGCATTTTGTAGTTTATCTAGTGCTACATTCCATTCATCAGCGGTTCTTCCTTTTAGTGCACTTCCAACAGCTTTAATAGCTAAAGGCAGCCCCTTACATTCATCAGCAACTCGTTTTGAAATATCAGTCAAGGTTTTATCAGCAACATCAATGCCAGCATGCTTTCTTAGTAAATCCAATCCTTCTGCTTGGTCTAGAGCATCTAGTTTAATCCGTTTGTCACAACCCATGCGACGACAAACTTGCTGCAGGCGAGTAGTTAGAAGGATTTTGCAGCAATTGTCTCGATCACCAGCGGGAATACCTACTGTCTCCAAGTCGAGCTCTTTCCAGACATCATCAAGGATTATGAGTATCTTGCGGCTTTTACTCTCAGAGAACATCATGCGCAATCGGTCTGCTCTATCTTCTTCATCTTTCTCCGTTAATGCCCAACCTAACGACTTTACCAGCTCACTTTGAACATTTATTATGTTTGGATCCTGGGATACAGTGGCTATCCCCACCTTATCAAAAATCTTTTTCTGCCGAAGTTGATTGCCCACAAATTTTGCCAGGCTTGTCTTTCCTACACCACCGAGACCATGCAATCCCACCATCTTTGTGCTGTCTTTTTTCAGTGCTTCAATGATCTGATTGCAAGCCGATTCTGTAGTCTCGAAAGAAGAAAACAATCTTGGAATAGGCATTTCTTTGTCTGATGGTAAAGGTTTAGGAAGGGCAACTGTGCTGAATTTAGTGCGTTCTTGTAGCAGATCGGACAACCTGCGAGTCTCCTTTGATGCTTTTCTACCCATCCAATATCGAAAACCCCAATTAGGACACCATCCATTAAAACAACTCTTCTTTTCATCTATCTTTGTTTTCAAATTTCGGGCATCAGCCATTTCTTTGACTACATCCGCCAGCCACTTCTCTACATCTTTCTCAACTACTACAGCGCAGTGTTTTTGTCGTTCTTCTTCTAATTTTTTGTTGATGCCATCTTGTGCCTCCTTCAAATTAGTTTCTTTATCCTCAAGTTCTTTAACAATGCTGTTGAAACAGAACAGATAGCGAGCTTGTTTTACGGTAGCATCCACCAATAATTCTCCAAGCTTTGATGCAATACCTGATAAAATTTCCATGATATTTATCTGCAATTAACAAAGTTGATATCAGCCATTAAAAGTAAAACAAACATCAAGTTAAGAGCCTATGAAACAATAATATCTCATACCTTCTTCGTTATATATCCTCAATTACTGATGAAAGCTCCAGTTAAGAGAGCCGCACAGGTTCAGAGAAAATTAAAAGCTGCATCCAGCAATATAAATAAACATGAGATCAAAACAAACATAGCCTATATCTAGCTAATTAACATCATATATAAGTCCTTGTTCTCAGTCAAATCTTTCATTCTTAGATTAAAAAAAAATTGAAATAATAACGGTAAGTGGTATAGGAAGCAGAAGTAACGTACCGAAATGAGAGCAGCTAGTTCACAGATGACAGATCTGGTCACTGGAAGAGCATGAAAACTGATTGAACTTTGGTAGAAAGGTCTGAGTCGTGTTTCACAAGTTGCGTTTGACTTCGTGGCTTCGCTTTTGTTTATTATTATTATTTTTTGGGATATTATCATTTTCTCACCCAAATTTATCTGACACATAATGTCAGTATCACGATTTGAAAAAATTATCATTTTATCACCAAAAATTTAAATTGTTAGTATTTTCTCACTATTCTATTAAAACTCAGTTAATATTTAACGAAAAATATATAAAAAACCAATTTTACTCCTGTAAGTAAACAATAAAAGATGATTTAATTACAAAATCTGCCATGACCAATTACTTGGCTTCACGTGAGATGTCCAAAATACCTTTATAACTTCAGTAAAATATTTATTCAGTTAACGAAATAGTGAGAAAATATTAACAATTTAAATATTTAATGTTAAAATGATATTTTTAACAAATTGTGATACTGACACGACACGACGTGTCAGACAAATTTTAATGGGAATATGATAATATTCCTTTTTTTTTTTAATTCCAAAAGGTAGAAAGTGAAATGATGAGGGGTAACTCTTTTTTGTTTTTTTAATGATGAGGGGTAACTTGGTAAAACTCATTTAAAATAAAAAAATTTAAAAAAATTTTAAAAAGAAGCTTTGTGTCTAACGGGTTGTACTTGGCCATTTGGGGTATTTTCGGGTTGTTGAGAGTGAGTTTAATTAAATATAAGATTTTCATTTTTCTTATTATATATTTTTCTTCCTGATGAATTTAAATCTCATTCTTATTAGAGTCATTCGTTTTAAATGAAAGTAGATTTTTTTTCCATAAATTTGAGATATATTTTAAAATTAATATTCAACTTATCTCTAAATTATAATCTAAATATTTTTATTTAAAATCTTAACAGATTTCATAACACATAACACACAAAGAAAAATACATATACATATGTTGTAATGTTCTAATGATGGATCTCTAAAGTTATTAAGTTAAAAAATAAATTAAAAATAAAAAATATATACTTTAACATATTATATAATAAAATATAATATATTAAAATTAGTATTATATTTATTTTTTATTTTATTTTATTTTTTAACTTAATAACTTAAGATATATTTTATTTAATAATGATAATATATATATATATATATAAGTTTTTAAAAAATAAACAATTTAAGTGAAGCAAAGGACATTTTGCAGGCTTTGCTAGACTACCAATTTACCATTTTGGGTTGCAATAAAGTGACAACAGTAGACTATCGATCTACTGTTTTGGGTTGCAATAGAGTGAAAAATGGATTACTTTCAAAAAAGAAAAGGTGACAGTGAGTTGTCCATTTCGTCTTGTCGGCCAATACATCAATTTTTTGCTGGATTATTATCACCGGCAAAAATAAATTATTGAACCACAAGCAAAAAGCAATCTGTCTTCGCCTTGATTCCGTAATTTGGCTGTCAAACTGCAATCTATAAAGACTACGACACCTCGATTCAAAAAAATGCTTTTTCTGATACCATGATATATCTCCTTCGACAGTCACCACATCCGGCTCAGCAGACGTAATTACGCCTTTGCTTTCCAATTAGTTAACAATTTTCTCTCTCTCTTTACTCTCTTTCAACTTAAGGCACGTAACTGAACAGGCTATTAGCATATGCGACCATGTATTTAACAATCTTAAATGAAGATATGGATCTTTTTTTTCAGTTTAATAGCCGCTTCAAAGGCGGGTATTGAATTTGGGGATTTGTTATCCAAATACCAAAAATTCCCACGTTGTGTCAGACAGTTTTTAGTTCTAAAGCTGAGGGCGCAAAGACTTCTAAACAATAAGACAATTGGGTTTTGAGTTTCTAATCTTAATAAATTTTGTTCTAATGTATAAGTTATGAAATTTCTGAAACATCACTGCAGCTACAAGTTTTTATGTGTCAGTGAACTGGGGAAGCTAATGATCTACCTATAGAAGACTTTTGTTGTCCCTACCGTTCCAGAAAGACAAATAAGCAGAGGAACTACTACTGGACCAATTTCATCTAAGATGGAAAAAAGAATTGAATTTCTTACACAAGTGACAAGGCACATCATGATTAAATAGAAGTACACTGCGAGGAACAAATGATTTGATGATATAATCTACCCCTTTAAGGTTTAAAGCAGCTTTTTTGCATGTCAAGAAATGAAATCAGCCAGCAAGACCTATAAACAAGTTGAGAGACAAAGTTACAATAAAATTCAATCTTGATTACAAATCCATTAAAATTAAAAAACATTAGAAACATGGAGAACATTACAATTCAAGTTTGATCACTGTAGATAATAGTCTGCCTCCGTGCAAAGGCTATGCTGCAAGATACAATATCATTGCAATGTTAGACATTTTAAAAGTAATAAGAAATGGAACCAAGGGGTAAATCGAACACCAAAAGAAAATTAGTTGACAAGCCACGTTAAGTTCCCACACAGTCAACTAATTAAGTTAATAATTAAAGTGAATCAAATCTCTTCTTCAAACAGAAGGCAATCACGCCAAGATCGAAAATCACAAAATCATAATATGACAAGATGATTTCAAAAGCTCAAACCCCTCGACTAATATTGGAGAACAAATGCCTGTGGCTTTGTGACGACATAGTTAATTATTGAAGATGAGGAGGCATATTTAACATGTGACAATCAAAACTCGTGTGATCAAAATTATAATTCAATGCTTACCCCTTCGTATGACTATCAAAACGTTTACATACAAGCGCATGTCCATATCTATTCGGCAACCACAGATTACCCAAAAAGGCTGGCTTTAGAGAATTTCATGTCTCTTTTTATGTTACAACTTCAATATTCGAAGAAGCATGAAAAGCTTTAAATTTTATTTCATCTTTAATTCTTAAATTTCAATAATAATAAAAAGGATTCTAAAAAGAATTAAAAATAAAACCTAAAGAAATAGTCAAGAAGATATCATTTTTACTTTCATTAGAATCATTACAAAAATAAACAAACAAAAAAAAAGAACATTCTATTTTTAAATAGAATATTTAGAATAGTATCACATAAAAAGTGGAGATGATGAATTGCTGATCATATAATTATGTTTTTTGAATTTCAAAAGACTAATTTTTTTCTTTTTTAAATGAATCAATGAATGTAATTTTTTTTTTTTTTGGGTGGAGAGGGTAGAATTCAGAGAGGGGTAAAATTTTCATCTATTTTTGGATTATGAGGTTTTTAATGAAATTAAAAGGAACATTAAAACTCAAAGATTCTAATGTTAAATGGTTAACTTTTTCTAGGAACTAAAAAGGTAAAAATTTAATTTTTTTCTTGGAAAGGCTAATAATGAAGGAATTAATGGTTCGACAATATTATTAATCATATCTTTTTAACACTAAGGTTACTAAATATAGATTTTCAATAAAAAATAATTCTTAACTATATGAAATCAGTAGTTTAAAAAAAGATCTTCTTTTATTAGAGAATTATTAAAAAAAATACAAAGTAAAGGTATTTTTTAAAATATAGGGTCTTGAGAGATTGTCTCGTTCGCCTATACTTAAAGTCACCCTTACAATGATGGGATTTTTATTGTTTTTTGACAACTTCACAACCCATTTTCCTTCTTATCTATAAACTCAGCCCTAAAGCTGGAGGAGGAGAAAATGTGGAGAAATGATTGGAACAAAGTTTTTTAGAGGGTTTTAAAGAGATTAATGGTTTTGTTTGAATGAGCGATTTGACCTACTTCTTAATATGAACGATTACTAGTTAGCGGATAACAATATTAGAATAGTTAAATCTATCTATTATTAATAAATATCTTTAGAGATGGCCAATGGGCTAAGAGGCAGGTGTTCGTACAACACAGTACACACGAACCCATTTTGATAGGGTACAAGGTATGGTATAGCACACACGCAGGCTGAGCTGAGCTAATAATTTTAGGCACATAGTCCTTAAAAGTATGACACAATTGGAGATAGGCTAAAGAACGACATGTGAAAAATTTCACTATAAGTATGTTTCACTGGTAAGCTAGCATACGAGCCAAAGTATATCAAAGTAAAATAATTTTAATGAAAGTAAAATTAAAATCTTATAATTTTACAAATAACTTGAAATTGAATCTATTAAAGTATTCTATTAGCATAAGTTTTTTTCAAATTCATTTAATTCTTAGTTTAAAAAAAGACTCTAATTTTTTATGTTTATAATTTATTAAATAAATATATGATATCATGATTTTAATAAATAAAATTATAAATATGATGATTTTATAAATATATGCATTAATGTTATTGTGGATTATGATTTATAACTTTGTGTAAGTCTAAGTTAACAATTAACTTAACCCCTAAGAAAACTTTATTATTGTTGTTATTATTATTACTACTACTGTTATTGTTGTTAAATATTAGAAAGAATTTTAATACCATAAGGTTTAATTTAGTAGTTAACATTATATTCCCTCAATTATAATAGTAAATTATTATTGAATATAAACTTGAGTTTTGAACTTTTAATTCTATTGAATTTGACAAAAGGCACGCGGACTCAAAAAAAATATATGGACTTGAAAAAAATATCCTACTACTTTAGCATGCCCTTCTTAAAAAAAAAAAAAATTGTTGTGCCCTTTTTTTGGGCTCGGCATAAATGAACTTGGCAAGTGTGTTGTGTTAAGCCTAAGAAAAACATATTAGGCACCGCGCAAATCACAATATGGGTCATGCTATGCCAATCTACAAGCCCTCATAAGGCGTCCTTTGACCGATCGTGCGTGCTGGCCGGTTAGCCATCTCTAAATATCTTACACAAGTGGGTTCCTAACTCATATTTATCAACAGTGAGTGAGTATATCCAAACCTCGTGCCTAAAATGATTGCATCCATTAAATTACCTTATAAAAAATGATCGGCATGAAATTACAAACCCTGTCACAGATTAATTTGCTGATTAGTTATTTCTCTACACGTAAAGAATAATGAATAGACAATTTAATTAAGGTAGTACGTGTTACAATTTAAAAGTATCATTGACTATTGCATGTTACAGTTTTCTTCAGATTGAAACTAGCCAGTCACTATAGTCACTATCGGTCACAATATATATATATATTACAAAATTGGTAGCAAGTACACAATGGAGTCTAAGTAATTAATCAATTGGTGTAAAATTTGTATCTCCTACATATATAAATCATCTGCATAATGGCACAAGACAACTAGACAAGTGCTTTATCTTGCTGCAGTTGTGAACAGCCTCCATTTGCGTCTTGATTGCGGGATAGCTTGATCACTAGAAACTGCTTTTTGATTGAAGGAATTAGTTAAATTGCCATTTTGGAAAGATGGTGATACTGGCATTCTTTCCATTTTAGCAGCAGCCTCAGATTTTGTATGCAAATGCCCTGCTTCTTCTGTGGCTTCTTGCTGCTGCCGCTGCTGCAGCATAATAAAAAGTAGTTAAATTTGCTTCCTATTGCAATATAAAATTAAAAAATACCTACGATTTTTGTGTTTTTTTCCACTTATTTTTCTACAGTTTTCATAATATCTTGTTAGTCTATTAATCTTGATGTCAAAGCTTTTTTGGCTCTTACTGAGAAAAATGGCGGCAAAATATATTAGAAAATGTTGTTAAATTACCTGATCAGAGTGAGGCAGTGAAGCTGGGGGAGAAGAGAAGTACCGCAAAATCTCAAAAAACCTTGTTTGCCCATAAATGGCAGCCTTCTCCCAAAACAGAAGACCTATTTCCCTGGCCTTAATTCTCAGCTTTAACAAATTAAGATCAATTTCTTTCCCATGTTTTGTAACATAAGGCCGCAATAAAACATTATAAACATAAGTTGTCCCCTGAACATATTAAAAGTTGAAACTTTTTTAAATAATTTCAATCAGAAATTTTATAGACTGAAAAAGATGAATTGATGCAGACTTATTACTTTTGTATTGGGATACCAAAGATATATGAAGAATGCCAACTTAGCTTCATGGTACATGGGCAACCTTCAAGATACAAACATCAATTAGTAGATGAAAGTTAAACACGCAATACTGTCACGTGACGTTGCACTTATAGTGTTCTTATTCGTAAAAATATACATAGTACATACCATGAAATAAAGGTATCACCCACCCTCTCACCAACTGTGAACAGAGCAACCAAAACCCTAAAATTGCAATACAATCCGGACGTCCAGACATGAATATGACTCATTATAAGGAATTTATTAGTATTGTGTCATACTAATACTTAGTTAATGGCGTAAGCATTGATCCATACCAATATCGGCACCAAAACAAGAGTTGTTCAATTTCTGGCTTGTTCTTCTCTACTGCTTTAAAGCACTCGTATGCAGGGTAAGCATAACCAAAAATCATTCTGTGGGGGAAAAAGAATTGCTATTAATAAACCATTAACTTAAATTAATCTTTCTGATAATTAAAGAAAAAATAAAAGGAAAATAAAAGAAAATTGAATTTCTGATTAATTGTTTGTTGCGTACAGAATGGGTCTTGAAAGAAAAGATCCCATCATCTCTTTCTTGATATTCCTTTGATTTTTTTCACAATAGTAGAACCAAAAAAAAAACATAATAAAAGTAATAGTAATATATGGAGTTGCCTAATTTGCAAGAGAACCGTTTTTATTTTTTATTTTTTTCCCTGATATTTAGGCTTCGGTTGGGTGCCACAAAAACGCCGCGACTGATGATCATGATCATGATCGAATTAATATGGGAGATGTACAGGGGCACGTACATCCGTTGTCTGTCCATACAAACGCAAAACCAGGACTACTATACTACGTGCTAAATTAAAAATTATGGCATAGATGTGCAAAGATCACGTAGATATTTACGGTCACCTACATTTGGAGTGGAAAATTGGTTTTGGAATTGTAAAAAAAAAATTTAGAAAAATAATTAAAACAACTTGTAAATTGACGTCAAATGTGAAATTAAAAAAATTAAATCATACATGAAACAAGTAAATTGAAGGAAGAACGAGTAAATTAATATTTAGAATGATAAATTTGTCTTTGAAATTGTAAAAAAAAAAAATTAAAAAAATGACATAAAACTTATAAACTGATATTAAGTGTGAAATAAAATAAAAATTTTATTACCATATTTAACACTAATAAATTAAAGAAAAAAGGGATATATTAATGTTAGAGTGATAAATTAATATTTAGAATTGTCAAAAGTTAAAAACGTAGAAAAATAATATAAAACTTGCAAGTTGACATTAATTATGAAATAAGGCAGAAATTTTATAAATCACATATAGAACTAGTAAATTAAAGGTAAAAGTGAAAAATTAATATTGGAGTAGTAAATTGATTTTCAGAATTGTAAACAAAATAAAAACTTGTAAATATAATGTAAAACTTGTAAATCAATAATAAGTGTTAAATAATATATTAATTTTGTAAATCATACATGAGACTAGCAAATGTAACTTGCAACTTGAAATAAAAAGGATATTTACCTGTTGATTACTTATTTATTTAAAATTAAGGGAGGAGATTTTTCATTTAAATCTAACAGTCCATATTTATTATAGCATTGATGCAATAATTTTAATCTTGGCATTATAAAATCACCCATAAAATAAATAAGGGTGAGGCTATTTGAACCCATTAATTTACTCTTTGAACCCATCATTCAACAAAATTTTTAATTACTGATTTATCCTTAAACAAAATTACATAAACGAACAATAGAATTTAAACAAATAAAAACTATAATTTAATTATACCCATTTGTTGATAAACCATATCTACTCTTTCTCTCATGCATATCGATTCATTAATGAAAAAAAAATGTAAAATAGTTTGTAGAAGACTTCCCAAAATAAAGAACTATAATTCTCTCTGTAGGTTTTGCTTGATAAAAAACTTGATGTTGCTTTTTTTTTTTCCCTTTTTTCTTCTCTTCTTTTTTACATGAACTTCAAATTCTGGTAATCAAGAAACAAAGAAAAGAACAATTACAGGCACAATTGCTAGATTTCTTGTATGTCATGTTCTTACCCTACACTATGAAGACGTTATTTTATATTAAAATTCTTTCGTTAAATCCAATAATATTATTATTATATATGAAACAAAACCACAAGGGTAGAAGAAAAACAAAAAAGTTCAATTTGTCCTTGGTTTTAAGAAAATGGCCCTTGTTCAGGCTTTAATCTCTTGTCAATTAATAAAAAATGAATTGAACTCTATAGGAAGTTAGAATGTTGATAAAGAAATTACTTGTTTTGGAGAGGCTACAGAGATTGATCAAGTAAAAATAGAGAAGTTAATAATGGGTGCAAAAAAAAAAGAATGACATTTTAGTTAAGGTTATTTTTGAGATTTTATAGGGTGTATATAGTAAAAATCTAATATTTGAGTTTTAATGATGGGTTTATTGAGAAAACAGGTTTAATTAGTAAAATTATGGGTTCAAATAGCCTCACCCAATAAATAATGTTTATTGAGAAATTGTTTTAATTTATCGGGTCTTAAAATAATTTTGCTACTCTAATTTTGAGAATCAGCCGCTTCCTTTCTCTGTATCATTTTGATAAAATTTCGAACAATTGTCTTGCCTTCACTGGTAAGAATGCTCTCCCGATGAAACTGAACCCCATGCAGATGCTTATATTTCTTGTGACGAGCAGCCATTCTCAGCCCATCTTCAGCCCAAGCTGTGACCTCGAGCTCATCACCAGGAAAGCTTTCTCAATCATAAGGCTGTGATATCTACCTGCTGTGGAAGGATTTGATAGTCCAGCAAGCAATCCATCAGCCTCCTCCGTCTCGTTGTAATACACAAGAGAGCTTTTCCCACGCATTACACCAAAAGGAGAACGTACAATCTTCCCTCCAAAAGCCTCTCCAATGCACTGCAAGCCCATGCAAACACCACACAGAGGCGCGGTAGGTCCAAGTTCCAAAACAGTCCGCAATGATATTCCAGAATCTTGAGCTAGGTGCGCCTGGCCCCGGGGAATATGACCACTTCTCTAGTGTTTTTCCGTTTTAACTCCTCAACAGTTAGTTCATCATTCCCATATACCTCAAAATGGTGACTCTGGCTCAGCTCAAGCTCGCCCATATACTGGCAGAGATTGTAAGTGAAGCTATCATAAATTTCAATAACGATGATGGGATTTTTATCGTTCTTCGACAGCTTCAAAACCCCATTTCCCTTCTTAGCCGCAAAATTCAGCCCTGCAGCTAGAGAAGGAGGAGAATTGGCGGAGAGATGATTGGGATGAAGCTTGTGAGAAGGTTTTAAAGAGATTAGTGGTTTTGTTTGAATGAGAGATGAGTTTGAGATAATTGCAGCCATTGTGAGTGAGGCTTTCTCACTGTACGAATAACATATGTACACCAGCAATGCCATTTGAGTTTGCTGAACAGCTACTTTCCATCAACATCAATATCAACAAGACTCCAAAGAACATACTTCTACATCTAAAAGTCATTAAGCCATCTAGACTCTCAAGAACCGATTTTTGCTTGAAGATATCACAAATTGGAAGCCTACAATCTACCGCTCAAGGCCTCAAGCAGCCATCGCATTTCATGTCACTACATATTAATTGCATGATAGTAAAGAATGTGCTTGTAGCGCATGAGCTTGATATAGTCATGTGTGGCTGCCGAAATCTTTCAAATCTTGTGGTTTCACTTCTTTCTACTTGTATTATTGACGGATGGATAAGGATTCGGTTTTATGTTGAGTTTATACTGAGTATCAAATCAACGGTCGAGAAAGAAAGTAATTGGACCCACGTAAAACTCATGTTGGACAAATCTTAATCATTGATACGGTGTAGCTCAGCACAATCTCAGGGGATCATCGAATCCTGAGCCATTGCCTGCCTATCTATTTTCTATTGATGGGCATATTTATATTGGAGTAACATTTGCCAGCATTAAAAAGAAAGCGACCCTCAGCAGTCAGCTCGGTGTGGTTACTGAACTTACTCGCAGTCAGGATCCACATTTAAAGGGCTTGTATGGAAATTTTGTGCTTCCTTCCCCTCTTCCCGTGCGCGTTTTAAAAGCACCCTAGCTTTAAAATGACTTGTAGAATGTAGCCACACACCCTAGCTTTCCACGGTACATGGATTAACAAGAAAACAATGAATTAACTGCATTAAATTATCCTTTTGTTCTGTTTCGTTGCAGTTTTTGTCTTGCAATTACGACAATTGTGTACAAGCTGCATCCTTAATGACTTTGAACATTCTGTAATTCCCATAAACGGGATATGCTCAGTAAAAAATTTTTACTGGTTTTCTGAAAATTTATTTTAAAACATGATCTCCGTTGGCCTATTTTTGCAATTTTTGTGTTGCTTAAAAAAAGCGTTTTGCCATGAGTCAGTAGTTTTAAAGTGTTTTATAAGCAAGTTTTTAGAAACCAGTTTTAATAAACTTTGAAATGTCAGTTTTTGTCAAGGCAAATACTTATTTTCAGCAGTTTCTTAGGATTTTACTGTATATATAGGCGGGAAATCAATGACGTATATTATGATGATTAACCCAAATGGAAACTATATCAATTTGTAGTATCGATATAACAAGCCACGTAAAAGTCATCTCTTCTAATTCCACCCTTTTCACTTCTTTGGTATCAGGGCTATATACAGTGAAGAGAAAAGGTAACAATTAAGAAAATGCTATATCTATTTCTTTTTCAATTGCTAGTAATTTCTTTTAATAAGGCAAAATGTATGTCTCGAATTTAGGTTGTACAAATGTTCATTTTTTAAAGAAATTTACTCCATTTAGAGTTATTAGTCTATTACCATTATTTTTTAATATAAAATTTAGTCCTAAAATAAATTTATATCCGACTTCCCTAATCTTTCTTTCTTCTACCAAATTTTCTAAAATTGATTTTTCTGCAGTAACTTCTGCGAGTTCTAATGCTACAAGTTTTAAAGCAATTTCTAAATTATTAGTTTTTTGGATGTATTCGTTGCTTGTATTTGAAGGTTTCATATGAAAGACAACAAACACTTGTGTATGTTCTCATATGCACTCTCACTTTTCTTTCTACGAAATTAAGGCCGTTTGCTGCTAAATGGTATTATGAAAATGATACCCTTTTCCTCCTGTATTGGATGCTTAATGTTAGATTATTTAATTAATAAAAGATTGTATATGCGAAAATACTCAAGATTTGTTTCACATGGATCATACACAAAGGAAATATTTTGTTGGGTGTTACTATTATCATTTTGCACGAAATGTTCTAGTGCTACTGCTATATATTACTTCAATGTATCAATTTTTCATTGTAGTATTATTTACTTGTCTCTTATTATAAGTTCTATTGGCATTATCATGTAACACTTGACAACTTCAATACTACTCATAACGAGTTATAGAACTGTAAAACATATCCAAATGCTCACTATATAATAGACACTAGTGTTATTAAATCATCTTTACTCTTATAAAGAATGTGCGTGCATATATATATATATGATTGATAATTAATAAACGAGAATACAAGAATAATTACATTTTAATCATACATAAATAAAAGTATATTATATCAAAAAATTCTTTAAAACTTGTGTATGATAATATCATGAATCTTTATTGTATTATGGGTCCGCCTACGTTACATTACGGTCAGCATGTAAAATTTCATCCAGATCCTTATATTTTGTGTTATTTATAATTTATTCATAAGTATTATAAAAATTTTTGAATTGTAAAATTTCATTTTACTCCCTTACACTCAATTTTATTTTATTAAAATTCTAGAGTACGAATTCACCTCTTATAATTTTAAATTTCCAAAATAACATTCATTTAATTAAAAAATTTATTTATTTAAATTGCAGGGAATTGTAATTAAAATGAATTATATTACCACTTATGTGTTTACTTTATCTTAGAATCAAAATTAGAATGAGTTAAATTGTAATCAATTGCTATAAAATCATTTATTAATTTTTATCATAATTATTATTTTGTATTTTAATTTTGTTATAAAAATTATTTTTATTAATAAATTAATTAATAATAATAATTATTCTTTATTATTATTATTATTAACAATTTAACGAAAAAATTATTATTAATTATTGTTAATAGATTAATTAATTATAATAATTTTTATTCTTGTTATTAATAATAACAAAAATAATCTATTTAAAAAATATAATTATATTTATGATTATAATAGAATAATCGTTATAACTATAATTCATTTGATAATAATTATGTATTTTTATAAATGAATGTTATTTTAGAAATTTAAAATTATAGGAGGCGAATTCGTACTTTAGAATTTTAATAAAATAAAATTGAGTGTAAAGGAGTAAAATGAAATTTTACAATTCAAAAAATTTTATAATACTTATAAATAAAATATAAATAATACAAAATATAAAAATCTGAATGAAATTTTACGTGCTAACGGTACGTTACATTACCTGTAACGTAGGCGGACCCTTGTATTACATGATACTCCGACTCTCGTAAGAATATTTTGGCTTCGAAATGCTCAATTGATGACGTCAATTATTATCATCATACTTGAACCAACAAAACGACACCGTACAAGCCACGTCAGCATTAAAAATCCGTTAAAAGAAACCAACAGACTTTTCAACTTACAAACACATCCTCCTCCTCGCCTCTCTTCTCCTTCCGCTGTCCTATCCTCTAAACACCAAAATACACACCACTCGCTCACTCAGTCACTCACTTTTCTTCACTCTCTTCCAATGGACATTAGCATCTTCTCTTCTAAATCCCAAGCCCTAACTCTAACGACCACGTGCTTGTCACCTCCTCCGCTCACGTGGCTCAATCCGTCGTTGAGTCTCCACTCGATCCGTCGACAATTCCTCCTCCTCAGGCCTCAAACTCCGCCTCCTCGACGGAAATGCAACAACCTAGGCCTCCTTCTTCACACTCGCTCTCCTCAATTTCTCGTCAAAGCTTCTCTCCATTCGCCTCCGAATTCCGTGCTCATCGCCGTCGTCGTCGCTCTTGCCACCTTCACAGCCTTCTCTCTTGCTTACTTATATCACTTCCTCCAAAATCGCCGCAAGAATAGTTCCAAACAAGTAAGTTCAAATTATAAATTTTTAATTTTTGAATAATTTATTGTATTTTTCCAAGTATTTAACTATTAATTAGTTACAAATTAAGATTTCAGTTTATTCCGGAAGCTAGTTTCTAAGATTATGCCAGCTGTTTAGGTTTCAGGTTCCAAGATTCGTGGGACGCATCAACTAGGCAGTGATGCGGTGGATGATATAATTGAAAATCAAATTGTGAGAATTTCTTCGGGAGAAAATGAGAGTTTGATGATGGAGGTAGGAGGAAGTAATCAAGTGTCTGAGGAAAGGACTGAACAGGAAACCACTTTTCTTCCTGATTGTACTTACGTGACTGAAACATCTGTATCGATTGGTGCTGATTCGTTTGTTTCCCCTCAAGAATGCCCACCTTTTATGCTCTCTGATTCAGGTGGTGTGCAACCACATAGCTTTGCGACTGAAATGTCTGAATTGCGGTTAGGTAAAGAACAAAAAGACGTTGAGTCTTGTGAGTCATCTGTTCTTGAAAATGATGCTCATGCTGAAGTGAGTGTGCCTACAGTCTCTTATGGTGTCTTAACAGAATCTGTCAGAGAAGAGCAATTTGCATGTGGCAGAGCAAGTCAATCAGTGCTCAAGTCCCCTGCAAACTTGGAGTTTGTAAAGGCTATATCTTCTCATGCCTCCCCTCTGAATGGCTACAGTCTTTCCTCACTGAAGAGGGATACAGAACCCAAGGGGCCAGAATTATCACTGCAGGAAGCTCTTCAAACTGCAGGTTTTGTTGTTAAATAATTTTAAGAGTTTGATATGGTTGAGATGAGTGTTATAGTTTGACATTAATGGCTTTATCTGCTTTACTTTCCCCAAATATTAAAACAGGCTGTCCCATTGTACTGACATTATGTAAAGGATATTTTTCCATTCAGAGCATGTTGAAGGAAAAATACGTCTTGCATGTCACAGAGAAGGCCCTTCACACAAAATTAAAGCCAGAAGAAGAAGCAGGAACTTTCCTAGGAACAACGAAAGAAGAAATCTGATGCAGGATGGTGGCAAAAATATGCTTCAGTTCCCTTATCCAAATGGGAAGCATGCAAATGACGCACATGATGTCTCAGAGAAACTGCATTCTTACAACTGCTTAATAAGACAAGGGAGGTAATTGTCATTATTTACATTTATGTTATGAAACATTGGTTATTTATCTTCTTGTTCCCTTGACAATATGCCATGAGATAACTGCTACCAAATCAAAATTTTGATTGAAACTGATTAATTGATAAACCAGTTTATCTGTGATGGCTCATTAATAATGTTATGCGTGTCCATATACCGCTAAAAGGTCATGAGCTTACACTTGATTGATTTATTAGGATAAGTGATTGCATAGATTTGCTGGAAGATATGGAAAGAAAGGGTTTGCTGGATATGGATAAGGTAGGCTTTTGTCCTTTTTCCTTTCTCGATCTGGTGCATTTAATTATATTGGTCACTGTTGTTCATTTGGTAACTTCTTTAATTTCAGGTGTATCATGCTAGGTTTTTTAATGTCTGCAAAAGTCAAAAGGCTATTAAAGAAGCTTTTCGTTTCTTCAAACTGGTCCCAAACCCAACCTTGAGTACTTTTAACATGCTGATGTCTGTGTGTGCAAGTTCTAAAGATTCAGAGGGTAAGTGCAAGTGCTTTTCTCTTTTTGTTTGGTGCTCCTGCTTGAGGCTTGCTTGAAGCTGTGATTAATTGGTCTTGATATTCTGTGTTTTACTGATGTGTAAATGCAAATTTAGGAGCTTTTCAAGTTCTACGGCTCGTCCAAGAGGCTGGACTCAAAGCTGATTGCAAACTTTACACGACTCTGATAACAACTTGTGCCAAAAGTGGGAAAGTTGATGCAATGTTTGAGGTATGAAAACTTTCAATTTAGTTACTCTAGGGTTAGATTGCCTTCAGTGATCAGGGTCTTGGCTAGTTGTCCCTTTAATTCTACCTTCTTATGATCTATGTTATCACTAGTATATCTGTTGCCACGGGTTCTTGTTATCACCTTCATGTTATTATCCTTGGCAACTCTGTCATATAATTTAATCTTTTTCTATCTGAGAAATATGGGTCAAAATCAGGCAGACAAATATTTCTTTGTTACCAGAAAGAGAGTTTTCACCATTCGTCTAGCTGATTTTAAAGAAAAATCACTCAAATAGAAAAACAGGCTAGGATAATCCCAGCCTGGAATTTGGTTAGGCAGAAACGGATAAGTTGAGCTACTTTTCTATGATGTAGTTTTGATGATAATTGATGTTGTTTAACATAAAAGTGTTCTGAGCTAAATTGTTTCCCTAGGTGTTTCATGAGATGGTTAATGCTGGTATAGAGCCAAATGTTCATACATACGGGGCACTTATTGATGGTTGTGCAAAAGCAGGCCAAGTAGCTAAGGCTTTTGGTGCTTATGGTATTATGAGGTCTAAGGTATGATTATTTGATAGATTTATTTTATTCTATCAAATAATTAGTTTGATTCTCAATATATTTTTTAACAAGGGGATTTTGCTCGTGATTAGTTCAACATTGCATTCTTCCATAAATTCTTTGCACTGATGAAATGTTATATTCAGTAGAATGTGAAGCCTGATCGAGTTGTTTTCAACGCACTTATCACTGCATGTGGTCAATCTGGAGCAGTTGATCGCGCCTTTGATGTGTTGGCAGAAATGAATGCCGAAGTGCATCCTGTAGATCCTGATCACATTACTATTGGTGCACTAGTGAAGGCTTGTGCAAATGCTGGTCAGGTGTGTATATCATCTATTCACATATTGCGTCATTTCTATTTATAAACTACTAGGGATTAATGTACTTATAGGTTGATCGAGCACGTGAAGTATACAAGATGATCCATAAGTATAATATCAAGGGCACTCCGGAGGTGTATACCATTGCTATTAATTGTTGTAGCCAGACTGGTGATTGGGAGTTTGCGTGCAGTGTGTATGATGACATGACAAAGAAAGGAGTGGTCCCTGATGAGGTATCCTTTATTTTGATCTTTGTTAGCCAACTTTATTATGTATCTTTTATGACATTAAGTTTTTGACTTCACGGTTCAAATTGAACATTTCTGCTTTTGAGTTTTGAATCTGTTAACAATGAAGAGGTATCCTTTATTTTAGTCTTTGCTGGCCCCTGTATCATTTATACTATTAAATTTCTTATTTCTAGGTTCAAATTGGACACTTTCGCATTTGAGATTTGATCTGTTAACAGTCATTTAATCATATAAATTTGATTTTTGGTAATATATTCGGGTTGGTAGGATAAGCTAAAGAAATTACAGTTTAGGGTTCTCTGTTTCATGTATTGTAGTTCTCTTTCTTTTGACAAGATGGCAAAGCAATTTTTGGATCTAACATATGGTTTCCATTTATTAATCTGGTTACCTATTCCATTTCTTATGTTAAACATATGGCTTTTACATTTGCTTCCCAAAATGACATGAAGATTCCTTTCTCAATTTTTACTTAAATGCAGGTGTTTCTCAGTGCATTGATAGATTTTGCTGGACATGCTGGAAAGGTGGAGGCTGCCTTTGAAATCTTACAGGAAGCCAAAAATCAAAGAATAAGTGTTGGAATAATATCATATAGCTCACTGATGGGAGCTTGTAGCAATGTATGTCTCATGTAGGCAGTTGGTGTAGATGTTGGTTTACATTAAAAATATACGTGGGTGGTTCATTTTTATGTTCATCTATGGTTTGAACATATTTTTCTTGCTTGAAACTTTCAAATGTGGCGATATGTCTAGATATGCTTAGAAGTTTTCTCCCATCCTACTACTGCTTTATTGAGATGGATTTGCATATATAAAATTGCTATGTTAATATGTTATGCTACACTGATAAAATGTTCTGTTCTTTATTTCAGGCCAAAAACTGGCAGAAGGCGTTGGAGCTATACGAACATATGAAGTCCATTAAACTGAAACCAACTGTTTCTACTATGAATGCATTGATCACTGCATTGTGTAAGTCTGCGTCTTTATCTCGCCTTTCTTCCAGATACACATAAAAATTTGTGACATGATCTTCTTGAAAAATTACCTGAAAATTCCTGTTGACAACGGAAGGAGAAGCTTCTACAATAAAGACTAAATGTTCTTTCTCTTTCAAGTTTTATGAATTATGATGATCATGCAACTGAGTATAAAGTTTTACAAAGTAATAATGGTGGAAAATATGTGATATTGTACCAATTGTGGCAATGTTTTGAGAAATTTTTTGTTGAGACTAGGTAGCTCTCATCATTCTTATAGTCTATATGACGGAAATTGATTTATTTATTAGGTTAGTACTTGACATAAAAGCTTAAATTGCTAATTAAGATCCCGAATAATAGTTTTAAGCTCTCTAACAGCACCTCTCATGTACAAGACTAAATTTATCGCCAATCTTGTTGCAAATGCAAATGACTGATACAGATGGAATCAAATGCAAAGATTTAAACACAAGACCTCTTGGTTAAATTGGTTCTGGTACAATATTAAGTTACCACTAAAGGCAAGCTCTCTAATAGAATACAGTGTTATTATCTGGAAATGTGACGTAATTATATATGACAGCAATATTTCTATAACAAAAGAACTCACTGTACAGGTGATGGGGATCAATTGCCAAAGACAATGGAAGTTCTATCAGATATGAAAAGTTTAGGGTTGAGTCCAAACACCATCACGTACTCAATACTCTTAGTGGCATGTGAAAGGTAACTGTGCTGGAGTTGAATTATATATTTGGCTGATGAACTTAGAACTTATGAGAACTAGTTACATGCTGTAGAAAGGATGATGTCGAGGTAGGCCTCATGCTTCTATCTCAAGCCAAAGAAGATGGTGTTATCCCTAATCTCGTTATGTTTAAATGTATAATTGGTAAGTTTTAATGGAGCTAATTAGTAGTTCTACGCTGCTCTTCTAGATGTTATGTTTTCATAGTTCCTCTTTCTAGGCTTAGATCATCACTTTCTTTCTCCGAGTTCCAAGGAAAATGGTTATAGACTTTTATGTGCATAAACCTTCTGATGCCTTAAATTCATCTAGCTCTAATCTGATGATATAATGTGATATCTTTGAAGGAATGTGCTCGAGGAGATATGAGAAGGCTCGAACCCTTGACGAGCATGTTTTGTCTTTCAACTCGGGAAGGCCACAAATTGAAAATAAGTGGTATGTTATGCTTTGTCTCTAGCTGGATAATGTCTCCGGTGAATATTCTGCTATATATATATATATATATATATGACTGTTGAGAGCCACACACTTATGGTTGAACTTATAGCATGTGATCTTGGGCTTTCATACTTCCGAAAAACAAAAGGCCTTCTTGACGCCATATGTATTTTGATTAGGTTAATAGCGATTCTTGTGTACACTTCAATTTCTTAAAAAAAAAAAAATTGCATTGTACGACTGCAACAAAATTGATTATTGTGGGTACTATTATAAAATTTATTAATATTTTAATATTAAATTAGAGGATGAAGTTTCGAACTTGTCTATATTTTTCTTTGTTGGTGGCTCTATTGTGGTGCATAGACTCCAAGAAAAAGTTAGATTCTCTTGATTAAGTTGATTCCAAAATTTACTTAAGACACTTCAGAAAATTGGTACTGAAAAATAATTCTTCATTTTAATTTCACATTTTGTGTTTTTCCTTGGATATCAAAAGATTACTTATTATTTGTGTATAATATTGTGAGGTCCTGGGCATCTGCCATTATACACAATGGCCACTGCTAATGATTCTAGGTTTCTAACCAAAATCCAATTTTTAGTGGATCAGGCAAGGTTTGGAAGGGCGGAAATGCCCTTCCAGCATAAGTTATTAGAGCCTTTTTTGATTTGACCATCAGCAGCAAAGTGTGACTTCTTGCTCTGGGATATGAGCCATCTCTAATCACCTTCTTTTTCCTTAGGACATCACTTGCCTTAATGGTCTACCGTGAAGCAATCGTTGCTGGTACAATACCTACCGTGGAAGTTGTTTCAAAAGTTTTGGGATGCTTGCAGCTTCCTTACAATGCTGACATAAGAGAGAGACTAGTAGAGAATTTGGGAGTTAGTGCTGATGCATTGAAGCGCTTCAATCTCTGTTCATTGATTGATGGTTTTGGGGAGTACGACCCTCGCGCTTTTTCATTACTTGAGGTCTGTAGGGAGCTGAAGCTAGAATATTTTACTTCACTGAGTTCATTTTTATAATGTTAAATAGGTTAAACTATTCTAGATTGTCTTGAATTTATAGGAAGCTGCTTCTTTTGGAATTGTTCCATGTGTATCCTTCAAAGAAAGTCCTGTTGTTGTTGATGCAAGAAAGCTGGAGATTCATACTGCTAAGGTGAGTTTGTCTTTTCAGCATGCCACAATTTGCTGATACTACCCTGATATGTATTGTTAATACTGCTGCTTAGTTAAGTTTGTTTCTGTTCGCATTCATTTAAAATGCTGTGTTCTTACGAATTTACTAACAGGGAGACATCATATTAACATCCTTCCATAACTAACGACTTTCAGAGTTCTTATAATTTGGACGGTTTAAGCTTTGATTAAGCTAGAATGTTTTCTGCTTCATGTTTTATTCATTTCTCTGTTTTTCTTCCTCTGAAACGCCTTGTATTCATTGTGTGTAGTCAGGTACTTTTCATCCCTAACTTTTGTTGATTATCATAAGATATGCTCAGTAGAAATATATTAAAAAAGGAAAAGTAAACACAATTAATAAGAATCCCACTGGTTTGTGCTGTGGTAGAGCAAAGAGATGGTACTGTGGTTCTGGAATTCATTTATTCATTTTCTGTTACTGAAATTTTCCAGGTGTACCTTTTAACTATACTGAAAGGCCTCAGACATCGGCTTGCCGCTGGTAATGCCGTCTGCATTTATTTTTTGGTCTCTGATGTGTATTTACCATTCTAACTGAATTTCTAGTTCAGAGTCATTCGATTCAATGAATTTGTGGATAACTGGATATTATTAAAAACTAAAAAGAATTATGTGCTGCATGTTGTTTCTCTATAGCTCTTAGGAAGCTTTTGAAAACATCCTTTTGGAATATAAATAGTTTAAGCT
This sequence comes from Citropsis articulata, assembly GCA_030449925.1. Lineage (NCBI taxonomy): Eukaryota > Viridiplantae > Streptophyta > Magnoliopsida > Sapindales > Rutaceae > Citropsis > Citropsis articulata. Next base: position 4,076,926 of record JASUUH010000137.1, on the reverse strand, counting down.
TCTCTTTTATTTGTAATGTGTTTTCAGTTTAAATGATTCTATTTCCATCGATTTAAATGATTTTATTTCCGTCAAATAGCTGGCCATTCTCTGCGAGAAGAATTAGTTTCAGAAGAAGAATTCTACCATAAATCTACGCAGTAATATCAAGAATATGGTTCATTGACAGGGGAGTCTATTCTGCAGTCAGTTATATACATTTCCATGTATCTCTTCGGTTCTTCCTGTTCTCCACTTTAATATACATTACAATACTAAATAATAAAATAATAGATAAATTCGGCAGAGTAGAAAGGATAGCAAATTTTAATTTGTATTTTTATAGCTTGATGCTAGTACCTGTTAATTTTTACCACCCTCAATTATGACAGGGGCGAAATTACCCAATGTCAACATTTTACTGCCTGTGGAAAAGACTCAAATCATGTCTTTTGGAGGGGAGAAAACTATCGATATTGCAGAAAGGTGAGAACAGCTTCTTTCTGAGTTTAAAATGAAATGATATCCATCTGTTGTCCCTTTTCTCCCCATTTCCCAAAAAAGTTTAGATATTTGCGGTAAAAATTATGAGTGAGCAACCAAGCTAGTCAAAAACACTGGTTGAACCAAAGCCTTACTCACATGTTTTGCTGCTTGGATTTTAGAAACCAAAAATAATTGCAATCAATGTATCATCAGAAGTAAACATTCAGATTATCAAACTTTTTTACTATTATTATTATTATTTAGCCTAATGGCATCCAATCCGCTCCCCACTGTGTGAGTGGGATTCGAACCATGGACCTTTTGTTTTCCACCCAAGAGATTTTACCAACTGAACTAGTTGACGCCTACTAAATTCGGATGATCAAACTAAATAAGCAAGATATGGAGATGTATGGCTGGTATTATTATATTCTTGATTCTTGATGGTTTATCACCAAAAAAGCATTTTAGTTGTCAAATCCTAGTTATGGAAGTGTGAAAATTTTGTTAGCAAATAGGTCTTGGAGTACTTCCCATCATTTATTGTCTGGACAAATTCAATTAAATTCAGTATCCTAGTGCTAAATCTCCAGTCTTACATATATTAAGTGCCTCAATGTGAATGAATGCATATGAAAATGATTCTGAATGTTTATTATTTGGTTGACAGGACTACCCAAGCAATTGCAGCATTGTTGAGAAGGCTGGGACTTCCTTATCAAGGAAATGGATCATATGGAAAAATCAGAATCAATGGGCTTGCCTTAAAAAGATGGTTTCAACCGAAGCTTGCATCTCCTTTCAGTGGAAAACCAGGAGAGCTGAGCTCATTGCAATTGGGAAAATTTATCACCCATCAGCAACGCATCATTCGGATGGGCAATCTTTCTTTGGAGTAAAAAGGGAAATGCCTAGAGCTGCCAGCAGGGAAAAAAATTTGGAATATGTTCTATTTTTGGGCTTTCCATACGTGAGCCATAGCTGCAGAATTCTTCTTGTTTCTACAAATTCGGTGTATGAGTTATAGGGGAGGATGATGAAAAACAATAATGGAGCTTCGGATCTCGTTGCTGTTCATGAAGAGGGTAGGGGTACCTGTAGTTCATTTTTAAAAGCATAATAAATCACAAAGGTTACAATTGTTGTTGATGCCTCAAATGTCTTTATAATTGCTGGAAACTTCAGGTGCAAAACTTTTGACTGTTTATGTAATTTAGCGATTGAGTCTCGTGTGTTATATATTATAAAATTTACAAAGGTGTATGCTGCTTGTATAACATCTATTACATTATACTTGTCACTATCATGTATCTAAAACACTGCAGTCTAAAGGACCCAACCTTTTCTGCAATTATAGTGCTATAATCTTTATAACCACATTTTAAGTATAATATAATGCTAGAAATTTTGAGAAATACCGCATAAAGCAGGCACACACATTTTTTTCCCTTTTTTATTTGGTGATCCTCTCTTGCTGTATGCTGCAACATGACGTAATTAGTTGACCGTGTTTGCAGAGAACTTTGTGTTTGCAATGAAATATGTTACTTGTGAAAGGTGGATAGAAAAATATTGGCAATTAGATTATTAAGCGACCCACTTCTATGAAAAATTCACATGCCTTTCGACACTGAAATAGATCAAACATCTCCACTCTTGAGCATAAGGTGCAGCAACCCCACATGTTTTGCTGAAGACTCTGATCATTATCCAATTAAAATACTTAGCTATTGTAGACTGGATAATAGAAAGAAGCTAATGCATGTGACCTTGTTGCCAAACAGAAAATTGCAGTTTGATTTTCTTTGGCCAGCATGCATTTTCAGTCACTTGTCACTATGATCCAAGATATCTGGTTTACATGCAAAATAGTGGAGCAAACTAGCAAAATGATTTGCTTTATAAATGCTTTGTGTATCAAGATGGACCTTTGAGTATTTGACTGTTTAGGGGGAAAAGAATCAGCACTCTGGCGCGATTCATTGTTGCATGCCTATTGTGAATGCTGAAGACTTTCATTTTACTGATGAGGATTAGATTATCTGTATGTATTCTGTGTGTCCTGTTGTGTAGTGTTTTCTTTAAATCGATAGGAGCAATACATGTTTTCTTCATCATTCCGAAGTCAGTAGCAGTTGTTTGATTCGATTTTCAAGGTCTCATGGTTATATCTCGTGGCGTACTATGCATTTATAGTTTCATATGATTCCTATAAGAAATGTTCTTGAAGAAACATGAAGATCAGGAGCATTTTAGTTTGAGATAATAGAATAATCACCAAGTAGTTAAATGTTGCATGAGTATTTATATTGAACAAGCAATTTACAGTATAATTGAAAAGTACACACGATTTGAAGAATAAAAGAACTTCTTTTTCGATCACTGATGTTTGGCGGGAAAGCAATTTAATTTTCCCTGCCCAAAGAAGTCTCGCGTATCGGGAAACTTATAAACAATGTTAGTACAAATTTTCCAACTCCATTAGGGGCAAAAGGGAGACAGCAGAAACTGTACAAGATGGATTGCTGTGCTTTCTTATTCAAAAGGCAGCATTCAGTTGAGAAATGAGAAGTGATATTGATGAAGGCATCTTCTCTGCATGGAATTGTTAGACCACCCATCGGATGATTGAATCCGAACTCTTCCTCTGCTCGGTTAAGCAAATCAAAGAATGACGGATGATTCAAGTAAGATATTGGAACCACAAACCGCGTCTTTTGGAGTTCCCCGACATAAACTGCTACATGGCCTTTCGGAACACCACATTGACTCTTAGAATGCAATTTGAGTATTTGCTTTGCATTATGTATCATTGCTGGCAGACGGATACCCATGAATTGATGTATCCTGAACTGATGAATCTAAAGTATTGTTAAATTGAGAAGGTGAAGAAAAGTGAAGACCTTGGAGCTTATTGAAGGCTTGTGATCAGCGTGTGTCACATTTATACACTGTGTTATGGTATGAAGAGTAGTAGGGTGCTATATTTTTCCAGTAAAGGCCAATAAATACGTGTGGTCAGCAAGCAGAAGTGGCTCTCCTCGAAAGTTCACATGGCATTGCTGACTTAGCTATGATGCAAAAGGCCCACTTCTTATATTCTGTTTTTTTTCTCGTGAAGTCATATTATGGTTCATGAAATCACAGACCCTGCTTGCTGCCTCAAAACAGATGTCACTGTGTAACGACATCATAAATATGATTGATATGATGAAGAGTAACAAATCCATGTGATGCGATGCTGATCTGGGTCCAACAAACGCGGAACTGACGGTGGTGATATATTTTCAAGGCCTGACAGATTGGAAATTGCATATTTGACCAACCGCATCATCAATTCATCATCATCATCATCGTAGTCTGCGAGGGAATGAGGCTGACACTATGCTGATAGTACTCGGTGGGTAATGCAAAGGAACGAGGCTTCCTATATTATGTATAGAGGAGTGCTACGGTCAGTCGCCCAAATGGCGACTGACTCACTCGCTAGTCTAAATTTTGACAAGTGTTTAATTTTACTTTTTATTGGGATCCACAGATAACAATTTCACCTCCTTATTTCCGTAGTTAATGAATATTTTTCTGCCCACTACTTTAAACATATTTACACTCATTTGCCATTGACTTTTCCGTCCAAATATTAAACTGCCCTCCTCTCTTTGTAAAGCTTCTTCAACACACTACCTTTTCACCTACCCATCAGTTCTCACTTTCACAAGCACCATGCAAATGGAGAACACTGGTGTGCGAAAGTTTTAATATGAAAATATAGTCTCAGCTGCCACAAACGAGTTCTTGAGCGAAATTGATTCTGGTAAATTCACTTAATTTTTCTTTTATAAAACAACATTTTATGTTATCACCCAAATTTCATTAGATTTTTTATTATTTATTTAAAATTAAAAATACTATCATTTTTGCTATATAAATTAGCTGTCGTGATGATTTGTTATTGTTAATGCATAATAATAGAAGAAAAACTATATATTTATTTTCTTTTTATATTACGAAATTATTAAGTTAATTGGTATTTATTTATCAAAGAACAGATTATTTATAATTGTGTTTGAATAATCAGTAAGTTTATATGAAAATCAATGCTTGCATTTATAATGCCATTTTTCTTTTTGTATCTTTAGGTAGTCATGAATTTACAGATTGATTTAAATACAAATTTGGATGAGTGGGGCAATGTGATTGATGGAAATGTGGTGAATGAAAACACGGAGGATGATAAAGATGGCAAGAATTTAGAGCCTTATAATGGGTTGGAGTTTGATACACAAGATGATGCATATTCTTTCTATCTAAAGTATGCTAAGTGTCACGAGTTTGGTATCTCAAAGAAATCCAGCCGTCGATCAAAGTTATCGGGAGAATTTATTGATGCAAAGTTCGCATGTACAAGGTATGGGATAAAGCGGGAATCTAGTGCTATCAATCAACGGCCATGTTTGAAAGTAGACTGCAAAGCTTTGTTACATGTCAAAAGAAACTCTTGTGGCAAGTGGTATGTTCAAAATTTCATAAAAGAGCATAACCATGAACTTTATCCTAGCCACGCACATTATTTTCCATGCCATAGAAGTATTGCATTTTCCATGCCATAGAAGTATTGCATTTTCCAATACACATAGCATTAATATGTTGCATGCAGTTGGTGTTGGTACAAATAAGATTTTTGCTGCAATGGCTAGAAAAAATGGTGGATATGAAAATATTGGGTACACAGAGAAAGATATTAGAAACCATTTGGATAAAGAACGTCGACTAGCAATAGAATTAGGTGATGCTAGAGCAATGCTTAACCACTTTACACAAATGCAGGAAGAGAATCCAAATTTCTTTTATGCAGTGGACCTAGATGAAGAACAGAGATTAAAAAATGTTTTTTGGGTGGATGCAACTAGTAGAGAGGATTATAAGATTTTTGGAGATGTTGTTTCCTTTGATACTACATACATTACAAACAAATATAGAATGCCGTTTGCTCCTTTTATTGGTGTGAATAATCATTTTCAGTCTATATTACTTGGATGTGCATTGCTTGCGGATGAGACTACGTCAACATTTGTTTGGTTAATGCAAACGTGGCTGAGGGCTATGGGTGGAAAGCATCCAATTTCTATATTAACTGATCAAGACAAAGCTATGAAAGCAGCCATTTCTATTGTCTTTCTGAATTCCCGACACCGATTTTGTATGTGGCATATATTAAGGAAGATTCCCGAAAAGCTTAGCTATGTGATAAAAAAAAAGATGAATCTTTTATGAGGATATTCAATGACTGTGTTTACAACTCATGGTTGGAGGAGGACTATGAGAAAAAATGGTGGAATATGATTGGAGAGTTTAAGCTTAAAGGGAATGAGTGGCTAGGATCATTATATGAAGATCGCAAGTTTTGGGTGCCAACTTACATGAGGGATACATTCTTTGCTGGATTATCTACAACTCAACGGTCTGAAAGCATCAACTCTTTTTTTGACAAATATGTTAGCAAGAAGACATCATTGAAAGAATTTGTTGAACAATACAAAGTGGCTTTACAAGATAGACAAGAAAAGGAAGCTTATGCAATTTTTAGTACATTGCATAAGAAGCCGGTGTTAAAGTCTCCTTCACCCTTTGAGAAACAAATGTCCACAATCTATACACATGAAGTTTTCAAGAAATTTCAAGTTGAAGTTTAGGAGCATCAGCATGTTTCTCAGAACAAAAGCTGGAAGTTGGTACAATAAAAACCTTTGAAGTTAAAGATTTTGAGAAAAATGTAGCTTTTGTGGTGAATTGGGAAGCAAAGAGCCAAGAAATTAATTGTTTGTGTCGATTATTTGAGTATAATGGATTTCTTTGCAGGCATATACTATGCGTTCTTCAATCCCTTGGTGTTTTTAATATTCCACCTCATTACATATTAAAGCGATGGAGTAAGGATGCAAAGAGTTTGGATTCTACAAGTTCTACAAGTAATATTCCAAAAGATGCAGTTCAAAAACAACGTTTCGACAAATTATTTTATCAAGCCACAAAATTGAGTGAGGAAGGCTCATTATCCAGTGAGAGTTTCAATATTGCATACTGTGCATTACAAGATGCGTTGGAAAAATGTATAAGGGTGAATCGTTCTCTCAAAGAACATGAAGTTGAATTGGATGGAGCTTACAAAGTTGACAAGGAAAATATTGATGGTAATTTGTTGCATGATATCTCATTACTCGATCCACAAATATCATGTCTGAAAGGGGCTCTAAAGATTGAAGAAAGGAATTGAGAAATGTAAGAAAGAATACTCAACACCAAATTAAGAAAGGTTAGTTAATATATATGTGTGTGTGTGTGTGTATTATTAATGACATATTATATTTTTATTTATTAATGATAACATCCTTTTTTTTTTCAAAGGTTCTAAAGAGCGTTGGGATAAAAAATTCCTCTCAAATGATGGTTTGTTATATAAAACAATTTATGTTACATTTCTTTTTGTAGTTATTAGAAATTTATTTGTATTTAATAGCTTCAATTTTTTTATTTTTAGTCCCAGGAACATTCAACCATAAGGGATTCAACCATAAGGGATGAAACTGTTATTGATCTTTGTGAAAAACAAGATTGCATGCAAGAACTAGTACGTTAAATAGATTATTTTATTTTTTTACATATATTATATTGTGATTTATCATATATTAATTTTCTGTATTTGTTGGAACTTATATCAAATAAATCTAAATTGTCCAACAGGAAAAGTATGCATCTTTGAAGAATTTTTCTGGTGAATATTTATCGGATGTTGGTTCTAAATCAATAGTGTTTAATGATGGTAATACCTTCTTTAAATATTTATTGATTGTTATAATTTATTATTAATGTTGTTATAACATTTATTTATGTGTATAGGTTGGAATATATTCAAACAATAAAATCTCTGGACACTTTAAAATTATGAAGAAGCTTTCAAGGCAAAGGCAAGGTTTTGTTCTCTAATGGAGGATTGTTCAATCCACAAAGAAGAAATATTTTTTTGATCAATATTTTTTGAAAAAAATTGTGCCATTATAAGTAATTGTAAATTTTGTTGATTTTTCTTGTTTTTGTAATAGAACCGTACTCCAAGAACTATTTGAGACAATGAAATTTATAAATTGAAATTATTTCAATTGAATAGTTGAAAGTGCAGGCGTGCAATAGTTTGGATTGTAAGATATTTCAAAATTGTTTAATAGCAAACAAAAAGAGAAGGGTAATTTAGTATTTGGACGGAAAAGTCAATGGCAAATGAGTGTAAATATGTTTACAGTAGTGGACAGAAAAATATTCATTAACTACGAAAATAAGGAGGTGAAATTGTTATCTGTGGGTCCTAATAAAAAGTAAAATTAAACACTTGTCAAAATTTTGTGTAGCGAGTCGATCGCCCAAATGACAAGTATGTAATTTCTCTCTCTGACTTTACACTCATTTGCCATTGACTTTCCGTCCAAATACTAAATTACCCTTCTCTTTTTGTTTGCTATTAAAAAATTCTGAAATATCTTACAATCCAAACTATTACACGCCTGCACTCCCAACTATTCAATTGAAATAATTTCAATTTATAAATTTCATTGTCTCAAATAGTTCTTGGAGTACGGTTCTATTACAAAAACAAGAACAATCAACAAAATTTACAATTACTTATAATGGCACAATTTTTTTCAAAAAATATTGATCACAAAAATATTTCTTCTTTGTGGATTGAACAATCTTCCATTAGAGAACAAAACCTTGCCTTTGCCTTGAAAGCTTCTTCATAATTTTAAAGTGTCCAGAGATTTTATTGTTTGAATATATTCCAACCTATACACATAAATAAATGTTATAACAACATTAATAATAAATTATAACTATCAATAAATATTTAAAGAAGGTATTACCATCATTAAATACTATTGATTTAGAACCAACATCCGATAAATATTCACCAGAAAAATTCTTCAAAGATGCATAATTTTCCTGTTGGACAATTTAGATTTATTTGATATAAGTTCCAATAAATACAGAAAATTAATATATGATAAATCACAATATAATATATGTAAAAAAATAAAATAATCTATTTAACGTACTAGTTCTTGCATGCAATCTTGTGTATCACAAAGATCAATAACAGTTTCATCCCTTATGGTTGAATCCCTTATGGTTGAATGTTCCTGGGACTAAAAATAAAAAAATTGAAGCTATTAAATACAAATAAATTTCTAATAACTACAAAAAGAAATGTAACATAAATTGTTTTATATAACAAACCATCATTTGAGAGGAATTTTTTATCCCAACACTCTTTAGAACCTTTGAAAAAAAAAAGATGTTATCATTAATAAATAAAAATATAATAATTTAAATGTGTCATTAACAATACACACACACATATATATTAACTAACCTTTCTTAATTTGGTGTTGAGTATTCTTTTCTTACATTTCTCAATTCCTTTCTACAATCTTTTGGGAGCCCCTTTCGTACATGATATTTGTGGATCGAGTAATGAGATATCATGCAACAAATTACCATCAATATTTTCCTTGCAACTTGGTAAGCTCCATCCAATTCAACTTCATGTTCTTTGAGAGAACGATTCACCCTTATACATTTTTCCAATGCATCTTGTAATGCACAGTATGCAATATTGAAACTCTCACTGGATAATGAGCCTTCCTCACTCAATTTTGTGGCTTGATAAAATAATTTGTCGAAACGTTGTTTTTTGAACTGTACTCCTTTTGGAATATTACTTGTAGAACTTGTAGAATCCAAACTCTTTGCATCCTTACTCCATCGCTTTAATATGTAATGAGGTGGAATATTAAAAACACCAAGGGATTGAAGAACGCATAGTATATGCCTGCAAAGAAATCCATTATACTCAAATAATCGACACAAACAATTAATTTCTTGGCTCTTTGCTTCCCAATTCACCACAAAAGCTACATTTTTCTCAAAATCTTTAACTTCAAAGGTTTTTATTGTACCAACTTCCAGCTTTTGTTCTGAGAAACATGCTGATGCTCCTAAAACTTCAACTTGAAATTTCTTGAAAACTTCATGTGTATAGATTGTGGACATTTGTTTCTCAAAGGGTGAAGGAGACTTTAACACCGGTTTCTTATGCAATGTACTAAAACTTGCATAAGCTTCCTTTTCTTGTCTATCTTGTAAAGCCACTTTGTATTGTTCAACAAATTCTTTCAATGATGTCTTCTTGCTAACATATTTTCAAAAAAAGAGTTGATGCTTTCAGACCGTTGAGTTGTAGATAATCCAGCAAAGAATGTATCCCTCATGTAAGTAGGCACCCAAAACTTGCGATCTTCATATAATGATCCTAGCCACTCATTCCCTTTAAGCTTAAACTCTCCAATCATATTCCACCATTTTTTCTCAAAGTCCTCCAACCATGAGTTGTAAACACATTCATTGAATATCCTCATAAAAGATTCATCTTTTTTTTTATCACATAGCTAAGCTTTTCGGGAATCTTCCTTAATATATGCCACATACAAAATCGGTGTCGGGAATTCAGAAAGACAATAGAAATGGCTGCTTTCATAGCTTTGTCTTGATCAGTTAATATAGAAATTGGATGCTTTCCACCCATAGCCCTCAGCCACGTTTGCATTAACCAAACAAATGTTGACGTAGTCTCATCCGCAAGCAATGCACATCCAAGTAATATAGACTGAAAATGATTATTCACACCAATAAAAGGAGCAAACGGCATTCTATATTTGTTTGTAATGTATGTAGTATCAAAGGAAACAACATCTCCAAAAATCTTATAATCCTCTCTACTAGTTGCATCCACCCAAAAAACATTTTTTAATCTCTGTTCTTCATCTAGGTCCACTGCATAAAAGAAATTTGGATTCTCTTCCTGCATTTGTGTAAAGTGGTTAAGCATTGCTCTAGCATCACCTAATTCTATTGCTAGTCGACGTTCTTTATCCAAATGGTTTCTAATATCTTTCTCTGTGTACCCAATATTTTCATATCCACCATTTTTTCTAGCCATTGCAGCAAAAATCTTATTTGTACCAACACCAACTGCATGCAACATATTAATGCTATGTGTATTGGAAAATGCAATACTTCTATGGCATGGAAAATGCAATACTTCTATGGCATGGAAAATAATGTGCTGGATAAAGTTCATGGTTATGCTCTTTTATGAAATTTTGAACATACCACTTGCCACAAGAGTTTCTTTTGACATGTAACAAAGCTTTGCAGTCTACTTTCAAACATGGCCGTTGATTGATAGCACTAGATTCCCGCTTTATCCCATACCTTGTACATGCGAACTTTGCATCAATAAATTCTCCCGATAACTTTGATCGACGGCTGGATTTCTTTGAGATACCAAACCCCGTACACTTAGCATACTTTAGATAGAAAGAATATGCATCATCTTGTGTATCAAACTCCAACCCATTATAAGGCTCTAAATTCTTGCCATCTTTATCATCCTCCGTGTTTTCATTCACCACATTTCCATCAATCACATTGCCCCACTCATCCAAATTTGTATTTAAATCAATCTGTAAATTCATGACTACCTAAAGATACAAAAAGAAAAATGGCATTATAAATGCAAGCATTGATTTTCATATAAACTTACTGATTATTCAAACACAATTATAAATAATCTGTTCTTTGATAAATAAATACCAATTAACTTAATAATTTCGTAATATAAAAAGAAAATAAATATACAGTTTTTCTTCTATTATTATGCATTAACAATAACAAATCATCACGACAGCTAATTTATATAGCAAAAATGATAGTATTTTTAATTTTAAATAAATAATAAAAAATCTAATGAAATTTGGGTGATAACATAAAATGTTGTTTTATAAAAGAAAAATTAAGTGAATTTACCAGAATCAATTTCGCTCAAGAACTCGTTTGTGGCAGCTGAGACTATATTTTCAGATTAAAACTTTCGCACACCAGTGTTCTCCATTTGCATGGTGCTTGTGAAAGTGAGAACTGATGGGTAGGTGAAAAGGTAGTGTGTTGAAGAAGCTTTACAAAGAGAGGAGGGCAGTTTAATATTTGGACGGAAAAGTCAATGGCAAATGAGTGTAAATATGTTTAAAGTAGTGGGCAGAAAAATATTCATTAACTACGGAAATAATGAGGTGAAATTGTTATCTGTGGGTCCCAATAAAAAGTAAAATTAAACACTTGTCAAAATTTAGACTAACGAGTGAGTCAGTCGCCCAAATGGGCGACTGACCGTAGCACTCCTCTTACAGTAGTGGACAGAAAAATATTCATTAACTACGAAATTAAGGAGGTGAAATTGTTATCTGTGGGTCCTAATAAAAAGTAAAATTAAACACTTGTCAAAATTTAGACTAGCGAGTGAGTCAGTCGCCCAAATGGGTGACTGACCGTAGCACTCCTCTTATGTATACTGGCTCAATATTTATTACTGTCTGCTCCTCTTAACTGATGAAGCAAAAGCAAATACAAATACAGAGTATACTAAAAACCAAAAATAGTCACAACCCACAAATTACTTTAGTTAAAATTTTTGGTTATTTTGCTCCTATGGGTCTAATATTCGAGGGGTTTTCAATAGGGAACAGTAGAAAATTTTATTTTGACTTCAGTCCAACAAAAGACATGCTTACACCAGATTTAACAAATCTCAAGATTTTGCCATCTCAAGTTTTCAAGAAGTTTTATTAAACCAGTCACGAGAGAATTATAGATTTATAGGGAGATATGGGATTAAAAATTCTGTCCACCTTCTACATTTTAAAATAAAAAAATTTAAAATAAAAAAATTTAAAATAAAAAAATTTAAAATAAAAAAATAAAAAAAGATATGTACATCTCTAAAATTTGAGAAAATGATCATACAAACCTTAAATTTTTCAAAAAGGACACCAAGACTTTTTTTTTTAAAATCATAGTACCATTTGAATTTAATAATTAAAAAATTGACTGTAATTTTTTTAATAAATATAAATATAATATAATAATACCATTAGTCTAGTAGACTAATAATATTAATTACTTTTTAATATTTAAAATAATTTAGATTTAATATATTTGTTTTAATATTACGTTTCTATTTGTTATAAAAGTTAATTAATATAATAAAATATGTCTAATAGAATATAAAATATTGGAGTCAATTATTTTGTTAATATACCCAAAGGGTATTATAGTAAACAAGAGTCTTGATATCTCTTATTGAGAATTTAGAGATTCTACATAATCATTTTCTCAAAGGTTAGGAATATAAGTGTCCTTAAAAAAAAAAAAAGAACACAAAAGAATAAAATAAATTATATAGCCATCGTGATGTTTCAATTAAGCCAATATTATTAAGCCACATCTATTCGTATTTGACCAGTACACTTAGTTTATCTCATGTAGGCCGGTCAAGGCCAATTCGAATGATACATCTAAGAGCGAATGAAAATAGATCACCGACATTTAGATAGAAAAATTAACATAGAAGGAAGACATAATTAATTGTAAAACTACACGGCCTTAAAAAAAAAATGTTAAAACAATCAAATAACACCATAACACTATACCATATTATAATTCATTTTATCATCAGTTTGTCATCCTTTAGTTTCTTCAGCGTATTCATGACAATAAATTATGTGGGCGTTCTAATATTTGGATTCACCCAATATTTTTTCGCCAAGTCAGTTTGTATCTGGGCAGTACACTTAATTTATTTCTTTGTGTCCGAGATTATTTGGTAGGCACCCAGTGCGGGGTTGGTTCAAAGGCCAATTTGGATAGGATATCCTGTTAAAGCTAGTTAAAGATTAATTTTGGGAGGCTCAAAAATAATTTTGAAATTTTAAAATTGATTTTTAGTATTTAGTTAAATTTTTTTGAAATTATTTTTGTCAAAATTATTCCATCCTACAATAGATTTTGAAATTAAGGAAGAAGTTGCTTTTTAAAACTTGATTTTAAGATTCAATTTTATACTTAATATAATTCTACATATCCTTATATACATTTTAAAAATCTAAAATTATTGTTATTAATAAGGAGATAAAATTATTAACTTTAAAAAAGTAGATTATTATTATTACAAACTACATTGACATAACAAAATAAAAAATAAAAATAATAGTATAAAATATTTATTTCAATTATCAATTATTATATATACACAATAAAAAATATTTTATATGTTTGTTTATAAATATGTAAATGATTTTTAATTCAACATTATGTCCAATTCAATCATTTACATTATGTTTAGTTATCAATTATTATATATACATAATAAAAAATATTATATATATATGTTTATAAATATGTAAATAATTTTTAATTCAACATTATGTCCAATTCAATCATTTACATTCTTATAACATTTTAAGAGCAAGATTTACAAAACATATACAATTGTTTTTAGGATTCACAATAATTTTAAAAATAAATTTTACAAGATGTTTCAATGATTCTTTTCATAACTAATTATTTTTATAATTCAACTAATAATAATTATTTTAAGCCACTCGGCCAAAGGCCGAGTGGTCAGAGCACAAGCTCTCACAAATGTGTTGACTTGTTGCTGCCATTTTGTTGCTGCCATTTCTTCCTTGCACCACCCTTTGTTTGCTGACTTGCTTAGCAGGGCAGAGGACAAGTTTGGCTACAACCATCCCATGGGGGGTCTTAAAATTTTTTAGTCACATGTAACAGGCTATTCCATAACTCATATTAAAACTTATAAAAATTCTCACGTGTATAAATGTCATACATTTGCTTCTCCATCTTTAATGGTAATTGCAACATTGGCCCTTCATTAATATCTTTGTTATCATCTATCAACTCCTCATAGCGTTGTCCTGAAAGTACTTTATTAAATCGAAAAACAAAATCAAGCAGTGAATTTTTTTTAAATACATACCTCTTGAAGAATGCATGATTTGTTTCAGCTTGCTGGTTGCTTGACATCCCAGCTGAAAACATGTGGTTCCCATATGCAGGCACCCATTTTGATCTGATTTCATACACTCCCTGTAGCCACTCATTTTCGGTTAATCTTGTGTTATTTATAACATCCTTCCACATTGCATCAAACACTTCCACAGTAATTGATTCCCAAATGCACTTCTGAAAATGCTTAAAAATACTCTCTGTAGACCAGAGTATTTACTCTTTCTGAAAAAATTTGTTCAATATGTGCCACTGCAAAATGTATGAAAAGAGTGTGGAAAAGCTTGAGATATAGCTTTTGCCATTGCTGAATCCCCATCAGCAATAATCATTTTTGGGTCATCACCAGGCATGGCCTCCTTAAACTGCTCAAACAACCAAACAAATGATTCTGTAGACTCATCACTCAGGAAAGCACAACCAAAAACAACAGTTTGACCATGGTTATTTGCCCCAATGAACGATGCAAAAATCATACCATGTCGGTTGGTGTTGTACGCAGTATCAACCACAATCACATCACAATAAAATTTGTATGCCCTCCTACAAATTGGATCAGCCCAGAAGCAATGCATTATTTGATCATTATTTCCAGATTTGATATTGAAAAGGGAAAAAGAGTTTTTCCTTCTCAGACCAAAAATGCTCACACAACAAATCTGCGTGATGTCCACTCATTTCATTCTGAAAATTTCTATCATTATTATACAAGTCGTTCTCTACATATCCCATGTTTTGTAAGCCCCCATCCTGTACTTCAACAAGACTAATTTGCTGAAGGGTTGGTATGTTTGCTGCAGCAAATCATTGATTTAAGCATTTCTGAGCAGTCGACACTGACTGATGAGACCTCAATAGGTGTACTTTCTGGGCTGTTGACAATGAGCAACTCTGCCCCTCAACAAATAAACCGACTACATATTTACCCAACTTGGATTTGACTACTGCTATTTTTGCACCACATCCAGCTCGTATTATAACCCCACGCCAACTTATGCTCAAAGACATTGGATCGTCTTGTTTTCCTTCTTGAAGGCATACATATTCCTTGTCTTGTTTTTCCTTCTTTAAAGCACACATATTCCTTCCTTATTACTCACTCTACTTTTCTGGCTAGAATTAATTCGGATTTTAAAGCCAGCCTCATTAGCATACTTGTAAAAATCGAGTGCATCATCTAACGTATCGAATTCTGGACTCTTATGTTGCTTATGGTCATGAGCTACCACTGGTGTGTAGAGAGTATCCAAATAGTTTGAGTGATCACCCACACTCTCAGCATCCATTTTAGTACACTGAAAATAAATAAATAAATATAAAATTAATTGATTTCAATTTCCCCAACTAACATTCACTCTTCCAAACAAATTAGAACTTTTAATAATAAACAAATTCAATGTTAGTTTTCCTAAAATTAATAACAATGGAAGCACAATTTACCAAATCAATTTCACTTAAAAACTTAAAATTTCCTTTAAACCCAATTCATTATTTCAACTAAGTACTCTAAAATCATTCTTAATTAACTCCATTTAAAATAAAATTCTTAATTTAAAAAAAAATCCAAACTTACGAGAGCTAAGAGATGTGGAGAAGATGAATGATAAGGATTCGCGCGACGCGTCTGCTGGGTGCTGCTTTAAGACGCGAATTTGGATTTTTTATTTATTTAAGAAATCGAGTTGGATGAATCCAAAGTGAAACACTGAACTGTATTTTAGTATTACTCAAAGTTAAAAAAAAAAAATCATCTTTAAAACCAACGGTTAAAATAATAATAATAATAATTTACTTTAAATAGTTCCCCATAATTTTGACCGCGTTTGTTTATCATTCTCCTTGCTTTTAATTATAATATATGCTCTCCAAGCAGAATTCTGATTTTATACTTTCCATAAGTGACAAAAGAACAGGATTCTCTTCCTCTTAAGTAATTAGTGGCTAATAAATATAAAAGTACGAGGGAAGTTAGAATCCTAACTATATATTATTATTAAAATACATACTTAGTAGGGGTAGGTATTTTATCCGATCCGACCCAACCCGACCCGATAAATTTTAGGTTCGGATCGAATCGGGTCGGGATTGAAACCTGATCGGATTAAAATAATTTTATTCTAACATTTTAACTTTATTCATTTGATTTCATAATTTTTTTTTTTTGAAAAATAAGAAAATATCTTAAAACTACCCAAAAAACTATAAAAATAGGAAAAAAAGAGCTCAAAATTACATTAATCGAATTTGACCCAAATTGACTAGAACTCAATCCGACTCGTTTTAAATACGAACCCAATCCTACTCGAATTGTTGACCCGACTTGATCCGATCTGAATTGCTGGATTGATTTTTGTCTAACCCGAACAACCCGAAACCCGATCGGGTTGACCCGAACCCGACTCAAACCTAGTTTTGCCCACCCTTAAAATACTTAGATTGAAATTTAATATAGCTCTGATGTCAAGAACATGATTACATAAATGCTTTAATATAAGTAGGTGTCAACCAATTAAATATAATTAAACCCGCTAATATAGACGGGGTATGTTGATTTTGTAAATCAATCAAGCAATTTTATTTTGTCAATCAAAGTTGTACCAATGTTGGTTGATGCTGTAACAAATCATCACAAATCTAAGCAACAAATAATAGGTTTCTTTCTATCTCTAAGAATGAATTGTTAGGAGTTTTTAGGAACAAATCGTAACGAGATAATGTCACTGATGGTCGGAGGACAATCATGAAGTTGAAAAATCCCCTCAATTCATGAACCAAGAGCCTAATGTCTTGTTTTCCCTTTCTCACTCACTCTCCTTTTGATGTTACTCTTGTTCTTATTGTACTTATTTTCACTCGTCCATATAGTACTTTTATAGTATAATAATTGTAGTTTAATTTAAATAAACTTTTTAAAGTTATTTGAATAATTCACAACTTATGTCATCAAGATTCAAGTAAAACACTAAGTTTATCTTATAGGATTCTTAGATAAGTTATACAATGTCAAACCTATCTTTCATGTTCGATATAGCCAGCCCATCATGGGTGCCTAAATCCACCACGGTATATAAGCATTGAGTCAATATTAGGTCGAATAAAAAAAATTGCTTCAAAAAATGAAAAATATGGATTAGATATATAATGTAGGTAATTGAAATATGAAAAATATGATATTTTATAAATCTCAATAGATTTTCTCATGTAAAACATGGACGGACGGAGACGAGAACCCCTAAATGAATCGAACGACAATAGTAGGAAAGTGGGCTGAAAAAAATTTAGATAATTGAAATAGAGCTTAGCAGTTGGCATACAAAAGAGAATTGAACAAGAGATCTTGTCTTTAAGCTCAACTAAAATACTTATATAACTTTGGAGTGAAAAGTGGGCCTGGTGAAATTCAAATCACGCACAGCGCACAATCCAATATTCGGCAAATAAGAACGCACATTTTGTCACCGATATAGTCCAATTTGGAAGAATTTATGATAATTAAAGCTTCCATATTATAGAATTATTACAAAACTATCTCATTTACTTAATAAGCTGATATGAAGCCTGGCATACAGACGACATGAAAAGCAAAAAGAATCTTTCATTTCTCATTTTCATGAAATTTACAAGACTGATTTTTTTTTCGTATACCAAATCATCTAGTATTCGAAAACCACATTTAACCCCGACTAATTTAAGTTCGAACCGAGTAGAATTACTTGAGCGGTAAAGTTCTCCCAATAAATATTTAACGCAACTATAATCCCAAGTCTCATATGGATGACCTTGATTAAGGTAGAATAAGGATATGCCAATTGATCTATGTCCTTGTTGATATTATAAACAAAGTCAGTTCAAATTAACTGACATTTCCAACTCCACTAATTAGGATAAAGGCAAAAAAAAAAAAAAGGATTGTGTCAAAACTGTAGAAGATTGCTGTTCTTAGTTTTAATCTTCACCACAGATCACAAGGCATTCAATTGAGAAGTGATACTGATGAAGGCAACTTCTCTGCATAGAATTGTTAGAGCACCCATTGGATGATGGAATCCGAACTCTTGCTCAGCACTTTTAAGTAAATCAACGAATGGAGGATGACTCAAGTATGATATTGGAACCACAAATCGGTTCTTCTCAAGTTCCCCAACATACACTGCTACATGGCCTTTTGGAATACCACATCGATTTTTAGCGTTATTTTGCAATTTTAGAACTTGTTTGGCATTACTAAGAATCAGTGATGGCAGACGGATACCCATGATTTAATTTAAAGAGAAAAACAATCAAAGAATTCAAATGAAACTAGCAGTTATTGGCAAAATTGAATAAGTGAGGAAGTGTGAAGATAGCTTGGAGCTTGAAGGCATATCTTGTGTTATATTTATAGTGTTATAAAGAGTGGGGTGCCATATTTTTCCAGTATATAAAGCCAATAAATTAAAATATCATGTGGTGAGCAAGCAAAATTAAGTCCAAGTTCACATGGGGGCTTGCTCAGTTAGCCCAACATTGATGTCATCATTCTCACTCACATTTATCCACTATTTTATGATGCAACAGGTCCACATTCTCCTTTTCCTTTGAAGTCATGCATGGTTCATAAATTTACAGACCCCACTTGCTGCAATTGGTGCCTCAAACATGATGACACAGATCACATAATGATTGACATTGAAGAGTAACAAAGCCATGTGGGTGCTTATCTGGGTTTACACAAATGTAGAAATGAAGATGATATAAATCAGCCTTGGGGCCACCATTTTTGGCGATGGACAGATTTGAAATCGTAAATTAGACCGACCAATGTCATATTCCTTTGTAATTTTCTTTATTTCTGGTTCCGAAATGTCAATACATGTCTACATGGAATGAAGATGACCTGTGCGGATAGTATACTGTGGGTAGTACAAAACACAACCATAACAATCAAAGACTGGATTTTGGCACACAGAGAGCATCTGTACATATGAACTGCCGAGTGAGATAATTCTTGTCTTTAAGTATTAATGTGTCTTCAATGTTTTGTGTCAAGTGGTTCAACTGTTGAAAAATAGCATATCAATATGCTAATTTGTGGACACATTTTGAGTGGGTCCCACTTGTCGAAAGTGGAAAAACTTGAGAGATATGGATTCTACTTCGTGAATACTTCAAATATAGATATTTATTTACTCAAAATGGTGTTTGGGTGAATGAGAAATTATCTCTCAAAATGCACCCTTGAAGTTGGAAATTTGAAAGGAAATGAGGCTTATCCCACATGGGAAAAATAAGCCAAGGGATTTGTGTTTATATATAGACACTTACCCATGCATGAGCAAGAATATTTAGGATAAAAGTTCTCTCCACACGCGCGTGCGTGGGGGGGCCGGGTGCGAATCCAAGATCGATTTGGTTGAACTCGTGTGCGCCCGCGCGTCCTGCACGCGAATGTCAGCCCAAAACCATCCCAAGCATGCATGGGCATGTTACAACAAATAAATGGCACGTATAATTCAATACGTTGCTCTGCTGTTACATCCGGTGCGAATCCAAGATCGATTTGGTTGAACTCGTGTGCGCCCGCGCGTCCGGCACGCGAATGTCAGCCCAAAACCATCCAAGCATGCATGGGCATGTTACAACAAATAAATGGCACGTATAATTCAATACGTTGCTGCTGTTACATCCTCACACCAATATAAAAAGGCACTTCCTCTGGTTTTCAGACACAACAACAAAAACTAACTTTCGCACTTTCTTTCCTTCTTTCTTTTCGCAAGTGGTACATCAGTAGTTCGTAGAAGTTATCGATCTGCTTGGTGATTACTCGTCTTGTTGTATCGCGGGAAGCGATTACCGAACTTAAAGCACTGCAATAGGTGGTAAATCTGTTTTAAGGACACTGTGTTACAGGCCTCGGGTTTAATTCTTCTTTGTTTCGTTAATTTCCTTCTTTCCCATTTCAATTTCAGTTGTTGATTATTTTGTTATTGTTTTGCTACTGTTAACTCACTGGTTTCCCTTTTTTTTCCAACATCAACTAATACGTTATCTGTAGAGTCAAGGTCTGGAACTACATCTTAATATAGGATCAACATCAGTTGATTTATTGAATTAACTTTCCCAAGTTTTGAATGCATGTAATATGCAGAGTTACATGTAACCTCTTATACGGAGTTTATGAAAACTGCAAGGACGATATTCATCCCCATCCTTCAGCTTGTACCATGGCCAGCAGTCACCTTAATTATCTCCTTGGCCCTTACAATTTTCATAATATCGTCTTGTTATGCGCTTGAAATCAAAATTTATGTTAGTTTTGTAAGTGGAATGAGTTTTCAATAAAAATTATGTAAGTGGAATGAATTTTCAATAAAAATTTTGACTTCAAGAGAATAATAAGATATTATGAAAATTGAAAAGGGAGAAGGACAAACATACCCCCAACGTTTAGGTAAAGGGACAAAAACCCCTCTAATGCTTAAAAAAAGACATTTACACCCCATTAATTATAATTATTACCATTATACCCTTCCAGCATATAAAAAAATTATTAGATTATCTAATTTATCAATATATTGTTAATAAAATTATAAATATAACTTCATTGTCCGATTCCTCCGTTTAAATTTTTATCAATAACCAATTTAAAAAAAAAAACATCTACACACCTAAAAAAATTATAGATAAATTATAATTTTAAAAATAAAATTGGTTATTAATAACCAATTTTATTTAAAATTTAAATTTGTATATTTAACAATTCTCCACATGTCAATCATTTAAACTTATACATTTATAACTAATTATCTATGTTATTTATTATGGTATTAATAACTAATTTTATTTTTAAAATTATAATTTGTCTACAATTTTTTTTAGGTGTGTAGATTTTTTTAAAAATTGGTTATTGATAAAAATTTAAATAGAGGAATGGAGCAATAAGGGTATATTTATAATTTTATTAACAATATATGGACAAATTGGATAATTTAACAATTTTTTTTTAATGCTAGAAGGGTATAATAGTAATTATATATTAAAATTATAGTAAATGGGGGTGTAAATGTCTTTTTTGAAATATTAGGGGAATTTTTGTCCATTTACCTAAACGTTGGGGGTGTGTTTGTCCTTTTCCCTTATGAAAATTGTAAGGGATAATTATTAAAAACCAAAAATTGAGAAGAAAATTGATCATATACTCCCTCTTAAATTTCATGCATGGGAAAATTGTTAGTTTTCTCTTATTGATATCCTATCTATTATTTATCCCTTACTAGTTTTATAATACCTAATAAAACTTTTGTACAAATGATTTAAAGAAAAATAAGGGTAAATGGTACATTTGCTTGAAATTTGTTCTTGAAAATATAAAATATACATTTATCATAAGAAAAAATGTGAAAAAGATGTATTTGTGGCAATCCATGTGAAAAGCAAATATGCATTGAAGGTTGAAATTTTTTTTTAATTCTAAATTATCATTTTTATTTACTATCATTTTAGTTTATAAATAATTAAAAATTACTAGAATAAATAGAAAATTAAGTAAGAGCAAGAACTGAATAAATAAAAATAAGAATAAAATTTTATCTTATTTTTTAATATTTAACTTTTTTTAATTTTAGTTTCAATTTATTTGATTTATCTAAATAAATAAAAATAAGAATAAAATTTTAAAATCTAAATTATCATTTTTATTTACTATCATTTTAGTTTATAAATAATTAAAAATTACTAGAATAAATAGAAAAGTAAGAGCAAGAACTGAATAAATAAAAATAAGAACAAAATTTTATCTTATTTTTTAATATTTAACTAAATAAACAAATATGCATTGAAGGTTGAAATGTTTTTTTTTAATTCTAAATTATTATTTTTATTTACTATCATTTTAGTTTATAAATAATTAAAAATTACTAGAATAAATAGAAAAGTAATAGCAAGAACTGAATAAATAAAAATAAGAATAAAATTTTATCTTATTTTTTAATATTTAACTTTTTTTTAATTTTAGTTTCAATTTATTTGATTTATCTAATTGATAAGGATAACATTATAAAATTATGAAATCAGGAGATTATTGGATATTATGAAAATAATAAGAGATAAATAATAAATATTAATCTAAGTATGAAAATATTGACAATCTCCTTATACATCACTTAAATGAAACCTAAAATTTTCCATGCATGCTGTTAATAAAACTTTCTTTTGAATTATATTTTATATTATTAATTCATTAATGATGGGAATTAACCACCCAACGAGTAAAAAGACACCAAAGAACAGTTGAAAAATTTACACGTCAACAATTTAGACCATTGAAAATTTGAAATGCCTCCAACTCTTAAATATTAGGTATAGAGAAAGTCTTGGCTACTCTAACAATACTACACTTTATTCATTTACTATGTGTGTAAATATTACCGTGGTCCAAAGTTTACTTTCCAATCCATTAAATGGACATAATTATTTAAAAAACCTATCGATAGATTAGTGACCTTAACAAATAAAATC
This sequence comes from Citropsis articulata, assembly GCA_030449925.1. Classification (NCBI taxonomy): domain Eukaryota; kingdom Viridiplantae; phylum Streptophyta; class Magnoliopsida; order Sapindales; family Rutaceae; genus Citropsis; species Citropsis articulata. Next base: position 4,053,991 of record JASUUH010000137.1, on the reverse strand, counting down.
TTTTAAATTCCTACATCCTCAGAGTCTAAACTCAAGTCATGTAATTAAATTGTCATGTTTTTGGTATTGAAATGTTATACCTTTCAAACCATAGCTATCGTGAATGAAAATTTACTAATTACAATGAGGCATCTTGCAACACCCCAAATCTACACGTGCGGAACACGTGAAGAAGGAGATTACTTACAAATCGAAATCCTTACTCATAAATTCCAAACTGAAATACCTCAATTTCTTATTCAAATAAATCCACCAATTCATATGTTTAACATTAAATGATCTCTCCATAAATGTAAAAATAACAAAAGTCTCAAAATCCAAATTACAAGTTCATAATAGAAATAAACTAAAAAGAAACATGAATCTATTTCTCCTCTTATTCGAATAGCAAAAGAAATGGAATCTCTAACTCCAAAGCTAAGCACATCTCTCAAAAGGAACTTAATCTGCAAAAAGTAATGATGAGGGTTGAGCCATCAACTCGGTAAATAAAACTATTCCTAACATATTAGGCCTATTGATACTAAAAAATATTGCAAGCATTCTTTTAGTAAAACATATTTCATAAATTTATAAATTTCATAAAAACAATATATCATGATAAAATAACATATTTCAATTAGATAACATAAATTCATGATAATTCAGAATATCAAAAGCAGAGTTACTTACGAAGGGATTTTATATATCACATATATAAAAAACAAAAGGTTAGTTCATGTCACATAGTATCACCTATAGTCCCATTGTCCAGGCTATAAACAGAATCAGAATCAGAATATCATGTGCACACTCAAAGTAGATACCCAGTACTTGTCCAGACAGATATATCGTATATTATTATCAGAATCAGAATCAGAATAACTACGGGCAATGAGCCAAAACATAATGATTTGTACGTGGCACTTTGCATTATATGTGGCATTTTGCGACGCTTTAGCCTTCAATAGGTGGCCCTCTATATAGTCCGAAGAGGTAGCCCCCGTACAATCATAAATAATTTAAATCATATATGGACACAAAACATTCGTATCAGATTCATGAAAGTCGATAACGATAATTTAGGCTTGTAAAATATTTTAAAGACAATATCATAAAAGGTAGTTATGTAACAAAATAACTTACATATTTAAAAGCATTTGCAAAAATATTTTGTTAAAAGAATTTTAGATTTGAAAACATTTTCATAAACTGATTCTGTTATGAAAATCAATTAATTTTCTAAATAGTATCAAAATGTTTATACTTATAATAATATCAAAATAATCATATGTATCCAGTGTACTAGGAACGAAGTTACTTACCTCAATAAGAAATTTGAATTAACATACCTCTAAGCCTCTAAGAGCCTCAAACACCTCCAGCACCTTAAATAAATACAAAATATGACTATCAATCACTTATTCTAAGAATCTGATTTTCTACTTCATATCCCATATAGGTCTTATTCTCATAATTTTAACTCTTAATCTAAAACTCATAATGCCATAATAGTCTATGGAACTATTCTGGACATCCATGAGTAGCCTACGTAAAATTTTCAAGAGGATCCAATATCAAAAACATTTTCAAAACTATTTATAACTCAACAAATTCGAAACTATTTTCACATAGCTCTAGCCAAACAGAACAGGCTCTGAGATTTTTATAAAATAAAATACTAATCAGAAAATTATGAAATTAAAACGGAGAATAATAGACACACATATTAACTTCGATATAAAATTTCATAATGTTTCGAGTTCATTTGATGGTACAAATAATCTTGAGAATCCGATTACAATGTTGGAATCTTAGTTTTTCAGTGCAGTGGTTTCTATTTCGAAATTACATATAAAATTGAAAACGGAGTCGAATTTTATGAAATAAAATTTATTCAAGGAGCCCTACATGTCTAGTTTCCAGAAATATAAATTTCTTAAGAAAGCTCGTTTAGAAAATATAGGTTTTAAATCAAGATACTCATACTATCTAGAATTATCCTGTGTGCTTAATAAGTCAAAGATTGATTAACTAAACCCATAATAAATCAAAACCCTAAATAAAGCCTAAACACATACTAAATCATGCATTAAGATCTATAACAATCTAAAATCATGCCAAATATAAACCCTAGATAGAGTGATTGAAAATCTTGTAGGGAATAACGAGAGTAAACGTACCAATCGCTTTGATTTTCTCCTAAACAAAGGCTTGGATCGTACGGTTTAGGTAAGAGTATTATGAGCAGCAGAGAAGAAGAAGAACGTTGTGGGTTTTAGGATTATGGAAAAGAAAAAATATGAATTTATAGGGAGTCTTGAGGAACCCTATTGAATTTGGAAAAATAATCCTTTTCTAAATATTATCCCATGGATAACCCTATTTATAAGGGCAATAATATCATTTAAAAATTTCATTAAAATAAAAAAATAAAATAATGTAAAATTTCGGCATTACACATCTGTTAAAAAAAATTATTTATATATCTTTCAATGGGAGGATAAGTTGACGTTTAATTCTCTGACGCTCACAAGTTGCGGCTAGCTAGCTTTTCTAACTTGCTTAAGTAACCTGTAAGTGAGATCAATAAAATCATCTTCCTTGCATGGAACTATGAGACCCGTTGGATGGTTGAAGCCACAGTCTTCCTCTGCCTTTTCAAGTCGGCAAATAAAGGGTGGTTCAAGTAAGAAATGGGAACCACAAATCTTTTTCTTTCGATCTCTCCAACATAAACTGCAATGTGGCCTTTTGGTACTTCAGCTGGTTGGTTTCTACTAAGAGCATGATTATTATGCTTCTTCAGAATTTGCTTGGCATTCTGGATCACTGATGGCAAACGGATACCATTCTAGAAATTGATGTGGAAGAAAAAAAAAAAAAAAACAGCTGGATACAGAATTTGGAATGAAAGCTGTTGAAGTAGTACTTGTTTATAATTTGTAGCATGTAGCGAGAAGCCTGGAGACTTTTGAACTATTTATAAGAATCTAGGGAGGGAATGAACGATGCCCTTATTGTTGTATGTGGTCTCAGCAGAGTGGCTGCTGACTATTCTGAGGCTACCCGCCACCATGAGAGCTCACATGGCTTCGCTCATTAAGCTATCTCTATGGTCTACAAACTTTTAATACAAAAGCCCTTATATTGAAAAAACTGAAGACTAAAACCTTGCGGCCGTACACTGAAATATCGAAATTTGAGGGCCGAAATTGACAAGTGCATGTGACCAATGAGTTTTTGCATTCTTAAGCAAAGCCATGTGTATTAATGTGTCTGAAATTGCCGTTGGCTGCTCAGGATATATGGGTCCCGGATATATCAGTTTCCTGCCAACTGTTGTATGAACGCTAATTTTGGCTTCAGTTTAGTTTCCTTAATATGTAGGTTCACCTCCGTTCACAATGTTCCTACCAATGGTTATATATTATGGATCGGGTTTCTTTTACGATGTGAACTCCTTCGAACAAACATTCATACGGGTGATTTATAGTTAATAAATAAATAATTTTTTTTTTATTTTTTATCATTAAAAGATACATGACACATGATCTTTGAAATTAAGCTCAAAATAACTCACATCAGGATTCAGGAGAGGTTTTGATGGAGTCCCAACAATAGCAAAGACTAATCTTCACCTTGCTAGGCTCACACTTCATGATCATGATGGACAACGCAACGACGAGCTAATTTCAAACTCAAAAGAAGTTGAGTCTGAAGCAAGTAAGGTGACAAGATTTCCTTGCGGAATTCGACTATTGGCTCGAATACAAATTAGGCAAAGCCAATGTCGTTGTGGACGCTCTAAGCTGCAAGGCTGAATTAGCAACACTTAGCATGAGCCAATCAAAGTCTGACCTTATCTTACGCATCAAGGAAGGCCTCCATCAAGACCCGCTAGCGAAAGACTTGTTGGGGAAGGTGCTCGAAGGCAAGACAATACGATTTCAGCAAGAAGAAGGCATCCTCCTTACCAAGGAAAATCGTTTATTCATGTCAAGGTGAGGAAATTTGCAAAAAGAAGTCATCAAGGAGTGCTACCACTCCAAGTGGGCTGGTTACCTAGGAATCGAGTGCACCACCGCACTAGTCCAAGCCTTGTACTTTTAGCTGTACATGAGGGATGACATCGAGGCATATGTGTGGACTTGTCTTGTGTGCCAACAAGACAAGGTGGATCACCAACTCCCAGCTGGATTATTGAAGTCTCTACCACTCGCAACAAGGCCATGGGAAAGTGTCTCCATGGACTTCATTGTCGTTGTCGATTGCTACAGCAAGTATGCAATTTTTATTACTACACCAGCCGATTGCAAAGTTGATGAAGCAGCCCGCCTCTTCATCAAGCATGTTGTGAAATTTTAGAGAGTTCCAAAGAGCATTGTGAGTGACCGAGATCCTCAGTTTACTGGGCGTTTTTGGACTGAGCTTTTCAAGATATTCGGGGACTAATCTCAAGTTCTCAACAAGCTTCCACCCACAAATGAATAGGCAGACTGAGCGTATCAATGGCCTCCTAGAAATGTATTTGAGCCACTATGTGAGTGCTCATCAACGAGATTAGGCGAATCTACTCGACATCACCCAATTTTCTTATAACTTGCAGCGAAGTGAGATTACGGGCAAGAGTCCATTCAAAATTGTCATGGGATTCCAGCCTATAACCCCCAACGCTATAGCCTCTACTTACGGAGGAAAAAGCGCCACGGCTTTCAATCTCACCTGCAAATGGCACGAGGAAGCGGACATTACGCGAGCCTACCTCAACAAAGCCGGGAGGAAGATGAAAAAGTAGGCGGACACAAGGAGACATCATTTTGAGTACAAGGAAGGTGATCAAGTCATGATCAAGCTCCTACCCCAACAATTCAAGACGTTGCGGAAAGTTCACAAGGGGTTAGTATTTAACAGTCATAGTTACTTTGCATTATCAACTTTTATTTTATAATTATAATTTTTTTTTTTTACAGCAGCTATGGATTGGTTAAATAGTTTAGTTACTTGCTTGACAGTAGAGGAAGAGTCTGGCTTCAATCATCCAATCGCGGATGTCTGACAAGTCCACGCAAGGAAGTTGATTTCATTCATCTCACTTCCAGGTTACATTAATTATTCCTGAACCTAATATTTAGCAATCCTCGACAATTTTGACAACTAGCAGTTAGCTGTTTTCTCTTTTTTAATTTGTACGTAAATAATTTTCCTAGTTGTGCTTAAATTTTAATGATTAGCGTACTAGGAAGTAGTTGGTGATATTTTCTTGTTCAATACGTGTATTTTAAAACAATGTATCGCTAAATTTTATCTCATATATGTTCTTTCCTATGATATAACTAAAAATCGCAATTTTGTAAAAACAGGAGCACAAAGCCGATGCAACACTAATTCCAAATCCCCAACTTATGTTCCATTTCTTTTCTTGGTGTGTTTATGTAGATAATTAACCCTCTTGTACAGAATTACAGCAGAGGTTTGCTAAATGAATTATTTAAAAAATATTGTTGCTGATTTTCTTCAATAAGTCTAAAAGAAATAATTCAACTAAGAGAATACCTATTGGTTGTTTAAGTGCATACTGTGACAAGTACAGTAACAGAGCTTATTCCTGCATATCACCCAAGTCACCTTCCCTATACACGCTCTTTCAGTTTGAAAATGGAAGATGATATGTACATACTTAAGAGCATGCAAAAAGCAATAGTAAGTCAATTAATATAATATTAAACTAACAAATACAAGAAAACAGCACATAGTGTACAACCAAGATACAACTACTAACAAAGACAGATAGCTATACTTTCCAACCGTTTTCCATCTCTAATATCTCCCCCCCCTCCCCTCTCAAAAGCCTTAAACGGCCTTAATGGCCTCTTCGGACGCTGGTGATGGCAACCAATCATCATCGGTCAACACCCTCTCCGCCGAAGAACGAATTATCAGGAGTTTGAACCCTCCTAAGAAATCATTTAGACGACCTCCAAAATTCACCAATGACCCACCTCCTGACGTCCAGCTGCCACCACCGCGAATCAAACCACTCCAGCGGCAAAATGTCCTCAATCCATCCACACAACCGACTCATATCTCTCCAAACCACTCCCATGTAGATCTGCCATCTCCAATCCACCATCATGTTGACCAACCACCAACATCCACTGCCTCTATCCTATCGAAACTCCGGCAACCCTTAACCATCTCTGTTGCCGTAAGTGATCATGAAGAAATGTCTCATGAAGGCTGCCATGATGCAGTTGCCGTAAGTGAACATGAAGAAATGTCTCATGAAGGCTGCCATGATGCAGTTGCCGTAAGTGAACATGAAGAAATGTCTCATGAAGACTGCCATGATGCAGCAAATCAACCATCCCTCCAGGAGCCGGATATCAAGAACCCACCGTCTGATGGTAATGGCAGCCAGCCACCATCGATTCCCCCCCTCACTTCCAACAATGAACCCCCTTTTCTTAGGAGATCTCAAAGGCAAACTCGTTCAAAATATAAAAGCCAATCGCCAGCCATCCAACCCCAACAGCCACCAACTTTGGCAAACACCACCAATCAACCATTATCGCCACCGTTATCCCTTCAACAACCAACTCCAACCTTTTCTAGCCATGACCACTTTCCAACCATCGAGCCATCACCACCTTCAAATTAAACCAAGCCTTCACAAGCTAACACAAACCAGCTTCCAGCATCTAGCCCGCAACCAGCACAAGCCATACATGACCAGTTGACCACTCGGGAGATGCTCAGCCAGCTGTTACAGCTCCTATGCATTCTCAAATTCAGCCCGTGCTTCATGGCCATTTGAATCAAGAACTGCTTTAAGATGCAATCACCGTGGCTAAATCCAGTTAGCCACAACCGTCTCCTACACAAACAATCCCCACAAGCCAAAAAATCTCACAAGGATGCACTTGGAAAAATCCTCACAGCCAGCCGCAATTGTTGACCTCCGATTGTCAGCTCCCTATGCAAGCAACCACCACTGAATCCAGTCAAGATCAGCCAACATCCCAGCCCAAAAGTCTTCACGCGTCCGGCAGCCATGATGTTGCTCCACATGCACAAGAACCACTTTCGGCTGCACATGTTTTGTGTCCCTCGAGCGTGTTCCCCACTAGCCTTCCCCATGTCCCACTAGCCTTTCCCGCTAATCAAACACAAGCCCAATCCATCTCCGATCCCAACAGCCAGCCCACCCTAATTTCTAATAATTCCCAATTTAACCCGTTGACCCAAAATGCTACACAACCCATGTCCGCACCATCTTATGCCTCGATTTTAAAATCCGTCCCTAATTCGAACCAAAGCAGAATCAATAACAAATCTTTTGTGGATATTATGAACGGTCCAACTAGCTCGATGATTCCGATCAAGACCGTTACTTCTTTTGAAGGAGAGCATAATGTGCAATTTTCCGTTGCGGAAATTCAAGCGATGGCCATTCCCTTCAAGCTGGCATTGGTCGGTAAATTTTCTTTCAACAGACCTAGTATGGAATTAATTCGTAAATTTTTTACTTCTTTGAGATTGAAGGGAACTTTCAAGGTGTCTTTACTAGATAATCGGCATGTGTTAATTCAATTGGATGTTGAGGAGGACTACTCCCGCCTATGGGTTAGGCAGACGTGGCATATTAATGGGAGTGCCATGAGAATCTTTAAATGGACCATCGATTTTCGATGCTCCGAAGAGTCCTCTATAGTCCCAGTATGGATATCATTTCCTTATTTGCCTGTCCACTTCATGCATTGTAAGGAAGCTTTATTTTCTATTGCATCAGCTATTGGCAAGCCTTTGCGAATCGACCAAGCTACTGCCTTTTTAGCTCGCCCTTCTGTAGCTAGGGTATTAGTGGAGTATGATGTTACTCAACCTCCTTTGCCACAGATACGAATCGGGGTGGGAGATTCTGGATTTTGGCAGAGTGTAATTTTTGAGAAAATCCCGCCCATCAGGCTTCCTCGCAAGCACCTTGGCCATTCCATCGAGACGTGTTACGTGGCTAATCCGGCTCGTCCCTCACGGCCGAATCGATGACTGAGTAGAAAATGGTAAGAAGTCAGAAGTTCTACCTTCAGATACTCCTCAACCCTCAGATACAACTCAACCTGAGCTTTCCATTACTAAGCAAATTGCGGATGCGAGATCTCCGATCACCACACCTACGGAGAACCGAGCTAACGTTACAAATTCTACATTCGTTCAGGAGCCGATTGCCCAGGATGACACAATTCATGATTCTAGGTCGATCAAGTCATTCTTTCATGAGTATCAGCATTGGTGAGTACAATCCACATCTTCATCAAGCATCCAGCACAAATTTTAGGCATTACAACTCTCATACTGATAATGATGATAGTTCTGACGAACATCTGGTGAATAACGAATACTTTTTGTGTGCACCTGAGAATTCTGAGAGAATAGACTTTAGCCCTGATTTTAGCATTGCTGGTCAATCAAAAAAGGGCTTTAAATTACTTACCGGTCGCAAGTATCGTAGGAGATACTATCACCGTCTTCATTAGTCATTTTTTTTTTTATGATTCTCATGTTAGGCTTTGCCTTATTCTTTTCTTTTTCTGTTGTATTTTTTTCTCTTAATTGGAAGTTTTGGTTTTTGTCCCCCTCCTTGTACCTTTCATTATTTGTTCTAAATGACAGGTAAGGGTCCCGCCTAACCCCCCACCTCTGAGTGGTATGCTTAATAAAAAAAAAAAAAAACAAGAAAACAGCACATTTATTGAGTAATTGTGGGCTTCTCGTTCATTCTTGAGTTTGAGGATACAAATTTTCTCGTGTACTTTATAATTGAAAGTTGATTTATCAATTAATTTCAAATGTCTGAAAATACATAGATTAATCACCTCTTCTAAATCCATATATGTATATCGAGAGTCCAGACTGGCCATTATACAATTTTATAATCCAGTGCTCAGAAGAATATTGGTCTTGTTTTGTGCTACCACATGTAATTATGCTATCTATACACACAGGTCGTCTTCATTCGTTCTCAAAACTGTACTGACTCATTGGAAGTTGAATCTGTATTACGTATTAATATTAACTACAAGCAACTACATATGACAATGGCCTGTCCAAAATGCAATTTCCAATTATCTGGCCAACCTTGAAAATAGTGGCCCAAAAGCTGATGTCTGATCTTCCATCAAATTCAGCATTTGTTGCCTCAAGATAGGAAAAGGATCCTCTCCTGATCTGAGCTCTCATGAGCTTTTAAAGATCTTGTGCCATGTGTATTTAAGTGGTAGTGTATGGATAGGATTTAACTTCTTTATTTTCTTTATTTATTAACAACCAATCACCACATGTATTTTTGATCAGGAGGAGATCAGATCATGAGAGAATCCTGATCCCTCAAGATAAGCATCACATGGACATCGATTTCATGTTACTCTTCATTTTCAGATGCTTGTCACTATTTTTGAGGCACCAATTGCGGCATGCAACTAGGGTCAGTTGATTTTCGCGAACCATGGCTTCAAAATAGATATTTTTATTTTATTTTTTGTGCATGATAAGTATTGGTGAAATACGAAAGAGAATTGATGGCATCAATGTTGAGCTAACTGAGCAAAGCCATGTGACCTTTTTGCTATGATAATATGAAGTCTACTGATTTTACAAAAAAGAAAGGAAAGGAGGGGAGGGGGAGAGAGGAAAGGAAAAAAATAAAGAGATGATAAAAGAGATGATTTTTTGTCAAATAAAATAAAATAAGAGAAAGAGGTAAAATAATTAAATATTGATCCTCTTTCTTCCTTACTTTATTGGATTAATCTGTTAGTTAAAAATTCGAAACCCCTTTCTTGATAGCACAATATAAATATAATACATAATAAACCTTCAAGCTCCAACACCTTCTACACTTTGCTCAAATTTTTGAAATGCTGCGTGCAACATCGTCCATTCCTAGGTTCATTTCAAAACATAGTTAATCAGTTTTTCACTTCAAAATTCATCATCAGTTGAGTAGAAATTAAATCATGGGTATCCATCGGCCTTAGATGATTCTCAATAATGTCAAGCAGGTTCTCAAATTTCAAAATAATCCTAAAAATTAATGTGGTATAAAGAATGCTAAAAATCAATTTAGTGTTCCAGAAAACCATGTAGCAGTTTATGTTGGGGAACTTTGAGAAGAAGCGATTTGTGTTCCAATATCGTACTTGAGTCATCCTTCATTCGTTCATTTACTTAAAAGGCTGCGGAGCAGTTTGGATTCAATCATCCCATGGGTGCCCTAACAATTCCATGCAAAGAAGATTTCTTCATCAATATCACTTCTTAATTGAATTTGAATGCCTTGTGATGAAGAATTTGGTATAATGAAAATAAAATAACTGTTTTAGTGTGTAAAGTAAAAAATTAAATTTATAACACCGCATAGTTTTATAGTCATTTTTATCATCTTCAAGACATTGTTAAACTCTTTTATTATTTTTCTTAAATATTGTTCCTTCATACATTCTTGATTTTGAATTTGAATCGGCATAATTAACTCAATATTGTTGTCATAAATTCTATCTCAAATTTGTACACTAATTTATGGTGCAAAACCCTCTTTCCTCTAAAGTCACGGTTCAAAAGCATAGACCCGACTTGCCGCAATCGCTGCTTGTCATGTGTCGTGGACTTAACTTTGCTGTGCAGCCTTAGACCCTCAACTCTCTTTCATTAGTGCGAATTAATTAAGCCTGAATCCGAAGCACGAAAGTTTGAACTGTAGACGGAGAAGAATGTGTTTGCTGGGATGCTCTGGCTCAAATGAATCCAGCTAAATTTATCCTTTGAAATCTGTTCCTAGATTGAAATAGATCTCTCGAGTCAAATCACTATTGATGCCGAGGATTTAAGTCTCCTTATGAGATTGTGGGAGTCGAAAATCTCCTTATTTAAAAGTAGGTTTTCCCATAATTTTTTGCCCCAACTTTTAACAATACTCTAACAGATTTCTGATTGTAATATCACTAAAATTGTATTTTAATATTTAAAAAATTTATGGGCGTGCCCATGATTCGCTAAAGACAATGGGGTTTGGGGTGTGAAAAGTGATGCCGTAGAAAATTAAGCTTAAGCTCGCATACTGAAAAATAGACTTGTAATTAGGTACTTTGTGAGAAGAATCATACGAAAGATTGAGAAGAATCAAGAGCGAGATTTGCAAAAATAGAAATAAAACTTATGGCATTTCTGTTGATCTTTCAAAGTTACATAGGGAAAAAAAAAAAAAAAAAACTTTATGTTTCTCTGCCACTCATGACAGTGGGGATTATTTTTTACACATTGTTTTTCTATAATTTTTCAAATCTGGTTAGCTTTTCAAAATTTTTCTTCAGAAATAATTAATGTAACCTTGAAGTGAGATCAATGAAAGCATCTTCCTTGCATGGAATTGTAAGACCCCCCATGGGATGATTGAAGCCAAATTCTTCCTCTGCCCTGTTAAGCAAGTCAGCAAATAAAGGGTGATTCAAATAAGAAATGGGAACCACAAATCTCTTTCTTTCCATCTCTCCAACATAAACTGCAATGTGGCCTCTGGGAACTATTTGATCAGCCGATTTAAGAGCATGATTATTATGCCTCTTCAAGATTTGCTTGGCATTGTTGATCATGGAAGGCAAACGGATACCCATTCTTGACTTTGATCTGATAGCACTGAATAGAGAGAGAAGTAAAATGATGCAAAAGAACTTGAAATGAAAATGTTGTATTAATAATTGTATAGTTTGTTAATGATTAAGAAAGAAGCTTGTTGTTGGACGTATTTATAGGGTTATGGAAACCGACTGATAATGGGCTAAAAGTGTTGCAATAAATAAATTAGAGCAACATTAAATAGTTATGTGGAGTGTGGTCAGCGTACTGGTTGGCTTAGTGGGTACTGGATATTTTGAGTGGACCCTGCCGCCATGAAAGCTCACATGGCTTTGATCATTTCCCCTTTTTTTTTTTTTTTTTTTCTTTCTGATGATCTATCAACAAAGTTATGTTGGAAAATACCACTAGTGTGCTTTTGAAGTCAAGTCATCGTCTCATCAGTGTTAAAACTCTCTCCCAAGGCTTGTCCTTGTTACTTGATAAAAGCAGTGGCCGTACACAGAAAATTGAAGAAAAAATAAATCAACGTAGTCACGATTACGGATATATATTTTTTTATTCTTTAAAATCTACATTAATTATTTAATTTATCTTTATATTTTTTAAAATTAATCTAGAACTTTTCTTATTGTTATTCCCGTAGATGTTACATTTAATTTTTCATGGGTGAAATAATGTTTTTATTAAATATAACTTAAAATTTAAATAACATGACATGTAACAGATGACAATTAAATGAATTAAGTAATTGTTATCTTATTTGCTAAGTAGCACTCCAATTATTCTTAGAACTTATTTTTACTCTTTAAGCTGCATATTTTTGAGCCTGCATAGATGAAGTGGACTATTAAAACTCTAGAGATTAAACTGATGAAAAAAAATTATAAGAGGAACTAAAGTATCATTCTATCATTTGTTTAAAATATATATTATTTACTTTATGAATGAAGCACCACATGCTACATATATGCCATAAAAAATATTGGAATACGATTTGGAGTATGTATAACATTAGTCTTTAAAACTTGTCTTCGTCTAGCTACAAGATTTCACTGAACTTATATTTTTGATACAAATCAAGGGAGATTCTTGATGTTAGGAAAGGAATTAATTAGACTACATCTAACAGATCAAAAAATATTTTGAAGGATTATATATATACATAATAATTTCAGTTGGATTCATATTCCTTTTTCTAGATTAATTATTCTCAATTAATATAAATTAATCATGCACTCTTCCAATTCTCCTATAAAAGTTTCCACATATATGTTTAAGCTCACTAATAAGTTGGATTTTCAAACTGTCCATATACAGCCAGGGTGGTGAACGTGTGTCAATTAAGCAAAAGAATATATAAATGTAAAAGCTACGTATATAAAAGATCTCTGCATATATAACCCAATATATAGTTAATGTTGTAAATCATGGTGGATTCCACCAAATGGTGCTCCCCCCATTTCTCTTATTGCTCTCCCCATTTCCTCTTATTACTCTTCCCATTATTCTTTTTATAATTAATAATGGTGAATTACTCCACCTTTTAATGCCTATATATAGTCTTTCTTTGCTAATGAATTAATATACTTTTAATTCCTTACTCAAACTATTTTGCTTGTTTTCTTCAATCTCCATTTGAGTATTTCTTACTTAGATATCATCATTAAATAATTGCTTACATAATAATATTAATTATCTCCAAATTCATAATACTTTATCAGCACGAAGTTCGCTCTGGTACAGGAAGTATTCTATCCATTTACGCTTTTATTTTTTCTACGCATTTATTTAAAAAAAAAACTCCTATAAGTAATACTTATTATTTACATTCTTTTCTTTTAATATTTTTTTATACTAATATCTTTTTATTTGTTTGTGATAATGTCTCACTTGACAAAATTGGAGTTTAACACTTTGGATATATTTGGCGATAATTATTTATTATGGATCCTAGATGCCAAAATTCATCTTGATGCTATGGGGTTTAGTGACACGATAAAAAATAACAATGACTCATCTACTCAAGATCGAGCTAAGGACATGATTTTTCTACTGCATCATCTCCACCAATCACTTAAAATGGAATATCTCACTCTCAAGGATCTATCATCTCCACTAATCACTTAAAATGGAATATCTCACTATAAAGGATCTATATATCCTGTGGAGCAGTTTGTATGAAAGATATGATCATTTAAGGTCAGTTATTCTTCCCAATGCTCGTAGTGAATAGAATGCCCTCAGGTTACAAGACTTTCAGTCAGTACATGAATATAATTCTGCACTATACAGAATTACCTCATAATTAAAATTGTTTGGAGAAAATATTACTGATGAGGATATGTTGGAAAAAACATTTACAACATTTCATGCTTCCAACATGGTTTTACAACAACAATATAGAGCTCGTCAATATACAAAATATTCTGACTTGATTGCATGCCTTCTTGTTGCAGAAAAGAATAATGAGTTATTAATGAAAAATCATCAAGCCCATCCTACTGGTGCAAAACCAATTTTTGAAACAAATTCTGTCTCGCATGATCGTGAAGACAATTATGAAAATGGGCATGGCCGTGGGCATAATCGCGGCCGTAGAAATAGTCGTGGTCGTGGTTGTGGCCATTATTGAGGTCGATGACATAATCATTATTATCGACCTCGTGGTGGATATAAGAACCATAAAAAGGGAAAAAATGAGGGCCAACATAATACTCAAGAAAACATTTGTGATAGATGTGGAATGTCTGGTCATTTTTGGAGACAATGTCGTACTCCTAGACATCGTGTGGATATGTTTCAGGCATCCCTAAAATCGAAAGGAAAGAATATTAAAACAAACTATGTTGATGACTCGGATCCAATGGATATTACACATCTTGACGTTTTAGACTTCTTTGAAGACAAGGATGGAAAAATTGATCACTTGATTGGTGATGGAAATGTTCATCATATTTAAAATTCTACTTGTTCTTTATGTTTGTTCATGTAATTTTTATTTTTCATGTTATCTAATATGTATTTCCCTTTCTACTTTTGTTTAAGGATATGGATTTAAATAAAATGTTTGATGGAGAAATATGTTTGGCTGATAGTGCAACTACACATACGATTCTTCGAAACAAGAGGTATTTTTTTAAATTTAAATCTAATTAAGGCAAATGTGAATACAATATCAGGTTCAGTATATCTTATTGAAGGTACTAGAAGAGCAATGATCATATTAGCAAAAGGTATGAAATTGGATATTCATAATGCTCTGTATTCACCTAAATAAAAAAGAAATTTACTTAGTTTTAAAGACATTCGTCGTAATAATTTTCATATAGAAACAAAGGATGAGAATAACGTAGAATATCTATGCATTACTTCTAATATGTCTAGAAAGAAAGAGATATTAGAAAAGCTTCCAGCTTTCTCATCTGGCTTATATTATACGACGATAAAATCAATGAAAAGTTACACAGTCATAAAAGATAAGTTATATGATCCAAAATCTTTTATACTTTGGCATGACCGCCTTGGTCACCTTGGATCAACAATGATGCGTAGAATTACTGAAAATTCTCATGGTCATCCATTGAAAGATTTAAAAATTTTATTGTCAAATGAGAATAGTTGCACTGTCTGTTCACAAGAAAAATTGGTAGTTAGACCATCACCTAGTAAAATTAATTCTAAATCTCCATAATTTTTACAAAGAATTCAAGGAGATATCTGTGGGCCGATTCACCCACTAAGTGGACTATTTCGTTATTTCATGGTTGTGATTGATGCATCTGCACGATGGTCACATGTTTGTTTATTATCTACACGTAACGTTGCATTTACAAGATTACTTGCGCAGATAATCAGGTTACGTGCACAATTTCAAGATTATTCAATCAAGACCATACGTCTAGATAATGCTGGTGAGTTTACTTCCAAAATATTTGATAATTACTGCATGACAGTTGGAATTGATGTAGAACACCTAGTACCACATGTACATATTTAGAATGGATTAGCAGAATCTCTTATCAAACGTCTTCAGGTAATTGTCTGAACTTTATTATTACGAAATCAATTACCTATTTCGACATGGGAACATGCTATTTTGCATGCTGCGGCATTAATCTGCTTGAGGCCTATTGCCTATCATAAATATTCCCCATTACAATTGGTATTGAGACATCAACCAAATTTATCCCATTTACGCATTTTTGGTTCCTCAGTACAAGTGCCAATTGCATCCCCACAACTTACTAAAATGGGATCCCGACGACGTTTGAAAATTTATGTGGGATTTGACTCACCATCTATTATCAGATATCTTGAACCATTGACAGGTGATGTATTTACCGCACGATTTGGTGATTATCATTTTGACGAGACAAATTTTCCTCCATTGGGAGAAAGAAAAAATGTTCATGAGGTTAGGCATGATCCTCAATGGAAAGTGACCCATCTATCTCATTTAGATCCATGCACGTCTTAGAGTGAATATGAAGTGCGAAGGATAGTTCATTTGCAACAAATTATAGAACAATTGCCAGATGCATTTACAGATGCGGCAAAAGTAACAAAATCATATATACCAGCTGTAAATATACCCGGCCGGGTCATTGTATCTAAAGAACAATTAATGAAAAGTGCAGCTGAGGAATTATATGTGTCATGCCACAAGCGTGGTTGACCAATTGGTTCAAAAGATAGTGTTCCGAGAAAAAGAAGAATGATTAAACAGGGTTTTGCTGCAAATGATGATAATAATCTAAAAGAACAAATTGCTTCAGAAAAGCAACTAGTCTCTGAAAAGACTAGAAAGCCTGACAATACACAAACTCTTCATGAAGAACAAAGCCTTGAAAAGGCACATGAATCCAGAAATAGAGAGATTTCTGTTGATCATACTCATGGTAATATTGTTATCAATGATGTGTTTGCGTTTACAGTAGCTACTGATATTATAAATGATCATGATCCGCAAACTATTGATGAATGTAGACTGAGGCATGCTTGGCTTAAATGGAAAGAAGCAATCCAGTTAGAGTTGAGTTCTTTAGCCAAACGTGAAGTATTCGGACCTATAGTCCAAACACCTAAGGATGTCAAACTTGTTGGGTACAAATGGGTATTTGTACAGAAACGTAATGAAAATGATGAAGTTGTAAGATATAAAACACGACTTGTTGCACAAGGCTTCTCATAGAGACTTAGTATTGATTATAATAAGATATACTCTCCAATCATGTGTGCAATTACGTTTCGGTTTTTAATTGGTTTGGCTGTATCGGAAAAACTTAATATGCGTCTCATGGATGTGGTGACAGCTTATTTATATGGGTCACTTGACACAGATATATATATGAAAATCCCTGAAGGATTTAAAATACCAGAATCTTATCAATCATCACATCGTGGCTTGTATTCAATAAAGCTACAAAAATCTTTATATGGATTAAAACAATCTGGACGCATGTGGTGTAATTGCCTCAGTGAATACTTAATAATAATAGAATACGTTAATGATCCTATCTGTCCATGTGTTTTTATCAAGCAATCAAAATCTAGAATTGCTATTGTTGCAGTTTATGTTGACGATTTGAATTTAATAGGAACTCCTAAAGAGCTTCAAAAGACCGCTGAATATTTGAAAAATGAATTTGAAATGAAAAATTTAGGGAAAACTAGGTATTGTCTCGGGCTGCAAACTGAGCACAGACCTAATGGTATATTTATCCATCAATCAACTTATACTGAGAAAATTTAAAAACGTTTCAACATGGATAAAGCTTACCCATTGAGTACCCCAATAGTAGTTCGGTCTCTTGATCCTAAAAAGGATCCATTTCGTCCTAAAGAAGATGATGAACATATACTTAGTCCTGAAGTACCATATCTAAATGCAATTGGTGCTCTGATGTATTTATCACAATGTACTAGACCAAACATAGCATTTTCTATTAATCTATTGGCTCGATTTAGCTCTGAACCAACTAGAAGACATTGGAATGGTGTCAAACATATTTTTCGTTATCTTCAAGGAACAATTGATTTAGGTTTATTTTATTCTAATGAAATAACGAAAAATCCAGGTCTTGTTGGTTATCCTGATGTAGGTTATTTATCTGATCCCCATAAAACTCGTTTACAAACAGGATATGTTTTCACTTTCAATGGTACGACAATTTATTGGAAGTCTACAAAACAGACTCTCGTTGCAACATTCTCCAACCATTCTGAAATTCTTGCACTACATGAAGCCAATCGAGAATGCATATGGTAATCCGTAATCCATCATATTCAAAGTACGTGTAGAATATCTTCAAGTTCAGATATCCCAACAGTGATATATGAAGATAATGCTGCATGTATAGTTCAACTTAGAGGAGGATACATTAAAGGGGACAGAACAAAACATATTTCACTAAAATTTTTCTACACTCATGAGCTCCAACAGAACAGAAAGATTGATATCAAACAAATACGCTCCATGGATAACTTAGCTAACCTATTTACAAAAGCTCTACCTACATTTACATTTGAGAAAATAATATATGGCATTGGCATGCGTCGCTCCAATAAACTATCAGATTAATATATGTTGCCATCAGGAGGAGCACTCATAAGAATGAGTGGAATTTGGACATTTATACACTATTCTCTTTTTTCCTTTTGACCAGAGTTTCTCACTGAACTTTTACTGGTAAAGGTTTTTAATGAGGCAGTTAAAATCATATCCAATGTTATCAGGGGGAGCACATTTAGTGAATAATTGGCGAATCCAAGGAGGAGTGTTGTAAATCATGGTGGATTCCACCAAATAGTGCTCTCCCCATTTTCTCTTATTACTCTCTCCATTTCCTCTTATTGCTCTTTCCATTATTTCTTTTATAATTAATAATGGTGAATTACTCCACCTTATAATGTCTATATATATCCTTTCTTTGCTAATGAATTAATATATTTTCAATTCCTTTATCAAGCTATTTTACTTGTTTTCTTTCATCTCTATTTGAGTATTTCTTACTTAAATATCATCATTAAATAATTGTGTATGTAACAATATTAATTATCCCTAAATTCATAACAGTTAAGAAATTAAAAGGAATCCCAATTATTTTGTTTCAAAGCGCATTTTGCAGCTCGAGGCGAGATGGCATGCACAAAGGATTTAAAAGAAAATAAAGACTGACGAATGATGATAGCTCATGTGTGGGCGCCACACACGCTATAAATTTGCGGTTGCAGGCTTGCGGCTAATGCCATTTTTCTGGGAATAATTCAATCAACAGTCGCATGAACTTATATATTGATTGACAGACTGATCAATATCTCCTTTTTGATTATTTATTTCACTCTTATCACCTGCATCGACTCTTACGTCAATATTTTTAACCCTATCATGAGACAATGTACTTTGCATAAACTCCAATAGGATACCGTTCAAATTTTTAAATTGAATGTCACCAATTTTTTCTTGTTTATCTCGCGTGTTTCTTGCGTCATAACACAAATTTGCCAAAATGCAACATAAAGTTATAAAATTCAATTTCAAAAACAAAATTATGTCATTATAATATTAGAGTCATATTTATAAAAACCGATAGATTTAACTTATACCTAGAAGTTTATAAAGTTTAGAGTAGCATTAAACCTTTTTTTTTTTTTAGCTTGTGAACTATCATGTAACATAATCTCCTCAAATACTTTCTGTAATTTATAAATTGATCTTTTTATATGATCTTTGTCAACTGAAAAAGTTAGTGTGGTTTCCACTTATGCATTATTTTGATTATGATAAAAGTTTATAAACTTAACTCATATTTAAAAGTTAACTAATAGAATTAAAACTTATCTTAAACCTATATATATATATATATATTCTTAGTTCATGAACTATATATTCTTAACCAATGTTAGATAATCTCTTCAACATACGGATGATGGCAATGACATACCTATCCTTTTATTAACCATAATATAAGTTCAAATTCATGGGCATGTTGGAAAGGTACACTGACAGCAGAATTTATTAGATTGTAGGCAACCACTCGGTCAAGGTATGGGCACGCATCAATTTAAGAACCAGAAAAAGCCAGTTTCAAAGTTTCATGTTATCATGATAAGAAAGATATTTGCAGCCAGTACGCTGTAACCCATGAATCTCGATGAATTTTCGGATCTGGAGCAACAATCATTTATATTTGACTGAGTCACTACTGCTGACATCAATAACATGCTAAGAGAAATTAATGGCCTTTCCAATTCCCTATGTGAAAAACAGTGGGCGGATTTGCTAAAAATAGCATTTGTTTTCATCTCTTCATTTATTGGGACCCAATTTCTCCAAGTGGGCCTTATGATTGTACACAAGTATACACATTCTAATAATTTCTCTAATGCAAGGACAACGGACATTTTGCTTGCTAGTAGCTACATACATAATATCAATGCCACAACACATATGCTTCAGCATTATTTCTTTCCCGACATATAAATACACAACCCCATTAGAGAAATTATCATTAATTTAAAGTATTAATTTTATCACATTGATTATTTTCGGTAAAGGATAAATAGGTATTAAAATGCAAGATATGATTCTTTATAGGGGTGGACAAACCCAATCCAACTTAATTTAATTTTGACGGGTTGAGTGGATTGTTATGGATTAATTAAGTCAATTTTTTTGAACCCAATCAACAATTGGGTTGGGTTAGGTCAATTATGATGAATCCATGTAACCTAACCCAACCCACATAAATAATAATAATAATAATAATAATAAGATAATTTTCAATTGTAAAATCCTAAAAATTAAAACGATTAATCTATATTTTTATCCTCTTTTTATTCTCTTATAAAAGAGATTATTTTGTTCTTGTATCTACTACTATAGACTCTAATTCCAAAACTAAAATCACTCTCTTAAATCTCAATTCTCAATCAATTAATGTATTTTTCTATTTTGTTCATTCTATATTCTTTTAGTTTTCTTTATCAAATATTAGATAGTGAATACAATTTTCATAATATAATATTTTTATATTTGATTTCAATAAGTTTTATTTCAATTTTCATATCTTTTTCTTTATTTATTTTTTTATATTAATTTAACTTCAAATCTTCAACCCAATCAACTTAACCTAACCCAATCCGATAATTTAAGGGTTGGGTTGGATTGGTTTGAATATGTTTATTTAATTGGGTTGGGTTGAGTTTATCTCAACCTATTCAATAATGGGTTGGGTTGGGTTTTCGCAAACCCTATCCAACCCAACCCCATACCCACCCCTAGTTCTTCAAGCAAAGCAAATTATTAGACAATGATTACCATCTAATAATAAGCAGCGGCAATTCTCATCATATCAAACATCAACAGCTTCGGATGTTCCAAAGGGGCATTTTGCAATTTATGTGGGATAGGAAGACAAGAAGAAAAAGCGTTTTATCGTGCTGATATGGTATTTGTTCAGGTTGGATTTTTCCAATAGCATCCAGGAATTCAGCCAACCCTAACCTACTCAGAACTATTGTCGTTGAGTCAATCTCATAAGTACAAACTGGGGCCTAAGTTAACAACCTAACTTACAAGTGTAACATGAAGCTTATGTGGATGACTTGGTTTATATATTCCTCCAATCCGATCAGGATATTGTGGCATATTTTTTAGTAGCGGTGGGCATCACATCAGATTTGGATAAAATCTGATCTGATCCGATCCGATCCGAATTATTTCGGATCGAATTTGGATTTGAAGCTAAATCCGATCAAATGGTATTTGTGAGATCTGATCGGATTTAATTCGGATCGGATCGAATTTGGGTCAATCCAAACCATCCGATAGGATCTACACTGTTAACAAAAAAAATGAAAAGTAAAAATTGAAAAATAAACTAAACCTAGTCCACGCATCTACTAATTCACTCAGTCATAACTTACAAGTCAGCCACATAAACAAGTAAAAAAACTCAAAACGGGCAAACAAAGTAAAAGCAAAACCACCCTCATCCATCTCAAACTCGTTAACCCATCGGCGACCATGAGTCCAACGACCACGCCACTATTACCGCAGTCTCATTCGTCTTGAAACCCAGCTGTTGGCGACACCAATCGACTGGAATCTAACCGAATCCGAGCAAACCCAAGCGAACGAAACCTAGCTGCTGCTGAAAGAAATCGACCGGAACCTAGCTATCACTTCAACTATTGATCACGTCCAGTCAGCCAGTTGCAAGCCAGACACCAATAATCCACTATTTCCGAGCAGCTAACAGTAACTTTGCTCCTGGTAATCAATTAATCCCAACACATGACAGTTCCTTGCAACTTGTGTTTGAAACTTAAAATTTCATGCTTCTCTCAGTCGCATATATTCTATACGGTTTGTTTGAAACTTTGAAACAACATATTGTCAATTGTCAGCTTGTTTTCATTTTATTTTATTTTTAATGGTTAGTAAGTTTTGATTAATTATAGATTTCATATATTCTTTGTGAGACTTGTCGAAAGGGTCCTAAATCCAATTTTAATCTGAATTAATGCGAATCCAAAACATAATCCAAAATCTAGACTCATCTGATTTGATTCGAATCCGAAGTTATCCAAAATTTTCATCCGATCTGATTCCAATCTAAATTATTCGGATCGGATTTAAAGTCGGATTGAATTTGGATGAATTTTTTTCCAATCCAAATTGTCCGAAATCCGATCGGATTCATCCAAATCCAATTCGAATTCAAAATTGCCCACTCCTAATTTTTAGGGGAGTTGTATACCACTATTTACTCAACCACTCCCAACTGATGAATAATCGCAAGTAACTACCATTGAGCATTGAAAATCATGATAATGGCCCCAGGTAACTACCATTGTGTTAAAATTATGGAAACTACCCACAACTAGAGGCCTAATTTAAATTGAAAAGAGCATTAGGTGAAGGGGTTAGCAAGATCAATTAAAATCCTACAAGTTACTAATCTTAAAGCCTTATCACTTCCTACAAGATTTGCAACACCTCCACCGGAGAATTCCTTGATTTTATCTTATTCTCAATTCTTCCCTCTCATTTTTCTTTTCTTATACATAATTTTTGACTTGAGCATCGGAGGATCTACCCCGGTACCCCACCGGTATATCCTAACCATGTTTCGTGGTTGGCCGTTAGAGAAAGTTGTGATTAAACTATTGTTTGAACTTAAATTCATGTTGTTACTCTACAAAGAAAATAAATTCAGCTGTTAAGGTCGTTTTTTAACATCAACATCTTGGCATGTCTATGGGAGCAGTGCGAAAAGTCATACGTTTGAATATTTAGAGAAAGAAGGCTATCAAATTAGGAAATAACGATGGATGATAATGACGGAGAAAGGAAAACCTTACGCCAATTAGCGGAGGAAATGAATGCCATGACATATAAGAGATGGAGCGAAGGGAACAAGAGGGAAATGACAAGATTTGAAGAGATGATCAAAGAGCTGGTTGATGCTTGATAACTCTATTAAATGAGAGCTATCATGATACATTTAGAATTAAATCATTATTACCTAGAGAGTAAATGACATGTTTTTATTGCATTTTAGTTTTGTTTTGTATGAATAACCATTTTAGATTATTTTTAATAAATTGCATTGTTTTAGAATAATTTTGTGTGCTTAGATTGTGTACATAACTGTAGGTGATTAGAAGTTCAAATTTCAAGGAAGGAATGCTGCTGCAATAGGCTGGCAAAAGATGAAAAAGAACTTAGCTATAGAAGAATTGAAACAAATTTGGAACAGTGCAGTTGCTGTAGCCTTTTCTGTAGAGAAAATTTTGCATGAGATACTCAGAATGTTGCGATCTGCAGTTTTTTAATCTAGAAGATACACGCCTTATGCTTCCATTTATCTTAATTTTTAACTATAAAAGGAGCACACAGGTTAACGAAAAGGGCGGCCGTTACCCAAAGAGAAAAACCACAAAAAACAAAAGAAAAACAGAATTTAAGAGAGAGATTCAGGGCTACACAAGAGGAAAATTTGCAGAAATCAATCGGGAACTCAGTCTTTCTTATTCTTCTCTTATTTTCTTGTTTACTTTTTAGTCATGAGGATATGTTTGATAGCTGAAATTTTGTTCTTTATTTTTCTTTTGCAAAACATGAATTAAATTTATTTATGGTTGAGTGATAAACAATCTTGATGGTTTATTTACTGAATATATGTGCTGCATATTTGCTATAGCATTTTATTTTGATAGTGTTTATTTCTATTCATTATTTCAGCTGATCACTCATTTAATAATACTACCTAAGAAAGAGTCACAAAAGAGCCTATCTTAGTGAAACATATCAGAGCAATATTTGGTTTTAGATTGGGTTTCCTGGGTTGAGTTTAACTTAAGTCCAAAAGGACCATGCTTAATCTAAAGTTAGTGATGAACTAGACGTAATGATTAACTTTGTAAGGTAACTAGAACCTAAGCGTGTAATGCTATATCTTATGTTGGCATAACAACTGATCACTATTAGGTTACATATGGATATAAGATATCCAACAGGCGACAGTTGAGCATACATAAGGATTCTGTCTAGTGCTGTAGCAAATGTTAAAACAGCCGAGTCAAACATTAGAAAAATAGTCAAAACTGTTAAAAGAGTTTATTTATGCGACTAATCTATATTCCCATTGGTTTGTACCCTTGAGTTTGACGTGATAATTTATTTTGTTGTATTTTATTTATTCCGCTTTTATTTTAATTAATGTATTAGTTTCATTAATTATTTTAGTTTAATTTAGAACAAAATATGCACTGTTAAGATTGGTGTAGCAAGCCTGATAACATCAATCTCTATGAAGACGATCTTTGATACTCATCATTATATTACTTATTATGTACACTTACACATTGACACCCATAGCATTAGAATTCTTACAACAATGCCCAAGTCAGAGAGGCTTAAGTTCAAATTAGTGATCCAGAGAGTAGTGCAGCGCGGGAGAGAGCGCGAGAGAGAGAAGAGCTTGGTGGTGAACAATAGAGCAAAATGGGACTACTATAAGTTGGGGTACGACAGGAGAACAAAAGTTCAGGAGAACAAGTGAATGAGTTGAGGGGGAAAATCAATTACCTGAATCATGAAAGGGAGAGAGAAAAGCTGAGAAACCCCTAACTAGTAAATGAGCTTAAGCAGCAAATGTTGCGATTTTAAAAAACCCTAAAGGCATTAGAAGCGAAAATAGAGGGTAAGAAAGTGGTACGAATATTGTTACTTAATGACAAATCCCTCTTGGTACTTGAGGTGATGGTGGTAACTTTGCCACCTAAATATATTGTTCTAGCCTTGGTGTGTGAAGGAAAAACTGACCTGAATCATCATGTGGAAAGGTTTAATGAGATGATCGGGATTCAAGGTTTGAATGATTTTCAAAGGTGTCGTGTTTTTCCCTTGACTCTAGAAGGATAAGCACATGAATGGTACCGGAGGTCAAAAAAGGGAAGCATAGAAAATTTCAGAGAGTTATATGAGCTTCATATATAGCAAAACATGATACAAGCAGATTGAAAAAATTAGTCCAAGGAGATTTGAAAGTTTGAGGCGCTTTATAACTAGGTATCATAAAGAAGTTACCGATTTAGGGGCCTTTGATCATCCAGATGCTCTGGAAGGATTAAAGAAGGATTAAAGAAGGGGTTGAGAATCAATCGATTGTGGAATAACTTATATAGTAAAAGGATAACAACATATGCTTAGGCGTAGAATCAGACAAAATTGGATATGAAAACTAAAGATACAGAGGAAGAAAAAAGAAAAATGAAAGAGCAAATAGGGGGTCTAGTGAGAAGGAGAGACCGGAAAAGGAGAGGAGATAACCTCGGGGTATAGCTCGAGGAGGAATCATTGGTCCTATAACAACAAGTACTATAACAAGAGCTTTCTTTAATTCATAAAAAGCCTTCACTCAATCATCATTAAAGTTAAAAGGTTTGTCATGCTCTAGTAGCTTGCATAAGGGTTTAGCTATTTTGGAAAAATATTTAATGAACCTTTTGTAAGACCTAGTATGCTTTCATAAGACTATACTTTCTTATACCATAATGTAGTACTTTTCCCAATTGAGTACCAAGTTGGTTTCTTCACATTTCTTAAGCACATTTTCTATGTTATGCAGACATTCATCATATCTTTCCCCAAAACCCGAGAAGTTATCCATGAACACTCTTAGTGTTTGCTCAACTATGTCTGAAAAGATGGACATCATATATCTCTGGAAGATTGCTGGAGCATTGCACAAGTCAAATGACATTCTTCTGAAAGCAAAGGTTCCATAAGGACAAGTGAATGTTGTCTTCTCTTGATCTTCTGGTGCTATAACAATCTAGTTATATCCTGAATAACCATCCAAGAAATTATAGTATTATTTTGCCAACAAGTATGCCTAGCATTTGATCTATAAAAGACAATAGAAAGTGGTCTTTCTTGTAGCTTTATTCAGCTTCCTATAATTCATGAAAACATTCTATCCAATCACTATTCTTGTAAGAATAAGTTCATTCTTCTCATTTACTACAAAAGTCACTCCACCTTTCTTTAGAACATATTGTACTGAACTCACCCACGAACTATCAAATATTGGGTATATGATCCTAGTGCAAAGCCATTTGATAATCTCCTTCTTCATAACTTCTTTCATGATAGAGTTTAATCTCCTCTATTGCCCTACTGAATTATTGTAACAGTCTTCTAGCAGAATCTTATGCCTACATATAAATGAGCTGATTCCCTTAATATCTGCCATGGTCCATCCAATAACCTTTTTGTATCTCCTCAATACATCTACTAAGCTCTTCTCTTAATCTGTATTAAAAAAAGATGAAATGATTACGGGACATGTATTATTTTTGCCAAGACAAACATATTTTAGATGTGAAGGTAGAAGTTTCAATTCTAAAATAGGAGGTGATTCAATAGATGGAATAGATGGTTTTACTTCCCTGTTTGAAAGGTCTAACATGTCTCACTGGTTACTTATGTGGTCTGCTGCAACATCTTCTTCTTCAAATTCTTCAAAGGTAGTAGCCTTAATTTCTTCATTGCTGCAGCATCTGTTTAACCTCTCTGTCACTACAAGATTTACCACACTGATAAGATTACAGTCTTCCGCCTCATCAGGGCTCTTCATAACATCCAATACATTGAATGTGACTTGTTGGTCATTAACCCGCATGGTTAATTCTCTTTTTTACACATCAATTAGCATCTTTCCCATGGTTAAGAAAGGTTTACCAAGAATAATCGGTACTTCTTTGTCTGCTTCAAAATCCAATACAATGAAGTCCACTAGAAAGATAAATTTATATACCTTCACCAATATATCTTCAAACTTTTCCTCAGGATATGCATGAGATTTGTTAGCCAGCTGTAGAGTCATTGTTGTTGGTCTATTCATCCACTCCTAATTGCTTGAACACTGATAACGGCATGAGGTTGATGCTTACTTCTAAATCATAAAGTGCTACACTATTATACCTAGTTCTGATAGAACATGGAATTATAAAGCTTTCTAGATCCTTCAACTTTTGAGGGATTTTACTTTGGAGCATGTGGTTGCTTTTTTGTGTTAGAGCAATAGTTTCAAATTCTTTAGGCCTCCTTTTCCTTGCCATAATATCCTTAAAAAACTTCATATAATTTGGCATTTGTTCCAATGCTTCCATAAAAGGAATATTGATATGTAATTGTTTCAGCACTTCTAAGAATTTACTAAATTGTTTGTTTAATTTATGTTTCTGAATCCTTTGTGGGAAAGGTGGTGGGTGCCTAAACTACTATGCTACAACATGTTATATAGGTTTCTTCTCTCTTAATCTACTCTGGTTTGTTATTGTTGGTGGTGCACCTTTTTCTTCAATATATTGGCTACTCTCATCAATATATTGGCAAATGGGTTGTTGTGACTCTCCTTCAATTTAAGTTTCCTTTTGGGCCGGAACATATTCCATTCTTCTTTTTGGCATACCAACAGGAATATCAACACCCTTTCGAGACCTTAAGTTGATCACCTTACAATGTTCTTTTCCTTCCCTCCTTGGATCTTCTATGTTGCTAGGTAAACTGCCCTAAGGCCTGTTACTTAATGCTGTAGTAAGCTATCCAATCTAATTTTTTAAATTTCTTAATGACAAAACCTGACTTTGGGCAACTGCTTCATTTTTTATAATATATTCCTTAAGCAAAGCTTCAAGAGAACTGAGTTGATCGTTGCTTGTGTTTCTTTACCCTTGATTTGGCTGATGAAATCCTGGTGGCTATGTAGGTCTATTCTGTTCACTGGCTATTACAGCAGGCTGATTTTGGTTACTCCATGAAAAGTTTGGTGTTGCCTCCATCAAGGATTATAGGTGTTTGAATACAAATTGTTCTGATGTTTCTTATTAAATTGCCCACATAATTTACTAAAGTTGGATTCCTAGGATAATTATAAAATAAATGTCTCTCTCCACAATAAACATAAGAGATTTCATTAACTTCATTAACAGATGTTGGAGTAGTAGTCATAGCTTTTACCATATTTTTCAGTTACGTTACTTGAGCTGATAGTGCTGTAAATGCATTTACATTGTGTATTCCGGCTTTTCTTCTTACTGCAACTTATTTAGTTAATGGCCACTGATAATTATTGTTAGCAATTCTCTCCAAAATTTCATAAGCTTTATTGTAAGATCTAGACAATAAAGCCTTATTTCCTGAAGCATCCACCATCAATCTAGTGGTTGCATTCAATCTATTATTAAAAGTTTCCATTTGTATGCGGCGAGGAATGTCATGATAAGGGCATCTTTTGAGTAGCTCTTTAAATCTTTCCCAAGCATCTCATTCCTCAACTTTGCATTCTTGGTAAAGTATTTCATCAAGAATTTGTTAGCTAAATCATTTCATATGGTAATAGAGTCTGGAGGTAGAGAGTTCAACCATGGCCGTGCTTGATTTCTTAAAGAATATGGGAAATGTCTGAGTTTTAATGCATCCTGTGATGCTCCAACAATTTTGTAAGCAGCATTCACCTCCAAGAACAGTTTAAAATAGAGATAAGAATCTTTTAATGGCAATCCATTGAATTGCCCCACTATTTATAACATCTGAAACATCATTGGTCTAAGTTTAAAATTGGCAGCTTGCACTTCAGGTCTAACTATTCCAGGATACATAACTTGAGTAGTTAACACGGCATAGTCTCTAATGACTCTTTCTCTACCATTTGCCATGTAGATGATGTTGTTATTTCCTGATTGTCCCTTATTATTTTATCCATTCTGACCTTCTTGACCATTGACTGATTGTATTTCTCCATGAGAGTTCAGATTTCCTATTTCTTGCAAATCATCCATTGCTACAGCAGCTTTTGATTGTCTTTGCTCTCTTCTTAATCTTCTTGTAGGTCTTTTAATTTTTGGATCAAATTGAAATTCAACAAGTTTATATTTGCGCATACAAAAGTTTCCTGTCAACAAAATGAGTAAATTTAAAATAAAATCAATGATTAACACCATTAAGATTAATTTCACAAATCACAATGAACAATTAATCCCTGGCAACAATGTCAAAAACTTGTTGCTATAAATTCAAATGCTATTGTTAGCAATGTACAAGTGTACACAAATAAGTAATATAATGATGAATATTCAAGATCGTCTCCACAGGGATTGATGTTATCAGAATTGCTACAACGATCTTAACAATGTAGTTTATGCCTACATTGAAAATAGAATGAATAATTAATTTAATAAACTAATTAATTAGAATAAAATGCAATAAATAAAAATGCAGGAAAGCAAACTTTCACGTCTCACACAAGGATAAAATCAATATGAATGAAGTAATTGAGTGATTAAACTCTTTTAATAGTCTTGACTATTTCTTATAATTTTAGGTTTAATTACTACAGCATCTCCTACAGCACTAGGTAGAATCCTCATGTACTATTAATTGTCGCATGTTGGATGTCTTATATCTTTATACAACATAACAGTGACCAATTGCTATGCCAACATAAGATATAACATTACACGTTTAGGTTCTATTTATCCTACAAGGTGAATCCCTATGTTTAATTCATCACTAAGTTTAGATTAAGCATGACCTTTTTGGAATAAAATAAAACTCAACTTAGGAAATTCAATCTAAAAACATGTATTGGTATGATATGTTCTACTAAGATAAGCCCTTTTGAGGCTTTTTCTTATCTTGTATCATTAAATGGGTGGTCAGTTGAAATAATGAATATAAATAAATATTAAATATTACTAAAACAAAATGCTATAGCAAACATGCAACAACATATGAATTCAGTTAAGGAATTATTAAGATTGTCTACCACTCAACCACAAATAAATCTAGCTCATGATTTTCGAAAGACAAATAAACAACAGAGTTTTAGCCATCAAACACTTTCTCATGATTAAAGAATAAATAAAAAAATAAGAGAAAAACAAGTAAGACTAAGGGTTCCTTTGGTATCATTTTCACTCTATTTTTTTTCGTTTTACGAAAAGGAAAATGTAGAGTACTTGTTTGGTAGGCTCATTTTGATGGAAAATTTTGCAATGATTGGAAACAAAAAAATTTCATTTTCTAATGTTTACAAAGAAGAAAAGAGAACGCTATATTAGAGTTCTCCATTGTGTTTCAGTTTTCCTCTCTGTTAACGGCCCCACCACCTTGGCTTTATAACATTGTATAATAGATTACGTGGATCTATGAATAAAGAAATAATTTAATAAATAAACTATTATATCAAATGTTTAACAACAATAACAATAATTTATTCTATATCCTATAGAATAATCACTTATCACACTTAATATTATTATGTAAAATGTTTTGAATAAAATGTAATGTCACATAATTATTATAGTAAATTATTACATTGTTCAATCAATATGCAGTTATTTAAAAATGACTACAAACTTTTATATATCGATGAAAATATATCAATAAAAAAGTTACTTCTTCACGAGTAATATAAATAAAAATAAGGTAATTATAAAGTAATTAAAGATTTTCACAATTGATATTATCTTAAAACTAAAATTTATTTGCATAATTAAAAAATTTTAAGAAATTATTAAAATAACTATGTACCTATATGCATTCATAATGATTAGGGATGGCAATTTAGCCCGACCCTATTTTGAGCCCGATTAACCCGACCCTAATTTTTAGGGCTTTTGGCCCGAATTTTCGGGTTTAGGGTCGGGTCAAGATTTAATTTTTTAGGCCCGAATAAATTTAGGGTCGGGTCGGGCTTGAAGTTGACCCGACCCGACCCGACCCGTTTAAAAAAAAAAAAAACCTAACACACGTTACACACACGCTGCACACGCACACATGAGCAATTGAGCATGACAATTGACACATCCTTCGCACATTCGCAAATCGCAATTTCCAAATTCCAATTTAACACACAACACATATGACCACCAGTTGACCACGCACGCACACAAACAGTTTTGCAGATCTAGAATTCCAGTTCCAGGCTTCTTCAATCTTCAGTGAACCGGCATTGTGACGATCCGCCGACCGCCGTCCTATCAGCCAGCATCGTGACGATCCGCCGCACGCCAGCCGCGACGTGAACCAGCCGTCCTGCCCAGTGCCCCCCAACGCCCAACGCACAGTCACACACGGTTTTAGTTTAGCTTTGGTAATTTTAATTTCATAAATATTTTATTAATGTTTTTCATTAAGCTTATAGTTGAAACTTGAATGACTTGAATCTACAATTTTAGCTAAATATATTCATGTTAATTAATTAATTATGTAGCTGCTGTACGCCTGTACTACATATAACTGATATATGGCTATAATATTTTAACTTCAAATTTATAAATTAACTTCAAATTTATAAGTTCAATCATATTTTAAGTCTATAAATTAATTGCAACTTGTTACTCATTTAATTTAGGTCATTATGTCAAATTCACGTGAGGATTCTCATGTTGGCGAAGAGAATAGAAATCATGGCATTCCTTTTGAAGGGGTCCAAGAAGTTGAAGGAGTTGAATAGGCATCCCATGGTGATGATGGGGTACAACAAAGTAGTAACAAAAAAGCGAGGTGTGCGAGAACCTTCTCATGTTTGGGGACACTTCATCAAGGTAACTATTAATGGTGAATTGAAGGCGAAATGTAATCATTGTCAAGCTAAGTTGGTAGCATCTGGTCATAATAGAACCTCACATCTGGATAGACATTTGAAAAAATCATGTAAGGCAAAGGGTGTTCCCTCAGTTTTTGATAGCTTACAAAAAACTCTTAGCGTGACGAGGAAAGATGATGGAACAAGTTGTATTGAGACGAGAGAATTTGATTCAATTGTTGCTCGGCAAAAGATAGCAACCTTGGTTGTAAAGCATGAGCTACCACTTAATTTTGTGGAATATGAGGCATTTAGAGATTTGATGTCTTATGCCAACCCTTTGGTGAAGAATTTGAGTTGAAACACTTTAAAGAGTGAGATTCTTAAATTGTATGAAGCTGAAAAGGCAAAAGTAATGGCTTTGTTGGAGAATAATGATAGTAGAGTGGCAATTACTACGTATATGTGACTCGAGTAATCAAAAGAAGGGGTATATGGTTGTTACGGGACATTTTGTGGACAAGTCTTGGCGGTTACAAAGTCGAATTCTAAGGTACTTTTCTTCTTAATTGATATTTATTTTAGATCAATTTATTTAATCTAAAATTTAGATTTTTGGTGATGAATAGGTTTATTTATTTGCATTATATTTACTTATTTCTAATTCAATTTAATTAATTCTAAAATTTAGCTTTTTTGGTAATGAATAGGTTTATATATTTGCCGGCTCCACATACCGCTGAATGTCTTTTTGAAGCATTTTTTAAATGTATGTTGGATTGGAATGTAGATAGAAGGATATCGGTTGTAACTTTAGATAATTGTTCCACCAATGATGCTATGGTTGATAGGTTGATGGGATTGATTCCGGTTGATTCTATGTTAATGGGTGGGGATTTTTTTCATATGAGGTGTGTGGCTCATATTTTAAACCTAATTGTGAAGGACGGGATGAAAGTGATTGAGGAGTGGATTAAAAAGATTAGGGATAGTGTGGCTTATTGGATGGTGAAGAGGGTAGAAACTTTTGAGATGGCTGCGCGGCAATTACAAGTTAAGTGTGAGAAAAAGTTGGCACTTGATTGTGTAACTAGATGGAATTCTACATATATTATGCTTGATGTTGCCGTAAAATATAGAACAGTTTTTTCTAGATTGCAGCAGCGCGACAAACACTACACCTCTTTGCCAACAGATGAGGATTGGGAGATGGCTGAAAAAATGTTATAATATTTGCTGCCGTTTTTCTAAATGACGGAGTTATTTTCAGGTACACAATATCCCACATCTAATCTTTTTTTTCCAATGGTATGTGAAATGAGGATTAATTTGGATCGATGGGAATTTTCTGATGTGCCTGTGATTAGAAAAATGGTTGGTCAAATGATTATGAAATTTGATAAATATTGGGCCCAAATTCATGGAATTTTGGTGATGGCGGTTATTCTTGATCCTAGATTTAAGATGCAATTGGTTAATTATTATTTTCCACAACTTTATGGTGAGGGTGCTGCAAATGAGATTCAAAGGATACGCAATTTAAGTAAAGATTTGGTTAAGTTTTATGAAGGTAAAAATGAAATGTGAGTGATGCGATTGTTGGTGAATCTTCTTCGGTCGATGTTCGTTTTAATTTTAATGTAGGAACTTGCAGTAAATTTTTTTGATATAGGTAAGTTTGAGGCATTTGCAAGCCAAAATAGTGAGACCATAGTATCGAAGTCCGACCTTGAGAGGTATTTAGAAGAGCCTTTAATCAAATCCACTTCGGACTTTGATATTTTGAATTGGTGGAAGGTGAACCAAAGCAAATACCCTATTTTGGCTCAAATGGCCAAGGATATTTTAGCCGTTCCCGTGACAACTGTTGCCTCTGAATCCGCGTTTAGCACTGGAGGTAGAGTCTTGACTCCACATCGGAGTAGACTTCATCCTACGACATTGGAAGCTCTTATGTGCACTCAACATTGGCTATGGGCAAACTCCAAAGGTATGAATACAAATAATGTACAAAATATTTAAATAATTGGTTTAGTAATAATTTTATAAACTTATATTATTTTCTCACTTTCTTTTTCTTTTTTTGTATAGGTAAAATTCTTGAAAGTGAAATTTTTAGGAGAGGAATTTGTGGATGAAGATGAAAGTCAAGTGTTGGAGTAATTCTTTTTGAAAAAGAATGTTTGGTTGTGGAATTGGAATTATGAGTTTCTATTTGCATAAGACTTTTTTTATGTTGGCCAGCCAGGAACTAATTTGTATGTTTTAGTTAGTTATCCGGCAAACCGAATTGGAATGCATGTTTGATTGCTGTCAAAAACCGGTTAACCGGTTAGCTAACCGGTAAACCGAATTTTCGGCTAGCTTTTCAAACCGTTAGGTTAGCTAACCGGTAAACCGAATTTTCTCGGGCTAGCATCGCTTTAAACCGTTAGTCGGTTAGCTAACGTAAACCAATTTTCTGAAGCATCGCTGCAGAAACCGGTTAAGATTAGCTAACCGAACCGAATTTTCTAAGCATCATCGCAAACCGGTTAGCCGGTTAGCAAACCGGTAAACCGAATGAGGGAGCGTGAGAAGCGTGCGTGATGTGGACTGGAGTAGGGTCGGGCTACGTTGGCCCGATTCGGGTCGGGTCGGGCCCGACCCTAACAATACAGTGTTAGGGCTTTTTTAGGGTCGGGTTTTGAATTTTTTTTGATCGGGTCGGGTCGGGTTTGGCCAAGCCCGAGCCCGACCCGACATTTTGCCAGCCCTATCATAATATAATAACTAAATAGATAAATTATTAAATGATATAAAATATATATTTATATTCACTATATTATATTATTCTTTTATAAAGGTTTCATTAAATAATCAAACTATTAAAAAAAACTTTGTTAAATAATTCTCTACCCTCTTTTCATGTCTTCATTTTTCTAGACAAACAACCAAACACCTTTTCAGCTTTTTTATTTCTAAGTAATGTTCTTCAAACAAGCTACCAAACATGTTTTCATTTTCACTAAAAACTAATCATTCTTATTATATAAAATAAATTCAAAAACACGATTTAAAAAACGATACCAAATGCACTCAAAGTTTCCCAATTGATCTCCACAAATTCTCCTTGTTGTAGCCTTTAATTTCTATCTTTGATTCCTTTTTTCTCTTGTTTCTTTTTGTTTTTTGTTTTTGATTGACGACCTCTCTTTTTTCTTTGTGTGTGTCCTCTTTTATACCTGAAAATCAGGGTAATTGAAAGTTTAGGGCGCGTATCTTTCAGATTAGAAAACTACATATCGCAATCTGTTAATTGCTTTGTTGCTATAATAATGGCTACAACATTTGCACTATTCCAGACTTGCTTTAATTTTTCTGCAGCCATGTTCTTTTGTTCTTTTTGCAAGCTTATTGCAACAATATCCTTTCTTTGAAATTGAGCTTCCAGTTACCTACAATTATGCATAAGATTTAAGCACACAATTATTTGAATTCAAACAAACTTTATTAAAATTAAACTAAATTGGATGTTGATGCAAACTATTAATAAAACACATCATTTGCTCTTTAAGTAATTTTAATTTAAGTTTAAAAGTGTCATGATAACTCACATTTCATAGAGTTATCACTCGTCATCTCATCTTTCCTCAATAACCTAAGTGTAATATCATCAGGAATTTGATATTCATTCCTCAATTCTTCATCTCTTTTTCTATTGTATCAAAGTTTAGTCAGTTCACGCCATATTCTTCATGTTCATCATTGCTAAATTATGTATTAAATTGATTACTAGCCTGCCTATGTACTTTGCTTTTTATTCTTTTAGAATCATTCTCTACTTCACCATAATTTAACTCTACCTCATTGTCTCCTCTATTTTCCCTATTACCGCTCATGCCCGATTAAACATCACTTAACCCATCTAATAAATTTCTACCCTTGTTTTGTGAATCACTGCACCGTGAATCATTACCACTCCTAAGTCTCATTGCTATCTAATACATAAACTAAAAAACCAAGCTTCTCATTCAATGTTGATACACTATACAATACAGAATACACCCATATCTTCATTGTTAGCATAGCAACACGACAACAATCTTTCATTATCAATATTACATTACCTTATTCATCACTGTTCACATACAAAACCAAGCTACAATCCCAAAAATCCAGCAATTTCTATGGTCACGAATGCAAAAACAAGCAAGTGGAACTCGAGGCAACTCACCAGTGTTCAAAGCAAGCTCAAACAGCTACTACAATGTGTAATTTTAAAAAAAAAGGCAGAAAGAAGAAAACCACATGATATTGAATCTACATCACCAAAAAATTAATATTAATAATACTACTATGCCCTGTTAGGAAATTGGTGGATGAAGAAGGAACACAACTAAAGTAAAATTGAGAAATAATGAGACAATAAAATCAAACGGGACACAAGAAATTACGTGGTTCAGCTTTTAGCCTACATCCACGGGCGAAGACAGAAGGAAAAATATTTTACTAGTGATATGAGGAATTACAAATATTGTGGTATTTTAGCTCACTACCCAAAACCCCAATACACCCAAAACTCTCAACTCACTAGACTCACAAATATTCTCTAAAATGAAGGAAAGAAACTAGGGGTGGGCATTTGGTTCGGTTCGGACTGAACCGAACCGAACCAAACCATATTATGGTAATTTGGTTCGGTTTGGTTCGGAGCAAAAAACCAAATGGTTCAAAAATTCTGAACCATTTGGTTTTTTATTTGGTTCGGTTCAAAACCGAACCAAATTACCGAACCAAATGGTTCAAGAAAAAATTAAAATAAAAATTAAAAAATAGTTCAGAATTTATCTTTTTTATTTTTGTTTATTAACTAATACATGATTATATATATATATATATATATTATAGCATACACTTTATTTTATTGTTGAATTTTATTATTTTAATTTATTATATTGGTTATTATTTATGAATTTCTATTTAAAAAGAGTATTCGTTGGCTATGAAACTGTAGAAGTTTGAAGTTTATTTTGTAATATGTAGTAGATTTTTTAGTTATTGTTAGATTTTATTTTATGATGCTTGTTATTTATGGATTGAAGTTTATTTTGTAGTATGTAGTAGATTTTTTAGTTATTGTTAGATTTTATTTTATGATGCTTGTTATTTATGGATGGAAGTTTATTTTGTAGTATGTAGTAGATTTTTTAATTATTGTTGGATTTTATTTTATGATGTTTATTATTTATGGATTTATAGACTAAGGATTATTGATTTATTATTGTAGTAATAGTGTATTACTGTTATATTATTTTTATTAAATAATAAATATATAGGTTGAAACCGAACCAAACCGAATCGAACTAAACTGAATCGGCTGACTGACCGAACCAACCAAACTAATTTGGTTCGGTTCTTTAGTTTATTGTCTATTTTTCATGTTTTCGAACTATTTGGTTAGCTGTTGCTTCGAGGTCTGAACCGAACCAAACCGCTAAGTGCCCACCCCTAAAAGAAACTGAAGATTTCGATGCAAAGAAATGAAAGAAATCGTGCCCTTTTATAGCCAAAATTTGGCTACTGTGCATTTAATTAATTAATTGTTATTATTATTTTATTCTTCTTCAATTTCGGCCCGGCACCCATTTTTCTTTCCTCTATGCCCATGCCATTTTTGTCATTCTTCCACTTGGAGATTAGATCGAACCAATCAATCTCCACACCATCCTTTCGTTCGCCATTATCATGTCGCCACGCTTCGCTAGGCCACAAGAGGATCTACCCAAATAAACTTGTCAAGATTAATCCTTGGTCAAAACATCCGCTAGTTCTCTCGTATGGATTTTCCGCAACCACACTCGCCTTCCACTACTTCTAACGGCGATACTGCACTATGTGCTTTGTCCTGAATGAAAGGTGGATTCCTTGCAATGTGCAAGGCACTGATCACACAAAACATGTGAATTTTCATTGTTTGTGCTCGAGCCTCCAATAACCTCTCAGTATCCAAATAGCTTCCTTGCAAGCTTGAATGCCATGTATTCTCGCTCATTGTAGATAAACCACAACGGTCTCATAGCTTTGAAACCCACCATACCGCTCCCGCAAGTGTAAACACATAACCAGTAGTGGATTTCCTTTTATCAATGTCTCCTGCAAAATCTGAATCCACGTAGCCTCTGACAGTAAACTCTGATCCTCCATAACATAATGCAACATCTGAGGTTCCTCTGATGTATCTGAAATCCTCTTGCCTATCCAATGCTCTCCACCAGGATTCGCCATGTATCGACTGACTGCTCCCACTGCTTGTGCAATGTCTGGTCTTGTACAAATCATAGCGAACATCAAACTTCCCACTGCTGATGCATATGGCACTCGAGACATCTCCTTCCTCTCTGCTTCAGTGCTAGGACACATACTTGAGGATAATTTGAAATTAACAGGAAGTGGGGTAGAAATTGACTTACAATCTTGCATGTTGAAGCGCCGCAAGATTTTCTTCAAGTAATTCTTCTGTGAAAGCCAAATCTTCCTGTTATTTCTGTCTCGGTGAATTTGCATCCCTAGAATCTTGTTTGCTGGTCCCAAGTCCTTCATTTCAAACTCCCTAGCCAATTGTGCCTTCAATTCTTGGACTCGATCTTTGTTGGGGCCTGCTACCAACATGTCATCCACATACAACAGTAAAATGATGAAATCATTATCTTCAAACCTCTTGTAATATGCACAATGGTCTGAACTGAGTCTGCTGTATCCAAGGCTCATGATGAAGGAATCAAATCTCTTATACCAACACCTTGGCGCCTGTTTAAGACCGTATAGAGATTTGTTCAACCTGCAAACCAAGTTCTCCTTTCCCTTTTCAGTAAAACCTTCTGGTTGGAGCATATAAATTTCTTCTTCAAGTTCTCCATGAAGAAATGCAGTTTTCACATCTAACTGCTCTAGATGTAAGTCAAATGTAGCACACATTGCCAAAACCATTCTGACTGTTGTGAGTCGAACCACCGGAGAAAATATTTCATTAAAGTCAATACCTTCTTTCTGAGCATATCCTTTCACCACCAATCTTGCACGATACCGCTCCACTTGGTCATTGCCATCACGCTTGATCTTGTAGACCCATTTGTTTCCAATGGCTTTTCTTCCACGTGGTAGTGGTACAAGTTCCCATGTCTTGTTCTTATGTAGAGCCTCAATTTCTTCCTGCATTGCTGTCATCCACAAAGCAACATCTGAGCTGTTTAAAGCTTCATGGAAAGTTGATGGCTCTCCATCCTCCGTTAGAAGACAGTATGCAACATTGATCTCTGTGACATAATCCGAGTGCCAAGTTGGCGGTCGTCTCTCACGAGTTGACCTTCGAACTTCTGGAGCCTCGACCGGTTCTTGTTCCTGCTCGTGCTCGCGCTCGTAAGAATCTGAATCTTCTGGATTCTTTTCCTCATAAACTGGTACAGTCTCTGACTTTTCTTTTGCAGTGCTATCATCCCCATCTCTCTTTTGCAGTTGATCTTCTACAAAGATAACATCTCTGCTGATGACGATCTTGTGGGCAGTGGGGTCCCACAGACGATACCCCTTAACTCCATCAGCATATCCCAAGAAGATACATCTTCTAGATTTTGGATCCAGCTTTGTTCTTTCTTGGGCATTGTACATCACGTACACAGGACACCCAAATGCATGTAGGTGAGAGTAATCTGCTGGCTTTCCTGTCCACATCTCCATTCTTTGTCTTCAAATTCTTGTGGATGGCTACCGATTTACTATATAACATGCGCTTTTCGCTTCACGAATGAATTGGGTAGAAGCCTCAACATAGCTCTTATTCTTTCCGTAAGAGTTCTGCTCATCCGCTCGCCACTCCATTTTGTTGAGGTGTACGCCACCGTGAATCGTCTTTGAATACCTTCGCTTAGCAAGAAACTCGCCGTCTGTATACTCTCCACCATTATCTCGCCCTCAAACACTTAATCTTTTCCTGATTCAAGTTCTACCCGTGCTTTGTATTCTTTAAACACTAGAAATACATCCGACTTTTCTTAATTGGATATACCCAACATCTCCTAGAATAATCATCAATGAAGTCACCATATACTTTGCACCTCCCATGGATATGTGGTGATTCCCAAACATCGAATGAACTAAGTCTAGAATGCATTTACTTCAGCAATGATCTACTAAATTTTAATCTACGCTTACTAGTAACACAATGCTCGAAAATGGTAAACTTACCGATTTGAGCTAAGCAATTTTCGGCTCAGAGAATCTTCAAACCTTGTTCGACATGTGCCCAAGTTTGAGATGCCACATCATCGTTGATTCTTCTCCATTTGACGCGACACACGATCAACTTCTGTAGTGTTTCTCCTTTAAGCATGAACAGTTAGACCGATCTTTTCTCGCCATCAATACAAGCACACCTCTAGTAATCTTCACGATCCCATTTTCAACATGAGTTTTACACCATAACTATCTATTTGTCCCAAAGACAATAGATTTTTCTTCGTGCCTTTGACATATCGTACTCCTCATCGAATTGTACTCATCAAACATTTTAATTTTGATAGTACCAATACCGATCTCCAAGGCATGATCATCACCCATATATACAAATCCTCCCAAGATAGTTCATGTGGAACCATTCTCCGAGAGGTCATATGCCGTAGCTCACGAGTCTATGAGCGGACATCGAGCCGTTTCGCAAACATTGTTGCCTCATTGCAGAGAATTTCGCCATCATCTGAGGTACTTGCTACACACCCCTGATCATTTGATGACACAGGATGATAGCCCACTCGTCTCTTCTGGTTACTCCAACATTCTTTCTTGACGTGCCTTTCTTGCCACAACAGTAGCATTTAACATTCTTCTTTACGGATTTTGATCTACCATGATTGTGGCTCCCACCGGAACCACGCCTCGTTGATCTCCCTCTCGTCACCGATAGTGCCTCCACTTGCTGCGAACTTGTTTGTCTGTCTTCCTTACTTTTTCGCCTGCTCTCCTCATTTAATACGGAGGCTGCAACATCATCAAAAACTAGACTGTCCGCAGGATTGTTGTTCGTCAGATTGATGATGAGTTGATCATACGAATCTGGTAGACTTTGAAGTAGAAGCTCCGCACGTTCATTTTCCTCTATATTATGACCCAACGTTGTGAGTTGTGAAAATAGAGTCTTCAAAGTGTTGATATGGTCAGTCACCGAAGTGGATTCCGCCATTCGAAGAGTATAGAGTCTCCTCTTTAAGAAGATTTTATTGTGCAGCGACTTAGCCTCGTACAATTTTGTGAGAGTATCCCAAATTTCCTTTGCTGTCCTTTTCTCCGCCACACTGGATAACACCCCATCTGCAAGTGCCAAGTGTAGATCAGCAATGGCGTTGCCGTCCATCTCGTTCCACTTGTCATCAGTTATCTCCATGGGTCTTTCTCCAATTGCTGCCAAGCAATTATTTTTCCTCAAAACTGCCCTCATTTTCATTTTCCACAACGAGAAATTATTCCCGTTGAATTTCTCAATTTCATATTTTGCTGCCATTTTGTTGATAAATACCACACACAAACTAGTGTACCACCTTGAATAGTTGTGAGTATGTGTGAGAATGTACACCAGGAAAGTTCCCAGGAAAGACTGGAGGGGTCACAATGGTCCCACTTAAAACCCAGACTCCTTAGGCTCTTATCGCCTTTGTGACAGAACTTTCCTAGACATGTACAAAACCACACAGTTGCTCTACTCACACCACTATCCCCTACTTTCCACCGCAGAATTCTTGGATCGCTACCACCGTTTCTCGTGAGCGATATGAATAATAGTAATATACATGAACAAAGGTCAGATACATGAATAGTCAGATATCGTGAATGACTTTCCTTGAACAGTTACTCCGACTCCAAAGAATACAACCAATAGCTCTGATACCACTGTTAGGAAATTGGTGGATGAAGAAGGAACACAACTAAAGTAAAATTGAGAAATAATGAGACAATAAAATCAAACGGGACACAAGAAATTACGTGGTTCAGCTTTTAGCCTACATCCACGGGCGAAGACAGAAGGAAAAATATTTTACTAGTGATATGAGGAATTACAAATATTGTGGTATTTTAGCTCACTACCCAAAACCCCAATACACCCAAAACTCTCAACTCACTAGACTCACAAATATTCTCTAAAATGAAGGAAAGAAACTGAAGATTTCGATGCAAAGAAATGAAAGAAATCGTGCCCTTTTATAGCCAAAATTTGGCTACTGTGCATTTAATTAATTAATTGTTATTATTATTTTATTCTTCTTCAATTTCGGCCCGGCACCCATTTTTCTTTCCTCTCCCATTTTTTTTTCGTTCAATTCAAAGAAGGAGGCGTTGCTTCATTCTTCAAAATGGGCGGGCACCACCTTCCAGAAGGTGGTGCCCACATGCCATTTTTGTCATGCCCGACAAAAAGAAAGGGCAAAGAAAGCTCACAGGGGTCGAAATCTGTGCCGGAGAAGATTTATGACAATTTCCTTTGACGATTTGATTTCTAGCTATAATGGCAACCATGTCGACCCAAGTTGGAGACTAAAGGAAAACCTAGGAGAGAATGAAAAGGGTGAAGCTAAAGCGTGAAAAGAAAAATCAAGACCGACTATTCAGATGGCAAGAGGTATGGCTCGTTTGTTTAAGCCAATGCACACGTGCTCTTCAATTTCCAATCAGAAGCATGGTGATTTTTTTTTTAATTACATGAGACTAATGCTCAGATTACAACTCATATTGTATGAGATTTACAACTAATATTTACAATCAGATAATTACTGGGACTAGTTTACATTAATTCTTAAATAGCACGCCCAGATTTTACCCTCTCTAATATTCGAGAGGTGTCTACTCCACTCACATTTCGAAAGGGAGAAGATTGCCTTCACTTAATAATTAAGGAAGGAAATAAACCCCTACATGCGTCGCGGGGGCTCAAACCGCTGCACTCACAGTTGTGAGTGTAGGGTTCTGGCCACTGGGCTAAGACCCAATGATTAAGCATGGTGATTTTTTATTTCAAAATTAAATCCACTCTATTTTGCTTCCTTTAGGCCAAAAGTACTTGTTATTAATTCCTCCACTTTTGGCCAAAGCACACGTTACATATAAATACACGTGAATATAATGCCTCGACTTTGAATTCACCTTATTTTCTTAATGTTTGGCGAAAGCACTGTGATAGTCACGATTAATTTCATTAGCTCTAGTTTATTAATTCCTTCATTTTCTAACTATTGTTTTAATTCACGATGAGAGTCAAATAATTCCTTTATTATTGTTTTAACTATAATTTATTAATTCCTTTATTAATTCACATTATTTTAATTCACTTAATTTTCTAACTCTATAATTCAATGCTAGCTTACACGGTTATTGTTTTCTATTGTTACTTTATTATTGTTCTCTTAGCACACCTCTATATTACATATTATAAATAATTTAAGTTTTCAACACCGATTGTACTTTCTAAGTGTTAAAAACTAGGGGACTGGTGTTTGGTTTTGAGGAAACTTTTGTATTTTTCCGTAATTAGTTTCCAACACCGATCATACATTCTCGGTATGAAAACTAGAGGCCTAGTGTTCGGATTGAATTTTTCCAGTAGCATCTAAGGATTCGGTCGACCCTAACCTACTCAGAACTATTGTCGTTGAACCGACCTCATAAGTACAACCTAGGGCCTTAGTTGGCAACCTAACTTACAAGTGCAACCTGAAGCTTATGTGGACGACCTGGTTTATACATTCTGCCAATTCAATCAGGATAATGTGGCCTATTGTTTAGGGGACTTGTATACCACTATCTACTCAACCACTCCTAATTGATAAATAACCGCAAGTAACTACCATTGAGCGTGTGAAAATCATGATAACCGCACCAAGTAACTACCATCGTGTTAAAATCATGGAAACGACCTACAACCAGAGGCCTATTTAAACTGAAAAG
This sequence comes from Citropsis articulata, assembly GCA_030449925.1. Taxonomy (NCBI): domain Eukaryota; kingdom Viridiplantae; phylum Streptophyta; class Magnoliopsida; order Sapindales; family Rutaceae; genus Citropsis; species Citropsis articulata. The sequence goes on along the minus strand of JASUUH010000137.1, from coordinate 4,010,306 downwards.
AGCATCAGGCGAAGGTAAGAAAATCAATAAAAAATTCTAAAAGTTACAAATTTTAAAGCCTTATCTCTTTCTACAAGATTTTCAACACCTCCACCAGAGAATTCCTTGATTTTATCTTATTCTCAATTCTTCCCTCTCATTTTTCTTTCCTTATACACAATTTTTCACTTGAGCATCGAAGGGTCTACACCGGAACTCCACCGGCGTATCCTAATCATGTTTTGTGGTTAGCAGATATAGAAAGTTGTGATCAAACTGACTTTGAGCTTGGATTCATGCTGTTTCTCCTCAAAGAAAACAAATTCAGCTGTTGAGGTCGCTTTTAGGCATCATCAATATTTGGAGCATCCTTTATTCCAAGCCTTGTTCAGTCAAGCTAAAAAAGAGTTTGATTTTGATTATAGAATGCATGGCATCACCATTCCTCAATCTTACTTCTGGTTTGAATAATAGTTCATGGTGATTAGTGTACTCACAGCTGATCGATCAAGTATATGTATAGCTAATTAATGTTTTATCAATGAGATTTTAACTGATTCTACTTGGCTTTTTGATAATCTACATTTAGTTTAACTAGATTTACATCTTTTTTTTTAGCTTAAATAATTAAGAGCAGACATCATGTGTACATCATCAATAGTCGATATGATTTTTGCTTTCTAAAATAATCTGTACGCTTTATTTTGATTTATAAATTTATGCTTAGAATATGATGGTTATAATCTAAGCAAATTTACATAAAATATATAGTGTAAGAAATGTGGTGCTAAATTTAAAAAGAAAAAAAAATTGAATTTTGGAACACCATTGATCAATATGAAAAAAACACAAATATGGCATCAGAGTTAACACAAGTAGTAGCTGCGTGATATCAAAAATGAATGTTTACTTTCTTTTATAGATTTTGAGTTTTTATCATTTGTCTTTCTAATTTTTATAATGAAAAATATTAAAGAAACAGATAATTGACAAGATATTGAAAAAATCATATATCAATACCAGTTTTTCCTATTTATAATTGAATAAATCAACACTAATTGATGATTACTTTTATCAAAATTTTATCTAATTATTTTATATGAATATATACCGTTGATGTTGAATTTTGGTCGGGTTGAATGGTGACCAAAAGCCTCGTTAACTCTTAAACGTGTTTGTAGTGATCACGGCTCAAAACCATAACTTCTCCACTCGAACCAATAGCCTCGACTACAAATCTCCTAATCAGATCACCTGCAATCACAATAATTGGTTAGAGAGCACTATAGTTTGTTTTGGGCGAAAATCCTCCAACGCTCAAGTTTATGGAAAAACTGGCGCCACAACGCTCGTGGTCTGATTATGGATGTTTTAAATTGAGATTTTAATCTAGCGAAAATATTATAATCTAAAAACAAAAGGGATTCTAAAATCAGAAAGGCAGAGTTTCCCCCTAGTTCTCAGTGTCTTAACTTGGTTTGAATCAACAAGGCCTTTTACAGACTAGTGAAAGTGCTGCATTCTCCTCCACTGTGGACTTTCATGGGTTGGTTCGACGGGTGGCCCAAATTACAAGTAAATGCGCTAGTTACAAGACAGTTAAAGGTTAACGTGGTAACAATCCTAACTTGGACGTCGTGTCCGACATTATTGGGATTTCCTACTACTCGACCTTTGATCAGGTCTTTGGACCAAGCTGCCTCCTGCTCTCCCCATGAGCTGTTTGACCACCTTAAACTGTTCAACCAGATTTCTATCTGCTCAAAGCATCATTTTCCAGAGGATCACCTTCAAATGATGAGGCAACCATCTAGTCGTATTACATATGGAATACATGCTTTTACCACCCAAACACATGTATCTTACAATCAGCTTGCATGCAAGTGGACAAGTGTGAACGTGCATGCATGCAAGCACTAATGGCCATAACTGTAGTGTTGTACTCAGTTTAGAACAGGAAATCCCTTATTAGGGATGGGCAAAACAAGCTGATTAATCAAAAATCGAACCGAACCGTTCGGTTGGTTCGGTTGGTTCGGTTTTTGTGCGGTTTTTTTACTTCTAAAAAATCGAATAACTAATATACTAAAAAAAGTAAAACTAACCGGTTCGGTTTTCGATTTTTTTAAAAAAATCGAAAAACCGAACCGATTATAAAAAAAACCGAATGCCTAATAACCAAACCCTAAATTCTAATTTCTAAATCTAAATGTAACAATCGCTTCTAGTTCTCTTGATTCTTCACTGGCCGCCGAACCCGTGACCTTCGTCCTTCAGCTTCAAGGTTAATCGTTCAAAACCCGAACCCGCTGCAATCGTTCAAGATTCTTTAAAGAATTAATCGTTCAAAACTTGAACCCGAACGGCCGAACCCGTGACCTTCAAGCTTCAGCCGCAGCATCGTCAGCCGTGTAATCTCATTCCTGATGCAATCTCGTCGTCGATGCTGGCCCACTGCAGTCTCGTCGTCACCGCTGCAAATCCTGCAATCTCATCGTCCCAGCTGCAATCTCGTTGTCGCCCCTGTCACCGCTGCTCCGCCTTCACAAATCTGGTTTGCCGCTGCTGCTGGCCGCCGCTACCACTTGCTGCAGCCGCTGTCACCTGCCGTGGGAAGATTGGTATTTGATTTCTGGAAGTTTATTAATTCATCTTTTTTTTTAAATGAAAATGATCAAGTTAGGATTGAAGGGTGCTTCCGCGATAACTTGTATTGTTTTGAACTTGTTCTGTTGTATTGAAGGGTGCTTCCGCCATAAGAAAGATTGGCTAATTCAGTTAAGATTAATTTTTTGGCTTGTTCTGAACGAAGCTAACAATGCAACAAATAGACAATGTACTTACAGTGGAAAATGCAGAACAACTCCTGTATTATGATAGATATTCTGGGAAACATTCACTAGTTAATAGCATATGCAAGGTCTTTGCAATTGAATAAATCAGTCACTGACCCCAGAAGGCAGAGACTAGAGACCATTGAGCATGCCACAAAATCTTTTAGGATATAATTCTACAACATTAAGAGGTTCGTGCCTAATAAGAAGAGACTGAAGTACTTTTTTCTTTTTTTTTTGTTCTTTAAAAGAAATTTCGGGGGGGGGGGGGTGAGTGGATTGTGTCAACTACCTTCACTTGTATTCATTTTCAATAATTAAAATAAATTTAATTTAAACCAACTTTAATATTGGCTTTAATAAATTTAATTTAAACCAACTTTTATTTTCTCCATCAATTAATTAATGCCATTTGGTTTTGAAACATTGAATAATTAAATTCTCAGAAGTTAAATTATTCATTAACTAGAATAATTAAATGCCAATTTTTTTTAATGTACATGTACATTGTACATGTTAAAAACTTAAAATATTATTTTTTTTTTTTACATTTGATTAAAGCAGCACACTCCATCACGAATGATTTTATCTTTTTTTGTTCTAATATGTCTATGTTATTGCATGTGTTTGTGTAGAATGGAAAATTATGATGAGGAGGAAGTGCAAGAGGTGGAGGTTGATGATGTGAAAAAAAGAAAAATACCTTTAAGATCAAATGTTTAGGCTCATTTTACCAAACTACCTTGTGGAAACAAAGGAAAATGTCATCATTGCCATAAAACCATTGCAGCTAATAGAGGAAATACCACTAATTTGAAGAATCATTTGGATAGATGTAAGTCATATGACGGTGTGAAGGTTGAAGGGGATCCGAAGCAACAAGTACTTTTCCGTCATGAGGGAAAAGATAAAGATGATGGAGTTGTTAAAGTTAGTAGTGGGTTTAGTCAAAGGCTTGTAGAATGGCACTTGTGAAGATGATTGTCAAGGATGAATTACCTTTTAGCTTTGTGGAGGCTGAAGGGTTTTTAGAGTTTATGCAAACTTGTTGTCCAAGATTTGATTTGCCATCGCGAAGAACAATTACAAGGGACATTCTTGAATTGTATCAGCATGAAAAAGGGTTGTTAAAAAGTGTTTTGGGTGCAAGCAAGCAGAGGGTGTGTATTACCACAGATACATGGATATCAATTCAAATGTCTAACTACATGGTCATTAATGCTCATTTTATTGATGCGGAGTGGGTGTTGTACAAAAGGGTTCTTAGTTTCACACCTATAGTTAATCATAAAGGAGATGGTATTGGGAAACTAATTGAAGCATGCTTGATTGATTAGGGAATTGAGATGTTGTTCACAATTACAGCGGACAATGCAAGTGCCAATAAAGTTGTAATAACTTATATGAAGAAGAAGTTAGCAAATTGGAGTGTGAATTCAATGGTTTTGAATGGTTTATATATGCATGTGAGGTGTTCAGCACACATAATAAATTTGATTGTGCAAGATGGGTTGGCGGAGGTGAATCATTCAATAGCTAGTATTCGCAATGCAGTAAAGTATGTTAGATCCTCTCCAGCAAGATTGCAAAAGTTTAAAACATGTGTTGATAGGGAGAAAATCTCATATGGAGAGCTTATGGTGTTGGATGTGCCTACTAGATGGAATTCAGCATATTTGATGTTGCACAAAGCAGTTGTGTTTCAAAAAGCATTTGATAGGATGAAGGAAGATGACGGACATTATGTTAATTGGTTTGTTGAGGATGAGGGTGAAAAGAAGAGGGAGGGGCCACCAAGCGATGACGATTGGGCAAATGCAAGAAGGTTAGTCAACTTTTTATCAGTTTTTTATTATGTGACCTTGAAATTTAGTAGCTCTCTTGATGTCACTTCCAATGATTACTTAAATGAAATGGCAAAAGTTCTAATTCATTTGAAGTCACTTGCTACTTCTAGCGATGTTGAGGAAAATGGTTGAAAAAATGGAGCAAAAGTTACTAAATATTGGGGTGATTCTTTTGATCAAGTTAACATGTTATTATTTGTAGCAAATGTACTTGATCCTAGATGTAAATTAGAGTTTGTTACATTTTGTTTAAGTAGCATGTATGAATCTAAGAAGGTTGAAGAATTGAAATCTAACATTAAGGAGTTGTTGATGAAGCTATATAATAGCTATATTGGTGGGAGTGATGTAAAGAGTAGTGGTGGTGTTTGTTTTGGTGATATCTATGATGGTAATGGTGGTAGTGGTGGTGGCGGTGCTAGTAGTAGTATAATGTCAATTGATCTTTTTTCATCTTTCAAAATGATGAAGCAAAGTTCAAATGATGACATTAGTTCGAAAAATGGTGTTGAAAAATACTTGACGGATGCTAATGAGAGTACTAGTAATGCCCATTTTGATATTTTGACTTGGAAGTTGAATGGGCATAGGTATCCGATTTTGTCTCAGATTGCCAAGGATATTTTGGCAATTCCAGTGTCTACTGTAGCTTCGGAATATGCATTTAGCACAGGAGGGCGTGTTCTTGATCCTTTTAGAAGTTCTTTAACTCATAAAACTGTTGAGTTATTGATTTGCACTCAAAATTGGCTTCGCTCAATTCTATTAGGAGAACGGATAATACAACCCGCCCATGAGGAAACGAAATTCTATGAAGTTATTGAAGTAGGTAATATGTTACTACTATATGTTGATATGTTGTTTTGGTTATATCACTCTTAACTAATCATTCTAAATTTTTATTTAATTTGTAAATGTAGAATTTGGTAGGCCAATAATAGCTCAACAAGAACAAGCAGCTGAGGATCAATTGGGATTTGGGAGTTAATTGATGTTTATTACTTTTGTAGTTTGTTAAAGTTTAAAAGATTTTTTACTTAATTGTTTTGATTTGAACTTATTATTTGAATATGTTATGTGCTCTTGAACATATTTTGATTTTTTATTTGTTAACTTTTTATGTTTGTGGTAGATTTATTAATTTAAGATTTTAAATTTAAAAAGGCCCAAAATAGGTCCAATAGGCCCATAATCGAAATAATCGAACCGAATCGAATCGAATTATTTCAATTAATCGAGTGTTTGATTATTTCAGTAATTTGATTAATCGCGATTATGATTTTAAAATAATCGTAATCGAACGATTATAAAAAATTTAGTAAAAAATCGAACCGAACAGAACCGCGCCCACCCCTACCCCTTATAAACAATAGCTAATATTTTGGCAACAGTGCAACTACTTACTATGAAAATATATATGTTACTAAAATGACGTTAAAGAGCTATATATAGCTACTCTATTTTTGTAAGAATCTACTCTTTAGATATATTATAATCAGTGGGGACCCAAAAAGTTTATCTAGGAGGGGCTTAGTATAATACAATTGAAAAAGAGTTTGGCTATTTTAGAACCACTATATGGTAGAGCACTCCTTACTACAAGATCAAAGTTTTAACATGTTTTTCACTAATTATCACTTTGAATGTGTGGTTATTATTCGTACTCAGCCTTAGACCAACTTGAAGATGGCCATGACCTTAACAAATTTTTTTTATCAAAAATAATAAGTGTGAAATTATTAATTTTTTACCAAAAATAATAAGTGCGAAATTATTAAACTTAATTGAATTAATGATTTTCAACACATTAACGACTATCGTTGACTTGTTTTCAGTTTTAAAAAAGTGACATACTATAATGAATTCATTGTCAACTTAATCAACAATTTGAAATTTTTTTATTTTCAAGCAATGACTTAAATGAATATAATTATTTGAGCAAACATAAAAAAACTTACCATAAATTAATAGTAAAAAATTTAGTTGATCAAATAACTCCAACTCACCTGAACCTATTTAATTCATATAAAAAAAACGTTGATAGTTTCTTCATTTCTGATATGAATGTGAGAAAGAGAATGTGCAAATTTTTTCTTGAAAGGTGTTGGTTGGCTAATGAATAAGTTAAAAATTAGTGACTTTTGACTTGATATTTTTGAAAATTTAAAACTAACGATGTACAATTATATCAATCAATTAAATTATGACTGTTGCACCACTTTCAATTCCAAAACACATATAACGAACTAAGAAATGACTCAAACACAAAACATTTTTGAAAGAAAAATTTGTAAATCTAGAAGGGGCTTTAAATTTTTAAATGGACCAAATATAATATGTTCAAATAAATTTTAAATTCTAAAAGGGGCTGAAATCCCTCTTAGGCCTATGCTAGGCCCATAATTATAATTAACAATATACTGAGAATTTATGTAAGTTTGAAGCCTAGCAACACTTGTTTGGAATTTTATTCTTGCCGATAATACTAAAAGAAACGTGCTTCAATTCCACATTTTGAGAAAAAGAGAAAAGAGATTCATATGGATTCGTATAGATTGAACTTTTTCATCTTTCCTTGTGATAATAGAATATCTCAGAGGTAGCCAATTTGCTACATTGGCATACAACTATTTTCTCCTTGTCAATTGCCAATTTATTCAGATTTTGCTCTTTCCACATGGCATCTGAACATATGACCCTATAATGATCAATTTTAGGATGTGGATGTGCATTTCAGATTTTTTCCACTTGCTTCACTCTGTTGTACTTTATGAGCACTTGGTGTAAGACACAAAGTTGAAACCTCTTTCTCCAATGATTGATCTGAATTAATGTTCTTGAAAATCAGATGGAATTCTTACACAAGATGGAGAAAATAGTAGCTCCAAAAATTTAGAAATTATAAAATTGACACCAAGGCGAAAAAAATTATTTAAGCTTTATTATTAGAAATTTATTTACATTACAGCAGTATAGATGGGATTGATTTGGAAAGAGCTGCATACAAAATTGAAGAGACTGCTTTTGATTGTCTCATAAATTAATATTTTCTTCAACTTGGGAGAAAATAATGACCAGTTAATGAATCAACAAGATGATCAACTGTGGTAAGAATGTAGAAGCCGCTGCCATTTTATGAACAATTCAAGGTTGAAGTTAAGCTGATGAAGTATTCTTCACTGCATGGAATTGTCAGACCGCCCATCGGATGATCAAATCCAAATTCTTCTTCAGCCATATTTAGGAGGTCTTGGAATAGAGGATGATTCAAATATGATATTGGAATTACAAACCTCTTTCTGTAGCCTTCTCCAACATAAATTGCAATGTGGCCTTTTGGCACATTATTTGTATTGCTAGCCAAAGCCATTCTGATCTTTGCTGATAAAGTTCTCTGAAGCTTTTGTTTAGCATGAGCTAGCCCCATCAATTGGATACCCATTTTAGCAATGAAAGAAAGAATGCTATTGATGAAGTAAAAGAAAAGTTTATTTGTTTTGAAATGGCATCTTCAATTAATAACAAATATTTATAGGCAGATATATGTGAAAACAAAAACAACCTTAACTGGATAGGAATGGGATAATGAGAGGTCGTTGAAGAATCTTGAGAAAAACATAACAGGTGAAAGAATTGGTTATGTTTCACATGGTATTGCCATGTCTATGGTTAAGCATTGTGCCCACCACTTAGAGAAACAAAAAAATAGGGATGCAATTTGTGTTTTTGCACGAGAGTATATATTTTCCTGTGTTAATTTGAACCAATTCTATGGCTCTATTTCAAATACATTTTAGTTTATTCATAGAAGCATTGAATTTAGCTGACTACGTGTTTTTTTTAATTTGTGGGCCTTTGTTTATTTTTGGGTGTCAACTAGCCAACCAGCCATTTCTTTGGGTCCCTACCATTTGCCTAAACTGATTTAATTTGTCTGAACTTGCATTTATTGGCTGCTTTAGATCAGCTAAAAATGATTCTTCAATCTCTAAAGTTTTTCATGACAAAGATGATATGGTTACACTCAGACAATCCATGTGTACATTGGTGATCAAGTTGGACTGTGATTAGCTCACTAAATATAACTAGTTATTACAGAAATCGCTCTTTCTTAAATCACATTTCCAATTCATTGAATTTAGAAACCAAGTATGTTCAGTGATTTGCAGTGAATAGTAAGCAATTTTTCATGAGAACATAGTATATATGCAAAACTGTGTGTGCAAACTTAGGTTTGGCACTATAGCTAATTGCTAATCCACTACCTTATAGGTCAATAGAGTTATTGGTCCCTTCACAATTCACATTGCATACATTTTCTTCTTGGTTTTCGAATGTCAAATACTCTCAATTTGAAACATGGAGTAGAGAAGAAGGGACAATTTCAGGAATTACATTTCTTTTGTGAGCAAATACTCGTTCACTGCAAAAGAGGATGATAAGTGATTTATATGATACGCCTAGATTGGACAAATCATTTATAAACTTTACATGGGTCCTATTTAGGATTGAGTTGTTATAATTTTTAAGTTACTGTTGTGGAAAAAAATCTATAATTATGAAACAAAAATTAATAGTATGTAGTAAAAATAATTTTTAGATAATAATTTAACAAAATTATTAAAGATATAATAGATTTTTCATTATATAAGTGAAAAAAAATTATATTAATATAATTTTCAAGTTACAGCAGCTACTGTTTACCAAACAGACCCTAACAAAACCGAATGCTGTACTTATTTGCTGAAAAAGTTTTCAAGTGCAGGCGTGGATGAGAAATAGAAGCTGCTGTGTCTTATGAATCTTGAACCCACCACTTTTACTGCTTGCAATGCAAGTGACTCTGGAAATGGCATCAGATTGAAAATCACTTGCTTGTGTATTGTAAATGATTTTGAAATTTGATAATGGTCACATGATATGTCCTTGCAACATAATTCCCTATCACTTAGGCATATACGAGTCAAAGGAATTAGTCTGACTGTGGGCTCTCAAAGACTTGAACCATTACTTGATTGAAATTAGAGATACTTTTTATCTATCATACATCTATCCTATCAAAATGTTTCTTGGTATGTCTGATTTTGTTGAGTCAAAAGCTGAAAAGCAGTCCACCATCTGCAATTCTTGCCTAGCACTACTACATATGTCTTTAGGGCATTGTGGGACCATTTGTTGCATAATTTAGATATCAATCAATGATGCAGCATTTTTTGTGATGGCCTTTGCTATTGATTTGCATCATCACTATAGCTTATTGCTGTTTCTAATTTTCTTCCATTAAGTGATATACCAAGATCGACTCATTTAACTGGACAAAAAATTGCCAAGTCTTTTATCAAAAACAGGGCATGTTAAATCTGATCAATCGGGGGCTTCAAAGTTGAAGCATACAAAAATTCTTTGTTGTATGCTTGCCAGGTTGGTTTTGGTGCTTTTGGTCAACATATCATAAATCCAAATTCAGTCTAAGTTCATATCACCATCACCACTTTCAGCAAAGCATCTTCACATGAGTAGATTATAACTTGTTTCGTTCCTTTCTGGTAGGGTCATAACGAACAGTACCAGTTGCGAGTAAAATGCAGGTACTTGGACAAAATGATAATCAATCTCATTAGCTCCTGGCAACATAATATTATTAGTCAACCATGGCTCTTGTGTCTTCAAAAACTACATCCACCGCATCATATCCATATCCTTCCACATTGAATATAAGCAACTTCGTCTCTTTAAAACTCACCCAAAACAACTACATGTTGGGGAAAACACAAATAAGTGGGCTTATTGAAAGCCAAGATATGGGTGGTTTCCTAGATGGAACATATCCCGAACCTGCAGAATTTGTCTTAAAATCAATCGTAGAAGCTGAAGCATCTACAACAAAACAAGAATATGTGTTGAATTCTAATTACATAATGTAGAGGAGATCGGATCGACTTCTTCGCGGATGGATTGTAGGGACCCTATCAGAGGAAGTCCTTGGACTTGCTGTGGGATTAGAAACATCAGCAGCAGTATAGAAAGCCTTATCAGAATACTTTGCTCGAAACACCAAAGATAGAGAGTTCTTTCTCATGCAAAAGATGCATCTGCACAGCAAGCAAAATTACAAAACTATCAATGACTACATCAGAGGCTTCAAAGAGATATGTGATGAACTTGATGCCATTGGCAAATCGATGGAAGATCAACAAAAGGTTTTTGGTCTTCTCAAAGGATTAGGTAAGGGTTATAGATCTTTTGTTACTTCTATGATGAAACCTCCAATACCTTCATATAATGACGTCATTCAATTACTTCAAAGTCATGAAAATATGAAGTCTTTTTATTGCTCTACAAGTGCTACTGATGAACACTCTACCTTTTTTGCTCAAAATAAAAACAATGGAAAACAATTTAGAAACAATAGGCAGGGGCAAGTTCCTTTTAACATGTAGGGACAAAATCCCCTTAACAAACAAGGGCAAAATTCCTTCAACTCAAAAGGAAGAGGCTTCCCTCAAGCAATACAAAAACCTTCGGAAGCACCACAAAGGAATAATCAGAATCCTTCTCAAAATGAGCAAGACAAAGATGATTTAACTTGTCAGATTTGTCTTAAGCCTCGACACTCTGCGTTTGAATGTTGGCACATATTCAAACAAGGCTATCAGCCTAATAATGCAGCACAAGCTCTTGCTGCTATGGCAATATCAGAAAATGAGACTAATGCATGGTTTCCTGATACAGGAGCAACTCAATATATGACTTCAGACAATGGTAAGTTAATTCATTGCCAACCATATCATGGATCAGATAAGATAATGGTAGGTAATGGACATAAATTGAAAATTACTCATATAGGAGATACTATTTTGCACACAGATAAAAACTCTGTCAAATTAAAAAATGTTTTAGTTGTTCCTGAGATTAAAAAGAACCTTCTCTCTGTAAGTCAATTAACCACTGATCTTCCTTACATGTTTGAATTCACTGCAAATGATTTTGTGATTAAGAACAGGGAAACACGGAAGGTGATCACAACAGGAACTAGGAATGGTGGCCTCTATAGTTTGGAACCAAATCAAAACATGACATTCTACTCATCAAGGTTTCAAGCAACTAGCGATACCACATGGCACCAGCGGCTCGGGCATCCACATATGAAAATAATTAGTTATTTAAAGCATAATAAGCTCATTTTTGTAAATGAGCATGACAGGGAAAATTTTTTATGTGAAAGTTGCCAATTAGCCAAAACTTGTAGACTCTCTTTTCTTAATATTGATGAACATTGTTCGGAACTTTTTGGGAAAATTCATTGTGACCTATGGGGTCCTGCTCCAGTTAAATCATTTCAGAATTTTAAATTTTATGTTATATTTGTTGATGAATTCACTCGGTTTACTTGGTTTTTTCCTTTACGGAAAAAATCTGATTTCCTTCATTGCTTTATTTCTTTTTATAAATTTTTGAAAAATCAGTTTGAGAAAAACATCAAAGTTTTTCAATCGGATGGAGGAGGTGAGTTTGGAAGCAAAGAATTTCAAGAATACCTTATAAATCATGGAATCAAGTCACAGAAATCATGCCCCGGAACACCGCAGCAAAACGGTGTTGCTGAGAGAAAACATAAGAACATCACTGAGCTTGGACTTACTATGTTGTTTCATGCTGGAGTTCCTAAACGCTTCTGGGTATAAGCATTTTCTACTGCAACATGGCTAATCAATAGGTTACCTTCAGCCATACTTACCATGAAAAGTCCTATTGAGAAGTTAACCGGTAAGAAACCTGACTACTCTTCTTAAAGAGTGTTTGGTTTTAGATGTTTTCCATGTCTTAGAAGAATAACTCAAAATAAATTTGATCCAAAATCTCTTCCTTGTGTGTTCCTTGGATATAGAGAATTTTATGAAGGTTATAGATGTTTCCACCCACCTACTGGAAAAGTGTATTTGTCAAGAGATGTGGTCTTTGATGAAAAGACTTTTCCTTTCATGAAGCCAGGTATACTTTATAGTAGTTGTGGTGAACACACAAATTTAACAAGTTTCAATGAATGGATTGCACAAACTTTTACTACTGCAGGAATTGGAAACAATTGTAACCAATCATCTCCTCGAACAAACATGGAAGTACCTACAATAGAAAATAGCCACAACGTAGCGGATATCAACCAAAATGAAAATACTGACCTTGATATCTCTACCACAAACAATGAAGGAAGTGGAGGCCAAGAATATAGAAATATAAACATGCTGGAGACCCCTCACGAGCTTGATCCAACTAGCAAAGATTCTGAGGCTACAGACACTTCAGCACCTCAACACCACTCTGATCAAGACACAATGGCTCCTGAACAAGAGACTGAAGTTTCCCATGAGCTTGATCTAACTAGCATTTTGCCTAACAAAGATTCAGAAGCTGTAAACATCTTAGCATCCCAACATAAAGCAGATCAAGACACGAGACAAAAACCTACTCTTGATTCCACTGTAAGTATACAACCATCTCACAACATGACAACACGTGGAAAAGCAGGTATATATAAACGCAGCACCAGGTATAGCCCTACTGAATTTGCATTACTTAGTTATAATGTGCCAACAGAGCCTAAAGGCATTAAAGATGCTTTACACCAGCCAGGATGGTTTCATGCTATGAAAGAGGAAATTTCTACCCTGCATCAAAATAAAACTTGGACATTAATTCCAAGATCTAATGACATGAATGCAATAGGCTGTAAGTGGGTATACAAAACAAAACTTAAAGCTGATGGCACTCTAGAAAGACTAAAAGCTAGGCTAGTGGCCAAAGGCTTTAATCAAATTCTAGGAATTGACTTCCTAGAAACATTTTCACCCGTTGTAAAACCTGCAACCATCAGGATAGTCTTATCAATTGCCCTATCCCATAATTGGGACATTCGGCAATTAGATGTCAAAAATGCATTCTTACATGGCAAGCTCTGATACTATGCGAGTAAAATGCAGGTACTTGGAAGAAAATGGAGTTGTATTATATATGGGAATGAATTTACAATGAGACATATTGGGGTCTTTATATAGTACAAATTATAGCCGTTCGAGAAATTAAAAAGCATTCTTAAAATATAATTGAATTGTCCACAATTGAGGAAATCGTGATTGCTATTGACAGAGGAAATCTCGGCTTTATTAGCTTGCAGTCAAGGCTGATGTTTTGGCTGATTTTCTTGATTCATTTCCTTGATTCGTGCTTTTTCTACAGCCTCACTCTTTCCTTTAACACCAGTATCCTCTGTGTGTGTTTGATAAAAAAACTTTTAAGTAAATTCATGTAGCTAGCTTAGTGACCTGGTCTAAAAAAATATGGATATATATCAAAACTGCATCTTGTGGGGGCAATACTATGTGATTTCTCATAAGATATGTCTTTAAATATACCCCATTGCAGCTATCACTTTACCACTTAGTTTCTCCAGTTGCTCATATATTGCTGGCCAGAGAGTTTTTCTGTGTGTGTACGTGTGTATGTACCTCTTCAACAGGAAGCCCACTCCAGTGAAAAATTTTTTTCTCACACTCAAATTTCTAACCATTTAGCATTTGTATTTGAAGCATCACAGTACAGAGAAGCAATGGGATTCCGTTTGCCAAAGATTGTTAGCGCGAAGAAGATTGTACAACGCATTCATCTATCTGCTGAGACCATTGATGTTCCAAAAGGTCACTTTGCAGTTTATGTAGAAGTAAATAAGAGTCAAAAGAGATTTGTCATTCCAATTTTATACTTGAAGAACCCTTCATTCCAGAACTTGCTAAGTTAAGCTGAAGAAGAATTCGGGTTTGATCAGCCAACGGGTGGTGTCACCATTCCCTGCAGTGAACAAGTCTTCATCAATCTCGCTTGCAGTTTGTAGGCTTTCATGAAAGATAATGAGAAAGATGTAAATGCGGCTATGCCAGAGAATATTTAGGCTAACACCATTTAACCCAATGACCTTTTTGCCCAGAAACTTGTTTTTTGTTCCAACCCCATGTAGATTCTTTTACTTCTGTAGAATTAATTAAATCAAATCATTCCTTCTAGATACACTTATGATTGTTCTTACTTTATAATCCATCTTTTATTGTGTTGATGCACAAGAAAATGCCACATAAAAACTTTGTAACATTCATCATAATGAAGGAAGAATTATCAGCCGTCCAGAAATTTAATATCAATAGTCCTCAGTTTATATCTTTCTTTCGCTTAGGTGTCACAAGCTCACCTAAAACAGAGGGGGCTCCTGTATTCCTTCTTTTATAATCATTAACGACAAAGCATGCGGTATTGTCCAGTTTATTTTGTGAATAAGCAGTCAATTGTAATATGTGATAACTTGCAGTCTCTATAGTCCCCTGTGGCAAGGATCCTAGATTATTGTTATTTGCTGAGCACATCTAAAATTAGGCTCTTCAAAACTCTTCTCATTTCTTTGCTGCAATAGTATCTCAGCAGTAGCATTTTCATACTTTATACTAGGTTAGTTTGGGCATGTGCCATAGCAGCACTTGAGACTCTAGAAGCATAAGTTGCCTTGCAACAAAATGCCTTTAGTAACTGCACACAAGCTGAAGTCAATGAGTTTATTTGGCTAACAACACAAATAACAAAGGTTGAGAAACATGGCTGAAATGGACTAATTGTATTATATTGCACAAGTAAGAAACAGTAATTATTCTGCCAAAATAAAGTCATTAATGCTCTGGCTAGCAGAAAGAAGTGTTTTTTGTCCAACAGTAGACTATTGGACCAAAATGAACCATGCTTATTTTAATTCCTCGGACAATAATATTATTTTGAAAGGGTTGTTGCCTTCTTGGCATGAATTCAGAATTATCTTAGTCAGGACACGGCTTATTAATTGGGGTTTTGTGAAGCCAATGTTATTATTTCTAGGAACAATATCATTTGACTAGTTGCGAAGTATATCGATATTGAACATGGTCAATCAATTAAACTATTGAAACTGGTCAATAAAATAAAGTCTTCAAAGCTTAAATGCCAAGATTCTGAACAACAAGCATCTACGCAGAACCTTGATAGAAAATTCCAATTGCATGATTTGATGTTATGCTTCCATTCAACACATCATCCCTTCAAATTCAGGCCTATGCTTGTTTGCTTCATAAGAGATAATAGCGGTAGCCACTATGTTTGTTTGATCAAATAAACTGCTGTACTAGTGGCACAACAACATGTTTTTTGCTTAAAAATTAGTATCAAGTGGATTCTTAAGTTTAGTCTCTATTAGTTAGAGCTTCGTCCAAATGGTCTGCCGGTTGTATCCAATGATATATAACCATCCAATCCGCTGTCCTTTGTTGTTTCATTTAAAGGTAGGCCATGATAAATTGCAAAGGATTATGTCCCAGTACAAGAGTAGTTGAAATATTATCATTACTTAGAAGGCAGAGCCATGTGATTCTTAATTGCTTCTGTCCGTAATCTGTCCCATTATTGTTGCTGTCCTTCACCAATCAAACCGAATCTAGATGACTACCAAGAGAAACTATGCTCTACATATATCATTTCGAGGTTGGCCACCATAGCCATATTCTCCAGCCTTTCTTAGTTTCACTTATACATTCATATTTTTCCACCAAATTCTTTAAGAAGACTAATCAATCATGGGTTTCCGCTTACCCGGCAGGATTCTAAATGCTAAGCAGACGCTTCGCCTTTCTCTTCAGGCTTCAGAGTCCAAAATTGTGCCCAAAGGACCCTTTGCTGTCTATGTTGGTGAAACTGAAAGAAAAAGATTTGTCGTTCAAATTTCATACTTGAAGCATCATACATTTCAGAATTTATTTGGTCAGGCTGAAGAAGAGTTTGGATTTGACCATCCTAATGGCGCTCGCACCATTCCATGCAGTGAAGAAGTATTCCTGGATCTCACAAGCAATTTGTAGACTTCAGGAAGTACTGTGTCAAAGTTGTGAAAAGGGCTAGCTCAGATTTGACTCCCTTAAATTAGACCAAAAATACAATTTGAGTGGTACAATGTATACACAGAAGATGACTATAGCATTTTTTGTAAAATCAGTTACTTGTAAACGAAGATAACGCGAAATCAATTTTATCTTATTGGAAATTTGTTGAATTCTTCTTTTTCATCAGTCTTGTTTCTGTCTTTTTTATTGTCCAGTTGCTAGATTAGTGACCCCTATACTGGAAATGTAATTGCAGCTGAAAAATTATTTGTAATGCCGGTTAATTGCTTTTCTCTTTTACCCTTATTAAATTGGTTAGAATAGTTAATATTAGGCGTTTGTATGTGAGTAAAACTTATCAATTTGTTTTAAATAAGTTACGTAGGCTATTAACTTTAATTAAAAAGGAATTTTCTTAAAACTCACATTTTCTTGCTTTATATTTTTTTAAAATATTTATTAATTACCAAAAGTATTTAAGAGGAAGCCATCTTTTTAAGAGGAAGTAAGTCTTTTATTTTCTACACCATTACAAATCTTATAAAAAAAAGAAAAAAACATAAGTCTTTGGAGAAGGAAAAGAAAGTTTTATAACTTCTTTGCTTAGTATTTGACCTAAGGTATTAAGTATTTGTTTGACTTATATGATTTATTTTTATTAATTATTTACCTTTAATTATTTGTAATATAATTTGGGTAATATATGTGTATGTGCATGCTGTGATGACATGAACAGTCTGCATTCTTTGCTTCAAATCATTTTATTTATTTATAATCACATGAATGCGTATACAAGTCATGAAACTAGACATCCTAAGCTTTCCATTGATAGGTTTTGTGTTGAAATCCTCTGATTAAGCAAAGTTTTATGATTTTTCAAATTTGGGTTACTGGTGTTGGAAAATTCTGATTATCAGCAGTAGTTCTCACTTTTGGAACTTTTTTCATAAGGTTACACATCTTTAAAAATTATGGCGATTTTGGTATCAATAGATCTAAGTCTCATATGATTGCATATTTAATTTTGTAACTTTACTCTTTATGATTAAATTATTAAAATTCATGCGGTTGTTATGTATTTGGAACTGCTTTCCGTAATTGCGTGTCAAATATGTGTCAGCTTTGGGCTAATTTATAAACATTACATGCCATGTTAGGATTTTATAATTTTCTCTGTCTTTAAAAACTGAGATCGAGATTTTTGGGAATGTAAAATAAAAGATATGAATGTTTGAAATTCTATCTTCAAATCTGGAATTTTCTGAATAGGTTAGATGATTTCGGAAATAAAATGCTTTTTGAAATAGTTTCAGGTGTCCAAAAATTATGAATTTTAATTATATTCTTTGTGAATGTGTCTTCTGTAATTAGAAAAAAGAAACAGATTATTTTGAGTACTAGAGAATATTTAATGAATTTCCTAATTGGTAAAGATCTGTTTTAATCAATGCTTGACAGTTTTGTTACTTTGGTAAAAGATCAATATTTTGACTTGATTTGCACTTGGGGCTATTTTTGTGAAATTTTGTAAGCAATGCTATGCATGTTCACGGTACCTTTGTAAATTTTAACGGTTTTTTGACATGCGTATAAGTTATAAAAAATCAGTATGTATAGGATACTCACGTTTAAGTCTAGAATATGTGTAAGTATTGAGCTAGTATAAATACCTGTGATTTAAAGATGATTGGGATTATATTTAAGGTTTAGAGATAATATTGATAAGGATATTTTTATGATGATTATAGGACGTGGGTGAGCTCGTTGGTTTGTTCTTGAGATATTGAGTTGATTGCTGCAGATTGAGGTAAGTAGATTCATGCATGATGTGCTTTATAATAAATGCAATTTATCTTATAAGAATTTTGTTTGAATAGAAATTTTTACAAAACTGATCTCTAAAGTATTTAAATGAAATTTGTAAAATAAAAACACTTTTAAATGTAAACTGATATTACATTTGAAAGTGTAATCTTGGTATAAGTAGATAAGCTATTGATATTACATTTAAAAGTATTTCTATTTTAAAAAATTCATTTAAATATTTTAGAGATCAATTTTGTAAAAATTTTCGTTTAAAAATAATTCTTATAACATAAATTGCATTTATTATAAAGCACATCATGCGTGAATCTACTTATCTCAATTCGCATCAATCAACTCAATACCTCAAGAACAACCCAACGAGCTCACCCACGTCCTATAATCATCGTAACAATATCCTTATCAATATTATCCCTAAATCTTAAACATAATCTCAATCATCCTTAATTCACATGTACTTGTACTAGCTCAATACTTACACATATTCTGGACATAAACATGAGTATCCTGCATACACTATTTTAGATAACCTATACGCATGTCGGAAAACCATGAAAATTTATAGAGGTATCGTGAACATGCGTAGCATTGCATAAAAAATTTCACAAAAAAAAGCACAAGTGAAAATCAAGTCACAATATTGATCTTTCACCAAAGTAACAAAACTGTCCAGCATTGACCAAAACAGACTTTCCCCACTTAGAAAATTCATAAAATATTCTCTAGTACTCAAAATAATCCGTTTCTTTTTATAATTACAATAGACACATTCAGAAAGCTTATAATTAAAATTCATAAGTTTGGGAACCTGAAACTATTTTAAAAGCATTATACTTCCGAGAATATTTAACCTGTCCAGAAAATTCCAGATTTCAAGACATAATTTGAAATATTCATGTCTTTTATTTTACATGCCCAAGAATCTTGATTCCAGTTTTTAAAGATAGAGGAAAGATTGAAATTTTATTATAAAATCCTAACATGGCATCTAATTTTCATAAATTAGCCCAAACGAGTACATGTTTCAACTTCTGCAATTGTGGAAAACAGTTTCTAGATCTGCAGCAGCCACATGTTATGATTTTTAATTATTTAAACATAATGATGAAAATTACGAAATTCAATCTACAATCATAAGAGAATAGATCTGTTGATACAAAAATCCCCATAATTTTTAAAGATGTGTAACCTTACGGAAAATTTTCTAGAAGTGAGAACTGCTGCTGAAAATCGGAATTTTCCAGCACCAGTAACCCAACTTCGAAAAATCATAACAATTTGCGTACTCAGAGGATTTCAACACAAAACCTATCAACGGAAAGCTTAGGATGTCTCGTTGCATGATATGTAAAAGTATTCATATGATTTTAAATAGAGAAAATGTTTTGAAGTAAAGAATGCAAGACTATTCATATCATCACAGTATTACAAACACACATATATTACCCAAATCATACTTCAAGTAATTAAAGGCAAACAATTAATAAAAGTAAATCATATAAGTCAAATAAATACTTAATACCTTAAGGCAAACACCAAGCAAAGAAGTTATAAAACTTTTTTTTCCTTCTCCAAAGACTTATGCTTCTTTTTTTTTTTTTTTAAGGTTTGTAATAGTGCATAAAATAAAAGATGGCTTCCTCTTAATTACTTTTGGTAATTAATAAATAATTTTAAAAAATAGAAAACAAGAAAACTTAAGTTTTAAGAAAATTCCTTTTTTAATTAAAGTTAATAAGGGTAAAAGAGGAAAATAAATATCAGGCGTCACATTACAACTTGTTTTGCAGAAGGAAAAAAGTTATAATTTATTCCTCGAATGTTTTGCATAATTTATGTGAAGAATTGGGTAGTGGATTTGAGGACTAAAATGAAAATGAGAAAGAGTTCTTCGGCCATAGTGCAGATCGCATTCAGTGGAGGGATCGATTTGTAAAATACTTTGCTGATGTGTAAAAGTCTGTTATGGCCGTTGCAAGTGTTTCTGAAAAAATTCCAGAAACCTTAGCATAAAAGGGGCTGATGAACAGCTACTGGGGTGTGAGTCATTCCTTTTCATTCTCTCATCCAAATTCTGTAATTCTTGCTTTGAATAAAAGCTTGTAATCTCCAGTGTACAGTGAGATCGAGGTGTGATTAGTTTGAGCAATAAAAGTGAGTGAGTTTTTCCTTCAAAACAATGTCGTTTTGTTCAAGCCATCAGTTGTTTTTGTGCTTCTGTTCTTGGCTTAATTTTTTCTCTGATTCTTGGTTTGTTTTTCCAATCTTTTTCTGGTAATTTTTCATAAAAATTAACAAGTGGTATCAGAGCCTTGTTGGTTCATAGCAATGTCCTTTCCGAAGCCTGAAATTGATAAGTTCACCAATGGTGGTTATTTCTCACTTTGGAAGCTAAAAATGAAAGCTCTTCTTGTGCATCAGGGCCTTGAATCTGCTCTGGAAGAAGATGATCCCGAGTCAGCATCATCATCAGTTCCTAATGAGAAGAAGAAACATATTCAAAATAGGGCTCATAGCACTCTCATTTTAAGTCTAAGTGACTCAATCTTGAGAGAGATTTCTGAAGAAAAGAGAGCTCTAGGCATCTGGAACAAGGTTGAAGCTCTGTGCATGAAGAAGTCTCTGGCTCACAGATTGTTCTTGAAGAAAAGGCTGTACACATTCTCAATGAGAGAAGGAGTCATAATTCAAGATCATATCGACACATTGAAGGAGTCTCAATTCAAGATCATATCGACACCTTTAATAAGATCATTCTAAATCTTGAAGGAGTTGAGAATGTGAAGATTGAAATACTAACAAGGCAACCCAAGAGGGGGGGTGAATTGGGATTTTAAAAAATAAGCAACTAAAATACAATGAAGTAATACTTAAACAATCAAATTCGAAATAAACAAATTAATTTGCAATAAAAGTAAAGAGATAGGGAAAGAGAGATCAAACACAACGATTTTTACGTGGTTCGGCTATCCCCGCCTACGTTCACGCCTCCAAGCACACCGGGCTTGAGGATTCCACTAAGCAAGCCACCAAGGCCTCAAATGCTTACAATTGACTTCCAAGGTGTCAATAAACCTTTACAACAAGAGATTATTCCCAATCTCTTAACCCAAGTGTATCCCAACACTTACAATCACTCAAACAAAAGATTACAAGTAATTTTTCTCTCACACAATCTTTAAGATTACAAATCAAAGCTCAATGTGTGAATAAGATGAAGCAAGAATGTGTTTAAAGCTCAATGAAGATTGTACAAACGTGTATTAGCTCAATGGTCGTGTTGTGATCAACCTTTGAAATGATTTAAATGAGCTTATTTATAGTTGGAGCCGAAAACTAGCCGTTATAGCCTTATTCTTCGTAAAGCGGATCGCATAACTGCTAATCTGCTTAGCCGTTCTATCAAAGTTACCGTTAAGCTGGATTTCAAATAAACGGTTGACCGTTAGTAGTTACCCTTTCGCCGTTAAAATCCAGAGACCTGCGCAACTAAAAACATCGATCCGTTCTTGCTAAACGGTCAAGGATTAGCAAATAATAACATACTGGAAATTATCGGTTAGCCGTTTACAATTTAACGGTTCGCCGGTAAATTCCAGAACCAAGCACAACACATTTGAGCTATCCTTTAACACTAAACGGTTAAGGATTAACAAAGTATGTCTCTCTGGAAATTAACGGTTAGCCGTTATTAGTTAACGGTTCGCCGGTTATTTCCAGTAGCCTTTAAAAACAAAAGCTTAACCTTTAACACTAAACGGTTAAGGTTTACAAAGTACGTCTTCTCTGGAAATTAACGGTTAGCCGTTATTAGTTAACGGTTCGCCGGTTATTTCCAGTAGCCTTTAAAAACAAGAAAATCTTTAACGGTTAAGGCTTAAGACAATAACCTGTCTCTGCATATTATCGGTTAACCGTTAATATTAACGGTTCACCGATTATTTCCAGAATTGCACATTTTTGCTGAGTTTTTCCAGTTTCTTAAAAACTTGTAAATACTCATAGAAAAATTCTTGCTTTTAAGAAATTATTTGATATTATGAAAACTCCAACAAATTTATCAAAATGTTTGTTATCATCAAAATCAATAAAATAAACATTTACAAGTTAACAATCTCCCCCTTTTTGATGATGACAAACTTTGCTTTTGCTCCCCCTTACTATATGCTCCCCCTACCAATATGACTCAAAACAATTTTGGCATTATAGCAGGTTTGCAAAGACAAGTTTAAAAACTCTCTTTGTTATTAACAAAACAAGTACTAAAACTGCCCAAAAACAAGTGCGAAATCTGCACAAAACAACTGCAGAATCTGCAGTGCAAAAGCTGCAAAATCTCTCCCCCTTCATCATCAAAAACAAAACGTAAGAAAAAGAAGCACGTGAGAAATAGTATAGGAAAAAATTTCGGCAGAGTTTCCCTTGAAAGATGGCAAAATCCCAAAAATACAATCATGAGAACACTCCCAAAACTTAACAAATACACTCCCAAAAAGATCAAATCAAGCAATGCCAATCCACAACATCTCTAATCACACAACATCTCCAAATTGTTTCAAATCATACAACCAGAAAACAAATAGAGAGAAAAATAACATCCATAGCAAATATCATGGTATAATCAAAATATCAATCCACAATATCAACAATAACAGTAAATGCACGATAAAGTAAACACAATATCATGGTATAATAAAAAAATTAAATGTATGTGCGAAACTACAAAGAAAATAGAAAACGGGGAGGGTCACAGAAGCAGAGGATCACAAGGATGAAGGCAGAGGTCGTGTAGAAGTCAGGCGAGCAGTAGGCGAGGTGCCAAGCAGAGGTCACAAGAGGGCCGCAGTATGCCGCTGTGGTCATATCCAAAATACCCGTAATCCGTCGGCAAAGAATGATCTCACATCGATGATCAATGCTCGCCTCGAAATGTCTCAGACCGATCGACCGCTACCGATCGTGAGTAATAGCGCCCATACGATCAAGAATCACCGCGCCGAATTGGGCGAACATCGAACTACCGCAATATCGATCGAGCCGAGTACGATGGCCGAGAGGCGTAAGGTCGCCATAGGCGGAGGCGGCTTAGAACCGGAGGAGGCACGGAGCGCGGATATCCAGATCCATCTCACGTGGTCAGAATCGGGGGATCGACGCGAGGAACATCCCGACGACGAAGGTGGAGGCCGAGCTCCAAGTCAAGTCGAAGTTCGACGGGAGTGTAGATGTCAAGCATCCGATCATCCTCGTGAGCAATCAAGCGTGTCCCGATTCTGGCGTTAGAGGTCTCGAGCCACGCCTGCTCCTCCTAGTGAACCCACATCGCTCATAGCATCCCTACCAACTTTTGGGCCCTTGTACAATCAGATTCCCTAATCGCACTCTAAGTGCCGCAAAATCTTGGTAATCGACTACCATAGGGAAGCAAACGGTGAGAAACACCCGAGTGGTCAACATGTGGCGACAATGATATAACCAAGGTTAACATCCCGCCCACTAAGAAGACTATCTAGTAACCCGACATCTAAACGAAGTTACCTCATCCGTGACCTTTCCTAGGTGTAACAATGTGTCAAGAATGGAATGGAGAATGGACCTGAAAAGGAGTAGAGATGAAAGTGAAGACTACAAATGTCATCACCAAATCCCTACGACGATGACGTATGTTACGGACTTCACGGTGGACAAACTCAAGAAAAGATAGGATTTTCGAGAAGTATAAAAAGAATAACCCTCATCCTAATACCAAGTACGATGTTGTTCAAAACTCTACATCAAAATCAATAGAACACCGCCAACAACAAGAATAATTCTATCTAGACGAAGGCGCATAATCCATATTAGAATAAAAGACTGAACTAGATTCGGATAAACTTTATCATCAAGGAATAAAACGGATTCCTGTGGTCTAAGCATGTTAGTCACAATCCTATCACATACAATCAAACCTTAAAATCATCTACATCCGCAAAATAAGAATCAAGAACCCGACGACCCATAAACGGGTCTCAAAGCGTCTGAGCAATGGATGTAGGAAATGAAGCCTTCAAATTCAGAGGCTTCCTGGTGGTATGGGGTTGACACGAGGTGTATGTTCTTCTCCGAGGTCTCGAGATGATTCACCCATTGACGGAGAGGAGAATGCGTTCGAGGATTGATTTGAGAGTAAACGAAGTGTTTATGGAGTTCAGAGAGAGGAGGAAGAAAGATCGAGGTTCAATTTGGCAAGAAAAGCAAAAAGACGGATCAAATCGAGCAAAACCACCGATCGCCTCTGTGGTTTCGATTTGGGAATTTTGATTTTGGGCTAGATCCAAGATTTGAATCGGTATAATCACTCTAAAGATGATTTGGAAGAGTTCTATCGGAGTGATTTGGGTCGAAAATGGAGAAAATAAGAAAGCATGAGATGAAAAGCCCGGTTCGTGAAAATGGCGAAAATGGTGAGAGGCTAAGAAGACAAGAGAAAACCCGTGACCGCTTTATATTTTAAGAAACGGCAGCCGCTTTCTATAAACGGTGAGGGGTTAATTTCCGAGCTTGAATAAGTAAAAGGTTAACGCTATGGTAAACGGTGAAGGGCAAGTAAGGAGCTCATCGATTTTAAACGGTTTGCCATCGTTAAACGCCAACGGTGAGAGGGTAACCTTCACGATACTGCTTTTAAACGGTTTACCGTTAACACCAAACGGTGAGGGGTAACGAGCAATCAAAAATCCTAGTTTCGGAAATAAACGGTGAGCCGCTTATAAGAAAACGGTTATCCGCTTATTTCATTTGTTGTTTCGACACTTGATTCAATATCCGGCCATCATAGATAACACATTAAGATCATGACTTTGATCTAAAAATGCTCTAAAGGCCATTTTAATGCAAAATTCATGAACAAATATGTGTTTAAAACAATTAATCCATGCAAAACATACATACACATTACTAGTACATCATACTCAAGCATTTCAAGAATATTTAAGCATCATATCATAAAACAAGTTATTGAATAGACTCAATAGCATATCTAGAAATGCTAATGTGAAAATTTCATCATCCCAAGTTCATGTCGAAATTTTGAAAATTGTTCTTCACAAAGGGGTTTTGTAAAAATATCGGCAAGTTGTTTTTCCGTAGAAATAAACTTCAATGCAATATCACCCTTTGAACATAATCTCTCAAGAAATGATGCCTAATTTCTATATGCTTGGTTCTAGAGTGCTGAATGGGATTCTTTGAAAGATTTATAGCACTTGTATTATCACACTTAATAGGAATTTTATCAAGCGTAATGCCGTAATCTCTAAGTGTTTGTTTCATCCAGTGCTTGTGCACAACAACTCCCTGCAGCTATATATTCAGCCTCGGTAGTTGAAAGTGCCACCGAATTTTGTTTCTTGCTAAACCATGAAACAAGTGAGTGACCTAGTATATGGCAAGTTCCACTAGTGCTTTTCCTATCAACTTTATAGCCCCAAAATCCGCATCCGAAAAACATGTTAAATCTATATGAGTTCCTCTAGATACCAAAGACCAAGATCTATGGTTCCACCCAAATAACGAAAAATTCTTTTAACAAAGAAGCAAATGGGATTCCTTGGGACATGATTGAAATCTTGCACACAAACATACAC
This sequence comes from Citropsis articulata, assembly GCA_030449925.1. NCBI lineage: Eukaryota > Viridiplantae > Streptophyta > Magnoliopsida > Sapindales > Rutaceae > Citropsis > Citropsis articulata. The sequence continues at coordinate 3,984,255 of JASUUH010000137.1, read as the reverse complement.
TAAACATGATATCGGGTCTACTTATGTTAAAGTAAAGAGCCAATCATACCGATATTTTTAATGTCAACTTCTTTACCTTTTTCATCTTTGTCAAGCTTTGATCACAGCTCATTGGAGTGCTTTTAGTATTTGACTCATCAATTCCAAACCTCTTGAGCAAATCTTTTACATACTTAGCTTGATTGATGAAGATTCCTTATTGTTTTGCTTGATTTGAAGTCCAAGGAAATACTTCAATTCTCCCATCATGCTCATCTCAAATTCCTTACTCATACAAGATGAAAATCCTTGCACAAGGACTCATTAGTAGAACCAAAATAATATCATCAACATAAATTTGAACAACAAGTATATCTTGATTTTTATTCTTAACAAAAGAGTGGTATCCGCTTTACCCATTGAAAACCGTTATCCAACAAGAAATTTCTAAGCCTATCATACCAAGCTCTAGGTGCTTGTTTTAAACCATACAAAGCTTTAGACAACTTATACACATGATTTGGAAATTTTTCATTTTCAAAACCGGAGGTTGTTTTACATAAACTTCCTCCATAATATAACCATTTAGAAAAGCACTTTTAACATCCATTTGAAATAAAACAAAATCTTTATGACATGCATATGCTAACAACATTCTAATGGATTCTAATCTTGGTGCAAATGTTTCATCAAAATCACTTCTTCGTTGTATCCTCGAGCCACTAATCTAGCTTTATTCCTTACAACCACACGGATTCATCCATCTTATTCCTAAATACCCATTTAGTACCTATGATGGATTGATGTTCGGTTTAGAACTAATTCCACATTATTTCTCTCAAATTGATTCAACCTCTGCATTGCCATAATCCAAGATTCATCATTTTCCGCATCCGCAAAAAGATTTTGGTTCAATTTGAGAAATAAATGCAGCATGCTCACAAGTGTTTCTAAGTGATGATCTAGTAGTAATGCCTAGATGGATCTCCAAAATGGCATCCTTAGGGTGAGAAGAACATACCTCCACCCTTGGGAGTGTTTGCATCGCACCTTCTTGTTGCTCCATATTTCTTTGCTCTTCTTGATCATCCTCTTGATTTTCTTGTAGTGCATTCTCTTGATTATCCTTTGATGATTCTTCTTGTAACTCCATCCGCATCATCATTAACAACCCTTTCTCCGCAGAGGAGGTTAGACTCATCAAAAGAAACATGCATAGACTCTTCTACAACCAAGGTTCTTTTGTTATAGACTCTATAAGCTTTGCTAGAGCTTGAATACCCAAGAAAAATACCAATATCGGATTTTGAATCAAATTTACCAAGATTGTCTTTTGTGTTCAAAATAAAACATTTACAACCAAAGACTTTGAAATATCCAATATTGGGTTTTCTATTTTTCCAAAGCTCATAGGGAGTCTTATCAAGAATAGATCTAATCAACAACCGATTTAAAACATAACAAGCGGTGTTGACGGCTTCGGCCCAAAAATACTTAGGTAAACCATTTTCATTCAACATGGTCCTAGCCATTTCTTGAATAGATCTATTCTTTCTCTCAACAACTCCATTTTGTTGTGGAGTTCTAGGTGATGAAAATTGATGCTCTATGCCTAAGTCATTGCAAAAAGATTCAAATGCATAATTTTCAAATTCTCTACCATGATCACTTCTAATGCAAGAAATAGAATAACCTTTTAATTTTGAACCTTTTACAAAAGATTTTAATAGCATCAAAGGCATCATCCTTATTAGCTAAGAACAATACCCATGTGAATCTAGAATAATCATCCACAATTACAAAAGCATAATACTTGCCATTTAGGCTAGCATATATAGATGGTCCAAACAAATCCATGTGAAGTAGTTGAAGAGGTTTTGAAGTAGAAATATGATTTTTGTTTTGAAAGAGGTTTTGATTTGTTTTCCAAATTGACAAGCTTCACAAATTTTATCCTTTTGAAAATTGATTTTGGAAGTCCTTTAACTAAATCATTGAAATTTTGAAATCAAATCCATATTTGCATGACCTAGTCTTCTATGCCATAACCAACTATCATCATATAATGCTGAAAACATTTGTCATGAATGGATGCAACATCTATGTCAATGGTATAAACATTACCACATCTATTTCCAATAAACAAGATCTTTCCATCACATGCATCTTCAATAGTACATCTTGACTTATCAAACACTACTTTATAACCTTTGTCACACAATTGACTAATACTAATCAAGTTGTGTTTCAGATTTTCAACCAAACATACATTTTCAATCAAGGTTGATGAAACTTTACCGACATTTCCGATTCCAAGAATCCTCCTTTCAATTATCTCCAAAGGAAACATCCCACTGCTGAGTTTTGTAAAACTTGAAAACCATGCATAGTTTCCAGTCATGTGTCTTGAACATCCACTATCCAAGAACCATTTATTCTTCTTCTTCTTTAACCCCTGCAGAAAAGATCTCAAGTTTTAGGTACCCAAACCTTTTTGGGTCCTTGAGTGTTAGCAATGGTTCCTTTTGGAACCCAAATACATTTCATACCATAATATGCATTTCTTTTACTATGCATCTATTTTCATATGGCCATCTTGATTACAATAATGACAAACAACTTGATTATTAGAGATGTGCTCTTCACAAAGTAGTTCTTGTAATATTTTTGTTTCAAATTTGGCTTATAGCCAAGTCCTCCTTTATCAAACACACACTTTTGTGAATTAAGCAAGTTATCCAACATCTTTTGACCATTTGTAAATTTTAGCACAATTTCATTTAGATCATTACTCTTCTTTTTAAGTAATTCATTTTCATTTTTCAATTCATTTACATGTGATTCTAAATGCTCATGTGAAGTACTAGAATTTTCAAATAACTCAATCTTATCATGCAATGTCTTATTTTCTAATTCAAGACATGTAATCTTAGCACTAAATGAATCATTTTCATTTTTAAGCTCTACCATCTTCTTTTTAAGGCAAACATTCTTTTTACCCATTTTCATCAATTCATCATGCAATTCTCTAAAAGCATCATGTAACTCATCATAAGTAGGAAGATCACTTACCTCATCTAATTCATCATTTGATTCATCCCCAATTTCCATAAGAGCTAGATTTGTCATTTCTTGATGCTCTTCATCATCACTTGTTTCTTCATCGCTATCGTCCCACGTGGCCATCATTACTTTCTTCTTAAATTTGTTGAGAAGAGGGCATTCAGATCTTATATGGCCGGGTTTCTTGCACTCATAGCATTTGATTGCTTCCTTTTTCTCCTTTTGATTTTTGAAGTCTCTAAACTTCCTTCGTTCACCGGTTTTCTTGAAGAATTTTCTGAATCTTCTTGCTAGCATCGCCAACTCCTCATCATCCGGTTCACTCTCTCCATTACTCTCATACTTTGTAGCCTTTAGAGCAATACTCTTTTTCTTCTCCTCAATTCCTTTTTCGGCTGCCAAATCTTCCTCATAAGAAATAAGTGAACCGATTAGATCATCAATAGGTAAGACATTTAAATCTTTAGCTTCCTCAATGGCAGTCCTTTTTTGTCTCCATTCCTTAGGAAGTGATCTAATGATTTTCTTAACTTTCTCACTATTTGAGAATGTTTTTCCTAGGGCTCCTAGAGTGTTCACTATGTCCGTAAATCTAGTGTACATAGAATATACACTCTCATTTTGTTCCATTTGAAACAATTCATATTGCCGAGTGTACCTACTAATTTTAGACTCTTTCACTTGATTAGTGCCTTCATAAACAACTTCAAGTTTGTGCCAAATTTCATAAGCACTTTCACAACTAGACACTCTATGAAATTCTTTCTTGTCTAATGCACAAAATAAGGCATTCATGGCTTTGGAATTTAGAAGCTTTCTCTTTTCCAATTCATTCCATTCCGTGAAGGTTTTGGAATGTCTTCCAAAATTTCATTTTTTGGTCAAAGGCATAATAGGACCATCACAAACAACTTCCCAAATTTCGTAATCTAGGGCTTTGCGTAAATTCTCATCTGGTTTTCCAATATGGGTAGTCATTTCCATCAAAGAATGGTGGTCTAGTTGTGGATTGTCCTTCCCAAGGTTGAGTCACTTTGAGTTGCCATGGATCTTTTACTCTGAGCGGTTAAGTCTTAACAGAGAACCAAGCTCGTGCAATTGAAATACTAACAAGGCAACCCAGAGAGGGGGTGAATTGGGATTTTAAAAAATAAGCAACTAAAATACAATGAAGTAATACTTAAACAATCAAATAAGAAATAAAAAAATTAATTTGCAATAAAAGTAAAGAGATAGTGAAAGAGAGATCAAACACAATGATTTTTACGTGGTTGACTATCGCCTCGTCCACGCCTCCAAGCACAGGGCTTGAGGATTCCACTAAGCAAACCACCAAGGCCTCAAATGCTTACAATTGACTTCTAAGGTGTCAATAAACCTTTACAACAAGAGATTATTCCCAATCTCTTGAGTGTATCCCAACACTTACAATCACTCAAACAAAAGATTACAAGTAATTTTTCTCTCACACAATCTTTAAGATTACAAATCAAAGCTCAATGTGTGAATAAGATGAAGCAAGAATGTGTTTAAAGCTCAATGAAGATTGTACAAACGTGTATTAGCTCAATGGTCGTGTTGTGATCAACCTTTGAAATGATTTAAATGAGCTTATTTATAGTTGGAGCCGAAAACTAGCCGTTATAGCCTTATTCTTCAGAAAACGGATCGCCGTTAACCGTTAACGGTTAGCCGTTTGTCTTTGGTCTTCTGAATAAAATTAAAATAAACGGTTGACCGTTAGTAGTTACCCTTTCGCCGTTAAAATCCAGAGACTGTACAACTAAAAACATCGATCCGTTCTTGCTAAACGGTCAAGGATTAGCAAATAATAACATACTAGAAATTATCGGTTAGCCGTTTAAAATTTAACGGTTCGCCGGTAAATTCCAGAACCAAGCACAACACATTTGAGCTATCCTTTAACACTAAACGGTTAAGGATTAACAAAGTATGTCTCTCTGGAAATTAACGGTTAGCCGTTATTAGTTAACAGTTGCGGTTATTTCCGATAGCCTTTAAAACAAAAGCTTAACCTTTAACACTAAGCGGTTAAGGTTTACAAAATCGTCTTCTGCGAAATTAACGGTTGGCGTTATTAGTTAACGATTGATTATTTCCGATGTACCTTTAAAAACAAGAAAATATTTAACGGTTAAGGCTTAAGAAAATAACCTGTCTCTGCAAATTATCGGTTAACCGATAATATTAACGGTTCACCGATAATTTCAGTGCACATTTTCTTTGAGTTTTCGAGTTCTTAAAAACTTGTAAATACTCATAGAAAAATTCTTGCTTTTAAGAAATTATTTGATATTATGAAAACTCCAACAAATTTATCAAAATGTTTGTTATCATCAAAATCAATAAAATAAACATTTACAAGTTAGCAAAGATAAATGATGAAGACAAAGCCTTCTTTCTGTTGAGTTCACTGCCAATGCCTTATGAAGGTTTTGTTGATACAATGTTGTATGGCAGAACATCTTTAACCTTGGAAGATGTTAAAGCATCTTTGAGTTCTAAGGAAATTTATAAGAATGAGCATGAGGAAAGCAATGGTGAGGGATTGGTTGCCAGAAAAGAGAAGAAGAAAGACTAGAGAAACAAGAATCAAGAAAATGGGCAAGGAAAGAATCAAGAGAATGCAGACAAGAAAAAGAAGAAAATGAAGTGTTTCTATTGTAGAAAAGAAGGGCATTACATCAGAGATTATGCAGAAAAGAAGAAAAAGGAAAGCCAAGAAAGATCAGGGATGCAGCTGTAGCCTCAGATGACTCCACTGATGAAGGTTATCAGAGTGCTGATTTGCTGATAGCTTCAAAAGGCTATTTGGAAGGTCAGTGGGTGTTAGATTCTGGGTGCTCTTTTCATATATGTCCCAATAGGTCACTTTATCATGAATATCAATCTGTTGATGGGGGTAGAGTTTTCATGGGAAACAACAATGGGTGTAAAATTGTTAAGATTAGATCTGTCAAAATTAAGATGTTTGATGGAGTCATTAGAACTCTACATGGGGTTAGACATGCTCCTGAGTTAAAGAGAAACCTTATCTCTTTAGGCATGTTAGATAACTCTGAGTACTCATATAATTCTGATAATGGAGGGTTAATAGTGACTAAAGAGGGCTCTGTAGTGATGAAATGTGAAAAGAAAAATGGGCTGTATGTGCTGATTGGCTCTTCTATTCCTACTAATGCTGTAATGACAGCAGAATCTTATGTAGATAAGACTAAACTTTGGCATCTCAAGCTTGGCCATATCAGTATGAAAGGGCTACAAGAACTAGAAAAACAAGGGCTACTTTGTGCGGACAAGATAGGTAGTCTTGATTTATGTGAGAATTGTGTTTTTGGTAAGGCACATAGAGCTAAGTTTCCTAAAGGGATGCATAAGTCTAAGTGTGTCTTAGAATATGTGCATACTGACTTATGGGGACCAGCTCAAGTTCCATCATTATCAGGGGGCAGGTATTTCATGACCTTAATAGATGATTATTCCAGAAAGATGTGGCTCTATATTCTGAAAACTAAAGATCAGGTTGTGGAGAAGTTTAAAGCCTGGAAAGCATTGGTAGAAAATCAAAGTGAGAAGAAGCTAAAGGCCTTAAGAATAGACAATGGCCTGGAGTTTTGTAACAAGGAGTTTGAGACTTTTATCAAAAGCATGGCATCTTGAGACACAAGACAATCAGATTTACCCCCCCAGCAGAATGGCTTAGCTGAGAGGATGAATAGGACTATAGTAGACAAAACCAGATGCATGCTCATAAACTCAAAACTTCCAAAATGTTTCTGGGCAGAAGCAGTAAGTGCAGCCTGTTATCTGGTGAATAGAAGCCCATCAGCAGCTATTGACTCCAAGACACCAGAAGAGGTATGGTCTGGGAGACCACCTAAGTATGAAAATCTTAGGATTTTTGGGTGCCCTGCCTATGTACACATCAATCAAGGAAAGCCAAATGCTAGGGCCTTGAAGGGAATCTTTGTAGGTTACCCTGATGGAGTCAAAAGGGTACAGGGTTTGGTGTGGAGAATAAAAGAAATGCATTATCAGCAGAGATGTGGTGTTTCATGAGGCTGCACTACTCAGAGGAAATACAGTAGATGATACTGGAATGAATGGTGATAATTAACAGACTGCTAATGTACCAATACTTAAGGTGGAGTTTTTAGGCCATAAAGTAAAAGTATCTGACAATGAGAATGGGGCCCCTACTGAAGCACAAGACACTGAGTCACCAGCATTGCAGCAATCTGATCTACAAAATTACCAGTTTGCAAGAGATAGGATGAGAAGACAAACCAGAGCTCCAGAAAGATTTGGCTATGCTGACCTGATTGCTTTTGCATTAGTAAGTGCTGATGAGATTGCAATTGAGGAACCTGGAAGCTACTTAGAAGTCATTAATGGTAAGGATTATGATAGATGGCTGAGAGCCATGCAAGAAGAGATGGATTCCCTTCAGAGAAATAAAACCTGGACACTTGTGCCAAATCCAGAAAACAGAAAGCTAATCAGCTGCAAATGGATCTTTAAGAAGAAGGAAGGTATTCCAGGTGTTGAGCCCTCTAGGTACAAAGTAAGACTTGTGGCTAGAGGATACACACAAAGAGAAAGCATAGATTTCACTGAAATTTTCTCTCCTGTTGTCAAACACAGTTCTATAAGAATCATCTTAGCTATGGTGTCTTTGCTGGATATGGAACTGGAATAAATGGATGTTAAAACAGTCTTCCTTCATGGAAATCTTGAAGAAAAGTTACTGATGAGGCAACCTGAAGGTTTTGAGCTCAAGGGGAAAGAAGATTATGTTTGTTTGTTGCATAAGTCATTATATGGACTCAAACAATCCCCTAGACAGTGGTATAGGAGATTTGATGAGTTCATGCTGAGTAATGGCTATCACGGAAGCAAGTATGATAATTGTGTTTATTTTGGTGGCTCAAATCAAGGTGGAGCTATATACTTGCTTCTGTATGTGGATGATATGCTAATTGCAAGCAAACACAAATATGAGATAGATAAATTGAAGAATCTGCTGAAAGGTGAATTTGAAATGAAGGATCTAGGGAGTGCCAAAAGGATCCTTGGCATGGAGATATTCAGAAACAAGGCTGCTGGAACTTTGTTCCTTAGCCAAGAAAAATACATCAAGAAGGTTTTAGAAAGGTTTAATATGCACAGTAGCAAACCTGTTCTAACACCTCTTGGTTCTCAGTTCAAGTTGGCAGCAGCTCAACTCACAGAAGCTGAATAGGCTCAAATGGATGGGATACCATATGCTCAGGCTGTAGGAAGCCTGATGTATGCAATGGTCTGCACCAGACCAGCTATAGCCTATTCCGTGAGTGTGGTTAGCAGGTTTCTCAGTTGTTCAAGTAAGACTCATTGGAGTGCTGTTAAGTGGATTATGAGGTATCTCAAGGGTTCTTCTATATGTGGTCTGCTATATGGGAAGTCAAGGAGTGATATAAGTGAAATAGTAGGGTATGTGGACTCTGACTTTGCTGGTGATTTAGACAAGAGGAAGTCCATCTCATGGTACATGCTTATGTTAAACATGTGCATTATAAGCTGGAAAGCATCCTTGCAGCCAGTAGTAGCTTTATCGACAACTGAGGCTGAATTTGTTGCAGCTACAGATGCAGTGAAAGAGGCTATGTGGCTTAAAGGAATTCTCAATGAACTTTGGTTGAATCAGAAAACAGTTCAAGTTTTCTGTAACAATCAAAGTGCTCTGCATTTGATTAGGAATCCAGTTTATCATGAGAGGACTAAGCATATAGATGTAAAGCTGCAGTTCATTAGAGAGGAAGCTGCGAAAGGAACTGTAGCAGTGTCTAAAATACATATAGATATGAATCTAGCAGATGCACTTACCAAAGTGCTTCCCACTGCAAAATTTGAGTTCTGTGTGAACTTAATGGGCATGTTGCCCAACTCAAACTGAATTAACAAGTGAATTACAGATTGTTGAAGGTTTTTTAGATGTTGCTTTGATGACTGTTCAAACTGAATCTGATCTGCAAGGTAGAGTATGTGAAGAATTGGGTAGTGGATTTGAGGACTAAAATGAAAACGAGAGAGAGTTTTTGGGCCATAGTGTAGATCGCATTCAGTAGAGGGATCGATTTGTAAAATACTTTGCTGATGTGTAAAAGTCTGTTATGGCCGTTGCAAGTGTTTCTGGAAAAATTCCAGAAACCTTAGCATAAAAGGGGCTGATGAACAACCTCTGGTGTGTGAGTCATTCCTTTTCATTCTCTCATCCAAATTCTGTAATTCTTGCTTTGAATAAAAGCTTGTAATCTCCAGTGCAAAGTGAGATCGAGGTGTGATTAGTTTGAGCAATAAAAGTGAGTGAGTTTTTCCTTCAAAACAGTGTCGTTTTGTTTAAGCCATCAATTGTTTTTGTGCTTCTGTTCTTGGCTTAATTTTTTCTCTGATTCTTGGTTTGTTTTTCGAATCTTTTTCTGGTAATTTTTCACAAAAATTAACAATTTAAATAGTTTAACTTGATTAGCCAAAGGAGTAGAAACTTGGATATTAAAGTTTAGATTAGCTTAATGCTGACTCAACGTCAACGACATGGACCAATCACACATAACTATTTGAAAGTTGACTTAGGTACCAAGAGATTCCTATTTTAGTTTATGTGGAGGCATTGAGATTATCAAAGAATTCTTTGCATGATCTCAAAATGGCAGGAGTCAAACGCAGTTATGCAGGTTTTCAAAACGCGGATACCTTTATGATATAGTCTCATGTTTAGTCTTGAAATTCCTTACCTTTGAATTGGTTGTGTTGTGTGATTATACAGACATGGTCTATTTAAAATAACGATATTAGACAATGAAATGAAGATTTTTATTTGTCTTTTGGGTATACACAACAGTATTGAAGAAAAATATTGAATGCTATCTTCAAGTTAGGCTCGGGTTGAGCAAACATTGTCATAGGAGCCGATTTAATTTGACTTTCCCCACGCTTGGCAGTGCCTTAGACACAGCCAACGGTTTACTGAAAAAATTATTAGCAATTGGATCTTATGTGCATCTCCACCGGTTAACAGTTCATCCATATGGTCTGTTTGGTATCTATCGAAATTGGCAACTGATGATACAATGATATTATTTATCAACTAGCCATTGTTATTTCTTTTCATGGTAGGCCAGAATGAGTTTCAGTGAGTGATATCACAATACCAAAGCCTGCCGAAACCTTATAATTAGTTGGGAAGCAGAACCATGTGGCTCTTCCTTAATCAGACCCCATATGTAGTTCTGTATTTTCAACATTCATACCAATTCAGCTTATTAGCCATAAAAGTTTTGCTCTCTATATATAATGGCTTAGGGATTAGCCATCAATTGCCAAAGTTTTGCTTTCTCAAGTTTCATATATCAATATCTTTTCACCAAATAATTCGAAAGACTTAAGTCATGGGTTTCCGCTTGCTTAAAATTGCTAGTAATAAGAACACAGAAAAGTGCTCTCAAGCGACACTTGTGCCCAAAGGTCACTTTGTTGTTTATGTTGGAGAAACCACAAAGAAGAGATTTGTGCTTCCAATCTCCTACTTGAAGCATCCTTCATTTCAGAATTTGCTGAGTCAGGCTGAAGAAGAGCTCGGGTTTGATCATCCTATGGGTGGTCTCACGATCCCATGCGGCGAGGAAGTGTTCATGGATCTCATTAGCAGCTTGTAGACCTCAGGAAACATGATTTGGAAGATCTGGAAATGCTAAGCCAGATGAGACTAACTCTTTTGCAACATTGACTCGATACCAATTTGGAATAGAAAAGGATACATTGAGATTGTTTGCCGCAATCCATGTAAACTTTGCTTCATTTATGTATACATGATATGAAATTCGATTTTATATATGTTATCATTTTAATAAAATGTCAATTTAATGATTATTTCCTCCACTACTCCACTTTATCCATCATTAATTAGTTCACTCTTCCTAATCATATTACCGTGATAATGAAAACATCATATAATTTGTTATTGATATTCTTCCCAATTAAGGAAAATCTCATCACTGACCTGATGCTGCTTGAGGAGTAACTGTAATACCCCAATTCTCCTAAGGGTTTTAGTGATCTTTTTATCCTAGTATAAATAAAATAATATGCCTTTCCTATTATAAGAGAGAGAGGGAGAGAGAGATCCATTGAGGAAAAAAAAAACAACAGAAAAAAAAAAAGAGAGAGATGGAGAGAAAACTGAGAAAAGAAAAGAAAAAGCAAAGAAGAAAGTGTTTTTCTTCTCAGTTCAGCCATAGGCAAACACATGGGATCAAGTTGTGTTGTTTGAATTGGATGTTGTTGGGAGAAGTTTTGGAGGTAAGTTTTAATTCTTGGTTTTCTTTATTAATTTTTTATGGAGAAGCATGATTAGATATTTGCAATAGAAGTAGAAACCTAAGATTTTACAGAAAATATGCTGATAGTGCATTATTACGAAAATCATAGTAATTTTTACAAATTGATTTTTACTCTGATTTTTGGATATATTAAACTAGATATCGTCTAAAATGTTTTGAAACTTGTTTCAAGTTAATCGGATAAGATTTCAATTAATTATGATTTTTCAAACGTAAGTCTGAAAATCTGGAAATTTCTGATTTTAGTGAATAACATGAATTACGAAATTATTTTTACCATAGCTAGACTTCTTCAAAAATTATGAAATTTGGATCAGTAAATTTTATATATGTCTAGTGTGATTCTGTAAATATTCATGATTTTATGATAAAACAATAAATTTTTTTGTATTTTTAAAGCAAATATGTTCAAAATAAAAAACTGTTTGACAGTATTGATGATGTCTGAAACGTAAATTATTTTCAATAGTTTTTGAAGGAATTAAGTTATGAAATTTTTATGAATGAATTTTCAATATGTCAGAATATGGTCTGTAAAATTTGAGAGTTTTCCAATAAAAGAATAATTTATTAAAAATCAGAGAACATGGACTGTTCTGTTTTGAGGGCCGAATATTGAGGACATTTGAGGTTAAGTTTAGAAGTTGTTTAAAATTAGATATTTGAGGACATTAGAGTTTATAGACTTGATTATATCTTATGAGAATTTTATTGATGATTTTTGGTCGATGATATTAGTACGCATTTATTACATAATAATACCAAAAGATAAGTAAACTAAACTTCAAAACGAATCACAATAAACAATATGTATATATTTGACTATTTGAAAAGCCCATTTTTGATATATATATATATATGGATTTATATGTTTCTACCCATGTATTTATGTGATGTGTTGTTATGTGTTGAGCGTGATTATGTACATGGACATATGTATGTGTGAAATTTCATTGGCATAAGTATGAAAATGCATTAAGTTTTCTATGAATGAGAAAGTGTATTTTAACAAATAGAATTTCTGTTTTATGAGATTTTGCATTAGAGGCCACATTTTGAAGTTGTGTGAGGGCCACCTCTTGAGACTGTGCAGGGTGTTGTGAAAAATTTTATTATCTTTCATAATGTGAATCTGAGATAGAATAGTAATGTGGTCGAGCCATGAGGATTGTTATAAATTGAAAAGGCTAATTTAAATTTAAAATTAATATTAATCCTAACCTAGTAGAGCAATTTGAGTTTTTAAGAGAAATTAAACTAATTAAACTATGAAAACAATTAAAGTAAAGGAAAATTTAATAAGATAAAAATCACCAAGTTTTCAGAATCCATCACTATTCAACTAGCAATTATTTAATTATTAATTAATCCCCAATTTTAGAGTGACAACTCAAATCAATTTATGTCATCTCATAAATATAACAATTAAGTCCAAATAAAATTAATCTTGTATAGGTTCTTTTTCTGCTTAATAATATAATATCTAAGCATCTCATGAAAACATATTAAATAACAAAGAATCAAAGTTTTACTAAGTACTCTGTACAAATAATTTAATGAAAGACACAAAATTAAAGATAATCATATATAAACTTTATAGACCCAAACATAGATTTAATCAAATATTAATCCTAACAATTAGTAATGCATAACAGAATTGATAAAAGATTTGATAATATCCAACTAATCATGTGAAACAAAAACCATAATCATCAAAGAATATATATAGAGAATTAATTAAATAAAAAAATAATTATTTTATTAAATATGATTTTATTCTTAATTTTAGTATAAAAAAATTAGTTAGATAAATTGAAAACAATAAAAAAATTAAAACCTGACATGGGAAACTGAACTGTTGCTGCTGCTATCGCTCCTCTTCAAAGGCGAGTACTCCCTCTGGCGGCTGCCTCTTTCTAAAGCCAAAGTTTGGCTTATAAAATGTTGTTGACCGACCTATTTCATCCAGAGGCTAAAAGGCTTGGCTTTCTAAGCTTTGATTTGGTCTTGCACGTCCTCTCCATGCACATGCTAACAATCGGCCCACTTATGCAAAGCCCAATCAAGCTTCATTTAATCCTCATGTGTTAAGCCACTTTTAAAGCTAACATCACTTTCTCTTCTTTGTCCGCATGTGGATGATGAATGAATTTGTTGAGTTCGGTTTCCTTGGCTTGAATTAACATGCATATATGCATAATTGCTTCTAAAATATAATTAATTAATGCTTCCAAAATTGAGCTCCTTTATGTCCTTTTTTATCCATAATCTACAATTTATTCCCTATTCAACAAAATAATTTAATTAATTAAAAATAACAAATAAAAATAACTAGCAATTATATAATTAAGGGTAAAATATGTATATAAATTATGTTCATAATAGGGGCCACCTCTCAAGGGTCAATGTGCCGGGAAGTGTTACACATGGTGCAAAGTGTCACGTGCAACGCAAAGTGTCACATTGCAGGACATGTATTTTATGGAAAAAAAAATGTGAAAGTTTGAAAGCTACAAAAAGAGATTTTGATGAATTTGTTTTACAGTATTTTCAAAAGATCCTGGCATATCATCCATTTGCATTATGTGTAATATGTATGTATTTTGATATAAGAAAAACTTATTTGCTTATTGCGTTTTGCACTCATTATAGTTTATTGTGATTCAGTTTCCAGAAGTCATGATTAGTTCATGGTGAGTAAGAAGATGGATTTGAATTGAGGATGGTAGATGGTTTGGCTAAATTATTAAATTATTCCCTGACTTTTCTATTTGAGGTTTGAATTATTATTGGTTGTAAATAGTTATTTAAATTCATAGGTAAGTTGTGGTCAGATTTGCCCTCAAAATTTGGATTGGGGTATTACAATAACTCTAGTTATTAATCTTATTAGTATTATCCAGATAAATTAACAATCCGATATAGGGTCCATTTTCCACGGCACTGAGGCCGTTGAAGATTATAAAAATCTCTGTAGGACATGCTTCTTGGGCCTGTCTTACAAGTTGCTGCATTTAGAGAAGGCAGGTGATATATTTCTAACAAATATCTTAGCTGCACAGTATAGAGTTGCTTTGTATTAACACCTTTAACTTATTTGTTGAAATCACCGGATTTCATGGGGTCTGATTTGTTTTAACTGTCCATTTTCCTAGAGATTTTCTTTTAAATATCTTCAAATTGAATTGGTTCATCGGTACTTTGTTCATTGACAAAGGAAAGGACATGATTATTTGATACACAATGCCATATTATCAATAAATCCATTGTGAATTCTAGAGGAAGACAAGAAAACAAGATAATTCATTAGTCGATGTACTAGGCAAGTATCAGGTCTATTTGGGCAACATTTGATACGTGACGATCATTTAACCCGGTATAAAGTTGGAATATTCTGCTTGTTCCAGATCATGGGTCTTCCAAAAATGGTTGTTCACCACTCAAACTAGATGCTGTTGTAATAACACTCAATGCAGTAGTGGCATGCTGTTTAACGAGGTGGGTGATGACTGAAACCGACAAAGTAGGGAATGCTTCAGCTGAACGTCACGATGGCTTGTCTAGCAAGCTATTTCATTGTACATCATAAACTATGGCATGTTTCAGCTGAACTTCAAATTTCTCAATAATGTCTTAATCTATCAATTAGCTATTGTGAGGCTAAGAAGATAAGATGTCAACATCCACAATTCTTTATGATTTGGATGTGGTCCCTTTGTAGCTCATATTGTCCCATATGAGGAAGAGTATTATGTCTGCAATTAGATAAATTTTCCATGAAAATTTTATTATGAGTTGAAAGACAAAACCATGTGATCCCTCATGACTTATGAGCTAATGTCTCCGCGTCCAAACCGCCTCTTCACTCTCACACCACATATCAGAAGACTTCCTGCAGATCCCTTCATCTATATAAACGTATAATTGGGTTCACAACTCACAAGCATCCAAGTCTCTACTTAAAAATCTCAAGCACTAAAATCCCTTTCATTTTTCAAGTTCTTAAATCCATTTTTTTTTCTCGTTTTATCAAATCAACATGGGTTTCCGTTTGCCTGGTATTGTTCAAGCTAAGAAAATTCTTCGACAGTCTTCATTTAACGCTAGCCAATCAGCTATGACAGCAACAGAAGTCCCCAAAGGCTACCTTGCAGTTTATGTGGGAGAAAATGAGATGAAAAGATTCATGATTCCAGTATCATATTTGAACCAATCTTCATTCCAAGACTTGTTGAGTCAAGCTGAAGAAGAATTTGGATTTCATCATCCAATGGGTGGCCTCACAATTCCTTGCAGAGAAGCCATCTTCATTGATCTCGTTTCTCGCTTAAATGACAATGAGAGAGGACATTAACAGTGATCAGTGAGCACTATTTTGTAGATTAGAAAAATCTTAATATCTTGTACAAAATTTTATTATACTTTTTCTTCCTTGAGAAGAGGAAATGAAATTATCGTTATAATTTGGAAGATGGATTCTGTTTTAATTTATATTATTCTTTAAAAAATTTAGTAGTATATGTTAGGAAATTGAATTTCCTCCCAAGATCATTTCAAGCAATTTGTCAGGTAACAAATTACCAAGAAAAGTTAAATAGCAAATATACCAAATTCTGTCTGATTTACGTAAAAGCTCTAAATCAGGAGAAAGCAATGATAACGGTCGTTGTCGAGACATTGGCGAAAAATATTCTTATATGAAAATTATTACAATCATATTTTCAGAAATAATTTTCTCTCACCCAAGTCTCAGATACACCCAAAATACTAAAACTTGCTAATACTCAATGCTTCACTTGGATTAGATTTCAAAACTCTATAGAATTTTGAATGCTTCTCTCTGGGATGATAAAAAATGGAGGGTCACCTCCTATTTATAGGCAAAAAGCTTGCCTAAGAGCCCTCAAGTTTGATCAAATTTGGTGGCTTACCCACCAAATTTGATCAACAAATTTGGTCATGTTCAACTATGGCTGCTCCCATGGTTCAAGAATGGAGGCTAAGGCCTCTACTTTGACAGTATAGCATCAGTGAATGATGGGCATCCCATTCATCTTAGTCTATCGGCTAATTGATCACTGATCATTCTCTCTTTTTCATGCGTCCAGAGCTCATCCATCCTTTACTACCTGATAATAACTAAAAATATGGGCACTGAATACTTGAGTTTAATCGAACAATCAGCAAGACCAAGTGACTACCATCAGTTTCCTAAATCTGTAATATTTTCATACAGGGAAACTGAAAAGAGTAAAACATGATCTAGAATTGGACAATGCAAAGATAGAGTTATTTCGTTGAACTAGCAGTATCATGGCCACAGCATATTGCAGGTTTAAAGAAAGCTGTAACGCCGGTGAGCTGTACCATGCTTCACGTGCATTGCACAGGTAGCACCAGAGAAGCACAAAATAGAAAGTTTTTCTACTGAAGTAAAAAGAAATTTATCATACGCCTAGTGGAGATGACACAATGAATCACGCCTTTGTCTTCATTTTAATAGACTGAAGGGAATCACTACACTGAATTGGAACATCCTTAGCATTCGTGCTCATAAGTTGAAAATATAGATTTACTTGCCTGCTAAAATATGTACCAGAACCTCAGTTAAGATATATAACTCTGCCTTTTTTTTTTTCTTTTTGGTAAGGAAGGAAAAAAGTATTGATTTTTTCAAATACTTTGAAAATTTATAGAGTTCGGACTGACCATATTTTCTGCCCAAACCAGCCACTAATTGAAGCTCAACTGGCTGAAAGATGTGTTAATGGATATTGAACCATACAGAGACAGTTATGTGAAATGATTTTGTAGATAAAGCCATACGACTTAATACATTTATGATAGTTCTCATTGTTAGATTAGATTATCTACTCTTTGAGTAGTTAAGAAGTGTGATTACCCATATATTTTCCACCAACGAAGACATTGAAGTTGAAATAATTTATTTTTATTTTCTAATCTGTGTGATTCTGATAAAAAAAATATCACATGTTAGGTTGCTTGAAGTTTCCATTCAACCTGTCAATCTTTCAAACGCTGGTCCAGATTGAAGAAACGCCGTCAGATGGGCTGACGACTTTTCTAGCAGCTCAGCGAAACAAAATTGGTTCGCAACAGCTTATGGTTTTGTGCGAAAATTTTAGCAAAAAGGTTGTTATTTATTTTCTTGTTACATATAGAGTTTCATCAAAATGGTCAATTTGGTCTTATTTCACGACCGACAGGCCATTAACAATTATCTGTATCTAACGCAAAATCTGTTTTTTTCCCTTGAATGGTAGGCCACAATGAGTTGCAATCAATTATTTCTCAGTACAAGTCTTGCCGAAACCTTATCATTAGTTGGGAGGCAGAACCATGTGATTCTTTGTTGCATATGTCCTTAAGTCGACCCCATTTTCATTGTCTTTGCACCATTCAAACATATCTCAGATCACAGGCTAGAGAAGTTTAGTTCTATATATATGGGGTCTAAGGATAGCCATCCATAGCAAAGTTTCAACTGATTTCCTAGGTTTCTTTCCCATTTTCAAAATTTTACGTAAAACTTGCAAAGTACTTCACAATTCTTAGCTATGGCTATCCGCTTCCTCAGGATTGTTAACGCCAAGCAGGCTCTAAGGCGTGCTCTTATGGTTTCAGAGGCCTCAACTGTGCCAAAAGGACACTTAGCTGTCTATGTCGGAGAAATTGAAAAGAGCAGATTTGTGGTTCCTGTTACATACCTGAAGCACCCTTCCTTTCAAAATTTGCTGTGTCAGGCAGAAGAGGAGTTCGGATTTGATCATCCCATGGGTGGTCTCACAATCCCATGCAGCGAAGAAGTATTCCTGGATCTAACTAGCAGACTGTAGACCTTGGGAAACATGATTTGGAATATCTGGAAATGTCTAACCTCAGCTTGATGACACTAGCGCCACTGACTGGATTACAAAGATTGATCAGATGAAGTACACATAGTGATTGTTTGATGCAATCCGTGTTGACTTATATCATTTTTGTATCCATGATTTGATGTTGAATTTATCTTAATAACAATACTTTTATCTCTTTTAATTTGTTGTCAATACAACGAATCAAATATGAGTCTACCTGTTTGGTTGGTAAAATAGGGTGACTCTAATTAGGCTCTAGCCAAAACCTCATTATGCTCGCCTCCTTATTAGATGATAAAATGATGTGACCGTAATAAGGCTTCGCTGAAAATCTTATTATGCTCATCTCACCTCTTAACACAGTTAGAGTAAAGCAAGTGAGTAGGATTTAGGCGAGGAGATGATTAAGCTAATGGTAGACTCAATCAAAACCATTCCCTCGACATTCTCCGAAAAATCAAGGATTAAATCCTATCCATAAACTCACAATGCCATAATTCAAGGAGGAGAGGGAGATTGAACTGTATTTCTAAAACCCACTACACCAAGGTCCAAGGGACAGGGGATTTAAGCTCCGATAAAACTCTGAAAAGAATAAGGGATTGAATACCCCAAACCCCTATCTAATTTCATGAAATCTAAAGTTTCTTCTTGATCCTTTTTATCCTCTTTATTTTTCATCTTTGCCCCTCTTTATCATTATCTTTTCTTATTTAAAGGGAGAGTTTCTTCTAACATTCTTTTAATTTTTGGTGCGTTTTTTACACAAAAAGCACATGCCCTATTTTTCCTACAAAAACCCGTGCTACTGACTTGAGTATCGGAGGTTATTGTCAAAAAAACTTCCAACACCTTTGATCGTTTTTTTAGTTACAGATACTCATCGAGCTCGAAGGTTATCGTCTCTCCACACAGGTCAATTAAAATGCTGAAGTTAGGATCTGGTTAATAGCCCACACATCAACACCACTAGATTGCGGCGTTAGCATTTTGACACTTTTTGTAGGGAAAATACAAGAAACCATTCCACTAGAGTAGTAACACGTGTATGTGATCAAGAGAGGAGAAAGCAAGCTTTAAAAGGAGTGAATTAAGGATGAATATTAGTAATTGACCTTGAGGGGAAATTGCCCATGAAGCTAGAGATAGGGCAGTAAATGAAAGAATAGATCAACTGCAAAAGTAGATGAATAGTCTAGCAATGTTTTTGCAAGAAATCAAGGAAGGACGAAGGAGGCCCAAGGAAAGGAACACTACTAGGTATGTGGACGTGTCTGAGTCAAACCATAAGAGATAGGCATCGAAAAAACTAGGAAATGTTGTACTTTTTTTTAGGAGATTATTGCTCATGATATTTACAATCATACAAATACTAAGACATGTTTACATTAATTATGATATGGCACCGTTCAGATTTTAAACCCTCTCAAATATTCGAGGGACATCAAACTCCCATATTGGGAGAAAGACTGTCTTCACTCAAGCTCTAGGGCTCTAAGGAAGGAAATATAAATTAAACCCTTACAATGCGTGCAGGCTCACTTCCCCACACTTGTGAGGGGTGGTTAGGAAATGTTGTACTAATATCACCAAGAATGGATGATCCCCTTCAGAATAACCCGAACATTGGAATAGAGATGTGAAGGGAGGAGAATATTAAACAAAGAGAGCTGAGACAATGTTTGTTAGATATAGAGCTTAAAAACAGGTAGATAGTAATGTAAAATCGAAGTCACTCAAGCGAACTCGAGATTGAGGTGTAAAGGCTAGCACGAATCATTAAGGAGATAGAAGGTCAAGGAAGAATTCAGAGTTGGAGAATGATGCTAGATGAAAGTCCCCACTTTCATTAGAAATCATAAGCACTATAATTCCGAAAGACTTTCGCTTCCCAAATGATGCACATAGAGCAGTTTAATAAAATGATACGAGTGCAAGGCTTAACATGATTGCAGAGGTGTAAAGCATTGCCTTTGACATTTAAAGGGTATAGAAAACTACTTCCGGGAAGTATTAGAACCTCTGATAAATTATTAAGGATTTTGCTGAATAATTTAAGGTGCAAGACTCCAAAAGATGACATAAGGGAATTTATAAGTCTTAAGCAAGGTGAGGAGGAAACTCTTAGAGATTTTGTAAAAAAGTATCATAAAACTGTCTTGGAGCCTGGTGTCTTCAATCATCCACAAGCTTTGAAAGGATTAAAAAAAGGAGTAAAGATAAGCTGAAATGACCCATCTCGAACTCCTAGGGCGAGTCTATGTAATCTCATAAAAACTGGAATGATAATAATCTAATTAGTAAGGATTTTGCCGAAAATTCGGCAAAGTCTCTTTTATAAATATACCACTCTCTAGTTCGCAAGTATGTAAAATGAGCACTCCCAAAGTAATTAAATATACAACCAACTCCAATGATCAACACCCTCAACAAAAATACTGAATGTTACCCAAGATATATCAAAAGACTATATTATAACTAATATTAACATACATTGGTTTATTCTAATCCTAAAAGAACAATACAAAAAATTATACAATAAAAAAAAATGAGATAATGAAAATGCCCTAACAAAAATCATCTCTATCTTCTAACACCATCATGTGTCCAAATTTCAAAATATATCTACAGTCGCTGGGTCGATTTGGTATACTTACAACCTCTTATTGGGGGAAAAATATAATAAAACAGAATGAATATAAAACTCAGTGAACTCAATGAGTGGATATTAATATTTTTGAAAATAAATTTTCACTTTAAAAATAATCATATCATTTCTAAGCACGATTTCATCAAACCATACACAATAAACCATTAATAAATCATTTAACATCTAAATCAGAATACTAATCTTGAAGAGCATATATAATATCGTACATAATAACCATGGAAATCATATCGCAATATCATATAAAATACATAAATATGAAATCATCATTAAACAAGTACCCAGGGAAAAAATCTCATCGTGTCCCTAACTCAACGGACGGGCAATGACGTACTATCTAGATACTATCATGCCCCGGAGCTACACGGATAGATAGGGAAGTAACATCTCATATCTCATCATATTTGTGCATGCATAATCTAGTTCTCAAAGGACCAAACCGCTCAAGCACACGGCCTAAAGTTTCTGTGTATACTCAGACGGGCTTCAAAGGCCTATATCTCATTTGTATCATTTATATATGTATCACTATTATCATCATACCACATGTATATGCCCCTAAAAGGCAGAAGCACTCAAACATATGGCTCAAAGCTTCTATATGTGCTCAAACGGAATGTCCAGACTTGGTTATCGTCCATGCTCGTGGATTGATTCTCACTCGCGGATTCTCCGAAATAAAGGAAATGACATAATTATTTTCTATAAATGTGAAATAAGATTAAATTTACACAATAAAGCTCAAAACGAAAATCTATCCATATTACAACTCATGTGTCAATAAAATTATCAAAATACCATCGAGTTCGTAAATCATTAAAATACTCTAAAATCATAAATTACTGAATCACCCTCGAAATCTTAATTACAACCAATGCTCCATTTCAAAAATTACTAAAATCTCTGCAGGGTCAAAAATTACAAAATTGCTCTCAAAATGTGAAATTACTGAAATACCCTCACCTGTCACTGGTGATCGAAATTCAATCAACGGTGACCTAAATTCAATCAATGCTGGCCGAGAAGCTCGGGTCTGATAGTTCCAACCATGCTGAGTCCAATGGTGCTGACGATGACCTCCCATGTGCGGCAACAGCGTAGGAATCTAGCTCAACAGCCGTGAACCTCCAAGTGGCCGATCAACGGCAATTCGATAGTTTTAGGTGATGGGACTGATTGGAAAATGATGAGGGCGGGCTAAGGAGTGAAACACAACCAGTGGCATGTTACAAATCTGGCGAAATTGACAGTGACGGTGATGGGTTGAGCTGTGGTATGAATGGCGTCTCAAGAGCTTTTGATTGGTACCAAGCTTGGCCGATGGGGTAGCCGGAATTAGAAGATCCGATAAGGTCATGTTCGCGGGTGGGTCAGGTTTTGGGTCAATTTTTGGTAGATTTTTCTCTCTTTCTCTCTCACGTGCGGTCTCTCTCTCTCTCTCCTCTCTCTCCCCTTCAAACCTTTTATATATTTTTTTTTTTCCTTATGTTGCCTTCCCCTTTTTTTCCCCTACATATGTTACATAAACAGATTGTGGTACAATTGGAGAGCACCAACAATCAACTCTTATTCAACAGCCTATAAATAAGTGAAGATGGTATAAGGTAGAGGCGAGTAGCTAAAAGAGATGAGAAGATGAGAAAGGAGAGCTTAGAGAGTGAACATGCTCGCCAAGGGTTATGACTAAATGTCGGTGACTAAAAATAACCCCATGAGACCAACACCTTACGACAACAGCATGTTCAGACCAAAACTTTTTCATTTCACCCAATAGAAAACCAATTGAGATCCAATCATCAGCAAAATGCTCTATTAAACCTTAAATTGTTCGTACTTTCTTGCCTGTGGTGTAGTGAGTAGAAAAAACAAAAAAAATTGTTCAAGGTAAGTAAAGGTTTAAGTCTTAAAACCTACCAAAGGTGAGACAAGAATCCTAAATGAAATACAAGTTGTGCAACCCAAGAGGGGGGGTGAATTGGTGTTTTAAAAAATATCCTAATTAAACCACACAACAATCCACAATAATCCAATCTAATGCTTTAATCAAATCAAAAACAATAAATTCAAACAAGCATAATAATATAAGAGTAAGGGATGAGAAAGCAAACTCAATGATTTTTACGTGGTTCGGCTATCCCCGCCTACGTCCACGCCTCCAAGCAACCCAAGCTTGAGGATTTCACTATCCAAGCCTTTCCAAGGCTTCAAATACTTACAATTGACTTCAAGGTGTCAATGAACCTTTACAATAAAGAGATTATCTCTCAATCTCTTCACTCAAGTGTATCACACACTTAATCACTCACAAATTTGATGAGAATTGAAAAGTACAACAAAAACTCTCTCAAAGAGTAGATATACAAAATGAAGAACAAAGATGGCTCAAGGATTTGTGATTCACGAATTGAGAGCTCAAGATATGTTGTATGCCTTTTGTTTGTGCGTGCTAGAGAGCTTGAAAATGAGTTGGATTTGAGTTTTTATAGTAGGAGCTCAAAAACTAGCCGTTATGCATTTTTGCCGAAAGCGGATCAAGTTAACCCTTAACGGTTAACGTTTACTCAAAGTTACCGTTGAGCTGAATTTCAAATAAACAGTTCGCCGTTTTCGTATAAGCGGTGAAGGGTATTCGAGAGACCGCAAAATAAATTTGGCTTAACCGTTCTTACTAAGCGGTTCAAGTTAGCAATCTGAAATAAGCGGTTCCGGTTTAAGTAAACGGTGAAGGGTAATTTCGAGACACCGCAAAATAAATTTGGCTTAACCGTTCTTACTAAAGCGGTTCAAGGTTAACATTCGAAATAAGCGGTTCACCGTTTTCACACATGAAGGGTAATTTGAGACACCGAAATAGATTTGGGTTAACCTTTTTACTAAACGGTTCAAGGTTAACATTCTGGAAATAAATGGTTCACCGTTTTCTTGTTAACGGTGAAGGGGTAATTTCCAGCAAACTATTTACCAAAAATTACAGTTTTGCCCAAAACTTTCTATAACTGTATTATGGCCCAAAACGTTATAAAACTTTACAATTAAGTCCAATTTCAGAATTTCTAAATAATAATTTGTGAATCCCAAAACTTTCTAAAATTATGAAATGGTCCAAAATACTATAACACTTTTTAAATAAGTCCTTCTCCATAGTTTCAAACAATACTTGTTGATTTTCAAGTTTTCAAAACACTTTCAATTAAACCATAAACTTGAAAAACAATCAATTTCATAAAATCATTTTTCCATTAAATATAAAACATTTAAAATGTGAAAATAATGATTTATCTAAAATGTATAAAAAATAATTTAAGCTTTTAAAAACTTAATCATTCTTAATCTTATTTGTTATCATCAAAATCAACAATATGTAAACATATATGTTAACAATCTCCCCCTTTTTGATGATGACAAATCTTTCATGTTTTTAAAGAATGATTCAAAAATTAATCTTGTTTTGTTATCATCAAAATCAATATTATGAAAACATAAATGTTTAACAATCTCCCCCTTTTTGATGATGACAAACATTTCATGTATTTAAAGAATGATTCCACAAATTACTCCCCCTAAATGCAAGCTTCTCTTACAATTTGACTAAATTGGCAAATTTAAAAACATGTATTCTTCTCCCCCTCATCATCAAAAAGAAAACTTAGTGGAAAAGAAAACAAATAGCAAATTTTTGTATAAATTTAAAAACATGTATTTTTCTCCCCCTTCAACATAAAAAAGAAAACTTAAAGGAAAAGAATGAAATGAGTAAATTTGTTACCAATATTGTCAAAGTAAAAATCTTAACACATTCTCCCCCTAACAACAAGCATCACCTCAAATACAAGTTTAGTAATATAATGATACAAATCAACTCTACACATAAATCATCACATAATCCATCAACCATAAAATGATCACGAATCATGATTCCATCAAATATCAAAAGAACAATCTCAAAACATAAAATCATCATATAAAAATCATGTAATCAAATTATCACTATATCTCAAAATCATCACCATAAGCACAAATCAATCATTAAAAAAAAATGCTCAAAGTGCATGTTATTCTCCTCCTTTTGAAAACATAAAAAAGATTTATTATTTTGTCTCCCCCTTTGGACAACAAAAAAATTCAAAATGCATATTATTAAAAAAAATCACATTATATGCTCCCCCTAAATATATGGCCAATTTAAAAATTTTAATAAAAAAGATTTTATCTAAAATCATATCATATTTATCTCCCCTTTCATCATGAAAAAGAAATGATAAATAGATGCAATCGAAATAAGATCATAAGAAAAATAATTTGACGAAAATATTACCCATTTTGTGCGAGTAACAATTTCGGCAAAGTCTCCCCTTAGAAATGAAGAAATCCTCAAATACACAATATGGTTAAAATAATTTCCATATAAGCTTAAGCAATTATAACAAACCAACAACTCCATTAATTCATCAAGCCACACTCATATAATCATCAATCATCAAAATCATCAAGAAATTAATTCCACATTATAAAACATTCAATTATCAAACAATAATCATCCTTAATCCATAATGAAAGCAACAATGCATATTCAACAATACATCGATAAAGTACAAACAATGCATCCATTCTCCAATCATAGATTGCATAAGATCAAACTTCATCAAACACATATAATCATCAAAGCATATTCTTTATCTCAAATCTTTAGACCATCAAAATCAACATAGCTATTTAGAAAAGCCATCATTATGAACAAGTGATCAAATCCATTATTACAAATGCTCACATAGGCCAATTCAATGAATGATGATATAACACAATTAATAGTACATGAATTCACACATACATAAGAGATGGACAATGATTATAGACAATTGAGAAGAAGAAATCAAAGACCATATAATCATCAAAATCAAATAAAGGCATCATGATAAATCACTCAATGTTATACACAATGATATTCCATCATGTAGACATATAAGCATACTTTCACAAATTTAAGCTATTATCCATTTATCATGATCCATTCAACAAAATCAACATGGCAAGAATTGTTACCAAAACAATTAAATCATCTTACTCATCATTTTCTCTTAGATCATGATCAAGTGATTATCCTCACAAGCTTTCATCAAGGAACTCTCCATCATTCCTTGATTTATGGTACCTACAAAGAAAAATTCAAGTTGTGTGCTTTGGTACCCAAATATTCTTGGGTCCTTGAATGTTAGCAATGGTTCCTTTTGGAACCCAAACGCATTTTACACCATAATATGCATTTCTCTTTACTGGACATTTATATTTCATATGACCATTTTGATTGCAATAATGACAAACAATTCTATGATCACTTGTGGAGGTAGCCTTAACAAAATAATTCTTATAATATTTTTGTTTCAAGTTAGGCTTATATCCAAGTCCTCCTTTATCAAATACACATTTTTGAGAGTTGAGCAATTTTTCTAAGTTCTTTTGACCACTTGTGAATTTTAACACAATTTCATTGAGCTCATTAATCTTTTTCTTAAGCACTTCATTTTCTTTTATCAATTCATCAACATGTGATTTTTCATGCTCATTTAAAATACTTTGTTTGCCTTTAAAAGATGCAATTTTATTATACAACATTTTATTATCTAACTCTAGTCCTTTAATCATTTCATTTAATGAATCATTGTATTTTTGTAAAGCATCATTTTCACTTTTCAAGTTATCTACATGTGATTCTAGATGCTTATGTGAAGTACTAGAATTTTCAAATAATGCAATCTTATCATGCAATGTCTTATTTTCTAATTCAAGACATGTAACCTTAGTACTAAATGATTTATTCTCATTTTTAAGCTCTACCATGTTCTTTTTAAGGCAAACGTTCTTTTTACCAATTTTCATCAATTCATCATGCAATTCTTTAAAAGCATCATGCAATTCATCATAAGTAGGAAGATCATTTACCTCATCAAGTTCATCATCTGATTCATCTCCAATTGCCATGAGAGCTAGATTTGACACTTCTTGCATATTCTCTTCATCACTCGATTCTTCATCGCTATCGTCCCAAGTAGCCACCATTACCTTCTTTTTTACCTTGTTGAGAAGAGGACATTCCGATCGTATGTGGCCACCCCTCTTGCATTCAAAGCAAACAATTGCCTCATTCTTCCCTTTTTCCGCCTTAAGGTTTTCTCTCATGATTTGCTTCTTGAAGATCCTTCTAAACTTTCTAGCAATCATTTCAATGCTTTCATCTTCAAAGTCACTTCCATCATCATCATTTTCAACTATGGAAGATTTAAAAACAAAGCTCTTCTTCTTTTTATCTTCATCAATTCTTTCATTAACTATATCCTCTTCATATGAAATAAGTGAACCAATAAGATCATCAAGAGATAAAGTATTAAGATTTTTCGCTTCTTCTATAGCCGTTCTCTTTAGTCTCCATTCTTTAGGCAATGATCTAATAATTTTCTTCACTTTTTCACAATTACTAAATGTCTTTCCTAGTGCTTCAAGAGAATTCACAATATCGATAAATCTAGTGTACATGTCATGAATACTCTCATATGATTCCATTTGAAACATCTCATATTGCCTAGTGAATCTACTAATTTTACACTCTTTGACTTGATTTGTTCCCTCATATACAACTTCAAGTTTCTTCCAAATTTCATAAGCACTATCACAACTAGAAACTCTATGAAATTCTTTCTTATCCAAAGCACAAAATAAAGCATTCATTGCTTTGGAGTTTAAAGACATCTTTTTCTTTTCTAATACACTCCATTGACTTGAGGGTTTTGGAATATCATCTCCTACTTCATTTTTAGTCATAGGCACGAATAGACCATCACAAACAACTTCCCAAATTTCATAATCTAAAGCTTGTAAATAAATTCTCATCCTAGTTTTCCAATATGGGTAGTCATTACCGTCAAAGAACGGTGGTCTAATTGTGGATTGTCCTTCCCTAAAGGTTGAGTTATTATGGGTTGCCATGGATCTTTAACTCTAGACGGTTAAGTCTACACAAGAGCACTTTGCTCTGATACCAATTGAAATACAAGTTGTGCAACCCAAGAGGGGGGGTGAATTGGTGTTTTAAAAAATATCCTAATTAAACCACACAACAATCCACAATAATCCAATCTAATGCTTTAATCAAATCAAAAACAATAAATTCAAACAAGCATAATAATATAAGAGTAAGGGATGAGAAAGCAAACTCAATGATTTTTACGTGGTTCGGCTATCCCCGCCTACGTCCACGCCTCCAAGCAACCCAAGCTTGAGGATTTCACTATCCAAGCCTTTCCAAGGCTTCAAATACTTACAATTGACTTCAAGGTGTCAATGAACCTTTACAATAAAGAGATTATCTCCCAATCTCTTCACTCAAGTGTATCACACACTTAATCACTCACAAATTTGATGAGAATTGAAAAGTACAACAAAAACTCTCTCAAAAGTAGATATACAAAATGAAGAACAAAAGATGGCTCAAGTTTGTGATTCACGAATTGAAACTCAAGATATATTGTATGTCTTTTGTTGATGCGTGCTAGAGAGCTTGAAAATGAGTTGGATTTGAGTTTTTATAGTTGGAGCTCAAAAACTAGCTGTTATGCACTTTTTTCCAGAAAACGGATCAAGGTTAACCCCTTAACGGTTAACCGTTTGCGCTGATCAAAGTTACCGTTGGGCTGAATTTCAAATACACGGTTCACCGTTTTCTTGCAAACGGTTCAAGGGTAATTCCCAGAAACCTGCAAAATAAATTTGGCTTAACCGTTCTTACTAAACGGTTCACGGTTAACAATCTGGAAATAAACGGTTCACGGTTTAAAGTAAGCGGTGAAGGGTAATTTCGAGACACTAAAATAAATTTGGCTTAACCGTTCTTACTAAGCGGTTCAAGGTTAACATTAAAATAAGCGGTTCACCGTTTTCCTGTAAACGGTAAATGGGTAATTTCCAAAGACCTGCAAAATAGATTTGGCTTAACCGTTTTTATTAAACGGTTCAAGGTTAACATTCTTGAAATAAACGGTTCACCGTTTTCTGTAAACGGTGAATGGGTAATTTCCAACAAACTGTTTACCAAAAATTACAGTTTGCCCAAAACTTTCTATAAGCGTATTATGGCCCAAAACGTTATAAAACTTTACAATTAAGTCCAATTTCAAATTTCTAAATAATAATTTGTGAATCCCAAAACTTTCTAAAATTATGAAATGGTCCAAAATACTATAACACTTTTTAAATAAGTCCTTCTCCATAGTTTCAAACAATACTTGTTGATTTTCAAGTTTTCAAAACACTTTCAATTAAACCATAAACTTGAAAAACAATCAATTTCATAAAATCATTTTTCCATTAAATATAAAACATTTAAAATGTGAAAATAATGATTTATCTAAAATGTATAAAAAATAATTTAAGCTTTTAAAAACTTAATCATTCTTAATCTTATTTGTTATCATCAAAATCAACAATATGTAAACATATATGTTAACAATCTCCCCCTTTTTGATGATGACAAATCTTTCATGTTTTTAAAGAATGATTCAAAAATTAATCTTGTTTGTTATCATCAAAATCAATATTATGAAAACATAAATGTTTAACACTAAATTTGCTAATTCAGCTTAGCCATAAGTAGGAAAGCAAAAAGATAAAAACGTAAAATCTTTATAGGCAAGTAAAGGTTTCAAATCCTAAAACCTGCCCAAGGTGAGACAAGAAGCCTTATTTAATTCAGATCAGCCATAAATAAGTAAAAATAGAAGCACAAAATCTTTATAGGCAAGTAAAAGTTTTAAGTCTTAAAACCTGCTCAAGGTAAGATAAGAAGCCTAAAATTGCTAATTCGACTTGGCTATAAGTAGGCGAGCTTAAAGATAAAAGAACGAAATCTTTTTAGACAAATAAAGGTTTCAAGTCTCAAAACTACTCAAGGTGAGACAAGAAGCCTAAACTTGCTAATTCAGATCTACAATGAGTAAACAAGTAGAAAGATAAAAGTGCAATGTAATACCCTAGCCCGAACTCTAAGGATAAATCTGACCACAACTCACATATAAATCTAAATAACCTTTTACAATCGATAACAATTCAAGCCTCAAATACAAAAGCCAGCGGAATATTTCAAGAATTTAGCCAAACCGTCTACCATCCTTAATTGATGTCCATCTTCTCACTCATCGCGAATCAATCATGACTTCTAAAAATTGAATCACAATAAACTATAATGAGTAAAAAACGCAGTAAGTAAACTAGTTTTTCTTATACCAAAATACATACATACTTATATATATAATGCAAATGATTGATATGCCATGATCTTTTGGAAATACTGTAAAAAACATTCATCAAAATCTCTTTCTGTCGCTTTCAAACTGTCACATTCTCTTTCCATAAAATACATATCCTACAATGTGGCACGTCGGCCCTCGAGAAGTAGCCTCGCACAGTCTCAAGAGGTGACTCCCGCATAGCTTCAAGAGGTAGCCCCCAATGCAAAATCTCATAAAGTAGAAATTCAATTTGCTAAAATCTACTTTCTCATTCATAGAAAACTTAATGTATTTTCGTGCACATGCTAATAAAATTTCATACATACATATGCATATGTACATAATCACGCTCAACACATAACAACACATCACATAAACACATGGGTAGAGACATCTAAATTCATATATGTAAATATAAAAAATAGACTTTTTATAGTCAAACATATGTATTGTTTCACTACAAGAAAAATGACTTACGATGACAGAAACATGTGTGACGGTTCTTAGCTTAAGTCTCATGTTTTACAGGAATATGATAGATTTGTGATAAAAAAAATTTTATGCCAATAAAATACGATAAAATTGTGATAAAAATTTGTTCTATCATAATAGTAAGATTGATTTATGATAAATATTTAGATTATCATAAATTAATGACTAGTCTATGATAGTGATTTTGGCCGTCAAGAAATTTGAAGTAAATTTTTATTTTGACTTTATTTTCGAATGGTTTGACTTAAAGTTTTAAAATGATTTTATTGAACAAGATAAATCAAAAATGAAGAAAAAAATTGAAGAAACAATAGCATTTAGAGAAAAGTAAATAACAATGAATAAACACAAAACACTTCATATCGGTTTTTTTCCCAAGTGTTCAGCCAAAACTCAACCGTCTCTTACCCTCACGCGATTTCACTCTCGTAACAACCTATCGCCTCAAACCCTTACGTTAGTAACACCGTCTTATGTCCTGGCATCGATTTTGCTTTTTCACCCACCGTCGATTTGGCCATCATCGAGATCCACATGAGAAACCCATTGAACGTGTGCTGCCACCGTTGCATTTTAAAACCCTAACTGAAAACCCACCGTTGATTAAGCTCAATTTTTTTTATTAACACAGGTAATTATTCTCCTTATTTTCTCTTGCAAGTCAATTTAATTAAAATTTGTTGTCAATTTCAACACTAAAGGTGTAGTTTTAAGCACTAAAGGTTTATCTAAAATTTGTTCACTGTGCTAGAAAAATGGAAAATTTCCCTAAAATTTATGTGCTTAAATGCACTAGTTTGTTGAAATGAACGAAATGTGAACCGATAGAATTATTTTGGTTTTGTTTTTGTGCGGCTAATCACCTTAACATTTTGTTCAATCTTCAAATTGGGGATCTAGTTATTTTCTTCTCAGTTCTTGTGCGGTTGATCTTCTTTGTTGGCCGAGGGCTTTGCACCTTTGGTTCCATTGGTGTTATCGCAGCCAGCACAGTCAATTTGGGCCTTTTAATACTTGATTCTTTGAGGAAAAGTAACATGTTTGCTTTATGGAAATTTGTTGGAGCGAAGACTTCAGTAGATAATAATGCTACTTCTGAGGTTAGCTCAACTTTGATGCTCTGTTTTTGTATGCATTTAGTTACTGTACAATTTTTGTTGCAAAGGCCTTATTTGCTTAGCTTAGTTTTGCTT
Source organism: Citropsis articulata (assembly GCA_030449925.1). Taxonomy (NCBI): domain Eukaryota; kingdom Viridiplantae; phylum Streptophyta; class Magnoliopsida; order Sapindales; family Rutaceae; genus Citropsis; species Citropsis articulata. Next base: position 3,952,308 of record JASUUH010000137.1, on the reverse strand, counting down.
ACTCAATTAGTTATAATTTTTTGAAGTTGGCTGTGGTTTTTTGCAAAATTTCTTTCCAATCCATATTAGTTCACCTTTCTGACCAACTTGGATATAAAGACTGCGTATATTGGCTGTGGTTTTTTGCAAAATGTCTATCCAATCCATATTATATATTATTAATCTTTCATTTGCAATTGGTATCATATGAATGGCTTCAATATTGAAATTTTAATAAGTTTTTGAAGCTGGCTGTAGGATGTGCAGGAATTTATTTTACCTTTCTGACCAACCTGGATATATTATTAAAACTCTATCTATTGGCTATGCTTTTTGCAACGTTTCTTATCAGTTCCTATGATTTACTTATCAATCTATGCTCCAGTGCCTTATGCCAAGAATGGTTTTACATTTTAATCATATTTCTTGCTACTCAATGCGATAATTTTATTTTTCACTTGGTCGACAAAGAGTTGGCTTTTACCTTTTCATTTTCTATTAGCAAACATCAATAGCATCATGAGATCTTATACAATGGACTAAGGGCTGCTCTACAGAGGATATGGTTAATCGTACTTTCTCTACTCTTGTTTTGTAGTATTTTAATAATGATCCTACAACTAGATGATTGTAGTTGTAGCTTCCAGTCTTGTTGATTGTCCAAAATAAGTGTTAACTACATTGATAGTTTGTCATTCTTGCGTACAAAATAGACACTTTAGGTACCATATAAAGCTGCAAAAATTAAGGCTTGCGAAGAATTGTTTGATGCAGTTTTCTGATGTTTCATTGTAGTATATTTGCATATTTTCATCCATCAAATTTTTTATTCAATAATATGATTTACTTTTATCAGATCATTGTAAACATATGAAAAATCACCTTTCACAATGATAGTAACCTTTTTGCTCTGTTTTAGAATTACTTTGATTTCCCTATATTACTTTGATACTTTGATTTCCCCATATTAGTTTTGATTTGCATATCAGCATCTTAAAATTTGTTGCTATTCTAGTCTGATACTTAAGTAGTCAACATACACATCAATACTTTCATTGCTAAAGAAATTTAGTTTAGTCTGTGCCTTTGCTTATAGTTAGCAGTCAAAGCTTTCATTTGATTTGCAGTGTTTCATTCTCCATTCAAGCGCTTAGGGGTTAAGATTGCTTGAAAGCTTTCCATGAGGAAAGAGGTGAACTTCCTTTCTTTGATGAATTTACTAATTTACTTTTGAGACTATTGCAAAGAGTAAAATGGATAGAATTTAGTTGATGACTTACTGGTTTGATTGAAATGATGATTTGGTTATAGCTTCTAAGCATACAATAGTTTAGCCGGTTTGCCTAAAGAATGAAAATGCATTGGTTCATGATTCATTTTGTTGAAACTAGTTATAATTTTGTTAATTGGCAAAAGTTTAAGAATTTTATCCAACATGTTAAAATTTGCAAGAGAGGTAATGAGTTCTTTTCACTTAAGAATTAAGATAATTAATTTTTTTATCATTTGCTTACACTTAGAATTAATTTTATCATACATTGCCTCAAAATGACTTTAGGTACTCAGTCTTATTTTCAAAACACCAAAATCTCACTCAATTCTTCTTAATGCAGCCTTATATACTTACACTTTTGTTTAGACCTTATGGAATTCTTCTAATTGATATGACAACCTCTGCTATGTATTACTTCGATTCAATAGTTAGTGTAGCACACGTGCATGCAATTAGAGCGGCCAGCTGCATGTTTGCTTGCTTCACTGATATCTTTGGATTTTGATTGTGCTCAAAGCCAAACCAAAAAGCTGTGCATATCATAAAAGAAGCTCCATTGCATCACATCAGTGAGCTTTTAAAAAAGTCTGTGGTAATTGCAAGGGAGATGTTTCAAGATCATTTTCCCCACCATGTTTTGATGATGTTATATTTACTTATGCAGTTACGTACCTTGTTACACTTGCTATGTTGGAATTTGATGAAGATGGTAGGTATTACTGGAGTTGGCCATCTTTTTTCTTTGATGCAAAAACAGGTCCTGAGTATTGGTGCATCTTTTTACATTTTTAGCTTCTTCTTAGATTGGTATTTGCTGTATGCTTCATTAAAACTGCTAGAATGATTTTTTTTTTTTTTGGTCTGATCAGTGTTGTTGGCTTCGTTGTGTTGCCAGAAACGAACTGATCATGGTTCATTAGTCTCAAAACTGCTAGTCTTCTACATGTTGAAATTTGATTTTTATGTTGTTACAATACTCTTCTATTTATGTTGGACTTGTCACTTGTATTTGGTTAAATTATGTTTGTTGACAATTATCGATAATTATTCAGTGTTATTCATTTCATTTTCTTTCTTGGTGAATTTTTAATTGCAATATTCATTTTAACAATCTAATTAATTAACTAAATTATGAAATTTTGATTTCTAAATCAATCGCAAGATTTTTATTAAAATGATAAGCATTTCATGGTGGTAACAAAATAGTCATTTTTATTAGTTATAAATTTAATTTCAAAATTAATTGTAAATAAAATTCAATTAGTTATAATTTTCATTTTCGCGCCAAATTTAAGATTTCCCACTAAAAATTCAGAATATAGCATGCGAAATGAAAAAAAGGGGTGAAATTAAAAATTATTATATTTTTCTCTAAATAAAGTTATGATAGTTGTGTGACTGGTTATATCTATCACAGGCTGTGACGGGTATTGTTCTGTCATCAATTCTTGACGTTGGCTACAATAACGATATGCACAACCGTCATCCACTCCCTACTATGACAATTTTTACCTGTCATAGTATGTCATTTTTCTTGTAGTGTTTATTGTGATTCATTTAAAAGTCTAGTTTACTTACCTCTTGCCATTATCATGTAACAAAAGCGTACCGATATCATCAATCTAAAATCATCAATAAATTCTCATAAGATATAATCAAGTATCAATTATAAGCTCTAATGTCTTTAAATATTTAATTTTAAACATCTCCTAAACTCAACCTTAAATGTCTGCAATATTCGGCCATTAAAATAGAACAGTCCTTGTTCTCTGATTTTTAATAAATTATTCCCTCATTGGAAAAATCTCACATTTCACAGACAATATGCTGGCATATTAAAAATTCATTCACAAAATTTCATAACTCGATTCCTTCAAGAACTATTGAAAATAATTTACGTTTCAGACATCATCAATATTGTCAAACAGTTTTCTGTTTTGAACATACTTGCTTTGAAAATACAAAATAATTTATTGTTTTATCATAAAATCATGAATATTTACATAATCGCACTAGAAATATATAAAATCACTGATCAAGATTTCATAATTTTTGAAGAAGTCTAGCTATGGTAAAAATAAATCGCAACTCATGTTCTTCACTGAAATAAAAAATTTCCAGGTTTTCAGATTTGAATTTGAAAAATCGTAATTAATTGAAATCTTATCCGATTAACTTGAAACAAGTTTCAAAACATTATAGATGATGTCTAGTTTAACATATCCAAAAATTAAAATCAAAATCAATTTGTACAAATTACTATGATTTTTGTAATAATGCACTATTAGCATATTTCCTGTAAAAGCTTAGGTTTCTACTTCTATTGCAAATATCTAATCATGCTTCTCCATAACAAATTGGTAAAAAAAACCAAGAATTAAAATTTACCTCCAAAACGTCTTCCAACAATATCCAATTCAAACAACACAACTTAATTCCGTGTGTTGTCTATGGTAGAATTAAGAAGAAGACTTTATTCTTCTTCTTTTTTTCTTTTCCTTTCACTCCATCTCTTTCTCTTTATTTTTTTTTCTTTTCCTTTCTGTCATTTTTTTCCTACCGATCTCTCTCTCCCTTTCTCTCATATAATAGGAAAGACACCTTATTCTTTTTATACTAAGGTAAAAAGATCACTAAAACTAAAAAGACTTAAATACCCTTAGGAGATTTGGGGTATTACACGCAAACACCCTGACATGGTAAAATGTTCACACCAGAACCTCTTCATTTCACCCAACGAAAACTAGTTCAGACCTAATCATCAACAGAACGCTCCATTAAACCTTAAACCGATGTATTTGCTCACCCATGGCATTATAAGCAGAAGAAACAAAATGAATTGTTTAAGGCAAATAAAGGTTTCAAATCTTAGAACCTACTCCAGGTGAGATAAGAAGCCTCAACTTACTAATTCAGCTCAGCTATAAGTAAGTGACTAGAAAGATAAAAGCACAAAATCTTTATGGCAAGTAAAGGTTTCAAGTCTTAAAACCTGTTCTAAACAAGAAGCCTAAACTTACTAATTCAGCTTAGCCATGAGTAGCTGAGTAGAAAAATAAAAGTATGAAATCATTTTAGGCAAATATATGTTTCAAGCCTCAAAACTTGCTCACATGAGACCAAGAACAAAAACTTGCTTAAATAAATTGCCACGAGATGGCGGGAACTAATAAAACATGCCATGAGATGACAAGATCTAATAAAACTCGTTATAAGACAATGGAGCTAATAAAACTTGCTATGAGAAAGCTCGTAAAACTAGGTGAAAACTTACAAAACTTGTCAGAACTAGGTGAGAACATATAAAACTTGTTAGAACTGGGTGAGAACTTATAAAGGACGTCAAGACTAGGCGTAGAACTTATAGAACTCGTCCTAACTAAGCAAGAATTTATATAACTCGTTAGGACTAAGCGAGAACTCATAAAATTCATTAGGATTGGGTCAGAACTTATAAAAATAATAAAGAATAGGCGAGAACTTATAAAACGCGCCATGAGTTTTCAAGAACTTTTAAACTCTAGCATAGGTAGGTGAGCATGACTTTTGCATGAATAGGCAAGCAAAAAAATGAAAAATGCAAAGTATCTCTAAGTAAGTAAAGGCCTCAGATACCAAAACCTGATCAAGGTAAGATACGGGGTCTAAACCTATTAGCTAAATTCGATCATGAATATGTAAGCAAGAGAAAAGGTATCTTCAGCCTAATCAACGCTATTAGTAGCAGCTTCAACTTGGGCTTGATCCCTTTTTGTCCTTTTACTCTTTCACATAGGTAACAATAGCTTCAGCGAGGTCATCATTCTTTAACTCACGATGGTTTTTCTCGAGAAACTTTGTAATACAATTATAGCAATACTTGAGGCTAGCATTCTAACTATCATAAGCTTTCTTCTTTAGGACCTTAATTTGGTCTTTTAAGCAAGCAGTCGGTTCTTGAGATTGAGATTCAAGGAATTTCATCTTCTGCTCAAATGAAGACTTCTGGTCGTCAAGCGAAGTCCTTAAGTCCTTTAATTCCTTCTCAAACTTGGCAGTTTCGACCTTAAACCTAACTTTAACAATCTCAGTCCTCTTCTTTCAAGTATGTATTTTAGCATTCTTTTTGTTGTCATACCTCGCAATCTACTCCTAATAGTTAGTTGATGTATACCCAGTTGATAGGAGCTAAACTAAAAGGCATTCATCAGTTCGGTAAGAGTGTGGTCTTTCATATCCTTAATATCCTCATTTTGACCATTCTAGCAGCAAAACTCAAACTTCGACAAGGATGAAACATAGGGCAAAACAAACAAAGAGTTAGGGAATAAAAAGCAAGCCTAGTGAGTAATATTAGCAGAAGGGGGAATTTTTATACATATAGTTTTCAATTTTATTTGTTACACTCTCAATACTAGAAATTGAGGAGCTGGTGTTTGGGTGATAAAATAAGGTAGCAATAATAAGGCTTCACTCAAAGTCTTATTATGCTTGCCTCACCATTTATCATAATTAGAGGAAACTAGACAAGCAGGATTTAGGCAAGAAGGCAGTCAAGCTGATGGTAGACTCAATCAAAACCACTCTGTCAACATTCTCTGAAAAATCAGGGATTAAATCTTATACATAGACCCACAATGCCATAACTCAAGGAAAAAAAAAGAGATTGAACTCTATCCCTAAAACCCACTACAGTAAGGTCTAATGGAGAGAGGATTTGAACTCCTATAAAACTCCCAAGAGGCTAAAGGATAAAGGTTCCAAAATTTCGAATACCCGGACCCCTACCTAATCTTATGAAATTTAAAGATTTCTTTTTATAATTTTTATCCTCTTTATTTTTCATCTTTATCCCTCCTTATCATTATCTTTTCTTATTTAAAAGGAGTGTTTCTTCTTATGTTTTTTTTTAGGTCATTGTTTATACAAAAATCACACACCTAGTTTTTCCATGAAAACCCATAATATTGACTAGAGTATTGGAGTGTTAACACTGGAAAAACTTCTGATGCACTTGACAATTTTTGTAGTTGTAGGTACTCACCAGGGTTGGGTTCTTGGTCGGCAACTTTTCGTCAGATTGCTAAATCAAGGCGAAAAATTGTCTCTCCACACAAAAATATTAAAACGTTGATGTTAGAATTTGGTTTGTAGCCCACACACCAATAGGACTAGATTTTGGCATCAACACTATCAATGTGAAATGCTTTACCAATTTTATCCATGATCTATCCCTACTCAAAGTCAAATCATCAGATTTGTGTGGTAGTTCAACTCAATATGCTATTTGTTTCAACTTCATATGCTATTTGTCATTCAATATCTTCATGGATCAAATCTTCCAATCATTTATAGCTCACTGTTCTATTATAGCAATCTTAAAATATAAAATTCAGAAAAGTTTGTCAAAACTTCTGACTTTGAAATTTATTCTTATTCATTTGGTCTCCTGTTGATCCCCCCGCAGTAATTCACCTAGTTAACCCTGTCACTATTGTTCATATAAATTAACAATTCAATTGAGGGCTCTTTTAAACCATGTAAAAATTCATTACAATTACTAGAGGAAGACAAGAAAAATGAACCGTGTGATAATTCAATATTAGTTTAGAGCCTGTTTGGTATGGCTTATTTAAGAGGTATAAGTGCTTATTTAATTCTATAAGCACTTTTTAAAATTTTTTATAGTGTTTGGTTATTTTTTGAGTAGAGCTTTTTTAGCTTAAATAAGCTAATTTACCTCTACTAGTAAAAGCCCAAAATTTGAGCTTTTGGGAGTAGAGGTTAGAGAGCTTTTTCAAAAAATATATAATATCAAAAATATTCTTGACATATTTCATTAATTACATAATACCCTTTGTATAAAACCTACCCAACAAAAATTATTGCCGCTATATAAACATATTTGCCGCCGCCACTTCACTTTATCTGTCTCTTTTCTTTTTTTTTAAATAACCAGCACTTTAATTTTGCAATCCCTACACATACCCAACACTTGAGAGAGTATATATCAATGATGCAATTTAATTTGGATAGTATTATTTGTTTGGGAGAATATATCAATGATGTAATTTTTTATTTTGAAAATTGAAGAAGTGATTGAATTAATTTTTTCTTATTAATTAATAATTTAGATGCATTTTGTTACATGTTATGAATACATATACTTTTTGGTAATTTAATTACACAAAAGCACTTTTAATTTTATACAACCAAACAGTTTAATAGTGAAAAAGTACTTTTTTAATTAACAACCAAACACCCAATGACTTTTTGTCCAAAAGCTCTATTGGTATAAGCTCTATTCATATAAGCTCTACTGCTATAAGCTCTATTTAATAAGCTGTACCAAACGGAGCCTTAATCTACTAGCTAGGCAAATGCCTATTCATTTGGGTTACCAGATGTTCATTGACAGGTATAAATTTGGAACATCTATTCTAAGTAATCCAGCTCGTGGGTCCCTAAAAATGGTTATTCATCACTCAAAATAGATATTGCAGGGAGAGCAATGTAATAGTGGCATGTTGCGTAATTAGGCAGACGACCGACAAAGTAGGGCATGCTTGAATGCTTCAGCTGAACTTCACGTTGTCTTGCCTAGCCAATTAATCCATTATAGTATGTGAGGCTTTTAGATTCCAATGTATTTTCAAATGTATGTAATTTGGTTATGTAATACCCCAATTCTTCTAAGGGTATTTAAGTCTTTTTAGTTTTTAGTAATCCTCTTTACCTTAGTTTAAATAGAATAAAATGCTTTCTCATTATAAGAGAGAGGGAAAGAGAGATCAGTTGAAAGAAAAAAAAAAGAACAACATAAAGGAAAAGAAAAAAAAAAGGAGAGAGAGATGGAGAGAGAAGAGAGAAAAGCAAAGAAAAAGAGAAGAAGAAAGTCTTATTCTTTATTCTGCCATGAGCAACACATGAGATCAAGTTGCATAATTTGAATTGAGTATTGTTGATGGAAGATTTGGATCTGGAGGTAAGTTTTTATTCTTAGTTTTTTATTGATTCATTGTGGAGAAGCATGATTGCAATAGAAGTAGAAACTTAAGGTTTTGCAGAAATATGCTGACAGTGATTATTACGAAAATCATAGTAATTTGTACAAATTGATTTTGATTCTAATTTTTGGATGTGTTAAACTAAACATCGTCTAGAATGTTTTGAAACTTGTTTCAAGTTAATCGGATAAGATTTCAATTAATTACGATTTTTCAAATTCAAGTCTGAAAACCTGAAAATTTCTGATTTCAATGAATAACGTGAATTCTGATTTATTTTTACCATAGCTATACGTCTTCAAAAATTATGAAATTTGGACCAGTGATGTTTATATATGTATAGTATGATTCTGTACAGTTTCATGATTTGATGATAAAGCAATAAATTGTTTCGTATTTTTAAAGCAGGTGTGTTCACAACAGAAAACGGTTTGACAATATTGATGATGTCTGAAACGTCAATTATTTTCAATAGTTTTTGAAGGAATTAAGTTATGAAATTTTTATCAAAGAACTTTCAATATGTCAGCATATGGTCTGTAAAATTTGGGATTTTTCCAATGAGGGAACAATTTATTACAAATCGTAGAATATGAAATGTTCTATTTTGTGGGCCGATTATTGAGGACATTAGGGTTGAGCTTAGGAGTTGTTTAGATTGAGATATTTGAGGACATTAGAGTTTATGATTGAGATTTGATTATATCTTATGAGAATTTTATTGATGATTTTAGGTTGATGATACGCATTTGTTACATGAGGATGCCAAGAGGTAAGTAAACTATATTTCAAAACGAATCATAATAAACAATATATATGTTTGACTTGTGTGAAAAACCTATTTTAATATGTACGATTATGGATTTATATGTCTCTACCCATGTGTTTATGTGATGTGTTGTTATGTGTTGGGCGTGATTATGTACATGGACATATATATGTATGATGGTTCATTGGCATAAACACAAAAATGCATTGAGTTTTTTATGAATGAGGAAGTGGATTTTAGTAAGTGAGATTTATGTTTTATAAGATTTCCATTGGGGGCCGCCTCTTGAAGTTGTGTGGGGGCCACCTCTTGAGACTATACGGGGCCACCTCTTGAGGGGTAGAGCGCCGCAAAGTGCCACACATGGTGTAAAGTGTCACGCACAGTACAAAGTGCCACAGTTGCAAGATACGTATTTTATTGAAAAAAAATGTAAAAGTTTGAAAGCGACAGAAAGAGATTCTTATGAATTTGTTTTCAAGTATTTGGAAAATATCATGGCATATCATCCATTGCATTATGTATAAGTATGTATGTATTTTCGTATAAGAAAAACTAGTTTGCTTATTGAGTTTTGTACTTATTATAGTTTATTGTGATTCAGTTCCCAGAAGTTAGGATTGATTTATGAGAGAAGAGGACTTGAATTGAGGACGATAGATGGTTTGGTCAAAATTTTAGATAATTCTGCTCCCTATTATTTTTGAGGTTTGAATTATTATAGATTGTAAGGAGATATCGGTTGTAAAGAGTTTTTTTGTTTTTAAATTTATATATGAGTTGTGGACAGATTTTGTCTCGGAATTCGGGCTGGAGTGTTACAGGTTATATATAGCTTGTTTGTAGCCTAGTATATTAGGGTACTAGTCGATATTGATGAGGACTGATAGTAGGGCATAGTTCAAGTGCGGTTCCAGGCGGCTTGTCTAGCAAATTGATGCCATACAGAATCAGATAGGTCTGATTTGCTTTAAAGGCAGCCTGAATGACTAGTAATGTGCATGTGAAGGAGAAGTTCAATGTCACAAGCATATCCAAATTCAAGCCATTAGCTAGCTGGCACTATGCCTAAATTGAAAAGGTGCTCAACTCTCAAAAGATTTATGATTAACAAGTGGTCCTAATTATGTTATTTGTTTTTGCAAATCTAGTAGGGTATGATGTTTGCTTTTTGATAAATTTTGCTTGAAAATCTGATAATGAGCTGGAAGACAAAAGCATGTGATCCCTCATGAACTAATGTCTCTGCATCCAAAATGCCTCTTCACACACCCGCCACTTAACAGAAGATTTCCTGTAGACCATTCATTGCATTCATCTATATATACATATGATTGGGTTCATAAGCAACCCAAGTCACAACTTAACATCTCAAGTACTAAAAGGCTCCTTCATTTTCAAGTTCTTTGAAATCCATTTCCAGTTTTATCAAATCAACCCATGGGTTTCCGTTTGCCTGGTATTTTTCATTCTAAGAAAATTCTTCAAAAGCATCCTTATAATGGACCCCAATCGGCTACAATGACTGCAGAAGTCCCTAAAGGCTATGTTGCAGTTTATGTTGGAGAAAACGAGATGAAGAGATTCATGATTCCTGTATCATTCTTGAACCAGTCTTCATTCCAAGACTTGTTGAGTCAAGCTGAAGAAGAATTTGGATTTGATCATCCAATGGGTGGTCTCACAATTCCCTGCAACGAAGATATCTTCACAGATCTCATTTCTCGGTTAAAAAAGCAATGAGAATTAAAGGATGCTGACATTGATCCTGAATACAATTTTGTAGAGTAGGCATATACCTATATCCTGAACATTGTTCCTCCCCCCCGATGGTATTATTACTTTTTCTTCCTTGAAAAGGGGAAACGTACTTGCAGTAGGATAGAAAATGGATACTGTTTCCTTTTATGTCATTCTTGGAAGTCTGTTGAACGAAAACACTCTTTAAAAACAATTGAGATTTTGTTTTCCTTACCAATATTAGTGTTTATTTTAATTCTCCACCACTCTCATCACGTATTAGACGATTTAGCTTCCAGCAGACCTTTGCTGTATGATTGGATCCAGAAGAAGCACAACTCAACTCCATATTCTCAAATACAAAATATCCTTCAACTTTTGGTCAATGATGATGAAATACATATTCTGTTTTGTGCTTCTGTTCTAATTTATAGTGTCAGTGCACAAGTACATGAATTCTGTCACAAAGAAATTACATCAAAATCTGCTAAAGTGACGAAGTGTCAGCATCCTGTATAAGAACATCCTCCACAGAAAGTTTCTCTCCAGCTGTAAAAGAAATTTGGCAAATTGCCTGGTGGTGATGACACAAGGATTGATATGTCTCTGTTTTCTCATTCATTTTTAAAAAACGTTGGGTATTCATTTAAATTATAAGCTGTAATGCAATAATAACCTAATTAACTTTGTTTAAGGTACTCAAAACCTAATATTTTGCTATTTCAAAAGGTGGAGTGAGACTAACTGTTTTTCAAGAATAACGGCGAAATCTTTTCAATAATAGTGTTTGCTGAAAAAAGAGAAAACAAGTCATTAAAGCTCAGACGAGCTGAAATAAGTGTAACCAATTTGAACTAGACATATACTAACCTATATACTAATCTAGCTTATCTAGATAAGGAGATATGTACTATTTTTTCTTTTTTAGGAACCACAATAAAATATCAAAATAGTTATTGGCATGCACTGGGAATGCTGTGAGTCAAACAGAGTCTATTAAGTTATCAGCAACAGACTTTGTTTCTAATAACATAGTTGACAAGAAAATTCCCAAAAAGTGGAGCATTGAGCAGCGTGATTATCCACAAATCGTTAATTAATTAGCTAGAATACTGCAAGTGGTCAATGAAATTATTATTTTTTGACTAAATTTGTCCAAGCCTTGGCTAGCTCTGATAGGTTTCTCTGATGCTTCCAATGGACATATCATTTCATTAAATTCAGTCCATGTTCAGGAAACACTATCATATGAGCTGATTAATTGCTTGGCTTTTCCGGTCCTTGGCAGCACCAAATGACTAACTACCAGAAGCCTTGTTCAAAGTTTTCCACATATGGCTGCGTCAAAAGATTTTAGCAAATGATCTGAAGTGGTGACCGACAGGCCACGAAACAACGGTAATATCTAATATGAAATCATTGCTATTACTTATTTCACTTGTTGGTAGGCCACAATGAGTTTCAATCAAATCTCAGAACAAACCCTGCTCAAACCTTATCATTGGTTCGGAAGCAGAAACATGTGATCTTTGCAGCGTATGCCCTTTGTTTGACCCCATTTTCATTATATGGTAGGCCGTTTGCAGAAATTTTTCTCTATTTATATACAGGTTCAATGGATAGCAACTCTCAAGGTTCTACTGCTTTCCTATGTCTTTCATATCAGTACTACTCTGCAAAACATTTTCATCATTTTCATCACTTAGCAGTATAGACTTATGGCTATCCGATTTCCCAAGATTGTTAACGCCAAACAGGCTTTAAGGCGTGCTCTTATAGCTTCTGAGGCCACAACTGTATCCAAGGGACACTTCGCTGTCTATATTGGAGAATTTGGAAAAAAAAGATTTGTGGTTCCCATTTCACACTTGAAGCACCCTTCATTTCAGAATTTGCTAAGTCAGGCTGAAGAAGAGTTCGGGTTTGATCATCCTATGGGGGGTCTCACAATCCCATGCAGCGAACAAGTATTTTTTAATCTCACTTGCAGTTTGTAGGCCTCAGGAAACATCATTCAGAAGATCCGGAAATAGTTAACCTGGATGATACTAACAATTCTGCTCCGTTGCCTCGATTACAAATTTTTTGTAGTATAGGTTTACATTGTGATCGTTTGCTTCAATCCATGTAAACTTAATAGTATTTGTATTCAATATGATTCTTTCTCAACAGCATTCTTTTAAGCATCTCTTTCTTGCCAATTCTGTTCTATTTCTATGCTTCCTTGAACAAATTGCTTGTCAAATTTTTCTGCACGGTTCATTTTCTTCCAACTAATTTAACTAATAATCTATGAAAGTTTTCAATTGTTGTTGTACCTGACATTAAATTCAACTTCCGTTGTAACACCCCAAATCTAACACGAGCAGAGCCTGTGAAGAAAGAGGTTACTCACAAATCATAATCTCCACTCACAAATTCCAAATTGAAATACCTCATAATTTTATCCAAATAAAACCACAAGTTCAAAAATCTGACACTAAACAATCTCTCCAGATACATAAGAAAAAGGTAAAAGTCTCAAACTCCAAATTACAAGTTCATATCAGAAATTTACTATATAGAATCATAAGTCTAATCCTCTTCTTATTGCAAAACAAAATAGGAATGAAAATCTGAAACTTTAAGGCTAGGCATACCTCTCAAAGGAGCTTAATCTGCAAAAAAGTAATGATGAGGGGTGAGCCGTCAACACGGTAAGTAAAACCATTCCTAACACACTAGACCTATCGATACCCAAAAATATTGCAAGCCTCCTTTTATTTAAAAACATATATATCACAATCTATAATTTCATAAAATGATAGTTCACGATAAAGTAACATAAATTCGTAGTAATTCATAATATAAAAAGCATATTTACTTTCAAAAGCTAATCATATATCACATTCACAGAAAACAAAAGGTTAGCTCATGTCATATAGTGTCACCCATAGTCCCGGTGACCCGGTACAGACAGAATCAAAGTATCGTGTGCACATTCAGAACAGAAACTCAGTACTTGTCCAGACAGATATATCGTATATTACGATCAGAATCAGAATCAGAATAACTATGGACAATGAGCCAAAATATTAAGAATCCCCTACAATCACCAATAACCGAAATCACATATAAGTACAAATCATTCGTATCAGATTCAGAAAAGTCCATAGAAATAATTTAGGCTTGCAAATTATTTTACAGATAAAATCATAAAAGATAGTCATGTCATTAAATAATTTACGTATTGAAAAGCATTTATAAAATAATTTGTCAAAAGAATTTAGACTTGAAAACATTTCCATAAACTGATTTTGTTACGAAAATCCTTTAATTTTCTAAATAGTATAAAAATTCTTATAATATACCAAAATACTTATACATATCCAATATATTAGGAATGAAGTTACTTACCTGAGTAAGAGAATTTTGAACTACACACCTCTAAACCTCTAAGAGCCTTCAACACCTTAACAAATACAAAAACATGACTATTAATAACTCACTCTAAGAATCTGTCTTTTTAATTCATTCCCGTACAGGTATGATCTCATAATTTTAACTCTTAATCTAAAACTTAGAATGATATAATTTTCTACAAAGCTATTCTGGACATCCATGGGTACCTCATGTAAAATTTTCAAGAGGATCCGAAATCAAAAACATTTTGAAAATTATTTATTTCTCAATAAATTCGAAACTGTTTTCACATAACTTATACCGAACAGAACAAGTTCTAAGATTTTTATAAAATAAAATACTAACTAGAAAATTACGAAATTAAAACTAGGAATACTAGACTAACCAGAAAATTACTAAATTAAAACTAGGAATACTAGACACATATACTAACTTCCATATAAAATTGGATAATTTTTCGAGTTCATTTGATAGTGAAAATAATTTCGTGAATCCGATCGCATTGCTGGAATCACAGTTTTTCCATTGCAGTGGTTCTACTTCGAAAATTCATATAAAATTGAAAACGAACTCAAATTTAACGAAATAAAATTTATTCCAGAAACCCTACATGTCTAGTTTCCAAAAATATAAGTTTCTTAAGAAAAATCGTTCCAAAAATATAGGTTAAAAATCGAGGTAATCATGTTGTCCAGAATCATCCTGCATGCTTAATATGCCAAAGGTTGGTTAACTAAACTCCTAATTAATCAAAACCCTAAACAAGACTTAAACACATTGTAAATCATGTATTATAATCCCTAGATAAAGCGATTTGGGAATATTGTGGGGGAAAAAGAAGAATAAACTTATCAATCGTTCCAATTCTCTTCTAAACCAAATTTTGAAGCCTAGAATTTGGGTAAGAGCGTAGAGAGCAATAGAGAAGAAAAAGATCGTCATTGAATTAGGGTTATAGAATCAGAAAAATATGAATTTATAGGGAGTATTTAGAAGCCCTAAAAACTTTAAAAAAATAACCTTTTTCGAAAAATTAACTCATAAATAACCCTTATTAATAACTTAATATCCCTTTCTAATAAGGGTTATAAGGCCTCCATGATTCCTAGCAAAAACCCAAATTTCATAATGGAATTTTTGGCGTTACAAATCCTCCCCTCCTAACAGAAATTTCATCCTCGAAATTAGAAGATTACCTTATGCATAAAAGATTTGAGGGTACTCTTCAACATTACCTTAATACTTGTTCTTTTCGATCAACAATCTCAATAGGCTGCTCCTCATATGACATGTCTTCAGATATATGAATCGGTTGATAGTCTAGCACATGTGAAGGGTCTGCAATGTACTTTCTTAATACAGACACATGGAATACATTGTGAAGTCTAGACAGACTTGGTGGTAAAGCTATGCGATAGGCCACTGGACTAATTCTCTCTAAAATCTCAAATGGTCCAATAAATCTAGGGCTAAGCCTCCCTTTCTTCCCGAACCGAAACACCCCTTTCCATGGCGATACCTTCAAGAAAACAAAGTCTTCTTTTTCAAATTCTAACTCACGACTACGACGATCTGCATAACTCTTATGTCGGCTCTGAGCTGTTCGAAGACGTTCTTTAATCAACTTGACTGTATCAATGGTAATCTGTACCAATTCCGGACCCAAAAGTTTTCTTTCACCAACTTCATCCTAACTGTTTGGGGACCTACACTTTCTTCCATATAATGCCTCAAATGGTGCCGTGCCAATACTCGAATGGAAGCTATTGTTATAAGCAAATTCGATCAACATTAGGTGTTCTTCCCAACTACCACTCAAGTCTAGCACACAAGCCCGAAGCATATTCTCAAGGGTTTGGATAGTCCTTTCGGATTGTCCATCTGTCTGTGGTTGGAAAGCAGTGCTAAATCTTAATTTCATCCCCAACTCTTTATGTAAGCTAGCCCAAAATCTTGAAGTGAACAGTGGATCTCTATCAGACACTATTGACACTGGAACTCCATGAAGCCTTACTATCTCCTTGATGAATAACTTAGCTAGTTGCCCTGCATTGTCTGTACTCTTCTTTCCAAGAAATGAGCCGATTTCATCAATCGATTAACAACTACCCAAATGCAATCACATCCCCTCCTAGAACGAGGTAATCTAGAGATGAAATCTATGGTAACGTGTTCCCATTTCTATTGAGGAATAGGAAGCGTTTGTAAAGTTCCTGCTGGTCTTTGATACTAGATCTTCACTTGTTGGCAAACTAAACATCGAGACACAAAATCAGCAATGTTTCTCTTCATATTCCTCCACAAAAAACTCTGCTTTAGATTACGATACATCTTAGTACTACCAAGATGCATACTACAAGATGATTCATGTGCCTCTCTTAAGATCTCTGCCTTAAACTATTCGTTTGCTGGCACGCATAGCCTTTGCCCCAACCATAATGCATCTCTATTGTCAAGTCTGAATTCGGGTTTATGTCATTTGTTCACATCTTCACGGATTTTATTGATTTCTATGTCGTTCCCTTGAGCTATCTTAATTTTATCAATTAGAGTGGGTTGGATTGTTAAATGTGCTAACATGTCTGCTTGCCCATGGGTAACAACCTTGATCCTACATCTCCTAAAGTCCTTTAACAAATGAGTTTGCATGGTGATAAGATGAGCCATGCATCCAGATGATTTGCTACTCAAGGCATCTGCTACCATGTTTGCCTTACCTGGATGGTAATTAATACAGCAGTCAAAATCCTTCACTAACTCTAACCATCTTCTCTGCCTCAAATTCAATTCCTTCTGAGTAAACAAGTACTTCAAACTCTTATGATCAGTAAAGATCTCACAAGTCTCCCCATACAAGTAGTGTCTCCAGATTTTTAGGACAAACACTGTAGCAGCCAGCTCCAAATTATGAGTTGGATAATTTTATTTGTGATTTTTTAACTGTCTAGAGGCATGTGCTATAACCTTACCATGCTGCATTAGAACGCAATCCAAGCCCTTTCTAGAAGCATCACTGTAAATCACAAAACCTCCACCTTCAGAAGGGAGAGTTAAAATAGGGGCGGATACTAAAAGACTCTTGAGCTCTTGAAAGCTCTTTTCACATACCTCATCCCAAGTAAACTTCACGTCCTTCTTAGTCAAATTAGTCAATGGTGATGCTAGACTAGAAAATTCTTTCATAAAGCGCCTATAATAACCTGCTAATCCTAAGAAACGCCTTACTTTAGTCACACTAGAAGGTTTTTCCCAATTCACAATTACCTCCGCTTTTGCTGGATCTACCGAAATACCATCTTTCATCACTATATGCCTTAAAAATGTCACACGATCAAGCCAAAACTCACATTTCTTAAACTTTGGAAACAACTTCTTTTCCCGCAATGATCCAACACAATCCTCAGGTGTGTCTTATGCTCCTCTTTACTCCTAGAGTAAACCAATATGTCATCAATAAAGACAATAACAAATTGGTCAAGATAAGGTTGGAAAATCCTATTCATCAAGTCCATGAATGCTGCGCGAGCATTAGTTAACTCAAAAGGCATAACTAAGAACTCGTAGTGTCCATATCGAGTTCAGAAAGTTGTCTTCGATACATCCTCACTTCTGATTTTTAATTGATGATAACCAGATCGTAAATCAATTTTTAAAAACACAACTGCACCCCGTAATTGATCAAAAAGATCATCAATTCGAGGAAGGGGGTATTTATTCTTGACAGTAACCATATTCAGTTGTCGGTAATCGATACACAGTCTCATTGAACAATCTTTCTTCTTTACGAACAAAACGGGAGCACCCCAAAGTAACACACGAGGACGGATGAAACCATTATCTAATAACTCTTGCAGCTGGACCTTCAGTTCTTTCAACTCAATAATTGCCATCCGATATGGTGCCTTAGAAATATAGTAAACTCAACCTCTCGATCTGGGGATAATCCATGAAGATCTTCAGGAAAAACATCAATAAATTCCCTTACAATAGGTATGTCTTCAAGACATGCCCCTTTAGAATGATCAGCAGTTACAAATGCTAAAAATCCTTCACACCCATTCTTTAGCATTTTTGCTACCTTAACTATAGAAATCAAACCTCTATAATTCCTATGATTCCCTTGAAAATGAAATTCTTCTTCGCCAGGTAGGCAAAAATTAATTTCCTTAGCAAAACCATCTATTGAGGTATGGTAAGGTCCTAGCCAATCTATTCTCAAAATCAAATCAAAATTGTGCATCGCTAGGGGTCGAAGGTCGACAAGAAATTCTCTATCACACAATCTGATCACACATGACTTACAGACATGATCTATTAACTGACAATCTCCCATAGAGGTACTAATTGTCATGTGAACATCTAGTGGTGTGATAAGCACATCAGCATAATGAACAAACACACAAGACACAAATGAATGTGTAGTACCAGGATAAAAAAGAACTTTGACTTCTCTAGAGAATAAGGACAATATACCTGATACTACATCATTAGACACCTCAGCATCTTTCTCCGTCAGTGTAAAGAAACGCCCTTGCCCCTTTGGTTTCTTCCTCTACCTTTCATTAGACGGGGTATTTGCAGTCTCGCTGCGTCTCTTTGGGCAATCTATAATCCTATGCCTAGTTTCTCCACAATCAAAACAGGCTCCAGTTTTCCAATGGCATTTGCTAGGGGGTTTCCTTTTATAATGTCGACAAATGGGGTAGTTCCTCCGAGCGGTGTCTTTAGAAACACCTTTATTATCCCATTTGTTACCTTTACCAGAATGCTTCTGGGACTAAGTGCCTTGCCTATAAGAACTTCCATTTCGTGGTCCATCTTGTTGATTCTTTTTATTTCACTGATCCCTTGTAGCTTGAGCTTCAAGAATATCTTTCTCTGCAAGAATTGCTCGATCTACCAAATCCGTATAATTGTTAATCTTAAGGATGGTCAATCGTCCTTTAATGTTAGAATGTAACCCTTTCAGGAACTTCCTCCACTTACTACCCTCATTAGCAACCAAGGTAGGAGCAAAATGAGAAAGGGCAATAAATTGTTCCTCATACTCTGCAACAGACTTTGTTCCTTGAGTCAATTTTAAAAACTCAGCCTCTATCTGATGTCGAACTCATTCAGGAAAATATTTTTCATGAAAAGCCTCCAAAAATAACTCCCAAGTAATTGGTGCATCTTGCAACCCAGCCCTCAAGAGACGGAATTTGGCCTCCCACCAGTGGTCTGCCTCACCTTGAAGGACAAATGAGGCCAATATCACTTTCTAATCATCATTACAACCCATAGCCACAAATATCTTCTCCATCTATTTTAGCTATGCCTCTGCAACCATGGGATCGGCAGTTCCTTGAATGGTAACTGGTCCCAATTTCTTAAATCATTCTAAGTTCACCATATCTCATTAATCTCTTAGGCCACCTTGCCTTTCAACTGGTCCATTCTCCTGTGCTCCAACTCTAACTCTAGCCATATCTTGTATCAGCCTACTCTGTTATTCCATCAACCTAATCATTGTGTGCATCATAGGATTTCCTTTGTTAGCCATCTCGCGCAAGGTTGGGTCAACGTCATCAGCGATACCTAACACATTCCTTGAGCTAGAGGCATTCCTAGCACCTCCCTTACGTGGCATCTCTTCACTATAGCACGAAGAATGAAAATAAATAAATAACTAAAACGGTAAATAATTCATAGTTAAAGGCTGTGTTGGTGTGCAAAGTACTAACTAAGTAGTATAACTAAAAGAAAAATTAGTGATTGACAAAAAAAGCAAACAAATATTTCATTCCACGTTAATACCAAAAATTCTATATCAAGGAGTCATTACAAAGTCATAAGCAACCAAAAAAAAAAAAGACCAATGTAGAATCACTAATTATAATCAATTACTCATCGCCTTAAAGATTTATTCTCTCTATTAACCTCAATAAAGTCTATAAAGTCTCCTGCCTTCTTTCTAAGACCTCAAGGTTTATAGGTTCACTCAACCGGGTGGGGAAATCATCTAGCTCTACTTTTCTTTCCTTAATAGCGACTTCATTGTCTCGATTTCCTTCAAAGTCATACGAGGTAGCTTATCTAGACCTGGAGATACCCATCATTTGCTAAAGCAAGGCTTAAATCGAGGTCCTGTCCAAAATAGGTGACGTATTACAAGCTTATTCTTGTTAGCTCCTTTGCCATAAACACGTAGTCCACGTATAGCCTCATTGAGCTTCTTTCTTGAAGCTCCAGGTCCTAGAGGAGTATCGATGTAGACCGCTTTAGTCTTTCTTAGTCTATCATCCATTCGCTGCTTATGAAGTCTTCTAAGATCTTTAACAAGAACTCCACCTAAGATAAACTCTTCGGTCCTCTCAATTTCTATCCATCTCTTATTCGCAGCACATTTCACACCCATAATGTTCCTCATCGTGACTACAAAACAAATGTGATCAATTCCATTAGACAATCTGATTGGACTTTAAAAGAAATTCTACAGAATCCTAACCTAGTTCTCTGATACCACAATTGTAATACCCCAAATCTAACACGTGCAGAGCACGTGAAGAAAGAGGTTACTCACAAATCATAATCTCTACTCATAAATTCCAAACTGAAATACCACATAATTTTATCCAAATAAAACCAAAAGTTCAAAAGTCTGACACTAAACAATCTCTTCAGATACATAAGAAAAATGTAAAAGTCTCAAACTCCAAATTACAAGTTCATATCAGAAATAAACTATATGGAATCATAAGTCTGATTCTCTTCTTATTCTAATACAAATATGAATGAAAATTTCTAACTTCAAGGCTAGGCATACTTCTCAAAGGAACTTAACCTTCAAAAAGTAATGACAAGGGGTGAGTCGTCAATTCGGTAAGTAAAACCATTCCTAACACACTAGACCTATCGATACCCAAAAATATTGCAAGCCTTCTTTTATTTAAAAACATATATATCACAATCTGTAATTTCATAAAATGATACTTCATGATAACGTAACATAAATTCGTAGTAATTCATAATATAAAAAGTATAGTTACTTTCAAAAGTAAATCATATATCACATTTACAGAAATCATATATCATATAGTGTCACCCATAGTCCTGACAGAATCGAATCGAATATTGTGTACACATTCGTAATGTAAATCGATCGCAGACAGATATATCATATATTACGATTAGAATCAGAATCAGAATAACTATAGACAATAAGCCAAAACATTAAGAATCCCCTACAATCATCAATAACCGAAATCACATATGAATACAAATCATTCGTATCAGATTCAGAAAAGTCCATAAAATTAATTTAGGCTTGCAAATTATTTTACAGATAAAATCATAAAAGATAGTCATGTCATTAAATAATTTACGTATTGAAAAGCATTTATAAAATAATTTGTCAAAAGAATTTAGATTTGAAAACATTTCCATAAACTGATTTTGTTACGAAAATCCTTTAATTTTCTAAATAGTATAAAAATTCTTATAATAATATCAAAATACTTATACATATCCAATATACTAGGAATGAAGTTACTTACCTGAATAAGAGAATTTTGAACTACACACCTCTAGACCTCTAAGAGCCTTCAACACCTTAACAAATACACAAACATGACTATTAATAACTCACTCTAAGAATTTGTCTTTCTAATTTATTCATGTACAGATCTGATCTTAGAATTTTAACTCTTAATCTAAAACTCATAATGATATAATATTCTACAAAGCTATTCTGGACATCCATGGGTACCTCACGGAAAATTTTCAAGAGGATCCGAAATCAAAACATTTTCAAAACTACTTATTTCTCAACAAATTCGAAACTATTTTCACATAACTTATACCGAACAGAACAAGTTCTAAGATTTTTATAAAATAAAATACTAACCAGAAAATTACGAAATTAAAACTAGGAATACTAGACACATATGCTAACTTATAAAATTTCATAATTTTTCGAGTTCATTTGATGGTGAAAATAATTTCGTGAATCCGATCGCAATGCTGGAATCGCAGTTTTTCAAGTGCAGTGGTTCTACTTCGAAAATTCATATAAAATTGAAAACGAACTCGAATTTAACGAAATAAAATTTATTCCAGAAACCCTACATTTCTAGTTTCCAGAAATATAAGTTTCTTAAGAAAAATCCTTCAGAAAATATAGGTTAAAAATCGAGGTAATCATGCTGTCCAGAATCATCCTACGTGCTTAACATGCCAAGGGTTGATTAATCAACTCCTAATTAATCAAAACCCTAAACAAGACTTAAACACATTGTAAATCATGTATTATAAACCCTAGATAAAGTGAATTGGGAATATTGTGGGGGAAAAAGAAGAATAAACTTACCAATCGTTCCAATTCTCTCCTAAACCAAAGTTTGAAGCCTAGGATTTGGGTAAGAGCGTAGAGAACAATAGAGAAGAAAAAGAACGTTGTTGAATTAGGGTTATAGAAATGAAAAAATATGAATTTATAGGGAATATTTAGAAGCCCTAAAAACTTAAAAAAAATAATTTTTTTTTGAAAAATTAGCTCATAAATAACCCCTATTAATAACTTAATATCCCTTTCTAATAAGGGTTAAAAGGCCTCCATGATTCCTATAAAAGCCTAAATTCCATAATATAATTTTTGGCGTTACATCCGTTATGTCTCACTTTCCATTGTAGCACGCAGAAACCATGTTCAGATCTATTAACCTGGAAAGTTTGAATTCTGCCAATCGTTGTTCTGAGCTCATTCATCACTTGAACAATTCACCTAGTTAATCATGGCACTTTCTTTTTGGAAAATGATAGACCATTTAATGATGGATTTAATTAATAAAACCGTGACTTCTATTTAAAGTTGAGTTAGCTGAACCTGGAAAATGCAGTACTTAAAGTAAGAGCGCTGGTATTTGAACAGTAGTAAGATAGCAAGAAGACAAAATTATGGACACTGTTCATACCAGCAAAACTGTAGCATACAAAACCACAGCATTATTTATGCTACAGTCTTACTTTCTGAAAAAGGATAGACCATTTAATGATGGATTTAATTAGTAAAACCATGACTTGTACTTGGGAGTTGAGTTAGCTGAACCTGGAAAATGCAATATTTTAAATAAGATCACTGGTATTTGAACACAAGTAAGATAGCTGCAAGACAAAATTATGGATGCTATTCATACACAGTAATAATGTAGCATACAAAACCACAGTATTATTTATGCCACAGTATTATCGTTTCTATCTTTGTGTTGTCTTGCTGACGTTCAAACAGCATTTTCCTTTAAGTAATGGGGCCCTGAATATGATCAACCATCTTTAACGATAGACATCGTGGATGATAATAATGCATTTAGGCGACATTAATGGCCTTAAGAGGGTAAGAACTAAGAAGTAGGGATGCTTTATTTGTATTCATGGGCTTGTCTATGTAAGTTGATCACTTTGATCCATTTAACAGAAGGCAGAATGTTTATTTCCAGGATATACGCTTTGCACTGGCACGTTTACCATGCTAGCTCTGTCAAAACTACCAGTATTATCTGTCTCGTATTTGTTTTCGTGTGACATAAGAAAAAATAAATAAACAAGATAAAAACTTGCATTTACAGGGAGATAAGGCTAAAATAAGCAAATTCGAGAAGTCACACATTACTGTGATAAAGCAGTCAAGCATTTTTTTTCCCTTTTTTTATTTTCTTTTTCAAATTCAAGTGGTTCATCTGTCTTTTAAGAAAGGGTCTGACGTTTATCACAATAATTCAATTGTCATCCAGTCAGTATTGCAGATGACGACTAGAAAGACAAGCCATGTGATAATCACGAATTGATAATGTATTAGGAAAGTACTGGCTTGGTCCACTTAGGTAACATCTAATAGCTGGAGATCATTTAGCCAGTAAAAATTTGGAGGCACCCTGAATCTGGTCACTCATAAATCAAACCGGATACCCTGGGGATTCTTTATGTGAATTTCATTGCGGCATATCTGCCAGGTTGATGCATTATGTTATAACAGGTGTGGGACCTGTATACAAATTTAATGCTGCTCATTTCAAAGTTTATTTCACTTTCTTGGCCACAACTGTGAAATGAGTTTGGGTTGAAATACCGTCAAATTTAACTCTGGATATGATTGCTAGTGGTTAGCAAGGTTTCAGTACCCATCGTCGATATTTTTTTATGCATGTGTTGAAATAGATGCTAATCTCATCAACAAATTGTCCATGTGCCATGTTTTCTTAACATTATGAGGGAGTAGTTCAATGGCCCAAGCATGTCTTAGTAGTTGCAATGAGACTTGACATGCTTAAAATGACAAGTTACTCAGCTATCCGATTTTATGTCTGCAGCAATTTGATTAATCCTACATTTAGACTTCGATAATGAGTTGGAAGACAAAACCATGTGATCATATTTCCCTGCAGAAAGTTTCGATAATGAGTTGGACTCAAGGGGATTTTCAAAGTTTGCTTCACTTTCACATGGTTTTGTCTACATTTGGGCTATTGTCTCTCCACCATTCACATTGTGGACCAGAACGTTTCCTAGCGACTGTTCCATCTATATATGCACACAGCGTTTAGGGTTTACAAGAAGCAGAAATCTTAACCCTTCAGTCTCAAGTATCAATTGAAAATCCCCTTGAGTCCTAAATTCTTTTTGAGTTCCATTTCTAGTTTTATCTAAACAAAATCATGGGTTTCCGTTTGGGTGGTATTGTTCAAATGAAGAAAATTCTTGGACAGTCTTCGCCCGCAGCCAGCAATTCAGCTGCAATAGCCACAGATGTCCCGAAAGGCTACCTTGCGGTTTACGTTGGAGAAAGTCAAAGAAAGAGATTTGTAATTCCAGTTTCGTACTTGAACCACCCTTTATTTCAGGACTTGTTGAGTCAAGCTGAAGAAGAGTTTGGTTTTGACCATCCAACGGGAGGCCTCACATTTCCCTGCAGCGAAGAAAACTTCATCGACCTCATTTCTTGCTTAAATGGGCACTAAGAGAGGACATTTACAATCATCTGGGGATACAATTTGTAAGCAGTAGTTAACCAATACTTTGTACAGATATCATTTTACTTTTTCTTCCTTCAGGAAAGGAAATGTTCTTTTTGCTGTATGGATACTCACACAGATTCTCAAACAAACTCAAATTTAATGAATCACTTGACTGAAATTTTTCCATTTCTATTGGCTTATTGGTCGATTTATATGTCGTCCATTCAATGGAGCATTATAATTTTTCAGTTATCAAACATTACAGCTAGCTGCTATTGCAACTAGTACAAGCATGTACTCGGGAAAACGATCCTTGAAATTATCCGATTATTTTTCATGTCACCACATATTAATCATGTGGTGAAATCAGTTTTGTAGTACTGTAGAACCCCCCCCTCCCCCCAAAAAGAAACCCACAAACACCAAACAAAAAAACAAACACTCAGCAATTTCCAAAAAAAGAAAATAAAAGCAGTCAACACCTTACTGCCAACATATATTAGAAGAACAAAAGAATCAATTTATTTATTTTGATTGGAACAAATAAGTAACCGTTGGTGTCTCCACAGAAGCCACTCAGGCACCGAATTACAAGGAGCAGGCAAATAAATACTAAGGTACACTGTAATTTTGAATCACCTTCGCAAGTCTTTCAGTTGGCGTGCTGATTAATAATTTTTCTAGCCGCATTTACCATGGTCTCCTTAATATCATGACCTTCATCACTATCACCAGCGTCATTAGTATCATCACTATCCCCATTTTCACTTTCATTGCTCTCTGCATTATTTTCGATTTCATGATCATCATCGCAGTCATGATCATCCTCCTCCATTGTCTTTCTGGAAATGACGCCCTTGCCGCCTTCTGAAAATATGCAAAAATATTTATTCCCTCGTCAGGACGGACAGACTTCAATATAGTATTAAAAAAAAAAAAAAAAAAACTCAATGCATAAGAGTTCACAATCGCCAGCTGATTAATTAAAAATTGTTATTGCCCCATTTGCAATAAACATTCATACCTTGCTTGAAATTACCAATAGGATCAAGAGGGTTAAAAAAGAATTTAGCCTCGTCTACTTTCCCTGCATTCTTTTGACCTTGATCAAAATCACCAGCGACTTGCAACTCTACTTCTCCATTCTCCTCCATTGTCTTTCTGCCAAAAGCCTGCTTGGCAAGGTCTTTTACCTCCTTTTGTGCCTCTGAAATAATATTTGAAAAAACACAATTTAAAAAAACTGTAAAATTAGTACTCTTGCATGTATAAAATTTAATTGAATATATGAAGTCAAAACACAATAAGTACTCTAATTAAGGTCAGTTGATTAAATTGATTAATTATCACATACGGTTTGCAACATTTTTGAGTGGATCGAAGATTCCAACGGCTACATTCAATAGCATTGACATGATCAACATCGAAACAAGCACGTTCTTCCCCATGGTTTCAATGTCAATCAATGTCAATCCAATCAAACTAAATTTATTATCAAGTTGGAGAGATTCAATATCTCTTGTTAATTCTCATGCCCTTGTTGCTCTTATATACGCTTCATTATTCCGACTATCGGGCCAATGGATGGCCATTGTAAATTTGTAATAACTATTTTTGGCACTTGTATTTTTTGATAAAGCAAGGCTGTTGTCCGCTTCATATGCATGCTTTTGAATTGATCGCTGCCAATTGTTTTTGCAAAATTGGGTGTAGTTCAATTTACCAGTGCGCGCAATTTTGCTGAAATATTTCTATCTTGATTTACTTAATCTAATGAGACATATCGTCAAAATTTAATTTAAAAAAATGATAATAATGATAAAAATTCTTAAATTTTAACTCAACCACTAAAACTATAGGAAATATTAGCTCTTAACAGTATGTGCTTTTGATGATATGAGACAATATTGAGGCTAAAACATTTAATTTACTTTTTTTTGCGATAATTAACTTTAAAAAATCTCTTAGGCTCCGTTTGGTTCAGATTTTTAAGTAGAGCTTATTTAAAAGAGCTTTTGTCATTAGAGCTTTTATAAATTAAACTTTTACTAAAAAAAACTTAGTTGTTTGGTTGTCAATAAAAACTTTTTATTTAAACTTTATGAAATTACTTTAATAGGAAAGTTTTTTAAAGTTATACTATGAAAAGAATAAATAAGATTATCAAATAAATGAAAGATATTTTAGATATTTTGATATTTAAAAAAAGCTTTTCAACCTGTACTCTAAAAAGCTCAAAATTTAAGTTTTTTCTAATAGAGGTAAAATAACTTATTTAAGCTTCAAAAACAACTAAATAACAACAAAAATTATGATAAGAGCTTATTGGATTAAATAACCATTTATAACTATTAAATAAGTCATACCAAACAGGTATTTAGTTCGATTGATCGACAACTCAACGCTTTAATCTTATAAAAAAAAATTAAATCCTCCTATTTTCTTAATTCCTTTCATATTTTCTTTTTTCTTCAAACTCTTTTTTTTTAAAGTATTACGATAAAATCTTTTTATAATTATAATGTTGGGACCAAACTAATTTATTACTGTAAATAGATTATAACATAATTAAGGTGTAGTTACAATTTATTAATGGAGCATGTCAAATTCAATATATAGACGTTGATAGAGTGGTTTACATAGTTTCAAAAAACTAGTACATGTTTTTATATAGTTTTGCAAATATACAAAATCATCTTTAGAGTCTTTAAACTTTTGCACTCTCTTTAATATTTTTCTATCATTTTCTTATTGTACTATACGAAGACAAGTTCTTTTAATTTAATGTAACATATATTTTTTGCAAAAGATAGATAATTATTACTATAAAGAGGTAAGTTCTTTAAGATGAAGTCTAAAAAATTATCACTTATTACAATGTAGAGTTTATTCTTATTCATAATTGACTCAAACTAGGAACAAAATTTTTTATGATTATATGAAAATTATTTATATAAAAAGTATTACTGTACATCAATTTTTTTTTCATATTAACATTGACACATTACAATTATTACAAAATATATACATACATACATACATATATATATATAGCCCAGCCCAAAAAACCATAGTTCAAGCCCATGCCCAATTCTTAAAAATTCAAGGAAAATACTTCCACAACATGCAGGAAAGCTCGAACCTGGACCTTGAAAACAAGGTGAGGACAAAAGAGGCGCAAACAACTTAGCCTTGAATTTTTTCGAATTTTAAAAACAGATTTTGATTGATATTAGGTTATGCCCATTTGTATGAGTTGGATTAAAAGATAGTGATTATGATGGAAGCAAAAGAACAACTCCATGTATTTAGATATACTAAGATTTTTCATTGTACACACTCAGACAAAACTTTTAGTATACAACTAATAATCAGCTCTCATATGGGTAATATTCCCCATTGGGTCCAATCTACAGCCTTAACAAAGAAAAATAAATTGTACAAGAATTAACAAAATTTTTATTAAATCAATCATTGCTTAAGAGCTGCTAGCATTATGACCAATTCAAGCGAGAAGTGAGGTTAATGAAGGCATCTTCTCTGCAGGGAATGATGAGACCACCCATTGGATGATTATATACGAAGTCTTCCTCAGCTTTAGTTAACAATTCTTGAAATGAAGGCTGATTCAAGAATGATACAGGAATGATGAATCTCTTCTTTTTCGATCTCTTTCCAACATAAGATTGCTAGTTGGCCTTTTGGCACATCTGCAGACACTGAAGTTGCTGCTTGATTTGCTAACAGCTTTGATTGGCGCAGAATGCGCTTAGCATTTAAAACACTTGGAAAACGAGTTGCCGTGGCCTTGCAGATGACGATGAAGTTCAAATATTACTTGGGAGAGAAGAAAGAAAAGATTGCTGATAGAGAATGTGATAAGGATTTAGTTTTGATCGTGTGACATGATGTATTGTGTGTATGTATCTATAGATAAAATGGTGTCCTAGAAATTCTATCGAACGTAGAAATGAGTGGTGATAAGAGGCATTTTGTGGGTTTGCCAAACATGACAAAAAAATGGCATGTGGGCACCACCCTTCTAGTGGGCTGATAGAGGAGAAGAAAAAATAATTAAAATAATAATAATAATAATTAAATAATTAAATAAATAGTAGCCACGTTTTGGCTATAAAAGGAAACTCCTCTTCCTCATTTTCTGCATTCTATTGAGAGAGAGCAATTTAGCATTTTTAGAGAGAGAGAGTTTATAGAACTTAAAATTATAAGCTCATGTTATAGTTATTTGAAAGTTTGGGTGTATTGAGATTTTCAATAGTGAGCTAAAATATTACAATACTTGTAATTTCTTTTCATTAATAAAATATTTTTCTTCTTTCTTCGCCCGTGGACGTAGGCTAAAAGCCGAACCACGTAATTTTCTGATGTTATGTGTGATTTTATTGTCTCATTATTTCTCAAATTCACTTTAGTTGCGTGTCTGCTTCACCCACCAATTTTCTAACAGTGATATCAGAGCTATTGGTTGTATTCTTTAGAGTCGGGGATATTGTTCACTTAAGGGGTACTATTAACGTATAATGTACTGTTCACATATATGATACTATTCACGTATACGGTACTATTCATGAGAAACGGTGGGAGCGATCTAAGAATTTTGTAGTGGAAAGCAGGGAATAGTGGTGTGAGTAGAGCAACTGTGTGGTTTTGTACATGTCTAAAAAAGTTCTGTCACAAAGGTGATAAGAGCCTAAGGAGTCTGGGTTTTAAGTGGGACCGTCGTGACCCCTCCAGTCTTTCCTAAAAACTTTCCTAATGTGCATTTTCACACTTACTTACAACTGTTCAAGGTGATACACTGGTTTGTGTGCAGTATTTATCAATAAAATGACAGCAAAGTATGAAATTGAGAAGTTCAACGGGAACAATTTCTCGTTATTGAAAATGAAGATGAGAGCTATATTGAGGAAAAATAATTGTTTGGCGGCAATTGAAGAAAGGCCCATAGAGATAACTGATGATGATAAGTGGAATGAGATGGACGACAACGCCATTGCTGATCTACACCTAGCACTTGCAAATGGGATGTTATTCAGTGTGGCCGAGAAAAAGACAATAAAGGAAATATGGGATACTCTCACAAAATTGTACGAGGCCAAGTCGCTACATAATAAAATCTTCTTAAAGAAAAGACTTTATACTCTTCGAATGGCAGCATTTACATCGGTGACCGACCACATCAGCACTTTGAAAACTCTATTTTCCCAACTCACAACGTTGGGTCATAATATAGAGGAAAATGAATGTGCAGAGCTTCTACTTCAAAGTCTACCAGATTCGTATGATCAACTCATCATCAATCTGACGAACAACAATCATACAGACAGTCTAGTTTTTTATGATGTTGCAGCCTTCGTATTAAATGAAGAGAGCATGCGGAAAAGTAAGAAAAACAGACAAGCAAGTTCGTAATAAGTAGAAGCGCTATCGATGACGAGACAGAGATCAACGGAACGTGGCCCCAGTGGGAGTCACAATCATGGTAGATCAAAATCCAGAAGTAAGAAGAATGTTAAATGTTGCAACTGTGGCAAGAAAGGGCACGTCAAGAAAGAGTTTTAGAACATCCAGAAGAGAAGAAAGGGTAAAGAACCTAAGTCATCAAATGCTCAGGGGTGTGTAGCAAGTACCTCAGATAATAGCAAAATTCTCTACAACGAGGCAACAACTGTTTCAAAAGGCAGAAAACGGCTATCTGACGTCTGGCTCATAGACTCAGGAGCTACCTAGTACATGACCTCTCAGAGAGAATGGTTCTATACATATGAATCTCTCTCAGGAGGATCTGTATATATGGGAGATGATCATACCTTGAAGATCGCTGGTATTGGTACTATCAAAATAAAAATATTTGATGGTACAATTCGCACAATTAAGGAGGTACGATATGTCAAATGCTTGAAGAAAAATCTACTGTCTTTAGGACAAATAAATAGTCATGGGTACAAAACTCATATTGAAAATGGGATCATTAAGATTACTAGAGGCGCGCTAATATTAATGAAAGCAGAAAAGATCGGTGCTAATCTATTCATGCTTAAAGAGAAAACATTACAGGAAGCTGATGCGTGTGCCACGTCAAATGGAGAAGAATCAACGATGATGTGGCATCTTAAACTTAGCCACATGTTAGAACAAGGTTTGAAGATTCTCTCTGAGCGAACATTGGTTCCAGGGATCAAATCGGCAAGCTTACCATTTTGCAAGCATTATGTTACAAATAAGCAGAATAGATTAAAGTTTAGTAGATCTATTATTAGAAGTAAATACATTCTAGACTTGGTTCATTCTGATGTTTGGGAATCACCTAACATATCCATGAGAGGTGTAAAGTACATGGTGACTTTTATTGATGATTACTCCAGGAGATGTTAGATGTATCCAATTAAGAAAAAGTCAGATGTATTTCCAGTGTTTAAAGAATGCAAAGCGCGGGTAGAACTTGAATCTGGTAAAAGGATCAAGTGTTTAAGGACAGATAATGGTGGAGAGTATAAAGACAACGAGTTTCTTACTTGCTGTAAGCAAGAAGGTATTCAGAGACAGTTCACGGTGGCATACACACTTCAACAAAATGGAGTAGCAGGGCGGATGAATAGGACTCTTGGAGAAAGAATAAGAGCTATGTTAAGGACTGCGGGTTTACCTAATTTATTTTGGGCAGAAGCAACCAAAACCGCTTGTTATATAGTAAATCGGTTGTCATCTACAGTAATTGGGCTGAAGACAGCAATGGAGATGTGGATTGGAAAACCAGCTGATTACTCCTACCTGCATGTATTTGGGTGTTTTGTGTACGTGATGCATAATGCCCAAGAAAGAACAAAGCTAGATCTAAAATCTAGAAGATATATCTTCTTAGGATATGCTGATGGAGTAAAGGGGTATCGTCTATGAGACCCCACTGCCCACAAAATCGTCATCAGCAGAGATGTTATTTTTGTAGAAGATCAACTGCAAAGGAGAGATGGGGATGATAACATTGTAAAAGAAAAGTCAAAGACTTTGCCGGTATATGTGAAAAATAATCCAAAAGATTCAGATTCTTCTGAAGCAGCACCGGAGCACGAGGGACAAGAACCAATCGAGTCCGAGGCTCCAGAAGTTCGTCGATCAATGACGGAGTTGTCGAAGCTCCTCAAAAATAAATACTGATTCACCTAAATAAATTTGTAGAAGTAGTGAAACCAGGTCGAATCCCAAGAGAACTATGTATTTTAATCTCTCAAAGTCTAAAACAAAATTAATTTTCCAAGAAATCAGATTTTCAAGATTCTGCCCAAAACCGGATCACCGTTTATTGTAAAACGGTAAGCCGTTTGATGTTTGAAAATTTCTGGGAGTTAACCGGCTAACCGGATACTGAGATCCGGAAGACCGGTTCTGATTTGTGATGCTTCTGGAGTTGATTCGGACAACCGGTTGTGAAATCCGGAAGACCGAATCTTGGTTGTGATGATTCTGGATGCGATCCGGTCAGCCGGTTTGGTGAAATCCGGTAGACCGGTTGTGACTAGATGCACGATTGGGCTATTCGACTTGCGGATGAGGACAACCGGTGGGCCGGTTCTGACGAAGATTTTACGGGTGATTCGACTGCGGATGTGAGAAACCGGTGGCCGAATTTGCGTTCTTCTTGGTTACAGTTCGGTAGTTTGTTTAATGGTTTTTGAGAATTTGACGAAAATAAAATAAAATAAAATTAAATAAAACAAGATGTAAAATTAAACAAGGAAAAATCAATCTTACCAAACATCCAATCCAAGGGTGTATATTCCATCCAATTGCAATTTTGATCATAGGCCAAAATATAAATTACTCAATCCAAGAACTTAGTCTACTTAATCGGAATCCGTAAAAGTAATTATTCTCTAATGTAAATAGACTCGAACAATCGCTAAATCCAAACTTATCACCAATTTAACTGGGCATCATCGTTCCATATCAAATTAAGTGATAGCATTAAGAATAGTGAGAATGACTAAAACAAGATTAATTAATTGATTACTCGATTGATCAATTTGTATTTTTATTTCCAGAGCCTATCATGCAAGCTATGTAATTGTGGCCATCAATATACACACATGAGCCAACTCCTTGCTACTCGATTCGATCAATCATGACAATTACGGATCACAAACTCAAGACTAGCGATAGAAAAATAAATATTGAATTAAGGCGTCAACTCAATCAATATAAATAATTCATAGACAATGAGAACAAGAAATAAAAATTACTTGGATTGAAGAAATTCTAGTTAAGTTCAAAGCCTCACAAAACTACAACTGGAATTTGATTAACCCCTGGACTGGAATTAAAAGCTTAGCCACTCATGGTGGCCAAACAAAACAAAAGTATTTGAGAAGAATAAATTGCAGCCGCCTCTTGCTTTACGTCGGGCCACCTTTGTTTCTTCACTTTGCCTTTTATAAAGAAAGCAAGCTCTCCTTTTCCTTTCAAGTAGAGTCCTCTCTCACGTTAGCTTTTCCTCTTTTGCTAGCTTTCCTTTTTCTCTTGGTTTCTTCTCCTCTTAATGCTAGGAAACCGTCTCCTTCAAGTCAACGGTCAGCCCATGATTGCAAAGCCCAAATAAAGCCCTTATTATCCACTTTTTATCTTAATCTCCATGCTTTCGCTCCTAGATCAAATCAAACATAATTTACACAAATTAGCACGAGATCAATCAAAATATGAGGGAATTAAACTAAATATAATATGACTATTTATGACCTATCAAATTCCCCCACACCTAAACCATGCTTGTCCTCAAGCATATCTTAAATCATCATACCAATCCTCCTTTCTCACGTTCAAACCATTCAATATCCAAGAATACCAATAAAGCTAAACACACATCAATGAGTCAAATCATAGTGACAATCTAGAGAATAAGCATTCATAGGATAGAATTTGTAACAAAAAACATAAGCATCTTATCAATTCATCAAAATCAAATGCAGCAAGACTTAACACCCTCGCATGGTTTCGCTCAATGCTCTCAAAGTGTTTAGGGTGCGTGTTTTACTCTCAAAATCAAAACATAGCATGTCATTACCATAGGCTTGCAAATGATTTAAATCTCCACCACTGCGTATGAATATGATGCAAAAATCAAAGGGACTTAACAAGGGTTGAAATGGGGCTTAGGTAAGGGTATGGTAGAAGGAAAAATGAAGGGTTTAACGATCAAGACAAAGAGTTAATTACATGCATGATTTAGATACCAAACAAAATAAACAAACACTCTTCTAAAACAATGAAATTTATCCCCACATTTAAGCACTTAAAACATTTGGAGAAACAATTTGATAATTCAATTGCTTTTGCAAATAATTCTCCAATCATCCAATCAAGGGAATAAATTTCTCAACAAAATTTTTTTTTTTTGTTTTTTCTTTTTCTTCTTTTTTTTTTGTTTTTTTTTTGTTTTTTTTTATCATGCAATTACTTCACTCTTGTCTTGATAGGGTAGAAAGAAAACAAGGATAACAAACAAGAAGGCTTTGGGTTAAACAATGTGTTAGAAACAAATGAAAGGGAAAAATAGGCTCAAAGGGGCTAACTAGGGAAAAATAAAAGGTGGGTCTTTTAGAGTTTAAGAATTGGTTGAACCTAATTGCCCTTATCACACTTAAGCATCAATTCAAAAATGTGGTCTCAACATACATTCATAAGCAAGTTCTAGAATAAACACACTAAGTTTGATACACTCAACAAAAATAAAAGGAGCAAAAATGTAATGAGTTGCTCTTAGGCTCAAAAGCTCACTAGAGTGTCTATGCATCAAGTCTTGTGCACTTTTCAATCAACGAATTAATGTGACACTATCGAAAATTTTAAAGAAAAACACTATTCATGCTTACCTCTTTCATGCATTAAAACTCAAAACAAAGATGTACCCCTAGCTTACAAGGTATTCAAAGATATTGAGAAGACTTAAAGCATAAGAATGTTCAAATTAAAAACATGCAAAAATCCTCCCCCACAAATAATACATTGTCCTCAATGTATTAACAAATAAATGGCTCACGTAAAATAATGATAATGAAAAGTAAATGAGAAGGAAGAAGAAACTCCCCTGGATGTGAGCGGTGTGGACTCGAATGAGCTAGGGAGAGTGCGAGGAAAGCTGAAAATTAGGCGTGGGCGTTTTATTCTCAGTCAAAATATATCTTCTTCATCAAGAACATCTAGAGGCTTAAAATGAAAAAAAAGTAAAAAAAATATAATAAATAAATAAAAAGTCAAAAGCGAGAATAAAGAAAATATTTGGGTTGCCTCCCAATAGCGCAATTGTTTAACGTCGTTTTGCTCGACAGAGTCGCAAAGCGAATAATTCATCCAATGCCTTTTAAATTAGATTGTGCATCTAATTTTAGCTCATTCAACACTTTCTTGGGCAAAACATCCTGCACAATAGAATCGAAACACATCGATTTGACAAAGAGAATGCACATGGGTGTTTCCATCGTGAATATGTTAAATTTAACAATCTCTCCATCAAACTCGACAGAGAGAGTACCCTCATCTACATCAATTTTCGTCTTGGCAGTTTTCATGAAGGGTCTCCCTAACAAAATCGAAGCCGATTTTGAAGAAGGATTACCTTCCATCTCTAATATGTAAAAATCTACAAGAAATATAAGCTCATTAACTTGCACCAAAACGTCTTCTACAATCCCAAGGGGGTGAATATAAGAACGGTCAGCTAATTGAATAACTACACCAGTCTTTTGCAAGTCATTTAGTTTAAGTTCTTGGTAAACAGAAAATGGCATGACATTAATTGAGGCTCCTAAGTCTAGCATAGCATGCTCAACTTTCTTTTCACCAATCACACAAGGTAATGAAAACATACCTGGATCCTTGCATTTTTCGGGCATACTCTTTTGTAAAATTGCGGAAACATTCTTACTTACCTCAACCTTCCCCTTTGCTTTCATCTTCCTCTTGTTGGTGCACAACTTTTTCAAGAACTTTGCATATTTGGGGATTTGTTTGATCGCATCCAATAAGGGGATGTTAATTTGCACTCTCCTAAACGTGTCCAGAATCTCCTTTTCTTGCTCATCTTCTTTGGGTTTAGCTAACCTGCTAGGAAAAGGAGGTGTAGGCGTGTAAGATGAAAGAGATAAAGGAGGATCGAATTTTACCCCACGCCTTGTTTTGGGAGGAGCTTCTTCATCTTCATCTCCCTTGGCCATTTCAGCTTCTTTAGGTGGAGTCGACCCTGAAGGGATTTCTTTTCCGCTTCGCAGTGAAATTGCACTACAGTTCTCCCTTGGGTTGACTTCTGGTTGTGAAGGTAATTTTCCAGAATTTTGAGCTTCCAACTTACTAACTGATGTGGCTAATTGAGTGATTTGGTTGCCTAAACTCTGGATGCTTGTTCTTGTTTCCTGTTGAAATTGAAGAGTATTGGTAGCAAGATTCTTAACAATATCTTCCAAAGACATACCTGAGTTGGGAGCTTGAGTTTGTGTGGGGATTGGAGGTGGTCTAGTGAAGTTACGAGGCGGTGGCCTTTGTTGTCCTCCTTGGATTCCATGCTAAAGTTAGGATGATCCTGTCCAGGATTGTAGTGATTCGAATAGGGATCATACTTCCTGTCGTGCCGAAACCCTCCATGGCATTGGCTTCTTGCGTGGAGTCTTGTTGCAATGTGGGGCACATATCGGTGGGATGCCCATGAGTGAGCATATTCCACACGCTTTTCTTGTTTGCGGTCTATAGCCATTTGGCCAGACAGCGGTTAAATCGAAATTTGATTTTTAAGGTCACTTACCTCGTTAACGTGCTTGATAGATCCTCCACTCTTGTAGAATTGTTGAGAAGTTTCAGCCATGTTTGAAATCAATTTTTTGGTACTTGGCGTCTTCTTCACTAAAGCTCCACCACTGCTGCATCGATCATACTCACATCCATTGGCAATAATCCTCGTAGAAATATTGGATAAGGGTTGATCGAAGAGGTGATGGTGGGGAAAGCTATACATGTCGCTTGAATCGTTCCCGGATGCTAAATGCGGCGTCTCCCGGTGATTTGTGTGATACCATAAATCTCCTTCCTAATCTAGCGGCTCGTGAGGCGGGAAAGAATTTCTCCGAAATAGCCTCTTCGTCTCATTCCATGTGGTGATAGAGGAAGGTAGATAATAGAGCCAATCTTTAAACTTGATCCTTGAAGAGAATGGAAAGGCTCTGGGTTGATTTGCTCTCGGATACACCATGGCTTCGTTCGAGCAAACAATGTGAAATTCTTTAAGATGCTTGTGAGGATCTTCACCTGCACAACCACGAAAAGAAGGAAGTAAATGAATCAAACCAGATTTTAATTCAAAATCATTAGCAATATTGGGAAAAGTAATGCATAAGGGTTGTTGATTCAAATCTGGTGCGGCGAGTTCTTTGAGAGTTAGGTCTGCCATCTTTTCTTCAATTTCTGCAAAGATGGATGTTCCACCAGTAGTTAAGTCTATCTCTGCTTCGTTCTCAAGACGACGTTTTCCTTCTCTAGTTTCTTTCCTCAATTGACGCGCTGTCCTCTCGATTTCAGGATTATACTGCAAATTAGGAGTCTGAGAGGAACGGGTCATAAACTAAATCAAATAAACAATTTAAACAATGAGAAACTAAAATTAGTTCCCCGGCAACGGCGCCAATTTTGACGGAGTTGTCGAAGCTCCTCAAAAATAAATACTGAATCACCTAAATAAATTTGTAGAAGTAGTGAAACCAGGTCGAATCCCAAGAGAACTATGTATTTTAATCTCTCAAAGTCTAAAACAAAATTAATTTTCCAAGAAATCGATTTCAATTACGCACAGCCGGATCAGATTTTATTGTAAGCAGTGGCGTTCCCAATCTTTAATTACGGGAGTTAACCGTAACGGATCACGAGATGGGAAAGGCAGGTTACGATTTGTGATGCTTCTGGAGTTGATTCGGACAACCGGTTGTGAAATCCGGAAGACCGAATCTTGGTTGTGATGATTCTGGATGCCAATATGGCATTGGCTTCTTGCGTGGAGTCTTGTTGCAATGTGGGGCACATATCAGTAGGATGCCCATGAAGTGAGCATATTCCACACGCTTTTACTGTTTGCAGTTGCCCTATAGCCATTTGACGAACCAAAGCAGGTAAATCAGAAATTTGATTTTTAAGGTCACTTACCTCGTTAACGTGCTTGATAGATCCTCCACCCGCTCTTGTACCGAATTGTTGAGAAGTTTCAGCCATGTTTGAAATCAATTTTTTGGCTGCTTCCGGCGTCTTCTTCACTAAAGCTCCACCACTTGCTGCATCAATCATACTCCTATCCATTGGCAATAATCCCTCATAGAAATATTGGATAAGGAGTTGATCAGAAATTTGATGGTGGGGAAAGCTAGCACATAATCGCTTGAATCGTTCCCAGTACTCGTACAGCGTCTCCCCAGTGATTTGTGTGATACCATAAATCTCCTTCCTAATACTAGCAGCTCGTGAGGCAGGAAAGAATTTCTCCAGAAATAGCCTCTTCATCTCATTCCATGTGGTGATAGAACCGGAAGGTAGATAATAGAGCCAATCTTTAGCTTGATCCTTGAAGAGAATGGAAAGGCTCTAAGGTTGATTTGCTCTCGGATACACCATGTGGCTTCATTCGAGCAAACAATGTGAAATTCTTTAAGATGCTTGTGAGGATCTTCACTGCGCACAACCACGAAAAGAAGGAAGTAAATGAATCAAACCAGATTTTAATTCAAAATCATTAGCAATATTGGGAAAAGTAATGCATAACGGTTGTTGATTCAAATCAGTGCGGCGAGTTCTTTGAGAGTTAGGTGCCATCTTTCTTCATTTGCAAAGATGGATGTTCCACCGATAGTTAAGTCTATCTACTGCTTAGATTCTCAAAGGCGTTTTCCTTCTCTAGTTTCTTTTCTCAATTGTGTGTCATCTCGATTTGGGATTATCTTGCAAATTAGAGTCCGAGGAACGGGTCATAAACTAAATCAAATAAACAATTTAAACAATGAGAAACTAAAATTAGTTCCCCGGCAACGGCGCCAATTTTGACGGAGTTGTCGAAGCTCCTCAAAAATAAATACTGAATCACCTAAATAAATTTGTAGAAGTAGTGAAAATTGAATCGAGAACTATGTATTTTAATCTCTCAAAGTCTAAAACAAAATTAATTTTCCAAGAAATCAGATTTTCAAGATTCTGCCCAAAACCGGATCACCGTTTATTGTAAAACGGTAAGCCGTTTGATGTTTGAAAATTTCTGGGAGTTAACCGGCTAACCGGATACTGAGATCCGGAAGACCGGTTCTGATTTGTGATGCTTCTGGAGTTGATTCGGACAACCGGTTGTGAAATCCGGAAGACCGAATCTTGGTTGTGATGATTCTGGATGCGATCCGGTCAGCCGGTTTGGTGAAATCCGGTAGACCGGTTGTGACTAGATGCAATTCTGGAGCTATTCGGCTTGCCGGATGAGGGACAACCGGTAGACCGGTTACGGCTTGAAGACTTTCTGGAGCTGATTCGGCTACCCGGATGTGAGAAACCGGTAAGCCGAATTTGCGTTCTTCTTGGTTCTGGTTCTATCCGGTCAGCCGGTTTGGTGAAACCGGAAATCCGAATGTTTGAATTTAATGGTTTTTGAGAATTTGACGAAAATAAAATAAAATAAAATTAAATAAAACAAGATGTAAAATTAAACAAGGAAAAATCAATCTTACCAAACATCCAATCCAAGGGTGTATATTCCATCCAATTGCAATTTTGATCATAGGCCAAAAATATAAATTACTCAATCCAAGAACTTAGTCTACTTAATCGGAATCCCGTAAAAAGTAATTATTCTCCTAATGTAAATAGACTCAAACAATCGCCTAAATCCAAACTTATCACCAATTTAACTGGGCATCATCGTTCCATATCAAATTAAGTGATAGCATTAAGAATAGTGAGAATGACTAAAACAAGATTAATTAATTCAGATTACTCCAATTCAATCAATTTGTATTTTTATTTCCCTAGAGCCTATCATGCAAGCTATGTAATTGTGGCCATCAATATACACACACATGAGCCAACTCCTTGCTACTCAATTCAATCATTCATGACAATTACGGATCACAAACTCAAGACTAGCGATAGAAAAATAAATATTGAATTAAGGCGTCAACTCAATCAATATAAATAATTCATAGACAATGAGAACAAGAAATAAAAATTACTTGGATTGAAGAAATTCTAGTTAAGTTCAAAGCCTCACAAAACTACAACTGGAATTTGATTAACCCCTGGACTGGAATAAAAAGCTTAGCCACTCATGGTGGCCAAACAAAACAAAAGTATTTGAGAAGAATAAATTGCAGCCGCCTCTTGCTTCCCACGTCCAGGCCAGCCTTTGTTTCTTCACTTTGCCTTTTATAAGAAACGGCAAGCTCTCCTTTTTCCTTTCAAAGTAGGAGTCCTCTCTCACGTTAGCTTTTCCTCTTTTGCTAGCTTTCCTTTTTCTCTTGGTTTCTTCTCCTCTTAATGCTAGGAAACCGTCTCCTTCAAGTCAACGGTCAGCCCATGATTGCAAAGCCCAAATAAAGCCCTTATTATCCACTTTTTATCTTAATCTCCATGCTTTCGCTCCTAGATCAAATCAAACATAATTTACACAAATTAGCACGAGGTCAATCAAAATATGAGGGAATTAAACTAAATATAATATGACTATTTATGACCTATCAATCAACTCGTGAGAGACGACCGCCAGCGTGGCACTCAGAGTATGTCACAGAGATCAATGTTGTATACTGTCTTCTAACAGATGATGGAGAGCCATCAACTTTCCATGAAGCTTTAAACAACTCAGATGTTACTTTGTGGATGACAGCAATACAGGAAGAAATTGAGGTTCTACACATGAACAAGACATAGGAACTTGTACCACTACTATATAGAAGAAAAACCATTGGTAACAAATGGGTCTACAAGATCAAACCTGATGGTAATGACTAAGTGGAGTGGTATCGTGCAAGATTGGTGGTGAAAGGATATGCTCAGAAAGAAGGTATTGACGTCAACGAAATATTTTCTCTGGTGGTTCGACTCACGACAGTCAGAATAGCCTTGACGATGTGTGCTATATTTGACCTACATCTAAAGCAGTTAGATGTGAAAACTGCATTTCTTCACAGAGAACTTGAAGAAGAAATTTATATGCTCCAACTAAAAGGTTTTGCTGAAAAGGGAAATGAGAACATGGTTTGCAGGTTGAACAAATCTCTATACGGTATCAAACAGGCGCCGAGGTGTTGGTATAAGAGATTTGATTCCTTCATCATGAGTCTCGGATACAACAGACTCAGTTCAGACCATTGTGCATATTACAAGAGGTTTGAAGATAATGATTTTATCATTTTGTTGTTGTATGTGGATGACATGTTGGTAGCAGGCCCCAACAAAGATCCAGTCTAAGAATTTAAGGCAAGGTTGGCTAGGAAGTTTGGAATGAAAGACTTGGGACCAACGAACAAGATTCTAGCGATGCAAATTCACCGAGATAGAAATAGTAGGAAGATTTGGCTTTCACAGAAAAACTACTTGAAGAAAATCTTGTTGCGCTTCAACATGCAAGATTGTAAGTCAATTTCTATCCTACTTCCTGTTAATTTTAAATTATCCTTACGTATGTGTCCTAGCAATAAAGCAGAGAAGAAAGAGATGTCTCGAGTACCGTATGCATTAGCAGTGAGAAGTTTGATGTTCGCTATAATACGTACAAGACTGGACATTGCACAAGCAGTGGGAACAGTCAGTCGATATATAGCGAATCCTGGTGGAGAACATTGGAGAGCTGTGAAGAGAATTCTGAGATACATCAGAGGAACCTTCGATGTTGCATTATGTTATGGAGGATCAGAATTTACTGTCAGGGGCTATGTGGATTCAGATTTTGCAGGAGACCTTGATAAAAGAAAATTCACTACTGGCTATGTGTTTACACCTGCGGGAGCAACTGTAAGCTCGGTTTCAAAACTGCAGACCGTTGTGGCTTTATCCATAACAGAAGCAGAATACATGGCGGCTACACAAGGTTGCAAGGAAGCTATTTGGATATAAAGGTTAATGGAGGAGCTCGGGCAAAAACAACAGAAAATTCCTGTGTTTTGTGACAGTCAGAGTGCCTTGCACATTGCAAGGAATCTAGCCTTACGGTTCATTTTCTTCCAACTAATTTAACTAATAATCTATGAAAGTTTTCAATTGTTGTTGTACCTGACATTAAATTCAACTTTCGTTATGTCTCACTTTCCCATTGTAGCACGCAGAAACCATGTTCAGATCTATTAACCTGGAAAGTTTGAATTCTGCCAATTGTAGTTCTTCCTATTTTCATAGTTAATTATGATAGTAAAGCATGTTTACGAAATAAGTATGGTAAATATTTGATTTAATGATTTTCTCGAAATGGATTTTATTCACGCATTGGTATTATATTAAAATATTTGGTTATTAAATTTTCGTATTGACTTTGAATAAATATGATGGTATTTTAAAGTTGAGAAAAGTGGATTTAAATGTGATGATGAAAAGAAATGTATTATTTTAAGTATGAATTGATTTTATATGAATATGAGTATAGAGATTGTTTTTTTTTTAAATCATTGGACAGTAACCTCCCCTCCAGATACAGTGATACAGATGAGATTAGAGGCCTTTGGAGCCCGTCTGAACACACATAGAGGCTTTGGGCCGTGTGTTTGGGCGCTTTCGCCTTTTGGGGCATATGCATGCAGTATGATGATTACAGGTGAGATATGATGATACAGATGTGATACAGGCCTTTGGGGCCCGTCTGAGTACACACAGAGGCTTTGGGCCGTGTGCTTGGACGCTTTTGCTTTGGAAATTGGATTATACATGTACAGATATGATGAGATATGAGAT
The DNA here is from genome assembly GCA_030449925.1 of Citropsis articulata. Lineage (NCBI taxonomy): Eukaryota > Viridiplantae > Streptophyta > Magnoliopsida > Sapindales > Rutaceae > Citropsis > Citropsis articulata. Next base: position 3,909,210 of record JASUUH010000137.1, on the reverse strand, counting down.
AGTATTTCCCTACCTATCCGTGTAGCTCCGGGCGTGAAGGTACCCAGATAATACGTCATTGCCCGTCCGTTGAGGTCCGGATAGATGAGATTATTCCTCTGGGTACTTGTTTGGTAATGATTTTTAGATTTGAGTATTCTATATGTTATTGTGATATGATTTTCATGGATTATTGGGTACGATATTATATATGATTTTCATGGTTAATAATTTGATTTCAATGTTAAATGATTTATTACTGATTTTTCGCATATGGTTTGATGAAATCGTGTTTAGAAATTGATATAATTATTTCTTTTAGAGAAATAAATTAAATTAATTTATTTTCGAAAACTACTATCCACTCACTAATTTCACTGAGTTTTATACTCATCCCGTTTTATTTATATTACCCGTTTTATTTATATTTCACTGAGTTTTATACTCATCCCGTTTGATCACTGGAGTTTGTGGTATATTATGATATTTGGAAGTGTTGTTTATATATTTTTCGATTGGGAGTGTTTCATTTATAAAGGAGACTGCCGAATTTTCAGCAGAATCCTTATTAAGTAGTTTACTACCTACCTAGTTTGATATGGCAGGATAGACTTGCCCTTAGGGTTTGGGGTGGGTCGTTTCATAAGCTCTGTTTGGTTAATAAGAAAGTGAGAGAAAATATGAACAAGAGAAAAACAGAGAATTTTAGAAACTGAAAATTATACTCATTGTATTATTAAATGATTTGAATGATACAAAGCTATTTATAATGGGATCTGATCCTTCTACAGCATGCAAAGCATGAAGTTTAACCAATTATAACAAACTCTTGCCGGGAGCCTAACAACTTTGTACAACAGAATTCCACATTTCGACTCGACATATAATCTTAACAAAAAGCTAGCATACAAAACCACATTATTTATACTTTACGAAAAGGATAGACCATTTAATGATGGATTTAATTAGTAAAACCATGACTTGTACTTGGGAGTTGAGTTAGCTGAACCTGGAAAATGCAATATTTTAAATAAGATCACTGGTATTTGAACACAAGTAAGATAGCTGCAAGACAAAATTATGGATGCTATTCATACACAGTAATAATGTAGCATACAAAACCACAGTATTATTTATGCCACAGTATTATCGTTTCTATCTTTGTGTTGTCTTGCTTGTTGGAATTATGAGATGTAGGGAATAGCAAATGTAGAGAAATACAATAATAATGGTGGAACTTTATTGTGTAAAGTAATGTGTTTACAACTATGTATATAGGAAAGAAAATAGTAATAGATAAACTGCAGAAAAGAATGTGTACTTCAAGGCACGTTACAAATGTCAATTTCCTTAATACGTTATTTGCCCCCACCAATTGAGTGATGCACATGGGTTAAACAAATACGCCTCCAGGATACAATGAAGCACTTGTTTGTTTGCTTGCGTTGTGCATCGACGAAAGCAAACCAGAATACTCTTGAATGTTGCAAGCAGAAACAATATATTGTTCTGCGGAAAACAATATATTAGATTTTAATGCAAAAGAAATGAATGTTTATGTTGAAATTCGTTCTAGAGAAGAGAGGTGAGAAAAGAGTGGTGTAGGATGATTAATTTCATGTCTAAATGGCTTAAACATGACCCCTATTTATAGATATACTTGTGCCCTTTCATTTGGGTTGTCATCTTTCATGATACCCTTTCATTCATGGCCACTGGATCTAGATTTAATTTTAATCAACGGTCCAAATTGAAACATCACCATTTCAAATGAAATGTCACCATGAAATGATGCATCTCTAAGTGAAATGTTACCATGAAAAGTTATATCATTTTGTAAAAAGGTACATTTTCTATAAGACACAATTAAATGGACATGTCCTTACAACAAGACACCATTCTATTAGACATGTCTTTAGTGAAAGGTACCTTTTCTATAAGGCACAATTAATTAGACATGTCTTTACCAAAAGACACTAGTTAACACTATTTATTGTTGAAAATTTTCCAACAATCCCCCACCATTTTCAAACTAAATGAATTTTTGAAAAATTATCTCGCATAAGCTTGGAAAAATTATGCATAGATGATGGTGTCTTTTGGACTTTAACCTTCGCTTAGTGACAATGCATCAAAGTTAATCAAGAAGGCAGGGTAGACAAGCTTTGAACCAACGATCTTATTCGACTAACCGGATATATCTCACATATAAGTTTTCAAATTCTCAAGTATTCTTTAGCTGACACGTGGATTGGCCCTGTGTCTGTATCCTGTTCTCATGAGCGCTTTAGTAACCAGCCAAGTTACATAGGAAGCGGCACCACCTCCTACACTCATATAGGTAGACTTATCTAGAATGTCCCTGTAACTAAAACATTTATAAGTCTATTAAAAGCTAAGTAGCTTAACCTTTCCCATATGTTACAGGTATCAAGCACTGACCTTCGGGACACATCTAAAAATATTATAGTGCTTGCTATCACAACAGATGATGTACTTTTGCTTATTGAACCCAAGATCTTGATATTTTAAGTGTTGGATTGAGTTTCCATAATTGGTGATAAGACGATGCTGGCTTCAGTCCCATCCCCTTAGAAGTTTTTAATACAATATCCCTTGCAAGGCCTTTAGTTTAGGGGTCCACCAAATTTTGGCATGATTTCACAAAGTCAATTGTGATTACTCCATCTGTAAGTAGTTGTCTTACATAACTATGTCTTAGACCAATGTGCCTAGACTTTCTATTATAGATTTGACTATATGCCCTTGACAAAGTTGCCTCACTATCACAGTGAATGGATACATGAGGCATTGGTTTAGGCCAAATAGGAATTTCTATAAGCAAATTCCTTAACCATTCAGTTTCCTTGCAACATGAAGCCAAAGCTACAAATTCTACAGCCATAGTAGAGTCTGCTATACAAGTTTGCTTCTTTGAGCCCCATGAAATAGCTCCTCCACCAAGATTAAAAATCTAACCACTCGTGGATTTATGATCATCTCGATCATTAATCCAACTAGCATCTGAAAATCCTTCCAAAACTGAAGGATATCCAGTGTAGTATATACCATAATCCATTGTATGTTTTAAATATTTTAAAATTCTATACACTGCTTGCCAGTGTGCTTGGCTTGGATTACTAGTATATCTACTCAGCTTTCCAACAGCGAAAGCAATATCAGGCCTAGTACAAGTCATCGCATACATAAGACACCCAATAACACGTGAATATTCTAATTGGGATACTGCTCTGTCAGTGTTAGGGTATAATCTTATGTTTGAATCAAAAGGTGTTGACACAGGCTTACAATCATAATAATTGAATTTCTTTAAAATTTTCTCAATTTAATGTGATTGGGACAATACTAGGCCATTCTCATTTTTTATAATTTTAATCCCTAAAATCACATCAGTAAGCCCCATGTCTTTCATATCAAAATTAGATGACAATAATGATTTAGTGAGTTTAATGCTCTCACATTATCGATGCAAAAATTAACATGTCATCTACATATAAACAAATAATCACACCTTTATTTCCATTGAATCTGCTATAGACACATTTATCAGATTCATGAATATTAAATCCATTTGAGACAATCGCTTTGTCAAACTTTTCGTGCCACTGCTTTGGAGCTTGTTTAAGACCATATAAAGACTTAACTAGTTTACAAACTTTATATTCTTGTCCTAGCATAACAAATCCTTCTGGTTGTTTCATGTAAATTTCTTCATCTAATTCTCCATTTAAGAAAGCTGTTTTTACATCCATTTGATGGATTTCAAGACGATAAATTGAAGCCAAAGCAATCAAGACTCTAATAGTAGCATTTCTTGCAACAGGTGCATAAGTATCGAAATAATCAAGGCCTTCTTTTTGTGTAAAACCTTTCACTACTAGTCTTGCTTTGAATTTTTCAATTGTTCCATCAACTTTCTTCTTCCTTTTGAAAATCCATTTACAACCTATAGGATTAGAGCCAGGTGGTAAATCAACTAATTTCCAAGTCTTATTACCCATAATAGAGTCCATTTCATCATTAATGGCCTCTTTCCAAAAAAACAGCATCTTGAGACTTCATTGCTTCCTCATAGGTGAGGGGATCAGACTCTATAGTAGGTGTGACCATGGTCTGTCTTGATTGTGAGTCTCTTGTCCCTTCAACTAAATAGACTATGAAATCTGGTCCAAAGGATTTCATAGTCCTTATTCTTTTACTTCTCAAATGATTTTGCTCATTATTAGCATCACGCTTTTGACCAATTTCTATTGGTTCATCATTCTTTTGAGAGTCAATACCTTTTGGTATAGTGGAAAATCTATTTTCATAGAATATTGCATCTCTAGATTCCACTATAGTATTCATCTCAACAAAGCTATTAGGTTCTATTACAAGAAACCTATAAGCTTTACTATGCTCAGCATATCCCAAGAATATGCACTCAATGCCTCTTTCTCCTAATTTCTTTATCTTAGGTTCAGGTAGTCTTACAATGGCTCGACAACCCCACATTCTTAGATAAGAAAGATTAGGCTTTCTCTTTTTCCATAATTCTTATGGGGACACCTTTGTTTTCTTATTGGGCACTCTATTTAAGATATGGCATGCACTTAAAATAGCTTCACCCCAAAAACCTTTATCTAGCCCAGTATTCAAAAGCATAGCATTTACCATTTCTATTAATGTTCTATTTTTCCTTTCAGCTACACCATTTTGTTGTGGAGTATATGCAGTGCTAGTTTCGTGTACAATGCCAACAGATTCACAAAATTCAGAAAAAGAATATTCACCTCCTTTATCACTTCTAAGGCATTTAATTTTAGTATCATAAAAATTCTCAACTTCATTTTTATAAATTTTAAATTTCTCTAACACTTGATCTTTGGAATGTAATAAATACACATAGCAATATTTTGAAAAATCATCAATAAATGTTACAAAATATTTTTTTCCACCTTTGGTAGGAATACTATGCATATCACATACATCACTATGAATTAAATGCAATAAAGAAGATGTTTTTTCAATTTTTGGAAATGGAGTTCTTGTCATTTTAGTTTGTGCACATACTTTACATTTTTCATGCATATCATTCTTATGCTTAGGAATCAATTCTAAATTAGCCATATCATGCAACCTTCTAATATTCACATGTCCTAAACGATTATGCCACAAAGATAATGAGTCAACCATATAAGCAGAAGAAACATTCATATTATTGATATTGAGTTTAAACATTCCTTCATACATATACCCTGTCCCAACGAAGGTACCACCCTTAGATAATATAAATTTGTTTGACTCAAAAACAAGTTTGAAGCCAAACTTATTAAGAAGGCTACGGATACTGAGGTTTTTCCTAACGAGAACATGATAAACATCGATGAGTTAAAGTTTTCGAGTAAACTCTAGTTGCACATTGCCTTTTCCTTTAACTATTGCAGTGGAGGAATTTCCCATGTAAAGAACACTTCCATCATCCATTGCTTTATAAGATTTGAAAAGGCTACGATCCTTACAAATATGCTTGGTTGCACCAGAATCTATCCACCACGCATTATCATCTTCAAGAATATTAATCTCAGATATCATGGCCACAAGATTTGTGTTTGAAACTTCCTTTTGTTTCTTCAGAAGTCGACAATCTCTTTTGAAGTGGCCAGGTTTTCCGCAGTGGTGGCATGTACCCTTCTTTTTCTTCTTGTTGTTTTGATTCTCTTTAGAATCAAACTTTCTCTTTTGGTTATTCTTAGGGTGATTAGAATGCTTAAACTCTTTCCTCTCCTCCACAACATTAATTTTAGAGGATATAGCGATCGGTCCTCAAGACTATTAAGCAGTTCCTCTTGATCTGAAGACTTTGGCCTAAGCCATCCAGACTAATTTCCTCTTTGCTATGTTTAAGACTTTTCTTATAGTCTTTCCAAGAGGGAGGAAGTTTATCAATAATTGAAGAGACAATAATAGACTCATCCATTTTCATGTTATGTTGGTTGAATTGATCAAGAATATGAAAAATCTCATTATATTGTTCAACCGCAAGTCTATTATCAATCATTTTATAATTAAAAAATTTAGAAGCCAAGAATTTCTTACTTGTGGCATCTTCCATCATGTACTTAGCCTCTAATGAGTCCCATATCTCCTTTGTTGTAGGTTTGTTGTGGTATTGATCAAACAAAGTATCAGACATGGCATTGCAAATATGTCCCTTGCACACGTAGTCATCTTGCTCCCATACGCTCTGGTTTGTGTCTCGTTTCACATTCTTGAGACTTTGGTGTTGTGAGAACATAGACTGCATTGAGGCTTGTCAACAAAAAATGTAACTTTTTCTGCCAACGAATAAAGTTGCCACCATTAAACCTCTCCAATTTTGATTAAATCTACTGCAAATTGTCGAAGAGATGAACTTGGTGCCATTGTTGCAGAAATAACATCTTAAGATTGTTGGAATTATGAGATGCGGGGAATAGCAAATGTAGAGAAATACAATAATAATTGTGGAACTTTATTGTGTAAAGTAATGTGTTTACAACTATGTATATAGGAAAGAAAATAGTAATAGATAAACTGCAGAAAAGAATGTGTACTTCAAGGCATGTTACAAATGTCGCTTTCCTTAAGACGTTATTTGCCCCCACCAATTGAGTGATGCACGTGGGTTAAACAAATACGCCTCCAGGATACAATGAAGCACTTGTTTGTTTGCTTGCGTTGTGCATCGACGAAAGCAAACCAGAATACTCTTGAATGTTGCAAGCCTGCCAAGAAACAATATATTGTTCCTGCAGAAAATAATATATTGGATTTTTAATGCACAAAAGAAATGAATGTTTATGTTGAAATTCGTTCTAGAGAAGAGAGGTGAGAAAAGAGTGGTGTATGATGATTAATTTCATGTATAAATGGCTTAAACATGACCCCTATTTATTGATATACTTGTGCCCTTTCATTTGGGTTGTCATCTTTCATGATACCCCTTCATTCATGGCCACTGGATCTAGATTTAATTTTAATCAATGGTCCAAATTGAACCATCACCATTTCAAATGAAATGTCACCATGAAATGATCTTTTGAGAATGTTGATCACTGGAGTTTGTGGTATATTATGATATTTGGAAGTGTTGTTTATATATTTTTCGATTGGGAGTGTTTCATTTATAAAGGAGACTGCCGAATTTTCAGCAGAATCCTTATTAAGTAGTTTACTACCTACCTAGTTTGATATGGCAGGATAGACTTGCCCTTAGGGTTTGGGGTGGGTCGTTTCATAAGCTCTGTTTGGTTAATAAGAAAGTGAGAGAAAATATGAACAAGAGAAAAACAGAGAATTTTAGAAACTGAAAATTATACTCATTGTATTATTAAATGATTTGAATGATACAAAGCTATTTATAATGGGATCTGATCCTTCTACAGCATGCAAAGCATGAAGTTTAACCAATTATAACAAACTCTTGCCGGGAGCCTAACAACTTTGTACAACAGAATTCCAAAGATCCGACTCAAAGATATAATCTTAATACAAAGAAAAGCATACAAAACCACAATTATTTATTTATGCTACGGTCTTACTACGAAAAGGATAGACCATTTAATGATGGATTTAATTAGTAAAACCATGACTTGTACTTGGGAGTTGAGTTAGCTGAACACGGAAAATGCAATATTTTAAATAAGATCAGGTATTTGAACACAAGTAAGATAGTGCAAGACAAAATTATGGATGCTATTCATACACAGTAATAATGTAGCATACAAAACCACAGTATTATTTATGCCACAGTATTATCGTTTCTATCTTTGTGTTGTCTTGCTTGTTGGAATTATGAGATGTAGGGAATAGCAAATGTAGAGAAATACAATAATAATGGTGGAACTTTATTGTGTAAAGTAATGTGTTTACAACTATGTATATAGGAAAGAAAATAGTAATAGATAAACTGCAGAAAAGAATGTGTCTTGAGCGTTACAAATGTCAATTTCCATGTCGTTATTTGCCCCCACCAATTGAGTGATGCATGGGTTAAACAAATCGCCCAGGGATACAATGAAGCACTTGTTTGTTTGCTTGCGTTGTGCATCGACGAAAGCAAACCAGAATACTCTTGAATGTTGCAAGCCTGCCAAGAAACAATATATTGTTCCTGCAGAAAACAATATATTAGATTTTTAATGCACAAAAGAAATGAATGTTTATGTTGAAATTCGTTCTAGAGAAGAGAGGTGAGAAAAGAGTGGTGTAGGATGATTAATTTCATGTCTAAATGGCTTAAACATGACCCCTATTTATAGATATACTTGTGCCCTTTCATTTGGGTTGTCATCTTTCATGATACCCTTTCATTCATGGCCACTGGATCTAGATTTAATTTTAATCAACGGTCCAAATTGAAACATCACCATTTCAAATGAAATGTCACCATGAAATGATGCATCTCTAAGTGAAATGTTACCATGAAAAGTTATATCATTTTGTAAAAAGGTACATTTTCTATAAGACACAATTAAATGGACATGTCCTTACAACAAGACACCATTCTATTAGACATGTCTTTAGTGAAAGGTACCTTTTCTATAAGGCACAATTAATTAGACATGTCTTTACCAAAAGACACTAGTTAACACTATTTATTGTTGAAAATTTTCCAACATTGCTGACGTTCAAACAGGATTTTCCATTAAGTAATGGGGCCCTGAAGGATGATCAACCATCTTTAACGATAGACATCGTGGATGATAATAATGCATTTAGGCGACATTAATGGCCTTAAGAGGGTAAGAACTAAGAAGGAGCGATGCTTTATTTGTAATAATGGGCTTGTCTATGTAAGTTGATCACTTTGATCCAATTTTTTTTTTTTTTTTAACTGCACTTTGATCCATTTAACAGAAGGCAGAATGTTTATTTCCAGGATAAGAATGTTTATTTCCAGGATACATGATATCTGCTTTGCATTGGCACATTTACCATGCTAGCTCTGTCAAAACTACCAGTATTATCTGTCTCGTATTTGTTTTCGTGTGACAAGAAAAAATAAATAAACAAGATAAAAACTTGCATTTACAGGGAGATAAGGCCTAAAATAAGCAAATTCGAGAAGTTACACAGTACTGTAATAAAGCAGTCAAGCAGTTTTTTTTTCCCTTTTTTTATTTTCTTTTTCAAATTCAAGTGGTTCATCTGTCTTTTAAGAAAGGGTCTGACGTTTATCACAATAATTCAATTGTCATCCAGTCAGTATTGCAGATGACGACTAGAAAGACAAGCCATGTGATAATCACGAATTGATAATGTACTAGGAAAGTACTGGCTTGGTCCACTTAGGTAACATCTAATAGCTGGAGATCATTTAGCCAGTGAAAATTTGGAGGCACCCTGAAACTGGTCACTCATAAATCAAACCGGATACCCTGGGGATTCTTTATGTGAATTTCATTGCGGCATATCTGCCAGGTTGATGCATTATGTTATAACAGGTGTGGGACCTGTATATAAATTTGATGCTGCTCATTTCAAAATTTATTTCACTTTCTTGGCCACAACTGTGAAATGAGTTTGGGTTGAAATACAGTCAAATTTAACTCTGGATATGATTGCTAGTGGTTAGCAAGGTTTCAGGACCCATCGTCGATATTTTTTTATGCATGTGTTCTAATAGATGCTAATCTCATCAACAAATTGTCCATGTGCCATGTTTTCTTAACATTATGAGGGAGTAGTTCAATGGCCCAAGCATGTCTTAGTAGTTGCAATGAGACTTGACATCCTTAAAATGAAAAGTTACTCAGCTATCCGATTTTATGTCTGCAGCAATTTGATTAATCCTACATTTAGACTTCGATAATGAGTTGGAAGACAAAACCATGTGATCATATTTCCCTGCAGAAAGTTTCGATAATGAGTTGGACTCAAGGGGATTTTCAAAGTTTGCTTCACTTTCACATGGTTTTGTCTACATTTGGGCTATTGTCTCTCCACCATTCACATTGTGGACCAGAATTCCTAGCGACTGTTCCATCTATATATGCATACAGCGTTTAGGGTTTACAAGAAGCAGAAATCTTAACCCTTCAGTCTCAAGTATCAATTGGAAATCCCCTTGAGTCCTAAATTCTTTTTGAGTTCCATTTCTAGTTTTATCTAAACAAAATCATGGGTTTCCGTTTGGGTGGTATTGTTCAAATGAAGAAAATTCTTGGACAGTCTTCGCCCGCAGCCAGCAATTCAGCTGCAATAGCCACAGATGTCCCGAAAGGCTACCTTGCGGTTTACGTTGGAGAAAGTCAAAGAAAGAGATTTGTAATTCCAGTTTCGTACTTGAACCACCCTTTATTTCAGGACTTGCTGAGTCAAGCTGAAGAAGAGTTTGGTTTTGACCATCCAACGGGAGGCCTCACATTTCCCTGCAGCGAAGAAAACTTCATCGACCTCATTTCTTGCTTAAATGGGCACTAAGAGAGGACATTTACAATCATCTGTGGATACTATTTGTAAGCAGTAGTTAACCAATACTTTGTATAGATATCATTCTACTTTTTCTTCCTTGAGGAAAGGAAATGTTCTTTTTGCTGTATGGATACTCACACAGATTCTCAAACAAACTCAAATTTAATGAATCACTTGACTGAAATTTTTCCATTTCTATTGGCTTATTGGTCGATTTATATGTCGTCCATTCAATGGAGCGTTATAATTTTTCAGTTATCAAACATTACAGCTAGCTGCTATTGCAACTAGTACAAGCATGTACTCGGGAAAACGATCCTTGAAATTATCCGATTATTTTTCATGTCACCACATATTAATCATGTGGTGAAATCAGTTTTGTAGTACTGTAGAACCCCCCCCCCCCCCCGGCCCCCAAAAAAAACCCACAAACACCAAACAAAAAAACAAACACTCAGCAATTTCCAAAAAAAGAAAATAAAAGCAGTCAACACCTTACTGGCAACATATATTAGAAGAACAAAAGAATCAATTTATTTATTTTGATTGGAAGAAATAAGTAACCGTTGGTGTCTCCACAGAAGCCACTAAGGCACCCTGTTACAAGGAGTAAGCAAATAAACACTAAGGTACACTGTAAGTTCGAATCACCTTCGCAAGTCTTTCAGTTGGCGAGCTGATTAATAATTTTTCTAGCCGCATTTACCATGGTCTCCTTAATGACCAATAGGATCAAGAGGGTTAAAAAAGAATTTAGCCTCGTCTACTTTCCCTGCATTCTTTTGACCTTGATCAAAATCACCAGCGACTTGCAACTCTACTTCTCCATTCTCCTCCATTGTCTTTCTGCCAAAAGCCTGCTTGGCAAGGTCTTTTACCTCCTTTTGTGCCTCTGAAATAATATTTGAAAAAACACAATTTAAAAAAACTGTAAAATTAGTACTCTTGCATGTATAAAATTTAATGGAATATATGAAGTCAAAACACAATAAGTACTCTAATTAAGGACAGTTGATTAAATTGATTAATTATCACATACGGTTTGCAACATTTTTGAGTGGATCGAAGATTCCAACGGCCACATTCAATAGCATTGACATGATCAACATCGAAACAAGCACGTTCTTCCCCATGGTTTCAATGTTAATCAATGTCAATCCAATCAAATTAAATTTATTATCAAGTTTGAGAGATTCAATATCTCTTGTTAATTCTCATGCCTTTGTTGCTCTTATATATATACGCTTCATTATTCCGACTAACGGGGCAATGGATGGCCATTGTAAATTTGTAATAACTATTTTTGGCACTTGTATTTTTTGATTAAACAAGGCTGTTGTCCGCTTCATATGCATGTTTTGGAATTGATCGCTGCCAATTGTTTTTGCAAAATTGGGTGTATTTCAATTTACCAGTGCGCGCAATTTTGCTGAAATATTTCTATTTTGATTTACTTAATCTATTGAGACATATCGTCAAAATTTCATTTTAAAAAATGATAATAATGATAGAAATTCTTAAATTTTAACTCAAACCACTAAAACTATAGGAAACATTAGCACTTAACAGTATGTGCTTTTGATGATATGGGACAAAAATGAGGCTAAAACATTTAATTTACTTTTTTTTTGGATAAATAACTTTAAAAAATCTCTTAGGCTCCGTTTAGTACAGATTTTTAAGTAGAGGTTATTTAAAAGAGCTTTTATCATTAGAGCTTTTATAAATTGAACTTTTACTAAAACAAAACTTAGTTGTTTGGTTGTCAATAAAATAAAGTAATTTTATAAAATTCAAATAAAAGCTTTTTATTTAAAATTTATAAAATTACTTTAATAGGCAAGTTTTTTAAAGTTATACTATAAAAAGAATAAATAAGATTATCAAATAAATGAAAGATATTTTAAATATTTTGATATTTAAAAAAAAGCTTTTCAACATCTACTCTCAAGAGCTCAAAATTTGAGTTTTTGCTAATAGAGGTAAAATAACTTATTTAAACTTCAAAAGTCTATTAGAAAAACAACCAAACAACAACAAAAATTATGATAAGAGCTTATTAAATTAAATAAGCACTTATAGTTATTAAATAAGTTATACTAAATAGGCACTTAATTAGATTGATCGGCAACTCAACGCTTTAATCTTATAAAAAAAAAATTAAATCCTCCTATTTTCTTAATTCCTTTCCTATTTTCCTTTTTCTTCAAACTCTTTTTTTTTTCAAACTTTTTTTTTAAAAGTATTACGATAAAATCTTTTTATAATTATAGTGTTGGGACCAAACTAATTTATTACTGTAAATAGATTATAACATAATTGAGGTGTAGTTACAATTTATTAATAGAGCATGTCAAATTCAATATATAGATGTTGATAGAGTGGTTTACATAGTTTCAAAAAACTAGTACATCTTTTTATATAGTTTTGTAAATATACAAAATCATCTTTAGAGTCTTTAAACTTTTGCACTCTCTTTAATATTTTTTTATCATTTTCTTACTGTACTATGTGAAGACAAGTTCTTTTAATTTAATGTAACATATATTTTTTGCAAAAGATAGATAATTATTACTATAAAGAGGTAAGTTCTTTAAGATGAAATCTAAAAAATTATTACTTATTATAATGTAGAGTTTATTATTATTTATAATTGGCTCAAACTAGGAACAAAAGTTTTTATGATTATATGAAAGTTATTTATATAAAAAGTATTACTGTGGAGAAGTAAAACATCAATTTTTTTTATATCAACATTGACACATTACAATTATTACAATATATATATATATATAGCCCAGCCCAAAAAACCATAGTTCAAGCCCATGCCCAATTCTTTAAAATTCAAAGAAAATACTTCCACAAGCTCGAACCCGGACCTTGAAAACAAGGTGAGTACAAAAGAGGCGCAAACAACTTAGCCTTGAATTTTTTCGAATTTTAAAAACAGATTTTGATTGATATAAGGTTATGCCCATTTGTATGAGTTGGATTAAAAGATGCTGATTATGATGGAAGCAAAAGAACAATTACATGTATTTAGATATACTAAGATTTTTCATTGTACACACTCAGACAACTTACAACTAATAATCAGCTCTCATATGGGTAATATTCCCCATTGGGTCCAATCTACAGCCTTAACAAAGAAAAATAAATTGTACAAGAATTAACAAAATTTTCATGAAATCAATCATTGCTTAAGAGCAGCTAGCATTATGACCAATTCAAGCGAGAAGTGAGGTTAATGAAGGCATCTTCTCTGCAGGGAATGATGAGACCACCCATTGGATGATTATATCCGAAGTCTTCCTCAGCTTTAGTTAACAATTCTTGAAATGAAGGCTGATTCAAGAATGATACCGCAATGATGAATCTCTTCTTTTGCGATCTCTCTCCAACATAGGACTGCTATTTGGCCTTTTGGCACATCTGCAGACACCGAAGCTGCTGCTGCTGCTGCTTGCTTTGCTAACAGCTTTGATTGGCGCAGAATGCGCTTAGCGTTTAAAACACTTGGAAAACGAGTTGCCATGGCTTTGCAGATGCCGATGAAGTTCAAAGATTACTTGGGAGAGAAGAAAGAAAAGATTGCTGATAGAGAAGGTAATAAGGATTTAGGTTTGATCGTGTGACATGATGTATTTGTTAGTCATATGCCCTAAAAGCCAATCGAATGGTATTTGCTTTTTAAGGAATTAATGTATTTGATTAGCATTTTGATATTTATAAAATGGCAAAGTTATCAACATTCATTTATTAATTTAATGAATATAGTCCAAGAAGTAAAATAGTTAAGGAACACATTCTCGAGTTTGTCGAAAATATGAAACGTGTATCCTTTGTACTATACTTCTAATAAATAGTTCCTAGTGGTGGATTTATGATTGGACTTCATAAATTCCTATAAACACTAGTATGTGTTATGACTCATTTATGGTATGTGATACTAAATTGGATGGTGAGTTTCATATCATTGACATGAGATGTTAAGTCAAACACATAGGTACTTGTTGCAAGAACGAGTTTACTGAACTTGACCAAATATAATAAGTCATATGGTTTTGAGTGTTAATGACTTATTATACATTGTAATAGACACTATGTTTAGTAATGGTCTTTAGACCTGAGGCATCACAAATATCTTGTACATAGACATCTCTGATATGTGAAAGCATAAAGATTGATTCCTAATCAAGGAAGAGATCTAGCAATAGCTGTCATGGTTGGCTATGTACGGAGATAAGTGTATGGCCAAGATGGAATTCATCACTTTATAATATACAAAAAGGATGTCCCAGTTAGATAATATGAATTGGCATGAGAAATCCTTGGCCAAGGTGAAATATGTTTGAAGGAGTTCAAATTATATTTTCATGCCAAGTTCATTTAGATTTATTTTGAGATAAAGCATAAATGCTTAACACTCTAAACCATAAGTCGTGCTTTAATCTGGACATAGATGATGAAGAGACCAAGACATAAAGATACAATGGAATAGGTTCTATAGATCCACCAATTCTTGTTATTTGGATGGTTGTGAAATCTTCTTGGGTGTATCATGAGAAACCTTAAGATCATTATTGGTAAAGCGTATTACCAATGTATCTTAAAGTCATTAGAAAAGTTCTAATTGATGACTAAAGAGTTTAGCATCATTTAATGAATAAAGAGTTATCATTAAATAGTTCTACTACCTTATAACAAAGAACCTAAAAGGTCACACACATAATAGAAATGAAAAAAAGGAGCTACTAAAAGAAATGAGAGGTTAAATTTCCTAATTTTAGGAAAATCGGTATTTATATTATAATTCATTAAGAATGAATGTATATAAATATTTATATATCTTAAATATGATTTAAGATAGAAATTTAGATGTTCCATAAATAGTTTAAGGAACAACATAAATTTCATAAATCCTCAATTAAACATTATGTACAATATCGAGTACGTAAAATGACCATTTTGGACATGTTCCGGTTCATAAATGATTATGGACTTCTAGACCAATTTTTGGGTTTAGAATTTTGGGCTTTTATTGGACCTAATATGGATTAGGAGAATGCATAAGAACATGTCACAAAAGAAGCTCACAATTAACCATTTGATTTGATCAAAATTGGTTTAATTAATTAAAGACAAAATTAATTAATTGAGGCATTTATTTATTCAAAATATTTTGATTGAATAAATTATTGAAGTGATAAGATCACATTCAATAAATAATGGCTAAGTGGGTGGGTCAAGGACATGATAATGTTTAATGCCATTATTGATAAGATAAGGGTGGCTTTAGTTGGTGAAATGAATTATCATGAACTAGCATTCATGTTTCTTCATTATCTCTCTCATTACCAAACGAAATTGAGTGATTCAAAATCCTATGAACTCCTAGAACATTTCTAAGTGTGGAATAATTAGAGGCATCACAATTGGGGTGCTTTAAGGATCTCAAATCGTGGCAAAACAGAAGCTATTCGTGCAGTGCTCTATTTTCTGGACAGTGTTCGTAGCTTGCTGTTTTCTGTCAATTTCTCCTACCTCACGAAGTCGTTTTTGAAACTACAAGTGAGGTAATTAAACTTCAATCTTTCCTCTTGATTTTCGTTTTTGAATGAAGCCGATCCGAGGTCTCTAGAGCTTCCGCCATCCGTTTTAATTTTACTGCGCAAAAGTTGCGTTTTTAGAGACCTCATGGACAAATGTTGTCCTTCAGTATTGTGTGTATGTATCTATAGATAAAACGGTGTCCTGGAAAATCTAGTGAACGTAGAAATGACTGGTGATCAGAGGCATTTTGTGGGGTTTGCCAACAGAGATTGGCACCCGCATCATGACATGGTTCTGTCTTCAACTCATCTTAAAGAAATTTCGAGTGATTGAACGTGTAAGTTTGTTGGCAGAGCGTCCTGCTAGTGAGTGATGTCCTCTAATTTCTCAAGAAGTGGCAAAGAATCATCTTGGTCCTTCCTGTCTATTAACTGATCAGCATATATAATAGGGGACCAGAAATCAAACTGTGTCTATGCGAATGAATGGCTGGCCCTACTATGGATATTATATAAAAGCCACTCGATGACCAGCTATAAATATTACAAATGGTCCGGTGGGGTGTCGAATGCCGACGTAAGTAGTTCAAAACCTTACGGACTCTTTGATTAGGAACATGTACATAAAACATCTATTGTTGCTGCTCACAGATCATGAAGGACAACCATTGATGATCAAGCATGAGAAAGGTATATGTTTCAATCGTATTAGGGAAATCAACGGCTAAGAAAGGTATATGTTTCAATCGTATTAGGGAAATCAACGGCTAACATGATTATTCTGCACCAAATTTTACTATACATCCACAAAACTAAGTAGTAAACTTAAAGTATCCTTCATTTTTTCTCTCGTGTTTCTCTCGCCGTTTTAAATACCAAGCATTTTCCATAATGTACTATTTGATCTACCCTCACATAGCACAATTTGCCTTCTTTATTTTTTTTTTAAATTTTATTAAATAGATATAAAAAAATCTATCCTAGGGCTCTTTTGAAAGTTGTGATGTGTGATAGCGTAGCTGGCAAGGCGCCACACATCACGCCCTGGTATTTTTATTTTATTTTATTTTATTTTATTTTTTTAATGTTATCAGCAATCTTATTCTTACGATAAGCTTCTTAAAAAATCAGCTGCCATGGTGTCACACATAACACCCTCTCATTATCCTTTTTCATATTAGTTGGCTCTGAATTGTCCCTATTTATATCTACAGCCTTGCTTATCAACAAAAGATGCATGTTTTACGTATGTCATTACCTAGATAAGGGGATTGCCAATTGTTTTTCCACTAAAATTAATATAATTTATCTTTACACTGTTTCTGTACTATTTAATAATTTCCCTAATACCATACTTTTATAGTGTTACTTTTATTTTTAAATTTATTTTTATCCATTTTTATTATAAACTAAATAAATCATATTAATTAAAATAAAAATAAAAAATTAGATACTAAAAATAAGAAATATAGATTATACAGTGAATTAAAAAATAACAATGAGACATTTTTCTTGTATTTTTTATTATTTTTTATACATTTATTTATAATAAATATATATTGGGTGTGATTATTTGCAGTCTAAAATTATTATAAACACTCTATTTTTTTTTTAAAAAAAAATTATACCACTAAATTATCCATAGTTAAATTTACAGTTAAGAAAATTTGTGTAATCAAACAAAATATTAAATTTAACACTCGTTCATTTAAAATTCGGTTAAACAAAATATAAGACCTAATTTTTTATTAATATTCTTATTTGATCCGATTATCCAATTATTCACGACTTTCAACAACTCCCGAGTGATATCGTAAAATCGTTAATGAATTAAATCAAAGAGCTGCAAGTTGTTTTCCATTATTGATTGTAATTATAGTCTTGACCAAATGAAGAAGAGGAGGGCAACGATGAACTATTTAATCTCCAATTATTTTCTTAAACATTGAGACTAAAAAAATATTTTGTAAATGATGTGAAACAAGTTTATGTATTGGACTTCTAATGAGTTCTTGATTTGGTTTTCTTTTTTTTTTTCAGTGGATTTAAGAAGGAAATAAATTGAGGACTATTTTGAAATTTTCAAGTGTGACCAAAATTTTATTTTTAAAATTTATTAAACGAGTGTTGACTAACAGAGTTTACGAAGTACTTTTTAGAGTACAAATAACTCCATTCCCACACATTTATATTATTCCTTAGATAAAATATTATACAAATTTCTATTACTTCATCTTTATTTTCAAATTTTTTTTGAGTGCTTGCCTAAAAATTATGTGATCCTGGTGAAGTACCACTTATGAGACCTTTGTACTGGGAGTATTGCAGCCGTGACTAAGCCTCATGGCTGGTAGGCCAGTGACAAGCTTATGGAAGGCAGAATCATGGGTCAATCCATAAGGGAATTCTATTCTTGGGTGGGCCGACTGAGCCGGTTTTTTTAGCTAAAGCCCAACACTTCACGGTTTTTTTCCTTTAAATTTTTTTTTGTGCTAGGAGGTTGATGGACATAATTTATACCATATTTATCGCCCTTAACTTATATTTGTTAGTTAATTGTATTTAGTAATTAATTATCATTAGTAATTATTTTATTATAGAGTGTAAATGGTGAATTGTTGATAAACATAGGGATAAATTAAATAAATTTGGGCTTTATTATTAGGTTATAAAATAGAGCGGTGGCACTTTTTCCCATGCTTCTCAGTAGCCCTCACTTTCTAATTTATTTCATCTATTTTCAAAATTACCCTCATTAAATATTAAAACGGTATTTATTTTTCTAATTTTGTTTCTTTGTTCTGCATAATTTCTCTCTTTCAACAGTTACCATTGTATATCTCAGCAATCACCACTTCTTAATTAGTTCAATGTATTTCTAAAAGAATCCTTATTAAAAATTAATTTTTTCCCTCTCGTTTGAACTGTTATTATTTTTTGCTTTTATTTTTTGGAGTAGCCTACTTTGCTCCTTTAATTAACCAAACTCAATATTTATGGTATCATGACCAATAATTTTCTGAGACGAATACAAGAACAGAGGAAACAAAAAAGTAAAAATAAAAAACAAGAAAATAAAAAACTGAGTCAAAAATGAATTTTTCATAATTTTATTTTTCGGCTTTTATGATTATGATGGTTGATGAGTTTCGCGAGGTGAGAAATAATAGAGCTAGGTTTTTTTTTTAATTTATTCATCACACATCAAAATCCATAATAACAATAAAATTCATCACTTTTTTTTAAAATTAAATAAAATACAACAATAGAAACTCATTCTACTCTACAAGTGGTGATGGATTGATAATAATAAAAATAAGTGATGGGGATGATGGTGATGCTAGAGAGAGAGAGTTGATGAGACGGGGAAAAATTAAAATATAAATATTAATTATCCTTATTAAAAAGTAAGGATAATTTTGGTAATTACATACATATAATTGAGGAGTGGGGGATGCTGAGAATCTGAGATGTATAAAGGAGGTTAATTATCACAAGTTTATTAAATATGCTTTACATTTTATTACTAAACTCAGTGTGTGGTGCATTGGCAAAGTGATTGATGGAGCTCCATTAACAGTGTGTTTTATTTTTATTTTTTTAATATAGCAGTGAGATTTAAAGTGTTAAACATTAATGAATAATAAAGAAAATTATGCCATTTAATAAATTGATGATAATTAGTATTCCACCAATTGTCAACCTGACCCACTATGTCTTATGTCTCCTCAAGCAATTTAGGATTGGCAATTTATGGGCTTGGGTTGAGCTTTTTCGAGTTTAGGCCCAAGCCCACATTATTCAAACAAAGCCCAAGTCTTTCAAAAACTTGTCCAAATTTAGATGGGTTGGGGATAGACGGGCCTGAATTATTTCATTAATTATGAAATAATTTTTTAATTAAAAAATTTAAATTAAAGATAATTATCAATACATAATAGAATAATAGTCAAATAGATAGAATATTAGTTATACAACCTAATAAATAACAAATACTAATATAAAAAATTAAACTAATTTAATATTTTGAGTTTTTTTATTTAAATTAAATTTATTTTTATTATTTTTTTTTGGGCATCTCAGGACCAATCTATGCCGACTTTATATTTTTGGTACCATATCCAGAACTCTTGGTAACTTGAGGCTCTTTGTCAACTCTACTCAAGCTCATATTTTTGTTTTTGGTATAAGTTTAAGTTCCGGCAGATACAGCTTATTTAATGGTCATAAGTACTTAATTCCATAATTTTTTTCAATTTTTTTTATTGTTGTTTGGTTGTTTTTAAGTTGCGTTTATGAAGTTTAAACAAGCTATTTTATCTCTAGTAGTAAAAATTTAAAATTTAGATTTTTAAGGGTAGAGGTTGAAAAACTTTTTTAAAAATTTAAAATTTTCAAAATATCTTTTATAATATAACTTTAAATAACTTGTCTATTAATGTAATTTTATAATTTTTAACAAAATCTCTCATTAACAACCAAACAACTAAATCTTTTTAGTAAATATTCTATTTGCAAAAACTCTATTAATAAAAATTTTATGCTCTATTTGAAAAGTTATACCAAATAGAGTCAACTACACCTAAAATATTTTTTATTAGTTTAAAAATAATATTAAAATCTACTTAAAAAACTCTATTAATAAAACTTATATTTAAATAATTTCTATTTGAAAAGTTATACCCCGGAATCAAGTCCACCCATAGACTTTTTGTTAGTTTAAAGATGGGGTAAGCTTACCTTACCTTTGATGTAAGAAACCAAAGTGACATGACCACTTAAATCACGTACGAGCAACACGTGGCAGTAAGGGGCATAACGAAAAATGTGTTGAAACCGGATGGAAACCAGTTGCAATATGGGTCAACGGTGAAGTCAAACATATGCTTTCCTTATTATAGCCGGTTGAAGCTTTGGCGGTTATCAAGGAAAAATTTCAATTTGAAGATTTTAAACGTGGGTTTAAGAAGTTCACATGCCATAATCTGATGGCTTGTCTATTGACCATGCAACAGCTCCCCTCTGAAACATTATCTGCTCAAATTTCATACAACTATATCATGGAGTTAGCTGAACAAAGGTTGAAAAAAGCGGAAAAAAATAGTTTCAGAATTGTGGCTATTACATGATGGGGAGGTGCGGTTTCAGAGGTTAGAGAGTGATTCGAAAATTTATAAACTATTTCGTTATTTTATCTTTCATTGGACTAATGAAATTGTAATATCATTGATTTGTTTAGCATTTAGTTGAATATTCTCATTATTTTATATGCACCAAATGTTTGATGAAATGTCTGAATGGCATATGGGAATCATTATTGGCTAATATTGAACATTTTAATGAGTTAACAAATTAATGTATGGATTTGAACTATTTTGAAATAATTTCGTTACTAACAAAGTAAACATGATTTGTTGGCGATGAAGTGAGTAAACATAATTTCGCCCGTCGCCCGCTCGTCTCTTCTCTTCTCTTTTCTCTCTGTCACTGAGGAAAAGGAACAAGTGGAGGCAAACCTGCGTATGTAACTCTCTCTCATTTTCTTCACTTGCACTCCTCGATTTGTTTGATTCATTTTGTTTGATCTGTGGTAACTGATAATGGAATCTTAGTTGTTCAATTTTCTTAATTTTCTTCATTTTGTTTCTTTTTATTTCAATTTTCTCGATGCTGCTGTTTGCCTTTGCTGTTTTCTGGATTCTTCACTTGCGTTTTTTCGCTTCTTTGCACACTGCCATTGGGTTCTTTGCGTTTTCCTGTCATCAATTTTTGCATATTTCTTTTTTCGTGCTTCCAGACTCTTAATTTCAATTTCGTTAGTTGTAACCGATTATATAAACAAAAAGTTGGTTGTTTTTTTGGTTTGATTTTCATGCTTTCATTGATCAGTCCTTGTATAGGCAGAGGAGTGTGTTGAAGAAACTTGATATATTCAATTCTGGAAGTTCGATCAGATGATTATTCATTGATTTGAATTTTCCCAGTCTTGGAGAATTGTCAATAAATTGGATAATTCATGGACGTACATGGCACTTGAATACTGCAGGCGGCAAGTACAGAGCTCCTCTGCTTTCTCTTTGTTCATAGCTAGCTGACATTATCAGGTGGCTGACTAATGATGCGTTAGAAGATTGGAGATTAATGATGCGTTAGAATAATGAACTTTTTGTAAATTTGAAATTAATTTGTAATTTCATATTATAATTTCTTTTTATTAATTCATAGTTTTGATATTTTTTAAATCTAATGGATGAAAGTAATTTTAACATAAAACAAGGTACGAGTGCACGAGTAATTTAAAGAAAATTTTAGTTTTAATCACATATTTACTTGTTTTTTCAAATAAGTCCTCATAAATTTTGTATAATTAAATAGTTTTGTTGTTCATCTCTCCTACATTTATTTTTTCAATTTTTAATTTTTTTATAAGGACCTAAATGATTATAATGTTCATAAAAATTTACAAATTCTAAATATAT
Source organism: Citropsis articulata (assembly GCA_030449925.1). Classification (NCBI taxonomy): domain Eukaryota; kingdom Viridiplantae; phylum Streptophyta; class Magnoliopsida; order Sapindales; family Rutaceae; genus Citropsis; species Citropsis articulata. Next base: position 3,886,742 of record JASUUH010000137.1, on the reverse strand, counting down.
ATTTGAACCTGTGTTTATAATTTATTGTCTCTCCTAAGACATGAACTAGATTGTTTTCATCCTAAATATATACTGTCAATGCCTTCACATAAATTTTGTAATCTAAATTTAACATCTTGAATTGTAAGAGATATTATATATCATAAATATCCTATGAAACTAATCAATTATTAGAAAAATGGTACAATATTACTAGAATCTCTAATAATTTCACAAAACATAAAAACCAATAAGCTACCACATGCTTGCTACAGGCAAAGAAGATTTTTATATGGAAGATTTCACCTTTTTTATCAGATCAATAATTCAAATATGTGAGAAAATTATCAATTAAATTAAATTTCACTATATTTATTAAATAAACTAGAAAACCTAGATTTATCTATAAAATGATATGGAAAGTGCAAATGAAATATTAGAGATTAATAATTTCAATGAAGAAAATATAAAAAAATTTAAGAGATCAAATGAGCATAGAAATTTATAAGTGGAACCATTAAAAAAGTACTTCAACATTGAAGATTAGGATGTATTAAAAAGTAAGAGATCATTACTATAATGAATAAAAACTCAATAGATGTAAGATTAAATTTGCCATAAATATGAATAGAAAACTTTAAGAAAAATGAAGTTCTAAGATATAATTACGACAAAGAGAGCAAATTAAATTGATTGATCTCCAACCGGCCATCGATGCAATTTAAATGAAAGATGTGATTGCATACAGGAAAAATTCAGCAAGTTGGCAAGTTTCATCATGTGTAAAAGTTTCCAAAGCAAATAGCAAAGTCACTATAACTTGATGATAATACAGTTTCTTGCCTTTTGTAATTAACAAGATGTGTCATTTTATTTAACGTATGATTTCTTTGCCTTTGTTCTGAGGTTTGTGAAAATCTATTTAATATCTGTAATAGCCATAAACTGGTTTGATGAGACCAACATGTGATCAAAATCAAATCTTCTATGCTAGATGAAATACCAATCAAGAACATGATAAAAGAAGAAAAAGAGGCACAAACCTATAAGGCAAATGTATATAGAATTTTCGGCCCTGTCCAAAATAATAAAGACTTGAGGCAACATGGGTTTTGCCATTGATATTAACTAAAGGGTGGCTAATATCCTCCTGGTGCAATGTAGAAGATTTTTACAGGCAACCTGGGATTTAAATTTAAAATTTAAAATTTGTTGACTTTCTTAAAATTATTAACTTTTCTAAGGTTTTCAAAACTTTTAGCTGTAATGTAAAGCAAATGTAAGCTTATCCACTAATATGATAAATAATATAATTAGTTCCATATATCAGAAAACTGAGCAACAACAAAATACCGGTGGATAAAAAGTCTTTTTACTTATTAACTTCAAAATTTCACCAAAACAAAAGGGCCAACAATCCACAAGATTCAAAATACGCTGCCTTAGCATTGAAATAACCAACAAAAGTTTGTTGTAGTGATGCTTTTAGGAATTATAAACTTATGCAGAGCGGCCAAACAATTTGATCCTTCAACATAGACACAGCTATCTTTTGCCTCAGAATAGGGCCATCATGAGGACCGAAATTGAAAGGAGACCCAGTGCATAAGTACTCAATTATTTTTAGCACAAAGACACCACAGTCCCCAAATCCATGTGCTTGCTGGGGAATGCCAGCAGTCACCCTAACGACGTCGTAAGGATCAGTGGAAACACGGAGCGTTGGACGTTCTCTGTGGAATCCTGGGCAAGCAATGAGCATTCGAGGCAACAATTCTCGCAAGCAGCTAATCAACTGAATCATCTGTTCAGTCGGTATAAGTTCTGTTTGAGGATCAAAGATGGTAATTTGCCTTTCGGCAAAACTGACTTCTGCTGCAACCCAATGTGTACCACCAAAGTTGATGGGCATATACACCTTGAAAGAGAAATTTTGTCAACACTGACATTTGTTGATTATAATCAATATACTCTATGAAAAAGTATGAGAGACATGTATAAGTTATTGGTCATCTACAAATCATTATATAAGGTAGATTAGATTATGTCAAGCACAGACAAAATACCAAACATTATTCTCCGATTAAGTGAACCAAACAATACATAGATTATGTCAAGCATGCGTTAGAATAATGAACATTCCACTTATGTTCATCGCTACCTTTTGCGTTTCTTGGATAACAAGGCGTGATATTTATTTTTAATTAGACTAATTCCTCAAAACTTTTATACATAGATTTTGTTCTCATCTTTGATGCACCAGTACTAATTATAGGCCTTTAGGCCCATGCATTATTTAATGCCCGCTTTCAATGTCCATGGCCTATGGCACATCCTAAAGAACAATGGATTTGGTTACATTTCGGCAAGCCCAATACATTACAATTTAAATCCATTTGTCACACTCACACCCCTCAATTATTCTTCTGAGATCTGTTTTCAATTATATCATTTTTTATATTAGATGAAAACAACTTTAAATCATATGAAACACAATGAGCAAGCTTAACCGGGCATTTGAGAGTCATGTCATGCAATAAAGAGTTCGTATATGCTACAACATACATACTGAAAAAACTACCTGTATTGTCCTATGCTTCATAAGTAGAAAACATAAGTTACAATACCAACCCAATTTTTTCTTGAAGATAAGCAAAATTATGTGAAAGAATTTACGTTTTGTATAGCAACACATTAACAACGGCTGTTAATTGGTCCTCTCCCTTATTTTTGCTTCTGCCATGGTGATTCTGCATCTACCCCCAACACCCATGGAAATTAGTCATAATGTAATATTGTTGTATTCCATGCACGAACTACTACATGTACAATGCAGCCCCACTTAAGAACCATACAAATTCTCAATCCACACATTTGGGTTATGCAATTTAGTCGAGCTTATTTGCAGACACCAATTTCCGTTACTATACATGATTAAGTTGAATAAATATTATGATCTATTACGGTTAACAGAGAATCTTACCAGACATCAGTTATTCCTCTGGAATAAAGCATAAAGGGACTCCTCTGATCACGATACCCCAGCTTCGATATTGTTCAGTCATCTTCATTATCCTTGCTTGTCCGTGTTCCAGCTCGGGGAATATTCCCCATGATTTATGAATAATGTCCCACGCCGTCGCGGATAGACAATTGATTCCATATATCATTTTTATCTTTCCATAAAACCACTTAATTGTGCGACGGTTGAAAGACTATGACCATCAACTTTTCAGTCAAATTCCTAAACCAAATATTTGCCTTCTGCAGCAGCCTGTCCTGCAGGCCAAACCAGTGCCATTCGACTAGCATCAGACTTTCTAATTGTGTCTCCCCCAGATTGTGAAAATTTATTTTATCAGTTCCACGAACCTCCTTCATACCCACCTGTATTGCAAAGCATAATGCATGATACAATGAACTGCTGAATTTTTCTTGTATATTGAAAAAATAGAAATTTATCTTTTTCTATAAGTTGTCTGATTTTATGTCATTTCAGAATAAGCATTACCATCAAACACATTTAGTGGACTATGTTTGCTAAAGATTTTTGCTGCACGTGTGTGCAGTTGTTACAGTTGCTTATCTTAAAACAAAATTCTAATTCCATTACTGATACTTCAACTTCTACCATGGCACAAAATTAATTTTTACAATGATATTCATTATCTCGGCATTCATACACGCTAATTTTTAGTTGGCTATTGTATCTATTGTTCTTATATGCTATATGAAGTTTACATAATAGCAACAAATATATATTTCGGCAATTTATTATTGAACCTATTTCGAACCGATTTTTTTTTTTTCCCACAACACTATGTGTTCCTAAATCTGGAAAACCCTATACAAATCCATCAATGAGACCAACCATTTTGACGTCAATTACCAACAAAAGCAAAAATTTCCCTCAACTTTTTGGTTTACACATAATATTTGTAGCAGCTAACTATTTGCAATACCTTTCCACAATTAAGATATCGACGATCTTCTGTCGGAGGTCACTTGCTTTCGGCACTAAGCTCTGGAATTAAGCTGAAATTTCTGGAACAAATAGATGATTATTTGAGGGAAATTATTGAGTGAAGATAACTTAACAAGAAGAGGCTGGAAAATTTACCTTTTTCACAGACGTTCGTGCGACTGGAGGTGCGGTTTTGGATTGCATTAATCAGTGATGTTCGTGCGCCTGCAGCTTCGGTTTTGGAATGCAGCAATTTTTTTTGGTTTGCCCAATTTGTGTATAAGCCAAATTGAACGAGTATATTGATACAATTTTCCCCTCTTTGGAAACCTATTTACTGTGTTTTCCCTCTTCAAATTTTCGCATACCCAGCTCCTCACTCATTACCGGTTAACCCCTTCACTGAATTATAACTTGTACCGTAGCAGCAGGTTGCCCTTATTTTGTTTTTTTATTCATTTTATCCCTTACACCTGTAACTAGTTTTGTGTTAAATTCCTTTACATCCGTTGGATGGGAAAAATGACAAATCCAACGGTGGTTTTTCTCGGGACGTTACTTACACTTGATGGAAGATAAGCGCTGCCTTAAAGATGATATGAGTCTACTCCTTTTTGGGTCTAGCGTCCTTGTTGACAATGACCATCCACACACTTCCGCTACGGAGCAGCCCTTACGTATATCCAACAAATAATTGAAAAGTCTACGAAGACGCAAAGAAATATGATTACATGCTAAAGATTCATCTATATTCCTTTTCTTGGAATAAAACGTATTAGAAAAAAATACCGGAAGACCTTTCTTCATTTTGAAAAAATAGAGGGATGGCCCAACAACAATTTTCCTTTTATCCCTCCACGAGCCCTATTACTAGAATTAGAAAACCACTCGATAGCGAAAGACCTTGACTTGTACTCATTTTCGACATTCAAATAATCAAATCAACATTTTCTTTTTAAAAAAACCAAAACGCTAAGACCTTGACTTATGCAGTGACTTTCTATTTGTTTTGCGCGTTTGGTTGTTATTCACTAATCTTTGATAATAAGCCCAAAACCCATGCTGGGGTACAATTCCAGTTACGTTAATCTCAAGAAATGATGCTAAACATGGTGCTGCCTTTCTCCATTGCCAGGGTGGTTGTAATAGGGGCTACCCTTTTGGTATGTATAAGCCATTTTGGGGCTACTACTGATGATATATTTGTTGCAGCATCCGAATTAGAAAGGGAAGCTTTAGTTAATAGCAGTTGGTGGAGCAATTTGATTGATAGCAATTCTTCAGATCATTGCAAGTTGGACGGTGTAACTTGCAACACCGCAAGAAGCATCATTGAGATAAATTTACCCGAAAAGAAACTGAAAGGGGAGCTTAGCCAGTTCAACTTCACTCGCTTTCCAGGTCTTGAAAGTCTCAGTCTTCGGTTCAATTATCTCTTCGGAAGCATTCCATCTCAAGTTGGAGCTCTTTCAAAACTCAGATATCTCGACTTTTCTTTTAACAATCTTACAGGTAAGTCTTGGAACTTTTCTTAAATACTATTCTTGTGCCCTTATTTATCAGCTTAACCTTTTGGGTTAAAGCGATTTATCTAAAGCGATATCAGAGTCAAGGTCTCTAATTTGACTCCCTTTATGTGCAAACCTTTTCAATTATTTCCTTTCGAGCTCATCTTTTGGCCGATTTACGAATGTCTATCCGAAGTTTTAACCTACGTTTCACATTAGGATGGCCATTTAAACTTGTCTTAAATATTATTATCAGCCTTACCTATCAACTTAAACTTTGGAGTTAGACAGATTCTCTCACATAAATTTTTAATTAAGCTCATAAGTTACTAATTGAGCTAGCTCCAAGCTATCCCCTCATCAAAAGGTAACCTATTATTGAAATATATTAGTTGATGATATTACAGGTTCTATTCCTCCAGAGCTTGGGAGTTTAAGGAACCTGGAGGTGCTGAATCTGAAAGGTAACAACCTCAGTGGAGCAATACCTTCAAGTCTCTGTCAATTAACAAAGTTGATAACCATGGCCCTGTCTCATAACGAGCTTCATGGCCCAATCCCTTCAGCTATAGGTGAGCTAAACAACTTGATGATCCTTAGCCTTGACTCCAACAAACTCAGCGGTATGCTCCATCAAGAAGTTGGAAAACTGAAGAATTTGGTTGCATTGAATCTGGGAGGTAACAAATTAATTGGACCTATTCCTTCAACTCTGTTTCGTTTGACCAATCTGACCTATCTGTATCTTCACTCTAACTATCTCAATGGCTCGATTCCTCCAGAGATAGGAAGTATGAGTGGTCTATTAAAAGTAGACATGTCAATGAATAACATAGAGGGTACCATTCCACTTGAGCTCACCAGATTATCTCAACTTCTATATCTCAGCATTTCATCAAACATGCTTTCTGGCCAAATACCAATTACAATTGCTGGACTCATCAGCCTTAAGGGTCTAGACCTCTCTAATAACAAACTTTGCGGTCCCATTCCACCCGAGATTGGCAAATGCTCAGAGTTGAGGGACATAACATTGAGAAACAACGATTTAAGTGGAAGCATTCCACCTGAGATTGGATTAATGAAATTAGAATACTTGGATCTTTCTCACAATAAACTTAATGGCACCATCCCTCCATTTCTCGACCATAGGTTTCCTTTAGATTTGTCATATAATGACCTGGAAGGTAAAATCCCGGGCTATTTTTGGGATTCCCCACTCAATGTTGATGGCAACCCGGGTATCTGTAATGATTTTTCTGCTTGCTCTACATTCCATGCGCCTACACCTTCAAAATCCAATTACTTGGAAGAGAAACCCAATACAGTCCTCCGCGTAATGAACATTATTCTCCCAATCACTGCATGTGTCATCTTCTTAATTCTTGCAATCATAGTTTTTCTTCTAAATAAGAATGGAATAGCTAAACTCATGACGGGACCAACCAAGAATGGAGACGTGTTCTCAATATGGAATTATGATGGTAGAATTGCGTTCGAAGATATCATTAAAGCGACAGAGGATTTTGATATCAGATATTGCATTGGAACTGGAGGTTATGGCAGCGTTTACAAAGCACAGTTGCCCAATGGCAAAGTAGTGGCTTTGAAGAAGCTTCATCGTGCGGAAACAGAGGAATCGACTTTCTTCAATAGCTTCCAGAATGAAGCTTATGTACTATCCAAAATAGTACATCGAAATATTGTGAAGCTTTATGGTTTCTGTTTACATTAAAAATGCATGTTTTTGATTTACAAGTACATGAAGAGGGGAAGCTTGTTCTGCTTTCTACGCAATGATTATGAAGCTGTCGTGTTGGATTGGACAATGAGAGTGAGCATCATCAAGTGTGTGGCTAATGCTTTGTCATACCTGCATCATGACTGCATGCCATCAATAGTTCATCGCGACATATCAAGCAACAACATTCTTCTAAACTCAAAACTAGAAGCATTTGTTGCTGACTTTGGTACAGCTAGACTATTAGATTCTGATTCGTCCAATAGAACTATAGTAGCAGGCACTTATGGATATATTGCTCCAGGTGATCAACTATCTTCCGTATTCTTCTCATGGTTTATTTATCGCCTTCAATTTCGACACTAAGACATATAGACAATGTCATTTCATCCAATTTTTTTTTTCTTTCTCTCGTAGAGCTCGCGTACACTATGGTTGTGACAGAGAAATGTGATGTTTATAGTTTTGGGGTGCTGGCATTGGAAGTATTAATGGGAAAGCATCCAGGAGAACTCCTCTCGTCGTTGTCATCACCATCATCTGATCAGAATGTAATGCTAATTGATGTGCTAGATCCACGCCTTTCACCTCCCGTGGATCGAATGGTCATGCAAGAAGTTGTTCTTGTTACCACAGTAGCATTGGCTTGCTTGCATTCCAAGCCACAGTTTCGACCTACAATGCAGCTTGTGTGTCAAGAATTTCTTACCTGCAAAATAGCATTGGTCAATCCTTTCGAAGAAATTTCAATCTGGCAACTCAGAAACCAAATAAATATAACTTCTTGATGAATGTGATCGTTATTTATGGAAATTTTTATTGAAAAAGTTCCTGCACTCTAGCATTTTCTTGTGTTCAGCCACTTTCAGAGCATGTTCAAAATACAAAGCCATGAGGACAGCAAACATATTTAGATAGCAAGAATACTTTCAAGAGCATTTCGTATTTCATGAAAGAAAATGAAACCTGAAATGAATTTTCTGTTTTTGAAGGTTTTGATTCCGAGTAAGCTGGGTGTAAATTAAAACAGAGTGTTTTAAATTGAAATAAAATAAGTTTCCTATCAACTTCTTCAACTCCCCATCTCTTTGGAGGTGCCGATATTATCAAATGGAGTTGCTCGGAAAGCCTCAGCATCAAAGTTAAAAACGACCATCTGCTGATTGGATAAATTTCTAATTAATGTTTTCTTTCTCAGCTTATTGGCCATCATGGAGCAAACTTCATAATTTATTTAGGCTTGAACTAGATTTTCAATCACAAAAAATATATATATAGTCTAAACTCTTAACATTCAATTTAGTATTAAAACTGCAGTAATGTTTACAACTAATTACTCTTTTGGGCAGTTAACATTCCCCATTGTATCTGATCATCTGCCTAAACAGTGAAAAATGAATGTACAAAGAATTCACTAAACTGTCCTGCCTCAATCTTTCGTGCAGCATCAGTTTGCGCTTAAGCTAGAAGTTAGGTTAATGAAGGTATCTTCTCTGCAGGGAATTGTTAGACCCCCCACTGGATGATTGAATCCAAATTCTTCCTCAGCCTTACTTAGCAATTCTTGAAAGGAAGGCTCGCTCAATAATGACACAGGAATTACAAATCGCTTCTTCTGGTTCTCTCCAACATAAACTGCAAGGTAGCCTCTTGGTACATCTTTGGACATTGAAGTTCCTCGACTCACAAACAATTTTGATTGGCGTAAAATGTTCTTAGCATGTGCGACAGCGGGGAAACGAATAGCCATGGCTATTTTTAATGCTATTGCTTTAAGAAGGACTGCTAGAAGAGATGATGATGAGGACTTGGTTGCTTATGAGATATCGTGTGTGTGTGTGTGTATATAAGACGAAAGGCTGTGTTTGAGACTCTGAAATGAGTGGTGAAAAGTCATTTGCGTGGGGTTTGCTTAGAGACATGAGCACCTGAACTATCACATGGTGCTGTCCCGCAACTCATTATAAACAAATAATGTACTCAGTTCTTTTGTTTCTTGGCCATTGTAACTACCTATCCCTTATCCTCGATCATTGTCCTTCGCTTGTGAGCATACACAACGTTATGAAAGCTATCTTGCGCGTGTCTCTAATCAAAGGGCCAGTAAAGCTTACAATTACATCAGCATTAAATACCCAGCAGACCATTTGTAATCTTTAGCTGGTCGTCGAGTGGCTCATATACAAATTTGTAGCTTGTTGGACCAACCATTCATTTGCTTAGACACAGTTTGATCTCTGGTCCCCTATCATATATGTTGATCAATTAAAAGTCAGGTCCATGTGATTCTTGGCCACTATCACTTGAGAATTTATGGGACATCACTCACTAACAAGACATTCAGCAGAAGCTTTTTATAATGTATGCCACCAAACTTACACTTTGAATCACGCAGAAATTTCTTGTTTAAGAGTTGAAAGACAGAATGTGATCAGTCAGGTGCTAATGTCTACTGGCAAGCCCCACGCAGTGCCCCTGATCACCACTCTTTTCTTCATTCAACAGATTTTCCGGGACACCCTTTTATCTATATATACAAACACATGCATCATACCCCACAACCAAAACCAAGTCATCACCAGCATCTCTAAGAGATCTTCGGTTTCTTCTCCTGGAGTCATCTTTGATCTTCATCATCACCTGCAAAGCCATGGCAATTCGTTTTCCAAGTGTTTTACTAAGCACATTCTGCGTCAATTACAGTTGTTAGCGAATCTAGCAGCAGCAGCCTGGGTGACCACAGACGTGCCAAAAGGACACCTCGCAGTCTATGTTGGGGAGAGATCACAAAAGAAGAGATTCATAATTCCTGTGTCATTCTTGAATCAGCCTTTATTTCAAGAATTGTTATCAAGAATGAGGAAGAATTTGGTTACAATCATCCAATGGGTGGTCTCACCATTCCCTGCAGAGAAGACATCTTCATTAATCTCACTTCTCGCTTGAATGGATCATGATGCTGCTAAACAAAGCAATGATTGGTGACATGACAATTTTGTCAGTTCTTGTACAATTCATTTTTCTTTGGTTACTTAGTAGATTGGATCCAATGGGGAACGTTACCTATATGAGAGATTAGTTGTCCAATTCGTTCATTAATTAGTTTCTGTCAAATTTTGTTCTCAATGAAAGTATACTTCCTTATATGCTTGCAAGATAATTTTTCCTTTTAATGTTTTAACGCCATTCCTTCGACCTCATTTGTCAGTCCGTCATTAGGCTAATTAGTAGTTTGCAGTGTTCAGAATAACCTTGAATTCGGATCAAATTGCTTTGTATCTTCTTTTGTCTTATTGTGTTTCCCAAATCGTTTTACTAATTTTTGTGTACATCTAAAGATGTGAATTTTCAATGCCTATGAATTTTCAAATTGTTATCGTGCGATTTTGAACACTGTTTGTGCGGTGATGGATCTGCTCTGTAACCTTAACAAGAACATCCATTGCCCAAGATCATGGGACAGATCAATCAAGTTTTACAAACCAAACGAAGATCAGAGATGGTTCGATAGTGATACAAGAACAATCAGCAAGATCTAAGTAACAAGAATCAACAAAGATAATTAATCAAACTACAACAGATTCAACGTGGTTCGGGTATGACTGCATAACTTACATCTACGGAAGAAGTTATCAGTGTGAGCTTTATTGATGAATCTATGGAGAAATTACATCGAGCATGCTAGAACATTTTCCCAGTAAAGTCTGTCTCTCTACAATGCTCTCAAAATTGTTAACAAGCTGGCTCACTCATCAGCTTATACAACATTACAGAAGCTGTAAAAAACTAAATTGGCTGACAAACTTAACTCTCTTAAAGCTCCTCCACATGCACCTCACTCACGGGAGAGATGTAACCAAAACGCAACAAGCTGTGCCATTTTGAATATTTCTGTTTTCCGCTATGAAACCATGCAAGCAGCACGTGACAACTAAAACACAGCCAAGCTAAAACGCTGTCGTTTCTGTCCCAGATTTTGATTCCCCCCTATGCTTTACAGTTTGATAGGTGTTTGAAACTCAAAATAAACTTTTACTTCTACAACTCCGCATCGCCATATATAAATAAAGGTTAAAAGGATTGAGAAAGGGTTTTTGACTAATTTAGAAAAATTTAAGAAAATTCTCTAGATCTAAAATTCTCTAAAACGGACACTTACTTGAGCATCAGAGTACTTTTGGAGTGCTCGGATCAAATTAGTGGAATTCTTCAAAGATAATAGATCACTTCCAGAGTTCTTGAGTCAAACATTGTTTATTCTTTGATTGCTCTGATTTGGACAAGTGAAGGTTTTAAGAACCTTTTCAATGCTGAATCCAGGGAGTGGTCAGAGTTTTTCTTCTTTTTCAAAATAAAGCACTCGACTAAGCGAGGTAATGCATTCAACAAATAAAGAAGGTACAAATTAGAGATCATAAAAACATTAACGCACAAGATAAAGAGCCAAACAAAAAGCAATTACATAATCAAGAGAATCTGTATTGGGGAAAACCACAACGATCTTGTAGGCTGTTATCTTTGTGCAAGTGTTTACAATATTGTGAGTTTAAAAATTATTACTGTTATTCGAGGGAAGTGAATTCTTGTATACTATTTTTATTTATATGAAATGATATTTTACAGTTTACCCTACTTGAAATTTGTTATTATGTTATCACATATGGAATTAAAAACTACATAATTAAAAAAATGTTGTTTAATAATTTTATTAACTCAAGCACACTAGTGAGGTTCGAACATAATGTGTGAGCTAAATCTTGTCCTCGTAAAAGATATTTTATTTGAAGACCAAGCTTTCCTACATTAACACCATTTCCTAAAAGACTCTGAATTACATATAAATTTTATTTTTGAAGTAAAAAAATTTTCAAGGGAAAAGAAAATATTAATGGTTTTTCAGCGATGATTTACAATTGCAAGCGGTTAAGAAGCTCCGCCAATAACATTTGAGGACTAAAAGCTGTAAGAGAAAAAAAAAAAAATTGGCCCCGAAAAAAAAGTCAATTCAGTTGCATGCATAAAATGCGGACAATAGCGGTGTTGTCAAGATACATGTGGCACAAAACTAGTTATATGCTTGTTAAAAATAGCCGCAACACAGCTATATGCTACGTATAAAAGAGGAACAAAGACATGGGAAATAATAAGAGATATTGAATTTCAACTTAATTCGTAATTAATTTGATCGATTGACATATAGAGAGTCATGGGGAAGATCGTGTTGTTTTTGATGTTGATCATGGCAATGCTGTCGGTGATGATGGCCGCGGGATCGGGGGGGAAAAAATCAAATGCTCCAAAAGGTAATAACGCCGGATTTGGAGCAACATTTTCAAATGCTGCAAAAGGTAAAAACGATTGGATTAGGATCCTCTTCTCATTGGAGCTTTCCTGAGCTTTTCAGATCTTTATTAATTAGTTATCCTTATAGTATTTCTTGCGAACTAACTCTATTCAATTCAATTATACATCAAGAGTACAGCTGCTTTTAGAGTTTTCTTGAAAAAAAAAAAATTGCCATTGCATCATTTCAGGAACATCAGGCCAGTATTTCAAGGATGGTGCCAGAAAGACAATGGAGGAGAATGAAGAAGACCATGCAGCTAGTGATTGTGGTGAAGGAAAAGTCATTCATAACCCTCATGACGCTATTGGCGTGACTGATAAAGGTATAAGTATTGTATATGGGGCAAAAACTATATTTATTCAGCCTGCAAATTGAAGAAAAAACGATACAGAAATAATGTGTGTGAAATACAGAACCCAAATGCAATGATTTTTTTTTTAGTGTAATTAAAGTTCATGTGTCCTCACGAGAGACTGAATTTTAGAGTGTTCTGAAAAGCTTAAGTTTGTACATATTTTCAGGATTACAACTTGGTGAGGAGAGGGGCATTGAGTTTACTGACCAAAAGACAACAGAGGAGAATGGAGGAGAGCAAGCTTACGGTCAAGGCCAAGGTCAAAATCTTGCGGACAATATTGTAGATGGGGCTAAGAACATTTTTAAATAGGCTGTTAACTGAAGCAGATGATTGGGGAGTTAAAGTGGGCCACGTGCACACAGTGTATTTTTTGCATTTATTATTTTAATAGCGAGCTCGCCCTTTAACTGTGCACGAGTGGCTGCTGCCGGAGACACAGTACGAAGTTTTAAAATAATTAATAACAAAATTCAAAAAAATCATATGCATTAAATATAAATAATTACTGACATATCAATAGAAATAAATATTAAATATATATCTAAACTGTCGGAGTAATTGACAATGTATAGAATTATTGTTTTGTTTTCTTGAGATCAACCTTGATAACCATTTGACCGAATTTCCCCTTCTTCTTGCGCATAGAATGAATTACTGCTTGTGCAATAACAATGTTGTCTGTAATATGTCTCCCTGGAATAAAGCTTGTCTCGTTGGGGCCAATAAGCTGCGGCAACACCTCCTTAAGTCTTTAGTCACTATTTTGGTAATTGTTTTATACACCACGTGACATAGACTAATAGACCGAAATATTTTCAGACCAGTAGGATTGTTGGTTTTAGGTATGAGCACAAGCAAAGTCCTGTTGAGCTCTTTAGAAATTGGCTTGCCATCAGTTAAGAACCAGAGTTGAAGTGTTTGGATTACAGGAAAGTGAGTAAACCAGAAAGAAAATATTCAAGAGAGATTTTAGAGAAGAGAATGAAAAATGAATTGTTGTGTAAAAATGAAAAATGAATTGATGTGTAATCTCATTATAATTTTTTCTGATTACAGTTGTTTATATATGCAATCGAGAACATTGTACACACGCTGTGTGTGTAAAACTAACTCTCAGCTTAGTGACAAAATTGCTTGTAACAACTTTTAACTAACATGCTGACTCAGCACGTACACATCAGTAACTCTAACAAATACAGCTAATTAGATCATTAAATTTTCATAAGCACAATCTTAATAGCCCCCTTCAAGCTCAAGGTCTGGAAAGAACATTGACCTTGGCTTAAGCACAATCTTAACAGTCCCCTTCAAGCTCAAGGTCTAGGAAGAACATTGAGCTTGGCTCTGAGATAGTTAAACTGATCAATGACTAATGGTTTAGTGAGAATATCAGCAACTTGTTCACAACTAGGAACATGGTTTATTTCAATCTCCTTTCTTGCAACATGTTCTCTGATAAAATGCAAATCAAGCTCAATATGTTTTGTTTTTGAATGGTACTTCGTATTGCTTGCTAATGCTTCAGCACTCCTGTTATCACAATTGAGTATTGGAGTTTGTTGTAGTTGAACTTGTAATTCTTGAAGTAGATAGATTATCCAAAGTACTTCTGAAGTGGTCAAAGCCAATGCCCTGTATTCAGATTCTGCTGTGCTTCTGGAAACTATTTGCTGTTTCTTGGAAGACCAAGAAATGAGATCATTTCCTAAGTAAACACAGTAGCCTCCAACCGATTTTCTATCATCCAAATATGAACCTCAATCAGCATCTGAAAAGGCTGTAAGTGTGAGATTCCCGATGTTGTAAAACTGCAAACCATTGCTATCAGCTGAAGATATCTTAATACACGTTTGCAGGCTTGCTAATGAAACACAGAAGGAGCAGTGAGAAATTGGCTAAGCTTATTAACAGAGAAGGCAATCTCAGGCCTTGTCAAAATAACATACTGCAAAGATCTAACTATACTCCTATAAAGAGAGGGATTTTCAAAAGTGAAATACAAGTTGTGCAACCCAAGAGGGGGGGTGAATTGGGATTTTAAAAATTATGCTAAGCAAATCGCACACCAATTTAATCTAATGCCTTAATCAAATTAAAAACAATAAATTCAAACAAGCATAATAATAAATGAGTAAGAGAGGAGAAAGCAAACTCAAGGATTTTTACGTGGTTCGGCTATCCCCGCCTACGTCCACGCCTCCAAGCACACCGGGCTTGAGGATTTCACTATCCAAGCCTCCCAAGGCTTCAAATGTTTACAATTGACTTCCAAGGTGTCAATGGACCTTTACAATTAAGAGATTATCTCTCCAATCTCTTCACCCCAAGTGTTTCTCACACTTGTACACTCACAAATTGAGTAGAAAAGAAATTACAACAAGAAACTCTCTTTAAGAGTAGATTTACAAATAATAGCACAATAATGATTCAATAAATGATGATTCACGAAATGGAAGCTCAATATATGTTTTATAAACTTGTTTTGGCTTTCTAGAGTTACTAAAATGAAGTTGGAATTGAGTTTTTATAGTTAAACCCGAAAAACTAGCCGTTATAGGCAAATTCAATACTAAGCTTATTGATTTAACATGGAATGAACAGTGATGTTACCGTTATTTTTGAATTTTGCTACAGTAACACTGTTCATGAAATTACAGTTTTGGCCCAACACTTTCTGTAATTATACTATGGCCCAGAAAGTCATAAAACTTTTCAAATAGGTCCAATTCTGGACATCAATGTTTGAATTTACATTTGGGTCCTCCAACTTTCATAAATTATGGCATGGCCCAAATTGTTTCAAACCTTTGCAAATAAGTCCAAATCCGAATTTATAAATAATACTTATCATTCCCAAAACTTTCTGAAATTATGCAATGGCCCAACATGTAATAATATTTTTCATGAAAGTCTTTTTAAGTTTTAACATAATCAACATAAATGTTAAAGTTCTCAAAACCTTTCACTTAAACCTTCAATCTTTTATAAGTTACAATATGGCCCAAAAAGTTTCAAATCTTTGCAAA
Source organism: Citropsis articulata (assembly GCA_030449925.1). NCBI lineage: Eukaryota > Viridiplantae > Streptophyta > Magnoliopsida > Sapindales > Rutaceae > Citropsis > Citropsis articulata. Next base: position 3,870,819 of record JASUUH010000137.1, on the reverse strand, counting down.
TAAGTTTAAATTCAATTTCAAAATAATATTTATTAAAATCAAATATTGTAAAACATTTTCATTTTAATTCAAATTACTCAATTCCACAAAATATTTTTATCTTAAAAATAAAACATTTTGGTTTATAAAAAGTAATAATTTATTAGACAAAACTTGAGCTTCTCAAATGCTAAATCATGCATCAATTAAATCATACCGGCTTTACAAGAAATTGTCGCACTAGATTTATCCGTTGAGCTTCAATTCCTATTCTTGATTTCGCCGTTGTCCTTTGAGTGTCTTGAGCTTGATTTCACTTGATTCACTTGCATAAATATTATCCTTCAAAAACTAGTGAACTTGTGAAATACAATATTTATTAACTCATTTAAACACATGTTTGTTATCATCAAAATTACATAATGTGTAGCCCTTTAGGCTAACAAAAAGCTATCCCTTTGTCTTTAGTTAACTTTTCAGTTGAGTTCATAGGAGTCTGACATCCTTTGCTGTCCAGCATTTGTGCCTTCTTAAGCAAATCACCAATGTATTTGGTCTGAGAGAGATGGAGTCTTTCATGTGATAGTGTAACTTCAAGACCAAGAAAATAATTAAATTCTCCAAGGTCTTTTAGAGTATATTCTGTTCCCAACTGATAAATAATTTTTTCCATAAATCTAGTATGTGATCCAGTAACCAATATATCATCAACATAGATAAGAACCACAACCAACTCCCCTTCAATATGTTGAATGAATAAGGAAGTGTCTGACCTGGAAATGTGAAAGCCCAACTGCAACATTGAGCTCTTCAACTTATCATACCAAGCTCGTGGAGCTTATTTGAGCCCATAGAGAGCCTTTTTCAGTTTACACACATGTGTAGGAAGCTGAGGATGAATAAATCCCTCTGGTTGTGCTATAAACACATCTTCACTAAGAATGCCATTTAGAAAGGCATTATTTACATCAAGCTACATCAAGCCATTTAGATAGACCAACGATGCATAACTGCAAGACTCAAGATTATTCTGATTATGCATGGCTTGACAACTAGGCTATAAGTTTCAAAGAAATCCACACCTGGAGTTTGATGAAAACCCTTTGCAACAACCCTAGCTTTATACTTAGATATGTTGCCATCAGGGTTGTACTTGATTCTAAACACCCATTTTTTGCCAATGATCTTTTGTGCTGCTTCTTTAGGAACTAAATCCCAGGTTTTATTAACTTGCAAGGCATCAAATTCTGCCTGCATGGCTTGCTTCCGTTTTGGATCACTCAAAGCCTTTTTAACAGAGGTTGGTTCAAGGTCTTATGAAATTGCTAGGTAGGATTTTGGTTTAAGTATGCCAGCTTTGGATCTTGTGACCATTGGATGGATATTATGAGTAGACTAAGATGGTTGTGTTTGAGTTGAGGTCGAAGGATGATGTGTTGTACAAGGTCTGGTGGATGCTTGTTGATGATTGGATAGTATGCTGGGTGATGAGAGAGTAGGTGATGAACTTAAGGAATTTGAATCAGAACCTGCACCTGAAACATGAACATTTGCAGATGGATATGTAGAGTTGCTGTCTTGAGAGATAGACTTGTAATTCAAAACTGTAAAGGGATTGTCAGACTGATGAACTTTTGAGGATGTGGTGACAGACTTGTTAGTGGAAAATAGCTCAGTGTATGGGAATTCAGATTCATTAAATTGAATATGCCGTGCAATGTAGACTTTCCTAGGAGAATCTAGACATTTATAACCCTTGTGAATATGACTGTAACCTATCATAAGACACTTTTGTGTATGGAAACTAAGTTTATGTTTGTTATAAGGTTTGAGTAGAGGGAAGTAAGAGCAACCAAAGGTTTTAAGGAATCGATAATCTGGTTTTCTGTTATGAAGCTTCTCAAAGGGTGAAATGTCGTTCAATACAGGTGTTGGTAATCTATTAATAAGAAAGGATGATGTATGGAAAGATTCCCACCATAAAGAAAAAGGCCTATGAGCTTGGGCAAGTAATGTTAGTCTTGTATCAACAATGTGCCTGTGTTCTTTTTCTACCACCCCATTTTGATGATATGTAGGAGGGCAAGAGTCTCTGAAAGTTATTCCTTCTTGTTGAAGAAAGGTTACAAAGCTTCTATACTCTCCCCCCAGTCTGACTGAATGGCTTTTATGGAAAGGTTAAGTTGTTTTTCAACCAAAGTTTTGAAATTTTGAAAGGTTTCTAAGGCTTCTGACTTGAGGGTTAAAGGAAAAATCTAGCAATACCTGGTGTAATCATCTACAAAGCTGATATAATCTCTATAACCATGTAAAGAGGGAGGCATAGGAGATGGTCCCCAAAGATTAGTATGTATAAATTCCAGAGGTGATGAGGTTTTGATTCCAGTTGAATAGAAATGTAATTGATGAAGTTTCCCATACTGACATGCATCACAGAAATCAGGTAATGTTATACAAGATTTTAGAGACAAATGAGGTATAACATTTTTCAAGACATGTTTATTCGGATGACCAAGTCTTTGATGCATTAAATTTCCACAAACAGTAGATTTGGTAATGTTTACATGACTCACAGAACCAATAGACTGAGTACAAGTTTTATTTTCAGCTTTATTTGACAGAGCAGAAGCTGAATTGTTGAGAATAGAAAGCATTGACCTAGGTACGTATGCTAGAGAACATGATTTAGAAAGAAAGTTATCCTTAGACAGCAGCTGATACAATTCTTCTTTAGCAATCCCTTGAGCCAGATGCACAACCTTCTTCTTGTCCTTAATAAAACAGAGATTGAAAACAAACTCAATGGTTATGTTATTGTCTTTCAAGAGTTTTGAAATACTTATAAGGTTCTTGGTTATAGCAGGTACATACAAAATATCATTTAAATGAAAGAATGAGTCACATGATGTATGGAAGCAAGCATATCCAATATGTGATATATTTATACCTTCATCATTACCAACATGTAAAAGATGATTACCTGAGTACTCCATTCCCAAATTTAAGTTCTGCAGCTTATTTGTGAGATGGTGAGAAGCACTACTATCCAAGTACCATCCCTAATCAACTAAACCTCCTTCAGAAGTTGTAAGATAGGCAGCTTTTGTGTTTGATGACTGATGAGAGTTGAAGTTTGAAGATGGATATGAAGGAATAAAGTCTTTGTTGAATCTGTTTCTACACTCAGCAGCTGTTGTAACACTCCAACTTTAACACGTGCAGAGCACGTGAGAGAAAGAGGTTACTCACAAATCATAATCTCTACTCATAAACACCAAATTAATATACCTCAAATTCTTATAAGAATAATCCACCAGTTCATACATCCAACGCTAAATAATCTCTCCAGAAACATAAAAACAATGAAGTCTCAAAACCCAAATTATAAGTTCATGATCGAAATGAACTAAAAAGAAACATGAGTATATTCTTCTTCTTATTCGAATGTTGAACAGAAATGAAAATCGCTAACACCAGGGCTAGGCATACCTCTAAAAGGAACTTAATCTGCAAAAAGTAATGATGAGGGGTGAGCCGTCAACTCGGTAAGTAAAACCATTCCTAACGTACTAGGCCTATCGATACCCAAAAAAAATATTGCAAGCCTTCTTTGAGCAAAACATATTTCATAAATCCATAAATTTCATAAAAACTAAATATCATGATGAAATAATGTATTCCAATTAGATAACGTAGATCCATAGGAATTCAGAATATCAAAAACAGAGTTACTTATTAAGGCAAATCATATTCACATGTACAGAAAATGAAAAGTTAGCTCATGTCACATAGTGTCACCTATAGTCTCGATGACCCGGCCCAGACAGAATCAGAATCAGAATATTGTGTACACAATCAGAACATATACCCAGTACTGGTCCAGACAGATATATCATATATTACGATCAGAATCAGGATCAGAATCAGAATAACTATGGACAATGAGTCAAAACATTAAGAATCCCATAATTATCAATAACTGAAATCCTACATAAGTACCAAACATTCGTATTAGATTCAGAAACGTCCATAAAAATAATGTAGGCTTGCAAACTATTTTACAGATAAATCATAAAATGTAGTCATGTCATTAAAATAATTTACATATTGAAAAGCATTTATAAAATATTTTGTCAAAAAGAATTTAGATTTGAAAACATTTCCATAAACTGATTTTGTTACGAAAATCCTATAATTTTCTAAATAGTATAAAAATTCTTGTAACAATATCAAAATACTTATACATATCTAGTGCACTAGGAATGAAGTTACTTACTCGATATGAGAATCTTGAACTACACACTTCTAAGTCCCTAAGAGTCTTCAACACCTTAACAAATACAAAACATAACTATTAATAACTCACTCTAAGAATCTGCCTTTCTAATTCATTCATGTACATGTCTGATCTCAGAATTTTAACTCTTAATCTAAACCTCGGAATGACATAATATTCTACAAAGCTATTCTTGACATCCATGAGTATCTCATATAAAATTTTGAAGAAGATCCGAGATCAAAAACATTTTTAAAACTATTTATTTCTCAACAATTTTGAAACTGTTTTCCCATAACCTTAACAGAACAGAACAGGTTCTGAGAATTGTATAAAATAAAATACTCATCCGAAAATTATGAAATTAAAAATGGAGAGACACGTATATTAACATCTGTATAAAATTTCATAATTTTCAGAGTTCATTTGATAGTGAAAATAATTTTGTAAACCCGATCGCACTGCTGGAATCGCAGTTTTCCAGTGCAACAGTTTCTACTCCGAAAATACATATTAAATTGAAAACGAAATCAAATTTGATGAAATAAAATTTATTAAGGAGGTTCTATACGTCTATTTTCCAGAATATAAATTTCTAAGAACAATTCATTCACAAAATATAAGTTTAAAAATCAAGATATCATGCTGTCCAGAATCATCCTACATGCTTATTATGCCTAGGGTTGAGTAACCAAACTCCTAATTAATCAAAACCCTAAACAAAACCTAAACACATCCTATATCATGCATCAAGATCTATAAAAAAAAAAATCTAAGATCATGCCAAACATAAACCTTAGATAGAATAATTTAAAATCTTGTAGGGAAAGAGGAGGGTATACTTACCGTTCGCTTTGATTGAATCTTAGGGTTTGAGTAAAAGAAAAATTATGAATAGTTGAGAAGAGAAGAAATAAGAATATCGTAGGTTTTTTTTTTTTTTTTAGGGTTATGAAAAGGGAATAAAAGATGAATTTATAGGGAATGGAATTTTGGAAAAATAACCTTTTTCCAAAACTATCTTATAATTAACCCTTATTAATAACTTAATATCCCTTTCTAATAAGGGTTAAAAGGCCTCCATGATTCCTAGTAAAAGCCCAAATTCCACAATGGAATTTTTGGCGTTACAGTTGTATGTTTTGGTTTGAAACAAATTTGACAGATGACAGCAAGAGAACTTAGAATACCTTTGTTGTTGTTAAAGCCACCATTCACACCACTTTGACCAGATACACCATTACCATTATAACCTCCTCTCCCTTGACCATTGCTCCAGTAACTATTGTCATTCCACTCACCTCTTCCCTGACCAGAATAGTTCTTGTTGAAATTGCCATTATTCCAGTGATTACCATCAGACCAGTTACCTCTTCCTTGGCCTGTAAAACCTTTGCCAAAGCCACCTCTTCCTCCATTATTATTGTTATAGCCTCCTCTGCCACCATTGTTTCCATTCTAACTGACATTATGGTTCAAATCATTACTATTGCTATAGCCTCCCCTGCCACCATTGTTTCCATTCCAATTGACATTTTGGTTCCAATTACCATAACCTCCTCCATTATTGCCGCCAGATTTTTTATTAGGTCCTGTCGGAGCTATATTAGCTGCATAGTTCAATTTTGCTTCTTTGCTAGCACTTAGTTGATTACTCTCAATTCTGGCTTTATGAGTTAAAAGCATAGAATATGCTTCATTCGCAGACATTTTCAACATATTAGCTTCTATGTATGCAACCACAGGATAATAAGGCTGTCCTAATCTAAATATCAGATGAGTTATAAAATCTAGATTAGTTACTGGACTTCCAGCCAAAGCCAGTTCGTCACTTACAGCTTTAAGTTTGCTAAAATATTCAGTGATTGTCATGGATCCTTTTTTGAGATTATTGAGTAGCATTTTCAAATGTACTTTCTTAGCAGCAGTTTCAGATCCAAATTATTCCTCAATATTAGTTCAGAGTTCATTAGATGAGTTAGAATTTACCACAAGACTGAGAATCTCAACAATAATCGATGACATCAACCAGCTCAGCAGCAATTGATCTTGTCTTTTCCAAATAGTGAAGGCTGGATTCTCTTGTTGCTCATCTGTGGCTACTTGATCTGGATGTGATCTTGCTGCTACTTGAGTGAGGAACTGATTGGGACAATTTTTAGTTCCATTGAGCAGATCTTCAAGTCCATTAGCTCAAATTGTGGAAAGGGTCTGAGATTTCCAGATCGTATAGTTAGATCTATCTAATTTGATCGGATTTGTGAAGGTAAATGAAGAAACAGTTTGATTATAGTTAGAGTTTGAGCTTGAAGAAGTCATGGCAGCTTGGATCATAGCTCTGATACCAAGTTAAGAACCAAAGTTGAAGTGTTTGGATTACAGGAAAGTGAGTAAACTAGAAAGAAAATATTCAAGAGAGATTTTAGAGAAGAGAATGCAAAATGAATTGCTGTGTAATTTCATTATAATTTTTTCTGATCACAGTTGTTTATATATGCAATCGAGAACATTAAATACACGCTGTGTGTGTAAAACTAACTCTCAGCTTAGTGACAAAATCACTTATAACAACGTTTAACTAACATGATGACTCAGCACGTACACATCAGCAACTCTAACAAATACAGCTAATTAGATCATTAAATTTTCATAAGCACAATCTTAACATCAAATACCTCTTTCACCACTTTATATACCGAGGGCCCTAAAACTTGCCACTGAGATTGGTAGACACTACAACAAATATGATTTATTATAGCACTACTTTATAGCATTTTATATCGAATGTCATCAGAATCCTACATTTTATAGCATTTTTCATAAAACTGCTATTAAACTGAAATTTTATTACATGTCTAAAATTATTATTATGACATATTATTTAAAAGTCATAAAAACGTTATTTAGCATAGCATTTTGTTAGTTAGCATAGCGTTTTGTAAAAAAAGTTATAAAATAAATTGTCACTTAATAGTTTTTATGACAGTTTTTGTAAAAGCTATTGGAAAAAACAAATTATAACCTTTTTAAGATGCTATAGAAATTAAAAAACTTATTAAAAAAATACATTTTTAGGCACCAAATTTTATTTGATTGGCCCATATTATAACATTATACTATGACATTTTAAAAATACTAAATAAATATATACTTAGGATAGCGTAATTGTAAAGAAATTATAAACTAAATATTGAAAAGTTACTTTATAACATTTTATTAAGCGCTATAGAATTTATTATAGAAAAATCTGGCGCTAAATTTTCTATGTTGGCGCCTCATTCTTTCCACCCTAAGAAAAAGTCCAAAAGCTTTCTATTACTTTTTCCTATATTCTTTCATCTTTTCACGACTCTAAGCTTTCTTCCCTTTTCTAACTGGTCAAAAGCAGCTGAATAAAATTCATCTTCTTAAATCAATTTCATCTTAAATCAATCCGTGTATGTGCAGAGCTTTAAGCTTGTTATGCTTTAAAAGGTGAAAAGGAAAGCTTTCTATTACTTGCATTTTTTTAAGCTTTAAGCCTTCGATTGCTTTCAAGTGTAAAAATAATAAATAATCCTTTGTTTTTGATATAGTTCATGGCTTTATGGTCTCCGATCAAGTGAAGACTTCAAGATGATGGACAAAACTTGGGTTCAATTTAAAAGGTTTTTTAACTCACCAAATAACAATTATGTATTTACTATTTTCTTATAATGTTATTAATTTTAATTTATATTTTACGTTTGTTTGTAGAAATACAAAAGAATATCGTGAGGGAGTAAAAAAGTTTGTGGAAAATGCTACAATAAATGTAGAAAACCAAGGTTTAGTGAGATGTCCATGTAAAAAATGTCAAAACCTATGTCATCAAAATGGTGAAACAATTGTGTTGCATTTGTTGAAAGATGGGATGGATATGTCTTACACTACTTGGATATGGCATGGGGAACAGTTAGAAAAAAAAGGCACTGATGTGGAAATGACTAATACATATAGCATGTCTAGAGATGTAGATGACCATTCTAGAGGTATTCATGAAAATGTTGATGAGCAGCAAGATAACTACCCAATGAATTTTGTAGAAGATGCTGAAACCCCATTGTACCCAGGTTGCTCAAAGTACACTAGGTTATCTGCAGCAGTTGTCTTATATAAGCTCAAGACTATGTACGGGCACTCAAATAAGAGTTTTGATAACCTCTTGGAGATTTTGTGTGATATGTTACCCGAACTAAATACTATTCCGAATTCTACTCGTTCAGTTGAAATGTTATTGAAACCATTTCAACTAGATTGTATGAGGATACATGCTTGTGTTAATGATTGTTGCTTATTTAGAAATGACCTAGAGGGAAGTGAAACGTGTCCTAAATGTGGATCTTCTAGATGGAAGTTGGATGGTCGAACTAAAAAGATTCATAAAGGAAGTCCAGCAAAAGTGTTGACTTATTTTCCCATAATACCAAGGTTTAGAAGGATGTTTGAGTCACCAAAACTGGCAGAACAATTGAGATGGCATTATGATCATAAAAGTAACGATGATAAAATGCGGCACCCAGTGGATAGCTTAGCTTGGGAGACAATTGATAAAAAATGGCCTTCGTTCTCCAAAGATCCTAGAAACCTAAGGTTAGGTCTAAGAATGGACGGGTTTAATCCTTTTGGTAATCGTAGTTCAACATATAGTTACTGGCCAGTAATGTTAGTAACTTACAATCTCCCACCATGGTTGTGCATGAAAAAAGAATTTATAATGCTGACATTGTTGATTCCAGGGCCTAAACAACCTGGTAATGACATAGATATTTATCTACAACCGCTAATAGATGATCTACAACAACTATGGGATAATGGTGTAGAGGTTTATGATACATTCAAGATGACAGCTTTTCAACTTGAAAGCAATTTTGATGTGGACAATTAACGATTTTCCGATATGGCAACTCAAGGTGATGTGCCACAAAAGGTAAGGCAGCGTGTCCTATATGCAATTCTAATACATGCTCAAAGGTTAAAATAGAAAAACTGTATATATGGGTCATAGACGCTTCCTTCCTTCTAGCCATTCCTTTCGATTTAAAAAGTCGTGGTTTGACGGTCATGAAGAACTTGAAGAAAGACCTAGAATAATGTCTGGAATGCAAATTTTAAAAGAGGTAAAAGACATAGAAAATGATTGGGGAAAAAGTTCAAGAAAGAACAAAAGGAAGATAAAACAATACTCAGTGTGGAAAAAAAAGTCAATATTTTTTGACTTACCATATTGGCAGGTATGATTCTATTGAATAAATTTTCTGTAATTATGTTGATAATGCCTAAATAAATTCCTCATGATACTCTTATTGTTCTTGATTTTTCAGCATCTTTTGTTGCGTCATAATTTGGATGTGATGCATATAGAGAAGAATGTATGTGATAGCATAGTTGGGACTTTGCTCAATATAAAGGGAAAATCAAAGGATGGCCTTCATTCTCGTTTGGATTTGAAGGAATTAAAAATAAGGAAAGATTTACATCCAGATGTGCGTGAGAAGAGTACTTTTCTTCCACCAGCACCACATACATTATCAAGGGTAGAAAAACAAATCTTCTGCAAAAGATTGTTAGATTTGAAATTGCCTGATGGTTATAGTTCAAACATTGGGAGCTGTATTTCAATGGAGGATTGTAAAATTTCAGGCCTCAAGTCCCATGATTTTCATGTGTTAATGCAACAGTTGTTGCCTGTAGCTTTACGAGGCTTACTTCCAAAAGGACCAAGGAATGCAATATTCAGGTTATGTATATTTTTCAATGATCTGTGTCAAAGAGTCCTTGACCGAGAGAAACTTGAGGCACTTGAGGAGGATATTGTTGAAATTGTGTGCATGTTTGAAAGGTTTTTTCTTCCCACATTCTTTGTTATAATGGTTCATTTGCCAATCCACTTAGGACGCGAAGCAAGATTGTGTGGGCCCGTTCAATATCGTTGGATGTATCCTTTTGAAAGGTTGTCAATATATATAAATTAATAATTATTTTGTGTTAGTTTAAGTAAAAATGCCTCTTGTGTTGACATAATATTTGATTTTATTTATAGAGAAATGAAGAAGTTAAAAGGATATGTTAGGAATCGTGCAAGACCAGAGGGTTGTATTGTTAAATGCTATCTTGCCGATGAATGCATGAGTTATTTTAGTAGATGCATAAAGCAAGTAGCAGAAATGGATTGTCACCAAAGGAGAAATGAAGAGTACATGCATGATATGATACTTGAAGGCCGGCCAATCTCTAAAGGATCAATAATTGAGTTAACAGATGAGAGATTGCAAAGTGCTCATCGATATGTGTTATTTAATACAGCTGAAGTAGAACAATATTTACAGTAAGTCTTTTAATTTAAACTTTCTTTAGATGAGATAAAGTAATCACATTTTTTAATTATCTCATTTCTTTTAGTTTACACTTAGCTGAGTTAAAACATTCGGACAAGAGACTCTCAAGAAATGAAGGTTTACTTTGGAAGAGACATTCAGAAGAGTTTTCCAGTTGGTTTAAACAAAAGGTTCCAATACAGTAGCATTGTGGGATCTGTGCTTTATTTTATTTTGTTTCTTGAAAATCCATTAATTGATATTTTTTAATTTCTAAACAGATTGAGGAAGAAAATAGAAACGACATCTCAATGACATTAAAATGCCTTGCATGTGGTCCTCGAAGGCAAGCTGTGAGCTATAATGCATACATCATCAATGATCAACGTTATCATATAAAGGATGTTGAGAAATCTACGCAGAATAGTGGTGTTTTAATTGAGTCAGTTACAGTTTGTCAATCTAGCTCAAAAGATACAAATAGTTGCATCGATACAATTAGATACTATGGTGTCATAAAAGATATTTTATTGCTTGACTACTATACTCTCAAAATTCCATTGTTTGACTGTAATTGGGCTAACATTAGAAATGGTGTCAAATTTGAGGATGGATTTACTTTGGTTAATCTGCATCAAGGACAACATCAGTTTGCAAGGGACTCGTTTATTTTAGCATCTCAAGCAAAACAAGTGTTCTATTCAAGGGAGAATGATTCGTCTAGTTGGTATGTTGTATTGAGAGCACCTCCAAGAGGATTTCATGAGTTGGATAATTATGCTGAAAACTGTATTACAACCTTACGACCATTAGATGTATCAAGGCTTGATAACAATACAGAGGGTGAAGATGGTAGCTCCCGCAGAGAGAATTGTGAAGGGATCTATATTTAACTTTCTTTGGTAACTGTAATACATATTCTGTTGTAGTTTTTATTCCAATAAGCAAATTTATAAATAACTTATTCTAGTTTCTTATACATACTAGTAAGCTAATTAAATGTTTTTCTTTTATGCAGCTCACTATAAAGCTGTCGTAAGAGGACTTATTTTGATTCATTTAAGCAATTCCGTGAAATCACTATTATCAGGTATGGAAACAATCCTACCGAGCAAACTTTGTATTTGTAGAATTTGTTGTGATTTTTTGAATTCGACCCTGTATTTTAAGAACACTGACAAAGAACTTGCTGACAGACCTGGAAAAATGAATAAACTGTATTGATCGGCTATATTCTAGCGTAATTCTTAAATATTTTTATATTCTAGACTTAATTAGCTTTCATTTAAAATTGGTTTCATGTCAATATCAGTTTTGTAGAATTTGTAGTGAATTTTTGAATTCAACCCTGTATTTTAAGAACACTGACAAAGAACTTGCTGACAGACCTGGAAAAATGAATAAACTGTATTGATCGGCTATATTCTAGCGTAATTCTTAAATATTTTTACATTCTAGACTTAATTAGCTTTCATTTAAAATTGGTTTCATGTCAATATCAGTTTTGTAGAATTTGTAGTGATTTTTTGAATTCGACCCTGTATTTTAAGAACACTGACAAAGAACTTGCTGACAGACCTGGAAAAATGAATAAACTGTATTGATCGGCTTTATTCTAGCATAATTCTTAAATATTTTTATATTCTAGACTTAATTAGCTTTCATTTAAAATTGGTTTCATGTCAATATCAGTTTTGTAGAATTTGTAGTGAATTTTTGAATTCAACCCTGTATTTTAAGAACACTGACAAAGAACTTGCTGACAGACCTGGAAAAATGAATAAACTGTATTGATCGGCTATATTCTAGCGTAATTCTTAAATATTTTTACATTCTAGACTTAATTAGCTTTCATTTAAAATTGGTTTCATGTCAATATCAGTTTTGTAGAATTTGTAGTGATTTTTTGAATTCGACCCTGTATTTTAAGAACACTGACAAAGAACTTGCTGACAGACCTGGAAAAATGAATAAACTGTATTGATCGGCTATATTCTAGCATAATTCTTAAATATTTTTACATTCTAGACTTAATTAGCTTTCATTTAAAATTGATTTCATGTCAATATCAGTTTTGTAGAATTTGTAGTGATTTTTTGAATTCAACCCTGTATTTTAAGAACACTGACAAAGAACTTGCTGACAGACCTGGAAAAATGAATAAACTGTATTGATCGGCTATATTCTAGCATCATTCTTAAATATTTTTACATTCTAGACTTAATTAGCTTTCTTTTAAAATTGATTTCATGTCAATATCAGTTTTGTAGAATTTGTAGTGATTTTTTGAATTCAACCCTGTATTTTAAGAACACTGACAAAGAACTTGCTGACAGACCTGGAAAAATGAATAAACTGTATTGATCGGCTATATTCTAGCATAATTCTTAAATATTTTTACATTCTAGACTTAATTATCTTTCATTTAAAATTGGTTTCATGTCAATATCAGTTTTGTAAAATTTGTAGTGATTTTATGAATTCGACCCTGTATTTTTAGAACACTGACAAAGATCTTGCTGATAGACCTGGAAACAATGAATAAACTGTATTGATCGGCTGTATTCTAGCGTAATTCTTAAATATTTTTATATTCTAGACTTAATTATCTTTCATTTAAAATTGGTTTCATGTCAATATCAGTTTTGTAGAATATTTTGTAAAGTTGACCTCAGATATTTCGTGAACATTGAGAAGTACCATGTGTTCCCGTGAGGTAAATACTTAATTGCTTTTGAAGATTACTATATTTATAAATGTTAAAAATGAGAAATTAACCCAAGTCATTTTATATATAGTCAATAGAGTTCTCGACAAGCTTCTAAAAGAAAAAGGAAGGAAAGTTTATCAAGTAGGCCTAAGTCTAGAGATGCACCTATTACCGAGACACACTTAACTAATGAAGATCTCAGTGATGACACATCTGAAAATCCATATCAATCTTATAATGAAGAGAATTTAACAAAGAAGAAACGTGGCTCTACTGTATGTCATGATGTGGCAAATGAAGATGGGAAGAAGATAGTCTTAGAATTGAATAATTTGGGGCAACCTATTGGAAAATCATCTGTGCTATATTCATCGTTTTATGGTAGCCTGGTAAAGGAGGCTGTGTCTATAAACTGTGATGACTGGAGATATGTTCCAAAACAACATAAAGCTTTGTTGTTGAGAGCACTTGAGGTAAACATGTACACATCTATTTTTAGAGTCCAATTCAAATTATAACATGATACTAACATTAGTTATTTTTTATTTGCTTGAAACATTCAGCAAAAATTTGTTTTGGAAGGAGATGCAATAAAAAAGTATACGTTACAGATGATGGGAAAAGTCTGGCGAGCACATAAATCAAGATTGACAAAAAAGTTGGATGCTCGACCTAGTCTTGTCAAACCTGACGAGTGGGAGACTTTTATTAAAAAAAAGACCTCAAAAGCCTTCATGGTATGTATGCTTATAGCCCTAGCTGAAACATTCATTCATGCGTATATTATTTTATTTAGAATGATGTAATTAATGTATATTAGAACAGGATAAAAGCAAAGTTTTTAAGGAAATGAGGGCGAAGCAAGATATTCCATATACTGGTAGTCGAATGGGATATGCTCGTATGCAAGATAAGATGGTAAATCTTTAATTATATTTAAACAATATAGTAGTTGTCTAGCTAGCGTCTGTTATTACTTTGAGATATATATAATTAATTCGACTTTAAAATATTTTCATTCCGTAAGAAAACAGTTCAAATCCATCAGAAATAACTCGAATTGATGTTTGGATTAAAGCACATACTAAAAAGAATGGTGAACCATCTAGTTCAAAAGTTGTTGAAGTGAAGGTATGTGTCAAATTTATTGATGATAACTAAAATATGCTAGCCATTGTTATTGGAAATATTATAATAAATAACTCTTTCTTGAGTTTAGGAAATGTATGAAGCTGAAAAAAATTCAGATTTGTCAGAAGTACAATCAAAATCTGTTAAGAATGATCTACTTTCAAAGTTTATTGGACCAGGCAAGGAGGCCGTGTTAGAGGTCAAGGAGCAGGAGTGACACTCTAAATTAGAGGCAATATCTCAGAACTAAGAAGGAAGCCAAAATGCAAGAACAAATTGACACATTACAAGACACAATGAAGCAAATGAAAGGTTTCATGGATGATCAAAACAAACTCATACAAAGTTTAATGAGCAAACTGGTAATAGCAAGTGCCTTATTAAATGTTATGTTAATTGCCTATGAATCTTAATTTCATAAAATGGTGAAATCAACTTCTTTTTTTATTTCTTTTTGTACAGAGTGAAACATCAAATGATGGACAACATGAAAATCTATCTACATCAACTCAATCTAATAGTACCCAACATGTAAGGTTTAAACTTATACAACAATTTATGCTGTCATAATTAATTTAATAACTATTAACTTAATTATAATTAGAAATGTTGTTTTCTTTGTTTTGCTTATGAGTACAGCATGTAAGCCCAAATCAGAAAGGCCAAAAGTGCAAGTTATTGAATTGGCTTGAAGTAGATGAAGTAGTTGCAATAGGACGTTGGGTAACAAATGATCCTAATGCAATGGTGCATTGTAGCTCTTGGAAAAATGCTTCTCGTGTGTGGGTAGATGAGGTGAGGAATCCTTCTGCTGAGTTGTGGAAAAAATATGCAGATATGCAAACAATAGAAGATGCTGTGGGAAGTTCAATCGCTTGGCCAACAGAAGCGATTATTGTTATGGCAGATTAATTTTGGTATGAATGGTTAAAAGTTTAATTGAAGGCAATATTTTGGTTAGATGATTTTGATGGGTCTAATGGTAGTGTTTTGGTTAGATTATTTTGATGGGTTTAATGGTATATATCATTGTTGGAGTGACGATTGGTATTTATTAAATTTGGCATTCACAGTTTTGAATGATGTTTACTGTAATGCTAGATCTTCTTTTGGACATTAACTTTAGTTTGTCTTTATATATGTATGATATTAATTTTTTTACTCTTAATATACCTAATGGTGTTTGTTGTTCATGAATTAATGAAATGTAGTTTATTCCTTTTGTTAAAATTACTAGTTTTAATTATAAATTAATCATATTGTATTCGATTATGTTATAAATATCTGATAAATGTTATAAAGTAAATAAAAAGTTACAAAATTAACTAAGCAAGTTACAAAATTAACTAAGCACAATTGCATTCCAGAAAAGTTTTTTATAGCATTATTAAACTTCATAAAATGCTATCAACAATTTGTAGCATTGAAAATATGTTATGGCGTTTCGGCTAATACTATAGAATCTTCAGCTAAATTATAACATTTGTATAAATGCTATGAATTACTTGAATAAAAATTATTCTTTTAGCATTTAAAAAACGTAGGGAAATAGCAATCCAAAAAACGCTCTATGATGATATTTGATAACGTTAAATAAATGCTATAATAGTTTTATAATAGCATTTAAAAACTGCTATACATCTATAGCGGTTTTTAAAAAATGCTATAAAGAAAAGATAGCAATAACGACGTTAAATAAATGCTATAATAACGATAATATAACATTTTTTGAGCGCTATAAAAAGTCATATTTGTTGTAGTGAGAAGATAGCATGAAAGGCATCCACACCAGGGGCCTTTAAAAGGGCCATGCTAAAATCGTCTACTGGATCTCCTCATCATGCACTGGTTTAAGCAAGTTATCCATGGTATTGCTATCCATCCTTGGAAAGTAGTTTAGAACTGAGTACATGTGATAATCTCTCCCCTCATTGGAGTAAAGGTTGACAAAAAAAAAAAAAAAGCATGTGTCTTAATCTCTTCACTATCATACATCTAGACCCCAGCATCATCCTGTATAACCATCACTTTATTTGTTCTTCGTCGTTGGAGGGTTTTCTAGTGGAAAAAACTTGTGTTCCGATCACCACTTTTAATCCACTCTCCTCTAGATTTTTAGTACCAAAAAATCTCTTCTTGGGTTAGAACCTCTTCTAGTTCCTTCCTTAAATCCCCTTCCAACCGAAGAAGATGATTAGACTGGTGGACTTCTAAAGCTTTTTGAATACTACCGATTCTTGCCAAGATTCTTCTTTTCCGTTTAAAAATGTTCCCAAAAGCTTCTCTGTTCCACTTCCAAAGATTGTGCTTAAACTCTTTATTCATCTGTAAATAGCTTTTGGAGCCATCCGAAGCACTCTTTACAAAATTAGTAAATCGATGGTCTCTTATCCAAGAAGCAAGGAAACGAAAAGGTCTGAGCCCCAACTGATGATCTCCAATACAACAGGCAAGGGCTAAAAAAGGGCAGTGATCTGAATGGATTCTAGGAAGGTGATAAACAACAGTTTCAGGTTTAAAAGTAGCCAATCCTTATTACATAAGCATCTGTCTAGCCTTTTATAAAGGGA
Source organism: Citropsis articulata (assembly GCA_030449925.1). Classification (NCBI taxonomy): domain Eukaryota; kingdom Viridiplantae; phylum Streptophyta; class Magnoliopsida; order Sapindales; family Rutaceae; genus Citropsis; species Citropsis articulata. Next base: position 3,853,818 of record JASUUH010000137.1, on the reverse strand, counting down.
TCCTCTAGACCAAGTAAAAGAAGGACCGGTAAACGAAAATCACATAGCTGATTCTTATGAAACCAATCTCTGAACAAATTGCACACACCAATCGTCTTCCCACCTCCTCTTCTTATTTCCTCAGCATTCATAATAGTATTAAAATCTCCCCCAATAATCCAGGGGCAGTGGGTGCTTTTTGCAATATTGTCTAACAAGGGCCAAAGGTGCTGTCTCACTGTACGCACTGGACTTGCATAGACCGTCGTTACTCAACAGTAAAACAACCCAAGTCTGGATATCCGGCAATGAATAAATTGTCTATTGTTCCCAACCACGTCCACTTGAATACCATCATTCCATAGAAGCCAAATACCACCAGCAAAGCCAGTTGCCTCAACTCTGTGCGAATTGGGAAAGCCACATTCCTTAATAAAGGCATCAGCCCTATTGCCACTGATACGAGGCTCAAAAAGATCCACCAGACTTGGCTTATAACACTGTACAAGAGTTTTGAAATACCGAAGGAAACCTTTTGGTGTTGCCCCCTGGCAGTTCCAGAGCATGGGAGTACACATCAAGGCCATCCATCATCGTCACAAAGTCCAAGCCACCATTAGATGCAAGAGAGCCAGAAGATTCCGACTCCTCATCATTCTCCTCACTATTTCCTGTATAGTCACTATTATTCGAGTCATCATCCGAAAATCCCATATTTACTTCTCTCCCATTTGTAGGGTCACTAGCGTGGGCTACTACTTTTCCTGACTTGTCACCAAGTCCAGTAACTCCGGGGAGAACTGCAACTTACGCATCACGTCAGAGCTTTCCCCTCTAGAACTTGTAAAGGCAACTGCAGTATGGTTTTGTGGGTTCAGGCTAGTGGGCACGGGTACAAGGGAGTCCTGGGTTGAAGCTAATTGGCTAAAATTTTATTGTGTACGTGGTGAAAGCACTTGCATGGGCTTACGGGTTATGTGTTCATAGGCATACAAAGGGCTATTTTTTGTTTTGGTGGGGCCTTTTGGTGACAGTGAATGTTTCTTGTTGCCAGAGGTTAATAGCGTAAGGGACTTGGCCTTTTGGGCTTCAGAAGTTTGCCTTTGTGGATATGGTGCTTGTGTATCGGGGATATTGGCAGGTTGACTTTCAAGCATAGGCATGGTATTATTGGAAATAAAGTTTTCTTCAAAGTTGTCAGCATTAATAAGGGGGCCAAATCTTGAACCATTATCAAACATGCCATTTTCACCGAGATTCTGTCCGAAAACCTTGGTACTCTCTTTTCGAAAACGATTGTTGCCTTTTTTGGCCACCACCATCCATGGGCCAAACCTAGGGTTTGCTGGTTGTTGTGGAGGTTCCACCCCTGCAGTCTAATCAGCAGGTACGTTTAAGTCCCGCGCTATTGCATCATTTCCTCTTTCATCAGGGAAGGAGGCACTAAGATGACCATGTTTTCCATACACAAAACATATAGTGGGTAAGCTCTCATACTCGACTTTTTGGATCTTGCCGTCAAGAAGGAATTGGGAGCACAACAGTTTATCCAATGCAACTTCAATAGCAATTCTAGCAAACTTGCCCCGAGTAGTTGACTCTGTGTTGTAGTCAATGCGAACGACGTTTCCAATTACCTGCCCCAACAGACTTGGCACCTTCTGATGGTAGTAATGTAGCGGCATTCCAGGGAGACGAGTCCAGGCTACGATGGAAGAAATCTTCTCATTAGCGCTATTAAAATGCGGTGACCATGGTTGAACCGTTAATTAGTGGCAAAGCACAATCCATGGTCCTTGCGTTAACATATGCTGAGCATCTGAAACCGTTTTAAACCGGACCAAGAAATAGTTATTCTCCAGGTCTATCACGGAAAAACCATGAGACATACCCCATAAGGCCTCCAGGCATCTACACAGAACTTTGTAACCAACATTCCTTCCCAATAAGTTGATTGCCAGGGTTTCACTAATTGTGAATGGATCTTCTGAGAAAAAGAGATAGATGTCAGAACTCCTTCCTTTACGATGACCACATTTCCTAAATCAAATTCTAAATCCTCGTCCTTTCCCATCAGTTCTTCTTCCATAGCCCGTTGCTCCTCTATTAATTTGTCTTTGAAAGAAATGGGAGGTGGGTTATCCCCATCCACACCGTTCTCCTTAAACTTGGCCCTTTTCGTAGAGCAGTTGGCTTCCATTAGCGGCGGAAAACTTTTCTCCAGACTAGAGTCCATCATTCTATAAATTTTTTTTTTTTTTGTACTAGGCATATTAAAGCCTATCCCTATAAGCTGTTATGTTTTGTATTTATAGGGATAGATTTTTTCCATCGCCACATAGACCACTTTTTTTGTAATTAAGTAAACGGAAACTTATTTTGATTCAATTAAAAAATCAGTAGGTTTAAGGAAAATCAATTAATTTGTTAATTAATGCAAAACTGAGAGGACTAAACTGTTCGAAAATTAAACTATTTGGAGACAATAAAAGAATTTTGCTAAACTAAAGGAATCTATTAATATTTTATAAGAGAATAAACTTGTAAATTAACTTGAGCTTGGACAAGGATTAGATCATAGAAATAGTTTTGACATTTAGCATTCCTTCTGAACACCAACTTTCATCTTTTGATCCATATTGAGCTGCTAGTGGAACTCTTCAAACTTCGTGGTAGTAAGACTTTTTGTAAACAAATCCACAACTTAATTGTTCATCTTAATATGCCTCATTTCAGCTTTATCATGCAAGACCTTTTCCTTGATGAATAGTGCACCTCCACATGCTTAGTTTTTGCATAGAGAACTGAATTTTTACTAAATTGATTGCCAATTGATCATCGCAATACAATGGTACTACTTAATCCGTTGGTTAGTGTAGATCCTTCATCAACTACATTAATCAAGTACTTTCTTGAGCTGCCATTACTGTTGCTCGATACTTCACTTTTGTGGTTGATAGTGATACAATTGCTTATCTTTTATTATACCAAGAAACTACTCCAGATCTAATTCTTAAAACGTACGTAATACTTGATTTTCTTATATTATGATCTTCGGCACAGTCAGCGTTAAAATAGCCATTTAGCTTGCAACTTTTACCTTTCTTATATAATAAATTGTAGTCGATTGTACTTTTCTCATATCTCAATATTTGTCAAAATACTTCCAAGTAAGGCTTCTTCAGATTTTGCATGTACCGACACATTACAGCCACTGTGTATGAAATATCTAGTCGAGTCAAACGTTTGGTCGATTAAACTACTCACCAATTGTATCTTAGAAGCGAACTGATAAGTTCTCTCTTGCTTGCCGAATCTCTTCTTCATCGCTACTAGTAAGAATCAAATCACCCATGTATACCATTACAATTGCTAACTTTCCTTCACTAGCTTTGATAAATAAGCTAGAATCTGTATGTGCCATTGAATAACTACTCTGAGTTAAAAATTAAACAATCTTGCCACACCATGTTGTTGGTGCTTACTTTAAATTGTAAAGTGTCTTTCTCAACTTACATATATACTTTGAATGAGCTTTATTCTTAAATCCTCTCAGCTGATTCATATAGATCTCTTGGTCTAATTCTCTATGTAGAAAGAAAAGGCATTTTTTATATCCATCTACCATAATTTTTATTCCTTGTTGACTAAAAGTGCAAGTAAGACTTTTAGTATTGTGAGCTTTGCCACTAGATTAAATGTTTTGTCATAGTTTAGCCCGTATTATTGAGAAAATTCTCGAGCTACTAATCGAGCTTTATACCTTTCAACTGAACCACCTAGGCACTTCCTAATCTTCTAGATCAATTTGCAAGATATTTGTTTTACATTTTTTTATTTTGGAACTAGATACCAAGACTAATTTTGCTTTACTGTGATGATTTCTTCCTCTATCATATTCATCCAATAAAAATTCTCTACTACTTCTTCAAATGTCTCAGGTTCTTTTATTTATTTTTTCTTTATCTACAGTCACTATATTAACATGCCTGAGATTTGGCTTTTTTACTCTTTTAGATCTTTTATGTTGAGATTCAAGAGTTTTGGTTCTGGTTCATTTGGTTCTTCACCTTGAATAGGGCTCTGACGTATCTTCCAAGAACTTTATGCCTTATCATGTTCGATATGATCATTCCTTAGATTATCCGAATCTTCAGAATCTTCTTGACTCGTGAATTTCGACAATTCGTTTCTTCATTGGATCTTAATTTCTTTTCAACTTGGTAGCTTTTCTTTTTCTTTTTTTGAAGAAAAATATGAAGATGCTTATCAAACACCACTTAACACTCTCTACTAATTGGATCACAATACCTCCATCTTTTCTTTTGATTGTCATACCTGATAAAGATACAGCAAATCACTTTCTTATCAAATTTATTTCCCAAGTGCATTAGAATGAAGACATAACACACACATCGGAATACATGGAAGTAGATGACTATAGGTTTCACATTCCACAGCTTTTTATAGGTGATATGAACCCTGGTTTTGGTTAAGAAAGTCTATTAATAGTATGAGCTGCTGTCTTCATAGCTTAGGCCTAAAACCTCACTGATATATTCTTGGTATGTATCATACTTTGACAAATCTCTGCTAGAGCCATTATTTTGTTCTTGTATGACTCTCTGTTGTGTTGTATTGGCACAAGTGAACTGATGACATATCTTATAGTCTCGAAGATACTGGAAGAACTCATGTATGGTCTGTTTATAGGCAGTAAAACTTTTTCCTTACTTCTCCTTCAACTATATCTCTAAATCTTTAAACTTTGAAAAAGTATTAGATTTTTTTTTATCAATAAGGCCTAGACATACTTGGAGAAATTACTGATGATTGTGACCATGTATTACATGACAGATAAAAGGTTGCTTAACAAGACCAAATACATCATAGTGCACTAGCTTTAATGGTTCATTCCCTCTGAACTTTGACTCCTCATATAAGAGTTGGTAAACATTTCCATATTGATACCCTGAACCCACTGTGTCTATTCTTGCATCAAGTTGAGGTAGAGTTCTGAGTATTGACTTGTTCATCATCACTATAAATTGTGATAACTAACATATCCTAATCGAGCATGCCATAAATTTACTACTTCATTCCTTTGAGCCTTGTCTATATAGGCAGATTCTGCTGACAATACATAGACTGACTTTAACCTTCATCCTTCCATAATAAGTGTCTCAGAGATTTTTAAATGTTGATGCACCTTGACATCTGAGGACTAAACAAGACATAGTTGCCTGATAATGTTAGCTGTGATACTGAAAATAGGTTTTTCTTCATACCTAGGACATAATACACATCTTGAAGCGATAATTTATGTGGAACAAATCAAAGTGTAAGGATTGTACTGTCAATGTGAGTTATTAGAAGTAGCGAGTTATTCTTTTGCCATGTGACCTTTTTTTCTTAGTTGTAGTAATTCCTTTCAAACTTTCTTTTTGGCTTGTATTGGCTATCGTTGCCGTGATTCTTTTGTGCTCCCCCTATCTGTGAGCTACCTTCTTGTTGGTGTTCTTATGACTTATCAACATCTCCTTTAGACCCTTCATTACTATGTTGTCTAAATCGATGTCTCTTTTTATCGGTGAAGAGAAATTCCTCGTCATTCTTTATTGAGACCTTACTTATTGCTTGTCAATTACTTTTTAATCAGCAAGTAAGTTTTCTAACTCCTCAATGGTTAGTTAGGCCTGCCAACCTTTGGACTGCTGTAACAAAGCTACTAAACTTGGGCCTCAAATCATAAATAATAATTTTTTTATTCTAATTTCAAAAATTGCAACAGTAGAGTCCGGCTTAGAAATTTCGTGGCATAATGACTTTACCTTGTTGAAGTACTCGATATTGTCATATTTCATTATGAAATTGAAAGCAGTTCATTCTCTAAAAGTTATAGTTATGTGTTATCATTCTTTGAAAAATAATTGCAAAAGTGTCTCAAGCTTCTTTGAGCATTTTAGCCTTCTTTATGTGTTACAACATCTCTTCTTTAATTATACTCTTGATGGCAAACATGGCTTCTCTAGCTTTAATATTCCACTTCTTCGAAGAAACATCCTTAATTGGTAGTTTCACATCGTTTACTGCAAACAGTCTCCTAAAGGTTTTGGCTTTGTAAGTAGGACTTTATCAATGTTGCCCATGTATTGTAATTTTTGTTCTTAAGCATCTTGACTCCTTTAACTACTTGAAGGTCACCCATCGTGCTTATAAAACTTTGGCAATGCCAAGCAAGTTTGATCTTCACCAATGAACTTGTAGAGTTTCAAATTCTTCACGACCCAATGAAGCTCTACCAAACAACCCTCGATTATCTTCGCTATTCTCTTACAGCTTCTCTATGTTAGTCCTTAACTATTATGAACTTCCAACAATACTACTATTACAATCCCTGACCAACCATGCTCTGATACCAATGGTTGAAACTAAGGAAGGCTATATTGCTAAAAAATTAAATTGCTTGGACAATCAAAGAATTTTGCTAAACTAAAGAACTTTAATGATATTTTACGAGAGAGACCACAACACTCTTGGCTTACGCTTCTTTCTCTTTTTTAATTCTTCACTCCTTACTTGATACTTACAACAAAGATTATAAGGGTATTTATAGTAACCTAGACCTAAAACAAACTACACAAATTTTAAATTATAAAAATATGACAACTATATTTTATAAATATATCTAAATATTCAAGAAAAGTCTAGATTTAGATATTTTTACCACTATTACATAATTTTAACTTTAGAAACATCTGCCATTCTCTATACAATTCTTGAATCTTTTATGCATTGGGCTTTGAACTTAGGCTTGGACAAATGTAATTGGATTAGATCATGAAATTGGTGTTGGCTCTTTTAACATTTTTATCAATAATTTTGAGTTAACAAAATAAAAGAAATTAGAGGATGTCACTCACTAATAGGATGTTCTGAACAAGTTGTTTATAATATAGGCCACCAAACTTACGATCTAGATCAATCACTTAGAAATTTCTTGATTATGAGTTGATAGACAAAACCATGTGATCATTCAAGTTCTAATGTCCATTGGCAAGCCCTACTCAATAGATACAGTCATTCTTTTGCTTCCAACGTAATGAGTGTCTTCTAATCCAATTCCTCTAAATGGGCATGAGCTATATGACGTAGTATCAGGTAAAATATGTTTTGTGTCAATTCTTCTTAAGGCCAAGGTCTTCAACAAAGTTATATAGCATAACTATACTTTAGTGCAAAAATGAAATTCTCTTTTTCTCACATACACACAGAGACACAGATGAGGTGATTGAAATATTTCCTTGGTGTTGAGAATAGTCTTAAATGCAAATCAAATTATTTCATGTATATATACCAGCAGATGTAATACCCAAAATTTGAACGTCTTTATCATTGAGTTATCGTTGAGTTATGGGCACCTCCTTGGTCCTCACCATGTTTTCAAGGTTGACAATTCGAGCTTTCATGTGTGTCATGGAGTATTTTCTTTAAATTTTTTAAAACTGGGCACACACATCAATTGTGCATTTATGGGTTGGATTATTTATTTTATTATTTGTAATGTAATGTGTAATACCCCAGACCCGATTTTCCTTTATTTGATGCCTGAATTAATTTAGAAATTATTACGGTGTTGAATTGAGAAAAATTGAGCGTGATTAGAAGCTCGGGAAACTGGATTTTTATTTCCGTCACGGGTCCGATATTCGTTTAATTTGTTTTTTGTAAAAGAAAAAAAAAGTTTCCGTTTCTTTATATTGAGGAGGGAGAGAGAGAGACCCGGCTGGATCTCCCACTTCCGACCTCCGTTCCGGGCAAGCAAGGTACCGTTTCGAAGCTTGAGAGACGAGCTACGTATCCCTGCCATCCTCGTCGCTGGAAACTGACCGGAACGCCGGTGAAAAGAGGCCGAAAGTTGCGGCTAAGACCCATTTTTTCTGCCGTTGATCTCGCTGGAGCTGGGTAATTCCACCGGCTGGAATTTGGTCCTCAGCTTCCTAGCAATCTTTTCTGACCAACCACGACCACCGAGGATGCCGGAATTGCGGTGAACGATCGCCGGAAGGATCGCGGCTTTGGAAGCTCGATCCGGCTTCGTCGCCGTGCGTTGGAAGTCACCGCCGGCACCATTGGACTCGGTGGCGGAACTTGACTTGCAGCTGAGTTCTTCCATTTGGTCGGTCACTGACCGGTCGTCAGAACTGGCCACCGCTGGTGAATTTGTGATTTCTGGAAAATCATGGATAGTTTGGTAATTTTGGTTGGGGCAGGGAGGTAATTTGACAATTCTAGGGTGAATTGGTAATTTGAATTATTAAGGACATTTCGGTAATTTTCGCACTTCGAGGGTAATTTCAGAAATTCGAAATTGTGATTAATTTTGGGGATATTATCATTTTACTACTAAAGTTATTCTGACATATCATATCAGTACCATGGTTTGCCGAAAAGTACATTTTACTACCAAACATTTGCGCCGTTATCAATTTACTACAATTCCGTTAAGAAAACGTTAATGTTTAACGGAAATTGAGTTAAAAGTCGATTTTACCCCCCAGAGTTTGGTAGTAAAATGATAATCGCCCTAAAACCTTGGTAGTAAAATGATAATTCCTCTAAAACCTTGGTAGTAAAATGATAATTTATCTATCAAATTAACAAACAATTTTGCTTTCACAGCTGGAAATGTCTTTGATACCCTTATGACATCAGCAAATTTTTAACGTTCTTAACGGAATGGTAGTAAATTGATAACGACGCAAATGTTTGGTAGTAAAATGCACTTTTCGGAAAACCATGGTACTAACTTGATATTTCAGAATAACTTTGGTAGTAAAATGATAATATCCCTTAATTTTGTGATTCAGATTGAGGATAAATTGATAATTTAGAATTTTGTGGATAATTCGATAAATTATGGTTCCGATCATAATTGTGGTAAATTTTGACGTTGGGGGCATTTTAGTAATTTTGGCCTATAGGGGTATTTCAGTAATTTTATTCATACAGGAATAGTTTATTACGGATAAATATTCGTTTCGAGATTTATTGTGTGAAATTAGTGGTATTTCATGTTACGGAGAATAATTATGTCGTTTAATTGAAATAGGAGGATCCACAAACGAGAATCAGCCTACAAAACCTATTGATACCGATATTGGACATTGTCACTGTGAGTGGAATATACAAAACCTATTTTCATAGTTAATTGTGATAGTAAAGCATGTTTACGAAATAAGTATGTTAAATGTTTGATTTAATGATTTTCTTGAAATAGATTTTATTCACGCATTGGTATTATATTAAAATATTTGGTTATTGAATTTCCATATTGATTTTGAATAAATCTGATGGTATTTTGAAGTTGAGAAAAGTGTATTTAAATGTGATGATGAAAGGAAATGTATTATTGGAAGTATGAATTGATTTTATATGATTATGAGTATAGAGATTGTTTTTAAAATCATTAGACAGTACCCTCCCCTTCAGATACAGTGATACAGATAAAATGAGATGAGATGAGATGAGATGAAATGAGAGGCCTTTGGGGCCCGTCTGAACACACAAAGAGGCTTTAGGCCGTGTGTTTGGGCGCTTTCGCCTTTTGGGGGTATATGCATGTAGAATGATGATTACAGATGATATATGTACAGATATGTTGAGATATGAGATAGTACTTCCCAGCCTATCCGTGTAGCTTTGGGGCGTGATGGTACCTAGATAGTACGTCATTGCCCGTCCGCTGAGGTACGAATAGATGAGATTATTCCCCTGGGTACTTGTTTAGTGATGATTTTCAGATTTGCGTATTCTATATGTTATTGAGATATGATTTCCACGGATATTGAGTACGATATTATATATGTTTTTCATGGTTTGTAATCTGATTTAAATGTTAAATGATTTATTACTGATTTTGTTTCGCATGTGATTTGGTGAAATTGTATTTAGAAGTTGATGGTTTTCGTGATTCAGTATTTGATATTATCAGAATTATTATTTCATTGATTTTATACGGATTTAAGTAATTTTATCCTTCCAGTGCATGATTTGAATTAAAAGAAATTATTAAAGTTCTTTCGAGATTTTAATGAGATTGTTTAAAGAAAGATTAAATCAGTTATTTTTCAAAAATTACTATCCACTCACTGAGCTCACTGAGTTTTATGCTCACTCCGCTTTTATTATATTTCCCCCCCCCAAGAGACTTGCAGGTACATCAGTCGACCCAATAGCAGCAATTGTAGATTGATTTTTCGAGCTATATTATGGTGATAGGAATTATGGATATTTTATTAAGATATTTTGGATTGTATAATTTGTTTCATAAGTGCGATTAAGAATATTTTATTGTATTTGATGTTGTAGTATTTGGATGAGTTTTGATTTGTGAATTAAAAAAGTTGGTTAGAGGTGTTGGTTGAATTCGGAAATCATATTGGGAGTGTTAATTTCATAAATTTGCAAGTTGTGTATATTATATTTATAGAGAAGGTTCTGTTGAAATTTTTGATAGAATTTATCAGATATTAGAATTATTAATTCAGTTAAGTGAAATCAGATAGACTCGCCCTGGAGTTTCGGGGCGGGTCGTTTCATAATGTGTACATGATAATATCAAAACAAATAAAATACCTGAAATCGAAAAGAGAAAAAAAAAGCATTAGAAGAAAATAGGGAAGAGATAAGGAATTAAGAAAATATAAGAGGATTTGATTTTTTTTTTTTTCAAAGGAAGGTTAAAGAGTGGAGTTGCTAATCAATCCAACAAAAAGGTTGTTGAAACTTGAAAGTTCATAACAAAAATTAAAAATTAAAAGTTAAATTAAATGTTTCATGATGTACGATTCTTGCATAGAATGAGTAGGGTACTTTCTGAAGGTCATAACTTCGGGGTATAGGTGACTTTTTTTAGTGTATAATATACTATCGCAAAGCTTGTAATTAGACAAACCAAACCCAAATTTGCATATGCTATTTTGCCTTATACTGAAGCCAAAAATTCTATTTCTTTTAGGGTTATTTTTAATCTTGTGTTATTTTTCTATTTTTTCTTTTGCTTTAAAGATTTTTATCTTTTTTACCTAAATATTGGAATTACGTGCCCTGGTTTTTCTTATTTAGTTTAGTAGGATTCTAATATAAAATAATATTTTGAATTCATCTATTTTTGTAAATTTACAATATTTAAGGTTAGTATAAAAAAGTCTCGAAATTCCACTTGTGATCTTGGCCTTATTATTGTTTCAAAATCACAGGCACACACTATTAGGAACTACTATTTCCTGTGCTTTCATACTTTTAAATATATCATTCATCAAGTTCAGGTGTTAGGTTTGAGCTTCCATGGGTGAGTGAATTAATATATGAATTTTTTTTTTATTCTGTTTTCCAAAAATTTAGATTTTGTAAATACTTTTGGCAAATTTTGACAATTTGTCTCAATCGAACACGTATGTAGAAATAAAAATATTTGAGCAAATTTGTACAGATAGGTAGAACAAAAAACACCTAAATTTGCAAATATGCATGCATAAGATGCGAGTAACAGTGGCCTTATTTTATCATAGAACAAGTACCAAAAATAGTTGTGAAAAATTTGTTGGGAAATTGATGGGTGAAGCAGACACGCAACTAAAGTGAAATTAAGAAATAATGAGACACAGAGACTCCAGAAATTACGTGGTTCAGCTTTTAGCCTGCATCTATGGGCGAAGACAGAAAGAAAATATTTACTAGTGAAAAAAAGAGTTACAAATATTGTAGTATTTCAGCTCACTGCCTAAAACCCCAATACACCCAAACTTTTAAATCACTACTCTCTAAATAAAGAAGAAAAACTGAAGAGAATTCGATGATAACAAATTAGGGGAGCCTCCCATTTTATAGCCAAACTTTTGCTATTGTGCACTATTATTTTATTATTTTATTATTTTATTATTTTATTCCTTCTTCGGTGTGACACCCCTTTTTCTTCCTTCTCTTTCTTCTTTTTCTTTTTCCTCTTTTGACTTTTTTATTTTTGCTTTTGCTTTTTTCTTTTTACTTATCCCTTTCTGACATTCTCTCACTTGGAGATTAGATTGAAAACTAATTAATCTCCATACCATCCTTTCTACTTCACCACTATCATATTACTTATGTTTTTGCTAGGCCACAAGAGAATATACTCCAGATAAACTTATCAACAATTATTGGCTTGGTCGAAACATCTCCTCGGTATGTATTTTCTGTAAATTCACACTTTTATCTTCCACTACTTCTCAAATAAAGTGATACTGTACCCCTATGTGCTTTGTTTTAGAATGAAAGGGTGGATTTCATGCAATATGCAAGGCACTCTAGCTGTCACAAAACACAGAAATTTTTTGTTGTTTGTGTCCAACCTCTTTTAATCACCTTTGTATCCAAATAACTTCCTTATAAGCTTGCGTAGCTATCATGTACTATGTTTCTGCTATGGATAGAGCCACAACGTTTTGTAGTTTCGAGCTTACAGCAGCTTCGGTAAGTGTAAACATATAGCCAGCAGTGGATTTTCTTTTATCAAGGTCTCCTACAAAATCTGAATCCACATAGCCTCTTATAGTAAACTCTAATCCTTCATAACATAACGTGACATCTGAGGTTCCTCTAATATATCTTAGAATTCTCTTCACAACTATCCAATGCTCTCCACGAGGATTCGCCATGTATCGACTGACTGCTCCTACTACTGGTGCAATGTCTGGTCTAGTACATATCATAGCGAACATCAAACCTCCCATTGCTAATGCACACGATACTCGAGACATCGCCTTCCTCTTTGCTTCATTGTTTGGACACATACTTGAGGATAATTTGAAATTAACAGGAAGTGGGGTAGAGATTGGCTTACAATCGTGCATGTTAAAGTGTCGCAAGATTTTCTTCAAATAGTTCTTTTGAGAAAGCTAAATTTTCATGTTATTTCTATTTCGGTGGATTTACATCCCTGGAATCTTTTTTGTTGGTCCCAAATCCTTCATTTCAAACTCCCTAGCCAATTGTGCCTTTAATTCTTGGATTCGATCTTTGTTGGGGCCTGCTACTAACATGTCATCCACGTACAATAGTAAAATGATGAAATCATTATCTTTAAACCTCTTGCAATACGCACAATGATCTGAACTGAGTCTGTTGTATCCAAAGCTCATGATGAAGGAATCAAATCTCTTATATCAACACCTCAACACCTGTTTGAGACGGTATAGAGATTTGTTCAACCTGCAAACCAGGTTCTCATTTTTCTTTTTGGCAAAACCTTCTGGTTGGGGCATATAAATTTCTTTTTCAAGTTTTCCATGAAAGAATACAGTTTTCACATCGAACTACTCTAGATGTAGGTCAAATGTAGCACACATTACTAAGACTATACTAATTATGGTGAGTCGAACTACTGGAGAAAATATTTCGTTGAAGTCAATACCTTCTTTCTGAGCATATCCTTTCACCACCAATCTTGCACTACACCACTCCACTTGGTTATTGCCATCACATTTGATCTTGTAGACCTATTTGTTACCAATGGCTTTTCTTTCATATGGCAGTGGTATAAGTTCCCGTGTCTTGTTTTTGTGTAAAGCCTAAATTTCTTCTTGCTTTGTTGTCATCCACAAAGCAACATCTGAGCTGTTTAATGTTTCATAAAAAGTTGATAGCTCTCCATCCTCCGTTAAAAGATAGTATGCAACATTGATCTCTGTGATATAATCTGAGTGCCACGCTGACAATCGTTTCTCATGAGTTGACCGACGAACTTCTGAAGCCTCGGACTCGACTGGTCATTATTTCTCGTGCAATGGTGCTGCTTCAGAAGAATATAAATCCTCTGGATTATTTTCCACATATATTAGCGTATTCTTTGATTTTTTCCAGATTCAAGTTCAACCCACGCTTTGTACTGTTTGAATATTAAAAACACATCTGACTTTTTCTTGATTGGATACGCTCAACATCTCTGGGAATAATTATCAATGAAAGTCACCAAGTACTTTGTACCTTCCATGGACATATCCAGCGATTCCCAAACATCAGAATGAACTAAGTTTGAAATGCATTTACTTCTGGCAGTGGATCTGTTGAACTTCAATCTATACTGCTTACTTGTAACACAATGCTCGCAAAATGGTAAGTTCGTCGATTTGAGCCTCGAAAGTAATTGTTGCTTAGAGAGAATTTTCAAACCTTGTTTTGACATGTGACTGAGTTTGAGATGTTACATCGTCGTTGAATGTTTTCCATTTGACACGACACACGCATCAACTTCCAATAGTATTTTCCCTTTAAGCATGAACAGATTAGCATCGATCTTTTCTACCTTCATCAATACAAGTGCACCTCTAGTAATCTTCATGATCCTATTTTCAACATAAGTTTTGCACCCATGACTATCTATTTTTCCCAAAGATAATAGATTTTTTCTTCAGGTTGTTGATATGTCATACCTCGCTAATTATGTGAATTATATCATCAAACATTTTTATTTTGATAGTACCAATGCCAGCGATCTCTAAGGCATGATCATCTTCCATATATACAGATCCTTCTGAGATAGGTTCATATGTGTGAAACCATTCTCTCCAAGAGGTCATGTGCTAGGTAGCTCCTGAGTTTATGAGCCAGACGTTAGATAACCATTTTTTGCCTTCTGAAACAGTTGATGCCTCACTGTAGAGAATTTCGCCATTATCCGAAGTACTTACTACACTCCCCTGAACATTTTATAACTCAGGTTCTTTGCACTCTCTTTTCTTTTGATTGTTCCAACGCTCTTTCTTGACGTACCCTTTCTTGCCACAATTGTATCATTTAACATTTTTCTTACTTCTGGATTTTGATCTACTATGATTGTGACTCCCACTGGGGACATATTCCATTGATCCCCCCTGGTCATAAATAGTACTTCTGCTTGTTTTGAACTTGACTGTTTTCTTTACTTTTCTGTCTGTTCCTCATTGAATATGAAGGCTGCAACATCATCGAAAACTAGACTGTTCGCTGGATTGTTGCTCATTAGTTGATAATGAATTGATCATACGAATTTGGTAGACTTTGAAGTATAAGCTTTGCACGTTCATTTTCCTCTATTTTATAACCCAACGTTGTGAGTTGTGAAAATAGTCTTCAAGGTATTGATGTGGTCAATCATTTATGTAGATTTCGTGATTCGAAGAGCATAGAGTCTCCTTTTTAAGAAAATCTTGTTGTGCAGTGACTTAGCTTCGTACAATTTTGCGAAAGTATCCCATATTTTCTTTGTTATTATTTTCTCCGCCAAACTAAATAACACCCATCTGCAAGTGCCAAGTATAGATCAGCAGTGGCATTATCGTTCATCTCATTATACTTGTCATCATCAGTTATCTTCATGCGCCTTTCTCCAATTACTACTAAGTAATTATTTTTCTTCAGTAGTACCCGCATCTTCATTTTCCATAATAAGAAATTATTCCCGTTGAACTTCTCAACTTCATATTTTGCTGCCATTTTGTTGATAAATACCGCACACAAGCTAGTTTACCACTTTGAATAGTTATGAGTATGTGTGAGAATGCACACCAAAAAAGTTCCCATGAAAGATTGGAGGGGTCACAATAGTCCCATTTAAAACCCAGACTCCCAAGGCTCTTATCGTCTTTGTGATAGAACTTTCCTAGAAATGTACAAAACCACATAGTTGCTATACTCACACCACTATTCCCTACTTTGCACAAAAAAATTCTGGGATCGGTCCTACCGTTTCTTGTGAACAGTACCATACATGTGAATAGTTCCATATACGTGAACAGTACCTGACTCTAAAAAATACAACTAATAGCTTTGATACCATTGTTGGGAAATTGATGGGTAAAACAGACATGTAACTAAAGTGAAATTGAGAAATAATGAGACAGAGAATCATACAGACACACTAGAAATTACGTGGTTCGGCTTTTAGCCTACGTCCATGGGCGAAGATAGAAGGAAAATATTTACTGGTGAAAAAAAATAGTTAAATATATTGTAATATTTTAGCTCACTGCCCAAAACACTAATACACTCAAACTCTCAAATCACTACTCTCTAAATAAAGAAGAAAAACTAAAATGAATTTGATGATAACAAATGAGGGGAGCCTTCCCTTTTATAGCCAAATTTTGGCCACTGAGCACTATTATTTTATTGATTTTTCTTCTTTTCCTTCTTAGGTGCGACGTCCATTTTTCTTCCTTCTCTTTCTTCTTTTTTTCTTCCTCTTTTGTCTTATTTCTTTTTACTTTTGCCGTGAGGCACTAATAGTGCCCACTGAAAAATAATTTCTTGAAACTTATTTAAATCCTGTCTAAAATATTGAGCAACATCAAATTGGAAGCATACCTAAATCCATTGTTATTATGCAATAAAAAAGATTCTTGATCTTGGTAATGGATTTCCAAACTAGTCTCTATCTTTTGTTAAGAATTCTCACTCAGAGGATTTTTTAGAATGAAAAGAGATTGAGATAGAATAGGGACCATAACCACCGTATAAAAAGAGAACTAACTAGCAGTTTTAATTAAAATTGTCTGGCAGTTTTAATTTTATGTTAATTATCACTTCTGCCCCTCATAGAAGTAATAAATAAACTATAGTATCTATGTATTTAACCTACAACTATTATACCCTTAGCCATTTAATTAACATTAAATAGATCACTTAATTGTTGGCTAATTAAATAATAGCACACACATTTTATTTGTTTCATGTGTCGCCCCAAATATTAGATTAATTAAAATTAATCTAACAATCTCCCACTGGGCCACAAATGAAATCTAAAATGTGTTTAACTTAATGAGGTCATAAAAAATTATTATTATGTCCTTAGAGTATATTTGGAAAATCCCATCCATTAACTACATCAATATAGGATCATAACAGCCATTGTTACATCAATTGTAACTCAACCTATCTATGGTCAGAGATATTAATACAATTGAATGACATAGATCGATTGTGGATACATAACATGGAAATTAGATGCAACGTGATCTAAACTTGCCTATTCCCAACTGATCCTACCTTACATTATTGAGATCGAAACTCAAAATATCTTAACAGAGTGTAACGAACTGAAATACTTTATTTCTGCAGAAAATAATCTGAATTACATAAATAAAATCCTAAAGCCACATATAGTAATAAATCAAAATAATACAAACTCCCACTAGATTTGAAAATCCTCAAGTAAAATCACACCCATACGAGTAGTATGCTCATAAAAGACCTTAGATGATAATCTTTTAGTGAGCGGATCCGCTGTCATGGAGTTTGTCCTAATGTGTTCTATAGATATCTGTTCACTCTGCATTCTTTCTTTCACAACAAGGAACTTGATGTCAATATGTTTTGACTTTGTAGAGCTCCTGTTGCTGTTGGAATATAAAACTGCTGATTTATTGTCACAAAATATCTTGAGTGGTCTTTCAACATCCTCTAGAATGCGTAGCCTAGTGACAAAATTATGCAGCCATATTCCTTGATTGGATGCCTCATAACATGCTACAAACTCTACTACCATAGTCGATAACGCTACAAACGTTTGCTTGGTAGATCTCTAAGAAATTACTCCACCAGCCAATAGGTAAATATAGCCTTTGCATCCAGTAAAATCATAGTCGGAATTTCCAATGATCTCTAATTGATCCGATCTCCTATATGTGAGCATGTACTCATTTGTCCTGTGTAAGTATCTCATAACTCGCTTCGCTGCTTTCCAATGATCTATGTCGAGATTGCTCAAATATCTGCCTAACATGCCAATTTTGAACACAATATCTGGATGCGTACATACTTGAGCATATAGAAGACTCTCTATAGCTGAAGAATAAGGAATTTTCTGCATTTCCTTGATTTCAAGATTGGTCTTAGGAATCTTTTGCATTTCCTATATCACCTGGTTTACTGTTTTGCATGCCAAATCTTTTTAAAACTTTATCGATATAGTTCCTTTGTGATAATTCTAGAATACCCTAAGAACGATCTTGGTGTATCTTGATTCCTAAAATAAAGGAGGCATCACCAAGATCTTTCATCTCAAAATGTTTTGATAGAAAACTCTTGGTGTCATGCAATATGCCTATATCATTTGTGGCAAGCAATATGTCATCGACGTATAAAATCAAGAATATATGTCTACTCCCACTGAACTTGTGATACACACATTCATCAATAACATTTACCTCAAAACTATATGAGATAATTATTTGATGAAACTTAAAGTAACACTGACGAAAAGCTTGTTTGAGCCCATAAATGGATTTAGTTAGTTTATAAACCATATTCTTTGGGTCTCCGAATATAAAGTTTTCTGGTTGTACCATATAAATTATTTCATCAATGTCATCATTGAGAAACCCTGTCTTAACATCCATATGATGTAACTCAAGGTCAAAATGTGCAACAAGAGCCATAATTATCCTAAATGAGTCTTTCGAAGAAACTGAAAAGAAAGTCTCTTTATAGTCAATTCCTTCCTTTTGAGTAAACCTTTAGCTACAAGTTATGCTTTATACCTCTCCACATTACTATTTGAATCCTTTTTGGTTTTAAATATCTATTTACAACCAATGGGCTTCGCACCAAAAGGTAATAGGAAAAGTTCTCAAACTTTATTGTCTTGCATTGACTTGTACTCTTCATTCATGACTTCAATCCATTTCTAAGAGTTGGAACCTTGCATGGCTTGATGAAAGTCGATTGGATCATCTTCCATCACTCTAGTTTCATGCTCATGTTCCTGGAGAAATACTATGTAATCATCTGGAATTGAATTTCTCTTTTCTTTCGCGGATGGTCTTGATTGAACAGGCTCTTGAAGTTATTGAGTTTGATCATCAGGAACAATTATCTCATTTTAAATAAAGGGTTGAACAATATTGTCTGATGATTAAGGATTCAAATTTACTTCTTACTTAATGACAGACATTGAAACCTGTACATTGTCAAAAGCAACGGTAGATCCTTCTTCCTCTTCAAAGACAATGTTCCTCACTGGATTTCTCCCCCCAAAGTTAACATCTTAAAAAATATTGCAGTTCTCGTCTAAAAAATTAACTAAAATCTAGGTTTTTATTATAACTTGAAACAGCTTCTAGCAAGTATAGATTGTCATAAGCATTAAGCAAACCGGTTCCAACAACATTAGTGTTGAGGTTATAGGGCCCTAACAATTCTTCTGTGCACTTGTAGGTGTAACATCCTTCTGTATAATTCCATTGAAGTGGCAGTAAGGTTACCCAGGGCGTAACTGCCCGGCCCGTTGGCACAATTACAAATGTGTGCAGCCTTTCATGTCCATCCACCGCTTAGTGTGGGGCTCTGCCCTTCCATGGTATAAGGAAATAAAGTTGCACCTTGGCTATTAGCTTAAGATTTTAGCCTAATGGTAAGCGTTTGATCCTAACAATTGGTATCAGAGCGAGGTCATGGGTTCCAGCCGCCACAGAAGCAATTTTGTAGGGGAGATTGTTGAGGTTATGGGCCCCAACAATTCTTCTGTGTGCTTGTGGGTGATAGGTTATAAATAGTCATATTATATTTAGTTTAATTCCCTCATATTTTGATTGATCTCGTGCTAATTTGTGTAAATTATGTTTGATTTGATCTAGGAGCCAAAACATGGAGATTATGATAAAAAGTGGATAATAAGGGCTTTATTTGGGCTTTGGAACGTGGGCTGACCGTTGACTTGAAGGAGACGGTTTCCTGCGATAAGAGGAGAAGAAGCCAAGAAGGATTAGGAAAGCTAGCAATAATAGGAGAAGAAAGGGCGTGAGGTGTGGCACAAAAAGCAATAGAAAAGACACAAGACAAGTCAAGAAACGGGGGCTTGAACGTGGGAAGTCAAGGAAGAAACAAGAAGCAAGAACGGCTGCTGCACTTTATTCTTTGAAAAACAATCTTTTGTTTTGTTTTGCCACCATGAGTGGCTAAGCTTTTAATTCTGATCCAAGGGTAATCAAATTCGATTGTAGTTTTGTGAGGCTTTGAACTTAACAAGAATTTCTTGATCCAAGTAATTTTATTTTCTTGTTCTCATTATCTATGAATTATTTATATTGATTGAGTTGGCCTTGATTGATATTTATTTTTCTATCGCTAGTCATGAGTTTGTGATCCGTAATTGTCATGAATGATTGAATTGAGTAGCAAGGGTTGGCTCGTGTGTGTGTATATTGATTGACATGATTACGTAGCTTGCATGATAGGCTCTAGGAAATAAAAATACAAATTGATTAAATTGAGTAATCTGAATTAATTGATCTTGTTTTAGTCATTCTATTCTTAATGCTATCACTAAATTTGATATGGAGCGATGATGCCCAGTTAAATTGGTGATAAGTTTGGATTTAAGCGATTGTTTGAGTCTAATGTATTAGGAGAATAATTACTTTCTGACTTTTCGATTAAGTAGACTAAGTTCTTGGATTGAGTAATTTATATTTATGCCTATGATCGAAATTGCAATTGGATGGAATTGACACCTTTGGATTGAAAGCTTGGTAAGATTGATTTTTCCTTGTTTAATTTTATATCTTGTTTTATTTAATTTTTATTTTATTTTCATCAACTCTCATTAGAAACCCTTGAAATCAAAGAAATCGGATAACCGGTTTCATTAACCGGATTGCCGTTTAGTTCCAGAATCCGGAGAACAGACAAACGGCTTACCGGTTTTCATTAACCATTTGAATCAGTCAGGAAGAAGAGACCACCCGCGTTCGACTTCAATTTCTAACCGGTTATCCGGTTTGGCTCGAGAAAAGTAACGCTACCGGTCTTGGGTTCTCCCTATCCGGATTGCGGATCGTCGAAAAGGAGAAGAACAGATTCGGTCTTAGGTTCCCTCATCCGGTCATCCGCTTCCTTTCCGAACCAATACAAATCGCATAACCGCTTTCCATTTGTCCATATCGGCCGGTAAAAGGTTCGAATCATCACAACCAAGATTCGGTCTTAGAATTTCACAACCGGTTGTCCGAATCAACTCGAAGCATCGCAAATCGAACCGGTCTTAGGATCTCGATATCCGTTAGCGGTTAACTCAATTTCCAAACATCAAAGCGGCTTACGTTTGAAGAAACCGGTTAGCCGGTTTTGTAACCTTGAAAATCTGATTTTCTTGGAAAATTAATTGTTTTAAACTTTGAAATTAAATACATAGTTCTCTTGGGATTCGACTGGTTTCACTACTTCTACAAATTTATTTAGGTGAATCGATTTGTTTTGAGGAGCTTGACAACTCAAAATTGGCGTCGTTTGGTTAGTTTCTCATTGTTTAATTGTTTATTTGATTTAGTTTATGACCCGTTCTTCTCGGACTCTAATTTGCGTATAATCCGGAAATCGAGAGGACGGTAGCGTCAATTGAGAAAAGAGACTAGAGAGGAAAGCGTCGTCTTGAGGAATAGGCGGAGATAGATTTAAGTCTTTGGTGGTACATCCATTTTGAGCTAAAGAAGAGATGGCCGAGAACTCTCGAGAACTTCACGCAGATTTGAATCAACAACCACTGTGCATTACTTTTCCTAATATTGCTAATGATTTTGAATTAAAATCTGGTTTGATTCATTTACTTCCTTCTTTTCGTGGTTTTGCGGAGAAGATCTCATAAGCACCTCAAGGAATTTCACATTGTTTGCTCTGGAATGAAGCCATGGTGTATCCAGGAAGCAAATCAACCTTAGAGCTTTTCCTTTCTCTTTGAAGGATCAAGCTAAGGATTGGCTCTATTATCTACCTTGGGTTCTATCACCATGGAGCGAGATGAAAAGGCTATTTACGGAGAAATTCTTTCACCTCACGAGCCGCTAGTATTAGGAAGGAGATCTATGGCATCACACGGATCCTTTGGGGAGGCCATGTCTGAATCTTGGGAGCGATTGAAGATTATGTGCAAGTTTTCCCAGTGAATTTCCGATCAACTCCTCATCCAATATTTCTATGAGGGATTGTTGCCAATGGATAGGAGTATGATTGATGCAGCGAGTGGTGGAGCTTTAGTGAACAAGACACCTGAAGCAGCCAAACAATTGATTTCAAATATGGCTGAAACTTCTCAACAATTTGAGTACAAGGCGGGTGGAGGATCTATCGAGCAAGTTAACGAGGTAAGTGATCTTAAAATCAAATTTCGGTTACGCTTTGGTTTGTCAAATGGGTGTAGGGATTGCAAGCGGTAAGCGTGTGGAATATGCTCACTTCATGGGCATCCTCTTGATATGTGCGCATTGCAACAAGACTCCACAAGAAGCCAATGCCGTAGGAGGGTTTCACTGGTCACGCTCGAAGAAATCGATCCTATTGAATCACTACAATCACGGATGGAGGATCATCCTAACTTTAGCTATGGAAACCAAGGAGGACAACAAAGTCCACCTTTTGAACTTCACTAGACCACCTCCAATCCTACGGACTCGAGCTCCGAGCTCGGGTATGTCTTTGGAAGATATTGTTAAAAATCTTGCTACCAATACTCTTGATTTCAGGAAACAGAACAAGCATCCGAGTTTAGGCAACCAAATCACTCGATTAGCCACATCGGTTAGTAAGTTGGGCTCGAAATTGCGGAAAGTTGCCTTGGACGAAGTCAACCCAAGGAGAAGCGTGGTGCAATTTCACTGCGACGGAAGAAATTCCTTGGGATTAACTCCACCTAAAAATGAAATTTCCAAGGAGATGAAGATGAAGAAGCTCCCCTCAAAAAACAAGGCGTGGGGTAAATTCGATCCTCCTTTATCTCTTTCATCTTGCGCCTAAACACCGTTTTCCTAGCAGGTTAGCTAAACCCAAAGAAGATGAGCAAGAAAAGGAGATTCTGGACACGTTTAGGAGAGTGCAAATTAACATCCCCTTGTTGGATGCGATCAAGCAAATTCCCAAATACGCAAAGTTCTTGAAAGAGTTGTGTACCAACAAGAGGAAGATGAAAGAAAAGGGGAAGGTTGAGGTAAGTAAGAATGTTTCGGCAATTTTACAAAAGAATATGCCAGAAAAATGCAAGGATCCAGGTATGTTTTCATTACCTTGTGTGATTGGTGAAAAGAAGGTTGAGCATGCTATGCTAGATTTAGGAGCCTCAATTAATGTCATGCCATTTTCTGTTTACCAAGAATTAAAATTAAATGACTTGCAAACGACTGGTGTAGTTATTCAATTGGCTGACCGTTCTTATATTCACCCACTTGGGATAGTAGAAGATGTTTTGGTGAAAGTTAATGAGCTTATATTTCCTGTAGATTTCTACATCTTAGAGATGGAAGGTCATCCTTCTTCAAAATCAGCTTCAATCTTATTAGGAAGACCTTTCATGAAAACTGCCAAAACAAAAATTGATGTAGATGAGGGTACTCTCTCTGTCGAGTTTGATGGAGAGATTGTTAAATTTAACATATTTGATGCTGTGAAACACCCTACTGATGAGCATTCTCTTTGTCAGATTGATGCGATTGACCCTATTGTGCAGGATGTTTTTGCCCAAGGAAGTGTTGGGAATGAGCTAGAATTAGATGCACAATCTAATTTAAAAGGCATTGGATGATTTATTCGCTTTGCGACTGTGTCTAGCCAAAGACATAAAACAAAGGCGCTTTTTGGGAGGCAACCCAAATATTTTCTTTATTCTCGCTTTTGAATTTTCATTTCTTTATTATATTTAGTTTTCTTTACTTTCGTTGATTTTATTTTAAGCCTCCAGATGTTCTTGATGAAGGAGATTAACCTCAATAAATCGTGCTCACGCCATTTTTCAGCTTTCCTTGGAACCCTCTCCCTAGCTCATTCGAGTCCACACCGCTCACATCCAGGGGAGTTTCTTCTTCCCTTCTCATTTACTTTCTCATTATCATTATTATTTTTTGTGAGCTATTTACTTGTTGATACATTGAGGACAATGTATTATTTAGGTGTGGGGGAGGATTTTGGCATGTTTTTAAATTGTTCTTGAAAATTTTTGTGCTTTAAGTCTTCTCAATATCTTTGAATACCTTGTAAGCTAGGGGTACATCTTTGTTTTGAGTTTTAATGCATGAAAGAGGTAAGCATGAATAGTATTTTTATTTAAAATTTTCGATGGTGTCGAATTAATTTGTTGATTGAAAAGTGCACAAGACTTGATGCAAAATAGACACTCTAGTGAGCTTTTGAGCCTAAGAGCAACTTATTACATTTTGCTCCTTTTATTTTTGTTGAGTGTATCAAACTTAGTGTGTTTATTCTAGAACTTGCTTATGAATGTATGTTGAGACCACATTTTTGAATTGATGCTTAAGTGTGATAAGGGCAATTAGGTTTAACCAATTCTTAGACTCAATCCTTGTTTTCTTTCTACCCTATCAAGACAAGAGTGAAGTGATTGCATGAAAAAAAAAAAAAACGAAAAAAAAAAAGCAAAAAAAAAAAAAAAAGCAAACAAAACAAAAAAAAAGAAAAAAAAATTATGTTGAATTTATTCCCTTAATTGGATGATTGGAGAATTATTTGCAAAAGCAATTGAATTACTAAATTGTTTCTCCAAGTGTTTTAAGTGCTTAAATGTGGGGATAAATTTCATCATTCTAGAAGTATGTTTGTTTATTTTATGAGGTATCATAATCATGCATGTAATTAACTCTTTGTCTTGATCGTTAAACCCTTCATTTTTCCTTCTACCATACCCTTACCTAAGCCCCATTTCAACCCTTGTTAAGTCCCTTTGATTTTTGCATCATATTCATATGTAGTGGTGGAGATTTAAATCATTTGCAAGCCTATGGTAATGACATGCTACGCTTTGATTTTGAGAGTAAAACACACACCCTAAACACTTTGAGAGCATAGAGCGAAACCATGCGAGGGTGTTAAGTCTTGCTGCATTTGATTTTGATGAATTGATAAGATGCTTATGTTTTTTTTTTACAAATTCTATCCTATGAATGCTTATTCTCTAGATTGTCACTATGATTTGACTCATTGATGTGTGTTTAGCTTTATTGGTATTCTTGGATATTGAATGGTTTGAAAGGAGGAGAAAGGGAGGATTGGTATGATGATTTAAGATATGCTTGAGGACAAGCATGGTTTAGGTGTGGGGGAATTTGATAGGTTATAAATAGTCATATTATATTTAGTTTAATTCCCTCGTATTTTGATTGATCTCGTGCTAATTTGTGTAAATTATGTTTGATTTGATCTTAGGAGAAACATGGAATTATGATAAAAGTGGATAATAAGGGCTTTATTTGGGCTTTGGAGCGTGGGGCTGACCGTTGACTTGAAGGAGCGGTTTCTGATAGAGGAGAAACCAGGATTAGGAAAATTTGTAGCACAAGAGGAGGAGAAAGCGTGATGTGACCACAACCCAAAGACAGAAACAAGTGAAACAATTATATAAAAGGGAAACAGCAAGCATTATAAGAATTGTTGAAAAACAATCCTGTTTTGTTTGTTTTGTTTTCTTTATTTTTTTTTTCTTAAGCGCATAATCAAATTCCGATTGTAGTTTTGTGAGGCTTTGAACTTAAAATTTCTTGATCAAGTAATTTTATTTTCTTGTTCTCATTATCTATGAATTATTTATATTGATTGAGTTGGCCTTGATTGATATTTATTTTCTATCGCTAGTCATGAGTTTGTGATCCGTAATTGTCATGAATGATTGAATTGAGTAGCAAGGTTGGCTCGTGTGTGTGTATATTGTGACATGATTACATAGCTTGCATGATAGGCTCTAGGGAAATAAAAATACAAATTGATTAAATTGGAGTAATCTGAATTAATTGATCTTGTTTTAGTCATTCTCTTTCTTAATGCTATCACTAAATTTGATATGGAGCGATGATGATTAAATTGGTGATAAGTTTGGATTTAAGCGATTGTTTGAGTCTAATGTATTAGGAGAATAATTACTTTTCTGACTTTTCGATTAAGTAGACTAAGTTCTTGGATTGAGTAATTTATATTTATACTATGATCGAAATTGCAATTGGATGGAATTGACACCTTTGGATTGGAAGCTTGGTAAGATTGATTTTTCCTTGTTTAATTTTACATCTTGTTTTATTTAATTTTATTTTATTTCATCAACTCTCATTAGAAACCCTTGAAATCAAAGAAATCGGATAAGGTTTCATTAACGGATTAGTTTAGTTCGAATCAGGAGACGGACAAACGCGGTTTTCGGTTTCATTAAGCTGAATCAGTCGAGAAGAGACCACCGCGTTGACTTAGAATTTCTCTAACGGTTATCGGTTTGGCTCAAGAAAAATAACGAGCTACGGTCTTAGGTTCTCACTATCCGGATTAGGATCGTCGAAAGGAGAAGAAGCGAGTTGGTCTTAGGTTCCCTCGGTCATCCGTTTCCTTTCGAACCAATACAAATCGCAACTTTCCATTTGTCCATATCGGCCGGTAGAAAGGTTCAGAATCATCACAACCAAGATTCGGTCTTGAATTTCACAACGGTTGTCGAATCAACTCGAAGCATCTGAAATCGAGAACGGTCTTGGGATCTCGATATCCGGTTAGCGGTTAACTCGAATTTCCAAACATCAAGCGCTTCGTTTGAAGAAACAGTTAGCGGTTTTATGCTTTTCTTGGAAAATTAATTGTTTTAAACTTTGAGAAATTAAATACATAGTTCTCTTGGGATTCGACTGGTTTCTTCTTACCAATTTATTTAGGTGAATCGATTTGTTTTGAGGAGCTTGACAACTCCGTCAAAATTGGCGCGTTAGAGAACTAATTTTAGTTTCTCATTGTTTAATTGTTTATTTGATTTAGTTTATGACCCGTTCTTCTCAGACTCCTAATTTGCAGTATAATCCAGAAATCGAGAGGACAGCGCGTCAATTGAGAAAAGAGACTAGAGAGGGGAAACGTCGTCTTGAGGAATAGGCAGAGATAGATTTAAGTGCTGGTGGTACATCCATTTTTGCAGAAGCTAAAGAAGAGATGGCCGACAGAACTCTCAAAGAACTCGCCGCACCAGATTTGAATCAACAACCCCTATGCATTACTTTTCCTAATATTGCTAATGATTTTGAATTAAAATCTGGTTTGATTCATTTACTTCCTTCTTTTCGTGGTTTTGCAGGAGAAGATCCTCATAAGCACCTCAAGGAATTTCACATTGTTTGCTCTGGAATGAAGCCACATGGTGTATCCGAGGAGCAAATCAACCTTAGAGCTTTTCCTTTCTCTTTGAAGGATCAAGCTAAGGATTGGCTCTATTATCTACCTTAGGTTCTGTCACCGTGGAGCGAGATGAAAAGGCTATTTACGGAGAAATTCTTTCACCTCACGAGCCGCTAGTATTAGGAAGGAGATCTATGGCATCACACGGATCCTTGGGAGGCCATGCGAATCTTGGGAGCGATTCAAAGATTATGTGCAAGTTTTCCCACCGTAATTTCCGATCAACTCCTCGTCCAATATTTCTATGAGGGATTGTTGCCAATGGATAGGAGTATGATTGATCACGTGATGGTGGAGCTTTAGTGAACAAGACACACAGCGACGAACAATTGATTTCAAATATGGCTGAAACTTCTCAAGCAATTTGGTACAAGGCGGGTGGAGGATCTATCAAGCAAGTTAACGAGGTAAGTGATCTTAAAATCAAATTTACAGTTTAAGCTGCTTTGGTTTGTCAAATGGTGTGGGGCAATTGCAAGCGGTAGCGTGTGGAATATGCTCGCCATGGGCATCCTCTTGATATGTGCCCATTGCAGCAAGACTCCACACAAGCCAATGCCATAGGAGGGTTTCTGGTCGCTCGAAAATCGATCCTATTCGAATCACTACAATCACGGATGGAGGATCATCCTAACTTTAGCTATGGAAACCAAGGAGGACAACAAAGTCCACCTTTTGAACTTCACTAGACCACCTCCGATCCCTGCACGGACTCGAGCTCGAACTCGGGTATGTCTTTGGAAGATATTGTTAAAAATCTTGCTAAATACTCTTGATTTCAACGAAACAGAACAAGCATCGAGTTTAGGCAGCAAATCACTCGATTAGCCACATCGGTTAGTAAGTTGGAAGCTCGAAAGTGCGGAAAGTTGCCTTGTGAAGTCAACCCGAGAAGCGTGGTGCAATTTCAACTGAGCGGAAAGAAATTCCTTGGGATTAACTCCACTAAAAAGGCTGAAATTTCCAAGGAGATGAAGATGAAGAAGCTCCCTCAAAACAAGGCGTGGGGTAAAATTCGATCCTCCTTTATCTCTTTCATCTTACGCTAAACCTCGTTTCTAGCGGGTTAGCTAAACCCAAAGAAGATGAGCAAGAAAGGAGATTACGGACACGTTTAGGAGGTGCAAATTAACATCCCCTTGTTGGATGCGATCAAGCAAATTCCCAAATCATAAAGTTCTTGAAAGAGTTGTGTACCAGAGGAAGATGAAAGAAAGGGGAAGGTTGAGGTAAGTAAGAATGTTTGACAATTTTACAAAAGAATATGCGAGAAAAATGCAAGGATCGGTATGTTTTCATTACCTTGTGTGATTGGTGAAAAGAAGGTTGAGCATGCTATGCTAGATTTAGGAGCCTCGATTAATGTCATGCCATTTACTGTTTACCAAGAATTAAAATTAAATGACTTATGACTGGTGTAGTTATTGATTGGTGACCGTTCTTATATTCACCCACTTGGGATAGTAGAAGATGTTTTGGTGAAAGTTAATGAGCTTATATTTCACGTAGATTTCTACATCTTAGAGATGGAAGGTCATCCTTCTTGAAATCAACTTGATCTTATTAGGAAGACCTTTCATGAAAGCGCCAAAACAAAAATTGATATAGATGAGGTACTCTCTGCAGAGTTTGATGGAGAGATTGTTAAATTTAACATATTTGATCTTTGTGAAACACCCTCTTGATGAGCATTCTCTTTGTCGTTGATGCGATTGACCCTATGCGGGATGTTTTGCCCGAGGAAGTGTTGGGAATGAGCTAGAATTAGATGCACAATCTAATTTAAAAGGCATTGGATGATTTATTAAACTGCATTGTGTCTAATAAGACATAAAACAAAAGGCGCTTTTGGGAGCAACGAATATTTTCTTTATTCTAAGCTTTTGAATTTTCATTTATTTATTATATTTAGTTTTCTTTACTTTCGTTGATTTTATTTTAAGCCTCAGATGTTCTTGATGAAGGAGATTAACCTCGATAAATCGTGCTCACGCCATTTTTCAGCTTTCATGGAACCCTCTCCAGCTCATTCGAGTCCACTTTCTCACATCCAGGGGAGTTTCTTCTTCCCTTCTCATTTACTTTCTCATTATCATTATTATTTTTTGTGAGCTATTTACTTGTTGATACATTGAGGACAATGTATTATTTAGGTGTGGGGGAGGATTTTGGCATGTTTTTAAATTGTTCTTGAAAATTTTTGTGCTTTAAGTCTTCTCAATATCTTTGAATACCTTGTAAGCTAGGGGTACATCTTTGTTTTGAGTTTTAATGCATGAAAGAGGTAAGCATGAATAGTATTTTTCTTTAAAATTTTCGATAGTGTCGAATTAATTTGTTGATTGAAAAGTGCACAAGACTTGATGCAAAATAGACACTCTAGTGAGCTTTTGAGCCTAAGAGCAACTTATTACATTTTGCTCCTTTTATTTTTGTTGAGTGTATCAAACTTAGTGTGTTTATTCTAGAACTTGCTTATGAATGTATGTTGAGACCACATTTTTGAATTGATGCTTAAGTGTGATAAGAGCGATTAGGTTTAACCTTGATTCTTGGGACTCGATCCTTGTTTTCTTTCTACCCTATCAAGACAAGAGTGAAGTGATTGCATGAAAAAAAAAAAAACGAAAAAAAAAAAGCAAAAAAAAAAAATCAAAAAAAAAAAAAAAAAAATTATTTTTAATTTATTACCTTAATTTTATTATTTGTGAATTATTTGAAAAAGAAATTGAATTACTAAATTGTTTCTCCAAGTGTTTTAAGTGCTTAAATGTGGGGATAAATTTCATCATTCTAGAAATATGTTTGTTTATTTTATGAAATTATCATAATCATGCATGTAATTAACTCTTTGTCTTGATCGTTAAACCCTTCATTTTCCTTCTACCATACCACCTAAGCCCATTTCAACCCTTGTTAAGTCCCTTTGATTTTGCATCATATTCATATGTAGTGGTGGAGATTTAAATCATTTGCAAGCCTATGGTAATGACATACTACGCTTTGATTTTGAGGTAAAACACACACACAAACACTTTGAGGCATAGGCGAAACCATGCGAGGTGTTAAGTCTTCTTTGCATTTGATTTTGATGAATTGATAAGATGCTTATGTTTTTGTTACAAATTCTATCCTATGAATGCTTATTCTCTAGATTGTCACTATGATTTGACTCATTGATGTGTGTTTAGCTTTATTGGTATTCTTGGATATTGAATGGTTTGAAAGGAGGAGAAAGGGAGGATTGGTATGATGATTTAAGATATGCTTGAGGACAAGCATGGTTTAGGTGTGGGGGAATTTGATAGGTTATAAATAGTCATATTATATTTAGTTTAATTCCCTCATATTTTGATTGATCTCGTGCTAATTTGTGTAAATTATGTTTGATTTGATCTAGGAGCCAAAACATGGAGATTATGATAAAAAGTGGATAATAAGGGCTTTATTTGGGCTTTGGGCATTGGGTGACCGTTGACTTGAAGGAGCGGTTTCCCGATAAGAGGAGAAAAGCCAAGAAGGATTAGGAAAGCTAGCAATAATAGGAGAAGAAAGGCGTGAGGTGTGGCACAAAAAGCAATAGAAAGACCTGAGACAAGTCAAGCAGGGGCTTGAGCATTGGGAAGTCAAGGAAGAAACAAGAAGCGGCTGCTGCACTTTATTCTTTGAAAAACAATCTTTTGTTTTGTTTTGCCACCATGAGTGGCTAAGCTTTTAATTCGATCAAGGGTAATCAAATTCCGATTGTAGTTTTGTGAGCTTTGAACTTAACAAAATTTCTTGATCAAGTAATTTTATTTTCTTGTTCTCATTATCTATGAATTATTTATATTGATTGAGTTGGCCTTGATTCAATATTTATTTTTCTATCGCTAGTCATGAGTTTGTATCCGTAATTGTCATGAATGATTGAATTGAGTAGCAAGGGTTGGCTCGTGTGTGTGTATATTGACATGATTACATAGCTTGCATGATAGGCTCTAGGAAATAAAATACAAATTGATTAAATTGGAGTAATCTGAATTAATTGATCTTGTTTTAGTCATTCTCACTATTCTTAATGCTATCACTAAATTTGATATGGAGCGATGATGCCAGTTAAATTGGTGATAAGTTTGGATTATCACGATTGTTTGAGTCACTAATGTATTAGGAGAATAATTACTTTCTACGGCTTTTCGATTAAGTAGACTAAGTTCTTGGATTGAGTAATTTATATTTATGCCTATGATCGAAATTGCAATTGGATGGAATTGACACCACTTGGATTGGAAGCTTGGTAAGATTGATTTTTTCCTTGTTTAATTTTACATCTTGTTTTATTTAATTTTATTTTATTTTCATCAAACTCTCATTAGAAACCCTTGAAATCAAAGAAATCGGATAACCGGTTTCATTAACGGATTGCCGTTTAGTTCGAATCAGGAGAGCAGGACAAGCACTTCGGTTTTCATTAAGCAGCTAGCGAATCAGTCGAAGAAGAGACCACCGCGTTGACTTACGAATTTCTCAGGTTATCGGTTTGGCTCAGAAAAATGAGCTACAATGGGTCTTGGGTTCTCCTATCCGGACTGCCGGATCGTCGAAAAGGAGAAGAACGAGTTCGGTCTTGGGTTCCCTCGTCAGGTCATCCGTTTCCTTTCCAAAACCGATACAAATCCTTGACTTTCCGGTTTGTCCGTATCGGCCGGTAGAAAAGGTTCGAATCATCACAACGAGATTCGGTCTTAGGATTTCTGGGTTGTCAAGAATCAACTCGAAGCATCGCAAATCAGCCGGTCTTAGGATCTCGATTATCCGGTTAGCCGGTTAACTCGAAATTTCCAAACATCAAAGCGACTTACCGTTTTGAAGAAACCAGTTAGCGGTTTTATGCGAACAAAATCTGATTTTTCTTAGAAAATTAATTGTTTTAAACTTTGAGAAATTAAATACATAGTTCTCTTGGGATTCGACCTGGTTTCACTACTTCTACAAATTTATTTAGGTGAATCAGTATTTGTTTTGAGGAGCTTCGACAACTCCGTCAGTGGGTGTAACATCCTTCTGTGTAATTCCATTGATGTGGCAGTAAGGTTACTTAGGGCATAACTGCCCGGCCCATTGGCATAATTACAAATGTGTGCAGCCCCTCATGTCCATCCACCGCTTAGTGTGGGGCTATGCGCTTTCATGGCAAAAAGAAATAAAGTTGCACCTTGGCTATTAGCTTAATCTTTTAGCCTAATGGTAAGTGCTTGATCCTAACAATTAGAATTGATAGATAAATTAAATTGTCTGTTGACAAATGAATAAGAATAACTAAATTTGTCCAAAACAGAAAGTGATATCAAATTCCATCGAAAAGATGGCACAATAAAAGTACCTAACAAATCTAAATAACAACAAGTTTTCATAAGCAATCTAAAATGCCCAATTTCTTAACTTCTACCGACTTGCCATCTCCGACATAAATACATCTTTCAGCATCACTTGGCAGTCGGTAGCTCAGGCAACCCTGCATTAAAACACAAATGTGAGTAATAGCACCCGAATTTATCTACCATGTGTTTCTTGGTACCGAAGCTAAATTAATTTCAGAACAAACCAAAGTAAGAAATGTACCTTTCTTTACACGCCATGAGCGACATGTCCAGGCTTACCATAAAAGAAACAGACATGCTCGGCCTTTGGTTTCTCTGGCTCTGGACCCTTATAAGTAGTAGCTTCACTCTTTTTCTTTCTTTTGCCTTTATCTTTAGAAGTGTTTACCACATGTGCATATTCGATTTTCTCTTGCTTTAATCTCTCTTTTTCTTGCACACAAACGGAAATCAGTTCATTGAGATTCTATTTCTCTTTCTGACGATTGTAACCGACTTTGACAATATTAAATTGCGGAGGAAGAGAGATAAGTACCAAATGCACGACCAAATTATCTGATAGGTCGAGCCCTAATGCCTTAAGCTTGAAAGTAAGATGAGACATCTCTATGACGTACTCCCGAACATTCCCCTTGCCTTTATACTTAATTGAAATCAAGCTCCCTAAATGCATACTTGTTTTAGCTTTATCTTTTTTTGTAAAACGTTTCTAAATTTCAGCAAGAAACTCTCTAGCACTTGTAACCTCATCGATTATAGCACTCTTAAATACTTATAGAACATCGCGCTTTATGATCATAAGACTCATCCTATTAGATCGATCTCATTTCTCATAGTACAATACATCCTCAGATGTACTATCATCAGTAAGTTCGTCCGGCTTGGGGTGTCTGAATGATAAGTCTAGATCCATGTAGCCTAAAAGAATTATCATATTCTCTTTCCAGTCCTTAAAGTTAGTCCCATTCAGAATCGGGACACTATTGATAGTTGCAGATATAGAAGCAGTAGACAGAAAAGCTGAATAGAGAACAAAAATAAATGAAATATAAACAAACAAATAATGCTCATATTAAACAACTTAATTAATAATCCTTAAAACTTTAAAAGCAAATTATAACTTTTCAAGATACCTAACACAACATGAGTAACAAGTCTATGAACTATAATACTAACTGTAAATGGTACTCTTGTTGTAAAGATGAAATTTAAACGATAAGTCATGTCAGGTAACAAACCCATCTTTGGATTAGTATATTACTCACATTAAGTTATCTCAATAATCATCACAAATTTACCACCATAGGTGTGTGTAATTAAGCCAAATATTAATCTTCTTTTGGGTCGATTAATATCCGCAGGAATTAACACAAACGCAAACATCTAACACCCCAAATAAACTAATCTACACGAGAGACATCACTTGGTGATTTCCTGCTTTAAGTAGCATATTCTCAATGTTAGACCAATAATTAACATAGATGTTATAAAGCATTTTTAAATTTAAAGATTATAAAAGTAAAACCGAAACTGTAATAATCAAACCGAGTTGATTTCATTCGCACATTATATTTATAGCCCAGATCAATTACCAACTATAATGCACGTGAAACATGGCCACTGAAAGAATTAAAAAAATCAATTCATGTGATTTAATTTAAAATCACTATTAAACCCGAACCGAAACATACATGGCCACTGCAACTTAATTCAATTGATTTAATTCAAAATTATTATTAAACCCAAACTGAAATTAGAACATGGCCAATTCAAATTCAAAGCAAATTGATATTATTATTATATCAAAACTAAAACAAGCCACTTCAAATTTAATTTAATTGATTTGAATTACATATTATCATTAAAACCGAAACCGTGGCCACTTAAACTCAAATTAAATTGACTTAATTTAAATTTATTATTAAAATCGAAACCGAGATATGGACGTATGGCCACTGCAACCGAATCCAAATTTGAATTCAGCTAAATATTAAATATTGAAAACTAAAACCAAGATTACACAGCCACTGCAGACTCGATGTAATGATCATGCTTCGGTTTCATTAATCATGTTTCGGTTTCGTGTTTCAAAAACTAGCATACGAATTTTTGATTATTCTTGCTAATCTATTCATGGATTAGCAAATTGATTTGAATATTACCATGAATCAAATATTGTATCTCAATAATCTAATCATGGATTAGGCTCTGATACCACTTGAAAAATAATTTCTTGAAACTTATTTAAATCGAGACTAAATTACTGAGTAATATCAAATTAGAAGCGTACCTAAATCCATTATTATTATACACTAGAAAAGATTCTTGATCTTGGTAATGGATTTCCAAACTAGTCTCTATCCTTTGTTAAGAATTCTTACTGAGAGAATTTTTGTTAATGAAAAGAGATTGAGATAGAATGTGGACAATAACTACAATATAAAAAGAAGACTGACTAGCAGTTTTTATTAAAATTGTCTAGGGGTTTTAATTTTTTGTTAATTATCACTTCTGCCCCTCATAGAAGTAATAATTAAACTATAATATCTATGTATTTAATCTACAGCTATTATACCCTTAGTCATTTAATTAACATTAAATAGATCACTTAATTGTTAGCTAATTAAATAATAGCACACACATTTTATTTGTTTCATGTGTGGCTCCAAATATTAGATTAATTAAAATTAATCTAACATCCACCGCTTATCCCTTTTTGACAAAATTTACAATGGCCATCCGTTGCCCCATTATGCAGAACAATGCAACATATATAAAAGCAACAAAGGCATGGGAATTAATAAGAGATATTGAATCTCTAACCTGGTAATAAATTTAATTTGATTGGATTGACATTGAAATCATGAGGAAGAACGTGCTTGTTTCGATGTTGATCATGTCAATGCTGTTGAATGTAGCCTTTGGAATCTTCGATCCACTCAAAAATGTTGCAAGCCGCACGTAAAAATTAATCAACTGATATTAATTAGAGTACTTATTGTGTTTTGACTATGCAAGAGAACTCATTTTACAGTTTTTTGAAATTATGTTTTTTGAAATATTATTTCAGAGGCACAAACGGGAGTACAAGATATTGCCAAGCAGGCTTTTGGCAGAAAGACATTGGGGGAAACTGAGGGAGCACAATTGCAAGCACCTGGCGATTGTGATGAAGGAAACCTCATTCATAACCCTCATGACGCATTTGGTGTGACTGATAAAGGTAAAAATATTGTAAACGGGGCAAAAACTATATTTAATCAGCCTGTAAATTGGAGAAAAAGATGATTCAGGTTTAATGTGTGTGAAATACGAACTCAAATGCAATGAATTATTTTTTTTTAAAGTATTAGGGTTCACCTGTCCTTGCGAGAGACTGAATATTACAGTGTTTCTGAAAAGCTTAAGTTTGTACATATTTTCAGGATTACAAATTGGTAAGGATTGGGGCATTGAGTTTACTGACCAAAAGACACCAGAGAAGAATGGAGGAGAGCAAGCTTGTTGTTGGATCCAATAACGACCAGATGAGCCGCACGAGCCACACGAGCCAAAGATCCCTGGACGATATCTTGACAGAACCGGAAGTTCCTGCTCGACCTGGTGGAGGGAGATTTCTGGTCGACCTGGTGGAGGGAGATTTCTACTCGTCCCATTAAAGATTCCTCACCAAGGTGCCTTTGCAAGCAAAGACCTCCTACTCTGTCCCGGACGGGGTCGTCTCGGAAGCAGAAGCAGCTTATTTTCTCCACAACAACGACCAGGACGCACATTACTCGGCAAAACACAAGGCATAAGGCCCGTTTATCACTCCCACCCTCCGAAACTTCAGACATGAGCCTCTCAAACTGCCACGTTCACCATCAACCGCTTACACACCCATGACGCACGCTAATCGAAAAGTGGGAAACGTGAAGAGTTTAAACTGAATCCACAAGAAGCCTATAAATGGCGCAATCGAAGAATGTAAAAGGGTTGGACATCTTCTATCATATACCACTCTCTTGGGAGGCGGTGATTGTGCCATCTGAACAAATCGTTGGGCTCGATGCCAGTAAGATTTGTGATGCGAAGAAGAAGAATAGAAGATACTTTTACACTCATGGGTTGAGTTCAAATTCTCGAAACTTTAGAGGCGGGGTCTCCTCGATCTCAATATCCTCACTTTATCCTTACAGGTCTTGTAAAAACACTATCGATAAAATAGAAAACCTTGTTGAATATTCCTATGTTCGGACTACTGTACAAATTTACGAGTCTTCACCTCTTATTAGTCCTTGACTCTGCGTTACAGTGCAGCAATTAGATCTATCCGTTCTATTGTCAGGCGTCCTTCTCCCGAAGAGTATGTCTTCTAGACTAGAACCGGTGTCTTTGCATGCAACTCAAGCGAGCGGTATGTAACCATGAAATTCCGGATGAGCTAATCACCTGTTGGAAGCGTGAAGGTTATACTCACTCCTTTCGAGAAGTCGTGTATGATCTTAACGCTTCGTGGCGAGAAAAGGCTTGCGGTTCTGGCGAGAATGGCTCTCATGGACACTAGATTCAAGAGTACCAACATCTTTGTTATTGATGCTGTTCTTACGACCACCGTGCGAGGCAATGTACTTACCGTCTTTTACCCGAACTTGACATCCGCCGAAGATCCGAACGCTTTCAAAACCGAAAGTCCAGAATCGGATCAAGGTCTTGAGCAAGTGGTCACCTCAAAATGGCTACTTTACATCACCGGTGGTTTCTGAGACTTCAAAACCATGCTCTTGATCTTCCAACTCCGCACCTCACGGATACCCTCAGATCTTGGCCAATGAAACCATACCAGCCATTGTTCAAATCCTAGCGGATCAAAAGCCGAACTTCAAGTTGATGCGCTAGAATGGCTCTCAATGAGAAATTCCAAATTCAACCGATCAGGACTTGAAGCCCGATTTGAAAAAGGCGGGGCAGTGCTGTCAGGATGACGCCCAACCCAAAGTCAACCTCCGAACTTCCTTTTCGCTGCTATGCTCTGCATTCACATTTCGATAAAAACTTCTATCACGGTTTCACTGTGGCTATCCGGTGTACCTAGCAAGATGCAAGGCCATTTCGTATGGGATGTTCGGGTTCTACGCATGTGTGATCGGCTGTCCATGCGGGATGTTGATGAATCGATGGCGGCGACTACGAAGTCGTCGCGCAGCGTGAGTAAAAAGAAGATTACAAGGCGAGGTTCTTGCGGACCTCCACGATCGCCTTCGGATGATAAACCGGATTTTACTCAGGTTGAGACTGACCCCTTGTTACATCCTCCCAGTCTCGATACCTCGAGCACATGAGCGGCAACAACCAACCACATCTCAAACCTCTGTTCCAACTTGTTTCATGATTGGATCTAGTTCTTACCAAAGTCAGTGCCCTTCCTTGGGAAAACAAACAGATCCACAATCCAAAGTGGTTTCCAAACCATATGTCCAATCACCTGTTCTCTCCTTTGGACAGTTTGAGGAACCAAAGCAGTACGACCAAGTGCTAAACTGGCAAACCCAGAATGCCAGAGCCCAAAATGTAATCCTGAAATCACTTGACACCAGGATGGAAAATGTTCAAGCACAAGTCCAGACGACTCATAAGAATGTTGATGCCATTTCTGCAAGAATGGATCAGTTATACCACAACCTTCATGACAGAATTGCTAGACTGGACATAGAGCTCCGTACCATGATTGACTGTAATTATTTGGGTCCAAAGTTCACCCAAAAGGAAGATCAGGCGAACAAGCGAGCTTGAAGAATTGGTGAGAAACAAGGTCAACAACGTCCTTGTTTGGTGGTCAAATAAACCTTTACATCCCACACTCGTACTTTGACTATCGGCCGTATTATCAACCTCCTCTCGGTCAAAACCCAAAGTTACACGATTCCATGGTGTTTCTCAAACATGTACAAACACTCCTCAAGGTCGTATGTTATTCTCGCCTTGAGGCCCTCTCTGAGGCAGTACATGCAGACCTCAGCCGGTTCTAAACAGCGACCTCCACCTGACACCAACCTATCTTTGAAGCGGTTCACACCAGCCTATCTTTGAGGCAGTTCTACTCGCTTCTCTCGTGAATACGAATACTTTGACCTATCCTGAACTGTCGGACCACCAAGACAAAGAGCCCATGCATGTACAGTGTCTTATAGTTCGAGAAGAAGATGTTGATCCTCGTATTGATTTGAATCCATCTTTTGAGTCTTCTTCTCCAATGAATCGGTTGTATCCTCTGCAATGATTAGAAAATTATGTGGAAGTTCTAATGTTTATATGACCTGACCATCCAGCATCTAATGATCCTCAATTCACGAGATTTTCATCCCGGTGAACCCCTTGATGAAGATGAGCACGAAGAGATGCACATCTGTTGGTTCGTGATCTGGAGCCTGCACTAATCAGTTCTAAACCATCTAATGGACCATGGTTTACTTTTGATGATGTTCACAAGTCAAATGGTTCCTTAGATTCCAAACTTCTTGGCTTGATCTTGGATAGCGAAACACGGGCCGATAGTTATCATGTTATTAAAAGAATTACACTCGAGATTTTAGGATCTCTCGTGATTGGTTCCTAGTATCGGTGAATCTGAGACTCCAGGTTATTCCGAGCATATCACAAGTCTTAAGATTGTGTACAACCGGTTTTGGGAGAACCAAACTAGCACGAGAATCTGAGCGAGATTTTCATCGGATGAAGTCTTTGTTCATTACGGATCGAGATCTTGATAAACCTTCTGAGGATGTGCGGTCTTATACTGTGAATGGTTTTAATGATCACTCCGCTCAAGCATGGTTTGTGCGATCTCTTCCTGATTTTGCGGATATTGAGACACGAACTCCTCTTAGATAAACTTGGATGATCTTACTCTCGTGAGATCTATCGATTCTTGTCTCTTGTCTTGAGAAACTTTGTGAGCGGAGAAAGTTTTTCAAACACTTTATGGAAAAGAAG
Source organism: Citropsis articulata (assembly GCA_030449925.1). Classification (NCBI taxonomy): domain Eukaryota; kingdom Viridiplantae; phylum Streptophyta; class Magnoliopsida; order Sapindales; family Rutaceae; genus Citropsis; species Citropsis articulata. Next base: position 3,814,291 of record JASUUH010000137.1, on the reverse strand, counting down.
GAACCCCGATAGTGCATACAAAACACCTCATCTTGCAATCAAATGCAAGGATGAAAGAACACCGCTTTCTACAAGAAAAAATCCTATTTTAAATTCCTAAACAAACACTCTTGGGACAGTCCTCAAAGCCTAAACCAACCTACGATTTTTCGGAAGAAAGCATCAACACCGTGAGAAAGATTCGGGTGTTTCGTACGCAAAAGAAAGGGCACTTTGCTAGATCTTGCCTAACGATCCAGTAAAATCAGCGGACTCTTTGCGGCGTATCAGAGTCTCTCTCTGCGAGGGATGGCGATATTGAATCACTGTACGAGCAGGATGCTTATGATGAAGAAACAATCTTCATGGTGAAGAAACGAAGCAGTCTTGATTACGACTCGACTACGACCACGAAGGCGTTGCAACAATCCGCATCGAGCATATCGGGGCATGTTCCTCAGCAACGGTCTACTATCCATACAAATCGTATCCTTCCCAAATATGCCAAACTATCATTTGTCATAGGATTCGTTGATCTTTGGTTCGAGCATGTATCTTAATCCGATCCGTACTCCTCACGAGTTTTGGAAGCACCGTACCCTCTTTAAAGTGCAATGGTGAATATTTTCATCTGAGACACCCAAAAGCTTCGTTGGTGTCCAGGTTCTTTCAGTTGTGTTCTGGATAAATGTCATAGGTTCTTCCAATGATAAGGACCTCCTCATGGGTTTGATGTTACAACTTATCCACAAATTGAATGTCTCCAAAGGTATCGGTACAAGCAACAATTCGCACCTTATCACGCGAGGATATACTCGATCTCGATGTTTCTCGCATGAGTCTTTCGAAACAAAGTTCTGCGTTCGTCACGAAAATCATGGGCGGATTCTTTCACCCTTTCGCTTTGTGGAAAACCCTCGGTTCTTTATTAAGCTTCCTTTCGAGCTTAATGAGATGTGAACCCTGAGCTACACATCCGGCATGGCGCCTCGGATCTGAAACTTGCGTGAATGCCAATAGCTCATGGCGTGAGAGCTGTCGAGCCCACACATTACATTTGGGCTTGTCAAGCATTCTATGTTGAGAAGCGTTACGAAATTGTCAAGGGTGAAAAGACTGGTCATTGACTACCAACCCTGATGGTTTTCTCGAAGATGATAAGTTCCCTTTGCGAAGATTGAGTCCTTGTTCATTCGTCTCGAGGTGCAAAGGTGTTCTCAGTTTGATTTGAAATCGGGATTTTGGCAGATTGGTATTCATCGATGATCGACCCAAAACATACCGTATTCAGCGCCTTATCAGTGGACAGTGATGCCCTTTGGCTTAAAAGTGGCACCATCACTTTTTTAAAAGGCTGTGGTCAAGATTTTCCAACAAATCCTTGAAAACACCCTTATCTACATTGATGATATTTTGTTGTTTTCCAAGGATCATGATTCACACCAGAGACTCCTCAATCAGTTCCTGTCAATAGTGGAATCACATGGAGTCATGATATCTGAGAAAAAAGTCACGGGTGGGCAGGACATCCGTTGAATTTCTTGGCATGATAATCGAGATGGTAATTATCGTCTGGACCCCATCGCACAGAATTGATGCATTTCCGAGATATTTATCTAAACGCAAGCAAATTCAACAATTCCTCGGGATTGTCAACTATCTCAGACTTTTTCCACGTATTGCGGTCCGCTTTCGAAGTTGTCAAGGATCTTTAAAAGCGATGGGGTCGTGGCGGACAACGGTATCCAGCTCAGCGGTAACTCGGCACCCCTGCGAGAATCCGTCCGACAACGCATCCTGAGACGGATGCGGGATGAGTCTTGGGAGCACTCTTAGAACGTATTGATGGAAAGATTTCTGTGTGTTCGTTCGATTGGTCAATTCGAGGAAGCGGAAAAACATTACCACGTGATCTACTGAGAAATCTTGGCAGTCCAGTATGGCATCCAGAAGTTTGAATTCCATCTGATCGGATACATCTGTATTGTCAGAATGGACAATTCATCTTTTCCGAAGATTATGGATTTAAAAATAAGATGTTCTGGGACAAGCATCTTGCTTAAAACACGGTTCTCGGTATGATTTTCGATTCGACCATCGTCACGGTGATAAAATCTCATCCAGGATCTCCTTTCTCGACCCCAGCAGTTTCCTTTATCACTTTGGCTCGTATTCCTTTCATGCCATGCTCTCATCCTTACGAACCATGCTCTCGCTCGAAAGTCATTTCCTCGATATGACTTTCACTTCTCTCCATGATTAGGGACTTTGCTAGGTTTTTATGAATGTCTATACAAAGAGTCCGGAACTATGTCTTCAGCATGCATCCCGATCATCTCTTTCTCGCGGGATTAGTTATTACTCCCGAGATGTTACAGAAGATGAACTTTGGTACATTTGGTGTCTTCTGATCTGTATACCACAAAGTTGGTTTTCCATCCTTCATACTCTCTCGAGCTCAACCGCAACTACTCAATGAGTCTCACTTGGACCCTGTTCGATGGTTTCACCACTTCCTTGGTGGCGTGAAAATTACATCAAATTGCTCAAACTCACTCGGGGAACTCCACGATCGAGAAACAAGCAGTGGACCTCGGTCTTGTTGTCCATCATCCGTATTTCTAGCATCCTCGGACCCAATGACTTTTGGACTCGGGACCCGAGCCTATGAATGGCAAGCTGTTCCTCGTTTTACTGCGGCAAGACTTCCATACAAGACCTCCACGAAGAATTTCCTCATGGAGCTTAACCGTATTCTCCTCTGACCCACGATTCTCCACGTCCATGGACTGAGCATGATATGTTCATGGTTCTACTCTCAATCCTCCTCTCGACCAATCGGTGAGGCATCGTTCTCGAAGAAAAACATGATCATCTGATTTCCTCTTGAGATGCTCAAGATCCTAATGAATATTTCACTCCTAGATCTTCCTCTCTTTATCCCCAGGAACCATATCCTCAGATTCTATACTCGGAGACGTCCTCATCACCATCCACATGGAACTTGGTGCCTTTGGGATTGTGTCACAATGGTGCCTTTAATCCTGCGTGTCTTGAAAGCTTGACCAAAATGTCCGGTCGAGACCACGATGAGACAGATGACTCTGACACCTCAGAAGGCACTATTTCACTTTAATAATGGCATTTGTCTTATATGCCATAGAAGTCTTAAAGTAGTTTGTCTTTTTATATTAAAGTCTTGTGTTAAAGTCTTGTGTTAAAGTCTTTGCCCTTATCCACGGCTTGACTTTTGTGTCCTTGTCTTTACTTTTTCAAAGTAGTGGTCAAGTGTCTTTGTCATGTCATTATCATGTTGTATTATTAGTTTGCATTATTGCTTTACTTTGTCAAAGTTAGGTAACGTGTCCTAATCAAGTGGTTGTAATAGTGGGGGTCCTGTCCCACTTTAGTTTAAGGCTTCGTCTATAAATGGCGAGCTTCTCCTCAGTTGTAATGGGACTTAGAACTTAATCGAGAATCATTTTAAGATTTTCAAATATGAGTGGCTAAATATCTTCTTCTTTCTATTCTTCCAATAAGGATCACAGATCGACTTGAATACTCCATTTTCTATTTGGCTTGGTGACAAGTATGCTCTACACTCGCCTCTTGTAGGATCTTGTGTATCAGAAAGTCTTATACTGTTGTGCAGTGGTATATTCTTATACCATTGCTGTTTCCTTTATACTTAACACGAGATAATAGTCAGAAGACACACTGTTCACCCGAAGAGATGCCCAGGAGTGGCGAAGAAAAAGGGTTGGTATGTGTGCTATGATTTCTTCCGTGGTGTTGGGTATATTGGCTGAAAACACGAGCATGCGGGCTAATGGCCCTAAGGACGATTTGTTCATCATTGCTCTGGTATAACAATGCCCCGTACTCCGCTGCTGGATCTCTGTGTGAGTTCCGACTTACTTTCTATGAGTTAGTGGATCCTGGCTTGGTATCAGTGCGTTATGGATGTTCCGTAGCCATTGGTATCTTAGTATCTAAGGGAGATTCTTATCTTTTCTGAGTATTCATTTTATTGAGTCCACCACGGGATTTGTGGTAAAGGGTTTTTCCAAGACACCCAAATCGCTGACTTGAGCATCAGAGGTTTTACACCGAGAAAACCACCCGGCGCACTCTGACTGGTACTTGTGTACGCAGGATATTGAAGAAGAAGGGGACGGACATTTCTGCTCGAGATAGCAGTGGAGATTAGTGAAGAGGCGACCAGGGAGTGGCGTTGGTTGATCAGGCGAGGAGGAATTATCGTTGTTGCCGAGCAGACAAATTCGTGCATCAACATTTTGGCGCCGTCTGTGGGGGTGAGCAAAAGCTTAGTATCACAGAAGAAGAAGAAGAAGAAGGCTGAAAAACTCATGGACATGGCGGGAAGTAGTGCTCAGGGAGGAGACACAGGGTTGAACGAATCTGCAACTCTGAGAGAAAAGCCAATGAAGCACGGGAACGGGGAATGCATGAACGGATGGAACGAATGGAGAGGCAGATGGAAACCTTGACAACCATACTGTGCGAATTAAGAAGTGGACAAAGGGAAGCTCAGGAGGAGCGTAGGAGAAGCGGTGTAGAAATGCAGGACCACTTGGATAGAAGGAATGGTGATGAGAGAGTTACCCAGACAAGGGATGGGGTCACAGGAAGCCTGAGTCAGGGGGCCAATGATCCCAGTTACTAGAGAGAAAGCCAAGCGAGAGGGGACCAATTCCCCGATAGGCTAGATGTTGGTAGCAATGATCGGGTGGTGAACGAGGAGGAAAGAGAGCTTCGACGACATCTGCATGATGTTGAGCTAGAGCGAGACCAGGTGGCAGCACGTGATCCTGGTCGAGCTATACAGCTGGAGGAGGTGGTGAACAGTGGCCGGTCATGGGCGACATGAGGGGGCGATAAAGCGGCAGTTGGAGGATAATCTTTGGATGAGTCACCCTTCTCTGTAGAAATTATGGGGGCCATCATCCAGAGAGATTTTCGCCTCCCCGACCTCAGATATGGTGGGAGACTGACCCATTAATGCACGTAGGCGGTTCGATGATATAACCAGATCTGAGGGCTCTCACGCTCAAAGATGTCGGGTGTTCCCACTGACGTTGGAGGGACGAGCACGGGAGTGGTATCGACAGCTTGCTCGAGAAAGTATAAAAGCATTCGACCAGATGTGCCAGGAGTTTGCTGAACATTTTCGGGGTGCGATGGCCCCGGAAGACGACATGATGGAGTTGATGAGCATAAAGCAGGGGGAGGAGGAGACCTTGAGAGAGTTTATTAAGAGGTATCACCGTGCAGTGCTCGACCTTGGAGCTTTCAATCATCCTCAAGCTCTCAAGGGATTGAAAAGTGGAGTGAGGATAGGGCGTTTGTGGTATAACACGAAGCCCCAATCTGATCATCCTCGGTGACATCTGGCGAGCGAGGGATATGGAATTCGGGAGGAAAATTGCGAAAATTAGAAGCGGCGGATGGAAGGGGCGAGGAGGAAGGATAAGAAAGCCTCGAGAAGGCGGGCCCAATTAAGCGAAGAGCACCGGGCTCAGGAAAATATGAGCAACGCTCACTCTGTACCAACCCACCGGCCACCTCGGCGGCATGTGAGTGCAATCTGCTCACCATCCACCCCGAGATTTTTGGAGGAAAATGGAGCAGTCGTATGAACAACCATACCGTCATCCATCGGTGAGCCAGCACGTGATAGACGGAAGGATGAGCAGGCCTGACACCCCGGCCCCCACCTCCTGGTCGAAACAATGCCCCCAGAGAAAGAGCAGTGCACCTGGTCGATCAGAGCCAAAGTTATGGGTAGTATACACGCCTGAAAGCACCGTTGGACGAAGTGTATCAAGCGATCAGAAATCGTGGCCTGCTATACCCTCCCACTCCAATAACCAAGTTACCCAGCAGGAGAGACAGGGGACGATTTTGTGAATTCCATGACACCCATGGCCACACAACCGCGCAATGTTGAGACTTGCGGAACCAGGTGGAAGATTTAGTCAGGAATCGATACTTAAACGAGTTTATTGATGGAACACTCCCAATCACTGAGTCGTCAAGGGGGGTAGACCAGAGGGACAGTATGGGGTGAGCGACTGTTGTAAGTTATTCTTGGGAGGCAACTTTAGGAGATTGAGCAGATCCGGGAAGAACTATGCGGATATCTTATGACCAGCGAGGTATTCTTTAATACTCCCGATGTGGCGGTAGAACCGAGCAATCTCGATAATGTGGGTGATAAAGATGAAGAGGGGTGTTATATCCTCGTGAGGATCGTTGGTTATCGAAGCCACCATTCTTGAGAGGTTTGACGGAATCACAGTCGATCTGAGAGCTCGATTGATGTCCTTTTTAAATCCACGTTGGAGGAAATGGGAATAGCAGATCTGAAGATAGAACACACCAACACTTCCTTGAAAGGGTTTGGGGGAGGGAGACTAAACCCCATTGGCGTGGTCGAGCTGCCTTTTACAATTGGCTCGGGTCCATCAGAAAAAACCATGATTCTGGACTTTGTTGTGGTTGATGAAGAGAGTCCTTATCATGTGATTTTAGGCCGCCCCTTTCTGAGATCGAGCAAGGCAGTACTATCTACCCATTACCTGGCCCTCAAGTATCGGGTGAACGGAATAGTTGGGGTAGTACGAGGAGACCAGAGAGTTGCTCGGAGTTGCTATTCTACGGCGGCAAAAGAGGCGATGCAAATCACTTCATTAGATGCCCGAGCAGAAACCAGAGGTGGAAGACAGGAATCAGTTGAAGAATTGGAGGCAGTGGACTTGATACAAGGCAGCCCAGGAAAGACGGTAAAGGTGGGGTCGAGATTAAAGAAAAAGTTGAAGCAGGAGCTGATAGACTTTTTGCAATCCCATGCGGATGTATTCGCTTGGAAGCATGAAGATATGCCTGGGATCGACCCGGAGGTGGCTTGCCACAAGTTGGCCATAAAGAAGGGTGCCCGGCCAGTAAGGCAGAAGAGGCGATGTTTCAATCAGGATAGGTATGAAGCCATAAATGGAGAGGTGGAGAAGCTTTTGAAAGCAGGATTCATTCGTGAGGTGAACTACCCCGAATGGATATCAAATGTTGTCCTCGTGAAGAAGGCTAATGGGAAGTGGAGAATGTGTGTTGACTTGGAGACCTCAATGAGCATGCCCCGATGGAGTTTTCCAGCCTAAGATTGACCGACGTCGATTCCACGGTGACGGTTTCTTTGAGCTTTATGGATGCCTTCTCGGGATACAATCAAATCCCGATGAGCAAACAAGATGAGGAGCATACGGCGTTTATTACTAATCAGGGTTTGTTTTGCTACAGGGTAATGCCGTTCGGCTTAAAAAATGCTGGGGCAACATACCAGAGATTGGTAAACAAGGTCTTCAAGCCACTGATAGGGCGGACTATGGAGGTATATGTGGACGACATGATCACCAAGTCAAAGAATCCCACCGAGCACGTAAAGCACTTGCAGGAGACATTTGAGCTTTTGAAAAGATATAAGATGAAGCTCAACCGGAGAAGTGTGCTTTCGGAGTGATGTCAGGGAAATTCCTGGGATTTATGGTGAGCCATCGGGGGATCGAGGCAAATCCTGAGAAGATTCAGGCGATAGTGGGGATGAGGTCTCCTCGTAATTTGAAGGAGATACAGAGTCTCACAGGGAAGCTGGCAGCACTCACCCGGTTCATATCCAAAGCCACAGATAGGTGTCATGTATTCTTCCAAGTGATGAGGAAGGGAAGAAAAACAGAATGGACCCCTGAGTGTGAAGAAGCCTTTCAGAAGCTGAAGCAGTACTTGCAGCAGGCACCGTTGTTGGCCACACCACGAGAAGGGGACAAGCTTTCTCTATACTTAGCTGTTTCAGATCATGCTACCAGCTCAGTTCTAGTGAGAGAGGAGGAAGGGGTCCAGCATCGATAAAGCTATCTGAGCAAAGCCTTGGTCGGCCTTGAGACAAGGTACCCCAGGATGGAGAAATGAGCAGCCTTAGTAGTGGCCGCTAGTAAGTTAAGACCTGTTCCAAGCATTCCCATTTACGTGATGGCCAGAATCGATCGTTGAGGCAGACCTTACACAAGCGGATGCTTACAGTGACTCGTTAAATGGGCGATGAGTGAGTTCGAGATCGATTATAACCCCGGCGGATAAAGGCCCAACGATAGCGATTTTGTGGCGGTTCTTGAAACCAAATAATGTGTGACCAATCGGTGTTGCTACCGAGACAAAGGGAGCAGTTGGCGGTCTCAGTTGATAGGTCCTCGGGCGAACAAGGGTTCGGAGCAGGGATTGTGTTGGAAAGTCCAGAGGGGGAGGAGATCTCTTATGCAGTTAGATTGGAATTCAAGGCTACCAACAACCAAGCAGAATATGAGGCTTTGATAGCAGGGTTGGAGTTGGCTAAGGAAGTAAAGGCAGATAGGGTGAAAGTACGGACTGATTCTCAGTTGGTGTGTCATGCTCGATGACGTTCGGCCCAGACAACAGATGGGGCAATACTTGGAGAAAGCAAAGCGAGATGATCAAGATGTTTGAATCATGAGGTAATCCAAGTTCGAGCGAGAACTTTCGGCGGACATCACGGCGGAATGGCGGTATGGCGGAGACCAGGCGAAATCAGTCCCTTTGGAAACCAAACCCACACCTAGCATTGAGCAGAACTTGGAGGTGATGAGAATCGAGTAGAAGGCCTCATGGATGGACCCAATAATCTCGTACATAAGAGAATGTGGACGACATGATCACCAAGTCAAAGAATCCCACCAAGCACGTAAAGCACTTGCAGGAGACATTTGAGCTTTTGAAAAGATATAAGATGAAGCTCAACCGGAGAAGTGTGCTTTCGGAGTGATGTCAGGGAAATTCCTGGGATTTATGGTGAGCCATCGGGGGATCGAGGCAAATCCTGAGAAGATTCAGGCGATAGTGGGGATGAGGTCTCCTCGTAATTTGAAGGAGATACAGAGTCTCACAAGGAAGCTGGCAGCACTCACCCGGTTCATATCCAAAGCCACAGATAGGTGTCATGTATTCTTCCAAGTGATGAGGAAGGGAAGAAAAACAGAATGGACCCCTGAGTGTGAAGAAGCCTTTCGAGCGATTGCGAGCACCGTTGTTGGCCACGAGAAGTGGACAAGCTTTCTCTATCTTGCTATTTGGATCATGCTTTCGATTCTAGTGAGAGAGGAGGAAGGGTCCGACATCCGATAAACTATCTGAGCAAGCCTTGGTCGGCCTTGACAAGGTACCCCGATGGAGAAATGGGCCTTGGCCTTAGTGGTAGCTAGTAAGTTAAGACCACTGTTCCAAGCATTCCCATTTACGTGATGGCGAATCGGTCGTTGAGACAGACCTTTACCTGGCCGGATCTTACAGTCGCTCGTTAAATGGGCGATGGGGCGAGTGAGTTCGAGATCGATTATAACCCGGCGTGATAAAGGCCCAAGCAATAGCGATTTTGTGGCGGTTTCAGAACGGAAATAATGTGTGACCGATCGGTGTTGCTACCGAGACGAAGAGCATTTGGCGAGTCTCGGTTGATAGGTCTCGAGCGAACGAGGTTCGGGCGAGGATTGTGTTGGAAAGTCGAGGGAGGAGATCTGCTTATGCGATTAGATTGGAATTCAAGGCTACCAATGACCAAGCGAGAATATGAGGCTTTGATAGCGAGGTTGGAGTTGGCTAAGGAAGTAAAGCGGATAGGGTGAAATGCGGATGATTCTCGGTTGGTGTGCCAATCATGCTCGATTGAGACGTTCCGGCCCAGACAACAGATGGGGCAATACTTGGAGAAAGCAAAGCGGATGATCAAGATGTTTGAATCGTAGAGGTAATCCAAGTTCGAGGCGAGAACTTTCGGCGGACATCACGGCGGAATGGCGGTATGGAACCAGCTGCTGAAATCGATCCACTGGAAACCAAACCCACACCTAGCATTGAGCAGAACTTGGAGGTAATGAGAATCGAGTAGAAGGCCTCATGGATGGACCCAATAATCTATACATGAGGCGAGATTACCTGATAAAATGGGAGCTAGAAAGATCGAGTGCAGCATCGGGGTATCTGATGATTGATGGGGTGTTATATCGGTGAGGGTATACCCTACCGCTTTTGCGATGTCTGGACGAGGACCATGCAGATTACGTGCTAAGGGAGGTGCATGAGGGAGTTTGTGGAAATCATTCCGGGGCCAGATCGCTAGCACACAAGGCGCTTAGGCAAGGGTATTTCGACCACGATGCATCGGGATGCCCGAAGACCGAGGAGTTGCAGCGCCAAAAATTTGCGGCGCATCCGCGACCACACTGAAAAGCTCACCGCGGCTGACCTGCCATGGCCGTTCGATCAATGGGGATTGATCTAATCGGGCCCTTACCAAAGGAAGAGGGCCACACATGCGTGGTAGCTATAAACTTCACGAAGTGGATCGAGGTGGAAGCCATGGCGGCGTCACGAAAGAAGACAGCAGTTTTGTATGGAGGATTACGGTGCCGTTATGGAATTCCATACGCTTAATAACAGCGACGGTTTGATAACCACAACTTTAGAAATTACGCGGAACACAGGAATTAAGCGAAGTTACGCTCTTACTCATCCTCGATCCCAATGGGCGGTCGAGGCGATGAACAAGGTTATTAAGAACTTTTGAAGACCGGTGGGAGAAGAAGGGTGCATGGGTGGATGAGCTACCGAGGGTGTTATGGGCGTCTGAGCGTAAAAGCTGCGGCGGAGAAACTCGATTGCATTAGCCTTTGGACATGAGGCGGTTGCACTGCGGAGATTGGTGTACCACCCACTGAGCAAGCGTTTGATGAGGAAGAAAATGAGGACGGATGTGCACGAATCTAGATTTGTTGGGCGAAAAGAGACATTGCCTCGAGGAGGTCTACCACTTTCCCGGTGGCGATTATTACAACGGAAGGTGCACATCCAAGCGATTCGAGAATGGGTGACTGGGTGCTTAGAAAGGTGAACCAGAGTATGAAAGATTCAACCCAAGGGGTGCTCGGGCCCAACTGGGAAGGTCCGTATAGGGTGAAGCAGGTGGTTGGACCAGGGGCTTATAAAATCGTTCGTGCAGATGGATCCAGTGGGCGACCATGGGCAGATCTATCTCAAAAAGTATTTCCGATAAGCGGACGGTAGTCGCATTAATTCATGTTTTATCATTATTGTTTGCTTTATTATAATCAATAACATGTATGACAGGCTGATTAATGAAAATTATGAGAATTTCATGAATGATACTTGTGCAAAATATATTTCTAAGGCATGCATAAGGCTCGATGTCTGAGCACTTTCGATGGCGAGACACAGCGTGCAGGATCTGCTTCGACCCAGCGAGCAGACTCCAAAGTTTCCCAAAATTTTTCTAAGGCATGCATAAGGCTCAATGTCTCAAAGCCTGCTCGATGGCGAGACACGAAGCCAAGCGTGCCAGGATCTGCTCGACCACGCGAAGGCGAGCAGACTCCAAAGTTTCCCAAAATTTTTCTAAGGCATGCATAAGGCTCAATGTCTCAAAGCCTGCTCGATGGCGAGACACGAAGCCAAGCTTGCCAGGATCTGCTTGACCACGCGAAGGCGAGCCGACTCCAAAGTTTCCCAAAATTTTTCTAAGGCATGCATAAGGCTCAATGTCTCAAAGCCTGCTCGATGGCGAGACACGAAGCCAAGCGTGCCAGGATCTGCTCGACAACGCGAAGGCGAGCAGACTCCAAAGTTTCCCAAAATTTTTCCAAGGCATACACAAGGCTCAATGTCTCAAAGCCTGCTCGATGGCGAGACAAAGCGTGCGGGATCGCTCGACCACCGCAGCGCGGACTCCAAAGTTTTCCAAAATTTTTCTAAGGCATACACAAGGCTCAGTGTCCCAAAGCCTGCTCGGTGACGAGACACGAAGCCAAGCGTGCCAGGATCGGCTCGACCCCGTAAAGGGGAGCAGACTCCAAAGTTTCCCAAAATCTTTCTAAGGCAAGCATAGTGCTCGGTATCTCAAAGCTAGGTCGATGGCGAGACACGAAGACAAGCTTACCCGGATCTGCGCGAAGTCCGAGCCATCGGATGACTTAAGATTGCGGATCTCACTCAAGAGAGTAAGGCGACACTAAGCCTACCAGCTCTGCTCAATCATTCGAAGGCAAGTAGATTATCGGAAGCACAAAAAATATTTCAAAGGCAAAAATACTTGTCTGAGATAAACAAAAACAGTATAAAGACCAGAAAATTATTATTAAAGGGGGATCGGTAATGACATGTGCACATTACAATACTAAGGTAAGCCTATAGTACGTCTAAGAAGATGAAGGATAAACAGGCAAAGCCTTGGGTTGGCGATGGGAGGCGAGGAGGTCTCCCAGGTTGCCCGCAGGGAGTAGCCTCGAGCACTTGAGTCGGCGAGAAGGGAGGTCGCCTCGGCGGTTCTTGCTCAGCTCTTGCGCCTTCTTTTCTGCTCTTCGTTCATGTCTTGGGTCACCGTGATGGTGATCCATCTTGACCGGTCTTTCTTTCCGATGACCATGATACATCGATAAGAATGCGTAACCCTCTACTCGACTATCGACCCGTTTTACGTATCGACTGGTGAAGCGATGAGCGACTCGGTGAGCCTCGTAAGTGTTCGTGAGTCTCGAATAATCTTTCGAACCTCATGCTTTGGGGGTATGACTTCGCTTTGAGCAAGAAGATTGCTCCTTGAAATTCTCGATGTTAAGCTCTGGCCTTTGCTTGACCGTGACGTTTTCTTGCTGATTGAATGTCATCCTTCATCTTGCGGTCATACCGACCGACCTTGGCCTTGTAGTAAGTGGCGGACAACTCGAATGGGCGTAGTGCATACCCATAGCCCAAGGGTGTTTCCCTCAAACTCCTCCAAATCTTTTTTTGCCACCAGCCTGGTGAGCTCGTTCACATAGGGCGCCAGCTCGGTTCGATCATCTGGCGTTTTCAGCTTAGGTCCATCTCGAGATCAGGAGGGACCGGCTTTCTTTAGTAGTCTTGGCCTTTCGCGGTAGGCGAAAGGCGGCAATATTTTCGAGGCGATACCTACTAAATTGACTCGTTTTGCAGGAGGCCGCTGCTCGACCTCGCTTTAGCGAGGCGGGGCGGCAGCTTTCTCAAAGCCCACATCGTCCTCCATGACCTCACCAGCTGATATCAGATGGGATTAGATCAAGCTGTGAGGTGAGAGCAGATCTCGATACGAGCAGGACTTAAAATGCAGCAGCGTCTGAGCTTATCGGTTCAAGATCGTAGTTCACCGCCCAAGAACCTGCAGTTCGACCGAATATCATGTTACAAACGACGTGGTTCAAAAAAAAAATAGAGAGAGAGAAAGAAAAAGAGGAAGGGGAGCTGGAGATACAAAGGCAAGCAGCACACTACGAACCGAGAAGTGACATAAACCCTCCTCCCATCGATCTGTGCCACTTGACCCTAGGGACCCCCAGCACAAAAGAATCTCTCCTTCCATCTCCCAGTCGGAAGGTCCTTTAGAGGTTTTCTGGTCTTCGAACTTGACATGAAGTAATACCAGCCCGCGTTTTTGGGACTACTTTTCAGCTGGTACAAGTATTTAACCTCGTCAACTGTGGGCTCGCTCTGACCACACTTGCTCCAGCGAAACAGACGACGGCCTCCACCCATTAGGGTTAAGGCGACCGAGGGCAGGCCCAATCCACGGCGGTCGAGACAAAATATGGCTGTGCAGGCCTCGACCCGGCTTAAAACTCTATAAGGACAAGGTAACGTACCCCCTAGGAGGTCGACTAGGGGTATCCTTTTCCGAGGAACCGAAGGTATGTCCTTGGAAATCTGGTACCTAAGTCGAGGTCTTCCACGTGGTCGAGCAAACCGTGTGGTCCCATGGCATAATGCTCTGCTGAACCTACTACCCAATTTCCTCTTTTCTGTTCTCTCACTTGGCGGGATGCCTCACGGACCCTACTCGATCCATCACTCGGGTGTCCTGCAGGCGAAGATCCCTCATTATCACCACCACTAATCGAGGAGGTTACCTCGGAAGACCCCCAGTACTACTCTGCACGAGGGTGGTCCCTGGTCTAAAGGAACCTCAGGGAGCGAAAGGAGGCAGGTCAATAACCTCGGTGGAGAATCCGACTCGTCATCAATCTCAATTACTTTCTCTTTTCCCTTTGACATCTCCAAAACTCTACTCACAACAACGACACTCAAGAAGAAAAGGAATGAAAGAGGAAGACAAGCGATGATCAAAGTCGGAAGGAAAATGATACACGAAAGAGCGGCACCGAGGGGTCAGCGTATTCGGCGAAAGAGTTGGAAACAAATGGAAAATTCCAGCAAAAAGAGGAAAATTGTATTTAGGTTAAAGTGGTTCCCAAGCAGTGAGGCGCTCTCTTATTTAAACAAATAAATACGCGCCCCAGGATCATGACCGTCAGTTTAAAATTCAAACGGATGGATAGATCAATGCAACCTCCCCAGCATTTAATTGTGACGCGACTCTTGAGGAGATGGCCATTCTTGAAGGATCCAAGTGAAACGCGTCGTTTCGACGAAAAGATAGATTATGTCACGAGCAAAGCTAGTCTATCAAGTTTCTAGTATTATTCCATTTCATTACGAATACCAGAAACTGGGGGACTGGTGTTGGATCCAATAACGACCAGACGAGCCGCACGAGCCACACGAGCCAAAGATCCCTGGACGATATCTTGACAGAACCGGAAGTTCCTGCTCGACCTGGTGGAGGGAGATTTCTTGTCGACCTGGTGGAGGGAGATTTCTTGTCGACCTGGTGGAGGGAGATTTCTGCTCGTCCCATTAAAGATTCCTCACCAGGGTGCCTTTGCAAGCAAAGACCTCCTACTCTGTCCCGGACGGGGTCGTCTCGGGAGCAGAAGCAGCAGATTCTCTCCACAACAACGACCAGGACGCGTATTACTCGGCAAAACACAAGGCATAAGGCACGTTTATCGCTCCCACCCTCCGAAACTTCATACATGAGCCTCCCAAACTGCCACGTTCACCATCAACCGCTTACACACCCATGACGCACGCTAATCGGAAAGTGGGAAACGTGAAGAGTGGGCGAATCCTGAAAGCCTATAAATGGCGCAATCGAAGAAGGTAAAAGGGTTGGACAAAAAGCACAAAAAAGATCTAAGGGAGATTCTTATCTTTTCTGAGTATTCATTTTATTGAGTCAAAACCACGGGATTTGTGGTAAAGGGTTTTTCCGAAACACCCAAATCGCTGACTTGAGCGTCAGAGGGTTTACGCCGGGAAAACCACCCGGCGCACTCTGACTGGTACTTGTGTACGCAGGATATTGAAGAAGAAGGGGAGAGACATTTCTGCTCGAGATAGCAGTGGAGATTAGTGAAGAGGCGACCAGGGAGTGGCGTTGGTTGATCAGGCGAGGAGGAATTATCGTTGTTGCCGAGCAGACAAATTCGTGCATCAACACTTGTGATAAAGGTCAACGACAAAATCTTGTGGGCAATATTGTTGATGGGGCTAAGAGCATTTCTAAACAGCCTGCTAACTAAAGAATAGGAAGATTGGGGGTTAAGCGGGCCAAGTGCACACACTGTATTTTTTAGTTTTTATAATTTTAAAACGTGCTTCCCCCCTTGCTTACTCTCTGTCACAGATACAGTGCTTGAGTGGCTGCTGCGGAGGAAACGCCAATAAGTTTTAAAATATTTAATGACAAAATTAAACAAATGTCATATGTATGACAGTATATAATTGGTGATATATCAATTGAAAAAAATATTAATTAAGTATATATCTCAACTGTCAACGGAATAATTAGGCATGTATGGAATTATTGTCTTGTCAAATATTTATGGATTGAGTATCCAAAAAGAAAATCTTTTAATGGATCTAAAATTTAGTATATAAATTATCATCCCCATGCTTGTTCTATATCTAACACTCAGATCGTATACAAACCAAGTCACTCACTTTTTGGTGAAGTAAAGCCCAAAATTGTTGCAAAATGATAGATGACTTGTCGTTACAACAAAAAATAAAAAATCAAAATTAAAGAGGATTATTCAGACAAAATGGAGACCGTAAATCTTGCCATAACAACACATAAAAGCTTTTGGGTCACAAGCGATCTTAGTTTCTCTAACATATTTGTTAATGGAAAAGAAGACGAGTTTATTTGTTTTATGTATTTCGGTTATGATAAAGAATTTATAGAGTAATCTTGCAGAAATCTTCATCGAACGACGAAGAGAAATTCCTTTAGAAAGCTAATAGAATTGATAATTTTCTAGTTGTAATTACCTAAATGATTTCATGATAATTCTTGATCATCTTTCATTAAAATTTGTGTCTGATAGAGCATTTTTCAGTTATTATACTTTAAAATCGTTTTCATTTTCATATCTTTAGTATCGTCATATTTTGTATTTATAAAGATAAATTTTTTCCAACGCCGTATAGATCACTTTTTTGTAGTTAATAATAAATGGAAAATTATTTTGATTCAAGTAGAAAATAAAATCAGTAAGTTTAAGGAAAATCAATGCAGCACATGCACGTATTATTCAAAATTAAGTGAGTTATCTTATTTTTCCAATTCACTTTTTTTTTTAAAGTCATTAGCTTATTACAAATTGTTAGGCGTAAATTTGGTGCAACTCGATTTGTTGATGTGAATAAATAGATATGGGTCGTAAAATTTGATGGGTTTAATAAATGGATCGTGTTTAGAATAATTTCAATTTGTTACGATATGAAATTGACACAACACGAATCCGATCCAATGGTTGTTTAGTCGGATTTTATTTCAACACTCAGGTTCGGTATTAGCTTAAGTTGTATTAAGCTTAAACAAAAAAAAAAGAAAAAGAAAAGAGAGAACCGGTTCAACAAATTGAAACAGAGAAAGAGAAAGAGAAAGAGAGAGACAGAGAGGGTTGCCAATGAATCGGGTCAACTAGACCCACAAACTCAACCCGAACAGATCTCGCGATTCCAGCCACCTCACTAACCGAGCAAGGTACCAAACAAAAGCTTGTGAGCAGCCATCACTTCTCTACCATCATCATTGCCAGACACCTACTGAAATGTTACCGATGGAAGCTTCAAAACCTGCTACTTTTTCGCCTTAATCCGCCCTTGATCTTGCCATCGGAGACTGCTGCTTACTGTCAATTGATCACTTGGAGATTCACAGTTGTCGAGCTAGATTTCGGTACTGTCGCCGTGTATAAGAGCTCACTGCCGATACCATTGAATTTAACTAGGCCAAAAGTATCTAACTCGACTGTCACTTGATTTTTGGTCACCGTTGACTGGCAAGAGCATTAGGTAATTTCATACTCTAAGGGTGATCTCGTAAATTCTAATCTTCTAGATATTTTAGTAATTTGAATGGAGGGTAGTTTGGTAATTTATAATTTTAAGGGTATTTCAGTAATTTATGATTTCAAGGGTATTTTAGTAGGGTATGTTGTTTCGAGCTTGTGCCATTTTCTTAATTTAGGAGGAACTGTGAATGAGAGCAAATCCGCAAATGTTGACAATCCCTGAATTTGAACATCGTCACTTTGAATGGAATATATAAAACCTACTTTTATAGTTTATTATGATAGTGAAGCATGTTTGTGACATAAGTATTTTAAATACTCAGATTTAGCGATTTTCTTGAAATGGATTATAATTCACGTATTGATATGTTATTAAAAAGTGTATGGTTAATGGTTTCTGTATCGACTTTGAATAAAGCATGATAGTATTTTTAAAATAAGAAAAGTGGATTCAAATGTGTTAATGAAAAGAAAATGTATGATTTAAAAGTATGATTAAAAAATATATGAACATGAGCATAAAGATTGTTTTTAAAATCATTAGACAATATTGTTTCCCTTTATAGAGTGATACAACGAGATGAGAGGAGTTTGGGGCCCATTTGAACACACATAAAGACTTTGGGCCCCGTGTTTGGGCACTTTTGCCTTTTGGTGCAGATGCATGTAGTATGATGATAACATTGATACATATACAAAGATATCGATGAGATGTGAGGCTTTTGAGGCCTCATCTGCATACACATATAGAGGGGCCATGTACTTGGGCTCATTCTGTCTTATGTGGGCTAGATTATGCATGTAAAGATATGATAAGATATGAGATAACCCGTGTAGCTCTAAACACGATGGTACCAGATAGTACATCATTGCATTGTCTGTAGAGATTGGGGTATGAGATATGATGACATGTAAGATAACATTTCCCAGTTCCCTAGCTATCTGTATAGCTCCAGACATGACGGTACCTAGGTAGTACATCATTTCACCGTCATAGAGATCCGAGTATGATGAGATTATTCCCTTATGTATGTGTTTAGTGATAATTTTAGTATTTAGTATTGATATTACAAGTGTTATGATTTTATTGATTCTATGTAGTATTATGTATTATTGTTACATCAGTACATGATTTAAATTAAATAAGTTTATTTACATTCTTATTGTATTTCGATGAAATTGTTTAGTGAAAAGATTAATTGATTTTTAAGTAAGATTATTTTGAAAAATTACTATCCACTCATTAAGCGCACTGAGTTCTATGCTCACCTCGTTTCATTATATTCCCCCCTCCCCCCTCCCATAGGAGATTTGCAGGTACAACAATCGACCCAGGAACGATAGTTATTTTGAAATTATGGCTACGTGATTGTGCTAGGAGTTGTAGATGATTTTGTTGCAATATCTTAAATTGTATAATTTTGTTATATTTTGTGATTCAGGATAATATACTGTATTTTGACATTAGATGTTTGGATGATATTTAATATTTTGATTGAGGAAGTTAGTTGTGGATGTTGGTTGAATATCTAATCTTTTTGGGAGTGTTTGTTTTATAAATTTGCAGGTTGGGAATATTACATTTATAGAGAAGAGTTTGCCAAATTTTTAGTGGAATTCTCACTAGTAAGTTTAATATCAGTATAGTCAGTCATATATAATTAAACTCACTCTAGGGGGTTTCGGAGCGAGGCGGGCCGTCTTAATCAATTAATTTTGTATTATCAATCACTTTAAGTTAGCAAAATAAGAGAAATTATAGGACATCACTCACTAGCAAGACATTCTGCACAAGCTCTTTATAATGTATGCCACCAAACTTACACCTTAGATCAATCACCCAGAAATTTCTTGATTATGAGATAAAAGATAGAACAACGTGATCACTCAAGTGCTAATGTCTATTGGCGAGCTCTACTCGATAGATAATATCATTCTTCTACTTCTAACATAATGAGTGTCTCTTAATCCAATTCTTCGAATGGGCATGAGCCGCATGACCTAATATCAATCAAAATATGTTAACTGTCAATTCTTTCTAAGGTCAAGGTCCTCAACAAAGTTATGGAAAATAACTGTACTATAGTGCAAAAATGAAATTCCAACATTTTTATTGTAGGTGATTGAAATATATCCTTGTTGTTGAGAATAACCTTAAATGCAGATAAAATATTGTTTGAATTATTGTTTGAAGTCTATCTAGCAGCAGATGTAATTAAAATGACCCACCCCAAATCCCAAGGGTGAGTCTATCTAATCTCGCCTAACTAAATTAATAATAATTCTTATATTTTAGAATTTTACCAAAATTTCGGTAAAGTCTCCTATATAAGTTTCAAATTCCCAAAACTACAATTTATAAAATTAACACTTCTAAAATAATTCAACATTCAACCAATCTCCACAACCAACTTTCTCAACCAACGTACCAAATATCACCTAAATATTATAATATTAAATACGGTAAAGTATGCTTAATAAAAAATATGAAATACTAACTAGGTAACCCAAGAGGCGGGGTGAATTGGGTTTTTGAAAAATAAGCAAATAAAAATACAATGAAATAATAACTAATCAAACCAATTCGAAAGAAACAAAGTAATATGCAATGAAAAATAAAGAGATAAGGTAAGAGAGATCAAACACAATGATTTTTACGTGGTTCGGCTATCCCCGCCTACGTCCACGCCTCCAAGCACAAAGGGCTTGAGGATTCCACTAAGCAAGCCACCAAGGCCTCAAAAGCTTACAATTGACTTCCAAGGTGTCAATAAACCTTTACAACAAGAGATTATTCCCAGTCTCTTAACCCAAGTGTATCCCAACACTTACAATCACTCAAAACAAAAATTACAAGTTGTTTTTCTCTCACACAATCTTTAAGATTACAAATCAAAGCGCAATGTGTGAATCAGATGAAGCAAAAATGTGTTTAAAGCTTTATGAAGATTGTATAAACGTGTATAAGCTCAATGGTCGTGTTGTGATCAACCTTTGAAATGATTTGAATGAGCTTATTTATAGTTGGAGCTGAAAACTAGCCGTTATAGCCCATTTCGCCAGAAAAAGGATCGCCGTTTACCCGTTAACGGTTCACCGTTTGCGCTGGTCAAAGTTACCATTGCGCTGATTTCAAATAAACAGTTGACCGTTAGTCACTTGCCCTTTCGCCGTT
The DNA here is from genome assembly GCA_030449925.1 of Citropsis articulata. Lineage (NCBI taxonomy): Eukaryota > Viridiplantae > Streptophyta > Magnoliopsida > Sapindales > Rutaceae > Citropsis > Citropsis articulata. The sequence goes on along the minus strand of JASUUH010000137.1, from coordinate 3,793,828 downwards.
ACCAACCAGAGACTTGCACAACAAAAAATCACTATCCGTTTTGGCTAAACGGTTAAGGCTTTAGCAGTCAGTAACATGCTGGAAATTATCGGTTAGCCGTTTCCACGTTAACGGTTCACCAGTAAATTCCAGAAACTTTGCAAAACACAATTCAACTCCGTTTTCATTAATCGGTTAAGGGTTAACAAAATATGCCTCTCTGGAACTTAACGGTTAGCCGTTATTAGTTAACGGTTCACCGGTTATTTCCAGTAGCCTTTAAAACAATAAGCTTAACCGGTTTGCTTTAAACGGTTAGAGGTTAACACAAAAATCCTTTCTGGATATTATCGGTTAACCGTTAAAAGTAACGGGTCGCCGTTAAATTCCAGTAACACAAAAATGCTTAACGGTTAAGGCTTAAGAAATAACCCTTAGAAAAATTAGGCTTTAGGATAAACGGTTCGCCGTTTAAATCCAGCGGCTAAATAAATTAATCGATTTAACCCTTTAGACAATAACTCTTCTCTGCATTTTATCAGTTAACCGTTAATATTAACGGTTCACCGATTATTCCCAGAATTGCACTTTGTTTACAGAGATTTTCCAGTTTCTAAGAAACTTGTAAATACTCATAGAATTATTCTTACATTAAAAAATTATTTGTTATTATGAAAACTCCAACATATTTATCAAAATGTTTGTTATCATCAAAATCAATAAAAGAAGCATTTACATGTTAACAATCTCCTCTTTTTTGATGATGACAAACTTTGCTTTTGCTCCCCCTTACTACATGCTCCCCCTACCAATATGACTAAAACAGTTTTGGCATTATAGCAGGTTTGCAAAGACAAGTGCAGCAAAAACAAGTGTAGCAAAAACAAGACAAGTGCAGCAAAAACAGGTACAAAATCTGTGCAAAATCTGCAGTGCAAAATCTGGCAGGTTTGTAAAGACAAGTGCAGCAAAAACAGGAAAAATCTGCAAAATCTCTCCCCCTTCATCATCAAAAACACAACTTAAGAAAAAGAAGCATGAGAGAAATAGAATAGCAAAAGTTTCGGCAGAGTTTCCGCTGAAAAATGGTAAAATCTCGAAATACAACTATAAGAACAAAACACTCCCAAAGATATCAAATCAATCATTTCTCAACCCAACATCTCCAAAGCCATTCAATTAACACAAAAAGAGAATATAGGAAGAAACAGCCATAGCAAACACTAATCCACAATATCAACAAGAATGGTGAATGCAAGATAAAAAGAATATCATAGTATAGTCAAAACATGAAATATATGTGCGAAAACAAAAGAAACAGAAAACTAATAAGCTCACAGTGACGCGGGAGGTCGCGTAGAAGAGGGTCGCAAAGAAGAAGGTCTCGAAGCTGGAGGGCGTGTAGAACTAGGAGTCGAGGAAGGAGGTGCTAAAGTAGTAGGCTGCGAAGAGGGGGCTGCTGCAGATGTGCTACCAGGGTCATATCCAAAATACCCCAGAATGCAGCCGTGCAATGATCTCATATCACGATGATCAATGCTCGCTCACAAATGTCTCGAATCGTGACCGGATCTTGATCGAGAGTAATAGCGACCATACGATCAAGAATCACGGCGCCTGGCGAACATCTAACATCGCGTAATATCGGCTACGAGGCCGAGCCGGAGCGTGAGGTTCTTGAGAGAGGCCGGAGGCTGGAGCTGGAGGCTGAACTGGAGCTGGAGGCTCAGGAGCAGTAGGAATGTCAGTATCCACCTCAGGCGCTGCAGAACTAGAAGGGACTGAGGGCGGAGGAGCATCTTGACGACGAGACGGTGGAGGATGAGCTCCAAGTCTGAAGTCAGGAAGCTGATCGGGAGTATAGATGTCGTTAAGCATCCGATCATCCTCAGGAGCAATCAAGGTGTCCCGATTCTTGGCGTTTGCTGTCTTGACCCACTGCCCGTTTCTCTTAGTAAAGCCTATGCTACTCATGGCATCCCTACCAATTCTTTTGGGCTCCTTATACACAGCATCCCTAAGTGGCACATTGAAATACCGCAATATCTTGGTAATAATACTACCATAGGGAAGCAAGCGGTGAGTAACCGCCAGAGTGGTCAACATGTGACGTACAATGATGTACCCAAGGTTAACCTCCCTCCCACTAAGAAGACTATCTAGTAACCCGACATCTAAACGAGTTACCTCATCTGTATGGCCTCTCCTAGGTGTAACAATGTGCTGCAAAATAGAATGGAGAATACGAACTTGAAAAGGAAGCAACTGAGACCGAAAAGGAAGGGTACAAATGTCATCACTCAAATCCCTACGACGACATATGTTACATACAGCCTCATGATGAACAAAATCATCAAAAGATAGGATTTTTCGAGAGGTATAAAAAGAATGACCCTCATCTGAAATACCAAGTATGACAGTATTCAAAAACTCGACATCAAAATCAATTAATACACCGCCAACACGAGTAACAATCCTCTCTAAACGAGTGGCAGACAATTCCATATTTGAATAAAATACTCGTACTAGATTTGGATAAACTCGATCGTCAAAATCTATAGCGGACTCCTAAGGTCTAAGCATGTTTGTAAGAGTCCTATCACAAACAATCAAATCCTTAAAATCCTCTATATCTACAAAATAGGAATCGAGTACCTGTCGCCCCATAAATCGAGTTTGAAAGCGTCTGAGCAAAGGAGCAGTAGGGAAGTGAATCCTTTCAAATTCAGAGCCTTCCCGTGGTGGTATGGGGTTGACTGAGGGTGTATGTTTTCTTCTCCGAGGTCTCTGAGACGATTCAATCATTGATGGTGAGAAGAGCTTGTAGAAGATGAGGGTGGTGGTTGCTGGATTGATTATGAGGTTTAGAGGGAGTAGAGGAAGAAAGATTTCGGTTCAATTTGGCAAGAAATGATGAAAAAATGGATCAATTTGAACAAAACCGGTCAGCCGTTTGGATTTGGGAATGTTTGATTTTGGGCTAGATCTGAAGTTTTGAATCGGTAGAATTACTCTAGAAGTGATTTGGAAGCGTTCTATCTGTGTAATTTGTTTCGAAAATGAAGAAAAATTGAAGAACGAAGGAGAGGGAAAGCTTTGGGTGCGTGACAATGGCGAAACGGAGAGAGGCTAAGTGAAGATGAAAGGAAAACCCATGACCAGTTTATATACTTCGCGAAAACGGCGAGCCGTTTTTGATAAACGGTGAGGGGTTAACATCCAGTGAGCTTCAAAAAAGAAAACGGTTACCGGGTAAGGGTAAACGGTGAAGGGTCAAGTTAAGGGAGCTTTCTATTTTTAAACGGTTAACCGTTAACCGTAAACGGTGAAAGGGTAACTTTCGTGATGCTCTCTGTTTTTAAAAAGTTTACCGTTAACTCCAAAACAGTGAGAGGGTAACGAGCAATCAAAAAAACCTAGTTTTAGGAAATAAACGGTAATCCGTTTATGATAAAAACGGTTATCCGTTTATTTTTATTTATTGTTTCGCACATTTAATTCAATATCCGGCCATCAAAGATAACAAATAAAGATCATGACTTTGATCTAAAAATGCTCTAAGGCCATTTTAATGCAAAATTCATGAGCATATAAGTTTTAAAACAATTAATCCATGCAAAAACATACATACACATTACTAGTACATGAAACTCAAGCATTTCAAGAATATTAAAACATCATATCATAAAACAAGTTATTGAATAGACTCAATAGCATATCTAGAAATGCTAATGTGAAAATTTCATCATCCCAAGTTCATGCCGAATTTTTGAAAATTGTTCTTCGCAAAGAGGTTTTGTAAAAATATCGGCGAGTTGTTTTTCTGTAGAAATAAACTCTAATGCAATATCACCCTTTTGAACATGATCTCTCAAGAAATGATGCATAATTTCTATATGCTTGGTTCTAGAGTGCTGAATGGGATTCTTTGAAAGATTTATAGCACTTGTATTGTCACACTTAATAGGAATTTGTTCAAGCTTTATGCCATAATCTATAAGTGTTTGTTTCATCGATAGTGCTTGTGCACAACAACTCCCTGCAGCTATATATTCAGCCTCGGTAGTTGAAAGTGCCACAGAATTTTGTTTCTTGCTAAACCATGAAACAAGTGAGTGACCTAGTATATGGCAAGTTCCACTAGTGCTTTTTTATCAACTTTATAACCACCAAAATCCGCATCCGAAAAACATGTTAAATCTATATGAGTTCCTCTAGGATACCAAAGGCCAAGATCTATGGTTCCACTCAAATAACGAAAAATTCTTTTAACGGCAAGCAAATGGGATTCCTTGGGACATGATTGAAATCTTGCACACTAAACATGATATCGGGTCTACTTGCGGTTAAGTAAAGTAAAGAGCCAATCATACCTCGATATTTTTTAATATCAACTTCTTTACCTTTTTCATCTTTGTCAAGCTTGGTTGTTGTGCTCATTGGAGTGCTTTTGGTATTTGACTCATCAATTCCAAACCTCTTGAGCAAATCTTTGACATACTTGGCTTTATTGATGAAGATTCCCTCATTGTTTTGCTTGATTTGAAGTCCAAGGAAATACTTCAATTCTCCCATCATGCTCATTTCAAATTCCTTACTCATACAAGATGAAAAATCCTTGCACAAGGACTCATTAGTAGAACCAAAGATAATATCATCAACATAAATTTGAACAATAAGTATATCTTGATTTTCATTTTTAACAAAAAGAGTAGTATCCGCTTTACCCATTGAAAAACCATTATCCAACAAGAAATTTTTAAGCCTATCATACCAAGCTCTAGGTGCCTGTTTTAATCCATACAAAGCTTTAGACAACTTATACACATGATTTGGAAATTTTTCATTTTCAAAACTGGGAGGTTTTTTTACATAAACTTCCTCCATAATATAACCATTTAGAAAAGCACTTTTAACATCCATTTGAAATAGAATAAAATCTTTATGGCATGCATATGCTAACAACATTCTAATGGATTCTAATCTAGCTACAGGTGCAAATGTTTCATCAAAATCAATTCCTTCTTCTTGGTTGTATCCTTGAGCCACTAATCTAGCCTTATTTCTTACAACCATACCAGATTCATCCATCTTATTCCTAAATACCCATTTGGTACCTATGATGGATTGATGTTCCGGTTTAGGAACCAATTCCCACACATTATTTCTCTCAAATTGATTCAACTCCTCTTGCATTGCCATAATCCAAGACTCATCATTTTCCGCATCCGCAAAGGATTTTGGTTCAATTTGAGAAATAAATGCAGCATGCTCACATGTGTTCCTAAGTGATGATCTAGTAGCAACACCTCTAGATGGATCTCCTAAAATGGCATCCGAAGGGTGAGAAGAAACATACCTCCACTCCTTGGGGAGTGTTTGAATACTACCTTCTTGCTGTTCCATACTTCTTGGCTTTTCTTGATCATCCTCTTGATTTTCTTGTAGAGTATTCTCTTGGATATCCTTTGATGATTCTTCTTGTAACTCTCCATCTGCATCATCATTAACAATTCCTTTCTCCGCAGAGGAGGGGTTAGACTCATTAAAAGAAACATGCATAGACTCTTCCACAACCAAGGTTCTTTTATTATAAACTCTATAAGCTTTGCTTGAACTTGAATACCCAAGAAAAATACCAACATCAGATTTTGGATCAAAATTTACCAAGATTGTCTTTTGTGTTCAAAATAAAACATTTACAACCAAAGATTTTGAAATAACCAATATTGGGTTTTCTATCTTTCCAAAGCTCATAGGGAGTTTTATTACGAAGAGATCTAATCAACACCCGATTTAAAACATAACAAGCGGTGTTGACGGCTTCGGCCCAAAAATACTTAGGTAAAGCATTTTTATTCAACATGGTCCTAGCCATTTCTTGAATAGATCTATTATTTCTCTCAACAACTCTATTTTGTTGTGGAGTTCTAGGTGATGAAAATTGATGCTCTATGCCCAAGTCATTACAAAAAGACTCAAATGCATAATTTTTAAATTCTCTACCATGATCACTTCTAATGCAAGAAATAGAATAACCCTTTTCATTTTGAACCTTTTTACAGAAAATTTTAAAAGCATCAAAAGCATCATCCTTATTGGCTAAGAACAATACCCATGTGAATCTAGAATAATCATCCACAATTACAAAAGCATAATACTTGCCATTTAAGCTAGCATATCTAGATGGTCCAAACAAATCCATGTGAAGTAGTTGAAGAGGTTTTGAAGTAGAAACATGATTTTTGTTTTTGAAAGAGGTTTTGATTTGTTTTCCAAATTGACAAGCCTCACAAATTCTATCCTTTTGAAAATTGATTTTTGGAAGTCCTTTAACTAAATCATTTTTCGAATTTTTTGAAATCAAATCCATATTTGCATGACCTAGTCTTCTATGCCATAACCAACCATCATCATATAATGCTGAAAAACATTTATCATGAATGGATGCAACATCTATGTCAATGGTATAAACATTACTACATCTATTTCCAATAAACAAGACCTTTCCATCACATGCATCTTCAATAATGCATCTTCAATAATACATCTAGAGTTATCAAAAACTACTTTATAACCTTTATCACACAATTGACTAATACTAATCAAGTTGTGTTTCAAATTTTCAACCAAACATACATTTTCAATCAAGGTTGATGAAATTTTACCGACATTTCCAATTCCAAGAATCCTCCCTTTTGAATTATCTCCAAAAGAAACATCTCCACCGTTTTCAAGTTTTGTAAAACTTGAAAACCATGCATAGTTTCTAGCCATGTGTCTTGAACATCCACTATCCAAGAACCATTTTTTCTTCTTCTTCTTTAAGTCCTGTAGGAAAAATCTTAAGTTTTAGGTACCCAAACCTTTTTGGGTCCTTGAGTGTTAGCAATGGTTCCTTTTGAAACCCAAATACATTTCATACCATAATATGCATTTCTTTTTACTATGCATCTATTTTTTCATATGTCCATCTTGATTACAATAATGACAAACAACTTGATTATTAAGAGATGTGCTCTTCACAAAATAGTTCTTGTAATATTTTTGTTTCAAATTTGGCTTATAGCCAAGTCCTCCTTTTTCCAAAAACACACACTTTTGTCAATTAAGCAAGTTATCTAACATTTTTTGACCATTTGTAAACTTTAGCACAATTTCATTTAGATCATTGCTCTTCTTTTTAAGTAATTCATTTTCATTTTTCAATTCATTCACATGTGACTCTAGATGCTCATGTGAAGTGCTAGAATTCTCAAATAGAGCAATTTTATCAAGCAATGTTTTATTTTCTAATTCAAGACATGTAATCTTAGCACTAAATGAATCATTTTCATTTTTGAGTTCTACCATCTTCTTTTTAAGACAAACATTCTTCTTACCAATTTTCATCAATCATCATGCAATTCTCTAAAGGCATCATGTAACTCATCATAGGTAGGAAGATCATTTACCTCATCTAATTCGTCATTTGATTCATCTCCAATTGCCATAAGAGCTAGATTTGTCATTTCTTGATGCTCTTCATCCTCACTCGTTTCTTCATCGCTATTGTCCCACGTGGCCATCATTGCTTTCTTCTTAAACTTATTGAGAAGAAGGCATTCCGATCTTATATGTCCGGGTTTCTTGCACTCATAGCATTTGATTGCTTCCTTTTTCTCCTTTTGATTCTTGAAGTCTCTAAACTTTCTTCGTTCATCGGTTTTCTTGAAGAATTTTCTGAATCTCCTTGCTAGCATCGCCAACTCCTCGTCATCCGGTTCACTCTCTCCATTACTCTCATTCTTTGTAGCTTTGAGAGTAATATTTTTCTTCTTCTTCTCAATTCCTCTTTCGGCTGCCAAATCTTCCTCATAAGAAATAAGAGAACCGATTAGATCATCAATAGGTAAGACATTCAAATCTTTGGCTTCCTCAATGGCAGTTCTTTTTTGTCTCCATTCCTTAGGAAGTAATCTAATGATTTTCCTAACTTTCTCACTATTTGAGAATGTTTTTCCTAGGGCTCCTAAAGTGTTCACTATGTCCATAAATCTAGTATACATAGAATATACACTCTCATTTTGTTCCATTTGAAACAATTCATATTGTCGAGTGTACCTACTAATTTTAGACTCTTTCACTTGATTAGTGCCTTCATAGACAACTTCGAGTTTGTGCCAAATTTCATAAGCACTTTCACAACTAGACACTCTATGAAATTATTTCTTGTCTAATGCACAAAATAAGGCATTCATAGCTTTGCAATTTAGAGAAACTTTTCTCTTTTCCAATTCATTCCATTCCCGTGAAGGTTTTGGAATGTCTTCCCCAATTTCATTTTTGGTCAAAGGTTCTATGAAATTCTTTCTTGTCTAATGCACAAAATAAGGCATTCATAGCTTTGGAATTTAGAGAAACTTTTCTCTTTTCCAATTCATTCCATTCCCGTGAAGGTTTTGGAATGTCTTCCCCAATTTCATTTTTGGTCAAAGGTATAAAAGGACCATCACATACAACTTCCCAAATTTCATAATCTAGGGCTTGCAAGTAAATTCTCATCCTAGTTTTCCAATATGGGTAGTCATTTCCATCAAAGAATGGTGGTCTAGTTGTGGATTGTCCTTCCCTAAATGTTGAGTCACTTTGAGTTGCCATGGATCTTTTACTCTAGACGGTTAAGTCCTAACAAGAGAACCAAGCCCTGATACCAAATGAAATACTAACTAGGCAACCCAAGAGAGGGGGTGAATTGGGTTTTTGAAAAATAAGCAAATAAAAATACAATGAAATAATAACTAAGCAAACCAATTCAAAATAAACAAAGTAATATGCAATGAAAAATAAAGAGATAAGGTAAGAGAGATCAAACACAATGATTTTTACGTGGTTCGGCTATCCCCGCCTACGTCCACGCCTCCAAGCACACCGGGCTTGAGGATTCCACTAAGCAAGCCACCAAAGCCTCAAAAGATTACAATTGACTTCTAAGGTGTCAATAAACCTTTACAACAAGAGATTATTCCCAGTCTCTTAACCCAAGTGTATCCCAACACTTACAATCACTCAAAACAAAAATTACAAGTTGTTTTTCTCTCACACAATCTTTAAGATTACAAATCAAAGCGCAATGTGTGAATAAGATGAAGCAAGAATGTGTTTAAAGCTTTATGAAGATTGTATAAACGTGTATAAGCTCAATGGTCGTGTTGTGATCAACCTTTGAAATGATTTGAATGAGCTTATTTATAGTTGGAGCTAAAAACTAGCCGTTACAGCCCATTTCGCTAGAAAACGGATCGCCGTTTACCCGTTAACGGTTTAGCGTTTGTGCTGGTCAAAGTTACCGTTGCGCTGATTTCAAATAAACGGTTGACCGTTAGTCACTTACCCTTTCGCCGTTAACAACCAGAGACCTGCACAACAAAAAATCTCTATCCGTTTTGGCTAAACGGTTAAGGCTTTAGCAGTCAGTAACATGCTGGAAATTATCGGTTAGCCGTTTCCACGTTAACGGTTCGCCGGTAAATTCCAGAAACTTTGCAAAACACAATTCAACTCCGTTTTCATTAATCGGTTAAGGGTTAACAAAATATGCCTCTCTGGAACTTAACGGTTAGCCGTTATTAGTTAACGGTTCACCGATTATTTTCAGTAGCCTTTAAAACAATAAGCTTAACCGTTTGCTTTAAACGGTTAGAGGTTAACACAAAAATCCTTTCTGGATATTATCGGTTAACCGTTAAAAGTAACGGGTTGCCGTTAAATTCCAGTAACACAAAAATGCTTAACGGTTAAGGCTTAAGAAATAACCCTTAGAAAAATTAGGCTTTAGCATAAATGGTTAGCCGTTAAAGATAACAGTTCGCCGTTTAAATCCAGCGGCTAAATAAAGCAATCAGTTTAACCCTTTAGACAATAACTCTTCTCTGCATTTTATCGGTTAATCGTTAATATTAACGGTTCACCGATTATTCCCAGAATTGCACTTTTTTTGCAGAGATTTTCCAGTTTCTAAGAAACTTGTAAATACTCATAGAATTATTCTTGCTTTTAAAAAATTATTTGTTATTATGAAAACTCCAACATATTTATCAAAATGTTTGTTATCATCAAAATCAATAAAAGAAGCATTTACATGTTAACAAAATATGTAATAAATTATGCAATCCAAACATCCCAATAAATATCTATGATTTCTAGTACCATTACGTGGCTATAATCTTAAATCTAACTACCATTACTGAGTCGACTGATGTACCTGACAATCTCCTATAGGGGAAAAATATAATAAAAACAGAGTGAATATAAAACTCAGTGAGCTCAATAAGTGGATAATAGTTTTTTTTAAATAAATTTATTTAAAATGATTTAATCTTTCGCAAATCAATTTCATCAAAATATCATAAGAACTTACATCAACTTATTTAATTCAAATCATACACTGAAATAACAATATCATATAAATCTGTATAAAATCAATGAAATCATAACACTTATAACATCAAACACTAAATACAAGATTTATCACCAAACAAGTACCCATGGGAATAATCTCATCATATTCGGACCTCGACGAACAGGCAATCAGGGAACTATCATGCCCCGGAGTTACAACGGATAGACAGGGAAATATCATCTCATATCTCATATATCTCATCATAACTGGTCCCCAAAGAAAAAAGCGCCCAAGCACACGGCCCAAAGCCTCTGTGTGTGTACTCAGACGGGTAGCAAAGGCCTATATCAGATCTGTATCATCATATCTCCTTTGTATTTCAATATCTGTATCTCTGCAATCATTATACGCATGCATATGCCCCCAAAAGGCAAAAGTGCCCAAACGCATTGCCCAAAGCCTCTATATTTATTCAGACAGGCCCTAAAGGTCTCTCATCTCATATCATCTGTATCACTGTATTCATCTCATATCATCTATATCACTATATCTAAAAGAGAAATGTAATGTTCAATAATTTTCTAACAACCTTTTATACACATGTAGAACTCATTTTTAATAATAACAAATATTAGTACGTAGATAAAAATTCACTTTCTAGGAAATCATCAAATCGGAGCATTTAATACGTATTTATCAAAACGTGTTGTATTGTATTATAAAATTAGGATGTACTAAGATAATAAGTTTTGTATATTCCACTCATAGTGACAATGTCCAGACTCGGTATCAACAACGTTCGTGGGTTTATTATCATTCGCAGACCCTCCTAATTCAAGGAAACGACATAATCATTTTCTATAAGTGTAAAATATAACTAATCTTATGCAATAGAGCTCGAAACAAATATTCATTCATGATCAACTATTCCTGTATGTATAAAATTATCAAAATACCCTTACATGCCAAATTACCAAAATGCCCCTGACATCAAAATTTACTAAATTATCCTCAGAATCCTCAATTACCAAACTGTCCTCAATTTAGATCACAAAAATAACCACAATGTCAGAAAATATGAAATTACCCTCATTGTATAAAATTACCAAAATGCCCATATCAACGTAAATTACTGAATTACCCCTGAATAGCAAATTACCTCACTGTCCTAACATGAAATTATCAATTTATCCATCATTTTCAAAAATTATAAATTTACCCTAAAATTTTATAAAATTACCGAATTACCCCTGTCTGTCAATGGTGACCGGAGTTCAGTCAACGACGATGGGAAACTTAGGTCTGATAGTTAAGACTCTGTGTGTCCAATGGTGCCGACGGTGACCTCCCACAGGCGGCAACGGCAGCGGATCGAAACTCCAAAATCCATGAGTTTTTCAGTGGACATTCGCAGCCAAAACGGCGATTTCAGGTTGCTGGGTTGGTCAGAAAATGATGAGGGTGAACTAAGGATCAAGATCCAAGCAGTGGCGCAGCTTAAATCCGTCGAAATCGACGGCAACGAAAATGGGTTGAGCCGCGATCTTCTCAAGCAAAATCGCCGGTGTTTTGGTTGTTTTCTGGCGACGAGGATGGTAGGGTATAACCAGTATCTCACGAGCTTCAAATCGATACCTAGCTCGGTCTGAACGGTGGCCGGAATCGTGAGTTCCATCAGGGTCACGAACGCGGGTCACGGGTCGGGTCGAGTCAAACCCAGTCAGCTTATCTCTTTCTCTTTCTCTCTCCCCTCCTCTCTCTCTCCCCCCGTCTAAAATTTATAGAATGCATCCTTTGTTTTTAAGCTTAGTACAAATTAAACAAATATTGGACCAATGATGAAAATAAAATCTAACTACATGACCCCATAATCGCGTTCGATTTGTCTCGATTTATGTTGTGACAAATTTAAATTTAATCAAAACACGATCATTTATTAACTCGACCCAAATCCATTAATTCATCCATAATAATTGAAAGGTAAATTAAATATTTTGATTACCAATAAAAAATATTGAAAGGTAAATTAAATATTTTGAAATATAGGATGGTTGTGTATGATGAGTATGGTATTTACTGAAGGTCATAACTTGTGATACATGTGTCGATTTTAAGAGTACAATATATTTAAAGTTTGCTACAAGACAAACCAAACCCAAAATACATATGCTATTCTACCCTATAGTCAATCTAAAAATTTCATCTTTTCTTCGTCATTTTTTAATTTTAAGTTGTTTTATTATTTTCCCTATTGCTTTAAAGATTTTTATATTTTTTTCCTAAACATTGGATTTGAGTGCCATAGTTTTTCTTATTTAGCTTAGGAGAATTTGGATATAAAATGATATTTTAAATTGATCTATTTTTTTGTAAAATCATAATATTGAGGGTCAATATAAAAGAATCATGAAACTCTAGGCTTTTTTCATTCCGCATCATGATCTTGCCCTTGTTATTGTTAATGTCGTAGGCTCATACCGTTAGGAAGGGATATTTCCAACACTTCCATAATTTAAATTTATGATACAAATTTTTATTGGTCAGTAAATTAATAGAAGAAAAAAATTGATTATTTATCATTCTTTTTTCCAATGATTCAGGTTTAGTAAATAGGTTCAGGAAACTTTGACAATTTGACTCAATCAAACATGTATATAGAAATAGAAATATTTGAGCAAAATTTGCGGAGAAGTAAAACAAAAAACATCCAAATTTGGAAATCCGATTGGCAGAGATCAATTTAAAGGCATACATCCGATGCGGACAACACAAGTGCCAAAAATAGTTATTACAAATTTACAATAGCCATCCAGTTGCCCCGATAATCGGAATAGTGAAGCGTATATAAGAGCAGGAAAGGAGTGGGAATTAACAAGAGATATTGAATCTCTCTAACTTGATAATAAATTTAATTTGATTGGATCGACATTGATTGACATTGAAATCATGGGGAAGAACATGCTTGTTTCGATGTTGATCATGTCAATGCTATTGACTGTAGCCGTTGGAATCCTCGATCCACTCAAAAATGTTGCAAACCGTATGAAATAATTAATCAACTGTCCTTAGTTAGAGCTCATATATTCAATTAAATTTTACATATGCAAGAGTACTAATTTTACAGTTTTTTTCAAATTGTTTTTTTTCAAATATTATTTCAGAGGCACAAAAGGGAGTACAAGACATTGCCAAGCAGGCTTTTGGCAGAAAGACATTAGAAGAGATTGAGGGAGCACAATTGCAAGCACCTGGCAATTACGATGAAGGAAAACTCATTCATAACCCTCATGACGCTCTTGGTGTGACTGATAAAGGTAAAAATATTATAATTGGGGCAAGCATTATATTTAATCAGCCTGCAAATTTGATCGAAAGATGACTCTGGATTAATGTGTGTGAAATGCGAACTCAAATGCAACGAACGTTGTGTCTTTTTTTTTTTTTTAAGTGTATTAAGGTTCATGTGTCCTTACGAGAGACTGAATCTTACAGTGTTCTGAAAATCTTAAGTTTATTCATATTTCCAGGATTACAACTCGGTAAGGATAGGGGCGTTGAGTTTACTGACCAAAAGACAGCAGAGGAGAATGAAGGAGAGCAAGCTTGTGATCAAAGTCCAGGTCAAAATCTTGCGGGCAATATTCTAGATGAGGCTAAGAACATTCCTAAGCAGCGTGCTAACTAAAGAAGAGGAAGATTGGGGGTTAAGTGGGCCAACTGCGCAGAAGGTATCTTAGTATTCATATATTTTAATAACGTGCTTCCTCCTTTGATTGATCTCCCTGTAATTGAGAGTGCTTGAGTGGCCACTGCGGCAGGCACACCGCCAAGTTTTAAAATAATTAATAATAAAATTTAAAAATGTCATATGCATGACAACATAAATAATTGGTCACACATCAATTGAGATAGATGTTATTTATAGAATTATTGTTTTGTTAAATATTTATGGATTGAGTATCTTTAAAAAAAAAAATCACAGATCCGGTATTGAATATACAAATTATTTTCCATGCTTGTTCTGTATGCCTTGTCGTTACAACAAATGGTTAATTGGTTTTGGGTGTAACAATTTTGGATTGAACAAGTCAAAAATTGCTACACTCATGATATATGAGTTGTCGTTACAACAAATGATAATCAATCAAAATTATAGAGGATTACTGAACGCAGTGAAGATTGCAGATTTTGCTATAAAACACAAAAATGTTGCAGAGTGATAAATGACTTGTTACAACAGAAAATAATCAATCAAAATTAGAGAGGATTACTGAGACACAATGAAGACCGTAAATCTCGCCATAACAACACATAAAAGTTTTTGGGTAACAAGCGTTTTTAGTTTCTCTAACATATTTGTTAGTATCTCGGTTAGAAGGTAAATCTTGCAGAAATCTTCATTGAACGACGAAGACAAATTCCTTAAGAAAGCTAATAGAATTGACAATTTTCTAGTTGTAATTAGTTGTAATTACCTAAATGATTTCCTGATAATTCTTGATAAGCTTTCATTAAAATTTGTGTGCGATGGAGCATTTTTCAGTTATTGTACTGTAAAATAGTTCTCATTTTCATATCTTTAGTATTGTATATTTTGTTTTTATAGAGACAAATTTTTTCCACCACCATATAGATCACTTTTTTGTAGTTAATAATAAATGGAAAATTATTTGATTCAATTAGAAAGTAAAATCCGTAAGTTTAAGGAAAATCAATGTAACACATGCTCTTATTATTCGAAATTAAGGGAGTCATTTTATTTTTCCTCTTCGCTTTACTTTTTTTAAAGTCATTAGACTTATTACAAATTGTTACGGGTAAATTTGATGCGACTCGATTTGTGACGTGAATAGATGGATATGGATCATCAAATTTGACAGATTTAATAAATGGATCATGTTTAAAATAATTTAAATTTGTTACAACATGAAATCCGGACAGCCTTAACGCGATCTGATGGCCGTGTAGTCAGATTTTATTTCAACACTTAGGTCCAATATTAGCTTAATTTGTATTAAGCTTTAAAAAAAAAAGAAGAAAGAAAAGACAGAACTAGTTCTATAAATTGAAAGAGAGCAAGAGAAAGAGAAAGGGAGAGAGCTGCTGACGAATTGGGTCAATACCCGAAAGGATCTTGCAATTATGGCCGCCTCATTGGCTGAGCAAAGTACCAAACAAAAGCTTGTGAGCTAGCCATCACTTCCCTGTCGTCATCATTCCCAAACACCCCCCAACAGTCGCTGATAGAAGCTTGAAAACCTGTGACTTTTTCACCTCGATTTGTCGTCATTCATGCTAGATTTTGGCATCTTCACCTCATCCTCCACCATTTCTGACCACCCATCGCCACCGGAGATCACTGGTTGCTGTCAATCAAACACTTAGAGATTCACAACTATCGAGCTAGACTCCGGCACTGTCGCCGCGCAAGGGAGCTCGCTGCCAGTACCGTTAAATTCAGCTAGGCAAGAAATGTCTAAGCCGAACCTCTCAATTGCAATTGCTTGATTTTTGGTCACCGTTAATCGACAAGAGCATTTAGGTAATTCATACTCTGAGGGTAATCTTGTAAATTCTGATCTTGTAGATATTTCAGTAATTTGAATGGGGGGTAGTTTGGTAATTTAAGATTCTGATGGTATTTCAGTAATTTATTATTTGAATGGGATTTTAATAATTTATTGATGTAGGATATTTTAGTAATTTTATCAATATGGGAATGATTTATTACGGGTAAATGTTGTTTCGAGCTTTTCAGTTGTATTTCGTATTTATGGAAAGTAATTACGTCATTTTCTTGATTTAGAAGGAACAACAAACGAGAACAAACCTGCAGATATTGACGATACCCAAATTTGAACATCATCACTTTGAGTGGAATATATAAAACCTACTTTCATAGTTTATTATGATAGTGAAGCATGTTTGTGAAACAAGTATTTTAAATACTCAGACTTAGTGATTTTCTCGAAATGAATTTAATTCATGTATTGATATATTATTAAAAAGTGTATGGTTAATGGTTTTCCATATCGACTTTGAATAAAGCATGAAAGTATTTTAAAGACTAGAAAAGTGGATTCAAATGTGTTAATAAAATGAAAAGTATGATTTAAAGTGTGATTAAAAAGTATAAAAATGTGAGTATAAAAATTATTTTTAAAATCATTGGACAATACCCTTCCTCTCTAGCAATTGTACTATGATGAGATGAGAAGCGTTTAAGGCCCATCTGAACACATATAGAGGCTTTAGGACGTGTGTTTTGGCACTTTTGCCATTTAGAGACATATGCATAGAGTATGACGATAATAAGGATACAAATACAGAGATATAAGGCTTTTCGAGCCCTGTCTATGTACACACACAGAGGCTTCGAGCCATTTACTTGGGTGCATTTTGTCCTTTGCGGACTAGATTAGGCATGCAAAGATATGATAACATATGAGATAACCCGTGGAGTTCGGATGCAATTGTACCCAAATAGTACATCATTGTATTGTCCATAGAGATCTGGGTATGAGATATGATGAGATATGAGATAGCTCCGGACATCACGGTACCTAGAGAGTGCTTTATTGCACCATCTATGGAGGTCCGAGTATGATGAGATATATTCCCTTGAATATTTGTTTAGTGATAATTTTAGTATTCAATATTGATATTATAAGTGTTATGATTTCCTTGATTTTATGCAGCATTATATATTATTGTTACATCAGTACATGATTTAAATTAGATAAGTTTATTTAGGTTCTTATTATATTTTGCTGAATTGTTTAGGGAAAAGATTAACTTATTTTTAAGTAAGATTATTTTAAAAACTACCTTCCACTCACAGGGCCATTGAGTTTTATACTCACCTCGTTTTAATATATCCACCTCTTACAAGAACTTTGCAGGCACAACAGTCGATCCATCAACGATAGTTATTTAGAAATTATGGTCATATGATAGTGGTAGGAGTCATAAAATGTTTTTGTTGGGATATCTTGGATTGTATAATTTTATTATATTTTGTGACTAAGGATAATCTATTGTATTTTGACATTAGATGTTTGGATGATATTTGATATTTTGATTAAGAAAGTTGGTTGTGGATGTTGGTTGAATATTGAATCCTTTTGGGACTGCTTGTTTAATAAATTTACAAGTTGGGAATATTACATTTATAGAGAAGATGTTGGGATTATGTGCTCTTTTAAAGGCATATTAATTTTCTGATTAATAAAATATTTGAGATATTTTCAATTGTATAAATATATTGAATAAGGTCTGTTTAATCATATTATATGTATTTATGTGATCATCATATGAATTCACAAAAGACATAAATTTAAGTTATCTTATGATTAAAGAAATTAAGTTCGCAGTTCATAAAATAGAGTTGGGCGCTTTATTTATGTTTAGATTGTAGTAAATTCATTGAATGATTTATCTTAATTATGGATGAATTTACTGATGTAGTTTGACTACATTGAGCTGGATCATATATGATATTTAATTAATCTTGAAATGACTGTCAGACTTATTAAATCTCATAATCATTGATTTTATTGTAATCTTAATCTTGGGTTAGTTATAATTTCATGATTGTAATTGTTATTCCATTTGAGGTACCAATGAGCACGACACACATTTGTAGTCAAGATTACCCAGTATCTTAGTGGGAGCAATTATGAGTAATGGAGTGATTGATTAACAATATAGAATTTGTACAACACATCTCTTGATGGGTTTTCGACACTTGGTCATAGAATTCTCTGGCCAGAGTGTATCAACATATTTAGTATGTTAAAAACGATCATTGGAGAAAACCAATAAGTATCAAGGGACAATATGTAAATAAATTGATTGGACAGTTGAGATATCAATTTAATTAATGATGTGGTATAAAGGATTATGCAGTAAAGAAATCAATATGGCACGTGTCAAATTATTATTCGAGAACACTATCCTAGATAACATACAATTATGGAGGTCAATTTCAATCTTTTAGTAGAGTATCAACATATTCAGTATGTTAAAAACGATCATTGGAGAAAACCAATAAGTATCAAGGAACAAGATGTAAATAAATTGATTGGACAGTTGAGATATCAATTTAATTAATTATGTGGTACAAAGGATTATGCAGTAAAGAAATCAATGTGGCACGGGTCAAATTATTATTCGAGAACACTATCCTAGATAACATACAATTATGGAGGTCAATTTCAATCTTTTAGTAGAGTATATTTGGAATTAAATAATTGGGCTAGTTTAATTACATGCCTAATTATTATAGTCAGTATTATATGTACCCATATGATCCCCAGGTTAGCTCATTTAATTGACTACGCCGCTACTGAATTAATAAGTAAGATAACTAGCAATTTGGGTTAAGAACTTAAATATATTATTTAGTGGGAGACTCCATATAATATGTTTGTGTCTAAAGGAACTTATGTTATTTTACAAGGTGGGCCCCTATGACAAAAAGAAGTAAGGTTACTTTTGGTTTTATCATTTTTTTAATTTAAATCAAATTTGATTTAATAGATTTAAAAAAATGAAAATACAGAGCCTAAGGTTTCCAATAAATTGAGATATAAAATAGTTTATTTTCTTCCAAAAGAGGTATAGCCACATTATACAGATCAAGAAAAAAAAAATTTCTCTCTAAGTTTGAGAGAAATATTTTCTCTTACCAGTTGCTTTTAGTAGTGATAAAGGCGCCCACATGTCAAGTGCAGATCAAACCTGAGTCATAACCTAGAAGATTATTTGGTGACGAATGATGATCTAACCAGCATAGTGGTGATGGATCATGATCTAACTAATGTGGTGGTGACGGATCGTGATCTAACAGGCGTCGTGATGACGGATCGTGATCTGAGAAGTCTAAATTAATTTCAATTGTTCATCTTCTTGGATTGTCAAGGTATGATTTTCTAGATTACGAAATTTTATATATTGTATGAGATCGATCCTAAAAGTTTTTATAAAAATTTAAAAAATTAATTTTTCTCCAACAGAAGAGTCTGTAGAATTTTTGATGGAATTCTTATTAATAAATTTAATATCAGTATAGTCAATCATGTCTAGATAAACTCACCTTGGGGGTTTCGAGGGAGGGAGGGTCGCCATAATCAATTTATTTTCTATTATCAATCATTTTCAGTTAACATAATAAAAGAAATTACAGGACATCACTCGTTAGCAAGGCTTTCTACACAAGCTCTTTATAATATATGCCAGCAAACTTTCATTTTAGATCAATCACTCAGAAATTTCTTGACTATGGGATGAAAGACAGGGCCATGTGATAATTCAAGTGCTAATGTTTGTTGGCCAGCCCTACTCAATAGATACAGTCGTTCTTCTGCTTCCAACATAATGAGTGTCTTCCAATTCAATTCCCTCAAATGGGCATGAGCTGCATGACCTAATATCAATCAAAATATGTTCACTATCAATTCCTCCTAAGGTCAAGGTCTTCAACATAATATATATAGATAGATAAAAAAGATAGATATGTAGCGGGTGATTGAAATATTTCCTTGGTGTTGAGAATAACCTTAAATGCAGATCAAATATTGTTTCAAGTCTATACAACAGTAGATCTAATACCCAAAATTAAAACTACTCCGTGGTTGAATTGTGGGCACATCCTCAGTCCTCACCATATTTTCAAGGTTGAGGGTTCAAGCTTTCCTATGTGTTGTGGAGTATTTTTTTTTTTTTTTAAGAATTAGGCATGGATTTCAACTATGGATTTATGAGTTCAACTATGGATTTATTTATTTTATTATTTGCAGTAGTTGTAGTGACTACATGATAATACGAAAAGAAATGTAATACCTGAAGTCGTGGAAAAAAAAAATGCATTGGAAGAAAATATAGGAAGATTTGTTATTATTTTTTCAAGAAGATTAAGGAGTGAATTTGCCAATCAATCCAAGAAAGAGCTTGTTGAAACTTGAAAGTTCACTACCCAAAAAAAAAAAAGGAATTGAAAGGTAAATAAAATATTTTCATAACCAAAAAAAGTTGAAAGATAAATTAAAAATTTTGAAATGTAGGATGGCTGTGTATGATGAGTAAGATATTTATTGGAAGTCATAACTTATGGTAAATGTGTCGATTTTGAGAGTACAATATATTCGAAGTTCGCTACATGACAAACCAAGCCCAAAATACATATGCCATTCTACCCCACAGTCAATCTAAAAATTTCATTTTTCCTTCGTCATTTTTTAATTTTAAGTTATTTTATTATTTTCCCTATTGCTTTAAAGATGTTTTTATTTTTTTCCTAAACACTGGATTTGAGTGCCGTAGTTTTTCTTATTTAGTTCAGGAGAATTTGGATATAAAATGATATTTTAAATTGATCTATTTTTTGTAAAATCACAATATTGAGGGTCAATATAAAAGGATCATGAAACTCTGGGCTTTTTTCATTCCGCATCGTGATCTTGCACTTTTTATTGTTAATGTCGTAGGCTCATACCATTAGGAACGGATATTTCCTACACTTCCATAATTTAAATTTATGATACATCAGGTTCAGGTGCTAGATTCAAGCTTTTATAGGTGAGTAAATTAATATAAGAAAAAAATTGAATACTTATCATTCTTTTATCCAATGATTCAGGTTTAGTAAATAGGTTCAGGAAATTTTGGCAATTTGTCTCAATCAAACATGCACATAGAAATAGAAATATTTGAGCAAAATTTGCGGACAGGTAAAACAAAAAACACCCAAATTGCAAATCCGATTGGCAGAGATCAATTTAAAGGCCTACATCCGATGCGAAAAACACAAGAGCCAAAAATAGTTATTACAAATTTACAATAGCCATCCATTTGCCCCGATAATCGGAATAATGAAGCGTATATAAGAGCAGGAAAGGAGTGGGAATTAACAAGAGATATTGAATCTCTCTAACTTGATAATAAATTTAATTTGATTGGATCGACATTGATTGACGTTGAAATCATGGGGAAGAACATGCTTGTTTCGATGTTGATCATGTCAATGCTATTGAATGTAGCCGTTGGAATCCTCGATCCACTCAAAAATGTTGCAAACCGTATGTAATAATTAATTAACTGTCCTTAGTTAGAGTACTTATTGTGTTTTGAGCTCATATATTCAATTAAATTTTATATATGCAAGAGTACTAATTTTACAGTTTTTTTCAAATTGTGTT
The DNA here is from genome assembly GCA_030449925.1 of Citropsis articulata. NCBI lineage: Eukaryota > Viridiplantae > Streptophyta > Magnoliopsida > Sapindales > Rutaceae > Citropsis > Citropsis articulata. The sequence goes on along the minus strand of JASUUH010000137.1, from coordinate 3,772,270 downwards.
TTTTCAAATATTATTTCAGAGGCACAAAAGGGAGTACAAGACATTGCCAAGCAGGCTTTTGGCAGAAAGACATTGGAGGAGATTGGGGGAGCACAATTGCAAGCACCTGGCGATTGCGATGAAGGAAAACTCATTCATAACCCTCATGACGCTCTTGGTGTGACTGATAAAGGTAAAAATATTATAATTGGGGCAAACATTATATTTTTATTCAGCCTGCAAATTGGAGGGAAAGATGACTCTGGATTAATGTGTGTGAAATGCGAACTCAAATGCAACGAACGTTGTGTCTCTTTTTTTTTTTTAAGTGTATTAAGGTTCATGTGTCCTTACCAGAGACTGAATCTTACAGTGTTATGAAAAGCTTAAGTTTATTCATATTTCCAGGATTACAACTCGGTAAGGATAGGGGCGTTGAGTTTACTGACCAAAAGACAGCAGAGGAGAATGAAGGAGAGCAAGCTTGTGATCAAAGTCCAGGTCAAAATCTTGCGGGCAATATTCTAGATGAGGCTAAGAACATTCCTAAGCAGCGTGCTAACTAAAGAAGAGGAAGATTGGGGGTTAAGTGGGCCAACTGCGCAGAATGTATCTTAGTATTCATATATTTTAATAACGTGTTTCCTCCTTTGATTGATCTCCCTGTAATTGAGAGTGCTTGAGTGGCCACTGCGGCAGGCACACCGCCAAGTTTAAAAATAATTAATAATAAAATTTAAAAATGTCATATGCATGACAACATAAATAATTGGTCACACATCAATTGAGATAGATGTTATTTATAGAATTATTGTTTTGTTAAATATTTATGGATTGAGTATCTTTAAAAAAAAAATCACAGATCCGGTATTGAATATACAAATTATTTTCCATGCTTGTTCTGTATGCCTTGTCGTTACAACAAATGGTTAATTGGTTTTGGGTGTAACAATTTTGGGTTGAACAAGTCAAAATTGCTACACTCATGATATATGAGTTGTCGTTAAAACAAATGATAATCAATCAAAATTATAGAGGATTACTCAACGCAATGAAGATTGCAGATGTTGCTATGAAACACAAAAATGTTGCAAAGTGATAAATGACTTGTCGTTACAACAGAAAATAATCAATCAAAATTAGAGAGGATTACTTAAACACAATGAAGACCGTAACAACGCATAAAAGTTTTTGGGTAACAAGCGTTTTTAGTTTCTCTAACATTTGTTAGTATTTCGGTTAGAGGGTAAATCTTTCAGAAATCTTCATTGAACGACGAAGACAAATTCCTTTAGAAAGCTAATAGAATTGACAATTTTCTAGTTGTAATTAGTTGTAATTACCTAAATGATTTCCTGATAATTCTTGATAAGCTTTCATTAAAATTTGTGTATGATGGAGTATTTTTCAGTTATTATACTGTAAAATAGTTCTCATTTTCATATCTTTAGTATTGTCATATTTTGTATTTATAGAGACAAATTTTTTCCACCACCATTTAGATCACTTTTTTTGTAGTTAATAATAAATGGAAAATTATTTGATTCAATTAGAAAGTAAAATCCGTAAGTTTAAAACTACTTGGGCTTAGCCCAAGTGGCTAGAGCCACTCCCTCACAAGTGTGAGGTGGTTCAGCATGAGCAACGTTGTAGGGTTTAATTTATATTTCATTCCTTGGAGCTTCAGAGCTTGAGTGAAGGCAGTCTTTCTCCCAATATGGGAGTTTGACGTCCCTCGAATATTTGAGAGGGTTTAAAAAATCTGAGCGATACCATATCAGAATTGATGTAAAACGGGTCTCAGTAATTGTAAATATTAGTTGTAAATCTCATATAATATGAGTTGTAGTCTGAGCAGTCTCATGTAATTCAAAAAAAAAAAATTCCGTAAGTTTAAGGAAAATCAATGTAACACATGCACTTATTATTCAAAATTAAGGGAATTATTTTATTTCTCCCCTTCGCTTTACTTTTTTTTAAGGTCATTAGACTTATTACAAATTGTTACGGGTAAATTTGATGCGACTTTATTTGTGACGTGAATAGATGGATATGGATCATAAAATTTGACAGGTTTAATAAATGGATCATGTTTAAAATAATTTAAATTTTTTGTAATATGAAATCCAGATAGCCTGAACGCGATCTAATGGCAACGTAGTCAGATTTTATTTCAACACTTTGGCCCAATATTAGCTTAATTTGTATCAAGCTTTGAAAAAAAAAAGAAAAGAGAGAACTAGTTCTATAAATTGAAAGAAAGCAAGAGAAAGAGAAAGAGAAAGGGAGAGAGCTGCTGACGAATTGGGTCAACCAGACCCATAAAACTAACCCAAAAGGATCTTGCAATTCTAGCCGCCTCATTGCCTGAGCAAAGTACCAAACAAAAGCTTCTGAGCTAGCCATCACTTTCTTGCCGTCATCATTCCTAAACACCCACCAACAACCGCTGATGGAAGCTTGAAAACTTGCGCCTTTTTCACCTTGATTCGTCATCATTCATGTTGGATTTTGGCATCTTCACCTCATCCTCCACCGTTTCTAACCAGCCATCGCCACCAGAGATCATTGCTTGCTGTCAATTATCCACTTAGAGATTCGCAACTATCGAGCTAGACTCTGGCACTGTCACCGTGCATGGGAGCTCACTGCCAGTACCATTAAATTCAGCTAGGCAAGAAATGTCTAACCCGAGCCTCTCAATTGCAATCGCTTGATTTTCGGTCACTGTCAAGAACATTTAAGTAATTCATACTCTGAGGGTAATCTTGTAAATTCTGATCTTGTAGATATTTTAGTAATTTGAATTGAGGGTAGATTGGTAATTTAGGATTCTGATGGTATTTCGATAATTAATGATTTGAAGGGATTTTAATAATTTATGGATGTAGGATATTTTAGTAATTTTATCAATATGGGAATGATTTATTATGGGTAAATGTTGTTTTGAGCTTTTCAGTTATATTTCGTATTTATGGAAAGTAATTACGTCATTTTCCTAATTTAGAAGAAACAACAAAGGAGAACATACTTGCGGATGTTCGCGATACCCAAATTTGAGCATCATCACTTTAAGTGGAATATATAAAACCTACTTTCATAGTTTGTTATGATAGTAAAGCATGTTTGTGAAACAAGTATTTTAAATACTCAGACTTAATGATTTTCTCGAAATGAATTTAGTTCACATATTGATATATTATTAAAAAGTGCATGATTAATGGATTTCCATATCGACTTTGAATAAAGCATGAAAGTATTTTAAAGACAAGAAAAATGGATTCAAATGTTTTAATGAAAAGAAAAGTATAATTTAAAGTGTGATTAAAAAGTATAAAAATATGAGTATAAAAATTATTTTTAAAATCATTGGACAATACCCTTCCTCTCTAGCAATAGTACTATGATGAGATGAGAAGCGTTTAGGGTCTATCCGAACACACATAGAGACTTTAGGCCGTGTGTTTTGACACTTTTGCCTTTTAGCGGCATATGCATGCAGTATGACGATAATAAGGATACAGATATAGAGATATAAGGCTTTTCGGGCCCCATCTATGTACACACAGAGGCTTTAGGCCATTTACTTGGGTGCATTTTGTCCTTTGTGGACTAGATTATGCATGCAAAGATATGATAACATATGAGATAACCTGTGGAGTTCGGATGCAATTGTACCCAAATAGTACATCATTGTGTTGTCCATGGAGATCTGGGTATGAGATATGATGAGATATGAGATAGCTCTGGACATCACGGTACTTAGAGAATGCTTTATTGCACCATCCATAGAGGTCCGAGTATAATGAGATTGTTGCCTTGGATATTTGTTTAGTGATAATTTTGGTATTCAATATTGATATTATAGGTGTTATGATTTCCTTGATTTTATGCAGCATTATGTATTGTTGTTACATTAGTACATGATTTAAATTAAACAAGTTCATTTAGGTTCTTATTATATTTTGATGAAATTATGTAGCAAAAAGACTAACTTATTTTTAAGTAAGATTATTTTTAAAACTACCTTCCACTCACTGAGCCATTGCATTTTATACTCATCTCGTTTTATTATATCCCTCCTCTCCCATAAGAGATTTGCAGGTACAACAGTCGACCCATCAACGATAGTTATTTTGAAATTATGGTCCCGTGATGGTGCTACGAGTCATAGATGTTTTTGTTAGGACATCTTGGATTTTATAATTTTGTTATATTTTGTGACTAAGGATAATCTATTGTATTAGATGTTTGAATGATATTTGATATTTTGATTGAGAAAGTTGGTTGCGGATGTTGGTTGAATATTGAATTCTTTTGGGAGTGCTTGTTTTATAAATTTGCAGGTTTGGAATATTACATTTATAGAGAAGAGTCTGCAGAATTTTTGGTGGAATTCTCATTAATAAATTTAATATCAGTATAGTCAATCATATCTAGATAAACTAACCATGGGGGGTTTCGAGGCAGGGAGGGTCGTTTTAATCAATTAATTTTCTATTATCAATTATTTTGAGTTAACGGAATAAAAGAAATTACAGGACATCACTCATTAGCAAGGCTTTCTACACAAGCTCTTTATAATATATGCGACCAAACTTTCATTTTAGATCAATCACTTAGAAATTTCTTGATTATGAGATGAAAGATAGGGGCATGTGATAATTCAAGTGCTAATGTTTGTTGGCCAGCCCTACTCAATAGATACAGTCGTTCTTCTGCTTCCAACATAATGAGAGTCTTCTAATTCAATTCCTTTAAATGGGCATGAGCTGCATGACCTAATATCAATCAAAATATGTTGACGGAGGTTGTCGAAGCTCCTCAAAAACAAATACTGATTCACCTAAATAAAATTGTAGAAATTGTGAGACCAGGTCGAATCCCAAGAGAACTATGTATTTTAATCTCTCAAAGTCTAAAATAATTAATTTCCCAAAGAAAACTAGATTTGCAAGTTTCTGTCAATAAACGGATCACCGTTTAGTGTAAACGGCGAGCCGTTTACTCTTTGAAGGATTCTGGGAATTATCGGTTTAACCGATTGAGGAAAACGGAAGACCAATTACGATTTGCGAGCTTACTGACTTTAATCGGCGAACCGATAAGGGAAATCGGCAAACCGTTTGTCAGCTCTTTCCTTTCTGTTTTTATTCGGACAGCCGGTAAGGGAAAACGGAAGACCGTTTAGTGTTGTGATCTTTCTGGAATTTATCGGCTAACCGTTTAGGGAAAACGGTAAGCCGTTTGCAGGTGGTAACGATTCTGGAGCTTATTCGGCCAGCCGGTTAGGGAAACCGGTAAGCCGTTTTCTTCTTCTCTCGGTTCTGGAAATAAACGGTTAGCCGTTAGTGATTAACGGTTAACCGATTACTTGATTCAAGGGGTTTTTAACGAGATTTTGATAAAATAAAATAAAATAAAATGAAACAAAACAAAACTTAAATTTAAACAAGGAAAATCAATCTTACCAAACTTCCAATCCAAGGGTGTCAATTCCATCCAATTGTAATTTTTGATCATAGGCCAAAATATAAATTACTCAATCCAAGAACTTAGTCTACTTAATCGGAATCCCGCAGAAAGCAATTATTCTCCTAATGTAATAGACTCAAACAATCGCCTAAATCAATTCTTACCATTAATTCAACTGGGCATCATCGTTCCATATCGAATTAAATGATAGCATTAAGATTAATGAGAATGACTAAAACAAAATCAATTATTTCAGATTTCTCCAATTTAATTAATTTCGTATTTTTATTTCCCTAGAGCCTATCATGCAAGCTATGTAATTGTGGCCATCAATATACACACACATGAGCCAACTCCTTGCTACTCAATTCATTCATTCATGACAATTACGGATCACAAACTCATGACTAGCGATAGAAAAATAAATATTGCGTCAACTCAATCAATATAAATAATTCATAGACAATAAGAACAAGAAATAAAAATTACTTGGATGAAGAAATTCTTGTTAAGTCCAAAGCCTCACAAAATTACAACTGGAATTTGATTACCCCTGGATCGGAATTAAAAGCTTAGCCACTCATGGTGGCTAAACAAAACAAAAGGTTGTTGAAGAAGAAAAATTAATTGCAGCCGCTGGTTGCTTCCCACGCCCAAGCTTCTTCACGTTTTGTGCCTTGTGTGTTGGATCATTTTCTCACGTTGGCCCTTCTCTTCTTTTTATATTGCTAGCTTTCCTTTTCCTTTTTGATTTCCACTTCTTGCTCCCTTTCCTTTTTCTATTGCGATTTCTTTTCCTCTTTTGCTAGCTTTTCTAATCCTTCTTGGATTCTTCTTCCTCTTTGTGCTAGGAGACCAAATCCTTCTCCAATTTTGATTGCTAGAAACCGACTCCTTCTAGGAAAAGGTCAGCCCACGTTTGCAAAGCCCAAATTAAGTCCTTTTTATCCAAATTTCATCATAATATTCAGGATTCATCTCCTAAATTAATTCAAATATAATTTCCACGAATTAGCACAAAATAAATCAAGATATAAGGGATTTAAACTAAATATAATATGACTATTTATGACCTATCAAATTCCCCCACACCTAAACTATGCTTGTCCTCAAGCATATCTTAAATCATCATACCAATCCTCCCTTTTACTCATTCAATATCCAAGAATACCAATAAAGCTAAGCACACATCAATGAGTCGAATCATAGTGACAATCAAAAGAATAAGCATTCATAGGATAGAATTTGTGACAAAAACACAAGCATCTCATTGATTCATCAACATCAAATGCAGCAAGACTTAACACCCTCGCATGGTTTCGCTCAATGCTCTCAAAGTGTTTAGGGTGCGTGTTTTACTCTCAAAATCAAAGCATAGCATGTCATTACCATAAGCTTGCAAATGGATTAAATCTCCACCACTGCATATGAATGTGATGCAAAAATCAAAGGGACTTTACAAGGGTTGAAATGGGGCTTAGGTAAGGGTATGGTAGAAGGAAAAATGAAGGGTTTAACGATCAAGACAAAGAGTTAGTTACATGCATGATTTAGATAATAAACAAAATAAACAAACATACTTCCAAGATGATGAAATTTATCCCCACATTTAAGCACTTAAAACACTTGGAGAAACAATTTGATAATTCAATTGCTTTTGCAAATAATTCTCCAATCATCCAATTAAGAGAATAAATTTCTCTACATATTTTTTTTTCTTTTTTATTTTTTCTTTTTTTTTCGTTTTTTTTTTTTTTAAATCATGCAATTACTTCACTCTTGTCTTGATAGGGTAGAAAGAAAACAAGGATAATAACAAAAAGGCTTTGGGTTAAATAATGTGTTAGAAACAAAGAAAAGGGAAATATAGGCTCAAAGGGGCTAACTAAGGGAAAATAAAAGGTGGGTCTTTTAGAGTCTAAGAATTGGTTGAACCTAATTGCCCTTATCACACTTAAGCATCAATTCAAAAATGTGGTCTCAACATACATTCATAAGCAAGTTCTAGAATAAACACACTAAGCTTGATACACTCAACAAAGATAAAAGGAGCAAAATGTAATGAGTTGCTCTTAGGCTCAAAAGCTCACTAGAGTGTCTATTTTGCATCAAGTCTTGTGCACTTTTCAATCAACAAATGAACGTGACACCATCGAAAATTTTAAAGAGAATACTATTCATGCTTACCTCTTTCATGCATTAAAACTCAAAACAAAGATGTATCCCTAGCTTACAAGGTATTCAAAGATATTGAGAAGACTTAAAGCATAAAAATTTAAAAAAAATTTTAAGAACAATTTAAAAGCATGCCAAAATCCTCCCCCACACCTAAATAATACATTGTCCTCAATGTATCAACAAGTAAATGGCTCACAAAAAATAATAATGATGAAAAGTAAATGAGAAGGGAAGAAGAAACTCCCCTGGATGTGAGCGGTGTGGACCCGAATGAGCATAGGGAGAGGGTTCCAAGGAAAGCTGAAAAGTGGCGTGAGCACGATTTATTGAGGTTAATCTCCAGTCCAAGAACATCTGGAGGCTTAAAATAAAATCAATGAAAGTAAAGAAAACCAAATATGATAAATAAATAAAAACTCAAAAGCAAGAAAATATTTGGGTTGCCTCCCAAAAAGCGCCTTTGTTTTATGTCTTTGGCTAGACACAATCGCAAAGCGAATAAATCATCCAATGCCTTTTAAATTAGATTGTGCATCTAATTCTAGCTCATTCCCAACACTTCCTTGGGCAAAAACATTCTGCACAATAGAATCAATTACATCAATCTGACAAAGAGAATGCATATCAGTAGGGTGTTTCACAGCATCAAATATGTTAAACTTAACAATCTCTCCATCAAACTCGACAGAGAGAGTACCCTCATCTACATCAATTTTCGTTTTGGCAGTTTTCATGAAAGGTCTTCCTAATAAAATTGAAGCGGATTTTGAAGAAGGATTACCTTCCATCTCTAAGATGTAGAAATCTACAGGAAATATAAGCTCATTAACTTTCACCAAAACATCTTCTACTATCCCAAGTGGGTGAATATAATAACGGTCAGCCAATTGAATAACTACACCAGTCGTTTGCAAGTCATTTAATTTTAAGTCTTGATAAACAGAAAAGGGCATGACATTAATTGAAGCGCCTAAATCTAACATAGCATGCTCAACTTTCTTTTCGCCAATCACACAAGGTAATGAAAACATACCTGGATCCTTGCATTTTTCTGGCATATTCTTTTGTAACATTGCTGACACATTCTTACTTACCTCAACTTTCCCTTTTGCTTTCATCTTCCTCTTCTTGGTGCCCAACTCTTTCAAGAACTTTGCGTATTTGGGAATTTGCTTGATCGCATCCAACAAGGGGATGTTAATTTGCACTCTCCTAAACGTGTCCAAAATCTCCTTTTCTTGTTCATCTTCTTTTGGTTTAGCTAACCTGCTAGGAAAAGGAGGTGTAGGTGTGTAAGATGAAAGAGATAAAAGAGGATCGAATTTTACCCCACGCTTTGTTTTAGATGGAACTTCTTCATATTCTTCTCCCTTGGCCATTTCAGCGTCTTTAGGTGGAGTTGATCCCGAGGGAATTTCTTTTCCGCTTCGCAGTGAAATTGCACTACAATTCTCTCTTGGGTTGATTTCTGGTTGTGAAGGTAATTTTCCAGAATTTTGAGCTTCCAACTTGCTAACGGATGTGGCTAATTGAGTGATTTGGTTGCCCAAATTCTGGATGCTTGTCCTTGTTTCCTGCTGAAGTTGAAGAGTATTGGTAGCAAGATTCTTAACAATATCTTCCAAAGACATACCTGAGTTGGGAGCTTGAGTCTGTGTAGGGATTGAGGGTGGTCTTGTGAAGTTTTGAGGAGGTGGTCTTTGTTGTCCTCCTTGGTTTCCATAGCTAAAGTTAGGATGATCCCTCCATCCAGGATTGTAATGATTTGAGTAGGGATCATACTTCCTTTGAGCGTGACCTGGAAATCCACCTATGGCATTGGCTTCTTGAGTGGAGTCTTGTTGCAATGTGGGGCACATATCCGTAGGATGCCCATGAAGCGAGCATATCCCACACGCTTTCACCGTTTGCAGTTGCCCTACAGCCATTTGACGAACCAAAGCAGTTAAATCAGAAATTTGATTTTTAAGGTCACTTACCTCGTTAACGTGCTTGATAGATCCTCCACTCGCTCTTGTACCAAATTGTTGAGAAGTTTCAGCCATGTTTGAAATCAATTGTTTGGCTGCTTCCGGCGTCTTGTTTACTAAAGCTCCACCACTTGCTGCATCAATCATACTCCTATCCATTGGTAATAATCCCTCATAGAAATATTGGATAAGGAGTTGATCTGAAATTTGATGGTGGGGAAAACTGGCGCATAATCTTTTGAATCGTTCCCAGTACTCGTACAGCGTCTCCCCAGTGATTTGTGTGATACCATAAATTTCCTTCCTAATACTAGCAGCTCGTGAGGCAGGAAAGAATTTCTCCAGAAATAGCCTCTTCATCTCATTCCATGTGGTGATAGAACCGGAAGGTAGATAATAGAGCCAATCTTTAGCTTGATCCTTCAAAGAGAATGGAAAGGCTCTAAGGTTGATTTGCTCCTCGGATACACCATGTGGCTTCATTCCAGAGCAAACAATGTGAAATTCTTTGAGGTGCTTATGAGGATCTTCACCTGCAAAACCACGAAAGGAAGGAAGTAAATGAATCAAACCAGATTTTAGTTCAAAATCATTAGCAATATTAGGAAAAGTAATGCATAGGGGTTGTTGATTCAAATCCGCAGTGCGGAGTTCTTTGAGAGTTAGGTGCATCTTTTCTTCAACGTCTGCAAAATGGATGTACCACCGTGGTTAAATCTATCTCCGCTTCTTCCTCAAGACGAGCGTTTCCCTCTCTAGTCTCTTTTCTCAATTGTGCTGTCCTCTCGATTTACGGATTATCGCAAATTAGAGTCCCGAGAAGAACGGGTCATAAACTAAATCAAATAAATAATTGAAACAATGAGAAACTAAAATTAGTTCCCCGGCAACGGCGCCAATTTTGACGGAGGTTGTCGAAGCTCCTCAAAAACAAATACTGATTCACCTAAATAAAATTGTAGAAATGGTGAGACCAGGTCGAATCCCAAGAGAACTATGTATTTTAATCTCTCAAAGTCTAAAATAATTAATTTCCCAAAGAAAACTAGATTTGCAAGTTTCTGTCAATAAACGGATCACCGTTTAGTGTAAACGGCGAGCCGTTTACTCTTTGAAGGATTCTGGGAATTATCGGTTTAACCGATTGAGGAAAACGGAAGACCAATTACGATTTGCGAGCTTACTGACTTTAATCGGCGAACCGATAAGGGAAATCGGCAAACCGTTTCGACTCTTTCCTTTCTGTTTTATTCGGACAGCCGGTAAGGGAAAAGCGGAAGACCGTTTAGTGTTGTGATCTTTCGAATTTATCGGCTAACCGTTTAGGGAAAAGCGGTAAGCCGTTTGCAGTGGTAACGATTAGAGCTTATTCAGCCGGTTAGGGAAACCGGTAAGCCGTTTTCTTCTTCTCTCGGTTCTGGAAATAAACGGTTAGCCGTTAGTGATTAACGGTTAACCGATTACTTGATTCAAGGGGTTTTTAACGAGATTTTGATAAAATAAAATAAAATAAAATGAAACAAAACAAAACTTAAATTTAAACAAGGAAAATCAATCTTACCAAACTTCCAATCCAAGGGTGTCAATTCCATCCAATTGTAATTTTTGATCATAGGCCAAAATATAAATTACTCAATCCAAGAACTTAGTCTACTTAATCGGAATCCCGCAGAAAGCAATTATTCTCCTAATGTAATAGACTCAAACAATCGCCTAAATCAATTCTTACCATTAATTCAACTGGGCATCATCGTTCCATATCGAATTAAATGATAGCATTAAGATTAATGAGAATGACTAAAACAAAATCAATTATTTCAGATTTCTCCAATTTAATTAATTTCGTATTTTTATTTCCCTAGAGCCTATCATGCAAGCTATGTAATTGTGGCCATCAATATACACACACATGAGCCAACTCCTTGCTACTCAATTCATTCATTCATGACAATTACGGATCACAAACTCATGACTAGCGATAGAAAAATAAATATTGAATTAAGGCGTCAACTCAATCAATATAAATAATTCATAGACAATAAGAACAAGAAATAAAAATTACTTGGATGAAGAAATTCTTGTTAAGTCCAAAGCCTCACAAAATTACAACTGGAATTTGATTACCCCTGGATCGGAATTAAAAGCTTAGCCACTCATGGTGGCTAAACAAAACAAAAGGTTGTTGAAGAAGAAAAATTAATTGCAGCCGCTGGTTGCTTCCCACGCCCAAGCTTCTTCACGTTTTGTGCCTTGTGTGTTGGATGATTTTCTCACGTTGGCCCTTCTCTTCTTTTTATATTGCTAGCTTTCCTTTTCCTTTTTGATTTCCACTTCTTGCTCCCTTTCCTTTTTCTATTGCGATTTCTTTTCCTCTTTTGCTAGCTTTTCTAATCCTTCTTGGATTCTTCTTCCTCTTTGTGCTAGGAGACCAAATCCTTCTCCAATTTTGATTGCTAGAAACCGACTCCTTCTAGGAAAAGGTCAGCCCACGTTTGCAAAGCCCAAATTAAGTCCTTTTTATCCAAATTTCATCATAATATTCAGGATTCATCTCCTAAATTAATTCAAATATAATTTCCACGAATTAGCACAAAATAAATCAAGATATAAGGGATTTAAACTAAATATAATATGACTATTTATGACCTATCATATGTTCACTATTAATTCATCCTATGGTGAAGGTCTTCAACGTGGAATATATAAATAGATAAATGCATAGATATGTAGTGGGTGATTGAAATATTCCTTGGTGTTGAGAATAACCTTAAATGCAGATCAAATATTGTTTCAAGTCTATACAGCAGCAGCTGTAATACCCAAAATTTAAACCACTCCGTGGTTGAGTTATAGGCACTTCCTCAGTCCTCACCATATTTTAAAGGTTGAGGGTTCATGCATTCCTATGTGTTGTGGAGTATCTTTTTTTTTTTTTTTTTTTCAAGAATTGGGCATGGATTTCAACTATGGATTCATGGGTTCAACTATGGGTTTATTTATTTTATTTTTTGCAATAGTTGTAGTGACTACATGATAATACCAAAAGAAATATATACCTGAAGTCGGGAAAAAAAAGGCATTGGAAGAAAATATAGGAAGACAGAAAAAAAAAAAAAAAGAATTGAAAGGTAAATAAAATATTTTCATTACCAAAAAGAAAAATTGAAAGGTAAATTAAATATTTTGAAATGTAGGATGGTTGTATATGATGAGCAGGGTATTTACTGGAGGTCATAACTTGTGGTACATGTGTCGATTTTGAGAGTACAATGTATTCAAAGTTTGCTACAAGACAAACCAAACCCAAAATACATATGCCATTCTACTCTACAGTCAATCTAAAAATTTCATTTTTTTCTTTATTATTTTTTAATTTTAAGTTATTTTATTATTTTCCCTATTGCTTTAAAGATTTTTATATTTTTTTCCAAAATATTTGATTTGAGTGCCATAGTTTTTCTTATTTAGTTTAAGAAAATTTGGATATAAAATTTAAATTGATCTGTTTTGGTAAATTCACAATATTGAGTGTCAATATAAAAGGATCATGAAACTCTAGGCTTTTTTCATTTCGCATCGTGATCTTGGCCTTATTATTGTTAGTGTCATAGGCTAATACCGTTAGCAACGGATATTTCCTACACTTCCATAATTTAAATTTATGATACATCAGATTCAGGTGCTAGATTCAAGCTTTTATAGGTGAGTAAATTAATAGAAGAAAAAAATTTAGAGTAAATTAATAGAAGAAAAAAATTGATTATTTATCATTCTTTTTTCCAATGATTCAGGTTTAGTAAATACGTTTAGGAAATTTTGACAATTTGTCTCAATCAAACGACAATTTGTCTCAATCAAACAGGTGCATAGAAATAGAAATATTTGAACAAAATTTGCGGATAGGTATAATTAAAAAAACCCAAATTTGCAAATCCAATTGGCAGAGATCATTTTAAAGGCATACATACGATGCGGACAACACAAGTGCCAAAATAGTTATTACAAATTTACAATAGCCATCCATTTGCCCCGATAATCGGAATAACGAAGCGTACATAAGAGCAGGAAAGGAGTGGGAATTAACAAGAGATATTCTCTCTAACTTGATAATAAATTTAATTTGATTGGATTGACATTGATTGACATTGAAATCATGGGGAAGAACATGATTGTTTCGATGTTGATCATGTCAATGCTATTGAATGTAGCCGTTGGAATCCTCGATCCACTTAAAAATGTTGCAAACCGTATGTAATAATTAATCAGCTGTCCTTAGTTAGAGATTTTGATCGGCGTCGATATTGTAGCTTCCATGACAAAGACTAAATTGTTTGGTAAACACTAACTACTATGTCTTGGAAGCTATGTTAATGTGATTTTTCACTTATATCATGAAAAATATTTTATATCTTTAATAATTTTATTAAAATTATTATTTAAAATTTATATTTACTATGTATTACTAGCTTTTGTTTCATAATTATAGTTTTTTTTCCACAGCAACTGTAGCTTATAAGCTCCAACACCTCAATCCCAAACACACCCTTATTGTGTTTTGAGCTCATGTATTCAATTAAATTTTATATATGCAAGAGTACTAATTTTACAGTTTTTTTAAAATTGTTTTTTTCAAATATTATTTCAGAGGCACAAAAGGGAGTACAAGACATTGCCAAGTAGGCTTTTGGCAGAAAGACATTAGAGGAGCTTGGGGGAGCACAGTTGCAAGCACCTGGCGATTGCGATGAAGGAAAACTCATTCATAACCCTCATGACGCTCTTGGTGTGACTGATAAAGGTAAAAATATTATAATTGAGGCAAACATTATATTTAATTAGCATGTAAATTGGAGACAAAGATGACTCTGTGAAATGAGAACTCAAATACAACGAACGTTGTGTCTCTTTTTTTCTTTTTCTGTTTTCTTTTTTTTTAAGTGTATTAAGGTTCATGTGTCCTTATGAGAGACTAAATTTTACAATGTTCTGAAAAGCTTAAGTTTGTTCATATTTCCAGGATTACAACTCGGTAAGGATAGAGGCATCGAGTTTACTGACCAAAAGACAACAGAGGAGAATGGAGGAGAGCAAGCTTGTGATCAAGGGCCAGGTCAAAATCTTGAGGGCAATATTCTAGATGGGGCTAAGAACATTCCTAAGCAGCCTGCTAACTAAAGAAGAGGAAGATTGGGGGTTAAGTGGGCCAACTGCACAGAGTGTATCTTAGTTTTTGTATATTTTAATAACGTGCTTCCCCCATTGATTAATCTCCCTGTAATTGAGAGTGCTTGAGTGGCCGCTGCGGCAGGCACACTGCCAAGTGTAAAAATAATTAATAATAAAATTTAAAAATGTCATATGCATGACAGCATAAATAATTGGTCACACGTCAATTGAGATAAATGTTATATATAGAATTATTGTTTTGTTAAGTATTTAAGGATTGAGTATCCTTTAAAAAAAAAAAATCACGGATCCGGTATTTTATATACAAATTATTTTCCGTGCTTGTGCTTGTTCTGTATGCCTTGTCATTACCACAAATGGTTAATTGGTTTTGAGTGTAACAATTTTGGGTTGAACAAGTCAAAATTGTTCGAGTCGTGGCATATGAGCTGTCGTTACAACAAATGATAATCAATCAAAGTTATAGAGGATTACTCAACGCAATGAAGATTGCAGATGTTTCCATAACAACACATATATGCTTCTGGGTTATAAGCATTTTCAGTTTCTCTAATATATTTGTTTATTTAATTTATGTATTCCGGTTTCTCTAACATAATGATATCGAATTTTCAGAGTAAATGTTGGGATTATGTGCTCTTTTAAAGCATATTAATTTATTTTTTTATTAATATAACATTTGAGATATTTTCAATTGCATAAATATATTGAAAAAAGTCCGTTTAATCATATTATATGTATTTATGTGATCATTATATAAATTCATAGAAGACATAAATACAAGTTATCTTATTATTAAATAAATTAAGTCCGCAGTTGATAAATAGAGTTGGGCGCTCTATTTATTTTTAGACTGTAGTAAATTCATTGAATGTTTTGTCTTAATCATGTATGAATTTACTGATGTAGTTTGATTACATTGAGCTGGATCGCATATGAGATTTAATTAACATTGAAATGACTGTCAGACTTATTAAATCTCATAGGCATTGATTTTACTGTAATCTTAATCTTGAGTTAATTATGATTTCATAATTATAATTGTTATTCCATTTGAGTTACCAATGGGCACGACAAACACTTGTGGTCAAGATTACCATGTATTTTTGGGGGAGCAATTATGAGTATTAGAGTTATAGATTAACAATATATAATTTGAACGACACATCTCTTGATTAGTTTTCGGCACTTAATCATAGAATTCTCTGGCCAGAGTGTGTCAACATATTTAGTATATTGAAAATGATCATAGAGAAAACCAGTAAGTATCAAGGAACAAGATGTGATCAAATCGATTGGACAGCTGAGATATCTATTTAATTAACAATGTGGTATAAAGGATTGAGCAGTAAAGAAATCAATGTGGCTTGGGACGAATTACTATTCGAATATACAATTATGGAGGTCAATTCCAATCTTATAGTGGAGTAGAGTTGGAATTAAATGATTAGGCTTGTTTAATTACAGGTTTAATTGTTGTAGCCACTATTGTATATTCCCAAATGATCCCCGAGTTAGCTTATTTAATTGACTGCACCACTACTGGATTAATAAAAAAGATAACTAGCTATTTGGCTCAAAAACCTAAATATATCATTTAGTGAGAGACTCCATTTAATATGCTTTTGTATAAGGGGCCTTATATTATTTTACAAGGTGGGTCCTTATAGAAAAAACAAGTAACTTGACTTTTATTTTGGAGCCTAGGGTTTCACTAAAGGGAGATATAAAAAGGCTTATTTTCTCCCAAACAGGGAAAGAAACCACTTTATACATATCAGAGAAAAATGATTTTTCTCTCTAATTTTGAGAAAAAAAATTTTTCCTGCTAGTTGCTTATAGTGGTGATAAAGGCGCCCACACATCAAGTGCAGATCAATCCTGAGTCATAACTCGGAAGATCGTTTGGTAACGGATCGTGATCTAACCTGTGCGGTGGTAACGGATCGTGATCTAACCAGCGCGGTGGTGACGGATCGTGATCTAACGAGCGTGGTGGTGACGGATTGTGATCTGGGAGCCCAGAATAATTTCCATTGTTCATCTTCCGGATTATTAAAGTACGATTTGTAGATTACGAATTCTTATGTATTGTATGAGATCGATCCTAAAAGTTTTTTTAAAAACTGATTTTTCTCCAACAAATGTTGCAAAGATCGCACTGAATGATGAAGATAAAGTCCTTTTGAAAGCTCATAAAAACTCGTATAATTCCCTGGTTGTAATTACCTAAAAGATTTCATGTTAATTCTTGATAGTTCCATTAAAATCTGTGTATGACGGAGCATTTTCTAGTTATTGAAATGTTGATGCAGAAACTTGGCCGAGTTGTGTAGCGATCAGACAACCATGTCAACACTTAAATTTGTAGTTTTTGGAGAGAAGGTTCTGTGCTACTTCCTCACTTTTGAACAAGTTGTTGCTAGCTCTAGTACTTCCTCCAAGAACATCTGTGTTCACAAAAACTAGTCATGGGATGCTAGAGGTTTTACCAACATAAACCCTTCGATGCTCAAGTTAGCAATCTAGGTCTACTTGGAAAAAATTCTGCCATAGCTTTCGTAGCTTAATTACAACTGTTCCAAGTAAAAGAATTAATTTCAACAAAAAAGAAAGATAGCCGAGAGAAATTGTAAAATAGATAGAAAGAGAGAGAGTATATGGGAATTAAGTATCTAACCCTTTCCATCTCCATTCTTTGTAACTTTTATATCCGGAGGAAATTATTGGCCTCTTCTCCCCTAAAACTGCTACTGGGATGGTTACATAATTGTGGGTGAGTAGGTAGTGTAACTATTGGTGAGTGGGCTTTGTGCCTTAATTCCTTGGAGGAATTCTACGGGTTGACCTTTGACTAAGCCTTCGATTCAACTTGATCTTGGTCTCTCCTCATGTGTCCTCGAACCGACTTTATTCACGCGACCAAACCACATGCCTTATTGGTATCATTCTTGTCAAGAAGTCATTTTAGGCCGAGAGGAGCATTTCTGATTATGTATGCCTAATCATGATGATTTTCATCCAAAGCATCAGTCTTCTAATTTCTAGTGTTTAAAGTGAAGCGAATCAAAACTGAAAACTTAGTATATTTTATTGACCAGACTGTCTTTCTAGCTGCTCGAACTTTATAGCAAGATGTTGTGGGAGTATATTTTGCTTTCTTGACTAGTTGACACCTATTTTTCCGAGTGATCGTGTTGTCTTAAATGTGCATGACTTGGCACATGCTGGGCTAAGCGTTTGAAATTCAAATAGGCAGTTGCAGCTCGCTCAAGGCAAACGTTATTATATGTTTTGCTAGTTAAAAGCTTTTTTACTTCCCTAAAATCCCCAATTTTCCGCATTGTTTCATCTTTTTCCTACCTTTCCTTTGCTTTTTTCAATGATCGAGCTATTTCTTTTCATGAAGACTAAATTACAAAAGCTGCCTCATATCCAATTTTCCTTGCCTCAGGTACTATTTCTCGTACTTCATCATTGGGTACTTATTTTTGCTTGGCTTTATGGATTTTTGGTACTAGCTTTAAGTTTGCTTGAAAGATGTCGAAGGGTAATGAAAAAATAGCTAATGATGATGATGAATTAGAGTTTTTACCCATTTTGACCCAAGAATCCATTTAGAGGTTGTAGGTCACACCACTGTTGAAGACAATGCTAGAAGGATATCTCTTAAGGCTTCAACCTCGTCTAGAGAGAATGAGTCAGATAACACTGATACCGATGAGGCCTTTAGTATCGAGCAGACTTTGAGTGAGAGCCAAGAGAGAAATTCTAGTGGGCATGGTGGTGAAAAGTCTTCACTAAAAAAAGTTCGACCAAAGAAGAAAAGAAAATTGAGCAACAAAATTCTAACCGATAATTATCCCATTGACTATATGGGATGCAGCACAACCATGGATGATTTAAATAAACTTAGGAAAGTTTATATTCCTAATGATATAGACCTTAAGAGTTTTTGGTAGTAAAGACACACCTAGCTGTCCCCCGAGAGGATACGCTACCCAATTCTTAGAATGTTTAAACTAAAGATGAGAATCCCCTCCTACAACCTTATTTTGTTTGAGTGCTTGGAAGAATGAATTTAGCAATTGGATAGTTAAACTTTAATGGGATTGATGAAATAAAACACCTGTACCAGCTAAAGAATAGCCCAAAGGATGCAAGCTAGTATTATTTTATGTCAAGTACTAGGACGAGAAACCTTATAACTGATATTTATACTTCGGATGGAAGCTGGAAGAGTAAATTCATTTTTGCTAAGGGTAACTAAGGTTACATAGCGTCTACAGATGGTGGGAATACTCATGTTCTTTCCTGTTTCTCGACTCTAGATTACTTGCTAGCTTAAGACTTTTTTTTCTCTTTGGTTGATTAGCTGAATTATGTCATTCTAACTTGACCTCACCTTGCGCTATAGATTCTTGGAGTACGATCTGCAACATCAAGAGCGGGCTATTGGAGAAAGTTAAGGTTGCCATCGCCAACTCTTGCTTGTCTAGAGATCTATTTTCTACCTCCAGCTTGGACAACTCACAACTAGTGTCAGAAGTCCACAATATAGAAGACCTTATGATCGAAGCCTTAAACAAGAAACGCCCTCATTCTAGTGGCACTAATAGGAGTTCGAGCAAAGATGCTCTTCAGGAGAAGCACCTTAGTCCCGCAAAAAAAGTTTCTCCTCTAAAGACTATCCCATCTCATCTACCTAAAGAAAGTGAAACAAGTGGGGATGTAAGCGATAAAGCTCCTGTCACCTGTAATCCTTCTATTGGCCAGAAATCTCAACTTCCAAGTAAGCGACCAGAGTATCTAGTCCCTTATATTAATGAGTTTAGTAAGTTGATAAAGAAAAAGGATCTCAAAGATTTTAAGAGCTGTACACTTGGGGATTTGGTAGGCACTTTTCAATTCGATGCATTCCAGCTTGGCACCCTGGCCACTTACTACAAGATAAAAAATGGTCACTATGATAGGAAAAATGAAGGATAACATTCAGCCTTTAAAGAAGAGAGTGAATGCTACTGAGGGGAAATCAGCCCAGCTTCATCTCAGGAACTTAAAGCTTGTGGAGCAAATGTCCCTATGTGAAGCTACGGTAGTCCAACTTGAGTAGGAGCTGATTAGTATTAAGAAAGAGCTTGCCACCCAAGGGCCTCTCATAATTCTCAATTAAAGTATCTTCAAGCAACCCATTGGGACCAGATCAAGCTTAGAAAAAGAGGTCAATGAAAATTACAATGAGGAGCTTAGACACACTTACTGATATTGTTGAGGGTGAATAACGACCAGGACAGCCACAAAAGATGCTACCCCCTCTACTTCGAATCTAGGAGCACGATACACCCAAAAGCAGAAGTCTCTCTTTACCACCAAGCACCAGAATCCCCTGCTCGCCATCGCCGAGGATCTCTGCTCGTCGTCACCAAGAATCAAAAGTTCCCGCTCGAACTGGTAGAACAGGATCTTTGCTCGCCCCTTCAAAGATTCCCCATGGGGATGCCGTCACGAGCAAGGCTCTCCTGCTCAGTCCCGGAAGGGGTCGTCGCGGGAGCAGAGGTAGCAGGTTCACTTAACACCGACCATCAGAACGTGCATCACTCGGCAAGATCCAAGCCATGAGGTCCGCTTATCACTCCCACCTTCCTGAACTCCAGGCACGAGCCTCTTAAACCGCCACCATCAACCGCTCAACCACCCATGACGCGTGTTGAGCGGAGAGTGGGAAACGTGGATAACGAAAACCGAATTTGCAGGAAGGCTATAAATGGCGCAATCAAAAGAGGTAAAGGGGTTGGACAAAAAAACACAAAAAGAGAGTAAGGGTTTTTTAAGAAGAAATTGAGAAGCTAAGAGAGGGATTGGTTTGTTTGAGTATTCATTGAATTGAGTGAAAGCCACGGGATTTGTGGCTAAGGATTTCTAAAACACCCGAAATACTGACTTGAGCGTCGGAGGGTTTACGCCGGGAAAATCACCCGGCGCACTCTGACTGGTACTTGTGCACGCAGGGTGTCGAAGAAGAAAGAAGTAGATTTTCCTGCTTGTGATAGTAGAGGAGATTAGCAAAAAGGGAACCAGAGGGTAACATCGAGCCGATCAGACGAGGAGAAATTCTAGTTGTTGACGAGCAGACAGAATCTCGCATCAATAGATATATCATGGTCATCCTCGAGAGACAACATCCAGACCTAAAAATGAACGAGCTGACTATTGGTGTTACAAAAAATATGAATAAACAGACGGCTAAAGAGGAAGTGGAAGAAAGAGGCCCCGCTTTAACTAAAGGGACCACCTCTCATTCTATTGCGGCTGTTGAGGCCATTACTCTTCCTGGTGCA
This sequence comes from Citropsis articulata, assembly GCA_030449925.1. Taxonomy (NCBI): domain Eukaryota; kingdom Viridiplantae; phylum Streptophyta; class Magnoliopsida; order Sapindales; family Rutaceae; genus Citropsis; species Citropsis articulata. The sequence continues at coordinate 3,751,143 of JASUUH010000137.1, read as the reverse complement.
ACTAGCGAGACCCTCACTCCTCCTCCAATTGGCGACGACTCATCAAGAGCAGACCCTCACTACAAAAAAGGTGATCTATTGTGATGGAAAAAATTGTCTCTATATATATAAAATTTGTCACTAAATAAATTTAGTGACAGACTATATGTCGTTGTTTATGTGTCGCATTTGCCACCGTCACTAAAACATATAGTGACAATTAGTAAATAGTCACAAGTATTTTATGTCACTAATACACATTTTATAGTGACAAATATAAGTTTATGATAAGTAAGGACAGAAGCAAAATTCTGTCACTAAAAGCATATTTTTAGACATATAAATCTGTCACTATTTTGATACTAGGGGCTATTAATGTGTCACTATGTTGATACTAGTGATTGTTAATGTGTCGTTATTTATATAATTAGGGATAATTAAATTAGTCATTGATAATCATTATCGACAATGAAATCTGCCACTATAGATTCAATTAGTGACAATCTATTCAGTTGTTACCAAATTAAATATGATGCTTGAATGAATTGTTATTAATATAATTAGTGACAATTAATTCAGCCGATATGATCTTAATAGTGATGTAAAATTTTGTCTTAATGAATATATTAGTGACATCAAATCAGTCATTATATATCTAAATTAGTAAATTTTGTAACAATTTATTCAGCAACCAACAATGTAAATAGTGACATTTTTTCAATGTCCAATTAAAAAGTGACATTTTTATTGTTACAAAAAACTAATGATCTATCTAATAAATTACTCACTAATTAATCTTAGAGACAATTAATTTGTTGCAACATTTATAGTTCATAAAGTAATTTAGCATAAATAATATAATTTGAGGAAACTAAATCATGAAAATTATTAATAAATGCATAGTTTAGAAACGAAAATAACCATTTTAAAATTGTATCTTATACTACTTCATAAAAAAATTTAATCAAATATTAATATCATTACCATCTGATAATGAGCTACTGAAATTTGTAAACAACTCTAATAATTGTCCATATTTTAAAAATCATAAGACATCAACTATCTAAAGTTTCAATTGCATTTGCCTCATTTTGTGCTCAAACATATTTCAAAACTTCTGCAAGAGTTGATTTCACTCCATTCATCTCTTCTTGCATATTCTTAAGTTCATCTTCTGCAGCTTGCCTACGACTTCGTTCTTCCTCTAACATTTTCAAACTCTCATTTCGAAAAGATTGTGTTCCAAAGACATCTACTCTGCGAATCCCATGACCATAAGTGAGAGTAGATTTTGTATGCTCACCTACAACCTGATTAAAGATTTGATCTTTTGATGCATTGGGTTGCTGGTTCAGAAGCTCATTCATTTGATTCTGAAGCAAAAAAGGAAAAAAAAAAGCAAAATAAATTATCATGAAATACACAACGAATCAAACAAATTAAAATTATAATAGATGTCTCGTGTAATAATCAAGCAAAAAGCACTGGAAATTGAATAACTATTATATAAAAGTCTTACTTACAATTGCCTCTCTCGAGTTCGAATCAACAGGCTGGCCATTTTTTCTTGTGTGAGTAACTGTAAACATAGTTATCATATCCGGTTCTTTTCCTTCTGGATCATTTGATTGCTGCAAATATACAAGTGCATTAATATTAATGTAGTTACAAACAAAATATGTAATAACAGGTAGGGTAAAATGATCAATTAACTAATTCATCTCGAATTCTAGCAAAGCTTTTTGTTCCAGCAGTGTGATTGGTCATTAGCTTTGAACGGTTAACTTTACTTGTTGCAGAACGTTGCTGTAATAAAAATGAAAAAGTTATCTTCCAGTATATTTTTGTGAACAAATATGAAACTAAACCAAAAAAAAAAAAAATAATATATGTTCTTACTTGTTCTTTCTCAGATTCCCAAAATTTGACTAGCCAATCCCATTGATTTTCGCCCACCTCATTTTTTAAACCATTTATGGTCTCTTGATCATTTCTTGACTCATAATACTTGGTCTTTAATGCAGATTTGCGATTTCGCCAACGATGAGCTAATTTTTCACTAACCCATCTACCCCCTACAACCCAGTTGAAAAAATATATATATAACAGTGAAATTCTTATGTTCATGTAAATGTATATTAAAGAAAAATCAAGTAATATTTCTTCAAATATGCAAACATGGTCTCTGGATTAGATGTCAGTTTCAGATTTTATAGAAAAAAACTTCTAGTAAGTAATTAATGGACTTCAATAATATAACAAAAGGAACCACTGAAGACTAGGAAAAAAAAAATCAGCATTTTGGTCCCTTTAAAAGACACTTTTTTACTCTAGTTTACAACTCCAAATATTGTCCTATTAGGCTTTAAAAAAATTATGGATTAGTTGTCCAAGAAGTAAGTAAGAAATTAAATTTGTTTTGCTGGACAAGAATATGTCCAATCACCAATCACTACTCTAATAGGCCAGATCAACCTTTACACATCTCCCAACTGATTTTTTTTTATCATTAAATCACATGAGAAAACAGAGAAGAGTTTGTGACAATTAGACAATGGTACACTACATCTCTTCAAAAGTTCTCCAACCACACTTCTAGAAATGATGATGCAATTAAGATAAGAACACCATGTGCTGCACTATCCGTTATATTACTTGTAGCGAGTACATGAGCCTATTTCTTCTAGTCAAAGCTTTCTATTCCCTTTTTGTATGAACACTAACTTCTTAACCATAAAACTTTATTATATGTTTTTAGCTTTTGACATTTCAAAAGTTAATTGGAATTCAATTTTGATTGTGTACTGGACTTGTATAATCTAATTTTCAAATCATCTTTTTGATGGTGTCTACTTTGCATGTTCTTAATGTAGAAAAGACACATGGTAAAGAAATTAATACTTGGTCGTTACAACATATAGTTCCAGAGAAGAAAAATGAAAATACCATAAAAGTCAAACTGAAACTGGAAAATATTGAATAAAATCACAATAATCTCAAAATGAAACTAAATAATATATAAGTTATGTTTTGCAGGATGTAACATGCTCAACCAAAGACCAACTATTTAGGATAATTTCACCTAATTTCAGTTTGTAAACTAGAACATCAAAATACTCCAATTCTAACTACTACCAAACAATCATGCTATATGAAACCAAGTAAAATTTACATTAACTGTTAACTAGGGATAAATAAACGACATGTCTACTCAACACTATTATAATGGTCTAAGAACACTAGGGTAATACTCTACAATACCATTGAAGATAACCCACCATGAGAAAAGGAAGAAGAAAAGAATAATTATCAAATGTAGGCACGATTAATTCACTAAAATTTGTTTTGTTTTATTATTATCTGAGAATTCACAGCAAAATAAGTACTCCTGAGATGGAAAGAATTTTGGATAGCTTATAAGAATTTCCAGAAGATATAAATTCAGCATAAAAAAGAAAAATAAAGTACAAATTTAAAGAAATCTAGTGTTTGAGACTAATGCGGCTTACCGATTGTAGAATATAAAAACAAGATCTTGCTGTCAATTGCAGAATATCTATCAAAATCAACACCCAACAACAAATTTTAGCAAGTAAAATAATAAACTTAGTGGACGATTAAAGAAAGAAAAAATAAAGGCAATAAACCATGACTTTTGCTGCTCTAAAACTAAGAGCAGAGCAAATTGAAGCTTTGGATTACGATGGAAGGGCAAAATAATTGCCGTAGGGTTTGTAATAGACAAAGTAAAATAAAGAGGTCAAATTCGATTGGGATAAGGAAAGAAAATAAGAGAAATCTATATTTGATTAGGTTTTTGTGAAAGGATCAGTGCCCCAATTAGGGAGGAGGAGTGTTTTGGGGAAAAAAACGCATGAATTGTGACATAATTAATTTAGATTATTGACAGGGACGATTATATTGTGTCTTAAAACAAATAAAATTAAGTCTTTTTAATTTATTGTGACAGAAATTATAGATATTGTCCCTAAAGGATTAAATATTATGGCGCCAAACAAATGCTCGAAAACTTTCCTTGAGTATTAGTGACAAGTGCTAACATTTGTCTCAATATACCATAAATAGGGACAATTATTTTAATCTGCCGCAAAGTATTTGTCCCTAAAAGTCATTTTTTTTGTAGTGCCTCCTGCAGACCCCCAATCTTTACAAATATAACAAGTTGTCTCTTTTTATTAACAAACCTTTTGTAAAACATTGTACTTCTTTTTTCTTTAATGTTATGGATGTTTTCTTGCCCTCAATTTTTATAAACGATAATCTGTTCATCTTATTGCAAAGAAACAAGGGTTGGTCAGTTTTGACTTTGACCTTGCCATAAGGAGTCTTCAAGACATAAAGTCTTATGTATTTTCTTGAAAAATATTTACAAAGGATTGCCTTCTCACCTTGGCATGGCAAATTCAAATTTTTTGTCTTTCCTCGAGGAGCCTTTGATGCTTGAAGTCTTATATGTGCCTTGGAAAATATTTATGTACTATTACCTGCTCGCCTTCGCTTGGTCAAGCAGGTTTTGGCAAATTTTACCTTTGCCTTGCCTCGAGAAGGCTGTGAGACTTCAAGCCTTTACTTGCTTGAAAGTATTTTCATAAATTACTATATGCTCCTAATTGCTTAGTCAAGTAAGTTCTGGCAAATTTGACTTTTATCTTACCTCGAGGAGGCTTTGAGACTTTGAACATTTACTTGCCTTAAAATATTTTCAGAAATTACTACCTCCTCACCATCACTTAGTCGAGCAGGTTTTGGCAAATTTGACTTTTATCTCATCTTAAGAAGGCTTTGAGACTTCAAGCTTTTACTTTCCTGTAGAAAAAGAGGGAATTAAATGAACGAACTTTGCTCATATTATTTATAACTTCAGGAATTGCAGAAAATAAATCCAACATAAATATTAAATAATTACAAAAAACAACTAGCTCATTACGGAGAACAGTTACTGAAAGCATGGGCGGATGTAGCTTGGGACTAGTGGGGGCTTGCGCCCCCACTAGCCAAAAAAAATTTTAAAATTAAAAAATAAAAATATTTTAATTTTCTAATTAGCCCCCCATCAAAATTTAGTAAAATAATCACTATAAATTATAACTCCTGTAAAATTTAAATTTTAACTTTTAAGAATTATAAAAATTTATATTTTAATTAAAAATAATGATAGTCCACCACTCAAAATATTTTTTATTTTAAAAAATAGGATTAATTCTTCCAATCGCTATAATAATAGTTGAGCGAATATTTTTAGTAATGAAACTCATGCAAAAATTATCTTTGGAATCGGATGGGATAAATAATAGTTTAGTTATTTATATAGGAAACAATAAATTTAATAATATTAATAATGAGTCTATTGCATAGCATTTTTAAAATATAAAAATGCGTAGAGAATAATTATAAATGTATTAGTAAATATTTTATATATTCAAATTTTAATTTTTCATATTGTATTATTATCTAATTTAACCCCCGGTAAATTATTTTTCTAGATCCGCCACTGACTGAAAGTACTTCTTCAAATGTTTAGTGTTCTAGGATCGTTTGACCTCAAAATCATCTGCATAGGCTAACTTATAGGCCCCTGCTGCTCATAAAACTCTATATGGCCCTTCCCAATTAGGCCAAATACTGCTTGGTTTGGGTCTTTGGTATTATGATTTTTACCCTTCTTAATATCCAGTCACTACTTTTTAATTGTCTTACTTGTGTATTCTGGTTATAATAGTGAGTAACTCTTTGTTAGTAAGTTGCTACCCTTCTCAACGCGACTTGCCATTTCTAAGTTAGTAAGTCCAAATTTAAACAAATCTGCTCGTCATTTTCTTCCTCACTAAAATACTCTAATCGGTGGGTAGTCAAACGATGCAAAGGCGAACGATGTCTCTTATTTGGCAGTCTTGTGAGTGGTTCTATATGCCTATAGCATGCCCGACAATTCATCGACCTATGCCCCTCTCTTTTCCCTAGTCGAGTCTTAAGAAGCTTCTTTGTAGTCTTCTTCTCTACCTCTACTTGCTCGTTGGATTTCGGGTAAGCTAGCGAGCAGAATTTCAACTTTACACCCAGGTTTTGACAAAACTTTCTGAAGTTTCGAACAGCCTACCATTGTTTGCTATCGAGGCATGGAGAATTCCATATCTGCACACGAGGTCCTTCTAAAAAGAATCAGTTGTCCTCTTTCTGTGATCTTGTCGAGAGTCTCAACTTCAACCCATTTTGTTAAATAATCAATAGCCACAAAAGCTTGAGCAGCTGCTCCTCGTCCTTTAGGTAATCGTTTGATCAGGTCGATCCCCCATTGTGCAAATAGCCATGGCAAGAACATAGTGGTAAGCTTCTCTAGTGGTTATGTTAGATAGCAGGCAAAATCCTGAAAGTTTCTACAATGTCCTGTCTTGTTTTACGCGTCCTGGTGCATCGTTGGCAAAAAATATCCCTGCCTTAAAGCCTAGAATGCTAAAGACCTCGCCTCTGAGTGATTACTACAGATTGCTTCATGAATCTCAGTCAGCACATATTCTGCTTCATCTTTGTCCAAGCATTAGAGGAAGGCAATATATACCCTCGCCTTTATAGTACCCCGTCCAACCATTGGAGGAAGGCAACAAATCCATGTTCTCTTTTTTCTTCTTTAACTAGCTCCACTGACTTTAGGTTTTTTATCTATCTTAACAGACAGCCCCAAAATATTGATGCAAAAACCTGGTCGAATTGCGTAATGACTATACAACCACGTCAAAACTTAAATTTATAGTTTTTAAAGAGACGGTTCTGTGATGCTTTTTCAATATGGAATAAGTTCTTGCGACCTCGAGTACTTCCTCTAAGAACACCCGCGTTCACAAAAACCAGTTAAGGGACGCCGAAGGTTTTTTCAATGTAAACCTTCCAATGCTCAAGTCAGTAATCTGGGTCTATTTAGAAAAGCTTGTGCCATAACTTTCATAGCTTAATTACAATTATTCCAAGTGAAAAGAATTAATTTTAGGAAAAAAAGAAAGATAGCCGAGAGAGATTGTAAAATAGATAAAAAGAGAGAAAATATATGAGAATTAAGTGTCAAAATTTCTAGCCCCTTCACCTCCATTCTTTGTAGCTTTTACATCCAGTTAGAGTTTCGGCCTCCCCTCTGTCGTAATCGCTACTGGGTCAGTTACATAATTGTAGGTGAGTGGATAGCATATCTATAGGTAAGTGAGCTTCATGTCTGAATTCTTTGGAGGAATCCTACGGGTTGACCGTTGACTAAGCTTTCGATTTAACTTGATCCTGGTCTCTCCTTGCATGTCCTTGAACTGACTATTCACGCGACCAACCACATGCCTTGTTAGTATAATTCTCCTTCGGGAGTCATTTTAGGCCGAGGGGAGCACTTCCACTTATATATGCCTGGTCATGATGATTTTCACCACAAAACATAAAATATAAAATAGTTTTTATTTTTATATGTTTTGCATCGACATATTTTGTATTTACAGAGACAAATTATTTCCATCGCTATATAGACCACTTTTTTGTTGTAATTACACAAACAGAAAACTATTTTTGTTAAGATATATGTGATGAAATTGTAAAATGCAAAAATCATGACTTATATATATTATGCATGCCATATAATATGATAAAAGGGTGGTTTCTCTCACAAAAGACACATCCTTATATGTTTCAATTTGAACATATAACTTCCAAATGGTTAGTGGACATTATTTGTTCAAATTCTAACTTCTACCTAATTTTTGATTGTCTATGTAAAGATATGGCTACATCATAAATAATTAATTTTTCTAAGATACCATAAAAGATTTAAATGTTTAACTTATAGTTTGTACATGGGCATTTGCATGTAACCATCAGCCTAATAATGGCGTATATCGATCAATGAAATCCTATAGTGGTATTAGAGCCATGTTTTAATGCAGAACAAAGATTCAAGTGTGAGAAAGTTTTATCAAGAAGTTCATCTTGGTTTAATTAAAATAAATTCATTTTCCATTCTAGAAATATTCTAGACGTCCTAACGAGTTCATATAGTTTAAAAACACTAAGTTTCGGTGTCTGGAAGAGTAGAAATCGCAAAAATCAGTGATTGGTTGCAAGCATGTCCATCATACACTCTCTAAAGTGGTGCCAAACCCAATTTGTCAAAGATGTCACTGCAAAAGTGAAGACCCCTTCCATGCACTTCTGGATTGTAAGGCTGCGCGCAAAGTCTGGAAGCTGACAGATTTCTATGAAGACGTGAAACAGATGGCTCATCAAGACATGTTAAGTGTGCTCCAAGAAATAGCTTCAAATAGGAGTAAGGAGGACTTGGCACAGTTTATTGCAGTTTGCTGGGCTATTTGGTATGACAGAAATCGTTCAGTTTTGGAAGGCAAACAAAATGGCCCGCAAATAACAGCCGCAAGAGCAACAGCCATAGTGGAATCTTATAAGAGGATCAAACAGCCAAATCACACAGTCACGACTTGTCAGAGGCAATCAAATACTATAAGCTGGAACCCTCCCCCAAAAGGCTGGTATAAGATAAATGTCGATGCCGCTGTTAAAACGTCGAAATTGCAAGCCGGTTTGGGGGTGGTGATCAGGGATTCAAGTGGCAAATTTGTAGGAGCAGCTGTTCAGAGAATCAACTACAGAGGTAACGTAGCTTGCATGGAGGCTGAAGCAGTGCTTTATGGTCTTCAAGCAGCCCGCCAGGCAAAGTTAGAGCCTTTCATCATTGAATCTGATTCGCTGGAAGTGGTGGAGCTATCAAAGAATAGGAAGAGCAGCATGTCCGAAATAATGTGGACAATTAAAGAAATCCAAGCAAGTCAGAAGAACCAGAGCCAATCGTCTATTCATTTTGTCCCAAGAATGTGTAACACTTCAGCTCACGCTCTAGCCAAAGTTGCCTTAGATTTTGAGCATCCTGTTCTATGGCTGGAAGACTTCCCAGTTCAAATCATGTTGTTACTATCAAAGTCCCTTTAATCGAAAGCTTTACTTTCTCATCAAAAAAAAAAAAAGAGAGACGCATGCAGCAATAATGGTGGATGTGTGTCATCCACGCTCCCCTATCTGCACTTATTTTAGTCGATCCGACCTGAGGCACGCCCAACCCAATTCTTGCTTGACTCAAGTCTACATCCACATGTTGATCTTTTCAATCGGCATTTCTTACCCAATTCAACCTGACATTGACCCGATTGTTGACTATATGAACTAGACCATTTTTGAACCGCGGCTTGGCCCACTTTTAGTTCATTCGATTGTCAGATCTAATTCAGGATCAAATCAGCCCCAAACTGCACCAAATTTCGCATTTTAAGGTTTTCTAGCAATCTAGAGGGATTTGTGCCTCAGGATTTAGATTAAAGACACAAGATTTAGAAGCTTGCGGAAGTGTAGCTAATTTTGCAATTATGCTTAAGCTTAAAAAGGGTTTTTGCATGCGAACGCTTATGCTTGAATACTTCTAAAAGCTGCCAAATTTAAAGAAATCAACTTTGGCATTCCAGATTTGAATATAAGGGAAATCAATTCTGGTTGGAAAATTCAAGCTCTATGTCCACTACTTCTTTCAAGGGTTCTAGACCAAACTAAATCAATTTACTTGCATCAACAATCTGATGATAAGAAAATCATCGAATTGGCAGATCCAATATCTATAATAGTGAGAGATTCATCAAGGCCATATCTACATTTGCACTTGAATGAGTAAAGTTCTTCGTTGATAAAGCCTAATGATTAGTGAGTTTATTCCACCCTACTATTATTGAAAAAGTTATAAATAAGTGTAACACATAATACTATAGTTGTAATCTCTCCACTAGTTAAGTAATAATAAATACTAATATTAGTGTTATTTATTTGCTTAGTTCTTCAAAAGGAGGAGTAAAAGAAATTTAGATACAGTTAATGTAGAGAGATTCAATAATGTTAATTTTAGCATTTGCATAAGAAGAATTTCTTATTTGTTAACACATGAAAGAACTTCGCATAAAATTATTAAAGATAAGCCAACATATGACATAGAATTGACAAGATGGGAAGAGGATAATGCCTTGGTAGGGCTATAATACTAAAAAAATATGCAAGATAATTTTATCCGATAATATAAAGGGCTTGATAATACAAAAAAAAAAAATCATGGATTTGTTGGAAAATGAATATGGTCCAAAATCTAAAACTTATATACAACTTCAGTTGCCAAAATTTAATGGTTGTGGTATGCCTAAAAATGATAGTGTGGTGGATCATATTATGAAATTTGAAGTTCATGTAAAAGGTCTTTACAATGCAGGCCCTTCTATTCCAAAAAGAAAAACGTTAAGTATCAATCCTTCTTTATGGTTTCCCAAGAACTTGGAATCATGTTGCGACATCTTTGACACATGCGCACAAGGAATTGTGTACCTTACCATTATTTTTGGCATTACAAAAAGGTAGATTGAGTTGTAGGAAAAGGGAGAATCGTTCTAATAATCTTCTCTTGGCAAAAAGCTTCTATAATAAGATAACCAAATCCGTAAGTAACAAGCTCAAGAAGGAGAAACACACAGCCCATGGAAGTTTGGATGATTTCATCTGGAGAGATATTGTTCATTTGAAGGTAAAATATCTAAAGCAAAAGAAAGACAACAAAAACCATAAGGAAGTTGTTTTGACAGTTTCTAAAGCATTCATTGCTGAATTTGATGGTCAACGATAGCTGGATTCTAGTCAGTAATAATAAAGGGCAGTTTGGAAAAATTAAAGATAAAGAACTAGGAGAGTATTGCTTATACATGGGAAATAAAACCTATGTTCATGTGTAAGGCATAGGGGATTATAAAATTTCCTGTAACAATTCCACCATCATCATGAAAGATGTTCTGTTTTATCTAACAATGGAAGAAATCTAATCTCTATGTCTATGTAAGAGAGAAAAGGTTTTGAGATTAGATTTAGGTTCAGGTTTTCGACCATAGGAACAGATGGTCTTGTAATGCTGAGGTAAAAAAGAATTCATGATGTGTGTTCCACTGGCTTTACTATTAATAAAATTGCTTCTTCTGATTATGTTGATGTGTTTGATTCTCATGACAATACTTTTCTTTGGCATTTACAATTAGGTTATATAAAAAAAATAAAAATAAAAGTTGATGCTTTTTTTACATATATGAATCAATTGTTAAAGGAAAATTATAAAGAAAATCTTTTTCAAAACATTAGAAATCATTGGATTTACTTGAGATAATTCATTCATATTTATGTGGACCTATGAGGAAAAAAAAACGTGGAGGTATGTGTTAGCCTAAAGGGCTACACATACTGTAATTTTGATGATAACAAAGATGTGTCTTAAGTGATGTGATAAATATTATATTTTACATTTTCACTAGTTCTTGAAAGATAATATTTATAGAAGTGAATCACGTTAAATCAAGCACAACACACTCAATGGACAACAGCTTGATCGAGAACAAAGTTTAGCTCAATGGAGTCATTATTATGACAAATTTTTATAAAGCTGGTATAATTTATTATATGCATGGTTTAGCATTTAAGAAACTCAAGATTTTATTTAGTAAATCATTATTTTTCATAAACAAAAAGATTTTATATTTATAAGACAAGTATTTTGTAGATTTGAGTGTTTTACAAATTTTGGATTAAATTGAAAAAGTTTTAAAATCAATAAGTATTATGAAAAACCTCTTTGAAAAGTATTTTAAAGTTTTGAGCCGTGTCATAATTTCAAAAAGTTTTAGGCATAACGAGAATTATTTTGAAATTCCAAATTTGGAACTATTTGTAAAAATGTGAAATATTTTATATTGTAGTGTGATTTTAAAAAGTTTTAGATTATATTTTAATTTTTAAAAGTATTAGGGCCAAAAAGTAAATATGAAAACTATGGTGGGAAGACATAGAGTTAGAGGCTAGCCGCCAATGGTTAGCGGCTAGCTGCATGAAGCAAATTTTTAAATTTTCAAAACCGAAATTTGCAATGGTAACTTGCACTGCACTAAGCGGTGATCCGGCTAATTAAGAGGTTGGCCGGCCATTTGTTGATTTTGCCTATAGCGGCTATTTTTTGTGTTAAAACTATATAAACTCAAATTCATTTTAATTTTTATAACTTTTGCAAGAAAGAACAAGAGCATGCATTATATTTTGAGCTTCTATTTCGCAAATCATCATTTATTCACTTCCATTGTGCTATCATTTGTATATCTACTCTAAAGGAGAGTTATTTACTGTAATATTCATTTCTTTATCAAATTTATGAGAATTTAAGTGTGAGAAGGACTTGGTTAAGAGATTGAGGATAATCTCTTGTTGTAAAAGTCCATTGATACCTTGGAAGTCAATTGTAAAAACTTGAAGCCTTGGGAGGCTTGGATAATAAAATCCTCAAACTTGGTTTGCTTGGAGGCATGGCCATAGGTGGGAATTACCGAACCACGTAAAAGATCTTTGTGTTTGCTCTTTCTTCCCTTACATTGTTATTGTTTTTTGTTTCATTAAGGCATTAGATTAAATTTTTGTGTGGTTTACTTAGCTTAAGTTTTAGAAACGCAATTCACCCTCTCTTGTATTGCATAACTAGTATTTCAATATAGAATACTTCATCACATTTATAGATGACTATTCATGATTTGGCATATATACTTATTAAAACACAAGTCTAAGGCTTCAAAAAAATTCAAACTATATAAGAAGGAAGTAAAGACTCAATTGGGTCGATCTGTTAAAGCCTTTAATAGTGATCGTGGTGAATATGAAGCTATTGATGATTTCTACAAACAAAGTAGGATAAAGCATATCTACACAATGCCTTACACTTCAGAACAAAATGGCATTACAAAAAGAAGAAATTGAACTCTATTAGATATGACGAGATCTATGATGTCTTTTTTCGAAACGTCTCTACAAATTTCGGGAGAGGCATTATCTAAATCAACATATATATTAAATAAAGTTTTTACAAAAGCTAACCTTTAACACCCTATGAAATTTGGATAGGTACTAAACCTAGCTTGTCAAAATTAAAGGTATAGGGATGCAGGGCTCACTTTTTTTTTCCTAAACCTTTACATGATAAGTGATAGGTTATAAATAGTCATATTATATTTAGTTTAATTCCCTCATATTTTGATTGATCTCGTGCTAATTTGTGTAAATTATGTTTGATTTGATCTAGGAGCCAAAACATGGAGATTAAGATAAAAAGTGGATAATAATGGCTTTATTTGGGCTTTGGAACGTGGGCCGACCATTGGCTGGAAGGATTCGGTCCTAGCAATCAGAATTGGAGAAGGATTTGGTCTCCTAGCACAAAGAAAAGAAGAAGCCAAGAAGGATTAGGAAAGAGAGCAAGAAGAGGAAACAAAAAAGAAGACAAAAAGCAAGCATTATAAAAGGGGAGAGCTTGGGCGTGAGTCAAGGGGGGCTGCTGCACTTTATTCTTTGAAAAACAATCTTTTGTTTTGTTTTGCCACCATGAGTGGCTAAGCTTTTAATTCCGATCCAAGGGTAATCAAATTCCAGTTGTAGTTTTGTAAGGCTTTGAACTTAACTAGAATTTCTTCAATCCAAGTAATTTTTATTTCTTGTTCTTATTTTCTATGAATTATTTATATTGATTGAGTTGACGCCTTAATTCAATATTTATTTTTCTATCGCTAGTCTTGAGTTTGTGATCCGTAATTGTCATGAATGATTGAATTGAGTAGCAAGGAGTTGGCTCATGTGTGTGTATATTGATGGCCATAATTACATAGCTTGCATGATAGGCTCTAGGGAAATAAAAATACAAATTGATTGAATCGAGTAATCAATTAATTAATCTTGTTTTAGTCATTCTCACTATTCTTAATGCTATCACTTAATTTGATATGGAACGATGATGCCCAGCTTAAATTGGTGATAAGTTTGGATTTAGCGATTGTTCGAGTCTATTTACATTAGAGAATAATTATCATGGATTCCGATTAAGTAGACTAAGTTCTTGGATTGAGTAATTTATATTTTTGGCCTATGATCAAAATTGCAATTGGATGGAATTAATACCCTTGGATTGGAAGTTTGGTAAGATTGATATTCTCTTGTTTAATTTTAAAGTCTTGTTATTTTTATTTTATTTATTTTAATTTCGTGTTAAAGAAAACAATTTGAAAACCACAAAACAGTACAAACGGATAGAACAACATCCGCAAACCGAATAAAACCAGAGAAGAGAAGACCCGCAAACGGCCATCGGATTTCACATCCGGATAGCCGGATCGCTCCGCATAGGGAGAAGTCGCAACCGGTCTTCCTGATTGTTTTAACCTGCTATCCGCTTCGGCCTGTAATTGCTACTTGCCACATTCGGCTATCCGTTTCCTCTCAACCGGTTAGCCGGATCGCATCCAGAAATATCACTACCCGCAACCGGATTTCCGAATTCCTCTTCCGGTTGTCCGAATCAAGTCAGAACCGAGAAGAAAGACAAACGGGTTTCTGGATTTTCTCCAACCGGTTATCCGGTTCAATTCCAGAAACGCAACAAACAGCAAACGGACTTAGGTTTCGCGCCAAATGGCGAATAATTCAAGGGTTACCAACACAAACGGTCATCCGATTCTCAACCGTTAGCTTGCTAACGCCTAATTCTTCAACTCGCAAACGGCTAACCGTTTTCCCTTAAACGGTGATCCGTTTGGAGGCAGCAAGCTCGAAAATCTGATTTCTTGGAAAATTAATTTTGTTTTAGACTTTGAGAGATTAAATACATAGTTCTCTAGGGATTCGACCTGGTCTCACCATTTCTACAATTTTATTTAGGTGAATCAGTATTTGTTTTTGAGGAGCTTCGACAAACTCCGTCAATAAGATAAGTGCGAAGACATGGGAAAGTAAATTCATTGGTTTCAGTGACAATAGAAGTAGTTACCATTTTTATAATTAAAAAAAAGGACTAATAGAAAGTAATGATATTGTATTTTTGAAAACTACTGATGTGATTATTCATTCTAAACAAATAAAACTAGTTGAAAATAATAAGTCTTTACCACTTTACAAATTAAAATCAATAGGATGAGTACTGATGCGAAAGATGTAACTAATCCCAACAATTTTACATAATCAAATCAAAATGATCAGATGAGCGGGAACAAAAGAAAAAGCAAACCATCACAATGGTTAAAAGATCTTTATATTTACATACGAGGACATAAATCAACTAGGTGATGATCCCAAAAAATATAAAAATGTTATGAATCAAATGGATTTTAAAGAGTTAGAAGAAGCTATGAAAGTTGAATTAAAATCTATTAAAATAAATAAAGTTTGGGAATTAGTTTACTTACATGAAAGAAGAAAGCCCATAGGCCGTAAATGGGTCCTTAATAAAAAATGAAAAGAAGATGGAAGTCTAGATAAGTACAAGTGATAACTCAATGAAATGAGAGCTATCATGACAATTTTAGGCTTAAATCAAGATTATTTAGAGAGTAAATGACATGCTTTTATTGCATTTTAGTTGTATTTTGCATTAACATCCATTTTAGTTTAATTTTAATAAATTTTGTTTGATTTAGAATAATTTCTGTGCTTAAACCATATGCATAATTATAGGTGATCAAAAATTCAAATTTCAAGGAAGGAATACTTTTGCAATAGGCTTGCAAAAGTAAGAAAAAAACATGGCTACAGAAGAATCGAGACAAATCTGGAACAATGTAGATGTTGTAGCTATTGTTGTAGCAACCATTGCTGTAGCAATCCTAGAGCATTGATAGAGAAGAGTTTGCGCGGGATACTTAGCAGATTGTGATTTGGAGTTTCCAAATCTTGAAGATACATGTCCTAGACTTGCGGTTGCCTTAATTTTTAATTATAAAAGAAACACACATGCAAATGAAAAGGGGGCCGTCAACCTAAGAACAAAAACCAAAAAGAAACAAGTGTAAAATAGAATTCAAGAGCAAGACTCATGGCTACATCAGAGGAGATATTTGTAGAAATCAATTGGGAAACTAGTCTTTTTAATTCTTTCCTTATTTTCTTGTTTACTCTTTAATCATGGGGATGTTTATGACGGTTGAAACTTTTTATTTATTTTTTTTTCACAAACCATGAACTAATTCTATTTGTGGTTGAATGATAGACAAGCTTTGATGGTTCATTGACTGAATATATGTGTTACTGCATGTTTGCTATAACACTTTATTTTGATAATACTCATTTCAATTCATTATTTCAGCTGACCACCTATTTAATGATACTAGCTAAAAAAGAGCCACAAAAGGACCTATCTTAGTGGAACATATCAGAACAATACTTGGTTTTACATTGAGTTTCCTTAGTTGAGTTTAACTTGATTCCAAAAAGATCATGCTTAATCTGAAATTAATGATGAACTAGAAATATAGATTCATCTTGTAGGGTAATCAGAACCTAAGCGTGTAATGCTATATCTCATGTTGGTATAACAATTGTTCACTGTTATGTTGCATAAAAATATAAGATATTCAACATGCAACAACTGATGATACATTAGGATTTTGCCCAATGTTGTGCAACAACTGATGATACATTAGGATTCTGCCCAATGTTGTAGCAGATGTTGTAGCAACTAAACCTAAGATTGGAGGAAATAATCAAAACCATTAAGAGAGTTTAATCACTCAACTACTCTAATCCCATTGGTTTTATTCTTGTGTTTGACGTGAGAATTTTATTTATTGCATTTTTATTTTAATTAGTTATTTAGTTTCATTAATTATCTGGTCTTAATTTAGAATACAAACCGCACTGTTCAAGATTGTTATAGCAAATCTGACAACATCAATCCCTGTAGAGACAATATCAAATACTTATCATTATATAACTTGTTGTGTACACTTGCACATTAACAACAATAGCATTTGAATTTATTCCAACACGAGGCCAGGTTAGTTGCTAAGGTTATACACAATAGCCTGGAATAGATTATTGATTCTTATTTACTAGTTGCAAAATTAACATGAACTTGAATTTTTATAGTAATTGTTGCAAGAATAGATTTTGAATTACATCAATTAAATGTAAAAACATCATCTTTAAATAGTAAATTAAAGAAAATATTTATTTGTCTTAGCCAGAAGGGTTTTTGGTTAAAGAGCATGAATGCAAAATTTATAAATGAAAGAAGTCTTTATATGGACTCAAGCAATGGTCTAGACAATGATATTTGAAATTCCATCAAGCAATCCTAGATTTAGGATATCAAGTGAATCCACTAGATGATTGTGTTTATAGTTAGAAACATTACCTATACTATCACCATGTGTTGATGATATACTATTGGCTAGTAATTGTATAGATTTATTAATGAAACAAAATCATAACTAAATATGAAGTTTGAAAGGGAAGACATGGGTGAAGCATCCTATGCTTTAGGAATTAAAATTTCTGGAGATAGAGGTTTAAAGAAGCTATATCTAGATCAAGAAAATTATCTAGCTACAATACTCAAGCGATTTGATATGACAACCTGTATGTAAGGCAACCATTCTACATTAGAAATTATGCATGACAAATTAAACTGAAATAAAATAAATGAAAATATACTTTATGCATAGGTTGTTAGAAGTCTCATGTATGACCATTTCTAGATTAGATATATTACATGTAGTAGGAGTTGTTAATAGGTATTAATTATATCCAATTAAAATTTCTAGAGATAGAGGTTCAAGGATGTTAAATCTGGCTTAAGAAAATTATCTAGATACTATATTCAAGCTATTAAATATGATAAATTGTAAGCCAGTTAGTACACCTATGTGTAAGGCAGCAATTGTCTATAAGAAATTATGCCCGACAAATAAAATTAAAATAAAAGAATTGGAAAATGAACTTTTTGCATAGGCTATTAGAAGTCTTATATATGCAGTAACCAATACTAGATCAGATATATTACCTATAGTCGAGACTCAGACCAGTTAAAAGGTCAAAAGACTTCACTCAGAAAATTATAGTGAGTACAATAATGGTCCGTTTCTACAAGTATGTTGAGATGAGGGCATTGTACAACACTTTATTGTTTGAGTACATTATAACATAATGAGGTAGCAAAACGCATAAACCAGACAGTACTAACGAAAGTTCAACGTATGTTGTTCAATGCTGGATTCTGTAAAGAATTTTGGGTCGAGGCAGTTGTATAAGAGTGCCATCTTAATCAACCATTTGTCATTAGTTCCAATTGAGGGAAAAACACTCATAGAGATGTAGATTGGTAAACTTGCTACTAATTATGATTTCTTTACTTATTTTGATTCTACTGCTTATCGTCATGTAAAAGAATCTACGTTACACCTAAAAACAAAGAAAATTTATTCTTGGGTATAGCTGGTGGAGTAAAAGGATACCGTCTCTTATGCCCTATTACAAAAAAGATTATTTTCAGCATAGATGTCTCTTGTGCCCTATTACAAAAAAGATTATTTTCAGCATAGATGTGACTTTTAATGAATCAGCTATAGTGAAACAAAAATGATTCACAAAAGGATGACAAAACCAATTGTACTTTGCAGTAGGCGGAGTTTAAAAATGCTAAAGATGATCTAGTTGATGTTGGGGAAGACGAATAATGACTTTCTATTGACCAAAGATGAAGACGAGGTTTTGACTAGGGACCTTCACAACAACAAGATTCAATTGCATATAGAAGGCCACAAGAGAGATTCATAGGCCTACTCGCTTTGCTGATTTGGTGGCCCTATGCACTTCTAGTTATAGATTATGATGTTCCTTTTACTTACAGAGAAGCAATAAGTAAGCTTAAAAATGTATAATAGAAGCTAGCAATGGATGAAGAAATGCAGTCTCTTTATAAAAATGGAACTTCAGAACTAGTTATATTGCCAAATAAATAGAAGACAATTAGCTGCAAATGGATATATGCAAAGAAGGAAGGATCCCCACATAAAAATGAAATTCAATACAAAGTTAGATTAATAGTTAAAAGTTATACTAAAAAAGAAGGAATAAACTGCAATAACGTATTTCCCTCAGTTGTGAAACACTCATCTATTCACACAATTTAATTTTGAACTAGTTCAGCGTGATTTGAAAAATACGTTTTTACATGGTGATTTGAAAGAGAAGATCTACATGACACAGCTAGATAGATTCCAGGTTGTTGAAAAAAAAATTACGTTTGTAAATTGACAAAGTCACTTTATGGTTTGAAACAATCTCCAAGCTAGTGATACAAGTGATTTGATTAGTTTACGGAAGAGCAAATGTACACAAGAAATAAATTTGATTATTATGTATATTTTTGCAAGCCGCAAGAGGGATCCTTCATATATTTACTATTTTATGTCGATGATATGCTAATAACATTGTTGAAGTGTGAGCTTCAAAACTGAATTCCAGGAGAAATACCTCTTGTGTCGGTTTATTGAATAAGTATTGAATGATATGTCAGTTCTTGGCTTAGAGCCATGTCGTTGGAAATTCTATATTGTAAATGACAAAACAACAAAGCTCTTTAAGTGAAGCATGTGTATATCACATGTACAAACTTATACAACTTAACTCTAAACGGTAGTAAATGGAGCGTTTTGTTCATCACTTATTCAAGGCATGGATTTGTCACGTGACTAAGGTTGTTAAGGTTGTTAATTAGAGTGGGAAGAGTTTATGGATTCAGTTAAAATAGACTCAGGGCACAGTTGGTGCATGAGTTTTCAAGATTCCTTAGAAGGATGTATAAATAGTTTGTATCTTCATCACATGGATTGTATCTTGAAAAATCAGTAAGTGAAATAAAAGTCTGTAGCTCTGTTCTTCAGTGGATGTAGGCTACTCCAGCCGAACCACTTAAACCTTTTGTCCTTGGATTGTTTCGTTTCGGTGTGTAATCTTTGTGTGTGTTACTTGATTTACCATTCTCTTTCTATCGAGTGAATTAGAGAGTTTAGATTGGTCTTGGGGTTTCTTGATTGGTGTCAGAGCTGATCTTAGAACAACAAATTGGTATCAGAGCCATATCTCTGATCCTTGATTCAAGAAATGGGGACTTCTAATTTTGAGGTGGAAAAATTCACTGGCGAAAATGATTTTCATTTATGAAGGCTCAAGATGAGAGCACTGTTGGTTCATCAGGGTTTAGAAGAAACATTGGAGGAGCCAAGAACTGGCAAGAAACCAAGTAAGCTCACTGATGAAGAATTACAAGATGCTCAAGACAAGGCCCACAACACCTTAATCTTGAGTCTTGGAGATTGGGAAGTGGGAGATCAAACAAGTGTTGCAGGTCTCTGGAAAAAGTTAGAGGACTTATACACCAAAAAGTCCATAACTAAGAGACTTTGTACAAATAAGAGGCTGTATACTCTGCAAATGGAGGAGGGAAGCTCTCTGGCAAATCACATTGATAACTTCAACAGGATCATTCTAGATCTTGAAGATATCAATGTGAAATTAGAGGATGAAGACAAAGCTATCATCTTGTTATCATCCCTCCCACCATCCTATGAGCATTTCGTTGACACACTGCTATATGGGAGGCAATCGATATCTATGGCAGATGTAAAGGACTCATTAAGTTCCAAAGAAGTCTCAAAGAAGGTAGAAACAAAAGATGGAGATGGTCTGCTGGTAAGAGGAAGACCTAAGAAGAGAGATAACTACAAAGGAAAAAAAAAAGGAAATATAAGTCCAAAGATAAGGTCTTAAAATATTTTCACTATCATAAAGAAGGGCATTTTAAGAGGGACTTTCTAGATAGAAAGAACAAGAGCAAAGATAGGCATGGAAAGAGAGCTACTGTTGCATCAGATGATAAAGGCTATTGCTCTGCTGGTGTCCTTTTGGCTTTTGAAATTCAGACAAACAATAAGTGGTTTCTTGATTCTGGATGTTCATATCACATGTGCCTGATTAAAATTTTTTCATAACCTATAAAAAAACTTTAATGGAGGAGAGGTACTGATAAGGAATAACTCACTGTGTAAGGTTGTTGGGTTATGAACCATTAGATTTAAAATGTTTGATACGATTATTAGAGAGCTGAAAGAGGTAAGACATGTTCCTGATCTTAAAAGGAATTTAATATCTCTACGCACTCTGGATCAAATTGGATGCTCCATTAAAGTTGAATCTGGTACAATGAAGGTGATTATAGGGTTTATAGTGATAATAAAGGGGAACAAGCACAATGGTTTGTATGTGCTTCAAGGCACTACTATAACTGGAGATGTCAGTGTTTCATTAAGTCCAGGTTTAGAAAAGACTCTTATGTGGCACCTAAGGTTGAGACATATGAGTGAAAAGGGATTAAGAGCTTTAGAAAAACAAGGAATCTTAAGGGATGATAGGTTGGGAGCCATTGAGTTCTGTGAGGTTTGTGTCTTAGGTAAAGCCTCAAGAACAAGTTTCAAAACTGCAGTACACAACACAAAAGGGACCTTGACTACATCCACTCTGATCTGTGGGGATCAGCACAGACAGTTTCTCTAGGTAGAGCCAAATATTTCCTCACCTTTATAGATGACTACTCAAGAATGGTCTGGGTGTATGTCTTAAAAAGGAAGGATGAGGTCTTCGAGAAGTTCAAGCAATGGAAAGCATTAGTTGAAACTCAAAGTGGCAAGAAAGTTAAAAGACTAAGAACTGACAATGGGTTAGAATTTTGTAATAAGGAGTTTGAGAACTTCTATAAACAAAATGGAATAGCTAGACATAGAATAGTAGCTAATACTCCACAGTAAAATGGGCTCGCAGAGAGAATGAACAGAACTTTGATGGAGAAAGTTAGGTGCCTGCTGATACTCTCAAAGCTGCTAAAGACTTTGTGGGCAAAAACTTTGATGACAGCAGTTACCTAGTGAATAGGAGTCCATCTACAGCTTTAAACCTTAAAACACCAATAGAAATGTGGTCAGGGAAGGCAGCAAATTACATGGATTTGAAGATTTTTGGCTGCCCTGCTTATGCATATATAAAGCAAGGTAAGCTGGAGCCAAGAGCATTGAAGTGTGTTTTCTTGGGTTATCTAGAAGGTGTGAAAGGTTATAAACTGTGGTGCACTGATTTAAAGCCACCAAGGTGCATTGTGAGCAGAGATGTTGTGTTTAATGAATCAGAAATGTTTAGCAAATCACATACAACAGAACCTGAAGATACAGAGAAGGACTCATTATCAGGAATGCATCGTCGAAAAATTTGATCAGGGCAATATTTGAACAAGTAAAGATCATCCCAATAAAATTTCTTCACTTCAACGAAAAATTTTTTCTTCTCCTGACTATTCCATTGTAAAGGCATTTTACCTGTAACAAGGAAATTAACAGTATTAGCATACCATGGCATTGAAGTAACAGAAAATAAAAATTCATTAGGAAAGGAGTCATTGATGGGAGTTATATTAGTGCAGAATTCAGATGTAAGTCTTGATAAATGATCAGCGACAATATTTTCGGCACCCTTCTTATCTTTGATGGTAAGATCAAATTCTTGGACTAACAAAATCCAACGAATTTATCTTGGTTTGGCATCCTGTTTAGTCATAAAATATCTCACAGCAGCGTGATAAGTAAAAACAATAGTTTTAGAACCAAGCAAGTACGAACGAAATTTGTTTAATGTAAATACCACAGCAAGTAATTCTTTTTTAGTTGTCAAATAATTCATTTGAGTACTATCCAAAGTCTTACTTGCGTAATAAATTACAAATGACTTACAATCCCTTCTTTGTCCTAAAACAGCATCAACAGCAAAGTCACTTGCATCACACATTAATTCAAAAGGTAAAGACCAATTAGGAGATTGCATAATAGGTGCAGATGTCAAAAGACAAATTATTTTCTCAAAAGATTTTTGACAATCATCAGTCCATTCAAATGATGCATCTTTTAATAAGAGGTTACAAAATGGTTTAGATATGGCACTAAAGTTTTTTATAAACCTCCTATAAAATCCTGCATGTCCTAAAAATGATCGTACTTCTCTAACTGTTTTTTGTTATGGCAATTTAGATATGACTTCAATTTTCGCTTTGTCAACTTCAATTCCTTTAACAGATACAACATGACCTAAAATAATTGACAGAGTTTTGTCGAAGCCCTTCAAAATAAATACTGATTCGCCTAAACTAATTTGTAGAAATAGTGGAACCAGGTCGAATCCCAAGAGAACTATGTATTTAATTTCTCAAAGTTTTAAAACAAATTAATTTCCAAAAATCTGAATTTTCAAGCTTTCTGCCAATAAACGGTTAACCGTTTATTGTAAACGGCGAGCCGTTTATCTTTTGAAGTTTTCTGGGCGTTTAACCGGCTAACCGGATAAGGAAATCCGGCAAACCGGTTGCAGTTCGTAAGCTTTCTGACTTGATTCGGACAACCGGAAAAGGAATCCGGAAATCCGGTTGTGGCTAGTAACGTTCCTGGTGCGATCCGGCTAACCGAATAGGGGAAACCGACTAACCGTTTACGGGTTGTGATGTTTCTGGAACTTATTCGGCTAACCGGTTAGGGAAACCGGTAAGCCGTTTGTGATTGGTTTCTTGCTCGAGGTTTTCGTTAACCGTTAAGAACCGGAAAACCGCTTTCAAGAGGTCACGATTAAGCTAATCGGCAATCCGGTTAATGAAACCTAGACCGTTACGTGATTTCTCCTTTCTCGCAAGAACGGCTCATTGCTTGGACTAACAACCGTTTTTCTGGGTTTTAATGGTTTCTTCTTAACAAGATTAAAATAAAATTAAATAAGAGAAAACAAGAGTTTAAAATTAAACAAGGAAAATCAATCTTACCAAACTTCCAATCCAAGGGTGTCAATTCCATCCAATTGCAATTTTGATCATAGGCAAAAATATAAATTACTCAATCCAAGAACTTAGTCTACTTAATCTAATCGGCAGAAAGCAATTATTCTCCTAATGTAATAGACTCAAACAATCGCCCAAATCCAAACTTATCACTAATTTAACTGGGCATCATCGTTCCATATCAAATTAAGTGATAGCATTAAGAATAGTGAGAATGACTAAAACAAGATCAATTAATTTAGATTACTCCAATTTAATCAATTTGTATTTTTATTTCACTAGAGCCTATCATGCAAGCTATGTAATTGTGGCCATCAATATACACACACATGAGCCAACTCCTTGCTACTCAATTCAGTCATTCATGACAATTACGGATCACAAACTCCCGACTAGCGATAGAAAAATAAATATTGAATTAAGGCGTCAACTTAATCAACATAAATAATTCATAGAAAATAAGAACAAGAAAATAAAAATTACTTGGATGAAGAAATTCTTGTTAAGTTCAAAGCCTCACAAAATTACAACTGGAATTTGATCAACCCCTGGACCGGAATTAAAACCTTAGCCACTCATGGTGGCCAAACAAAACAAAAGAATTGTTTAATGAAAGGTTGGTACCAATCTTTGTGCCTCCTCCTCACGTCCAGCCCTTGTTTCTTTTTATTTTGCTCGCGTTCTTTTTGTTTCCTTTTTTTGCTAGCTCTCCTTTTTCCTCTTGGCTTCTTCTCCTCTTAATGCTAGGAAACCGAATCCCTCTCCAATTCTGATTGCTAGGAAACCGACTCCTTCTAGGAAAAGGTCAGCCCACGTTTGCAAAGCCCAAATAAAGTCCTTTTTATCCAAATTTTATCGTAACGTCCTTATTTCATCTCCTAAATCAAATCGAACACAATTTCCATAAATTAGCACAAAATCAATCAAAATATGAGGGAATTAAACAAAATATAATATGACTATTTATAACCTATCAAATTCCCCCACACCTAAACCATGCTTGTCCTCAAGCATATCTCAAATCAACATACTAATCCTCCCTTCAACCCATTCAATATCCAAGAATACCAATAAAGCTAAACACACATCAATGAGTTAAGTCATAGTGACAATCTAGAGAATAAGCATTCATAGGATAGAATTTGTAACAAAAACACAAGCATCTCATCGATTCATCAAAATCAAATGCAGCAAGACTTAACACCCTCACATGGTTTCGCTCAATGCTCTCAAAGTGTTTAGGGTGCGTGTTTTACTCTCAAAATCAAAACATAGCATGCCATTACCATAGGCTTGCAAATGATTTAAATCTCCACCACTGCATATGAATATGATGCAAAAATCAAAGGGACTTAACAAGGGTTGAAATGGGGCTTAGGTAAGGGTATGGTAGAAGCAAAAATGAAGGGTTTAACGATCAAGACAAAGAGTTAGTTACATGCATGATTTAGATGCCACATTAAATAAACAAACAAACTTCTAAAACAATGAAATTTATCCCCACATTTAAGCACTTAAAATACTTGGAGAAACAATTTAATAATTCAATTGCTTTTGCAAATAATTCTCCAATCATCCAATCAAGAGAATAAATTTCTCAACATATTTTTTTTTCTCTTTTTTTTTTCGTTTTTTTTTTTTTTTTTTTAAGGTGCAATCACTTCACTCTTGTCTTGATAGGGTAGAAACAAAACAAGGATAACAAACAAGAAGGCTTTTGGTTTAAACAATGTGTTAGAAGCAAACAAAAAGGGAAAATAGGCTCAAAGGGGCTAACTAGGGGAAAATAAAAGGTGGGTCTTTTAGAGTCTAAGAATTGGTTAAACCTAATTGCCCTTATCACACTTAAGCATCAATTCAAAAATGTGGTCTCAACGTACATTCATAAGCAAGTTCTAGAATAAACACACTAAGTTTGATACACTCAACAAAAATAAACGGAGCAAAAATGTAATGAGTTGCTCTTAGGCTCAAAAGCTCACTAGAGTGTCTATTTTGCATCAAGTCTTGTGCACTTTTCAATCAACAAATTAATTCGACACCATCGAAAATTTTAAAGAAAAATACTATTCATGCTTACCTCTTTCATGCATTAAAACTCAAAACAAAGATGTATCCCTAACTTACAAGGTATTCAAAGATATTGAGAAGACTTAAAGCACAAAAATATTCAAATTAAAAACATGCCAAAATCCTCCCCCACACCTAAATAATACATTGTCCTCAATGTATCAACAAGTAAATGGCTCACAAAAAATAATAATGATGAAAAGTAAATGAGAAAGGAAGAAAGAAACTCCCCTGAATGTGAGCGATGTGGACCCGAATGAGCTAGGGAGAGGGTGCCAAAGAAAGTTGAAAAATTGTGTGAGCACGCTTGATTAGAGTTAATCTCCTGTCCAAAATATATCTTCTGCATCAACAACATCTAGAGGCTTAAAATAAAATCAACAAACGTAAAGAAAACCAAATATAATAAATAAATAAAAATTCAAAAGCAAGAAAATATTTGGGTTGCCTCCCAATAACAAGTAATTTTTTAACGCTGCTTTGCTCGACAGAGTCAGCAGTTTAATAAATCATCCAATGCCTTTTAAATCAGATTGTGCATCTAATTCTAGCTCATTCCCAACACTTCTTTGGGCAAAAACATCCTGCACAATAGAATCAATCACATCAATCTGACAAAGAGAATGCACAGCAGTAGGGTGTTTCACAGCATCAAAAAATTTAAACTTAACAATCTCTCCATCAAACTCGATGAGAGAGCCCTCATCTACATCGATTTTTGTCTTGGCGCTTTCATGGGCGGTCTCCTAACAAAATCGAAGCCGATTTGGAAGAAGGATTACCTTCCATCTCTAAGATGTAAAATCTACAGGAAATATAAGCTCATTAACCCGCACTAAAACATCTTCTACTATCCCAAGTGGTAAATATAAGAACGGTCACCAATCAATAACTACACCGCCTTTTTGCAAGTCATTCAACTTTAACTCTTGGTAAAATGTAAAATGGCATGACATTAATCAAGCTCCTAAATCTAGCATAGCATGCTCAACTTTCTTTTCACCAATCACACAAGGTAATGAAAACATACCGATCCTTGCATTTTTCCTCGGCATATTCTTTTCAGAACATCACGACACATTTTTACTTACCTCAACCTTCCCTTTTCCTTCATCTTCCTCTTGTTGGTGCACTCTTTCAAGAACTTTGCATATTTGGGAATTTGTTTGATCGCGTCCAATAAGGGATGTTAATTTGCACTTTCTAAATGTCCAGAATCTCCTTTTCTTGCTCATTTTCTTTTGGTTTAGCTAACCTGCTAGGAAAAGGAGGTGTAGGTGTGTAAGACGAAAGAGATAAAGGAGGATCGAATTTTACCCCACGCCTTGTTTTAGAGGGAGCTTCTTCATCTTAATCTCCCTTGGCCATTTCAGTTTAAGTGGAGTTGATCCCGAAGGAATTTCTTTTCCGCGATGAAATTGCACTTCTGATTCTCCATGGGTTGACTTACATGAAGGTAACTTTCCGAATTTTGAGCTTCAAACTTCTTGGCAGCGTGGCCAATTGAGTAATTTGGTTGCTAAATTACGGATGCTTGTCCTTGTTTCTGTTGAAGTTGAAGAGTATTGGTAGCAAGATTCTTAACAATATCTTCCAAAGCGTACGAGTTGGGAGCTTGAGTGCATGTAGGGATTGGAGGTGGTCTAGTAAGTTACGAAAAGGTGGCCTTTGTTGTCCTCCTTGGTTTCCATGCTAAAGTTAGGATGATCCCTCCAGTAGGGATTGTAGTGATTTGAATAAGGATCATACTTCCTTTGGGCGTGACGGAAACCACACATGGCATTGGCTTCTTGTGTGGGTCTTGTTGTAATGTGGGGCACATATCGGTGGGATGCCCATGAGTAAGCATATTCCACAGCTTTTCTTGTTTGATTGCCTACGACCATTTGTGGACAAGCGGTTAAATCGAAATTTGATTTTAAGATCGCTTACCTCGTTAACTTGATGGATCCTCCACCCATTCTTGTACCAATTCTTTGAGAAGTTTCAGCCATGTTTGAAATCAATTGTTTGGGCTGCTTGGTGTCTTGTTCACTAAAGCTCCACTTGCTGCATCGATCATACTCATCCATTGGCAATAATCCTCGTAGAAATATTGGATAAGGGTTGATCGAGAAATTTGATGGTGGGAAAACTTGCACGTAATCTTTTGAATCGTTCGGTATTCATATAAGCGTCTCCCGGTGATCGTGTGATGCCATAAATCTCCTTCTAATCTGGCGACTCGTGAGCGGAAGAATTTTCGAGTGCCTTTTCATCTCGTTCCATGTGGTGATAGAACCGGAAGGTAGATAATAGAGCCAATCTTTAGCTTGATCTTTCAAAGAAAAGGGAAAAGCTCTAAGGTTAATTTGCTCCTCGGATACACCATGCGGTTTCATTCAAGAGCAAACAATGTGAAATTCTTTGAGATGCTTATGAGGATCTTCACTGACCACGAAAAGAAGGAAGTAAATGAATCAAACCAGTTTTAATTCAAAATCATTAGCAATATTAGGAAAAGTAATGCATGAAATTGATTCAAATCAGTGCGGCGAGTTCTTTGAGAGTTACATGCGCCATCTTTTCTTACGCAAAATGGATGTACCACGGTGGTGAAATCTATCTCTGCTTCTTCCTCGAGGCAGCGTTTCCCTCTCTAGTCTCTTTTCTCAATTCTGTATGTCCTCTCGATTTACGGATTATCTGCAATTAGAAGTCACGAGAAGAGCGGGTCATAAACTAAATCAAACAAATAATTTAAAAATGAGAAACTAAAATTAGTTCCCGACAGCGGCGCCAAATTTGAATGAGTTTTGTGAAGCCCTTGAAATAAATACTGATTCGCCTAAACTAATTTGTAGAAATAGTGGAACCAGGTCGAATCCCAAGAGAACTATGTATTTAATTTCTCAAAGTTTTAAAACAAATTAATTTCCAAAAATCTGAATTTTCAAGCTTTCTGCCAATAAACGGTTAACCGTTTATTGTAAGCAATGACGTTTATCTTTTAAGTTTTAAGGCGTTTAAGCAAGCTAACCGGATAAGGAAATCCGGCAAACCGGTTGCAGTTCGTAAGCTTTCTGACTTGATTCGGACAACCGGAAAAGGAATCCGGAAATCCGGTTGTGGCTAGTAACGTTCCTGGTGCGATCCGGCTAACCGAATAGGGGAAACCGACTAACCGTTTACGGGTTGTGATGTTTCTGGAACTTATTCGGCTAACCGGTTAGGGAAACCGGTAAGCCGTTTGTGATTGGTTTCGGTTCTGGAGGTTTTCGGTTAACCGGTTAGAAGAACCGGAAAACCGTTTTCAAGAGGTCACGATTCTGGAAGCTAATCGGCAATCCGGTTAATGAAACCGGTAGACCGGTTACGTGATTTCTCCTTTACCTTTCGATGGTGATTGGCCGTTTTGGACTAACGGTTAACCGTTTTTCTGGGTTTTAATGGTTTCTTCTTAACAAGATTAAAATAAAATTAAATAAGAGAAAACAAGAGTTTAAAATTAAACAAGGAAAATCAATCTTACCAAACTTCCAATCCAAGGGTGTCAATTCCATCCAATTGCAATTTTGATCATAGGCAAAAATATAAATTACTCAATCCAAGAACTTAGTCTACTTAATCGGAATCCATGAAAGCAATTATTCTCCAATGTAATAGACTCAAACAATCGCCCAAATCCAAACTTATCACTAATTTAACTGGGCATCATCGTTCCATATCAAATTAAGTGATAGCATTAAGAATAGTGAGAATGACTAAAACAAGATCAATTAATTTAGATTACTCCAATTTAATCAATTTGTATTTTTATTTCACTAGAGCCTATCATGCAAGCTATGTAATTGTGGCCATCAATATACACACACATGAGCCAACTCCTTGCTACTCAATTCAGTCATTCATGACAATTACGGATCACAAACTCCCGACTAGCGATAGAAAAATAAATATTGAATTAAGGCGTCAACTTAATCAACATAAATAATTCATAGAAAATAAGAACAAGAAAATAAAAATTACTTGGATGAAGAAATTCTTGTTAAGTTCAAAGCCTCACAAAATTACAACTGGAATTTGATCAACCCCTGGACCGGAATTAAAACCTTAGCCACTCATGGTGGCCAAACAAAACAAAAGAATTGTTTAATTGATGAAGAAGTTGCTGGAGCCGAATCCTTTGTGCCTCCTCCTCACGTCCAGCCCTTGTTTCTTTTTATATTGCTCACGTTCTTTTTGTTTCCTTTTTTTGCTAGCTCTCCTTTTTCCTCTTGGCTTCTTCTCCTCTTAATGCTAGGAAACCGAATCCCTCTCCAATTCTGATTTCTAGGAAACCGACTCCTTCTAGGAAAAGGTCAGCCCACGTTTGCAAAGCCCAAATAAAGTCCTTTTTATCCAAATTTTATCGTAACGTCCATATTTCATCTCCTAAATCAAATCGAACACAATTTCCATAAATTAGCACAAAATCAATCAAAATATGAGGGAATTAAACAAAATATAATATGACTATTTATAACCTATCAATAATTCCAGAAGTAATCATGTAATGGCATTTTTCCTAATTTAACACAAGTTCTTTTTCAACACATCTTTTTAAAACTTTTTCCAAATTATCAAGGCAATCATCAAAAGAATTCCCAAACACAGTCAAATCATCCATAAAGATCTCTAAACAATGTTCAATCATATCACTGAAAATACTTAGCATGCATCTTTGAAATGTTGCAGGAGCATTACAAAGTCCAAATGGCATTCTTTTAAATGCAAATGTTCCAAAGGGACATGTAAATGTGGTTTTTTCTTGGTCTTCAAGTGCTATAGGAATTTGATAATAACCTGAATATCCATCTAAAAAGCAGTAGTAGGGATGTCCAGCTACTCTTTCTAAGATTTGATCAAGAAATGGTAATGGAAAATGATCTTTTCTAGTGGCTTCATTTAATTTCCTATAATCAATGCACATGCGCCAACTAGATGCAATTCGTGTTGGAATTAATTCATCTTTTTCATTTCTAACTACAGTGATTCCAGATTTTTTAGGCACAACTTGTGTAGGACTTACCCACTTACTATCAGAGATAGGGTAGATAATTCCCGCATCAAGTAACTTAAGAACTTATATTTTTACTACTTCTTTCATGTGTGGGTTTAATCTTCTTTGAAGTTGTTGACATGTTTTAGCATTTTCTTCCAAATTGATTCTATGTGTGCAAATTAAAGGATTAATACCTTTAATATCATTTAAAGTCCATCCAATTGCGTTCTATGCTTTTTAAGAACAGATAGTAACTTACCTTCTTGGTCGCTTGATAAGGTCGAAGAAATCACAACAGGATAAGTTTGCTTTTCTCCAAGATAAACATATTTCAATCCTTCTAGTAAAGGTTTCAGCTCTAGTTTAGGTGCTTCTTGTTGTTCCGTCTTTTTAATGATTCCAAGCTCGTCAAATTTTTCTTTCCCATCATCATTTTACAAAGTCTGACAAGAATCAAACAATAAATTTATATTAGAAGTATCATGTTTAAATTTTTTATTTGATTCAACTGAATTAACCAAACAAATATCACTAAGTTCAGAAAGATTCCCTTTTTTAATATTCTCCTCTATACAAGTTTCAAGCAATTCCTTTTGTTCATCAATTTCATCTTCATTCTCATTTTCTTCATTAGGTTGCCCACACATGTTAAAAACATTCAATTCCAAAGTCATATTTCCAAATGACAAATTCATTAAACCATTCCTACAATTAATCAAAGCATTAGCAATCACTAAAAATGGTCGACCCAAAATTACAGGAATTGGTTTATAATTATTCACAACATGTTCAGTTTCTAAGACAATAAAATCCACAGGGTATAGAATTTATCAACTTGTACTAAAACATCTTGCACTATTTCTTTTGGTACTTTAACTGATCTATCGGCAAGCAAAAAAGTGTAGTTGAAGTTGATTTTAACTCACCAAGATTAAGTTGAAGATAAACTAAATATGGAAGCAAATTAACACTAACACCAAGTTCTAACAAAGCATGCTCAATTTTATGATCTCCAATAATACAAGAAATAGTAGGACAACCGGGATCTTTATATTTCAACTTATTATTGGTAGACAAAATGGTACTTCCCTGTTCAACCATGAAAGCACTCTTTTTTACCTTCAATTTCCTCTTAACTGTGCATAAGTCCTTTAAAAATTTGCCATATGAAGGTACCTGATTGATTGCATCTAACAAGGGAATGTTAACTTTCACTTGCTTAAAAATTTCATAAATTTCTGAAGAGTGGTTTGATTTCCTTGGTTTATTTAATGCATGTGGAAATGGTGGTTCAGATGGAACATTAGTTATTTCTTCACTAGGTGTAAGTTTATCTAGTTCTTTCTTACCCTTTAAATTTTCATTTTCACAAGGTTCAAGAATAGGCCGTTCAATAACCTTACCATTACGAAGGGTTATAACTGACTTGACTTGGTCCAAGGGTGAATTTTGAATCTTAAGATTTGGTTGGGGTTGAGCTGGAAATTTTTCTTTTTCTTGAATTGTGAGTGCAGAAGTAATTTTAGCAAGAGTATCTTTCAAATCAGAAAATGTTTGTGCATTTTGATTATTAATGGCATCTTGTTTCCTAATGAATGAAAGCATTATATCTTCTAAATTTTTCCATGGTGGTGGAATATATGGTGCATAAGGCTGAGTATTTTGAAAATTTTGTGGAGGTGGTGCTTGTGAAGATTGTGCATTATTACTATTCCTCCAACTAAAATTTAAATGATTTCCCCAACTAGGATTATAAGTCTGTGAATATGGGTTTGGTTTGTTAAAAGTGCTGATGGCATTAGCTTGATCATGCAAACATTCTTTAAGTGCAGGCAAAGTAGGACAATCTTAAGGGAAATGATCATTAGAACTACAAACATCACATGCAATTTCTTGAACAGATTTTACTTGATCACTTTTTTTATTCTCCAAAGCTTCAACCTTCCTAACTAGGGATGCAAATTTTGCTTGGAAATCATGATCTTTCCTAAGGTTATAAATTCCTCTACTAAATGGAGATGGTTGTGGTTTATTATTCAATTCAAAAGTTCCAATAGTATCCCAATGTTGTGCATTTTTAGCTAATTGGTCAATGTAATCTAGTGCATCTTTAGGATTTTTATCTCTAAATTAGCCATTAGACATCATTTCTACAACTTGTCTACTTTGTGGTGTTAACCCCTCGTAGAAATAAGTGACCAATCGCCAAGTTTCAAAACCATGGTGTGGACATATGTTAAGCAATTCTTTAAACCTATCCCAACATTGGTATAATGTTTCTCCATTTTCTTAAGTGGAAGAAGTGATTTGCCTTTTACACGAATTAGTTCTATGAGGTGGAAAGAATTTTTCCAAAAACTGTTCTTGCATGTTATTCCAAGTTCTTATTGATCAAGATCTAAGGTTTTGTAGCCAAATTTTAGCTTTACCTTTTAATGAAAAAGGAAAAAGCTTTAATCTAATTATGTTAATGCTACAATTTTGGTCTGTGTATATAGTACAAACTTCCTCAAAATCTCTCAGATGCAAGTATGGATTCTCAGATTCTAAACCATGAGATGTTAGTAAAAGTTGGATAATACCTGGTTTGAAGTTGAATCGAAATGCTTCTAGAGGAAATACTATACACGATGGTGCTCCGGTTCTAGTTGGATTCATGTAGTCTGTCAAGGTTCTTGGTTGATTTTGATCATGTCCATGTTAAGAATGATTGTCTACTTGATCAATCTGAGGATTAGGTTCGCCCAAAAAGTTGTCATCTTGGTTCTCGTCCATGATTAATGGTGGAGATTGAGATCTACGAACTAACTGCATACTTGAAATGCAGAGACCAATATCTCATGCAATGGTTATGTCACAATGATAATATTCAAACAAATTAAAAACAAAAACTAAATAAAAATTACAAAATAATAAAAAGAAAATTAAATATGCAAATAATATAAGTGTACAAGAAAAAAATTAAAATTAATTAACAAATTTGGGGGTTAAACCCACCAATTAAATAAACAAAAAAAAAATAAAGCAAAACTAAAAATAAATGCAAAATAATAAAATAACTGAAATTAAAAACAAATAGTGGTTGAACCCACCAATAAATTAACAAAACAAAGAAAAAAATGCGAAATAATAAAATAACTTAAAATTAAATAACAACTTTGGTGGTTAAACCCACCAATAAAAAGAAAAAAATGCGAAATAAATTAAAAAAATTGAAAAATTAAATAACTGAAAAAAAAAAGTTTGTAATTAGTTAGTTAAGAGTTAGTAGTTAGTTTGCTTGGTCTAAATTCAGTGCAAATTGAGTCCAAATAAGCCCAAATATGTACAAGTCCAATTTTTATGAAAAAGTTCGTTCATGGATCTTATTACAAATTATTTATAGTAGTATGGTCATACCGTAATTTTTAAAAGTTTAGAATTTATCCATATAGGATGAAACTAAAGATTCTGAAGGATTTTAGGGTCGGATCATAAATATGAGAAGATTGAGCTAGAAACGAAAATTATTGGGGTAAAACTAGAATTATGAAAGATGTGCGGATAGAAGAGAATTTAAAAAAGAAAAAGGGGGCCAACGAAAATTTACACAAAAAGTAAAAATAAATAAAAGGAAAAATAAAACAAAATGAATCATCTCATGACAGTAGCAAAAACTTGTGTGACTTAAAATATTTGATTTACTAAAGTATAAGGTGGTAATTATAATATAATTTCGGTGAGTCAAATTCGATCCACAGAGAAAGGGTTTAATTTGTTTATTTAAATTTATCTAAAAAAAATAAAAATAAAATTTACAAACACACAATTTAATTTGAGGAAAACTATGAAGTTGAATTAGTTAGGGTTATGGATCCACTCTTAGTAACAAATACAATTTAACAAATTCTTTTTATTTTTGTTTTATTTCCCAAAAGATTAATTTTATAAATTAAAATTATTTTCCCATTTATTTTATTATGGATTAAGAATTTAATGTGCCAAAACTTAATTTGTCTACACTAAATCAAAATACCATTTTCCCATATTTTATATTAAGATATTAAGAATTCATTATGTCAAATTCCTATTTTTGTCTACAATAAATCAAAATTTCAAAATATAAAATATGGATAAAATTAAATAGAAAACAACTTAATTTATAAAATTAAAAATTGAATTTGATTAAACCATATTTTTTTTCTAAGAGTTTCACCTTCCCCTAATTATGAATACTTACCTAAACATTTTTTAAATAAAAGATATGATTAAAATTGAAAAACACATAATTAAAATAGAAATTAAAAATTGAAATAAACTTAATTTTATTGATTGAAAATATATTACAAAGAGAGATGAGGAGAAGAATTTGGGGGAAAAGAAGAGAAGAGAAGGTGCCAAGACATGTGTTCACCACCCTTCTCTATGTATTCTAATACATGGTAAATCCACACCACAAAAATAAAAAAATCTAATTAAATCTTAACCTTACATTTGTCCCACTAATAATCCCACTAATAAAACATAATCCTATCTTATCCACTCAAGCATATCCAAAACATTCCACTAAAAAAATATCATACCTAATAAGATAAAAACTTATAATTTTACAATTATCACATTTACCGTGGTAAAAACGTAAAAATTTACAACAAAAGTCTTCGATTCTCCTCGACAATGACATAATTTCTCGGACTTCCGAAATTCAAATTTGACATCCGTACATTTGTTTAGAGCCTCCAATTGCTTGAAATTATTATTTTTACCTAATAAACACACAAAAATACACAAAATCAAATGCTTGGAAAAATAATTACAAATTCATAATATGTTACACAATTACAAATATAAATTACATTAATAACACAAAATAACATTTTTAGTTCATAATAAACATACAATTTTTAATGCTAATAAAAAACGCCCGTAATATTTTTTAAATCGATAAGCCTAGTGTATTGGGAATGGTTTATTTACCCAGTTAACAACTCATCCCTTGTCATTATTTTTTGCAGATTAGGTACCTTATTGAAATGTGTTCTTTTCATTGGAGTTAAAGATTCATTTCCTTTTTGCTAATTGAATGAGAGAAGTAATAAACACCTATTTCTTTTAAGTTTATTTCTTTTACGAATTTGTAATTGGGGAGTTTTGAGACTTTGTTATATTTATGTCTTCAAACGAGATTTTTTGGTATTAAACATATAGATTTCTAGTTTTAGTTGAATAAATATTTGAGATATTTTAGTTTGAAAATTTATGTGTAAGAATTATGATTTGTAAGTAACCTCCTTCATCACATGCACGACACATATTAGATTTGAGGTGTTAAATATATGGTAACGTTTCCTGAGCAAGGACTGTGAAGTTAATGAAATGATACATTGATTGGAAGCATCAAAGAAACCTATCGTAGCAAGCCAAGGCTTGGACAAATTAAAAGAAATTCATTTCATTGACTAATTGCAGTACTCTAGCAAATTATTTGACAATATATGGATAATCACATGCTTATTACTTAACTTTTTAGGAATTCTTAAGTCAACCATGTTATTACAAGCAAAATCCCGATAGCTTAATAGAATGTGTTTGATCCACAGCATTTGCAGTGCATGCCAATAACTATTTTGATATTATATTGCGGTCTCTAAGGAAAAAAAATAGTATATATCTCCTTATCTAGATAAGTTTGATTAGTATATGTCTAGTGAAAATAATATCT
This sequence comes from Citropsis articulata, assembly GCA_030449925.1. NCBI lineage: Eukaryota > Viridiplantae > Streptophyta > Magnoliopsida > Sapindales > Rutaceae > Citropsis > Citropsis articulata. The sequence goes on along the minus strand of JASUUH010000137.1, from coordinate 3,714,576 downwards.
AAGCAACCCAAGAGAGGGAGTGAATTGAGATTCTAAAAATTATGCAATACTAAAACAAATCTTGATGAAAATCTTAAACGAATTTAAAGCAATAATAAATAAATCAAAGATAAACAAAGAAAGTATCAAACAAGGAGATTTTTACATGGTTCGGCCAACCTCGCCTATGTCCACGCCTCGAAGCACACCAGGCTTGAGGATTTCACTAGTCAAGCCTTTAAGGCTTTAAGAACACGTACAATTGACTACTAAGGTGTCAATCAATCTTTACATTAAGAGATTATCTCCAATCTCTTAACCCAAGTGTATTCCAACATTTACAATCACTCAAACAAAGATTACAAATTTTTTTTTCTCTCATACAATGTAAATGATTACAATTCGATGCCCAATTGTGTGAATAAATAAAACAAAAATGAATTTAAAGCTCAATGAAAATTGAATTCTTGATTATATGCTCAATGATAATGTTGTGATCAACTCTTATTTGAATTTGAATGAGCTTATTTATAGTTGGACCTAAAATATAGCCGTTGTTGACTTTCTGTGTGAAAACGGATCACCGTTAACCATTATCGGTTAGCTGTTTTAACTAGTCCAAGTGATCGTTGAGCTGAAATTCAAATAAATAGTTGACCATTTGCTTCTATCAGTTTACCGTTAATTTTCAAAGGCCTGCAAAAAAAATTTCTGTTATCCGTTCTTGCTGAACGATTGAAGATTAGCATGTAACGACATTCTAAAAATTATCGATTAGCTGTTTGATGTTAACAGTTCGCCGGTTATTTCCAGTGACTTGCAAAATAAAATAAACTTATCCATTTCAATTTAACGGTTCGAGGTTAGCTCATAATTTTATTCTAAAAATTATCGGTTAACCGTTTGATATAAACGGTTTGTCGTTTAATTCCAGTGACCCAGCATACATGTATTTACCATTTTTGCTAACCGGTTAGAGCTTAAGCATTTTTCCTTTCCTAGAATTTATCGGTTAACCGTTTCAAAGAAAATGGTTCACCGTTTACTTTTAGAATCACAGTTTTAGCCAAATTTCACAGGGAATTATTTTCCAATCAAAGTTTAATGATTATCCATCTTTTATGAACATAATTAGAAAGATTATATGGCTTTTGAGAATTTTGTTTATTAATGAATAGCTCTAACATTTTAATAAAAAACATTTAAAGTTTGTTATCATCAAAATCAATATAATGTACATATACATGTTAACATCTAGTTCAAATTGATTACACTTGTTTCAGTTCATATGAGCTTTAATGACTTGTATTTTTTTTTTTTTTGCAATGACCAAACACTCGATTATTGAAAAGAGTTGGCTAGTATTCTTGAAAAAAAAAAGTCCATTCAACCTTTTGAAATTGCAAAATATTAGGTTTTGTGTATCTTAAACAAAGTTAATTATGTTATTTTGTGTTGCATCACAGCTTATAATTATTCGGAAGAGAGAGAGAATTTTCTAAATAGAATAATTGAGAGATAATTTTGAAATCTGAAATCTGCTGCATTATTCTTAGAGAGAGTACACCAAGTCTAAAATACAAGTAAAAGACTAACAAATTTAGCTAAAAAACAGGAACACAATACTAGACCATAATCCCATAATCCCATGACCTTAGCAACAAACAAAACAACTCATTAACCCTTAATCCATGTAAATCTCTAACACTGCAACTTAATTTTGAATCAGTCAATCAACACTCCCCCTTGATTCAAAATCTCAAATTCCCAACTGTAATCTGAAAAACTCATGCTTAGCTTCGGGGAGAGACTTTGTAAACATGTCTGCTACTTGTTCATTTGTACCACAGAAATTCAGCATGATTTTTCCATTTGCCAATAGCTGCTAAATGAAGTGATGTTGCACATCAATATGCTTGGTTCTGTAATGAAAAACAAGGTTTTTGGGCATTGCAATTGCAGACCTGTTATCACAAAATATGTCAGTAGCTTTCTCTTGTACATGACCAAAATCAGCAAGGATTTTTCTGAGCCATAAAGCTTGTCGTGCTGTTGAAGTTGTTGTTGCATACTCTGCTTCAGATGATGACAAAGCTATTGTTTCTTACTTCTTTGAACTCCAGGTTACTGCTCCAGAACCAAAGCTAAAAATATTGTCAGAAGTGCTCTTTCGATCATCCAAACAACCAGCCCAGTCACTGTCTGTGAATCCAAACAATCTAAAATTTGAAACTTTGGAATACCAAATGCCAAAATCAAATGTTCCAGCCACATAGCGAAGGATTTTTTTTGCTGCACCAAAGTGTTGGCTCGTAGGATTGTGCATAAATCTAGACACAACATTAACAAGAAAAACAATGCAGGCCTAGTGTGTGTTAGATAATTTAATCCACCAACCAAACTTTTAAACAATTTTTTATTTTCTTTTTCAGTCCCATCTTCACACTGTAGCTTCTCATTGATATTCATTGGTGTGGCTGCCATTTCACAATTGCTCATGTTAAACCTTTTTAAAAGATCTGCAGCATATTTATTTGACCTACAAAAATCCCATCTTCACCTTGTTTCACTTCAAGCCCCAAATAATATTGTAGTAAACCTAAATCTACATCTCAAAATTTTTTATCATGCTAGACTTAAAATCATCAATTATTGACATTGAGGAACCTATATAGATCATATCACCTACATAAACGCAGATCGCCAGAAAATCTCTATTACCTTGCCACTTCAAATAAAGAGTGGGCTTATTTTCACTTCTTGTAAATCCGTTACTCAGAAAGAAAGAATCAATTTTTTGCTATACCATGCACATGGAGCTTGCTTTAATCCAAAAGGGCTTTTCTTAACCTGTACACTTTGTTCTCACAACCATTAATAACAAAGCCTTGACGCCGAGATACAAAACCTTCTCCTCTAAAGCTCCATTCAAAAAGGCGGATTTCACATCAAATTGATATACATGTAGTTGAAATTGTATAGCTAAAGCCAAAACAACTCTCACCGTCTCAAAACGAGCGACAGGTGAAAAGGTCTCCTTAAAATCTATACCTTGTTGTTGTGAATATCCTTTAGCCATGAGCCGTGCTTTGTGCTTTTGAATGCTTCCATCAATATTGTACTTTGTTTGAAACACCCATTTAAGCCTTATAACATTTTTGCCTTCAAGAATATCTACCAACTCCCACGTAGAATTTTTCTCAATGTCTTGCATCTCCTCTGTCATAGCAATCTGCCACTCTGGATCTTCTGCTGCATCTTCAAAATACATATTGGGTCAGAGGTATACAAGGTAAAATTACAGGAGTCATATATTTCCCTTAAAGTTTTGAATTTCCCGAGTGATGTTTCACAGAGGAGCCAGATGATGAAGAATTTGCAGGACTATTATTGTTGCTATTACCGAGGGAGGAAGAATGTGGACTTGAAGGTGATGATACATCAGATGATAGTGCTTGTGTCTGCTAAAAATTTTCATCTGTAGGAGCTTGAATTACAGTACCTTCCTTGTCATCATTTCATTTCCTGCTAGCTTCTTCATTAAACACAACATTCCTGCTAATTATCACTTTTCCACTTATAGGATTATATAGATGATATGCCTTGGATTTAATAGTATAGCCAATGAAAATACATTTCTCAAATTTTTCATCAAGCTTAGAACAAAAATTAACTAAAGCATATGCTATATAACCAAAGACTTTTAAGTGGCTTACTCGAGGCTTCTTACCTATCTATGCCTCATAAGGTGTTCGATTTAAAATTACTTTTGTTGGAGAGATGTTAAGGAGATATACTACCGTTGCAACTGCTTTTCCCCAAAACATATTTGGAAGCCCCTTTGCTTTTAACAAGCTTCTGGCCATTTCTATGACTGTTCAATTTTTCCGTACTGCAACACCATTCTATTTTGGTGTGTATGGTGTTGTGAGCTCCCTACGAATACCATTCTCCTCACAAAATTCATAAAAATTTTTAGATAAAAATGTTGGAGTAAAAGAAAACTGTTAACTTGTAAATGTTTATTTTATTGATTTTGATGATAACAAACATTTTGATAAATTTGTTGGAGTTTTCATAATATCAAATAATTTCTTAAAAGCAAGAATTTTTCTATGAGTATTTACAAGTTTTTAAGAAACTGGAAAAACTCAGCAAAAATGTGCAATTCTGGAAATAATCGGTGAACCGTTAATATTAACGGTTAACCGCTAATATGCAGAGACAGGCTATTGTCTTAAGCCTTAACCGTTAAGGTTCTCTTTATTTTTAAAGGCTACTGGAAATAACCGGTGAACCGTTAACAAATAACGGCTAACCGTTAATTTCCAGAGAGACATAATTTGTTAAGCCTTAACCGTTTAGCGTTAAAGGTTAAGCTTTTTGTTTTTAAAGGATACTGGAAATAACCGGCGAACCGTTAACTAATAACGGCTAACCGTTAATTTCGAGAGCATCTTTGTTAAGCCTTAACCGTTTAGTATTAAGGTTAGGCGAAATGGTTTATACATGCTTACGGATATGCCGTGCGAACCGTTAACTTATGAACCGATAATTTCGAGGATAGTTGCCTTAACCGTTTAGCAAACGGATGGATGTTTTATTTGTGCAGGTCTCTGATTTTTTAGCGGGTTCTAACGGTCAACCGTTTATTTGAAATCGATATAACGGTAACTTTGACCAGCACAAACGGCTAACCGTTAACGGTTAACGGCGATCCGTTTACTGAAGAATTAGGCTATAACGGCTAGTTTTCGGCTCCAACTATAAATAAGCTCATTTAAATCATTTCAAGGTTGATCACAACACTACCATTGAGCTTATACACGTTTATACAATCTTCATAGAGCCTTAAACACTTTCTTGCTTCATTTATTCACACATCAAGCTTTCATTTGTAATCTTAAAGATTGTGTGAGAGAAAAATTACTTGTAATCTTTTGTTTGAGTGATTGTAAGTGTTGGGATACACTTGGGTTAAGGGAATAATCTCTTGTTGTAAGGTTTATTGACACCTTGAAGTCAATTGTAAGCATTTGAGGCCTTGGTGGCTTGCTTAGTGGAATCCTCAAGCCGGTGTGCTTGGAGGCGTGGGCGTGGCGGGGATAGCGAACCACGTAAAAATCATTGTGTTTGATCTCTCTTTCCCAAACTCTTTAATATTATTGCAAAATAATTAGTAAATTTCTAATTTGATTGTTTAAGTATTACTTCTTAATATTTTTAGTTGCTTAATTTTAAAATTCAATTCACCCCCTCTTGGGTTGCCTTGTTAGTATTTCAATTGGTATCGAGCTTGGTTCTCTTGTTAAGACTTAACCGTCTAGAGTAAAGATCCATGGCAACTCAAAGTGACTCAACCTTTAGGGAAGGACAATCCACAACTAGACCACCATTCTTTGATGGAAATGACTACCCGTATTGGAAAACTAGGATGAGAATTTGCAAGCCTAGATTACGAAATTTGGGAAGTTGTATGTGATGGTCCTTTTATGCCTTTGACCAAAAAATGAAATTGGGAAGACATTCCAAAACCTTCACGGGAATGGAATGAATTGGAAAAGAAAAGCTTCTCTAAATTCCAAAGCCATGAATGCCTTATTTTGTGCTTTAGATAAGAAAGAATTTCATAGAGTGTCTAGTTGTGAAAGTGCTTATGAAATTTGGCACAAACTTGAAGTTGTCTATGAAGGCACTAATCAAGTGAAAGAGTCTAAAATTAGTAGGTACACTCGACAATATGAATTGTTTCAAATGGAACAAAATGAGTTTATATTCTATGTACACTAGATTCTGGACATAGTGAACACTCTAGGAGCCCTAGGAAAAACATTCTCAAATAGTGAGAAAGTTAAGAAAATTATTAGATCACTTCCTAAGGAATGGAGGCCAAAAGGACTGCCATTGAGGAAGCTAAAGATTTAAATGTCTTACTATTGATGATCTAATCGGTTCACTTATTTCTTATGAGGAAGATTTGGCGGCGAAAAAGGAATTGAGGAGAAGAAGAAGAGTATTGCTCTAAAGGCTACAAAGTATGAGAGTAATGGAGAGTGAACGGATGATGAGGAGTTGGCGATGCTAGCAAGAAGATTCGAGAAAATTCTTCAAGAAAACCGGTGAGCGAAGGAAGTTTAGAGACTTCAAAAATCAAAGGAGAAAAAGGAAGCAATCAAATGCTATGAGTGCAAGAAACCCGGCCATATAAGATCCGAATGCCTCTTCTCAACAAATTCAAGAAGAAAGCAATGATGGCCACGTGGGACGATAGCGATGAAGAAACAAGTGATGATGAAGAGCATCGAAATGACTAATCTAGCTCTTATGGCGGTGGGGATGAATCGAATGATGAATTAGATGAGGTAAGTGATCTTCCTACTTATGATGAGTTACATGATGCTTTTAGAAATTGCATGATGAATTGATGAAAATGGGTAAAAGAAGCGTTTGCCTTAAAAGAAGATGGTAGAGCTTCAAAATGAAAATGATTCATTTAGTGCTAAGATTACATGTCTTGAATTAGAAAATAAGACATTGCATGATAAGATTGAGTTATTTGAAAATTCTAGTACTTCACATGAGCATTTAGAATCACATGTAAATGAATTGAAAAATGAAAATGAATTACTTAAAAGAAGAGCAATGATCTAAATGAAATTGTGCTAAAATTTACAAATGGTCAAAAGATGTTGGATAACTTGCTTAATTCAAAAGTGTGTGTTTGATAAAGGAGGACTTGGCTGTAAGCCAAATTTGAAACAAAAATATTACAAGAACTACTTTGTGAAGAGCACATCTCCTAATAATCAAGTTGTTTGTCATTATTGTAATCAAGATGGCCATATGAAAAATAGATGCATAGTAAAAGAAATGCATATTATGGTATGAAATGTATTTGGGTTCCAAAGGAACCATTCTTAACACTCGAGGACCCAAAAGGTTTGGGTACCTAAAACTTGAGATTTTTTCTGCAGGGCTTAAAGAATAAGAAGAATAAATGGTTCTTGGATAGTGGATGTTCAAGACACATGACTGGAAACTATGCATGGTTTTCAAGTTTTACAAAACTTCAGCAGTGGAGATGTTTCCTTTGGAGATAATTCAAAAGGGAGGATTCTTGGAATCGGAAATGTCGGTAAAGTTTCATCAACCTTGATTGAAAATGTATGTTTGGTTGAAAATCTGAAACACAACTTGATTAGTATTAGCCAATTGTGTGACAAAGGTTATAAAGTAGTGTTTGATAAGTCAAGATGTACTATTGAAGATGCATGTGATGGAAAGGTCTTGTTTATTGGAAATAGATGTGGTAATGTTTATACCATTGACATAGATGTTGCATCCATTCATGACAAATGTTTTTCAGCATTATATGATGATAGTTGGTTATGGCATAGAAGACTAGGTCATGCAAATATGGATTTGATTTCAAAATTTTAAAAATGATTTAGTTAAAGGACTTCCAAAATCAATTTTCAAAAGGATAAAATTTGTGAAGCTTGTCAATTTGGAAAACAAATCAAAACCTCTTTCAAAAACAAAATCATATTTCTACTTCAAAACCTCTTCAACTACTTCACATGGATTTGTTTGGACCATCTAGATATGCTAGCCTAAATGGCAAGTATTATGCTTTTGTAATTGTGGATGATTATTCTAGATTCACATGGGTATTGTTCTTAGCTAATAAGGATGATGCCTTTGATGCTTTTAAAATCTTTTGTAAAAAGGTTCAAAATGAAAAGGGTTATTCTATTTCTTGCATTAGAAGTGATCATGGTAGAGAATTTGAAAATTATGCATTTGAATCTTTTTGCAATGACTTAGGCATAGAGCATCAATTTTCATCACCTAGAACTCCACAACAAAATGGAGTTGTTGAGAGAAAGAATAGATCTATTCAAGAAATGGCTAGGACCATGTTGAATGAAAATGGTTTACCTAAGTATTTTTGGGCCGAAGCCGTCAACACCGCTTGTTATGTTTTAAATCGGGTGTTGATTAGATCTATTCTTGATAAGACTCCCTATGAGCTTTGGAAAAATAGAAAACCCAATATTGGATATTTCAAAGTCTTTGGTTGTAAATGTTTTATTTTGAACACAAAAGACAATCTTGGTAAATTTGATTCAAAATCCGATATTGGTATTTTTCTTGGGTATTCAAGTTCTAGCAAAGCTTATAGAGTTTATAATAAAAGAACCTTGGTTGTAGAAGAGTCTATGCATGTTTCTTTTGATGAGTCTAACCCCTCCTCTGCGGAGAAAGGAGTTGTTAATGATGATGCAGATGGAGAGTTACAAGAAGAATCATCGAAGGATAATCAAGAGAATGCACTACAAGAAAATCAAGAGGATGATCAAGAAGAGCAAAGAAATATGGAGCAACAAGAAGGTTCTACTCAAACACTCCCCAAGGGTGGAGGTATGTTCTTCTCACCCCGGATGCCATTTTGGAGATCCTTCTAAAGTGTTTCTACTAGATCATCACTTAGGAATACATGTGAGCATGCTGCATTTATTTCTCAAATTGAACCAAAATCCTTTGCGGATGCGGAAAATGATGAGTCTTGGATTATGGCAATGCAAGAGGAGTTGAGTCAATTTGAGAGAAATAATGTGTGAATTAGTTCTAAAGCGGAACATCAATCCATCATAGGTACTAAATGGGTATTTAGGAATAAGATGGATGAATCCGGAATGGTTATGTAGAATAAAGCTAGATTAGTGGCTCAAGGATACAACCAAGAAGAAGGAATTGATTTTGATGAAACATTTGCACCGCTAGATTAGAATCCATTAGAATGTTGTTAGCATATGCATGTTATAAAGATTTTGTTTTATTTCAAATGGATGTTAAAAGTGCTTTTCTAAATGGTTATATTATGGAGGAAGTTTATGTAAAACAACCTCCGGTTTTGAAAATGAAAATTTCCAAATCATGTGTATAAGTTGTCTAAAGCTTTGTATGGTTTAAAACAAGCACCTAGAGCTTGGTATGATAGGCTTAGAAATTTCTTGTTGGATAACGGTTTTCAATGGGTAAAGCGGATACCACTCTTTTGTTAAGAATAAAAATCAAGATATACTTCTTGTTCAAATTTATGTTGATGATATTATTTTTGGTTACTAATGAGTCCTTGTGCAAGGATTTTTCATCTTGTATGAGTAAGGAATTTGAGATGAGCATGATGGGAGAATTGAAGTATTTCCTTGGACTTCAAATCAAGCAAAACAATGAGGAATCTTCATCAATCAAGCTAAGTATGTAAAGATTTGCTCAAAGGTTTGGAATTGATGAGTCAAATACTAAGAGCACTCGATGAGCACAACAATCAAGCTTGACAAAGATGAAAAAGGTAAAAGTTGACATTAAAAATATCGGTATGATTGGCTCTTTACTTTACTTAACATAAGTAGACCCGATATCATGTTTAGTGAATGTTGTTGTGCAAGATTTCAATCATGTCCCAAGGAATCCCATTTGCTTCTTTGTTAAAGAATTTTTTAGTTATTTGAGTGGAACCATAGATCTTGGTCTTTGGTATCCTAGAGGAACTCATATAGATTTAACATGTTTTTCGGATACGGATTTTGGGGGCTATAAAGTTGATAGGAAAAGCACTAGTGGAACTTGCCATATACTAGGTCACTCACTTGTTTCATGGTTTAGTAAGAATCAAATTCTGTGGCACTTTCAACTAGAGGCTGATATATAGCTGCAGGAAGTTGTTGTGCTACAACACTGGATGAAACAAACACTTAGAGATTATGGCATTACGGCTTGATAAAATTCCTATTAAGTGTGATAATACAAGTGCTATAAATCTTTCAAAGAATCCCATTCAGCACTCTAGAACCAAGCATATAGAAATTAGGCATCATTTAAGGGATCATGTTCAAAAGGGTGATATTGCATTGGAGTTTATTTCCACGGAAAAACAACTTGCCGATATTTTTACAAAACCCCTTTGCGAAGAACAATTTTCAAAAATTCGACATGAACTTGGGATGATGAAATTTTCACATTAGCATTTCTAGATATGCTATTGAGTCTATTCAATAACTTGTTTTATGATATGATGCTTAAATATTCTTGAAATGCTTGAGTATGATGTACTAGTAATGTGTATGTATGTTTTGCTTGGATTAATTGTTTTAAAAACATATTTGTTCATAAATTTTGCATTAAAATGGCCTTTAGAGCATTTTTAGATCAAAGTCATGATCTTAATGTGTTATCTACGATGGCCGGATATTGAATCAAGTGTGCGAAACATCAAATGAAATAAACGGATAACCGTTTGTCTTATAAACGGCTCACCGTTTATTTCCAGTAACTAGGATTTCTTTGATTGCTCGTTACCCCCTCACCGTTTGGTGTTAACGGTAAACCGTTTAAAATCAGTGAGCTCCCTTACCTTGCCGCTTCACCGTTTTCCCTTAAGCGTTAACCTTTTACTTATTCCAAGCTCACTGGAAATTAACCCCTCACCGTTTATATAAAACGGCTCGCCGTTTGCTTAAAATATATATACTGGTCACGGGTTTTTCCTCTTCGTCTTCTTAGCCTCTCACCGTTTTCGCCATTTTCTCGAAGCCGAAGCTTTTCATCTTCTTCTTATTTTCTACATTTTCGACCAAAATGAATCTGATAGAAGTCTTTCTAATCTTCTTTAGAGTTATTGTACCGATTCAAATCTCGAATCTAGCCCAAAATCAAAATTCCCAAATCAAAACCCTAAGGCGTTTGGTTTTGCTCGATTTGATCCATCTTGTCGCTTTTTCTTGCCAAATTGAACCTCAATCTTTCTTCCTCCACTCTCTGAACTCCATAAACACTTCATTTACTCTCAAATCAATCCTCCGAACGCATTCTCCTCTCCATCAATGGTGAATCATCTCGAGACCTCGGAGAAGGAAACATGCACCTAGTGTCAACCCCATTCTACCACGGGAAGCCTCTGAATTTGAAAGGCTTCATTTCCCTACACCTACATTGCTCGACGCTTTGAGACCCGATTTATGGGTCGTCGGGTTATTGATTCTTATTTTGCGGATGTAGATGATTTTAAGGATTTGATTGTATGTAATAGGATTGTGACTAACATGCTTAGACCACAGGAATCCGTTTTATTCCTTGATGATAAAGTTTATCCGAATCTAGTTAAGTGTTTTCTTCTAATATGAAATTATGCGCCACTCGTCTAGATAAATTATTCTTTGTTGTTGGCGGTGTTCTATTGATTTTGATGTAGAGTTTTTGAACACTTTGTCATACTTGGTATTAGGATGAGGTCATTCTTTTATACTTCTCGAAAAATCCTATATTTTCTTTGAGTTTGTCCACCATAAAGTCGTAACATCTGTCGTCGTAGGGATTTGGTGATGACATTTGTAGTCTTCCTTTTCGCTCTCATTCTCCCTTTTCGGTCCGTATTCTCCATTCCATTCTTGACGCATTGTTACTCTAGGAAAGGTCACACGGATGAGGTAACTCGTTTAGATGTCGGGTTACTAGATAGTCTTCTTAGTGGGCGGGAAGTTAACCTTGGTTATATCATTGTGCACATGTTGACCACTCGGGTGTTTCTCACCGTTTGCTTCCTATGGTAGTCGATTACCAGATTTTGCGGCCAAAGTGCCAATTAGGGATCACGGTGTACAAGGGCCAAAAGGATTGGTAGGGATGCTATGAGCGATGTGGGTTCACTAGGAGGAGCAGGCGTTGGCTCAGAGACCTCTACGCCAGAATCGGGACACCTTGATTGCTCACGAGGATGATCGGATGTGCGACATCTACACTCCCGATCGACTTCACGACTTGAACTTGGAGCTCGGCCTCCACCTTCTCGTCGTCGGGATGTTCCTCCATCGAGTCCTTCGATTCTACGGCACATGAGATGGATACGGATATCCTTACGCTCCGAGCCTCCTCCAGGTTCTCGGACCTTGACCTCTCGGCCATCTCATACTCAGCTCGGCCTCGCTTTGTCGATATTCTGCAGCGGTTAGTTCTTGATGTCATGATTTCCGGCGTCGGCTGATTCTTGATCGTATGGGCGCTATTACTCTCGATCGGCGGAATCACGGTCTCGAGTTCGAGACATTTCGAGCGAGCATTGATCATCGATATGAGATCATTCTTTGCTCGGTGACAGTTAAGGGTACTTTGGTTTTGACGGGTAGTACATCTGCGGCCCCTCTTCACGCCCTACTCGGCACCTCCATCTTGACACCTTCTTCCTCGGCTCCCACACACGACGGCGACGCGACCTCATCTTTCGACCCTCACCTGCGACCTCCCACGTCGCGGCGAGCATCTTAGTTTTCTATTTTCTTTGAAGTTTCGCACATACATTTCATATTTTGATTATATCATGATATTGTGGTTATTTTTTACATTTACTGTGGATTGATATTTTGATTATACCATGATATTTGATATGGATGTTTTCTCTCTATATTTTCTGGTTGTATGATTTGAAACAATTTGGAGATATTATGTGTTTGGAGATGTTGTGTGATTGGAGTTGTTGTATGATTTGTGTATCTTTGGAGATGTTGGGTTGTGCATTGCCTTGATATATTTGGGAGTATTTTTGTCCTCATGGTTGTATTTTGAGATTTTGCCATTTTTCAAGGAAACTACGCGAAATTTTGCTATTCTATTCTCTCATACTTCTTTTCTTACGTTTTGTTTTGATGATGAAGGGAGAGATTTTGCAATTCGCACTTGTTTTAGGCGGTTTTGTACTTGTTTTTGTTATAACAAAGAGTTCTTAAACTTGTCTTTGCAAACTGCTATAATGCCAAAATTGTTTTGAGTCGTATTGGTAGGGGAGGCGTATAGTAAGGGGAGCAAAGCAAAGTTTGTCATCATCAAAGGGAGATTGTTAACTTGTAAATGTTTATTTTATTGATTTTGATGATAACAAACATTTTGATAAATTTGTTGGAGTTTTCATAATATCAAATAATTTCTTAAAAGCAAGAATTTTTCTATGAGTATTTACAAGTTTTAAGCTGGAAAATCTACGCAAAATGTGCAATTAAATAATCGGTGAGCAGATTAATATTAACGGTTAACCGATAATATCTTGAGACAGGCTATTGTCTTAAGCACTTAACCGTTAAGGTTCTTTTTGTTTTAAAGGCTCTGGAAATAACCGGTGAACGTTAACAAATAACGGCTAACCGTTAATTTCGAGAGACATAATTTGTTAAGCCTTAACCGTTTAGTGTTAAAGGTTAAGCTTTTTGTTTTAATGGATCTTGGAAATAACCGTGAACCGTTAACTAATAACGGCTAACGTTAATTTCAAGAGAGGCATACTTTGTTAAGCCTTAGCCGTTTAGTATTAAAGGTTAGCTGAAATGGTTTATACATGCTTACGGAATGTCGTGAACCGTTAACTTGTAAGCAATGAACCGATAATTTCGAGGATGTTATTATTTGCTACTCGACCCGTTTAGCAAGAGCGGATGACGTTTTTACTTGTGCAGGTCTGCGGATTTTAACGGCGAAAGGGTAACTACTAACGGTCAACCGTTTATTTGAAATCGGATAACGGTAACTGACCGGCCTGAGCTAACCGTTAACGGTTAACGGCGATCCGTTCTTGAAGAATTAGGCTATAACGGCTAGTTTTCGGCTCCAACTATAAATAAGCTCATTTAAATCATTTCAAAGGTTGATCACAACACTACCATTGAGCTTATACACGTTTATACAATCTTCATGAGCCTTAAACACTTTCTTGCTTCATTTATTCACACAGCTTTCATTTGTAATCTTAAAGATTGTGAGAGAAAAATTACTTGTAATCTTTTGTTTGAGTGATTGTAAGTGTTGGGATACACTTGGGTTAAGAGATTGGGAATAATCTCTTGTTGTAAAGGTTTATTGACACCTTGGAAGTCAATTGTAAGCATTTGAGGCCTTGGTGGCTTGCTTAGTGGAATCCTCAAGCCCGGTGTGCTTGGAGGCGTGGACGTAGGCGGGGATAGCCGAACCACGTAAAAATCATTGTGTTTGATCTCTCTTTCCCTATCTCTTTACTTTTATTGCAAATTAATTTGTTAATTTCGAATTTGATTGTTTAAGTATTACTTCATTATATTTTTAGTTGCTTAATTTTTAAAATTCCAATTCACCCCCCCTCTTGGGTTGCCTTGTTAGTATTTCAAAAACCTTTGGTGAAATGTATCACCTATAAACCCATAAACCCAAGAACATTCATGTTGTATCGCCAAGAGTCAATAACAGAATTATGCAGAAGCGTACCTGAATCTATATCGTTTAATTCCTCTCTAGAGTAGTGTGGTTAGCCTTCCAGATCTACACGTTCTCCTAGAGAGTCCTTTGGTTCTCTCTGGGTTCTCTCTCTGATGATGGGATATCAGAAAAGAATAGAAAGAATACGTGTGACCTGGGGATCATAACCACTTATATAGACAACTGTTTCCTATTGTCACTGGGTATTCCTAATTCTGCCCATCATAGAATTAGAATACTATTGGGTCTCTACACATTAAAAGCCCACACCCTATCAGATACATTAAAGCCCATAATACCGAAAATTAAATAGATCACTTTTAATTGGGCTTAACTTTATATGACAGATCGCAACACATAATTATTCACATATAAGCCCAACGATAGATTAAGGATCCAACTATGCTGGATTAAAAAATCCAACAATCTCCCACTTGGGCTATATGTGTAACCTTATAATTATGTTTTGTGAAAATAACCAAATGAGCTCAACCTTACTGTCATTGCCAAAATGTATCTATAACCAATCCGGTCCATCAATCATACCAACATAGGATCAAAGCGGCCTTCGTTACAATTGTCGTAACTCGACCCATCAATGGTCACCATACCAATACAACTAAATGACATGGATCATGATGTAGACGTGTAGCATGAAAATTTCATGCAATGTGATCTTAACATGCCTATTTCCAACTGGTCCACCTTAAACCTTAGTGAGATCTATCTATACAAAAATTCAGAGTATGAATAAGCAAAACCTTATTTCTGCAAAAAATAACTTGAAATATCCATAAATTGTAATAACTAATAATGTCTATATTATAGGAGCATCTAAAATCACAAACTCCCACTAAAACTAAATATCTTTAAATGACATGACACCCATACGAGCAGTGTGCTCATAATCGTCTATGAACGTCATAAAATATTGTTGACCATTCCAAGCAGCCGAAGGAAATGGCCCACAAATATCTGTATGTATGAGTTCTAAGACATCCGAAGTCTTGTTGGCTTCAAATCTCCTTTTATTGGTTTGTTTCCCTTTGATACACTTGACACAGATATCAAAATCTGGGAAATTTAAGGGATCGAGAATTTCTTTTGACACAAGTCTCTCTATTCTCCATCTAGAGATATGACCCAATCTCTTGTGCCATAATGCAGCTGAATTCTCATTGATAAATTTTCTCTTTACACCTCGTGTACTTAGTTGCAAGGATTCATTAAATGAAGCAATTGTATCAAGCATATAAAGATTATCATCGTCTGACAAAGAACTGAAACCAACCAATTTTGAATCATTAAACAAACTAAATTTTCCATTCCCAAATGAACAAGAAAAACCAAATTTGTCCAAAGCAGGAATAGAAATCAAATTCCTTCTAAAAGATGGAACAACAAATGTTTCATCAAGATCCAAATAAAATCCAGTCTTTAATAATAATCTAGATTTTCTAATTGCTTGTACTTTAACTGTCTTCACATCTGCCATAGATGTATCTTTCACCATCACTGGGTTTTCGGCAACTCAGGCAACCCTGCATAGACACTATGATGTGAGTGGTTGCACCAAAATCTATCCACTACGTGTGTCTAGGTACCGAAGTTAAATTAACCTCAAAACAAACCAAACCAAGAAGCATACCTTTCTTAGCACGCCATGCGTGATAATTAGTGCAATGCTTCTTCTTATCCCTTTCAGCCCCACAGAAGAAACAACCAGTACCTTCTAAATCACCTGATTTTTTCTGTTGTTTCTTTTGAGGTGTTGTATCTGCAGCTTCCTTATCCTTTTTCCTTTTCTTGCCTTTGTTTTTACTTTTAGGAGTAAAGGCCAGGTGAGCACTTTCTATGTAACGCCCAAAAAAAAAAAATTCCATTATGGAATTGGGCTTTCACTAGGATTTATGGAGGCCTTTTTATTAGAAAAGGGTAGAAAAGGGTATTAAGTTATTATGAGGTTAATTATAAGTTAGTTTTTGCCAAAAGGGCTATTTCTCCAAAATCCCATTCCCTATAAATTCATCTTTTACTCCATCTTTTTCATAACCCTAAAAACTTATGATATTCTTGTTTCCTCTCTTATCAATTGTTCATAATTTTTCTTCACTCAAATCCTAGGATTCAATCAAAGCAAACGGTATGTATACCCTCCTTATTCCCTTCAAGAATTTCTTGTAAATCATTCTATGTAAGGTTTATGTTGACATGATTTGAGATTTGTTTTAGATCTTGATACATGATGTGTTTGGGTTTTGTTTGGGGTTTTGATTAATTAGGAGATTGGTTAATCAACCTTTGGCATAATAAGCATGTAGGATGATTCTGGACAGCATGATATCTTGATTTTTAAACTGATATTTTGTGAACGAATTTTTCTTAGAAATTTATATTCTGGGAAATAGACATATATAACCTCCTTAATAAATTTTATTTCATCAAATTTGATTTTGTTTTCAATTTAATATGTATTTTCGAATTAGAAACCACTGCACTGGAAAACTGTAATTCCAACAGTCCAATCGGGTTTACAGAATTATTTTCACTATCAAATGAACTCGGAAAATTATGCAATTTTATACAGATGTTAATATACGTGTTTAGTATCTCCAGTTTTAATTTCATAATTTTATGATAAGTATTTCATTTTATAAAATTCTCAGAACCTGTTCTGTTCGGTTAAGGTTATGAGAAAACAGTTTTGGAATTGTTGGGAAATAAATAGTTTTAAAAATGTTTTTGATCTCGGAGCCTCTTCAAAATTTTATATGAGATACTCATGGATGTCCAGAATAGTTTTGTAGAATATTATGTCATTCCGAGGTTTAGATTAAGAGTTAAAATTCTGAGATCAGACCTGTACAGGAATGAATTAGAAAGGCAGATTCATAGAGTGAGTTATTAATAGTTATGTTTTGATTTGTTAAGGTGCTGAAGGCTCTTAGGGACTTAGAGGTGTGTAGTTCAAGATCTTCTTATCAAGGTAAGTAACTTCATTCCTAGTATACTGGATATATATAAGTATTTTGATATTATTATTATAAGTATAAATGTCTTTATACCACTTAGAAGATTAAAGGATTTTCGCAACAAAATCAATTTATGAAAATGTTTTCAAATATGAATTCTTTTAACAAAATATTTTATAAATGCCTTTTAATGTGTCAATTATTTTGGCGACATGACTACTTATTATGATTTTATCTGTAAATTAGTTTGCAAGCCTAAAGTATTGTTATGGACTTTTATAAATTTGATACGAATGTTTTGTACCCATATGTGATTTAAATTGTTTATGATTGTATGGGGGCCACCTCTTGAGACTATATGGGGGCCACCTCTTGAAGGCCAAAGCGTCGCAAAGTGCCACATATAGTGCAAAGTGCCACGTATAAATCATTATGTTTTGGCTCATTGTCCGTAGTTATTCTGATTCTAATTCTAATCGTACTATACGATATATACATACGGACCAAGATCGGGTATAAGTTACGAATGTGCACACAATATTACGATTACATGCGTAGGGTCAAGGACTATAGGTGACACTATGTGACATGAGCTTACGTTATGTTTTCTGTACATGTGAATATGATTTGCCTTAATAAGTAACTATGTTTTTGACATTCTGAATTCTTATGGACTTACGTTATGTTTTCTATGAACGTGATATATGATTTGCTTTTGGAAGTAACTATGCTTTTGATATTCTAAATTACCGCGAATTTATGTTACTTTATCCTGAGATATCGTTTTATGAAATTACGGATTATGATATATATGTTTTTAAATAAAATGAGGCTTGCAATATATATTTTTGGGTATCGATAGGCCTAGTGTGTTAGGAATGGTTTTACTTACCGAGTTGACTACCCTCGTCATTACTTTTTGCAGATTAAGTTCCTTTGAGAGGTGTGCCTAGCCATGAAGTTAGAGATTTTTGTTTCTGTTCCCTATTTGAATAAGAAGAAGAACAGACTCATGTTTATTTTTAGTTTATTTCGATCATGAGCTTGTAATTTGGGTTTTGAGACTTTGTTACTTTTATGTCTCTGGGAGATTATTTAGCATTGGATGTATCAACTGGCGGATTATTCTTATAAGAATTGGAGGTATACCAGTTTGGTATTTATGAGTAACGATTATGTTTTGCGAGTAACCTCCTTCTCTCACGTGCTCTGCACGTGTTAGATTTGGGGTGTTACATTCTACCTTATCTTTTTTCAGCCTATCCTCTTCCTGAACATAGTGTGATATGAGCTCATTCATAGACCAAGTCTCTTTCTAACAATTATAGCTCACCTTAAACTGGTTAAACTGTGTTGGTAAGGATATCAAAACCAAATGCACTAGCAAGCCCTCAGAGAGTTCAAGCTTAAGTGCTCTTAACCTAGAAGCAAGATGAGACATCTCCATGATATACTCTCTGATATTGCCTTTACCCGTATACCTCATTAAAATTAGGCTTGTCAAGAGCGTACCAATTTCATCATTTTCGTTCTTGACAAACCTTTGTTCAATTTGTACAAGAAACTCTTTAGCCGTAGTTGCTTTTTCAGTCATTAAGCCCCTGAATGCTTCTGGAATGACCTTCTTCATGATCATGATACACATGCGATTTGATCTTTTCCACCTTTCCATTTCCCTTTTATCATCAGGGGTACTTTCATCCGTAAGAGGTGGGGGAGAATCAACCCTTAACGCAAGATCAAGATCCATGACTGCGAGAACTATTGAAAGGTTCTCGTGCCATGATTTGAAGTTAGAGCCATTTAGCATAGGAATAGAATTGATGTTGGCAGTAATATTAGCAGCAGACATAACTGAATCAAGAACAACAAACAAACAAAACAAGCTCATATTAGTTTTAAAACCAAAATTAAATTCAAATAAAGGTAAACCCCATCTCAAGATATCGGGCACTCCATTAATATTTCATCTTTGGACAAAATATTAACTTGTAAGTGATATCTTGGCGCAGTAATCAAACACTGATAATAAGAACATGTCAAACAATAAATCTTCCTTTGGGCTGATTTATTGCTCACATATACAAACCGAATAATCATCACATGTTTATTACCACAAGTGCACATGTAATTCTATTAAATATGGACCTTCCTTTAGGCCGATCGATATTTACAGAAATTACATATACAAAAAACTGTTTATATTCCAAAATAAATTAATTTTCACAAGAGAGGTCGCTTTGGCGACATGTTGCTTTAATTAATTTATCTCAAAATACATATAAACAAACCAATATTCGAATTTAAAATTACAAAAATTCACCCAAAAAAATAAAAAAATAAAAAAAATTCTGGTCAAAGTTTGGTCAATGGTCAAAAGTCAACGATTGAAGTTGACCATTGACTAGTCAACAGTTGACCGGTCCAGGGTTGGACCGGTTCGAGTTGACCCGAACCGGATCCTGAACCAACCCACAAATCAAACCAACTCATTTTTTTTTTTTTAATAATGGGCCAAACCCAACCTTAACTTTAATAGATTAATACAAAATAACTCATTTAATCCATCAAACCCAAAATATTGGGCCCAAAACTCAATTCTATAAAGCCCAACTAAATTTTGGATTAAATTGTACAATGGCTTTATTATTCTGGTAAAAAGAAATTTTGTAATGCCTTAGGGACCTTCACGATATTAACCATAAAAAACCCTACTCCCTTTTGTTTCTTTTCTTCTTCCATGCAGCTACCATGCCGCCACTTTTTTTTTTTAATTTATAATCCGATTTTCTTTTTTACTTTAAATCTGAATTAAAAAAAAAGGAAAAACAATCACATATTTGTTCTGAAAACAATAATTTTGATAATTCTATTATTATTAATTTTGAGAACACCAAAAAATTTAATCATTAATCAAAATAAATTTGATTCTCAATGATTCAACATGAAGTGGCTCTTATACCACTTGTTGGAGTAAAATGTATCACCTATAAACCCATAAACCCAAGAACATTCATGTTGTATCGCCAAGAATTAATAACAGAATTATGCAGAAGCGTACCTGAATCCATATCGTTTAATTCCTCTCTAGAGTAGTGTGGTTAATCTTCCAGATCTACACGTTCTCCTAGAGAGTCCTTTGGTTCTCTCTGGGTTCTCTCTCTGATGATGGGATATCAGAAAAGAATAGAAAGAATACATGTGACCTGGGACCATAACCACTTATATAGATAACTGTTTCCTATTGTCACTGGGTATTCCTAATTATGAACATCATAGAATTAGAATACTATTGGGTCTCTACACATTAAAAGCTCACACCCTATCAGATACATTAAAGCCCATAATACTGAAAATTAAATAGATCACTTTTAATTGGGCTTAACTTTATATGACAGATCGCAACACATAATTATTCACATATAAGTCCAACGTTGGATTAAGGATCCAACAATGCTGGATTAAAAAATCCAACAAAAAATTCACTACCCCAATCAGTGTGAAGTGTTTTTACACTCTTACCACTTTGCTTCTCCACCAATGCCTTAAATTTCTTAAAATTCTCAAAGGTTTCATATTTGAATTTCAAGAAACAAATCCAGCTCATACGACTAATCATTGGTGAATAATAAAAAATACAGACTTTCACCTAGTGATTCAGTTTTCATTGGCCCATACAAATCTGCATGCACAAGTTCCAAATAATCTGAAGCTCTCCAAGATTTTCTAACAGGAAATGAGTTCCTACTCTGCTTCCCTAAAATACATCCTTCACAAAATACAAGTTCATTAATTTTCAGCAGGCCAACAACCATTTCTTTTTTACTCAAAAGCCTCATCCCATTCATATTCAAATGCCCATAATATAAATGCCACAAATTAGTTTCAGCACTCTCCCTGACAGAAAAGGCATTCTTCACAACATTTGAAACATCAAACGGAAACATCCTTTTCTGTGTCATAGGAATACTTACAATAGATTAATCAGTTTTCTTATCATGAATAACACATGAACCACCATAAAAAATAATTGAATATCCAATATTCATCGATTGCCCGACACTTAATAAATTATAAGCTAAACTTGGGAAAAATTGCACATCATAGAGAATTTTCACATTACCTTGTATAGTTTTAATGGCAAATGTACCTTTCCCCTCAACCTTCGCTTGTTTGTCATCCTCAAGCCGAACGTTGTTTTTCTATCTCTCATCAAGATCTTTGAGCAATGACCTTGACCCGGACATATGATTCGAACATGCACTGTCAACAAACCAAACATTGCTTGAAGCATCAGTAATGGGAGAGTGAGTCATGAACAGGTTACTTTCCTGATTCTCAACTTTTTCTGCAAAGTTAACATTCTTGTGTTCATCTTTCTGCTTGTCCCAGAATTCAGCTTCTTTATGACCATATTTCTTACAGTATCAGCATTCAATTACACTTCTTTATTGACGGGAATCACCAGCATTGCCCCTACCTCTGCTACCACGTCCGTGACCACAAAAACCACCTCTGCCTCTGCTTTCTGAATCCTCTGATTTTCCCTTGTAAGAAGACTCCCCCTTCACCTAAAAAGCGTTCTCCTCTGTCTTTACAACTGATCAATTGAGCCTGTCTTCATGAGCTAGCAAAGAACACATCAGTACATCAAAGGAATACTCAGACAAATCTTTGACTCTTCGATCGCAGCCACAACATGATCAAATCTTTTGGTTAGGCTCCTCAAAACCTTACTCACAACAGTTTTAGTGCTCACATTTTCACCATAAGACTTCATATGATTAACAGCTCCTAACACTCTGTCAAGAACTCTTGCGCTTATTCTTTCTCCTGCATAACTAAAGTTTTAAAATCATGACGAAGGGTTTGCAATTTCATAAAGATTACTTTTCTATCTCCCAGATACTCTTTCTTCAAAATTTCCAATGCCACATGAGAAGTGGATGCTGCTGCAATTCATGAAGAGTGCCTTAGAGTCCTTCTTGCGAGCCTCCCATAGTTGCTAGTTGGGTTCATCATAATCCGAGTTTATAAATCTCGTTTCCAGCATGTCCCATAATTCTTGAGACTTAAAGAGAGTCTTTATTTTAAGACTCCAGAAATGGCAGTTGACCCCTTTAAAAACTTGAAGAAGGGGTTAAGATGAAGAATTCACGCCATTAGCTGCCATTGTTCTGGACTTCGAAAGCTTGCTTTGCTCTCACTTGCTTCTTTTGTGTGTGTGTGTGTATGTGTGTGTGTGTGTGTGTGTGTGTGTGTATTTTCGTGTCTTTCACACATGCACACTCTCTCTCAACCTGGCTCTGATACTAATTTTGTTAAGAAGAGAGAGAGAATTTTCTAAATAGAATAATTGAAAGACAATTTTGAAATCTGAAATCTGCTGCACGACAATTTTGAAATCTGAAATCTGCTGCATCATTCGTGGAGAGAGTACACCAAGTCTTAAATACAAGTTAAAGACTAACAACTTTAACTAAAAAATAGGAACACAATACTAGACCATAATCCCATAATCCCATGACTCTAGCAACAAACAAAACAACTCACTAACCACTAATCCAAGTAAATCTCTAACACTGCAACTTAATTTTGAATCAGTCAATCAACAATAATTTAAATGAATACCCCATAGCTTTTAAAAATGAATGTGAAGACAAAGACATGTCATTCCTTGGAAATAAACTTTCTGCCTCATTCTTGACTAATGCAACAATAAGCCAAGCTGAGAGAGCCTGTGACGTACATGTGAATGATTCCCTAATGAGCCATATTGCGGCTAAACCTGCATGGAAATAACAAAGTTCTACAACTATGATACTACTAATTGAATGAAACAAATGTATCCATGCAATGGAAATTTTGAGATTATGGTTAACAATTTTCAGTGACCTTCGTGTAAAGTTACTGCAGATGCTACAAATTGGCTGCATTTACTTGGTCCAACAAATGAGTTTTTTATACAATTTTTCAGATTTTGATATAATTTCTTTGTGACAGAAATCATGTACTTGTGCATTGACACTGTAAATTAAAGCAGAAGCACAAAATGAATAAAAACGGAAAATATATTTCAGTATCATTGGTAAAAAGTTGAAGGATATTTTGTTTATGAGAATATGGAGTTGAATTGTGCTTCTTATGGATTCAATCATACAAAAAAGGCTTGCTAGAAACTAGATCATTTGATAAGTGATGTAAATGGTGTATAATTAAAATAAACACTAACATAGGCAAAGAAAATAAGAACTCAATTGATGCTTTAGTATTAGATTTCCAAGAATACAATACAAAATGAAACAAGATGCATTTTCCATCGGACCGGCGTACACTTCCATTTTTCAAGGAAGAAAAAGTGATAATAACAATAAAAGCAATGTTCAGGATATAGGTATATGACCTACTCGACAAAATTATTCAATGATCAGCGTTAGTTTCCTTTCTCATTGCTTATTTAACCTAGAAATAAGCTCTGTGAAGACATCTTGGCTGCAAGGAATTCTGAGACCCCCATTGGATGATCAAATCCAAATTCTCATTCCGCTTGACTCAACAAGTCTTGGAATGAAGACTGGTTCAAGTATGATACTGAAATCATGAATCTCTTCATCTCGTTTTCTCCTACATAATCTGCAACATAGCCTTTAGGGACTTCTGGGGTCATTTTAGCCGATTGGGGTCCATTAAAAGGATACTTTTGCAGAATTTTCTTAGCATGAGCGATACCGGGCAAACGAAAACCCATGACTTTGATTAGATAAAATTAGAAATGAATTTCAAAGAACTTGAAAACAATGGTGAGTTTTAGTACTTGAGAATGTTAAGTTGTGACCTGGGTTGCTTCTGAGCCAATCTTCTATATATATAGATGAATGCATTGAATGGTCTACAAGAAATCTTCTGGTACGTTGTCGATCTGTGAAGAGGCATTTTGGACACAGAGACATTAGCTCATAAGGGACCACATGTTTCTGTCTTCCAACTCATTATCAGATTTTCAAGCAAAATTTACCAAATGACATAATTAGTAAATCTTTTAAGAGTTGAGTACCTTTTTTATTTAGGCATAGTGCCAGCTAGCTAGCTAATGGTTTATATTAGTACATGCTTGTGACATTGAACTTCTCCTTCACATGCACATTACTAGTCACTCAGGCTAACTTTAAAGCAATTCAGACCTATCGGATTCCATATGGCATCAATTGGCTAGACAAGCCACCTAAAAACTCATTTAAACGGTGCCCTACTATAAGTCCTCAGCACCATCAACCAGTACCCTAATGTACGAGCACAAACGAGCTATATATAACCAATTTATATACATCTGTAAACCCATTGGAATCTGGAGGCCTCACATACTATAATGGATTTACTTGCTAGACGAGGCAGCATAAAGTTCAACTGAAGCATGCCCTACTTTGTCGGTTCAATCACCAGACACCTGATTACACAAGATGCCACTATTATGTTGACTGTTCTCTCTGCAGTATCTACTTTGAGTGATGAATAATGGTCTGGACTACTCAAAATAAATATTTTCACATGGTTTAATTTTCTTGTCTTCCTCTAGTACTTGTAATGAATTTTCACATGGTTTAAAAGAGCCCTCCATTGAGTAGTTAATTTATATGAACAATGGTTAGGATTAACAACTGAGTTTAGTGAGTTACTCAGGCTGATAAATTTCCAAGTTAATGAAATTCTAGCTATGGAACTCAAGAGCGGGGTTGAATTGAGTAATTAAAATAATACAAGTGAAAATAACAAAACAATTTAAATGAGTGCCTTAACACATATGAATAACGATAACAAAGCATAAATTTAAAAGAAGGGAGAAGAAAATAAACACGCGGATTTTTATGTGGTTCGGCAAACCTACCTACGTCTATACCTCTAAGCAAACCACACTTGAGAATTTTATTATCTAAGCCTCCCAAAACCTCAAGTTCTTACAATTGACTTCTAAGGTGCCAATAAACCTTTACAAATGGTGTTTCACTCATGCACACCTTTCTCCAAGTGCTTCACACACTTACACTCACAAAATTTGATAATGAATTTGAAAATTACACCAAATACTCTCTTTTAGGGTGAATATATAAATTATAACTCAATGATAACTCAATGTATGTTAAATAAAAGATCAAGATAGGTTTTATGAATTGATTTTAACTTGATAGAAGTTGAAAAAGCTTGTTAGATTTAAGCATGATTTGAGTTTTTATAGTTTAAATAATCAAACTAGCTATTATTGGTTTTTGGGGACTTGCCGAATCGCTGCTAAATACTGTTGTGGCTAGTTACCGTTACAAAATTAAATTTGAAATTTTGCCCAAGCGATTAGCTGCTAGATTTAGCTGGCTAGCCGCTGTGTTTCTAGACTTCAAGTAGTTAGCCGCTACTATTCTAAAATCTGTAGTTTTGTCTCAAAACTTTAAAAATTATACTATAGCCTGAAATATTTTAAACATTTCAAATAAGTCCACATCCAGAATTTTAAACAACGCTTTGTTGATATCAAAGTTTTCAAAATCTTTCATTTTAGTCTATTATTTTGAAAAACAACCAATTTCATAAAATTATTTGTCTTTGTCCTACAATTATAAAGCGTTTAGTTTTTGAAAAATGATGATTTATAAAACAAAATCTTGAGATTTTAAAATGCTAAATCATGCATACATTAAATCATACTGGCTTTATAAGAATTATAACAATGGAGTTCACTTTGAGCTAGTACTCTTAACATTTGTTCTTGTTCGTACAATTATCCATTACGTGTCTTAAGCTTGATATTGCTTGAATTAATTTTGTCCTTCAAAAATTAGTAAAATTATCGAATATATATTTACCACTTTACCCTTAACATATAGTTTGTTATCATAAAAAATAATAGTTCGTATAGTCTTTAGGCTAACAGTTAAAAGTTTGCACAAGCTTTTCCCAATTATATACTTAGTATTGCTGCAATGGTACAGTGAGCCGTAAATGATTGGAAGATGCGGCCCATGGAGATATTGAATGATAAATAACGTGTAAAGTTGAACTATGACAGAAATATGATGATTTGACTTTGAGTAGACTCATATTTGATTCGTTGAATTGACAACAAATTAAAAGAGATTAAAAGTATTGTTATTAAGATAAATTCAACATCAAATCATGCATACGAAAATGATTTAAGTTAACATGGATTGCATTAAACAATCACTATGTGTACTTCATCTGATCAATCTTTGTAATTGAGTAAGTGGTGCTAGCGTCATCGAGCTTAGGTTAGACACTTCCAGATTTTACAAATCACGTTCCCTAAGGTCTACAGTCTGCTAGTTAGACCCATGAATACTTCTTCGCTGCATGCGATTGTAAGACCACCCATAGGATGGTGAAATCCGAACACCTCTTCAGCCTGACTCAGCAATTTCTGAAACGAAGGGTACTTCAGGTATGAAACAGGCACCACAAATCTGCTCCTTTCAGTTTCTCCAGCATAGACAGCGAAGTGTGCTTTGGGCACAGTTGAGGCCTCTGAAACCTAAGAGCACGTCTTAGAGCCTGCTTGACGTTAACAATCCTGAGGAAGCCGATAGCCATAGCTAAGAATTGTAAAATACTTTGCAAGTTTTTACGTAAAATTTTGAAAATAGGAACGAAACTTTTTCATTGCTATGGATGGCTATCCTTGGACCCCATATATATAGAGTTAAACTTCTCTAGCCAGTGATGTAAGACATGTTTGAATGATGTAAAGACAATGAAAATGGGGTCAATTTAAGGACATATGCAGCAAAGAATCACATGGTTCTGCTTCCTAAGTAACGATAAGGTTTCAGCAAGACTTGGTACTTGGAAATAATTGATTGCAACCCATTGCGGCCTACCATTCAAGGGAAAAACAGATTTCGCATTAGATACAGATCATTGTTAATGGCCTGTCGGTCATGAAATAAGACCAAGTGAACCATTTGATGAAACTCTAACTATAACAAGAGAACAAATAAACAACATTATTGCTAAAATCTTTGCAGAAAACCATATGCTGCCGTGAACCAATTTTGCTTCACTGATCATCAGCTCACGTGAAAGAATGACAGATTGAATGGAAGCATCAGAGCAACCTAACATGTGTTATTTTTATCAAATTCTACTATTTGAACCAGTTGATCAGAATCACACATGTTAGCAAAGGAAAAAGAAATATAAATTATTTCAACTTCGGTGTCTTAGTTGGTAGAAAGTACTAGGATAATCACACCGTTCAACTACTCAGAGGATGGAGAATCTAGTCTAATAATGAGACCTATCGTAAATGCATTAAGTCTAGGCTTGTGTTTTGACTCGCAGACCTTTGAGCTCATGCACATGAATAAAAAAAAAGTATGTCAACACATGAATTAAGTATTGGGAAATTGATGGGTGAAGCAAACACACAATTAAAGTGAAATTAAGAAAATAATGGGACAACAAAAACACACAGAGATACCAGAAATTACGTGGTTCGACTTTTATCCTACGTCCACAGACGAAAACAGAAGGAAAATATTTTACTAGTGAAAAATAATTATAAGTATTGTAATATTTTAACTCATTGCCCAAAAACTCAATACACCCAAACTCTCAAATCACTATAACAAGAGCTTATAATTTTCAATCTCTTCTAAACTCTCCCTAACTATAAGAAATGCTTCTCAATTTTGGTATGCCAAAATGAGAGTGGGAAGCCCTCTTTATATAGCTAAAATTTTAGATTCTTTTTTTTTTTAAATAAGTCAACACGGCACCACCCAGAATGGCGGGCCGTGTTGAATAGCATGCTAGATGGGCGGTACCATCAATGACTTTAACATTCTCCCACTTAGAGATTAGATTGAAAATCAATCAATCTCCACACCATCCTTTCTGCTTCGCCATTGTCATGTCGGTTACGTCTCTGCTAGGCCACAAGAGGATATACTTTAGATAAATTTGTCAATATTGATCGGCTTGGTCAAAACATCTGCTAGGTTATCTTTGGAATGGATTTTCTGCAAATCCACACTCATATCTTCCACTACTTCTCGAACGAAGTGATATTGAACTCTTATGTGTTTGGTCTTGGAATGAAAGGCTGGATTCCTTGTAATGTGCAAGGCACTCTGACTGTCACAAAACACATAAATTTTTCGTTGTTTGTGCCCGAGCTCCTCCAATAACTTTTATATCCAAATAGCTTCCTTGCAAGCTTGTGTAGTCGTCATGTATTTTGCTTCTGTTGTAGATAGGGCCACAACGGTCTGTAGTTAAACCCAGCTTACAACTGCTCCCGTAAATGTAAACAAATAGCCAGTATTGGATTTTCTTTTATCAATGTTTCCTATAAAATCTGAATCCACGTAGCCCTTGATAGTAAATTTCGATCCTCCATAACATAATGCAACATCCGAGGTTCCTCTGATGTATCTCAGAATCCTCTTTACAGTTATCTAATGCTCTCCACCAGGATTCGCCATGTATCGACCGACTGTTCCCACTGCTTGTGCAATATCCGGTCTAGTACATATCATAGCGAACATCAAACTTCCCACTACTAATGCATACGGTACTCAAGATATCTCTTTTCTCTCTGCTTTATTGCTAGGACACATACTTGAGGATAATTTGAAATTAACAGGAAGTGGGGTAGAAATTAACTTACAATCTTGCATATTGAAGCGTAGCAAAAGTTTTTCAAGTAGTTCTTCTGAGAAAGCCAAATGTTCCTGTTATTTCTGTCTCGGTGAATTTGCATCCTTAGAATCTTGTTTGCTGGTCTTAAGTCCTTTATTTCAAACTCTCCACCCAATTGTGCCTTCAATTCTTAGACTCGATCTTTGTTGGGGCGTGCTACCAACATGTCATCTACATACAACAAAAAAATGATAAAATCATTATCTTCAAACATTTTGTAATATGCACAATGGTCTAAACTGAGTATGTTGTATCCAAAGCTCATGATGAAAGAATCAAATCTCTTATACCAGCACCTTGGTGCCTGTTTAAGACCGTATAGAGATTTGTTCAACCTATAAATCAAGTTCTCCTTTCCCTTTTCAGCAAAACCTTCTGGTTGGAGCATATAAATTTCTTCTTCAAGTTCTCCATGAAGAAATGCAGTTTTCACATCTAACTGCTCTAGATGTAGGTCAAATGTAACACACATTGCTAAGACTATTCTGACTGTCGTGAGTCGAACCACTGGAGAAAATATTTCGTTAAAGTCAATAACTTATTTCTAAGCATATCCTTTCACCACAAATCTTGCACGATACCGCTCTACTTGGTCATTGCCATCACACTTGATCTTATAGACCCATTTGTTTCCAATGGCTTTTCTTCTGTGTGGTAGTGGTACAAGTTCCCATGTCTTGTTCTTGTGTAGAGCCTCAATTTCTTGCTGCATTGTTGTCATCCATAAAGTAACATCTGAGCTGTTTAAAGCTTCATGAAAAGTTGATGGCTCTTCATCCTCTGTTAGAAGATAGTATACAACACTAATATCTGTGACATACTCCGAGTTCCACGTTGGCTGGCGTTTCTCACGAGTTGACCGACGAACTTATGGAGCTTCGGACTCGACTGGTTTTTATTCCTCATGCTCTGGTGCTGCTTCAGAAGAATCTAAATCTTTTGGATTATTTTCCATATAAACCGGCACAGTCTATGACTTTTTTTTTGTAGTGCTGCCATCCCCATCTCTCCTTTGTTAACATATATGTTTACACATTGTTGATTTTGATGATAACAAATAAGATTAAGAATGATTAAGTTTTTAAAAGCATATATTATTTTTTAAAACGTTTTAAATAAATCATTATTTTCACATTATAAAGGTTATATATTTAATGGAAAAATGTTTTTATGGAATTAAGTTGTTTTTGAAGTTGTGAACCAAAATGAAAGAATTTTACAATCTTTGATTTTAATAAATATTGTTTGGAATTTCGGATTTGGGTTAATTTGAAAATATTTAAATCGATTTGGGCTATACGATAATTTCTATAAGTTTGGGCTTTATCATAATTTCAGAAAATTTTGGGATTCACAAAGTATTATTTAGAAATTCTGAAATTGTACCTATTTGTAAAATTTCGTAACATTTTGGGCCATAATACAGTTATAGAAAGTTTTTAGACAAAATTATAATTTTAGAAAATAATTCACTGTAGAAGTTACTGTAGCGAGCAGCTAACCGGATATGGCAAGCAGTTAGCCGGATAGTGGGCAGAAACTCTCCGAATGGAAAACGGCTCTCTGGATTTTGTAAGCAGCTATCCGGTTACGGATTAGAAAGCTTCCGGAGCATAAACGGCTATCCGGTTATCATAAGCGGCATGCTGAATGTTATGAAATTCAAATTTTTACCTTAACGGTAACATATAAGCGGCTAACCGGATTCCATAAATGGTAAGCCGGTTATGAACAAAAAGTGAATAACAGCTAGTTTTTTAGCTCCAACTATATAAACTCAAATCCAATTCATTTTTTGTAATCTTTGCAAGCATAAACAAGTGCACACAACATATATTGAGCTTTAAATTCGAAAATCATCATAGATTAAATCTTCATTGAGCTATCATTTTGTATATCCACTTTTTGAGAGTTTTTATTGTAAGTTTCATTTCCTCATCAAATTTGTGAGTGTTCAAGTGTGTGATACACTTGAGTGAAGAGATTAGGAGATAATTCTCATCAAACTAGGATGAGAATTTATTTACAAGCTTTAGATTATGAAATTTAGGAAGTTGTTTGTGATGGTCTATTCATGCCTATGACTAAAAATGAAGTAGCAGATGTTATTCCGAAACCCTCAAGTCAATGGAGTGTATTAGAAAAGAAAACGATGTCTTTAAACTCCAAAGCAATGAATGCTCTATTTTGTGCTTTAGATAAGAAAGAATTTCATAGGGTTTTTAGTTGTGATAGTGCTTATGAAATTTGGAAGAAACTTGAAGTTGTATATGAAGGAACAAATCAAGTCAAAGAGTGTAAAATTAGTAGATTTACTAGGCAATATGAGATGTTTCAAATGGAATCATATGAGAGTGTTCATGACATGCACGCTAGATTTACCGATGTTGTGAATTCTCTTGAAGCACTAGGAAAGATATTTAGTAATTGTGAAAAAATGAAGAAAATTATTAGATCATTGCCTAAAGAGTGGAGACCAAAAAGAACGGCTATAGAAGAAGCGAAAAATCTTAATACTTTATCTCTTGATGATCTTATTAGTTTAATAATCTCATATGAAGAGGATATAACTAATGAAAGAATTGATGAAGATAAAAAGAAGAAGAGCTTTGCTTTTAAATCTTCCATAGTTGAAAGTGATGATGATGGAAGTGACTTTGAAGATGAAGGCATTGAAATGATTCCTAGAAAGTTTAGAGGGATTTTAAGAAGCAAATCAAGAGAAGAAACTTTAAAGATTTCATGAGAGAAAATCTTAAGGCGGAGAAAGGGAAGAATGACGCAATTGTTTGCTTCGAATGCAAGAGGCGTGGTCACATACAATCGGAGTGTCCTCTTCTCAACAAGCTCAAGAAGAAAGCAATGGTAACTACTTGGGACGATAGCTGACGGAGGTTGTCGAAGCTCCTCAAAACAAATACTGATTCACCTAAATAAATTTGTAGAAATAGTGGAACCAGGTCGAATCCCAAGAGAACTATGTATTTTAATTTCTCAAAGTTTTAAAACAAATTAATTTTCCAAGAAAAACCAGATTTTGTAAGCCTCTGCCCAAAACCGGCTAACCGGATAAAGGATCCGGATGTCCGTTTGTTGGCAGTAGCGATCTGGGAGCTGAACCGGATAACCGGTTGAGGATAACCGGAAGACCGAATATGGTTTGTGAGGTTTCTGGATCGATCCGGCTATCCGGCTGAGTGGGTTCCGGTTTACCGGTTGCGGATGGTAATGATTCTGGATGCGATCCGGCTAACCGGATAGGGAAAATCCGGTAGACCGGTTGGTGGTAGTAACAATTCTGGAGTTATTCGGATTACCGGTTGAGGATAACCGGAAGTCCGGTTGTGGGGTTGTGTCCTTGCTGTCTCTAATCGGCTAGCCGGTTGAGAGAATCCGGTAAGCCGGTTACGACTTCTCCCTTTGCTGACTTGATTCGGCTTGCCGGATGAGGGGTATCCGGTTATCCGGATTTCTGGATTTTAAATGTTTCGAGAATTTGATGAAATAAAATAAAAATAACAAGACTTTAAAATTAAACAAAGAAAATATCAATCTTACCAAACTTCCAATCCAAGGGTGTCAATTCCATCCAATTGCAATTTTGTTCATAGGCTTAAATATAAATTACTCAATCCAAGAACTTAGTCTACTTAATCGGAAAAGCCGTAGAAAGTAATTATTCTCCTAATACATTAGACTCAAACAATCGCCTAAATCCAAACTTATCACCAATTTAACTGGGCATCATCGTTCCATATCAAATTTAGTGATAGCATTAAGAATAGTGAGAATGACTAAAACAAGATCAATTAATTCAGATTACTCCAATTTAATCAATTTGTATTTTTATTCCCCTAGAGCCTATCATGCAAGCTATGTAATTGCGGCCGTCAATATACACACACATGAGCCAACTCCTTGCTACTCAATTCAATCATTCATGACAATTACGGATCACAAACTCATGACTAGCGATAGAAAAATAAATATTGAATTAAGGCGTCAACTCAATCAATATAAATAATTCATAGATAATGAGAACAAGAAAATAAAAATTACTTGGATTGAAGAAATTCTTGTTAAGTTCAAAGCCTCACAAAACTACAATCGGAATTTGATTACCCTTGGATCAGAATTAAAACCTTAGCCACTCATGGTGGCTAAACAAAACAAAAGAATTGATTAATGAAAAAGTTGCAGCCGTTACTTGCTTCCCTTCCTCACGTCCAAAAGCTTCCCCCCTTTTATAATGCTTGCTTTTTGTCTTCTTTTTGGTTTCCTCTTCTTGCTCTCTTTCCTTTTTCCTTGCGATTTCTTTTCCTCTTTTGCTAGCTTTTCTAATCCTTCTTGGCTTCTTCTCCTCTTAATGCTAGGAAACCGTCTCCTTCAAGTCAACGGTCAGCCCATGATTGCAAAGCCCAAATAAAGCTCTTTTTATCCACTTTTTATCATAATCTCCATGTTTCTCCTCCTAAATCAAATCAAACATAATCTCCATAAATTAGCACAAGATCAATCAAAATATAAGGGAATTAAACTAAATATAATATGACTATTTATGACCTATCAATAGCGATGATGAATCGAGTGATGAAAAAATTTTGCAAGAAGTGTCAAATCTAGCTCTCAAGGCAATTGGAGATTAATCGGATGATGAACTTGATGAGGTAAATGATCTTCCTACTTATGATGAATTGCATGATGCTTTTAAAGAATTGCATGATGAGTTGATGAAAATTGGTAAAATGAATGTATGTCTTAAAAAGAAAATGGTAGAGCTTAAAAATGAAAATGAATCTCTAAGTGCAAAAATTACATGCCTAGAATTAGAGAATAAAACATTGCATGATAAAATTACCTTATCAAATGGGAAATCTAGCACTTCATACAAGCATCTAGAATCACATGTAGATGACTTGAAAAACGAAAATGATGCTTTACAAAAATGCAGTGATTCATTAAATAAAATGATTAAAAGACTAGAGTTAGATAATAAAATGTTGCATAATAAAATTGCATCTTTTAAAGGCAAATAAAGTATTTTACATGAGCATGAAAAATCACATGTTGATGAATTGATAAAAGAAAATAAAGTGCTTAAGAAAAAGATTAATAAGCTCAATGAAATTGTGTTAAAATTGACAAGTGGTCAAAAGAACTTAGAAAAATTACTAAGTACTCAAAAATGTGTTTTTGATAAAGGAAGACTTGGGTATAAGCCTAACTTGAAACAAAAATATTATAAGAATTATTTTGTTAAGGCTACCTCTACAAGTGATCATAAGATTGTTTGTCATTATTGTAATGGAAATGGTCATATGAGTTATAAATGCCATGTTAAGAGAAATGTATACTATGGAGTTAAATGTGTTTGGGTTCCAAAAGGAATCATTGCTAACACTCAAGGACCCAAAAGTATTTGGGTACCAAAGGGCACAACATGAATGTTTTCTTTGTAGGTACCTCAATCAAAGAATGGTGGAGAGTTCCTTGATGAAAACTTGTGAGTATACTTGATTATGATCTAGGAGAAAAAGATGAGGCAAGATGATTTAATTGTTTTGGTAACAATTCTTGCCATATTAATTATGTTGAGTGGATCATGATAAATGAATAATAGCTCGAATTTGCGAAAGTATACTTGTATGTTTACATGTTGGAATTATCGTTGTATATAACATTGAGTGATTTATCATGATATCTTTGTTTGATTTTGATAATTGTATGATCTTTGATTTCATCTTTTTAATTGTCTATCATTATGTTTCATGTCATTTATTCATCTTCCTTATTTGTTCATCACTTATGTATGTGTGAATTCTTGTGCTATTTATTATATTCTATCATCATTCATTTATAAAAATGACATCATTGTTTGATATGATTTCATATGTTTGGTCTTGTATGCATTTATGTTTTATGCACTAATTGGCTTATTGAAAAGTTAAATGTTTTTACATTGGTGTGTACAATACAAGTTTTTGGGTTAACCAAAATTCAATAAGAGGTAAAAAGATTTCCAAGTCTAAACCGATTAACAAATTCGGAAAACTGGACTCAATTTGATTCTTGCTGGAGATAACCGAACAACCAGTTATGAAATCCAGAAAATCATATTCAAGTTTATTCTTCAATGCACTCATTCGGATAGCTGGTTATGGCATCCGAAAAATCTTTTGTTTTGTTGTTGCTCACTGTCAACAACCAGAATACCGGTTATGCACATCCGGAATACTGGATTCTCTTGGTTATTTGTTGATCATCATCTTCTTTGCTTTCGGAAATCCAGCTCTCCCTCTCACTTCAAAATCGTTTCTTCCTCTCTCACTTTCTTACTCCAAAATCCATCATCTTCATCCTTTTTCACATCAAATCGATTCAGAAAAATTATTCCCCACGATTTCATGTATTCAAAGTCATCTTTAAAATCCATTTTCATCATCAAACTCACAAGTAGTCTCTTATGCTTATATTTGGACACACCAATATTTACTACTTTATGCTATTTCATTTTTCATTTAGATTATATGGATGATTATGCATGTTTATTATTATTTTGAATTATGTGTTTGTCTTTGATGATATGGATTTGATATGGTTGTTTGTTATGATCTTTACTTATGTTTTGGATTATTTTGAACTAATATGCCTATCTTGAGATTTTAATGATTCATAGGGGGAGCTTTTTACTCTCTTTGATGATAAAGAGGGAGATATGATATGTAAGGGAGAAATACATCTACTTTGAGATTCTTAAACATATGAGTTTTTTTTTTAAATTTTATTGAAATGTCACATTAAATCTTTGATGAGTTTAGTTGTCTTGTTATTATTTATGGGGCTTGGATTGTTGACATTATACTCTTATGACTCTTGCATTCCCTTGCTTAGCTTATTACTTGTTCTATTTTGGATAGTATGCATTTTGAACATTTTTGTTATCCAAAGGGGGAAGCAAAGTAATATATCATTTTGATGATGTCAAAAGGGGGAGAATAATATTTACTTTGAGTATTCTCTTGATGGTTGATATGTCCTTATGGTGATAATTTTGAGATATGGTGATGATTTGATTACATGGTTTTTTTTTTATATGATGATTTTATGTTTTGAGTTGTTGATTTGATAATTGATGGAATCATGATTCATGATCATTTTATGGTTGATGGATTATGTGATGATGATAATTTGGGAGTGATATTACTAAAACTTGTATTTGAGGTGATACTTGTTGTTAGGGGGAGAATGTGTCAAAATTTCTACTTGGATAACATGGATAACAAATTTACTCCTCTTATTCTTTTCCTTTAAGTTTTCTTTTTTATGATGAAGGGGGAGAAAAATACATGTTTTTAAATTTATACAAAAATTTGCTATTTTTTTCTTTTCCACTAAGTTTTCTTTTTGATGATAAAGGGGGTGAAGAATACCTGTATTTAAATTTGTTAATTTAATTAAATTGTAAGAGAAGCTTACATTTAGGGGGAGCAATTTATGGAATCATTCTTTAAATATATGAAAGGTTTGTCATCATCAAAAAAAGGGGAGAATGTTAACATATATGTTTCCATAATGATTTTGATGATAACAAACAAGTTTAAGAATGATTAATCTTTTAAGCTCAAATTGTAAGGGGAGTTTACATTTAGGGGGAGTAATTTATGAATCATTCTTTAAAAACATAAAAAATTTGTCATCATCAAAAAATGAGAGATTGTTAACATATATGTTTACATATTGTTGATTTTGATGATAACAAATAAGATTAAGAATGATTAAGTTTTTAAAAGTTTAAATTATTTTTTTATACGTTTTAAATAAATCATTATTTTCACATTATAAAGGTTTTATATTTAATGAAAAAATGATTTTATGGAATTAAGTTATTTTTCAAGTTGTGAACTAAAATGAAAGAATTTTACAATATTTGATTTTAATAAATATTGTTTGGAATTTTGGATTTGGGTTAATTTGAAAATATTTAAATCGATTGGGGCTATACTATAATTTCTATAAGTTTGGGCTTTATCATAATTTTAAAAAGTTTTGGGATTCACAAAGTATTATTTAGAAATTCTGAAATTGGACCTATTTGTAAAATCTCATAATGTTTTGGGTCATAATACAGTTATAAAAAGTTTTAGGGTAAAATTATAATTTTAGAAAATAATTCACTGTAGAAGTTACTGTAGCAAGCGGCTAACCAGATATGGCAAGCGGCTAGCCAGGTAGTGGGCAGAAACTCTCCGGATGGAAAACCGCTCTCCGAATTTTGTAATGGCCAGTTCTGGATCAAAACACAAGCATAAGCATATCCAGGTTATCGTGGCGGCATCTTAGAATGTTGTGAAATTCAAATTTTTGCCTTAACAGTAACATATAAGCGGCTAACCGGATTCCATAAACGATAAGCCGGTTATGAACAAAAAGTGAATAACGACTAGTTTTTTAGCTCCAACTATATAAACTCAAGGGATATTATCATTTTACTACCAAAATTATTCTGAAATATCATGTCAGTACCATGGTTTGCCGAAAAGTGCATTTTACTACCAAACATTTGCGTCGTTTTCAATTTACTAACATTCCGTTAAGAACGTTAAAAATTTGCTAATGTCATAAGGGCATCAAAGACATTTCTAACTTTAAAAGCAAAATTGTCTGTTAATTTGATAGATAAGTTATCATTTTACTACCAAGGTTTTTGGAAAATTATCATTTTACTACCAAGGTTTTAGGACGATTATCATTTCACTACCAAACTCTTGGGGGTAAAATTGACTTTTAACTCAATTTCCGTTAAACATTAACGTTTTTTTAACGGAATGGTAGTAAATTGATAACGGCGCAAACGTTTGGTAGTAAAATGCACTTTTCGGCAAACCATGGTACTGACATGATATGTCAGAATAACTTTGGTAGTAAAATGATAATATCCCTAAACTCAAATCCAATTCATTTTTGGTAATCTTTACAAGCATAAACAAGTGCACACAACATATATTGAGCTTCAAATTCGAAAATTATCATAGATTAAATCTTTATTGAGCTATCATTTTGTATATCCACTTTTTGAGAGAGTTTTTATTGTAAGTTTCATTTCCTCATCAAATTTGTGAGTGTTTAAGTGTGTGATACACTTAAGTGAAGAGATTGGGAGATAATCTCTTTGTTGTAAAAGGTCATTGACACCTTGAAGTCAATTGTAAGTATTTGAAGCCCTGTAAAGGCTTGGACAATGAAATCCTCAAGCTTAGATCACTTGGAGGCGTGGACGTAGGCGGGGATTGCTGAACCACGTAAAAATCATTGTGATTGCTCTCTTTTCTCTAACTCATTTATTATTATGCTTTTATTGAACTTATTGCTTTCAATTTTATTAAGGCATTCGATTGGATTGTTGTGTGGTTTTGTTAGGATATTTTTTAAAACACCAATTCACCCCCCCTCTTGGGTTGCACACTTGTATTTCATCCTTTGCAATTGATCTCCTACAAAGATAACATCTCTGCTGATGACAATCTTCTGGGCAGTGGGTTCCCACAGACGATACCCTTTTACTCTATCAACATATCTCAAGAAGATACAAAATCTAGATTTTGGATCCAGCTTTGTTCTTTCTTGCGTATTGCACATTACATACACAGGACATTCAAATGCATGTAGGTATGAGTAATCAGCTGGCTTTTCAGTCCACATCTCCATTGCTGTCTTCAGCCCAATTGCTATGGATGGCGACCGATTTACTATATAACAGGCAGTTTTGGATGCTTCTGCCCAGAATGAATTGGGTAAACCAGTAGCCCTCAACATAGTTCTTATTCTTTCTGTAAGAGTCATATTCATCCGCTCTGCCACTTCATTTTGTTGAGGAGTGTATGCCACTGTAAACTGCCTCTGAATACCTTCTTGCTTACAAAAAGCAAGAAATTCGCCATCCGAATACTCTCCACCATTATTTGTCCTCGAGCACTTTATCCTTTTGCCAGATTTAAGTTATACCCGCACTTTGTATTCTTTAAACACTGAAAATACATCTGATTTTTTCTTAATTGGATACACCCAACATCTCCTAGAGTAATCATCAATAAAAGTCACCATGTACTTTGTACCTCATAAGGATATGTCAGGTGATTCCCAAACATCAGAATGAACCAGGTTTAGAATACATTTACTTCTAATAATAGATCTACTAAACTTTAATCTATTATGCTTACTTGTAACATAATGGTCGTAAAATGGTAAGCTTATCGATTTAAGCCTTGGAAGTAATTTTCGCTCAAAGAGAATCGTCAAACCTTGTTCTGACATGTGGCCAAGTTTGAGATGCCACATCATCGTTGATTCTTCTCCATTTGACGCGACACACGCATCAGCTTCCTGCAGTGTGTTCCCTTTAAGCATGAATAGATTAGCACCGATCTTTTCTGCCTCCATCAATACAAGTGCGCCTCTAGTAATCTTTATAATCCTATTTTCCACATGAGTTTTACACCCAAGATTATCTATTTGTCCTAAAGATAATCGTACCTCCTCAATTGTGCGAATTGTACCATCAAATATTTTGATTTTGACCGTACCAATACCAGCGATCTCTAAGGCATGATCATCTCCCATATATACAAATCCTCCTGAGATAGGTTCATATGTGTGAAACCATTCTCTCAGAGAAGTCATGTGCCAGGTAGCTCCTAAGTTTATGAGCCAGACGTCAGATAGCCATTTTCTGCCTTCTGAAACAGTAGTTGCCTCGCTGTAGAGAATTTCGTCATCATCCAAGGTACTTGCTACACACCCCCTGAGCATTTGATGACTCGGGTTCTTTACCTTCTCTTCTCTTTTGGTTGTTCCAACACTCTTTCTTGACGTGCCCTTTCTTGCCACAATTGTAGCATTTAACATTCTTCTTACTTCTGGATCTTGATCTACCATGATTGTGACTCCCACTGAGGCCACATTCCGTTGATCTCCTTCTCGTCAAAGATAGTGCCTCCACTTGCTGCGAACTTGCTTGTCTGTCTTCCTTACTTTTCTACCTGCTCTCCTCATTTAATACGGAGACTGCAACATCGTCGAAAACTAGATTGTCCACTAGATTATTGTTCGTCAGATTGATGATGGGTTGATCATATGAATCTGGTAGACATTGAAGTAGAAGCTCTGAACGTTCATTTTCCTCTATATTATGACCCAACAATGTGAGTTGTGAAAATAGAGTCTTCAAGGTGTTGTTATGGTCGGTCACTGAGGTAAATTCCGTCATTCAAAGAGTATAGAGTCTCCTTTTTAAGAAGATTTTATTGTGCACCGACTTAATCTCTATAATTTTGTGAGAGTATCTCAAATTTCCTTTACTGTCTTTTTCTCCGTCACACTAGATAACACCCAATCTGTAAGTGCCAAGTGTAAATTTGCAATAGCGTTACCGTCCATCTCATTCCACTTGTCATCATCAGTTATCTCCATGGGCCTTTCTTCAATTGCTGCCAAGCAATTATTTTTTCTCAATATAACCCTCATCTTCATTTTCCACAACGAAAAATTTTTCTCGTTAAACTTCTCAATTTTATACTTTGCTGCTATTTTGTTGATAAATACCCCACACAACCTAGTGTATCACCTTGAATAGTTGTGAGTATGTGTGAGAATATACACCAAGAAAGTTCCTAGGAAAGACTAGAGGGGTCATAACGGTTCCACTTAAAACTCAGACTCCTTAGGCTCTTAACGCCTTTGTGACAGAACTTTCCTAGACATGTACAAAACCATACAGTTGCTTTGCTCACACCACTATTCCCTGCTTTGCACCACAAAATTTTTGGATCGCTCCTATCGTTTCTCATGAATAGTAACTGTATATGTGAATAGTACCATATACGTGAACAGTACCGTATACGTGAACAATACCCCTTACGTGAACAGTACCCGACTCCAAAAAAATACAACCAATAGCTCTGATACCTTTGTTGGGAAATTGATGGGTGAAGCAAACACGCAATTAAAGTGAAATTGACAAAATAATAAGACAACAAAAACACACAGAGAAAGAAAGCTTGAGTTGAGAGAGCGTTCTTGTTCCTCGTAGATAGTTCTGTAAATCTCTGTAGAAAGAAACTTAATTCAATCAATAATGCTAATCGATTTGTTCCTTTAGTAAATGTAGGTCAAAATGTTGCACCCGAAACAGTTGTGATAATAACGGCTTCATAACAAACTTCACATGTTATTGATAGTCACGTGTGAGGCTCGTGATTCATTAAACCAAAAACGGTGGGCTTCCCGTCTTTTAAAGCAGGGATGAACTCCATATCATAAACGCTGTCGTTTTGCTTAACTCATTTAAACTTCAAAACGTGCATCACCTTTGTTGTTTCATTATCACTTGATTTGTTTCATTGGTTACTTAAAATAGAATCTAAACTCATGCGTCTGTTCTGTTAGGATTTCAGTTTTAATAATCCCTATTAACTAGGATATATATTTAATATTTGACTTATTCTCTAGTTTGATTACCACTGTAAACGTGGGCTATTTTTTCTGATTTCTGTTAAGCTGTAAAGGCTATATATTAGCCAAATCTGTTTAGTAAATAATAAGCCATTCTTCCAGAATTGTTTGAGTTTCTGGTGTTTAATCTTTGATTCCTAACATTCTGGTATCAGAGCCCCCACTGGGCTTGTAGAAACGAAGTAGCAGCTTTTGAGTGACGGAGAGCAGATAGAAGCATGGCAAGTGAAGGGAATTTCGTGCAACCTGTAATTCCCTATTTCGATGGTCATTACGATCATTAGAGCATGTTGATGGAGAACTTTTTGAGGTCCAAAGAGTATTGGAGTCTTGTGGAGACTGGCTATGACGAGCTAGAAGTTGGAGCAGCTGTGAGCCAAGCACAGCAAAAGAGGCTTGATGAGTTGAGGCTGAAGGACCTCAAAGTAAAGAACTATCTTTTTCAGGCGATTGATCAAACCATCTTGGAAACCATTCTAAAAAAGGACACGTCGAAGCAGATCTAGGATTCCATGAAGAATAAGTATGAAGGCAATGCAAGAGTGAAGTGCTCAATTCTTCAGGCACTCCGCAAAGAGTTTGAAACTCTTGAAATGAAATCTGGTGAGAATGTTAATGACTATTTTTCTAGAGTTATGTCTATTGCAAATAGAATGAGAGTGCATGGGGAACAAATGCAGGATGTGACAGTGGTGGAGAAAATTCTTCGTTCCTTGAGTGAAAAATTTAATTATATAGTTTGTTCAATTGAGGAATCGAAGAATATAGATGAGCTTTCAATTGATGAACTGCAAAGTTCATTAATTGTTCATGAACAGAAGTTCCACAAACACACTGGAGAAGAACAAGCTCTGAAAGTGACTTCTGAAGATAGATTAGGGGCAGGAGGTCGTGGACGAGGATCATTTAGAGGTAGAGGAAAGGGCAGAGGGCGCCAAGCCTTGAACAAAGCAACTGTCGAGTGTTACCATTGTCATAAACTTGGACACTTTCGGTTCGAATGTCCAAGTTGGGACAAGAAGGCCAACTATGCTGAATTGGAGGAAAAAGAAGAGATGTTGCTCATGGCTCATGTCGAGATGAATGAAGCTAGAAGGCAGGATATTTGGTTTTTGGACTCGGGGTGTAGCAATCATATGTGTGGAGACAAAACTCTATTTTGTGATCTAAATGAGAGTTTCAGGCAGATGATTATGTGAAAGAAATAGAGTTGCTGGTATAATGGGTTTAAGTGAAAGATTTAAAGAAGTCTCTGGGGCCGTGTGCAAATCGACTTCAGTAGGAGGGGTTTCGTTGAAAAACTCATGCTGATGTGGCAAGTTCCGTTAAGAAGTTCGTTATGCTTTTCCCAGAAACATCAGAATAAAAGGCTCGTGTGATAGCCTCTGTTGGCAGATAATTCTCTCATTCATTTCTTGCTCAATTTGCTTGTAATTGGGTTCTGTGTGATCCTTGTACTTTCTTCTTGAAATCAGTGTGTAATTCGATTCTTGAGATCAATATAAGGAGCAGTTTTTTCCTTCATAAAGTATTGTATTGGAAGATGTGTTCTTAATTAGTTTTCTGTGAATTCTTTCTTAATTAAACTCGATCTGGTGTTTCTTGTTAGTTCTTTCAATCAAATTACTTCTGGATCTTCTTGTGTGATAATCAGAAGTAACAACAGGTTAAGTTGGGAAATAATACAAGGATGACAGTATTGGGAAAAGGTAATGTAAGGCTGAAGGTAAATGGTGATATTCATGTAGTGACAGAGGTGTTTTATGTGCCAGAATTAAAGAATAATCTCTTGAGTATTGGACAACTACAAAAAAGAGGCTTGGCTATTCTGATTCAACATGGGAGATACAAGATATACCATCAGGAGAAGGGTATGATGTCTGATTGAAATAACGCAAATCAATTTTGCGGATTATACATCACTGCCTCAAAAGCCAGCCTGCTTTCACACAACCACACAGGACTTGGCTCATTTATGGCACTGTAGATATGGACATTTGGGTCATAAAGGGCTGAGAACTCTTCAGTATAAGAAAATGGTACATGGCATACCTCAGTTCAAAGCTCCAACTAGTATGTGCACTGACTGTATGATTGGGAAGCAGCACCGGGATCCAATTCGAAAGAAGAGTAGTTGGAAAGCTACTAAAAAACTTCAACTTGTACATACAGACATTTGTGGAACTATTTCACCTGCTTCAAACAGCAAGAAGAGGTATTTCATAAGCTTTATTGATGACTTCACTAGAAAAATATGGATTTATTTTTTAGTTGAGAAATCTGAAGCTTTACTTACTTTCAAGCATTATAAGAATTCTGTTGAGAAGGAAATAGGTTGTTGTATAAAATGCTTGCGTACTGATAGAGGAGGTGAATTTAATTCATTTGAGTTTAATGAGTTCTGCAAAGAGCATGGGATTAAAAGGCAGTTGACAGCAGCATACACTCCACAACAAAATGGAGTAGTTGAAAGGAAGAATCAAACTATTATGAATATGTTTCGGTGCATGCTCTCAGAGA
Source organism: Citropsis articulata (assembly GCA_030449925.1). NCBI lineage: Eukaryota > Viridiplantae > Streptophyta > Magnoliopsida > Sapindales > Rutaceae > Citropsis > Citropsis articulata. The sequence continues at coordinate 3,670,615 of JASUUH010000137.1, read as the reverse complement.
AAATGATTCCTAAGACATTCTGGCTGGAAGCTGTTAATTGGACAAGACATGTTCTGAATAGAAGCCCTACACTAGCCGTGAAAGATGTGACGCCTGAAGAAGCATGGAGTATATGCAAGCCCTCAGTTGCACACTTTAGAGTTTTCGGGTGTGTAACTTATGTGCATGTTCCAAATGTGAAGAGGACTAAGCTAGAAAATAAAAGTTTCATTTGTGTGCTCTTGGGAGTAAGTGATAAGTCTAAAGCAAATAGACTTTATGATCCTGTAGCTAAAAAGATTGTGATTAGCAAGGATGTTATGTTTGAAGAAAATAGGGCATAGAGCTGGGATGAAAGCTATGAAGAACATGTGTTGGTCGATGATGATAAAGAGGCTGCAAGTGCAGAAAATGAAGAGGTTACAGAAGAAATGGAGAACACTTCTCCAATCTCTAGAGATGAGAGCAGGTCATCCAGTTCTGATAAAGCAAGGGTTCGGAGGACTCCAGGATAGATGGAAGATTATGTGAGTGGTGATGGTCTTTCAGAAGGAGAGGATGAGGTAAATTTTACACATTTTGACTCAACTGATCCGGTTTATTTTGAAGAAGCAGTGAAGTGTAAGAAATGGAGGGCAGCGATGGACTCCGAAATAAAAGCTATAGAAAGAAACAACACTTGGGAGCTCACTGATCTACCAATCGGTGCAAAGAAAATTGGAGTTAAATGGGTCTATATGACCAAACTAAAGGAGAATGGAGAAATAGATAAGTATAAAGCTATTGGTGGCAAAGGGATATGTGCAGCAGGAAGGAATTGATTATAGTGAAGTGTTTGCACCTGTTCCAAGAATGGATACAGTGAGGATAATTCTAGCACTTACTGCTCAAAATGGATGGACTATTTATGAGCTTGACGTAAAATCTTCTTTTCTACATGGGGAACTGAGTGAAGAAGTGTATGTGGAGCAGCCTAAAGGATATGTCCAGAAAGATAATTCTCAGAAAGTCTACAAGTTAAAGAAAGCTTTGTACGGACTTAAACAAGCTCCACGAGCTTGGTTTAGTCGTATTGAGGCTTATTTTATAAATGAAGGTTTTGAGAAGTGCTATAATGAACACACCTTGTTCGTTAAGACAAGTAGAGAAGGTAAAATTCTAATTGTCAGTTTATACGTAGATGATCTTATATTTACTGGCAATGATGAATTGATGTTCCTTGAGTTTAAAAATTCTATGGTGTGTGAGTTTCATATGACTGATTTGGGGAAAATGAGATACTTTCTTGGAGTTGAGGTGCAGCAAGGATCCAATGGCATTCATATCAGTCAGAGGAAGTATGCTTTGGAGATATTGAAAAGATTTGGAATGAAAGATTGTAATTCAGTTCACAATCCGGTTGTTCCAGGTTTTAAGATTTTTAAGGATAAGAATGGCGTTAAGGTGGATGAGACTTACTTCAAGCAAATTGTGGGGAGCCTTATGTATCTGACTGCAACTAGGCCTGACTTGATGTTTATAGTGAGTCTTATTAGCAGATATATGGGAAAGCCAACTGAATTGCATTTCCAAGCTGTCAAAAGAGTTTTGAGGTATTTGAATGGAACCATCAATTTTGGGATCTTCTACAAGAAGGGAAGGAGTAAGAGCCTAATTGGCTATACTGATAGTGATTATGCAGGTGACGTAGAAGATCGAAAGAGCACTTCGGGGTATGTGTTTATGTTAGGCTCTGGAGCTGTTGCTTGGTCTTCGAAAAAACAACCAATTGTTACTCTATCTACAACAGAGGCTGAGTTTGTAACAGCTGCTTCTTGTGCTAGTCAAGCTATTTGGATGAAGAGAATTTTTTAGAAGCTGAGTCAATCACAAAGTGGGTGTACAACTATATTTTGTGACAGCAGTTCCACAATAAAGTTGTCAAAGAATCCAGTTATGCATGGGCGAAGTAAGCACATTGATGTGCGTTTCCATTTTCTGCGTGATCTTACAAAAGAAGGTACAATTGAGTTGGTGTTTTGTGGTACACAAGAGCAGCTGGCAGATGTAATGACAAAGCCACTCAAGCTTGAAACTTTTCAGAAGCTTCGTGATCAGTTGGGAGTTTTTCCAGTTCCAGAAGTAAACTAGTTATTGATAACTAGTTTAAGGGAGGGATTGATAAGTAGTGTTCTATTAGGATTTCAGTTTTCATAATCCCTATTAACTAGGGTACAAATTTAATATTTGACTTATTCTCTAGTTTGATTACCACTGTAAACGTGGACTGTTTTTTCTGATTTCTGTTAAGCTGTAAAGGTTATATATTAGCCAAATCTGTTTAGTAAATAATAAGCCATTTTTCCAGAATTGTTTGAGTTTCTGGTGTTTAATCTTTAATTCCTAACAGCGTCAGCCAAATGAAGAATTATTCATCTTGCAAAACAGAGAATTCTGAAGCTATCTTTCTAGTGGAATAGTTTAGTTGAGATATGCCGAGGAGTTTTTCTGCACTTCAAGCATTCGTCATGTAAAATTTGCCAAGTGTGGGTGAAAAAAGATTTCAGGTTTCATCAGTGAATGGTGGTTAATCGCCAACTATTAACACTTTGGCCTCAAATATCAATCCCTTCAATTTTACGTAGACCAATAATTGGCATGCGTTTTCACATTGTGAAGCTCTTGACATTTCTCTAAATAAAATGAGAAATCAATGCACCCAAAGGCGCGAGTCGTTTTTAAACAATTTTATTTGGTCAGCCACCATGTTAGATCTAGGATTAAAAAATAGTTAATTATCCTTGGGTAACACATATTTGACAAATTTCAAAAATGTGACACTTTCTCTAAAAATATTTGAGTAGGTTAGAATCTGTTAACATTGCCGTTAACTTTAACGGAAATAATAAATTAATTATAAAATGAAATATTTACCCCTAGAAATTATTAAAAATGACGTTTCTACCCCTGTAATAGCTCCAAAATGACAAAATATATTTTTTGCCCGTACTTTATTATTTTTTTAAATAAAAAATTATTAAAAAAACAAGTGTAATTAAACAGGCTTTTTTTTATTAAATCAAATGAATCTTTTTTAAAAAAATTCTTGTTGAATCAAGCTTTGCCATTAAAATTAATAAGAAAATTTTGTCTTATTCAACAAGAATTTAAAAAAAAAATAGTATGATTTAACCAAAAAACCCCATTAATTATACTAAAATGTAAATTTTTAAAATTAATAAGGACCGGACAATCATAAATTTACTAATATTTATATTAGACATCTACTGAGACTACCTAGTTCAAGTTTATATCACACAGTCCAAAGAATATTTGCCCCACTCACACACAGTAGGGAAATGTGTATAATGTATTTGGGCCGTAGTTCTTAAATTTATATCAATTAATGAATAAAGATCCCAAAATAAATATCAAAACAAGATTTAAAAAGTACAAAAAGAGTGAAACAGAAAGATCATCAACTTAAAGTATGCTATGACTTTAACGACATGGACGGAAGCAATGATATTTTAAGTAATGATAGACATCACGAATCTTTTTATCCCAAATTTGATCTAAAATGATTTTGATGTAGTGGTTAATAATTCTATTACATGATTTAAGCGAATTAATTATATTGTCTCATTGAGTAATTAATGAATATTATATCATTTTAGATAATTTTTTGAGATAAAAAATGTGGAATGTGGAGCACCACTTCTATTCTTTATTTATAGGAATGAGAAGAGATAGTGCAGAAGCATTCAACTCGAAGGCATGCATAAGACCCGGACAAAAGGTGGCGATCTTGTTTTATCAGGTGCCAAAAATAGTTACCATACAAATTGATAGTGGCCATCCACTGCCCCGTTATTCGGAACAATGCAACATATATAAGCGCAACAAAGGCGCAAGAATTAACCAGAGATATATTGAATCAATATATCTAACTTAATAATTAATTAATTTCGATTGGATTGACATTGATTGACATTGAGATCATGGGGAAGAACGTGCTGGTTTCTGTGTTGATCATGTCAATGTTGTTGAATGTGGCCGTTGGAGTCTTCGAACCAATCAAAACTGTTGCAGATCGTAAGAATTAATTAATTTAATTAATTAACTATCGTTAATTGGAATACTTATTGTGTTTTGACTCCGTATATTCAATTTCATTTATATATGTTTGTGCGAATATTATTTCAGAGGCACAAAAGGGAGTAGACCTTGCCAAGCAGGTGTTTGGCAGAAAGGCAATGGAGGAGAATAATGGAGGAGAAAAATTGCAGGCAGCTGGTGATTGTGATCAAACTGAAAATAATGCAGAGAATGTGAAAGGGGCTAAATTCGTTTTTTACCCTTTGAACGGTAAGTAATTTGACTTTGAATGAATCAAGATAAAGTTAAACATTGCAGGAGTATTGCCAACGGGGCTAAAAGAAGAAAATGATTCGAGGTTAATGTGTCCGAACTGGATTATCTAATATATTGAATTTTATTATTTTGTTTTGGGAAATTATTCACTGACCACCTTAAGAATATGGAGTATGGCCACTATGAATTTCTGGTAACATTTCAAAATCGCCTCAAGTTCTAATTTTATATCAACCAACTAATTTTATATTAACCAACTAATTTTCCATTAATTTCAATAATCACCCTTAAATAATTCAAGATAAAAGACTACTTGCCGTTAAATTCATTCAAAAAGGTAAAGTGATGTTTTGCAAGGCTCCAAGTGCAAAATAATCTATAATCCTAGTTTTTTTATCCATTTTAGAAGGTAAAGAGATATTTTCCGAGGCTCTAAGTGCAAGATAATCTTTAATCTTAGTTTTTTTTAATGGTTGTTAACAAAAATAGTGGAAAAGTAGTTAGTTAATATTTAACTAAGACTTTGGAGATAGTTCGGATATATTATCATAAACTCGCAGTGGCTATTTGTAGGTTTTGTATCCTTGGGTGTTTTGGGGATAAATTAGATTTTATTTTTTTAATCTTTCATATTTTAATGTAGTAGAGTTAGTGGATTCTCATTGGGGACTAACAGACAATTATAATGTGTTTACTAATTGGGAATGGGAATGAGAATAAATAATGTGTTTACTTACTAAAATTAAAATGAGAGAGGGAATGGAAATCAAAATGGTGAGCCCCACCTAAAATTGGGAATGATTACTGGAGTTTCCATTCCCATTGGAGGAGGTGGGAATGAGATTCTCATTTCTAGAATTGACTATTTTGCCCTCCTTTAAAATTTAAAATGTTTATATTGTCTCTATTTATAATTAATTAATATATTATTATAATTAATTAATTAATATATTGATATATTATTAACAATAATTATTAATAATTATAATTTTTAATAAATAATCACAATAATTGATATATTATTATTAATTAATATAATTATTAATTAATTATTAGTAATTATAATTTGTGAATAAATAATCACAATAATTAATATGTTATTATTATAACAATAATTAATTAGTTAATATACTGCTATAATCATTATTAATATAATTATTATAATTAATTTATTAAAAATTTTACAAGTAATTAATATATTAATACATTGTTGGCAATAATTAATAATAATAATAATTTTTGAATAAATAATCACTATAATTAAAATATAAAATAATAATTATAACAATAATTCAGTAAATATCTTTTAATAATTTATTCTGATACAATTAAATTCCATTTCCGATTTCGAGATAAAATAAGCAACGTGATGATTTAGTCATTCAGGATTTCGATTTTTGCGGTCGAGTAAGCACTTATTATGATTATAATTCGCCGTTTTAATTATTTCGTTACATTCTTGATAAGCAACGATTAATATTTTTTGAAAAACTTATATGTTCTTGCTTATTTTCAGGATTTTCAGGATCGCCCAAGGACGACATTTTCAGAAAGACATTGGAGAAGGTGGCTGATAAGAATGATAAAAGTTTAAAAGATACAATCATGCAAGCGGCTAAAGGTATTATTAATAAACACGACTAAAGAAGAAGATGATTCGAGATTAATAGCCAGTTGTCTATCTTTCAATAACGTACATGCTCCGTCTTTTTTCTTATTGCTTGTAATTTGGGTGCCCGAGTGGCCACTGTGGAAGACTCCATATGTCACTTTCGAAATCGAAATTAATAAATTAATTCTTTTATTATTTTTTTAAGGTTATTTTTTGCATGTCCCCATATGTTTCAACAAATTTTGGTGCATACTCTAACATTTCAACAACTATCACCACACACCCCAATCAACAAAGTTCGCAGATAACTTCGACGAAACAATGGTAAAAAGGAAAATGATGGTTTGCTCCCATGATCCCCAACTGAAACCCGAAGACCACATCAGAATTTCAATTTCATAACCAAGCGCTATCGTTTTATGCTCATCCAAATCAAAATGCGCACAAGTATAGTCACCTCACCAATCTACCAAAACTCATATTCCACACCTCACCAAATTTATTTTAGTTTCAGTTTCATCCACCATCACCATCGTCAGTTCGTGACCGCCGAGCACTACGACCAAACATCTATGCCCCCATGCCGCAAAGCACCACCACCATACTGCTGGCCGCTTGTACAGCAACCACAACACAAAGCCGATCGATTGGTTTGGGTATAATTTTACTGGTCAATATTGAAATTGGAATTGATGGCAAAATATAAATTAAGTTTAAAATTGATTAGCTGCTTTGCTCGTTTTTTGGGCGCTCTGGCATGATGGATAAAATGATTTGGTGAATTCGCTTAGCTATTTTGTTTGGAAAATTGGACGGCTAATTTGGTGCATAAGGCTTGGAAGATAAAGATTGGTTTGCTATTTCATTTGCATTTATGTTTGTTTAAGACGGCGAGGCTTGGATTTAAAGAACAACGCGGTGGGCTTTGTGGGGTTGACTACAAATGAGTAAGGAATTTTTTTTTTTTTTTAAATTACTGAAATAACTGAAAATTCCATCCCCTTCAAGTGCTGCACAGTTCTTTGAGGAAGTGCAATAACTGCAACAGACACTTGCCGAAATCCAATCAAATAATCCAACGAAATTGTCCTTTCACTTGCTTCAAGTAAAGAAGAAAAACTGGTAGCAGACACATAATTCTCAGCCACACCTTCATATTTCAGTAACAGCATTGGAAATAAGGGCAAACAAGTGTTCTATTCAAATAACTGACAATTCCGCCAAAGTTAACGGCAAAATTTACTAATTAGGGTGTGCGGTGATTGTTGTTGAAACATTAAGGTTAGGGCCGAAGTTTGTTGAAACATATGGGGGTAGGCGAAATTAATGTCGTTCCGAATGTCATGAACGAGTAACTAATTAGAAATGATACGGATAAAAGCATTCGCGGTTTGAGTACCATATCATGCGATTGACTCTTTAGGTTTCCAAAATAATGTACAAGGAAGTGCTTTAGATCATTGCTATTTGACCCAGATCTATTCTAAAAAAGTCAAAGCATTTTGAATTGGTTGTTGACACAAACAAATTCAAAGGATAACCTCTAAAATTATTTCAATATTAGACCTTAGACATGTAATAGTTCTGAATCAAATTTCTATAGAAAGAATATCTGTAGTCTCGTCATCATGGTAGCCTGCTTTAGTCTCTTCATGAGATTATTAGCCTGCTCCATATTTGAACTCAAGTGGCCAACTAAATAAAGAAGCTTGAAGGGAGATCTTAAGGTGTTAAGTTGTTTTTCAAATATTAATTCATAGGTAAAAATCAATAAATTGACATTTCAGTTTCTATTATTCAAGAAATTTAAGAAATAAACAGATTAAATAAAAATAAGCACTCAACAAAAACACTCGTGAAGTACCTTGCACAAGTTTATCCATCAGAAGTTATAGGCAAACACATGGATCGAATTATATATATTTTGGTAAAGGTGATCAAAATATGATAATCTTCAAATATTTTCTATTACGTACTAATTAACTCTTTCTTGAAAATGTATAAATTTTCCGGATACATCTCTTCCTCCACCAAAAAGATAAATATTTATATAGTAAACAAAATTGTTCCTTCTGATACATTTTTGTATTGCCGTATATCAAGCACTGGGAATTTTGGGGCCTCCCATGGGATGATTGAACCCAAATTTTTCCTCTGCCTTGCATAGCAATTCTTGAGATGAAGGTTCATTCAAGAACGATATGGGATTACGAACTTTTTCTTTTCGCTCTGATTGATTATTTGAAACCAAACTTATCTGAGGAGAACTTGTTTAGATTGCACAGTTGTAAGCAAACGAATATTCATGGCTATGGAAGTCACAGCAAGCCTTTGACGACCACCGCAAGGCTTGGACGGCGACGCTTCACTGACAGGCGGGGCGAGCTTCGGCAGATCTGGCGTGGGCCGCGCGGCTTCAGCGAGTTGGGAGGAAGACGCGTCACGGCGAGTCAGCCACTGGTCGGAAGCAAGGCGAGCTTCGGCAGATCTGGCGTGGGCCGCGCGGCTTCGGCGAGCTGGGAGGAAGACGCGTCACGGCGAGTCAGCCACTGGTCGGAAGCAAGACTTACGGCTGCTGGTGAAGTGCGGGTGTGAGAAAGTTGAAGAGAGGCAGCACGCAGCAAGAGCCAAGACCCAAGAGAGACAGAGAAACGAAAACGATTAGGTTTAAGCCTTTAGGATTAGACTTTTTTTTAATTTTATTGAAGGTATATATATTTTGATTTTTTAAAAAACCGGATCCGGATATCCGGTTTCACGATGTAAAGTCGTCGGATCGCGTCCGGATCCGCGGATTGAGTTTTCAAATCCAGGATCGCGTTAAAATACAGATCCGAATTTTTCCGGATCCGAATTTTCCGGATCTTTGCGGATGCGGGCCGGAGCCGGATTTTTCTGCCATCCCTAGTGCCTGTATTTTGTATATATAGATTAAGGAAGAGCAGCAAAATCTTAACAGAGGTGGAGCCTGTGGTGGAGAGGAATTTGGGCTGATTTAATTTAGTGAGACATAGCATATGAAAGATCACATGGCCTTGTCTTCAAGATAAAAAATTTGGCAACAAATTGATGCTTAATTTTCGTTAGAAAGCATATTGGCCAACCATTTAAGGTCAGCAACCAGCGAGAGGCCCTACTATGAATTAGATTTTGCCAGGGACCAGTTCTATTAATGTCATCTGAACAATCAAAGAATATATATTATTTGCAAAGTGAAAAATCTGAAAGTGCTAAAAATATTAGAGCTTGCAGATGTCTACAAATATAATTAATTAAAGCAGAAGGTAGGAATATGGCTCTATTTATGCATGAAGTATGTCCTACACAAGTCAACTATCAGAACTCTTACTTGTCAATGCTGGCCAAGTGAAATTTGAGAGGTAGGAATCATTTCACCTCAGTCTGCTGCATATTACTTCAGGAAAAGTAATAATGCCAAATCTCATGGAGACTTGAGTAATTTTAAAAAGCCTTTTCAAAGAAGAATAATTTTGGTGCGCTCAGATTGATTAGCACATATTCATGGTTAATTTTTTGAGATTACATTCATAAGGATGAAATAAGAAACTTCTGTTTACTACCTTTGACAGAGGGATCTGATTTCTTATTTTGTTACAAATTTAAAGCACCTTATAATGTGATAAATGTTAAAATGGTTAAGCATAATATGTTGCACCGTCTCAATCAGCCCCGAAATGTCATGTATCCCTTTTTTCGGTTTCATTTTCTGTGTCTATTGGTTTTGTCAGACTTTCTAGTTCTATCATACTCATGTTTATTGTTCATATCTCATTTGAGGAGCATTCACTGACTCGGTTGTCTCAATCTTGTCCGCAAAGCAAAGTTTCGTCAGTCTCGCATTTATAGTGAAGCTGATCGTATTAATATTAATTAGTAGGCATATGCAATCTCTAGCTTGAATTTCAGTGGTGTTTTACCAAAATTGTAGGCCATATTTGTGTAAACAAATAGACAACACAATTTGTAGACTCAAATCTGTGGTTTTGCAAAACAGAACCATGTGATGATCTCGTGAGCTTCCCCAATGAATGGAGTCTAGGTGAAAGCAATTACATACCTAGAGTGCAAGCAAAATGAATCCTCTGCTTCTTTTAAATAGTTGTGCAGGATTGTCTATGCAGGATTGTCAAGACTGGCTCCTCGTTAACCACATTGATATAATTAGTCATCCAGTTTTTCAAACTTATCTGAAGCCAATTTGGCATTTTTGCCTTTCTATGAAATAAATGATTAAACAGTCGACTAAGATTAGTTAATCCTACCTCTCAAATTTTACATGGCCAGCATTGTCTATGTTATCATTTATCTGCGACAATCCTATCAATTTCAACAGTAATATGGCTTGGGGAAAAAAAATAGTGTATGGGTTCTAATAGCGACTAGTCGTAGGACAGGCTTCATATGCAATTCACAAGGGCCTGTCTGCCAACTTAAAGAGCTAAGACAACAAATAGTCATATTCCTGCCTTCTGCTTTAATTATAGTTGCAGACACCTCCAAGCTCTAATGTTCTTAACACTTTCAGATTTTTCACTTTGCGAATAATGAATATTCTCTGATATTGTTCAAAGAGCACTAAGGGTACTTGTCCCTGCCAAATCTGTTTAATCCTTAGTAGGGTCTCTTTTAGGTTGGTCATTCACCTTAAATGGTTGGCCAAAATGCTATCCAACAAATATGCAGTACTCGTTTAAGCCAAGTTTTTGATCTTCAAGACAAGACCATGTGATCTTTCTTCTTTCATATGGCTATGTCTCAGTAAATCAGCACAAATTCCTCTCCACCACCAGTTCCACTTCCAGGAAGTTTTAGCTACTCTCCCTTGATCTATATATATATATACAGCACATTGTGTCTACAACAAAACCAGGTACTCACATTTCAAGTCTTGAAAAACTCTCCTTTCTGCTCCCAAATCACTTGTAACATCCATCATTTTCTAGCAATAACTTCAATAATAATGGCTATCCGTTTGCCTCGAATTTTGCATGCTAAACAAGTTTTTTGCAGATCAAATTTTTTCCCCAATCAATCTACATCCATAGATGTTCCAAAAGGCTGCCTAGCAGTTTATGTTGGACAGTGTGAAAAGAAAAGATTTGTAATCCCAATATCATTCTTGAATGAACCTTCATTTCAGGAATTGCTATACAAGGCAGAGGAAGAATTTGGGTTCAATCATCCAATGAGAGCTCTTACTATTCCCTGTGCTGAAGAGACGTTTCTTGACCTCACTTCCCGCTTGAGTAATTTGTGATATGGAAATCAGAAGAGACGATTTTATAACGATTTTTTTGTGGGTAGAGAAAGAGATTTGAATGGAACATGTACACTCCTTCTAAGAGAGTGACTAGTAGAAAATTCTTGCAGATTTGTTCACGTTCTTTTATCAGCTAATTGAAAACAAAATTCAATCAATGTTATTTCACTTGAAACTCAAAGGTGTTAGTTCTCTTTTCCAGTCGTAGATGACAGTATTGAATATAAAACTAATGTACATATACTTCCAGATTAACATTTTATAAAATTTCTTGCCTTCATGAAAAATGTTCAGGACTCACTTATCTCGTAGACCTTCTATACAAATACATAATCAGAAGCGGACAGCCGAGTATTATGGTAATTTTTAATAGTAATTATTGGTGCCACCTGACCACAATAGCATTTTTAAATGGATCCGTGACAGAAAAATGTATCAGGTGCAGCACCTTGAAGTGCTTATACTAAGGTTATGCTGCAAAAAGATTGAGGGTAGTACTTTCCACGAATCTTGCAACCCACATCTACTGAGAATAGTTCCTAGACTAAGAATATATGCTTAAGGCAACCACTCTTGAGATTCAGGTCTTCATGAAAAGGTTCCATGTTCAACTAAGGCATTTTGCTAATAAGTTCTTACTTAAGAGTACATAAATTAGCATAATTCAATTTAGCATAATTTGGGCTAGTTACTGAGATTTCACTTATTACAGTTGTCTTGCTGCCTCGTGTTTTACAAAACTCTCATACACATCAGCTGCTAATTATTCATAATCTTTAATATCTTTTAATCATACTTTAAAAAAATGAAATACATCTCAGTCAATATTTCAGTCAACTCAACGATTATTAATATTGTAAGAGAGAATTCTAGTGACAGTGGGCAAAAAGCCCTTTGTCCAATGATTATAATGGCAATCAAGTAGGGTCCAAAAACCTAACAATAAGGTACATACTTATCTTAATGGACTTCAAATACATAATATTCTTTTCAAAAGAATAGGTTACCTGTTATCATCAAAAATTTATAAATCATTAATGTTTCAAGCATACCCTTTATCCCGAGGAATCAGCAATTTAGAATCTGGGGCCCTTGTCGATTGTTATCCAAGAAATGGTTGGGCATAAGATGTTATACAGTCTATGTCAGCTCCAAATTGTTAGTGATGACTTGCAAGACAAGCCATGTGAAACTTTCCTGGCGTCTCTATCAAATGCCTCTATACCACTCACTTCAAATTTCAATGTATTCTATAAATACAGAGGTATTGTATCCAAAGCAGCAAAACCAAATAGAAACACTTTCCTTTCATCTCATAAGCCATTTGTGCTCTTCACCCTTCATCATCTTAATTAACAAGTAAATTATTGATAGATAGCTATGGCTATTCGTGTACCTGGAATCATGCACGCTAAGCAGATTCTCCGCCAGGCTAAATTCATTGTAAGTCAAGGATTTTCAACATCCACAGATGTGCCAAAAGGCCATTTCGCGGTTTATGTAGGGGAGAACCAAAAGAAAAGATTTGTAATTCCAGTATCTTTCTTGAATCAACCTTCATTTCAAGAACTGTTGAGTAAGGCTGAGGAAGAATTCGGGTTTGACCATCCGATGGGTGGTCTCACAATCCCTTGCGGAGAAGACATCTTCATTAATGTCACTTCTAGCTTGAATGAATCATGAACTGCAACACTAGAACTTGCTAGTATAGACAATTTTGTAAATCCATTTGGATTTTTTTTTTTTTTTTTTTTTTGGGTTCTCTTTAGGCAGAAAAGGAGAAAGTAAAGAAAATTTCTACCCTTGTAAGAAATTGATGCATTAATGTTACTGCAGTTTTTCTTCTGCATATCAAACTTGAGTACTCCTTTTAATGAAATTGACTATATATAAAAGTTATCAAAAGGTATGGAATTGCATAATGAACTAGTTGTCCATCAGCACGGAAAAGGGAACTGAGTAATTAATAAATTACACAACATCTCTGATGTAGAAGAGGGTGTCTCTGAGCAGAGTTTTTCTAATGGACGTCAATGGGAAGCTTAACCTATGATGAGCAAATGTAATTGATTTTGATATAAATGAGCAACCAGAAAAGAGGAATTGTTTACACGTTGACTTAATTTGTTGCTTTTGGAATGTGTTTGAAGCTGGCATTTCAAAGAAGAACATGAACTGTGTAGGACTACAATGATAAATAATAAAGCTTTTAAATTTAGAATCCGAGACTAGAACCTGCAGTTGAACAGTTAATTTTCATTGTATGGCCATGATTAGAGAAGCTAACTAATGGAGAGTGACGATTGGCCTGCATAATATTTGAAGATTGATGGCAATGGCTCTTTGACTGCATAGTAAGGAAAAAGCAGAAATTGGAACTAATCACATGATTAGCCTGCCGACATTTTTTTATGTACTCAAGATGTTTTAGTCTTCCTCTTTTGTTTTTTGACAAGTTATGAACTTAACACGCATTGCCATTGCATCAATTATCATCTATCTTATCCTTATTCATGAAAATCCACTTTACTCATGAAAATCCACTTGACAGTGGTATGAAGCATGTCTCTAATCAAAGGATCACTCAACTTAGCACCAATATCAGCAGTACCTAATTTTTTTTGTTTTGCATCCATATGAGAACTAATGATCTGACAGTTTTGTTCTATATCGGCGTAATTATCTAACCTTTTTGTTTTTATCAGCAAATGTTCTTCTATCATATATTTAGATGGTCCTTCATTGTCTTGCTTTAGAAATTGTAGGCCAATCTTGATTGTCAATAAACTAGCACGATGATCTTTCGACCCTCTAATCTTGGCTCTGATTTTCTGCAAGACAAAACCATGTGATAGTATGATACCCTCTTTAGCAATGCCTTAAGCAGGCCCCAGAAATGTCTTTTGACCATTTTAGATGATTATGTCTATTGACCATTGTAGATGACTATCATAGGAAAATTCATCTATACATGCCCACATACATTGATGAACATACAAAACTAACCCAAGTTTCAGCACTACAATCAATAGCATTTCTCCAAATTCTCTTGTTTGATTCTTGCATTTTTGCCATGCATTTAGAGAGAGAGTCTGAACTACTGGATTATGGTTTAGTTGTTAGTACATCTACCGGGAAGTCACTGCTTGTCGAGAGTGTGAATCGAGATTATATGATTAGATTCGGTGAGCATGAATTTATAGCAAATTTAATTATTTTAGACATTCGAGATTTCAATGCCATTTTGCGCATAGCCGAGCTTGCATCTCAATATGCTATTATGGATTGCTTCAAAAAGGAAGTTGTATTCAAAAAGCCAAGAGAAGCTGAGGTAAAATTTTGTGGGAAGTGTAAAGTTTTATCCTTATGTGTCATATCAGTTATTGGCGTTGGACGGTTATTCAAAAAAGGTCACTCGGCTGATCTGGCACACATGATAGACATTGAAGCTCGAGAGTTGAGATTGGAGGATATCCTAATAGTCAAGGAGATTTCAGATATATTTCCAAATGAACTTCCAGGGATGCCTTTATTGATCGAGCTGAGATCTTTGGGAATTGAGTTAAAAGCTGACAATTGTAAAGCTTTTAGAGTTAATTTTTGAGTTTGGCCGATTTTGAGTGACAAAGTCTATCAGATGCAAGATCAGGACCCACAATTAGTAAAGTTGAGAGAGGATGTGCAGAAAGGTTTAAGAATTGATTTTGCAGTAAAAGATGATGGAATTTTAATTATAGGTAACCAACTCTGCGTACTCGGTAATAAGGAGCTGAAAAAGTAGATCATGAAAGAAGCTCATTGTTCAGTTTTTGCGATGCATCTTAGTAGTACGAAGATGTACCGCACCTCGAGGGATCATTATTGGTGATAGGATATGAAAAGAGAGATAGCAGAATTTGTATCTCGATGCTTAATTATAGGTAACCAACTTTGCGTACTCGTTAATAAGGAGCTGAAAAAGTAGATCATGAAAGAAGCTCATTGTTCAGTTTATGCGATGCATCTTAGTAGTACGAAGATGTACCGCACCTCGAGGGATCATTATTGGTGATAGGATATGAAAAGAGAGATAGCAGAATTTGTATCTCGATGCTTAATTTGTTAGTAGATTAAAGCTGAATATCAAAGACCTGTATAGTTATCGTAGCCGTTTCCTATTCTTGAGTGGAAGTGGGAACACATCACCATGGACTTTGTAGTAGTACTTGCATGTACCCAAAAGGTTACGATAGTGTTTGCGTGGTTGTTGATCGACTTACAAAATCTGCTCACTTTTTACCTTTTAAAACCACTTATTCGATGGATAAGTTAGGGAATATTTTGTGTAGTTGAGATAGTTTGGCTTCACGAAGCACCTGTGTCTATTTTTTCAAATAGAAATTCTCGGTTCATTTCTAAGTTCTGAGCCAGCTTTTAGAAGGCTTTAGGCACCAAGTTGAATTTTACTACAACCTTTCATCCTCAGACTGATGGACAATCAAGGCGTACTATTCAGACACTGGAGGATATGTTGCGAACTTGTGCATTGGAGTTAAGGGTAGTTGAAACATTTATTTACCTTTAATGGAGTTAGCTTACAATAACATTTATCAAGTTATTATCGAAATGGCACCTTATGAGGCTTTGTATAGCAGGAAATGTAAAATTCTAGTTTGTTAGGATGAGGTTGGTGAGCAGAGATTATTTGGTTTTGAATTAGTTTAGGATACCAATAAGAAAATGCAATTCATTCAAGAATTATAAGTATTTTGGTGATTTATGATTTAAATTGAGATTATTTGAGGTTAAGTATGGAATGTAATTATATTAAGGAATTTGAGAATATTGGAGTTTATGATTATGATTTAATTTTATTTTTATGAGAGTATTTTTATTTATTTTAGGCCGATGATATCGATAAGCGTTTGTTAGGCAAGGATGCCAGAGATAAGTAAACTAGATTTCTAAACAAATCACAATAAACAATATATATGTTTGACATGTTTAAAAAACCTAATTTGATATATACGGTTATTAATTTATATACTCTGCCCATGTGTTTATATGATGTGTTGTTATGTGTGTTTATGGATATGGGCATATGTATGTGTGGAATTTCATTGGCATGAGCACGAAATGCATTATATTTTTTATAAAATGAGAATGTGGATTTTTAGCCAAACGAAATTTAAAAAAGAAAGATTGTTTTATAGTTTTTGCTTAGATGCTTGAATTCGTTACTGGCTTAGGGGAGGACACTCTGGATGTTATATTATGGTTATGAGATAAGTGGGCGAGGAATGCATTAGCGAGAAGCCCAAAGTGTATGAAAGTTATGAAAGTTATGAAAGTTAATAGAGTGTCCTACTAAGCGGTAATTGAATGAAGGTAGCTCAAATAAGTGATGTGAAAGAGAATGCGAAAATTTAAAAATGACAAAATGAGATTTCGATAATTTGTTTTACAATATTTTCGACTACCATGGCATGTCATCCATTTGCATTATATATATGTATGTATGTATTCTAGTATATGAAAAATTGGTTTGCTTACTGAGTTTGGTACTCATTATAGTTTATTGTGATTCAGTTCTCAGAAATCAAGATTGATTTGTGATGAGTGACGAGAAGAATGGAGGAAATAGATAGTTTGGCATAAATTTTAAATTCTTCCACTGCAATCTGCGCAACATATTTGTATTTTGAGGCTATAATTTTTATGAATTGTAAAAGGATTATTAATAGACAGAAGAGATATGCAGACAAGCGTAGGTGGGGGAAACTTGAATTCGAAGTTAGTGATAGAGTTTTCATATGGATATCTCATTGGAAAAGGGTACTTCGTTTTGGGAAACGTAGGAAGCTAAGCCCATGTTACATTGGGTCGTATGAGATTCTGGAGCGTATTGGTCCGTTGGCACACCGATTAGCTTTACTACCTGAGTTATCTAAAATCCATGATGTGTTTCATGTCTTAATGCTTCGAAAGTACATATATGATCCCAGTCATATGTTATCGAGACAACTAATTGAGTTGAAGGAAGACTTAACTTACAAAGAGGAGCCTGTGGAGATACTAAAACGGAAACAACAAGTGTTGTGTTCTAAAACCATTCTTTTAGTGCACGTGCTATGGAGGGATCACATAAGGGAAGAAGCTACTTGGGACCGTGAAGACATAATGCGAAACTCAATATCTCTACTTTTTCTCATCAGATATGTAAATTTTGAGGACGAAATTTTTACTAGGGGGAGGATTGTAGTATATGCACTTTATATAATTTTCCCTAATTAAGTGTATTATGTGTTTTTCATTTCTGTATTAATTTTAAAGTCGTCAAATTGGTTACAAATTGTTATGAATAAACTTGACGCAGCTCGATTTCTTATCATGAATTAATGGATTTAGGTCGAATTAATAAATAGATCGTGTTTTCAATAAATTTAAATTTGTCACGACATAAATGGAGACAAATCAAACGCGATAAGAGGGTCCTATAGTTGGATTTGATTTTCATCACGGTTCTGGTATTAGCTTAATTTGTATTAAGAAAAAAAAAAGAGAGAGAGTCGGTTTTATAAATTAAGAAGCGGGGAGAGAGAAAGGAAGAGAAAGAGAGAGAGAAGGCGGAGAGAGAAGTTAACCCGGTTTGGCCCGTGAACCCAACCCGACCAACGAACGTGACCCAGTAGGATCTCGCGATTGTGACCACCACACCAGTCAAGCTTGGTATCGATTTGAAGCTTAAGCGGCGCCGGTCATATCCCCGCTGTCGTCGCCACTGGAACATGGCCAGAACACCGGCGATTTAACCTTAAAAGACCGTGGTTCAACTCGTTTTTGCCGCTGTTAATCTCGCCGGATTTAAGCTGCGCCACCACTTCAATCTTGACCCTTAGCTTACCCTCGTCACTTTCCAATCCGCCACAACCACTGAGGATGTCGTTTTGAGTGCAAACGACCGTTGGAAAACTAATTAATTTAAGGCAGTAGGTAATTTTAGATGAGGGTAATTCAGTAATTTAAGTTATTAAGGACATTTTGGTAATTTTGCACTCCGAGAGTAATTTTGTAACTTTTTGACATTGTGGTTTTTTTTGTGATTTAAATTAAGAACAGTTTCGTAATTAAGGATTCTTAGGATAATTTAGTAAATATTGACATCGAGGGGCATTTTGGTACTTTTGGCATGTAAGGGTATTTTAGTAATTTTAGGCATATGAGAATAGTTTAATGTGGATAGATATTCATTTCGAGATTAATTGTGTAAAATTAGTTATATTTCATGTTTATAGAAAATGATTTTATCGTTTACTTGATTAGGAGGACCGCGAATGAGAATCCATCCGCAGATGTTGTTGATACTGAGTCTGGACATTGTAACTGTGAGTGGAATATAAAAAATCTATTTTCATAGTATATCTTGATTTTATGATACAGTACAACATGTTTTGATGAATAAGTATTTAATGCTCCGATTTGATGATTTCTTAGAAAATAGATTTTTATCTACGTGTTGTTATTTATTGTTATTAAGAATGAGTTTGATTAATGACTTTATTATCTTTTTTAAGTAAATTCATGATAATAAAATTGAGTGGACTTGAGATATGTTGAATAAAACTGAAATGAAATTTCAGATGTGATTATGTGTTTATACTCATATGTATAAAAGATTGTTTGGAAAATCATTGGACAGTACCTTTCCCCTTCAGATATAGTGATATAGATTATATGAGATGAGAGGCCTTTGGGGCCTGTCTGAACACATATCGAGGCTTTGGGCCGTATGTTTGCGCGCTTTTACCTTTTGGGGGCATATGCATGCAATATGATTATTACAGAGATACATATATTGAGATACAAACGATACATATGAGATATGATGATACAGATAAGATATGGTGATAAAAATGATATATGATGATACATATATGATATAGGCCTTTGGGGCTCGTCTAAGTACACGCAGAGGCTTTGGGCCGTGTGCTTGGGCGCTTTGTCCTTTGGAGACCAGATTATACATGCACAGTATGATAAGATATATGAGATATGAGATGACATTTCCCTATCTATCCGTTGTAGTTCCAAGGCACGATGGTTCCCTGATTGCCCGTCTATTGAGGTCCGAATATGATGAGATTATTCCCCTTGGTACTTATTTGGTAACAGTTTTCAGTATTTAGTATTTAATATTATAAGTGTCATGATTTCATTGATTTTATGCGGATTTATGTGATATTATCGTTCGAGTACATGGTTTGAATTAAATAAGTTTTGTTTAAGTTCTTATGATATTTTGATGAGATTATTTAGAGACAAATTAAATTATTTTTTAAATTATATATTTTCAAAAACTACTATCCACTCACTGAGCTCACTGAGTTTTATACTCACTCTGTTTTTATTATATTTTCCTTCCTCCATAAGAGATTTGCAAGTACATGAATCGACCCAGTAACGATAGTTAGATTTGAAATTTTGGCTGCGTGATGGTGTTACGAATCATAGATGTTTTGTTGGGACATTTTGAATTATATAATTTATTACTTATTTATGATTAAGGATACATTATTGTATTTTTTGACATTATATTTTTTAAGGATACTGGTATCTGCTTAAGGAAGTTGGTTGTGGAGGTTGATTGAGTATTGTATTATTTTTGGGAGTGTTAATTTTATAAATTGCAGGTTGGGGGATGTCATAATTATATAGGATGAAATAATAACTACGCAACCCCAGAGAGGGGATGAATTAGGATTTTAAATATTATGCAAAACAAACCACACAACAATTTAATCTAATGCCTTAATAAGAACAAAGATAATAAATTTAACAAAGCATAATAATGAAAGAGTAAGGGAAAAGAGAACAAACATAATGATTTTTACGTGGTTCGATAATCCCCGCCTACGTCCACTCCTCCAAGCTCACCGGGCTTAAGAATTTAACTAAGCAAGCCTCCAAAGCTTCAAATGCTTACAATTGACTTCTAATGTGTCAATGGACCTTCATAACAAGAGATTATTCCCAATCTCTTTACCAAGCGTATCTCAACACTTACAATCTCTTAACTTGATTTTACAAAAAGTATTACAAATGAATTTCTTTCACACAATATGTTTGATCACAAATGAAAGCTCAATATGTGAATAAATGAGATGAATACAAAAATTTAAAGCTTAATTAAAGTTGTATGCTCAATATTTTGCTCAATGATAATCGTTGGAATTATTGTTGTTTGAATTTGATTGAGCTTATTTATAGTTGGAGCTGAAAACTAGCAGCTATTGATTTTCTGCTCGAAGTTGGATTGCCGTTAACTAGAAGTCAGATCGTCGTTTTAACTTGAGCAAGTGACCGTTGGACAGAATTTCAAATTGTCGGATCGTCGTTTTCAAGATGTCGAATCGTCGTTAGTGTCCAAAGGCTACTCTTTAATTTTACTAGATGTCGGCTAGCCGTTATTAAGATGTCGGTTAGTCGCTTGCTACAGTGACTGCTATAGTGAACTATTTTTTAAAATTATAATTTTAACCTACAATTTTCTGTAATTATACTACAGCCCAAAACACTAAAAAACTTTTTAAATAAGTCCACATACATAATTCCAAGCTATATTTGTTGATTTCAAAGTTTTCAAAACTCTTTTAATTAGATCATAAACTTAAAAAACAATCAATTTCATAAAATTATTTTTTTATTAAATATAAAACCTTTATAATGTGAAAATAATGATTTATTAAAATGTATAAAAAAAAATAATTTGAGCTTTTAAAAACTTGATCATTCTTAATCTTATTTGTTATCATCAAAATCAATATTATAGATATATAAATGCTAACATAGGAGACTATGCCGAATTTTTATTAGAATTCTTAGATATTATAATTATTATTAATTCGTTTAGGTGAGATTAGATAGACTCGTCCTAGAGATTCGGGGCTAGTCATTTCATCCATTCTCACATACTCACAACTATTTAAGATGGTACGCTAGTTTGTGTACAGTATTTATCAACAAAATGGCGGTAAAATATGAAATTGAGAAATTCAACGGGAATAATTTCTCATTATAGAAAATGAATATGTGGGCAATTTTGAGGAAAAATAATTGCTTCGAAGTAATTGGAGAAATGCCTACAGAAATTACTGATGACAAGTGGAATGAGATAGACGGCAACGCAATTGCTCGCATCTACACTTGGCACTTACAGATTGGGTATTATCCAGTATGGCAGAGAAAAACACAATAAAGAAAATATGGGATACTCTCACAAAATTGTACGAGGCTAAGTCACCACATAACAAGATTTTCTTAAAAATGAGACTCTATACTCTTCGAATAGTGGAATCTACATTGGTGACCGACTACATCAACGCCTTGAAGATTCTATTTTCATAACTAACAATATCGGGTTATAAAATAGAGGAAAATGAATGTACGAAGCTTTTACTTCAAAGTCTACCAGATTCGTATAATAAACTTATTATCAATCTGACGAACAACAATCTAACAGACAGTTTAATTTTTGACAATGTTGTAGCCTCCGTATTAAATGTGGAGGGTAGATGGAAAAATAAGGAAAACAGACAAGTTCACAGCAAGTGGAGGCACTATTGGTGACAAAAAGGAGATCAACGGAACGTGGCTCTAGTAAGAGTCACAATCATAGTATATCAAAATGCAGAAGTAAGAAGAATGTTAAATGCTACAACTATGGCAAGAAAGGGCACGTCAAGAAAGAATGTTGGAACAACCAAAAGAGAAGAGAGGGCAAAGAACCTGAGTCATCAAATACTCAAGGGTGTGTAGCAAGTACCTCAAATGATAGCAAAATTCTTTACAGTGAGGCAACAACTGTTTCAGAAGGTAGAAAACGGCTGTCTGACATCTGGTTCATAAACTAATAAGCTACTTAGTACATGACCTTTTAGAGAGAATGGTTCTACGCATATGAACTTACCTCAGAAGGATCTATATATATGAGAGATGATCATGCCTTAGAGATCGCTAGCATTGGTATTATTAAAATAAAAATGTTTGATGGTCATTTCGCATAATTGAGGAGGTACGATATGTCAACATCCTAAAGAAACATTTATTATCTTTAGGACAAATAGATGGTCATGCGTGCAAAACTCATGTTGAAAATAGAATCATGTAGATTACTAAAGGCGCGCTTGTATTGATGAAGCCAGAAAAGATCGGTGCTAATCTGTTCATTCTTCAAAGAGAAATACTACATGAAGCTAATGTGTGTGTCGCATCAAATAGAAAAGAATCGACAATATTGTGGCATCTCAAACTCAGCCACATATCAGAATAAGATTTGAAGATTCTCTCTGAACAAAAATTACTTTCGGAGCTTAAATCGATGAACTTACCATTTTGCGAGTATTGTGTTACAAGTAAGCAGCGTAAATTGAAGTTTAGTAGACCCACTGTCATAAGTCTATACATTTTAGACTTGTTTTATTCTGATGTTTGACAATCGCTGAATATGTTTACGAGTGATGCAAAGTACTTGGTGACTTTCATTGATGATTATTTCAAAAGATGTTGGGCGTATCCAATCAAGTCAGATGTGTTTCCATTGTTCAAACAGTGCAAAGCACGGGTTGAACTTGAATTCGGGAAAAGGATCAAGTGCTTGAGGACAGATAACGGTGGAGAGTATACAGACGGTGAGTTTCTTACTTTCTATAAAAAAGAAGGTATTTAGAGGCAGTTCAGGGTGGCATATACTCCTCAACGAAATTGAGTGGCAGAACGGATAAATAAGACTCTTACAGAAAGAATAAGAGTTATGTTAAGGACTGCGGATCTTCAGGGGCAGAAGCAGCCAAAACTACTTGTTATGTAATAAATCGGTCACCATCTACGACAATTGGGTTAAAGACTCCGATAGAGATGTGGACTGGAAAGACAACTGATTACTCTCACCTACATGCATTTAGATGTCTAGTGTACATGATGTACAATGCCCAAGAAAAAGCAAAGCTGGATCCAAGATCTAGAAGATGTATCTTCTTGGAATATGCTGATGGAGTGAAGGGGTATCGTCTGTGGGACCTTACTACCCACAAGATCATCGTCAACAGAGATGTTATCTTTGTAGAAGATCAAGTGTAAAAGAAAGATGGGGATGATAGTACTATAAAAGAAAATTCAGAGACTCTGCCAGCATATGTGGAAAATAATTTAAAATTTTCATATTCTTCTAAAACAGCACCAGAGCATGAGGAATAAGAACCAGTCGAGTCCGAGACTCTAGAAGTTCGTCGGTCAACTCGTGAGAGACGACCACCAGAATGGCACTCGGATTATGTCACAGAGATCAATGTTGCATATTGTCTTTTAACAAAAATTAGAGAGCCATCAACTTTTTATGAAGCTTTAAACAGCTCAGATGTTGTTTTATAGATAACAGCAATGCAAGAAAAAATTGACACTCTACACAAAAATAAGACATGGGAACTTGTATCACTACCATGCGGAAGAAAAGCTATTAGTAACAAGTGGGTCTACAAAATCAAACGTGATGGTAATGACCAAGTGGAGCAGTATCGTGCAAGAATGGTGGTGAAAAGATATGCTCAGAAAAAAGGTATTGACTTCAATGAAATATTTTCTCTGGTGGTTCGACTCACGATAATCAGAATAGCCTTGGCAATGTGTGCTACATTTAACCTACATCTAGAGTAGTTAGATGCGAAAACTACATTTATTCATGGAGAACTTGAAGAAAAAATTTATATAATCCAACCAGAAGTTTTTGTTGAAAAGGAAAATGAAAACTTAGTTTGCAGGTCGAATAAATCTCTATACAGTCTCAAATAGGCACTGAGGTATTGGTTCCTCCA
This sequence comes from Citropsis articulata, assembly GCA_030449925.1. NCBI lineage: Eukaryota > Viridiplantae > Streptophyta > Magnoliopsida > Sapindales > Rutaceae > Citropsis > Citropsis articulata. The sequence continues at coordinate 3,646,545 of JASUUH010000137.1, read as the reverse complement.
TCGTGAGCCTTGGATACAACAGACTCAATTCATACCATTGTACTTATTACAAGAAGTTTGAAGATAATAATTTCATCATTTTACTGTTGTACGTGGATGACATGTTGGTAACAGGCCCCAAAAAAGATTGAGTCCAAGAATTAAAAGCACAATTGGCTAGGGAGTTTGAAATGAAGGACTTGGAACCAGCAAATAAGATTCTAGGGATGCAAATTTACTGAGACAGAAATAACAGGAAGATTTGGCTTTCTTAGAAGAATTATTTGAAAAAAATCTTGCGACGCTTCAACATGCACGATTGTAAGCCAATCTCTACCCCCACTTCCTACTAATTTCAAGTTATCCGCAACTATGTATTCTAACAATGAAGCAGAGAGAAATGAGATATCTCAAGTACCATATGCATCGGCAGTGGGAAGTCTAATGTTTGCTATGATATTTACTAGACCAGACATTACACAAGCAGTAGAAGCAGTCAGTCGATACACAACGAATCCTATATAGAGAGCATTGGATAGTTGTGAAGAGAATTCTGATATATATTAAAGGAACCTCAAATGTTGTATTATGTTATAGAGGATCAGAGTTTACTATCAGGGGATATGTGGATTCAGATTTTACAGGAGACCTTGATAAAAGAAAATCTTACTATCAGGGGATATGTGGGTTCAGATTTTACATGAGACCTTGACAAAAGAAAATCTATTACTGCTATGTGTTTACACTTGTGGGAGCAGTTATAAGCTGAGTTTCAAAACCGCAGACCATTGTGGCTTTATCTACAATAGAAACAGAATACATGGCGGCTGCATAAGCTTGCAAGGAAGTTATTTGGATACAAAGGTTATTGGAGGAGCTCGGGCACAAACAACAGAAAATTCCTGTGTTTTGTGACAGTCAGAGTGCCTTACACATTGCAAAAAATCCAGCCTTTCATTCCAGGACAAAACACGTAGGAGTAGAGTATCACTTTATTCCTGAAGTAGTGGAAGATGGAAGTGTGGATTTGCAGAAAATCCATACTAAGGAGAACCTAGTAGATATTTTGACCAAGCCGATAATTACTGATAAGTTTATCTAGAGTGGATCCTCTTGTGGCCTAGTAGAGATGTAAGCAATATGACAATGGCAAAACAGAAAGGATGGTGTAGAGATATGATTGGCTCTCAATCAAATCTTCAAGCGGGAGATTGTCAAAAAAAGACAAACGGTGGACTATTAATGCCCCACTGCAAAAGCAAAAGAAAAAAAATATTCAAACAATGACATGGCAATTGAATACCAAGTGTTCAACAAAAACATGTTCTCTATCCCAAGAGGTCAGCACTTAAATTTGGGTGCCTTGTTTAGGAAACTTGAGCAGAAATGGTTCGGAAAAATGTCTTTTGCAATCCCAACCATTTCAAAATTCTGTTGATGACTAGGAAGACAAACCAGGTGAACTGCGGCTCATGTCTCTCCCCAAATGCCGTCTACTCCATTCACTCGAAATTTCAAAAATTTCGATAAAGCCAGCCATCTATTTGTATATGTACCTTCACATTCTCTACCAGCAAGTCATTTATGGTTTTCGCTCCTGGCGTCATGCATGCAAAGCAGATTCTCTGCAAATGTAAATTATTTGCCCGTCAAGTAGCTTCAACATTTGTAGCTGTTCCCAAAGGTTATTTGGCAGTTTGTGTTGGAGAGAGTCAAAAGACAAGATTCATCATTCCAGTATCATTCTTGAATTAGCCTTCCTTTCAAGAACTATTAAGTAAAGCTCAAGAAGAATTTGGGTTTAATTATCCAATGGGTAGTCTCACAATTCCTTGTAGAGAAGATATCTTCATTAATCTTACTTGTAGTTTGAATGGATCACTATAAGCAACACTGTAACCAATCAGTGAAGAGTACAATGTTGTAAGTTCTATGTTTGTATACTAGAAAAGTTACAGTTCTAGTTCTCAATTAGAAAACATCATTTAATTTAAACCGACTATTATTTTATTTCTACTACTATTTTCCAGTAACTTTTCCATTTGCATTAGTTAAAATCTTTGTACAATGGTTTGTGTCATTAAAAAATGATTTTGTTGTGACACATTAGTATATGAACCTATTCGGCTAACCGGTTAATGAAACCGGTAGACCGAATGCCGGTGGTAACGATTCTGGAAGTGTTTCGGCTGGCCGGATGAGGGAAACGGATAGCCGGTTGCGGGTTGTAAGCTTTCTGGAACCTATTCGGCTAACCGGATAGTGAAACCGGTAAGCCGGTTGTCGATTCTCTCTTTTCTGACTCTAAACGGACAGCCGGATAATGGAAACCGGAAGTCCGAATTTCAGGTCCTCTCGGTTCTGGACACAAACGGCTAGCCGGTTGTGGTATCCGGTTATCCGGATTTTTTGGATTTCAAATTGTTTTCTTTAACACGAAATTAAAATAAAATAAAGTAAAATAAAACAAGATTTTAAAATTAAACAAGAGAAAATCAATCTTACCAAACTTCCAATCCAAGGGTATCAATTCCATCCAATTGCAATTTTTATCATAGGCAAAAATATAAATAACTCAATCCAAGAACTTAGTCTATTTAATCGGAAATCCCGCAGAAAGCAATTATTCTCCTAATATAATAGACTCAAACGATCGCTCAAATCCAAACTTATCACTAATTTAACTGGGCATCATCGTTCCATATCAAATTAAGTGATAGCATTAAGAATAGTGAGAATGACTAAAACAAGATCAATTAATTCAGATTACTCTAATTTAATCAATTTGTATTTTTATTTCCCTAGAGCCTATCATGCAAGCTATGTAATTGTGGCCATCAATATACACACACATGAGCCAACTCCTTGCTACTCAATTCAGTCATTCATGACAATTACGGATCACAAACTCCTGACTAGCGATAGAAAAATAAATATTGAATTAAGGCGTCAACTCAATCAATATAAATAATTCATAGAAAACAAGAACAAGAAAATAAAAATTACTTGGATTGAAGAAATTCTTGTTAAGTCCAAAGCCTCACAAAATTACAATCGGAATTGATTTACCCTTGGACTGGAATTAAAACCTTAGCCACACATGGTGGCAAACAAAATCAAGAGATTTGACTAAGAAGAAAGTTGCAGCCGTTCTGTTTTCTCTTCCTCACGTTTCCTCTTTCTTCCTTCTTGACTTGTGTGTACCTCTCTCTTTCTCACGTTTTTCCTTTTATAATGCTTGCTTTTTGTTTCCTTTTTGCTAGCTTTTCTTTTTCCTCTTGGTTTCTTCTTCTCTTAATGCTAGGAAACCAAATCCTTCTCCAATTCTGATTGCTATGAAACTGTCTCTCTCAAGCCAATGGTCGGCCCACGTTTGCAAAGCCCAAATAAAGCCCTTTTTGTCCAAATTTCATCATAACCTCCATGCTTCACCTCCTAAATCAAATCAAACACAATTTCCACAAATTAGCACAAGATCAATCAAAATATGAGGGAATTAAACAAAATATAATATGACTATTTATAACCTATCAAATTCCCCCACACCTAAACCATGCTTGTCCTCAAGCATATCTTAAATCATCATACCAATCTTCCTTTTCACCTCCTTTCAAACCATTCAATATCCAAGAATACCAATAAAGCTAAACACACATCAATGAGTTGAATCATAGTGACAATCAAAAGAATAAGCATTCATAGGATAGAATTTGTAACAAAAACATAAGCATCTTATCAATTCATCAAAATCAAATGCAGCAAGACTTAACACCCTCACATGGTTTCGTTCAATGCTCTCAAAGTGTTTAGGGTGCGTGTTTTACTCTCAAAATCAAAACAAAGCATATTATTACCATAAGCTTGCAAATGATTTAAATCTCCACCACTGCATATGAATACGATGCAAAAATCAAAGGGACTTAACAAGGGTTGAAATGGGGCTTAGGTAAGGGTATGGTAGAAGGAAAAATGAAGGGTTTAACGATCAAGACAAAGAGTTAGTTACATGCATGATTTAGATGCCACACAAAATAAACAAACACACTTCTAAAATGATGAGATTTATCCCCACATTTAAGCACTTAAAACACTTGGAGAAACAATTTGATAATTCAATTGCTTTTGCAAATAATTCTCCAATCATCCAATTAAGGGAATAAATTTCTCAACATAATTTTTTTCTTTTCCTTTTTTTTTCTTTTTTTTTTTCATCAAGCAATTACTTCACTCTTGTCTTGACAGGGTAGAAAGAAAACAAGGATAACAAACAAGAAGGCTTGGGGTTAAACAATGTGTTAGAAACAAATGAAAGGGTAAAATAGGCTCAAAGGGGCTAACTAAGGGAAAATAAAAGGTTGTTATTTTAGAGTCTAAAAATTGGTTAAACCTAATTGCCCTTATCACACTTAAGCATCAATTCAAAAATGTGGTCTCAACATACATTCATAAGCAAGTTCTAGAATAAACACACTAAGTTTGATACACTCAATAAAAATAAAAGGAGCAAAAATGTAATGAGTTGCTCTTGCTCAGCTCAAAATTATTTTTAAAAATAATCTTGTGCACTTTTCAATCAACAAATTAATGCGACACCATCGAAAATTTTAAAGAAAAATACTATTCATGCTTACCTCTTTCATGCATTAAAACTCAAAACAAAGATGTACCCCTAGCTTACAAGGTATTCAAAGATATTGGGAAGACTTAAAGCACAAAAATTTTTAAGAACAATTTAAAAACATGCCAAAATCCTCCCCCACACCTAAATAATACATTGTCCTCAATGTATCAACAAGTAAATGGCTCACAAAAAAAATAATAATGAAATGAAAAGTAAATGAGAAGGGAAGAAGAAACTCCCCTAATTGTGAGCGATGTGGATCCGAATGATCTAGGGAGAGGGTGCCAAAGAAAGCTGTAAAATGGCGTGAGCACGCTTGATTAGAGTTAATCTCCTGTCCAAAATATATCTTCTGCATCAAGAACATCTAGAGGCTTAAAATAAAATCAACAAAAGTAAAGAAAACCAAAAATAATAAATAAATAAAAATTCAAAAGCAAGAAAATATTTGGGTTGCCTCCCAATAGCGCAATTGTTTTACGTCGTTTTGCTCGACTAAGTCGCAAAGCGAATCAAGTATCCAAATAATGAGGATGGCCTAAATTGACTCCGATGAGGCATGGAGCAATTTCACCCTCGTGATAGATTTTCAACCTATGGCCATTCACTTTAAAAATCTTGTCCGAGTCCAAGCTCTTAATCTCTACTGCACCATAAGGAAACACATTAATAACAACAAAAGGACCAACCCATCGAGAACGAAACTTACCAGGCATGAGCTTCAATCGAGAATTATATAGCAAAACTTTCCGACCAATCTCGAATTGCTTACGAACAAGCATGTTATCGTGAAACAACTTGGATTCTCCTTATAAATTCTTGAGTTCTCATAGGCATCTAATCTCAATTCCTCTAATTCTTGCAATTGCAACAATCTCGACGTACCGGCTTTGTCTAAGTCCATATTACATCGCCGCACCGCCCAATAGGCTTTGTGCTCGATTTCCACCGGTAAGTGACATGCTTTACCAAACACAATTCGGTAAGGAGACATACCTATAGGATTTTTGTAAGCCGTGCGGTAACCCAAAGAGCATCATCTAAACGAAGGCTCCAATCGTTTCTTCCTGGATTCACCGTCTTTTCCAAAATAGATTCAACCTCTCGATTGGAGACTTCGGCTTGTCCATTGGTTTGAGGGTGATATGCGGTGGCAACTCGGTGATTCACTCCATATTTCTTCATCAAAGCTTCAACCGATCTATTGCAAAAATGCGTTCCTTGATCACTAATAATTGCCCTTGGAATTCCAAACCTAGCAAAAATGTTAGCCTTGACAAAACCTACAACAGCTTGAGAGTCATCAGTTTTGGTGGCTTTTGCTTCCACCCATTTCGAAACATAATCCACAGCCAAAAGAATATAAGAAAATCCACAAGATGATGGCAAAGGACCCATAAAATCAATGCCCATACATCAAATATTTCACAAATAAGAATTGGAACTTGAGGCATTTCATTCTTGCGTGTTAACGCTCCTACTTTTTGGCATCTCTCACAACTTTTGCAAAATTCATATGCATCTTTAAACAAAGATTCCCAATATAAACCACTATCTAAAATTTTCCTAGCGGTCCGTCTAGGTCCAAAATGTCCTCCACATGCATAATCATGGCAAAAGGCTAAGATAGATTGGAATTCATTTTCAGGCACACATCTCCTAATCACTTGATCAGAACAATATTTCCAAAGGAATGGTTTGTCCCAAACATAGTATTTAGACTCACTCTTAATTTTAGCTTTCCTAGACGTACTAAGACTGTTAGGTAGACTTCCCGTAACCAAATAATTTACCATATCAGCATACCAAGGAATCATACCTTTTAGTTGGAACAGATACTCATTCGGGAAGTCGTCATTGAGGGGTGTATCATCTTCCTCCCTTATCAATCGACTCAAGTGATCAGCAATGACTGCACTCCTTTTCGGTCCTTTATCTTGGTCAAACTCTTGGAAGTAAAATCCACCGAATCAACCTTGGTTTCGATTCTTTCTTGGCGAAAGATACTTATGCGTGGTGAATACACAACAACTTTAGAACCAAGCACATAAGAACGAAATTTATCCAAAGCAAAACAATTGACAAAAGCTCTTTTTCAGTAGTGGAATAATTGCATCTTGGCGAGTTTAAAGTCCTGAAGCATAATAGATGGCATGGCTTTTCTTATCAATCCGTTGGCTAAAACCGCTCCCATCGCATAATTGCTTCGCATGATTTCAAAAGGCAAGTCCCATCGAGGTGGTTGAATAATTGGCGCACTAGTCAACAATTCCTTGAGCTTATCAAACCTTTCTTTGCATTCCTTCCCAAACTCGAATTGAACTTCCTTTTGTAACAAATTTGTTAAGGGCAAGGCGATTTTGGAGAAGTCCTTGATAAACCTGCGATAAAATCCTGCATGTCCAAGAAAAGAACGGACTTCCCTAACATTGGTAGGGTATGGTAAGTTTGCAATTATATCCATTTTAGCCTTATCAACTTCTATACCCCTAGAAGAAATCACATGTCCTAAAACAATGCCTTGGGTGGTCATAAAATGACACTTTTCATAATTTAGAACCAAGTTAGTGTCTATGCATCTTTTCAAAATCTTGGTTAAATTATCTAAGCACTCATCAAATGAATCCCCATATACAGTGAAGTCATCCATAAACACTTCAATGCAATTCTCAATAAATTCAGAAAAAATACTCATCATGCATCTTTGAAATGTACCTGGAGCATTACAGAGACCGAAAGGCATTCGCCTATAGGCATAAGTTCCAAAAGGACAAGTAAATGTTGTCTTTTCTTGATCTTCCTGTGCAATAGGAATTTGATAAAAACCTGAAAATCCGTCAAGAAAACAAAAGAAAGACTTTCCAGCTAGTCTCTCTAGCATTTGGTCAATGAAAGGTAGAGGGAAATGATCTTTTCTAGTGACTTGATTAAGCTTCCTAAAATCAATACACATCCTCCAACCATTTTGTACACGCATTGGTACAAGTTCATTATTCAAGTTCTTAACCACAGTTATTCCAGTTTTCTTTGGAACAACATGAATCGGGCTTACCCATTTACTGTCAGAGATTGGGTAGATTATACCTGCATCGAGCAACTTGAGAATTTCTTTCATCACCACTTCCTTCATAGCTGGATTCAACCTCCTTTGTGGCTCTCGTGATGGTTTAGTATCCTCTTCAAGTAGAATCCTGTGCATGCAAATCGTGGGACTGATGCCTTTTATGTCAGCTAAGGTCCACCCAATTGCAACCTTGTACTCCTTCAAGGTTTTAACCAAACTTTCTTCTTGCTCCTTCGTGAGTCCTTTAGATATGATCACGGGCAATGTCTCCCTTTCACCCAAATACATGTATTTAAGGTGATCTGGCAAAGCTTTCAATTCCAGTTTTGGTGCCTGCACAATAGAAGGTAACATCTTGTTATTAGTAGAGGAAATTTCAGCATTAGAATTTATTGGCTCTGATAATGCTGCTGAAAATAATTCGTCTTCACTAAGTTCATCCAAAATTCCTTCTAGATTAGATTGTGCATCTAATTCTAGCTCGTTCCCAACACTTTCTTGGGTAAAAACATCCTGCACAATAGAATCAATCACATCAATCTGACAAAGAGAATACACATCAGTAGGGTGTTTCACAGCATCAAATATGTTAAACTTAACAATCTCTCCATCAAACTCGACAGAGAGAGTACCCTGATCTACATCGATTTTTGTCTTGGCAGTCTTCATGAAGGGTCTCCCTAACAAAATCGAAGCCGATTTTGAAGAAGGATTACCTTCCATCTCTAAGATGTAAAAATCTACAGGAAATATAAGCTCATTAACCTGCACCAAAACATCTTCTACTATCCCAAGTGGGTGAATATAAGAACGGTCAGCCAATTGAATAATAACACCAGTCTTTTGCAAGTCATTTAACTTTAATTCTTGGTAAACAGAAAATGGCATGACATTAATTGAAGCTCCTAAATCTAGCATAGCATGCTCAACTCTCCTTTCACCAATCACACAAGGTAATGAAAACATACCTGGATCCTTGCATTTTTCTGGCATATTCTTTTGTAAAATTGCCGACACATTCTTACTTACCTCAACCTTCCCCTTTTCTTTCAGTTTCCTCTTGTTGGTGCACAACTCTTTCAAGAACTTTGCGTATTTGGGAATTTGTTTGATCGCATCTAATAAGGGGATGTTGATTTGCACTTTCCTAAACGTGTCCAGAATCTCCTTTTCTTGCTCATCTTCTTTTGGTTTAGCTAACCTGCTAGGAAAGGGAGGTGTAGGTGTGTAAGATGAAAGAGATAAATGAGGATTGAATTTTACCCCACGCCTTGTTTTAGAGGGAGCTTCTTCATCTTTATCTCCCTTGGCCATTTCAGCTTCTTTAGGTGGAGTTGACCCCGAAGGAATTTCTTTTCCGCTTCTCAGTGAAATTGCACTACAGTTCTCCCTTGGGTTGACTTCTGGCTGTGAAGGTAACTTTCCAGAATTTTGAGCTTCCAACTTACTAACTGACGTGGCCAATTGAGTAATTTGGTTGCCTAAATTCTGGATGCTTGTCCTTGTTTCCTGTTGAAGTTGAAGAGTACTATTAGCAAGATTATTAACAATATCTTCCAAGGACATACCTGAGTTGGGAGCTTGAGTCTGTGTAGGGATTGGAGGTGGTCTAGTGAAGTTCTGAAGAGGTGGCCTTTGTTGTCCTCCTTGGTTTCCATAGCTAAAGTTAGGATGATCCCTCCATCCAGGATTGTAGTGATTCGAATAGGGATCATATTTCCTTTGAGCGTGACCAGGAAACCCACCTATAGCATTGGCTTCTTGTGTGGAGTCTTGTTGCAATGTGGGGCACATATCAGTAGGATGCCCGTGAAGTGAGCATATTCCACATGCTTTTACTGTTTGCAATTGCCCTACAACCATTTGACGGACCAAAGCAGTTAAATCAGAAATTTGATTTTTAAGATCACTTACCTCGCTAACTTGCTTGATAGATCCTCCACCCGCTCTCGTACCAAATTGTTGAGAAGTTTCAGCCATGTTTGAAATCAACTGTTTGGCTGCTTCTGGTGTCTTGTTCACTAAAGCTCCACCACTTGCTGCATCAATCATACTCCTATCCTCTCTCTTTCTCACGTTTTTCCTTTTATAATGCTTGCTTTTTGTTTCCTTTTTGCTAGCTTTTCTTTTTCTTCTTGGTTTCTTCTTCTCTTAATGCTAGGAAACCAAATCCTTCTCCAATTCTGATTCTTTGAACTGCCTCTCTCAAGCCAATGGTCGGCGCGTTCTGAAAGTCCAAATAAAGCCCTTTTTGTCCAAATTTCATCATAACCTCCATGCTTCACCTCCTAAATCAAATCAAACACAATTTCCACAAATTAGCACAAGATCAATCAAAATATGAGGGAATTAAACAAAATATAATATGACTATTTATAACCTATCACCTAGCAGAACAAATAACAATGACGTTTCTATGGCCATTAAGCATCAGATATTTCATTTGCACACTATATTGGAAGTCAAAAATTCATTAATCATTTTGCAAAGGTTTTAAAATCACGTCATTTCAGAATTGTCAAGTGTACTTGTTTCCATTACTTTTATACCAAATTTCTACGGTGAGTTGAAAATGGATACTTGAGTACTGAGGATGATCAGAAACAAGAGCAAAGAAAAAGATTTGAAGTGTTGAATTATAAAAGATATTTACATCTCAGACAGGAATGTCATATTTCTGTCACTAAATTCTCTTATGCTCTTATATGCATTGGAGAATGTTCATCTCTTGCTGTCACCAATTATTGTTTTGGATGTGAATTCAATTAAAGTAGAATTTTTTTTTTTAATCTTATTTGGTTCCTTTTGTTTTCCGTGCGCTATTAGGCAGTGTAAACCATCTATCTTGCCTGCTTATACTTTCATTAATTAACCCGCTCTTAAAAGCTGTCTCAAACTTGTCTCTAGTCAAAGTCTCCCTTAGTTATGCATTTATAGCAACACTGGCTTTCTCAAATCTTTATTTGGTTCTCGATTGGTTTGCTTTTGAAATTTGTAGGCCACAGTTGATTCTCAACAAACTAGCATGATGATTTTTCAGCCCCTAATCTTTGTGCAGTAGTTGGAAGACAGAGCCATGTGATGATGTGATACCCTTTTGAGCTAATGTCGTAAAAAAATGCTCTTGACAAATCACTCGCTGAAGATAATTCATGATTTCATATGTAAGTTCATCTATATAAACCCATATGTTTTGGTCACTAAACCAACTCAAGTTTGAGCATTAACAATTATTCAACAAATAGCCTTTCCCTCAAACACCTCTCACAAATATTCTAATTTGAAGTAGCTTAAATTCAAGTAAAAGCAAATGGGTATTCGTCTGCCTGGTTTCTTTCTTGCTAAGCAAATTCTTCGGCAGTCTGTTCTAAATGCGAAGAAAGGAGCTTCAACATCATTAGACGTACCAAACGGTTTCTTAGCAGTATATGTTGGAGAGACTCAAATGAAGCGCTTTCTGATTCCTGTATCCTATCTGAACCAGCCTTTGCTTCAAGAGTTCTAAGCAGAGTTGAAGAGGAATTCGGATTCAACCATTCAATGGGCGGTTTGACAATCCCCTGCGGAGAAGACACTTCCACTGATATCACTTCTCAATTGATTAGACCGTAAGAGAAGCCACTTAATCAACATAATTTTGCATGGTAGCTGAAAAAAAAAATACTAATCTGCAAGCTATCTAGGAACTGCTAAATCTGATTTAAATACTTTTTCCTCCTATTTTGATAGGAGTTTGGAATTAAAATGTCCCATCTGAGAAAAATCAGTAATGGAATGCATCATACAAATGGTTTATCTCTAATTCCAGATGCTCTATATAGCTCTTTTATGTTATTCTTGATTACAGTTCAAGTTCGGAACAAGCCAAATTGCAAGTGGCAACTGTCATCCAATCTAGCAATTTATTAAGATTTCTAACCTATGAGAAAAATGCCATCAATGTTTGCTAATTTTTCCGTTCAGTTTTCCTAAACTGCCAGAAGATTTCAACCACAAGTTATATGCTGGCGACTTTCCATGCTTGTAGATCAATCAATATGTTGTATATATGGAATTTGAATGTTTAAATACAGGTGAGGGAGCTAACAAATAAAGTAACCATGATGATGGGAGCACTGTCCTTTTAGCCTTGGAGCAAAGCAAATGTGAAGTAAATGAAGGCCATGGGCTATAGTACCTCATACCAAATAGTGCCGAAAGCCGAAATATGATAAATGCCAACCAGCTCTGAATATTGCGTTGTCAACAGTGATGATTTTTCCTTTTTGCAACAATCACTTTCTTCATCAACTGGGTTGTTTTCAGTCTCTTGGTTTTTCAAAGGACACATTTCATCACATGCTTTACCCTGTAGCGTCTTGCCTAATGATGTACTAAAGGCCATCTTAGTAACATTTGTTCATGACATGTCACTAATAGACATCTGCCAAACTCGGGATTAACATCTATCATTCAGTCACATTTTATTCAATGCATTAGGCCATCAGTCAAAGAATTCAATGTATTATTATAAATCACATTTTATTCAATGTATTAGGCCATTAGAAGCGAGACAGAATTAATGCTGTAACAAAGAATTCCAGTTATGTTAGCAAATATTTTTTGGTCGGCAGAATGGGTGATAGAAAAGATAGGCCAGTTAAAACGTAGCAGAAAGAATGTGCCTAATTATCTTAATGGAAGGTACCTATTTGGGTCCCTAGTAGTAGGGTATCCTAGAAATAGGTGGGCATAATCTGTTAAAACAGTCTCAATCAGTTCCAAATTCTACGTGGTGACTAGCTAGACAAGCCATGTGAATTATGTTTAAGTCTTAATGCAGCAACGCCACTTACCTAAAATACCAAAGATTTTCCACATAGAATGCCATCTATAAATACATATGTTGTATACACAATTGAGTCAAGTCCTTCACATTCTCCATTGGCGAATCTTCTTCATTTCGTCTCACAACTCACAAGTCGTTGTGCCCTTCATTCTTCATCATCTTCATTCAGAAGATATAATATAGATAGATAAAGCAATGGCTATTCGAGTACCTGGTATCATGCACGCTAAGCAGATTCTACGCCAATATAAATTATGTGCAAGTCAGGCAACTTCAAAGTCTGTAGATGTTCCGAAAGGCTATTTGGCAGTTTACGTTGGAGAGAGCCAAAAGAAAAGATTCATCATTCCCGTATCATTCTTGAATCAACCTTCATTTCAGGAATTATTAAGTAAAGCCGAGGAAGAATTCGGGTTTAACCATCCAATGGGTGGTCTCACAATCCCTTGCAAAGAAGAAATCTTCATTGATATCACTTCTAGTTTGAATAGATCATAGAATGCAATTCTAGAACTAACCGTACAGAAAATGTTGTAAATACTTTTAAGATTCTTTTCTCATTTCTTTACCCGAAAAAGAGATGGGACACTGAGTAAAAATTCCCACACCAGACTGCCGTAAGGGTTCTGCAGAATTGTTTCTCAATTGCAATATGAGAACTTCATTTATTTTAAATGGGCAATCTTCATATTCTGATATTGTTTCTCCACTTTTTCTTTCCATCAAGATTGGGCATCTTATATGTTAGTCAAAATTTGTTGCAACATTTCTTTTCTTTTATTAAAATTATGTATACTTATTAGCTAGTCATCTATGTGACAGTACTTTCCAAATATCAGCAAGAAAATGGTTCTCAAACATATCATGAATCTTGATTAACTTGTATCTTGAAAATCATCAAAAAGAGTAGCACAAAAGGTTTTCAACTGTATAAAAAACACACCAAAAAAAAGTAAGAGTGATAACATGAATGTTGAACTTCACAATGACAATTTTTCCATCGAAATAGAAAGGGAAGCAACTGCCTTTCAGTCCGATTCGTAAAATAGTGTCTTTCAAATTGGTTATTTCATTTGACATGAATGAAAAGGATAACCAATTAATGAGTGTGTTAACATTTATATATCCATAATGTTGATTTTGATTATAATAAACAAAATTAAGAATGATTAAGTTTTTTAAAAACTCACATTATTTTTTGTACATTTTTAATAAATCATTATTTTCGCATTATAAAGATTTTATATTTAATGAAAAAATAATTTTATGAAATTGATTGTTTTTTAAGTTTATGATCTAATTGAAAGAGTTTTGAAAACTTTGAAATCAACAAATATTACCTAGAATTCTGGAGAATGACTTATTTGAAACGTTTCATAGTATTTTAGATCATATTATAATTTCAAAAAGTTTTGGGACGACAAGTATTATTCAGTAAATATGAAATTGGACATTTTTACAAAGTTTTATGACTTTTGGATCGTAATGTAGTTATAGAGAGTTTTAAGACAAAACTCTAATTTTAGAAAATAATTCACTGTAGCAGTCACTATAGCAAAGCGGCTAATCGGATTGAAGAAAGCGACAAACCGGTTATGGGCAGAAACTCTCTAGAATGAAAGCGGCTAACCGGATTTAGAAAGCGGCAAACCGAATGTGCAAAAATTTAACTTTTTGAACATAACAATAACATAAAACAGCTAACCGAATTCACAAAAGTGGCAAGCCAGTTATCACCAGAAAGTCAATGACGGCTAGCTTTCTTCTCAAACTATAAAATGCTTCAAATCAAATTCATTTTTGTATATAAGACCATTGTTATCATTGAGCCATCCTTTGAAATATGAGCATAAAATATGTATTCATTCATTCACACAAATTGAGCATTCATTTGTAATCAAACATAATGTGTGAAAGAAAATTTATTTGTAATCTTTATTCTTGAGAGGTTGTAAGTGTTGGGATACATTTGGCTTAAGAGATTGTGGATAATCTCTTATTGTAATGGTCCATTGACACTTTGAAAATCAATTGTAAGTATTTGAAGCCTTAAGAGGCTTGAATAGTGAAATCCTCAAGCCGAGTGAACTTGGAGGCATGGACGTAAGCGAAAATTACCGAACCACGTAAAAATCATTGTATTTGTTTTTTATTCCCTTACTCTTTTGTTATTGTGCTTTATTGAATTTATTGTTTTTTATTCTATTAAGGCATTAGATTAAATTGTTGTGTGGTTTACTTAACTTAAATTTTAAAATCTCAATTCATCCCCCTCTTGGGTTGCCTAGTTAGTATTTCATAATGTAGATTTGACATATTGTTGGCATCGTTGGCAAAGAGAAATGCTTATAGATGATTGGCTACTTTTTTAGATAGCTGAAGCATGTAATCTAAAGTGGTAACAGTGATTAACTGTGATGAATATTGTTTTAGACCAATTATGGAACTTACATGTTATTTCTCCCCTCTTTTGCATGCCAGATAGGTATGTAAATTGAGAATGAAATCTTAAGAGGGTACAAATAAAAACAGAGTAAATATCTTAAAGTAATACTTTTTAAGTCAAGGTCTAGCTCTAGTGGTAAGAAGCAGCCTTCTTAGTAATTTAGATTTGGTCAAATTTCAATGGGTGTGTGAGTTATTAAATTTAAAAAAAAAACGATGTTACAGGTTGATTAGAGCCAAATGTATCTCAGTCCATGCAACTTTATCTTCCATACTCTTCTATATGTTGGTGCCAGTTAGGGGTGGGCAAAATCGGGTTCGGGTCAACCCGATCGGGTTTTGGGTTGTTCGGGTTAGAGAAAAATCAACCCAAATTTAACCCGAATTATTGACCCGACCCGAACTCAATTCGGTCTCAATCATCGGGTCAGGTCGTCAATTCAATTCGGTCAATTCAGTCGGTCTTGAGCTCTTCGATTTTTAAAGTTTTTAGGGTGGTTTTAAGATATTTTTCTTAATTGTAGTCCTTTTTACTAATTTTCAACAAAAAAAAGAAAAGAAAATGTTATGAAATTAAATGAATAAAGTTAAAACTCTACAATAGGATTATAATTATAAAATATATAATTATAATGCACATAATCACACAACACATTATAATTATAAAATATATGTAACATAATACTTAATTTCAATATTTAATCTACCTAATGTCTTAATTTATTCATAAAAAAAATCAATTGTTAATTGTTGTTAACAATTATCAATTAACATTATTTCAATTATTAATAACTAAAAAATTTTTGTTATTTATTAACAATAAATAAAAATTTATTCATAACAAATCATAAATACACCAATTTTCTTGATTTTATTACTAATATTTATAAATACATAATTACAACAATCAAATAATAACTAATTACATAATAACCAATTAAGCATATATAATCATATAGTATATATATTCCATGAAAGTTATGACTTATTAAACTTGAAAGTTGAAGTTTTAAAATTAGGTTTGGGTGGGGAGAAAAAAAAAATTTTTTTTTTTGGTGACCCGATCGAGTATTCAGATCGGGTCGGGTCAACACAACCCGATCGGGTTTGCAATTTGTAACCCGATCGGGTTTCAACACTGACCCGACCCGAACCCGAATTTTTTCGGGTCGGGTCGGGTCGGATAAAATGCCCACCCCCAGTGCCGGTTGCTTAGTATTAAATCTTGCTTGCTTTTCCATTTTACCTTTAATCTTTAATCTGTGAACAAGCTCTTAAAAGCTGTCTAAAGCATGTCTCAAATCAAATGATCACTTAGCTTTGCATCCATATGAGCACTGAATATCCAACTGTCGTTTACCAATCTTTAGATGGTCCACCATTGGCTTGGTTTCAAAATTGTAGGCCATATTTGATTGTCAACCACAAGCATGATATGATTTAGCCGCTTAATCTTTGTTGATTAGTTGGTGGACAAAACCATGTGATGCCATCTTCAGCTATGTTCCATTCACTCAAGGTTTTATGTGTATTGCATACGCAATAGCCAATAAGTGTATCGATATATACCCACATACATTGATCGCAAAACCAACTCAAGTTTCAGCAATACCAATCAATCTCCTTTTGCTTCAAACACCTCTCCAATCCTCCCATTCTTTTGATATTTGAAGCTGATTGCATATCAAGTAAAAGCAAATGGGCATTCGTCTTCCCGGTTTCATTCTTGCTAAGCAAATTCTACGCCAGTCTGCTGTGATCGCAAAGAAAGAAGCTTCAACATCATTAGATGTACCAAAAGGCTTCTTAGCAGTATATGTTGGAAAGACTCAAAGGAAACGCTTTCTGGTTCCAGTATCATATCTGAACCAGCCTTTGTTTCAAGATTTGCTGAGCAGAGCGGAAGAGGAATTTGGTTTTAACCATCCAATGGGTGGCTTGACAATTCCTTGTGAAGAGAACGCTTTCATTGACATCACTTCTCGCTTGGAAAGATCTTAAGAGAAGGCTGATAGCTCTTAATTAATCACTACCACAGTTTTCTAGGCATGAACTGACATGTGGAATGTAAATATGTATTCTTTTTCCTTCTTTGATTGGAGTTTTGGGATTATAATCTTCCCATTTGAGCAAAGTCAGTAAGCAGTGACACACAGAATATTTGTATTATCTTGATTTTCGATTGAATCATTTATCTCAACTCTCACCTCTCAGAGCATGTGAAAATTTTAAAAACAAAAATAGTCTAAAATCAAATTTAACCTCCATTTATTAAAATTTGTTTTTGAATTGTTACCATCTTCAGATAACAATATATTCTACTGAAAATCTGAATTGATACGCTTGTAGTACAGTACAAAAGTCCTACCAAGAACATAGCTCGGAAACATTATCAGGCATCAGCCACCGCTAGGCCAAAGCCTTAGTGGATCAATTTATTGTATGAAATGAAAGCTTTCATCAAACTGGATTGAAACTGTAATGTGTGTGTGAAACTGAAACCTCACTCAAAAACAGAAAAAATAAATGACAGCTTCTTACTATCATAAGTTCGTAACAGATTGAAAATCTATTTATTTCCCAAGCCACCCTTTCTCTGAATAAAGTTGCATTACATCAAACAATTGCAATGCATCCTATTTGCTCCATCGTTATATCAAACAAGTCTCACTAAGCTTTGCACAATTAGAAACAAATAATTAATTAATGGGCTGGAAGAGCCCTTACACTTACAATACAATGTCAAGAGAAATAATTGGAGCTTCCATAATAATTTGAGTCTCCATAAAAATATTATGGGAGTATAATAATATCCATTGTAATATAGTAATTGTTTTGTATAACAGTATTTAAAAAAAAGAAAAAACTAAAAGTCTAATAATATCCACCGAGAACGTCCATGCCCGTCAATTTGAAACAGGCTTACTACTTTTTTGCCGTATTATTTTTCAGAGTAGACTCATGTTACCATACACCACATGCCGTCCAAAAAAGAACCTTGGAACTTTAACCAACTGCCTGAAATTCCTAAACCCCAGAAACCCATTACCATTTAACGTTGTGATATCCAATTTTTGTCGAAATGGGTCGCCTATTTATGCTCTAAAAACCTTTTCTTTCATGCATATCCATGGCATTTTCTTAGATACTTATGCATTGTGTAGTTCTTTAACAGCTTCGACTTCTGTAAAAGATGCTAGATTTGGTAAACAAGTACAGGCCCATGTGACTAAATCGGGTTGGCTGTCCAGTGTTTTTGTGGGCAGCGCTTTGATTAATTTGTATGCAAAATTATTGCTTATTCAGGACGCGGAGCTGATGTTTGATGAAATTCCTGTGAAGAATAGTGTGTGTGCAAATGCGCTGTTATCGGGTTATTGTGAGGCTCGGTTGCGGGCTGAGGGACTCGAGTTGGTTAGATTGATGCCTGCACTGGGATTGGATTACGATCACTTCACATTATCTGCATTGTTACGTGCATGTGCAGGCCTATCTGCTGCTGAATTTGGGAGACAGGTGCATGCCTATATGATCCGTAAGTGTAGCAATTTAGGAAATGATGTGTTTATGCAGAGTTCATTGATTGAATTGTATGGGAAATGTGGTTTAGTAATGAAGGCATTGCAAGTATTCAATTTGGCAGGGCATAGACTAGAAGGGGAAATAAATAAGGATGTTGTTCTATGGACTTCAATGCTTGGTGTATATGGTAGAAATGGATACTTTGAAGAAGTGATCAAATTATACGAAGCGATGTTGATGAATGGGACAAAACCAGATGAGGTGGCATTTGTGACTGTAATTTCAGCTTGTGGTCACACAGGCCAAGTGAAACTTGGAATTGAGTATTTTGAATGGATGGTTCATGAATATAAGCTGGAACCTGGCCCCAAGCACTATAGTTGTTTGGTTGATTTGCTTTGTAGAGCTGGTGAATTGGATAAGGCATGGAAGCTGATAAATGAGATGCTCGATAGAGGGCATGGTAGCAGTAGTGTTTCTATGTGGGGGGCTTTGCTTAGTGCTTGCCACGATTGCGGAAAGTTTGAATTGGGAAAATTGGCTGCTCAGAAGGCACTAGAGTTGGATCCACATAATGTTGGTATTTATGTTATGTTATCTAACTTATATGCTAAATTCTGTATGTGGGATGAGATTGGCCAGTTAAGAGAGCTAATGAAAGATAAGGGATTAAAGAAAGATGTTGGTTGCAGTTGGATTGAGGTCACAAGTTGAATGCACGGGAAATCGGTATTGATTTCTAATGGAAAACTGACAACATCAGAGAGGCGGGAGTCCATACCAAATATGGAGCTGTCTCAACTGGCATTTTTTATTCTAAAGCCTCAGGTCACAAGTGCCTGTTGATAACATCGAGTCAGTAGTTGTGTTGGGAAGTGGAAGACCATGAGGACATGCACAGTTTGCGGTTGACTGATGATAATCTTAGAATTCAACTGGTTATTGAACTTCAGAATGAGGTGCCTTGTGAAGGACTTGGCAGTTAAAGCTGTTCTTATTGGGAGCTTTCCTGAGTTTTTGGCAAAGATTATGTGAGTATTAAAGTTATGCGAGCATTAAAGTTGGTGAATTGGCTTCAGGTTCCTTAAAATGCAGGATCGATGCCATGTTATCAGTTTTTGATTCTCGGTTTGGCTTTTGCCACAAGATTCGAGTTTGTAAAACAGTTTGTAGAACTGTTCAGAATTTTCATGTTTGAAAGTAGAAAGACAACAAAGCAGAAACAGAACAGAAACTTGAGATTGAAAGAGAATACAAATTCTAAGGCTAGAAACTTAAGAATCTACCTTGTACTTTTCAGTTCTTTTGTGAAGAATGATAAAAACATCCCAATATTCATTTAGCTTCAGGGTCTTAGTCATGATGATTCCACTATGTTTAGCTATTGCTCTGTGCGAATTCAGATTGTTGTCCTGAAAGAATGTTTCCCCATGTTTGCCTTGCTAATTATACAATTTGTAGCAAAGCATCCAAACGACATGTCATCTACGATCAAGAAATTTACTTTCCCAGGATCAGCTATCTTGGAAACGATAACAAAGTAGCAAAGGTCCCTGAAGAGGTGGCTCATTTTTGCAAGTGCAACTTTGCTGCCACTTTTCACGCGCAGAAATTCCGGCAGGCTGCAGCTATTTTCAATTCATAAAAATTGCTACAGCCTACAGGCGTCAGACAGGAGTATAGAAGAAGAAAAACTCTGGTCTCACAAATATATATATATATATATATATATTAAAAAAATCAACAATAAACATGTCATTAAAAAGTTGAAACAATTACTTCCAAAAAATGTGTGTAGAATTGCACGCACCGTTGAAGGCATACCTGTAAATTCTTAACCGTAAAACAAATCAATAAGGTCCAGTGTTCTTTTAGTCACAGTAAAAGAGCAAGCCACATCGTGGCACGACACCTAATCAAGGGCTTTATAGTCATTGTAATAGCAGACCCTCTTTATTATTGGCTTCACGGAAAATGCTTCCCAAGTTCTGGTCGTACGGAATCATAATTCAAACCCTCATTGCTGGAAATCAGACAACAGTAATCAGTGGACAAAAACCCTAGTTTCTTGAAAAAAAAATAACATTGTTCTATCAGAAGAGTTTGTGGTGTTAGGACATGACAAATAGTTCATCATCGAAAAAGCATGGTGCTGATCAACCTGAAGAAAGTGGGCCCACACTTAAACTTCAACGTATCAAAATGAGCAAACCGGAAGAAGCTGAAAAGAAGGTGAGCAATTAATTAATTAATTAATTTAGCGGTTTCGATTATGAATCCAACTTTGGATGGTTACCCATTATGGAAATCGCTAAAATAGTGTTGCCCAGAAAGAAAAAATGTGTTTTTTCAAAGCAGTTTCTGCTTTCTTGTACTGTCACTCATCACTGAGACCTCAGTTTTTTCGATCGCTTCATTTCCTTCTAATAGTTTGAAGCTGAGATTTTTTGTTGCAAGTTTAAATTTTGGCAATTACCCATTACTTTTATCACCAGAGAACATTGTTACTCAGGAAGCAAATTTTAATTTTTGGCAGCAGGTTTGAAAAATTTTAATACTCAAAATATTGTTATGAAGTTATTTTATTAGGGTAATATTGTAGTATTTGACTTGTAGAAGAGTATAATTGGCCAAAATAATGTTACTTAGTGATATTAATAATAAAGAATCATGAAACTTAGTTTGAAATCATATATAGCTAATAGAGTGTGATTTTTGTTGAATGTGTTATGGTTTTTGTGCAGAATTTGAATAAGAAACTTAAAGATGTTGAAATTTGTATTCCTATAGTGTACGGTAACGTTGCATTTTGGCTTGGGAAGAAAGCAAGCGAGTAAGTATCATTATTGTTAAATATTGCTGGTTTTATAGCTTCATACTTTTTGTTTTTACATGTTTTGAATAGATGGTTATTTGCATTTTCTTAATGACTAATTAGGTATCAATCTCATAAGTGGACTGTGTATGTTCGAGGAGCAACAAATGAGGATCTAGGAGTGGTGATAAAGCGTGCTGTTTTCCAGTTGCATTCCAGCTTCAATAATCCCACAAGGGCTGTGGAGTCACCACCGTTTGAGTTATCAGAGTCAGGATGGGGTGAATTTGAAATAGCTATAACGCTTCACTTCCATGCTGATGTTTGTGATAAACCATTGAACTTGTGAGTGGCTTCACCTATAATTACTTCCTATTGACTTGAGCATTGCTTTGGAAACACTGAATTTTTTTTCCCCGTGTTAAAAAGGTAGGGAATAGGCAATGCCGAAATCAAATTTTTTTAATCCTCTATTTCTCAGGACTCAGACTCGGGTGCCAGCCAAATGAAGCTGTTTGAAAACCACTCGGTCAAGCATCCCTTCGAATAAAACCTAAACAGCCATTTTGTTCTAAGACACTGTTAGTATTGTTGGATCTTAGAGCAAAGGTTTTATTATGTTCACAAGAAAAGAGTGAGAATGACAAATTTGAAACAAATACTCAGTTTCAGTTATGCATATGAACTTAGTCATGAACACTAGTGTAGTAAGTCAGTGCCAAATTTGCTTGAGCTTCTTCTCGTCAACCTTTGATCCAACTCACTGTTGCCATCATTTGATATTCTAAGGATGATCCGTGAAGCATTTTCCCTTGGATCTTTTGTGTGCCAAAATGGTAGGAATTAGTAATTAATGGAGCATACTGTCAGAAGTTCAGTTGAAAGTATCAAAAGGGACTACAGCACCTCTTTATCTCCATCTCTCCAGAACTTTCTCCTTATTATCCTCCTCTGTCACTTGATCCTTTAAATAACTATCCCTGTTGCAAACCATTTTCTCTGCCAAGAATTCTTGCAGCTCCTCAGCTCTTCGTTTGATTGCTAGCCTCCATCCAAGCCACATATTTTAGTAATGAAGCTAGATAGATAACTACCACTTGCTGGTGTTAGTCAATCACATGATCTCTGCTGTGTGTTAGGAGCACCTGTTGTGTGAGCGGTGCTGGTGTGAGTTTTCTAGTGGATAACCTCATTATGGTTTTTTTGTAATATCTCAACTATCATCTGTTTTAACAGGTTGATTCCAAATAACTTGATCAAATAATCTCAAACCTGATCTGTAAAAATCCAAATTTTGAAAATGATCCTCAAGATTAATTTTAAATAAGTTTTAATTATGCACAGATATCATCATTTGAAGTTGTACCCAGAAGATGAATCCGGTTCCATGTCCACTAAGAAGCCTGTCGTTGTGGAATCCTACGACGAGATTGTGCTCCCTGAGCCTTCAGATAGCTTTTTGGCCCGTGTGCAGAATCATCCAGCAGTAACCTTACCCAGATTGCCTGTCGGTTTTACTTTGCCTCCTCCTGGTAGGTTTGACAGCTTTGTTGTCTGCGGATACACCTCTTTACTATGCTTTAGGTGAATAAGTATGCCTTAAATTACTGTAGTTCCAATTGAGGATACAAGTAAAAGGAAGAGAGGAGATACTAAAGATCACCCCTTGGCCCAGTGGTTCATGAATTTCTCAGAAGCAGATGAACTATTGCAACTTGCAGCAGCTCGTCAGCAGGTCAGCAAGAATGGAATGCACCCCATTTCCTCACCTCTTGTTCAGTTTGTTTAAAAATTTTGTGACATTGATGATGATTTATGACACTCATTTACAATCACATCTCATGTTAGGGGACGGTGTTTGAGAGAAATAGGAAATTTCTATTCATAATCTTTACACGCTTTTAATAAATCCTCAAAATATGTTTAATACTTTTGGAGTTCCATCTTCTTATTTCACCTTGATGCAAACTTCAGTTTCCTTACGATACTGGTTGGGAATCATCCACTAGATAAAATTTCAAAATGCCATTTGTGGCATATGAGTTTAGTAGTTGCATGCAATATAGCTAACATGTTCTTCATCTCATTCTTTTCATTGCCTTTTACCCCTATATGCTGTACAAAACTAGGCTGGATTTATTACCAACTCCCTAGCTAGTTTAAACATTTAACCTGTGCCTACTACTTGCTCCCTTCCAACTTTATCGGCACAAATAGGGCTCTTAAAAATCAATAAATCTGGAATCTACCATGGAAGATATGGGCATTACATCTAATCCAATTTTGTAGTGATACCAGTTTACATGGATGACGAACTCCAAGGTCAAAGCTTCTTCTCCTCTTTTTTCTTTTATCCTTCCTTCAATATACTAATGTAGCTTCCAAGAAAAGGGACACTTGGTACGAACTGTGTTATCAATTAAGGTGGTTCATCCATATAATGAAGTACATTTGTACACAGCTGTATGAGCATCATTCAGTAGTTGAAGACAATAAATAGGACAATAAATATAGATCATAAAAATTTTTCATGCTGAAGGGGTTGCATGGTTTTGAGGATTACATTCTTTCATCTATCTGATTAAACTTGTGAAAACTATTTGTAAAAGTCAGATGTATCATCTTTATTATCCTTACCTAAGATGCTGCAAAATGTGTTGATTTGATTTAATGATCCAAACTACAAGTCTATCTACTTGAAGACTGACTCAGCACTGCAGAGGATAATTAAAGTGACAGAGAATGAGATTGTATGAAATGTGTCTACCGTGTGATTATCTGATTTAATACCTTGGCTTTGATCTATATCAGAAAGTATAAAATTGCTGATTAGACTAGAATATGGTTCTTTTTTTCATCTTCGTTGGTCCCTAAGTCATCTTATCAATTTGATCTATGAAGGACAAGCTGCCATAAACCATTATCTGAAACAGCTTAATTTTATCTTAATCAACTATTTATTGATTTCTACATTTTGGAAATTTCCCAAGCTGTTCACATATCGTTTTCTCAAATGAAGCCTTATGTTGAATCCTATTAGTATCGGACTGTAGTACCACCAACTTTCTTAGTTATTCTTTTAGCTTATCTATAAGTGATGTATAAATCTCTGAAAACTATTAGTATATCCATTTATTGCTTTCTTACTCAGCTTCCTCCTTTGATTTTTTTGTAGGAACATTCCAATTCCTCTCCCCCCCCCCCCCTCCTTTTTTTTTTTTTTTTGTGGATCAATTTGAAAATCCAAAAATGTTTCAGAATTGATTGAGCCAGAATTCCAAATTTTGGTACTTAAAATAGGAAGCTTTTTAACTTTTATGTTTTATTTGCATTGACAATGCATTTTACTCAATGTTGACATATCTTAATTGACACGAGCTGTTTCAGTATTTTACAAGTGTGCAAGTTAAATATTTTGATGCTGTAGTTCCAATGTATTAGGTCCAAGCTCATATTGCAAAACTCAAAAGACAGATAAGTTTGATAGATGGGCAGCATCAACAGTTGAGATCTACCTCTGACCAGTAACTGTACATGTAGTGTGGCAAATTTTTGAGATTTCAAGTTCAAATTGGTTTTGCAGCAGGGCACATCATAGAATAGAATCGTATGAGTGATATGTATTTTCTTGGATATGGAGGGTTTTGTCCTTTGTACTCTTTTATTTCAATTTCTAGTGTTGTTTATGCCCCAATGTTACAGTTTATCCTTGTATCAGTAAACAAAGTGCAAAAGAATAAGCATCATTTGAATAATTTTGAGTTAAATGTTTTGAAGTTACTGTATTTTGTACAGTATTCTGAGATTGCTCTCTGAAGTGCATCAATTTTGATCGGAAGACTCAAGTATTTTATTTACTTTCTTTAGAATTTAATAATGTCTCTTCACACAAATCAAGTGAAATCAGAAGACTCAAGTAGAATGCAGCATTTCAGCTATTTGTTTCCTGTTAGTTTTGGGTGGGTTGGAAGTAAAATTGCAGGAAATCCAAATATTTGGAAAATTCATGTGTATGGTACCCTCTTACTATCCTTCAGAGGTTAAATATTTGACTCCTCTGAGAGGGAATTTGAAGTTCTTGATTTAGCAAGCCAGTAAGGCTGAAGTGACAAGCTAACTAGTACAAAAGCCTTGGGGTTGAGACATCTTCTGTACTAGCAGATTCAATCTCTCAGCCTCTTGTAATTAAGCTGCAGCTGGATGGATTGCCCCAGGTTTGGGGGCTATGAATTGTCAGTCTTCTACTTGTTTCTCTACTGTCATTGCCGTAAATATTTTCAGGGTCAAAGCCTTTGTGCTGCTCAAAGCTGCTCTTCAACATCCCCCACACCCCCCCCCCCCCAAAAAAAACACAAAAAAAAAAAAACAAATCTGAGAGACTGCACAGTTTCAAGCTTTGCATGATGGGCGGATTTGTGCAGAGTACATGTCCTTAAAGCTGGGGGCCATTCTTAGGTACTTACATCAGTCCTTTTGATGCTTTGAGTATATTGGTGAAATTGGAATGGGGTCATCTCATCAGCTCTGGCTTTTGGATTGGGTCCTCCCATGTGCTGTCAAGGTCATTTCAACATAATTCTAGTGTCAATCTCATCCTTTTTGGTTAGACACACTCCAGGCACAACCCTCTTTCCTTAACTCCTATAAATGCTCTTTAGTTTTGTCATAATGGTCCACATTAATAATTTCAACAATTTGATAACTCCCATCTCTATCTAAATTGTTATGATCAAGGTACTAATCCAATTATTATTGTTTGCCTTCTTGTCTTTCTAGTCAATTTGTTTATGTATTTCTTATGACTCCGTATGCAACAAGTCTCAACCTGATTGATTTTCTATCATCACCCTATGTGCCATTCTGTGTTTCTGGAGGCCATTTTTCTCCATCATGTACCTTACAGCCCATGTGAACTGACTAGCTTTTGCCTGCTAATGGCATCACAATCGGTTATCTGATCAAAGACACTGTAAATTGTTAGAATGACATTAGAAAATTTCTTAGGGAGCAAAGTTACTTTTAACTATTGAAAGTTTCCCTCAAAACTCAAAAACAACCCAGCAGCTCAACATCATCTTGAAGTTTCTTTTTGCAGTTTCAAGGACTGAGATTGATTATTCAGAAAATTTCCTTTACAGCCACATGGGTTTGAAAAATTTTGCTCTTATTTAATATGCAGTTTCAACAAGTTCCATGCAATAAGATTAAAAGCTGCTAGAAAAGACAAACCATAGTGATGAAAGGAATTTCCATGATAGATTTCAGGTGGTTAGTCATCAATAGATTTATTTTCATTTGATTTAATGATAATTGGACCGTTTGAAATAGTTGGAGTGAATGATCTCACAAAGGCCTTACTATGTTGTCTTTACAGGAGAGTCTGGGGGCAAAAGTAACATGGCCTTCATGTGCTAAACAAAAGCCAATGTCATTATCAACTATATAGAAAATTGCTGCATGCGTGTTAAGGCTCTTATGCTTAGCAGAGCATCGCATTTTGGTGTAAAAAAGGTGGGCCTTTCTCTTTCTGTTTTTATCATTTCTTGTCCCAAGCATTCTCATTCACAGAACATGGGAGCACTTATTTTATAGATGGTGACCTCTGGTAACTATTTTTAAAAGTTTACCGTATAGATATTTTAATCACGGTGTTAAAGAAAGGAAAGGGGTGATAATTAAAGCGTAAGAGAAAGAAAAAAGGCTGATTATATATTAGCCGATGAATAATGTTACACATACGAAGTTGGGATACGAATATTCTTCTAGTAGAGAATGTATAGGTTAGTGCTTTGGTGGGGATGGACATATACATTTGGTGGATGAAGAAAACAAAAAGAGAAGACAGAAAGATGCAGTACATTGCCGTATCAAATCTATAGCCTTTTTGAGATAACTTTTCTGAGCCTTAGAACATGGAGATGTACACTTTTTGAGAGAGATGGAGATGGAGCCAACAAGACTAGCAAAGAAGATACCAGTGATGCACATTTCTAGGCAGTAGAATTATGTCTCATTACAACTCTTATTTTAGGTGGTGGTGGTGGTTTCTCCAGGACCACAAGAGAGGAAAATCTCTCTCTTGCTTTCTGGGCGCACTTAATTTCTTGTAACAGCTACTGCAGAAGTATATGTGTACTCTATCAGGTTTATAGGCCGGATTTAGCATTAATGTTTATGTCCCTTATTTTTAGCCTAAACAATTTTCACATTCTCAGTCTCCTGAGGAGAAAGAATTGATTTTTAGAAGGTGCTGAGGTCTTGAAATTCAGATATAAATGGTTCAGCAAGAAATCATGATAAAATTGTGTCCATCACATGGTGGGCACGTTGAGAGTACTTGAATTTGGACATTGAATTTATGGGCACAATTTTATGAAAATGACATGAAGAGATCTACACAGAAATAGCATAGTGAACAAAACTATCTTATTCATATTTAGGTTAAATTTCATCACTTCAATTCACATTTTAGTTATTTAAGTCTTTGTTTTGGACACAGTTACGAAAATTTCGAAAATTATTTTAATATTGGACATTGGACATATAATAGTATTGAACCAAATACTTTTAGAAAGAAAATCTTTTGTCTTATGGTAGTATGCTCCAGTCCCCTTACCATACAAGTCTAGTAATAACTATGCTTTTAAGAGTATCAACTATATTAGTTAGTAAAATGTCATGAGTCGACACGAAAGGTTATTAAATTTCGCTCACTTTAATAAAGAGAAAAGAAAATTGTTTATTAATCATATTAATATATGGATCCCACTATCTTATAATTAATGTAAGATACACCCCTCACATAAATAATGCGTGAACCCACACATATACTGTTTATGTGAGGGAGTGTATTTTACATTAATTGTAAAATAAGAATTTCCTTAATATATTATACAAGAGGGAGGAGGAGGAGAAGAAATTTAATTACCTGTCGTGTTATACTCTAGAGGTCCGGGATCAAGTTTTAAATTTTTCATTTTTCAAGTAGGCATAGGGTTTCTTTCTTTCTTTCTTTCTTTCTTTTTTTTTTTTTTTTTTTTGTTTAGGTATGAGTAGGACCAGATAGAAAAAAAATATTTAGTGTGGTCGAAAACCTGATACCAAGCAGTAAAATACACATGGGTTTCTGAAAAGAATTTGTTGTACTCGGACTCTCGGAGAAACTGACGCTTTATATGTCAGCGAGTCTAAAGAATCACAAGCCCAAACAATCAGATAAAACCAATCTCTCAACAGCGTTATACTCTCTGGTACGCCTACAATCGGCCCGTGATTTCAGGTGAATAATTTAACATGATTTAATTAATAAATAATCACAATAATGAAAGTTTCCTATAATCGATTCTCAGATTGAAAATACTTCTCCTCTTTTGAGCGTGGCAATGAGTAGTCTTTGACTCTTGAGGTGCCTTTCTTGTTTTAGCCAATAACTAGTCTTTGAAATCGCATTAAACTAAAAGAGATCATAACATCGACTGATTCTGCCTTCCAGCATAAAGATTTAAAGAGGATAGAGACTTTTGTCACTGCTTTAAATGACTAACAATAAACAACTAGTGAATACTCTAGAGTAGAATAATGACATATTCACAAATTTTTGTATAAATTTATTTTATATAAATTGATGTGGCATTAATTCATTAGTTGAATTAAATATCACTTGTTCCACATAATTTATTTTTATTATTTTATATTTTCATTTAACCAATGAATTAATGCCACATATGTTTGTACAAGATAAATTTATATAAGAATTTATACATGTATCATCACTCTTTAGAGAAAAGTTAAACTATTAAGAAATTAAAATAAGCTTCTACTATAAGGTCAGAGTTGCTAAAATAACATGGGGTACTAATGAAAGGTTAAAAGAGCTCTCTTGATTTCAATAATACCTCTTCTGCCATCTCATGTTTTTTATAAAAAAATAATAATAAAATAAAATATTATACACAATATAATGTATCTCAATCTATTGACGTTACAAACAAAAATATGTTAGGATCAATCTTAATTAACAGAATATACTACAACGAAGGAGAAGAACTCTACAATGGTTTATTATAGAAAAATCTAACTACATTGGACCTAATGTGATTTGACCATCCAAACGGAGAGAAACGGGGTTCTCCGCAATATAATTGTATCTCTTGATGATTGTAAAGTATTCTAAATTTTGTTAAAGAGATTAAACGATTATGAACACAACAATATTCTGATAGAGAAAGGTCAAGAAAATAGATAAATTTTGAAAAATTAGAGATTGTCCTTGGAAGAGAGAAGGAGAGACGGAGAGGGTCCATGTTGCCATTAGGAGGGCCAACATGGAATTGTAAACCCAATGGCTTTGGCACCCACCATGTCCTTTATTTCTCTGTAACACATACCCCAAAAAACCCGTGGTGTGTCCTTTGCCCCCACCCTCACTCTCTCTCCCCTTAACATCTTCATAAATACCCCTATCAGCTCTTCTCTACTCTCCCATCACCACCAACACAAACACTGCTTGGCTCTTGCTTCTTGTTTCTTGTTTCTTGTTTCTTGCCTAGCTCAAACTCCACTCTCTCAAAAACCTGATCAAAATGGCCATTAGAAAATCAAGCAAGCTCCCACAAGCAGCAGTCTTGAAGCAGATTCTTAAGAGATGTTCAAGCCTAGGCAAGAAACAACATAGCTCCTATGATGAAGATGGCCTCCCTCTTGATGTCCCGAAAGGCCATTTTGCTGTCTATGTTGGCGAGCACAGAAGCAGATACATTGTTCCAATCTCTTTCTTGTCTCATCCTGAGTTTCAATGCCTGCTTCGACAAGCTGAGGAAGAGTTCGGTTTTGATCATGATATGGGGCTCACTATCCCTTGTGAAGAAGTCGTTTTTCGCTCTCTAACATCCATGCTTAGATGAAAAGGAAAAGGAGCTTGGTTTGCTTGATTCGAGGAGAAGATGACCCATTACAAGATGAAGCTCTTCTGCTTCTCTTTTTTTCACATCTTCTCCAGATCTTGTTTTTTTTTTTTTTTTTCCTTTGGAACCCATACAGGGTTTTTATGCTAAGTGACTCTAACTTGACCCAAGAATCAAGAATTATTAAATGTGTTCTGGGTTAGAATTGTATAAAAATGTAAGGGGGGGTTTTCCTCACAGATAACATCCTGTGAGAGTAGTTTTTAATAATTAATGCCAAGAATTAATGAAGCAAAGGGGTTCATTTCCTCTGCATGGCTTCTCTTTTCTCACTTATCTTTCTTTCTTGATTAAGTTCTCTGATTTGTGAGTGATTAAGATGCGTGCATGGCTGACAGCTTGAAATGATAGTATGAAAAAAAAAAAAATTATTATTTGTATATCCTTAATTTATTCCGTTATCAAAAATATTACAATACTTTAAGGGTGTATCAATTATTCACTTTAAGTTGACAAAATATATCAACAGACTGTCAAATCGTTGTTTAAATACGATGACGTTAGAAAGTTAATATATTTTTCATGATATGTGATAATTTACATGTCGATAATAAGAGAATTTACGGTATATATAGTCGATAATTTAAGATACAAGTGATAATTTGGCCAGATATGTGATAATTTAAGAAAGATGTGATAATAAGAGAATTTAAATGATATGTGATAATTTTAAGGATCGATTAATTCACGTAATTCCGTTAACTTTCAAACCACGACTAACGATTTAAGAATGATTGATATATTTTCATTAACTTGTTTTAATAATCGATACACTCTTAAAATATTATAATATTTTTAATAACAGAACAAATATAATATAGGATATATAAATGATAATTTTACAAAAAAAACAAGATCGGGGTTACTTAAGTCAAATCTTAATCAAAGGAACCGGCCACATGCAATTTATGTACAGCTTTTTCAAAAAGTTATCATAGGTGTACAACATAATGATCCCATACCATAATATAAGTTTGTCAGGGAATGTGGGGTACGTAACTTATGTACGGATCATCCCCTTCTTATTTATCAGCCCCTCTTTGTTTTTAAAATACCCCAATAACATGATATTGGGCGCTCCCATACTATATATATCGAGAGCCATTGACTATACAAGATTCAAATTTAACTTCAAAGTTTTCACCTAATTAATTACTTTTTTATTGTTCCAAGGGCTTGATCATTTTGATCAAGCAGTATCCAATTAATTTTTAGTTAATCACCTGAATTTAAGAGCTAAGGAGGAGGGAGTATTTTCGGAGAAAATTCTCTTTCAAATATTTGAAATCGAGCCAGATATAATTGTTTTGAACTCTTTTAACTATTGAAATCGTGCCATAACGACATTATTTAAGCAGGATTAGCACAAATTTCGGATTAGAATAATCTAGCCCTCGGGGAGCGTGCAAAAGTGAAGGGTAAAAAAAAAAAACGGTTGAAAGAAGTCAAAAAGTATAGCATGTGATGTCGCTGACAAAACTCTTTAACCAAAGTTTGAAGCAGCAGTTTTCAGAGAGGGAGACTGGTCGCAGAGTCACTCATGACTCTGCTTGCTTTTATTTAGAATGTTGAAAGATGAAGCCTTCTCCGTACAAGTTAAATTATTTCATTATCTTTTCTGGGCTAAAACTTCAAATCTTTTCGGTCCTATTTAAATTATACATTTATACTCGAGTGCAGAGGGGAGTCATATTAAATGTAAAAATATTTGAGCCAATTTTTTTTAAACAAAAATTTTCCACTTAGATCTCGTTTCTTGAATTTACTTAGTTGAAATTATGAATGCAAGCATAGTAGTGAAAAATACTATTATCACGTTAATTAATTAAATGGGTCATATGTGAATTTAATTGAAAAAAATGTGGTTCACAACTGTCATGTGTGCATGATCTAGGATTAAATACTGCTCATTACCACTCGAAAATTGTATGCCTTATCTTATCCTTTTTCTTCTGTGGTCCATTACCTATTGGTTTAAGATCATCTAGTACTTGGCACAGAAAACTATACATAGATGAATCAACATATTATTTGACACTTTTTAGGCAGTATAAAAATTTGAGATGGAAACCTCTCTCACATTAAGATTATGTGGGATTTAATTAGTATATATTTATCCACCATGCATTAAAAATGTATATATATCTCAAAAAGAAAATGTATGAGCATCAAAGATATGATTGAAAGTGAATTTGTTTAGAATTGAAGAGTACATTATTTGTGAAACTAATAGAGTCCATCCCAAAACAACATCAATTAATTTTTTTTTTTTTGAATTACATGAGACTAATACTCATATTACAACTCATCTTATATGAGATTTATAACTGATATTTACACATACTGAGACTCGTTTACATTAATTCTGATATTGCACCGCTCAGATTTTAAACCCTCTCAAATATTTGAGACCCGTTTACATTAATTCTGATATTGCACCGCTCAGATTTTAAACCCTCTCAAATATTCGAGGGACGCCAAACTCCCATATTGGGAGAAAGACTGCCTTCACTCAAGCTCTGAAGCTCCAAGGAAGGAAATATAAATTAAACCCCTGTAATACATCTGCGGAGACTCGAACCACTTCCCTCACACTTGTGAGGGAGTCGCTCTAACCAAAAGTAAAAAATTATTTATTTTAGCTAATGAATTTAAATAATTAATCTAATATTATTAATAATAAAATATAAATAATTTAAATTACTAATACTACTTAATCACTTTTCCTTTCCGAAATAATATAAGTATAAAATCATTCTCATCACACTCTCAAATAAGATATTAAGTATAAAATAATCTTTCTACCCTCTCTTACTTTAAAAAAAAAAAAAAAAGATAAAAATCCTTTTAGATCAGTTAACTACGGATTTAAATTACCCTTAAATCTCTAATTATCTTTTGTATGTAAACAAACACAACCAAAGCCAACCGAATATTTTTGGTGGAAAAGGATCAATTAGTGGCAAGGGATCAATCAGCAATTCCAAGCCCCATCACAAAAAACAATATTGAACCAATTTTTTTATTTATGCAACTTGGGAATCAACTACTTTGGGTTTTTTATTATTATTATTATTATTATTTTAAAATTAGGACCAGTGAGAGAAGCAAAGGCCGCCTCTGGCTCTTGTTAGCTAGCTAAATTAAGTTGGTCCTCTGTCTCTCCTTTTTGTTTAAATGCAACTGTTCTTGTGCTCCTCTTTAACTTTGAGCCACAAAGCTCTTCTGACAATCACAACTCCACAAACTCCTGCTCATTTATAACTGCTTCTTCCACTCCCTTTGCTCTCAAAAGAATATCTTCTGCTACGCAAAAATCCATTTGACAAATTTCCTCCTCAGAAAAGAAAAATATCTCCCTCCCATTAATTATTGCCCTATTTGTTATCTTGCCAACATGCTCATTTCTCTGTCCGATGGGTCATATTTTGTCTTCGCAGATAAAGTAATAATAAAATAAAACAAACTATTTATTTAAAGGAAATAAAATAAACTATTGATATAGTAGAATAAGAATAATTCTATATTTTTCTTATTATACAGATAGAAGTTGATATATGACATTATTTAATTGAAAATGACCAATCACCCCATTAATTCTATTTTAATAGTATTGTTGACAAATAATGGAAGAACATGAAGTTGCCAAAACCTGACCGTGGAGACTTGAAAAGGCAAACTTTCCTAGTGAAAAAAGAAAACTCCAAAAGAAGCGTCAAAGATTTTATATCTACTTCTCCTGAAAGTATATTTTACTTGATATATAATAAAGCCAGGCATCTAGACTATTCAGATCCATTTTCTTGCATGCAGGATTTCTCTCCCCTTTTTTTAAAATTAAATTGCAATCTACTGGAGTATTTATAATATGAATTTTTTTAATAATCACTGACTACCATCAGAAGACACAACATATACACACACACATCACACACACACACTACACACCATATCACACCTGACCACATACTCTTGTAAGACTCACACACCACGCTACGCTCACGCCACGATACGACAATATATCATCAGAAGAAACCAACGTAGTGAATCACGACTAAAGACGTGATCTACTACACACTATATACACACACACACACAACAAAGCCACACAACCGATGTGGGATCCCGAAGGACCTAATATGAAGTCTATTTAAATCTTTTAAATCAGTTTATAATGTCGTAATTCGAAAATCTGAACTTAAAGTAACCCGAATCGCTTCCAAACATTTAAAAAAAAATCAACACCCACAATGCACTTAAAAATACCTATTAAAATTCGCCATCCAAATTATTCGGATATCTTGCATGCTGGGGTTAATTTTACATTTTAGGGTCCTTTAAATTCTTACATAGGGACACATAATGACAGAGCTCTGATAAAACGAGGGACACAAGATTTGACAAGCACCAGTTAAGCTGCTGTTGATGAATTGAAAAGAGAGGGCACGTCTTTCTTTCACATCAATATCAGAAAAATGAGTTGGAAAGATTTAAAATCTACAAATTATGTAGTAGAACTTACAAAATTTCCAGGTGGGTTGCCATGTTTCTTCTGATTTTTGTTCCCCATTGTCCCACCCTTTGTGAAAGTTCCTGGAAGGAGCCTTGTTTGTTTTGATTTTAACCTCCATATTTAATTCAGTTTGTTATACCAAATTATTTTTTTTTTTATATCAAATCCGAATGATCAATTAAATAAAAATATTTAAAAATCACTCAATCAAATGACAGGAAATAATTTATATTGTAATATGATTATAAAATTACTATCGTATAAGGTTTTTTTTTAATTATATTTCTTAAGATTTTTATTATATCTTTGAATGGATAAAATGTAAAATATAATTATGGAGTCTTTCTCTCATGAAGATGCTCTTATTTAGTTTCTTTTTATGCAAATATATTATTAAGTCATATGATTTAAATGTAAAATATAAATCAAGATAAAATGTAAAATTAAGATATATTATTAAGTCATATGATACAAATATATTATAAATCAAGATAAAATGTAAAATATAAATATGGAGTCTTTCTCTCATAAAGATGCTCTTATTTATTTTCTTTTTATGTAAATATATTATTAAGTCATATGATTTAATAGAGTAAGTGTAGATGCTGAATGTGTTGGCACTTTGAAAAAATGCCGCTAGCGCGCACCCCTTCTTTCTTAAAGTCAAGTTTCTCGCTTGTTAGCCAAGCTTTAAAGCCCCTACATTGATCTTGATTTACCGGATGTTTGAAGAAGCATATGTTTGCAACTCTATACAATGTGCTGATCTTGATCTCACTGCTTGGTGGTACCTCCCCCCTCCAGCGGGATCAGAAAAGGTTGTATTAAAGTTGATCCCGCTGGAAGGGGAGACCCTCTCGATGATGGTCGACTCAACATTGACGACGGCACTTAGAGCAACGATTCCATACCTAGATCATGATCAATACCATGCCAAATCATATGACCTTTTAGTGAATAAAACACTGACCTTATTAGATGGTATGCTTTAATAGCGTATTCGCATTTTAAAAAAAAAAAAAAGAATCACCTGTGCACCTGAGAATTTTTATCTCTCTCTCTGCACGTGCTTCTGTATATTTGTTTATTTACAAAATCTAACATACAGTAGGACATCCTTTCAAAAAAAAAAAACATACAGTAGGACAATGGTAGTACAAGTAGTTGAACTTGAGCAATCAAATGCGACGGTTATTGATCAAAAAATAAACCCTAAGCAACTACGGCCGATCCATCAAATCAAGTTCTTTTTTGCCTCATTGTTGTATTCATTCTTTAAATTTAAAAGCACACTAGTATCCACAGTGAAAGGAGAAGACAGAAATGACATGTTGATTAATTGTCCAATCCATATTTGGAAAATTTTCTATTGCAATACACTAATTAACGTAAAAATTCTGCTTGTAAAAGCTAACGTGCATTATCACATGAATTTGAACAGAATATGTTATTGCGCAATACATTTTTCAAGTTGCTTGCGTTCTCCTATACATTTTTCAAGATGCTTGAGTTCTTCTCCATGTGAAAAGTTAAGAATGAGGGTTAAAATAGGAAACGGGACAGAGAATGGGGCGGCCTAGTTGATTATATAGTTATACTGGCCACTAGATCTACTAATTTTCTATAAAATTTTTTCATTTTCATTTTTAGAAAATAAAATATAAATATAAGCACTTACACTCCAAACCCCACAAAAGATTTCCAACACAAGGAATCGGGTAACAAGAAAATCTGGTGAATCTCTAACTCACATGGAAAAAGAAAAAAAAAATCCTAATAAGGTTTTTGAAATTATAACTGGGTGCAGTGTTTTTCTTTTCCCCCATTTAATTTGTTGCATAATATGGCCAACAGAAAGCAAGTTCTGCAAAATTTCAGTTCGTATAGAAACTCCATTAGCCATGTGTAAATTCCAAACCAAAAGTTATTATTAAAGTAAGATCCCTTAAAAGCAGTTCTATTTTATATATAACTACAATATTGGAGCAGCCAGAATCTTGATTATTTATTATCTGATAAGTTGTACAAACTCTTATAAGATCATACTCATAGCCAACTATGACACTTCAATAAACAATTCCACGCATGGATGAGCATGGACAACAAGTTTTGATATATTAACTATTCTAAATTTTGTTCACATTTGCAACTAAAATGATTCTTCTTCATTAGAATCGTAGGTTAATTAATAAGATGAACAGATAATAAATACATTCTTTATCGTAAATAATACGTTGAAATTCATAAATTTATGTCTATTGACGATTTAGGTACACAGAGATGTCAAATCATAATATTAAAAAATGCAGATGTTTGTATTCTTTTTAATTTTTGTTAATAATATAGAATAAAAAAAAGAGTAGTGCTAGAGAGAGAGAAACACGTAGAAGCACGAGAGAAACACTAAAAAATTTTTCTCTCTCTCTACCCACTCATTCTCTCTCTACTATTTTCTTCATTGTTTCTCTCGTCTTTCTCTCGTGTTTCTCTCCACCAAGCATTTTCCTAAAAAAAAATTACGATCATCCAAAGGCTTTGGCCTTTGTAGATATTTCGTTTTCGTCGCTGCAAATGCTGAAGTTATTATGAAATAGTAGTTGTCTTTTCTTTGGATCGGGTCAAGGACAAAGAGAGCTACTGGTGAAGGAGATTGTGGGGAAGACGAGACACGTTGGGCTCAACTATTTATTTTGAAAGGATAGTGTGAGTAGGCATTGTCGGCTTGCTTTCCTTCATCTCACTTTCAGCTTTGCCATCCACATATTAAAAGCGTTTATTCATTATTAAACCCCAGCAATTGCATACAAAACTGAAATCTACTGACAAAATAACTACGTACACATACATACATATAACAAAAGAGATGTCATTTTCTGTAGTGTATACGTACTAACATGTACAAATAATAAATGACGCTCATATGTCGTGTTGATAAATAAATGGCGGGGATCGTAGCATGCCATGATTTTAGTGATTGGTTGTATGTACAGCGGAGAGAATAAAGAGCCAAAAGAATTGATGTTGAGCATTAAAATGTTCAATTAATAATTAAAGAATTAATTCTAACGAGTTGGCCTTTTTATTTTTCTTCTAGAAGGAGAAAAAAAATTAAACATACGCTATCTTGTTACTGGTCCTGTCAACGTCTTATCTTCTTATTAGTGCTCATAATTAAATAGATAGGTACCATATAATTTAATGTGAGATGACGATAGTTCGGTAGCATTTATATCAATAGGAATATGTGCTTAATCGTTTTAGTGGTCATCGAATGAGAAATTCTAGAGTATACGTACATTAGAAATACCATATCCAACTAATATAGGTATATTATATGTGATTCGATTAAAGATAACTAAAATTATATGATAATTTTTTAAAATAAATATATATATGGTATGCATATATTAATTGGGTGTAATATTTATAATATACTCTAAAATTTTTTATGTTGCACAATTTTTTAATTCAATCTTATAGAATATTATAGTAAAGTTAGTTCTATCCTGATTTACCCAGGAAACGACATCGTTTTAATCCGGTCACCAACACAAGTTGCCCTGGTTGGCATTTTTTTTTTTTCGAGAAAAAAAATGAAGAAGACTCTTTTCACCTTTTACCGAAAATATCCCAACATTTTATGAGGCTTAGCCCGTAAAGCGAGCCAAGGCTAGGGATAAACTTGTCTTGTTATGAAGGTACGAGTCTGCACTGGGCCTGTCAAATAAAATAATTTATTTTTTTAAAATTTTGTCAGATTCTTGATAATCTCACCTCAGTTCTCTCATAAATAAGAAACTGTGATCTAGCCAAACTGAAATGACGAATGTAATTTTGTGAGTGGTCCGTTAGTTAACAGATTCAAATATGTGCTTGGGAATCTCTTCGGCATTACTATTGCATGGGGATGAGAAGCACGTGATTCCCAACCCACATATGGGGCCGCGGCGCCGCGCATCCGTTAAATAAGTGCGGAAGTGAAACATCTGATGTGTACCACGTGGACTGCCCGCTACTCGCTGACGTGGATGCCATTATCACCATTTGCTGCTTACGTGTAATGCATCGATGCAGCACACATTACTTGGACAACAATAGCGGAACTTTTTCTTTTTTTTCCTTTTTTTCCCTCTAAAGTTTCTCTATTTATGTCAATAAATTGGGCATCAGTATTTAGAATTTTAGCGTAAATACTTAATGATACAGTTATAAACTACTCGTTCCTGAAAATAATTATTTTGTAGAAATTAAAAATACAAACATAATAACACGTTCTTCAATATTATCCTATAAAATAAATAAATTATTAATTTAGATTAATAATAAATGGTGTATTGAGTATGTTCTGATAATAATAGAGATATGTGAGAATTTATATTAATGATTATTAATTTTTAAAATATATTTTCATGAACATATCCTTAATTAAGTAATGATACACAAATGAAGTTCGGATAAAAACTTTGATTCCTAACTAAAATAGTATTCACATGCCTCGTCACATGTGACCATATTTAAAATAAAACAAATAATCACTTAATATATCACATCATATGCAACATCATTTAGGATACAAATTTTATATTTCATCTTTACTAAACATTTCATTATTGATGCTTACTCCTTGTCCAACATGCTAAACAAGCTTTAACAGTTCAGGACCTTAACGGCCAACCGTTCTGACAACTGACAAGAAAAAGGGTCCTCCAAATGGACTTCCTTGGCTGATGATCAGGTAGAAAATTAAATGATCATGGTTAAGGCCCATCCCCAAATTGTATTGTCTAAAGATATAAACTTTTAAAATAAATAAATAAATAATAATAATAATAGTAATAATAGTGTATGTCTTCAAATATGTAACAGATGGAGAGTGATTTATAGGCACAAAATTTTATATAAACTTATTTTGTACAAATTGATTTGATATTAACTCATTAGTTAAATAAAAATATAAAATAATAAAAACAAAATAAGTGGACTAAAAAATATCAAATCTAACCAATTAATTCATGCCATATTAATTTGTAAAAAAAATTATACAAAAATTTATAATTATATTATTACTCAACGGATGGGAGGGCAAGAAAATTGTTGTACAAAGCAATTGCTAAGACAAAGCGCCAATGGGTCTGGGCCTGCCCTGTGTTTCGTGGGTGACATGAGTTCTATTTGAAATCCTTATAAAACTATTTATTAAGTATACCCCATTATGATTAACACAGGTAACTCAGCCACTTCTAAGCACAGCCATTTCTAATCCACAAATGTCTTGTCAGGAGCAGCAAAGCGCGAAAGTGATTGTAGTTTTCTTGTGCATAATATTTTTAGAAATAAACATAATGGGTTATGAATTATGTACAATTCAGTCAGACTCATATATTTAACATTAGTGGGTTCTCCGAGTTATTATTGGATGCACACGAGCCGATCAAAATCATAAGACCCTCGTTCCCTTGCGTGGGGATAGTAAAAATATTCCGATCCGGCTCGAATACCCAAAGTTCTAGAAGATCTTGATCTTGATCCAAAAAAATTTGGATTTGCACATTAAAAAAAGTGGATCCAGATCTTTAAAAATGGAACCCATACTTGCATGCGGAAAATTGGATATCCAAATCCATATTATTTTTTTATTAAATTATTTATTAAATTAAAAGTATATAAAAAAATAAGTTAAATGAAAAAGTAAAATAGGATTAATTAAAAAATATAGAAGTTAAATTAAATTAATAAATATATTGGGATCTGTTAATGTGGATTTTTGGTATTTTTATAATTTTATTTGTGGATTTGTAGTGATGCTCGACTTGGATTTATCTTATTCTTAATGTTTGATTTATATTGTGGTATTTTTGTTTGTGACTTTGTGGTGTTGTATATTACTCTCGGTATTAAATTATTGATTGTTGAATTATGATTGGATTTTATTTAGTAAATTATTGAATTTTAATTTTTGTGGATTTGGATATTTTAGATATATACCCCAATCTGTGCAGATATTACCTGCATTTAGATCCGTATATTTTTTACGGATCCGGATATAAGAATATTAATTCAGATCCAGATCTGAATTTTGCCATCCCCACCTTGTGTAATCTATTTCTTGGCGCCCTTGTATCTTGGTCGATTGTTCTTCAATTTTTCTTTTTTTCTTAAAAAGCTTGGACAGTTAAGACTCTAGATTGAAATTCTGTTCAACTAGTATTTATTATTTGCTAGTGAAGAAGCCTCTTGAAAGGACATCTACGTAGTGCTTTCTCCTTTCTTTAATCGAAAGAAAATATAAATAGATAAAAAGGAGGTGTTTACCATTCTGTGCTCCAATTCGGAAGCGTGAAAATGTCAATATATAGAACCGGGGTTTTACAGAGATTCTAGAGGGGCGCTACTAGCACCGGTCTTTGATTTATTGTGTTTGTGTTAAAACCAAAATCATGTTTTTTTGTAGGCCAATGCTAGAAGGCACTCATGGGAATCAATCTGCTTTAGGACCATTAATGAAGTTAAGCTTTAATGACAAGTTTCTCTCTCTTCACTTGAATAGAATAGCTATTGACCTCTCTTAATCACATTTCTATTATGATTTCATGCGCTTGTAATTTTCCGCTGAGGAGGATTTTGGCATATATTCTGAATGCAAATTATTGTTAACTCTCTGTATATTACGTTGATGTAAAAAAATAATTTTAACAGTTGAATTTATTTGTGTTGGAAAAAACTGAATTCGAATGCCAATGTAAACTTTAAATCTTTAACTTAAAAATTAAAAAAATCGGTCAAGAATTTACGAGTGTCCAATAGAGATACTAGTGAATGTCTAATAGAGATGCTAGTGAAAACACTCTGATACTTAAGTCAGATTTAAAATATATTAGATAAATAATTAAAAATGAAACAACTCAAGAGATTAAACACTTTCTTGGTTCAAGTAGAATAAAATAAATTGAACTAATATAAATTTTCATAATAGAAGATGGATTTTCGCATTTTCATCCCTTAGTTACGGTTGCAAAGTACCCCTCCTAATGTCCAATATTTACTAAAATACCCCTCGGGAAGCAAATGATTTTATTGTTCACGCAAAATAACCGAACCCAGTTTATTTGTTTTGTCAATTTATTACCAATCCTAAAAATCGTTTCACATCACATATATAATATGGTGTTCAAAGCGATTATTTGGTTTAACCTTTTTCTCCCTCCTTTTGGTGTCGTTTAGTTGCAGTTGGAGAAGAGCTATATATAAAGACTTATTATGCTCGTCTTGTCATGTAACATAGTCAAAGGAACGTTGGTGAGCAGGATTTAGGCAAGGAGATAGTTAAATTGAGGATAGACCTAGTGAAAATCACTTTCCCAATTCTCTTCAAAAAAATCAAGGATTCAACCCGATCCTTAAACACGCTGCACCGTGATTAAGTGGAAAGAGGATTTCAATCCTTATTTACGGTTTGTTTGGAATTGCTTTAGGAGACTCAAAAGTGATTTTGAAATGCTAAAAGTTAATTTTAGTATTTGATATTTTTTTAAAAATTTATTTTTAACAAAATCACTTCATCC
The DNA here is from genome assembly GCA_030449925.1 of Citropsis articulata. NCBI lineage: Eukaryota > Viridiplantae > Streptophyta > Magnoliopsida > Sapindales > Rutaceae > Citropsis > Citropsis articulata. Next base: position 3,604,233 of record JASUUH010000137.1, on the reverse strand, counting down.
TACAACAGAATTAGAAAATCACAAAACGAATAGATTTTCAAAATCTGATTTTGAAAATCATTTTTATACTCAATACAATTTCATATATATTCTCATATATTATAAAAATCCAAAATCATCCTTATTAATTAGGAAATAAAATCCTTAACTCTAAAGAGTTATTATTATTAAACTCTAAAGAGTTATTATTATTATTAACAATTACATTAACATAAGTAATAAAAATTAAAAATAATAATATAAAGATATTTATTTTAGTTATTTAATTATTATATGTACATAATTAAAAATATATTTTTATATATGTGTATTATGTGTAAATAAATTTTATTTAACATTATGTTCAATTTAGTTATTTTTTTTCTTACAGCAATTTAACAGTAAAGATCTACTAATTTAAAGGAGAGAAGGGTTCTTCTTACATTTTTTTTTTTCTCTTCATTTATTTTACAAAAAGCAAACACGATATTTCTCATGATAAACTCGTGAAACTGACTTGAGGATCAAAAGATTAACGGCAGAAAAACTTGCAACGTAATTGATGATTTTTGTGGTTGTAGGTACTCGCTAAGGTTCAATTCATAGTCGCCGATTTTTGCTCAGACTATAAGATAAAGGTAAAAGTTGTTCCCCCCATAAGTAAATTCAGACGTTGGTGTGAGGATCCAATTGACAGCCCACACACCAACTTGACTAAATTTTGGCGATAACTTAACTATAGTAAGAAAACTCAAATTTTATACCTTTTAAAGTCAAAAACTCGAGATTAATGAGTTTTTTTTTGTCAAACATTAAAATCGTTTGAGATAATCTTATTTTGTTTTAACAATTTTCAGTTCATTCATGAAATAAAGATGTGAGATTCTGGAAGCATATCATTATCTACAGTATTCTTATTGCCCCGGTGTTGGTGGCTTTAAGCCTTTAATAATAGCAATAATGATAATAATACTCTCTTATATTTTTATTCAAAGGAGGAATCACATGCATTAAGGATAAATTCAAGTAATGCAATCATGCATCGACAAATTACGTATGGACTTTGGACACTTTGTTGTTATTCTCAGAACTAGTGACTGCAGCGCAATTTCTTCTGATCACATCCATCAAAATTAAACATGAGATACAATGAATTATTAATGGCAATTAACTTCGTTGTCTCATGACTTGACGTCCACAAAGACTAGTGGGATTGCTTGCTTCCTTCTATGAACCTTCAATTGCTCAAAGCAACCTTATCAATTATATATGGCATCGAATAGTTTTATAAAGAATTATTAATTCCAAGAGACCAAAAAAAAAAAAAAATTATGACATTGAATGTGGCTGATTGTAATTGTTTGATAACGAAAACATTTCTAATCATGGCAGGAGCCGGATTTGAATTTTTGAGTGTCAAAATATGGGGGCCAAAATGACAAAGTTGCAAAGTTAACTGCTTTGATGTTCAAATATAACTACCTAATAGATTTGAATTTAAAATACAAAATAATGTAGTATGTGATGGGTCAACTATCCAAAGATTTTAAGATTTTAAGCTTTTAAGTTAAGTGCAATGTGGGAACCCAGATTTGGGCCCAGTGCGGGCCATAATTCATAAACCACAAACTTTAACGTAGAAATTGGCAAAATTGTGGCGGCCAACAGTGAGGCTGATAAGAGAGAAATTATGTGGCAGGCTGTGGCACACATAACGTAAATAGGAGGTTTAAACATAGACCATGCATGAAAATAGGTAAAATTTATTATTCAATCCTTTATTATTATATTGGCCCTGATTGAGTTAAGCTACAGTAGTTGTGAAACAAAATATTATAATTATGAAATAAAAATTAATAATTTATAATAAATATAGTTTTTAAATAATAATTTAAAAATAATAAAAAATATAAATTTTTATTGCATAAGTGAAGAATTAACTCAACTTATCTTTAAAATCATAATAGCTGTTATTTAATGAATGTGTTAATATTTTAATTTTTAATCTATAACTATTTAACCTTAATATCAAATAGGGCTTAGGGCTTAGTGTTGATTTAACAAAAAAAATATACATGATATGTTTGCATATGAATTTATTTCGGTCTCTATTTAATTTGATCCAATTAAATCTTACACGCAAGTGAACCTTTTGAGTAGAGATGGCAAATATCTAATTGGATATGAATATTATCCACCCATATATAAATCCATAATTATCCATGGATTTATTCATATCCGTATCCAATATTAAATATTAGATATAGATATAGATTTTATCCACACAAATATGGATATCCATGGATGTCCATGGACATTAAATTTATATTTTTAAATTTTAAAAAATAATATAACATAATAATAAAATAAAAGTTAATTAATGAGGGATTACATTAAAAAAAATTATTTTATATTTCCTAAAATCATTAATTTTAAAAGCTAATTAAAATTATTTTAAAAAATTTGAAAAAAAAAATTACAGCTCAGTCCGTCGCCTGAGCCTCCGTCACTTCACTTCAGTGAAGCAAATTATCGAACACAACACGAACATGATATACAGAACGACAGCGAAACGCCTACTCTCGCACGGTGTGACATCGATTAACGTTAGCAGTGGCCGTACGCGATTACTCCCTAATCTCCGTCAAATCACTTGCTCTTCTCGATTTTCCACTTCCACTGTAAATCCCCAATCAGGCCCTAATCAACAAGTCAACAACGAAGCCCTTAATTTCACGAATTCTAAGATGACTTCGTCTTTTTCTGCAGCAGAGGAAGCTCATGGTGCTCGAAGCCATCAAAGGGAGAGATAGAGAGTTGTGGAGTACCGAGAAGAGCAGGCACGAGTGAATATTAGTGTTGAATATTCTAATGATTTTAAATTGTCAAATTAAAATCAATTTTTTTTCTTTTTAAAATTATTTGTTTATTATATTTTTTATTTTTAATTTTATAAAATTAAAACTTTTTAAAATTGTGTTGGGTTAAATGGATATCTATTGGGTAAAAATAATTATCCATATCCATCCATATCCATATGGATATAATTTTAAAATATCCATTTCAAGATCCAAAAAATTTTGGATGGGTATTATCCAATCCAATTGGATGGATATTATGGACATCCATTATGGAGCGATCCAGTTGCCATCCCTACTTTTGAGCTTAATCAGTCCCAATAGAAGCATTCTTTGCATCCAAAACGAGTCTTCAATCATAATCGTTCACAACTTTCGTTGATGGAGATACTAATTCGAATTAATGTGACAATGACAACAAAATGGAAGACAAATCCATTGCGACATTGATGTTGAAGTTTCTCATGAACACTCTCAAACATCAATCATATAGCTTAGTGTGTCATTTATCTGAATGGTTGGCTTTTTAATTGACATGATCAAAAGCCAATAATCATGCTTACAGCTCATTTTATCGTTTCTAGTGGGACATGGATTATCGCCTGAAACGGGTCTTTTTCTTTTGGGGAATTGCTAAATACAATTATTTTAAGCTAAATTCAATCTTTCAAAGTATTCAAAAGAAAACCTTCAAAGTTCAAATAATTTTTTAATAGGAATATTTTAAACAACCCCCAAATATTTTGACTTACTCGAAAACTACCTTCTTTATATTGAAAACTTAACATAACCTCAAATAATTAATGATTTCGAACATTTACTCCAAAGATGTAGAAATTTCCGAAGGATAGCTCCTTTGAAATTTTATGTTTTTGATGTTATATATCATTGTTTTGTTTAAAGTAATTTATATCACATGGTTATTTAACCTAAGACAAAATTTAGAACATCAAAAGTAATATTTTACGATTGATATTATTAACAACTTTGCTGTGATCCTAATTTAAGAGAAAAACTTACCTTAGATTGAGCGGATTATCTTAGCATGCTAAGTTAATACACCAAACCCATCATTTGCTAAGTAGTGGGACTTACTAAATTTTTTATTTTAAAATTAATGGGTCTCATGACATAAAAGTAGGTGATCCTACTAGAAAACTAATCAAATCTGTCAAAATAATATGTTATTATTGGTATCTCACACTATCTCAGTATGTTGATGTACAATGACAAAACTTAGATTTTGGTTGGATAGAGGGCATTATATAACATAAACTAAAGCAGGCTCCAAGATTATTTCAGTAAAATGACGAGGCCAAGGCATTGTGGGGGCCACAGTGGTGAAATCATAAATGATATGTAGGCTGTACAGTAATATATAAAATTGAGGGGTACAAACGTAAAATTCACTAAATATTAGTAAAATTTCAACTCATATATTTATTTTTCCACTAATATTTTCCATTGTAATCTTGTGCCTAGGTGCACCCTGTTGGAGGTATTTCCTACTCATTTAATACTTGAATGATTAATATAATAAATAGGATTAACAATTTTTATTTATATCATGATGACAAAAGCCATGCGCTTGCTGGCTTTTTTCCCCTTACTTTTTCTTCACTTTTTCCACGGATTAGTACAACCTTATCTTTGATGTCTTGAAAATTTCTCTATTAACTGACAGGACAAATTTAAATCTTGTTTATGCAAAAGTTATTCTACTGTTCTGTAATTGCACAACTATAAAACCATTATAAAGATATTTTATTCCCTATCTTTTAAAAGTGTGATTAAGATATAGTAATCATGCAATTTTTTTAAAGTTTGGGTAATTATAAATTATATTTAATGGTTTGCTTTGATTACGAATTAAGATCCTCTAATGCGAATTTTTGGTGAGTTGAAATCCAACAACAAGTGTAATTTTAATAATTTGAAGGTTTTCTATAAATTATATATTTTTTCAATTTTTTGTAGGAGGCCTAATTTTAACAACTCAGTCCCCCATTTTAGTTGAGGCGGCCCTGCAGCTCATAAATAAAAATACTTTTTAGCTTTTTTATTGAATTAATTTATTGGTATCGAATTTATACAACAAACTTGATTTAATCAAAAAATGAACCACATTTTTTCAGATTCCGAAAAATCCTTGATTTCAAATTGATTCTTAATCAAAGAAATTTTATTTTTATGATTCTGTAAAAATGTATTCTTACTTCAAAGTAGGGATTTAGATTTTAGATAACATTTGGGTTATATTATTGTTATTATTATTGAGTGGTTAATAGACAATTTTGCCAAAATATAAACAAAAACTAGATAAAAAAAAAATTGCTTCAACACTAGTGAAAAATCTCACCATTGATAAGAAAATAAAATAAATAAAATGTTCATCAAATTATAAAAAAATAAATAACACAAATTGATGATGACGACGATAATAATGTTCATCAAATTATCCCTCAAATTCATTCAATTAGTAAATCAATTTAAGTCGCCGAATTTACAAGAGAGAATAATTAAAAAAAAAAAAAAACTCTCATCATCCCTGCATCCAAAACTCTCATCGACTCGGGATGACTCAGCTAAACGGCACTGTATCAGCCATCTCCTTTTACAAAAGTCACAACACCCAGTTTATATTTTTAAATAATAAAAAAAACCCACTAACCAACTCAATAATTAATTAATTAATTAATTATTAATTATTATCCTAGAAATATAAAAATTATATATCTCTCTCTCTTTGTTAGTTTCATCCACAACTCGGTATCTCAGCCGAGTCAGCTCAGCCAAGCGCTCCATGAAGCAACGGCCTCGATTCGTTCAAAAACTGGAGATTGTTATCCCTCATGCCCACGTGGCAGCACCTCTGGATCTCCTCGACGCTCCAGAACGGACCCGGGGCACCGGTTTCGGGGCGGGAGACCACCCGGAGAATCTCCTCGAATGTGGACTCGTCACAGGGGATAGTTAACGGGCCCACGTGGCTGAAACCGTACTCCTCTTCGGCTTGCACGAGGAGTTTCTTGAACATGGGGTGGTTCAGGTACGTCGCGCGCACGATGAACCTCCTAGAGCTGCTCCCCACGCAGACAGCCACGTGTCCTGCCGGAACATCGGACGGCGTCGCACGCGAGGCCGAGGCCGCTATCCGGGCCTTCCTACGCCACTGCCTCAGCATCTGACGGATCCTCACAATGTGACGGATTCTGTTGGATTTCGACATTTTCTCGAGAAAATGAAGGAAAGTGGAGTGGTTTTGGTCTTAGTCTTGTTATCAACTATCAAGGGGGTGGTGAGTGGGAGAGTGGAGTTACATGGGGAGTGGGGGAGGTGGTATCTTATAAATGCGTAACACGATGAAAAGACGACAATGGCCTTGGTTCTTGAGATATTTACGAGATTATGTCTGTTGTTTGAATTGCAGTCAAGGCCATGTGAGAAAAGGTTAGACAGTAACGTGGGATTAAATTATTATTTTTATTTTTACTTTCTTGATAATTGTGTATTATTACATTTATGTTCGTTTACAGTGTACTCAAACCGTTTGGAAGAAATGAGAGGAGAAAAAAATGAGTAAAGTAGAGAGTAAAAATTTATTATTTGATTAGATAACAAAAAAATTTATTTCATGTAAATGTTATCTAATAAAATAAAGCAGAGAGTAAAATTGTTATCTAATAAGGTAGAGAGTTAAAATTTTACTTATTTTATTTTTCTTGATAACAAAAATAAAATGAGTAAATTTTTTTTTCTTGATAATGCCCCAAATTCTTAATTTTATTTTTGTTATTTGATTAGATATAAAGTTTGTTTTTCACTCCTTATTTTTTTTTTCCTCCTCTGTTCCTCGATTCTCCTCTCCTTGTATTTCTTGAAAGCCAACATGCCATAAGGCTATCATATTTCTTGTATTTTATAGTTTCGACACCGTGAATAGTTAAAAAAATTAAAAAAAAAACTTTATTATCTAACAGTTTTTAAACTTCGGGATATAATATTCATGAATAACCGTAATCACAAATACTCACAACTATAATTACATGTTCAACTATACTATGAGTACTCTTAATTTAATAAAGTTTCGTATTATTAAAGTGTTTATTATGTAAATTACATTTCTTGAGACCTACTTTGAGCAGTCATTAGACTACACCTTTTGTGAAACCCAAAAATTATCATCTTTACTAACAATTTAGTTTGTCTTTTAAGATTAAAAAAAAATTAAACATATTCACAGAGATTAGAGAAGTAAATCAAGGTTTAGAATTAAGGATTTTTTTTTTCTTAACACTGATTTTGGTCCCAGTTTTATTTTTCTCATTTTCATATGGCACGATAAATTAAGTGATTCTGTTTCATCCAAGACTCATACACAATAAAGCTGCATTAATGTGTCTAGTTCTTCATTATCCTCCTCAATTAACGTTAATTGTGAACCAACAACGAGCGAAAGAAACAAGAATATTTCTATTTTTAATTTTTTATGGTAGTTGAAAATTTGTCGTGAACATTTTCTTTTCTGTGTGTTTTTGTCAAAAAGAAGAAAAAGAAAGTATGTTAGGTGTGATAAATAAATTGATGCAAGTAATTTGATGGTGGACTATTTAGGTATTTGCAAGGAGTGTTTAAAGTAAAAATAAAAATTTTAAAATTATTGAATGAGTATACAAAATAAAATTTAGAGTGAAAATAGTCCCACTCACTCACTCTTACGATTGTTATGTGTCATGTTATGTTTAAAAAAAAAAAAAAGAAGAATTGATGAAGTTCCGTAAGCTACAACAAGCCCCACTTGTTGTTGCAAATGCAAACTCCAAATTATCGATTATATCGCCCAAGTCTTTATTAGTACTGTTACATTGTATATTATATTTTACATGCATAGGTAACGTAAAATTTATTTTGCAATTAAAGCAAATTATGTGTTTATTAAATAAGAAATTAGTGTATGATATATATATATATATAGTGGGCAGCCTTACCAAGAATGATTAGGTTTGGATTCTAATCTTATGCATATGGAACATACTTGTAGTATATGTAGAAAACTAAAAAATTGTTTTCCATGTGTCTATGTTTTACTATTAAACGTAATGTTATTTGTAAGGTTATGTTTGTAATCGCCTTTAAAACTAAAATATAAACATTCATTAAGGTTGTCAAGGAAATATAATAAAAGATAGTATATATATGGTATAGAATTGTGGCTTTATTCTTTGAATTATTTCATTACATTCTATTCTATTGCCATAAATAAAATTTGTATTTGTGGTCATCCAATATTTGAATAATTTACTGAGTGAAATTACTCATTTCCATCTTAATAATAATAATAATAATAATAATAATATAGTTTGAAAAAATTTGTGATCCAACTCAGAACTTCAATATTTCCTCATCTGTCCACTACATGATTCAAATTTTGGTTTGCATAATTAATAAGTTTTCTTCCTTGACATATTCAGTATATTCCTTTCAAATTCTTTCAATTGAGTAACCATATATATTGAGATATACTTTTTAAATCTCGAACGCCATATTCAATTAATTCCACATTCAAAAATGGTAATTTGTTTCGTTCATTGTTCTGCTCTCTATCGATGCGATTTGATGATTAGATTCCATTTGTCTTTGAAACGCAAAACCCCATATGACCACTAAATACTAAAACCAGTAAAATTACCCCATTTTAAAGCATTCTCCCTATATGATATAATTTCATTTTGTTTGGTAATTAAAGCATGAAATTGAAGTGCATGTGCTAATCATATTCTATGATGCAACTCCTTTTTTTCTTTTTTGTTGGATAAAAATTCTTCAGAGAATTTTTTGAAATTAATTATATCACACTAGAAATCTTTTGAGGCCAATCATGATTTCTTGTATTGTTTAATTATATAACCAGTATGGCTAAAGATAGGAGTCCTTAATTTGCTCCAACAAAATATGGAAACCCCACATGCAACTTAAAAAATATAAAAATTTGAGACTTTTAAATGAAGTGAGAAGTACCATTTAAACAAGGGGTTGCATAACTTCATTGTTCCCATCATTTATTGAATTTATCGTTAACTAAACCAATTTGTTTGTGTAATTTGAAATGTAAATGTCTAGTTTTTTATTCGCTTACTTTAAAAAAAAAAATCATCTCCTTAATTTGGTACACCATTAATTTAGTTACTAATTACGATATTTAATTTTTGGTTACTAATAATGAAAAATTTGCAACATGTGTAAATACACCTATTCAAAATAGATATAGTATTTGAGTAATTTATTAACACTAATATTTGGGAATTGCTATGTTAGATATGTCCTAAATTTAAAGCCATTAAATTTAAAGTTCAAATGATTGTTAATTGTTTCAATTTTAAATTTAACGGCTGCATTGTTTAAAGTTTTTTTTAGTAGATTATTACTTATGATATTTACAATCATATAAATACTGAAACCCGTTTACATCAATTCTGATATGGCACCGTTCAAATTTTAAACCCTTTCAAATATTCGAGAGACGTCAAACTCTCATGTTGGGAAAACGACTGCCTTTACTCAAGCTCTGCAACTCCAAAAAAAGAAATTTAAATTAAATATCTACTGCATTACTTTAAGCTAGAACATCTCTACCTATATTTTTTTATTTTATTTAAGTTTATTAATTGGTGATTGGTGATTGAAGAAAACCATTATTGCTTACTGCTGGTGACCATTGAATAAGCAACCAACATCAGTTTTGAATAACTATTTTTCAACTAAACAAATTAAAAGGTTAAAGATGAAAAGGACAAATATAAGATATAGTATTTCATATATCTTTTTGTTTCTTTTGCTTCTAATCCCATTATCTCCTGTCTCCCTGTATCTTTTAACATACAGTAATCTTGATTAAAATACTAAATAATGAAAAGATTTAGGGAATATTTGCTGGGGCCTGTTTTGTGGACATATTAGATGGGTTAATTTGGATCTAACCATACTTTTTGGACTGAGGAAGTGCTTCTCTGTAGAAAGAAAAGCGATTATTGGCAGAAGCCATGGCAAAAATGTACTGTTCGTCAAAAGACTGCCGGTACTCCAACCAACCCAATAATATTATGCTTGCAGCTTTTGCTCTCGTTTAAGCACTTAACAGCCACCATCAATAATAATCATCAGTTTATATAAGCTAAAAGTACCTCTTTCAAAAAGAATGAAGAAAATGCTAAGAGGAACATAAGTGCCATAAGCTTTTGAAAATATTGCCATAATCTATTGTTTTATGGGCACAAAATGTGGTGCAGATCAAAAGCAAGAACCATTACCATATATATATAGTCAATGCTTATAAAGTTTTTACATTTTCTGCAATAAACTTAATGGAGCCATTCTCCTACAGGAATGGGGAACTGTTGCTTGAAAGTGTTTTTAGTGCATTGAGGATGCTCTTAAAATCTAAGTTATTGTTATACGGGCATAAAGTGCATTTTGGGAAGTAAGGCATCAATCAAGGGAGTCAATAATATTGTTGCCCTTTTTGTTTCTTATTTATCTTATAAAATATTGAGCCACTCATATCTGGTCGTTCTATTTTTCTTCACTTTGCAGCTGGTGGTGGCCCATGCATGCATGATTATTCAAGATTTAATTGAGGCTTAAAATCTGTTGTCCCATAATCCAACACCAATCATCTCAACAAGTACACATGCAAATGCATGCATCGAGCATTGAACATGATGTCTTCTGTGGTTTTGAAAGATTTTCTCGTCATTTGTTCCAATATTCCGTGTACAATGGTTAAGGTCAAATTATTCATTATATTCTATGTTTTTAAGTCCAAATAAATGTACATCGCCATCCGCCTAGCTAATTCATACTTAAAAATCTAATACAAGCATTCAGAGTTGCCAATCTGGAATTATCTCCTTAATACGCGTCCAGCTAGTTAATTTTGAGTAGCTCCTGTCACGCGAAGAGATAGCATGGGTCCATTTGTACCTGAGTTAACTGGATACTATGTAGAAGCAGTGTGTTACAGCTTATGCTCAAGAGTTAGCTTATTAATGAAGGATTTACCATGATGTGAGATTATCTCTTTAATTAACAGTGTGGTTGTTTCTCGATTCTTCAAAAGCCATTTGATTAATTCTGTATATACAAAGATTGATTTGTTGAGATTTAGGCTTAGAAACTAAAAGATAATTCTCATTCTGAAAAGAGTTTTCACTTTGTTTTTCTTAAAGTTTCTTTTGCTTTTGGTTGCTAGCTCCTTTGCGGTCATTCTTCTCGAAGCCTAAACTTCTCTTCAACTACTAGCTTATTGCTGATATTTCAGTTGAAAGTGCTTTAATTTCTAGAAAAAGCTAAGACATAGTTTATGCACCGCACCTAATAGGAAGAACACAACGATCAACAACAAGCTAATGGGACGGGTAAACTAAAATGTCTAGTAAAGGCTGAGGTCAAGGAAAAGGAAATGTACCAACTGCATAAACCTGCTGTCTGACCAGTAATCATAAACTTAAATAATAATTCATCATCATGACGCCGTTTGTTTAATGCGAGTTAAACTCACCATATCGCACTCCAAATCTTTTTAAAGATTTATTTTATAAATTAAGAATAATTTTTTCACTATTATCAAACTTGAACATCAGTGTTATGTTACTCATAATCCGACAGAACAAAATTTGAACTCACTTCACCAACTTCAGGAACAGAAGATTCGGAGATGTGGAAACAAGTCCACATAATAAAATTAAAGCATCATCAATAACCTGAATTATTGTTTATACAAACATAAAAGACCTAAGTGAAGGGCAGTAGATCGAAACTTTTTAGAACAAAATTTTTTTTTAGTCATTGCAACTTATTTTAATCGAAAACGATGTGCCCCCTTTTTTTTACCCTCCATTTTACAGGAGTAAATGAAGGACTAAACCCATAGCAGAAGTCAATAAGAGTACACAATTACGTGTCAATTGAGTTAACTGTACAAGATTGGACTATCCTCAGTTTTTTTACCTAATTTTTTAATAAGACGTTAAGTTTATAGACTTCTTTACGAATTTACATACCACAAGACGTCATAGAGATGTAGTCCCACGCAACTAAGAATAATAGTAATATATTGGAGCGACTATGTGTTGTAATTAAATCAACATTCTGAGCTTCTATATATTATCAAAATCAATATATATTTTCAATTCTTTTGAATTTTTCTTTTTTTTGATTGGAGCAATCAGCATCATACATTGACTTTCTATTGAATTTAGATCTCAATTTCATGATTATCAATATGGCAATTTTGGCGTAGAAATCAACTGATGTGAGTGTTGCTTCTTTAATTTGTTCACTATAATGATATGATCTGATTAAATTCTCTCTGTCATTGAAGGGCAAAAACCCATTTGCCCATATGGTCACGAAATCCTAAAACTGCTTAAAATGATCTTGACTTTAATTTCCCAAGTTGCCTTCATTTTTTTTTTTTTTTTGGCTAATGGCATGCATGCAAAATTGAAAGTGCATGTGCTGACTGCTGCTCATATATATAATACTCATATATATAATACAATATTGATCATTTTTAAATATTCAAGATTAATCAATTATAAAAGTGATTAAAATAGTTGAAACTGGATAGACAATTCACTTTTTCCAAAACGCATTTGTTGGTTAATTATTATTTCGTTTTCTTCTAATCCAAGGATCTCTTTGTCTCCCACAATCTTCTAGTACAAATATAATCTTGATTAAAATAGTAAATAATATACGATTTAGGGAATATATGCCGGAGCCTGTTTAATGTTTATTGATAATTAGAACTCATTAGATGGGTCATTTTTGGATCCAAGCATACTTGCAGTACTGGAAAAGCTTTGTAGCAAGTGCTTCTGTGTAAATAAAAAGCGATTGTTGGCAGTTGTCTAGGCAACAATGTATTTTACATTGAAGCACAGATTGATGCCAACCTAACCAACCCAACATTACGCCTTCTACTGCTTTAGTTGAAGCACTTAACTGCTGCAATAAATTAATCAAACGATATACAAAGCTATATATATTTGACAGATAGATATCATAGATTATGTGTAAAACAAAGCTCATTCATGGAACTTATCTTCTATGGCTAGCTATTACAGGCTAACAAAGTTAATTATTTTGTATCTGGGCACAAAATGAAGTGCAGATCAAAAGGCAATTAGGCAAGCGTGCATCAGTATTCTGTACTATCTGTACTACCCATATAAAATATATTGCAGGCTAATAAATTCAATTAGTTAGTGTATGCATGCTTTGGCTGCTTCCTACTTGTACTTCTTTCGATCTCTAATTTCTCTGTGAATAGAGTCGTTCGATCTTTTCTTCTCTATCTAAAACCATTTTGGTCAGGGATTCATATAGAATGAAATAAGGTGATATTTGGTCTTGAGGTATTGTGGCTTCTAAACAATAATTGTTGTGAAAAAGAAAAAAAATTATAGTAGTGAAATAAAAGTTGGTAATATATGGTAAATGTAATTTTAAATAATAAATTTGACAAAAAATGAAAATATTATATATTTTTCATCATAAGCATGTGATAAAGTCAATTGAACTTAAAAAAAGAGCAGTAACAAATGTTTGCTAGTAACTTAAAAATTACAACTACTTAATATCCATAATACTAAATAAGGCCTAAGTTGACGCTATCGGTTATTAATCATAACGAAAGAGTTTTTAATATATTTATCGAACTATACATATTTCAACAATCAACTAACACTTGAATTGTAGATTCATTTTTATTTTTCCAAAAACATAAAAACCAAAATGATCCTACTTTTGTTATTGATCTGGTCTCTGATCAAAATTTATCTAATAAAAGGAAATTTTTGGCTTCAAGAAGTGAATGATGCATGAGATTGCCTTATTCAGAGGCCGACCAATGAGAAGCCCGAACTAGCGCCCAAAATAAAAAATGTCACAAAGTATTATAAAAGTGTTAATTTCATATTATCTCATTGCAAATTGACTAGTTTCAAATAGTCCTTTTATTTTAAAAAATCTTAGTTTATCCTCATTTTTATTTAGAAGACCAAAGAAAAAAAATATTTATCAACCCACCTCTATTTTTTTCTTATTTTTGGAACAAAAATAGAGATAACTTAGAGCTTTCAAAAGTAAAAAAGAAGAATGTAAAAATAGTCAATTTATAAGAGGGATAATCCAAAATTTATCCATAGTAAAATTATCATGATTAATATCTAGGGTGTGATTATACCTACAACAATCGATTATTGTGTAAAAAACGACCTTTTGTCGAACAAGACAATTGGATGTAATCAAGATCAAATAGAAATTCAAAATAATTATAAAATGAAAATTCAAAATTAGGAGACTGACGTCTTTGTTAGGAGTCCTACTGCAATTTATAAAGGAGGAGTTAAATTGTTAGACAGATTTTGATAGATATAGCTCAATAGAATAAGCGAAGTCATAACACAAACAAATGGATTGTGAAAAAAATGCATCATTCCTTTTATTTTCATTATTTTAGTATTTTTTCCAGTAAAAGTCAAATAAATGGAAATAAAAAGAAAGTACCATTTTATTAGTAACAAATTTTTTTTCTAAAATATATTCCAAAAGACTCTTTTGCCCCTAGAACCTGTTAAATATGTGAAAAAGACAATTTCATCCACTTAAATAAAAAAATAACAAAAAGTTATTTACAAGATTGGCCATGCAACACCCATATGAAAATTAGAGGCTTAACTCTTCATATATTTCTATTTATTTTATTAATTAAAATATTTAATCATATATAATTAATGAATTTTTAATTAGTTAAATTTAAATCAACAGCTAATCAAGGAGAGAAATGTGTCACTCATTAATTAGTTGATAAATTTTCAATATTAAGGTTCTATTTCATATAACTTTATAGAGTTTATCTGAGTTGAGATTTTACTCATAGAGCTTTTATAAGTTAAACTTAGAGCTGTTTGGTTAGCTTTTATAAAAAATCATGAAATCACTTTATTAGACTAGTTATTGAAAGTTATATTATGAAATGAATAAAATAAAATTGTAAAATAAATTAAGAGTACTTTAGACAATTTAACTCTTTAAAAAGACTCTACAATCCTCACATACAAAAGTCTAAAATTGAAGTTTTTGCTAATAGAGGTTAAATAACTTATTTATTAATCTCTAAAAGCTCTACTCAAAATATAACCAAATAATACTAAAAATTTTAGAAAAAACTTATGGAATTAGATAAAACACCCATGACTATTAAATAAACCATACCAAATATGCACTAAATGTAAATTTCTTTTAACACACATGTATTCTTATATTTATATTTGTATCAATTTTAATAAACTTATACCAATTACAATATTAAATTTAATGAAAATAAATAACTATTTTAATTAATTCAAGTAAAGCATCAATAAAGGAAGTCAATAACGCTTTGACCTTTATTTCCCCCCCCCCCCTCTCTCTCTCTCTCTCAATAGTTCTGTTATCAAATATTGAGCCACTCACATTTTATCTTTCCTTTTTTTTTCTCCTCCAGCAATTGCTGGCGGCGCATGCATGCATAATTTTTTTTTTTGAGTTACCAATATATCATAGATCTTATGATATTTACATCATATATCTATTTAGACTATAAGAGCATAACTTAGATAGCTACTTGTTGTGCAAATTTTATTGCACTTGCAAGTACATGAAACTATTGTAATATAGATTTATGATAACGAATATCGATCTCATGAGGAGGTAGATTTAATTATGTGTAGAGTTAATTTTCCATGTTCATTTGTGAATTTGTTAGATGTGATTTTTAAGATGTACTAAGATAAAAATGGCAGAATAAATTAACATTTCAAATTAAACACTTAAGTCTCAAGATTTACACTCAACACTTCACCATGGGCTGAATTTTTTTTAATTCTAATTAATTTATGAGGAGGCTATTTCCACTGTTTATAGTCCTCACTCTGTTAAATATGGTATCAAGAACTCATTGTATAAGAGAGAAATAGTTTTATGCTAAATGTGGTGTTAAGTACACATTATGTCAGGTGATAATAATCTTACTATTGACAATGTGGCAAGACTGTCTACTAAATAACTTAAATGTATTCTCTGTCAATACTGAGTCAAGATGCTCCACTAAAAATGGCAAAATAAATTAATAATTCAAATTAAACACTTGAGCCTCTGGATTCACACTCAACATTTCACCATGGACTTAATATTCCTTTTTAATTCCAATTAATTTATGAAGGGGTAATTTCTACTCCTCATAATCCTCATTCTGGTAAATATGGTAACAACCACTCATTGTGCTAGGGGAAAATAGTCTTTTGCTAAATGTGGTGCCAAATATATATTATGCCAAGTGATAATAATCATACTATCGATAATGTGGCAAGTGATAACTCTATGAAATGAAAGTTATCATAGCATTTCTAGGCTTAAACTAGCATTAACGTAGAGAGTAAATGATGAATTTTATCCAATTTCTAGTTACATGTCGCATAAATATCTATTTAAGCTTAACAGTTTGATATGTTTTAGACCATTTTGTGCTTTTATTAAGTGCATCATTGTAGGTGACTCGAAAGCTCATGTCTTGTTGATGGATGCTGTAGAAGAAGGACTGCATTGCTGCAGCGTTAGGCCTGTAGAAAACAACAAAAGACTAATATGCATATGAACAAAAACAAGTCTAAACCAGAGAGAATGTTATAGCAATTACTGTAGCAATTTAGGATCAAATACAAACAAAAATTGTCTAGACTATCACATGCTAACAAATAAATTTTGCTGCAGCCATTACTGCGCTACCACTATCATGTGTAGACAAAACACTAATAGGCAGCATAAGAAGAATGTGGTCTTAGGATGCCAAGAAAAGACAGGTGTGCTTATACTTTTTGATTGCCCTAATCCCAAAATATAAAAGAGCACATTTTAAGGAAATACATCTTAGAGAGAGCAGATATAAAGCAAAGAAAAATAAAGAGAGGTTTCAGAGCTACAACAAATGCATTATTCATGGAGAAGAAGGGGAGAGGACTGAAGACTAAAGTGTGATGTTTAGGTTCTTTGGTATCTCAACTTTTTCTTATATTTTCTTATTTCATTATCTCTTAGAAATGTATTTAATGGAAAAAACTTGTGTTGTTACTGTTTTAAAGCTCATTATGAGCTAAACTTTAATTTAGCTGGGTTTTAAATAAGCTTAATAGTTATTTGACTTACATGTGTATATTGCTCAGAAAATGCTGTAGCATTTTATTTTAATTTTACTTATTGTAATTCTCTATTACAGTTGACCACCCATTTAGTGGATATTAACTAAGAAAGAGTCTAAAAAATATCTGACTTAGTGAAAACAAATTAAAACACTACACGGTTTTGAATTGGGTTCCTAAGTTGAGTTAATCTCGATTTGAATAAGGTCATGCTTAATCCAAGATTAGTGAAGAACTAAACATAGGGATTCACTTTGTAGGACAAATAGAGTGTAAATCGTATAATGTTATGTCTAGCGTTACTTTAACATTTAGTCATTATTAGATTGCATATAGATATAAGATATCTAAAATACGACAGCTGAGGATGCATTAGAAATTCTATCTACTACTATAGAAGATGCTATAACAATTGTGCCTCAATTGAAAGATGGTTAATAACAAGTAAGTGAGTTTAGAACCCAAGTACCCATTTGCCATTGAGTGTATCTTTGTGTTTGACTTTATATTCTATTTATTATATTATGTTTATTACATTGTTAATTTCATTAGACCATTAATCTCATAATTTATTTTGCTTTATGTAGTTTACTAGAATTGCACTGTTAAACTTGCTATAGCATTTAGTATAATATCAATCTCTGTAAAGAGGATCTTGAATATTTATCATTATATTACTTGTTGTATACACTTGCATATTGACACAGTTCTAAGAAGTGCTTGGTGCCGTTATCAAGAATTGAATGCATATTGTGAGTTGTTAAGTCAATTTTATTTGGTGTCGATTTTAGTTTTCTTTTAATTTGTTTGTTGTATTGACAGAATCACTCTAAAAACCCTTGTATGCACAAGTATAAACCTGTTGAATTTTAGTTTGATCCAGAAATTAAAAGAACCGTAAGAATGAAATACAAGTGTGCAACCCAAGAGGGGGGGTGAATTGATGTTTTTAAAAATTATCCTAACAAAAACCACACAACAATCCAATCTAACGCCTTAATAAATTCGAAGCAATAAGTTCAATAAAAGCACAATAATAAATGAGTAAAGGAAGAGAGAACAAACACAAGGATTTTTACGTGGTTCGGCAATCCCCGCCTACGTCCACACCTCCAAGCACACCGGGCTTGAGGATTTCACTATCCAAGCCTCCCAAGGCTTCAAATGTTTACAGTTGACTTCTAAGGTGTCAATGAACCTTTACAATAAGATATTATCCCCCAATCTCTTCACTCAAGTGTTTCCCACACTTATATACTCACAAGTTTGATGAGAAAACAAAGAATACAACAAAGAACTCTCTTTTAGAGTAGATATACAAATGATACCACAATGATGATTCAATAAATGATGATTTACGAAATTGAAGCTCAATATATGTTGTGTGCACTTGTTTATACTTGCAAAGATTACCAAAAATGAATTGGATTTGAGTTTATATAGTTTGAGCACAAAAACTAGCCGTTATGCACTTTTTGTTCATAACCGGCTTACCGTTTATGTGAATCCGGTTAGCCGCTTCAAGTTACCGTTACAGCAAATATTTGAATTTCTGAACATCCGGTATGCCGGATTTGCAAATCCGGTTAGCCGCTTATGCTTTGGTGACTCACTGCCCACAACCGGACTTCAGGTTTGTTACATCCGGTTAGCCGCTTTCCGTTTGAGTGACATTCTGCCCATAACCGGTTTGCCGTTTCCATGAATCCGGTTAGCCGCTTGCTACAGTAACGGCTACAGTGAACTGTTCACCAAATTTATAGTTTTACCCCAAAACTTTCTATAACTGTACTATGGCCCAAAACGTTATAAAACTTTACAAATAGGTCCAATTTTAGAATTTCTAAATAATACTTTGTGAATCCCAAAACTTTCTGAAATTATGATAAAACCCAAATATATAGAAATTATATAATGACCCAATATATTAAAATATTTTTAAATAGGTCCAAATCCGAAATTCGAGATAATATTTATTAAAATCAAAGATTGTAAAATTCTTTCATTTTAGTTCACAACTTGAAAAACAACTTAATTCCATAAAATCATTTTTCCATTAAATATAAAACCTTTATAATGTGAAAATAATGATTTACTTAAAACGTATAAAAAATAATTTAAGCTTTTAAAAACTTAATCATTCTTAATCTTATTTGTTATCATAAAAATCAATAATATGGAAATATATATGTTAACAAAGAAGGCTGAAAAAAAAGCATAGAAGTTTAGGATCTGTTGCAGACATGGATGATATGCAAAATTTAGGAGATTTGAATCCTCACGAAGGAATGAATCCAATCAATGCTCAAGTAGATAATCCTCTTCCTATCCTAGATCTATTTAATGCACAAGGGGTTCCAGAAGGTTAGAATGGTGTAGAATGGCCAAGGGTAACCAGAGAATAACAATATTCTCTACATGGCAGATGATAGGGACAGAGCCATTAAATATTATGCAATGTTGACCCCTCAAGTCATAAATCCTGGAATAGTCAGACCCGAAGCTAAAGCTAATCATTTTGAGCTTAAACCAGTAATGTTTCAAATGTTACAACCAGTGGAACATGTTTAATAGACTGCCATATAAAAAGATCTTCAGCTTCACCTTAAATTATTTTTAGAAGTGAGTGATGCTTTCAAGATTGCTGGAGCATCACAAAAAGCATTTGAGGTTAAAACTTTTTCTATTTTCTTTGAGGGATTGAGCAAGAGCTTGATTGAACTCTTTACCACCTAATTCTATCTCTATATAGAATGACTTGGCCAACAAATTTCTGATTAGATACTTCTCACCCACTAAAAATGCGAAGTTGAGGAATGAGATTATACATTTTTATCTACTTGAAGATGAAAGCTTGTATGAAGCATAGGAAATATTCAAGGAGTTACTTAGGAAATGTCCTCAACATGGTATCCCTTACTGTATTCAGATGAAAACTTTCTGCAATGACTTGAACCCAAACACTAGGTTGATGGAAGATGCTTTAGCAAGTGGGGTCTTATTATCTAAGTTTTACAATGAGTCCTATGATGTTTTGGAAATGATAGCCAACAATAACTATCGATGGCTATCTACCAGACAAGCTACAGTAGGAGGAACAACAGAGTTCACAATATAGATGCCTTTACAACATTATTAGCTCAGGTAACGTAATTGACAAATATAATGAAAACTATGTCCACTGCTCCAGCAACTGTCAATAAAGTTACTGAGATATCCCGTGCTTATTGTGGAGAAGGACATTTGTTAATAATTGTCTTGGAAATCCTGCCTTAGTTAACTATGTGGACAACTACAATAGATAGAACTAGAACAATCCTTACTTAAATACTTATAACTCTAGATAGAGGCAACACCAAAATTTTTCATGGAGCAATCATAATCAGAATCAATATGCTGCAGCATCCAGTTGATAGAATAAACCTTTCAACTATATGGATTTCATCAGTAAAATAGAGGGCAAAGAAGCACCAACAATGATCAACTCAACTCTCTTGAAGCTTTGATTAAAGAGTACATTGCGAAGAATAAAGCAATTGTTCAAAGTCAAGCCATATCTTTGAGAAACTTAGAAAAATCAAATGGGTGAGCCTTCTACAACATTAAGCAACATAGAGGACCCGAAAGAGAAGAGAAATAACATTGCAAAGTAATTAAATTAAGATCTGGAAAGGATGTTCACATCCTAGTTGTATACCAAAAAGAAGAGTTGAGCCCACTTTAATGCAAGAAGAAACTCAAGTTGAAAAAGAGCCATAACCTTCTACTTTACAACACACAGATGAGAACAATAAAGCTATAATATCTGTAGAAAACATTGATTTAAGTCTTGTTGATAAAGATATTGTACCACCAATCACACCAACCTAGAACATGGCAAAAGAGAAGTAATTTACACAACCTATGACAACTCAACATTTCAGGCACCCACTACACTTTCTTCAAAGGTTCCAGAAACAGAAACAAGACAAGCAGTTCAGTAAATTATTGGAAGTACTGAAGCAGCTATATATTAATATCCTTTTATAGAAGTTCTAGAACAAATGTCAAATTATGTGAAGTTCTTAAAGGATATCTTGACAAAAAAAAGAAGGCTGAGAGAATTTAAAACAGTTGCTCTAACACAAGAGTACAGCCACATGAATTAGAATAATATACCTTAGAAGTTGAAGGATCTTGGAAATTTCACAATTCTATACTCCATAGGCAATCAATACAGTGAAAAAACACTTTATGAGTTGGGAGCCAGCATCAATCCCATGCCCTTATCGATGTTCAAGTAACTAGGGACTCGAGTCTATACTCCATAGGCAATCAATACAGTGAAAAAACACTTTATGAGTTGGGAGCCAGCATCAATCCCATGCCCTTATCGATGTTCAAGTAACTAGGGACTCGAGACGTTAGACCAACAATAATTACCTTATAACTTGCTAACAGACCTTATGTATATCCTCCAGAAGACAAGATTGGATATATATTGGTGAAAGTAAACAAGTTTATTTTTCTAGTTGATTTCATATTTCTAAATTTTTAAGTAGATAAAGAAGTCTATCATTTTGGGTAGACCCTTTTTGGCCACTGGCAAAACTCTAATTGATGTGTAAAATTGAGAACTGGCCATGAGAGTTAATAATCAGTAGATTGCATTCAATTTACTCAATACTATGAGCAGTCTTCACAATGTTAAAGATTGTAATTTTTTCAGTGCCGTGGATTTTGTTGTAATAGAGAGTTTAATTAATTGCTGCATAAAAGAGAAAATCAAGGTTGCAACACTTGAAGAATTTAAAAATGAACATTGAGATCTTGAAACAACTGACATAACATGGGCAGGAGAAAAACAGCCCTTCAGAACTGACAAGCAAATTAAATCTCTTGACCTTTTGAATAGGGAAGTAAAACCTTTTTTTTTTAATTTCTATTGAGTCACCTCCTGTTTTAAGGTTAAAACTTTTACCTTCACTCTTGAAATGTATTTATCTTAGTAACTAAGACACACTTTCTATAATCATTTCATCATCTTGGAATGCAAAACAAGAAAAGAGCTTGAAGTTTGTATTGGAGAAATACAAGAAGGCCATTAGACGGACTATGGAAGATATAAAAGGAATCGGCCCCTTTATATGCATGCACAATATTTTTTAAGACGATTACTATAACAATTCTGTAAAGCAACAGAGAAGGTTAAAACCTTTCATAAAGCAAGTTGTGAAGAAAGAGATCATCAAATAGCTTGATGATAAAATCATCTCCTGAATATAAGACATCTCATAGGTGAGCTCAGTACAATATGTTCCAAAGAAAGGTGAAGTGACAATTGTAACAAAATGAAAAGAATAAGCTTATTCGTACAAGAGCAGTAACTGAATAGAGAGTCTGTATGGATAATAAAAAGTTAAATAAGGCCATAAAGAAGGATAATTTTCTAATACCTTTCTTGGATCAGTTTCTGGACAGATTTACTAGAAAGGAGTATTATTATTATTATTTTTTGGATAGATACTCATAGTACAATCAGATTGCTATAATACCAGAAGACTAGGAGAAGATAACATTCACTTGTCCTTATGGAGCCTTTGCCTTCAAAAGGATGCTATTTGGCCTGTGCAAGTCTCCAACAACTTTCCAGAGGTGAATGAATCTTTTCAGATATGGTTGACTAAACAATTGCAGTATTTATAAATCATGTTTTTAGTTTTTTTGAAATCATATAATAATTGTTTGCATAATTTACAAAATATGCTTTGAAGATATGAAGAGACAAACTTAGTATTGAATTAAGAAAAGTGTCATTTCATGGTACAAGAATGGATAGTCCTAGGCTATAAGATCCTTAAAAAATGGATAAAGGTGGATAAGACTAAAGTAGAGGTGATTGATAAACTTCCATCACTTACTTCAGTTAAGGGCATAAGGAGTTTCTTAGGGCATACTGGATTCTATAGAAGATTTATTAAAGATTTCTCCAAAATATCCAAACCTTTATGCATGTTGCTAGAGTATGATAGGCTCTTTAATTTTAATGAGGATTACTTGGAGGCCTTTGTTGAGCTAAAAAAAGCTCTTGTTACAACACCAGTTATTATAGCACCTGATTAAAGTATACCTTTTGAGTTGATGTGTGATGCTAGTGATCATTTGGTTAAAGCATTGCTAGGGCAAAGGAAAGGCACGATTTTCCATTCTATTTATTACGCCAGTAAGACTTTAGCTGATGCACAACTCAACTATACTACCACGGAAAATGAGTTGCAGTTGTCTTTGCATTTGATAAATTTAAAGTCTATTTGGTTGGCAATAAAGTGTATGTTTATGTAGATCACTTAGCCATAAAGTATTTGATTTCAAAGAAGAATGTCAAACCAAGGCTGATCATGTGGATTCTCTTGCTACAAGAGTTTGACTTAGAGATTAAGGATAGAAAATGAATTGAGAATTAAGTAACAGATCATCTTTTAATATTTGAACCAAATGCAAGCACTCTAACCAAGCAGGACATCACAGAATCATCTCTTGATGAGCTTGTTAACGCTACAACATGTACAGAAGCTTTAATAATATGGATTTTCATGGTATGGAGACTTTGCTAATTATCTGGTTAGTGAATTACTACCATTTGACCTGAGTTACCAACAAAAGAAGAAATTTATCCATGATGTCAGAAGCTATCAGTGGGATGAGCTTTACTTGTAAAAGATATGTTCAGACTATGTGATTAGAATATGTGTTCCTGATGAAGAGATTTCAAGCATTCTATAGTCTCGTCATGGTGTAGCATATAGTGGACTTTTTGGAGGATGCAAAACAACAACAAAAGTTCTTCAATTAGGTTATTATTGTCCTTCTATCTTTATAGGCACTTATGAGTTTGTTAAGTATTGTGACAGGTGTAAAAAAACAGAAAATGTTTATCAAAAGTATGAAATACCACTGACTAATATTTTAGGAGTTAAACTTTTTAATGTATGGGGATAATATTAGAATCAATTACTTACCATTAGGCTAAAAGCTTAAGCTGATAGCGAAGGTGCAACCTTATTTCCTTATACCATGGAAGCGCAGAGCACCACACTAAGTGGTGGATGGACATGAGGAGATGCACACATTGTGCCAACAGGCTAGGCAGTTACGCCCTAGGTAACCTTACTACCACCTTAATGGAATTACACAGAAGGATGTTACACCCATAAGTGCACAGAAGAATTGTTGGGGCCTCATAACCTCAACAATCCTCCTCCCCCCATAAAATTGCTTCTGTGGCGGCTTGAACCCGTGACCTCGCCCTGATACCAATTGTTAGGATCAAGCGCTTACCATTGAGCTAAAACCTTAAGCTGATAGCGAAGGTGTAACTTTATTTATTTATACCATGGAAACGCAGAGCCCGGTAAATGAACATGAGGGGTTACACACATTTGTAATTGTGCCAACATGTCGGGTAGTTACGACCTAGGTAACCTTACTATGACCTCAATAGAATTACAAAGAAGGATATTACACCTACAAGCACACAGAAGAATTGTTGGAGCCTCATAACCTCAATAGATAGACTTTATGAGACCATTCATGCCATCTTTTGACTTATACATTTTAGTAGCTGCGGACTATGTGTCCAAATGGGTAAAAACTATAACATTGTCAACAAATAATGCCAAGGCAGTGGTAAAGTTCCTTAGAGGAATATTTTCACAAGATTTGGCACTCCTAGAGCCATCATTAGTGATGAAGGAACCTATTTTTGCAATAAGATATTTGCTGCAGCATTTGCTAAGTATAAGATCAAGCATAAAGTTGCTATAACTTATCATTCACAAATTAATGGTGAGACAGAATTGTCCAATAGGAAGATCAAAAGGATTCTGGAAAGGTGGTAAACCCCAATAGAAAGGATTAGTTTGCTAGACTAAATGATTCCTTATAAGCTTACAACACTACTTATAAGACACCACTTGACATGTCTCCATGCAGACTCATTTATAACAAAACTTGACATTTACTGTTAAAACTGAAGCATGAAACATATTAGGTAGTTAAATAATTTAACATGGATATGAATACTATAGCAGAATAGAGAAAGCTACATCTTTATAAGCTAGACGAGTGGAGGTTATTCTCAAATGAAAGTGCAAAAATCTACAAAGAGAGAACCAAGCAATGCCATGACAAGCAAATTAAAAAACGGGAACTCATTCGAGGATAACAAGTATTGCTTTAAAACTCTAGATTAAAGCTCTTCTTCGGAAAGTTAAAATCTAGATGGTCAAGACCCTTCAAACTCATTGAAAACTCTATAAAATGAGAGTTATCATTGCATTTTTAGGCTTAAATCAAGAATATTTAGAAAGTAATTGATATGTTTTAGTGCATTTTAATGATAGTTTGCATTAAATTCATTTTAATTTAAGTTTAATAAAGTCTATGTGATTATTGAATAATTGTATGCCTAAAACATATGTTTAATTATAGGTAATTGGAAACTTGAATTTTATGGAAAAGATGTTGTTGCAATGGACTTATAAAAAGGACAAACGTGAGTGGCTATTGAAGAATTGGAGCAAGTCTGGAACAGAAAATATGTTGTAGCCATTTCTGTAGCAACCATTGCTGTAACAATCTTTGAGCATTGACAGAAAAAAAAAATCCAGGCGAGATATTCAAAATATTACGATTTGTAGTTTCCTAATTTAAAAGATGTGCACCCTAAAGTTTCTAGTTACCTTAAATTGCAATTATAAAAGAGGCATACATGCAAAGGAACGAGGAAGGCCGTCAATCAAGATCAAAACGAAAAAGAAAAAACGAAGAAACAGAATTCCTGAGCAAAATTCAAGGCTGCATCAGTAGAAGAAATTTACAGAATCAATTGGATTTCAATCTTTTTTATTCTTTCCTTATTTACTTGTTATTCATTGATCATTAAGATGTATTCAATGGCTAGAACTTGGTTGTTTAATTTCCTTTTGCAAATTATAAACTAAATTTATTTGTGGTTGGGTGTTAAACTATCTCGATGGTTAATTTACTAAATATAGGTGTTGCTGCATGTTTGCCATAGCATGTTGCTTTAATAACATTTATTTATATTCATTATTTCAGTTGACCACTCATTTAATGATACAAGCTAAGAAAGAGCCGCAAAAAGATCTATCTTAGTGGAACATATTAGAGTAATACTTGGTCCTAGATTGAGTTTAACTTGAGTCCAAAAAGGGCCTTACTTAATCTAAGATTAGAGATGAACTAGATAGGGAAATTCACCTTGTAGGGTAAAGAGAATATAAACGTGTAATGTTATATCTTATGTTGACATAGCAACTGATCACTGTTAGGTTGCATAAAGATATAAGACATCCAATATGCTACTGCTAAGGATAAATTTGGTTTCTACCCGGTACTGTAGCAGATGCTGCAGCAACTGAACTTAGCATAAATAAAACAGTCAACACTATCAAGAGAGTTTAATCACTCAACTACTTCATTCCTATTGATTTTACCTTCGTGTTTAACGTGTAAAATTTATTCACTGCATTTTTAATTATTGTGTTTTTAATTTTTTCACTTAGTTTTTTTTTTAGTTTTATTAGTTGCCTTGATTTACATTCAAACATAGATTGCATTGTTAAATTTGCTATAGCAGTTCTAATAGCGTCAATCTCTGTGGAGATGATCTTGGATACTCATCACTATGTTACTGGTTGTGTACACTTATGCATTGACACCAATAGCAATTGAGTTAAAATAACAACACTCATCAAGGTTTACACTTATGGAGCTGTTGATCTTAAAGATGAAGGACTAGCTACGAATTCAAAGTTAATGGGTAGAGAGTGAAGCACTATATAGGAATTGAAGTGAACAACCTAAAGAAGGATATGTTCTTAAAGGATGCAGTTTGAGCAAATAAGGAAGGTCAGACTGAAGGGTTTAAAGCCAAGCGCTGATCGGGAGACAACCCAATAAAAGAAATTTATTTTGAATTTTTTTAGCATTTTAATTCAATTTTTGTTGTTGTTTTGTTTGTTTTTCTATTTTGTTTTAATTTATGCAACTTACTTCTATATTTTTCTATTGTTCTATTGTCATTACACTATAATTAACTAGAAATTAATAATGGGAAAATTTGAATGTAAGACTTGAATTGGAAGAAAAACCGAACAATGTTAATTGGGAAAAAGTGCTACAACGTCACTTGTGGGGCGAGAAGAGCTAGAGCTAAAAAGAACAAAGCCAAATTTGGTCAAATCTGATAAAGTTGTTGTAACTCCACCACTAAATCTAAGCAAAGGAACAAAGAAAAAGGCAAAAGCTACTCAATTAGGTTCATTGAAAAAAAGCCGAAGAAGTGGAACTAAAAAGAAGTAAACTTGCAAAACTAATGCTGTAGGAAAGTCTTCGGTAGCAGAGGAGTCTCCCCTACCTGTTCAAGTTCATTTTGGAAGTTTTTGAAACTATTTTTATTATTCTATGTTATTTGTGTTTGCATGTTTTTAAGTTTATAAACTATGTGCATCAATGTCTTCTATTCGTTTTTGTGTTATGTGCATGTGAAGACACAACACCTCTCAAATTTAAGGGTGGTGTTATTTTGAAATGTGCTTATGTTAAATGAATGTGTTTTGTTTTATGGAATTTAATTTCAATTGATCAATGAATGTGAGTGAATGTGACTTAGTTTTGTTAGATAGTTATTTTTAATTATATATGCGAATGTGATGAATATGAGCAAAGTTTTTCAGTTTTATGAATGCTTATTTGAATGTGTTTGATTTATTGTATAACTCTATTAATTTATTAGTTGTTTTTTATTTAAGAAACCCAATGACGGTGATTTAGATGATGAATTATAGGAAGAGTTACCCTCAAGTAGAGACAGTTTGTGGATAAAGGTTGAAATTCTATCTTAATGCTTAAATTTTGGTTAAGCTTTGTGTATATGCTGTCGTAAATCTAGTTAGGTAATTTAGAAAACTTTAAGAATCTAAGAATAAGAATAGCTCAAGTTTAGGGGGGAATTTAGGAAATTTTTTTTTTCAATATTATTGCAAATTGTGTTAGAAAAAGAATTTTTATTTTCAAATGGCTTAGGGGTTGAGTAACCAAGGCTGTGTATGTACCACATATGTAGACATGAATAAATAGGCAGAAAGAGTTATGAACAATGCTACAGTAAAGTATAAATAAATAAATAAAAAAGTCTTCTTTCTAAGAAACTAAGTAGCCAGGTCTGTTCATGAACCTCATGTTCAGTATTGAGTTAAAAGTATCTAAAGATAAGACCATGGTTGTAATGTCTTAGATGTTTTTACTGCAGCAACTCTGATTTGTGCATTAGTTAAATAATTGGGTGCCATCATTACGAGTGATAGACATTGAAATAAAAAATTGATGTTACACTGAAGGGTTTGACTTAAAAAGCATTAAAAAGAAAAAAAAAAAGAAATGAATGCTATAGCACAATTTATAGCTCTTCACGCCCCCTGTCCCTTTATGAATGAAATTGTTTTCATAGTTTCTTCTTTGAGATGTATCTGATGCTTGAGTGATGTTATCGCAACTTTAAAACTTGATCAAAGTGACACATACACACATTGGACAGAATGAAACTTAAGTCTGGAACTACAATTGTTGATGGTAGGAAATCTAAAGGTTGATGAATCAGAGCAATCCGGATAACAGAGCTAAGTTATTTTCTGTTTGATTGTGTGATTGAAGTATTTTTATTGTTACCATTACTTTAGGATGAGTAATGATTTAAGTTTGGAGGTGTAATAACTATATGAAATGAGAGTTTTCATAGCATTTCTAGGCTTACTCTAGCATTAACTTAAAGAGTAAATGATTAATTTTATCCTATTTCTGGATACATTTTGCATACGTATCTATTTAAGCTAAATTATAAAAATTTGATACGTTTTAGACTAATTTGTGCTCTGCTTTAAGTAAACTATTATAGGTGACTTAAAAGCTTTTGCCTTATTGATGAATGCTGGAGAAGAAGGACTGCATTGTTATAGCAATAGGCCTGTAGAAAATGATAAAATACTAATATGCAAATGAACAAAAACAAGTCTAAACCAGAGAGAATGCTGTAGCAAATTCTGTAGCAATCTAGGATCAAATACAGAGAAAAACCGTTTAGACTGTCATGTGCTAATAGAGAAATTTTGCAGAATCATATCGTGACTGTCACCGCTCATGTGTGAGACAAAACAAAGGATAAAAAGACAAAAGTGAATATGATCCTAGGATGCCAAGAAAAGACAAGTGTCCTTATACTTTTTGGTTGTCTTAATCCTAAGATATAAAAGAGAGCTTATTTTAAGAAAATACATCATAGAGAGAGCAGACACAAAGAAAAAGAAAAAAAAAGAGGTTTCAGAGCTGCAACTAAAGCGTTATTCGTGGAGAAGAAAGAGAGAGAACTGAAGACTAAAGTGTGACGTCTATTTTGTATCTCAATTTTTTCTTGTATTTCCTTATTTTATTCTCTTTGTGAAATATATTTAATGGCAAACACTTGTGTTGTTAACGTTTTAAAGCTTATTAAGAGCTAAACTTTAATTTAGTTGGGTTTTAAATAAGTTTAATGATTATTTGACTTACATGTGTATGTTGTTCAGAATCTGCTGTAGCATTTTGTTTTAATTTTACTTATTGTAATTCTCTATTTTGGTTGACCACTCATTTAGTGGATACTAGATAAGAAAAAACCTAAAAAATATTTTATTTAGTGGAGCAAATTAAAACAATACATGATTTTAGATTGGGTTTTTGTAGAGACAATCTTGAATACTCATTATTATATTACTTGTTATGCACACTTACTCATTGACACAGTTCCTACAACAAGACTGTCCACTAAATAACTTAGATGTATTCTCTGTCAATACTGGATCAAGATGAACTACTAATACTATAAAGGAGTTTTTCT
This sequence comes from Citropsis articulata, assembly GCA_030449925.1. Taxonomy (NCBI): domain Eukaryota; kingdom Viridiplantae; phylum Streptophyta; class Magnoliopsida; order Sapindales; family Rutaceae; genus Citropsis; species Citropsis articulata. Next base: position 3,574,222 of record JASUUH010000137.1, on the reverse strand, counting down.
ATAATAAATAGTATAAAATGCTTATTGTGCCAAAAAGTAATAATCTTGCACTAGGAAGTCGATATACCATGTAAAATCTAGACCAGATTATTACTATTTGTCAATAATGAGTCAAAACAATCTAATTAAATCAAAGAGAGAAAGTGAAAAGACATAATACAATTAAGCACCTGCCTCATATTGAGGCTTCACCTTCAACCCAAGCTTGAAACTAAATTAGTTACTCATATTTGAATTAAGAGTAAAATAGTAAAATATAGAGCTCAGATTTGGATTCAGAGTTATCAAATTAAATGGGAAGAAGCCATCTATTTACAATACAATGGGTAAATCTTGGCCATTGGATGAAAACAATTTGGACGCTCAGGATTCGCCATGAGACAAGCTCTTATTGGTTGGAACACATCATTAGGGTTATAATTAGGTCCAATAATATGCTGCCACATCATTAGTCAACCTCACATCTATTTTTTCGGTCTAATATGATATTGTCACATCATCGATCAATGCCGTATCAGTTGAGCCCCACCAAAATCTTAAAATTATAATTTTACCTTTTATGCCCTTCATAAGGTTTTTAGTTATTTTGAGCTCAATAGTTCTATTTGTTTTGCTATCTAATTCTTGTTAATTGTAAAATAACTAAAATATCCCCAAAATACATACAATACTCAAATTATAAGAAAGCACACACAATCAAAGTTTAAAGCACTTAGACACATAAAAGTATAAATGTTTGAGACTTGTAGCACAAAATGACAATTTTATCTTATATAAGTATGCATTCTCTAAATTAAGTGATAATATCTAACAAAACCTAAATTGGAATCCTTTTTTTTTTGGGGCAATTGCGTTTACTCTTTTAATCAAATTAATGAAAACACTAAAATAAAAGTATAGACATTATCTCTGGCTTTAAAAAGTCATCCCACATCAACCATTGACACAAATCAGTTAGGTAAACTCGTGCAAGATAATTCATTATCAAAATTACATTGATCAAGCCACTTTCAAATATGCTAAACTCTAAAATCTCCCAGGTAATAATGACACTCAAAAGAAAATAAATCGAATAAAAACAATCACTCCAGATAATGGTTGATTGAGAGAAAATAGAAGAAAAAAATATCATACACTCTCACTAAGATGAGAAAATAATGTTTATAGCCTAGAAAAGAATACGATCTCAAGTCAAATGAACTACTAGTCAAATTGACATTATTTGTATTTTTATTTTATGTATCACCACCTCTTTTAGTCTATATTACTAGCTTTTACTTCAGAATATAGGTTCCTAAAATCGAGAAAGATTTTTACTAGGACATAATATAAGCCAGGGAAATGGCTAACAAAAAAGGGATAATATGAAGAAAAAAATATATATTTGAGAAAAAATAGAGATTTTTTAGAAACTGCAAGGTGCTTTTATTTATTTTTTTATTCATGCCTTTTCTTTCATTTTTCTTCATTTTTCTCTCTTTCTTTATATACTGTGAGACCATGAAAAGTTGGGATAGTTTCTCCATCAAGCATTGTAAGTGTTGGATTAAGGGTTGTAGTTCAGCTGTTTTCTCATCATATTAATAGTATCAGCTTGATCTAGGTATGAATCATGGTCAAATTGATTATAGGCATGTGGCTCTGTTGACTAGCCAGCGTGGACTTCATTTACTCCCATTATTTTTCTCACATTCCTAAATGATCGGCTTTGTTGTTAGGAATTATCTGCTTGTCACTAGAGGAAATCCTAAATTTTTTTTTATACGCTTTAGACATTAGCTCACCTTCACTTGTCACTATTAGCCATTCTTACACATGTGGCAATAGTCTCTCTAAGAAGTATTGACATTAGCGTCATTTCCTGTACTTATGACGTGGACACTTCAAGAGTAGCCCGTTAATTTGCTCCCATACTTCGAAAAATTGCTCATATTCTCACTAAGTATTTATTTAAAAATTTAGTTACTATTTACTCCCATGATGTGATACTATTAGCAGGCAATATGACTAAGTATTTATTTAAAAATTTAATTACCATTTATCCTTCATTTTAACCTTTGATGCAATATGTTTATGTGTGCTCAGTGTCTTTTTCAGTTCAAGGTTTATAGGTTCTAGATCACGTGATCGTGACCTTTGACTGTGCATGTAAAGAAAACATAAAAATAAAAAATAAAACTAATGGAAATAAAGAGAAAAGAGAAGTTACGATTTTAATCTTATCAAGTTATTATACACTTACTGTGAAAACACAATTAAAACCTGCACACAAAGTTATTTATATAGTATTTACAAAGAAAATTAACTCTACAAATTAAAATGACTTACCTCCTTTGGCAACGATGCCAAAACTTATTGTGTAAATTTTATCGTACTTGCAAGTGCACGAATCAATTCTAATATAGATTTATGATGACAAGTGTCGATCTTACGAGCAAATAGATTTAATTATGTGCAGGATTAATTTTCTATGTTTGTTTGTGAATTGTATGGATATGATTTTTTAGCAGTACTAAGATAAAAATGGTGAGAATAACTTAACAACTCAAATTAAACACTTAAGTCTCTGGATTTACACTTAACACTTCACCTTGGGCTTAATATTTCTTTTTAATTCCAATTAATTTATGAGGAGGGTATTTCTACTCCTCATAGTCCTCATTCTGGTAAATATGGTATTAATCACTCATTGTGCCAAGGGAAATAATCTTTTGCTAAATGTTATGTCAAGTACATGTTTTACACCAGGTTATAGTAATCCTACTGTCGATAATGTGGCAAGACAATCCACTAAATAACTTAGATGCATTCTCTATTAATATTAGGTTAAGATGAACCACTAATACTAGAGGAGAGTTTTTCTCTAATAAATGTAATATAAAGTGCTTAGTGTGCCAAACAGTAATGATCTTGTATTTGGGAGTTGGTATACCAGGTAAAATCTAAACAAAATTATTACTATCTATCAACAATAAGTCAAAACAATCCAATTAAACTATAAAGAGAGGGTGAATAAACTAACCAAATTAAGTTTATGGATCATGTTGAGACTTCAACTTCAACCTGAGTATGAAACTAAATTAACTAATGTTTAAATTATGGATAAAATAATAATTTTATTAAAGTATATATAAAATACAAGGTAAAGAGAGAATTATAGAAAATAAAGCTTAAATTTCGATTTAAAGTTGTCATATTAAGGTGGGAGCACCCAATTTATGGATACAATAGTAAATTGTGGCCACTAGATGAAACTAATTTAAATGCTCAAGATTGTGCCATGTGGCAAGCTCTGATTAGTTAGAACACATTATTAGGGCTATGATTTGGTCCAATGATATGCCGCCATATCAGTTTTTTTGGATCCAATAGCATATTGCTACGTCGTCAATCAATTTCATGTCATCATTAGATGCCACATCAGTATAATTTTGGTCCAATAAGATGTTGCTACGTCATCGGTCGATGCCATGTCAATTGAGCCCAACTAAAACCTTAAAATTATGATTTTTATCCTTTATGACATTTCTAAGGTTTTCAGCTATACTCAGCTAAAAAATATTATCTATTTTGCTGTTCGACTTTGTTAATTATAAAATGACCACAGTATCCCTCAAGTATATAAAATACTCAAATTAAAACAAAATACATGCAATCAAAGTTTAAAGGACTTAAACTCATAAAAGTAAAAATATGAGTGATATTAGAGTACAAAATGATAATTTATCCTTTAAAAGTATACATTCTTTAGCACTCAATGCTGCTCTCATAAATACTAAAGAAATGTACATAATTATCCACAAACTAATGGGAAAAATAACTATTTCCACTTAAATTTTATTTTTAATAAGGACATGTAAGACCCCTAAAAAAGACTTTAACCGTAGGTCCCATAGCTCACCGCTCTCCTAAACGCCGAGTGGCTATGCATGCATAGATTACCTGAGTTTGAGGCATAAATCTACTAATCCATAATCCAACAAACACTAGACTTGCTTTCCCCTAACATTCTTTTTAGAAATATAATAGTTAGACATGAATTAACAGTTTAGAAAAGTTCAAAGAAAATCTTACTCCTAGCACTTTATTTCATTCAATTATTCATTTTACACTGATAATCTGTCTTCAAATGCATGAACTAATTATAGACCCACTTCGTACATATATAAGAGATAAAATGAAAGTAATGAGCCATACACACAACATAGCTGTTGAGAACGAGAGAAAAGAATGATGAGGAACTATATCATACTTTTCATTTGAGTAGGACTGAATATATATACACACGGATTGGGCACTGCAGTAAGTTACCCAACCATAAAATAGGAAGCTATCCGAGAATTAAGGGATTACAACTAATTACAAGAATCAAGGGATTACAATTAAATAGAAAATATAAAGAAAATCTGTTGTAATTAATTCTCTAATATGCCCACTCAAGATGGAGCGCCGGAGGAGACTCCAATCTTGACCCGTAATTCTTTGAAGCGACACCGTGGAAGCGGTTTGGTGAGAGCGTCTACAAGTTGATCTACTGAGGAAACATGAGTAACACAAAGAGCACCAGATTGAACTTGATCCCGAATAAAGTGATAGTCAATGGCCACATGTTTCATGCGTAAATGAAAAACTGGATTAGAGCAGAGATAAGTGGCACCGACATTATCACAATAGAGAACAGGTGGTGTAGGAAGAGTGACATCAAGCTCTGTGAGAAGAGAGCAAATCCAATTGATCTCGGAAGTAGTAGCAGAAACTAATCAATACTCAGCTTCTGTGGATGACCGAGCAACTGTACGTTGTTTCTTGGATGACCAAGAAATAGGATGACGACCGAGGTAGACAATATAGGCACTCGTAGAGGTATAATCATCTTTGTTGCCAGCCCAATCTGCATCGGAGAAGGCATGAAGAGAAAGTGGATTTTCTTCATGAAGAAATAATCCATGAGTCAGTGTACCACACAAATATCGAAGAAGTCGTTTGGCAGCATTCCAATGTTCAAATGTCTGGCGATGCATGGATTGGAGTGAGGCAATAATATGCTATGTCTGGTCGAGTGAGGCAAAGATATTGTAGACTGCCAATAATTTTTCTATATTCGGTGTAGTCAGTCAGAGTTGTACCTGAATGAAGTGTGAGATTGCTATCGGTAGCAATTGGTGTGGTAACAGGTTTTGCACTAGACATTTTTGTCCGGCTAAGAAGATCAGTAATGTAGCGTCTTTGAGTGAGCAACAAACCAGATGAGACGTGTCACGAGCATTAACCGCATCAATGATGGATTTGTACTCATTACCAAGTCCTTCAAGGACCCGATCAATAACATCCTCATCATCTACAGGCTTCCCCAAAAGAGCAAGTTCATTAGCTCGAGTTTTTATTGCCTGCATGTATTCACTAATTGATTTTGAGCCCTTGGTACACCGTTTTAATTGTTCCTTCAATTGTTTAATATGACCACGGGATGGTTTGGCATAGGTATTAGCTAAGGTTTGCCATGCTTCAAGGGAGGTGGTGGTACGGGCAATAAGCGGTTGTAGAGAAATAGAGATAGCACCAAGGAAAGCGCTAAAGATGAGACGATCTTGACGTTTCCAGGTTGTGTATGCTGGATTTGGGGTTGCAACATTATTAACGGTGATGGTGGGTGGTGGTGCAGTATGAGTGCCATCAATGAAGCAATAAAGATCATAGCCCTCAAGAAGAGATTTGACTTGAAAACTCCATGTGAGATAATTGGTGGACGATAATTTGGTGATATTGGAGAGATTAAGTGTAAGGAGGGGATGTTGAGGATCCTGGAAGTTGTGGATGGTGATAGAATCAGTAGTGGGTGAGGAGGTTGCATCGGAAGCCATTGAGGACAGCGGCCTGAATATATATATATATTTTACAAGAAAAAGAAGAAAATATGCCCAAGAGGATTATGCTCTGATACTATGTTGAGAACGAGAGAAAAGAATGATGAGGAACTATATCATACTTTTCATTTGATTAGGACTGAATATATATACACACGGATTGGGCATTGCAGTAAGTTACCCAACCACGAAGCCCTTCGATTTACAACTTATTCAAAAAGGAAAAAACACAATACAAATGGTTGTTACCAAAGAGAGAATGAGAGAACCTCAACTCTTTGTTGACGAAAACATGAATTTAAGCATCACTTACAACTTTATTATCAGCTTTCAACCCGTCATTGCCGGAGGATTTACTTCGGATTATTTATGTTGGAAAGGAGTTTACAACGGTTGGCTTATTATCGCCGCGTAAAAATACATTTAGCTTAGGTCAAAATTCTTGGCAAAAGATTTCACTTCGGATGACTTGTTACCACTGTATAAAAATATATTTGGCCTTGTCAAACTTCTTGGCAACAGATTTAACTTCGGATGATGTATTATCGCCACAAAAAAAAAAAAAAAAAAAGGTTTGGCTTTGAGTCAAAACGAAAAATGCATACACTTCAGATGGTTTGTTGTGGCCATTTAAAAATACCATGGGCTTTGGGTCAAAATACTTGTTGCAAGATTTAACTTCAGCTGGTTGATTGTTAGTGTTGCATTGAAAATAATTGGGCCTCGGAACACAATACTTGGCAAACGATTTTACTTCGGATGATTGATTATTGATGCCATATTGAAGATAGTTGGGCCTTGGGTCAAAATGCTTGTCCAAGGATTTTACTTAATAGATGGTTGATCATCAAGGCGCATTTAAAAGGAAAATGCTAAGTATCAAGAAGAAGGAGAGAAAGACGAGAGAAGAGAGAAGTGCTGAGAGAAGAGAGAGAAAAAAAAAGCTGACAGGGGAGAGAGAGATAAATTAGTTTCTCTCGATCTTCTCTCGTTCTTCTTGATATCTAGCAGCACTCCATTTAAAATAAGAGGGTCTTGGGTCAAAATGCTCGTCAAAGGTTTTCAATCGTTGATTATAACGCCGTGCTTAAAGTAATTTGCTCTTGGGTCAAAATGTTTTGCAACAGATTTAATTTCAGATGGTTTGATTATCGTCGTCGCATGCCTTCGAATACTGATATATTTACAATAAATATATTTATCCTCTTTAATATTCGATATATTTTAGGGTTCGAACCCTACTTTCATAATTACGAGGGCAATGGCCTAGCGCTTAAAAAGTAAAAAATTATAGTTCTAACTTTTATTTCTTTTGCTGCATAAATCAAACATATGGAGATCACACTTTTGTTACTTTTGTCACTTTTGTCGCCTTGTACCATTAAAAATTTATAGGCCTAAAGAAGATATTAAATACAAACAAAAAACTTGCATGATAAACAAATTATATGGAGTAGATTTTGTCATGTTTTTGCATTAATTTTTGTTGAAAAATGTTAACAATTATTATTTTTTATTTGAAAATAGTTATAGATATTCGACCATTTGTTAATATAATATCTATTTTCATAATCATTGCAAAAAAATAAAATATTTAAACAACTGCTAATAATTTTATATTAATATTTATCATCATTTATTTTACTTTTTTATTTAGTTTTAACAACGATATGTAAAAGAACAAAAAAATAATTCTAAAATGTTATACATATAATGTAACCATTGCAAAATAATTTTCATTAAAATTATACTAAATACATTTTCACTATTTGCATTTTTTTCAAGTAAATTATCAAACACATTTTACTCTTTTCATTTTAAATGTTAGTTTCAAGACAAATTACCAAACGAATTTTTATTTTCATAAAAAATTATTAATTCTTATTTTATAAATGAAATTCAAAAACACCATTTGAAAAACAATAAAAAACGCACTGGAAACTGTAGATGCTCTAAATATGTTTATTATGACATTCAAATTAGAAACTATATATATACCAAGAGAAGTAAATAGTGGGTGCAGAGAACAGATACTGGGTTCATGTTCTCAATAATTCTTAAAGATTAATTTTGGATTTGCATGAAAGCCATACGTCTCTTAAACTGTATATATATAATCGAAAAATAAAGAGGACTATGACAAACCATGCTTCATCATGATGCTTGTAATTATAGATGGCAGTTCAGGTTGCCGGGTTAGATTCGTGCTTTATCTTCACGTCGTGTGAAATTTGAACTAATTCAAAATTTATCCACTTGTCAAATTGTGTCAAGACCCAAGAATATCAAACCTACGGATCCATTTATTATGTCATTATCCTATTACACATTGTAAATTTTAAATTTTTTATTAAAAATATTTTAATGTGTTTTTATTATAAATTCTCACATTTTTGCACGAGTACCTTTTTAATTTCTAATTAATTTTATTTTAAACATAATAAATGATTTTTTAAAATACGAGAAATGTAATACATATCTATTGACTGAAATAAGTCAATATAGTATAATTAATTAATTGAATAATCAATTGTGTCAGAAATTTTAAACTCAAATCGGACATAATTATTAATTAATTTAACATTCTTATAAATTTTGAAAACCCAAATTTATTCATAATGCATTCATATCGGATTAGGAGGTGGTGTCAAAGTTTACCCGCTCCCATCCACTTAATATAAGGTCAAATAACGACCAATTTTCCGTATTTATGTTTCATAACATATTGTTTGTATATGGTGTTACAAAAAATGCATATACTTTATGCAGCGATTGATATTTGATACAGTGATATCTGTTTTTGTTTTTCTTTTTTTTGGTATTATTAAGCACAAATAGCAAAGTTCGATTGCATAAAAGTGAGATCTGCATCTTACCTATACGCGATCATATAACTAAAACTGAAATCTGCATGTTGGCTATACAATAAGATCACATAATTGATATGGTGCAATGTTTTACTATTATTACTGTTATTAAAACTATAATTACTACTCAGTTTAACAGTAACTAATCCCTCTCGACTCATATGAGTGGAATTCAAATCTCATGTTTTTTTTTATTTTTAACACAAGGAATTTTATTATTTCAATTAGATGGCAAAAGAAATTTGATGCATTATTGATTAATGAAAAATTTCTATAAACTATATATTATGTTATCAATAATATTGCATTTTAGAAAATGTTATCAATCCTCCACTCCAAGAATCATAAAAAAGACCCAAAAATTTAAATTTGGTGAAGAGCCCAATCGAAGTTTAATAAATGCATCCATTTTCCACATCTCCATTCTCCACTCAGAGACGTTAAAGATAATGAAATTTTGTTCTGTGCTGGTGGACTGAGAATGACCTTATCATGGAACTTAAACAAATTTTTGAATTAAATTGCGGGTAAAAATATACTCAGTAACTGAATTCAAATATTAATATTGTATTATACTAGAAAACAGAAAAGGTTGATTTCATATTACGGGCAATAGATGCCAAAGTTAAATTTCATTGAATTACCATGAATAGTGTAGCAAGTATTCCTGGCAGTAGATCGCGATTTGTGTAGTGTTCTTACTATGTCAAGTTAAATTAAACATACCCGAATTAAACATATCTGAATCCACTCATTAATTAATTTATTGAGCCAAAAAAATGAAAATACGAACCGACTTATTATTGTGATCATGTTATCCAAACTAAGTCATTTAACCCACTATTTTTGATAGATATAATGTCTTTAGCTCTTTAAATAATAATAATTTGTAAATCAAAGCTCTTTAAGAATATAATACCAAACAAAAGAAAATATTAGTATTCTTCATGTTTTACATCATCAAATAATGTATAAGAAACTAATTGTTAGTTCTAGGCATTGAGATTATTAATTAAAATCTTAGAAAAAAAATTATTCGAAGAGAATTATCTACATAAGATTGTGTAAACGCACAATGATGGCTACAAACTTTAAAATGAATGCTTAGGAATTTTAGGGTTTGTCATAATTTTGCAAAAGTAATGAATTTCAATTTATTTTTGTTTTAAAAATTTATAATTTAAGTTATAAAAAATTATTAAATTATTAAAATTAAATGTTGATGGATAATAGGTGAAATGGGTCTTTAATTTTAAACCCAAACCAAGCCCCTTATAGAATAATCAATTGACCCATTAACGACCCGACCTGTTAAAAGTCGACCCAATAACAGCTTTTATCGTGTGGGTTTGTGATGGGTAAAAAAAGTAGCAGCAGCAAGTCGAGAATTTTAATTTTCACTTTAGAGGGTGGAGTCCTCCAGAATTAGAAAGAGTAAAGAGAAGAGACTAGAGAAAAAAAAAAGAATTGTATTTTGATTTAAGGAGCTGTCATTTTCTTATTCATTCATTTCCTTAAATACTCCTTCAAGAGAGCTACAAACAAATTCTAGAAATGGCTAAGAATATCCTCTCTAACAAACTTGATAGCACAACAAAACAGAATTGCAATAATAAGTAAATCACAAATTCAGCACAATATCTTCAGAATATCTAAGTACTGTAATTGGTTACACCATCATTCACGCACAAAATCTTGAAGCTTAAAGGGAATTTGGGCTGTCACTTGGGCCTAGCTTGAGCAACCGGCTATGCAGTGATTCTATCATTACCATCCCCATGGAAAGGAGCCTTGACCTTAAGGCTAAACTGAGAAAAAGTAGCATGGAAAGGTTCCCAATTCTCCTGTGTAGCATCATCAGGTTTGGTGTTAGACCACTGCACTAAGACTTGCTTGACCTTTTGCTTATTTGTCTTGACAGTTCGCTAGTCTAAAATGCATAGAGGTATGAAATAGGATTCTGCGGTTGGTGGTGGGTGAGTGGGAATAACTTCAGCAGGATTTGGACATAGCTTGAGGACTGAAATATGGAACACAGGGTGGATACGAGATTCAGGTGGTAACAATAAGCGATGTGCAACCTTTCCAACCTTTGCAGCTATTTGGTAAAGACCATAATACTTCTTGGCAAGCTTGTTACTTAGACGGTGAGCAAGAGAAGAATGTCAGTAAGGCTGGAGCTTAACATAAACTAGTTACCAACCTCAAACTCTTCTATCACGACAATGATGATTTGCTTGGGTGCACATTCTGTCCTGTGCTCTCTGAAGATTCAACATGACAGTAGCCAAAAGAGCTTCTCTATCCAACAATGCAGAGTTTAAAGAATCAATAGGGGTGTCTTCACTGGAGTATCCTACAGGAGGTGGTGGGAGCCTACCATAAATAACTTGGAATAGTGAAAACCTTGTAGAACTATGTGTACTGATATTGTACCAATATTCTGCACATGGTAAAGTAGCATACCATCTATTTGGATAGTCTCCAGTAAATTCTCACAAGTATGTTTCGAGACAATGGTTGACCACTTTCGTTTGTCCGTCAGTTTGCGCGTGATAAGTAGTGCTAGGCCATGACTCCGTTCCCTTTCAATTTAAATAATTCTCGCCAAAATTCACTAATAAACAGAGGGCCACGATAAGTAACAATTGATCTAGGAAATCCATGAAGTCGAACATACTCAAGAACAAAATATTCAGCTAATTTTGGTGCAATAACTCCCTCATGCAAGGCACATAAATGACCATACTTGGACAATCTATCAATAATGACTTAAATAATTGTCTTACCATTTCATTGTGGTAAAGAAGTAATGAAATCCATGGAAATATCTTCCCAGACTCTTGATAGTATCGACAGTGGTTGTAAAAGTCTTTTAGAACAAAAATTTTTCTGGTTTAGTCTGCTGACAAATTAAACATTCTCAGAATTGACTGATAATCGAGCATAAGTCTTCTGTTCCTCAGAATGCCCGCCAATCATCTTGCCATGAATAGATTCAGAAGGCGTTTTCTAAGCTCCATACTGTTGGAACAAAAATTCTACCCTGATAGTAGAGTAAGCTTTGTTGAATAGAATAATTATTATCTGTGCAAGCACCTTTTGCAATTGAATGAAGAATTTGTTGGGCTGTGTCATCCAAAGCAAGGAGCAAAGGCATCTCGAATTTTAGTTAAGAAAATACTAGTAGTAATTGAAATCAACATCAAATTACCTTGTGCTTCGCTTATCCATCATGAAAGAGAATTAGGTCCATTGTTTTCAACTCCAGCCTTATGCTCAATTTCAAATTCAAACCCTAACAACTTTGTCAACCAAGTCTGCTACACTGGTGTCTGTATAGTCTGTGTAAGGAGCTGGTTGAGGCTTTTATGATAAGTGATTATGGTTAAAGGTCGGCCCAAAAGATATTGTCACCACCGTCGAATTGTTGCCGTGATTGTATAAATCTCACAACTATAAGCAGATGCAGATTGAAGTCTTGGTGGTAACTTCTTACTAAAATAAGCAATTGGATGTCAATTTTGGGAGAGAATCGCACCCACAGTAAGACCAAAGGCATCCATTTCCACTGTAAAGGCTTTAGAAAAATCTGGTAAGGCTAAGACAAAAACTTTAGTTAGAGTGCATTTGAGACGCTCAAAAGCTAGGTCAGTAGCATCGCCCCAGTCAAATCCGTCCTTTTTAAGCAAATCAGTTAATAGGCTTGTAATTTGGGCATAGCCCTTTACAAAACATTGGTAATACCTTGTAAGCCCAAGGAAACCTCTCACCACAGCAATTGTTTTTGGTTTTGGGCCAATTTAAGACTAGTTAGATTTTGATGGGATCAACACTCATTCCTTGGGCTGAACTAAATGGCCGAGATACTTTAATTTAGCTTGGCCGAAACTGCACTTGGACAGCTTAGCATACAATTGGTTTTGGTGGACCAATTGTAGAACAATTTTGAAATGATAAAGATGTTTTTAAGAGGATCGGGTGTAAACAAAAATGTCGTAAAAAAAAAACTAGAATGAACTTACAAAGATAGGGTTTGAAAATAGAGTTCATTGTGGCTTGAAATGTAGAAGGGGCATTGGATAGCCCAAGGGACATTATAAAAAACTCGTAATGACCTTTATATGTTCGAAATACGGTTTTCGGAATGTTGGTGGGTGGATCCAAATTTGAAAATACCCTATTTGCATGTCGATCTTTGAAAAGATGATGGCCCCATGTAATTCATCTAGTAATCCATCTACTGTAGGTATCAGAAATCGATCCTTGATAGTGATGGCATTTGGAGCTCTATAATCAACACAAAATCACCAAGTCTCATCTTTTTTACGAACCAAGAGGACGGGTGAGGAGAATGGGCTGGTGGAAGGTTGTATAATTTGATCTTGAAGCATTTCTTAAACTTGCCTCTTGATTTCATTTTTTTGGTAATGGGGGTAGCAGTATGGACTAACATTCACAGGACTAGATTGTAGGAGAAGAGTGATTTTATAGTTGAGGGGTTTATTTGGTGGAAGGTCTTTTGGGACGCTAAATACAACTGAATATTGGTTTAGTAGTGTTTGAAAATCTTAGTGAAGGGTGGAATCTATGGACTGGTGAATATTATGGATTGAAGATGAATTGATTAGTTGGGGTTCTAAACGGAAGTACTAAGCTATTGAAGTGGTCTATTTGTATCCTTTTGAGTTGGTGAAAGGATATAGGAGTGGGGTTGGGCTGAATATTTTGAGCACCTTAAAGTTTAACAGGCTGCCCTTTATATGTAAATTCCATTGTTAGGGCTTTGTGATTGGTAACAATTTTTCCCAACTTCTCGAGCCACTGTACCCCCAAAACAACATCAGCTCTAGAAAAATCTAGTATATGAAAGTCAAGTTCAAATTCAACATCCTGCATCTCGAATTTAACTTTCGAACAGTGACCTTCGTTGCGAATCTTTTCCCCATTACCAACAGCTACAAAAAAACTCATTGTCTTCTTAATAGCTAAATGAAAGAAGTGAGCCAACCATGAGTGGAGATAATTATGCCTACTCCTAGTGTCAATCAATATTGATAAAGATTGATTGTTAATTTTAGAAGTGAGTCTGAAGGTTTGGGGACCAGTTGCTCCAATCAAAACATGAAAGTAAATTTTGGAACCTGGATTCACTGCTTCTTTGTTAGGCACCGTATCCTCCACCAATTTCTCTTCTTCTTGAAAGCTTTTTTATGGTTCCTCGGTCAACAATAACAGAAAAGAGCGAGTGCGACAATGATGACCGTGCTTAAATCATTCTTCGCATTTGAAGTATAAGCCCTAAGCTCGCCGTGATTGCATCTCGGCAGTCGTGAGATGACGGATATGAAGGGCGATCTTTGGTGGATTTGATGGATTTGGTGGTGGATGTGGTAAAAGCAGAGGCCGTGGGTCTGGTCGTATATTTATTTCGATGCAGTTAGTTGTGGGTATTGGTGTATTTGTTGGTTTCCAAGAAATGGATTTTTAGTTTCCAAGAAATGGATTGCAATTTATCTTTAATCAATTTGGCTAAAGCAATTACATTAGGAAGGTTAGATGGTTTGTGAATAACCAACTCATTTTGAATGGTTCGTTTTAAACTTGAGATTAAGCAATCTAAAATGGGTGAAGGTTGGTGACTTTGTTACAGATGTTTTCGAAGGCTGATTGGTAAGCCTCTACAGAACTTATTTGGGTAAGTTTGAATAAAGTCGCTTGATGATTAATATAGGAGGAAGGGCCAAACTTGCTTTCAATAGCTCGGGTGAGGGTTGCCCAAGAAGATAATTGTTGATTCTTGCACATCCTTTGGAACTAAGAGAGTGCTTGACCAGTCATATAGAAACTGGTGATATCAATCTGTTACTTCTCTGGGGTTTCATAGAAAGAAAAATATTTCTCAAATTGAAATATCCAATTTAAGGGATTAGATACATCAAATATTGATAGATCACATCGTATGGATCTTGTGCTTTGTATGGGTTGTAGTTGAACTTGTAAAGGCTGGTGGGTTTGTGGAGGACCTAATCTGAGAGGGTACCATCATGGTAACTCTGGTAGCAATCTCTGCTACAGAGTTTTGTAGGCTTGTTGTGCACCTTGCAGGGTTTGTTGTGAACTTTAGTTAGTTTGCTGCTGTTGTATTATGATTTGACGTAGGTCCTTAAGGGATTTTTTAGTAGATTCTTTGAGTTATGTGACTTGTTCTTCAAGGGCTTGATATCGTGTTTGCATACCCTCGCATACCCTCGTTTGTCATCTCTCAACGAAAGCACCAAATGATGGGTAAAAAAGGTAGCAACAGCAAGTCGGGAATTTTAGTTTCCACTTTAGAAGGTGGAGTCCTTCAGAATTAGATAGAGTAAAGAGAAGAGACTAGAGAAAATAGAGAAATTATATTTTTCATTTAAGGGAGCTGTCCTTTTCTTATTCATTCATTTCTTTAAATATTCCTTCAAGAGAGATACAGACAAATTCTAAAAACGGCTACGAATATCCTTTCTAACAAACTTGACAGCACAACAAAACAGAATTACAATAATAAGTAAATAACAAATTCAGCACAATACCTTAAGAATATCTAAGTGCTGTAATCGGTTGCGCCATCATTCACGCATAAAATCTTGAAGCTTGAAGGGAATTTTAGGTTGTATTTTGGGCCTACCTCGAGCAACCGGTTGTGCAATGGTTGTATCAGTTTGTGCCATGTCAATGGTTCTATGAACTTTTACCATTGAGTAAAAACTAGGTGCTGGCCGGCATTTAACATTAGCAATGAGGTAATATCATTCTCACGCTGAGGCCTCTCGATGATTCAGAGGCAAGAGTTGCTTGTTTTTGGCTAATTCATGATAGCGTGATTCAGACTTTCAATTTGGAATTAGAATATGTCAATGTCATCGTGAACTACCTCACTTCTTCAAGAACACATTTTGCCGCCTGGCCCGCATCCAAGGTTCAAAGCTATATGCCTCAATAACAAGCCAATTTGTGCCATTCTTGTATCACGACAACTCTAATAGGTGCAGAGCTGCAAAACAATTATGCTGTGCTTCCAAGCTCCTGGGACAAAGGGATTGCAACAAGGGCTGTGTAAGTAGTGGCTAATATCATATTTGATAAATTGCCATAGTTAGAGAGACTTGAGGCTTTGTTAGAAGTTGATAACATGGCCTCACATAAATCTCTGCCTAATGTTGGATTCAACAAATTAAAGAAGTTAGATATTCTTCAAAAGTATTGTACTATCCAAGGTAAGAGCCACCGACAGTGTCATCTTTAGCCTCTTCTCCAGTGACACTGGGGCTGATCGAGATCCGGGCTAAGTTATAAAAATTTTTTATACATTATTTTTGAAAAATTAATTATTAATTCGTTAATGCTACTGTTTGCTGCCCATCTATTATTATGTGATTTATGTGTGGTTCCATTATTTGCTTCAGTTGTTGAATGATATATTTCTGGTAGCAATTTCAGTCCGTTATCTATTCAATAATATTAGAGATCCAATAGTGGAGTCACAACTGACAATTTTTCTGTAAGCCAATATTATAGCTTTTTCTGATTACCATATCATGTTTTATTTTGATAATTAACCTAGTTTCAAATAAACTGCTAGATATGTTTGAGGAAATGTCTCACTTTAATTCTTCAGACAGCAAGACTACATTTCCCCGTGCAACTTGACACCATTTTTGTTTATTGTTAAAAAACTATCACCTTTTTATGTGGCTTCATGCTCTAAAAATATTAAAAAATGCAAAAGCTCTAATTAGATGAATTATGATATTCAAATTAGAAAGAATACATTCAAGAGAAGTAAAGATCAACTCTTGATTTATATGAAAGCCATGCATCTCTTCCACTATATATATATACTATCGAAAAATAATGAGGACATGAACAAATCATGCTTCATCATGGATGCATATAGTAAAGATGGCAATTCAGGTGGAGAGGTCGTGTTTGTGTTGTGTTATCTTTGATTCATGTCAAATCTAAGCTAATCTAAATCCAACTCATTTATCAATCATGTTAAAAATATCAAATATTAACTCAATTCATTTATTATCTTGTCGTAATCTTATCATTCATTTAAAAAATTTTAAAATTTTTAATTAAAAAAAATCATATTTTAACTATTTTTATTACATATTCTCAAAATTTTTAGTGCTATCTTCTAAACTTGAACCAATAATTTTGTTTTAAATATAAATAAATGATTTTTTAAAATAAAGAAAATGTAACACATATCTATTGACTAAAATATAAGTCAATGCAGCATAATTAATTGGGTCAAAAACTCTAAATCCCAACCCCCAAAGTGGTTATTGATTAGTTAGGTCATCATAGGTATTACCCATTTAATATTCGAATTAAATTAAGAACTCATGTTCATTAATTTATTCACATCCTGTTCATATCAAATTAATAGATCATGTTAAACTTTGCCAGCTTTACTTAATATTAGGTCTAATAACCTATATTCCACATTTATATTTCCTAACATACCTTTTGTATTTGGAGTTAGGAAAACAAATATATTTTTATATAGATTTGCGATTGGTACGTTGATATCTCCTTTTTTTTTTTTTTTGGAATTATTAAGCACAAATAGCATAGTTCGATTTCATAAATGTGAAGGCCTAAAAGAAAGATCTGCATGTTTCCTATGCAATTGAATTTGATTTGAGAGGAGTTTGAACCAACATAGTTTTCACTATTATAAAGCTTGAACATCAGCGTTATGTTACTGATAATCCAACAGAATAAATGTTGCTGATAATCCAACAGAATGAAATGGAGCTCAGTTCACCAACTTCAGGAACAGACGATTCTTTTCATGATAATCTGCTCAGTTCTTGCACACCAGGAACAAGTAGTAACAATTGTGCATCACAATTATATTACTCATGGGGCTAGCTTGCTGGCAGTAGACGTTGGAACAAATGCAAACTGCGGCTTCAATAGCACCAAGTATCTGGAATGAGTAATATAATATGGAAAATATAGCAATTCATTTAGGGGTGTTCGCGGATCGAATTTTACGGATTTGACATCAATTCATATCTGATCCATAATTTTGTAGATTATAAGTTTTCAATCCAATCAAATTTACGGATTGGTGAAATTCAATTCAAATTCAATCCATACGTTTGTGGATTGGATGCGGATTTGATCCAATTCATATTCAATCCACCATTTTACTGATTGATTTACGAACTAAAAATTTTTAATTCTGTCTAATACATGAACTAATTACATTAAGAAATTTAATACAAAAATAATTTTACTACCGATCAAATTTAAAATTAAAATTAAATTAATTTTTTAAATAAAGTTATAAAATACATTTAAAGTTTCAAAATATAACATATCAAAAAGAAAAAAAATCTCATTTGTTTAGATCAATATATAGAAATTAACTCTTTAGGAAGTTATATTTGTTTATTTAATTATTTTTATTTTATATTATTATCAGATAAGGCATAATATAGTGTTAATATAATTATATTTTAATTTATTTATTTACTAGTAAGTATAATGTCATATTTATAAATTTGATTTTTTAATTAAATAAATATTTTTTTTTTTACAAATTCACGAATGATGGATTGAGCGAATGAGATTAGATTTTGAACGCCCTAACTCATTATTCGACATGTAGTGACATGCTGCACATTTGGAGCTCTGGATCTCTATTGGTGAGACACAAATTTTCTTTTTTTTCTGATTGATACTGTATGTAGTTCATTTGAGGTGATTTGGGTGATGAAAAGTTGATTTTGAGCCCACTACTTTGTAGTTTAATCAAAACGAGTAAGGACAAGTCAAAATGTTATTACGGGCAGCTAAAAAATTTTGTTCAAACTATAAAAAATATAATTTATTTTTATTAAAACTTATACACAAGCCCGGTATCGGCCCATACATTAATGCCGCTCTCTTTGTACCAAAAAGTGATGGTCGGCTGCCGCTGAGGGTGGCAGTAGGCGGTTAATATATATATATATTTTTTGAATTGGTAGATTTTATTTGATTATAGATTTTTGATTTAGTGTGTGTGTATATATAATAATAATAATAATAATAATGATAATAAAATATTGCTAACACTTGTTTTGCAGCACCTATTTCTCTTGCAATGAAAATTTTTTTTTTATATTTAATTTGTGGTTAATTTCTTCAATTTAAATTTCATTTGCAGCTCTTGGCCCTCTTCTCCTCTTCTGCATACATTACACTCGTTTAAGCGTCACCGACCTTTTTATTTTCAGATTTCAACTCGTCATTGCCCAACGATTTTGCTTCGGATGCTTGATTATTGATGCCGAAGGTAAAGTAATTGGGCCTTGTGGCAAGATGCTTGTTAAAGGATTTCACTTTGGACGGTTGCTTCTCCATGTCGTAGGTAAAATAATGGGGCCTTGGGTCAAAATGCTTTACTAAAGTATTCCACTTTGGACAGTTGATTATCGATGTTGTTAGTAAAGTAATTGGACGTTGGTTCAAAATGCTTGTCAAAAGATTTCACTTCGGACGGTTTATTGTTGATGTCGCAGATGAAGTAATTGGGTCTTGGGTCAATGCTCGTTAAAGCATTTCGCTTCAGACGGTTGATTATCAGTGTCGTAAGTAAAGTAATTAGGCCTTCGATCAAATTGTTTGGCAAAGAATTTCACTTTGGACGTTTGATTATCGATGTCGCATCCTTTAGCTCTTTCACCTTGCATTAGTTGTGCTAACAAACTCAAAAAAAAAAAAAAAAGAGTAAGATAAGAAAGTTAAATTGAACGGTCAAGGCTTACTTACCTGGAGTTCTTGAGCTGATTATTCCCACTCCTGGCTTACTCACCACCGTGCCCGGACGTAGCCTCCCACCATGTCCCACCCAATTTCTTGGAGTGATTTTATATTCACGCAGAGGAGTGGAACCACCCACCCCTCTCCATTTTTAATTTTAATTTAATTTAATTTAATATAATATTTAATAATATAAAATAAATATTATTATATTTATTTAAATAATATTATTATATTTGAATAATATTATTATATTTATTTTAAAAATAATAGTACTATATTTATTTAATAATAATAATTAATAATAAATAGTTTATTTTAAGAAAATATTAATTTTGTACTAAATAATATTATTATATTAATTTAAAATATTAGTATTATATTTATTTATATTAAATAAATATAATACTAATAAATAGTTTATTCTAAGAAAATATTAATTTCACACTATGTTAATAGTAAAAATATTTCATTTATATTGCCCTTATCAATAATTTTTAATTTATATAATTAAAATTAAAATTAATAAAAAATTATGATGTACATAATTAAGAATATTAATAATTATTATTAATTTACAAATATAATAAAATAAATATTTATTAATTAAATATATTTTTCATTAACTTTGTAATTAAAAACTATAATTATTTAAATAAGGATAAAATTGTAATCCAAGACTAAGTAAACACATAATTGGATTCTGATCTCCACTCCATACTTCCATTTTAATGTAAGTAAACAACCTACTCCCCCTCCCATTCCACACTCCCAATCCTAGGATTCACACTCCTTAGGATTCACACTCCAATCCAAAAAGTAAACGCTACATAAAACTAGAAAGATTATAGCTACACACACACACGTTCCAAGAGAAGTAAAGAAAGGGTGAAGAGAACAAAGAGCGGCTTCATGCTCCCAATAATTCTTAGTGATCAATTAAGTCTTGATTTGTATGAAAAAGCCATACATCTTTCGTACTCTATATATGCATACTCGAAAATTGCAAGTTTATTTAACACAATTAATACGTTGACATCTGTGTCTTCTACGGTTAGCATATAATTGATCTGGTGCAGTATTGGTTGATGAAGGATTTCTATAAATTATGTTAGTCACAGGCCTACATTGTCATAAAGGAAAAGGCAACACACACGTTCAAGATTTACTTAAATAATTACATAAATCTCTTTAATTTTTAAAAATGGTTACAAAATCTTATCTGACTATTGTCCTCTTTGATTATGATATTGATACAAATACAATCTTAAAATAGTAAACAAAATAATACATAAATACAAATAAATTACTAAAATAATTATAATTAATAACATAAAATAAATATGTTATGCAATTTTTTTATTAATATTAAAATGTATGTGATAGATCAATAATATTAGATTAAACATTTTGTTATTGAAAATAATAAATAATATTTTATATGTTAAACTATTTTGTTGTTGGATTTTGTATTTATTATAAAAGATTATTTAAAGTTAATTGTTGGGTGTTATAACTGAATAGCGTATTCATTAAAAAGGATTTGTCCGATCATTTATAAAAAGAAGGGAGTTTATGTAACTATTTAAGTACAATTTGAGAGTGTAGCTAACTTTTTCCATAATATAATAAAAAAAAATTAAAACAGGGATGTTGATATTTCCACCTTTAAATCGTGCAAACCCAAATAATAGTGAGAAAAATTCACATTATTTTCAATAATTTCTAATTAAGAATAAAATTAAATAATCAACCAATTAAATCTTCATTCTAATGATAATTAAGTCATTATATAGTAAACTAGCAAAAAACTAACCTAAAGTATTTAGGACATCATATCTCATGAAATTTATTGGCAACGAGAAGGATTTAATTGATTAACTATTTAGACATTTTTGTATTTTAAATTGTAAGTAATTTTCTTAAAAGAGGGTGGATTTACACAAATTGTGGGGTGAAAATATCCTTGCCCTTAAAACAACAATTACACAAAGCAAGAAATACAAAAACTAACTGTGTAAGGAAAAAAAAAAAAAATATATATATATATATATATATATATATATATATATATATATATATATATATAAAAGCAGATGCTCTAATTAAATGAATTATGATATTCTTCAAATTAGAAAGAATATATACCAAGAGAAGTAAAGAGAGCCCTGCAAAGAAGAAAGAGTGGCTTCATGTTGTCAATAGCTCTTAATTTAGAGATCAATTTTTTATTTGTATGAAAGCCATACATATCTGTTGCACATTTTCACTATATGGCTGAATACGGTGAGATCTATGTCTTCTGTATTTGGCATGTAATTGATCTCATGCAATATTGATTGTGTCTTCTATATAAATTATGTTACCCACAAGCCCATATTATCATAAATTATGTTATCTACGAACTTGTCCATTTTTATTTAAAATCAAATTTATTTATTTTTTATTTTTCAGCTTCTTTAGAAACAACAATATCAAGTGTTTCAATACGTTAGCCCTAACTTGAGTATTAATTGATATGGTATTCGTCTATAAATAGTAAATAAATAATTTTGAAACATAATATTAGGATTTAAGTCAAAGAAATGATTTTATGTCACCGAATGAATCTCCAATTAGCCTTAAAAAGCTATTTTCCCTATTGGGATATTATTGTCCAAAATATTTTCCTTAAATGCAAAAGAAAATATAGTTTCATATTTAATATTTTTACTCCACATTCCAACACTTATACACTTGAGCTCCACATTTGAAAGGTGCCTCCGAATTTTGAAGAATCAGATAATTCTAATATTAAATCATTTGAATATGATGCGAGTGACAAAGGAAAAACTCCAACATACAGTTGGGAGAGGGACCTCCATAATGAAAGTGTCTGTATATTGACAAAGTCAGCAAGCATGAGTTTGTTTGGACTTCAACTGAAGAAGTCGCATCTATTGAGTAGTCCATACATAATTCCCCCACCTAAAAGGCAAAAAAGCTTATAATGTTGAAAATCTTCTTGCAAAGGAAGTTATACATATGGATGATTTGGTACTTGTTGACATAAATCCATTGAAAGGACTTGATAATCTAATAATATTTTTTAAGTTCAAGTAGTGGTACCGTGGCGAAATCACTATGAGTCAGCCTATTACATTTATGAAAGGTTTGTTAGCCTATATGACTTTAAATATTGATTTTGATGATAACAAAAGACATATTTTGGTTAAAGAAAATTGAGAGTAGTTAAATAAAGATTTATATATATTTGGCTTTTTAAATGAGAAATGATTTTATGGAATTATGTTGTTTCTCAAGTTGTGAACTAATATGAAAGAATTTTACAATCTTTGATTTTAATATATATTGTTTTAAATTTCGGCTTTAGACCTATTTGGAAATATTTAAATATTTGGGGTCATTCTATAATTTTACATAGTTTGGGCGATATCATAATTTTAAAAAATTTTGGGATTCACATAATATTATTTAGAAATTCTGTAATTGGACTTAATTACAGAATTTATAACATTTTGGGCCATAATATAATTTTATAAAATTTTAGGGTCAAAATGTAAATTTAGAAATAAGTTCACTGCACCGGTTACTGTAGCAATTTAGAAATAAGTTCACTGTACCGGTTACTGTAGTAAATGGCAATCCGGATTGCTCTAAAAGAAAGACCGGATTTGGGCAGTAAGTTACTTAAACAAAAGCGAAATTTCGGATTTCAAAAGTGGCATACCGGATGTTAAAAAATTCAAATATTTGCTGAAAGGGTAACTTGAAGCAGCAAACCGGATTCACATAAGCGGAATGTCAGTTATCACCAAAAAGCTCATAATGGCTAGTTTTTTAAGTCCAACTATAAAAACTCAAATCCAATTCATTTTCAAGCTCTCTAGCAAGCACAAACAAAAAGCACACAATAATATTGAGCTCTCATTTTGTTGATCATAAAACATTGTATCATCTTTGTTCTTCAATTTGTTCATCTACTCTTCCAGAGAGTTTTTGTTGTAATTTTTATTTCTTCATCTTAATTGTGAGTGTGTGAGACACTTGAGTTAAGAGATTGGGAGATAATCTCTTTGATGTAAAGGTTCATTAACACCTTGAAATCAATTGTAAGCATTTGAAGCCTTGGAAAGGCTTGGGTAGTGAAATCCTCAAACTTGGATCGCTTGGAGGTGTGGACGTAGGCGGAAATTGCTGAACCACGTAAAATTCGTGTGTTTGTTTCTCTACTCTCTTAATCATTATAATTGTACTCTTATTAAACTTATTGCTTTTGAATTTATTAAGGCGTTAGATTGGATTGTTGTGTGGTTTTGCTAGGATAATTCACCCCCCCTCTTGGGTTACACAATTGTATTTTATTTGGTATTAGAGCAAGGTGCTCTTTTTTAGACTTAACCGTCTAGGGCTAAAAATCAATGGCAACTCATATTGATTCTACATTTAGGGAAGGACAACCACCACTAGACTACCATATTTTGATGGAAACGATTACTTGTATTGGAAAACTAGGATGAGAATTTACTTGCAAGCTTTAGATTACGAAATTTGGAAAATTGTTAATGATGGTCCTTTCATGCCTTTGACTAAAAATGAAGTCGGGGAAGATATTCCAAAACCTTCAAGGGAATGGAATAAATTGAAAAAGAGAAAGGCTTCTCTAAATTCCAAAGTTATGAATGCCTTATTTTGTGCACTAGATAAGAAGGAGTTTCATAGAATGTCTAGTTGTGAAAGTACTAATGAAATTTGGCACAAACTTGAAGTTGTTTATGAAGGGATGAATCAAGTGAAAGCGTCGAAAATTAGTAGGTACGTTCAACAATATGAATTGTTTCAATAGAACAAAATGAGAGTATATATTCTATGTATACTAGATTTACGGACATAGTAAACACTTTAGGAGCCCTAGGAAAATTTTTTTCAAATAGCGAGAAAGTTAGGAAGCCAAAGATTTAAATGTCTTACTTATTGATGAGTTAATTGGCTCTCTTATTTCATATGAAGAAGATTTGGCAGCATAAAAAGGACATGAGGAAAAGAAGAAAAGCATTACTCTCAAAGTCTCTAAACGTGAGAGTGATGGGGAAAACGAGATGGATGACAAGGAGCAATGTTGGCTAGAAGATTCAGAAAATTTTACAAGAAGACTAATGAGTAGAGAAAGTTCAAGGTTACAAGAATAAAAAAGAGAAGAAAGAGCCAATGACTTGCTACGAATGCAAGAAGCCCGGACACATACGATCGGAATGTCCTCTCCTCAACAAACTCAAGAAGACAGCTATGGTGGCCATGTGGAATAATAACGATGAGAAAACAAGTGATGATGAAGAGCAACAAGAGATGACAAATTTAGCTCTCAAGGTCTTTGGGAAAGAATCATGTGATGAACTTAATGAGGTAAGTGATCTTCCTACATATAATGAATTACATGACGCCTTCAAAGAATTGCATGATGAGTGGATAAAGATTGGTAAAAATAATGTATGCCTTAAAAATAAAATGGTAGAGCTTAAAAATGAAAATGAATCATTTAGTACAAAGATTACATACCTAGAATTAGAAAATAAAATATTGCATGATAGAGTTGCATTATTTGAGAATTCTAGCACTTCACATGAGTATTTAGAATCACATGTGAATGACTTAAAAAATGAAAATGAAATGCTTAGAAGGAAGAGTCTATGCATGTTACATTTGACGAGTCTAACCCATCCTCTGCAGAGAAAGTAGTTGTTAATGATGATGCAGATGAAAAATTACAAAAAAAAATTATCAAGAGATAGCCAAAAGGATGTTAACCTGAAAATCAAGAGGAGCAATATGAAGAAATAAATGTAGAGCAAAATAATGGTATTTCTCAAACACTTCCCAAGGAGTGGAGGTATGTTTCTTCTCACCCTAAGAATATTATTTTAGGTGATCCATCAGGAGGTGTTACAACTAGATCATTACTTAGGAACACTTGTGAGCATGCTGCATTTATTTCTCAAATTGAACCAAAATCCTTTGCAGATGCAGAAAATGATGAATCTTGGATTATCGCAATGCAAGAGGAGTTAAATCAATTTGAGAGAAATAATGTGTGGGAATTAGTTTCTAAACCGGAACATCAATGCATCATAGGTATTAAATGGGTATTTAGAAACAAAATGGATGAATCCGGTGTGGTTGTAAAAAATAAAAGTAGATTGGTGGCTCAAGGTTACAACCAAGAAGAAAGAATTGATTTTGATGAAACATTTGCCCTGTAGCTAGATTAGAATCCATTAGGATATTACTAGCATATGTATGTCATAAAGATTTCATACTATTTCCAATGAATGTCAAAAGTGCTTTCTTAAATGGTTACATTATAGAGCAAGTGTATATGAAACAACCTCCTAGTTTTGAAAATGAAAAATTTCCAAATCATGTGTATAAGTTGTCTAAGGTATTATATGAAATAAAACAACCACCTAGAGCATAGTATGATAGGCTTAAAAGCTTCTTGTTAGATAACGATTTTTCGATGGAAAAAGCCGATATAACTCTCTTTGTTAAGAATAAGAACCAAGATATACTTATTGTTCAAATTTATGTTGATGATATTATATTTGGTTCTCCTAATGAGTCTATGTGCAAGGAATTTTCATCTTATATGAGTAAAAAATTTGAGATGAGTATGATGGGAGAGCTGAAGTACTTCCTTGGACTGCAAATAAAACAAGATGAGGAAGGAGTTTTCATAAATCAAGCCAAGTATGTGAGAGATCTACTCAAAAGATTTGGCTATGAAAATGGAACGGCAAAAAGCACTCCAATGAGTACCACCATCAAGCTGGACAAATATGAAAAGGGTGAGGAAGTTGACATCAAGACTTATCAAGGTATGATCGGATCCTTACTCTACTTGACTGCTAGTAGGCCTGATATTATGTTTAGTGTATGCATGTGTGCTAGATTTCAATCCTATCCTAAAAAGTCACATTTGCTCGCTCTCAAACGAAATTTTTGATATTTGATTGGCACCATCAATCTTGGTATTTGGTGTCCTAGGGGAACTCATATTAACTTAACTTGTTGTTCGGATGCCGACTTTGCTGGATACAAGGTTGATAAAAAAAGTACTAGTAGAACATGTCACTTCATAGGTCATTTACTTGTCTCTTGGTTTAGTAAGAAACACAACTCGGTTGTACTTGTAACTACCAAGGTAGAATATATTGCCGCTGGTAGTTGTTGTGCACAAATGCTTTAGATGAAACAAACCCTTAAAGACTATGGTATTAATCTTGATCAAATACCTATCTTGTGTGACTATACTAGTGTCGTTAATCTATCTAAAATCCCATTCAGCATTCTAGAACCATGCATATAGAAATTAGGCATCATTTTCTTAGAGATCATGTTAAAAAAGGAGATGTTGTGATTAAATTTGTTTCTACTGAAAATTAACTTGCGGATATCTTTACAAAATCTCTCAGTGAAGAGCATTTTGAAAAGATAAGACATGAGCTTGGAATGATGAATGTTACATAGTAAATTATGATTTGTTGATTAAGTTGATCTGTTTGTCATTGTATGGATGTATATTTCATGTATTAAATGGCTTATTGAAAAGTTTTGAATCTCAAAATGATTTAAAATTGATCAATTTTTTAAGCCAAAAATAAATTGGTGTGTAGAATACAAGTCTAAGAGCTTACCAAATTTCAAAAATATCTTCCAAAGCTTAACCGGTTAAGAAATTCGAAAAATCGGACTCAGTTTTGTTGATTCCTGGAATCAACCGGTCAACCGGTTATGAAATTTGGAAACCCGCATTAAATTTGATTCTTGCTGGAGATAACCGAAAAATCGATTATAAAATCTGAAAAACTGAATTGGTGTTTGGTACTTGCTGGAACGAACCAGATATCCGGTTAATGCAATCTGGAACACCGAATCGGGTATGATATATGCTGGCCTCAACCGGATAGCCAGATATGAAATCCGAAAAACCGGATTCAAGTTTATTCTTCACTGCCCTCAATTGGATATCAGGTTATGGCTTCTGGAAATCCGTTTGTTTTTTGCTACTCACTATCAACAACTGAATTGCCGGTTATGCACATCCGGAATGTCGAATTCGCTTGGTTATATGCTGTTCATCATCTTCTTCTCTTTCGGAAATCTGGTTCTCCCTTTCACCTCAAAATCGTTTCTTCCTCTCTTGTTTTCACCCCAAAATCTATCATTTTTCATTCGTTTTTTGATGCAAATTGAACCATACAACTTGTTCTCCATCCAATCTTGTGTCCAAAATCATTTTTAAAATTCATTTTCAAACTTAAAATCTCTAGATCCAAAATTAAACCTAGGGTTTCCAATGATTTTATCTCTCTAGATTTCTTCTTCTTAAGCCGTTTTTGAACCAAATTGCTTCTCAAAACCTTTTCCAATCTTTATTATCCTTCTTCTCATTGCTTTATTTCAATTCAAATCACTCAAAATCATCATGTCAAGCTCACTGCCGGTTCGAGGAAAAGACAAAGAACTGGTTCAACCCACCAAACGGCCATGGCAAGCCGGTAGCTCCTCCAACCAATCCACATTTGAGTCCACGGATTTTTCGGCCAAACATTTAGTGAAACGATTTCACTAGTTCATGACTCGTTAGGTACTCCCTGCGTTTTGTGTTTTACCGAATTGGCTACATACTCTTAGTATTAGTAATAGAAATCTATTTCAATTATTAGAAGATGTTGGTTCGATAAATGCCCTTGTGATTGAAGAAAATGTATATCCCGACTTGGTGAAAGTATTTTACTCGAATATGGATACTTC
Organism: Citropsis articulata; assembly: GCA_030449925.1. Lineage (NCBI taxonomy): Eukaryota > Viridiplantae > Streptophyta > Magnoliopsida > Sapindales > Rutaceae > Citropsis > Citropsis articulata. The sequence continues at coordinate 3,545,874 of JASUUH010000137.1, read as the reverse complement.
CGCGAAGAAAGAGAATCGAGTAATCACTAAAGTTGGAGGAGTTTCGATTGAATTTGATAATTCGGATTTGAATTATATCCTAGAAACCTCTGATTATGGCCTAGATATTTTCTCACCTAGGAAATCTCTCGATATTGATGACTATGTTCATATTGACGCCGTTAAGAATATATATCGTCGTATTGACCTTTCCGATGATGATTGTACTATCTATTTCCGTACAAAATGTCTTTGTCTTCAAACTCGTATATTACTCCATTTTTATTTAGATTATTGTGATTCCTTGATCAGGCCATTTGGATGAGGTTTCTCATATGGATGTTGCCTTGATTGATTGTATTCTTAGACGTTGTCCAGTTGACATAGGTTACTCCATTGTTCGAACCATGCTTTTTATTCCTAAACTGATCACCCGTTCTTTTTTTTATGGTAATTTTATCACCCGGATCCTTAATCACTTTAAGTATCCTATCCGTGAACCATCATGTAGGCCATCTAAGGGCATCGGGAATGAAGCTATTAATGCAATAGGTTTTGAGTGAGATAATGGAGTTTGGATACAAATTTATGACAATAAGCATACTTTTCTTGCTTCAAGTGATGATCGGTCACTCAATGATGTCGTTCCAGTTGATCAACTATCTAATTTTTCTCTTCTATTTCAGGGTCAGCGTAGACGTCGAGACCGTCCAATATCCACTACTGCTCCTGCTACCTCTGCACCTGCTTTACCATCTCCTGAGCCTCCTGCTTCTAATGAGGTTACTCTTCAGCAGCTTATGGATGAGGTGAGGACACTCTCTGTGCGACAGACTGAGTTTCAGCAGTAGCAGTAGCTTATTCATGGACAACGCCTCCTCTTTGAGCATTTCGGCATTCCTTATCCGTATCCACCTCCATCACCACCATCCTCACTACCTCAACAGTCTCTTATGCTTGTATTTGGACACACCAACATTTCATTTACTGCTTTATGTTCTTTTATTTTCAATCATATGGATGGTTGTTATGCTTCTGGATTTTGTATTTATTTTGGATGATATGGATTGCTTTGATTGTTTTGTTATGTTATTTTCTTATGTTTTGGATATTTTTAAACTCATGTGCTTATGTTGAGTTTTTAATGATTGATAAGGGGAGCTTTTATTCTTTTTTATGATGAAGGGGGAGAAATAATATGTAACGGGGAAATATAAGAAATTTATTTGTTATGAAAAATATTGATATGCATTTATGCAGGGGGGTAAAATCTTTATGCATTTATGCAGGGGGAGTAAAATCTTTTTAAAATTATTATTTTTTAACCTTGCATTGATTAAGAGGGAGCTTTTTATATCTAAATCAATTTTCTATAATGTGTTTTGTCATCATAAAAAAGGGGGAGATTGTTAGCCTATATGGCTATAAATATTGATTTTGATGATAACAAACTGTTGAGTGTTAGAAAGTGTATATTTATAAAGGAGAAAATCGTCATTTTACACTTCAAGTCTCACTAACATTGTTATTTTTATTTATTTAAGTATTTTGTTATTTAATTACGTGTGTTTCATTATAATTAGTTATTTTATGTATTTTAGGGGTATCACGATTGTTTCGCGATGAGCAGTGATCGACAAAGCAGACGTCGCATTTGAACTCGGGGCGATCGAAAACTTTAGAAGGAGCATAAAAGGAAAAATGTCACTTTGTTCACATATACGGAACTATTCATACGTATGCATTTGTAGTCTTGTACAAATAGTGTTCTTGTGCAAAACCGGTTTCTTGTGTAAATAGTAGTCAAACCGTGTGAGCTGTGCAAATAGTATTCTTGTGCAAAACCGGTTCTTTGTACAAATAGTGGTCAATGTGAGCGTGCAAATATTATAACTGTGCAAAAACCCGAATACAGAGCAAAGAGTTGTAAAACCCTGTGAACAGTGCAAATATTGTTAATGTTAAAATAGTGGTATTGTTGTTGATGATGGCGTGGTGCAATCACAGGCGTCAGCCCTGTTTTAATCCGATGGTCATGATTCACTCAATGTACCTATAAAAAGGGGGCTTCCCCCCCTAATTTGATATCCCTGAATTCATTTCTAAGCTTAGATTTTTGTAATTCCTTCTCTTTCTTGTATTTTCTATGTATTTTAATAAATTCCCATTTTACCCCTAGTTCAAAAATGAGTAGCTAATTTCTTTCAAGCTTGGGTTGAAGGTGAAGTCTCAACATGTTCCATGGGCTTTATTTGGTAAATTTATTTTCTTTTCCCCTCTAATATTTGTGGTTGTTTTGACTTTTCGTCGACAAATAATAATAGTCTTGTCTAGATACCGCCCTGGTTAAACCGGCACACTAGTACAAGGTTATTATTATTTGGCACGATAAGCCCTTAGCACCATACTTATTTGAGCGTGGTTCATGAGGTGTGGAATCCCCCCTCATGATTTAATTGGTATTAATATGGAATATTTAGCCTATGGAGCATGTTGATGCAGATCCGGATACCCAAGTGTTTTATCTCAATAGTTTCCAATTTAAGTTATTCCTGCCATTCCAATTTAATTTCCAGCATAGTTTAAATTAATTTCATCACAAATCCAACTCACCCATTAAAGAAAATTAATTCTGCACACAATTAAAATCAACCTCCTCGTGGGATCGACACTCGTCACCATTGATCTATTCTACAATAGATTCGTGCACTTGCGAGTTCATTAAAATTTGCACAACACAAACCACATGTTTTGGTTAAAGAAAATTGAGAGTAGTTAAACAAAGATTATATATATTGTGTTTTTTAAATGAGAAAATGATTTTATGGAGTTATGCTGTTTCTCAAGTTGTGAACTAATATGAAAGAATTTTACAATCTTTGATTTTAATATATATTGTTTTAAATTTCAGATTTGGACCTATTTGGAAATATTTAAATATTTTGGGTCATTCTATAATTTTACATAGTTTGGGTGATATCATAATTTTAAAATTTTTTAGGATTCACATAATATTATTTAGAAATTCTGAAATTGGACTTAATTGCAGAATTTATAACGTTTTGGGCCAAAATATAATTTTATAAAGTTTTAGGGTCAAACTATAATTTTAAAAATAAGTTCACTGTACCGATTATTGTAGCAAGCGGCAATCCGGATTGCTCTAAGCGGAAGATCAGATTTGGGCAGTAAGTTACTGAAACAAAGACGAAATTTCGGATTTTAAAAGCGGCGTACCGGATGTTTAAAAATTCAAATATTTGCTGTAACGGTAAGTTGAGGCAGCAAACCAAATTCACATAAGCGGAATGCCAGCTATCACCAAAAAGCTCATAACGGCTAGTTTTTTAGCTCCAACTATAAAAACTCAAATCCAATTCATTTTCAAGCTCTCTGGCAAGCACAAACAAAAAGCACACAACATATACTGAGCTCTCATTTCGTTGATCATGAAACATTGTATCATCTTTGTTTTTCAATTTGTTCATCTATTCTTCCAAAGAGTTTTTGTTGTAATTTTCATTTCTTCATCTTAATTGTGAGTGTTTGAGTGTGTGAGACACTTGGGTGAAGAGATTGGGAGATAATCTATTTGTTGTAAAGGTTCGTTGATACCTTGAAGTCAATTGTAAGCATTTGAAGCCTTGAAAAGGCTTAGACAGTGAAATCCTCAAGCTTGGATCACTTGGAGGCGTGGACGTAGGTGGGGAATGCCAAACCACGTAAAAATTCATGTGTTTGTTTCTCTTCTCTCTTAATCATTTATAATTGTGCTCTTATTGAATTTATTGCTTTCGAATTTATTAAGGCGTTAGATTGGATTGTTGTGTGGTTTTGCTAGAATAATTTTTAAAATACCAATTCACCCCCTCTTGGGTTGCACACTTATATTTCAAGGTTTTTTTGAGATAATTTTGTGTGATAATAACGGCGGTCCACATGTATGGCTGAGAGATGAGGTAAACGTCTTTAGTCATTATAATATCTTGATCATTGAACTTGTTGAATCTATTATTATTTAACATTTTGCTATTGGTTCATAGTTTGTCCATGCTTACTTATGCTTACTTAGTAAGCGACAGCAAACATATCTGAATGCTTTACCTCAGCGTTGCACACATATAGATTACTGCACATTCTCCTTGTCATTTGCCCTCGTTGCTCAAAGTCATCAGTTACATGTCTTCACGATACAACAAGCTTCCCAATGTATGTTTGTGAACCTAACCATCTCAAACTCAAACTTGTCTCTAATGGCAACAATGCTAAGCTTCGTGTATAACCATTTCTTAATGCTGAATAACTGTCCAACATAAATACCACTTGAATTACAACTTTCAACTATAAATGCATCTGAAGTTACCGAATCTAATGGCATAACTAGAACCTCCAAGTGTAGCGGGTTAACTACAATTGATATTGGGGGCCAACTTCGGCCACGTAACTTAGGGATAATAGGCTGACTTTGAGGTAGATCATTATCTTCCTAAAATTGAGGTACTGATTCCATATCATCTAATGGACGATCGCAATCTACGTAATCACAATCACGGAATGGAGAGTAGCTTTCCATAGTTGAAAACATTTGTTCGTTAATATCGGGGAAGAAGTCATTACTATAATTTAGCTTGGATCCATAGCCAAAGGTGCACTCAAAGGCTGACGATTGGGTTGACGCCATCAAACAAGCTAAAGTTTGTTGAGCAACATAAAAGGAGCTTTGGTTGTAACTTTAGGTGATGTAGTTACAAAAATAGGAATCCTACCATAGTTTATTGTCCTACCATAGTTTATTGGATTAGAGTTCATACGTATAATAATGTTTGCCATTTCATCATCTAGCAGTTATTGCGGGCAATATCAAGCATTGCCAGGCGATGGCATATTTCACTTGAACTTAGCTGCAAGGGGGGCGGGTGATGCCAACCTTTGCCAGCCCCATTGAGTTTCCTCTACAATCATAGAAACATAAAATTTACCAGACTTTTTTTCTAATTTTTGAGTTCACACAAGCAAATATCTACCCACATTGTAATAAAAATTAATAAAGATATATGTTTCTATAAATATCTACAAAATCCATATATAAAACTTAAGTAATCTTACAATCTAAATTTTAAAACAATAAGCTTAATTCGTTCTTTAGCTTTTTTTTTTTCTTTTCCGTGTTGATTGATTTTGTCTTCAGTGCTACCTAACAATTGTTGTTTGATGCATATGAAATCAGAGTGGTCCTGTGTTTAGTTGTTGGAGGGAGTTTAAGAAGTTTAATGGAAGGAGTTTTGTGGAGTTTGTGTTTAGTCGTTGATGTGAAATAGTTTGTGTTTAGTTATTTGCATGAAATGAGAGAAAAGTTTTGGGAAGGGGTAATTTAGTCCATAAAAAGTATGTGTGGTTATTATTTTAAGATTTTTTTTTCTGTGGCTAGTTTTGATAATGAGTTTTTGAAACTGGCTATATTGAAAAATTTCCCAAAGATTTCACTTTAGACGTTTATTATTGATGTCATAAATAAAGTAATTAGGTCTTGGGTAAAAATACTTGTTAAAGGATTTCACTTCAGATGGTTGATTATCAATGTTGAAAGTAAAGCAATTAGGCTTTGAATCAAAATGTTTGGCAAAAACTTTCACTATGGATGGTTGATTATCGATGTCGCATTCCTTTAGCTTTTTCCTCGCATTGGTTGTGCTAATAAACTGAAAAAAAAAAAAAAGGTAAGAAACAAAAGTTAAAACAGCAATTAGACAAGCAAGAAATGTAAAAACTAATCATTAAAAAAAAAAAAAGAAAGTTAAGAGCTGCAGAAACTCTAAATGAATTATGATGTTAAAATTAGAAAGAATACAGACTCACACCATTACACGTGCCAAGAGAGGAAAGGGTGGAGGGAACACAGAGTGGCTTCACGATCCCAATAATTCTTCGTGATCAATTCTTAACTTGTATGAAAGCTGTACATCTCTTGTTCTCTCTCTCTCTCTCTCTCTCTCACTCTATATATATATATACACTCTCGAAAATTGCAAGTTTATTTAACATAATTAATACGTTGACATCTGTGTCTTCTATAGTTAGCATATAATTGATCGGGTGCAAAATTAGTTGATCATATTATGAATTATTGTGGAAACACCACTTATTATTAATGGGTTCACCATTATGAAAGTGAATTCACTATTTTGATTTTTATAGACATATATTGTCACCCACTCCACTAATGTATCTACTATATATAGATGCAGTTTGTGAATAAAACGAAGAACTTGAAAATGAGCTTACCTTTCTTTGTCTATTGATCTCCTTTGATAAAAACTCTACAATATTGTATTCTTATAAATAAAGCTTTGTTACAAATTTTCTTATCCAATTCCAAAGGATTTGCTTCCAAATTTTACGACACGCTACTCTTTCAAATTTATAACACGTTATCAGCACGAATTCTACTCTGGTACAAGAAGTATTCTATCTATTTACTCTTTTATTTTTTTAATTTACATTTTTTTTATACTAATCTCTTTTTATTTGTTTGTGATGATGTCTCACTTGACTAAATTGGGGTTTAACGCTTTGGATATATCTGGCGAGAATTATTTATCCTGGATCCTAGATGCCGAAATTCATCTTGATGCTATAGGCCTTAGTGACACGATAAAAAATAACAATGACTCATCCACTCAAGATCGAGCTAAGACCATGATTTGCCTACAGCATCATCTCCACCAAGCACTTAAAATGAAATATCTCACTATAAAGAATCCATATGCCCAGTGGAGTAGTTTGTATAAAAGATATGGTCATTTAAGGTCAGTCATTCTTCCCAATGCTTGTAGTGAATAGAATGCCCTCAAGCTACAAGACTTTAAGTCAACACATGAATATAATTCTGCATTATACAAAATTGCTTCACAGTTAAAACTGTGTGGATAAAATATTACTGATGAGGATATATTGGAAAAAACATTTACAACATTTCATGCTTCCAACATGGTTTTACAATAACAATATAGAGCTCGTCAGTATACAAAATATTCTGACTTGATTGCATGCCTTCTTGTGGCAGAGAAAATTAATAAATTATTAATAAAAAACCATTAAACCCATCCTACTGGTACAAAACCAATTTTTGAAGCAAATATTGTCTCACATGATCGTGAAGATAATTATGAAAATGGGCGTGGCCGTGGGCATAATCATGGCCGTAGACATAGTCGTGGCCGTGGTCGTGGCTATTATCGAGGCCGAGGACATAATCATTATTATCGATCTCGTGGTGGATATAAGAACTACAAAAAAGGAAAAAATTAGGACCAACATAATACTCAAGAAAACACTTGTGATAGATGTGGAATGTCTGGTCTTTTTTTGGAGACAATGTTGTACTCCCAGACATCGTATGGATATGTTTTAAGCATCCCTAAAATCGAAAGGAAAGAATATTGAAACAAACTATGTTGATAACTCGGATCCAGTAGATATTACACATATTGATGTTTTAGACTTCTTGGAAGACAATGATGGAAAAATTGATCATTTGATTCGTGATGGAAATGTTCATCACATTTAAAATTCTACTTGTGCTTTATGTTTGTTCATGTAATTTTTATTTTTCATGTTATCTAATATGTATTTTCCTTTTTATTTTTGTTTTAAGGATATCGATTTCAATAAAATATTTGATGGAGAAATATGTTCGGCTGATAGTGCAACTACATATACAATTATTCGAAATAAGATGTATTTTTTAAATCTAAATCTAATTAAGGCAAATGTGAATATAATATTAGGTCTAGTAGATCTTATTAAAAGAACTGAAAGAGCAATGATCATATTAGCAAAGGTAGGAAATTGAATATTCATAATGCTCTGTATTCACCTAAATCAAAAAGAAATTTACTTGATTTTAAAGACATTCGTCGTAATAATTTTCATATAGAAACAAAAGATTAGAATAATGTAGAATATCTGTACATTACTTCTAATATGTCTGGAAATGAAGAGATATTAGAAAACCTTCCAGCTTTCTCATCTGGCTTATATTATACGACGATAAAATCAATGGAAAGTTACACAGTCATAAAAGATAAGTTATATGATCCAAAATCTTTTATACTTTGGCGTAACCGTCTTGGTCACCCTGGATCAACAATGATGCGTAGAATTATTGAAAATTCTCATGGACATCCATTGAAAGATTTGAAAATTTTATTGTCAAATGAGAGTAGTTGCACTGCCTGTTCACAAGGAAAATTGGTAGTTAGACCATCACCAAGTAAAATTAATTCTGAATCTCCATTATTTTTACAAGGGATTCAAGGAGATATTTGTGAGCCTATCCACCCATCAAGTGGACCATTTCATTATTTTATGGTTTTGATAAATGCATCTGCAAGATGGTCACTGACACAACTCAAAAGTGTATTACTCTCAAGTATAAGAGTGTCTAGTTATAATATAACCCGGTGAGTCCGGGGTCGAATCACAGGGAATTTAAAATCCAGTAGTCAATTTAAAACTAAGAAAATTAATTGTGGGGAAAAGAAATTATTTTAAACGAATTTAAAAACATGCTAAGGCTACAGGCTACAGGATCCACTCTCAGTATTCAAACTATAATTTTCTTACTCTCTCATTTTTTATATTTTGCCTCACTTTTACCAGTTATTTATTATATCATTTAATTCTATGTGTGTGTATAAATATGGAATAAAGTACCTAATGTGCCACAACTATATTAATGTGTCGACATTGTGTCAAAATACCATACAAATCCAAGAAAACTTTTAAATTAACATGACATAAAAATAACCAGAAAAGAATAAAATAAACTTAAAACTCACTTGAGAAAAATAATCAATTTCATAAATTGAAACTTTGACCTTTACCATTCACCTCACCTAGTAAAATTAACTACTCATGTTGAAAGAAAACACAACACTCTATTTATTTGATAAACTTTTGAAATATGTTACAAAGAAAATTGATTCCAAAACAAAGGAAGAAAAATAAGAAAAGACACAATTCCTCAGTACTCTATCCCTCTCTTTGCTTTCGCACTCTCTGAATCGTCCTTTGCTCCCTCAATTTCCTTGCCTTTTATAGGCAAGGAATGCGTTATTTTTATTTATTTATTTATTATTATTATTATTATTATTATATATATATACATTGGAAAGTGTAATGGTTAGGAGGCATGATGGCCTCCTGACCATCACGGGCAACCTAACATGGTTACCTTTGATTCTTTTGTTCTTTTATTTTATTTTATTTTATTTTATTTTATTTTATTTTATTTTATTTTATTTTATTTTATTTTATTTTATTTTATTTTATTATATTATATTATTATATTATTATTATTATTACATCTCCTCAATTGTGCTCCAGTGGTTCTTCTTTGTTCCCGCTATCAATTCCAATTCCATCTTTACTCCTGAAAAAAAATATTTACAAGATGAAAATTAACATATTGTGAATTAATTTAAAATAAAGTATATTTGGGGAGTATTAAAATAATTTAGAAATAATGAGCGCATTAATTGATACAATAAGTGAAAAACTAATAATTTTATCCTTATCAAATGTCACTTTTCAGTATCAATCAGTCACATATTTATTTATTATCTACACGTAATGTTATATTTAAAAGATTGCTTAGACAGATAATAAGGTTACGTGCACAATTTTCAAATTATTCAATTAAAACCATACGTCTAGATAATGTTGGTGAGTTTACTTCTAAAATATTTAATGATTACTACATGACAATTGGGATTGACGTAGAACACCCAGTACCACATGTACATACTCAGAATGGATTAGCAGAATCTCTTATCAAACTTCTTTAGGTAATTGCCAGAACTTTATTATTACGAAGTCAATTACCTGTTTCGACATGGAGACGTGCTATTTTGCATCTTTGCTGACATTGTTCGCAAGAGGCCTCTTTCTATTCCCCATTACAATTGTTATTGGGACATCAACCAGATTTATCCCATTTATACATTTTTGGTTGTGCAGTACAAATGCCAATTGCGCCCCCACAACGTACTAAAATGGGGCCCCAACGACGTTTAGGAATTTATGTGGGATTTAACTCACCATCTGTTATCAGATATCTTAAACCATTAATGGGTGATGTATTTACTGCACGATTTGCGGATTGTCATTTTGACAAAACAAATTTTCCTCCATTAGGAGAAAGAAAAAAGGTTCATGAGGTTAGGCATGATCCTCAGTGGAAAGTAACCCATCTATCTCATTAGATCTACGCACATTTCAGAGTGAATATGAAGTGCGAAGGATAATTCATTTGCAGTAAATTGCAAAACAATTGCTAGATGCATTTACAGATGCGGTAAAAGTAACCAAATCATATATACCAGCTGCAAATGTACCTGGCCGGGTTATTGTACCTAAAGAACAATTAACGAAAAGTGCAGTTGAGGAATTATCTGTGTCACGCCAGAAGTGTGGTAGACCAATTGGTTCAAAAGATAGTGTTTCGAGAAAAAGAAAACGCAAACACATCATTGATTAAACATGGTTTTGTTGCAAATGATAATAAAAATCTAAAGGAACAAATTACTTCAGAAAAGCAACTAATCTCTGAAAAGACCAGAAACCCTGACAATACACAAACTCTTCATGAGAAACAAAACCTTGAAAAGGCACATGAATTCAGAAATAGTGAGATTTCTGTTAATTATACTCATGGTAATATTATCATCAATGATGTGTTTGCGTTTACTATAGCTATTGACATTATAAATGATCATGATCCACAAACCATTGATGAATGTAGATTGAGGCATGATTGGCTTAAATGAAAAGAAGCAACTCAAGCAGAGTTGACTGTACAACCCAAGAGGGAGGGGGGGTGAATTGGTATTTTAAAATTTATCCTAATCAAACCACACAACAATCCAATCTAATGCCCTAATAAATTCGAAAACAATAAATTCAATGAAAGTACAATAATAAATAAGGGAAGAGAAAAATAAACTCAATGATTTTTATGTGGTTCGGCAATCCCCGCCTACGTCCACGCCTCCAAGCTCACCGGGCTTGAGGATTTCACTAAGCAAGCCTCCAAGACTTTAAATGTTTACAATTGACTTCCAAGGTGTCAATGAACCTTTACAACAAGAGATTATCCCCAATCTCTTAACCCAAGTGTATCCCAACACTTACAATCTCTCAACTTGATTTTACAAAAAGGATTACAAATGAATTTCTCTCACGCAATTTATTTGATCACAAATGAAAGCTCAATGTGTGAATAAATTAGATGAATACAAGAATTTAAAGCTCAATGAAAGTTTGTATGCTCAATGATAATCGTTGAAAATCTTCTTGTTTGAATTTGATTGAGCTTATTTATAGTTGGAGCTGAAAACTAGCCGTTACAGACTGTCTGCTCGAAGTCGGTTCGCTGTTAGGTAGATGTCGGATCGCTGTTATCTTGGTCAATATGACCGTTGGATTGAATTTTCAAATTGTCGGATCGCCGTTTTGAAGATGTTGGACCGCCGTTAGTGTCCAGAGGCTAATCTGTAATTCTGCTCGATGTCGGCTAGCCATTATTAAGATGTCAGTTAGCCATTAGTTACAGTGACTGCTACAGTAAACTTTTTACCAAAAATTATAGTTTTATCCTAAAACTTTTTATAACTGTAATATGGCCCAAGACGTTATAAAGATTTACAAATAGGTCCAATTTCAAAATTTGTAAATAATACTGGTTAATCCCAAACTTTTTAAAATTATGAAATGACCCAAAATACTATGACACTTTTCAAATAAGCCCTTCTCCAAAATTTTAAATAATATTTGTTGATTTTAAAGTTTTCAAAACTCTTTCAATTAAGTCATAAACTTGAAAAACAATCAATTTCATAAAATCATTTTTCCATTAAATATAAAACCTTTATAATGTGAAAATAATGATTTATTTAAAACGTATAAAAATAATTTAAGCTTTTAAAAACTTAATCATTCTTAATCTTATTTGTTATCATCAAAATCAACATTATGGATACATATATGCTAACAATCTCCCCCTTTTTAATAATGACAAACCTTGCATGTATTTAAAGAATGATTCCACAAATTACTCCCTCTAAATGTAAGCTTCTCTTATAATTTAGCTAAATTAACAAATTTAAATACATGTATTCTTCTCCCCCTTCATCATCAAAAAGAAAACTTAGTGGAAAACAAAAAAAATAGCAAATTTTTGTATAAATTTAAAAGCATGTATTTTTCTCCCCCTTCATCATAAAAAAGAAAACTTGAAGGAAATGAATAAGAGGAGTAAATTTGTTACCCATGTTATCCAAGTAGAAATTTTGACACATTCTCTCCATAACAACAAGTATCACCTCAAATACAAGTTTTAGTAATATCACTCCCAAATTATCATCATCACATAATCCATCAACCATAAAATGATCATGAATCATGATTCCATCAATTATCAAATCAACAACTTAAAACATAAAATCATGATATAAAAATCATGTAATCAAATCATCACCATATCTCAAAATCATCACCATAAGCACATATCAATCATAAAAAGAATACTCAAAATGCATATTATTCTCCTCCTTTTTACATCATCCAAAATGCATATTACTTTGTCTCCCCCTTTGGACAACAAAAAAGTTTAAAATGCATATTATCCAAAACCATATTTTATGCTCCCCCTAAATAAATGGCCAATTTAAAATTTTAACCAAAATAATTTTATCCAAAAACATATCATATTTATCTCACCTTTCATCATAAAAAAAGAAAAAATAGAGAGATGTAATCAAAATAAGATGAAGATATTACCCATTTTGTGCGAGCAACAATTTCGGCAAAGTCTCCCTTTAAAAATGAAAAAATCCTCAAATACACAACATGGTTAGAAACACTTCAATATAAGCTTAAACAATTATAAAAACTAACAACTCCATCAATTCATCAAGCTACACTCATATATCAATCATCAAAATCGAACAAAGGCATCATGATAAATCACTCAATATTATACACAATGATAATTCCATCATGTAAACATACAAGCATACTTTCACAAATTTAAGCTATCATCCATTTATCATGATCCATTCAACAAAATCAATATGCCAAGAATTGTTACAAAAACAATTAAATAATCTTGCCTAATCTTTTAAGTGATTATACACACAAGCTTTCATCAAGGAACTCTCCACCATTCCTTGATTGTGGTACCTACAAAGAAAACATTCATGTTGTGCACTTTGGTACCCAAATACTCTTGGGCCCTTGAGTGTTAGCAATGGTTCCTTTTGGAACCCAAATACATTTTGCTCCATAATATACATTTCTTTTAACCGGACATCTATTCTTCATATGACCATCTTGATTGCAATAATGACAAACAATCTTATGATCACTTGTGGAGGTAGCCTTAACAAAATAATTCTTATAATATTTTTGTTTCAAGTTAGGCTTATACCCAAGTCCTCATTTATCAAACACATATTTTCGAGTGCTTAGTAATTTTTCTAAGTTCTTTTGACCACTTGTGAATTTTAACACAATTTCATTGGGCTCATTAATCTTTTTCTTAAGCATTTCATTTTCTTTTATCAATTCATCAACATATGATTTTTCATGCTCATGTAAAATACTTTGTTTGCCTTTAAAAGATGCAATTTTATCATGCAACATTTTATTATCTAACTCTAGTCCTTTATTCATTTCATTTAATGAATCATTGCATTTTTCTAAAGCATTATTTTCATTTTCCAAGTCATCTACATGTGATTCTAATTGCTTGTATGAAGTGCTAGATTTCTCATTTGATAAGGCAATTTTATCATGCAATGTTTTATTCTCTAATTCTAGGCATGTAATTTTTGCACTTAGAGATTCATTTTTATTTTTAAGCTCTACTATTTTCTTTTTAAGACATACATTCTTTTTACCAATTTTCATCAACTCATCATGCAATTCTTTAAAAGCATCATACAATTCATCATAAGTAGGAAGATCATTTACCTCATCAAGTTCATCATCCGATTCATCTCCAATTGCCATGAGAGCTAGATTTGACACTTCTTGCAAATTTTCTTCATCACTCGATTCATCATCGCTATCGTCCCAAGTAGTTACCATTGCCTTCTTCTTGAGCATGTTGAGAAGAGGACACTCCGATCGTATGTGGCCATGCCTCTTGCATTTAAAACAAATAATTGCCTCATTCTTCCCTTTCTCCGCCTTAAGGTTTTCTCTTATGAAATCTTTGAAGTTTCTTCTCTTGATTTGCTTCTTGAAGATCTTTCTAAACTTTTTAGCAATCATTTCAATGCCTTCATCTTCAAAGTCACTTCCATCATCATCACTTTGAACTATGGAAGATTTAAAAGCAAAGCTCTTCTTCTTTTTATCTTCATCAATTCTTTCATTAGCTATATCCTCTTTATATGAAATAAGTGAACCAATAAGATCATCAAGAGATAAAGTATTAAGATTTTTCGTTTCTTCTATGAACGTTCTCTTTGGTCTCCATTCTTTAGGTAATGATCTAATAATTTTCTTCACTTTTTCACAATTACTAAATGTCTTTCCTAGTGCTTTAACATAATTCACAATATTGGTAAATCTAATGTACATGTCATGAACACTTTCATATGATTCTATTTGAAACATTTCATATTGCCTAGTAAATCTACTAATTTTACACTCTTTGACTTGATTTGTTCCCTCATATACAACTTCAAGTTTCTTCCAAATATCATAAGTATTTTCACAACTAGAAACTCTATGAAATTCTTTCTTATCTAAAGCACAAAATAAAGCATTCATTGCTTTGGAGTTTAAAGACATCTTTTTCTTTTCTAATACACTCCATTGACTTGAGGGTTTTGGAATATCATCTCCTACTTCATTTTTAGTCATAGGCATGAATAGACCATCACAAACAACTTCCCAAATTTCATAATCTAAAGCTTACAAATAAATTCTCATCCTAGTTTTTCAATATGGGTAGTCATTACCGTTAAAGAATGGTGGTCTAATTATGGATTGTCCTTCCCTAAAGGTTGAGTCATTATGGGTTGCCATGGATCATTAACTCTAGACGGTTAAGTCTACACAAGAGCACCTTGCTCTGATACTAAATGAAATACAAGTGTACAACCCAAGAGGGGGGTGAATTGGTATTTTAAAACTTATCCTAATCAAACCACACAACAATCCAATCTAATGCCCTAATAAATTCAAAAACAATAAATTCAATGAAAGCACAATAATAAATAAGTAAGGGAAGAGAAAAAAAAAAACTCAATGATTTTTACGTGGTTCGGCAATCCCCGCCTACGTCCATGCCTCCAAGCTCACCGGGCTTGAGGATTTCACTAAGCAAGCCTCCAAGGCTTCAAATGCTTACAATTGACTTCCAAGGTGTTAATGGACCTTTATAATAAGAGATTATCTCCAATCTCTTAACCCAAGTTTATCCCAATACTTACAATCTCTCAACTTAATTTTAGAAAAAGGATTACAAATGAATTTCTCTTACACAATTTGTTTGATCACAAATGAAAGCTTAATGTATGAATAAATGAGATGAATACAAGAATTTAAAGCTTAATGAAAGTTTGTATACTTAATGATAATCGTTGAAAATCCTCTTGTTTGAATTTGATTAAGCTTATTTATAGTTGGAGCTGGCCATTTATTGGGCCTCCTTTCGATAGAGTTCTTTTTGAATTGGGTAGATGTCGAATTGCCGTTTTGAAGATGTCAGATCGCCGTTAGTGTCCAGAGGCTAATCTTTCAATTCTGTTCAATGTCAGCGAGCCGTTATCAGGATGTCGGATCGCCATTAGTGTCCAGAGGCTAATCTTCAATTCTGCTCGATGTCAGCTAGCCGTTATCAAGATGTCGGTTAGCCGTTAGCTACAGTGACTGCTAAAGTAAACTTTTACAAAAAATTATAGTTTTACCCTAAAACTTTCTATAACTGTACTATGGCCCAAGACGTTATAAAACTTTACAAATAGCTCCAATTTCAGAATTTCTAAATAATACTGGTTAATCCTAAACTTTTTAAAATTATGAAATGACCCAAAATACTATGACACATTTCAAATAAGGTCTTCTCTAGAATTTTAAACAATATTTATTGATTTTAAAATTTTCAAAACTCTTTTAATTAAACCATAAACTTGAAAAACAATCAATTTCATAAAATCAATTTTTCATTAAATATAAAACCTTTATAATGTGAAAATAATAATTTATTTAAAATGTATAAAATTAATTTAAGCTTTCAAAAACTTAATCATTCTTAATCTTGTTTGTTATCATCAAAATCAACATTATGGATACATATATGCTAACAGATACAAATGGGTATTTGTACGAAAACGTAATGAAAATGATGAAGTTGTAAAATATAAAGCACGACTTGTTGCACAAAGCTTCTCACAGAGACCTGGTATTGATTATAATAAAACATACTCTCTAGTAATATGTGCAATTACATTTCGGCTTTTTATTTAGTTTGACTGTATCAGAAAATCTTGATATGCTTCTCAATGTGGTGACAACTTATCTATATGGGTCACTTGACATGGATATATATATATATATATATATATATGAAAAACCTTAAAGGATTTAAAATGCCAGAATCTTGTCAATCATAACATCGTGACTTGTATTCAATAAAGTTACAAAAGTCTTTATATGGATTAAAACAATCTGGACGCATGTGGTATAATCGTCTCAGTGAATACTTGATAAAAATAGGATACGTTAATGAACCTATATGTCCATGTGTTTTTATCAAGCAATCGAAATTTGGAATTGCTATTGTCGCAGTTAATGTTGATGATTTGAATTTAATAGAAACTCCTGAAGAGCTCTAAAAGACTGCTGAATGTTTGAAATGAATTTGAAATGAAAGATTTGGGGAAAATTAAGTATTGTCTCGGGCGACAGACCGAGCACAAACCTAATGGTATATTTCTCCATCAGTCAACTTATACTGAGAAAATTTTGAAACGTTTCAACATAGATAAAACTTACCCATTGAGTACCCCAATGTTAATTCGATCTCTTGATCCTCAAAAAGGTCCATTTCGTCCTAAAGAAGATGATGAACAGATATTTGGTCCTGAAGTACCATATCTAAATATAATTGGTGCTCTGATGTATTTAGCACAATGTACTAGACCAGATATAGAATTTTCTGTTAATCTGTTAGCTCGATTTAGCTCTGAACCAACTAGAAAACATTATAATGGTGTCAAACATATTTTTCGTTATCTACGAGGAACAATTGATTTAGGTTTATTTTATTCTAGTAAACTAACGAAAAATCCAGGTCTTGTTGGTTATGCTAATGCAGGTTATTTATCTTATCTCCGCAAAACTCGTTCACAAATAGGATATGTTTTACTTTCAATGGTACAACAATTTCTTAGAAGTCTACAAAACAGACTCTCATTGCAACATCCTCCAACCATTATGAAATTCTTATACTATATGAAACCAGTCGAGAATGCATATGGTTGCGATCTGTAATCTATCATATTCAAAATACGTGTAGAATGTCTTCAAGTTCAAATATCCTAACAGTGATATATGAAGATAATGCTGCATGTATAGCTCAACTCAGAGGAGGATACATTAAAGTGGACAAAACAAAACATTTTTCACTGAAATTTTTCTACACTCATGAGCTCCAACAGAACAAAAAGATTGATATCAAACAAATACGCTCTACGAATAATTTAGCTAACCTAGTTACAAAAGCTCTACCTACATCTACATTTGAGAAAATAATATATCGCATTGGCATGTGTCGCTTCAATAAACTATCAGATTAATACATGTTGTCATTAGGAGGAGCACTCATAAGAAGGAGTGTAATTTGGACATATATATATACATTGTACTCTTTTTTCATTTTGACTAAGTTTTTCCACTGGGTTTTTACTGGCAAAGGTTTTTAACGAGGCAGTATAAAAATACATCCAATGTTATTATATGATCCATTAAGTGGTGGATATCCAAGTAGGAGTATTATAAATTATTGTGGAAACACCACTTATGATTAATGGGTTCACTATTGTGAAAGTGGATTCACCATTATGAAAGTGGATTCACCATTTTAAATTTCATAGACATATATTGTCACCCACTCTACTAATGTATCTACTATATATAGATGTAGTTTGTGAATAAAATGAAGAACTTGAAAATGAGCTTACCTTCCTTTGTCTATTAATCTCTTTTGAAAAAAAAGTCTACAATATTATATTCTTATAAATAAAGTTTTGTTACAAATTTTCTTATCCAATTCCAAAGGATTTGCTTCCAAATTTTACGACATGATACTCTTTCAAATTTATAACAAATCAAAGATTTTTATAAATTATATTAGTCACCGGCCTACATTATCAAAAAGGGGAAAAGCGACGTACGCTTTCAAGATTTGCTAAAAAAGCAACGCGCTTTCAAGATTTGCTTGAAAGATTATACAAATTTTTGTAATATTAAAAAACTCTTATTGTACTATTATATTTTTTAATTATAATTTTTTTTATAATTAATATAAATATGATCCTAAAATAATAAACAAAATAATATATAAATATAGATAAATTATTAAAATAATTATAATTACTAACATAAAATATATATGCCATGAAAATGTTTTTATTTTATTAATATTAAAATATGTATGATAGATAAATAATTTTAAATAAATTTTTTTAATATTGAAAAATATAATATTTATAATATTCTATATATTAGATTATTTTATTATTGTATTTTGTACTTATTATAGAAGTTTATCTAAAGTTAATTTTTAGGTTGTTATAATCGAATGATATAATCATAAAAAAAAGGGTTTGTGTGATCATTTATTGTGTGACCATTTAAATAAATTTTGGGAGTATAGCTAGTTGTTTCCCTAATTAAAAAAAAATTAAAACAAGGATGGTGATATTTTCACCTCTCAAATTGTGTAAACCCACCCCACTTTAAAAAATTAAAAATGAAAAATTCACACTACTTTCAATAGTTTCTAATTAAAAATAAATTTGAATAATTAACTAATTAAATTCTCATTATTATGATTATCACAAAGGGAAAAGGTAACATACGCTTTCAAGGTTTGCTTGAATGATTGAACAAATTTCCGTAATATTAAAGAATCTTATTTTACTATTATACTCTTTGATTATAAATTTTTTAAAATTAATACAAATACAATTCTAAAATAATAAACAAAATAATATTTATAAAAAACAGATAAATTATTAAAATAATTATAATTAATAACATAAAATATATATGCCATGCCAAAATTTTTATTTTATTAATATTAAAATCTATAAGATAGTAAATAAATTTTTTTATTATTGAAAAAATATAATATTTATAATATTCTATATATTAGATTATTTTATTATTGTATTTTGTACTTATTATAGAAGTTTATCTAAAGTTAATTTTTAGGTTGTTATAATCGAATGATATATCATAAAAAAAAAAAAGAGTTTGTGTCATAATTTATTATGTGACCATTTAAATAAATTTTGGGAGTATAGCTACCTGTTTCCCTAATTTAAAAAAAATTAAAACAAGGATGGTGATATTTTCACCTCTCAAATTGTGTAAACCCACCCCACTTTAAAAAATTAAAAATGAAAAATTCACACTACTTTCAATAGTTTTTAATTAAAAATAAATTTGAATAATTAACTAATTAAATTCTCATTATTATGATTATTGGGCTACTATTAAGCTAACAAAAAAACTAACCTAAAGTAATTGTGACATGATATCTTCTGAAATTTATTAGGTATGAAACTTATGCTATTTACTTCATGAAATTTATTGGCAGCGAGAAAGATCTAATTAATTAATTATTTAAATTTTTTATTTTAAATTTTAAAAAATAATATGAAAATTTCATAAATAATTTTTTAAAATAGAATTTCATAAATAATTTTTTAAAATAGGGTGGATTTACACAAATTATGGGGTGAAAATATCCTACCCCAAAACAGCAATTACACAAAGCAAGAAATACAAAAACTAATTGTGTTAGAAAAAAAAAATTCCGCAGAAGCTATAATTAAATGAATTATGATATTCTTCAAATTGGAAAGAGTATAGACCAAGAAGTCAAGAGAGCCGTGCAGAGAGAAAAGGATGGCTTCACGTTCTCAATAATTCTTAATTTAGAGATCAACTCTTGATTTTTCTGAAAGCCATGCGCATCTTTTACACATCTGCACTATAATATTGACACGTGAGATCTGTTTTGTCCGTATTTGGCATATAATTGATCTGCTGCACTGTTGATTGTCTTTTATATATAAATTAGATTAGCCACAGGCCCACGTTATCATAAATTATGTTATGTGAACTTGTTTAATTTGAAATCAACTTTATTTTTTTGTTTTTTTCAGCTTTTCTTTAAAACAGCAATCCCAACTTGAGTTCTATTTGATGTCTTATTCATCTATCAGATTGTAAAAAATAATTCTGTAAATTATAAAATTTATAATCTAATAAATAGGTGAAATATATAATATTAAGAATCAAATTGAAGAAACAAATTTATCTCATTGACCTCCAATTACCCTTTAAAAAACAAAATTTTCCTTTCAACATATTATTGTCCAAAAATACTTTTCCTTTAAATACAAAAGAAAGAACATTTTAAATTGGGGTAATTTTTATAAATTAAACAAAATTAAAGAACATTTTAAATTGGGGTAATTTTTATAAATTAAACAAAATTTCGGTCCATTTCCATAAATTTCCGTAGCTATCAGGTGCTAAAAGAGTGGCGTGAGTGAGATTAAAAATATCGGCACATAGGCATGGAGAATGATAATATCACCATCACTCTCAGGCCTTTCAGTGTTTCAGATGCTGAGAATTTCTTGTTGTTGGCTAGTTCTGATGATAGCGTGATTCGGTCTTTCAA
The DNA here is from genome assembly GCA_030449925.1 of Citropsis articulata. Taxonomy (NCBI): domain Eukaryota; kingdom Viridiplantae; phylum Streptophyta; class Magnoliopsida; order Sapindales; family Rutaceae; genus Citropsis; species Citropsis articulata. Next base: position 3,524,900 of record JASUUH010000137.1, on the reverse strand, counting down.
TTTAGAATCAAAGGATGTAGATGTCATCATCAGCTTCTTCAAAAACAAAATTATGGGGCACCCGGGTTTCAGAGCGGTATGCCTTAATAACAAGCCAATTGGCGCAGTTTCGGTGTCAACTTACGCAGGCGATTCTAGTAGGTGCAGAGCTGCACTGGGTGGCGCTGTGCACCGAAGCTACTGGGGCAAAGGGATTGCAACAAGGGCAGTGAAAACGGTGGCTAATACTACATTTGATGAGTGGCCACATTTGGAGAGACTTGAGGCCTTCTCAGAAGTTGATAACTTGGCCTCTCAGAAAGTGCTGCTGAAAGCTGGATTCAAGAAAGAAGGTGTTCTCCGAAAGTATTCTATTATCCAGGGAAAAGCTACCGATGTTGTCATCTTTAGTCTTCTCTCTACAGACACTGAGAGGCAGGTCCAGATCCAGGCAAAATTATAAATTTATCATATATTATTTTCAGTGTGTGTGTGTGTATGCCCAATCCATTTACGTGTGTTTCCGTTTTCCGTTTTGGTTATTTAATCATATGAATGTGTGCATATTTATATAATCTTTTCAATAAAATCAGGGATCAGTGGATCACAGCATTTGAATTTTTAACTAAGGTAACAACTTATTAATTTGTAACTACTACATCATATTAAATATTAATAACTAATCACTTGAGGTTGTCAATTACAGATAATCTGTCATACTTGCAAGTTCTCTTTTACTCAACTCTAATCAAAGATCATCACATGTCAGTAATGTTTCAAAGATCTGATTTGAAAAAAAAAAAAATCAATGACATAATGGGGCATAATTAATTATTCGCCTTATATGCATGAAGCAAGTATCCCTGATCTTACTCCTGTTACCATTTTGATTTTTAGGCTTTATTTTGTAAAGAATTTGACAAAAGTATTGTAACAAAAATATGAACTTTAGAGATTTGGTTTCAATGCTGTGGTGACATTTTTGTTAAACCTTTAAAAAAATTAATAATTAGTAGTTATCAGATAACAATATAAAAATAATTAGAAAAAAAGGATTATATATTACTATATATGTATGTATTCTAGTAGGTTATAAAGAATTGAATACAATTCAACTCAGCACTTGATCTAAATCTTTTAAGAAGATTGAAATTGTTAATACTAGTTATTCCTTTAAGATATAACAGTTAATATTGTTATGGTTGGAGAATGTTCGTGGTCATGTTCATGTTAAATTTGTTCTCACAAAATTAACATATGTATATCGTCTCAAAAATCTTTATTAAGTATTTAAAATTTGATTTTACATAATCTTTCAAAAATTATTAACAAAGGTTAGATTCTAATCTTTGAGGTCCGCGGTCCGCTCTTGGAACAACAATGTTTTAATTCAGAATAAATGAGCTTCAACATAGATTCATCTTCTATGTTACGGGTTTAAATAAGAAAATGATGGGCTTTTTGTTAAACAGTAGGCAAAATAACCCCTCAAATTGATGGGCTTGATTGGGTCTATGGGTTTGGATGGACTTGATTGGGTCTATGGGTTTGGATCTCTAATGTATATCATTTTAACTCAATCAAGAGTAATTATTATTATTATTATTATTATGGATTTCTCTACTTTACAATTAATATAAGGTACATGCACTCACAAATTGAATGTAGGTCTCACTTGATCCAAACCAATTTGTGAGTACATGTACCTTACATTGATTGTAAGGTAGCAGCTCCCTATTATTATTATTATTATTATTAAATGGAGGTAAAAAAGAATTTTGAAATTTTACCAAGGGTATAAATGTCAATTTACTTATTGTCCTCCCCACAACCCCAATAAAAAATCCCCAATTCCCAATTCTTATTGCCAGCACCTTCTTTGCGCCTATCTCACATTCTCAATTTAACGGGACTCACTCAAATTTCATTCTCATTTCTCATCATTTTTTTAAAGTAAATGAGTTAATAAATCTCATTTTCTCATTCCGATTCTCAATTAGTAAATCAACTTGGAGATGAATTAAATAATATTATTTATTTTTGTTTTGTCTTAGGAGATAAATGCCACATAATCCTAAAGTACTATGGTAGAAGGCGTAACTATTTTAAGGACACTATTTCACACAGGCCTTGGGTTTGCAGTTACATTCTATTATTAAATTTATCTTGTTAACTCTATGTCGTTGTTATTGTTTTAGCTGTAATTTTGTATAGTTCCATTTGTAGTTTGTGTTTCAGAATTTGTATCACTTATATCGCGTATTTTCTTACAATCTTAAAATAGTTAGTTAGGATTGAAATGACAAATTCAGATTGGGCTTTGAATCAAGCCCATGTCGTCCAGCTGGTGGATAAAATGTTTGGGTGCAGGCTGATGACGAAATCAATTCTTCGAGCCCAACGGCAAGTTTCACGGCCTGGCTCTACATTAAAATTCAATAATTCAGAGCGAAGTTCAAAAAATATTCTGGCCATACCTCTGTTATCGGCAATCTGGTATGTTAAGGTTTGATGGACTGCTCTCATCATCAGCCTCTAGACAACCATTTTTTCCACTAACCAGACGAAGTGGGCTTGATTCAGCCCAATCTGAATTCATCATTTCATATCCTCAATAACTGATTTAAGATTATTAGAAAATACATAGTATAAAAGGTACAAATCCTGAAATGCAAATTAAATTCGGAGCCAAAAAAAAAAAAAAAATTACAAAAATTGCACATGAGACAATAATAACAACATGGAGATAACAAGTTAAGATGTGATAATAGAATGCAAATGCAAACTTGAGGCATGTGCGAAATACAATGTCTTTATATTATAATACCTCCGACCTTAGTGCTTTAGGATTGTGTGGCATCTCTTTCTCAATATGCGATGAGAACAAATAATGTTGTTGCACCCCCAAGTCATTGACGGCAAACTTCCTATATGTCTAAACTCTATCACACTGAGCTCACGTCAATGGAGGATAGAAAATTTATATTGCTATAGCGTGCTTTTGCGCGTCTTTTGAAGTGAAGAGAAATATAAAAATTATCTGCGTTCAAATATGTAAGGGAAACATTTAATTCGTAATTAAAAGCATAGGTAACCGTACGCCGTTAATAGCTTGATTTGATTCTCAGCTGAATTGTGGGGTAACTTGCTAATTTGAATTTAAATTCACTCTTAGTTAGCTAATTCAAGTTACAACGTTTTAGTTGAATAACTTATGTTACAAAATTTTTGTAATTTATGCATTTATACTTTCTCCTTGGAATGATGAGACTGTTATGATTATTTGGTGGGTTTTGCATTTGAAGATGCATATAAATTATTTCACGAAGAATACACCATGTTATTTATCAAACTTTTCAAATGGACAGTCCCATCACTCTTTCAAGTTTTAATAACTAACACACATCATTAATTTCTCTCAATTGGAGCTCTCTCATTAATAATTTTGAACACAATGAAAATTAACTTGTCAATAATATTCTGCCATCTATGCTATGATTTTATATATATATATATATATATATATATATATATATATATATAACCATTTAGAAATCGAAAATATTTTCTTTTTAATTTGAAACACAAAATTCAATATTATCAACATATTTTGGTCATTTTATTAGCGATACAAATGAACAACCTAAACCTTTTTATGAAAGCACAAAAATACCTTTACAGTTTACACCCTCCTAATTTTCTTAATTTCACATGAAGTACCATCGGATATATTCATTGGATATTCTGCACAAAGTAGAATTAGGAGAAAAGAAAATAAAAGCTCAGTTGCTGCTCTACCAGAAGGGAAAAGAAAAACTATTTACAGCAATGTCACACGTATTCTCCTTCAATCATCTTCATACCCACCAATCATTCCTTTCTCTTCCTCTTCATCACCACTACCCTTATTTTCTCCCTATCACGGCCTTCAATTCCGCCACGTGGGCCCCGAAATCAACGGCAGCGATTCACCTGCGCAGGAGTCCCGCAAGGAAGACAGTAAAATGTATGGCGAATCCTCGGAGAGTGAAGATGGTGGCCAAGCAGATACAGAGAGAACTCTCGGACATGTTGTTAACTGACAAAGTCTTGCAGTTTGCTGTTTTGCCTGAGGCTGCCTTGGGAGCCGACCGTTATCTCTCTTCTCTTACCACTATTAGCGATGTTGAAGTCTCTGCTGATTTGCAAGTACTGTAATTGATTTTTTTTTTTTTAAAAAACTGATTATGAGAAAATTTAGTTAATTTGGGATAATTTGAAATGGGTTTCTTTAAAAATTTGATTTTGTTGTTTTGGGATTAAGGTACTGTAGTTGCTATAGAGATGAAATCATTAGCTATCAACTGTAGCTAAGCGGATAATTGCTAAATATTGGCTGCTGAAGAAAAAGTGAGTGTTTATTGAGCACATTAGCAGTTTTGATTTCGAAGTTAAGCAGAAGAACAGCAGCTATTAACTTAACTTTTAGTTTAGTTGCATGTGGATTGTTTGAAATGGCATTATGCAATTTGTTTAGTCATTAGTGTGAAAGTTACTTGTGCTGTGGTGTTGTTTAACCACAGCTTTTAGGGTTTGATTATGAGAGTATGTTCATTGTTATGTGTTTGGATAGTCAGTGGAAAAGAAAGGAAAAGAAATTTCTTATAACTAATTGTTTTACTAATGTGTGCTACCTTTCGAAAGTTAGGTGGATGATTTCTTTTAATAGTGTATTATTTATCTCTGGCTACAATTGTCTATGATAAGTCAAAGGTTTTTATATGTTCCTTGCATTTCCATCATAATTTTGCTGCTGATGTTAGAAAAGCTGAATGGGGTTTTAAGAGTTTAGCCGTACATTCTTTTCGTATCATTTCCTTAATGCTATACCATTCAACCAAGGGATCTTATAAGGCCTTTCACTGTCCTTGTTATTTTCAGTTCGAATGCCATAGTGTTAATCAGTCGTATTATGTTAATTTGGATTCTTTTGTTTTTGTATTATAAAGTTAATGTGGGAGTAGCTGGCCGTTGATTAAATTGTAGTTATTCTTTTACAAAGTCACTGAAATGTTTGTCAATTTCTGTAGGTAGTTAAAGTATATGTATCTGTATTTGGTGATGATAGAGGGAAAGAAGCTGCTATTGCTGGCTTGAAGTCAAAAGCTAAGTACGTTCGTAGTCAGTTGGGCAGGCGTATGAAGCTGCGTCTGACTCCTGAGATACGCTTTATTGAAGATGAATCTTTTGAAAGAGGAAGCAGGGTGAGCACTTTTTATGTGTTGCTTTCCATTCCACATTTGTGTTCTAATTAGCATGCTTGTAATGTTGGATCATTGGTATGATTCAGATCTCTCCATGACATTTATGGTTGTTTTTATGTGATTGGTTTGAATTAAAATAATTCTTATCATTGAACAAAAGTTGACCAAAAGCCCATGTTTATACGTAAACGATAAAATGGCTGTTGTCATTTTTGGTAATAGATTCAATGTATCAGTACAGAGATTGGCACTTCTATTATCATGCTAATAGATAATGATTTTTATGTTTCCAAGCCTATATTTCCTATGAACACCGCTTAATGATTGTTATGGTTCCAAATCTATATTTTCTATGAACACCACTTCTTTCTTAAGAATGTTGTAAATATAGCATTGATCCTGATCTCTTTGGAATATCAGTTGAGGCAGTATGCTTGATGAGATAGTCATGTTTGCTGCATGCAAGATTTCCAGTCCCAAGACTCTTTTCAGATCTTGTCAGGCTCTTGTAAATAGACCAGCTTATTTAGCTCTTATAATACATTCAATGCTATTAGGATTTGGGGCTTTCTTCAGATAAACTTGTGAATACAGATTTTTTAACAAAATCCTAGTTTGGTTATGCCGGGATGCTCAGGTGATTTTGATTTTTGTCCTTGCATTTGGTTTTCGTAGTTTACGCATTAATTCTGGAATTTGTGGACAACTGATTGACTTCAAAAACTGCTTAACCAACCTTAGCAACGTAGGAACCTTTTTCTTTTTGTTGTGATAGAAGGAATTGACACAAATTGCTTTTGCATTATGGATGCATAGCTTTTGGAATTCTGAACAATGAACATATTTCGGTTTCTGTACGCTTGACGATCTTGCATCAGTTATTTTTTGAAAGACTAAACACTGAAAATTGGTTATTTGTGCCCTTAGCTGATTGAATTGTTGCTTTTAACTATTTCAGGTAATTGCAATATTGGATAGGATAAAGGCTGAAAAAGAGGCTCCAAAGAGCGAAAACAAAGAACAATTTGAATCACCTGATTTACCTGAAGATGAGAGAGATTGGGAGGGTGATGACCCTGATGAAGACATTATATATGTGAAGTAGCCACCTGCCTTGTTGCTCAGGTTGTCTGTTGTTCACTTATGGCACATCTGTCCTGTTCTCAGGTTAGTGGCATCCTTATCATTCTTGTTTTCATGTGATCAGTGAACTCGTGGCCACTCTTGAAATTCAGTGAATGACCAATTTCTTTATTAGTGCCTCCAATAATATTGTTGGTATATGGGTACTGATTTACCTGTCTGATTCCATTCTGCAGAAAACTTCAAACTTTATTTTTTGTGGATAGCTTGTTCACCCGTTCCCCCCCTTAATAAATCGCGTCCATTAAAGACTCAACAAAAACTCTGATCAATATACGAGTATCTTGTCGATATGTCAAAATGTTTCGTGCAATAATTGTTTGGTTTGTATGCTGAGTGTAGAGTTAGCTGTTATGGATCAGTTAATTGCTTGGGAGAGCATTCTATTGCCGTGACTGGTATACAATATGTGTCCTAGAAACTTTGGTGTTGCCTGAATGCATATAGAAAGCATTTTGGTTCTTGTTTGCAGTTCAGATGAAACTTGATAATGTGTGCAGGTTGGAAATATTGGTCGTTTTGCCCAATGTGGACAGAAGCAAAACGTGCGGGGCATGTTTGTTTAAACCAGTGACCTTTTTGTGTCATCCAAAATTTTGTCCAGATTGTGTTTTGTGCAATGAGTTTTAGTTTGTTGACACAGTATACAGTTCGGTTAGACGCATTGCTTCAGAACATTTGAAATTTGTAAGTGAAGTTTTAATGTAAATATTTGATGCCATAGATGTTTGATTTGCTTTCTAAGATGGGTATTAGTAATTCATATGGTAGATCACTGTCCGACACAGTGACGCAGCTGCTATTTTTAAACAACCTGAAAAGCCTGATTTTGGCAACAGGGTATGGAAGGCAGAGATTTACATGAACTACAGATTTGTTATGCTTCCATAAATACAGTACTACAGCCATCAGGGAATGAAGCATACTCTTGTGTTACAATGTGATAGTAATTGGAGGCTTCAATATAATGAAGAATTTATTAATCTGATCCAGGAAAGGATGTAAAATCATTCAGCAAAAAAATTAACTGAAATGGAAGTTCAAATCCACAGTAACAGCCATAGGCAATCAAGTGAAATTTCTCAGAGGATTAACCCAAAAAAATTTCACAGGTACAGAGAATACAGCAAGGCCTGCAAATACCACCCATAGGCCAAAAACGAAAAATTGCTAAGTTCATTAACAATTATTCCTATAACCGACTCTCAAATGCGCACTCAACTTGAAACAGATCCAATCATCTTCAATGATGACCCTTTGCTTCAGCTTTTTTGAGAGATTTTGCCTTGGACTGAGTAACAGAAAACATTGGGTAAGTACTCATCCATTGTATATAGCCAGGAAAAATAAATATACAGATCAGCAGAAACACAGCAAGAAGAATACAAAAACTAATATCGATAAAGCTCAATAACCATAAGAACTAGATATTTTAGTCCCTTCATGATTCTACCTCTTGCTTCACATTTTCCCTCACCATTGAACTTTCCCAATTACAAGATTAGTCTTAATCTTCAATCCCATTAGAACTATCACATCTACTAAATAATATTACATGAAGTAACATTAAGTAAGGATCTAAAAGTTAAGTGCACTTGCTTTGCAATGGCGTAAAAATGTCGTAAAACTCACCGGAACAAGAAAACTAGTGTTTATTAATTTCAGATTTTATACAAACTTACAAAAGATTTTGTAAACTGTACCCAAATATTTCTCTAAAAGAGATGCAGTATCCCGGATTTTTTAAAATGAAGAAATATTTCTGGATAGTATAAACTAATACTAGAATGACCATTCCATAATAATGTGAGTTAGGGCAGCACCAAGACGCAGTGAGCTCCATTTGGTCAAAACAAGAAATTATTAAAATAGAGCACTATAAATTCTAATCAAATTGTTAACATTAGCTAATACAGAGCTAGAAACCACAATCACTTTTGTTATCTTAATCAAATACTTAAAAAACCAATGCAGTTAAAATCAATCACAGATGGGTCATTAAAACCCTAACATTTTCAGTAACAAACAAACTAAAGCACAAATTAAGACCAAGGATTGAAGCAAAGGAAGATTGTACCTTGAGGTACTTGAGCTTAATGTTCCCATAAACAAGCCCGAACGAAAAAGCCGAAACCCGAGCGACCTATAATTATTATTCAAAAACCCAGATCACAAAATCAAGAATGTTTCAATAGCAATTGACCCAAAAAAATCTTTATAAGAAACAATTACATGCATGGATTAAAAGAAAAAAAAATGAAATTACCAAGGCGAGGGTGCTGGTACCGGAGTAGGGACCAGGAGGAGGCGCCATCTGATGCTTTGGTTAAGCGTTTCCTTCTTGTGGGTCTGAGCTGAAGAGGAAACTGAAAAAAGAGTCTGCAAACTGAAAAATCGACTAGCCCTAGCCTAGATATTGGACTCAAGTGGCGACTTTTCTTTAATTAGAAAATAACATTTTACTCCTGAATGTTTGATAGAATTATAGATATGTACTTCATTTTAGAAATAATTATCATACAGGTCCTATTCGTTTTGGATTAACAAATGTGCCGGACGTGTAGGCCCCGGGGTGGTGTTGATTGGCAGGCCCTCCGGTCGCCACTGCTTTTGAAATTCAGGCGTGGATTGGCTTTGTCGATTCAATTTGATTTGATTTAAATTAAACAGGTGTAGATTTGAAAAATTAATTTATTTAATAAATGGTAACTTCTGTTTGATTTGTTAAATAAAAAAATCGATTTCGACTATTTATTTAAGATTTATTGTACTTTATAAAATATTAACTTTATAGTTTTTCTATTTTATTTTTCTTTGTGTTCATAATTTTTATTTTTGTAAACAAATCCATATTCGATTCATTTATTATTAATTTTGCATAAATGAATTAAACGGATTATAAACGAATCCAAATTTGATTCGATTTGTTTACAATTTGTATAGTAAACAAATTAAATGGATAGTCATTAATAAAAGAATTGAATCTAAACCACGAGATTACAATTTATTTAATAAATGAATCAAATTTGAATCCATCGAATTTTAATATAATTCATTTATTCATTTTACCACCCCCTAATTCTAGTGGCCTTTGCTTTGGAACCTTTATATATATAGCAGATCACTTTTTCCCCATGAAATTTCCTTTAATTTTTCCATCCAAAAATTAAATATCAAGATAGTGGTTATAGTACCTAGCTATATTTCAATTTTGTATGAATTTCTAAGATGGCTATATATGCACATTTGTTAGGGGTCTTCAACGGTTCAAATTCAATAGATTTTGTCAAATTTAAGTCCGATCTATCATATGTTAGATTTTATATTTTGGATTAGATTTGATTTAATCACTAATTGAAATCTAATATAATCCACACCAACCAAAGGATAAATAATTCGAACTAATCCGATCAATCCAATTAAATTAAAATTAACTTATGATAAAAATGGTCAGTTGCTCTTAAAAGTTCTAATTACTAAGAATTTCTTTTTAAAAAAAATCAACTCCTTTAACATTTTTATGATTCATGACTTTTATTATGTGTGTATAAATTCTCTATAAAAAAAAAAAGAAGATGGCAACTTTGAAATTTGAATATTCAAAGCAAATACTAGTTGTAGCTTGCAGTTTATGCTCTATATTATTATTGCACATTTATAATTATATACAATTAAGTTTTATTTTATTTTAAGAAAATTAGGTTTTATTTTTTAGAAAGTTAATATAAAAGTGACTTAGTAACATATAGGTTTTTGAAAAAAAAAATTAAAATTAAAATTAATTTATTAGATTGATTTTTATTGGATTTGAACACATAGATTCATAAACCAATATAATTATATTAGATTCTTTATTAAACAATCTAATCCAATCCAATCAAAAGATCAATTTGATAAAAAGTGGGTAGGGCCAGCTTTAGAGTTTGAGAGGCCTTAGGCGAAATTTTTTTATAAGGCCTCTATTTATTTTGCAATTTCAATACTCAAAGATATATAAAAAGGATCACAATTTATTATATCTTTAATTCTTGAATTTCAACAATAATAAAAAATATAAAATTTTAAAAATAAAACCTAAAAAATAGTCAAGAAGATAGATTTTTTTATTCCATTAAAACTGTTAAAAAACAAACAAACAAACAAATAAAAATAGTATTATTTTCAAATAGAATATTTAGAATGATAGAATTTACAAATTTAAAATGATGAATTGATGTTCAAAAATAAAAATGGACTTTATATGTTAAGAATCTAATTATTTTAAATGAACCAATGAATATAATAAATTTTTTTTTAGAGAAGAGAACAAGAAATTTTTTTCATTTACTAATTCTTGAGATTATAAGGTTTTTAATAGAAATTAAAAGAAATATTAAAAGTCAAAGATTCTAACATTGAATAATTGAAAAGGAATGAACTAATGGTTAAAGAATATTATTAATTATATTTTTTTAATATTATGGTTCCCAAATATAGAATTTTTATAAAAAATAATTCGTAATTGTAGGATAATTAAGAATAGAGAGATATTTAATAAACTTTTGACTTCTTAAAATACGTGTTAATTTTTTTTTATTAATTAGAGAATTATTAAGGAAAACTAAGAAAATGAGGCATTCTTAAAATATGAGGACTTAGGTGACGACCTTATTCGCCTATACTTAAAGCCACCCCTAAAAGTGGGTTATTTTGGATTGGTTTAAATCTTGAACACGCCTAATAATTTTTAACTTTTTTTTTTTAAAAAGGATACATGTGTTAACTTCAAGTTATACTAAATTTGCAATTGGTAATGTGTGAGTGTGAACTGGCTTCATGATTATATAAGCATATCAAATTTTAGAGTGGCGCTATTGGCACCCCTGTGTTTTTCTTATAAAACCCCTCTTGTTATACATTTATAATTTTATCCCTCATATCTTGAATTGTATTAGTTGTAAAATCTTATCTTATTAAATCCATATATGATTTTTCTCACTGACTCTTTCTCCACTTGAGCTCTTAACAGTTACAATTTTTTTTGGAAAAAAAAAGTCAATTGTAAAAGAGTAAGAATTTGATATAAAGTATTTTTTTCACTTAAAAATTTATTTTTGTTGGAAAGATAATTTTATAAAATTTTCATAAATTACTAACGTTATTAGAATGCTAGGAGATAACTAACATTGTGTGTATTTTATATATATTTATTTTGAAATAGAACGTCATAAACTGAAAAGTATAAAATTATAACAAATCGAAACCTCATAATAAATTAAGCGTATGGGATACAAAATATTGGGTTGTTATCAACAGCCTTTCCTACAAAAAGAAGAAAGTTGAAGTGGGAGTGGTTGAAGAGTGATAACTAAAAGGAGGTTGAAATTATTTACGGGAAAATGACAGATAAAGGCTATTTTAGGAATTGAGGAGGAAATAAACAAAACAAAAATGTTTTGAAAAGGATATCAGACGGGTGCCGATAGCCCCACTCTAAATAATATAATCAACTAGTAATATTGAACTATCGTGCCCCAAGAATTGGGCAAGTTATTTTCATCAAATTTTCAACTTGTCACCGCTATTAAGTAAAGGTTAAAAAAATCTATTTGTTAGGATTTGCTTACCCCTACCTTTTAAATAAAATGAATAAAAGAATTATTGTACTCAATGTTGGAACTACATTTGTTTCTAGGACGGCCCCGACCACCCCAAGTAAACCAAAAAAAAAAAAGGAAAAATAAAAAATTGAATTAAAAAAGTATTTAACTTATGTGAATTTTATGTTGTCCCCCTCTTTCTTTACATAACCCTTTTGTAACTTAATCAAGTTCGTAATTTTTCTATTATGGCCTCCATCAAATCAAAATACTAATTTCACCTTTGAGTGCATTATTAAGTACTTTATGAGCTCAATCCATAATTTAAAATTTTGGAGGGCCAAAAGTCACAGGGTAAACATTTAAGACCAAAGTCTAAAAAATGTAAGAAAGTACGTAGTAAAACGTCGAATGATTAAAGCTACACGTACGAGCAGTCATAAAAATGATTTATTTTTTAGGTAAAAATATCGAAAACGTATCTAGTGTTATTGCTTTCAACGCTTTGTGGTAATATTTTTGCTCATGATTGTAACATGTGTGTATATAATTAATTTACATCAAATATTATATGATAATAAATGATGATTAACTTTCAATATTAGATTGCATCCCAAAAAAATAAAATCCAATATTAGATGGTAATTAATCTACATTCTAGACCATTTTCAATTGTAGCTTCCTAATTAACACTTAAAAATGTATGTGTAATAAGGATAAAATTATTAATTTTTCACTAAAAGTGTTAATTAATACGTTCATAACTTATAAATTACATGAATGCTCCATAAATAAATTTTTGTGTTAAATTAATTCACAATATGTTAATTTTTATCATGTAGATATTTTCAGGAATAAAGATAGAATTGGAGTTGAAAGTGGGAATAAAAAAGAACTGCTGAAGTAATTTGGAATGCATTATTGAGGAGATGTAATTAATAAATATTAAATAAAAAAAAGAAGAAGAATGGGCAACCATGCCGATGATTACACCTTTCAATGTATATATTGTATATAAAATAAGAATAATAATTAAAAAAAAGATGCACCCCTTTGCCTATAAAAAGGAAAGGGGATGCAGAGGGAAGCTGGAGAGTAGAGCCGAGCCGAGAAGAGAGGGAGACGAGGGAGCTGAGCTGAGAAATTGTTTCTTTTTCTTCTTTTTCTTGTTTTGTTGTGTAATCAATTTCCTTATAATATATTTCAAAAGTTTATAAGTAAAAAGATTGTTTTGTTTTCTTTCAATATAAGTGGCTAATTCTACTAAACTGAGGTGAAAGGTAAAGCTCAAGGTTTTAAATTATTAAATTAATTATTTTTTCAAGTGAGTTTTAAGTTTATTTTATTCTTTTCTAGTTATTTTTATGTCATGTTAATTTATAGATTTTCTTATATCTGTATGGTATTTTGACATAATGTCGACACATTAATACAGTTGTGGTACATTAGGTACTTGATTTCATATTTATCCATACACATAGTTAGTTAAATGATATAATAATTAATTAGTAAAAGTGAGGCAAAATATAAAAATGAAAGAGTATTAAAATTATAGTTTAAATACTGAGAGTGGATCCTATAACCTTAGCATATTTTTAAATTAATTTCTAGTGATTTCTTTTCCTGCAATTAATTTTCTTTGTTTTGAATTGACTACTAGATTTTAAATTCACCGTGGTTCGACCTCAGATTTACTGGATTATATTATAAGTAGACACTCTTATACTTGGGAGTAATAACACTTTTGAGTTGTGTTACTTCCATCAAGTCCAATGCTATAATCAATCTACGAAGATGTCATCCATGAATCATTTTATGATAAAACCTCTCTCTCTCTCTCTCTCTCTCTCTCTCTCTATATATATATATATATATATATATATATATATATATATGATTATCTAATGAGGACATCTTTATTTTAATAAAGTCAAGAGCCATAGTAAATAAAAAAAATTCAATACACTAACAGATAAAAAGTACAATCCATAATGCATTAATTTATATATATATTAGCGTGCATCCTCACTTTGACAAAATAAACATGCCCTCACTAGAGAAAGACTCGTGTGTGTAAATGAGTGGGGATATTTCAATTTAAATTTTTGACACAGAATTTGAATCATTAGTCTCTTACAATTTAATGGTAGACAAATTGGTATCATTAAAATATTTCTTTGACTTAAAATATCCATCATTAGATTAAAGAGAATTGTTGATGCTTGTTTTTCTTGGAGGGATATATATTAAGGGGGAAAGGAGGGAAAGAAGATAATACTGAATCTTCTAATGCAGAAGCCACTTCATAACAATTATGTGACTAGGTAAATTCCCTTACATTTTCTCGCTAGCATTTGGGAAGGTGTAATACTTGAAAGCATGAAATAATTGTTCCTCGTGGCTAACAAATTTATATTTATATGGCTTCCATTTTTATATGCAATAGAGAAAGAGTAGATATGGTTTATTATAAGATGGGTATAAATCAAATTATATATAGTTCTGTTTGGGTGAAAATTTAAGTTGGTAACCTAGATTAATGTGTCGATGACACGTTGCTATGAGAAGTCTAACTAGAATGGAGTTAGCCCATTTGACAAGATAATAGGATAGCTTAGATAAATCAAAAGATAAGTTTGTAGGAAAAGATAGTTTCACTAAATATGTTCGATACAAAGGAGTATTATCGAAACCTAGATTTGGTAAATAGAACTAACATGTTAACAATCATGTGATCATAAGAAAGAATAAATATCTCTCTTTTGGGCTTAAAGGAAGGAGCTAATGAAAGTATAGATTTCTTAAGCAAAGCAATGTGAAAATGATTGTGAGAAAAGAAGCATGCATATCTTATTGCATATCACACAACTGTTCATATATACAACTACACCAATATCAAAGACAACTAACAATTCTCCTAAATAATCTTCTAAATATGCTCCTTCTATCTTTATCTAATGGCTTTCCTAATGGAATACAAAAGCTACCAAATATACAAAGATGAATATGTTACAATATTTACAACACACGTTCCCAATACTCCCCCTCAAGTTGGAGCATTAAGATCACGAATGCCCAACTTGCGAAGGATATTCTCAAACTGGTGTCGGCCAAGCGCCTTTGTGAAAATGTCTGCAAGTTGTTCAGAAGTGCGAACATGAGAAGCAACAATATTACCAACATGGACTTGATCCCACACATAGTGGCAATCAATTTCAATATGCTTAGTGCACTCATGAAAAACAGGATTGTCAGCAATATGAAACGTAGCCTGACTATCATAATAAAGACACATTGGTAGAGAACGTGAAACACCAAGGGACTTTAACAAAACTTTCAGCCAAGTTAATTCACAACTAGTGAAGGCCATAGACCGATATTCTACTTCAGCCGAAGAACGAGAGACATGATATTTTTCTTTAGATATTTTTCTTTATCTTCCAGGAAATAAGAGAACCACCCAAAAAAATGAAATAACCAGTAAGAGAGCGATGGGTAAGAGGACAAGCACCCCAATCTGAGACACAATAAGCAATAAGTTGAAGTGTACTATCCCGTCGTAAGAAAATACGTTGAACTGGATGACCTTTTAGATAGCGAAGGACACGAATAATAGCCTACAATAAATCTCACGAGAACATTGCATAAATTGAGCAAGAACATGAACTGAATAACAAAGCTTGAGACGAATAATAGTCAAGTAAATTAAGCAACCAATGAGCCTGCAATACCGCTCGGGATCAGAATACAAAGGGCTATCATTAAGAGCAAGACGATGAAAAACAATCATTAAGAGCAAGACGAGTAATAGTCAAATAAATTAAGCGACCAATGAGCCTGCGATACCGCTCAGGATTAGAATACAAAGGGCCATCATTAAAAGAGCAACGAGTAAGAGGACAAGCGTCCCAATCTAAGTCACAATAGGCAATAAGTTGAAATGTACTGTCCTATCGTAAGCGCAGGACATAAATAGTAGCCTCATAATGAATCTCACTAGGACATTGTATAAACTGAGCAAGAACATAAACTGAATAATAAAGCCTGGGACGAGTAATAGTCAAATAAATTAAGTGACCAATGTGCCTTCGATACTAGTCGGGATCAGAATACAAAGGGCCATCATTAAAAGCAAGGCGATGATTTTGGTCAATAGGGGTTTGAGCGGGTTTTGCACCAAAAAGATCGGTTTCAGCCAAAATATCCAGCGTGTATTTGCGCTGAGATAAGAACATGCCAGTAGGTCTTCGGGGAGATCTTGATGCCCAGAAAATACTTAAGAACACCCAAATCTTTCATGTGAAAACAACTACTTAAATAAGCTTTAACAGCAGAAATAATAGTAGTATTATTCCCTGCAATAATTAAGTCATCAACATAAACAAGCATATGAATAGAAATATCATGACACTCAAATGTAAAAAAGGGAGTAATCAGTATATGATTGCACAAATCTAAAAGATTTCAAGGCACCAACAAGCTTAGCAAACCAATTACGAGGAGCTTGACGAAGATTATATCAAGATTTACGGAGAGGACATACGTTTTGAGGAGAAGTAGTCGAAAAACTTGGAGGAAGTTGCTTGTACACTTCCTCATCAAGGTCACTAAGAAGAAAAATGTTATGTACATCCATCTGATGTAACTTCCAATCTCGAGCAACTCTAACAGCAAAGAAAGTTTGAACAGAAACCATTTTAGCAATCGGTGCAAATGTTTCATTATAATCCACCCCTTCAACATGGTTGTTGAGTGTTAGAAAGTGTATAGGAGAAAATTGTCATTTTACACTTCAAGTCTCACTAACATTGTTACTTTTATTTATTTAAGTATTTTATTATTTAATTATGTGTGTTTTATTATAATTATGTATTTTATGTATTTTAGGGGCATCACGATCGTTTCATAATGAACGAGTGATCAGATAGCAACACGGACTTCATATTTGAACTCAGGATGGTCGAAAACCTTAGGAGGAGCATAAAAGGAAAAATGTCACTGTTCACATATACGGTATTATTCATACGTACGGTACTGTTCATGGTACTGTTCACGACACTGTTCATATATATGGTCCGATGACATGGCGTTGACCGATGATGTGGTATCGACCTGTGACGTGGCAGCATTTAATTGGACAAATTATGTGGCATTGACTGCTTATGTGGCGCTGACCAATGACGTGGTATTGACCGATGATGTGTCACAATCTTATTGGGCTAAATTTCTTATGTATTGTGGATCGATGACGTGGCAGCATTTCAGTGGAGCAAAAAATCTTGTGTACGGTACATGCACATACATGGAATTATTTACTATTCAAACTGCTTTACTGTGTAAAACCGTGTTACTGTTCAAACTGTGGTCAAACAGTATTACTGTTCACACGTTGACTGTTGACTGATGACGTGGTGCAATCCTGAGCGTCCGAACTGTTTTTAATCCGATGGTCACGATTCACTCAATGTATCTATAAAAAGGGGGCTCTCCCCCCCTAATTTGAAACCCCTGAATTCATTTCTAAGCTTAGATTTTTATAATTCATTTTCCTTCTTGTATTTTCTACGTATTTTAATAAATTTTCATTTTACCCCTAGTTAAAAAATGAGTAGCTAATTTTCTTTTAAACTTGGGTTGAAGGTGAAGTCTCAACATGTTCCATGGGCTTAATTTGGTAAATTTACTTTCTCTTCCCCTCTAATATTTGTGGTTGTTTTGACTTTTCATCGACAAATAATAATAGTCTTTTCTCATTTAAACCAAAAAAAAAAAAAGAGAAATTAAGATTAGAATTTCATTTCTTTTCTCTTCTTTAAATTTCTGTAATTTAATTTTCCTATCATTTTTCTATGTAATTTAATTTTGTTTATCTTGTTGTCTTTCTTTGTAATTAATTGTAATTTTAATTAATATTTGTTTCACGTAATTTCTTTTTCTTATAGCAATTGAGTGTGTTAAATTTGTGTAATTTAATTTTCCTATCATTTTTCTATGTAATTTAATTTTGTTTATCTTGTTGTCTTTCTTTGTAATTAATTTTAATTTTAATTAATATTTGTTTCACGTAATTTCTTTTTCTTATAGCAATTGAGTGTGTTTTCATAGTAAAGTTGTAACAACGTGACAAGGTTAGTATCGTAATTTCTCCCTCTTCTTTATTTTTATTTGTTTTGCTTTTATTTATTTTATTCTTTGCATGCATGGTCGAAGGTCATTATCACCTAATCTTGAGCCTTTAGACCTTGAATTAGAAAAAATACTTCGCACGCACAGACACACTGCATTTAAAAAGAAATTTGACATGGATTTACAAAACCAACAACCAGAACCACAGGAAAGGCCATTTAAGGACTATTTCAGTCCCTTAGCAAATTTGAGCACATCATGCATCAGATACCCAAATGTAGCTGCTAAGAATTTTGAATTAAACCTAGTGTGTTAAATTGTCTCCCCATATTCTATGGCCTAGAAAATGAGGACCCATATAATCATCTGAATGATTTTCATGCTATTTGTCAAACTTTTAATTACGAAAATTTTTTAGATGATGATGTTAAACTTAGATTATTCCCATTTTCTTTAAAGGATAGAGCTCGTTCATGGTTCAATACATTGCCTGCTAATAGCATTACATCATGGGAACAAATGGTAACAAAATTTTTAAATAAGTATTTCCCAGTTCATAAAGCCAATGCTATTCGCAGGGAAATTTCAGAATTTACCCAAAGAGACGACGAGCAATTTTTCGAAGCATGGGAGCGATTCAATGGGCTACTCTTAAAGTGTCCACATCATGGGTACGAGAAATGGCACCAATGCCAATACTTTTTGGAGGGATTATTGTCACATGTTGATGGTTGTCGAAGCCAGCAAAAATAAATACCTACTCTAATAAATTTGTGCATAGGGATTGAGTAGGGTCGTGTCCACAGAGATTGGTAATTATTTAAATCCTTTAAAATGTAAAATGCAAAAAAGGGGGGAATTGTTGACAATAATCAAAATCAAATAAAAATAACAAGATTGCAAATTAAAATTGTAAATCAAATTGAGAAAAGCTCTGGTTGAAGGAATTAATTCAGCTTGATTCGACTACTGATCATTGATCTAAATATAAATCATTAAGACGCTCTAATAGCCAATCTCTCCTTAACTAGTCGATAACCAAGGTACGACCATTGGTTATTTCCCTAATCAATAGACAACCCTAGATACGATCATAGGATTTAATCAATTGACAGCCTGAAAAACCAGAGAGACCCAAATCCTAATCAACAAACGCATACGATGGTTCATTTAAATTAGATTGTTTATTCTCATAACACAATATGCATGATGTGCTATTTGTCACAAACATTAAAATCTTCATACGATGAATATTCTAATTGACAGTAGATTAGGTTGGTAATTAAATAGTGGCCAATTATCTAATTAACAAACATAATTATGATATTAATTCAGAGAATAAACAAATACCCAAAAAGTAATAAAACAATTAAAGCATAAGAAAGATCTCACAGTAGTGATGAATCAAAGCTTCATTAACCTTCAACCAGAAAAATAAGTTTAGTTCCTCATAGAGAGAAAAGAAGGGAAAATTAAATCTAGGGTTTCTTCTTTTTCAACTTGATGATTCTCTCTCTTTGTGTTTCAATCCCTTTTGTATTGTAGAGTTTCTCTAAAAATAGAATACTAAAATCTAAAATATTCTCTAAATTCGGAATTACAAAAATAGCCCAAAAAGGTGAAACACGTTAAAATAAAAACTGCAAGTTCTTCGTTGACAGCACGCGCCTACGCCTCATCAACAAAGTTCTTCTGAAATTCATAATTCTTGCATGCAAATAATCATCCTCAAACATCATCTTCTAGCTCAATTTTAGCACCAATCAATAAAATTGCACCTACAAAATAAAACACAAATAAATCACTATTATTAAGTGCAAAACATTGATATTCAAGGGAGTAAACAATACAAAATTAGTGCATAAATTGCACTCTAACAAATTCCCCCACACCAAGATGATGCTTGTCCTCAAGCATATAACTCAAGACTAATCCCAACTCTCCACTCAATTCTCATCTCAACTCATCCAAATACAATCTGAAGCAAGCACACCTCAAGAAATTAAGTCAAACAACAATCGAGGGACAAGGATTTTAAAGCATAGGATCTTAGAAACTAGAATAAGCACATTCAACCACCAAGAAAGTCTATTCAAAATTCAAGTGCAACAAGATTTAATAGCCCTCTCATTGACTTCACTCCATACACTCAAAGTGTTTAGGGTATCATTTATGCACTCAAATCAAATCAAAGAATGCTCTTACCATAAGCTTGCTCATATATCACATCTCAATCCACAAAACATGAATTAAATGCAAAAATCTAAGGGTCTTAGAAAGGTTGTAACGAGGCTAAATGGGTTAAATGAAAAAGAAGGGTTTATGAAAGAAAAAAGGATCAAAATGAGAAGAATGAACTCATTAAATGAACCTTACAATATTAAAAAAATACTTATTTCTACTCAAGCCACCAAGAATATAGACATTTTTTTTTCTTTTTTTCTTTTTTTTTTCGGATTTTTTTTTATTGAAATTTTTTTTTCAAAAGAAATGAAACTTGCACAATTTAATTCAAGCATAATGCTTTTTGATCTAATTGAGAAACTTTAATTCAAGGTAGCAAAAGCAATGGAGCATATACAAAATATATTCAAATAATGAGTCCAAAAATCTCCTTAAATTTAGGCTCAAATAGAATAAAGTGGGTAAGTAGATGGAGAGAATTAGAAAAGAATAGTTAAGGCTCAAACAAATATAACAAATAAAGGTCTTAGGGTGGAGAAAAAGAAGAAAAATGCGGAAATAGAGAAATGAAAAGTGGTTTGCCCTTATCATTTTAATGCATAAAATCCATAATGCGGCTTCAACATGCATAACAAAGCAAGTTCTAGAATAAACAAACTAAGATTAATATTCACACAACAAAAATAATTAGAGCAAAGTGGTTGCTCATAGGCTCAAATCCTCACAAAGTTGGTAAATTTGCCATTAAATCATGTGCATTCTTCAAATGAATCAACTATCAAAAGTGGTGCAGAATGAGAAGAAGGTATGGGTGATATATTAAGGGAAAGGTAAAAAGGGTAAGAAGCGAGAAAGATGTATGTAGTGATATAAAAAGTGAAAGATAAGATGAGATGGAAAGCAAGAAAAGAAAGAAAAATTTGAAAGAGTATGATGAAATAGAAATAGATGTAAATGATTTGAGATGGATGGGAAAAGAGTTGTGAGAAAGAAAAGAAAAGAAAAGAAAAATTGAACTTAATATATGAAGCATGCTAACTCCAAAATCATTTAAGGATGAGCAGAGCGAAAATAACACTTCCAGATATCAATATTGCAAAAATCTCTCCCCCACACCAAGAACTTACATTGTCCCCAATGTATGATAATAAAAACTCACATAAAAAATAATGCGTAAGGATAAAAGATTAAAGGTAAAAAGAAAAACGTCCCTGAATTGTGAGCTTTGATCCACATAATGTCTATGGGCTTGGTGGAAACCAAATTGAAGTGTGCTGGAAATTTGGTTCGGCTAGAATGGGCTGCTAGAGACGCACAGCTGCTGGAATTGAGATGCTACTTGCTGGTGGATGAGGAGAACTGGTTGCTGGAATGGTTGGTTTCGCGCGGCACGGCTGGAGAAGAGCTGCGCGCGGCTGTGGATGCTACTGGAGAGGGAAACAAAATTAGGGATTTTAGAACAATAAAATCATTTTTGTTTTTTTTTTAATTTTAAAATGAAAATGGAAAAATAAATAAATAAATAAATAAATTTTTTTTTTTACAAACTAAAAACTAAAAGAGACACTTGAAACACCAAAAATTACAGAAGTACTTTTTGAATAAGCATGAGGGCACGCCTTAAAATCATTTCACTTCAAAATCACAGAAGTACTTCTTAGTTAAGGCGTGGGCATGCCTTAAAACCATTTTACTTTAAAATCACAGAAGTACTTATTAGTTAAGGCGTGGGCACGCTTTACCAAAAATTTACTTCTTGCCAAAATAAACAAAAGCATTATTTAAACACTCTAAATCAAAATTAAAAGCAATAGATATAACAAAAATCAATATAAATAAATCCTTTGGGTTGCCTCCCAAAAAGCGCCTTTGTTTTATGTCTTTGACTAGACACATTCATACATCAATCTCCATAAAGAGGACTCTCGAGAGCCACTTCCTCCACAGTATTCACCGAAAAACCTTCATAAAAAGGTTTTAAGTGGTGACCATTAACCTTCAAAACTTTCTCAGATGTTGGACTCCGAATCTCAACTGCACCATGAGGAAAAATATTAGTAACAATAAAGGGTCCAATCCAGCGAGAATGTAATTTACCAGGAAAAGTTTAAGCTTAGAATGAAAAAGAAGAACTTTTTGACCAATAGAGAATTCTTTTCTCAAAACCATTTTGTCATGAAATGTCTTCATCTGTTCCTTATAAAATTGCGAACTCTCATGAGATTCATTTCTAATCTCCTCTAACTTTTGCAGCTGCAACTTCCTTTGCTTTCCCTCTTCATCCATATAAAAAACTTCCTGCACTATAGGGTTAATAGCATCAACAGAAAATACCAAATGTTCCTCACTAAGATATTTCATGGCATCATTCATATTGAACTCTATAAACTCTCCATCAAATTCCATAGTGAGAATCCCTTTATGTATATCCAATTTAGTTCTAGCAGTTTTAAGAAAAGGTCTTCCTAGCAAAATTGGGACAGAATTAGAAGAGTTATCATCTTCCATATCAAGTACATAAAAATCAGCAGGAAAAACCAACTCATTAACTTGTACTAAGACGTCTTCTAATACCCCATCGGGATATGCATTAGACCTATCAGCTAGTTGAATTATCACGCCAGTTTCTTTTAATGGACCAACATTCAAAGATGAATAAATAGAACGAGGCATGACATTAATAGAAGCTCTTAGATCTAACATAGCCTTCTCAACTCTAACATTACCAATTTTGCAAGGGATAGTAACCATACCTGGATCTTTGCATTTATGAGGTAGTTTCTTTTGGAGAACTGCAGATACATTCTCCCCCATGTAAACTTTTTCATCTCCTCTTAATTTTCTCTTAGAAGTGCACAGTTCCTTAAGAAATTTAGCATATCGAGGTATTTGTTTTATAGCATCTAATAAAGGAATATTTACCTTAACCTTGCGAAATGTCTCAAGGATGTCTTTCTCTTGTTCCTCCTTCTTGGATTTTGCAAAACGACTTGGAAAAGGAGGAGGTATCACAATAGGTAGGGGTTTCGCTCTGGGTGGTTGCGTATTTTGAGAATTAGGCATCAATTCATCCTTCTCAAGCTCACCTTCTACTTGCTTTGTCATTTTCTTACTAGGCTCTTGCAACTCCTTTCCACTTCTAAGGGTGACAGCACTAACGTTTTGCTTTGGATTCACCTCAGCTTGTGAAGGCAATCTCCATGATACTTGAGACTCAAGGCGGCTCACTGTAGTTGCCAATTGACTCACTTGGTTCTCCAAATTCTGAATGTTCGTTGTGGTTGCCTGTTGAAATTGTTGAGTGTTAGTCACAAGTGATTTAACAATTTCTTCAAGAGATATACCTGACTTGGAGTTTGACTGTGGAGGGGCTGGCTGTCTTGGTGGGTATTGTTGTGGAAATCCTGATGGCCTAATTCCATAGCTGAAGTTTGGATGATCTCTCCATCCTGGATTGTAAGTCTGTGCATAAGGATCATACCTCCTCTGAGGCATGCCTGGAAATCCTGCAACTGCATTGGCTTGTTCAACGGGTTCTTCTTAAAGTGTAGGACACATATCAGTCGTATGACCCATATTAGAACAAATGCCACAAATCTTCACTTGTTGCACATTGCCTACAACAAACGTTTCCACAAGCGAAGTAAGTTTATCAAGACGTTGATCAATAGAAGAGATATTTACCTCATTCACTTTCCTTGAAATGGGATCTTGCCTGCTGCCAAACTGTTGTGCATTGGCAGCCATATTTGAGATCAACTCCCTTGCTTGAGTAGGGGTCTTGTTCACCAACACTCCTCCACTAGCAGCATCTATCATACTCCTATCCATCAATGATAGTCCTTCGTAAAAATATTGAATAAGAAGCTGATCAGAAATCTGATGTTGAGGACAGCTGGCACACAATTGTTTGAATCGCTCCCAGTACTCGTACAAAGTCTCTCCAGGAAGTTGTCTGATCCCACAAATATCTTTTCGGATGTTGGCAGCTCTTGAAGCAGGAAAGTACTTCTCAAGAAATTGCTTCTTCAAACCATTCCACGTTGTAATAGATCCAGGAGGTAAGTAATATAACCAGTCTTTAGATAACCCATCTAAAGAGAAAGGAAAAGCACGCAGCTTAATCTGCTCTTCAGTCACGCCTTGTGGCCTCATACTTGAACACACCATATGAAATTCCTTGAGATGTTTATGAGGATCTTCACCTGCAAAACCGTGAAACTTGGGTAATAGATGAATAAGACCAGATTTTAATTCAAAATTTACCTCCAAGTCTGCATATTGAATGCAGAGTGGTTGCTGATTCAGGTCTGGTTCAGCTAACTCTCTAAGAGTTCTTTCTACAGGTGCAGCTATATCCATCACTTGTTCTTCCAAATCGCTAGATGATTCAATCAAATCAGACACCGTATCTGTTTCAGAAAGCAAAGGCAACGAGGATTGTTACTTAGCTCGCTTCGTCATTGCGTCTCGGGTTGCCTCTTCAATTTCGTGATCAAACGAAGCGCACTGCACGAAGTTAACGAACCATACACTAATTAAAACGTAAAATGGATTAAATAAACGACACCAATCGAACGGCGCCAAAATTTGATGGTTGTCGAAAGAAAATAAATACCTACTATAATAAATTTGTGTATAGGGATTGAGTAGGGTCGTGTCCACAGAGATTGGTAATTATTTAAATCCTTTAAAATGTAAAATGCAAAATAGGGGGAATTGTTGACAATAATCAAAATCAAATAAAAATAACAAGATTGCAAATTAAAATTGTAAATCAAATTGGAAAAAGCTCTGGTTGAAGGAATTAACTCAGCTTGATTCGACTACTGATCATTGATCTAAATATAAATAATTATTACTCATGAATAGACTGGTTATAGCTACTGAGACGCTCTAATAGCCAATCTCTCCTTAACTAGTCGATAACCAAGGTACGACCATTGGTTATTTCCCTAATCAATAGACAACCCTAGATACGATCATAGGATTTAATCAATTGACACCGAAAACCAGAGAGACCCAAATCCTAATCAACAAACGCATACGATGGTTCATTTAAATTAGATTGTTTATTCTCATAACACAATATGCATGATGTGCTATTCGTCACAAATATTAAAATCTTCATACGATGAATCTTCTAATTGACAGTAGACTAGGTTGATAATTAAATAGTGGCCAATTATCTAATTAACAAACATAATCATGATAATAATTCAGAGAATAAACAAATACCCAACAAGCAATAAAACAATTAAAGCATAGGAAAGATCTCACAGTAATAATGAATCAAAGCTTTATTAACCTCCAACCAGAAAAATAAATTTAGTTCCTCATAGAGAGAAGAGAAAAATCAAGATCTAGGGTTTCTTTCTTTTTCTTGATTCTCCCCCCTTTCTCTTTGTGTTTCAATCCCTTTTGTATTCTAGAGTTCTTTTAAAAATAGAATACTAAAATCTAAAATATTCTCTAAATTCGGAATTACAAAAATGGCCCAAAAAGGTGAAACACGTTAAAATAAAAACTGCAAGTTCTTTGTTGACAGCACGCGCCCACGCCTTATCAACAAAGTTCTTCTGAAATTCATAATTCCTCCATGTAAATAATCATCCTCAAACATCATCTTCTAGCTCAATTTTAGCACCAATCAATAGAATTACACCTACAAAATAAAACACAAATAAATCACTATTATTAAGTGCAAAACATTGATATTAAAGGGAGTAAACAATACAAAATTAGTGCATAAATTGCACTCTAACAAATTCCCCCACACCAAGATGATGCTTGTCCTCAAGCATATAACTCAAGACTAATCCCAACTCTCCACTCAATTCTCATCTCAACTCATCCAAAAACAATCTGAAGCAAGCACACCTCAAGAAATTAAGTCAAGCAACAATCGAGAGACAAGGATTTTAAAGCATAGGATCTTAGAAACTAGAATAAGCACATTTAACCACCAAGAAAGTCTATTCAAAATTCAAGTGCAACAAGATTTAATAGCCCTCTCATTGACTTCACTCCATGCACTCAAAGTGTTTAGGGTATCATTTATGCACTCAAATCAAATCAAAGAATGCTATTACCATAAGCTTGCTCATATATCACATCTCAATTCACAAAACATGAATTAAATGCAAAAATCTAAGGGTCTTAGAAAGGTTGTAACGGAGCTAAATGGGTTAAATGAAAAAGAAAGTTCTATGAAACAAAAAGGGATCAAAATGAGAAGAATGAACTCATTGAATGAACCTTATGATATCAAAATGCTTATTTATACTCAAGTCGCCAAGAGTGTAGACACTCTTTTCTTTTCTTTTTTTTTTTCTTTTTTTTCAATTTTTTTTTCTTTTTTTTTTTTTTGTGAATCAAACAAAAGGAATGATCCTCGTACAATTTAATTCAAGCATAATGCTTGTTGATCTAATTGAGGAACTTTAATTCAAGATAGCAAAAGCAACAAAATATATCCAAACAATGAGTCCAAAAATCTCCTTAAATTTAGGCTCATATAGAAGGAAAATGGGTAAGTAGATGGAGAGAATTAGAAAAGAATGGTTAAGGCTCAAACAAATATAACAAATAAAGGTCTTAGGGTGGAGAAAAAGAAGAAAAATGCAGAAATAAAGAAATGAAAAGTGGTTTGCCCTTATCATTTTAATGCATAAAATCCCGTAATGCGGCTTCAACATGTATAACAAAGCAAGTTCTAGAATAAACAAACTAAGATTGATATTCACACAACAAAAATAATTAGAGCAAAATGGTTGCTCATAAGCTCAAATCCTCACAAAGTTGGTAAATTTGCCATCAAATCATGTGCACTCTTCAAATGAATCAACTATCCAAAGTGGTGTAGAATGAGAAGAAGGTATGGGTGATATATTAAGGGAAAGGTAAAAAGGGTAAGAAGCGAGAAAGATGTATGTAGTGATATAAAAAGTGAAAGATAAAATGAGATAGAAAGAAGAAAAAAAAATAAAAGAGTATGATGAAATAGAAATAGATGTAGATGATTGAGATGGGTGGGAAAAGAGTAGTGAGAAAGAAAAGAAAAGAAAATTTGAACTTAATATATGAAGCATACTAACTCCAAAATCATTTAAGGATGAGCAGAGTGAAAATAACACTTACAGATATCAATATTACCAAAATCCTTCCCCCACACCAAGAATTTACATTGTCCTCAATGTATGATAATCAAAGCTCACATGAAAAATAATGCGTAAGCATAAAAGATTAAAGGTAAAAAGAAAAACGTCCCTGAATTATGAGCTTTGATCCACATAATGTCTATGGGCTTGGCGGAAACCAGATTGAAGTGCGCTGGAAATTTGGTTGGTGGAATAAATTTGATAGAGACCGCTAGAATTGAGATGCTACTTGCTGGTGCAGCTGAGGACGCGTGCGGGAGACACGGAAGATACTGCGCTGGTGCTTGCGCGACGCTTGTGGGCTGTGGACGCGAGCTGGAGCGCTGGAGCGGCAGGAGTCACACGCTGGACACACCGAAGATGCTGCGCGCGGGCGTGGATGCGCGAGAGTGCTGAAGTCACGCTGGAAATTACTTTGGCTGGCACGGGATGCTTGAGTGGTGGCTGGAGTGTTGAGCGTTGAGGTCTTGTGCTGGTTCTTGAGAAGATCTGAGTCAGCGGTGCGCATCTGCACTCGTGTCGCGGCTGACCGGAATCATGAACGCCGGTGGGTTGTGGGCGGAAATGGAGCTGGAGAGATGAGAGGCTACTTGTTGGTGAGTCTTTGGAGGCGATGCGGGGTCATCACGGAGGGAGAGGTTTTGCTGGAAGAAGGAAACGAGAGTTAGGGATTTGTGAACAGTAAATTTTTTTTTTTTTTTTTTTTTTACAAAATAAAAACTAAAAGAGACTATTAAAACACCAAAAATTTCAGAAATACTTTTTTAATAAACATGAGGGCACGCCTTAAAATCATTTCACTTCAAAATTACAGAAATACTTCTTAGTTAAAGCGTGGGCACGCCTTAAAATCATTTTGTTTTAAAATCACAGAAGTACTTATTAATTGAGGCGTGGGCACGCCTTACCAAAAATTTATTTCTGGCTAAAATAAACAAAAGCATTATTTAAACACTCTAAATCAAAATTAAAAGCAATAGATATAACAAAAATCAATATAAATAAATCCTTTGGGTTGCCTCCCAAAAAGCGCCTTTGTTTTATGTCTTTGGCTAGACACATTCATGCATCAATCTCCATACATGGGACTCTCGAGAGCCACTTCCTTCACAATATTCACCGACAAACCTTCATAAAAAGGTTTTAAGCGGTGACCATTAACCTTCAAAACTTTCTCAGAGGTCGGACTCCGAATCTCAACTGCACCATAAGGAAAAACATTAGTAACAATAAAGGGTCCAATCCAGTGAGAACGTAATTTACCAGGAAAAAGTTTAAGCTTAGAATGAAAAAGAAGAACTTTTTGACCAACAGAGAACTCTTTTCTCAAAACCATTTTGTCATGAAATGTCTTCGTCTTTTCCTTGTAGAATCGCGAACTCTCATAGGATTCATTTCTAAACTTCTCTAACTCTTGCAGTTGCAACTTCCTCTGCTTTCCCTCTTCATCCATAGAAAAAACTTCCTGCACTATAGGGTTAATAGCATCCACAGAAAATACCGAATGTTCCTCACTAAGATATTTCATGGCATCATTCATATTGAACTCTATAACCTCTCCATCAAATTCCATAGTGAGAATCCCTTTATGTATATCCAATTTAGTTCTAGCAGTCTTAAGAAAAGGTCTTCCTAGCAAAATTGGGACAGAATTAGAAGAGTGATCATCATCCATATCAAGTACATAAAAATCAGCAGGAAAAACCAACTCATTAACTTGTACTAAGACGTCTTCTAATACCCCATCAAGATATGCATTAGACCTATCAGCTAGTTAAATTATCACACCAGTTTCTTTTAATGGACCAACATTCAAAGATGAATAAATAGAACGAGGCATGACATTAATAGAAGCTCCTAAATCTAACATAGCCTTCTCAACTCCAAAATTGCCAATTTTACAAGGGATAGTAAACATACCTGGATCCTTGCACTTAGGGGGTAGTTTCTTTTGGAGAACTGCTGAAACATTCTCCCCCATGTGAATTCTTTCATCTCCTCTTAATTTTCTTTTAGAGGTGCACAGTTCCTTAAGGAA
Source organism: Citropsis articulata (assembly GCA_030449925.1). NCBI lineage: Eukaryota > Viridiplantae > Streptophyta > Magnoliopsida > Sapindales > Rutaceae > Citropsis > Citropsis articulata. The sequence continues at coordinate 3,495,448 of JASUUH010000137.1, read as the reverse complement.
TTTAGCATATCGAGGTATTTGTTTTATAGCATCTAATAAAGGAATATTTACCTCAATCTTGCGAAATGTCTCAAGGATATCTTTCTCTTATTCCTCATTCTTAGATTTTACAAACCGGCTTGGAAAAGGAGGAGGTATCACCACAGGTAAGGGTTTCACTCTGGTGGGTTGCGCATCTTGAGAATTAGGCATCAATTCATCATTCTCAAGCACATCTTCTACTTGCTTTGTCACTTTCTTAGTAGGCTCTTGCAACTCCTTGCCTACAACAAACTTTTCCACAAGCGAAGTAAGTTTATCAAGACGTTGATCAATAGAAGAGATATTTACCTCATTCACTTTCCTTGAAATGGGATCTTGCCTGCTACCAAACTGTTGTGCATTGGCAGCCATATTTGAGATCAACTCCTTGTCAGTAGGGTCTTGTTCACCAACACCTCCACTGAAGAAGATCTATCATACTCATAACCATCAATGATAGTCCTTCATAAAAAAATTGAATAAAGGTCGATCGTAAATCTGATGTTGAGGACACCGGCACACAATTGTTCAATCGCCTCCCAAGACTGCATAAAGTCTCCGGAAGTTGTCTGATCCCACAAATATCTTTTCGGATGTTGGCAGCTCTTGAAGCAGGAAAGTACTTCTCAAGAAATTGCTTCTTCAAACCATTCCACGTTGTAATAGATCCAGGAGGTAAGTAATATAACCAGTCTTTAGATAACCCATCTAAAGAGAAAGGAAAAGCACGCAGCTTAATCTGCTCTTCAGTCACGCCTTGTGGCCTCATACTTGAACACACCATATGAAATTCCTTGAGATGTTTATGAGGATCTTCACCTGCAAAACCATGAAACTTGGGTAATAGATGAATAAGACCAGATTTTAATTCAAAATTTACCTCCAAGTCTGCATATTGAATGCAGAGTGGTCACGATTCAGTCCGTTCGTAACTCTCTAAGAGTTCTTTCTACAGTTATATCCATCACTTGTTCTTCCAAATCGCTAGATGATTCAATCAAATGAAAGCAAAGGCAACGAGGATTGTTACTTAGCTCGCCTGTCTCGCTTAGCCGCCTTCTCTCAATTTCAGGATCAAACGAAAGCGTACCTGTACGAGAAGAACGAACCATACACTAAGTAAAACGTAAAAAGGATTAAATAAACGACACCAATCCCCGGCAACGGCGCCAAAATTTGATGGTTGTCGAAGCCAGCAAAAATAAATACCTACTATAATAAATTTGTGTATAGGGATTGAGTAGGGTCGTGTCCACAGAGATTGGTAATTATTTAAATCCTTTAAAATGTAAAATGCAAAATAGGGGGAATTGTTGACAATAATCAAAATCAAATAAAAATAACAAGATTGCAAATTAAAATTGTAAATCAAATTGGAAAAAGCTCGTCAAGGAATTAACTCACTTGATTCGACCATCGATCATCGATCTAAATATAAATAATTATTACCAGATCGGGTTATAGCATCGAGACGCCTAATAGCCAATCTCTCCTTAACTAGTCGATAACCAAGGTACACGACCATTGGTTATTTCCTAATCAATAGACAACCCTAGATACGATCATAGTGATTTAATCAATCGACACTGAAACCAGAGACCCAAATCCTAATCAACAAACGCATACGATGGTTCATTTAAATTAGATTGTTTATTCTCATAACACAATATGCATGATGTGCTATTCGTCACAAATATTAAAATCTTCATACGATGAATCTTCTAATTGACAGTAGACTAGGTTGATAATTAAATAGTGGCCAATTATCTAATTAACAAACATAATCATGATAATAATTCAGAGAATAAACAAATACCCAACAAGCAATAAAACAATTAAAGCATGGAAAGATCTCACAGTAATAATGAATCAAAGCTTTATTAACCTCCAACCAGAAAAATAAATTTAGTTCCTCATAGAGAGAAGAGAAAAATCAAGATCTAGGGTTTCTTTCTTTTTCTTGATTCTCCCCCCTTTCTCTTTGTGTTTCAATCCCTTTTGTATTCTAGAGTTCTTTTAAAAATAGAATACTAAAATCTAAAATATTCTCTAAATTCGGAATTACAAAAATGGCCCAAAAAGGTGAAACACGTTAAAATAAAAACTGCAAGTTCTTTGTTGACAGCACGCGCCCACGCCTTATCAACAAAGTTCTTCTGAAATTCATAATTCCTCCATGCAAATAATCATCCTCAAACATCATCTTCTAGCTCAATTTTAGCACCAATCAATAGAATTACACCTACAAAATAAAACACAAATAAATCACTATTATTAAGTGCAAAACATTGATATTAAAGGGAGTAAACAATACAAAATTAGTGCATAAATTGCACTCTAACAACAATCAAAATCAAAACCCAAACCACTCTCAACCCAGACCATGGGAGGATACATTCCAGAATTTCAAGAATTCTACTCATTCCCGAATCGGGCAGTAGAACCGCACCATTGATGAATTGCGAAATGAGTTTAGAGCGGGCTTCAACTCACAAGCCCAATCGGTTTCAAGCCTCGAGAAAATGGTGGGACAACTTGCTTCTTCAGTTCAAACCTTGGTAATGACCGTTGAGAAAGGAAAATTCCCAAGTCAACCAGTGCCTAATCCTAAAGTAGTACATGAAGCAAGTACCAGTTCACCACAGCAACATGGAGAGGTCAAAGCTATCATGACCTTGCGAAAAGAGAAAGAAGTCGATAACAAATTGGAGATGCCAAAATCAACTCAGACTGTACCTGTGAATACTGAGGACCCATCACCAGAGGAGAAAGAAGAAACCAACCAACGAGAGTATGTTCCTAAAGCTCCATTTCCTCAGAGGTTAACTAAAGGGAAAAAGGAAAAATCTACAGGTGAGATTTTTGAAATCTTCAAACAGGTAAGTGTTAACATCCTTTTACTTGATGCGATAAAACAAGTGCCATCTTATGCCAAGTTTTTTAAAGATCTTTGCACTAAAAAGCGAAATATTCATGTTCAGAAAAAGACATTTTTAACAGAAAATGTTAGTTCTATACTCCAACATAAGATGCCTCTAAAATACAAAGATTCAGGCTCCCCTACTATCTCATGTAGTATAGGGAGCCACACAATTGAGAATGCTTTGTTGGATTTAGGAGCTAGTGTAAATCTGTTGCCTTACTCTGTATTTGTGAAACTTGGACTAGGAGAATTACACCTAACTCCAGTGGCGTTACAGCTTGCAGATCGGTCCACAAAAACACCTCGTGGTATTGTGGAGGACGTGCTTATTCAGGTAAACAAGTTTTATTTTCCTGTTGATTTCATTGTAATTGACACTCAACCAGTGCAGGATTCAAAGAAGCACATCCCCATTATCCTAGGCCGACCTTTCTTGGCAACTGCCAATGCTCACATTCAATGCAGAACTGGAAATATGCAGTTGTCCTTTGGCAATATGACCATGGAACTCAACATCTTCAACATTGCCAAACAACCTCACAATGTAGATGATGAAATTGTTGATGTGGATTTAATAGAAACACTAGTTGATAATAATTTTCTTTCAAACCTTAGTGATGACCCTTTGGAAACATGTTTAACTCACTTTGGTTTGGATTTTGACATTGACAGATCAATCGATGAGGTCAACGCACTACTTGACTCAGTACCATCCATGGACACAAATAAATGGAAGTCAAGAGTTGAACAACTAGTGCCATCAGAGAAAAAACTCAACCATCATCAGAATCACCACCAAAACTCGAGCTCAAACAATTACCCAATACTTTGGAATACGCATTCCTGGGAGAAGAAAGTACTTTGCCATTAATCATTTCTTCCTCCCTCAATGACGAACAAAAAGGTAAGTTGTTGGAAGTTTTAAAAGAGCACAAAGGAGCATTAGGATGGACCATAGCAGACATAAAAGGTATAAACCCAGTAGACTGCATGCATTACATGAATCCTTGATGAAAATGCTAGATTTACTAGGAAAATGCAACGTCGGTTAAATCATAACATGAAAGAGGTTGTTCACACTGAAGTCCTTAAGCTATTAGATGCAGGTATCATTTACCCAATTTTTGATAGTTCATGGGTTAGTCCTGTACAAGTTGTCCCCAAAAAGTCAGGAGTCACAGTAGTTACCAATGCTAATAATGAATTAGTGCCCACTAGAGTAACTACAGGATGGCGTGTATGCATTGATTATAGGAAGTTGAATTCTGTCACACGTAAAGACCATTTTCCTTTACCATTTATCGATCAAATGCTTGATAGATTAGCAGGTCATAAATTTTATTGCTTTCTAGATGGTTGCTCAAGATATAATCAGATTCCCGTAGCACCAAAAGACCAAGAGAAGACCACCTTCACTTGCCCTTTTGGCACTTTTGCATATAGGAGATTGCCATTTGGATTATGTAATGCACTTGCTACATTTCAACGATGCATGTTGAGCATTTTTTCTGATATGGTTGAATGATTCCTTGAGGTTTGTATGGATGACTTTTCTATTTTTAGTGATTCATTTGATCAATGTTTACATCATCTAACACTAGTTCTGCAGAGATGTATCGAGAAGAATTTAGTCTTAAATTGGGATAAATGCCATTTTATGGTTAAACAAGGTATTGTTCTCGGTCACATCATTTCGAGCAAAGGTATTGAGGTTGATAAAGCCAAGATGGATCTCATTTCTAATCTTCCTCCACCTAAAACAGTCAGAGAAGTAAGATCTTTTCTTAGGCATGCTGGATTTTATAGACGTTTCATTAAAGATTTTATCAAAGTTTCTAGACCCTTATGCAATCTACTTACTAAGGATGTACCTTTTTTCTTTGATGATTCATGTCTTATGGCATTTGAAAAGCTAAAGCAGTTGTTGACATCATCACTCATCATTCAGCCCCCAAATTGGAATTTACCTTTTGAGCTTATGTGTGATGCATCTGATTATGCAGTAGGAGCAGTATTAGGACAAAGAGTTGATCGAGTTCCCCATGTGATTTACTATACTAGTATGACATTGAATGATGCACAGTTAAATTATTCAACTACTGAAAAAGAAATGCAGGCTGTAGTGTTTGCATTAGAGAAATTTCGATCTTATCTCATTGGTTGTAAAATAATTATATTAACAAATCATGTTGCTCTTAAATATCTTCTCACAAAGAAAGATGCAAAAGCTAGACTAATTCATTGGGTGTTACTTTTGCAGGAATTTGACTTAGAATTCAAGGATAAGAAAGGAACAGAAGATGTTGTGGCTGACCATCTTTCTCGTCTCCATTTTGACACAACTATAGAGCCATTACCCTTGAATGAGTCATTTCCAGACGAACAATTAATGAGTGTGGAAGTAGTACCATGGTATGCTGATATTGTTAATTATTTTGTTACAGGTCAACTTCCAGAGCATTGGACTAAGCAGGACAAGGCCAAATTCTTTGCAGAAATAAAGAATTTCTTTTGGGATGATCCTTATCTTTTCAAGTATTGTGCAGATCAAATTGTTAGGCGATGTGTCCCAGAAAATGAATTTCAAAACATTCTTTCATTCTGCCATGAACAAGCTTGTGGAGGCCATTTCAGCGCTAAGAAAACAACTACTAAAATTTTACAATGTGGTTTCTATTGGCCAACTATATTTCGCGATGCTTACACCTTTTGTTCTTCATGTGATAGGTGTCAACGAATGGGGAGCATAACACGAAGAAATATGATGCCACTAAACCCAATTTTAGTGGTTGAAATTTTTGATGTATGTATGGGGTATCGATTTTATGGGACCCTTTCCCCCATCTTTTGGCCATCGATACATATTGGTTGCTGTTGACTATGTTTCGAAATGGGTAGAGGCAATTCCGTGTAGGACCAACGATCACAAAGTGGTGATAAGATTTTTGAAAAGCAATATTGTTTCACGCTTTAGATTTCCTCGCGCAATAATCAGTGATGGTGGTGCCCACTTTTGCAATAAATCCTTCAAAACACTTTTGACAAAGTATTCCATCACTCATAAAGTGGCGACCCCATATCATCCGCAAACCAGTGGCCAAGTTGAGATCTCCAATCGAGAAATAAAACATATTTTAGAAAAAACGGTGAGGCCCGACAGAAAAGATTGGTCGTTGAGGCTCGATAATGCATTATGAGCATATAGAACAGCTTTCAAAACTCCAATTGGGATGTCACCCTACAGGCTAGTGTATGGAAAAGCTTGCCACCTACCTGTGGAACTCGAGCATCGTGCGTACTGGGCCATTAAGAAATTCAATTTTGACATACAGTAAGCTGGCTCAGAAAGAAGATTACAGCTGGTAGAACTTGAAGAAATTTGCAATGACGCGTATGAAAATGCCAAGATTTACAAGTAACGAATGAAAGTCTTTCACGACAAGTAAATTATGAGAAAAGCTTTCACTCCATGTCAGAAAGTGCTTTTATTCAATTCTCACTTGCACCTATTTCTAGGTAAGTTACATTCTGGATGGTCTGGCACATTTATTGTTCACACTGTTTTTCCACATGGGGCAATTGAAATTAAGGATCCAAAGAACGACATCACTTTTAAAGTTAATGGTCAAAGATTAAAGCCATATCTAGAGTACCAACCACATGGAGAGGATAGCAAAATAAATCTGAGTGACCCACTAAGTTTAAATTGAGGTTTTTCTTTTATTTTCGGTGATTTGATTTGATTTATTTCTTTTCTTTCTTTTGATTATTCTTTTGTTGATTGAAATTATTTTTGTGTAAGTGTTCTTGTTTACCCATTACAGCCATCTCTTATCATTTTAATCATGAGACAGTACCTCTTGTACATGCTTAGAACATTTCAACCTATCCGAACTCATCTTAGAAAGCAGATACGATTTTTTAAAACACATCATATTTGGGCTTTGCAACCACCAGAGTTAGTCGCTCATGTTGAGGATTTAGAAAGCCAACTCAGAGATATTGAGAGAAGTATCTACAACACCTAGTTGGAGCTTGAGGTAAATTCAATAAGAGGATGATTTTAATTTACTTTGTGTGTTTTAATTTTTTTCTCTGTTTATATGTTTTAGTTTGCTTTGTATGTTTAAGTTAGTCACCCCGGTGAAGTGGCAGATAACGGTACTTCGTGACAATCAAGTCGGTTACTTCAGTTTCCCACAATAACTGATATTCTGAGACGAAGGCATGGACAGAGACGAGATTTTAGTAAAGCTTCACAAACGATTCCCTTCGCTTCCTCAGAATGCGCTCCTTTCAATCTATAAAGCCCGATCCGAATGCATGCGATTGCTTATGAAGAATGACATACCTGCTGATATCCGCTGGTTAATCGAGGCCAAAGTACACTTGGCAGGTGAGTTGCCTCCTAAATTTATTACATACATGCCTGATTGTGGTCAATGAAATTATGCGAGAAAACAACGAGCTCGAAGACTTTCTGTTGCTTGTCATAAGTGTGCCAGAACGATATGCAATAAGAAACCATGTTCTTTAGAAATGGTGTTTGATAACAGGGAAGATAAGATTAAATTCATTATGGATGGCTTGAATAAAGAGTCATTGGATAATATCTTTTTGTCTTTTGAAATGCATCCTAGTGGATACGTACAAGGAGTAATTCTCCAGTTATGGCCATTATTCGAGAAAGAATGTGCACGATACAGTCTCGGGAATCTGACTATAAACGACCCTGTTTGTCAGTTTGTAAGAAAACTGGATGGGAAGCCTATCCTCGACCCATAGTATGGCGTTCCGGACGTAAAACCAGAGGAAGATGTGAGCCACAGTCGCAACTACCTGTGAATATCCTTTTACTTTACTGTTGTTTTATTTCACTGTTGTTTTACCATTCACATTATTGTCTGTAATAATTTTTTGTTATCATTGTTTTTTTTTTCTTTTTACTGTTTTCTTTTTGACTCTCGAGCCATGTGCCTTACGCGTTAATTGACACTGACATAATGCCTCATACACAGTTGTGACCCGTTGTCACCAAGGTTCTTAAATATAATTTTTTGTTGTGCACTCACAAATTATTTTTGAGTAGTATCCTAATGTCATCTACTCCCTGCAAACAATTCAAGAACATTTGTGTGCTCTCTAGATTTAACTATGGCAAACATAAAGAGTTTGTTGAAGCAGTCATAGATCTTGGTTGAAGAATAGCAGAGAGAAAACTGCACTTGGTGTATGGAGGAGGTGACTGAGGGTTATCCAAAATGGTCTCAGAAGCTGCTTATGTCAGAGGGAGCCAAGTATTAGGGATCATCCCAACAATCCTAAAACTTGTAGGCTGTTTGTCTAACTCATCAACTGGAGAAGAGTTAGTCGTCTCAGGTATGCAAGAAAGAATAACTGAAATGTTAAATCATGCCGATGCTTTTATTTTTCTTCCAAGAGATCTTGCAACTCTAGAGGCACTAATCACATTAGCATCTTGGGCCTATCTGAACATCCACCAGAAACCCATCGGTTTGTTAAATGTCAATAATTTTTATGATCGTTTTATCGCATTTCTTAACCATGCAATAAAAAATTATTTCATTCCTTCCTCAGTAAAAAAAGTCTTTATTTGTGCACATACTGCTAATGAGCTACTTGATATGTTACAAGCTTATCAATCAGAGTCAGATCCCAGGGCCATTGTGTTGGAATGTTCAAATAATGATGGTAACAGTAGCCACAGTAAGAAGTACAAATTAGATTTAACTCTCTGCTTGTAAATATTTTCTTCTGTGTTGCACTACCCAGGTGATGTCTTCTAAACTGTACTTCTTTCCTTTCAAACATGAGGATAATGTTTCGTTCTGGTTGCGGGGAGGGAATAGTTGGCAATTGTGGAATGTTGGTTAAGTTTTTACTAATTTTTTGTTGTAGAACTAACCGTGACTAACTTTTTGAGTAGAAAATGGCTGAATGTGGAGTGTAGTTACTCTAGAAACGCATCTTCTTAGTAAAAAAAAAACAAAAAAAAAAAATTTGTGTGTTTTTCCTAACTTTTCTTTTTGACTTCTCGTTTATAAATATATGTTTTCAAGTTTTTAAGTCGAAGATGGCTGAATATGAAGTGTAGTGACTCTAGAAACGCATCTTCTTTAAAAAAAAAAACATTTCAAACATTTTTCTTTAATTTTTCTGCATGTATGTTTTCTTTTTATGTTTAGAATAGGTTGGGGGGTAGAATTTCGTTAAAAACAAAAAAAAATTTGGTAATTTTGTGTGAGTTTTTTATATTGGATGATATGATAACTTTCAGATTTTAGTATTTGTATTATCCTTAGTCTTAAGTGATGTTACACCATGCTTGCTATTCTACATGTTGATGTTGGAGAAAAATATGAGTTGCTTGAAGAAATGCACATGTCATAATAAATTCCAAATGAGTTTTTGATCCTATTAATTTTTCTTGGAGAGTAACTGTAACACCCCAAATCTAACACGTGCAGAGCACGTGAGAGAAGGAGGTTACTCGCAAAACATAATCTCTACTCATAAATACCAAACTGGTATACCTCAAATTCTTATAAGAATAATCCACAAGTTCATACCTCCAACGCTAAATACTCTCTCCAGAAACATAAAAATAACAAAGTCTCAAAATCCAAATTACAAGTTCATGATCGAAATAAACTAAAAAAAAACATAAGTCTATTCTTCTTCTTCTTATTCAAATAGGGAACAGAAACGAAAATCTCTAACTTCATGGCTAGGCACACCTCTCAAAGGAACTTAATCTGCAAAAAGTAATGACGAGAGGTGAGTCGTCAACTCGGTAAGTAAAACCATTCCTAACACACTAGGCCTATCGATACCCAAAATATATTACAAGCCTTCTTTGAGCAAAACATATTTAATAAATCCATAAGTTTCATAAAAACTATATTCTGTGATGAAATAACGTATTTTAATTAGATAACGTAAATCCATAAGAATTCAGAATGTCAAAAACATAGTTACTTATTAAGGCAAATCATATTCACATGTACAGAAAATGAAAAGTTAGCTTATGTCACATAGTGTCACCTATAGTCCCGGTGACCCGGCCCAGACAGAATCAGAATCAGAATATTGTGTGCACATTCAGAACTTATACCAAGTACTGGTCCAGACATATATATTGTATATTACGATCAGAATCAGAATCAGAATCAGAATAACTATGGACAATGAGCGAAAATATTAAGAATCTCATAATCATCAATAACTGAAATCACACATGAGTACCAAACATTCGTATCAGATTCAGAAAAGTCCATAAAAATAATTTAGGCTTGCAAACTACTTTACAGATAAATCATAAAAGGTAGTAATGTCATTAAATATTTTACATATTGAAAAGCATTTATAAAATATTTTGTTAAAAGAATTCAGATTTGAAAACGTTTTCATAAATTGGATTTGGTATGAAAATCCATTAATCTTCTAAATAGTATAGAAACATTTATACTTATAATAATATCAAAATACTTATATATATCCAGTATACTAGGAATGAAGTTACTTACCTCGATAAGAAAATCTTGAACTACACACCTCTAAGTCCCTAAGAGCCTTCAACACCTTAACAAATACAAAACATAGCTATTAATAATTCACTCTAAGAATCTGCCTTTCTAATTCATTTCCGTACAGGTCTGATCTTAGAATTTTTAACTCTTAATCTAAAACTCAGAATGACATAATATTCTACAAATCTTTTCTGGACATCCATGGGTACCTCATATAAATGTTTGAAGAGGATCCGAGATAAAAAACATTTTTAAAACTATTTATTTCTCAACAATTTCAAAACTGTTTTCTCATAACCTTAACCGAACAGAACAGGTTCTGAGAATTTTATAAAATGAAATACTTATCAAACAATTATGAAATTAAAATTGGAGATACTAGCCAAATAATTCTGTAAACCCGATCGCACTGCTGGAATCGCAGTTTTCTAGTGCAGTGGTTTCTAATTCGAAAATACATATTAAATTGAAAACGAGATCAAATTTGATGAAATAAAATTTATTAAGGAGGCTCTATATGTCTATTTTCCAGAATATGAATTTCTAATAAAACTTCATTCACAAAACATCAGTTTAAAAATTAAGATATCATGCTGTCCAGAATCATCCTATATTATGCCAAGGGTTGATTAACCAAACTTTTAATTAATCAAAACCCTAAATAAATCCTAAACACATCATATATCATGCATCAAGATCTATAAAAACAAATCTAAAATCATGCCAAACATAAACCCTAAATAGAATGATTTACAAGAAATTCTTGAAGGGAATAAGGAGGGTATACATACCATTTGCTTTGATTGAATCCTAAGGTTTGAGTGAAGAAAAATTATGAACAATTGATAAGAGAGGAAACAAGAATATCATAAGTTTTTAGGGTTATGAAAAAGGGAGATAAAAGATGAATTTATAGGGAATGGAATCTTGGAAAAATAACATTTTTTTCCAAAACTATCTTCTAAATAACCCTTATTAATAACTTAATATCCTTTTCTAATAAGGGTTAAAAAGGCCTCCATAAATCCTAGTGAAAGCCCAAATTCCATAAGGAATTCTTTTTTTTTTTTTGGGCGTTACAGTAACCCTTGTTGCCCATTCTTTATACAGCTTAGCAGCTTATTATTTTATACATGATCTCTAGATTTCTTTTGAGTCAACCCTTAAAAAAAAATGTGTGTTGCTGCATCTAAAGGCCCACCTAACTAGTAGATATGGAAGATTATTTAGAGCACTAAGAGACGATGGAAGACCATCTTTGATCCTTTTGAGCCTTTCTAGCCATCCTTATTGTAAAATATCCGTAGTTAGCCCTTTTGAGCCTTTAAAAAAAAATATTTTCTTTGTTAACTTATCATTCTGACCCACTCCAATTTGGAGTATTACCCGATATCATACAAGTTCCATCACCTATTCATGTTTGAGAAAAAGGATAAATAATTATTTTGTTCAACAAAGTTGTGCCATATAAAAAAAAATCAAAAAGAGAAAAAAAAAAAGAAAAGAAAAGATATACAATAATAATAAATAACCGAAATGCATCTTTTAATTTCCAAAAAATATTTATTTTTTCTCAAACATGTATTTTGTTTTCCATATTTCCTCTTTTTTGTTAACCATTTCCCTAGCCTACGTTACGTCCTAATAAAAGTCTTTCTTAATTTTAGGGAACTATAGTCTGAAGTAAAAGCTAGTTATATGGGCTATTAAGATGTAGTGATGCATTAAATTAAAAAAAAAGGGGAAAAAAGAATAATATTGGGTTGGCTAGTACTTTATTTGAGATCGTATTATTTCTAAGCTATGAGCATATTTCTTTCATCTTGGTGAGAGTGTGTGATATTTCTATGTTATTTTCTCTCAATTCACCATTCATTGTAGTGACAATTTTTATTGGGTTTAATTTTTTTGTGAGAGTGTCACTACTGCCGGTGAGATTTTGGGGTTTGACATGTCATTCTTGAAAGTGGCCTAATTACTATAGTCTGCTGGACTGATGCATGTGGATTATTGATGTGGTTGTGATATTTCTTTAGACTGGAGATAATGTTTGTACTTTTATTTGATTGCTATCATTAATCTGATTGAATAAACACGTGTGTTTTATTAAAAAAAAATTAATTTTGAATTTTATTTTCGTTTTATTTGTTAGGGACTAGCAATAAGCTAGTTTTGGGGTGTGTTGAGTGTTAGAAAGTGTATATTTATAAAGGAGAAAATTGTCATTTTACACTTCAAGTCTCACTAACATTGTTACTTTTATTTATTTCAGTATTTTATTATTTAATTATGTGTGTTTTATTATAATCATGTATTTTATGTATTTTAGGGGCATCACGATCGTTTCATAATGAACGAGTGATCAGACAGCAAAACGGACGTCATATTTGAACTCAGGACGGTCGAAAACCTTAGGAGGAGCATAAAAGGAAAATATTATCATAATATATACGATCGTTTCATACGCATTTGCATCGCTCACGACATCGTTTCATATATACGGTCCGATGACATGGCGTTGACCGATGACGTGGCATTGACCAATGATGTGGCATCGACCTGTGACGTGGTAGCATTTGATTGGACAAATTAAGTGGCATTGACTGCTTATGTGGCGCTGACCGATGACGTGGTATTGACCGATGATGTGTCACAATCTTATTGGGCTAAATTTCTTATGTACTGTGGATTGATGACGTGGCAGCATTTCAGTGGAGCAAAAAATCTTATGTACGGTACATGCACATACATGGGATTATTTACTATTCAAACTGCGTTATTTTGCAAATAGTATTACTGTACAAAACCGCGTTACTGTGCAAACCGTGTTACTGTGTAAACCATGGTAAAACTGTGTTACTGTTCACACGTTGACTGTTGACTGATGACGTGGCGCAATCCTGAGCGTCCGAACTGTTTTTAATCCGATGGTCACGATTCACTCAATGTATCTATAGAAATGGGGCTCTCCCCCCCTAATTTGATACCCCTGAATTCATTTCTAAGCTTAGATTTTTATAATTCCTTCTCATTCTTGTATTTTTAACGTATTTTAATAAATTTCCATTTTACCCCTAGTTAAAAAATGAGTAGTTAATTTTCTTTTAAACTTGGGTTGAAGGTGAAGTCTTAACATGTTCCATAGACTTAATTTGGTAAATTTACTTTCTCTTCCCCTCTAATATTTGTGGTTGTTTTGACTTTTCGTCGACAAATAATAATAGTCTTGTCTAGATACCGCCCTGGTTAAACCGGCACCCTAGTACAAGGTTATTATTATTCGGCACGATAAGCCCTTAGCACCATATTTATTTGAGCGTGGTTTATGAGGTGTGGAATCCCCCCTCATGATTTAATTGGCATTAATAAGAAATATTTAGCCCATGGAGCATGTTGATGCAGATCCGGATACCCAAGTACTTTATCTTAATAGTTTCCAGTTTAAGTTATTTTTGCCATTCCAATTTAATTTCTAGTATAGTTTAAATTAATTTCACCACAAATCCAACCACCCATTTAAAGAAAATTAATTCTACACAATTAAAATCCACCTCATCGTGGGATCGACACTCGTCACCATTGATCTATTCTACAATAGATTCGTTCGCTTGCGAGTTCAATAAAATTTGCACAATAATGGTTACAACCAAGGATAACGAGTTGAGCTTTGCATCGCTCAATACTGCCATCAGAATTGTACTTGATGCGGTATACCCATTTACAACCAATAGCCTTTTCTCCTGGAGGAAGATCAGCTAGTGTCCAAGTCTCATTTTTTTAGAGAGCGTCAATCTCCTTGGCCATGGCTTCACGCCAACAAGGGTGTTTTACAGCCTCAGAATACCTAGTGGGCTAAAAAAGAGGAGTAATAGTCATCAGGAAACGAGAATGATTTACAGAAAAATTAGCACAAGCCACAAAATTAGCTATAGGATAAGGCATACCTTAGGAAAATGGTGGTACAGGGAAGAAAGAGGTAGGGTCTAGAACTCGAGTTGTATGGCACAAATAATCACGTAGACAAGTATTGGGAATTTTTGGCCATGTTCTCTGATGAACAGTGATATCATTATTCTCATCAGTAGATGACGGCGAAGAGAATGAAACATCAGGAGAAGAGCTCTCCCTGTCATGTATGGTAGTTAAATCAGAGGATGAATTGGGCACTATATGAGGTGAGGAGGGGCTCCCCCTATCATCAGAACTAGGTTCCTCCTAAGCGTTAGTGAAGGAAATGTCTCTTTCACTACCAAATGAATGAAAAGGAGACTTAACATGTGGCACTTGTAGAGGATTAAGGTGACATAAAGACCATGAGCAAGAGAGCAATGCAATGAGATATCATGATACGGAAACGTATCCTAAAAAACACCATATAACGGGACATAAAAAATTCATTGGTTTCCAAATCAAAGACTTTCTAGCCTTTTTTTCCATGAGGATAGCCAACAAACATATACCATATACTCTGAAGATTGAATTTATTCTTGTCACAAGGAACATAAAGAGCATAGCACAAACACCAAAAACTACGAAAATGAGCATACAGAGGAGGCTTCCCATGCAATAATTCATAAAGAGTTTTTCCATCAAGTAAAGGAGTGAGAGTACGAGTAATTATATACGCAGCATTCAAAATACGTTCTCCCCAAATATTAAGAGGCAAGTTCGCTTTAACCGTAAGGCACGCCTAACATTGAGAAAATGACGGTGTTTTTGTTCGACACGCCCATTTTCTATAGGCGTATCCACACTAGAGGCTTGAAATTCAATGCCATTTTCAAGAAAAGAAGAATTCAATTCTCTAAATTCTATAACATTATCACTTTGTACCATTTTAACTTGCCTATTAAATTGAGTCTTGGCTATAGCACAAAAATTTTTGAAAATTTGAGCCACCTCAGATCTATTTGCCATCAAATAAACTCAAACACCTTGTGAAAAATCATCAACAATGAAAAGAAAATAATGAGCACCACAAGAAGACAAAATGCAATAAACACCCAACACATCACAATGTACTAGAGCAAACATAGCATTGGCTTTATTCATACTGATAAGAAAAACATCTCGAGTTTGTTTTGCTAACAAATATCACATGGTTCATTACGAAATTTCTGACACTCCATTTTGCTAATACCAGGAAGTAAAAGAACAATCTTATTAGAAGCATGACCTAACCGCTGACGCCGGACTTTGAAAAATATATACCTCGTCTTCTTGCTCACCCACACCAATCAAAGTCCTTGTAGTGCGGTCTTGTGTCACACGTAATTTGTCAGTTAACGTGACAAGACACTGTAAATCATTAATTAAGCAAGCCAAAGAAATTAAATTGCAATTAAGATCAGGTACATATAGAACATGATTCAATCTCAAATTGTTTCCAAACTCAACGGTGCCTTCACACTGAGCATGAGATCATGTGCCGTTTGGAAGGCCTATGGGCGAAGGCCTAATATTCTGTAGATCAGTCATTAATTCCCTGGTTCCTGTCATATGTCTCGAAGTCCCTGTATCAAGAATCCACTTACGAGAAAGCTTTTCTTTTGAAACCTCCTTATTTTGTAAATTAAATATATTCATCATGGTTGCCCATTGATTATCCGCGAGAGTAGCAGCAAGGGCAGCCTGACCTTGTGCTGATAGAGTCGGACTAGCCTGGTTTCCTTCTCCACCAACAGGCATAAGAGCAACGTTAGCCACAACGGTATTCAACTTACAATGCCCAGCAGAATTATTTGCCCACCCTCGTCTGTCTGAGTTCTCGTTTCCATGATTATCAGTCCACCACTTCAAATATCCAATAATCTTGAAGCAAAATGCCATCTCATGACTGGTTTTGCCATATTGTTTACAGACTGATTTTTCTATATGCGCATTATTTGGAAAAGACGCAACAACTCATTTTCTCGCCTTGGGTGCTTGGATAGCAAAACGCACGGCTTTGACACATCTATCACGTGTTCTGGTAATGGTTTGATGCCTTTCTTCTTGTACCACCAACGCCTAAGCACGACTTTGTGAGGGAAGATGATCATGAGCAATAATATTAGAACGAACCGTCCCATAAATCGTATCATTAAGTCTCATTAAGAATTGGTGAACACGTTCTTCTTCCCTTTGTTTTTCCCATTGTGTCGACAGATTACAAGTGCATTAGCCACAAGAGCAAATAGGAGGTTGAACATAGTTGTTGAGTTCATCCCAAAGAATCTTGAGATGTCTAAAATAGACTGCAACTGTCTGCCCATCTTGCCTACATTTGGCCAAATCGAATCACAACTACAGCGCCCGTGGTCCATTCCTAATCGAGAATCTCAGTTTTAATTCATTTAAGAGTTCTTTAATAGTTTCATAGTAGGTGATTGTTGAACGAATATGCGGTTCAATGGACATAAATATCCATCCAACAAGCATTAAATTCACACTCCGCCAATGTTCAATTTCAGGAGCAGCTTTGGTAGGTTTCTTAATCTTGCCATCCAAGAACGACTGTTTTCTTCTTGTTCGAAATGCATTACACATCAAGCATAACCACTGTTCATAATTCTCACCATTCAATTTCACTGGGGGTATAATCATGCCTGTATGATCAGAGGGATGACGATTATAAAGTGAAGATAAATCAATCACGTTTCAGTTTTCTTTTTCCTTTCCAACCATTGTGCTAAGCTTCGGCACCGACTATGGAAAAAATTTTGATTTATTAGAAGTATCGGCTTAATGCTTTGATAACATGAAAATGTTTGTGAAAAGAGAAGAAACATGTATATCTTATTGCATATCACACAGCTCTTCATATATACAGCCACACCAATGTTAAAGATAACTAACAATTCTCTTAAATAATCTCATAAATATGCTCCTTCTATCTTTATTTAATGGTTTTCCTAATGGAATACAAAAGCTACCAAATATAAAAAGATGAATATGTTACAATATTTACAGCACACGTTCCCAATACAATGGAAATGAGCCACATTAGATGTCCTTTATTGATCCCTGAAATACACCAGATCTATAACATTGAGAGCTTGCCTCTTGGCCAACTATTAAGGCAAAGAGAATGCTGAGGATTTTCTTACATTCCAAGCTAACAAATATCACCATCAAAGGAGAGACAAATGAAAGTATCAAAATAACCTCACCAAAGGGAGGTTTGCCAACACATATCCTCCAAATGCTCAAATGGACGAAAATGACCATTAGGAACACCACATATAAAGTTTTAAGGATTCTTCAAATTTGATAATGTCTTCTTCATTAAAAAATACACTTGTCCTTTCAAACCAAAAAGACACCCTATTGCCGAAAACCTAACTTGGGTGTTGGGATGTGGTCATTGGCCACCGCCGGCTCCACCTTTAACCTTAACTTGTTTCATTTTGTAGCATTCAAAAAGCTTTAGAGCTTTCAACATCCAAACTCGTCTAGTCACGCTCCCTCCTCTTGTAAGCACACCTCAATCTTAGCAAGGCATCTTCATTCCCTTCAAAACAATTTTATTTATCTTAATAAGATCCACCAAAATTAAGTTAAAACTGTTTTTATTTATTTGAATTCCAATGGCGTTATACGTAATTCTATTTAAGGATAAATTAGAAATTAAAAAGTTTGTCGAATGGTGGGTTTCAAGAGTAAACTAATGGGTTCAAATAGTCTCACTCTTAGCAAAATTGTTAATTTCAAAATTATCTATTGTTTATATTACTATTAAGGATATCTATTCCAAGCTAATATAATATAGTTACTTTGAACACGCATATAACACACCCTATGATTTAAAATATAATTTTCTTACTTTAAAACATAAAATTTTTTTTTCAGCTTCTCAACGATTGCTTAATTGAACAAAATGCAAATCAAAATTTTAAAAGATTTTAACTAAAACGTGTGATGCTTTTGGTTCTTCGAAAAACTAAAATGAATAAAAGCACTGTAAAGTGTAAACACGACCTTATTTTCGGCCTTTTGATTTAAAAAAAAAAACATAAAACAAAAATATCCTAAACCCATTTAACTCCTTCGTCTTTCTTCTTCTTTTTAGAGTAGTTACGTTCCCAATTGATTGCGAACTTTTTTTTTTGGTGTGTAAAAGTCAATATTAATTACAAGTTGTTTCCAATATTTAGCATATCGGTTAAATTAAACAAAAAATATTTATTTTAAAATTGTATTAAAGAATTTGTTTAGAATTTGATTGACCAATGTTATAAGCACACGTGTGTATGCTAAATATCTTAAAAAGTTTCTTTAGGTGTATTAAGCAGTTTTATTCGTGTTTTGAGTAAATGAAGATAATTAATTCAAGGGTGGGAATTACTGGATATTGAAAGCGCTAATTCCAAGTACAAAATTCAACAATTAAATAGTATTGCTAATCCAAATTGTGTCTTTCCATTTCTCTGTCATCAAGGGGAAACGAACTTCATCGTCTTCACTCTCACTTCCAATTAACTGAATTTTTTTTGCTTAACTTTCTTTTAATTAGTACGATTATTTTTATTTGTGTGATTTCAAATTACTGATCAGTGGATGCGATGGTCATGGCTGTCTTTTGTGCCTTGATACGTGTATACAGCAGTGTCATAAGCCATAGCAGCTTCCTCTGCCGTGTCGAATGTCCCCAAACAAAATCTTGTTCTGTTCCTTGGAAGCCTTATTTCTACAACCCGTTTTCCCCAATGCCTCTGTTTCACTCCCCTGAACAGCCTCTTGGAGACTAGGCCACTGGCGACCGCTGCTAAACAATTAACCTTTTGATGATGATCATGCTGATTCCGCATTTGTCATCCTGTGTATTTCATGGGCTCTCTCTTGATTGTGCTTAGCCAATAATCACTAAAAGCCTTGGATGAATAATTTGCCAAGCTCTGATTCATTTCGAGCCATTCATGACTTATATCGGGGCAACTGAACAAATGAAGGGTTCCCGTTGCCAAGTGAATCATCATTAGCTGCAGTTGAAGGGTTATTTAACATGGGAGACTCCTGCAAGAACAAAGTTAAAATTGGGTATTTCGATTGTGAAAAAGGAGAAGCAGATGCTTCATCAGAAACTTGATTATTATCAAGGAGGAGAAGAAGGTGCTTGCGTAAGTGAAAATACATGATACACAATATAAGAGGAACAAATTCTAAAATTACAAATCATAAATTGGATTTTTATAACAATGAGATAACAATAGTGATGTAAGACAGCCTGTATGCAAAAATACACCAGTTAGGTTCCTAGGAAAGGCTGAACGACAGGATCAGTCATAATTAGACCTATTTAAATTCCACAATTTTCAGGCAAAGTATGACCCTTTGTGATAGAACCTTTCTAGATTGCTTAATGTCACGGGATGAGTATTTTGCACAACGAACCCGTGCGGTACTTAGAAAACTCTTGCCGAAAGTTGCTAAGTAAGTCTTTGAGCTTCTCGACTAACTAAGCCTGGAGGTTTTCGAAAGAGTTAGAAAGAAAAGAGCAATTGAGCTGAAAGAGAAAAATTGTATTACTTGCAAAGTGTTTACAAGAGAGCTTGAATTATTTGCTCTTAGCTTGATACTTAAATGCCAAATTCCATGTCTTATTTATAGGGAGGCTTCTCAAGCTCTAGAAAATTCTACCAATTTGTCTAAATATCTAGATATTTACATGTGCTAGAGATGTGTAGAAAATTCTAAATATCTACAAGCTTGAAATGTGCAAGACTTAGCTAGAAAATTCTATAATTAGGCCAAACTAGCATTCTTGGCCTAGATTTGAGCTCTTGGCCTGAAATTGTGGGCACTTGGACTAGGAACTTGGGCGGTCTGCAACATCAAGCTTACTAATAAGCTATTAATGCACTTGTCAAAATTTTATAATAACAAAATTGAAGTAACAACAAGAACAAATTATTATAAACAAAAAATAAAACACAAACGAAGGAATGTGCGATACCACAAATTTGTCTCCTACCGTCGGGTGCTTTAGGATTTGAATAGCATATACAACGATAATGAATAGCTCTTGTACACCACCAGTTATTCCATATCAAACTTTCATTATGTCTGAACTCTATCAAAATAGATGTACAACAAAGGAATTGAAGATAAACTAATTCTACTCTTCCAGCTACGACTTCTTTCTAGACCTTTTTCATTTTTCTTGCTCTCCTTATATATTCTCTAAAATATGAGGGGCATTTTTGTCCAAATTTTGACTACATAAATTTTGTAACTACAACATTTAATTTCTTATTAAATGCACTTGTAACCACTACTCTTTTTGATTTAATTCTTGAATTAAATTTAAAGTGTAATCGCAGCCCAATTAATCATATATTAAATATTTTAGATTTAGTCCCATACTGACCATTAATTAGCAGTTACTAATAATAAATTCTAAAATTGATTAGGTAATTAATTTTGAATTTAACAAGTCATTATAATTTTTGTAACTCCTACTCTTATTCAATGTAGTTAATGAGTGTATTTTGATGGAGCTGACTTTAAATACACTATTTTGATATACTTTTGGAGAATTATCCAAATCACTTATGACCTACATACTCAAGTCCACTCAAAATTACGCTTTAAAATAACAACTCAATATGCTATTTTTTTTAATAGCTCGATTCGAAATTATTGATCAGTGAATGTGATGGAGCTGACTTTAAATACAATTGTAGGGAGCGTGAGAGTGAAGAAGATGAAGTTTGATATACTTTCGGAGAATTAAACACAATTTGGATTTATCAGTTTACATCCTTATTTACCTACTTTATTTATTTACTTTTAAATTTAAGTCTATTTACCATGTTTGACACTAAGGTTGCATGAGTAATATGTTTCACTTTCTTATATTTTTATTGTAAAAGTACTAAAATACCCCATAAAATTGTTATAACTTCATCAACATTTTTTATTTTATTTTATTTTATATGAAGTTGAATGTTTCTAAATGATTTATTTTCTATAAAATAAATGAATTATACCATCCAAATATAATGTGACTAAAAGAAATTTTAGCCACTTAATTTATTATTCTGCAACTAAATTACTCTCTATCACGTAATTTATAGTTCTTTAATGCCTGTTGCAATAAATATAGATAGAGAATTAACTTTAACTTCACCTCAAACCCATTACCCCGTACAAGCGCAAATAATAATTAATGTAATTAAAAAAAAAAGTCTACAACTATTACAATACGCTTCATTTGGGCTTGTTGGAGCCTGTTGCATTGTCTTTATTTGACTAAAATACAATTTCATTAGAAGCCTAAAATATAATTTGATTTTAATTTAATTTAATAGAAAATATAAAATAAAAGATTAAATAGAAAAATAAATAGAAAATAACCATAAAAATTTAACTAAATTATTCTAAAATTGTATGAAGAAGCCTAAAATATAGTTTGATTTATTGGCCACACTCTCAAAAATTAAGGTCAACATTGTACTGACATAATTAGCTTTCTCACAGATGCTCAAAAAACCTCATAACCAACAATATTAATCCATTTATTTATTTTTAATTGTTCCACTATTATCAAAACTATTTTTAATACTAAATTCGTTTCTCTTCTATTTACTCGGGGTGTCAAAAAGCTCGCCCGGACCGGATCCGGACTAGACCCGGCCAATCCGATCCGGGTTTTACAAAGAAAACTAGACCTGGGTTTGAAATTCTCAAACTCGGATATTTTCGGGTCCGGGTCCGGGTCCGGGTCCAACACCAAAAACCTAGAACCCGGACCTGGACCCAGTTTTTTAATAAATAAAAAAAGAATATATATATATATATATATATATATATATATATATATATATATATATATATATATATATATATAATTATGAATTTATGATATGTTGGATGTTATTTAAATTTATTGTGTGATTATTGTGCTGTTGAATTTAATTTTTTATTATATATATATATATATATATATATATATATATATATATATATATATATATATAGATTTTATTTTTTTGAACCGACACATATCAGACACATGATATTTACAAGCATGATAGCAGATCATTACTCTGATATTTACAATCAGATATATACCTGAGACTTACATTATTACATTTTTAATCTATGAAATACATGCCCAGCTGAATACCCCCCACAGAGGAGGAGACACCCCTCACAGAGGAGGATGTCTCCGCTCCACTCGCATTTCGCAAGAGAGAAGAAAGTTTCAAGCACTCTCCACACAATTTTGCTTAATTGAGAGAGATTGAGTCCATGGGGACTCGAACCATTGCCTTTATAGTCATACTTGACTTTAAGGGCAATGGTTCACCACCGGGCTATAAGCCCAAGTGGCATATATATATATATATAGATTCGATGAGTTAAAGTTAGAAATTGGATGAATTTATGTATTAGAAAGTAGATTGAAACAATTTTTATTTATTATATGTGTAAAATTTGCATTGTTAGCATGTTATATATTTGTATTTGACTATTTTCTTTTTTAAAGCTTCAGATTGAATGAGTTTATTTAACTTTTTTTTTTTTTAAATTTGTATTGTTAGATAAATGAAAGAAAAAATTGGAGAAAGAGAAATTAAAGTTGCGGGCTTAGAAGCCTGGATCAAAACCCGGACCCGGGAGTTGCCGGGCTTGAGTCCGAACTGTATCCGGAAAAACCGGGTTTTAACCCGGGTCCGGTCTTGCATTTCACTCATCCGATCCGGTCCCGGGCAACACCAAAACCCGGACTGGACCCGGATTTTGCCAAGCCTACTATTTACAGTATTTTCGATTTTCTCTGCCTTTTCTTTTGGATGGACTTTCAAATATTAGTTTGATCCCCTAGGAATAGGACATTCAAATTTCTTGCATTTGCCATCATTTCGAAAGAGTGGTGAAAATCATATTCCCCCCCCCCCCCTCCGAGGGAGAGCGCATGAACAGTAGATCTTCACTTTGATTAAAGGAATAATTTGATCTGCAATTTGAGAATGACTAACGAGAGGCAATGATGCTCGCAAGCAATGGCAAGTCTTCCTGAAGATGTATTGATTGAAATCTTATCAAGATTGCCGGTGAAATCTTTGATCCGATTTAGACGTGTTTGCAAAATTTGGCACGATCTGCGGAAAAGCCTTAATTTCATTTCTAAGCATGTCAAAAACTATAATGTTAATCATTCTCATCTCGTTGTTAAACGGAATGACGACCAAACTTGGCATATGTTCCTTGACGAAATGCTTGAAAATAATTTATCATACGAAAATTTAAACGACGCCATTCCAATGGATCATCTGAAAATTATAGGTTACGGTGATGGCTTGTTTTGCTTATCAAGAAGAACTACACGTTTCTTTTTGTGGAACCCAGCAAACAAAAGAAATAAGAACCCTCCCGAGATGCAGACCTCGTGATGTTTCGTCTCCTGTGGTTGGATTTGGATTCAATCATATAAAAAATGACTTCGAGTTGGTGTTGATAGCTCAATTTGAAGGGAAGGGATTAAATGAGGACGATGATTATTCAGTTAAAAGTCTGTATGAGTTTGTTGGAGTGTATACTTTTAAGTACAAATAGATGGAGAGAACTTGAAACTGATGAACTCACTCGTTATTTCGGATTATGTGATTTCGTGTACTTAAAAACGGATTTTGTTACTGGGTTGGACTAACTGGACGTAGATCTGACAACATGATTGTTTCATTTGACATAAGCGGCACCAAGTTTCAAGAGATACAGCCTCCCCGGCCGCGTACAGTTGATTTTGATTCTAATTCTCGTTCATCACCTTTAGTTATTAGTTTATTTAATGATGCACTCACTTTACTGCTTTCGAATAACATAGAAAACTGTTTTCAACTATGGGTGATGATGAAAATTGATGGTAGAAATTGTTGGAAGCAAACACTAAATGTTGCTATTGGACTGCTTCATCAAGTCTGGGGACCAATTGGATTTTGGAAGAACGATGGCATTGTTTTGCACTCCAAAAAAGGCCAGTTACTCTTATATGATGCTACAACACAAGAGACTAAAGATCTCGGTGTCCAAGCTAGGTCTTTTAGTACAGCTTATAGTTATAAGCAGAGCCTAATCAATGTAATGATTAATTTATCAGATGGTTTTGACATTCCATGGCATATATTGGGAGTATCTTAAGCGGATTTGCCATCTCCTTGGAAATGGGATTTTATGTCAGAAGATTGGCATTATTTGAGGAATAGTATAGAGATTTATAAGTATGGTTGTTATTTTCTCTTTTTTTTTTTGTTTTTAAGTCTAAATTTTACTTTTTTAATTTCGACATTAAAGAAATTTAACTTTTTTTTTTTGTAAATTAATCTTAATGTCAGATATTGGCATGTGAAGGGAAAAACTTTACTTTCCTAACTTATTTGTATGTGCAATGATAAAAGATCTGACAGGGAGCACTACATCAAAGAAGATTTTTTGTGGCTGAAAATAATCCCTATAAATAGATAGTTTTGGCTGCAAATAACCCTTTTACGGCTGAAAATTATGTATTTGCAGCCAAATATTAATGGTTGCAATAAGTGGCCTCACAAAAAGTCCCAGCCTTTTTGCAACCAATTTGAACCCTTACAAAAATAATTTGCGGGGAACTTTGCAGCCATAAAATTTCCCCGCAAATAAATTCAAGACTCATACATTTCGCTGCCACTTTTTATAGTCAATATTTTCCCCGCAAATAACCTCGCAAGCATTTTTAATTCCCAAATTGAGTCCTCTACAAATTTTGTAAGTTTACTTTCCATTTCACTAATTCAATTATTTTTATTTTATTTAGTAATTATAGTAAACACAATTTATTGAAAATATATCAACTAACTATTTTTGTATCAAACATAATATTTTCTATATAGTATCATCCCTAAAAATCCACCAAAGACTAGTATATTGCACCAACTACATCAACCAATCTTATTACAAGTATCATCGCCAAAAAGACATGAAATACCGACATCATATCTAAAAAGAATAATGGACTTTTACAATTCAACTCAAACCACTATTAAAGCACCACCACTATGTAGCAGCACAACAATCCACTGGAACGTAATTCATTAATATTGAAGGACAAAAAAATAAAAGAAAAGATTACAAACTAAACAAAAAACTGATCATAACGTATTGAATCACATTGGATCACATTTTATAATTTGTAAAAACATTATTCTACCAATCAGTTGATGAATATGATATCTATTCAGACTCCAGTTGAGCCTCAAATATTAAAATTCTTAACACTATTCATTTTCTTGCATAGAGATCTTTGCGCTCTTTTAAATCTATAATTTTTGCAAGTTCTTATTTTTTTTGGGGTACAAAAATAATGTTACAGACTAAAGTTTTCCATCATCAGTAAAATTGTATCTGAAGGCGGACATACCAAGATAATTTAAGCCATGACCTCAAAAATTTTTGCCCTTAGAGCCAATTAAATTGGATCCCTCTAGTGAAAATCAATCAATTAATCAATTAAACAGAAAAATTGTACATATATCATATATGAATCTAAACAAAAAAAAAAGTATATATATATATATAATATAATATAATTATAGATGATAAGGGATTCCTTAAGTTATTAAGTTAAAGGATAAGCCAAAAACAAATACTCAATATAGTATATAACAAAATACACTGTATATTGAAGTGGGTGTTTTGAAAAGTTAAAATCTAATTTATGGTGTTTGGTAAATTTTTTTAAAAATTATTTTGCAAGAATGACCCCATCCTACAACAAATTTTAAAAGAAAGGAAAGAGTAGTTTTTTTTTAAAAAATCTGATTTAAGAAACAATTTTACACTTATTATAATTCTACATTTATCTTCACATATATTATAAATAGTCAAAATTATCTTTATTCAATTAGGAAATAAAATCAAGAAATTTAAAAAGATTAATATTATTACCAATAATATGAAGATAACAAAATAAAAAATAAAATTTATAAAATGAAAACATTTATTTTAGCTATCAATTGTTATTTATACACAATAAAAAATATTTTATATATACATTTATAAATGGAGATAAATTTTATTTATTATTATGTCCATTTTAGATTTAATAGTATAATTCACTACATACATACAATTGCTTTTAAAATTCACAAAACTTTTGAAAACAAATTTTATCAAATATTTAATTAATTCTCTTTGTAACTGATTATTTATATAGCATAAGTAACTTTAATTATTTTAAAAACTACAGCATTACCAAACGGCCCTTGTTGTTGCGTTCATGTCATATTACAAATACTTGGTGCAATAATATTGTAAATTGATGAGAAAATTCGGAGAAAATAATATATGTGCCAAATGTTAAGTTTATTATAATTGGTTTATTTGTGAAGCTATTTAAAGCAAAAAAAAAAAAAAATGCATCGGTTCTTTATGATTTCTAATAATTTCAAGCTATATGTCATTATTAGTATTGGAAATAGTAAAATAGTTAAAACTATTTTTATTTAACTTATAAACCTTCATGAAGCAAATACAAAATTTTTTAACATGAAAAATAATTGAAATTGTTTGAGAAAAATGAAGGAACTTAAATATCTTTAAAAAAATAATTGAAAGCCATATGTCATTATTGGTATAAAAAATAGTAAAATGGTTAAAACAATTTTTATTTAACTTATAAACCTTCATGAAGCAAATACAAAATTTTTTAACATGAAAAGTATTGAAATGCTTAATGAAATGAAAAATAATTGAAATAGTTTGAGAAAAATGAAGGAACTTAAATATCTTTAAAAAAATAATTGAAAGCCATATGTCATTATTGGTATAAAAAATAGTAAAATGGTTAAAACAATTTTTATTTAACTTATAAACCTTCATGATGCAACAACAAAACTTTTTAACACGAAAAGTATTTAGTTGCTTTGTGAAATGAAAAATAATTGAAATGCTTTGAGAAAAATGAAGGAATTTAAATATCTTTAAAAAAAAATGAGTAAAATTATTTCACAGATTGCTCTTTCGAGTGCACATTCTACATTAACATTAATAGATATTCCAAAACTGGAACAACTAATTAAGAATTCAGCAACTCAATTCTTATTTATCTCGTTATTACTTTAACAAATATAAAAAAAATTACATATGTCCTATGTTTTGAACAATTATCTGTTTATAAATAGAAACCTTATTAAATTTTCTAAAACTAACCATAATTTTCATTTATGTCATTATATATTCACTATTAGCCCGTGGGTGCCATCTAGTATAGATGGTGAAATCTTTTGATGTGAAAATAAAAAATTTGGAGTTCGAATCCGCTCACATAGATGAGAAAGAACTGGGTTGCCAGTAGATTGAATAAAAAAAAAAAATTCAGTAATATTTCTAGATGGATTGGGTTCCAAAGCAAGCTCCGATTCATACAACGAAATGATTATTAAAAGCATTTGTACGCTCGTTGCATAAAAGCACTTCTAAGTCAAATTCGGAACACTTTTTTCAATTTTGCCTTTTGAAAAATGAGTTTCCACAAGCCAAGAAGAATGGTGGCTAACATATGTACGTGTACCAGAGAGTGAGAAACAAGCATTTACAGCCATCCATTTATCATAAATATTTAGTCAATTTTTTTTAAATATTGATTTCCTCGTTACTCATCTAAATATTAATTAAGATATTAGAAATAAAAGTTTTAGAATTCAAGGAACGAGGATGGTATATTAAATAATGAGTGCCTATATAAGTGTTCAAAATAACTATGTAATATTAATTTATAGTAAATTGTCCTTATACTGATTCACAACATGTTTATATTGGAATATATTTTTTTTATTAAAATCAGAGTGTTTTAAGTAAATTTTATAGTGTAAATAGTCCCACCGAATTAAAAAATATTCAATACTCTCACACACTTAAAAAATAAAAATTATGGTTATAAATTCTAGTTTTCATAAGGATTCAAATGTGGCAGGTAGTTGAAGTGCATAGGTGAAGTAGTTGGGATACACCTATGTCATTGAAAGCTGATATGACATTAGAGTTTTAATCTACGTGGTACGTGATGGCCAAACAACAACTGCAGAAGCTTTTAGGCTTTGTAACATAATTGGAATTGTTGATGATATTTAGATAACTACCCATGATGATTAGCAAACTGCTTTACTTGTTATTTAGGTGTCTAAATTATTAAGGGATGGTGTTTTGCGAAATACTTTGAGAGAACCAGGTGAGATAGTTTTTGGGTAGAGGGAGAGATTGTAAGCTTGTAACTTCTAAAAATCAGTTTATTTTCATTGTAATATCCTTAATGATTAACTAGAATAATAGTCAATGTTTTTATCCCCCAAAGATGTAGGCCGAATAAAATCGAATCGCGTAGATCTATGTGCTATTCTCTTTACTATTTTTTGTTCTTATTATTTATTGTTGTATTTTGTGGTGTTTCTTTATTTGTTCCACAAGCAAGTTGATCTAAGGTAGCCGAGCTGTTGCAGGGAACAACTGGGCTACTCTTAAGAGTTTAATTAACCAATTAATTTAACTTCAATCATAACAACTATAAAGACGTTATTTATATTTAAATAATTTTGGTAAAGCCATATGGCACCTATTTTTGCTTTAGTCTCATGTCAATTAAGTTAAAACAAATTGGGATTTGTATGATTTTTTTTAGAAGAAAGTAAAGCTTTCGTTGCTATCAAACAACATTGTCAAATACATCCTGCACTTCTGCTGGTATTTTATCTAACCAGACAGCAGTTGTATCTTTCCTTATGGCAAATTTAGGTAAGGAATGGACATAAGTATTACAAAAAATTAACATGGACCTTTGGAACTCTCTTTTTTAGTTCTGGATTTATGAAATTATCCAAAAAATTTCTGTTATGCTGCCCCTTGTGTTGTTAACTAACTCAGCCATTTATTTGGAATCTATCTCCACAATCAAATTAGATATAGCTACCTCTTTTGCTACTTGTTGGGCCCATTGGATGGCTTCAACCTTTGCAAAGCTGACATCTTTCCTGAGTTGAGCTTGTTTGATGCCTACTGATACTACCCTGCCATTCGACTCACACAAAACTACTCCCAAACCTACCATCCGATCTTTGTTGTTAGTAGCTGCATCTACATTATGTTTGAAAACATTTTGTTGAGGTGGTGACCATCTCTACTGACTTTCCTTTCTAGCATTATCAATATGAAGTGTTACTGTTTTTCTCACTCTTTGGTAGGCTTCTAAAATTGTTTCTGCCTTCGCTGTCGAAATCTTTGGGTCTATCTTCCTTCCTTTAAAATTAACTTGTTTCTTGTATACAATATGCAATAAGAGTGTGAAAACTATAAGCTATGCACCGTTGGATTGTAAAGTAGAATGAAAGATTTGGAGCCTAGTCCTCTTCACATTCCAATACTACAATGTTCCAAACTAAGATATTTTCAACTTCATCTAGAAAATGTGCAATAACTCGAGGAGAATTGAATTCGCACACTAGTCTGTTAGCAACGAGTCGCTTAGCAAAAGACGCTCAAGACTAAAGATGCATGTAAAGCATGCACTTAGAAATGGGCCATCAACACAACTAGCCAACTGTGATGCACGTAGCAACCATCCAAGCCTAGCCCGAATTCTAGAAATCTCTACAAATTGTAAATAAACTAGAACTTTCTAGGTTTCTTCACTTAGTCCTCTAGATGTTTATGCAACTTGCATGGAAACTTCAAGAACCTAGCACCCATGCCTATAAATAAGGGTGAGCACCCTTATTTGCCCACCAAACACACTAACCACACCGCACACACATGCTCTCTAGTTGTCTTGTAAAACTCTCTTGTGTTAACATATATGTTTCCATATTATTGATTTTGATGATAACAAACAAGATTAATTTTTGAATCATTCTTTAAAAACATGAAAGATTTGTCATCATAAAAAAGGGGGAGATTGTTAACATATATGTTTCCATATTATTGATTTTGATGATAACAAACTAGATTAAGAATGATTAAGTTTTTGAAAAGCTTCAATTATTTTTATACATTTTAAATAAATCATTATTTTCACATTATAAAGGTTTTATATTTAATGGAAAAATGATTTTGTGAAATTAAGTTGTTTCTCAAGTTGTGTACTAAAATGAAAGAATTTTACAATCCTTGATTTTAATAAATATTGTTTGGAATTTCGGATTTGGACCTATTTGAAAATATTTTAATATTTTGGGCCATTTCATAATTTTAGAAATTTGTGGGATTAATGAGTATTATTTAGAAATTCTGAAATTGGGCCTATTTGTAAAGTTTTGTAACGTTTTGGGCCATAGTACAATTATAGAAAGTTTTGGGATAAAACTGTAATTTTAGTCTCTGGAAATTACCCCTTCACCGTTTACAAAAAACGCTGATCCGTTTATTTTCAGATTGCTAACCTTGAACCGTTTAGTAAAAACGGTGAAGCCAAATTCATTTTACAGGTCTGGAAATTACCCCTTCACCGTTTACAGCACACGGTGATCCGTTTATTTCCAGATTGCTAACCTTGAACCGTTTAGTAAAAACGGTTAAGCCAAATTTATTTTGCAGGTCTCTGGAAATTACCCCTTCACCGTTTACAGAAAAAGGTGATCCGTTTATTTCCAGATTGCTAACCTTGATCCGTTTAGTAAGAACGGTTAAGCCAAATTTATTTTGCAGGTCTCTGGAAATTACCCCTTCACCGTTTACATAAAACGGTGAACCGTTTATTTGAAATTCAGCCCAACGGTAACTTTGACCAGCGCAAACGGTTAACCGTTAAGGGTTACCTTGATCCGTTTTCTGGCAAAAGTGCATAACGGCTAGTTTTTGAGCTCCAACTATAAAAACTCAAATCCAACTCATTTTCAAGATCTCTAGCAAGCACAAACAAAAGGCATACAATATATCTTGAGCTCTCAATTCGTGAATCATAAATCTTTGAATCATATTTGTTCTTCATTTTGTATATATACTTTTTGAGAGAGTTTTTGTTGTAATTTTCAATTTCTCATCAAATTTGTGAGTGATTAAGTGTGTGATACACTTGAGTGAAGAGATTGGGAGATAATCTCTTTGTTGTAAAGGTTCATTGACACCTTGAAGTCAATTGTAAGTATTTGAAGCCTTGGAAAGGCTTGGATAGTGAAATCCTCAAGCTTGGGTTGCTTGGGCGTGACGTGGCGGGGATAATGAACCACGTAAAAATCCTTGAGTTTGTTTTTCTCTTCCCTTACTTATTTATTATTGTGCTTTTATTGAACTTATTGTTTTCAATTTTATTAAAGCATTAGATTGGATTGTTGTGTGGTTTGATTAGGATGATTTTTAAAACACCAATTCACCCCCCCTCTTGGGTTGCACACTTGTATTTCATCTTGTAATTTATGTTTAGGGTGTAATAAAATTATATTTGGTAATATTGCTCTACTTCTCTCTAGCATTTATGATAGCATTCTTGTTTCGCTAGTTTGAGAAGTGATTTAGGCTTACTTAACAGCTTGTGTGCTAAAAGTCGTCTAGGTGTCGCATGGGTTTACTATACAAAACTCCCATTCTATGACATGAAGCTGAGCTTATGTGACATACTATTGGGCCCGTTTTGACCTGGATTCAACCCGAAAACCCGCGATCATGACTTGGCTAGATCTCGCAATTCCGGCTAACCCACTGGCCGAAAAAGGTACCGATTTGAAGCTTAAAGGTAGCCGTTGTACTCCAGTCATCCATGTCGCCCAAAACTGACAGAAACACTGTCGTTTAAAGCTCAAAAAGCCATGGCCAAAACCCATCACCAATGCCGTCTATTTTACCAGAATCAGGCCGCACTATTGGCTAGGTTCTACTCCTCACGTCACTAGTCACCTGAAACGGCTGGATTGATGTCATTCGGCCACTTGGTGGTTCACGATTTAAAGAGTTCGATCAGTTGCCGTCGTCGTCGCCACAGGTGGGAGGTCACTGCCAGCACTATTAGACTCACCAAGGTTAGAACTATTAGACCTGAGCTTCCTGTCACCGTTGACTGAACTCTGGACCGACAGGGGCAATTTGGCAATTTCATAAACTTTAGAGATAATTTTGTAATTTATAAAATAGTGGATAATTTAGTAATTTTAGACCTAGGGTAGTTAGGTAATTTGAGATTTTGGGGTAGTTCGGTAATTTATATTTTTAAGAGCATTTTGGTAGTTTCGAACTCCGAGGGTAATCTTGAAATTTTTAGACCTTATGGTTATTTTTGTAATCTGAATTGAGGGTAGCTTGGTGATTTAGGATTGTGGGGATAATTTGGTAAATTTCAATGCATGGGTCATTTTGGTAATTTATAGATGCAACGGTATTTTAGTAATTTTATGCATACAGGAATAATTTATTGCGGATAAATATTCTTTTCGAGCTTTATTGTGTAAAGCCAGTTGTACTTCATATTTACAGAAAAGTGATTATATCGTTTACTTGATTTAAGAGGATCCATGAACGAGAATCAAATCGTAGACGTTGACGATACCGAGTTCGAACATCGTCACTGTGAGTAAAATATATAAAACTTGTTTTTATAATATACTTTAATTTTACGATAAAGTACAACATATTTTGATAAATAAGTATTTAATGCTTCGCTTTAATTATTTTCTAGAAAATAAATTTTTATCTACATGCTCATAGTTATTATTATTAAAAATAAGTTTGATTAATAATTTTATTATCGTTTTTGAGTAAATGCATGATAATAGTTTTAAAGAGAATAAAATGGATTTAAAGTGTGTTACTTGGAAAAGAAATGAGATTTAAGTGTGATTATATTTTTGTGTATACGTGTATAAAAAATTATTTACAAAATCATTGGACAATGCTCTTCCCCTTCTGATACAGTGATATAGATGAGATGAGATACAGGCATTTGGTACACGTCTGAACACATATAGAGGCTTTGGGCTATGTGTTTGGGCTTTTTTGCCTTTTAGGGACTTATGCACGGAGTGTGATGATTATAGAGATACAGATATTGAGATACTGACAGATATTGAGATCAAATGAGACAGATGATATAGATGATACAGATAATACAAATGAGATATAGGCCTTTGGGGCTCGTTTGAGTACACACAAAGGCTTTAGCTAGTGTATTCAGGCGCCTTGTCCTTTGGGGATCAGTTTATGCATGTAAAGATATGATGAGATATATGAGATATTAGATGGCATTTCGCCATCTACCCGTTGTAGCTTTGGGAGCATGATGCTTCCCTAATTGCCTATCCGTCGAGGTTCGAGTGTGATGAGATTGTTCCCTTGGGTACTTATTTGGTGACTGTTTTTAGAATTCGGTGTTTGAGATTATACTGTGTTATGATTTCCTTAATTTTCATACGATATTATATATTATGTTTACGTCAGACTATGATTTATAATTAAGTAAGTTTATTGAAGTTCTTATGATATTTGTGATAAAATTATTTAGAGAAAGATTAAATTATTTTAAATAAGTTTATTTTCAAAAACTACTATCCACTCACTGAGTTCACTGAGTTTTATAATCACTCAATTTTTATTATATTCCCCCCCCCCCCCCACAGAAGATTTGAAGGTACACTAGTCGACCCAGTAACAATAGTTATTTTGATATTATGGTCAAGTGATGGTGCTAGGAATTGTAATTGTTTTGCTAGAATATTTTGAATTGTATAATTATTTATATATTTGTGATTAAGAATAGTCTATTGTATCTGTTTGATATTAGATATTTGGAGGATATTTGGTATTTATGATTGAAGAAGTTGGTTGTGGATGATAGTTGGATATTGAACTATTTTAGGAGTGTTTGTTTTATATTTTGCAGGTGTGAGAATGTTTTAATTATAAGAGAGATTCAGCCAAAATTTTTGGTAGAATCCTTAGGTATTAGAATTATTATCAATTTGGTTAGACAAGTTTAGATAGACTCGCCTCAGAGATTCGGGGCGGGTCGTTTCAAGTTAGTATCAGAGCATGATTTTAGATTATGTAGACTTTATTATTGTAATTAGAATAAGTTTTATTGTTATTAAAGTTGGAATTGATATTTTGTGGGCACTATCATGATTCGTCGTAGCCGTAAATGTGGCCATTGATGTACTATACTAGTTATTGGGTTGACTCTTGGAGATGTACCTGCAGGGGAAAATGATCCTGTGAATGAGGGAGTAGTTGAGTCTTTAACACATGAGGTTACATAACAAGCACCAGGGAATATGTCAAACTTTGAGCAGTCAATTGATAGGCTAGCTCAGATTATGACTACAGTGGTACATAATTGGACTCATGTGCATGCCGGTCATGCAAATACTATTGAGTGTGTAAGAATCATAGGGGCAAAGAGTTTTAATGGTTTTGGAGATCCACCCGAGGCAGAGTCGTGGTTGGTCAAGTTAGAACGTATTTTTGATGTGATGAGATGCCTAGAGCAGGATAGACTTTCCTTTGCCACTTTCTATTGGAGGATAGGGCCTATCATTGGTGGCAGACAGTGGAGCATCGATATCAAGCTGCGCTTACATAGGCTATTTTCTGTAAAGAATTTTATGACCATTATTTTCCAGTGATGTACCAAGAGATTAAGCGAGGTGAATTTCTTTCATTGGTCTAGGAATCTATGTCAGTAGAGGAGTATGAAAAGAAATTTTTAGATCTTTCTAGATTTGCTACTTCAGCAGTTGGTGATGAGAGGGAGAGATGCAAGCATTTTGAGAAGAGTCTTCGATTCGAGATCTGTACTACCGTAACAGCATCACGGTACTCTAAGTTTGCCGAGGTAGTTGAGGCAGCCAAAAGAGTAGAGCACAGTATCTCAGAGGGACACAAAGTTCAAGTTTTGAATTAGAAACGTAGCCGAAGTAGAACAAAGGGTGGCTTGAGTAGTAGGCTATCGAAATGAGACTCACATACAAATTATTCCACTGGCGTCCAAAAGAGTCAGAGTATAGGCTTCATGGGAGATCAGAGATAGGCCGTTAGTCACAGTTTGGTATAGCCATCAGTATGGAGTAATGTCAAGGCTCAGGAACAATATGACAGAAATAACAAAGGACATCGTGGTGAAAGTTCTCTGAGCATACAATAGATTTCTTGCCCTTCATGTGGTAGGAACCATTAAGGTCAGTGCCATGTTGGAGACAATGTGTGCTATTTATGTGGGCAACCTGAACATATCAAAAGATTTTGCCCCACTTTATCCCAGATTGATAGTTCTGCTCGAGGCACAACCTCATAGTATCACCTCACTCTAGATAGACTCAGAGCCAGAGAAGAGTATAGCCAGTGGGTTCTTCGTCTTCTGTGCCAGGTCAAAGAGGTAAATCTGGTCGACCTTAGACTCAGGCTCGAGTTATTGTTTTGACACAGCAGGAAGCTCATGCTACACTGAAAGTTATAATGGGTACATTATTTATCTTTGGCGGTGAGACCCATATTCTTATTGATCCTGGATCCACACATTCTTTTATTTTTTTATAGTTTTGCCATGCATACTGAGCGAGAGCCTGAACCACTAGAATATGGTTTAGTTGTTAGTACACCTACTGGGGGTCATTACTTGCTGAGAGTGTATATCGAGGTTGTATGATTAGACTGGGTGAGCATGAATTTTTGGTGAATTTAATTATTTTAGACATTCCAGATTTCGATGCCATTTTGGGCATGGACTAGGTTACATCTCACTATGCTACTGTGGATTGTTTAAAAAAGGAAGTTTTTTTCAAAAAGCTAGGGATGGCTGAGGTAAAATTTTGCGGTGAGCACAAAGTTTTATATTTGTATGTTATATCAGCCATTACTGCTAGAAGGTTACTAAGAAAAGGTTGCTCAACTTATCTTGCAGACATGATTGACAAGAGATTTGTAGGTGCATCAGTTGATCTAACAACAATAGTTATTTTGATATTATGGTCACGTGATGGTGCTATGAATTATAGATGTTTTGTTAGAATATTTTGGATTATATAATTATTTTCATATTTATGATTAAGAATACTCTGTTGTTTCTGTTTGATATTAGATGTTTGAAGGATATTTCGTCTTTCTGGTTGAGGAAGTTGGTTATGGATGGTAGTTGAATATTGAACTATTTTGGAGTGTTTGTTTTATGATTTGCATGTTTGGAAATGTTTTAGTTATAAGAGAGATTCTGCTGAAATTTTTAGTAGAATCCTTAGATATTAGAATTATTATTAATTCGGTTACACGAATTTAGATAGACTCGTCCTAGAGGTTCGGGGTGGGTCATTTCAGAGTAATGGTTGATGTTTAATGTGTTAAACTTTTCATCCATATCCAAACCTTTCTTTAAAATATAAAAAAAAGTAATGTCTAGATAATTATTTTTCTTCGTAGGATTTTCTGACCTTAAGGTGCATCTAGCAATTGTATTAAAAGTTGTTCTAAATTATAATTATGCATAAGGCTAGTTTGGGGGTTTGTTTTGGAGGTTTAATAGTGATTTCGATAAGTTAAAAGCTAATTATAGTGTTTGGTAAACCTTTTTTAAAAATAACTTCTAGCAAAATCATCTTATCCTACAGTAGATTTTGAAAAGTAGGGAAGAAGTAGATTTTTAAAATCTGAATTTGATAATAACTTTTGTACTTAATACAATTCCACATATATCTTCATATATACTATAAAAATCTAAAATTATACTTATTAATTAGAAAATAAAACCATTAAATTTAAAGAGATTATTTTTATTATCAATTATGTGGAGATAACAAAGTAAAAAATAAAATTAAAAATACAAAATCTTTATTTTAGTTCTCGATTATTATATAAACAAAATGGAAAATATTTTATATACATGTTTATATGTTTGTAAATAAATTTTATTCAATATTATGTTTAATTCATTGATTTATATTCCTAAAAAAATTTAACAGTGAGATTTACCAAACACATAAGACTGCTTTTAAAAATCACAGTACTTTTAAAAATAAATTTTACCAAACATTTAATTAATTCTTTTCACAGCTGATTATTTCTGCAACACTGCTAACAATAATTTTGTAAAAGATACAGCGTTACCAAACTAGCCCTAACCTATATATGTTTGGCTTATTAATTCTACAATGTATGCATTTAAATCCTATTTCTATAATGTAACGTATAGCCAGCATATATATACAAAAGTTCATATCAAAAGCGATATTTCAACTGATATCAGAGCAGAAGGTGCGTGCTTGGGGCATACGACACTGTTCACGTATACGATACTGTTCATATATACCGTACTGTTCATTAATACAGTGGAGACGACCATTTATACTTGGGAGACAGTCTATTATAAGTAGTGTGTATTTTTACATGTCTAGGAAAGTTCTATCAACAAGACGATAAGAGCTTAAGGAGTCTGGGTTTTAAGTGGGACCGTTGTGACCCCTCCATTCTCTTGGGAACTTTCCCGATGCATTTATTCACGCGAAATAAGCATCATAAAGATTGCTTTTCAAGTGTAAATAGTTGTTAAAGAAACTGATCAATTGAGATAAAAAGGATGGCAGAGGCATTATCGTCATCTTCATCAGCGAGGACTACTGTGACTAATGCAAAGTTTGAAGTGGAGAAATTTGATGGTGCTAATAATTTTGGTATGTGGCAATGTGAGGTGTTGGATGTCTTATGTCAGCAAGAGTTGGACGTTGCTCTTGAAGAAAAGCCTGACATGATGGATGACAAGGAGTGGATAAAGATCAATGGATAGGCATGTGGTACTATATACCTATGTTGGGCTAAAGATCAGAAATACTCTGTCATGAGGGAGACATTGGCAAAGTAGGAGACACTGGAAGAAAAGTATATGAAGAAAAGCCTTGAAATTAGGTTTTATATGAAGAAGAAACTCTATTGATTCATATATACATCTGGCATGTCAATGAATGACCATGTGAATTCATTCAAAAAATATTAGTAGAATTTCTAAATTTGGATGAGAAATTTGAAGATAAAGATAAGGCACTGTTGTTGTTGAATTCACTTCCTGATGAATATGACCATCTCACCACTATTTTGCTTCATGCGAAGTACAGTGTCACATTCGATGCTGTATGCAGTGCATTGTACAACTCTAAGACCAGAAAGAAAGGCAAAAATGATCACAGAGATACAATTGCAGAAGTATTGACGGCGAGAGGTCGTTTACAAAGCCGCAATCCTGGAAAAGGAAGCAAGTCTAAAGGGAGGCCTACCAAAGATGAATGTGCTTTTTATCACGAGAAAGGGCATTGGAAAAAGAATTGTCCTAAGTTACAAAAGGGCAAAACTACTTCTGGTGCATGTGTAGTAGGGTATGATGAGAAGTCACACTTTAGTCTGGTTGGCATGGCATTGATATGTCACTCAGATGGGTGGATTTTAGATTTAGGTTGTACTTATCATATGTGTCCTAACAAGGGCTAGTTTTCTAGCTTCAAGGAGCTAGACAGTGGAGTTGTTTTTATGGGCAATGACAATGCTTGTAAAACCATGAGAATAGGTACATTCCAATTAAAAAATCATGATGCCTCAATCAAGTCTTAATGGATGTTCGCTATGTACCAAGCTTAAAGAAAAATCTCATCTCATTAGGAGTCCTAGAATCTAAAGGGCTCACAATCATTTTGAGAGATGGATTGTTAAAGGTAGTAGCTGGTGCGCTGACGGTGATGAAAGGCACAAGAAGAAATAACTTGTACTATTTCTAAGGAAGTACAGTTATTGGATCAGCATCAACAGTTTCTGGAAAAGATGCAAATTCAAAAGCAACCAAATTGTGGCATATACGTTTGGGACATGCTAGTGACAGAGTTGTCGAAGCCCTTCAAAATAAATACTGATTCACCTAAATTAATTTGTAGAAATAGTGGAACCAGGTCGAATCCCAAGAGAACTATGTATTTAATTTCTCAAAGTTTAAAAATTAATTTCCCAAAAAAAAATAGATTTTCAAAGTTTCTGCCCACAATCGGTTAACCGTTAGTGGTTAACGGTGAACCGTATATTTGGTGAAATTTTCTGGGAGTTAACCGGCTAACCGGATAAGGGAAACGGAAGACCGTTTATGATTTGTCCGCTCACTGATTCTAATCGGCTAACCGGTAAGGGAAAACGGCAAACCGAATTCGGGTTGGCTTGGTTCTGGAACTAATCGGCAAACCGGTTAATGGAAACCGGAAGACCGAATCTCAACTCTCTCGTTTCTGGGCACAATCGGCTAACCGGTTAGCGTAACCGGCAAACCGAATTTCTGGTTCTCTTCTCCCTACCGGTTCTGTCCGCTAACGGTTTAGCCGTTTGGGATTAACGGTTATCCGATAGATGTTAACGGTGAGCCGTTAGTGATTAACGGTTAACTGTTTTTCTGGATTTTAATTTTGTTCCTTTTTTTAACGAGAAATAGATAAAATAAAATAAAAATAACAAGACTTTAAAATTAAACAAAGAAAATCAATCTTACCAAACTTCCAATCCAAGGGTATCAATTCCATCCAATTGCAATTTTGATCATAGGCAAAAATATAAATTACTCAATCCAAGAACTTAGTCTACTTAATCGGAATCCCGCAGAAAGCAATTATTCTCCTAATGTAATAGACTCAAACAATCGCTCAATTCCAAACTTATCACTAATTTAACTGGGCATCATCGTTCCATATCAAATTAAGTGATAGCATTAAGAATAGTGAGAATGACTAAAACAAGATCAATTAATTCAGATTACTCCAACTCAATCAATTTGTATTTTTATTTCCCTAGAGCCTATCATGCAAGCTATGTAATTGTGGCCATCAATATACACACACATGAGCCAACTCCTTGCTACTCAATTCAGTCATTCATGACAATTACGGATCACAAATTCCTGACTAGCGATAGAAAAATAAATATTGAATTAAGGCGTCAACTCAATCAATATAAATAATTCATAGAAAATAAGAACAAGAAAATAAAAATTACTTGGATGAAGAAATTCTTGTTAAGTTCAAAGCCTCACAAAATTACAACTGGAATTTGATTAACCCTTGGACCGGAATTAAAACCTTAGCCACTCATGGTGGCCAAAGGAAACAAAAGTTGTTTGATGAATGTTGCAGCCGTTTCTTTGCTTCTCTTTTTGCTTCCCTTTTTGCTTCCCCTTTTGCTCCTCACGTTTGGCTTCTCTTTTATATTGCTTTTTGTTTCTTTTTTGCTAGCTTTTCCTTCTTCCTTTTGACTTCTTCTTCTCTTAATGCTAGGAAACCGAATCCTTTTCCAATT
This sequence comes from Citropsis articulata, assembly GCA_030449925.1. Lineage (NCBI taxonomy): Eukaryota > Viridiplantae > Streptophyta > Magnoliopsida > Sapindales > Rutaceae > Citropsis > Citropsis articulata. The sequence continues at coordinate 3,454,726 of JASUUH010000137.1, read as the reverse complement.
CTGATTGCTAGGGAACTGTCTCTCTCAAGCCAATAGTCGGCCCACGTTTGTAAAGCCCAAATTAAGCCCTTTTTGTCCAAATTCCATCATATCATCCAGGATTCATCTCCTAAATCAATTCAAACATGATTTCCACAAATTAGCACAAAATCGATCAAAATATGAGGGAATTAAATAAAATATAATATGACTATTTATGACCTATCAGCTAGTTAAAAAGCTTTGTAAACTTTTGCGAAGCAAGGCTTATTGAAAGGTACAAATTCTTGTAAATTAGAATTTTGTGAACATTGTGTTCTGGGCAAGCAGACAAGGGTAAAGTTTGATTCAGCAACTTACGATACAAAAGAAATTCTGGACTATGTTCACAGTGATGTGTGCGGACCTACCAAAATAGCTTCTTTGGGAGGTATACACTATTTTGTTACTTTTGTAGATGATTATTTAAGAAAAGTGTGGGTGTATTTAATAAAGAATAAGAATAAAGTTTTGGGCATATTTCTAAAATAGAAAAAAATGGTCGAGACTCAGACTAGTCGAAAGGTCAATAGACTTTGCTCATACAATGGTGGTGAGTACAAGAATGATCCATTTCTTCAAATATGCCAAGATGAGGGTATTGTATAATAATTCACTGTTTGAGATACACCACAATAGAATGGGGTGGCAGAACGCAGAAACCGGACTATACTAAAGAAAGTTGGGTGTATGTGTCTAATGTTGGATTAGGCAAAGAGTTTTGGGCTGAGGAAGTTGTATATGCGTGCCATCTGATCAACCGTTTGTCATCAACTGTAATTGAGGGCAGAACACCTATGGAGATGTGGATTGGTAAACCTACTACTGATTATGATTCTTTACATGTTTTTAGTTCCACTGCTTATTATCATGTAAAGGAATCTAAGTTAGACCCAAGAGTAAAGAAAACATTGTTCATGCGTATAACTAGTGGAGTAAAAGGATACCGTCTCTGGTGTCTGATTATGAAGAAGATTATTTTCAGTAGAGATGTAACTTTTGATGAATCAACCATGTTGAAACAAAAGATTCTCAAGAGGATGACAAAACCAGTAGCATTTTGGAGCAGGTGGAGTTGAAAAAGTTAAATTTGATCCAGCTGATGTCAATGAGATGAATAGTGATTCTTCATCGACCGATGATGATGAAGAGGTTCTGACCCAGGAACCTTTACAACAACAAGATTCCATTGCATATAGAAGGCCACGCAGAGAGATTCACAGACCTGCTCACTTTGTTGATATGGTGGCCTATGCACTTCCAATAGTAGATGATGATGTTCCTTCCACTTACAGAGAAGCAATAAGTAACCCAGAGAGTATACAATGGAAGAAAGCAATGAACAAAGAAATACAATCTTTTCACAAAAATGAAACTTTAGAGTTAGTTACACTGCCCAAGGAAAAGAAGGCAATTGGGTGCAAATGAGTATTTGCAAAAAAGAAAGAAAATCCTCGTAAAAATAAAATTCGATACAAGGCTAGATTGGTAGCGAAGGGGTACACTCAGAAGGAAGGAATAGACTACAATGAGCTATTTTCTCCAGTTGTGAAACACTTATCTATTCAAATTTTACTAGCCATAGTTGCGTAATTTGATCTTAAACTAGTTCAACTTGATGTAAAAATTGCATTTTTACACGGTGTTTTGGAAGAGAAAATCTACATGACTCAGCCAGATGGATTCAAGGTTATTGGAAAAGAAAATTGGGTTTGCAAGTTGACAAAGTTGCTTTATGGGTTGAAACAATCTCCGAGGCAGTGGTACAAGCGATTTGATTGATTTATGAAAGGGCAAAGGTACACAAGAAACAAATTGGATCATTGTGTGTATTCTACAAGAAGGATTTTTCATTTATTTGCTATTATATGTCGATGATATGCTAATAGTATCGAAGAGCAAAGATGAGATTGAGAAGTTGAAGACTCAACTTAATCAAGAATTTGAAATGAAAGATCTATGTGAAGCTAAGAAGATTCTTGGCATGGAGATATGCAGAGATAGAGCTCGTGGCAAAGTAAGCTTGTCTCAAAAGCAATATTTGAAGAAGGTACTATAGCAGTTTGGCATGACTGAGCAAACAAAACCTGTAAGTACCTCATTAGCTTATCATTTCAAGCTTTTTGTAAAATTATCTCCTTCAACAGATACAGAATGAGAATACATATTACAATTTCCATATTCAAATGCAGTGGGTAGCTTGATGTATACAATGGTGTGTACAAGGCCTGACATTTCACATGCAGTTGGTATAATGAATAGGTATATGCATAATCCTGGTAAAGGACATTGACAAGTTGTTAAATGGATTCGATGGTATATTCAGAAAATTGTGGATGTTGGTTTATAAGGTATAATCTGGTATGTTGATTTTGATTATGCTGGTGATTTGGACAAACGAAGGTCAACCACTGGATATTTATTTACTTTTACTGGAGGGATAATTAGTTGGAAGTTTACACTACAGTCTACAGTTACACTGTCGACCACAGAGGCCGAATACATGGCAATTACAGAGGCTGTTAAAGAGGATATTTGGTTACAAGACTTGCTTGAAAACTTGGCATTGGCACAGGAGCACATTAATATGTATTGCGTCAGTCAGAGTACTATTTATTTAACAAAAAACCAAGTTTATCATGCGCGTACGAAGCACATCGATGTATGATTTCACTTTGTACAGGAAATTGTTGATGAGGGGAAGATTCTTCTTCAGAAAATTAAGACTGCAGATAATCTCGCAGATATGTTGACCAAGGCAGTGACGGCGATCAAGTTTGAACATTGTCTAAACTCGATCAATATTCTACAAGTTTAAAAGCAGTCGGAGAAGGCAGTGACTGGAGGATGATTTGTTGATAATCAGCTTAGATTTACTAAATCTTCGCCGAGGTGGAGAATTGTTAAAAAGTCAAATAATGGCTTGCCAATTTCAAAAAGCAAGGCTTGTGGCACAGTTTGGTTGAAGTTGCATAGAGAAAAATGTAATGGGTTTCTAGAAGCTAATCTTTTTTTTTAATTTGTTGATTTTGGTTACCATTTTTTGAAGACATTTTAGGAACAAGGATTAAATGCATGCATGATATTTGGCTATAAATACCAAGCCATTTATTCATTTGATAGCATCCCAATTTGAGAGAAGTAGAGAGAAATTGCAAGTGAGCTCTTTGAGAGATTTGAGAGAGCTTTCACTTGAGTGTTCTAGTGAGGTTTCAGTTAGGTGTATTGGGGTTTTGGGTATTGAGAGTTTCTCCCACTTTTGTAAATTCTCATTTGTTAGTAAAATTATCTTCTAGTTTTTGCCCGTGGACGTAAGCATTATGCGGAACCCTGTAAATTATTGTGTCCTTTCTTTGCATTTATTTATCACCACATTTATATTTCTCCAGAAGTCGCAATATTAGTAATTGTTCAACCTCGGGCTTCCGCAACATCAACAAGCACTTATGTAAGTCAACTTTGTTATCACTTATCCCATTGTTAATTTGGAAATTATTTTCGCATAATATATTCATATTATCGCATATACTATCATGTCAAATGTCTTATATTGGAATGCAAAATTATGTGCAGTAATACTCATCATTCCATATTTATCAAGATCTTTGTAGTTTTTGAGATTTTTTAAATAGTTTTTAGTAGGTAATTACGACTCGATTTGGTATTCTTTTTGTAATTTCAATTTGTGTTCAACTTGACAATTATAGTTGATTGTTCGATCAATTATGGTTGATTGTCCGATCATACAATTAATCCCCACATATTTTGCTTTCTTGCTAATGATTATGACTCAACTAGACAACTAATATATTTACTAGCTTTAATTTTGCTATTTCATTCTAATAAACAAATTACTGACTGTTAAGCCGTATTTGTTTATCAATTATTCAAATAATTCATATTTTTACCATGTATCAATCTCACTAATTTTGTGTCTTTTTTAAAAAGAAAAAGTAATCCAGTTTGTCTATTCTCGAATTTAAAAAATGATAAAGCTTAAAAAAAAATTAGATGTGACGTTTATTTTTCACATATATAAGAATATTGTAGATAAAAATAATCATGCAAACTAAATTTAATTTTTTAATATGTAAATAAAATTTAATGTTATAGTTAAAACTTTGATACAATTTTGATATCATGATATAAAAGAAAAAGAACTTCATGGAATCAATCTATTTGTCTCTCATATGTGAGTAAACATCAAAATGCTCTCTCTTTATAAATGGAGGAAAAGAAAAATCAATTAGGTGGTGAAGGTATGTATGCCCACTCAAGTTATTACGGATTTAATGTTCAACTCTCATAGATTATTTTTTTCTTTTTGAAAGAAGTTTGATTTCATGAATTGAATGGTATTTACATTTGAACATATAGCTTAGTTTAGGTCTAAGTATTTATTATATACCTTCTGCTCAATACATATGAATTATTTTCTCAGATAAAAGTTTAGAATATGATCAATTCATTTGCTTAAATTTCTTATTATTTGCAATTCTACACGCGGACAATGAAATTAATGATTCTCCAAAAGAATAAGTGAGGCTTACAGTACCCATAATAGAAAATTCAACACTCTCTACTATTAAAACTAAGCCCTACACCACCTTTCATTGAACTCAAATTAATAAGCCCAAACCATAAAATATTCCATCAGTAGGTATGGTTGATGATGTTTGAATTATTGGACATAGGTGTGGTGGGCGAAATTATTAGTGGTATGTGTGGTAGGTGAAAATAAATGGTTTTTAATTTTTTATTTGAATGGCTTAGATTTGTTCTCATGTACTATAAACACCCCTTGTATCATTTGGTTATAGATTAAGTGAAGAGTAAAGAATAAGAGAGAAAAAAGAAGTGTGACCATGAGTTGTGTGGAGTGTTTCTTGCAAAATATAAAGTCCTTCAATTTAGTACAATTCTTCTCTTACCTAGAATTTTGGAGTGTGGAGTGTGACTGCGAGTTATGTTGACAAGTACTTCAACAGGTAAAGTCTCCAAGCCGCGAAATTTCCAAGTTAGATCCTATTGCTGCGATTTCTAAATCTAGAATAAAGAGAATTATTGTCCATGGTTTAAGGCATGAGTTTTTGAGCTTTGCTACAGCTATCCAAGGTTGGCCAACTCAACCAACCATTAAGGAATTGGAAAACTTAGCATGGAGGAATTTGAAAACTTACTTACCGATCAAAAAGCAATTGATAAACAAATAAATAGGGACTCAAGAAAGAATGACGACAAAGCACTCTTCATTGAAAAGAAGAGAGATTGATTTAGGCATTACAATGGTGAGGATCTAAAAGAGATGTTGACAAGTCACGAGGACATCAACAAGAAGGTAGCTCACAGATAGAGAGAGCTCAAAGGAATTGCGTCAATAGTGGCCAATACAAGCCAAAGAAAAAGCTCAAAGGGAATTGCTACAACTGTGGAAAAAGAGGTCACATGTAAAAGATTATTGGTCCAAGAAAAAATCTAAGGAGAGTAATGCTACCACTTCTAATTAGAAGAAGGATATTGATGAAAAATAGGAAGTCGATGCATCACTCGCCATCGAGGAAGAAGAGCTAGCCCTTGCAATCATAATACTTGGCTAGATTAACTATGAGATTGATTGGATCGTTGACTCAAGGTGCTTAAATCACATGATTGGTGATAAAGAGAAGCTATATGACATGATCGAGTACAAGGGAGGCTGTGTAGCTGTAATAACAAATAACTCACAATGACCCATATCTAATGTTTGTAGCACAATTCTAGCACCTTGTATAGTCCTCAAAAAGTTGCACTTCAAAATGTGAACGATGTTCCTGGTAAGAAGAAAAATCTACTATTAGTATCATAGCTAACATCTTTAGGCCATTATGTCCTATTCGATCCTCTATATGTCAAGATATGTCAAGATCTAAAGATCTCAGGGACACCCACTTTGAAAAGGTGAAGACTAAAGTCAATCTATGTATTGTCAACAGAGTTTGTTTATATAGATAAGACTCGAATGAATAAAACTGTAGATTTGAAGCATGCTCGATTGGGACATATTAGCTATCACAAGTTAAAGGAAATGATGAGCAAGTCAATGCTCCGAGGTCTAACTTAACTTGACATAAGAATAGACACAATGCATGCAAGGTGTCGGTATGGAAAGGCTCACTAACTTCCATATGAGGAGTCGAAGTTTAAAGCAAAAGAACCACTAACCACTAAAGCTGATACATTTTGTCGTATTTGGGCCTGTCAAGCAACCTTCAATCGGTGGCATGCGATACATGGTGACATTCATCGATGACTTCTCGAGGTGTGTCAGGATCTTCTCCATAAAAGAAAAATCTCACACTTTTTGGGATTGTGACAAATTAATAATATTTTTGATAATAGTGGAACCAAGTAAATAATAATGATTAATATTGTTGGTTATGAGATTTTTTCGGCATCTATAAAGAAGGTAATTATGTAAATAAGACCTCAATTTTTGGGATTGAGACGAATAAATAAAACTATATTTTAGGCTTCTTCATATAAATTAAAAAAAAATTAAATTTGTATGATTATTTTCTATTTAAGCTTTTATTTTATGTTTTTGAGATGCTAAGTTTTCAATTTTTTTTTAAATTTCAATCATTAAGTGGCTAAATTTCTTTTAGTCGCGTAGTATTTGGATAGTATAATTCATTTATATTATAGTGAATAAGTCATTTAGAAATATTTAATTTTACATAAAATAAAACATGTTGATGTTAAAATAATTTTAAGGGTATTTTAGTACTTTTACCTAAAAAAATGGAAGGAAGTTAAATATATTAGTTTTTCACTAATGCAATCTTAGTGTCAAACATAGTAAGTAGACCTAAATTTAAAAATAAATAAATATATTAGTTTTTCACTGATGCAATCTTAGTGTCAAACATAGTAAGCAGACCTAAATTTAAAAATAAATAAATTAAGTAATAAAGATGTAAACTGATTAATTGCCCAAAATTATTCTTTGTTTAAACTTTTTAATAAAATGTGAATTTTTTTGTAATTTCAAATGTTTCTTAGGTGGGGTATGAAAAATATTACTACTCTTCGTGCAGTCCTTGCTGATCATTATTATGGATAGCAATGGTTTGTGTATTGTGTAGGGATGTCAAACCCATATTCGTACCTGTTTTGTAGAGGACATCTTCATCACCAGCCTTACTCGTTGTGGGCTTGAAAGGACACAGGTAGGGGATGTCCCAATAAAAAATAAAGATACTCATCCCCTTCCCCTATCTCTTATATATCCTTTTATTATTTAACATCTACATATATTTAGAAAAAAAGATACTTTAATTATTTAGCTCTAGATAAACATTTAGCACTTTATTCTAAAATATTTTAGAAAAGTCATTATCAATGTATTACAAAAAATTTTGATCGAAAGCAAAAGTTTTCACTTTAGCATTTCTTTGTTTATCCTTCACTCCTTTCAACTAACCCTGATTTGAATATTGTTCTATTGTCATTTATTTCCAATTAGAACAAAGATTTTAGATGATCTAGAGAATTTATAATCCATTTAATGACTAAAATCTCCAAGTAAATGTTTAGCACAATATTCTATTAGATGGTCGTTCTAATTACTAAGCCACTAAGTGCTAATGTTTATGTTTTAGGACTTTAATTTTTTTAATTTAATATTTATTTCATTTACCTATTACTTCAACTTTCAAAACATTAAAAAAAAAAAAAATCAATAGTCAAGCAGGTTTAGTGAGTGGGTATAGGTAGTAGTATTTTAAACCTGTACCTAACTCGCCCAATCAACAAGTATAAAATGTTATACTTGTATCCAATCTTTTTTATAAAATAGGATAAGATTAGACTTGATACTCGACACCTTTTTGTGCCATCCCTGGTCATTATATAGGTTCGTCTTAGAGTGAGAGGTTTGTTCTTAATAGTCCTTGATGTGTGTGTAGCTAATGTTTCATTCTTATCTATACTAGTCAACTGTAAAACATCTAAGTTCTTATTAGCGACTTGTCTAAAATTAGACTTGGGGTTATTTGCATTTCATGTGAAGTCGGAACTTAACTTATTTTCAGAATTTAAAGTTTTTAGTTTGTTTTTCTCTATAACTTATGTTTGATTATAAAATGTTTAAGCCTGAATGGAAAAGATTCTGACTTTTATCTTAATGGCAAAATATTTGAGTAAAACTTTAATATTCTCTCTCATTAGTACCCCTGTCAAGTGCATTCATTTCCTACTATATAAATTTTTCTTTTATTATTTTTTATTTGTCTATTTAATTTTTTTAATATAGTGAATGAGAATTTTAAACATAATAGGACTTTAGTTGTGTAGGATCATAAACTTGATCCAAAATGAATAAATTCAAGCCCAACCCAAGGAAAATTCCATGAGTAGGTTTGGTTAGTGAAGATGAATTGTTATTAATTGTTGGAATTTATTATTTGAATGGCTGTGATTAGTTTGTTTCATGTATAAGTACCCCCTCTCCCCTTTTCGTTATGTATCAAATGAAGTAACAAAAATCTCTAAGGTATAGAGAGTGAAAAATATGAGTTGTTATTGGTGAGGAGTGTTGTTGAAGAAATAAAATAGTGTGTTGTTTTAGTGTTTTATTTGTTAATTCTCCAACAAAATGGTATTAGAACTAGTGTTTGATGCTATATATAGTCATATAGCATATCAAATCGAAGATCGCGATGAGAGGAACATGAGGCCACAAAAATCAACCCGATCGGAGTCCAGACGCACCCACACTCACCGCCGGAAGTTTTATGTCTTGAAGTTGAATCGACTTACCGAGTTGAACCAAGTTTAACCAAACCAAGCCGAGCCGAGCCAAACCAAATCAAGTCAAACAGAACCAACTCAAGCCGAACCAAGTCGGACCGAACCAAGTCAACTAAGCCGATGTTGAACGTTGATCGGCATTGACCGTTGACCGACATTGACCACTGACCGGCGTTGACCGTTGACCAAAAGTTGACTCAAGTCCCTCCCAAGGTTTTTCGACATTCCGAATCCATTCGTGCATTCAGAATAACCAAATTCTCATTTAATTTGTGAGTTATGGCAAATGGTGGTATGGTGTCATTTCAAGTTCCATAATTAAAGGGATGTAAGTTTGACAACTGGAGTATTAAAATGAAGGCTTTTTTGGGTGCACATGACGTATGGGATGTCGTGCAGAAAGGCTTTATTGTGCCAAAAAATGAAGCCACTTTAACTACGGTGCAGAAGGAGAATTTAAAAGATTTAAAGAAGAAAGAGAATAAAGCAAAATATCTCATCTTTCAATCATTAGATGAAGATGCTTTTGAAAAGATTGCTGGTGCAACCTCTTCAAAAGAAGCATGGGAGAAGGTAGAGACCTCTTACAAAGAAGCGGAGCAATTTAAGAAGGTTCGTCTCCAAATATTACGAGGAGAATTTGAGTATTTACACATGAAGACATCAGAGTCAATTTTTGATTACTTTACTAGGGATGTGACTGTTTTCAATGAATTAAAAAGAAATGGTGAGGAGTTAAAAGAGGTAAGGATTATTGAAAAGATACTTCGATCAGTAGACTAGAAGTTTGACCATATTGTTGTGACAATTGAGGAGACAAAAGATCTAGAGGATATGACTATCGAGCAACTTCAAGGAAGGTTGCAAGCCTATGAAGAAAAACTAAAAAAGAAGCAAGGAATCAAAGAACAACTTTTCAAGATAGAAGTCAATCCAAAGAAAAGAGAAGAAAGCTCCGACAACGAGAGAAGGTATTATGTTCGAGGTAGAGGTTAATGACGAGGTAGAGGTCGTAGTCATGGACGAGGTTGGAATTTCAACAACAATAACTCCAACTATGCCAAAGGAGGAAGCTCAACCAGAGAATGAGGCAGAGGCAATCCAAAATCGAGGTATGACAAATCTCAAGTACAATGCTATAATTGTCAAAAGTTTGGGCATTATGCTTCAGAATGTAGAGCTCCAAGTACCAGAGTTAATGAGAGAGTGAATTATATTGAAGAGAAAAATTGTGAAGATGGCACCCTTTTACTAGCACGCAATGACACAAGTGGAGGTTAAGAAAATACATGGTATCTCGACATAGGTGCTAGCAATCATATGAGTGGAAACAGAAGCATGTTCGTGCAAATAAGTGAATCTGTGAATGTCGCTTTTGGAGATGATTTAAAAGTACTAGTGAAGGGTAGAGGCAACATTCTTTTTCGTGCAAAAGATGGTAGCCATCAAATAATTTCAAATGTTTACTATGTGCCCAATATAAAAAGCAACATCTTTAATTTGGGTCAACTCTTAGAAAAAGTCTATGATATTCACTTAAAAGATTATAGTCTTTTCCTAAGAGATGGCAAAGGAAATCTAATTTCAAAGGTGAAAATGTCCAAGAATAGAATATTTCCTCTATATGTTCAAAATAATGTTGCAAAATGTCTCAAAGCCGTTCATAAAGATTCATCCTGGATTTGGCATCTTTGATATGGGCATTTCAACTTTGGAGGACTGGAGCTACTATTCAAGAAGAACATAGTGAAAAGCTTACCATACATCAATAATCCTGATCAACTTTGTGAAGGATGTTTACTTGGCAAGTAGTTCAGAAAGAGCTTTCCAAAAGAGTCAAACTCAAGAGCTCAAGAGCCACTCGAGCTTATTCATACTGATATGTACGGTCCATTTAAGCCAAGCTCCCTTGGTAAAAGTAACTACTTCATTCTTTTCATAGATGATTTTTCAAGAAAAATTTGGGTGTATTTTTTGAAGCAGAAATCAAAAGTCTTTGAAGCTTTCAAGAAGTGTAAAGCTGCAGTGGAAAAAAAGTGGATACCAGATTAAAGCCATGAGATCTGATCAAGATGGAGAGTTAAGTTCCAAAGAATTCTTAGAGTTTTGAGAAGCAAATGGAATTCGATGACCTTTGACAGTTCCAAGATCCCCCCAACAAAATGGTGTTGTAGAAAGGAAGAACATAACCATCCTCGACATAGCAATAAACATGTTCAAGAGTAAGAGATTACCTAAAGAATTTTGGGTTGAAGCTGTTGCATGTGCAGTGTACTTATCTAATCGATCTCTAACAAGAAGTGTGCGGGGTAAGACGCCACGCGAAGCTTGGAGTAGAAGAAAGCCCAACATCACCCATCTAACAGTTTTCGGAAGCATTGCCCATGTACATATACCAGATGACAGTAGAGCCAAACTGAATGACAAAAGTGAGAAGTTCATCTTTATCAGCTATGACAGCAATTTCAAAGGATACAAGCTTTACAATCCAAACAACAGGAAGATCGTGATCAGTCAAGATGTGGTTTTTGATGAAGAAGAAGAATGAGATTTTAGCTATGGTATGGATGACTTCAACTTCTTTCCTATTGAAGAAGATGCTCACACACAGATAAAACAAGCAGAAGAACAACAAGAGCCAGCTACTCCGCCTATGTCACCAGTATCAACCACATGTGGAGATTCACCGCCATCTTTCTTAAATGAAAGAAATAAAGAACGTATAAGAAGTCTTAAAGATCTCTATAAGGTAACTGAGAGACATGATAATCTCACTCTCTTTTGCCTATTTGCTGATTGTGAGCTAGTCAACTTTCAAGAAGCTGTACCACATGAGAAGTGGAGAATTACAATGGATGAAAAAATCAAAGCTATTGTGAAGAATGATACTTGGGAGCTTACTAATCTTCCTAAAGGGCACAACGCAATTGGTGTCAAATGGGTGTACAAAACGAAAAGAAATACGAAGGGAGAAATTCAAAAGCACAAGGCGAGGCTAGTTGCAAAAGGCTATAGTCAAAAGGCCAGCAAAGACTACGACTAGGTATTTACTCCTGTGGCTCGACTTGAAACTATTAAACCTATTATTTCTTTGGCTGCTCAGAACAAATGGAAGATTTTTCAAATGGATGTAAAGTCTGCTTTCTTGAATGGATTCCTTGAAGAATAAGTTTACATCGAGCAACCATCAGGCTATGTGGTGAAAGGATATGAAGATAAAATTTCGAGATTGAAGAAAGCTCTTTATGGGTTAAAGCAAGCACCAAGGGCATGGAATAGTAGAATTGACAAGTATTTTCAAGAGAACGGCTTCACCAAATGTCCATATGAACATGCTCTCTACGTCAAAGAAAAAGATGGAGACATTTTGATTGTGTGCCTCTATGTGGATGATCTCATCTTCACTGGAAGTAATCCAAGCTTATTTGAAGAGTTCAAGAGAGTGATGATCAAAGAGTTCGAGATGACCGACATCGGATTGATGGCATATTACCTCGGCATTGAAGTCAAGCAAGAGTGACACAACTTAAAATGTTTGATTTACTCCCAAGTATAAGAGTGCCTAGTTATAATATAACTCGGTGAGTCCGAGGTCGATCCACAGAGAAAGGATTTAATTTATTTATTTAAATTTATCTAAAAAAATAAAAATAAAATTTAAAAAAACACAATTTAATTTGAGAAAAACTATGAAGTTGAATTAGTTAGGGTTGTGGATCCACTCTTAGTAATAAATATAATTTAATAAATTCTTTTTATTTTTTTTATTTCCCAAAAGATTAATTTTATAAATTAAAATTATTTTTCTATTTATTTTATTATGGATTAAGAATTTAATGTGCCAAAACTTAATTTGTCTACACTAAATCAAAATACCATTTTACCATATTTTATACTAAGATATTAAGAATTTATTGTGCCAAATTCCTATTTTTGTCTACAATAAATTAAATTTTCAAAGTATAAAATATGGAGAAAATTAAATAGAACACAACTTAATTTATAAAATTAAAAATCGAATTTGATTAAACCATATTTTTTTACTAAGAGTTTCACCTTCCCCTAACTATGAATATTTAGTTAAACATTTTTTAAATAAAAGAAACGATTAAAATAGAAAAACACATAATTAAAATGAAAATTAAAAATTAAAATAAACGTAATTTTATTGATTGAAAATATATTATAAAGAGAGATGAGGAGAAAATTTTGGGGGAAAAGAAGAGAAGAGAAGGTGCAAAGAGATGTGTTCATCCCCCTTCTCTATTTATACTAATACATGGTAAATCCACACCACACAAATAAAAAAATCTAATTACATCTTAACCTTACATTTGTCCCACTAATAATCTCACTAATAAAATATAAACCTAACTTATCCACTCAAGTATATCCAACACATTCCACTAAAAATGACCATACCTAAGAAGATAAAAACTTATAATTTTACAATTACCACATTTACCGTAGTAAAAACGTAAAAATTTACAACAAAAGTCTTGGATTCTCCTCAATAATGACATAATTTCTCGGACTTTTGAAATCCAAATTTGGCATCCGTACATTTGTTTGGAGCCTCCAATTGCATTAAATTATTATTTTTACCTAATAAACACATAAAAATACACAAAATCAAATACTTAGAAAAATAATTAGAAATTCATAATATGTTACACAATTACAAATATAAATTACATTAATAACATAAAATAACATTTTTACTCCGTAATAAACATATAATTTTTAATACTAATCACACCCCCCAACTAACTTATTGCTAGCCCCTAGCAATTAAAGCGTTATATTAAATTAAGATTTACAAAATTCACATGCAAGTTAATAGTTGTTCATCTATCCTCTAAACTACCAAATAAATAAACTCTCCCAAAATATTCTAAATCTTTGTCATTCACTAATTATCAAGAATATCATAAACCTTCTTTTGTGCTCAAGTAATTAACACAATACTTATGGGGCTTCATTAAAAGAAAACAACTTTTTCGTTATGAAACTCATTAGAAATTCTATCTTCGGGCAGTAGATTATTCACTCTTTTCTTCTTTTTTTGATTACTTTTTTTTTTACCCGTGTAGCGAACTTTAGGCCAGTGACTCCCAGACCAGTTGATCTTAGGGCACTAGGTATTGAAACACCCATACGGACTTAATTACTCGAGTTTTTAATAAATATGCAAACAATATCTCTATAACCCATGTAGCGAGCTTTAGGCCAGTGACTCCCAGACCAGTTGACCTTAGGGCACTAGGTGTTGAAACACCCCTACGAATTTAGTTATTTGGGTTCTAGATATGACAAAATTAAACTCATTCAATTTTTTTCTTTTTTCTTTTTTTTCTCTTTTTTTTTCGTATGTACATTCTACCAACTTAGATATTATCCCTAATAAATCAAAAGAACTAAATGCTGCAAAAATTTTAACTTACAACCCATTAGCATGTGCCATAGTGTGTGTGTGAAAAATGGTTTAGTAAAACTTGTTAAATGAGTAAACAATAAAATAACTTAATAACCAAATGTAGAATTCAAAATTTGAGTAATTTAAAGAAAAGAGGACAAAAATAACTTACTATGAATTTTAAAATTAAAATATAATACAACAGAACTATTAGGATGCGTCTCAAAAGTTGTGGCTCTTTACACAACCATCATAGAAACAAAAAAACATTTGCTTGTTTTTGTTTTTTTTCCCGTTTTTTTTTAAAAATAAACACACATATTTACAATTTACGTCAACTATTTCTTCCCCCCAACTTAATCTAAACATTATTCATAATTTAAATATATACATGCAAAAAGATGAAAAAGATAAAGAAAACATAAATCAGAAAGATCACACCTGAACAAGCCGTTGAAGATGCGTTTCTAGAGCCGCTACACCTCATATTCTGCCATCTTCGACAAAAACATTATAAGATTTGCTATATTCAACAACTGTCAACTATTCCCTCCCCCCAACCTGAACAAGACATTGTCCTCAACGCCTTAAAGAAAAGAAGTAGAGTTTAAAAGACATAACCTCATTGCTCTAAGAAAATAGTTATAACCGAAGCGTTAAGTCCAACTTGTACTTCTTACTAGGGCTAAGGTTACCATCATTAGTCAACCATTTCAATGCCAAAGCCTTAAGATCTGGCTCTGGTTTGTAAGCTTGTAAAAGATTAAATAACTCATTAGCAGTAGAAACATAAACAAAGATTTTTTTCGTAGAGATTGGAATAAAATGATTCTTCATTGCATGGTTAACGAATGTGAGCAACCCATTAAAAAAATTATTAACATTTAGTAAACCGATGGGTTTCTAATGGATGTTTAAATGGGTCCAAGATGCAAATGTAATTAATGCCTCTAAAGTTGTAAGATCTCTTGGCAAGAAGATGAAAGCGTCAGCATGATTTAATATCTTAGATATTAACTATTGTATACTTGAGCCAACTAACTCTTCTCCAATTGGCACATCAGACATGCATCCTAGAGGTTTTAAGGCTTGTGGAATGAAATCTAGTACCTGGTTTCCTATAATAAAAATAGCTTTTGAGACAAAATTTGATAACTTGCGGTCACCCCCTCTATATACAAGGTGCAGTTTCCTCTCAGCTATGGCACGACCAAGATCTACAGCTGCTTGAACGAACCGGTTGTATTTTCCATAATGAAATCTAGAGAGCACTCAAATATTTTTAAATTGTCTACTCGAAGATGCTGCCATTAGAATAATCTTAAAAAAAAAGTTATGAGTGGTTGGAAAAAGAGTTCATATTTAAAGATCTCAGTGACAGATAAAATGAGAAACAACTATAAATAGGTTGAAGTATTTGTCAAATGACGCGTAAAGCTCATGTCACAATTATTCAAAAGCAAGCAGTAAAAGGAAAAGTAATCCGCGCAAAAAAAAAAAGTAAAAGAAAACAAATAATGATTAAATACAAAATCACACCATTAAATGCAATAATACAAATGATAAAAGGACAATAAAGGAAAAGGATATTTACTGGTAGTTGTGATTGTGGCTCACATCTTCCTTTGGTTTTACGTTGAGTAACGGCTTGAACACCCTCTATGGGTTGAGGATAAGCTTCCCATCTAGTTTTCTTATAAACTGGCAAACAGAGTCTTTTTGAGTTAGATTAGCAAGACTAAACTGTGCACTTTCTTACTGGAATAGTCTCCATAACATGTTTATCTCATATTGCGCATGTCTGCTTCGATGCGTCTCAAGAGATCGTAAGATATCATCCAACGATTCTTTACTCATGCCATCTTTAACGAATTTAATTTTATCTTCTCGACTATCAGAAACCATTCCTAAAGATTTACAAACTTCTCGTTTACAACTAAGACGTACACAGTTACTGACATTCTGAGCCAAGTCTTTCAGCTCTCCGTTTTTTAGCAAATGTGTTTTTACCAAAACCGGGCATGTAAGAAATAAATGGATCAGGAAACTCACTAGCTAATCGGACCTTTGCTTCAATTAACCAACGAATATCAGAAAGAATTCTGTTGATCATTAACAAACGCAATCTTTCACAACAAAAAATTCTGTTGTAAATTTTTTGGAGTGCATTTTGAGGGAGAGAAGGAAACCGCTTATGCAATTTTTGTTGTATTTCTTCCATGCTTGATTTTGAGATCTCAGTTATTGTGGAAAATTGAACCGTTATCCACCATTTATACGGGAAAATAAATCAAAACACACCAAAATCAAATCTGCAGAATTAAATCAAATGTGAAAGCGAACAACAAAAAGAAACACAATATGTACAAAAGAAAATGAACTTACATTCGTCCTCTCATTGAGTTAACCTCAAACTTCAATTGAAATTCATATATACCACGCTCTATTGCTCTGAGTTTTCTTTCTTGATCTTCAACATAAGCCACTAATTCTGGTGGTTGTCGTTCCCAAATTGGATGTGATTTACAGCTTTGTATCAATCTTCATTCAATTGCAGTTTTCGCGCATTACCAACATCATCCAAATTTTAATTAAAAGCTTTAATAGCCCAAAATGATTTATGCACAAGTTCAACAAGCAGGTGACAAGGTTTACCATAAACTAACCGATCGGGTGACATTCCTAAAGATGCTTTAAATGTAGTACGATAAGCCCAAAGTGCATCAGTCAGTCGAAGAGATCAATCTTTTCGGTTTGGGTTAACTATTTTTTCTAGAATTTGTTTTATCTCTCTATGTGCTAGTTCAACTTGACCATTTGTTTGAGGATGATAAGGGGTAGCAATTTTATGTGTAATTCCATATTTTTTCATTACAGACTCAAATGACTTATTACAAAAATGCTTACCTCCATCACTAATAATGGCTTGAGGGATTCCAAATCGACTTAGAATGTTTTCTTTTAAAAATTTAGCGATAGTTTTACTATCATTATTTTGACAAGATATTGCTTCAATCCATTTTGAGACATAATCAATTACAACTAATATGTACACAAATCCAAAAGATGGTGGAAATGGACCCGAATCAATTCCCCAACAGTCAGATATTTCAATTTCAAGTATGGGATTTAAGGGCATCATGTTTCTTTTAGTAATTAATCCTAGTTTTTTATATTTTTTTTTACAAGTTTTACAAAATTCATATGTGTCTTTGAATATGGTAGGCCAATAAAATCCACATTGTAAAATTTTAGCCGTAGTTTTTCTTGAAGAAAAGTGTCCACCACATGCTTCAAAATGACAAAAATTAATGACACTACTTACCTCATTATCAGAAATGCATCATCAAAAAATTTGATCAGGGCAATATTTGAACAAGTAAGGATCATCCCAATAAAATTTCTTTACTTCAACCAAAAATTTTTTCTTCTCCTGAGTATTCCATTGCAAAGGCATTTTACCTGTAACAAGGAAATTAATAATATTAGCATACCATGGCATTGAAGTAACAGAAAATAAAAATTCGTCAGGAAAGGAGTCATTGATGGGTGTTATATTAGTGCAGAATTCAGATGTGAGTCTTGATAAATGATCAGTGACAACATTTTCGGCACCTTTTTTTTCTTTGATGGTAAGGTCAAATTCTTAGAGTAATAAAATCCAACGAATTAATCTTGGTTTGGCATCCTGTTTAGTCATCAAATATCTCACACCAGCGTGATCAGTAAAAACAATAGTTTTAGAACCAAGCAAGTATGAACGAAATTTGTTTAATGCAAATACCACAGCAAGTAATTCTTTTTCAGTTGTCAAATAATTCATTTGAGTACTATCCAAAGTCTTTCTTGCATAATAAATTACAAACGACTTACGATCCCTTCTTTGTCCTAAAATAGCACCAACAGCAAAGTCACTTGTATCACACATTAATTCAAAAGGTAAAGACCAATCAGGAGATTGCATAATAGGTGCAGATGTCAAAAGACAAACTATTTTGTCAAAAGATTTTTGACAATCATCTGTCCATTCAAATGATGCATCTTTTAATAAGAGGTTACAAAGTGGTTTAGATATGGCACTAAAGTTTTTTATAAGCCTCCTATAAAATCCTGCATGTCCTAAAAAGGATCGCACATCTCTAACTGTTTTTGGTTGTGGCAATTTAGATATGACTTCAATTTTCGCTTTGTCAACTTCAATTTCTTTAACAGATACAACATGACCCAAAACAATTCCAGAAGTAACCATGTAATGGCATTTTTTCCAATTTAACACAAGTTCTTTTTCAACACATCTTTTTAAAACTTTTTCTAAATTATCAAGATAATCATCACAAGAATTCCCAAACACAGTCAAATCATCCATAAAGACCTCTAAACAATGTTCAACCATATCACTAAAAATACTTAGCATGCATCTTTGAAATGTTGCAGGAGCATTACAAAGTCCAAATGCCATTCTTTTAAATGCAAATGTTCTAAAGGAACATTTAAATGTCATTTTTTCTTGGTCTTCAAGTGCTATAAGAATTTGATAATAACCTGAATATCCATCTAAAAAGCAGTAGTAGGGATGTCCAGCTACTCTTTCTAAGATTTGATCAAGAAATGGTAATGGAAAATGATCTTTTCTAGTGGCTTCATTTAATTTCTTATAATGAATGCACATGCACTAACTAGATATAATTCATGTTAGAATTAATTTATCTTTTTCATTTCTAACTACAGTGATTCCATATTTTTTAGACACTAATTGTGTAGGACTTACCCACTTACTATCAGAGATAGGGTAGATAATTCCCGCATCAAGTAACTTAAGAACTTCTGTTTTTACTATTTCTTTCATGTGTGGGTTTAATCTTCTTTGAGGTTGTTAACATGTTTTAGCATTTTTTTCTAAATTGATTCTATGTGTACAAATTAAAGGATTAATACCTTTAATGTCATTTAAAGTCCATCCAATTACGTTTCTATGCTTTTTAAGAACAGATAGTAACTCACCTTCTTGGTCGCTTGCAAGATAAACATACTTCAATCCCTCTGGCAAAGGTTTCAGTTCTGGTTTAGGTACTTCTTATTGTTCCGTCTTTTCAATGATTCCAAGCTCGTCAAATTCTTGTTTCTCATCATCATTTTGCAATGTTTGACAAAAATCAAACAACAAATTTATATTAAAAGTATCATGTTCAAATTGTTTATTTGATTCAACTGAATTAACAAAACAAATATCACTAAGTTCAGAAAAATTCCCTTTTTGAATATTCTCCTCTATGCAAGCTTCAAGCAATTCCTTTTGTTCATCAATTTCATCTTCATTCTCATTTTCTTCATTAGGTTGCCCACACATGTTAAAAACATTTAATTCCAAAGTCATATTTCCAAATGACAAATTTATTAAACTATTCCTACAATTAATCAAAGCTTTAGCAGTTGCTAAAAATGGTCGACCCAAAATTACAGGAATTGATTTATAATTATTCACAATAAGTTCAGTTTCTAAGACAATAAAATCCATAGGGTATATGAATTTATCAACTTGTACAAAAACATCTTCCACTATTCCTTTTGGTACTTTAACTGATCTATCGGCAAGCAAAAGTATAGTTGAAGTTGATTTCAACTCACCAAGATTAAGTTGAAGATAAACTGAATATGGGAACTGAAATACAAGTGTGCAACCCAAGAGGGGGGTGAATTGGTGTTTTAAAAATTATCCTAATCAAATCACACAACAATCCACAACAATCAAAATCTAATGCCTTAATAAAATTGAAAACAATAAATTCAATAAAAGCATAATAATAAATGAGTAAGAGAGGAGAAAGCAAACTCAAGGATTTTTACGTGGTTCGGCTATCCCCCTCGTCACGCCTCCAAGCACACCGGGCTTGAGGATTTCACTATCAAGCCTTTCCAAGGCTTCAAATGTTTACAATTGACTTCAAGGTGTCAATGAACCTTTACAACAAAGTTATCTCTCAATCTCTTCACTCAAGTGTATCACACACTTAATCACTCCACAAATTTGATGAGGAATTGAAAATTACAATAAAAACTCTCTTGAAGAGTAGATGAACAAATTTAAGAACAAAGCTCACTCAAAGATTTATGATTCACAAATTGAGAGCTCAAGATATGTTGTATGCCTTTTGTTGTGCGTGCTAGAGCTTGAAAATGAGTTGGATTTGAGTTTTTATAGTTGGAGCTCAAAACTAGCCGTTATGCATTTTGCGAAAAGCGGATCAAGGTTAGCAACTTAACGGTTAACGTTTGCGCTAGTCAAAGTTACCGTTGAGCTGAATTTCAAATAAGCAGTTCGCCGTTTTCTTGTAAACGGTGAAGGGTAATTTCCAGAGACCTGCAAAATAAATTTGGCTTAACCGTTCTTACTAAACGGTTCAAGGTTAGCAATCTGGAAATAAACGGTTCACCGTTTTCCGTAAACGGTGAAGGGGTAATTTCCAGAGACCTGCAAAATAGATTTGGCTTAACCGTTCTTACTAAACGGTTCAAGGTTAACATTCTGGAAATAAACGGTTCACCATTTTCTGTAAACGGTGAAGGGGTAATTTCCAGAGACCTGCAAAATAGATTTGGCTTAACCTTTTTACTAAACGGTTCAAGGTTAACATTCTGGAAATAAACGGTTCACCGTTTTCTGTAAACGGTGAAGGGGTAATTTCCAGAAACCTGCAAAATAGATTTGGCTTAACCTTTTTACTAAACGGTTTAAGGTTAACATTCTGGAAATAAACGGTTCACCGTTTTCTGTAAACGGTGAAGGGGTAACTTCCAGTAAACTGTTTACCAAAAATTACAGTTTTGCCCCAAAACTTTCTATAACTGTATTATGGCCTAAATGTTATGAAACTTTACAAATAGGTCCAATTTCAGAATTTCTAAATAATAATTTGTGAATCCCAAAACTTTTTGAAATTATGAGATGGCTCAAAATACTATAACACTTTTCAAATAAATCCTTCTCCAGAATTTCAAACAATACTTGTTGATTTTCAAGTTTTCAAAACACTTTTAATTAAACCATAAACTTGAAAACAACCAATGTCATAAAATCATTTTTCCATTTAATATAAAACCTTTATAATGTGAAAATAATGATTTATTTAAAAGTATAAAAATAATTTAACCTTTTAAAAACTTAATCATTCTTAATCTTATTTGTTATCATCAAAATCAACAATATGTAAACATATATGTTAACAATCTCCCCTTTTGATGATGACAAATCTTTCATATTTTAAAGAATGATTCAAAATTAATCTTGTTTGTTATCATCAAAATCAATATTATGAAAACATAAATGTTAACAATCTCCCCTTTTGATGATGACAAACATTTCATGTATTTAAAGAATGATTGCATAAATTACTCCCCTAAATGTAAGCTTCTCTTACAATTTAGGTAAATTAACAAATTTAAATACATGTATTCTTCTCCCCTCATCATCAAAAGAAAACTTAGTGGAAAGAAAACAAATAGCAAATTTTGTAAAAATAAAAAACATGTATTTTCTCCCCTTCAATATAACAAATAAAAATTAAAGAAAAGAAAAAGAGTAAATTTGTTACCCATATTGTCAAAGTAAAAGTCTTAACACATTCTCCCCTAACAACAAGTATCACCTCAAATACAAATTTAGTAATATAACCCCAAAGATCATCATCACATAATCCATTAACCATAAAATGATCATGAATCATGATTCCATCAATTTTCAAATTAAAAAAATTCAAAACATAAAATCATCATATAAAACCATATAATCAAAACATTACCATAAGCACATATCAATCATAAAAAGAATGCTCAAAGTGCATGTTATTCTCCTCATTTTAAAAACATAAAAAAAGATATATTATTTTGTCTCCCCCTATGGACAACAAAAAAGTTCAAAATGCATATTTTCCAAAATCACATTGTGTGCTCTCCCTAAATATATGGCCAATTTAAAAATTTTAACCAAAATAATTTTATCCAAAATCATATCCCTTTCATCATGAAAACGAAATGAAGAAATCCTCAAATACACAACATGGTTTAAAAAAAAACTTCAATATAAGCTTAAGCAATTATAACAAATCAACAACTTCATTAATTCATCAAAATCTTGAAGTATATGTATTTATCATCAAAACTTAAGCAAAACATAAGTACATAATGGCAATAAATAGATCATCAAAATCAATATAACCATTGAGAAAAGCCATCATTATGAAGTAAAGAATAAGTGATCAAATCCATAAATGCAATAAGTCATGTGTAAAAATTTTATAAATAAATGATGATATAACACAATTAATGGCATATGAATTCACACAAACTTAATAGATGGACAATGATGATAGACAATTAAGAATATGAAATTAAAGACCATACAATCATCAAAATCAAACAAAGGCATCATGATAAATCACTCAATGTTATATACAATGATAATTCCATCATGTAAACATACAAGCATGCTTTCACAAATTCAAGCTATTGTCCATCTATCATGATCCATTCAACAAAATCAACATGGCAAGAATTGTTACCAAAGCAATTAAATCATCTTGCCTCATCTTTTTCTTCTAGATCAAGATTAAGTGATTATCCTCACAAGCTTCATCAAGGAACTCTCCACCATTCCTTGATTGTGGTACCTACAAAGAAATCATTCACGTTGTGCCCTTTGGTACCCAAATACTCTTGGGTCCTTGCGCATTAGATTTAGTTCCTTTTGGAACCCAAACACATTTCATACCATAATATGCATTTCTTTTAACTGGACATCTATATTTCATATGACCATTTTGATTGCAATAATGACAAACAATTTTATGATCATTTGTGGAGGTAGCCTTAACAAAATAATGCTTATAATATTTTTGTTTCAAATTAGGCTTAATACCTCCTTTGTCAAACACACATTTTTGTGTATTAAGTAAATTATCCAACATCTTTTGTCCATTTGTAAATTTTAACACAATTTGATTTAGGTCATTGCTCTTCTTCTTTAGCACTTCATTTTCTTTCATTAATACATCAACATGTGATTTCTCAAGCTCATGTGAAGTACTTTGTTTACATGTAAATGATGCAATCCTATCATGTAACATTTCATTATCTAATTCCAATTCTTTGATCTTTTCATTTAATGAATCATTGCATTTTTGTAAAGCATCATTTTCATTTTTCAAGTCATCAACATGCGATTCTAGATGCTTGTGTGAAGTGCTAAGTTTCTCATTTGATAATGCAACTTTATCATGCAATGTTTTAATCTCTAATTCTAGGCATGTTATCTTTGTACTTAGAGATTCATTTTTATTAGTGAGCTCGATAATTTTCCTTTTAAGACATGCATTCTTTTTACCAATTTTCATAAACTCATCATGCAATTCTTTAAAAGCATCATGCAATTCATCATAGGTAGGATCACTTACCTCATCAACCTCATCATCCGATTCATCTCCAATTGCCATAAGTGCCAAATTTGATACTCCATGAGATTCCTCCTCATTTGTAGTCTCTTCATACACAACTTCAAGTTTTCTCCATATTTCATAAGCATTAGAACAACTTGAAACTCTATGAAATTCCTTTTTATCTAAGGCACAAAATAAAGCATTCATAGCCTTGGAATTTAAAGACATATTTTTCCTATCCAACTCACTTAAAACATTATTTCTAGGAATGAAAGAATCATCACAAACTATTTCCCATATTTCATAATCTAAAGATTGTAAATAAATTCTCATCCTAGTTTTCCAATATGAGTAGTCATTACCATCAAATAAAGGTGGCCTAGTGATGGATTGTCCTTCCATGAAGATTGAGCTAATTTGGGTTGCAATTGATCTTTAACTCTAGACGGTTAAGTCTACACAAGAGCACCTCGCTCTGATACCAATTGAAATACAAGTGTGCAACCCAAGAGGGGGGGTGAATTGGTGTTTTAAAAATTATCCTAATCAAATCACACAACAATCCACAACAATCAAAATCTAATGCCTTAATAAAATTGAAAACAATAAATTCAATAAAAGCACAATAATAAATGAGTAAGAGAGGAGAAAGCAAACTCAAGGATTTTTACGTGGTTCGGCTATCCCCGCCTACGTCCACGCCTCCAAGCACACCGGGCTTGAGGATTTCACTATCCAAGCCTTTCCAAGGCTTCAAATGTTTACAATTGACTTCAAGGTGTCAATGAACCTTTACAACAAAGAGATTATCTCTCAATCTCTTCACTCAAGTGTATCACACACTTAATCACTCACAAATTTGATGAGGAATTGAAAATTACAATAAAAACTCTCTTGAAGAGTAGATGAACAAATTTAAGAACAAAGCTCACTCAAAGATTTATGATTCACAAATTGAGAGCTCAAGATATGTTGTATGCCTTTTGTTGGTGCGTGCTAGAGAGCTTGAAAATGAGTTGGATTTGAGTTTTTATAGTTGGAGCTCAAAAACTAGCCGTTATGCATTTTTGCCAGAAAACGGATCAAGGTTAACGCTTAACGGTTAACCGTTTGCGCTGGTCAAAGTTACCGTTGAGCTGAATTTCAAATAAGCAGTTCGCGTTTTCTTGTAAGCGGTGAAGGGTAATTTCGAGACCTGCAAAATAAATTTGGCTTAACCGTTCTTACTAAACGGTTCAAGGTTAACAATCTGAAATAAGCGGTTCACCGTTTTCCGTAAATGATAAAGGGTAATTTCGAGACCGCAAAATAGATTTGGCTTAACCGTTCTTACTAAACGGTTCAAGGTTAACATTCGAAATAAACGGTTCACCATTTTACGTAACGGTGAAGGGTAATTTCGAGAGACCTGCAAAATAGATTTGGCTTAACCTTTTACTAAGCGGTTCAAGGTTAACATTCGAAATAAGCGGTTCACCGTTTTACATAAACGTGATGAAGGGGTAATTTCCAGAGACCTGCAAAATAGATTTGGCTTAACCTTTTTACTAAACGGTTCAAGGTTAACATTCTGGAAATAAACGGTTCACCGTTTTATGTAAACGGTGAAGGGGTAACTTCCAGTAAACTGTTTACCAAAAATTACAGTTTTGCCCCAAAACTTTCTATAACTGTATTATGGCCTAAATGTTATGAAATTTTACAAATAGGTCCAATTTCAGAATTTCTAAATAATAATTTGTGAATCCCAAAACTTTTTGAAATTATGAGATGGCTCAAAATACTATAACACTTTTCAAATAAATCCTTCTCCAGAATTTCAAACAATACTTGTTGATTTTCAAGTTTTCAAAACACTTTTAATTAAACCATAAACTTGAAAAACAACCAATGTCATAAAATCATTTTTCCATTTAATATAAAACCTTTATAATGTGAAAATAATGATTTATTTAAAAAGTATAAAAAATAATTTAACCTTTTAAAAAACTTAATCATTCTTAATCTTATTTGTTATCATCAAAATCAACAATATGTAAACATATATGTTAACAGGAGCAAATTAACACTAGCACCAAAGTCTAACAAAGCATGCTCAATTTTATGATCTCCAATAATACAAGAAATAGTAGGACAACCAAGATCTTTATATTTCAACTTATTATTAGTAGATAAAATGGTACTTACCTGTTCAGCCATGAAAGCACTCTTTTTTACCTTTAATTTCCTCTTAACATGGTATAAGTCCTTTAAAAATTTAGCATATGAATGTACCTGCTTGATTGCATCTAACAAAAGAATATTAACTTTCACTTGCTTAAAAATTTCATAAATTTCTGAAGAGTGGTTTGATTTCCTTGGTTTATTCAATGCATGTAGAAATGGTGGTTCAGATGGAACATTAGTTATTTCTTCACTAGATGTAAGTTTATCTAGTTCTTCCTTACCCTTTTTGAATTTTCACTTTCACAAGGTTCAGGAATAGGCCGATCAATAACCTTACCATTACGAAGAGTTATAACTGACTTGACTTGGTCTATGGGTGAATTTTTAATCTTAGGATTTAGTTTTAGTTGAGCTAGAAATTTTCCTTTTTCTTGAATTGTGAGTGCAGAAGCAATTTTAGCAAGAGTATCTTTCAAATCAGAAACTATTTGTGCATTTTGATTGTTAATAGTATCTTGTTTCCTAATGAATGAATGCATTGTATCTTCCAAATTTTTCCATGGTGGTGGAACATATGGTGCATAAGGCTGAGTATTTTGAAAATTTTGTGGAGGTGGTGCTTGTGAAGATTGTGCGTTATTATTATTCCTCCAATTAAAATTTGGATGATTTCTCCAACCAGGATTATAAGTCTGTGAATATGGGTTTGGCTTGTTAAAAATGTTGACGGCATTAGCTTGATCATGCAAACATTCTTTAAGTGCAGACAGAGTGGGACAATCTTGAGTGAAATGATCATTAGAACTACAAACATCACATGCAATTTCCTGAACATATTTTACTTGATTACTTTTTTTATTCTCCAAAGCTTCAACCTTCCTAACTAGGGATGCAAATTTTGCTTGTAAATCATGATCTTCCCTAAGGTTATAGATTCCTCCACTAGATGGAGATGGTTATGGTTTATTATTCAATTCAAAAGTTCCAATAGTATCCTAATGTTGTGCATTTTGAGATAATTGGTCAAGGTAATCTAGTGCATCTTTAGGATGTTTATCTCTAAATTCACCATTACACATCATTTCTATAACTTGTCTAGTTTGTGGTGTTAAGCCCTCGTAGAAATAAGTGACCAATCGCCAAGTTTCAAAACCATGGTGTGGACATATGTTAAGCAATTCTTTAAACATATCTTAACATTGGTATAATGTTTCTCCATTTTTTTGAGTGAAAGAAGTGATTTGCCTTTTAAACGAATCAGTTCTATGAGGCAGAAAGAAGTTTTTCAAAAACTATTCTTGCATGTTATTCCAAGTTCTTATTGATCCAGATCTAAGGTTTTGTAGCTAAGTTTTAGCTTTATCTTTTAATGAAAAAGGAAAAAGCTTTAATCTAATTATGTTCATGCTACAATTTTGGTATTACAAACTTCCTCAAAATCTCTTAGATGCAAGTATGGATTCTCAGATTCTAAACCATGAAATGTTGGTAAAAGTTGGATAATACATGGTTTGAAGTTGAATCGAGATGCTTTTGGAGGAAATACTATACACGATGGTGCTCTAGTTCTCGTTGGATTCATGTAATCTCTCAAAGTTCTTGGTTGATTCTGATCATGTTGAGATTGGTTGTCTCCATGATCAACTGGAGCCCTAAGTTGGCCCAAAATGTTTTCGTCTTAGATTTCGTCCATGATTGGTGGTGGTGATTGAGATCTACGAATGCCACTTGAAGTTCGAGACCAATATCTCATACAATAATGATGATGCATGAGTATAAAATTATGTTGCAAAAATAATACACAAACAAATTAATAACAAAAACAAAAACAAAGTGAAAAATTACACAAATTAAAGACAAAATGAAAATTAAATAAACAAGATGAATGTACAAAAAAAATACAAGACAAAAATAAATAAACTAAAAATTAATTAACTAAAATTAAGTACGCAATAAACTAAACATATAAACAAAGTAAAAGCCAATAAGAAAAATAAAATTAAAAAATCTAGTGGTTGAACCCACCAATAAAAAGAAAAAAATGCGAAATAAAAAAAACTAAAAATTAAATAACTGAAATAAAAAAAATTAGTAGTTAGTTAAGAGTTAGTAGTTATTTAAGGATCTTATTGCAAATTATTTATAAAATTATGGTCATACCGTAATTTTTAGAAGTTTAAAGTTGACCAATTTAGGATGAAATTGAAGATTCTGAAAGATTTTAGGGTCGGATCATAATTATGAGAAGAATGACTAGAAACAAGAATTATTGGGGTGAAAATAGAATTACGAAAGATGTGGGGGAAGAAGAGAATTTAAGAAAAGGAAAATGGGACAAACGAAAATTCACACAAAAGGTAAAAAAATAAAAGGAAAAATAAAACAAAATAAATACCTCTCCCCGGCACCAAAAACTTAATACAACTTAAAATGTTTGATTTACTCCCAAGTATAAAAGTGCCTAGTTATAATATAACTCGGTGAGTCCGAGGTCGATCTATAGAGAAAGGGTTTAATTTGTTTATTTAAATTTATCTAAAAAAATAAAAATAAATTTAAAAACACACAATTTAATTTGAGAAAAACTATGAAGTTGAATTAGTTAGGGCTGTGAATCCACTCTTAGTAATAAATACAATTTAACAAAATCTTTTTTTTTTTAATTTCCCAAAAGATTAATTTTATAAATTAAAATTATTTTTCCATTTATTTTATTATGGATTAAGAATTTAATGTGCCAAAACTTAATTTGTCTACACTAAATCAAAATACCATTTTACCATATTTTATACTAAGATATTAAGAATTCATTGTGCCAAATTCCTATTTTTGTCTACAATAAATCAAAATTGTAAAATATAAAATATGGATAAAATTAAATAGAAAACAACTTAATTTATAAAATTAAAAATCGAATTTGATTAAACCATTTTTTTTTTTACTAAGAGTTTCACCTTCCCCTAACTATAAATATTTAGCTAAATATTTTTGAAATAATAGAAATGATTAAAATAGGAAAACATATAATTAAAATAGAAATTGAAATTGAAATAAACTTAATTTTATTGATTGAAAATATATTATAAAGAGAGATGAGGAGAAGATTTGGGGGGAAAAAAGAGAAGAGAAGGTGCAAAGAGATGTGTTCGCCCTCCTTATCTATTTATACTAATACATGGTAAATCCACACCACACAAATAAAAAAAACTAATTACATCTTAACATTACATTTGTCCCACTAATAAAACATAAACCTGGTTTATCCATTCAAGCATATCCAACACATTCCACTAAAAATTATCATACCTAACAAGATAAAAACTTATAATTTTACACTTACCACATTTACCGTGGTAAAAACGTAAAAATTTACAACAAAAGTCTTGGATTCTCCTCGATAATGACATAATTTCTTGGACTTTCGAAATCCAAATTTGACATCCGTACATTTGTTTGGAGCCTCCAATTGCATTAAATTATTATTTTTACCTAATAAACACACAAAAATACACAAAATCAAATACTTAGAAAAATAATTAGAAATTCATAATATGTTACATAATTACAAATATAAATTACATTAATAACAAAAAATAATATTTTTACTCCATAATAAACATACAATTTTTAATACTAATTAAAGAGGAAGAAGACATATTTATCTCCCAAGAAAGCTATGCAAAGGAGATTCTCAAGAAGTTCAAGATGAATGATTGCAAGCCTATAAGCACGCCAGTGGAATGCAGAGTCAAGTTATCCAAACATGATGAAGGCGAAGATATAGATCCAACATTCTTTAAAAGTTTAGTCGGAAGTCTACGTTATTTGACATGCACAAGACCAGATATCCTTTATGCTCTTGCCCTTGTGAGTCGATACATAGAGGATCCAAAGACCACCTATTTTAAAGCTGCAAAAAAAAAATCCTTCGCTATATCAAAGTTACAAATAACTTCGGCTTGTTATACTCATTTTCTAATGACTACAAGCGTGTTGGATATAGTGATAGCGATTAGAGTGGAGATGTAGATGATCGAAAGAGCATCACAAGATTTGTGTTCTTTATGGGAGATACTGCTTTCACATGGATGTCAAAGAAGCAACCAATTGTCACGCTATCCACTTGTGAAGCTGAGTATGTAGCTGCCACATCAAGTGTTTGTGACACAATTTGGCTCAGAAATTTGCTGAAGGAGTTGGGTTTGCCACAAGAAGAGCTAAGCGAGATTTGTGTTGATAACAAATCAACAATTACCCTATCGAAGAATCCAGTCTTTCATGATCGAAGCAAACACATAGATAATCGCTATCATTTCATAAGAGAATGTATTGCAAGAAAAGAAGTACAAATCAAGTATGAAAAAACATAAAATCAAGTAGCTGATATTTTCACCAAGCCGCTCAAGCAAGAAGACTTCGTAAAATTCATAAGTTTGCTTGGTGTCACACGATCAAGTTTAAAAGGGGGTGTTAGATTATAAACTTGATCCAAAATGAATAAATTCAAGCCCAACCCATGGAAGGTTCCATGAGTAGGTATGGTTGGTGAGATTTGAATTATTTGTATTAGGTGTGGTAGGTTTGGTTGGTGAAGATGAATGGTTATTAATTTTGGTAATTTCTTATTTGAATGGTTGTGATTAGTTTGTTTCATGTATAAATACCCCCTTTTCCCTTTGGTTTATGCATCAAGTGAAGTAACAAAAATCTCAAAGGCATAGAGAGTGAAAAATAAGAGTTGTTGTTGGTGAGGAGTGTTGTTGAAAAAATAAAATAGTGTGTTTTTTGAGTGTTTTATTTGTTAATTCTCCAACAACTTGAGTGTGCTTTAAAATAGGTCTTTGTATTTATAATTACAAACTTTCTTATAGATTTTGAATATATTCAATACATTAATTTTAATTCAAATTATTAAATGATAATTGGTTGGCTTACATAATTAATAAGAAAAATATCATATAATATACTAAAAATAACAAGCATCAATTATATATTAATGTCAAAAAATACATGTGTTAGATATATTTTTTATTTTTCATGCTTGGTTGGGGTACACGTCATCAATTTCTTTTAACTAATCAAATAATTTATTTATAACTTGTAATGTGTTTAACAAATAAATATAAGTATTTTAAATATTTATAAGGTTATATAAAATATCATATTTTTGATGTTTTCTTTTTTAAAAAATAAACAACTTAACACTTATATTCAGATAATAAAAAAAAAAAATAAACATGTAATTCAAATATATGTATTTAGACTTATTCAAATTTCAGTAAAATTCATAATTCATTCATATTTCAGACACAGAAAAAAAACCCTGCCTTAGTAATCTATTAATGATGTTGTTTTCCAAAACCTTATAAGATTATTTACACTATATTTGCCTTTATTTTATTCTGAAGGGCGCGCATTTGATCTAAAGCCACGACTGTATTAAAGTGGCAACACATTTTGACTGATGGTAATTCGTGCGGCCATGATCGGCTATGGCCGCGCCCCTAAACGCTTCTGCTGCTTTCACACTGCGGCTTCAAACTTATTGTATGGCCATAGTTGTAAGTTTGGAACTTGGGATTCTCTGTAATTGCAACCATAGTTATAAGTTTCAAAATTGTTTTGTAAATATCGAATCTTCAGCATCCATCGACGATAAAAATGGAAGCGATTTATTTATGTATATACTAAAATTGGCTTTTGACCATCTCTTGTGTATGTATCTCGCTTCTGTTGCAATGTTGCTTGTCTTTCCTTCTAAGAAATGCGGTGTGCCACTTTGCACGTTCTGGGTATGTTTGGTCGAAGATGAACTTATCTTCATACACTATTTTCTCAAAATCAAATCTGGAGTTAAATAACAAAAAATTAAAAAAAGTTAAGTTTGGCTTTTTCTGTTACTTGACCTTGGGTTCGAATATAGTTCTATCCTTTTAACCTTTAACATTAATTGAGCATCAAAAATTTTGAGGATTAGTTGAGATTTTCAATAATTTAGAAAGTATTTTAAAAAATTGTTGCTTTATTAGGGAAAACTGAAATTCTTTTATAAACAGATTTTCTAATTTACTAAACATATTTGGGATACTAAATTGTTAAACAAATGATTATTTGACAATCTACTGCAACCACAAACATACACTTAGTAAAACGTGGAGGATTTTCCTAGACCACAATTCTCCTTAGCAATTTCTACATTAGTGCATGAAATAAAATTTTGGGCTTGAGCATCGACGCATGTAATCACCTCGTTTAGCAGATATGTGCCATTTTCAAAAAGGCACCTAACTAGGGGAACGTAACCCTGTGCGTCCTTTATTGCATTCCTATAATCAGCATTCTTGTATATTGTTCCGTTCGGCTTTATACCCTTTTTCCTTAGCCAATTCAGCGTGTGCATATTCTTCCGTAAATGGATAGCCGTTCGGAAATAATCCATCCGCTCTGTGAATGTAATTTGGCCACTGCCATGTTCTTTCCATTGACGGATCCAAAAACGTCTTGGTGAAGTCTGACTATTGAGATTTGGCCAGTAGGTTTTCATATCCTCAAGCAAAATTTGATCCTGAGCCTGGTGTTGATATGCAATAATAATGATATAGATAAACAAAATATGAAAAATAATAATGAATGTAATAAAAGACTAATGGCTGACAAAAAATTAAAAAAAAAAAGTGAATGAAGAGTACAAATTCGTTTTTGTCAATCTTGTCGTTGAATCGATTCATTATCGTTGTCCCGATAGAGTTAACTGGCCAGAAGCCATGTATGACAAAATCTGATGGAGCCGAATGGCTGCAGAATTTTACTTTGCAAAAAGCTTTTGGCCATGTCTCGACAAGCCAGAAGTGGTGAAAATCTAAAGATTCTATAGCTGCACGAGATGAAATAATGCACGAAGCAAGCAGAATTGTGAGGAGAATGTAAGTAGCTCCAGTCTTCATGTTTATCAATATTATGAGAGTGACAATAATCGGCTATATAGTGCTTTCTTAATACCAGAATTTGCACTTGGGAAGCTGTTACTCCATATGCTATACCATATGATATAACAACTTTTCTGCTTTTTTTAATAAAGTACGGGATTCCTGCATTAGAAAATTTTCTTTTATATATATATATATGTATGTATGTATAGATGTATATATCTAAGTATATGTATATATGTATGCATGTATGTATGTTAATCATTCTCAGGTAAGGGCACTCTCATTTTTTTTTATTTGCAGATATGTTGTAAAGGCATGCAGTTTAATAACACTAAAAATTAATTTTATTAAAGTGCATAGTTTAAAAGCATGCCCACATTTAAAAAAAAAAAAAAGAGGGTGCTTGCACTGTGTGTGTAGTCCCATTCTTATTGGTATAAAGTAAAAGGACAAGTTAAAACATTAAAAAAAAATATAAATTTCAATACTCTACTGATTAAAATATACTACATTTTTTGGTAGTTTTTTTTCTTTTAATTTGTCCCTTATTTTAGTTTTCCCAATTGTAAAACTTCTCCCTATATATAATTCAATAAACGTGAGGCTCTTGCCAAAATTCTATGTCGACTGAAGCTAGTTTGGCCAATACCATTACGACGTAGCCATACCACTAAAGTGAATTTGGTTTGGCTATTTTTGTTTTGGAATAAAAACAAGAGTGGAAGTCCATACCATGCGCCTAATATTTCATTGTTGCTTTATTTGATGCCAAGAGATTTTCCATGCCTTCCTGCCTTCTTGTGTTTTTCCAGTTTCCCATCATTCGAAGAAATTGATGTTAGGATGGGCTGAATTAAGACGCCTATTCAATAAAACGCAGAGAAAATTAGACAAGAGTTACTATTATGATTAGTGTTAAAAATTACATGTTTACTAAGAGTGACACTACTAAAAACACATTAATTTATGACAGAGTTTTTATGATAGATACGGATATGTCACGAGTGTATCATGAAGTTACGGCATTTTTGTGATACATAGAATGTATCATGCCTTCATGATGCATTTGTGATTGATAGACAACAGATGTAAACTATGATGGATAAATGTCATGGTTGATTAATTTAAATTTTTAAAAATTCAAAATGGCATGGCATTTAAATTGTTTTATCTACATGACACAAACTTGTGATGAACTGTAGTGAATTATTTAAAAAATATTTATTTTCAACATGTAATTTGTTTAATTTTAAAATTTTAAATATTATAAAATTTTCATTGTTAATTATTTAAAATATTTCATTAATGTATGACTTAATTTATTTACAAGGTTTCCATTGTTAACTAATTAAAAAAAACACACAATCGTTTTCTTTGGAAAGAACGTTCCAACACTTAACAAAATTTGCTACGTGTTGGAACAAGTGCATGCCCTTTTTAATTGTATTTTTTAAATTAAAAAAGAACAAGACGCCATCATTTTGCTTGGCTTTGGAACGAGTGAAAGCATTTTTAATTGAATAATTTAAACTAAAAAGAAAGCAAAATGCCATCGTTTTGCTTTGGAAACATTGTTTCAACACTTAACAAAATTTGCTAAGTGTTGCAACAATTGTAGCCGCTCTTTTTTTTTGTTCTCCACCCTCTCAAGTGCAGAAGAAGCATCGCGCTACTACGCCCTATTTTTCACTCAATTGATGAAAACCTAATTACCCAACTGGAGAAAATCAATTGAACGAAGCACATAATAGCCACCAAGCACCCATTACGAATTGATAGAATCTCTCCAACTGCCAAGCCTTTTGCACTGACACTCATTAACCATCACCCAATAGCCCTTTATTCAAAACACCAATTGTTATTAGAGAAGAAAGAGAAGAAGGAGAAAAAGGAGAAAAAGTAAGTTAAACAAAAGCCTCACTCAATTTTTTAATTTGAAATGTTATATCTCTAGCTGAATTTAAGTGGTAATGAATGTGATGGTT
This sequence comes from Citropsis articulata, assembly GCA_030449925.1. Classification (NCBI taxonomy): domain Eukaryota; kingdom Viridiplantae; phylum Streptophyta; class Magnoliopsida; order Sapindales; family Rutaceae; genus Citropsis; species Citropsis articulata. The sequence goes on along the minus strand of JASUUH010000137.1, from coordinate 3,419,994 downwards.
TTTAGATGTGGTGTTATTCTAACGAAACCTAGTTAAATTTTATAGTATTTGTCCTGGAAATTTGAAAAAGGATAAGATTTTGCATGTATTTTGTCATTTTTATTTTTTTCTAATAATTTATTACATTTTTACCTTTGTATCAGGAGCGGTTTTTGGTTTATAAAATGGAAAAGTCTTGTATAACATGTGATAGATTGTCAGCAGAATATATTGTTGGTGTGGATACGTTCATGGATTTTGCAATTGAAAATTCTAATAATGGTGATTTTATAAGGTATCCTTGCATCAAATGTAAAAACCTGACATTTTATCCTTCTACGACAATTAAAGACCATTTATGTTTTAAGGGTTTTGATGAGAGTTATACTATTTGGACTTGGTATGGGGAAACCGAATCTAGCATGACAAAAATTGATATAGCTGACCAAATTGACCCACAAAACATGTACCTTAATTATGATGAGCCTGTAAACATAATTAATGATGCTTACAAGCATTTTGATGATGACCCTAAGGCCTTTAAATCCTTATTAGAAGATGCCGAGAAACCTTTGTACCTGAGTTCGTAAAAATATACTAGGTTGGGTGTATTGGTTAAGTTATACAACTTGAAGGGAAAATATAGTTATCCGATACTAGCTTTTCAGATTTATTGAGTCTCCTTCTTGACATGTTACCAGATAACAATATATTGTCTAGGTGTACATATAAGGCAAAAAAGAAAACTATGTCTACCTTGAGCTTACAGTATGAAAAAATACATGCTTGCTCAAATGATTACGTACTGTATAGAAAGAAATTTGAGAACCTTTTTGAATGTCCTACTTGTGGAGTATCATGGTGGCAGAAAGAAGATGGTTCTAAGGAAAAATATAGGAAATGGGTTCCCGTAAAAGTTTTATGGTATTTCCCACTCATCCTTAGATTTAAGCGGTGTTCTAATAACCATAAACTGCCAAAGACTTAACTTGGCATGCAAATGAAAGAGAAGTTGATGGCAAGCTTCATCATCCACCTGACTCACCGGCTTGGAAGTTAGTGGATGATAAATGGTCTTCCTTTGCATCTGAATCTAGAAATCTCTGTCTTGCCCTTTCAGCGAACGGAATCAATCCACTTAGCTCCCTAAGGAGTACATACAAATGTTGGCCAGTTGTCCTTATAACTTATAATCTTCCTTTGTGGTTGTGTATGAAAAGGAAATTCATGATGTTGTCATTATTGATTTTTGGACCACAACAATCAGGGAATGACATTGATGTGTTCATAGCACCATTAATTGAGGACTTATAGTCTTTATGAGCTATTGGTGTTGAGGTATACGATGCATATAAATGAATTCTTCAACTTACGATCTATCTTATTATGGACGATCAATGATTTTCTAGCTTATGGAAATTTGTTTGGGTGTATGACAAAAGGGTATTATGCTTGTCCAACTTGTGACGAAGATATAAATCCTTGCAGATTGTCACATAGTAAGAAAAATGCTTATATGGGCCATAGGCATTTTCTTCTTAAGAACCATGAATTTTGATTTTTAAAAAAGGCCTTCAACAATGAGGTGGAAGAACGAGACCCATCTAAACTATTGACAGGCCATGATGTGTGGGAACAAGTTAAAAGTATCAAGAACAAATAGGGAAAAGGAATAAGCAAGAAGCAGAAAAGTATTGATGATAGTAATACGAGCAACTGTTGAAAGAAGAAGCTAATATTTTTTTTATTTAGAGTATCGGATATACTTGCTTGTTTTATATCAATTAGATGTTATGCATATTGAAAAAAATGTGTGTGAAAGCATCTATGGCATATTGTTGAATATTCCGAGAAAAACAAGGAATGGCCTTAAATCAAGAATAGATCTTGGACCATTAAAAATTAAAGATAAATTGACACCTAATTTCTCAAACAAGAACCATATTAAGCTTCTTCCAGCTTCTTATACCTTAACTAGAGAGAATAAGAAAAAGTTTTGTGAATGTTTGAGAAGCATTAAAGTTCCTAATGGAAAAGTTTTGTGAATGTTTGGGAAGCATTAAAGTTCCTAATGGCTAAGCATTAAAGTTCCTAATGGCTATTCTTCAAATATGAAAATTCTGGTATCTTTAAAGGAATGCAAGCTACAGGATCTCAAATCACATGATTGTCATATGTTTAAAGCTGTTGCATTACGGGCAATATTGCCTAACCATGTATGTGTTGCAATAATCAAATTCTGCTTTTTCTTTAATTCCATATATGCTACGGTGATTGATGTCAGTAAACTGGATGAAATGGAAAAGGACAAAGTGGTGACATTATTTTTGTTGGAAAAATACTTTCTATCTTTCTTTTTTTGACAGAATAGTTCATCTTGTCTATGAGGTCAGACTTTGTAGTCCTGTTTATCTAAGATGGATGTATCCATTTGAGAGGAACATGAAAACACTGAAAGGATATGTTCGTAACTATTATCGGCCTGAAGGGCGTATTGCAGAATGCTGTATTACAGAGGAAGCTCTTGAATTTTGTGCTGAGTACTTATCCAACATGTAAACGATTGGGAATCCACCCGGACACATGGAAAACTCTTCAAATCAAATGCCTATAGGTGGTGGGAAATTTGTTCTTGTTGAATATAAGTTGTTATCTCAAGTGCATTTATACGTGTTGCAAAATACTGAAGAAGTTCAGCACCTCATTAGGTATTTGTATCTAAAATTTGTGATTTTATTAAACATTCATTTATTTTCAGTTCCAAAATTCATTGTTTTACTTCTTGTTAGTGAGCATATGGAGCACTTACAAGGTCAGTTTCCATGCAAAAAAAAAAAGATAAAAAATGGTTGAAAGAACAATATAATCGCTTTTTTACGGATTAGTTATCACAAAAGGTCAATATTTTAGCTAATCCTTGCACTCACCAGAATTTCTTTCATTAAATAATTAATTTTATTAAACTCATAACGTTTATTATAACATGTTAGGTTTCCAATCTGATGGACGATAATGAAAATGTATTAGAACATTATAGTTGTTAGCCTGGAGACCTCACCTACATGTGCAAAAGTATAGTGGTTATTACATCAATGATTTTCAATTTTCTAACACGGAAAAGTTATGAGAACTAAGTAACCCAAAATTGTGGCGTGACTATTATTGCAGAAACAATACATATAGCCACTTCAAAGGACAAAATCCTTAAAATTGGTGATATGACATATTATGGAGTAATTGATGAGATTTAGCAACTTGACTACCGTATGTTTAAGATTACTTTATTCAAGTGTGATTCTGTAAAAAATAGGTGTGGGGTAAAAGTTGATGAGCTTGGCTTCACGTTGGTAACCTCCGTCGAATAGGCCATAAGTCCGACCCTTTTATTTTGGCTTCACAAGCTGAACAAGTATTTTATGCTATTGGCCTAGTTGATAAGAAATGGTCAGTTGTTTGTTTCATGCCTTTTAGAGGTATTCTAAATTTTAGAAATGATGTGGATGTACATAGTACGAAGGAGTATGTTCTTTTTACCAAAGAATTACCAAGTATAACTAGAAATTGATGTATGTAATGACGACAATCAAGTAGACCATGTACAGGAGGATAGTGAGGCCATTAACATTGAACAATGACAAGATCAACATTTTAGGGTATTAGTCGAACATAATTGCATGTGGTTAGAGTTAAAAAGTATTATATTGAAACGATCTGCCCCAAACTCCCAGGACGAGTCTATCTAATCTCGCTTAACTAAATCAATAATAATTCTAATATCTAAGAAAACTCTATCGAAAATTCGACAGAACCTCCTTTATAAATATAATATTCCGAAACCTGCAAATTATAAAATTAACACTCCTAAAATGATTTCAAATCCAACCAACACCTACAACCAACTTCTTTAATCCACATACGAAATCTCATCCAAACACTATTATATCAAATACAGTAAAATATTCTTGACCACAATTATAAAATAAATATACAGTCTAAAATATCTTAATAAAATATCTACAATTCCTAGCACTATCATATTGTCCGAAATCAATCTACAACAGTTGCTGGGTCGACTGATGTACCTGCAAGTCTCCTGGGGGGGGAATATAATAAAAACGGAATGAGTATAAATCTCAATGAGCTCAGTGAGTGGATAATAGTTTTTTAAAATAACTGATTTAATTTTAAAAAATACTTTAATCTTTCTCTAAACAATTTCCTTACAATATCGAAAGAACTTTAATAAATTCATTTAATTCAAATCATGCTCTGAAAGAAAAAAATCTACATAAATCCCCATAGAATTAATGAAATAATAATACTGGTAAGATCAAACACTGAATAACGAAAACTATCACCAAACAAGTACCTTGGGGAATAATCTCATCATATCCGGACCTCGACGGACGGACAATCAGGGAACTATCATATCTCGGAGCTACACAAATAGATGGGAAAAATATCATCTGATCTGTCTCATCTATAATCTCAATCTCTGTATCTCTGTAATCATTATACTGCATTCATAAGCCCCCAAAAAGTAAAAGCACCCAAACACATGGCCCAAAGCCTCCATGTGTGTTCAGACAGGCCCCAAAGGCCTCTCATCTCATCTCATTTCATCTTATCTGTATCTCTATATCTGGAGGGGAAGGGTACTGTCTAATGATTTCAAAACTATATTCATACATATATAATCATATCTGAGTCTCATTTCTTTTCCGTGAAACATACCTCAAATCCACTTAATTCTCTTTAAAACTATTATCATGTATTTACTCAAAAACAATCAAACTCATTACAATAATAATAAATATCAGCACATAGTTAAAATCATTAAATTAAAGCATTAAATACTGATTTATCAAAATATATTATACTGAATAGTAAAATCAGAAAATACTATGAAAATAGGTTTTGTATATTCCACTCACAATGATGATGTCCAGACTCTGTATCAACTATATCTGCAGGCTGATTCGCGTTTTTGGATTCTCCTATTTCAAATAAATGACATAATTATTCTTCGTAACATGAAATATCGTTAACTTTACACAGTAAATCTCGAAATAAATATTTATCTGTGATAAACTATTTCTATATGAATAAAATTATCGAAATTACCAAAATACCTATGTATGCCAAAATTACCAAAATGCCCCCAACATCAAAATTTACCAAAATTACCATCGGAACCATAATTTATCGAAATATCCTCAAAATTCTAAATTATCAATTTGTCCTCAGTCCGAATCACAAAATTAATCGTAAGTTTTGAATTTATGAAATTACCCTCAAAGTGCGAAATTACCAAAATATCCTTAATAATTTAAATTACCGAATTGCCCTCGTAATGTCAAATTACCTCACTGCCCTAATAAAAAATTACCAAATTATCCATAATTTTTTAAAAATTATAAATTTACCCCCAAAGCTTGTGAAATTACCGACTGTTCTCGATCAATCGGTGATCGGACTTCACCAACACGATGACGGAAGCTGTGTCTACAAGTTCTGGCCAAGATGAGTCCAACGGTGCTGGCGGTGACCACCCACGCGTGGTGATGGCAGCAGATCTAAGCTTCAAAATTCGTGAGTTTTTCGACGATCGTTCACGACAAATCCGGTGTCCCAGGTGGTCGTGGTTGGTTGGAAAAGATTGCTAGGAAGCCGAGGAACAAATTCCAGGCAGTGGCGTCACCCAAAACCGACAGAATTAACGGCAGTGAAAAACGAGTCATGGCCGCGACTTTCGGTCTCAATTTACCGGCGTTCTGGTAGGTTTCCGGCGGCGAGGATGGCAGGGATATGACCAGCGTCTCAAGAGTTTCAGATCGGTACCATGCTTGCCCAGAACGGTGGCCGGAATCGGGAGATATGGCCGGGTTAAATTTGCGGGTCAACGGGTCGCATCCGGTCAAACGGGTCAACCCAGAACTCTCTCCCCTTCTCTCTCTCTCTCTCTCTCTCTCTCTCTCTCTTTCTCTCTCACAATATATAGAAACGGAAACCCCTCTTTTTCTTTTTTTTTTTTACAAAACACGAATTAGATGAATACCAGACCCGAGACGGAAATAAAATCTGGTTACCCGAACTTTTAATTGCGCTCGATCTGTCACGATTCAATATCGTGATAATTTCTAAATTAATTTGAGCACCAAATAATTAATAATCGCGACAATTTTATCCGCAACAAATTGTAATATTACCAGCAACTGTAAAATTCATATCGAAATAAAATTAAACAATACACTAAATTTAAAAAAATAAAGTACATATGTTACAATCCTCCCCCCCTTATAAAAAATTTCATCCTCGAAATTTACACATTTGATGAAAACAAGTGAGGATATTGAGCTCGCATTAAGTCCTCTCGTTCCCAAGTAGCTTCTTCCTTGGTATGATTCTCCGACAGCACTTTCACTAAAGGAATGGTTTTAGAACACAAAAGTTGGTACTTAGGTTCCAGTATTTACACTAGTTCCTCTTCGTAATTCAAGTCTTACTTTAACTCAATTGGTTGTCTCGATAACATGTCTAGAATCATACATATACCTTTAGAGCTTCTAGACATGAACACATCGTAGATTCTGGATAGCTCAAGTAGTATAGCTAATCGGTAAGCCAACGGATAAACACATTATATGAAAAGTTCTCCTCATCACTCATCACAAATCATTCTTGATTTCTGATAATTGAATCCCAATAAACTATAAGTACCAAACTCAGTAAGCAAACCAGTTTTCCATATATCAAAATACATACTTACACATATATAATGCAAGTGGATGACGTGCCATAGTATTAAAAAACATTGTACAACAAATCATCTAAATCGCATTATGTCATTCTCAAACTTCTACATTCTCTTTTAAATCACTTACTTGAGCTACTGTTATTCAATTACCACTTAGTATGACACTTTTTTAACTTTCATAACTTTCATACACTTTCATACACTTTGGGCTTCACGTCAATGTGTCCCTCGCCCACTTATTGCATAACCATAATATAACATCCGGAATATCCTCCACCAAGCCAGTAACGAATTCAAACATCTTAGCTAAAACTGTAAAACAATCTTTCTTTCTTCAAATTCCATTTGCTAAAATTCACTTTCTCATTTCACAAAATAAAACATAAGATATTTTCGTGCTCATGCCAATGAATCATTCTATTCATACATACGTATGCCCATGTCCTTAAATACATACAACAATAATATCAACACATCACATAAGTACATAGGCAGAACATATAAATCAATCTCCGTATATATTAAAATAGACTTTTCAAACATTTCAAACATATATACTGTTTATTGTGATTCGTTTGGAAATCTAGTTTACTTCCTGGCATCTTCGAATAACAAACGCATATCAATATCATCAGCCTAAAATCAATAAAATACTCTCATACGAATAAAATTAATCCCTGATAAAAAAACTCAAATATTCTTAAATTCCTCAACATAATCACAATTCATACTTAACTTCAAATAATCTCAATTTAAATCATAAATCACCAATATACTCATAATTCTTGAATGAGCTGTATCTTTTTATTGGTATCGTAAACTAATCGGGACCAAAATAATCTCTACTCCTTAACCTCATCCCAATATATTAAAATTTTACATTTCATGTCATACAAAGCCTCATAAAGTACCATTTCGATGCTAGTTTAATAACTATTATTATAAACAAACTCCATCAAAGGTAAATAAATGTTCCAACTTTCCTTAAATTCCAATACACAAGTTCGCAACATATCTTCCAGTGTCTAAATAGTACGCTCTGACTTCCATCATTTTAAGGATGAAAAAACATAGCAAAATTCAATATGGCACCTAAAGCCTTCTGCAAGCTGGATCATAACTAAGAAATGAACTGAGAATCTCTATCTTGAACAATAGACACAGGTACTTTGTAAAACCGAACTATCTCAACCACACAAAATATTTCTTAACTTATCCATCGAGTAAGTGGTCTTAAAAGATAAAAAGTGAGTAGCTTTTGTAAGTTAACCAACAACCACGTAAAACACCATCATAACTCTTCTCGGTACATGGAAGTCCTGCTACAAAATCCATGCTAATGTGTTCCCACTTCCACTCAAGAATAGGAAGCAGCTATGATAACCCTACGGGTCTCTGATGTTCAGCTTTAATCTACTGAAAACTAAACGTCTAGATACAAATTTTGCTATTTCGCTTTTCATACTGCGTTACTAGTAATAATCCCTCAAGGTGTGGCACATCTTCGTACTACCAAGATGCATCACATAAGTTGAACAATGAGTTTATTTCATGATCTTCTTTTCCAGTTCCTTATTACCAAGTACGTAAAGTCGGTTACCCATAGCTAAAACTCCATCATCTCTCATCGCAAAATCAATTCGTAAACATTTCTATATATCCTCTCAACTTTATTAATTGTGGGTCCTGATCCTGTATCTGATAGACTTTATCACTCAAAGTCGGCCTAACTTAAAAATTAACTCTTAAAGCTTTACACTTATCGGCTTTTAACTCAATTTCTAAATATCTAAGCTTAATCATCAAAGGCATATATATCACTCGCAAGTGAGCTATATAGCTGGAGAACTTCCTATTTAACGCATCAGCTATCACGTTCACCTTGACCGGATGGTAATCAATAATATAATCGTAGTCCTTAATCAGCTTAATCGATAGAAGCTCGTAACCTCAATAACATTTGTAGACTGTTCCCAATTCATGATTCCTTCAATCTTTTGAGGATCGACATAAATTTATTCAGCTAATATTACATGGTCCAGAAATACTACTTTATATAACCATAACTCACACTTGTTGAACTTAGTGTATGATTGCTTTTGCCTTAAAGTCTGTAAAACAGTCCATAAATGTTCTGCATGTTCCTCTTGATTCCAAAAATATACTAAAATATCATCAATGAACACAGTTACAAATAGATCTAGATAGAAGCAAAATATTCTATTCATAATGTCCATAAAAGCTACTGAAATATTAGTCAACTCAAATGGCCTAACCAAGAACTCATAGTTTCCATAATGTTCAATGCTATTTCGTAAATATCTACCTTTAGTCTTAAGCTGATGATACCCCGAGCATAAATCGATATTAGAAAATACCTTCGCTCTCTAAAGTTGATCAAACAAGTCATCAATACGTGGTAGTGGATACTTATTACATACTGTAACTTTATTCAACTGTTTGTAATCAATGCAAAGTCTAAAAGTACCATCTTTTTCTTAATAAATAAAACTAGAGTTCCCCCGGAGACACGCTAGGTCTAATAAACCCTTTATCCGCCAACACGCTAGGTCTACTTCATTTGTAATTTCTTATTTGAATGGCTGTGATTAGTTTGTTTCATGTATAAGTACCCCCTCTCCCCTTTGCTTTATGTATCAAATGAATTAACAAAAATCTCTAAGGTATAGAGAGTGAAAAATATGAGTTGTTGTTGGTGAGGAGTGTTGTTGAAGAAATAAAATAGTGTGTTTTTTTAGTATTTTATTTGTTAATTCTCCAACAAAGTGGTATTAGAACCAGTGTTTGATGCTATATATAGTCATATAGCATATCAAATCGAAGATCGCGATGAGAGGGACGTGACATCGTTAAAATCAGCCCGATCGGAGTCCGGACTAGCCCACACTCACCGCCGGAAGTTTTATGTCCTAAAGGTGAATCGACTCACCGAGTTGAACAGAGTTGAACTGAACCGAGCTGAGGCGAACCAAATCAAGTCAAACTAAGCCGATGTTTACCGTTGACCGGCATTAACCATTGACCACTGACCGACGTTGACCGTTGACCAAAAGTTGACTCAAGTCCCTCCCAAGGTTGTTCGACATTCTAAATCCATCCGTGCATTCAGAATCACCAAATTCTCATTTAATTTATGAGTTATGGCAAATGGTGGTATGGTGTCATTTCAAGTTCCACAATTAAAGGGATGTAAGTTTGACAACTGGAGTATTAAAATGAAGGCTTTATTGGGTGCACATGACGTATGAGATGCCGTGCAGAAAGGCTTTATTGTGCCAGAAAATGAAGCCACTTTAACTGCAGTACAGAAGGAGAATCTAAAAGATTTAAAGAAGAAAGAGAATAAAGCAAAGTATCTCATCTTTCAATTATTAGATGAAGATGCTTTTGAAAAGATTGCTGGTGCAACCTCCTCAAAAGAAGCATGGGAGAATGTAGAGACCTCTTACAAAGGAGCGGAGCAAGTTAAGAAGGTTCATCTCCAAATATTATGAGGAGAATTTTAGTCTTTACACATGAAGACATCAGAGTCAATTTTTGATTACTTTACTAGGGCTGTGACTGTTTCCAATGAATTAAAAAGAAATGGTGAGGAGTTAAAAGAGGTCAGGATTATTGAAAAGATACTTCGATCAGTAGACTCGAAGTTTGACCATATTGTTGTGACAATTGAGGAGACAAAAGATCTGGAGGATATGACTATCGAGCAACTTCAAGGAAGGTTGCAAGGCTATGAAGAAAAACTGAAAAAGAAGCAAGGAATCAAAAAACAACTTCTCAAGATGGAAGTCAATCCAAAGAAAAGAGAAGAAAGCTCCGACAACGAGAGAAGGCATTAGGTTCGAGGTAGAAGCTGAGGACGAGGTAGAGGTAATCCAAAATTGACATATGACAAATCTCAAGTACACTGCTATATTGTCAAAAGTTTGGGCATTATGCTTCAGAATATAGAGCTCCAAGTACAAGAGTTAATAAGAGAGTGAATTATATTGAAGAGAAAAATGGTAAAGATGGCACTCTTTTACTAGCACGCAATGACACAAGTGGAGGTCAAGAAAATACATGGCATCTTGACACAGATGCTAGCAAACATATGAGTGGAAACAGAAGCATGTTCGTGCAACTAAGTGAATCTGTGAATGATAATGTTGCTTTTGGAGTTGATTTAAAAGTATTAGTGAAGGGTAGAGGTAACATTTTTTTTCGTGCAAAAGATGGTAGCCATCAAATAATTTCGAATGTTTACTATGTGCCCAATATGAAAGGCAACATCCTTAGTTTGGGTCAACTCTTAGAAAAAGACTATGATATTTACTTAAAAAATAATAGTCTTTTCCTAAGAGATGGCAAAGGAAATCTAATTACAAAGGTGAAAATGTCCAAGAATAGAATATTTCCTCTAAATATTCAAAATGATGTTGCAAAATGTCTCAAAGCCGTTCATAAAGATTCATCCTGAATTTAACATCTTCGATATGGGCATCTCAACGTTGGAAGATTGGAGCTACTATTCAAGAAGAACATGGTGAAAGGCTTACCATACATCAATCACCCTGATCAACTTTGTGAAGGATGTTTACTTGGCAAGTAGTTCAGAAAGAGCTTTTCAAAGGAGAAAGGAGTCAGACTCAAGAACTCAGAAGCCACTCAACTCATTCATACTGATGTGTGCGGTCCATTCAACCCAAGCTCCCTTGGTAAAAGTAACTACTTCATTCTTTTATGAAGCAAATGGAATTCGATGACCTTTGACAGTTCCAAGATCCCCCCAACAAAATGGTATTGTAGAAAGGAAGAACATAACCATCCTCGACATAAGCATGTTCAAGAGTAAGAGATTACCTAAAGAATTTTAGGTTGAAGCTGTTGCATGTGCAGTGTACTTATCCAATCAATCTCCGACAAGAAGTGTGCGGGGTAAGACGCCACAAGAAGCTTGGAGTAGAAGAAAGCCCAATATCACTCATCTAACAGTTTTCGGAAGCATTGCCCATGTACATGTACCAGACGAAAGTAGAGCCAAACTGGATGACAAAAGTGAGAAGTTCATCTTTATCAGCTATGACAGCAATTTCAAAGGATACAAGCTTTACAATCCAAACAACATGAAGATCGTAATCAGTCAAGATGTAGTTTTTGACTGAAAGGATACAAGCTTTACAATCCAAACAACAGGAAGATCGTGATCAGTCAAGATCGTTATCAGCTATGACAGCAATTTCAAAGGATACAAGCTTTACAATCCAAACAACAGGAAGATCGTGATCAGTCAAGATGTAGTTTTTGATGATGAAGAAGAAGAATGAGATTTTGGCTCTGGTGTGGATGACTTCCACTTTTTTCCTATTGAAGAAGATGATCACACACAGATAAAACAAGCAGAAGAACAACAAGAGCCAACTACTCCATCTATGTCACCAGTATAAACCACACGTGAAGATTCACCGCCATCTTTCTTAAATGAAAGAAATAAAGAACGTACAAGAAGTCTTCTAGATCTCTATAAGGTAATTGGGAGACATGATAATCTCACTCTCTTTTGCCTCTTTGCTGATTGTAAGCCAGTCAACTTTCAAGAAGCTGTACTAGATGAGAAGTGGAGAATTATAATGGATGAAGAAATCAAAGCTATTGTGAAGAATAATACTTGGGAGCTTACTAATCTTCCCAAAGGACACAACGCAATTTGTGTCAAATGGGTGTATAAAACAAAAAGAAATGCGAAGGGAGAAATTGAAAGGCACAAGGCGAGGCTAGTTACAAAAAGCTATAGTCAAAAGGCCAGCATAGACTACGACGAGGTAGTTGCTCCTATGGCTCGACTTGAAACTATTAAACTTATTATTTCTTTGGCTGCTCAGAACAAATGGAAGATTTTTCAAATGGATGTAAAGTCTGCTTTCTTGAATAGATTTCTTGAAGAATAAGTTTACATTGAGCAACCATCAGGCTATATGGTAAAAGGATATGAAGGCAAAGTTTCAAGATTGAAGAAAGCTCTTTATGGGTTGAAGCAAGCACCAAGGGCATGGAATAGTAGAATTGACAAGTATTTTCAAGAGAACAGCTTCACCAAATGTCCATATAAACATGCTTTCTACGTCAAAGAAAAAGATAGAGACATTTTGATTGTATGCCTGTATGTGGATGATCTCATCTTCACTGGAAGTGATCCAAGCTTGTTTGAAGAGTTCAAGAGAGTGATGATCAAAGAGTTCGAGATAACCGACATCGGATTGATGGCATATTACCTCGGCATTAAAGTCAAGCAAGAGTGACACAACTTAAAATGTTTAATTTACTCCCAAGTATAAGAGTGCCTAGTTATAATATAATTCTTTGAGTTCGAGGTCGATCCACAAAGAAATGATTTAATTTGTTTATTTAAATTTATCTAAAAAAATAAAAATCAAATTTAAAAACACACAATTTAATTTGAGGAAAACTATAAAGTTGAAGTAGTTAGGGTTGTGGATCCACTCTTAGTAATAAATACAATTTAACAAATTCTTTTTATTTTTGTTTTATTTCCTAAAAGATTAATTTTATAAATTAAAATTATTTTCATATTTATTTTATTATGGATTAAGAATTTAATATGCCAAAACTTAATTTGTCTACACTAAATCAAAATACAATTTTACCATATTTTATATTAAGATATTAAGAATTCATTGTGCCAAATTCCTATTTTTTTTACAATAAATTAAATTTTCAAATTATAAAATATGGATAAAATTAAATAGAAAATAATTAATTTATAAAATTAAAAATTGAATTTGATTAGACCATTTTTTTTTACTAAGAGTTTCACCTTCCTCTAACTATGAACATTTAGCTAAACATTTTTTAAATAAAAGAAATGATTAAAATAGAAAAACACATAATTAAAATAGAAATTGAAAATTAAAATAAACCTAATTTTATTGATTGAAAATATATTATAAAGAGAGATGAGGAGAAGAATTTGGGGGAAAAGAAGAGAAGAGAAGGTGCAAAGAGATTTGTTCACCCCCCCTTTTCTATTTATACTAATATATGGTAAATCCACACCACACAAATAAAAAAATTTAATTACATCTTAACCTTATATTTGTCCCACTAATAATCTTACTAATAAAATATAAACCTAGCTTATCCACTCAAGCATATCCAACACATTCTACTAAAAATTACCATACCTAACAAGATAAAAACTTATAATTTTACAATTACCACATTTACCATGGTAAAAATGTAAAAATTTACAACAAAAGTCTTGGATTCTCATCGACAATGACATAATTTCTCGGACTTTGAAATCTAAATTTGACATCCGTACATTTGTTTGTAGCCTCCAATTGCATTAAATTATTATTTTTACCTAATAAACACACAAAAATACACAAAATCAAATACTTAAAAAAATAATTAGAAATTCATAATATGTTACACAATTACAAATATAAATTACATTAATAACATAAAATAACATTTTTACTCCATAATAAACATATAATTTTTAATACTAATCACACCCCCCAACTAACTTATTGCTAGCCCTTAGCAATTAAAGCGTTGTATTAAATTAAGATTTACAAAATTCACATGCAAGTTAACAGTTGTTCATCTATCCTCTAAACTACCAAATAAATAAACTCTCCCAAAATATTCTAAATCTTTGTCATTCACTCATTATCAGGAATATCATAAACCTTCTTTTGGGCTCAAGTAATTAACACAATACTTATGGGGCTTCATTAAAAGAAAATAATTTTTTCGTTCTGAAACTCATTAGAAATTCTATCTTCGGGCAATAGATTATTCACGCTTTTCTTTTTTTTTTATTACTTATTTTTTTTTACCCGTGTAGCGAGCTTTAGGCCAGTGACTCCCAGACCAATTGATCTTAGGGTACTAGGTGTTGAAACACCCCTACGGACTTAATTACTCGGGTTTTTAATAAATATACAAACAATATCTCTATAACTCATGTAGCGAGCTTTAGGCAAGTGACTCCCAGACCAGTTGACCTTAGGGAATTAGGTGTTGAAACACCTCTACGAACTTAGTTATTTGGGTTCTAGATATAACAAAATTAAACTCATTCAATTTTTTTCTTTTTTCTTTTTTTCTTTTTTCTTTTTTTTTTTTCATATGTACCTTCTACTACCTTAGATATTATCCCTAATAAATCAAAAGAACTAAATGCTGCAAAAATTTTAACTTACAATCCACTAGCATGTGTCATAGTGTGTGTGTGAAGAATGATTTAATAAAACTTGTTAATGAGTAAACAATAAAATAACTTAATAACCAAATAGAGAGTTCAAAAATTTGAATAATTTAAAGAAAAGAGAATAAAAATAACTTACTATGAATTTTAAAATCAAAATATAATACAACAGAACTATTAGGATGGATCTCAAAAGTTGTGGCTCTTTACACAACCATCCTAAACAACAAAAAAATATTTGCTTGTTTTTGATTTTTTTTTTGGGTTTTTTTTCAAAAAAAAAAAATAAACACACATATTTACAATTTACGTCAACTATTTCTTCTCCCCAACTTAATCTAAACATTATTCATAATTTAAATATATACATGCAAAAAGACAAAAAAGATAAAGAAAACATAAATCGGAAAGATCACACCCGAACAAGCTATTGAAGATGCGTTTCTAGAGCCGCTACACCCCATATTCTGCCATCTTCAACAAAAACATTACTAGGATTTGCTATATTCAACAGCTGTCAACTATTCCTTCCCCCCAACCTGAACAAGACATTGTCCTCAATAGCTTAAAGGAAAGAAGTAGAGTTTAGAAGACATAACCTCATTGCTCTAAGAAAATAGTTATAACCGAAGAGTTAAGTTCAAGTTGTACTTCTTACTAGGGCTAGGGTTACCATCATTAGTCAACCATTCCAATGCTAAGGTCTTAAGATCTGGCTCTAGTTTGTAAGCTTGTAAAAGATCAAGTAACTCATTAGCAGTAGAAGCATAAACAAAGATATTTTTCACAGAGATTGGAATAAAATGATTCTTAATTGCATTGTTAACGAATGTGAGCAACCCATCAAAAAAATTATTAATATTTAGTAAACTAATGGGTTTCTGATGGATGTTTAAATGGGTCCAAGATGCAAATGTAATAAAGTTGTAAGATCTCCTAGTAAGAAGATGAAAGCGTCAGCATGATTTAATATCTCAGATATTCGCTCTTGCATACTTGAGACAACTAACTCTTCTCTAATTGGCACATCAGACATGCATCCCAGAGGTTTTAAGGCTTGTGGAATTATACCTAGTACCTGGTTTCCTCTAATAAAAACAGTTTCTGAGACAAGCTTTGATAACCTGTGGTCACCCCCACCATATACAAGGTACAATTTCCTCTCAGCTATGGCACGACCAAGATCTACAGCTGCTTGAACGAACTAGTTGTATTTTCCATAATGAAATCTAGAGAGCACACAAATATTTTTAAATTGTCTACTTGAAGATGCTGGCATTAGAATAATCTTAAAAAAAAAGTTATGAGTGGTTGGAAAAAAAGCTCATATTTAAAGATCTCAGTGACAGACAAAATGAGAAACAACTATAAATAGGTTGGAGTATTTGTCAGATGACGCGTGAAGTTCATGTCTCAATTATTCAAAAGCAAACAGTAAAAGGAAAAGCAATCCGTGCAAAAAAAAAAAAGTAAAAGAAAACAAATAATGATTAAATATAAAACACACCATTAAATGCAATAATACAAATGATAAAGGGACAATAAAGGAAAAGGATATTTATTGGTAGTTGTGATTGTGGCTCACATCTTCCTTTGGTTTTACGTCGATTAACGGCTTGAACGCCCTCTATGGGTCGAGGATAGGCTTCCAATTTAGTTTTCTTATAAACTGGAAAATAGGGTCTTTTTGAGTCAGATTCCCAAGACTAAACTGTGCACTTTCTTATTATAATAGTCTCTATAACTTGTTTATCTCATATTGCGCATGTTTGCTTCGATGCGTCTCAAGAGATCGTAAGATATCATCCAATGATTCTTTACTCATGCCATGCCATCTTTAACAAATTTAATTTTATCTTCTCGACTATCAGAAACCATTTCTAAAGATTTGCAAACTTTTCGTTTACAACTAAGACGTACACAGTTACTGACATTCTAAGCCAAGTCTTTTAGCTCTCCGGTTTTTAGCAAATGTGTTTTTACCAAAACTAGGCATGTAAGAAATAAATGGATCAGGAAACTCACTAGCTAATCGGACCTTTGCATCAATTAACCAATGAATATTAGAAGAAATTCTGTTGATCATTAATAACGCAATCTTTCACAACAAGATTTGTAAATTTTCTGGAGTGCATTTTGAGGGAGAGAAGGAAAACTCTTATGCAATTTATGTTGTATTTCTACTATACTTGATTTTGAGATCTCAATTATTGTGGAAAACTAAGGACATCGACTTAAGAAGTCACAGAGTACCGTTATCCGCCATTTATACGGGAAAATAAATCAAAACACACCAAAATCAAATCTGCAGAATCAAATCAAAAATGAAAGCGAACAACAAAAAGAAACACAATATGTACAAAAGAAAATAAACTTTCATTTGTCCTTTCATTGAGTTAACCTCAAACTCCAATTAAAATTCATATATACCACGCTCTATTGCTCTGAGTTGTCTTTCTTGATTTTCAACGTAGGCCACTAATTCTGGTGGTTGTCGTTCCCAAGTTGGATGTGATTTACAGCTTTGTGTCAATCTTCTCAAGTTAAATTTTATTCGCACAAGTCTTTTAAGATGTATGAACAGAATCTTCCTTATTGAGGTACTCATAATGTACAATGATGAGGAAAACACAATTATTAAACACACTTAAATTAAAAGCTTTACAACACGTATCATTCAAGACAGTCAGACAATTCAAACGGTAAAGCAACAGTGAAAAGTTAAAACACTCATTAAAAGCTTAATCAAGATTTGGTGGGTCACTCAAATTTATTTCGGCGCTTGCTTCACGCGGTTAGTATTCCAGATAGGGCTTTATTATTTGTCCGTTAACTTTAAATGTGACACTATTTTTGGGATTCTCAATTTCTACAGTCACATGTGGATATACATTTTTTACAACAAATAGACCACTCTATTTTGACTTTAACTTTCTTGAAAATAAATGAACACGAGAATTATAAAGCAACACCTTTTGACCAATTTCAAATATTTTTCGAAAAATTCTTTTATCATGAAAAATTTTTGTTTTTGCCTTAATAATTCTTGAATTTTCATATGCATCATTTCTTAATTCCTCAAGTTCATTCAATTGAAGTTTTTGCACATTACCAGCATCATCCAAATTTGAATTAAAAGCTTTAATAGCCCAAAATGATTTATGCTCGAGTTCAACAAGCAAGTGACAAGGTTTACCATAAACTAACCGATAGGGTGACATTCCTAAAGATGTTTTAAATGCAGTACGGTAAGCCCAAAGTGCATCAGTCAGTCGAAGAGATCAATCTTTTGTTTCTTCACTAGGTGTAAGTTTATCTAGTTCTTCCTTACACTTTGAATTTTCACTTTCACAAGGTTCAGGAATAGGCCGATCAATAACCTTACCACTACGAAGAGTTATAACTGACTTGACTTGGTCTATGGGTGAATTTTGAATCTTAGGATTTAGTTGTGGTTGAACTAGAAATTTGGTGGTGATTGAAATTAACGAATTAACCTGCCACTTGAAGTTCGAGACCAATATCTCATACAATAATGATAATGTGTGAGTATAAAATTATGTTGCAAAAATAATACAAAAACAAATTAATAACAAAAACAAAAACAAAGTGAAAAATTACGCAAATTAAAGACAAAATGAAAATTAAATAAACAAGATAAATGTACAAAAAAAATACAAGACAAAAATAAATAAACTAAAAATTAATTAACTAAAATTAAGTAGGCAATAAACTAAACATATAAACAAAGTAAAAGCTAATAAGAAAAATAAAATTAAAAAAAAAACTAGTGGTTGAACCCACCAATAAAAAGAAAAAAAAGTGAAATAAAAGAACTAAAAATTAAATAACTGAAAAAATTGTATCTTTCAAAATTTTCCATGGTGGTGGAACATATGGTGCATACGGCTAAGTATTTTGAAACTTTTGTGGAGGTGGTGCTTGTAAAGATTGTGCGTTATTATTATTCCTCCAACTAAAATTTGGATGATTTCTCCAACCAGGATTATAAGTCTGTGAATATGGGTTTAGCTTGTTAAAAGTGTTGACGGCATTAGCTTGATCATGCAAACATTCTTTAAGTGCAGACAGAGTAGGACAATCTTGAGTGAAATGATCATTAGAACTACAAACATCACATGCAATTTCTTGAACAGATTTTACTTGATTACTTTTTTTATTCTCCAAAGTTTCAACCTTCCTAACTAGGGATGCAAATTTTGCTTGTAAATCATGGTCTTTCCTAAGGTTATAGATTCCTCCACTAGATGGAGATGGTTGTGGCTTATTAATCAATTCAAAAGTTCCAATAGTATCCCAATGTTGTGCATTTTCAGCTAATTGGTCAAGGTAATCTAGTGCATCTTCAGGATGTTTGTCTCTAAATTCACCATCACACATCATTTCTACAACTTGTCTAGTTTGTGGTGTTAAGCCCTCGTAGAAATAAATAACCAATTGCCAAGTTTCAAAACCATGGTGTGGACATATGTTAAGCAATTCTTTAAACCTATCCCAACATTGGTATAATGTTTCTCCATTTTTTTAAGTGAAAGAAGTGATTTGCCTTTTAAACAAATTAGTTCTATGAGGCGGAAAATTTTTTTTCAAAAACTGTTCTTGCATGTTATTCCAAGTTCTTACTGATCCAGATATAAGGTTTTGTATCCAAGTTTTAGCTTTATCTTTTAATGAAAAAGGAAAAAGCTTTAATTTAATTATGTTCATGCTACAATTTTGGTCTGTGTATGTATTATAAACTTCCTCAAAATCTCTTAGATGCAAGTATGGATTCTCAGATTCTAAACCATGAAATGTTAGTAAAAGTTGGATAATACCTGGTTTGAATTAATAGTTAGTTAAGAGTTAGTAGTTATTTAAGGATCTTATTGAAAATTATTTATAAAATTACGGTCATACCGTAATTTTTAGAAGTTTAGAGTTGAGCCATTTAGGATGAAATTGAAGATTCTAAAATATTTTAGGGTCGGATCGTAATTATGAGAAAAATGGGCTAGAAACAAGAATTATTGGGGTAAAAATATAACTACGAAAGATATGGGGGAAGAAGAGAATTTAAGAAAAAGAAAAGGGAACAAACGAAAATTCACACAAAAAGTAAAAAATAAAAGGAAAAATAAAACAAAATAAATAACTCTCCCCGTCAACGGTGCCAAAAACTTAATAGAACTTAAAATATTTGATTTACTCCCAAATATAAGAGTACCTAGTTATAATATAACTCGGTGAGTCCGAGGTCGATCTATAGAGAAAGGGTTTAATTTGTCTATTTAAATTTATCTAAATGGTTTAATTTGTTTATTTAAATTTATCTAAAAAAATTAAAATAAAATTTAAAAACACATAATTTAATTTGAGGAAAACTATGAAGTTGAATTAGTTAGGGTTGTGGATCCAATCTTAGTAATAAATACAATTTAACAAATTCTTTTTATTTTTGTTTTATTTCCCAAAAGATTAATTTTATAAATTAAAATTATTTTTCCATTTATTTTAATGTGCCAAAACTTAATTTGTATACACTAAATCAAAATATCATTTTACCATATTTTATATTAAGATATTAAGAATTCATTGTGCCGAATTCCTACTTTTGTCTACAATAAATCAAAATTGTAAAATATAAAATATCGATAAAATTAAGGGAAATTATCATTTGTATACCCTATATTTGCTCTGTTATAAAATATACTACAACACTTTGAGGGTGTATCAATTATCCACCCTAAGTTGACAAAATGTATCAATCGACCACCAAACCGTTAGATTATAAACTTGATCCAAAACGAATAAATTCAAGCCCAACCCATGGAAGGTTACATGAGTAGGTATGGTTGGTGAGATTTGAATTATTTGTGTTAGGTGTGGTAGGTTTGGTTGGTGAAGATGAATGGTTATTAATTTTGGTAATTTCTTATTTGAATGGTTGTGATTAGTTTGTTTCATATATAAATACCCCCTTTTCCCTTTGGTTTATGCATCAAGTGAAGTAACAAAAATCTCAAAGGCATAGAGAGTGAAAAATAAGAGTTGTTGTTGGTGAGGAGTGTTGTTGAAAAAATAAAATAGTGTGTTTTTTGAGTGTTTTATTTGTTAATTCTCCAACAACTTGAGTGTGCTTTAAAATAGGTCTTTGTATTTATAATTACAAACTTTCTTATAGATTTTGAATATATTCAATACATTAATTTTAATTCAAATTATTAATTAAATGATAATTGGTTGGCTTACATAATTAATAAGAAAAATATCATATAATATACTAAAAATAACAAGCATCAATTATATATTAATGTCAAAAAATACATGTGTTAGATATATTTTTTATTTTTCATGCTTGGTTGGGGTACACGTCATCAATTTCTTTTAACTAATCAAATAATTTATTTATAACTTGTCATGTGCTTGCACTGTGTGTGTAGTCCCATTCTGATCACTAGTAGAAAAAAGGCCTTCTGTGATACTATTTTGGTATCAGTAACTGTTTTTAGTGACACCGAGTTTAGTGTCAATAATCACGGTGCAAGAAATTTTCTGACACATATTTTTTGTATCAACGCTTTCATGACACCTTGGTATCAAAGAAATGCTGACAGTCAAAGCATCACCTATGCTTTGACGTTATAGTGTCAAACAATTTGTGATTCGATAATATCACCTATGCTTTGATGTTATAGTGTCAAACAATTTGTGATTCGATATTATCAAAATAATTGTGATTCTATACAGTCATGCAAATAGTGATTCCATGGTATGAAGCATGTTTTGATGCGCGAGTATCATTGGTGTTGTGATATAAAAATATTAATATTTGGAGATGCTAAATTGGTGTCAATAGATATTGAAAATTTTAAAAAATAATAAAATTTTCATTATTACAATTAGCAATAGCCTAAAATTAAAGCCATTAAACAACAATTTTCAACAATAATTATGGAACAAATATTGGATTCAAAACTCAATAATCTTCATTTAAGAAATGCCATAATTGGCTTGATTGGCATAATCTTCATTTAAGCTCCATTCTACATTTAATAATCAACATACAATTCACCAAATTGGTTCAACATCATCTTCATGAAATATAGCGTGATTGGCATAATATTAACAAAAACTACAGTTAATTTCGAAACAAAGAAAATATCTTGTTTTGGCAACAACTTCAGCAGCAGTTAATAAGGCAAATAGAATAAGAAGCAGCAGCAACAACATTGGTCTATTCTCGACTTAAGCAGCAGCAAAACATTGGAGGCAAATTGACCAATTCCTTGACTTAAGCAGCAGCAAAACATTGGAGGCAAATTGACCAATTCCTCGACTTAAGCAGCAGCAAAACATTGGAGGCAAATGCAGCAAAAGAAAAGGCATGAATATAGCTTGATTGGCATAATATTAGCAAAAACCACAGTTAATTTCGAAACAAAGAAAACATCTCGTTTTGGCAACAACTTTAGCAGCAGTTAATAAGGCAAATAGACTAGAATAAGAAGCAGCAACAACATTGGTCTATTCCTGGGCTTGAGCAGCAGCAAAACATTGGAGGCAAATGCAGCAAAAGAAAAGGCAACAGCAGTATTGCTATCTTGAATTGCCTGAGTAGCAGTAGCAATAAGAGGCAATCAGACTTATGATTAATCCCAACAAAATCAAACCAACACAGGCAAATGCAGCAAAAGAAAAGGCAGCAGCAGTATTGCATTAATGAATTGCCTGAGTAGCAGTAGCAATAAGAGACAATCAGACTTATGATTAATCCCAACAAAATCAAACCAACACAGGCAAATGCAGCAAAAGAAAAGGCAGCAGCAGTATTGCTATCTTAAATTGTCTGAGTAGCAGTAGCAATACAAGGCAATCAAACTTATGATTAATCCCAACAAAATCAAACCAACACAGGCAAATGCAGCAAAAGAAAAGGCAGCAGCAGTATTGCTATCTTGAATTGCCTGAGTAACAATAGCAATAAGAGGCAACCATACTTGTGATTAATCCCAACAAAATCAAACCAACACAGGCAAATGCAGCAAAAGAAAAGGCAGCAGCAGTATTGCTATCTTGAATTGCCTGAGTAGCAGTAGCAATAAGAGGCAACCATACTTGTGATTAATCCCAACAAAATCAAACCAACACAGGCAAATGCAGCAAAAAAAAAAGGCAGCAGCAGTATTGCTATCTTGAATTGCCTGAGTAGCAGTAGCAATAAGAGACAATCAGACTTATGATTAATCCCAACAAAATCAAACCAACACAGTAATATCATAAAGACATTAATCATGAACCTTTAATTATAAAACACAAACAACAAGTGATATTTACCTATTTTCTTAAACTGGTGATTAAGTTAGCCACATATGCAGCCCACTCATCACGAACCTTTAAAATATCCTCATCTGTGTACTCTGTTATCCCCTTGAACTTCAATTACAGGAAAATGAGAAAGAAAATTATTTTATAAACAAAATGTTCATAATTAAAATAACTAACGAAGCAGAGGTTAAACTTACATTTTGCTTCAATATGTTCGGATTTTGCACAATGTCTTGCATGTACTTCATAACAAAATACCCACATTCAAAATCGCTTAATTGCTGAGGGCACTATAAATTTATGAAATTAGTTTTAGTATCAATTATATTATACCAAAAACTACTTAGTCAAAATGAACATATCACTTATATCCTTACCTGGACTAACATCCATTTCAAATTCAACTTTGTTTTTTGCTTTGTTGCATGATACATCCTAACTCCTCTGAATATGAAAGCACACAGTGAATATAACACTCAAAATACTAAAATTTACCCATATAAAACATTAAAATATAAGTATGGAAACTTAACTGCTCTATTATTCTCTCCAAATGACAGTTCACTTTATGGGTAACATCAATCCAAATAATACACATTGAGGCCAACATATCGATTGCAACTAACACCCAATGATTGCTACAACAAAGAAGCACAAAACCATTATATGTAGCTATATCGATATATGAAATAACTATATATTCTATAATTTCTAATCAGGATGTTAATATATCGAACATATGAAGATAAAAGTCCTTACCCTGGGTTGTATGGGATTAATACCAACTGTCCAATTAGAGCCGCTTTCAACAATTCAAATACACAGCGAGACTTTATTGTTATAGCCTCCTCTGTTGGATTGAGCGAACTGATCATAACTTGGCTAAATCCCACTGGAAACGACTCCCCATCATTTTCCATAACCTCATGTAAATGCCTATGTGACAATACATCCAAGATCAATAAAATTATTATTAGTGTTCTTAGTATAATAGCTTACTTAAAAGACTTAAATAAAACATTAATAATTTAAAAATAATGACTTACTTTGCCCATAGCTCGATCACCTCATTTCTCAGACAATTGAAATCAATGATCACTTGACAAATAGCCTTGTTCAACAGTGTTTTCGATGTATAACCAAAAACTGACTCATCATTTTCGATCAATAACTCTTCCTCAAGAAAACTGTCGACTATTAAGGAAAACATATTAATGCTTTGACCATCGTTTTTTTCTCTCACGCGACCTAGTGTTCTTCCTCAAAACCAGCTTCCTATTGGCATTTGGTTTCATCACCTTTGGCTTCATTGGAGGAGGAGACTTAACTCCAACTTCGATAACACAAGGGTCTGCTACTTTGCTTTGTCGGGCTGTAGTCTCTTTCAGTCTAGGAGACTTTCTGTGGTAGAAAATTGTCTCTTCTTGAGTCCGCTTTTGGAGTCTTTTCGCTTGTTCTCGCCTCGCCCAATTGGAATTGGAGGAGTTCGTGTGCTAGCACTATCATTCTCTATGTTCACCTTGTTCAATGATATCAATTTTGGAGATGGTTCATTCACAAACTCCGTAACCTATTCAATAAGTAAACATTAAATATCAATTAATTAATTAAATTAAATATCAAATGAAAAAATTTACAAAGATAATAACCTTTGTCTTTAGCTTTGATTGAGCTTTTAAGGCAGCATCGCAACTAATGGGCGATTTGGTATTGACTGCACTGCAACTACCAACCTCTGTTCGACTATAAGCATTCAGTTTTGCATCCATCATATCTAGCCGAGTCATCATCATCTGATACCTTTCCTCGAAAACCTTTCTTTCCATATTCATTCTGTCCATATCTGAGTTTGATGCAGTTGGCATATGAAAATACATATTTGGGGTTATTGACACCCCCAGACCTTGGACTCTACTACCATTTGGTCAAGCTTTTCAAGAGTCAGAAGTAATATCATTGATCCCATGACAGTGAAAGGAGCCTTGCTCTACCTGACTCTTTAAATCCTCCTATAATAACATTGGTATAAAATATAATCTCAATAACTTACAAGGCATTGAATTAAAAAAAAATTAAATGAAATCATTGCAAACCAAGTAACAAAAAAGTAACACTTACAATCTTCTCTGCCATTTGTTGTACATCATCTTCATAACCACCACTGCTGTTCTTTCGAGCCATCAACCATAATTGACTACGGTCGATCTCTTTAATAGACACTCCAAGCTCTGCCTTCTATTTTATGTTAAGCAAAAATTAATAATAATAATTGACAAAGCCAACATGAAGTTTCTACACATCTGAAGTGTATGGAATTCAAAGTAGTAGAGGTTCTGATAAGATACCTTTCGATATAGTAGGCCACCATATCCTGAACTACCTAAGCGATGGTTGTATTTAATCTTTGCACGTAATTGCTTCCCTTTTTGGCTTTTTTCCTTAGAGAAAACATTTAAAATTCATTAATCATTTCCATTCACAAAGCAACAGTAACAAGAGAAATAATCACTACTGTAATATAATCAGTACCAAGCATCCTATCAACAAACTCTTTCTACTCTGACTTTGTAATTCTAGGATACTCTCTAGGTGGCAACTTTAACTTCTTCCGGTGATCCTTGTTTGGTTGGATAAATTCAGTGTTTAAGGCTGATCCAAGTTCCTAAAGCGCTCCCATTGTCCGCAACACATATTTTTTTGCTCCTCATATCCAATACAAACTTACTCGCTCTAACATATATATAAGAAATTTATTTCGTAAAGAAAACTATAGAATTATCAAATAAATAAGAAATCATATATTACCAAAGACATGGTCCCAAAGTTTTCTTTAATTTGTGGGAACACGTCGCCAATCATCGTACAAGATTGAAACATTATCTCTGACCACAACACCAATGTATGATCTCAATTCAGTGCCACCTTCTCCAACAGGAATTCCATAGTCATTATACTCGACTATGATTTTGTTGTCAGGTGTTAATTTCATCAAATGCTTCTTCTTTGTTTTTTTCCTCCTCGTCGGTCTCTCATCATATTCAGGCACACTCATCTCTTCATTTTGTTCTTTGTCAGACATCTCACTAAAATTTAAAACCAATGCACAAATTATTAATCACAGATTGCAGAAAACACAAGTAGTCAACATAAACATATATGTAAAAAGCAAAACAAAGTTAAGAAACTTGCTAATAAACTACCTTTCATTCCTCCACGAGTCATTATCAATAGTGACATCATCACAATCAGTGTCTATCATAAATTCCAACATCATCTTGATCTATATCCATGTTTGGAGATGGATATTTTTTAGATAAAGGTTCATGTATGACCATGTCAACGTTCCCATAATAACCTACTGATTTATTGACTCTTTGACCCACTGAACAAACAATTGATTTTTTTGGATCTACTTGATCTTTCACATAAAATACTTGCTTTGCATGTGAAGCTAAAATGAAACAATCAGACTTATGACCAACACGATTAAGATCAACAATAGTGAACCCTAAATCATCAATCTTAACCCACCTACTATCTACCCAGTCACACTTAAAAACAACTCTCCTAGTCATGAGATATTGAAGCTCCCAAATCTCAATAAGGACCCCATAATACTCCATTACACCAGTATGTGGATTTTTATCCTTCGAACTTGAAACTTGTAATGTTGTTGCTGAAACGTTGACTCCACTATTTTGTGTAACACGGTTATTATCACGGTCCTTAGTTGTAAATTTGAAGCCATTGATAAAGTACCCTGAATATGCTATAACAGTAGAGCTAGGTTCACCAACCACTTTCATCGCTTCTGGTACATGTATACCAAGTGTAATATCATTTGCTACCTACAATTAAATAAACACTTATTAATTTAAAAAATAAATGAAACAATGTTAGTTCAAACTTGTTATGTATTCAAACCTTATGCTGTAACCAATCAGTAAAGGTATGAGCATGCTCAATTTCTAACCAGTGGTCACGTTTTGATTGCTTTGGGTATTTTGTTTGCAAGTATAATTTATGCTCCCTACAATATGATTATGAAAATGTCAGTTGTTTTAAATTTGCTATAAGTTAAATTAGTTTTCAACAAGAACAATCACCGATTATAATAAACTTACTTGATATAAGTTTCACACTCAATGGAGTTTTCCAAAACACAAAGATGTGCTTGCTGCAACAATAAAGCATCAACCACCACAGCCTCTCCGCCTCCTAAGGGCTTTTCAATTGTATAATCTACCAAGCAACTAGGTGGCAGTCCAATGAAATCATGATTGGACAAATATTCAGCACAAAATTCAAGTGCTTCCTCTGCCACATAACACTCGGCAATGCATCCCTCAGGGCGACTATGGTTACGAACATAGCCCTTTAGCAATTTCATGTTTCTCTCAAACGGATACATCCAGCAAAGGTGAACCGGTCCACATAATCGGACTTGGTCAACAAGATGCACCGTCAAGTGGACCATTATGTCAAAAAAAGAAGGTTGGAAGAATTGCTCAAACAAGCACATAGTGACATAATGTTCTTTTTCCAGTTTGTCAAGAGATTCTGTTTCTAGCACCTTACTACACAATGCATTGAAGTAAAAGCACATCCTAATGATAGCTTTTCTAACATTTTCTGGCAAACAACCACGGATTGCTAAGGGCAGCAATTGTTGCATCAAAGTGTGGCAATCATGAGATTTAAGACCTTGAAGCCGACAAGTATCAAAGTTTACAAGACTCCTGAAGTTGGAAGAATAACCTTCTGGAACTTTGGTTTCAAACAGAGTTTGACAGAACATTTTTTTCTCTTTTTTACTCAAGGTGTAAGGTGCTGCAGGTATGGAATTTTTATAATTGTCACTAGGAATTAATTTACCCCTAATCTGTAATTCAATTAGATCTCTTCTAGCCTTGACCCCATCTTTCGTCTTTCCAGGTTGATGAAGTAATGTGCCATAGATGCTCTCACAAATATTTTTCTCAATGTGCATCACATCTAACACATGGCGAACTAATAAATGTTGCCAATACTCTAAATCAAAAAAAATTGATTTTCTTTTGAATAATTTGTCAATATCATCATCACAATCATCACTTTTCTTCTACGCTATGCTTACCACTGTTATATTTAATACCATCTGCCAGTTTCAAAATTTCTTGACCAGACAAAGGTTTTGGAGGTCCATCCCATTCTGCCTTATTATTGAAAACCTTCTTCAGTGATCTAAATGAGTGGTCATGTGGCAAAAATCGAAGGTGCCCTAAAAATACACACTTTTTACTATGTGTAAGCCACTGTGACTTTTTACTATATGCTTGAGGACAAGCATGGTTTAGGTGTGGGGGAATTTGATAGGTCATAAATAGTCATATTATATTTAGTTTAATTCCCTTATATTTTGATTGATCTTGTGCTAATTTATGGAGATTATGTTTGATTTGATTCAGGAGGAGAAACATGGAGATTATGATAAAAAGTGGATAAAAAGAGCTTTATTTGGGCTTTGCAAACGTGGGCCGACCATTGGCTTGAAGGAGATGGTTTCCTAGCACTAAGGATAAGAGGACTCCAACTTTGAAAAGGAAAAGGAAAACGAAGCAAAAAGGAAACAAGGAGGGGACGAAAGCATTATAAAAAGGAAGCAAAGTGGCGTGACAAAAAAATATACAAGCCAAGCAAAAACAAAGTGCACAAACGTGAGAGAAGGAAGCAAGGGCTGCTGCAATTATTTTCTTCTCAATTCTTTTGTTTTGTTTAGCCACCATGAGTGGCTAAGGTTTTAATTCCGGTCCAAGGGTTAATCAAATTCCAGTTGTAGTTTTGTGAGGCTTTGAACTTAACAAGAATTTCTTCAATTCAAGTAATTTTTATTTTCTTGTTCTTATTTTCTATGAATTATTTATATTGATTGAGTTGACGCCTTAATTCAATATTTATTTTTCTATCGCTAGTCATGAGTTTATGATCCGTAATTGTCATGAATGATTGAATTGAGTAGCAAAGAGTTGGCTCATGTGTGTGTATATTGATGGCCACAATTACATAGCTTGCATGATAGGCTCTAGGGAAATAAAAATACAAATTGATTAAATTGGAGTAATCAATTAATTGATCTTGTTTTAGTCATTCTCACTATTCTTAATGCTATCACTTAATTTGATATGGAACGATGATGCCCATTAAATTAGTGATAAGTTTGGATTTGGGCGATTGTTTGAGTCTATTACATTAGGAGAATAATTGCTTTCATGCGGATTCCGATTAAGTAGACTAAGTTCTTGGATTGAGTAATTTATATTTTTGCCTATGAACAAAATTGCAATTGGATGGAATTGATACCCTTGGATTGGAAGTTTGGTAAGATTGATATTTTCTTTGTTTAATTTTAAAGTCTTGTTGTTTTTATTTATTTTCATCAAATTCAAAACCTTAAACCGGCCAGCCGATTAAAACAGAAAGGAAGAATCGAGAAACGGTCCGGTTTCCCATAACGGTTGTCCGATCAAGTCAAGAAGAGAATCAACATTCGGTCTTCCGAAATCACTCAAACGGCTAGTCAATATCAACAAAGAAGGAGAGAACCTCGAATTCCGGATTTCCATCTTCCGTTGACCGAATAGATCCAGAAAAGAGAGAACACGAAACCGGTCTTCCGGATCCCGTATCCGGTTAGCCGAAAAGCACCCAGAATCATTACCATCCGCAACCGGTAAACCAGATCCCACTCAGCAGGATAGACGGATCGTTCCAGAAACCGACACAAGCCACAAACGGTCTTCCGATTTCTCAACCTAATCCGGATATTTCCGCGAAGCTTACGAATCGCAACCGGTTTGTTTGCCCGCTTATCCGGTTAGCCGGATAACTCCCAGAATTCTTCCTCAATAAACGGCTAACCGTTTTCCTTTACCGGTGATCCGGTTGTTGGCAGAAACCTTGCAAAATCTAGATTTTTGGGAAAAATTGATTTTTAAACTTTGAGAAAATAAAATACATAGTTCTCTTGGGATTCGACCTGGTTCCACTATTTCTACAATTTTATTTAGGTGAATCAGTATTTGTTTTGAGGAGCTTCGACAACCTCCGTCAAAATTGGCGCCGTTGCCGGGGATCTATTTTTAGTTTCTCATTGTTTAATTGTTTATTTGATTTAGTTTATGACCCGTTCCTCTCAGACTCATAATTTGCAGTATAATCCAGAAATCGAGAGGACAGCGCGTCAATTGAGGAAAGAAACTAGAGAAGGAAAACGTCGTCTTGAGGAAGAGGCAGAGATAGATTTAACTGCTGGTGGTACATCCATCTTTGCAGAAATTGAAGAAAAGATGGCAGACCTAACTCTCAAAGAACTCGCCGCACCAGATTTGAATCAACAACCCTTATGCATTACTTTTCCCAATATTGCTAATGATTTTGAATTAAAATCTGGTTTGATTCATTTACTTCCTTCTTTTCGTGGTTGTGCAGGTGAAGATCCTCACAAGCATCTTAAAGAATTTCACATTGTTTGCTCTGGAATGAAGCCACATGGTGTATCCGAGGAGCAAATCAACCTTAGAGCCTTTCCATTCTCTTTGAAGGATCAAGCTAAAGATTGGCTCTATTATCTACCTTCCGGTTCTATCACCACATGGAATGAGATGAAGAGGCTATTTCTGGAGAAATTCTTCCCTGCCTCACGAGCTGCTAGTATTAGGAAGGAGATTTATGGCATTACACAAATCACCTGGGAGACGTCAGAATCGAACGATTCAAGCGATTATGTGCAAGTTTTCCCACCATCAATCTCTCGATCAACTCCTTATCCAATATTTCTACGAGGATTATTGCCAATGGATGTGAGTATGATTGATGCGCAGTGGTGGAGCTTTAGTGAACAAGACGCCAAGCACCAAACAATTGATTTCAAACATGGCTGAAACTTCTCAACAATTTGGTACAAGAAATGTGGAGGATCTATCAAGCACGTTAACGAGGTAAGTGACCTTAAAAATCAAATTTCCGATTTAATCGCTTTGGTTCACAAATGGTCGTAGGGCAACCGCAAACAAGAAAAGCGTGTGGAATATGCTCACTTCACGGGCATCCCATCGAGCATGTGCCTCACATTGCAACAAGACTCCACACAAGAAGCCAATGCCATAGGAGGGTTTCCTGGGCACGCACAAAGGAAGTATGATCCCTATTCGAATCACTACAATCCTGGATGGAGGGATCATCCTAACTTTAGCTATGGAAACCAAGGAGGACAACAAAGGCCACCTCCTCAGAACTTTACAAGACCACCTCCAATCCCTACACAGACTCAAGCTCCCAACTCAGGTATGTCTTTGGAAGATATTGTTAAGAATCTTGCTACCAATACTCTTCAATTTCAGCAGGAAACAAGGACAAGCATCCAGAATTTGGGCAACCAAATCACTCAATTAGCCACATCCGTTAGCAAATTGGAAGCTCAAAATTCTGGAAAATTACCTTCACAGCCAGAAATCAACCCAAGGGAGAATCAGAAGGCAACATCATCGAAAAAAGAAATTCCTTCAGTGATCAACTCCACCTAAAGGTTTGAAATGGCCAAGGGAGATGAAGAAGCTCCTCCCAAAACAAGCGTGTGGGTTAAAATTCGATCCTCCTTTATCTCTTTCATCTTACACGCCACACCTCCTTTTCCTAGCAGTTAGCTAAGCCAAAGAAGAGCAAGAAAAGGAGATTCGGACACGCCAGAGAGTGCAAATTAACATCCCCTTATTGGATGCGATCAAACAAATCCCCAAATATGCAAAGTTCTTGAAAACGTTGTGCACCAACAAGAGGAAGATGAAGGAAAAGGGGAAGGTTGAGGTAAGTAAGAATGTTTCCGCAATTTTACAAAAGAATATGCCAGAAAAATGCAAGGATCCAGGTATGTTTTCATTACCTTGTGTGATTGGTGAAAAGAAAATTGAGTATGCTATGCTAGATTTAGGAGCTTCAATTAATGTCATGCCATATTCCGTTTACCAAGAATTAAAATTAAATGACTTGCAAACGACTGGTGTGGTTATTCAATTGGCTGACCGTTCTTATATTCACCCCCTTGGGATTGTAGAAGACGTTTTGGTGCAAGTTAATGAGCTTATATTTCCTGTAGATTTTTACATCTTAGAGATGGAAGGTCATCCTTCTTCCAAATCAGCTTCAATCTTATTAGGAAGACCTTTCATGAAAACCGCCAAAACAAAGATTGATGTAGATGAGGTACTCTCTGTCGAGTTTGATGGAGAGATTGTTAAGTTTAATATTTTTGATGCAGTGAAACACCCTACTGATATGCATTCTCTTTGTCAAATTGATGTGCTTGATTCTATTGTGCAGGATGTTTTTGCCCAAGGAAGTGTTGGGAATGAGATAAAATTAGATGCACAATCTAATTTAAAAGGCATTGGATGAATTATTCGCTTTGCGACTGTGTCTAGCCAAAGACATAAAACAAAGGCGCTTTTTGGGAGGCAACCCAAATATTTTCTTTATTCTTGCTTTTGAGTTTTTATTTTTACTTTTAGTTTTCTTTACTTTCGTTGATTTTATTTTAAGCCTCCAGATGTTCTTGATGAAAAAGATTAACCTCAATAAAACGTGCCCACGCCATTCTTCAGCTTTCCTTGGAACCCTCTCCCTAGATCATTCGGGTCCACATCGCTCACATCCAGGGGAGTTTCTTCTTCCCTTCTCATTTACTTTTCATTATTATTATTTTCTGTGAGCCATTTACATGTTAATACATTGAGGACAATGTATTATTTAGGTGTGGGGGAGGATTTTTGCATGTTTTTAATTTGAACATTCTTATGCTTTAAGTCTTCTCAATATCTTTGAATACCTTGTAAGCTAGGGGTACATCTTTGTTTTGAGTTTTAATGCATGAAAGAGGTAAGCATGAATAGTATTTTTCTTTAAAATTTTCGATAGTGTCGCATTAATTCGTTGGTTGAAAAGTGCACAAGACTTGATGCATAGACACTCTAGTGAGCTTTTGAGCCTAAGAGCAACTTATTACATTTTGCTCATTTTATTTTTGTTGAGTGTATCGAACTTAGTGTGTTTGTTCTAGAACTTGCTTTTGAATATATGTTGAGACCACATTTTTGAATTGATGCTTAAGTGTGATAAGGGCAATTAGGTTTAACCAATTCTTAAACTCTAAAAGACCCACCTTTTATTTTCCCCTAGTTAGCCCCTTTAAGCCTATTTTTCCCTTTCATTTGTTTCTAACACATTATTTAACCACAAGCCTTCTTGTTTGTTATCCTTGTTTTCTTTCTACCCTATCAAGACAAGAGTGAAGTAATTGCATGTTCTCAAAAAAAAAAAAAAAAAAAACGAAAAAAAGGAAGAAAAAGAAGAAAGAAGAAAAGAAAAAAAAAATCTATTGTGAAATTTATTCCCTTGATTGGATGATTGGAGAATTATTTGCAAAAGCAATTGAATTATTAAATTGTTTCTCCAAGTATTTTAAGTGCTTAAATGTGGGGATAAATTTCATTGTCTTAGAAGTTTGTTTGTTTATTTTGTGAGGCATCTAAATCATGCATGTAACTAACTCTTTGTCTTGATCGTTAAACCCTTCATTTTTCCTTCTACCATACCCTTACCTAAGCCCCATTTCAACCCTTGTGAAGTCCCTTTGATTTTTGCATCATATTCATATGCAGTGGTGGAGATTTAAATCATTTGCAAGCCTATGATAATGACATGCTATGCTTTGATTTTGAGAGTAAAACACGCACCCTAAACACTTTGAGAGCATTGAGCGAAACCATGCGAGGGTGTTAAGTCTTACTGCATTTGATTTTGATGAATTGATAAGATGCTTATGTTTTTGGTTACAAATTCTATTCTATGAATGCTTATTCTCTAGATTGTCACTATGATTTGACTCATTGATGTGTGTTTAGCTTTATTGGTATTCTTGGATATTGAATGGTTTGAAAGGAGGAGAAAGGGAGGATTGGTATGATGATTTAAGATATGCTTGAGGACAAGCATGGTTTAGGTGTGGGGGAATTTGATAGGTCATAAATAGTCATATTATATTTAGTTTAATTCCCTTATATTTTGATTGATCTTGTGCTAATTTATGGAGATTATGTTTGATTTGATTCAGGAGGAGAAACATGGAGATTATGATAAAAAGTGGATAAAAAGAGCTTTATTTGGGCTTTGCAAACGTGGGCCGACCATTGGCTTGAAGGAGATGGTTTCCTAGCACTAAGAAGAAGAGGACTCCAACTTTGAAAAGGAAAAGGAAAACGAAGCAAAAGGAAACAAGGAGGGGACGAAAGCATTATAAAAAGGAAGCAAAGTGGCGTGACAAAAAAATATACAAGCCAAGCAAAAACAAAGTGTACAAACGTGAGAGAAGGAAGCAAGGGCTGCTGCAATTATTTTCTTCTCAATTCTTTTGTTTTGTTTAGCCACCATGAGTGGCTAAGGTTTTAATTCCGGTCCAAGGGTTAATCAAATTCCAGTTGTAGTTTTGTGAGGCTTTGAACTTAACAAGAATTTCTTCAATTCAAGTAATTTTTATTTTCTTGTTCTTATTTTCTATGAATTATTTATATTGATTGAGTTGACGCCTTAATTCAATATTTATTTTTCTATCGCTAGTCATGAGTTTATGATCCGTAATTGTCATGAATGATTGAATTGAGTAGCAAAGAGTTGGCTCATGTGTGTGTATATTGATGGCCACAATTACATAGCTTGCATGATAGGCTCTAGGGAAATAAAAATACAAATTGATTAAATTGGAGTAATCTGAATTAATTGATCTTGTTTTAGTCATTCTCACTATTCTTAATGCTATCACTTAATTTGATATGGAACGATGATGCCCAGTTAAATTAGTGATAAGTTTGGATTTGGGCGATTGTTTGAGTCTATTACATTAGGAGAATAATTGCTTTCTGCGGGATTCCGATTAAGTAGACTAAGTTCTTGGATTGAGTAATTTATATTTTTGCCTATGAACAAAATTGCAATTGGATGGAATTGATACCCTTGGATTGGAAGTTTGGTAAGATTGATATTTTCTTTGTTTAATTTTAAAGTCTTGTTGTTTTTATTTATTTTCATCAAATTCTCGAAAACCCTTAAAACCCCAGAAATTCGGATAACCGGTTTTCTTAAACCGGCTAGCCGATTAAAAACAGAAAGGAAGAAACTGAGAAACGGTCTACCGGTTTCCCATAACCGGTTGTCCGATTGAAGTCAGCAAGAAGAGAATCAACATTCGGTCTTCCGGAAATCACTCAAACGGCTAGCCGAATATCAACAGCAAGGAGAGAACCTCGAATTCGGCTTTCCGGATTTCCATCTTCCGGTTGACCGAATAGATCCAGAGAAGAGAGAACACGAAACCGGTCTTCCGGATCCCGTATCCGGTTAGCCGAAAAGCACCCAGAATCATTACCATCCGCAACCGGTAAACCGGATCCCACTCAGCCGGATAGCCGGATCGTTCCAGAAACCGACACAAGCCACAAACGGTCTTCCGGATTTCTCCAACCGGTAATCCGGATATTTCCAGGAAGCTTACGAACTGCAACCGGTTTGCCGGTTCCGCTTATCCGGTTAGCCGGATAACTCCCAGAATTCTTCCTCAATAAACGGCTAACCGTTTTCCTTTACCGGTGATCCGGTTGTTGGCAGAAACCTTGCAAAATCTAGATTTTTGGGAAAAATTGATTTTTAAACTTTGAGAAAATAAAATACATAGTTCTCTTGGGATTCGACCTGGTTCCACTATTTCTACAATTTTATTTAGGTGAATCAGTATTTGTTTTGAGGAGCTTCGACAACCTCCGTCAAAATTCGACTCTCCACAAGTAGGACACTTATTCAAATCTGCATACCTTTTACGGAACAAAATACAATCATTCTTGCATGCATGTATTTTCTCATAATCTAATCCTAACACTCTCATTGTTTTTTTGGCCTCATACATAGACTTTGGAACATTATTCTTTTCTGGAAACATGTCAGAAAGTACTTCTAACAAAGCACTAAACCCTTGGTCAGACCACTCATACTTCCCTTTCACATTATATAATTTCATTAACCCTGACAACTTAGAATACTTTGAACCTAAATACCAAGGCTTCTCAGCATCCTCAAGTATATCCCTAAAAAACTTAGGATTTTGATCACATTGTTCATATGCATCATGGATCATGTCCTCGACATGACTGTGATCCCGAACCTAAATTGTGATTTTCGTAATACTTTGGGCAACTTGCAGAGGCTGTATTTGAATCAACCTCTCCATGTTTATCCCAAACTATATATGTTGGCAAAAAACCATTTTGAAACAAATGACCCTTTATTCGTTCAGGAGTATGGAACTCTAGGTTGCAACACTCATTACAAGGACATCTAACTAATCTACGATTTTCAGAATTAAGTGTAGCAAAATTCACAAAGTTCTCCACTCCATCTTCATATTCTTTGGACACTCTTGCTGACCATATCCAAGATTTATCCATTTCAACAATGATGCCTGTTAATGTAAAATTCTATTTCAATTAAACAAATAGTAAAATTAAGTTGCCATGCATAATTCCCAACATACACCAAATTATTAAATTAAGCAATCACGCATCATTCCCAACATACACCAAATTGTTAAATTACAAATTATGAATGCCTTTCTCACAAGTAAAGCAACAGAGACAAAACAAGACATTTGATGTCAATGAACCCATTATCATAAGTCACCAATGTATAGCTAACGTGAAAATGTATTTATGTTAAACATGTATTTGTACCTTCAAAGAATGAAACACCTTCTCGTAATTTTGTAAACGATTTTAGCACAAAGACAGTTATAACAACAATTTGTAAAATTGAATTAGTTGAAGAAACAACCGCCAACCACATGCAAACTATAACAATATCAAGATTTTATCAAGAAATATATTAACCATGGTGAAGGTATATTAAACTTCAGTATCTTAGAACCAATATTAAAACATCTTTAAAAATCAATGTAAACTGTATTCATAAAATATCAATTTCAAATGACAGATTCATAAAATAATCAATAACTCATACATTTTGTCAAATACTTTATAGGCACAATTTTGTGTCATCTTCTTTTGACAAATCTTGTTTTAAATTCTACCCGAAAAATACAATACCCAATAATGTAAAAACATGCAATGTAAAAACAATACCCAAATTCAAATCGGATAAAATAAAAATAGAACTACCTCCAAGTGTTTGAAATTGATGTTTTCCATTATCACGTGGTTATTTTGATGAAAGATCGAAGAATAAAGTAACAGATAATATGACATTTTAAAAATGAAATGAAATTAGGCTCTAATTGTTTCTAAAAACAGAGATTTCTATTATTGCTCTGATTATAGTTAAAACTCAAGAAACTATAATGGCTTACTCTTTTATAGGTTTGACGGGCTTGTTGCTTGAATCCTCTTTTAGATCTTCTTCTACAAAATCGCTAGGTGTTGCGGCTTATCAATTTCTACTTGCATGTTCAAAGAAAGACATGCTTGTTAATTAGTATGAATCTGGCCGAAGAGTGATTCAAGTGAAAAAGCTAGCAATAGGGGTTTAAGGAAATTGAAGGGGATTTCGATTTGAGTGGAACAAACAAGAGGCCTCAAGTTTCATAGATTTTGTTTTAGGGTTCCTGTAGAAAGGTAGGAGGGAAATCGATTTTGGAAGAAGGGGGAAACGAGGAGCCAAAACTCTTCAGCTGTTCAATTTATATCTGATAGATTTTTAGCAATTAGAACGATGTCGTTTAGATTTAGGAAAATTGAAAAAAATTAAATTAAATTAAAATTACTTCTCCAATTAGCATCAGTGCTTGGTTTTGATACTATAGTATCAATGATCACTGACACTTATATGTAAAAGGCACGAAAATCCGCTTAGGTCATCAAATGCTGATACTTTTTAATTTAGTATCAGAAACTAAGTATCAGTGTTTCCTATTTTTCTAGTAGTGTATTGGTATAAAGTAAAATGACAAGTTAAAACATTAAAAAAATATATAAATTTCAATACTCTACTAATTAAAATATACTACATTTTTTGGTAGTTTTTTTTCTTTTAATTTGTCCCTTATTTTAGTTTTCCTAATTGTAAAACTTCTCCCTATATATAATTCAATAAACGTGAGGCTCTTGCCAAAATTCTATGTCGACTGAAGCTAGTTTGGCCAATACCATTACGACGTAGCCATACCACTAAAGTGAATTTGGTTTGGCTATTTTTGTTTTGGAATAAAAACAAGAGTGGAAGTCCATACCATGCGCCTAATATTTCATTGTTGCTTTATTTGATGCCAAGAGATTTTCCATGCCTTCCTGCCTTCTTGTGTTTTTCCAGTTTCCCATCATTCGAAGAAATTGATGTTAGGATGGGCTGAATTAAGACGCCTATTCA
Organism: Citropsis articulata; assembly: GCA_030449925.1. NCBI lineage: Eukaryota > Viridiplantae > Streptophyta > Magnoliopsida > Sapindales > Rutaceae > Citropsis > Citropsis articulata. The sequence continues at coordinate 3,381,241 of JASUUH010000137.1, read as the reverse complement.
ATAAAACGCAGAGAAAATTAGACAAGAGTTACTATTATGATTAGTGTTAAAAATTACATGTTTACTAAGAGTGACACCACTAAAAACACATTAATTTATGACAGAGTTTTTATGATAGATACGGATATGTCACGAGTGTATCATGAAGTTACGGCATTTTCGTGATACATAGAATGTATCATGCCTTCATGATGCATTCGTGATTGATAGACAACAGATGTAAACTATGATGGATAAATGTCATGGTTGATTAATTTAAATTTTTAAAAATTCAAAATGGCATGGCGTTTTAATTATTTAATCTACTTGACCCAAACTTGTGATGAACTGTAATGAATTATTTAAAAAATATTTATTTTCAACATGTAATTTGTTTAATTTTAAATATTATAAATTTTTCATTGTTAATTATTTAAAAATATTTCATTAATGTATGACTTAATTTATTTACAAGGTTTCCATTGTTAACTAATTAAAAAAAAAAAACACAATCGTTTGCTTTGGAAAGAACCTTCCAACACTTAACAAAATTTTCTACGTGTTGGAACAAGTGAATGCCCTTTTTAATTGTATTATTTAAATTAAAAAAGAACAAAACGCCATCATTTTGCTTGGCTTTGGAACGAGCGAAAGCGTTTTTAATTGAATAATTTAAACTAAAAAGAAAGCAAAATGCCATTGTTTTGCTTTGGAAACATTGTTTCAACACTTAACAAAATTTGCTAAGTGTTGCAACAATTGCAGCCGCTTTTCTTTTTTGTTCTCCACCCTCTCAAGCGCAGAAGAAGCATTGCGCTGCTACGCCCTATTTTTCACTCAATTGATGAAAACCTAATTACCCAACTGGAGAAAATCAATTGAACGAAGCACATAATAGCCACCAAGCACCCATTACGAATTGATAGAATCTCTCCAACTGCCAAGCCTTTTTGCACTGACACTCATTAACCATCACCCAATAGCCCTTTATTCAAAACACCAATTGTTATTAGAGAAGAAGGAGAAAAAGGAGAAACAGTAAGTTAATCAAAAGCCTCACTCAATTTTTTAATTTGAAATGTTATATCTCTGGCTGAATTTAAGTGGTAATGAATATGATGGTTTTTAGATGTGGTGTTATTCTAACGAAACCTAATTCAATTTTAGCCATGAAAATATATATAGATCCAGTGGTTCCCTAAATAATTATTTTTAATGTTTGGGAGTGGTCCTGGTTCTTTATCTATTTTTTTATTTAAATTTTTTAAGTTCTAAGACTTCTTATGTACTTGTTTCAGTTAAAGATGAGGTTATAAGGTTGAGGCCACTATTATTATAGAAGAAGCTTTTGGTTTCTGTTGCTGCATGAGTGAAATTAAAATACCTTGAGGTTTGCATCCTTTGACTCTATGGGTGGTACTGTCTATATTTCTTTGGTCTTAAAGAAAATGGTGCAATTATGCAATAACTATGGTTGCGGTTATTGTGGTTGATTAATATCTAAATTGCTATGAGCTTTGGAGATAACTTTTTCATTCTGGTGTCAAGATGTAATGGAAGTGCATTCATGTTCTTGCATTTCAAACTTAAATGATTTTAAGTGGTGCATTTAATTTAATTGTTGTTTAATTGTTTTTGACTTTGTAAAAACCATTTGTAATCATTATGAATATTATAATGACTCCACATGGATTGTGTGCTAAGCCCTGAATTACATGTGATTCTAATTTTGCATGGATTGTGTGTAAAGTTTCAGATTGTCTTCATGTGCATTAGGCTTCACAAAGGTTTAAACAATGTTGTCCTTTTGTGTAATTTGATGGTGTAATAAAGAAAACAATCAGTTGATATATATTGTTTATTATAATAGTTTTGTTTGTGGTCCCTGAGCATATATGTTTTTTCCTACAGATTGTAGACCTTGTTTGCTTATTCTGTTTGTGGTCCTGGCTGTTTTTTCAAATAGTCAAAGGCATGATAAGGGCCTTAATGTGTGCATTTTTGACAAACATGGGTCCCTAAATTATTTGATACTTGTGTGTTTTTTATTTTTGTATTGTAAAGTAAAAAAAGAAAAATAATCAATATTGAGCTGAGCAAAAAGCATTAATGTTTAACTTCTTTCGGTTTATATATTCTTTAAATTAGAGACAAGTGGCTGTAAAATACTTGGCTAAAGAAAGGCATTTAAGCTGCATAATCAAGTAGGTAAATAGATGTATGAATGCTTTTCTGGAAATATATAATATTACTTTTTTGGTTGCTTGAGTACTATATGTCTATATTTTTTATTCCATTTCCCTTGGATGCAATTGCCTATTTCATTAAACTAATAAAAACAAAGTCCATTTTGTTTTTGTTTTTCTATTAAAAGATTAAATTTGATCATATGCAATTAAATATATACATGATCAGTAGCCAAAATTAAATACTGATCATATATAATTAAATACATAACATGATCAGTAGAATAATTGGTTTTGTTATACTGATATAAATAAAAATTTTACAATTGCGTTTTATTCTATGATAATAACAGGTGTTGATAGGGCTGGCTTTATTTTAATTCAAGTTATGCACAAATTATTGGCTGCTGCTTTTATAGTATTTGTCCTGGAAATTTGAAAAATGATAAGATTTTGCATGTATTTTGTCATTTTTATTTTTTTCTAATATTTTATTACATTTTTACCTTTGTATCAGGAGCTGTTTTTGGTTTATAAAATGGAAAAGTCTTGTATAACATGTGATAGATTGTCAGCAGAATATATTGTTGGTGTGGATATGTGATAGGTCATAAATAGTCATGCTATATTTAGTTTAATTCCCTCATATTTTGATTGATCTCGTGCTAATTTGTGTAAATTATGTTTGATTTGATCTAGGAGCCAAAGCATGGAGATTAAGATAAAAAGTGGATAATAAGGGCTTTATTTGGGCTTTGCAATCATGGGCTGACCGTTGACTTGAAGGAGACGGTTTCCTAGCATTAAGAGGAGAAGAAGCCAAGAAGGATTAGAAAAGCTAGCAAAAGAGGAAACTGCAAGGAAAAAGGAAAGCTAGCAATAAAAGGAAAGCAAAGGGCGTGTGAATATAAAAGGACACCCAAGCTTTGAAGTCAAAGGAAGCTGGACGGGAGGAGAAGCAACAAACGGCTGCAACTTTCTTCTCAAATCTTTTGTTTTGTTTAGCCACCATGTGTGGCTAAGGTTTTAATTCCGGTCCAGGGGTTAATCAAATTCCAGTTGTAGTTTTGTGAGGCTTTGAACTTAACTAGAATTTCTTCAATCCAAGTAATTTTTATTTCTTGTTCTTATTTCATATGAATTATTTATATTGATTGAGTTGACGCCTTAATTCAATATTTATTTTTCTATCGCTAGTCTTGAGTTTGTGATCCGTAATTGTCATGAATGATTGAATTGAGTAGCAAGGAGTTGGCTCATGTGTGTGTATATTGACGGCCGCAATTACATAGCTTGCATGATAGGCTCTAGGAAATAAAAATACAAATTGATTAAATTGGAGTAATGAATTAATTGATCTTGTTTTAGTCATTCTCACTATTCTTAATGCTATCGTTAAATTTGATATGGAACGATGATGCCCAGTTAAATTGGTGATAAGTTTGGATTTAGCGATTGTTTGAGTCATTTACATTAGGAGAATAATTACTTTTATGGGATTCCGATTAAGTAGACTAAGTTCTTGGATTGAGTAATTTATATTTTTGCCTATGATCAAAATTGCAATTGGATGGAATTGACACCCTTGGATTGGAAGTTTGGTAAGATTGATTTTCCTTGTTTAATTTTAAAGTCTTGTTTTATTTTATTTTATTTTACTTTATCAATTTCTTGATTAAGAAAAACCATTAAAACCCAGAAAAACGGTTAACCGTTAATCACTAACGGCTCACTGCTATCAGATATCTGACACCGTTAATCCCAAACCGCTAAACCACAGAAGGAGAAAATCAACAAACGGCTTACCGGTTTCCTTAACGGCCAGTCGAATAAATCCAGAAGAGAGAACGCCAACCGGTTCACCGGATTTCACCAACCGGTTATCCGTTTCCTTTCCAGAACCATCGCAAATCAAATTCGGTCTTCCGGATTTTCCCATTACCGGTTAGCCGAATCACGTCCAGAATCGAGTTGTCACAACCGGACTTCCGGATATCTCATTACCGGTTTGCCGGATCGCACCAGAAAGCTCACCACCTGCATTCGGTCTTCCGTTTTCCTTAACCGGATAACCGGTTAGAGTCAGTAAGTAGCCAGCACGCAAACGGTCTTCCGGTTTCGCTTTATCCTGCTTGGATAGCACCCAGATTTCTTCAACGAGAAAACGGCTAACCGTTTTCCCTAAACGGCTATCCGATTGGAGGCAGCAAGCTCAAAAATCAGTTTTTCTTGGAAATTAATTTTGTTTTAAACTTTGAGAGATTAAATACATAGTTCTCTTGGGATTCGACCTGGTTTCACTAATTCTACAAATTTATTTAGGTGAATCAGTATTTATTTTTGAGGAGCTTCGACAACCTCCGTCAAAATTGGCGCCGTTGCCGGGGAACTATTTTTAGTTTCTCATTGTTTAAATTGTTTATTTGATTTAGTTTATGACCCGTTCCTCTCAGACTCCTAATTTGCAGTATAATCCCGAAATCGAGAGGACAGCGCGTCAATTGAGAAAAGAGACTAGAGAGGGGAAACGCTGCCTCGGCGAAGCAGAGATAGACTTAACTACTGGTGGTACATCCATTTTTGCAGAAACTAAAGAAGAGATGGCAGACAGAACTCTCAAAGAACTCGCCGCACCAGATTTGAATCAACAGCCCTTATGCCTTACTTTTCCTAATTTTACTAATGATTTTGAATTGAAATCTGGTTTGATTCATTTACTTCCATCTTTTCGTGGTTTTGCAGGTGAAGATCCTCATAAGCACCTCAAAGAATTTCACATTGTTTGCTCTGGAATGAAGCCACATGGTGTACCCGAGGAGAAAATCAACCTTAGAGCTTTTCCTTTCTCTTTGAAGGATCAAGCTAAAGATTGGCTCTATTATCTACCTTCCGGTTCTATCACCACATGGAATGAGATGAAGAGGCTATTTCTGGAGAAATTCTTTCCTGCCTCACGAGCTGCTAGTATTAGGAAGGAGATCTATGGTATCACACAAATCACTGGGGAGACGCTGTACGAGTACTGGGAACGATTCAAGCGATTATGTGCTAGCTTTCCCCACCATCAAATTTCTGATCAACTCCTTATCCAATATTTCTATGAGGGATTATTGCCAATGGATAGGAGTATGATTGATGCAGCAAGTGGTGGAGCTTTAGTGAACAAGACGCCGGAAGCAGCCAAACAATTGATTTCAAACATGGCTGAAACTTCTCAACAATTTGGTACAAGAGCGGGAGGAGGATCTATCAAGCACGTTAACGAGGTAAGTGACCTTAAAAATCAAATTTCTGATTTAACTGCTTTGGTTCGTCAAATGGCTGTAGGGCAATTGCAAACGGTGAAAGCGTGTGGGATATGCTCACTTCATGGGCACCCTACTGATATGTGCCCCACATTGCAACAAGACTCCACACAAGAAGCCAATGCTATAAATGGGTTTCCTGGGCACGCACAAAGGAAGTATGATCCCTATTCGAATCACTACAGTCCTGGATGGAGGGATCATCCTAACTTTAGCTATGGAAACCAAGGAGGACAACAAAACTTTACAAGACCACCTCCAATCCCTGCACAGACTCAAGCTCCCAACTCAGGTATGTCTTTGGAAGATATTGTTAAGAATCTTGCTACCAATACTCTTCAATTTCAACAGGAAACAAGAACAAGCATCCAGAGTTTAGGCAACCAAATCACTCAATTAGCCACATCAGTTAGCAAGTTGGAAGCTCAAAATTCTGGAAAATTACCTTCACAACCAGAAATCAACCCAAGAGAGAACTGTAGTGCAATATCACTGCGAAGCGGTAAAGAAATTCCTTCGGGGTCGATTCCACCTAAAGACGCTGAAATAGCCAAGGGAGATGAAGATGAAGAAGCACCATCTAAAATAAGGCGTGGGGTAAAATTCGATCCTCCTTTATCTCTTTCATCTTACACACCTACACCTCCTTTTCCTAGCAGGTTAGCTAAGCCAAAAGAAGATGAGCAAGAAAAGGAGATTCTGGACACGTTTAGGAAAGTGCAAATTAACATCCCCTTGTTGGATGCGATCAAGAAAATTCCCAAATATGCAAGTTGAAAACGTTGGGCACCAAAGAGGAAGATGAAGGAAAAGGGGAAGGTGGAGGTAAGTGAGAATGTGTCGGCAATTTTACAAAAGAATATGCCAGAAAAATGCAAGGATCCAGGTATGTTTTCATTACCTTGTGTGATTGGTGAAAAGAAAATTGAGCATGCTATGCTAGATTTAGGAGCTTCAATTAATGTCATGCCATATTCCGTTTACCAAGAATTAAAATTAAATGACTTGCAAACGACTGGTGTAGTTATTCAATTGGCTGACCGTTCTTATATTCACCCACTTGGGATAGTGGAAGATGTCTTGGTACAGGTTAATGAGCTTATATTTCCTGTAGATTTTTACATCTTAGAGATGGAAGGTCATCCTTCTTCCAAATCAGCTTCAATCTTATTAGGAAGACCTTTCATGAAAACTGCCAAAACAAAGATTGATGTAGATGAGGGTACTCTCTCTGTCGAGTTTGATGGAGAGATTGTTAAGTTTAAAATTTTTGATGCGGTGAAACACCCTACTGCTGTGCATTCTCTTTGTCAGATTAATGTGATTGATTCTATTATGCAGGATGCTTTTGCCCAAGGAAGTATTGGGAATGAGCTAGAATTAGATGCACAATATAATTTAAAAGGCATTGGATGAATTATTCGCTTTGCGACTGTGTCTAGCCAAAGACATAAAACAAAGGCGCTTTTTGGGAGGCAACCCAAATATTTTCTTTATTCTCGCTTTTGAATTTCCAATTCTTTATTATATTTAGTTTTCTTTACTTTCGTTGACTTCATTTTAAGCCTCCAGATGTTCTTGATGAAGAAGATTAACCTCAATAAATCGTGCTCACACCATCTTTCAGCTTTCCTTGGAACTCTCTCCCTAGCTCATTCGGGTCCACATCGCTCACATTCAGGGGAGTTTCTTTCTTCCCTTCTCATTTACTTTTCATCATTATTATTTTTTGTGAGCTATTTACTTGTCGATACATTGGGGACAATGTATTATTTAGGTGTGGGGGAGGATTTTGGCAATGTTCTTAAAAATAAAAAAATTTTGTGCTTTAAGTCTTCCCAATATCTTTGAATACCTTGTAAGCTAGGGATACATCTTTGTTTTGAGTTTTAATGCATGAAAGAAGTAAGCATGAATAGTGTTTTCTTAAAATTTTTCAATGGTGTCACATTAATTCGTTGATTGAAAAGTGCACAAGACTTGATGCATAGACACTCTAGTGAGCTTTTGAGCCTAAGAGCAACTCATTACATTTTTGCTCCATTAATTTTTGTTGAGTGTATCAAACTTAGTGTGTTTATTCTAGAACTTGCTTATGAATGTATGTTGAGACCACATTTTGAATTGATGCTTAAGTGTGATAAGGGCAATTAGGTTTAACCAATTCTTAAACTCTAAAAGATCCACCTTTTATTTTCCCCTAGTTAGCCCCTTTGAGCCTATTTTTTCCCTTTCATTTGTTTCTAACACATTGTTTAACCAAAAGCCTTCTTGTTTGTTATCCATGTTTTCTTTCTACCCTATCAAGACAAGAGTGAAGTAATTGCATGATAAAAAAAAAAAAAAAACGAAAAAAAAAAGAGAGAAGAAAAAGAAAAAGAAATTTTTTGAGAAATTTATTCCCTTGATTGGATGATTGGAGAATTATTTACAAAAGCAATTGAATTATCAAATTGTTTCTCCAAGTATTTTAAGTGCTTAAATGTGGGGATAAATTTCATCATTCAAGAAGTATGTTCGTTTATTGTGTTTGTTTATCATCTAAATCATGCATGTAACTAACTCTTTGTCTTGATCGTTAAACCCTTCATTTTTGCTTCTACCATACCTTTACCTAAGCCCCATTTCAACCCTTGTTAAGTCCCTTTGATTTTTGCATCATATTCATATGCAGTGGTGGAGATTTAATTCATTTGCAAGCCTATGGTAATGACATGCTATGCTTTGATTTTGAGAGTAAAACACGCACCCTAAACACTTTGAGAGCATAGAGCGAAACCATGCGAGGGTGTTAAGTCTTGCTGCATTTGATTTTGATGAATCGATGAGATGCTTGTGTTTTTGTTACAAATTCTATCCTATGAATGCTTATTCTCTAGATTGCCACTATGATTTGACTCATTGATGTGTGCTTAGCTTTATTGGTATTCTTGGATATTGAATGTTTTGAAAGGAGGTAAAAGGGAGGATTGGTATGATGATTTAAGATATGCTTGAGGACAAGCATGGTTTAGGTGTGGGGGAATTTGATAGGTCATAAATAGTCATGCTATATTTAGTTTAATTCCCTCATATTTTGATTGATCTCGTGCTAATTTGTGTAAATTATGTTTGATTTGATATATGAGACATAGCATGGAGATTATTATAATAATTGGATAAAAAGAGCTTTATTTGGGCTTTGCAATCATGGGCTGACCGTTGACTTGAAGGAGACGGTTTCCTAGCATTAAGAGGAGAAGAAGCCAAGAAGGATTAGAAAAGCTAGCAAAAGAGGAAACTGCAAGGAAAAAGGAGAGCTAGCAATAAAAGGAAAGCAAAGGGCGTGTGAATATAAAAGGACACCCAAGCTTTGAAGTCAAAGGTAGCTGGACGGGAGGAGAAGCAACAAACGGCTGCAACTTTCTTCTCAAATCTTTTGTTTTGTTTAGCCACCATGTGTGGCTAAGGTTTTAATTCCGGTCCAGGGGTTAATCAAATTCCAGTTGTAGTTTTGTGAGGCTTTGAACTTAACTAGAATTTCTTCAATCCAAGTAATTTTTATTTCTTGTTCTTATTTCATATGAATTATTTATATTGATTGAGTTGACGCCTTAATTCAATATTTATTTTTCTATCGCTAGTCTTGAGTTTGTGATCCGTAATTGTCATGAATGATTGAATTGAGTAGCAAGGAGTTGGCTCATGTGTGTGTATATTGACGGCCGCAATTACATAGCTTGCATGATAGGCTCTAGGGAAATAAAAATACAAATTGATTAAATTGGAGTAATCTGAATTAATTGATCTTGTTTTAGTCATTCTCACTATTCTTAATGCTATCGTTAAATTTGATATGGAACGATGATGCCCAGTTAAATTGGTGATAAGTTTGGATTTAGGCGATTGTTTGAGTCTATTTACATTAGGAGAATAATTACTTTCTGCGGGATTCCGATTAAGTAGACTAAGTTCTTGGATTGAGTAATTTATATTTTTGCCTATGATCAAAATTGCAATTGGATGGAATTGACACCCTTGGATTGGAAGTTTGGTAAGATTGATTTTCCTTGTTTAATTTTAAAGTCTTGTTTTATTTTATTTTATTTTACTTTATCAATTTCTTGATTAAGAAAAACCATTAAAACTCGTAAAAAAAAGCTAACCGTTAATCACTAACTCAATCAGCTATCTGACACCGTTAATCCCAAACGGCTAAACCACGAAGGAGAAAATCAACAAACGGCCACGGCTTTCTTAACCGCCAGTCAATAAATCGAAGAAGAGAGAACGCCCAACCGGTCTACCGGATTTCACCAACCGGTTATCCGTTTCCTTTCCAGAACCATCGCAAATCAAATTCGGTCTTCCGGATTTTCCCATTACCGGTTAGCCGAATCACGTCCAGAATCGAGAGTTGTCACAACCGGACTTCCGGATATCTCATTACCGGTTTGCCGGATCGCACCAGAAAGCTCACCACCTGCATTCGGTCTTCCGTTTTCCTTAACCGGATAACCGGTTAGAGTCAGTAAGTAGCCAGCACGCAAACGGTCTTCCGGTTTCGCTTATCCGGTTAGCCGGATAGCACCCAGATTTCTTCAACGAGAAAACGGCTAACCGTTTTCCCTAAACGGCTATCCGATTGGAGGCAGCAAGCTCAAAAATCAGTTTTTCTTGGAAATTAATTTTGTTTTAAACTTTGAGAGATTAAATACATAGTTCTCTTGGGATTCGACCTGGTTTCACTATTTCTACAAATTTATTTAGGTGAATCAGTATTTATTTTTGAGGAGCTTCGACAACCTCCGTCAATATGTTCATGGATTTTGCAATTGAAAATTCTAATAATGGAGATTTTATAAGGTATCCTTGCATCAAATGTAAAAACCTGACATTTCATCCTTCTATGACAGTTAAAGACCATTTATATTTTAAGGGTTTTGATGAGAGTTATACTATTTGGACTTGGTATGGGGAAACCGAATCTAGCATGACAAAAATTGATATAGGTGACCAAATTACCCACAAAACATGTACCTTAATTACGGTGAGCCTGTAAACATAATTAATGATGCTTACAAGCATTTTGATGATGACCCTAAGGCCTTTAAATCCTTATTAGAAGATGCCGAGAAACCTTTGTACCTGAGTTCGTAAAAATATACTAGGTTGGGTGTATTGGTTAAGTTATGCAACTTGAAGGGAAAATATAGTTATCCGATACTAGCTTTTCAGATTTATTGAGTCTCCTTCTTGACATGTTACCAGATTACAATATATTGTCTAGGTGTACATATAAGGCAAAAAAGAAAACTATGTCTACCTTGAGCTTGCAGTATGAAAAAATACATGCTTGCTCAAATGATTACGTACCGTATAGAAAGAAATTTGAGAACCTTTTTTAATGTCCTACTTGTGGAGTATCATGGTGGCAGAAAGAAGATGGTTCTAAGGAAAAATATAGGAAATGGGTTCCCGTAAAAGTTTTATGGTATTTCCCACTCATCCTTAGATTTAAGCGGTGTTCCAATAACCACAAACTGCCAAAGACTTAGCTTGGCATGCAAATGAAAGAGAAGTTAATGGCAAGCTTCATCATCCACCTGACTCACCGGCTTGGAAGTTAGTGGATGATAAATGGTCTTCCTTTGCATCTGAATCTAGAAATCTCTGTCTTGCCCTTTCAGCGAACGGAATCAATCCACTTAGCTCCCTAAGGAGTACATACAAATGTTGGCCAGTTGTCCTTATAACTTATAATCTTCCTTCATGGTTGTGTATGAAAAGGAAATTCATAATGTTGTCATTTTTGATTTTTGGACCACAACAATCAGGGAATGACATTGATGTGTTCCTAGCACCATTAATTGAGGACTTATAGTCTTTATGGGCTATTGGTGTTGAGGTATACGATGCATATAAATGAATTCTTCAACTTACGATCTATCTTATTATGGACGATCAATGATTTTCTAGCTTATAGAAATTTGTTTGGGTGTATGACAAAAGGGTATTATGCTTGTCCAACTTGTGGCGAAGACATAAATCCTTGCAGATTGTCACATAGTAAGAAAAATGCTTATATGGGCCATAGGCGTTTTCTTCTTAAGAACCATGAATTTTGATTTTAAAAAAAGGCCTTCAACAATGAGGTGGAAGAACGAGACCCATCTAAACTATTGACAGGCCATGATGTGTGGGAACAAGTTAAAAGTATCAAGAACAAATGGGGAAAAGGAATAAGCAAGAAGCAGAAAAGTATTGATGATAGTAATACGAGCAACTGTGGAAAGAAGAAGCAAATATTTTTTTATTTAGAGTATTGGATATACTTGCTTGTTCGATATCAATTAGATGTTATGCATATTGAAAAAAATGTGTGTGAAAGCATCTATGGCATATTGTTGAATATTCCGAGAAAAACAAGGAATGACCTTAAATCAAGAATAGATCTTAGACCATTGAAAATTAAAGATAAATTGACACCTAATTTCTCAAAAAAGAACCATATTAAGATTCTTCCAGCTTCTTATACCTTAACTAGAGAGAACAAGAAAAACTTTTGTGAATGTTTGAGAAGCATTAAAGTTCCTAATGGCTAAGCATTAAAGTTCCTAATGGCTATTCTTCAAATATGAAAATTCTGGTATCTTTAAAGGAATGCAAGCTACAGGATCTCAAATCACATGATTGTCATATACTTAAAGTTGTTGCATTACGGGCAATATTACCTAACCATGTACGTGTTGCAATAATCAAATTCTGCTTTTTCTTTAATTCCATATGTGCTACGGTGATTGATGTCAGTAAACTGGATGAAATGGAAAAGGACAAAGTGGTGACATTATTTTTGTTGGAAAAATACTTTCTATCTTCCTTTTTTTGACATAATAGTTCATCTTGTCCATGAGGTCAGACTTTGTGGTCCTGTTTATCTAAGATGGATGTATCCATTTAAGAGGAACATGAAAACACTGAAAGGATATGTTCGTAACTATTACCGGCCTGAAGGGCGTATTGCGAAATGCTGTATTGCAGAGGAAGCTCTTGAATTTTGTGTTGAGTACTTATCCAACATGTAAATGATTGGGAATCCACCTGGACACATGGAAAACTCTTCAAATCAAATGCCTATAGGTGGTGGGAAATTTGTTCTTGTTGATTATAAGTTGTTATCTCAAGTGCATTTATACCTGTTGCAAAATACTGAAGAAGTTCAGCCCCTCATTAGGTATTTGTATCTAAAATTCGTGATTTCATTAAACATTCATTTATTTTCAGTTCCAAAATTCATTGTTTTACTTCTTGTTAGTGAGCATATGGAGCACTTACAAGGTCAGTTTCCATGCAAAACAAAAGATAAAACATGGTTGAAAGAACAATATAATCGCCTTTTTACGGATTAGTTATCACAAAAGGTCAATATTTTGGCTAATCCTTGCACTCACTAGAATTTCTTTTGTTAAATAATTAATTTATTAAACTCATAACGTATATTATAACATGTTAGGTTTCTAATCTGATGGACGATAATGAAAATGTATTAGAACATTATAGTTGTTAGCCTGAAGACCTCACCCACATGTGCAAAAGTATAGTGGTTATTACATCAATGATTTTCAATTTTCTAACACAGAAATGTTATGAGAACTAAGTAACCCAAAATTGTGGCGTGATTATTATTGCAGAAACAATACATATAGCCACTTCAAAGGACAAAAATCTTAAAATTGGTGATATGACATATTATGGAGTAATTGATGAGATTTAGCAACTTGACTACCGTATGTTTAAGATTACTTTATTCAAGCGTAATTGTGTAAAAAATAGGTGTGGGGTAAAAGTTGATGAGCTTGGCTTCACGTTGGTAACCTCCGTCGAATAGGCCATAAGTCCGACCCTTTTATTTTGGCTTCACAAGCTGAACAAGTATTTTATGCTATTGACCTAGTTGATAAGAAATGGTCAGTTGTTTGTTTCATGCCTTTTAGAGGTATTCTAAATTTTAGAAATGATGTGGATGTACATAGTACGAAGGAGTATGTTCTTTTTACCAAAGAATTACCAAGTATAACTAGAAATTGATGTATGTAATGACGACAATCAAGTAGACCATGTACAGGAGGATAGTGAGGCCATTAACATTGAACAATGACAAGATCAACATTTTAGGGTATTAGTCGAACATAATTGCATGTGGTTAGAGTTAAAAAGTATTATATTGAAATGACCTGCCCCAAACTCCCAGGACGAGTCTATCTAATCTCGCTTAACTAAATCAATAATAATTCTAATATCTATCGAAAAATCTATGGAAAATTCGACAGAACGTCCTTTATAAATATAATATTCCCAAACCTGCAAATTATAAAATTAACACTCCCAAAATGATTTCAAATCCAACCAACACCTACAACCAACTTCTTTAATCCACATACGAAATCTCATCCAAATACCTTTATATCAAATACAGTAAAATATTCTTGACCACAATTATAAAATAAATATATAGTCTAAAATATCTTAATAACATATCTACAATTCCTAGCACCATCATATTGTCCGAAATCAATCTACAACTGTTGCTGGGTCGACTGATGTACCTATAAGTCTCCTGGGGGGGAATATAATAAAAACAGAATGAGTATAAAACTCAATGAGCTCAGTGAGTGGATAATAGTTTTTTAAAATAACTGATTTAATTTTAAAAAATACTTTAATCTTTCTCTAAACAATTTCCTTACAATATCGAAAGAACTTTAATAAATTCTTTTAATTCAAATCATGCTCTGGAAGAAAAAAATCTACATAAATCCCCATAGAATTAATGAAATAATAAAACTTATAAGATCAAACACTGAATAACGAAAACTATCATCAAACAAGTACCTAGGGGAATAATCTCATCATATTCGGACCTCGACGGACGGACAATCAGGGAACCATCATATCTCGGAGCTACACGGATAGATGGGAAAAATATCATCTGATCTGTCTCATCTGTAATCTCAATCTATGTATCTCTGTAATCATTATACTGCATTCATAAGCCCCCAAAAAGTAAAAGCGCCCAAACACACGGGCCAAAGCTTCTATGTGTGTTCAAACAGGCCCTAAAGGCCTCTCATCTCATCTCATTTCATCTTATCTGTATCTCTATATCTGGAGGGGAAGGGTACTGTCTAATGATTTCAAAACTATATTCATACACATATTATCATATCTGAGTCTCATTTCTTTTCCGTGAAACATACCTCAAATCCACTTAATTCTCTTTAAAACTATTATTATGCATTTACTCAAAACCAATCAAACTCATTACAATAATAATAAATATCAGCGCATAGTTAAAAATCTATTTTCTAAGAAAATCATTAAATTAAAGCATTAAATACTCATTTATCAAAATATATTATACTGAATCGTAAAATCAGAAAATACTATGAAAATAGGTTTTGTATATTTCACTCACAATGATGATGTCCAGACTCTATATCAACTATATCTGCAGGCTGATTTGCATTTGTGGATCCTCCTATTTCAAATAAACGACATAATTATTTTTCGTAACATGAAATATCGTTAACTTTACACAGTAAATCTCGAAATAAATATTTATCTGTGATAAACTATTTCTGTATGAATAAAATTATCGAAATTATCGAAATACCTCTGTATGCTAAAATTACCAAAATGCCCCAACATCAAAATTTACCAAAATTACCGTCGGAACCATAATTTATCGAAATATCCTCAAAATTCTAAATTATCAATTTGTCCTTCGTCCGAATCACAAAATTAATCACAAGTTTTGAATTTACGAAATTACCCTCATAGTGCGAAATTACCAAAATGTCCTTAATAATTTAAATTACCGAATTGCCCTCGTAATGTTAAATTACCTCACTGCCCTAATAAAAAATTACCAAATTATCCATAACTTTTTAAAAATTATAAATTTACCCCCCAAAGCTTGTGAAATTACCGAATTGCCCCTAACCGGTCAACGGTGACCGGACTTCAGTCAACGATGACGGGAAGCTCGGGTCTACAAGTTCCGGCCAAGATGAGTCCAACGGTGCTGGCGGTGACGGCAGCAGATCTAAGCTTCAAAATTTGTGAGTTTTTCGACGATCGTTCACGGCAAATCCGGTGTCCCCGGTAGTCGTGGTTGGTCGGAAAAGATTGCTAGGAAGCTGAGGAACAAATTCCAAGCAGTGGCGTCACCCAAAACAGCAGAATTAACGGCAGTGAAAAACGGGTCATGGCCGCGACTTTTGGTCTCAATTTACCGGCGTTCTGGTAGGGTTCCGGCAGCGAGGATGGCATGGATATGACCGGCGTCTCAAGAGTTTCATATCAGTGCCATGCTTGCCCAGAACGGTGGCCGGAATCGGGAGATATGGTCGGGTTAAATTTACTGGTCAACGGGTCGAATCCGGTCAAACGGGTCAACCCGGAACTCTCTCCCCTTCTCTCTCTCTCTCTCTCACTCACAATATATAGAAACAAAAACCCCTTTTTGTCTTTTTTTTTTTTTTTTACAAAACACGAATTAAATGAATGCCAGACCCGAGATGGAAATAAAATCTGGTTACCTGAACTTTTAATTGCGCTCGATCTGTCACGATTCAATATCGTGATAATTTCTAAATTAATTTGAGCAACAAATAATTAATAATCGTGACAATTCTATCCGTAACGAATTGTAATATTACCGGCAACTGTAAAATTCATACCGAAATAAAATTAAGTAATACACTAAATTTTAAAAAATAAAGTGCATATGTTACAATCCTCCCCCCTTATAAAAAATTTCGTCCTCGAAATTTACACATTTGATGAAAACAAGTGAGGATATTGAGCTCGCATTAAGTCCTCACGTTCCCAAGTAGCTTCTTCCTTGGTATGATTCTCCCACAGCACTTTCACTAAAGGATTGGTTTTAGAACACAAAACTTAGTACTTAGGTTCCAGTATTTACACTAGTTCCTCTTCGTAATTCAAGTCTTACTTTAACTCAATTGGTTGTCTCGATAACATGTCTAGAATCATACATATACCTTTAGAGCTTCTAGACATAAACACATCGTAGATTTTGGATAACTCAAGTAGTATAACTAATCGGTAAGCCAATGGATAAAACACATTTTATGAAAAGTTCTCCTCATCACTTATCACAAATCATTCTTGATTTCTGATAATTGAATCCCAATAAACTATAAGTACCAAACTCAGCAAGCAAACCAGTTTTCCATTTATCAAAATACATACTTACACATATATAATGCAAGTGGATGACGTGCCATAATATTAAAAAACATTGTACAACAAATCATCTAAATCTCATAATGTCATTCTCAAACTTCCACATTCTCTTTTAAATCACTTACTTGAGCTACTGTTATTCAATTACCACTTAGTATGACACTTTTTTAACTTTCATAATTTTTATACACTTTCATACACTTTGGGCTTCACGTCAATGTGTCCCTCACCCACTTATCACATAACCATAATATAACATCCGGAATATCCTCCACTAAGCCAGTAACGAATTCAAGCATCTTAGCTAAAACTGTAAAACAATCTTTCTTTCTTCAAATTCCATTTGCTAAAATTCACTTTCTCATTTCACAAAATAAAACATAAGATATTTTCGTGCTCATGTCAATGAATCATTCTATTCATACATACATATGCCCATGTCCGTAAATACATACAACACATAATATCAACACATCACATAAGTACATAGGCAAAACATATAAATCAATCTCCGTATATATTAAAATAGACTTTTCAAACATTTCAAACAAATAAACTGCTTATTGTGATTCGTTTGGAAATCTAGTTTACTTCCTGGCATCTTCGAATAACAAACGCATATCAATCATCAGCCTGAAATCAATAAAATACTCTCATACGAATAAAATTAATCCCTGATAAAAAACTCAAATATTCTTAAATTCCTCAACATAATCACAATTCATACTTAACTTCAAATAATCTCAATTTAAATCATAAATCACCAATATACTCATAATTCTTGAATGAGCTGTATCTTCTTATTGGTATCGTAAACTAATCGGGACCAAAATAATCTCTACTCCTTAACCTCATCCCAACATATTGAAATTTTACATTTCATGTCATACAAAGCCTCATAAAGTACCATTTCGATGCTAGTTTAATAACTATTATTATAAACAAACTCTATCAAAGGTAAATAAATGTTCCAACTTTCCTTAAATTCCAATACACAAGTTTGTAACATATCTTCCAGTGTCTGAATAGTATGCTTTGACTTCCATCATTCTAAGGATAAAAAAACATAGCAAAATTCAACATGGCACCTAAAGCCTTCTACAAGCTGGATCATAACTAAGAAATGAACTGAGAATCTCTATCTGGAACAATAGACACAGGTACTTTGTAAAACTGAACTATCTTAACCACACAAAATATTTCTTAACTTATCCATCGAGTAAGTGGTCTTAAAAGATAAAAAGTGAGTAGCTTTTGTAAGTTAACCAACAACCACGCAAAACACCATCATAACTCTTCTCGATACATGGAAGTCCTGCTATAAAGTCCATGCTAATGTGTTCCCACTTCCACTCAAGAATAGGAAGCAGTTATGATAACCCTACAGGTCTCTGATGTTCAGCTTTAATCTACTGAAAACTAAATGTCTAGATACAAATTTTGCTATTTCGCTCTTCATACCGCGTTACTAGTAATAATCCCTCAAGGTGCGGCACATCTTCGTACTACCAAGATGCATCACATAAGCTGAACAATGAGTTTATTTCATGATCTTCTTTTCCAGTTCCTTATTACCAAGTACGTAAAGGCGGTTACCCATAGCTAAAACTCCATCATCTCTCATCGCAAAATCAATTCGTAAACATTTCTGTATATCCTCTCAACTTTATTAATTATGGGTCCTAATTCTGTATTTGATAGACTTTATCACTCAAAGTCGGCCTAACTTGAAAATTAACTCTTAAAGCTTTACACTTATCGGCTTTTAACTCAATTTCTAAATATCTAAGCTTAATCATCAAAGGCATATATATCACTCGCAAGTGAGCTATAGAGCTGGAGAACTTCCTACTTAACACATCAGCTATCACGTTCACCTTGACCGGATGGTAATCAATAATACAATCGTAGTCCTTAATCAGCTTAATCGATAGAAGCTCGTAACCTCAATAACATTTGTAGACTATTCCCAATTCATAATTCCTTCAATCTTTTGAGGATCGACATAAATTTGTTCAGCTAATATTACATGGTCTAGAAATACTACTTTATCTAACCATAACTCACACTTGTTGAACTTAGTGTATGATTACTTTTGTCTTAAAGTCTGTAAAACAGTCCATAAATGTTCTGCATGTTCCTCTTGATTCCAAAAATATACTAAAATATCATCAATGAATACAATTACAAATAGATCTAGATAGAAGCAAAATATTGTATTCATAATGTCCATAAAAGCTACTGAAATATTAGTCAACTCAAATGGCCTAACCAAGAACTCATAGTTTCCATAACAGGTTCTGAATGCTATTTCAGAAATATCGGCCCCTTTAGTCTTAAGCTGATGATATCCCGAGCATAAATCGATCTTAGAAAATACTTTCGCTCTCTAAAGTTAATCAAACAAGTTATCAATACGTGGTAGTGGATACTTATTACGTACTGTAACTTTATTCAACTGTTTGTTATCAATGCAAAGTCTAAAAGTACCATCTTTTTCTTAATAAATAAAACTAGAGCTCCCCACGGAGACACGCTAGGTCTAATAAACCCTTTATTCGCCAACACGCTAGGTCTACTTCATTTGTAATTTCTTATTTGAATGGCTATGATTAGTTTGTTTCATGTATAAGTACCCCATCTCCCCTTTGCTTTATGTATCAAATGAACTAACAAAAATCTCTAAGGTATAGAGAGTGAAAAATAGGAGTTGTTGTTGGTGAGGAGTGTTGTTGAAGAAATAAAATAGTGTGTTTTTTTAGTATTTTATTTGTTAATTCTCCAACAAAGTGGTATTAGAACCAGTGTTTGATGCTATATATAGTCATATAGCATATCAAATCGAAGATCGCGATGAGAGGGACGTGACACCGTAAAAATCAGCCCGATCGGAGTCCGGACTAGCCCACACTCACCGCCGGAAGTTTTATGTCCTGAAGGTGAATCGAGTCACCAAGTTGAACCAAGTTGAACCGAACCGAGCCGAGCGGAACCAAATCAAGTCAAACCGAACCAACTCGAGCCGAACCAAGCCGGACCGAACCAAGTCAACTAAGCCGATGTTTACCGTTGACCGGCATTAACCATTGACCACTGACCGGCGTTTACCGTTGACCAAAAGTTGACTCAAGTCCCTCCCAAGGTTTTTCTACATTCTAAATCCATCCGTGCATTCAGAATCACCAAATTCTCATTTAATTTGTAAGTTATGGCAAATGGTGGTATGGTGTCATTTCAAGTTCCACAATTAAAGGGATGTAAGTTTGACAATTGGAGTATTAAAATGAAGGCTTTATTGGGTGCACATGACGTATGGGATGTCATGCAGAAAGACTTTATTGTGCCAGAAAATGAAGCCACTTTAACTGCGGTACAGAAAGAGAATCTAAAAGATTTGAAGAAGAAAGAGAATAAAGTAAAGTATCTCATCTTTCAATCATTAGATGAAGATGCTTTTAAAAGATTGCTGGTGCAACCTCCTCAAAAGAAGCATTGAAGAAGGTAGAGACCTCTTACAAAAGAGCGGAGCAAGTTAAGAAGGTTCATCTCCAAATATTATGAGGAGAATTTTAGTCTTTACACATAAAGACATCAGTGTCAATTTTTCATTACTTTACTAGGGTTGTGACTGTTTCCAATTAATTAAAAAGAAATAGTGAGGAGTTAAAAAAGGTCAGGATTATTGAAAAGATACTTCGATCAGTAGACTCGAAGTTTGACCATATTGTTGTAACAATTGAGGAGACAAAAGTTCTAGAGGATATGACTATCGAGCAACTTCAAGGAAGGTTGCAAGCCTATGAAGAAAAACTGAAAAAGAAGCAAGGAATCGAAGAACAACTTCTCAAGATGGAAGTTAATCCAAAGAAAAGAGAAGAAAGCTCTGACAACCAGAGAAGGTATTATGTTCGAGGTAGAGGCCGAGGATGAGGTAGAGGTAATCCAAAATTGACGTATGACAAATCTCAAGTACAATGCTATATTGTCAAAAGTTTAGGCATTATGCTTCAGAATGTAGAGCTCCAAGTACCAGAGTTAATAAGAGAGTGAATTATATTGAAGAGAAAAATGGTGAAGATGGCACCCTTTTACTAGCAGGCAATGACACAAGTAGAGGTCAAGAAAATACATGGTATCTCGATACAGATGCTAGCAAACATATGAGTGGAAACAGAAGCATGTTCGTGCAACTAAGTGAATCTGTGAATGATAATGTTGCTTTTGGAGATGATTTAAAAGTATTAGTGAAGGGTAGAGGTAACATTTTTTTTTGTGCAAAAGATGGTAGCCATCAAATAATTTCGAATGTTTACTATGTGCCCAATATGAAAGGCAACATCCTTACTTTGGGTCAACTCTTAGAAAAAGGCTATGATATTCACTTAAAAGATTATAGTCTTTTCTTAAGAGATGGCAAAGGAAATCTAATTACAAAGGTGAAAATGTCCAAGAATAGAATGTTTCCTCTAAATATTCAAAATGATGTTGCAAAATGTCTCAAAGCCGTTCATAAAGATTCATCCTGAATTTAGCATATTCGATATGGGCATCTCAACGTTGGAGGACTGGGGCTACTATTCAAGAAGAACATGGTGAAAGGCTTACCATACATCAATCACACTGATAAACTTTGTGAAGGATGTTTACTTGGCAAGTGGTTCAGAAAGAGCTTTCCAAAGGAGTCAAACTCAAGAGCTCAGAAGCCACTCAGCTCATTCATACTAATGTCTATGGTCTATTCAACCCAAGCTCCCTTGATAAAAGTAACTACTTCATTATATTATGAAGCAAATGGAATTCGATGACCTTTGAAAGTTCCAAGATCCCCCCAACAAAATGGTGTTGTAGAAAGGAAGAACATAACCATCCTCGACATAGCAATAAGCATGTTCAAGAGTAAGAGATTACCTAAAGAATTTTGGGTTGAAGTTGTTGTATGTGCAGTGTACTTATCCAATCGATCTCCAACAAGAAGTGTGCGGGGTAAGACGCCACAAGAAGCTTGGAGTAGAAGGAAGCCCAACATCACTCATCTAACAGTTTTCGGAAGCATTGCCCATGTACATGTACCAGACGAAAGTAGAGCCAAACTGGATGACAAAAGTGAGAAGTTCATCTTTATCAACTATGACAGCAATTTCAAAGGATACAAGCTTTACAATCTAAACAAAAGGAAGATCGTGATCAGTTAAGATGTAGTTTTTTATGAAGAAGAAGAATGCGATTTTGGCTCTGGTGTGGATGACTTCAACTTTTTTCCTATTGAAGAAGATGATCACACATAGATAAAACAAGCAGAAGAACAACAAGAGCCAACTACTCCACCTATGTCACCAGTATAAACCACATGTGGAGATTCACCGCCATATTTCTTAAATGAAAGAAATAAAGAACGTACAAGAAGTCTTCTAGATCTCTATAAGGTAATTGAGAGACATGATAATGTCACTCTCTTTTGCCTCTTTGCTGATTGTGAGCTAGTCAACTTTCAAGAAGCTGTACTAGATGAGAAGTGGAGAATTACAATGGATGAAGAAATAAAGGTATTGTGAAGAATGATACTTGGGAGCTTACTAATCTTCCCAAAGGGCACAACGCAATTGGTGTCAAATGGGTGTACAAAACGAAAAGAAATGCGAATGGAGAAATTAAAAGGCACAAGGCGAGGCTAGTTGCAAAAAGCTATAGTCAAAAGGTAAGCATAGACTACGACGAGGTATTTGCTCCTGTGGCTCGACTTGAAACTATTAAACTTATTATTTCTTTGGCTGCTCAGAACAAATGGAAGATTTTTCAAATAGATGTAAAGTCTGCTTTCTTGAATGGATTCCTTGAAGAATAAGTTTACATTGGGCGACCATCAGGTTATATGGTGAAAGGATATGAAGACAAAGTTTCAAGATTGAAGAAAGCTCTTTATGGGTTAAAGCAAGCACCAAGGGCATGGAATAGTAGAATTGACAAGTATTTTCGAGAGAACGACTTCACCAAATGTCCATATAAACATGCTCTCTACGTCAAAGAAAAAGATATAGACATTTTGATTGTATGCCTGTATGTGGATAATCTCATCTTCACTGGAAGAGTGGAAGTGATCCAAGCTTGTTTGAAGAGTTCAAGAGAGTGATGATCAAAGAGCTCGAGATGACCGACATCGGATTGATGGCATATTACCTTGGCATTAAAGTCAAGCAAGAGTGACACAACTTAAAATGTTTAATTTACTCCCAAGTATAAGAGTGCCTAGTTATAATATAATTCTGTGAGTCCGAGGTCGATCCACAAAGAAAAGATTTAATTTGTTTATTTAAATTTATCTAAAAAAATAAAAATCAAATTTAAAAACACACAATTTAATTTGAGGAAAACTATGAAGTTGAATTAGTTAGGGTTGTGGATCCACTCTTAGTAATAAATACAATTTAACAAATTCTTTTTATTTTTTTTTATTTCCTAAAAGATTAATTTTATAAATTAAAATTATTTTCATATTTATTTTATTATGGATTAAGAATTTAATATGCCAAAACTTAATTTGTCTACACTAAATCAAAATACAATTTTACCATATTTTATATTAAGATATTAAGAATTCATTGTGCCAAATTCCTATTTTTTTTACAATAAATTAAATTTTCAAATTATAAAATATGGATAAAATTAAATAGAAAATAACTTAATTTATAAAATTAAAAATCGAATTTGATTAAACCACATTTTTTTACTAAGAGTTTCACCTTCCTCTAACTATGAACATTTAGCTAAACTTTTTTTAAATAAAAGAAATGATTAAACTAGAAAAACACATAATTAAAATGGAAATTGAAAATTGAAATAAACCTAATTTTATTGATTGAAAATATATTATAAAGAGAGACGAGGAGAAGAATTTGGGGGAAAAGAAGAGAAGAGAAGGTGCAAAGAGATGTGTTCACCCCCCTTTTCTATTTATACTAATACATGGTAAATCCACACCACACAAATAAAAAAATCTAATTACATCTTAACTTTACATTTGTCCCACTAATAATCTCACTAATAAAATATAAACCTAACTTATCCACTCAAGCATATCCAACACATTCTACTAAAAATTACCACACCTAACAAGATAAAAACTTATAATTTTACAATTACCATATTTACCATGGTACAAGCGTAAAAATTTACAACAAAAGTCTTGGATTCTCCTCGACAATGACATAATTTCTCGGACTTTTGAAATCCAAATTTGACATCCGTACATTTGTTTGTAGCCTCTAATTGCATTAAATTATTATTTTTACCTAATAAACACACAAAAATACACAAAATCAAATACTTAGAAAAATAATTAGAAATTCATAATATGTTACACAATTACAAATATAAATTACATTAATAAGATAAAATAACATTTTTACTCCACACTAAACATACAATTTTTAATACTAATCACACCCCCCAACTAACTTATTGCTAGCCCCTAGCAATTAAAGCGTTATATTAAATTAAGATTTACAAAATTCACATGCAAGTTAACAGTTGTTCATCTATCCTCTAAACTACCAAATAAATAAACTCTCCCAAAATATTCTAAATCTTTGTCATTCACTCATTATCAATAATATCATAAACCTTCTTTTGTGCTCAAGTAATTAACACAATACTTATGGGGCTTCATTAAAAGAAAACAACATTTTCGTTCTGAAACTCATTAGAAATTCTATCTTCGGGCAATAGATTATTCACACTTTTCTTTTTTTTTTATTACTTTTTTTTTTACCCAAGTAGCGAGCTTTAGGCCAGTGACTCCCAGACCAGTTGATCTTAGGGCACTAGGTGTTGAAATACCCCTACGGACTTAATTACTCCAGTTTTTAATAAATATGCAAACAATATCTCTATAACCCATGTAGCGAGCTTTAGGCCAGTGACTCCCAGACCAGTTGACCTTAGGGAATTAGGTGTTGAAACACCCCTACGAACTTAGTATTTGGGTTCTAGATATAACAAAATTAAACTCATTCAATTTTTTTTCTTTTTTCTCTTTTTTTTCGTATGTACATTTTACTACCTTAGATATTATCCCTAATAAATCAAAAGAACTAAATGCTGCAAAAATTTTAACCTACAATCCACTAGCATGTATCATAGTGTGTGTGTGAAGAATGATTTAATAAAACTCGTTAATAAGTAAACAATAAAATAACTTAATAACCAAATAGAGAGTTGAAAAATTTGAATAATTTAAAGAAAAGAGAACAAAAATAACTTACCATGAATTTTAAAATCAAAATATAATACAACAGAACTATTAGGATGCATCTCAAAAGTTGTGGCTCTTTACACAGCCATCCTAGATAACAAAAAAACATTTGCTTGTTTTTGGTTTTTTTTTTGGGTTTTTTTTAAAAAAATAAATAAACACACATATTTACAATTTATGTCAGCTATTTCTTCTCCCCAACTTAATCTAAACATTATTCATAATTTAAATATATACATGCAAAAAGATGAAAAAAATAAAGAAAACATAAATCGGAAAAATCACACCTGAACAAGCTATTGAAGATGCGTTTCTAGAGCCGCTACACCTCATATTCTGCCATCTTCGACCAAAACATTACTAGGATTTGCTATATTCAATAGCTGTCAACTATTCCTTCCCCCCAACCTGAACAAGACATTATCCTCAATAGCTTAAAGGAAAGAAGTAGAGTTTAGAAGACATAACCTCATTGCTCTAAGAAAATAGTTATAACCGAAGAGATAAGTCCAAGTTGTACTTCTTACTAGGGCTAGGGTTACCATCATTAGTCAACCATTCCAATGCTAAGGTCTTAAGATCTGGCTTTGGTTTGTAAGCTTGTAAAAGATCAAGTAACTCATTAGCAGTAGAAGCATAAACAAAGATATTTTTTGCAGAGATTGGAATAAAATGATTCTTAATTGCATGGTTAACGAATGTGAGCAACCCATCAAAAAAATTATTAATATTTAGTAAACTGATAGGTTTCTGATGGATGTTTAAATGGGTCCAAGATGCAAATGTAATCAATGCCTTTAAAGTTGCAAGATCTCCTAGTAAGAAGATGAAAGCGTCAGCATGATTTAATATCTCAGATATTCGCTCTTGCATACTTGAGACAACTAACTCTTCTCTAATTGGCACATCAGACATGCATCCCAGAGGTTTTAAGGCTTGTGGAATTATACCTAGTACCTGGTTTCCTCTAATAAAAACAGTTTCTGAGACAAGCTTTGATAACCTGTGGTCACCCCCACCATATACAAGGTACAGTTTCCTCTCAGCTATGCCACGACCAAGATCTACAGCTGCTTAAATAAACTAGTTGTATTTTCCATAATGAAATCTAGAGAGCACACAAATATTTTTAAATTGTCTACTTGAAGATGCTGGCAATAGAATAATCTTAAAAAAAAAATTATGAGTGGTTGGAAAAAGAGCTCATATTTAAAGATCTCAGTGATAGACAAAATGAGAAACAACTATAAATATGTTGGAGTATTTGACAGATGACGCGTAAAGCTCATGTCTCAATTATTCAAAAGCAAATGGCAAAAGGAAAAGCAATCCGTACAAAAAAAAAAAAAAATTAAAAGACAACAAATAATGATTAAATATAAAATCACGCCATTAAATGCAATAATACAAATGATAAAGGGACAATAAAGGAAAAAGATATTTACTGGTAGTTGTGATTGTGGCTCACATCTTCCTTTGGTTTTACGTCGATTAACGGCTTGAACGCCCTCTATGGGTCGAGGATATGCTTCCCATCTAGTTTTCTTATAAACTGGAAAATAGGGTCTTTTTTAGTCAGATTCCCAAGACTAAACTGTGCACTTTCTTACTAGAATAGTCTCCATAACTTGTTTACCTCATATTGCACATGTTTGCTTCGATGCGTCTCAAGAGATCGTAAGATATCATCCAACGATTCTTTACTCATGCCATCTTTAACGAATTTAATTTTATCTTCTCGACTATCAGAAACCATTTCTAAAGATTTACAAACTTTTCTTTTAGCTCTCCGGTTTTTAGCAAATGTGTTTTTACCAAAACTAGGCATGTAAGAAATAAATGGATCAGGAAACTCACTAGCTAATCGAACCTTTGCTTCAATTAACCAATGAATATTAGAAGAAATTCCGTTGATCATTAACAATGCAATCTTTCACAACAAGATTTGTAAATTTTTTGGAGTACATTTTGAGGGAGAGAAGGAAAACTCTTATGCAATTTATGTTGTATTTTTTCTATGCTTGATTTTAAGATCTCAATTATTGTGGGAAACTGAGGACACCGACTTAAGAAGTCACAGAGTACCGTTATCTGCCATTTATACGGGAAAATAAATCAAAACACACCAAAATTAAATCTGCAGAATCAAATCAAAAGTGAAAGCGAACAACAAAATGAAACACAATATGTACAAAAGAAAATAAACTTTCATTCGTCCTCTCATTGAGTTAACCTCAAACTCTAATTGAAATTCATATATACCACGCTCTATTGCTCTGAGTTGTCTTTCTTAATCTTCAACGTAGGCCACTAATTCTGGTGGTTGGCGTTCCCAAATTGGATATGATTTACAGCTTTGTATCAATCTTCTCAAGTTAAATTTTATTTGCACAAGTCTTTTAAGATGTATGAATAGAATCTTCTTTATTGAGGTACTCATAATGTACAATGATGAGGAAAACACAATTATTAAACACACTTAAATTAAAAACTTTACAACGCGTATCAATCAAGACAGTTAGACAGTTCAAACGGTAAAGCAATAGTGAAAAGTTAAAACACATCAAGATTTGGTGGGTCACTCAAATTTATTTCGGCGCTTGCTTCACGTGGTTGGTATTCCATATAGGGCTTTATTATTTGTCCGTTAACTTTAAATGTGACACTATTTTTGGGATTCTCAATTTCTACAGTCCCATGTGGATATACATTTTTTCCAACAAATAGAGCACTCCATTTTGACTTTAACTTTCTTGAAAACAAATGAACACGAGAATTATAAAGCAACACTTTTTGACCAATTTCAAATATTTTGCGAAAAATTCTTTTACATGAAAAATTTTTGTTTTTCCCTTAATAATTCTTGAATTTTCATATGCATCATTTCTTAATTCCTCAAGTTCATTCAATTGAAGTTTTTGCACATTACCAGCATCATCTAAATTTGAATTAAAAGCTTTAATAGCCCAAAATGATTTATGCTCGAGTTCAACAAGCAAGTGACAAGGTTTACCATAAACTAACCGATAGGGTGACATTCCTAAAGATATTTTAAATGCAGTATGGTAAGCCCAAAGTGCATCAGTCAGTCGAAGAGACCAATCTTTTGTTTTTTCACTAGGTGTAAGTTTATCTAGTTCTTCCTTACACTTTGAATTTTCACTTTTACAAGGTTCAGGAATAGGCCGATCAATAACCTCACCACTACGAAGAGTTATAACTGACTTGACTTGGTATATGGGTGAATTTTGAATCTTAGGATTTGGTTGTGGTTGAACTAGAAATTTGGTGGTGATTGAGATTTATGAATTAACCTGCCACTTGAAGTTCGAGACCAATATCTCATACAATAATGATGATGTGTGAGTATAAAATTATGTTGCAAAAGTAATACACAAACAAATTAATAACAAAAATAAAAACAAAGTGAAAAATTACGCAAATTAAAGACAAAATGAAAATTAAATAAACAAGATAAATGTACAAAAAAAATACAAGACAAAAATAAATAAACTAAAAATTAAGTAGGCAATAAACTAAACATATAAACAAAGTGAAAGCCAATAAGAAAAATAAAATAAAATAAAAAACTAGTGGTTGAACCCACCAATAAAAAGAAAAAAATACGAAATAAAAAAACTAAAAATTAAATAACTGAAAAAATTGTATCTTTCAAATTTTTCCATGGTGGTGGAACATATGGTGCATGAGGCTGAGTATTTTGAAACTTTTGTGGAGGTGGTGCTTATAAAGATTGTGCGTTATTATTATTCCTCCAACTAAAATTTGGATGATTTCTCCAACCAGGATTATAAATCTGTGGATATGGGTTTGGCTTGTTAAAAGTGTTGATGGCATTAGCTTGATCATGCAAATATTCTTTAAGTGCTAACAGAGTAGGACAATCTTGAGTGAAATGATCATTAGAACTACAAACATCACATGCAATTTCTTGAACAGATTTTACTTGATTACTTTTTTTATTCTCCAAAGCTTCAGCCTTCCTAACTAGGGATGCAAATTTTGCTTGTAAATCATGATCTTCCTTAAGGTTATAGATTCCTCCACTAGATGGAGATGGTTGTGGCTTATTAATTAATTCAAAAGTTCCAGCAGTATCCCAATGTTGTGCATTTTCAGCTAATTGGTCAAGGTAATCTAGTGCATCTTCAGGATGTTTGTCTCTAAATTCACCATCACACATCATTTCTACAACTTGTCTAGTTTGTGGTGTTAAGCCCTCGTAGAAATAAATGACCAATTGCCAAGTTTCAAAACCATGGTGTGGACATATGTTAAGCAATTCTTTAAACCTATCCCAACATTGGTATAATGTTTCTCTATTTTTTTGAGTGAAAGAAGTGATTTGCCTTTTAAACAAATTAGTTCTATGAGGCGGAAAGAATTTTTTCAAAAACTGTTCTTGCATGTTATTCCAAGTTCTTATTGATCCAGATCTAAGGTTTTGTAGCCAAGTTTTAGCTTTATCTTTTAATGAAAAAGGAAAAAGCTTTAATTTAATTATGTTCATGCTACAATTTTGGTCTGTGTATGTATTACAAATTTCCTCAAAATCTCTTAGATGCAAGTATGGATTCTCAGATTCTAAACCATGAAATGTTGGTAAAAGTTGGACAATACCTGATTTGAATTAATAGTTAGTTAAGAGTTAGTAGTTATTTAAGGATCTTATTGCAAATTATTTATAAAATTACGGTCATACCGTAATTTTTAGAAGTTTAGAGTTGAGCCATTTAGGATGAAATTAAAGATTCTAAAATATTTTAGGGTCGGATCGTAATTATGAGAAGAATGGGCTAGAAACAAGAATTATTGGGGTAAAAATATAATTATGAAAGATATGGGGAAGAAGAGAATTTAAGAAAAGGAAAAGGGGACAAACGAAAATTCACACAAAAAGTAAAAAATAAAAGGAAAAATAAAACAAAATAAATACCTCTCCCCGTCAACGGCGCCAAAAACTTAATACAACTTAAAATGTTTGATTTACTCCCAAATATAAGAGTGCCTAGTTATAATATAACTCGGTGAGTCCGAGGTCGATCCATAGAGAAAGGGTTTAATTTGTTTATTTAAATTTATCTAAAAAAATAAAAATAAAATTTAAAAACACATGATTTAATTTGAGGAAAACTATGAAGTTGAATTAGTTAGGGTTGTGGATCCACTCTTAGTAATAAATACAATTTAACAAATTCTTTTTATTTTTGTTTTATTTACCAAAAGATTAATTTTATAAAGGGAAATTATCAGCCATATACCCTTAAGTGTCACCGGTATCAAACGTACTACAACACTTTTCACTTGTATCACTCGTATACCCTAAGTTGACAAAACACTTCTACCGTCCACCATTCCGTCAACTGCCGTTTGCAAGTGCTGACATCATAAGGGTAATTTAGTCTTTTTAAACTTTGATTAAATAAACGACATGTCATTCCATTTACCTAGTAAAAAATGACATGTCATATAATATATATTGATAAAAATGACATGTCATCCCATTTATCTAATAATTGTTAATAATTACTTAAAAAAATACTTTACAACCGAATCTACTCCTCTAAAATTTAACCTAATTTTTGAAGATCTACTCCTCCAAGCTCCAACTGAAATTTTTTATGATATAATATGTATAATTGTAAATAATATCTTGTTAACAAAATTTTTATGGTATAATATGGATATTTTTATAGATAATTATTAATAATATGTACCATTAATAATTTATATTTTTTAATAAAAAATATATTGTTAATAACAAAATTAAAAAAAATTGTGTATTGAAAATTTATGTTAATTTTTAAGGTACATTTATCTTTTTACTTCATTTTGAGTTTTAAGGGCAAAATAGTCAATTTACCATAATTACATTAACTTTCTAGCGTAATTAACGAATAGTGAATGAAGTGTTTTGTCAACTTAGGGTATACGAGTGATACAACTGAAAAGTGTTGTAGTACGTTTGATACCGGTGACACTTAAGGGTATATGATTGATAATTTCCCTTTTATAAATTAAAATTATTTTTTCATTTATTTTATTATGGATTAAGAATTTAATGTGCCAAAACTTAATTTGTCTACACTAAATCAAAATACCGTTTTACCAATTTTATATTAAGATATTAAGAATTCATTGTGCCAAATTCCTATTTTTGTCTACAATAAATCAAAATTACAAAATATAAAATATGGATAAAATTAAGGGAAATTATCATTTGTATACCCTATATTTGCTCTGTTAAAAAAAATACTACAACACTTTGAGGGTGTATCAATTGTCCGCCATAAGTTGACAAAATGTATCAATCGACCACCAAACCGTTATTTGCCGTTTGAAAGTTAACGGAATTATAGTAAATTGACGATTTTACGCTTAAAAATTATCACTTGTATACCCTTAAATTCTCTTATTATCACTTGTACACCCTTAAATTATCACTTGTATACTCTTAAATTCTCTTATTATCACTTGTGTACCCTTAAATTATCACTTATATCTTTGAAAAGACCATATTACCCCTCTGATGTCATCATATTTAAACGGCAACTAACGGTTTGGTGGTCGGTTGATCCATTTTGTCAACTTAGGATGGATGATTGATACACCCTCAAAATGTTGTAGTATTTTTGATAACGGGGTAAACTAAGGGTATACGAATGATAATTTCCCTAAAATTAAATAGAAAACAACTTAATTTATAAAATTAAAATAGATTTTGATTAAACTATAATTTTTTACTAAGAGTTTCACCTTCCCCTAACTATGAATATTTAGCTAAATATTTTTGAAATAATAGAAATGATTAAAATAGAAAAACACATAATTAAAATGGAAATTAAAAATTAAAATAAACCTAATTTTATTGATTGAAAATATATTACAAAGAAAGATGAGGAGAAGAATTTGGGGGAAAAGAAGAGAAGATAGTGCAAAGAGATGTGTTCGCCTCACTTCTCTATTTATACTAATACATGGTAAATCTACACCACACAAATAAAAAAATCTAATTACATCTTAACATTACATTTGTTCCACTAATAATCCCACTAATAAAACATAAACCTAACTTATCTACTCAAGCATATCCAACACATTCCACTAAAAATTATCATACCTAACAAGATAAAAACTTATAATTTTACAAATACCACATTTACCGTGGTAAAAATATAAAAATTACAACAAAAGTCTTAGATTCTCCTCGACAATGACATAATTTCTCAGATTTTTGGAATCCAAATTTGACATCTGTACATTTGTTTGGAGCCTCTAATTGCATTAAATTATTATTTTTACCTAATAAACACACAAAAATACACAAAATCAAATACTAAGAAAAATAATTAAAAATTCATAATATGTTACATAATTACAAATATAAATTACATTAATAACAAAAAATAACATTTTTACTCCATAATAAATATACAATTTTTAATACTAATCAAAGAGGAAGACGACATATTTATCTCCTAAGAAAGCTATGCAAAGGAGATTCTCAAGAAGTTCAAGATGAATGATTGCAAGCCTATAAGCATGCCAGTGGAATGCAGAGTCAAGTTATCCAAACATGATAAAGGCAAAGATATAGATCCAACATTCTTTAAAAGTTTAGTTGGAAGCCTATGTTATTTTACATGCACAAGACCAGATATCCTTTATGCTGTTACCCTTGTGAGTCGATACATGGAGAATCCAAAGACCACCCATTTTAAAGCTGCAAAAAGAATCCTTCGCTATATCAAAGGTACAATTAACTTCGGCTTGTTATAATCATTTTCTAATGACTACAAGCTTGTTGGATATAATGATAGCGATTGGAGTGGATATGTAGATGATCGAAACAGTACCACAGGATTTGTGTTCTTTATGGGAGATACTGCTTTCACATGGATGTCAAAAAAGCAACCAATTGTCACGCTATCCACTTGTGAAGCTGAGTATGTAGCTGCCACATCAAGTGTTTGTGACACAATTTGGCTCAGAAATTTGCTGAAGGAGTTGGGTTTGCCACAAGAAGAGCCAAGCGAGATTTGTGTTGATAACAAATCAACAATTGCCCTATCGAAGAATCCAGTCTTTCATTATCGAAGCAAACACATAGATAATCGCTATCATTTCATAAGAGAATGTATTGCAAGAAAAGAAGTGCAAATCAAGTATGAAAAATCACAAAATCAAGTAGCTAATATCTTCACCAAGCCGCTTAAGCAAGAAGACTTCGTAAAATCCATAAGTTTGCTTGGTGTCATAGGATCAAGTTTAAAGGGAGTGTTAGATTATAAACTTGATCCAAAATGAATAAATTCAAGCCCAACCCATGGAAGGTTCCATGAGTAGGTATGGTTGGTGAGATTTGAATTATTTGTGTTAAATGTGGTAGGTTTGGTTGGTGAAGATGAATGGTTATTAATTTTGGTAATTTCTTATTTGAATGGTTGTGATTAGTTTGTTTCATGTATAAATACCCCCTTTTCCCTTTGGTTTATGCATCAAGTGAAGTAACAAAAATCTCAAAGGTGTAGAGAGTGAAAAATAAGAGTTGTTGTTGGTGAGGAGTGTTGTTGAAAAAATAAAATAGTGTGTTTTTTGAGTGTTTTATTTGTTAATTCTCCAACAACTTGAGTGTGCTTTAAAATAGGTCTTTTTATTTATAATTACAAATTTTCTTATAGATTTTGAATATATTCTATACATTAATTTTAATTCAAATTCAAATTATTAAATGATAATTAGTTGGCTTACATAATTAATAAGAAAAATATCATATAATATACTAAAAATAACAAGCATCAATTATATATTAATGTCAAAAAATACATGTGTTAGATATATTTTTTATTTTTCATGCTTGGTTGGGGTACACGTCATCAATTTCTTTTAACTAATCAAATAATTTATTTATAACTTGTCATGTGTTTAACAAATAAATATAAGTATTTTAATTATTTATAAGGTTATATATATTTCAAAATATCATATTTTTGATGTTTTCTTTTTTAAAAAATAAACAACTTAACACTTATATTCAGATAATAAAAAAAGTAAAATAAACATGTAATTCAAATATATGTATTTAGACCATTTTTTTTTTTTTTTCATTTTTAACGTATAGATCCTTTTGAAGTATCAATCAAGCAGATACCTTAGTTTCGCACTACAACCTGCATCTGTGTTCCTCGTCGAACCTACATGCGCCTCCCAACATATGTATTTAGACCTATTTAAATTTCAGTAAAATTAATAATCCATTCATATTTCAGACACAGAAAAAAAACCCTGCCTTAGTAATCTATTAATGCTGTTGTTTTCTAAAACCTTATAAGATTATTTACACTATATTCGCCTTTATTTTTTTCTGAAGCGCGCACATTTGATCTAAAGCCACGACTGTATTAAAGTGGTAACACATTTTGACTGATAGTAATTCGTGCGGCCATGATCGGCTATGGCCGCGAGCCCTAAACGCTTCTGCTGCTTTCACACTGCGGCTTCAAACTTATTGTATGGCCATAGTTGTAAGTTTGAAACTTGGGATTCTCTGTAATTGCAACCATAGTTATAAGTTTCAAAATTGTTTTGTAAATATTGAATCTTCAGCATCCATCGACGATAAAAATGGAAGCGATTTATTTATGTATATACTAAAATTGGCTTTTGACCATCTCTTGTGTATGTATGTCGCTTCTGTTGCAATGTTGCTTGTCTTTCCTTCTAAGAAATGCGGTGTGCCACTTTGCACGTTCTGGGTATGTTTGGTCGAAGATGAACTTATCTTCGTACACTATTTTCTCAAAATCAAATCTGGAGTTAAATAACAAAAAATTAAAAAAAGTCAAGTTTGGCTTTTTCTGTTACTTGACCTTGGGTTCGAATATAGTTTTATCCTTTAAACCTTTAACATTAATTGAGCGATCAAAAATTTTGAGGATTAGTTGAGATTTTCAATAATTTAGAAAGTATTTTAAAAAATTGTTGCATTATTAGGGAAAACTGAAATTCTTTTATAAACAGATTTTCTAATTTACTAAACATATTTGGGATACTAAATTGTTAAACAAATGATTATTTGACAATCTACTGCAACCACAAACATACACTTAGTAAAACGTGGAGTATTTTCCTAGACCACAATTCTCCTTAGCAATTTCTACATTAGTGCATGAAATAAAATTTTGGGCTTGAGCATCGACGCATGTAATCACCTCGTTTAGCAGATATGTGCCATTTTCAAAAAAGCACCTAACTAGGGGAACGTAACCCTGTGCGTCCTTTATTGCATTCCTATAATCAGCATTCTTGTATATTGTTTCGTTCGGCTTTATACCCTTTTTTCTTAGCCAATTCAGCGTGTGCATATTCTTCTGTAAATGGATAGCCGTTCGGAAATAATCCATCCGCTCTGTGAATGTAATTTGGCCACTGCCATGTCCTTTCCATTGACGGATCCAAAAACCTCTTGCATAAGTCTGATTATTGAGATTTGGCCAGTAGGTTTTCATATCCTCAAGCAAAATTTGATCCTGAGCCTGGTGTTGATATGCAATAATAATGATATAGATAAACAAAATATGAAAAATAATAATGAATGTAATAAAAGACTAATGGCTGACAAAAAATTAAAAAAAAAAAGTGAATGAAGAGTACAAATTCTTTTATGTCAATCTTGTCGTTGAATCGATTCATTATCGTTGTCCCGATAGAGTTAACGGGCCAGAAGCCATGTATGACAAAATCTGATGGAGCGGAATGGCTGCAGAATTTTAGCTTGCAAAAAGTTTTTGGCCATGTCGCGACAAGCCAGAAGTGGTGAAAATCTAAAGATTCTATAGCTGCACGAGATGAAATAAAGCACGAAGCAAGCAGAATTGTGAGGAGAATATAAGTAGCTCCAGTCTCATGTTTATCAATATTATGAGAGTGACAATAATTGGCTATATAGTGCTTTCTTAATAACAGAATTTGCACTTGGGAAGCTGTTACTCCATATACTATACCATATGATATAACAACTTTTCTTCTTTTTTTAATAAAGTACGGGATTCCTGCATTGGAAAATTTTCTTTTATATATATATATATATATAGAGTAATTTTGTAACAAAGGGGCCCTCATTTTTTCATATATATATATATATATATATATATATATATATATATATATATATATATGTATGTATGTATGTATGTATAGATATAAATATCTAAGTATATGTATATATGTATGCATGTATGTATGTATGTATGTATGTTAATCATTCTCAGGTGAGAGCACCCTCATTTTTTTCTATTTGCAGATATGTTGTAAACGCATGCAATTTAATAACACTAAAAATTAATTTTATTAAACTGCATAACTTAAAAGCATGTCCACAATTAAAAAAAAAAAAGAGGGTGCTTGCACCGTGTGTGTAGTCCCATTCTGATTGGTATAAAATAAAAGGACAAGTTAAAATATTAAAAAAATATATAAATTTCAATACTCTACAGATTAAAATATACTACATTTTTTGGTAGTTTTTTTCTTTTCATTTGTCCCTTATTTTAGTTTTCCTAATTGTAAAACTTCTCCCTATATATAATTCAATAAACGTGAGGCTCTTGCCAAAATTCTATGTCGACTAAAGCTAGTTTGGCCAATACCATTACGACGTAGCCATACCACTAAAGTGAATTTGGTTTGGCTATTTTTGTTTTGGAATAAAAACAAGAGTGGAAGTCCTGACAGAGTTGTCGAAGCCCTTCAAAATAAATACTGATTCGCCTAAACTAATTTGTAGAAATAGTGGAACCAGGTCGAATCCCAAGAGAACTATGTATTTAATTTCTCAAAGTTTAAAACAAATTAATTTTCCAAGAAAAACCAGATTTTGTAAGCCTCTGCCCAAACCGGATAACCGGATTTTGTAACCGGCAATCCGTTTGTCTTGTTTGATTTTCTGGGAAATATCCGGCTAACCGGATAAGGATAACCGGAAGACCAGTTAAGGCTCGTGACACTTCTGGATTTATTCGGACAACCGGATAAGGGATCCGGAAAACCGAATGCGTGCTTTCTACTTTCTGGGCACAATTCGGACAACCGGTTAGCTCAACCGGTTAGCCGATTGCTGGTTCTCAACCTTGCTGACCTTATTCGGCTTGCCGGTTTAGTGAAAACGGTAAGCCGGTTACGAGTAGTAACGATTCTGGAGCTATTTCGGCAATCCGGTTAATGAAACCGGTAGACCGGTTACGGATCCTCTCGGTTCTGGAACTAAACGGCTAACCGGTTGGTGATTTCCGGTTATCCGAATTTCTGGATTTTAATGGTTTTCTTTAACACGAAATTAAAATAAAATAAAATAAAACAAGATTTAAAATTAAACAAGAGAATATCAATCTTACCAAACTTCCAATCCAAGGGTGTTAATTCCATCCAATTGCAATTTTGATCATAGGCAAAAATATAAATTACTCAATCCAAGAACTTAGTCTACTTAATCGGAAATCCTGCAGAAAGCAATTATTCTCCTAATGTAATAGACTCAAACAATCGCTCAAATCCAAACTTATCACTAATTTAACTGGGCATCATCGTTCCATATCAAATTAAGTGATAGCATTAAGAATAGTGAGAATGACTAAAACAAGATCAATTAATTCAGATTACTCCAACTTAATCAATTTGTATTTTTATTTCCCTAGATCCTATCATGCAAGCTATGTAATTGTGGCCACCAATATACACACACATGAGCCAACTCTTTGCTACTCAACTCAATCATTCGTGACAATTACGGATCACAAACTCCTGACTAGCGATAG
The DNA here is from genome assembly GCA_030449925.1 of Citropsis articulata. NCBI lineage: Eukaryota > Viridiplantae > Streptophyta > Magnoliopsida > Sapindales > Rutaceae > Citropsis > Citropsis articulata. Next base: position 3,343,440 of record JASUUH010000137.1, on the reverse strand, counting down.
AAAAATAAATATTGAATTAAGGCGTCAACTCAATCAATATAAATAATTCATAGAAAATAAGAACAAGAAAATAAAAATTACTTGGATTGAAGAAATTCTTGTTAAGTCCAAAGCCTCACAAAATTACAATCGGAATTTAATTAACCCTTGGACTGGAATTAAAACTTTAGCCACTCATGGTGGTCAAAGGAAATCAAAAATATTTGACTAAGAAGAAAGTTGCAGCCGCTTCTTGCTTCCTTTCTCACGTTCTTGACTTTTGCCTTCCTTCTCCCTCTCTGCTCACGTTTTTTCTCTTGTCTTTTATAATGCGTGCTTTTTGTTTCCTTTTTGCTAGCTTTCCTTTTTCCTCTTGGTTTCTTCTTCTCTTAATGTTAGTAAACTGAATCCTTCTCCAATTCTGATTGCTAGGAAACTGTCTCTCTCAAGCCAATGGTCGGCCCACGTTTGCAAAGCCCAAATTAAGCCCTTTTTGTCCAAATTTCATCATATTATCCAGGATTCATCTCCTAAATCAATTCAAACATGATTTCCACAAATTAGCACAAAATCAATCAAAATATGAGGGAATTAAACTAAATATAGCATGACTATTTATGACCTATCAAATTCCCCCACACCTAAACCATGCTTGTCCTCAAGCATATCTCAAATCAACATACCAATCCTCCCTTTTACCTCCTTTCAAACCTTTCAATATCCAAGAATACCAATAAAGCTAAACACACATCAATGAGTTGAATCATAGTGACAATCTAGAGAATAAACATTCATAGGATAGAATTTGTAACAAAAAACACAAGCATCTCATCAATTCATCAAAATCAAACGCAGCAAGACTTAACACCCTCACATGGTTTCGCTCAATGCTCTCAAAGTGTTTAGGGTGCGTGTTTTACTCTCAAAATCAAAGCATAGCATGTCATTACCATAGGCTTGCAAATGATTTAAATCTCCACCACTGCATATGAATATGATGCAAAAATCAAAGGGACTTAACAAGGGTTGAAATGGGGCTTAGGTAAGGGTATGGTAAAAGGAAATATGAAGGGTTTAACGATCAAGACAAAGAGTTAATTACATGCATGATTTAGATGCCACATAAAATAAACAAACACACTTCTAAAATGATGAAATTTATCCCCACATTTAAGCACTTAAAACACTTGGAGAAACAATTTGATAATTCAATTGCTTTTGCAAATAATTCTCCAATCATCCAATTAAGGGAATAAATTTCACAATAGATTTTTTTTCTTTTCCTTTTTTTTTTCTTTTTTCTTTTTTCTTTTTCTTCTCTCTTTTTTTCTTTTTTTTTTGGGAAATTATCCACCGTCCACCCGTTTTTTCCAACTTTTTCAAAAATACACAATTCTTTTTTTTTTTTGCTGGAATCCACCTGAAGTTGCATTTCTTTTCACTTTTCCACTTCCGTTTGGAGACCGTTAAGAAAATTAACGAAATTTTGTTTAAATGACTTTTTCACCCTTAAATGTAAATGATAAATTATCCACCGACCACCTGTTTTTTTCATATTTTTTCAAAAATACACAATTCTTAATTTTTTTTTGCTGAATTCCACTTGAAATTATATTATTTTGCACCTATCCACCACTGTGTCGTTGTGAAATGACAATTTTACCCTTGTGATGTCAGCAAAGTTCTAACGGTGCTATAACGAGAGTGGAAAAGTGAAAAGAAATGTAACTTCTGGTGGATTCCAGCAAAAAAAAAAAGAATTATGTATTTTTGAAAAACGGGAAAAAAAGGGGTGGACGGTGGATAATTTCCCTTTTTTTTTGTTTTGTTTGTTTTTCGTTTTTTTTTTTTCATGCAATCACTTCACTCTTGTCTTGACAGGGTAGAAAGAAAACAAGGATAACAAACAAAAAGGCTTTGGGTTAAATAATGTGTTAGAAACAAACGAAAAGGAAGAATAGGCTCAAAGGGGCTAACTAGAGGAAAATAAAATGTGGGTCTTTTAGAGTCTAAGAATTGGTTAAACCTAATTGCCCTTATCACACTTAAGCATCAATTCAAAAATGTGGTCTCAACATATATTCATAAGCAAGTTCTAGAATAAACACACTAAGTTTGATACACTCAACAAAAATAAAAGGAGCAAAAATGTAATAAGTTGCTCTTAGGCTCAAAAGCTCACTAGAGTGTCTATTTTGCATCAAGTCTTGTGCACTTTTCAATCAACAAATTAATTCGACACCATTGAAAATTTTAAAGAAAAATACTATTCATGCTTACCTCTTTCATGCATTAAAACTCAAAACAAAGATGTATCCTTAACTTACAAGGTATTCAAAGATATTGGGAAGACTTAAAGCACAAAAAATATTCAAGTTAAAAACATGCTAAAATCCTCCCCCACACCTAAATAATACATTGTCCTCAATGTATCAACAAGTAAATGGCTCACAAAAAATAATAATGATGAAAAGTAAATGAGAAAGGAAGAAGAAACTCCCCTAATTGTGAGCGATGTGGACCCGAATGAGCTAGGGAGAGGGTTCCAAGGAAAGCTGAAAAATGGCGTGAGCACGCTTGATTAGAGTTAATCTCCTGTCCAAAATATATCTTCTGCATCAAGAACATCTAGAGGCTTAAAATAAAATCAACAAAAGTAAAGAAAACCAAATATAATAAAAAATTCAAAAGCAAGAAAATATTTGGGTTGCCTCCCAATAGCGCAATTTTTTAACGTCGTTTTGCTCGACAGAGTCGCAAAGCAAATAAATCATCCAATGCCTTTTAAATTAGATTGTGCATCTAATTCTAGCTCATTCCCAACACTTCCTTGGGCAAAAACATCCTGCACAATAGAATCAATCACATCAATCTGATAAAGAGAATGCACATCAGTAGGGTGTTTCACAGCATCAAAAATTTTAAACTTAACAATCTCTCCATCAAACTCGACAGAGAGAGTACCCTCATCTACATCGATTTTTGTCTTGGCAGTTTTCATGAAAGGTCTTCCTAACAAGATTGAAGCTGATTTTGAAGAAGGATTACCTTCCATCTCTAAGATGTAAAAGTCTACAGGAAATATAAGCTCATTAACCTGCACCAAAACATCTTTTACTATCCCAAGTGGGTGAATATAAGAACGGTCAGCCAATTGAATAATTACACCAGTCTTTTGCAAGTCATTTAATTTTAATTCTTGGTAAACAGAAAATGGCATGACATTAATTGAAGCTCCTAAATCTAGCATTGCATGCTCAACTCTCTTTTCACCAATTACACAAGGTAGTGTAAACATACCTGGATCCTTGCATTTTTCTGGCATATTCTTTTGTAAAATTGCCAACACATTCTTACTTACCTCAACCTTCCGCTTTTCCTTCATCTTCCTCTTATTGGTGCACAACTCTTTCAAGAACTTTGCATATTTGGGAATTTGCTTGACTGCATCCAATAGGGGGATGTTAATTTGCACTCTCCTAAACGTGTCCAGAATCTCCTTTTCTTGCTCATCTTCTTTTGGTTTAGCTAACCTGCTAGGAAAAGGAGGTGTAGGTGTGTAAGATGAAAGAGATAAAGGAGGATTGAATTTTACCCCATGCTTTGTTTTAGATTGAGTTTCTTCATCTTCATCTCCCTTGGCAATTTCAGCGTTTTTAGGTGAAGTTGATCCCGAAGGAATTTCTTTTCCGCTTCTCAGTGAAATTGCACTACAGTTTTCCCTTGGGTTGACTTCTGGTTGTGAAGGTAACTTTCCAGAATTTTGAGCTTCCAACTTACTAACTGACGTGGCCAATTGAGTAATTTGGTTGCCTAAATTCTGGATGCTTGTCCTTATTTCCTGTTGAAGCTGAAGAGTACTATTAGCGAGATTCTTAACGATATCTTCCAAAGACATACCTGAGTTTGGAGCTTGAGTCTGTGTCGGGATTGGAGGTGGTCTAGTGAAGTTCTGAAGAGGTGGCCTTTGTTGTCCTCCTTGGTTTCCATAGCTAAAGTTAGGATGATCCCTCCATCCAGGATTGTAGTGATTCGAATAGGGATCATACTTCCTTTGAGCGTGACCAGGAAACCCACTTATAGCATTGGCTTCTTGTGTGGAGTCTTGTTGCAATGTGGGGCACATATCAGTAGGATGCCCATGAAGTGAGCATATTCCACACGCTTTTACTGTTTGCAATTGCCCTACAGCCATTTGACGGACCAAAGCAGTTAAATCAGAAATTTGATTTTTAAGATCACTTACCTCATTAACTTGCTTGATAGATCCTCCACCCGCTCTTGTACCAAATTGCTGAGAAGTTTCAGCCATGTTTGAAATCAATTGTTTGGCTGCTTCAGGTGTTTTGTTCACTAAAGCTCCACCACTTGCTGCATCAATCATACTCCTATCCATTGGCAATAATCCCTCATAGAAATATTGGATGAGGAGTTGATCAGAAATTTGATGGTGGGGAAAACTTGCACATAATCTTTTGAAGCGTTCCCAGTATTCATACAGCGTCTCCCAGTGATCTGTGTGATGCCAAAAATCTCCTTCCTAATACTAGCCGCTCGTGAAGCAGGAAAGAATTTTTCCAGAAATACCCTTTTCATCTCATTCCATGTGGTGATAGAACCGGAAGGTAGATAATAGAGCCAATCTTTAGCTTGATCCTTCAAAGAGAAAGGAAAAGCTCTAAGGTTGATTTGCTCCTCGGATACACCATGTGGTTTCATTCCAAAGCAAACAATGTGAAATTCTTTCAGATGCTTATGAGGATCTTCACCTGTACAACCACGAAAAGAAGGAAGTAAATGAATCAAACCAGATTTTTATTCAAAATCATTAGCAATATTAGGAAAAGTAATGCATAGGGGCTGTTGATTCAAATCTGGTGCGGCGAGTTCTTTGAGAGTTCTGTCAGCCACCTTTTCTTCAACTTCTGCAAAAATGGATGTACCAGCAGTGGTTAAATCTATCTCTGCTTCTTCCTCAAGACGACGTTTCCCCTCTCTAGTCTCTTTTCTCAATTGACGCGCTGTCCTCTCGATTTCGGGATTATACTGCAAATTAGGAGTCTGAGAAGAACGGGTCATAAACTAAATCAAATAAATAATTAAACAATGAGAAACTAAAATTAGTTCCCCGGCAACGGCGCCAAATTTGACAGAGTTGTCGAAGCCCTTCAAAATAAATACTGATTCGCCTAAACTAATTTGTAGAAATAGTGGAAGCAGGTCGAATCCCAAGAGAACTATGTATTTAATTTCTCAAAGTTTAAAACAAATTAATTTTCCAAGAAAAACCAGATTTTGTAAGCCTCTGCCCAAACCGGATAACCGGATTTTGTAACCGGCAATCCGTTTGTCTTGTTTGATTTTCTGGGAAATATCCGGCTAACCGGATAAGGATAACCGGAAGACCGGTTAAGGCTCGTGACACTTCTGGATTTATTCGGACAACCGGATAAGGGATCCGGAAAACCGAATGCGTGCTTTCTACTTTCTGGGCACAATTCGGACAACCGGTTAGCTCAACCGGTAAGCCGATTGCTGGTTCTCAACCTTGCTGACCTTATTCGGCTTGCCGGTTTAGTGACAACGGTAAGCCGGTTACGAGTAGTAACGATTCTGGAGCTATTTCGGCAATCCGGTTAATGAAACCGGTAGACCGGTTACGGATCCTCTCGGTTCTGGAACTAAACGGCTAACCGGTTGGTGATTTCCGGTTATCCGGATTTCTGGATTTTAATGGTTTTCTTTAACACGAAATTAAAATAAAATAAAATAAAACAAGATTTAAAATTAAACAAGAGAATATCAATCTTACCAAACTTCCAATCCAAGGGTGTTAATTCCATCCAATTGCAATTTTGATCATAGGCAAAAATATAAATTACTCAATCCAAGAACTTAGTCTACTTAATCGGAAATCCTGCAGAAAGCAATTATTCTCCTAATGTAATAGACTCAAACAATCGCTCAAATCCAAACTTATCACTAATTTAACTGGGCATCATCGTTCCATATCAAATTAAGTGATAGCATTAAGAATAGTGAGAATGACTAAAACAAGATCAATTAATTCAGATTACTCCAACTTAATCAATTTGTATTTTTATTTCCCTAGATCCTATCATGCAAGCTATGTAATTGTGGCCACCAATATACACACACATGAGCCAACTCTTTGCTACTCAACTCAATCATTCGTGACAATTACGGATCACAAACTCCTGACTAGCGATAGAAAAATAAATATTGAATTAAGGCGTCAACTCAATCAATATAAATAATTCATAGAAAATAAGAACAAGAAAATAAAAATTACTTGGATTGAAGAAATTCTTGTTAAGTCCAAAGCCTCACAAAATTACAATCGGAATTTAATTAACCCTTGGACTGGAATTAAAACTTTAGCCACTCATGGTGGTCAAAGGAAATCAAAAATATTTGACTAAGAAGAAAGTTGCAGCCGCTTCTTGCTTCCTTTCTCACGTTCTTGACTTTTGCCTTCCTTCTCCCTCTCTGCTCACGTTTTTTTCTCTTGTCTTTTATAATGCTTGCTTTTTGTTTCCTTTTTGCTAGCTTTCCTTTTTCCTCTTGGTTTCTTCTTCTCTTAATGTTAGTAAACTGAATCCTTCTCCAATTCTGATTGCTAGGAAACTGTCTCTCTCAAGCCAATGGTCGGCCCACGTTTGCAAAGCCCAAATTAAGCCCTTTTTGTCCAAATTTCATCATATTATCCAGGATTCATCTCCTAAATCAATTCAAACATGATTTCCACAAATTAGCACAAAATCAATCAAAATATGAGGGAATTAAACTAAATATAGCATGACTATTTATGACCTATCAAGTCCATACCATAATGTTTCATTGTTGCTTTATTTCTTGCCAAGCGATTTTCCATGCCCTCCTGTCTTCTTATGTTTTTCCAGTTTCCCATCATTCGAAGAAATTGATGTTAGGATGGGCTGAATTAAGACGCGTATTCAATCAAACGCAGAGAAAATTAGACAAGAGTTACTATTATGATTAGTGTTAAAAATTACATGTTTGCTAAGAGTGACACTACTAAAAAAGCATTAATTTATGACAGATTTTTTATGATAGATACTGATATGTCACGAGTGTATCATGAAGTTACGGCATTTTCGTGATACATAGAATGTATCATGCCTTCATAATGCATTCGTGATTGATAGACAACAGATGTAAACTATGATGGATAAATATCATGGTTGATTAATTTAAATTTTTAAAAATTCAAAATGGCATGGCGTTTTAATTATTTAATCTACTTGGCACAAATTTGTGATGAACTGTAATGAATTATTTAAAAAATATTTATTTTCAACATGTAATTTGTTTAATTTTAAAATTTTAAAAATTATAAATTTTTCATTGTTAATTATTTAAAAATATTTCATTAATGTATGACTTAATTTATTTACAAGGTTTCGATTGTTAACTAATTATAAAAAAAAACACAATCGTTTGCTTTGGAAAGAACCTTCCAACACTTAACAAAATTTGCTACGTGTTGGAACAAGTGAATGCCCTTTTTAATTGTATTATTTAAATTAAAAAAGAACAAAACGCCATCATTTTGCTTGGCTTTGGAACGAGTGAAAGCGTTTTTAATTGAATAATTTAAACTAAAAAGAAAGCAAAATGCCATCGTTTTACTTTGGAAACATTGTTTCAACACTTAACAAAATTTGCTAAGTGTTGCAACAATTGCAGCCGCTTTTCTTTTTTGTTCTCCACCCTCTCAAGCGCAGAAGAAGCATTGCGCTGCTACGCCCTATTTTTCACTCAATTGATGAAAACCTAATTAGCCAACTGGAGAAAATCAATTGAACGAAGCACATAATAGCCACCAAGCACCCATTACGAATCAATAGAATCTCTCCAACTGCCAAGCCTTTTGCACTGACACTCATTAACCATCACCCAATAGCCCTTTATTCAAAACACCAATTGTTATTAGAGAAGAAAGATAAGAAGGAGAAAAAAGAGAAACAGTAAGTTAATCAAAAGCCTCACTCAATTTTTTTATTTGAAATCACTACTAGAAAAATGGGCTTTACTGACACCAATTTAGTGTCAGTAATAACTTTTACTGACACTTGTTAATTGTGTCAGTAATGCTCCAGCCAGAACGCACTGACACTAATTTTTGGTGTCAGTGATTTTTGTGTCAATAATTCGTGTTACTATAGTATCACCCAAATAATGACACTATGGCGTTAGTACTTAATGATACTATTTACGTGTCAGTAATTCATGTCACTATAGTATCACTAAAATAATAGTACGAAGTGTAAATATTTAATAATACTATTTACATGTCTATTTAAAATTGAGTCGGTATTTAGATGTTATGCTGCTTTTGGTTAGTAATATATTTTTATTTTAATTGTATTTTTCCAGTTCATTTTACAATTAAAAAACTAAATATATTAAATCTCCCAACACAATTCACATAATAAATAGGGAAATTATCCACCATCCACCCGTTTTTTCCAACTTTTTCAAAAATACACAATTCTTTCTTTTTTTGGCTGGAATCCACCTGAAGTTAAATTTCTTTTCACTTTTCCACTTCCGTTTAGAGACCGTTAAGGAAATTAACGGAATTTTGTTTAAATGACTTTTTTACCCTTAAATGTAAACGATAAATTATCCACCGACCACCTATTTTTTCATATTTTTTCAAAAATACACAATTCTTAATTTTGTTTTTGCTGAATTCCACTTGAAGTTATATTATTTTGCACCTATCCACCACTGTGTCGTTGTGAAATGACAATTTTACCCTTGTGATGTCAGCAAAGTTTTAACGGTGTTATAACGAGAGTGGACCAATGAAAAAAATATTAACTTCAGGTGGAGCGCTGCAAAAAAAAAGAAGATTTGTGTATTTTTGAAAAACGGGTAAAAAACGGGTGGACGGTGGATAATTTTCCTAATAAATATCCCAAATACATCACTTAAATTAACATAATTTAACTACATCGCTATTTGGAAAAAAAATAAAAAAGAACATAAATATCAAATTAAGTTTTCGATAAGTTTTAAACAACAAAGTACCAAATTCAGTTTCAACAAACATTAACCAACAAGAATAAGCACAAGAATGTACTGAATATCCAAGAATCACAAAACGAAAATATGCACTGATGAAGTTCCTAGAATACTTTGAAATGACCAATTAAATCTACAAGCAGATTAACTTCACATCATTCCTCGGTTATCATTTCTACAGGAAATATCTACATCTTTCTCCATCTTCCTCACACGATGAACCACGGATTTACATCTAGCCATCTCTTCCTCTTCACTCAATTACTCACAGAGTACCAAGTGATAAACAGAAACTATTTTTTCAGTTGTACGTCCTACAGTCAATTTCTGGTACCAGAAGCAACAATTATAACAGTGAGCTACATTTTAATCACATTGAAGGGAATGCAAAAAGATGTAGAAGTATCATTTTGATGAAATAGTTATCCAAAATTTAGAAAGTCTCCGAAGTAATCTTAATAGAGCGAAGATAAGATAAAGATCAAAATGTCCTCGTTCTGACCGTTCTAATAGATCGTGAATCTCGTTTAACAATTTTGACAGGGCGTGATCGTTTTTTTCCACTGAACTCCAAAGGTGGAGGCACTTCTCCACCAAGCATTACATCTTTAACGCTCCGTGCACGGGACTCTTCTTTCATCCCATATATTAACCTAATGATTTTGTCAAACAATTTGCATACATTTAGTTAATGCAATATCATACAAAAATAACATAGGACTAGCATTTTTTAATAAATCACATAACAGATCAACTGAAACTCTTGAATAAACATTCAAAGTTAACAGATAAAGGCTGGTAAGATAAGTATGTAACTACTGTTAACTACTCATATGATGAAAAAGCATCTCCATCTCAATTGATAACAAGATGTAACAAGATGAACCCAAGAAAAGATGGTGATTCATGAGTAACTTACCAATCTAGAAACCACATTCTTTCCACTATCATCACCATTCTCAACAACATCTTTGAGAGTCGGGAAGGACTTTCCAAAACTCGATGTAATTCATTACCCTTTCGCCTTCGCTCTGCAAGATATCATTTGCAAGATAGAAAGAGGAACTTTTCAACCGGTTGAGAAGCGTGAAACTGTTTATCCCATGTTGCAACAAGTTACGCTTTCTTGGGTGAAATATACACCAATGTGACAAAGCTATGCACATAAGTTAAGGGAACATATCGCATGGATATAAGAACAATATGATTGCTTCCACGCCAAAAAGAGCACATTAAAAAAAATTAAACAAATAAATAAGAAGACTCAAAGATATATTACTCACACAGACACATCAGGCAAAGGTATCATTCAAATCTTGGAACTACATTGAGCAAAAGCATAACAGAGCAAATGTTTCAAAGTTAGATCCAACCAAAATCATCGAGCACTTTATAGGAAAATAATTCATAGTCAATAAACTAAATTTCACATACAAATGCAGCATATACCAGGGCTAAATTTCATCACAAGTGAAGAGACAAAAAGAGACAAAAATATAGAGAACAGACTTCTGTGCTGTAACGCCCCACACCCTTTTTCCCTACCGTTGACCAGCCCTTTTATTAAAAAAAAAAAATGATTTTCATTTTTTCCGTTTCCGTTTTAAAGAGAGAGAGAGAGAGAGAGAGAGAGAGAAGACCCGTTGACCCGGTTTGACCGACCCGTTTTCTTGACCCGGCCGTAACTTCCGATTCCGGCCACCTCACCGGCCGAGCTTGGTACCGAATTGAAGCTCTTGAGAAGCCGGTCATAACCGTACCAGTCTCGTCGCCGGAAACCGAGTAGAACGCCGGCGAACTGAAGCCGAAAACTCGCGGCAAGATCCGGTTTTCGTCGCCGACGATCTAGCCGGAGTTGGGTGACGCTACCACTTGGGAATTAATCCTGAGCCTCCCAGCAACCTTTCCCGACCAAGCACGATCACCGGAGACGTCTGATTTGCCGGGAATGACCACCGGAAAAACCCGCGGCTTTGGAGCTTCGATCCGACGCCGTCGCCTCACGTGGGTTGACACCGCCGGCATGGTTGAACTCAGAGCGGCCGGAACTAGCTGAGTTGAGCTTTGGGGGTGTCGGGGCGGTTCTTTTCATGTGCATCGGAGATGACGGCAATGGCTAGTCGAAGCAGATGGTAATCAGAAGGGCTAGCTCCAGTAGTGACCATAAAGGACTAAGAGATTTTTCGTACGCTTTGCCATAAGTATGCTTTGTTTTGTTTTCGATTGACTATAGAATGAAATGGGGGAAAGAGATTTGAATTAAGATTTAGGGATTTTGCTTTTGCTTTTATATTTTTATTTTTTAATTTTTTTAAAAGGTACTCGTATCTTGCATCTGTAGGTCTTATGGTCTTTGGTTCAATTGTAAAAATTTTAAATTGTAGAAGTCTTTGGTTCGAGTCGGAAGATTTACAAATTATAATAATTTTTTTTATTTCTGATACTTCAGTGTCAATGATTTCTAATACTTAATTTACTGACACACTAGTATCAGTAATTTCTAATACTTATTTGTTAAAAGCGGAAAATTATGCATATGTATATAATTACTGATACTTTTTACAAAATGTCAGAAACTAAGTGTCAGTAAAGGTCATTTTTGTAGTAGTGAATGTTATATCTCTGGCTGAATTTAAGTGGTAATGAATGTGATGGTTTTTAGATGTGGTGTTATTCTAACGAAACCTAGTTAAATTTTAGCTGTGAAAATATATATAGATCCAGTGGTTCCCTAAATAATTATTTTTAATGTTTGGGAGTGGTCCTGGTTCTTTATCTATTTTTTTTATTTAAATTTTTTAAGTTGTAAGACTTCTTATGTACTTGTTTCAGTTAAAGATGAGGCCATAAGGTTGAGGCCACTATTATTATAGAAGAAGCGTTTGGTTTCTGTTGCTGCATGAGTGAAATTAAAATACCTTGAGGTTTGCATCCTTTGACTCTATGGGTGTTACTGTCTATATTTCTTTAGTCTTAAAGAAAATGGTGCAATTATGCAATAACTATGGTTGCGGTTATTGTGGTTGATTAATATCTAAATTGCTATAAGCTTTGGAGATAACTTTTTCATTCTGGTGTCAAGATGTAATGCAAGTGCATTCATGTTCTTGCATTTCAAATTAAAATAATTTTAAGTGGTGCATTTAATTTAATTGTTGTTTAATTGTTTTTGACTTTGTAAAGACCATTTGTAATCATTATGAATATTATAATGACTCCACATGGGTTGTGTGCTAAGACAGGCCATGATGTGTGGGAACAAGTTAAAAGTATCAAGAACAAATGGGGAAAAGGAACAAGCAAGAAGCAGAAAAGTATTGATGATAGTAATACGAGCAACGGTTGAAAGAAGAAGCCAATATTTTTTTATTTAGAGTATTGGATATACTTGCTTGTTCGACATCAATTAGATGTTATGTATATTGAAAAAAAATGTGTGTGAAAGCATCTATGACACATTGTTGAATATTCCGAGAAAAACAAGGAATGGCCTTAAATCAAGAATAGATCTTGGACCATTGAAAATTACAGATAAATTGACACCTAATTTCTCAGACAAGAACCATATTAAGCTTCTTCTAGCTTCTTCACACCTTAACTAGAGAGAATAAGAAAAGGTTTTGTGAATGTTTGAGAAGCATTAAAGTTCCTAATGGCTATTCTTTAAATATGAAAAATCTGGTATCTTTAAATAAATGCAAGCTACAGGATCTCAAATCACATGATTGTCATGTGCTAAAAGCTGTTGCATTACAGACAATATTACCTGACCATGTATGTGTTGCAATAATCAAATTCTACTTTTTCTTTAATTCCATATGTGCTACGGTGATTGATGTCCGTAAACTGGATGAAATGGAAAAGGACAAAGTGGTGACATTATTTTTGTTGGAAAAAATACTTTTCTATCTTCGTTTTTTTGACATAACAGTTCATCTTGTCCATGAGGTCAGACTTTGTGGTCCTGTTTATCTAAGATGGATGTATCCATTTGAGAGGAATATGAAAACACTTAAAGGATATGTTCGTAATTGTTACCGGCCTGAAGGGTGTATTGCGGAATGTTGTATTGCAGAGGAAGCTCTTGAATTTTGTTCTGAGTACTTATCCAACATGTAAACGATTGGGAATCCACCTAGACACATGGAAAACTCTTCAAATCAAATGCCTATAGGTGGTGCAAAATATTTAAGAAGTTCAGCCCCTCATTAGGTATTTGTAACTAAAATTCATGATCTCATTAAACATTCATTTATTTTGAGTTCCAAAATTCATTGTTTTACTTCTTGTTATTGAGCATATGGAGCACTTACAAGGTCAGTTTCCATGCAAAACAAAGGATAAAAAATGGTTGAAAGAACAACATAATCGCTCTTTTACGGATTAGTTATCACAAAAGGTCAATATTTTGGCTAATCCTTGCACTTACCAGAATTTCTTTCATTAAATAATTAATTTATTAAACTCATAACATTTATTATAACATGTTAGGTTTCCAATCTGATGGACGATAATGAAAATGTATTAGAACATTATGGTTGTTAGCCTGAGGACTTCACCCACATGTGCAAAAGTATAGTGGTTATCACATCAATGATTTTCAATTTTCTAATGTGGAAATGTGATGAGAACTAAGTAACCCAAAATTGTGGCGTGACTGTTATTGCAGAAACAATACATATGGCCACTTTAAAGGACAAAAATCTTAAAATTGGTGATATGGCATACTATGGAGTAATTGATGAGATTTAGCAACTTGACTACCGTATGTTTAAGATTACTTAATTCAAGTGTGATTGTGTAAAAAATACGTGTGGTGTAAAAGTTGATGAGCTTGGCTTCACGTTGGTAACCTCCGTCAAATAGGCCATAAGTCTGACCCTTTTAGTTTGGCTTCACAAGCCAAACAAGTATTTTATCTTATTGACCTAGTAGTTGTTTGTTTCATGCCTTTTAGAGGTATTCTAAATTTTAGAAATGATGTGGATGTATATAGTACGAAGGAGTACGTTCTTTTTACCAAAAGAATTACCAAGTATAACTTGAAATTCATGTATGTAATGACAACAATCAAGTAGACCATGTACAGGAGGATGGTGAGGCCATTAACATTGAACAATGACAAGATCAACATTTTAGGGTATTAGCGGAACATAATTGCATGTGGTTAGAGTTAAAAAGTATTATATTGAAATGACCCGCCCCAAACTCCCGAGACGAGTCCATCTAACCTCGCTTAACTAAATCAATAATAATTCTAATATCTAAGAAAATCTATCGAAAATTCGGCAGAGCCTTCTCTACAAATATAATATTTCCAAACCTGCAAATTGTAAAATTAACACTCCCAAAATGATTTCAAATCTAACCAACACCTACAACTAACTTCTTTAATCCACATATGAAATCTCATCCAAACACTATTATATCAAATATAGTAAAATATTCTTGACCACAATTATAAAATAAATATACAGTCCAAAATATCTTAATAACATATCTACAATTCCTAACACCATCATATAGTCCGAAATCAATCTACAACTGTTGTTAGGTCGACTGATGTACTTGCAAGTCTCCTGGGGGGGAAAATAATAAAAACGGAATAAGTATAAAACTCAATGAGGTCAGTGAGTGGATGGCAGTTTTTTAAAATAACTTATTTAATTTTAAAAATACTTTAATCTTTCTCTAAACAATTTCCTTACAATATCGAAAGAACTTTAATAAATTCATTTAATTCAAATCATGCTCTGGAAGAAAAAAATCTACATAAATCTGCATAGAATTAATGAAATAATAATACTGGTAAGATCAAACACTGAATAACGAAAACTATCACCAAACAAGTACCTAGGGGAATAATCTCACCATATCCGGACCTCGACGGACGTACAATCAGGGAACCATCATATCCCAGAGCTACACGGATAGATGGGGAAAATATCATCTTATCTGTCTCATCTGTAATCTCAACTTTGTATCTCTGTAATCATTATACTGCATGCATAAGCCCCCAAAAGGTAAAAGCGCCCAAACGCACGGCCCAAAGCCTCTATGTGTGTTCAGACGGGCCCTAAAGGCCTCTCATCTCATCTCATCTCATCTCATCTCATCTTATCTGTATCTCTGTATCTAGAGGGGAAGGGTACTGTCTAACGATTTCAAAACTATATTCATACACAAATAATCATATCTGAGTCTTTTTTTTTTTTCCGTGAAACATACCTCAAATCCACTTAATTTCCTTTAAAACTATTATCATGTATTTACTCAAAAACAATCAAACTCATTACAATAATAATAAATATCAGCACATAGCTAAAAATCTATTTTCTAGAAAAATCATTAAATTAAAGCATTAAATACTCATTTATCAAAATATATTGTATTGAATCGTAAAATCAGAAAATACTATGAAAATAGGTTTTGTATATTCCACTCATAATAATGATGTCCAGACTCTGTATCAACTATATCTGTAGGCTGATTCGCGTTTGTGGATCCTCCTATTTTAAATAAACGACATAATTATTCTTCGTAACATGAAATATCGTTAACTTTATGCAGTAAATCTCGGAACGAATATTTATCCGTGATAAACTATTCCTGTATGAATAATATTATCAAAATTACCGAAATACCTCTGTATGCCAAAATTACCAAAATGCCCCCAACATCAAAATTTACCAAAATTACTGTCGGAACCATAATTTATCAAATTATCCTCAAAATTCTAAACTATCAATTTGTCCTCAGTCCGAATCACAAAATTAATCACAAGTTTGAATTTACGAAATTACCTTCGAAGTGCGAAATTACCGAAATGTCCTTAATAATTCAATTATCGAATTGCCCTCGTAATGTCAAATTACCTCACAGCCCTAATAAAAAATTATCAAATTATCCATAATTTTCCAGAAATTATAAATTTACCCCCAAAGCTTGTGAAATTATCGAATTACCCCTGACAGGTCAACGGTGACCGAACTTCAGTCAACGACGACGAGCAGCTCAGGTCTACAAGTTTCGGCCAAGCTGAGTCCAACGGTGTCGGCGGTGACCACACACACACGGTGACGACGACAGATCTAAGCTTCAAAATTCATGAGTTTTTTGACGATCATTCACGGTAAATCCAGTGTCCCCAGTGGTCGTGGTTGTTCGAAAAAGATTGCTGGGAAGCTGAGGAACAAATTCCAGGCAGTGGCGTCACCCAAAACTGGCGGAATTAATGGCCGCGACTTTCGGTCTCAATTTGCCGGCGTTCTGGTAGGTTTCCGGCGGCGAGGATGGCAGGGATATGACCGACGTCTCAAGAGCTTCAGATCGGTACCATGCTTGCCCGGAACGGTGGCCGGAATCTGGAGATATGGCCGGGTCAAATTTAAGGGTCAACAGGTCAGATCCAATCAAACGGGTCAGCCCGGAATTCTCTCCCCCCTCTCTCCCTCTCTCTCTTTCTCTCTCTCTCTCTCTCACAATATATAGAAATGGCAACCCCTTTTTTTCTTCTTTTTTTTTTTTACAAAACACGAATTAAACAAATACCAAACCTGAGACGGAAATAAAATCCAGTTACCCGAACTTTTAATTGCGCTCGATTTGTCATGATTCAATATCGTGATAATTTCTAAATTAATTTGAGCACCAAATAATTAATAATCGCAACAATTCTATCCGCAACAAATTGTAATATTACCGGCAACTGTAAAATTTATATCGAAATAAAATTAAGTAATGCACTAAATTCAGAAAAGTAAAGTACATATGTTACAATCCTCCCCCCTTATAAAAAATTTTGTCCTCGAAATTTACACATTTGATGAAAACAGGTGAGGATATTGAGCTCGCATTAAGTCCTCATGTTCCCAAGTTGCTTCTTCCTTGGTATGATTCCTCCACAACACTTTCACTAAAGGAATGGTTTTAGAATAGAAAACTTGGTACTTAGGTTCCAGTATTTACACTAGTTCCTCTTCGTAATTCAAGTCTTACTTTAACTCAATTGGTTGTCTCGATAACACGTCTAGAATCATACATATACCTTCAGAGCTTCTAGACATGAACACATCGTAGATTCTGGATAACTCAAGTAGTATAGCTAATCGGTGAGCCAACAGATAAACACATTCTATGATTTCATACGGCCCAAAATAGCATGGCTTAGCTTATTGCATTATTCCAAAATGAAGTACCTTTTTCCAAAAGGATATCTGTAAGAAAACTCTTTATCACTAATTTCAAACTCAAATCCCCCAGGCTACGCTTGTCTGCATAGCTCTTGTCTATTAATAATCTTTTTTCAATTAAATACAAATATTTTACACAAATTGCAGCGGGAAAATTTAAAATTTATGTCAAACCATATATTTTCTCCATTCAAGGTCTCCTCATCACTTATCACAAATCATTCTTGATTTCTGATAACTGAATCCCAATAAACTATAAGTACCAAACTCAGTAAGCAAACAAGTTTTCCATATATCAAAATACATACTTACACATATATAATGCAAGTGGATGACGTGCCATAGTACTAAAAAACATTGTAAAACAAATCATCTAAATCTCATAATGTCATTCTCTAACTTACATATTCTCTTTTAAATCACTTACTTGAGCTACTGTCATTCTATTACCACTTAGTATGACACTCCATTGACTTTCATAACTTTCATACATTTTCATACACTTTGGGCTTCACGTCAATGTGTCCTTCGCCCATTTATCGCATAACCATAATACAACATCCGAAATATCTTCCACTAAGCCAGTAACTAATTCAAGCATCTAAGCTAAAACCGTAAAACAATCTTTCTTTCTTCAAATTCCATTTGCTAAAATTCACTTTCTCATTTCACAAAACAAAACATAATATATTTTCGTGCTCATGCCAATGAATCATTCTATTCATACATACGTATGCCCATGTCCGTAAATACATACAACACATAATATCGACTCATCACATAAATACATGGGCAGAACATATAAATCAATCTCCGCATATAGTAAAATAGACTTTTCAAACATTTCAAACATATATACTGTTTATTGTGATTCGTTTGGAAATCTAGTTTACTTCCTGACATCCTCGAATAACAAATGCATATCAATATCATCAGCCTAAAATCAATAAAATACTCTCATACGAATAAAATTAATCCCTGATCAAAAACTCAAATATTCTTAAATTCCTCAACATAATCACAATTTATACTTAACTTCAAATAATCTCAATTGAAATCATAAATCACCAAAACACTCATAATTCTTGAATGAGCTGTATCTTCTTATTGGTATCGTAAACTAATCGGGACCAAAATAATCTCTACTCCTTAACCTCATCCCAACATATTGAAATTTTACATTTCATGTCATACAAGGCCTCATAAAGTACCATTTCGATGCTAGTTTAATAACTATTATTATAAACAAACTCCATCAAAGGTGAATAAATGTTCCAAGTTTCTTTAAATTCCAATACACAAGTTCCCAACATATCTTTCAGTATCTGAATAGTACGCTCTGACTTCCATCATTCTAAGGATGAAAAGACATAGCAAAATTCAACATGGCACCTAAAGCCTTCTGCAAGCTGGATCATAACTAAGAAATGAAATGAGAATCTCTATCTGAAACAATAGACACAGGTACTTTGTAAAACCGAACTATCTCAACCACACAAAATATTTCTTAACTTATCTATCGTATAAGTGGTCTTGAAAGATAAAAAGTGAGTAGCTTTTGTAAGTTAACCAACAACCACGCAAAACACCATCATAACTCTTCTCGGTACGTGGAAGTCCTGCTACAAAGTCCATGCTAATGTGTTCCCGCTTCCACTCAAGAATAGGAAGCAGCTACGATAACCCTACAGGTCTCTGATGTTCAGCTTTAATCTACCGAAAACTAAACGTCTAGATACAAATTTTGCTATTTCGCTCTTCATACCGTGTTACTAGTAATAATCCCTCAAGGTACGGCACATCTTCGTACTACCAAGATGCATCAAATAAGCTGAACAATGAGTTTATTTCATGATCTTCTTTTCCAGTTCCTTATTACCAAGTACGTAAAGTCGGTTACCCATAGCTAAAACTCCATCATCTCTCATCGTAAAATCAATTCGTAAATATTTCTGTATATTCTCTCAACTTTATTAATTGTGGGTCCTGATCCTATATCTGATAGACTTTATCACTCAAAGTCGGCCTAACTCGAAAATTAACTCTTAAAGCTTTACACTTATCGGCTTTTAACTCAATTTCTAAATATCAAAGCTCAATCATCAAAGGCATATATATCACTCGCAAGTGAGCTATAGAGATGGAGAACCTCCTACTTAACGCATCAGCTATCACGTTCACCTTGACCGGATGGTAATCAATAATACAATCGTAGTCCTTAATCAGCTTAATCGATACGAACTCGTAACCTCAATAACATTTGTAGACTTTTCCCAATTCATGATTGCTTTAATGTTTTGAGGATCGACATAAATTCGTTCCGCTAATATTATATGGTCCAGAAATACTACTTTATCTAACCAGAACTCACACTTGTTGAACTTAGTTTATAATTGCTTTTGCCTTAAAGTCTGTAAAACAGTCTACAAATGTTCTGCATGTTCCTCTTGATTTCAAAAATATACTAAAATATCATCAATGAACACAATTACAAATAGATCTAGATAATCAGGGAACCATCATGTCCCGGAGCTACACGGATAGATGGGGAAAATATCATCTGATCTGTCTCATCTGTAATCTCAATCTCTGTATCTGTGTAATCATTATACTGCATGCATAAGCGCCCAAACACACAGTCCAAAGCCTCTATGTATATTCAGACGGGCCCCAAAGGCCTCTTATCTCATCTCATCTCATCTTATCTGTATCTCTGTATCTGGAGGGGAAGGGTATTGTCTAATGATTTCAAAACTATATTCATACACAAATTCATACGCATATAATCATATCTGAGTCTCATTTTTTTTTCCGTGAAGCATACCTCAAATCAATTTAATTCTCCTTAAAACTATTATCATGTATTTATGAAAAACAATCAAACTCATTGCAATGATAATAAATATCAACACATGGCTAAAAATCTATTTTCTAGGAAAATCATTAAATCAAAGCATTAAATACCGATTTACCAAAATATATTGTACTGAATCGTAAAATCAGAAAATACTATGAAAATAGGTTTTGTATATTCCACTCACAGTGATCATGTCCAGACTCTGTATCAACCATATCTGAAGGCTGATTCGCGTTTGTAGATCCTACTATTTCAAATAAAAGACATAATTATTCTTTGTAACATGAAATATCGTTAATTTTATGCAATAAATCTCGAAACGAATATTTATCCATAATAAACTATTCCTGTATGAATAAAATTACCGAAATTACCGAATATCTCTGTATGCCAAAATTACCAAAATGCCCCCAACATCAAAATTTATCAAAATTACCGTTGAAACCATAATTTCTCGAATTATCCTCAAAATTCTAAATTATTAATTTGTCCTCAGTCCGAATCATAAAATTAATCACAGGTTTTGAATTTATGAAATTACCCTCCAAGTGTGAAATTACTGAAATGTCCTTAATAATTTAAATTATCGAATTACCCTCGTAATGTCAAATTACTTCACTGCCCCAATAAAAAATTTCTAAATTATCCATAATTTTCTAAAAATTATAAATTTACCTCGCTTGTGAAATTACCGAATTGCCCCTCACCGGTCAACGGTGACCGGACTTCAGTCAACGATGACGAGAAGCTCAGGTCTGCAAGTTCTGGCCAAGCTGAGTCTAATTGTGCCGGTGGTGACCACCCACGCGCGGTGACGACGACATATCTAAGCTTCAAAATCTGTGAGTTTTTCGACAATCGTTCACGGCAAATCGAGTGTTCCCGGTCTCAATTCGCCAGCGTTCTGTTCGATTTCCGACGGCAAGGATGGCAGAGATATGACCAACGTCTCAAGAGCTTCAGATCAGTACCATGCTTGCCCGGAACGGTGGCCGGAACCGGGAGATATAGCCAGGTCAAATTCGTGGGTCAACGGGTCGGATCCGGTCAAACGTGTGAACCCAGAACTCTCTCCCCTTCTCTCTCTCTATCTCACAATATATAGAAACTGCCACCCTTTTTTTTTTTTATTTACAAAACACTATTTAAACGAATACCAGACCCGAGACGGAAATAAAATCCGGTTACCTGAACTTTTAATTGCACTCGATCTGTCCCGATTCAACATCATGATAATTTCTAAATTAATTCGAGCACTAAATAATTAATAATCGCGAAAATTCTATCCGCAACAAATTGTAATATTACCGGCAACTGTAAAATTCATATTGAAATAAAATTAAGTAATGCACTAAATTTAGAAAAATGAAGTGCATATGTTACATATATATTGAATTGTAATTATTATTTTACTTGTAATTAATCTACATTTTACATTATTTCTTTTATGGCAAGCTAATACTTTGATTTTTTTCTTGGCTTTTTTATTAACCAAGCTGATGATAAAATTTTTCTTGGCTCTTTTCAGGTATTAAACAGTGGATTTCATGATAAATCTATCAGCGATGAAGAGAAGTCGGTTTACTCCAATGAAGATGATCAAGTGCCAAAAGGAGATAATGGCTTTGATGATTTTGATGATTTACTTCGTTCTCCTACTCATTTAGAGGATGATGAAGATGTAGAACCTGGAAATGAAGAGGATCAATTTTCAAAAGATTTATCATCTTAAAAGGCTTGACTCTTAATCCTGATAATAAGAATTTGAGGACTGAAAATGGAAAAATTGTTGTGAGATACAATAGATATGGTGTTCTTATTGGTCTAGAGGCCACTACACTATCCACTTTTCTTGGAGTGCTGGCTCATGTTTTTGTTTTAATCATCTTCAAGGATTGGAGATTAGTGCTGAATAAATATAAAGAAGCATTGTGGTCATTTTTTCAGGAATAAAATCTATTTTTTGTTAACTTTTTTATTCTTTAACCTGGTTTATCTACTGCTTTTCATACAATAAACGTTGGAAAAATGTTATTATGCAGAGACAATTTATCATTCATGAACAAAATAAAAAGCAGATGCTGCAATCTATTGGAAATTCGTTCAGGAATTTTAATTACACTTTGACTAATAGGTACATTTTGCCAAATAAGAAAGATTGTAAAAAGTTTCCGAAACCTCATTTGCGATACTACTACATAAGACAAGACTATTGGGACTCGTTTGTCAAAAATCATATTGATGAAAAGTTGCAGTACGTAAATTAAATCTTATTCAATATTTTCTCATGGGAAATTTTAGTTAAATGCTATATAATACTAATGATCGAGTATAATATTGCATTGATATTGGTTTGTAATTTATAGTGGAAAATAATAAAGGAGAAATAAAAAATGCATGCTAGTAACAAGTATACCATTGTTTCAGTCGAAAAAGGATATGATGGACTGTTGGAAGAAATTGTGAGTATGTTTATATTCTGGTTGCTTGCATTTGAAAGTTGCAGTAAGTTCTTAAATATATATCTTTGTTTGCATTCTTTTGCTTGTATTATTTACCTATATTTTCATAAAGAATAGTTTGAGGGGGTTTCTGATTTACTGCCCAACTTTAATTTTTCAGAGTGCTGAAACTGGTCATAGTGAGGATCAAATAGACAGAAGTGTAGCTTGGATCAGAGGTAAGGGAAACAATAGGGGATATGATCCTGATGTTCGACTTATTGTTGATAACCTTGTAAGTGATGGTTTGTATATATGTTGTAGCAACTTTTTTTATATCAATATTTGATTAAAGGTGTCATTGAATAATATCTAGATGAAGGCTGGATGGAATGCAAAAAAAGTATCTTCAAGTTCAGATGGAAGAAATGATTTGCTTGCAAAAGCTTTAGGGAAGGCCCCAAAAATGGCCATATGCAAGAGAGCAACAAGTTTATAACCCCGTCTCTTTATTTTGACACTTTACGTAATTATGATCCGATGAAAAAGGATAGATTGAAGTTAGAAGATTGGTTAGCGAAGCACGATGCAGTTATTGAAGAGTTGTGGACGGAAATTAGAAGGAAACCTAGGCACTCTGACATCGGCAACTCTAATACACCAATGAAGAATGATTACGGGCATAACGGAGATCTCGAGATGAATGCTAAACCCACTGCAGTTGATGAACATGAGGCACTTGACAAACTATTTTATTCTAGATCATGATAAAGATAAAGGATAATTACCCTAAATTTCTTGTTTTTTAATCATGAAAATGACCTTATAAGTTTCAAAACATAACTTAAAATCAACAGCAGCATCTCCAAGAAAGAATGGTGGGGATCCAAGAAAGAAAAACAACAGCCCCAATAAGAAAAAGCATAAAACAGCAATGAAGATATTAGAAGACTTTGGAAAATTCCCCGAGACTCCAAAGAAAAGAAAAGGCAGCCCCAACAAAAAAAAAGATCCAAAACAGCAAACAACGAGTTGGGATATTTTGGTAATCTCTTTGAAACTCCAAAAACGAGACAGAGAAGTCCCAAAAAGAAAAGTCCACAGATAGCAATGGATAAACCTGATAAGGCACTAGTTCAGAAGACCAAACTTGAAGATTGTGTTGATGCTGACTAGGGGTAGGCAAAATCGAACCAAAACCGAAAAAAATTCTGTTCGGTTTGGTTTTTTTGGGATTCGGTTCGGTTTTTTTCAACATAAAAATCCAGATTTATAAATACCGAACCGAATGGTTTGGTTCGGATCAGTTTTTGGATAAAAAATTATAAAATCCGAACCGAACCGAACCGAATTTATGGCATTTTTATAATTTCTCTATAACATATAAATACATTATACACAAGTTAAACATTTGCTCTCTTTCTCACGTTCAAGTTAAGTTTCAACTGCAGCATAAGTGCACGATCTCGTCTTCTCCTTGTTGCTGAGTGCCAACCTTAGGGCATTTCTTTCCTTACTCCACTGCTAATTTGCTAGCTAGCTAGTTAGTTAATAAATTAACTTGCTCAATTTTTCTTTTTTTTTAAATGGGTCTTTTTTTTTTTAAATGGCTCTCCGCTCTTTGATTTGCTCTTATTTCATGTTTGTTTAACTTATTAATATTATTTAGTTTGATTAGCTTTACCTTGCTGTATTTTTTCAAATTTTTCGTGTAGATTTGTGCTTCTGGCTGTGCGCTGGGTGAGGGTTGAGAAAGACAAAAAGTAACGAAATGTTGAAGATGATAATGGAAAAATATCGTGTAGATCCCCTTTTTTTATGAAATATTAGTATGGCTCAATATTTAAGATATGTTTGCATATAAGAATTCTATTATGGTTTGATTTGTTTACCAAAAACTTTGCATAATAGTCCTTGATCAAAAGTCAACAAAATATAATATCATTTCAGTCTATAATGTTTTATTAATTTCTATTACGGCACAAATACTTATTTTATTTTATTTACATTTTGAGCCAAAACTTTTGATATTAAAAACAGTAACTATAATTCTAAAAATTCTTCATTTTAGTCCAAATTCTTGCCTTTTTTAAAATACAAATTTGTCAAAATTTTATTTATTTTTATTATACACTGATTATATAGGCCTTTTGTACAGGATGGAAGAAAATAACAACATTGTAGAGGAAATTATGAAGGATAATTTTAATAAGGGTGTTGAGAATGGAAAAAGAGGTAGACGCTTAAGGTCAGACGTTTGGCAATCGTTTTCAAAGCTACCTAGAGGAAAAAAAGTGAAGTGTAACTATTGTAAGAAGCAGTATGTATATGAAAGTATTAAATGAACTTTTGGCTTAAGAACTCATTTGTTACAAAAGTTTCTTGTATATAAAAAGAAGCCTAAAGAGGATGAAAATCAATGTACTTTAGCTCGTGAAAATGGTGTTGGCAATGCTAAGTTTGTTTCTGTGGGTTTTAGTAAAGAAACTTATAAGAAGGCACTTGTAAAGATGATTATTAAAGATGAGTTGCCTTTTAAATTTGTTGAGGCTGAGGGTTTTTTAGAGTTTATGATTACTTGTTGCCCAAAGTTTGATATGCCGTCGCGGAGAACAATTACAAGGGATATTCTTCAATTATATGAGAATGAAAAGAAAATGTTGAAAAATATGTTTACTGCAAATCGTCAAAGGGTATGTATCACTACAGATACTTGGACTTCAATACAAATGTGTAATTACATGGTGATAACAACCCATTTTATTGAAAAAAAAATGGGAGTCGCATAAGAGAATACTTAGTTTTGCACAAATTTCTAATCATAAAGGAGAGGCTATTGGAAAGCTTATTGAGAAGTGTATGATTGATTAGGGTATTGGAAGTTTGTTCACGATTACCGTGGACAATGCAAGTGCTAATGAAAAAGCAATCAATTATTTGAAGAAGAAGTTAGGAAATTGGAGTCGGGATTCATTAGCTTTAAATGGTTCATATTTACATTTGAGATGTTCAGCACACATAATAAATTTGATTGTGAAGGATGTGTTGGATGTGGTAAAAACTTCAATAGATAGTATTCGTAATGCAGTGAGATATGTTAGATCTTGTGTTGATGCGGAAAAAATCTCATATAATGGGTTTATGGTGTTAGATGTGCCGACTAGGTAGAATTTAACATTCTTGATGTTGAGATCCGCATTGAAATTTCAAAAAGCATTTGATAGATTAAAGGACAAAGATGGGCACTATGTTAATTGGTTCAGAGGTGCCGGAGAGAACGAGAACGAGAACGAAAACGAAAAATTTAGGGTGGGGCCACCGATGGAAGATGATTGGGAGAATGCAAGAAAGTTAGTTAAATTTCTATCAATCTTTTATGATGTAACCTTGAAATTTAGTAGTTCTAAATTTGTGACTGCGAATAATTATTTAAATGAGATGTGGAAAGTTTAAATTCTTTAGTAGTTTGTATGATACCAAGAAGGTTGAGGAGTTGTGTAATAGGCTTAAAGAGTTGTTGATGAAGCTTTATCAAAGTTACAATTCATGCAATCCAAACAGTGCTGCTAAGACTAGTTGCATGGTTCAGACTAGTGGGATTAGTAGGTGTGCTGGCTCTATTTCTCTTGATCTTTTTGCACAATATAAAAAGATGAAAGCAAGTACACAAGATGGATACAGTGGGCAAAATAAGGTTGAAAGATACTTGTCAAATAAAACAGAGATGATGAATGACAACTTTGATATTTTGAAGTGGTGGAGTTTGAATTGGCAAAGGTATCCAATCTTGTCTCAGATTGCCAAAGATATTTTGGCAATTCCAATTTCTACCGTTGTTTCGGAGTCAGCATTTAGCATTGGGGGTCGTATTCTAAACCTATTTAGGAGTTCGTTGACTCCTAAAATAGTTGAGTCCTTGATTTGCACTCAAATTTAGCTTCGATCAACTCTTTTCGGAGATCGCATAATAGAGCCAACAGAGAAAGAAACTGAATTTTATGAACTTGTTGAAGTAGGTAATAACATGATTTCGTTGACTTTTGATAATTTATTTATAATATTCAATATTATAAATAATGATTTTCATATATTTGATTTATTTCTTTGTAGAATTTGTGAGACCAATGCTAGCACAACAAGCACAAGCAGCAAAAGACCAATTGGTGATTGAGTGATGTTTACTTCAATCATTTCAATAAAAGGTATCATTTATATGAATTTGATATATTGTTTTTATAGTTATATTTATCATTATTTTACTCATTTCAATTTTATTTGTGTAGATTTAAGTTGGGAAGTGTGGATGTTAGAAGTTATTAAAATTGGAAGAAGTTGGTGGGAAAGGGGAGAAAAGTAATTGCATTTCTTATAGTTGATTTTTAATTTTTATATTGTAATGGTTTCTTATGGTTATGGATGTTGTCTTGGATATTGCCCGGATGTTGTTGGGCATTTGACGGTATTTTATTTTGTTTTGTGTCCTTGTCGGAATGTTTTTTTAATGTTGTCATGGACTTGTGTTATAAATTATATTAAATTAATTTGGTAATGATGATGAATGATTTGGTGGTGGTATTAGTAGATTATGACATATTTTTATAACGTAGTAGTAATTGATGAAATTGTAGATTAACTGTTAAAATCGTCGATTGTACATACTTTGAATATATTAAACAGTTATTGAAAATGAGGAAATTATTGTACATGGTTTGAAATAGAAAATGATTTGAAAAATCGAACCGAAAACCGAACCATTAAGATGAACTGAAAAACCAATTGCTTAAATAAAACCGTTAAAAGAACCGAAACCGATCCAAAACTGAAAATCGAAACCAAACCGAAACCGACCTATCGATTTTGATTCGTTTTTTAAAAAAAAAACCGAACGATTTTTTTAAAATTTAGATCTGAACCAATCCGAAACCAAAAGTTTATTCCGAAATCGAACCGAATCGAACCGATGCCCACCCCTAATGCTGACCCTGTAGTTCGAAAACGAAGGACAAACAAGCAACTTCTCAGCACCAACAGAACGTCATAATGAATCTAAGATTCAAATTCTTTTTAGGCTTATGTAACATGAAGCTGCTTGCCAGTGGAAATTACCTTCCTCATCCACTTGATAATGAGGTATTTGAAAGTGAATGTCTGGCTTATATTGGGAGGGACGATTATTCTGCATTGGCTACCATAGAATGGTTAGGCCTTAATCACATGCATATCTATATAGCGTAAGTAATTTCTTTTTCCTTTTCTAATTGTCAAAATCTATTAAAAGATTATGTAAATATTTAATTCTTGCTTTTTGTGTGAATATCAGTTGCTTATATGACAAGATTCCAGCTGATCAAATGGGCAAACCATTTGGCTTCATGAATCCTAGTCATGTTAGCCCCAACAAAGTTGAAAATGTGCTCAAAACACACATAACAAGGACACAAGCAATTGCTAATCGTTTGGCCAAAGCTCGCCCATCTCAATTGATATTCATTCTTTACAATCCTGGGTATATTCATTTTCATTAATAAGTAGGTTGTTAATTTTCATTTCTTCTTACTTACAAGTTGTTGCTCAATTATAGTGCTCACTAGATTCTTGTTGTGATCGATGTGGCTGCAAAGACTGGATATACTCATGGATCCGCAAGGAAATAGTCCAGGGGAAGACATTAAAGAGTTGGTAACAAAGTAGGTATATCATCGTTAAATTATCACATAATGTTACGTCCATTATAAACATTTCAGTCATTCTAACAGTAAGTTTTAAACTCCTAGTGGGATCAACATGTTCGTAGCAATGAGCAGTAAAAACATAGTGCACCTTGAATTCAAAATTGTGCAGGTAATACAATTTATTTTTTCTTATCATTTTAATTAACTACATGTTATAGCTTTTTAGGTACTTAGATTGAGTTTTATTATTCCAGGTTCCAAAACAACCTAGTTCTTATGAGTGTGGATATTATGTCATGTTGTATATGAGGGACATTATTGTCGATCCTAGTTTATTGCTCAACAATGTAAGTGATATGTTTTATGTCCATTATTGGTTAATATTTTTTATCTATCATTTTTGTTGTTAAATCATTTGGCCATTTGTAGTTTAACAACAAACCAGTTTACACTTGGGCATAAATGGATGAGATACGATATGAATGGATGAACTATGTCCGAATACTCATATAAGGTAAGAAGCTGTTTATTAAATACTTTAGTTAGTGTAGGCATGTTTTGAGTTCTCATGTTCATTTACTTTGCTGTATTAGCTTGGTTTGAGAGCCAGTTTTGATATGTTAATATAATGTATAGTTTTTTTAGGTTGAGCTTGTAATTATGCTGGATTAGATTGGTTTGGTTTTGATGCGTCTCGGATAGAAACCTGCCTTTTTGAAATTTTGAATGTAATGTCAATATCAAACTATATCTAGTTTAATTAAACACAACATCTATTTTAACTACCAGAAGTGTGAATCTAGTGGCATTTGGGTATATTGAGATGGCAGTTTGGTGCTTCATTCAACTGATTGTTGCTGGTTTATTGGGATGGTTTCGTCAAGCAGTGCTGTTGGTGGTTTATAAAATCTTATTCAAGATTGTTCATTTAAGAAAGTGTAGTCGTTATTCTAGGAAACAAATTAATAACTGATGAAGTATCTATTTAACTGTAATTATTGTAGTTATTTTATTTCATAATGGGATTATAATTTATGAAACTTGTGGATATGGATTTGAGAATTATTGTATATGAATTATATATATATATATATATATATGTAATGTATGTATGTATGTATGTAAAGTTTTTTATTTATATAATAATTTAAAGGATATATTTTAATTTCTGTAAAAATAATAAAAAATGGCGCCAATTTCATTAATTCCTGCCAAAATATAATAAAAAAATTGGAGCCAATTTCATTGTTTCTTGCCAAAAAAAAAATTTTAAAAATTGGCGCCAATTCCATAAATTCCCACAAACAAAGTAAAATATATTTCATTTACCGCCATATTTTAGGAATTAATATTTAATTAAATATATAAATAATTTAATTATTTTAATTAAATATGTCATGTTTACGTGATAGACAATAGTCATGAATGGAAATGTTATTGATAGTTATTAGTCATGCGCGAAAAGTTTTCATCAAACTAACAATAACAGAATTGTGATGGATAATACATTATGCTTACTATGACATATAAAAACTGTCATGATTTTTTCTTGACACCGGAATCAAAGACGATCGCTCAACTGCCATGCCATGCAGAAGATGACGGGTAATGCCTGTCATAAAGGGCTTTTTTCTAGTAGTGTGAAATTGTCACCTTATGCTTTTGATGTTGCTAAGCCTTGTATTATATCATATTTTGTGATTCATTATTTAGTTTGGTAATTATTGAATTTTATGTTATTTTTATTTATTTATTAAGTAAAATATCAATTGCATATAAAAATTAGATGACAAATGAGGTTAACTTACAAATCATAAATTAGGACTTTATAAAATAACATACATTAGAACTAAAACAATAATTACAACAATAAGATAACAACAATGACATAAGACAACTTACACTTTATGCAATAATACAACATTTAGATTCTCAAGAGAGATTGAAGAGGTCACAAATCATCCCACTTAAATTTCAGATTCTTTAGCAAAGTATGATCTTTGTGACAGAAACTTCCTAAAGTGCTTAAGCCTGCTAATAATTCACTTATGCACTCGTCACAAGTTTATAATAACAAAATTGAAATAACAACAAATTATTATAAAAAAAGAATAGAATGCAAACGGGGCTTGTTTGATACCGCAATTTCTTTAAAATAGATTTGCCTCCTACTGTTGGGTGCTTTAGAATTTGAACAACATTTGTTTCCTATAATACAATGGTCACGAATAGCTCTAGTGCAACACCAAGATATTACATAGCTAGCTTTCATTGTGTTTAAACTATATCAAAATAGATGGACAAAATGAGAGGAATTGAAGATAACTAATTCTATTCTCCATCTATCACTTCGTCCAAGACATTTTGCATGTCTCTTGCTCTCGTTGTATATTCTCTAAAATGAAGAAGAATGTCAATTTATAACTCTGGGAAGGGCATTTTTGTCTAAAATTTGTCTACATGAATTTTGTAACCACTACATTTTATTTCTTATCAAATTTGCTTGTAACTGCTGCTCTTAACAGCTAACTAAAAGTGCAACCACTGCATATTAAACCTTAATTTTAAGGGTCATTCTATAATGCCGTAACTAAATTTATGGCATTGATGCCGTGATGAACGTGGACCGTTAGATTTAAAAAAAACTCTCTACATTAATTCTAAATAAATAGGTAACATGTTACCTAAGTAGCAGGTAATTACTATTTTTTATTCAAGTTCTAGGTTATATTTACCAATCTTATGTGTGATTTGTAAGTTTTATGTAACATTTATAAGTTAATATTGATTTACAAGTTTTATACAACATTTACAAGTTTTTTTTTTTGTTTATAAGTTCTTCTTACAATTTACAACTCCAACATTAATTTACCTATTTTTCCATTAATTTACTAGTTTTATGTGTGGTTTACAAGTTTTTTGTTTCATTTTACACTTAATGTCAATTTACTAGTTCTATGTCATTTTTCTAATCTTATCTGTGATTTACAAGTTTTATGTAACATTTACAAGTTAATGTTAATTTACAAGTTTTGTGCAACATTTACAAATTTTTGTTTTTATTTACGAGTTCTTATTGCAATTTAAAACTCCAACATTAATTTACTTATTTTTCCATTAATTTACTAGTTTTATGTGTGGTTTACAAATTTTTTGTTTCATTTTACAATTAATGTCAATTTACAAGTTCTATGTAATTTTTCTAATGTTATGTGTGATTACAAGCTTTATGTAACATTTACAAGTTAATGTTAATTTACAAGTTTTGTACAACATTTATAAGTTTTTGCTTTGTTTACAAGTTCTTCTTGCAATTTAAAACTCCAGCATTAATTTACCTATTTTTCTATTAATTTACTAGTTTTATGTGTGGTTTACAAATTTTTTGTTTCATTTTACAATTAATGTCAATTTACAAGTTCTATGTAATTTTTCTAATGTTATGTGTGATTTACAAGCTTTATGTAACATTTACAAGTTAATGTTAATTTACAAGTTTTGTACAACATTTATAAGTTTTTGTTTTTATTTACAAGTTCTTCTTGCAATTTACAACTCCAGCATTAATTTACCTATTTTTCCATTAATTTACTAGTTTTATGTGTGGTTTACAAATTTTTTGTTTCATTTTATAATTAATGTCAATTTACAAGCTCTATGTAATTTTTCTAATCTTATGTATGATTAATATTACATAAAATTTTTTGTTTCATTTTATAATTAATGTCAATTTACAAGCTCTATGTAATTTTTCTAATCTTATGTATGATTTACAAGTTTTATGTAATATTTACAAGTTAATGTTGATTTACAAGTTTTAAGCAATATTTACAAGTTTTTGTTTTGTTTACAAGTTCTTCTTGCAATTTACAACTCCAACATTAAGTTACTTATTTTTCAATTAATTTACCAGTTTTATGTGTGATTTACAAATTTTCTGTTTCATTTTACAGTTAATGTCAATTTACTAATTCTATGTCATTTTTGTAATCTTATGTGTGATTTACAAGTTTTATGTAATATTTACAAGTTAATGTTGATTTACAAGTTTTATGCAATATTTACAAGTTTTTGTTTTGTTTACAAGTTCTTCTTGCAATTTAAAACTCCAACATTAATTTACCTATTTTTCTATTAATTTACTAGTTTTATGCGTAGTTTACAAATTTTTTGTTTCATTTTACAATTAATGTCAATTTACAAGTTCTATGTAATTTTTGTAATCTTATGTGTGATTTACAAGCTTTATGTAACATTTACAAGTTAATGTTAATTTACAAGTTTTGTACAACATTCACAAGTTGTTTTTTTTATTTACAAGTTCTTCTTGCAATTTACAACTCCAACATTAATTTACCTATTTTTCCATTAATCTACTAGTTTCATGTGTGGTTTACAAATTTTTTGTTTCATTTTACAAATAATGTCAATTTATAAGTTCTATGTAATTTTTCTAATATTATGTGTGATTTACAAGCTTTATGTAACATTTACAAGTTAATGTTAATTTGCAAGTTTTGTACAATATTTACAAGTTTTTGTTTTTATTTACAAGTTCTTCTTGCAATTTACAACTCCAACATTAATTTACCTATTTTTCCATTAATTTACTAGTTTTATGTGTGGTTTACAAATTTTTTGTTTCATTTTACACTTAATATCAATTTACTAGTTCTATGTCATTTTTATAATCTTATCTGTGATTTACAAGTTTTATGTAACATTTACAAGTTAATGTTAATTTACAAGTTTTGTACAACATTTACAAATTTTTGTTTTTATTTACAAGTTCTTCTTGCAATTTACAACTCCAACA
This sequence comes from Citropsis articulata, assembly GCA_030449925.1. Taxonomy (NCBI): domain Eukaryota; kingdom Viridiplantae; phylum Streptophyta; class Magnoliopsida; order Sapindales; family Rutaceae; genus Citropsis; species Citropsis articulata. Next base: position 3,310,408 of record JASUUH010000137.1, on the reverse strand, counting down.
TTAATTTACCTATTTTTCCATTAATTTACTAGTTTTATGTGTGGTTTATAAATTTTTTGTTTCATTTTACACTTAATGTCAATTTACTAGTTCTATGTCATTTTTCTAATCTTATGTGTGATTTACAAGTTTTATGTAATATTTACAAGTTAATGTTAATTTACAAGTTTTATGCAAGATTTACAAGTTTTTGTTTTGTTTACAAGTTCTTATTGCAATTTAAAACTCCAACATTAATTTACTTATTTTTCTATTAATTTACCAGTTTTATGTGTGATTTACAAATTTTCTGTTTCATTTTACAGTTAATGTCAATTTACTAATTCTATGTCATTTTTGTAATCTTATGTGTGATTTACAAGTTTTATGTAATATTTACAAGTTAATGTTGATTTACAAGTTTTATGCAATATTTACAAGTTTTTGTTTTGTTTACAAGTTCTTCTTGCAATTTAAAACTCCAACATTAATTTACCTATTTTTCTATTAATTTACTAGTTTTATGTGTAGTTTACAAATTTTTTGTTTCATTTTACAATTAATGTCAATTTACAAGTTCTACGTAATTTTTTTAATCTTATGTGTGATTTACAAGCTTTATGTAACATTTATAAGTTAATGTTAATTTACAAGTTTTGTACAACATTTACAAGTTGTTTTTTTTATTTACAAGTTGTTCTTGCAATTTACAACTCCAACATTAATTTACCTATTTTTCCATTAATTTGCTAGTTTTATGTGTGGTTTATAAATTTTTTGTTTCATTTTACACTTAATGTCAATTTACTAGTTCTATGTCATTTTTCTAATCTTATGTGTGATTTACAAGTTTTATGTAATATATACAAGTTAATGTTAATTTACAAGTTTTATGCAAGATTTACAAGTTTTTGTTTTGTTTACAAGTTCTTATTGCAATTTAAAACTCCAACATTAATTTACCTATTTTTCTATTAATTTACTAGTTTTATGTGTGGTTTACAAATTTTTTGTTTCATTTTACAATTCATTTCAATTTACAAGTTCTATGTAATTTTTCTAATGTTATGTGTGATTTACAAGATTTATGTAACATTTACAAGTTAATGTTAATTTACAAGTTTTGTACAACATTTATAAGTTTTTGTTTTTATTTACAAGTTCTTCTTGCAATTTACAACTCCAGCATTAATTTACCTATTTTTCCATTAATTTACTAGTTTTATGTGTGGTTTACAAATTTTTTGTTTCATTTTACAATTAATGTCAATTTACAAGCTCTATGTAATTTTTCTAATCTTATGTATGATTAATATTACATAAAATTTTTTGTTTCATTTTACAATTAATGTCAATTTACAAGCTCTATGTAATTTTTCTAATCTTATGTATGATTTACAAGTTTTATGTAATATTTACAAGTTAATGTTGATTTACAAGTTTTAAGCAATATTTACAAGTTTTTGTTTTGTTTACAAGTTCTTCTTGCAATTTACTACTCCAACATTAATTTACTTATTTTTCCATTAATTTACCAGTTTTATATGTGATTTACAAATTTTCTGTTTCATTTTACAGTTAATGTCAATTTACTAATTCTATGTCATTTTTGTAATCTTATGTGTGATTTGCAAGTTTTATGTAATATTTACAAGTTTTATGCAATATTTACAAGTTTTTGTTTTGTTTACAAGATATTCTTGCAATTTACAACTCCAACATTAATTTACCTATTTTTCCATTAATTTACTAGTTTTATGTGTGGTTAACAAATTTTTTGTTTCATTTTACAATTAATGTCAATTTACAAGCTCTATGTAATTTTTGTAATCTTATGTGTGATTTACAAGCTTTATGTAACATTTACAAGTTAATGTTAATTTACAAGTTTTGTACAACATTTACAAGTTTTTTTTTATTTACAAGTTCTTCTTGCAATTTACAACTCCAACATTAATTTACCTATTTTTCCATTAATCTACTAGTTTTATGTGTGGTTTACAAATTTTTTGTTTCATTTTACAAATAATGTCAATTTATAAGTTCTATGTAATTTTTCTAATATTATGTGTGATTTACAAGCTTTATGTAATATTTACAAGTTAATGTTAATTTGCAAGTTTTGTACAATATTTACAAGTTTTTGTTTTTATTTACATGTTCTTCTTGCAATTTACAACTCCAACATTAATTTACCTATTTTTCCATTAATTTACTAGTTTTAGGTGTGGTTTCTAAATTTTTTGTTTCATTTTACACTTAATGTCAATTTACTAGCTCTATGTCATTTTTCTAATCTTATGTGTGATTTACAAGTTTTATGTAATATTTACAAGTTAATGTTAATTTACAAGTTTTATGCAAGATTTACAAGTTTTTGTTTTGTTTACAAGATATTCTTGCAATTTACAACTCCAACATTAATTTACCTAATTTTCCATTAATTTACTAGTTTTATGTGTGGTTTACAAATTTTTTGTTTCATTTTACAAATAATGTCAATTTATAAGTTCTATGTAATTTTCTAATCTTATGTGTGATTTACAAGCTTTGTGTAACATTTACAAGTTAATGTTAATTTGCAAGTTTTGTACAATATTTACAAGTTGTTTTTTTTATTTACAAGTTCTTCTTGCAATTTACAACTCCAACATTAATTTACCTATTTTTCCATTAATCTACTAGTTTCATGTGTGGTTTACAAATTTTTTGTTTCATTTTACAAATAATGTCAATTTATAAGTTCTATGTAATTTTTCTAATATTATGTGTGATTTACAAGCTTTATGTAACATTTACAAGTTAATGTTAATTTGCAAGTTTTGTACAATATTTACAAGTTTTTGTTTTTATTTACAAGTTCTTCTTGCAATTTACAACTCCAACATTAATTTACCTATTTTTCCATTAATTTACTAGTTTTATGTGTGGTTTACAAATTTTTTGTTTCATTTTACACTTAATATCAATTTACTAGTTCTATGTCATTTTTATAATCTTATCTGTGATTTACAAGTTTTATGTAACATTTACAAGTTAATGTTAATTTACAAGTTTTGTACAACATTTACAAATTTTTGTTTTTATTTACAAGTTCTTCTTGCAATTTACAACTCCAACATTAATTTACCTATTTTTCCATTAATTTACTAGTTTTATGTGTGGTTTATAAATTTTTTGTTTCATTTTACACTTAATGTCAATTTACTAGTTCTATGTCATTTTTCTAATCTTATGTGTGATTTACAAGTTTTATGTAATATTTACAAGTTAATGTTAATTTACAAGTTTTATGCAAGATTTACAAGTTTTTGTTTTGTTTACAAGTTCTTATTGCAATTTAAAACTCCAACATTAATTTACTTATTTTTCTATTAATTTACCAGTTTTATGTGTGATTTACAAATTTTCTGTTTCATTTTACAGTTAATGTCAATTTACTAATTCTATGTCATTTTTGTAATCTTATGTGTGATTTACAAGTTTTATGTAATATTTACAAGTTAATGTTGATTTACAAGTTTTATGCAATATTTACAAGTTTTTGTTTTGTTTACAAGTTCTTCTTGCAATTTAAAACTCCAACATTAATTTACCTATTTTTCTATTAATTTACTAGTTTTATGTGTAGTTTACAAATTTTTTGTTTCATTTTACAATTAATGTCAATTTACAAGTTCTACGTAATTTTTTTAATCTTATGTGTGATTTACAAGCTTTATGTAACATTTATAAGTTAATGTTAATTTACAAGTTTTGTACAACATTTACAAGTTGTTTTTTTTATTTACAAGTTGTTCTTGCAATTTACAACTCCAACATTAATTTACCTATTTTTCCATTAATTTGCTAGTTTTATGTGTGGTTTATAAATTTTTTGTTTCATTTTACACTTAATGTCAATTTACTAGTTCTATGTCATTTTTCTAATCTTATGTGTGATTTACAAGTTTTATGTAATATATACAAGTTAATGTTAATTTACAAGTTTTATGCAAGATTTACAAGTTTTTGTTTTGTTTACAAGTTCTTATTGCAATTTAAAACTCCAACATTAATTTACCTATTTTTCTATTAATTTACTAGTTTTATGTGTGGTTTACAAATTTTTTGTTTCATTTTACAATTCATTTCAATTTACAAGTTCTATGTAATTTTTCTAATGTTATGTGTGATTTACAAGATTTATGTAACATTTACAAGTTAATGTTAATTTACAAGTTTTGTACAACATTTATAAGTTTTTGTTTTTATTTACAAGTTCTTCTTGCAATTTACAACTCAGATTAATTTACCTATTTTTCCATTAATTTACTAGTTTTATGTGTGGTTTACAAATTTTTTGTTTCATTTTACAATTAATGTCAATTTACAAGCTCTATGTAATTTTTCTAATCTTATGTATGATTAATATTACATAAAATTTTTTGTTTCATTTTACAATTAATGTCAATTTACAAGCTCTATGTAATTTTTCTAATCTTATGTATGATTTACAAGTTTTATGTAATATTTACAAGTTAATGTTGATTTACAAGTTTTAAGCAATATTTACAAGTTTTTGTTTTGTTTACAAGTTCTTCTTGCAATTTACTACTCCAACATTAATTTACTTATTTTTCCATTAATTTACCAGTTTTATATGTGATTTACAAATTTTCTGTTTCATTTTACAGTTAATGTCAATTTACTAATTCTATGTCATTTTTGTAATCTTATGTGTGATTTGCAAGTTTTATGTAATATTTACAAGTTTTATGCAATATTTACAAGTTTTTGTTTTGTTTACAAGATATTCTTGCAATTTACAACTCCAACATTAATTTACCTATTTTTCCATTAATTTACTAGTTTTATGTGTGGTTAACAAATTTTTTGTTTCATTTTACAATTAATGTCAATTTACAAGCTCTATGTAATTTTTGTAATCTTATGTGTGATTTACAAGCTTTATGTAACATTTACAAGTTAATGTTAATTTACAAGTTTTGTACAACATTTACAAGTTTTTTTTTTATTTACAAGTTCTTCTTGCAATTTACAACTCCAACATTAATTTACCTATTTTTCCATTAATCTACTAGTTTTATGTGTGGTTTACAAATTTTTTGTTTCATTTTACAAATAATGTCAATTTATAAGTTCTATGTAATTTTTCTAATATTATGTGTGATTTACAAGCTTTATGTAATATTTACAAGTTAATGTTAATTTGCAAGTTTTGTACAATATTTACAAGTTTTTGTTTTTATTTACATGTTCTTCTTGCAATTTACAACTCCAACATTAATTTACCTATTTTTCCATTAATTTACTAGTTTTAGGTGTGGTTTCTAAATTTTTTGTTTCATTTTACACTTAATGTCAATTTACTAGCTCTATGTCATTTTTCTAATCTTATGTGTGATTTACAAGTTTTATGTAATATTTACAAGTTAATGTTAATTTACAAGTTTTATGCAAGATTTACAAGTTTTTGTTTTGTTTACAAGATATTCTTGCAATTTACAACTCCAACATTAATTTACCTAATTTTCCATTAATTTACTAGTTTTATGTGTGGTTTACAAATTTTTTGTTTCATTTTACAAATAATGTCAATTTATAAGTTCTATGTAATTTTTCTAATCTTATGTGTGATTTACAAGCTTTGTGTAACATTTACAAGTTAATGTTAATTTGCAAGTTTTGTACAATATTTACAAGTTTTTGTTTTTATTTAAAAGTTCTTCTTGCAATTTACAACTCCAACATTAATTTACCTATTTTTCCATTAATTTACTAGTTTTAGGCGTGGTTTATAAATTTTTTGTTTCATTTTACACTTAATGTCAATTTACTAGCTCTATGTCATTTTTCTAATCTTATGTGTGATTTACAAGTTTTATGTAATATTTACAAGTTAATGTTAATTTACAAGTTTTATGCAAGATTTACAAGTTTTTGTTTTGTTTACAAGATATTCTTGCAATTTACAACTCCAACATTAATTTACCTATTTTTCCATTAATTTACTAGTTTTATGTGTGGTTTACAAATTTTTTGTTTCATTTTACAAATAATGTCAATTTATAAGTTCTATGTAATTTTTCTAATCTTATGTGTGATTTACAAGCTTTATGTAACATTTACAAGTTAATGTTAATTTACAAGTTTTGTACAACATTTATAAGTTTTTGTTTTTATTTACAAGTTCTTCTTGCAATTTACAACTCCAGCATTAATTTACCTATTTTTCCATTAATTTACTAGTTTTATGTGTGGTTTACAAATTTTTTGTTTCATTTTACAATTAATGTCAATTTACAAGCTCTATGTAATTTTTCTAATCTTATGTATGATTAATATTACATAAAATTTTTTGTTTCATTTTACAATTAATGTCAATTTACAAGCTCTATGTAATTTTTCTAATCTTATGTATGATTTACAAGTTTTATGTAATATTTACAAGTTAATGTTGATTTACAAGTTTTAAGCAATCTTTACAAGTTTTTGTTTTGTTTACAAGTTCTTCTTGCAATTTACAACTCCAACATTAATTTACTTATTTTTCCATTAATTTACCAGTTTTATGTGTGATTTACAAATTTTCTGTTTCATTTTACAGTTAATGTCAGTTTACTAATTCTATGTTATTTTTGTAATCTAATGTGTAATTTCCAAGTTTTATGTAATATTTACAAGTTAATGTTGATTTACAAGTTTTATGCAATATTTACAAGTTTTTGTTTTGTTTACAAGATATTCTTGCAATTTACAACTCCAACATTAATTTACCTATTTTTCGATTAATTTACTAGTTTTATGTGTGGTTAACAAATTTTTTATTTCATTTTACAATTAATGTCAATTTACAAGCTCTATGTAATTTTTCTAATCTTATGTGTGATTTACAAGCTTTATGTAACATTTACAAGTTAATGTTAATTTACAAGTTTTTGTTTTTATTTACAAGTTCTTCTTGCAATTTACAACTCCAGCATTAATTTACCTATTTTTCCATTAATTTACTAGTTTTATGTGTGGTTTACAAATTTTTTGTTTCATTTTACACTTAATGTCAATTTACTAGTTCCATGTCATTGTTATAATCTTATGTGTGATTGACAAGTTTTATGTAATATTTACAAGTTAATGTTGATTTACAAGTTTTAAGCAATATTTACAAGTTTTTGTTTTGTTTACAATTTCTTCTTGCAATTTACAACTCCAACATTAATTTACTTATTTTTCCATTAATTTACCAGTTTTATGTGTGATTTACAAATTTTTTCTTTCATTTTACAGTTAATTTCAATTTACTAATTCTATGTCATTTTTGTAATCTTATGTGTGATTTACAAGCTTTATGTAACATTTACAAGTTAATGTTAATTTACAAGTTTTGTAGAACATTTACAAGTTTTTGTTTTTATTTAAAAGTTCTTCTTGCAATTTACAACTCCAGCATTAATTTACCTATTTTTCCATTAATTTACTAGTTTTATGTGTGGTTTACAATTTTTTTGTTTCATTTTACACTTAATGTCAATTTACTAGTTCTATGTCATTTTTCTAATCTTATGTGTGATTTACAAGTTTTATGTAATATTTACAAGTTAATGTTGATTTACAAGTTTTATGCAACATTTACAAGTTTTTGTTTTGTTTACAAGATATTCTTCCAATTTACAACTCCAACATTAATTTACCTATTTTTCCATCAATTTACTAGTTTTATGTGTGGTTTACAAATTTTTTGTTTCATTTTACAATTAATGTGAATTTACAAGTTCTATGTAATTTTTCTAATCTTATGTGTGATTTACAAGCTTTATGTAACATTTACAAGTTAATGTTAATTTACAAGTTTTGTACAACATTTACAAATTTTTGTTTTTATTTACAAGTTCTTCTTGCTATTTACAACTCCAACATTAATTTACCTATTTTTCCATTAATTTACTAGTTTTATGTGTGGTTTACAAATTTTTTGTTTCATTTTACAAATAATGTCAATTTATAAGTTCTATGTAATTTTTCGAATCTTATGTGTGATTTACAAGCTTTATGTAACATTTACAAGTTAATGTTAATTTGCAAGTTTTGTACAATATTTACAAGTTTTTGTTTTTATTTACAAGTTGTTCTTGCAATTTAAAACTCCAACATTAATTTACCTATTTTTCTCTTAATTTACTAGTTTTATATGTGGTTTACAAATTTTTTGTTTCATTTTACAATTAATATCAACTTACAAGTTCTATGTAATTTTTCTAATGTTATGTGTGATTTACAAGCTTTATGTAACATTTACAAGTTAATGTTAATTTACAAGTTTTGTACAATATTTACAAGTTTTTGTTTTTATTTACAAGTTCTTCTTGCAATTTACAACTCCAGCATTAATTTACCTATTTTTCCATTAATTTACTAGTTTTATGTGTGGTTTACAATTTTTTTGTTTCATTTTACACTTAATGTCAATTTACTAGTTTCATGTCATTTTTATAATCTTATGTGTGATTTACAAGTTTTATGCAATATTTACAAGTTTTTGTTTTGTTTACAAGATATTCTTGCAATTTACAACTCCAACATTAATTTACCTATTTTTCCATTAATTTACTAGTTTTATGTGTGGTTTACAAATTTTTTGTTTCATTTTACAATTAATGTAAATTTACAAGTTCTATGTAATTTTTCTAATCTTATGTGTGATTTACAAGCTTTATTTAACATTTAGAAGTTAATGTTAATTTACAAGTTTTGTACAACATTTACAAGTTTTTGTTTTGTTTACAAGTTCTTCTTGCAATTTACAACTCCAGCATTAATTTACCTATTTTTCCATTAATTTACTAATTTTATGTGTGGTTTGCAAATTTTTTGTTTCATTTTACACTTAATATCAATTTACTAGTACTATGTCATTTTTACAATCTTATCTGTGATTTACAAGTTTTATGTAACATTTACAAGTTAATGTTAATTTACAAGTTTTGTACAACATTTACAAGTTTTTGTTTTTATTTACAAGTTCTTCTTGCAATTTACAACTCCAACATTAATTTGCCTATTTTTCCATTAATTTACTAGTTTTATGTGTGGTTTACAAAATTTTTGTTTCATTTTACAAATAATGTCAATTTATAAGTTCTATGTAATTTTTCTAATCTTACGTGTGATTTACAAGTTTTATGTAATATTTACAAGTTAATGTTGATATACAAGTTTTCTGCAATATTTACAAGTTTTTGTTTTGTTTACAAGTTTTTGTTTTGTTTACAAGATATTCTTGCAATTTACAACTCCAACATTAATTTACCTATTTTTCCATTAATTTACTAGTTTTATGTGTGGTTTACAAATTTTTTGTTTCATTTTACAATTAATGTCAATTTACAAGTTCTATGTAATTTTTCTAATCTTATGTGTGATTTACAAGCTTTATGTAACATTTACAAGTTAATGTTAATTTACAAGTTTTTGTACAACATTTACAAGTTTTTGTTTTTATTTACAAGTTATTCTTGCAATTTACAACTCCAACATTAATTTACTTATTTTTCCATTAATTTACTAGTTTTATGTGTGGTTTACAAATTTTTTGTTTCATTTTACAATTAATGTCAATTTACAAGTTCTATGTAATTTTTCTAATCTTATGTGTGATTTACAAGCTTTATGTAACATTGAGAAGTTAATGTTAATTTACAAGTTTTGTACAACATTTACAAGTTTTTGTTTTGTTTACAAGTTCTTCTTGCAATTTACAACTCCAACATTAATTTACCTATTTTTCCATTAATTTACTAGTTTTATGTGTGGTTTACAAAGTTTTTGTTTCATTTTACAAATAATGTCAATTTATAAGGTCTATGTAATTTTTCTAATCTTACGTGTGATTTACAAGTTTTATGTAATATTTACAAGTTAATGTTGATTTACAAGTTTTCTGCAATATTTACAAGTTTTTGTTTTGTTTACAAGATATTCTTGCAATTTACAACTCCAACATTAATTTACCTATTTTTCCATTAATTTACTAGTTTTATGTGTGGTTTACAAATTTTTTGTTTCATTTTACAATTAATGTCAATTTACAAGTTCTATGTAATTTTTCTAATCTTATGTGTGATTTACAAGCTTTATGTAACATTTAGAAGTTAATGATAATTTACAAGTTTTGTACAACATTTACAAGTTTTTGTTTTGTTTACAAGTTCTTCTTGCAATTTACAACTCCAACATTAATTTACCTACTTTTCCATTAATTTACTAGTTTTATGTGTGGTTTGTAAATTTTTTGTTTCATTTTACAATTAATGTCAATTTACAAGTTCTATGTAATTTTTCTAATCTTATGTGTGATTTACAAGCTTTATGTAACATTTACAAGTTAATGTTAATTTACAAGTTTTTGTTTTTATTTACACGTTCTTCTTGCAATTTACAACTCCAACATTAATTTACCTATTTTTCCATTAATTTACTAGTTTTATGTGTGGTTTACAAATTTTTTGTTTCATTTTACAATTAATGTCAATTTACAAGTTCTATGTAATTTTTCTAATCTTATGTGTGATTTACAAGCTTTATGTAACATTGAGAAGTTAATGTTAATTTACAAGTTTTGTACAACATTTACAAGTTTTTGTTTTGTTTACAAGTTCTTCTTGCAATTTACAACTCCAACATTAATTTACCTACTTTTCCATTAATTTACTAGTTTTATGTGTGGTTTGTAAATTTTTTGTTTCATTTTACAATTAATGTCAATTTACAAGTTCTATGTAATTTTTCTAATCTTATGTGTGATTTACAAGCTTTATGTAACATTTACAAGTTAATGTTAATTTACAAGTTTTTGTTTTTATTTACACGTTCTTCTTGCAATTTACAACTCCAACGTTAATTTACCTATTTTTCCATTAATTTACTAGTTTTATGTGTGGTTTACAATTTTTTTGTTTCATTTTACACTTAATATCAATTTACTAGTTCTATGTCATTTTTATAATCTTATCTGTGATTTACAAGTTTTATGTAACATTTACAAGTTAATGTTAATTTACAAGTTTTGTACAACATTTACAAGTTTTTGTTTTTGTTTACAAGGTCTTCTTGCAATTTACAACTCCAACATTAATTTACTTATTTTTCCATTAATTTACTAGTTTTATGTGTGGTTTATAAATTTTTTGTTTCATTTTACACTTAATGTCAATTTACTAGTTCTATGTTATTTTTCTAATCTTATGTGTGATTTACAAGTTTTATGTAATATTTATAAGTTAATGTTAATTTACAAGTTTTTGTTTTTATTTACAAGTTCTTCTTGCAATTTACAACTCCAACATTAATTTACCTATTTTTCCATTAATTTACTAGTTTTATGTGTGGTTTACAAATTTTTTGTTTCATTTTACAATTAATGTCAATTTAAAAGTTCTATGTAATTTTTCTAATCTTATGTGTGATTTACAAGCTTTACGTAACATTTAGAAGTTAATGTTAATTTACAAGTTTTGTACAACATTTACAAGTTTTTGTTTTTATTTGCAAGTTCTTCTTGCAATTTACAACTCCAACATTAATTTACCTATTTTTCCATTAATTTACTAGTTTTATGTGTGGTTTACAAATTTTTTGTTTCATTTTACAATTAATGTCAATTTACAAGTTCTATGTAATTTTTCTAATCTTATGTGTGATTTACAAGCTTTATGTAACATTGAGAAGTTAATGTTAATTTACAAGTTTTGTACAACATTTACATGTTTTTGTTTTGTTTACAAGTTCTTCTTGCAATTTACAACTCCAACATGAATTTACCTACTTTTCCATTAATTTACTAGTTTTATGTGTGGTTTGTAAATTTTTTGTTTCATTTTACAATTAATGTCAATTTACAAGTTCTATGTAATTTTTCTAATCTTATGTGTGATTTACAAGCTTTATGTAACATTTACAAGTTAATGTTAATTTACAAGTTTTTTTTTTATTTACACGTTCTTCTTGCAATTTACAACTCCAACATTAATTTACCTATTTTTCCATTAATTGACTAGTTTTATGTGTGGTTTACAATTTTTTTTTTTCATTTTACAGTTAATATCAATTTACTAGTTCTATGTCATTTTTATAATCTTATGATTTACAAGTTTTATGTAACATTTACAAGTTAATGTTAATTTACAAGTTTTGTACAACATTTACAAGTTTTTGTTTTTATTTGCAAGTTCTTCTTGCAATTTACAACTCCAACATTAATTTACCTATTTTTCCATTAATTTACTAGTTTTATGTGTGGTTTACAAATTTTTTGTTTCATTTTACAAATAATGTCAATTTATAAGTTCTATGTAATTTTTCTAATCTTATGTGTGATTTAGTTTTATGTAACATTTACAAGTTAATGTTAATTTACAAGTTTTGTACAACATTTACAAGTTTTTGTTTTTATTTACAAGTTATTGCAATTTACAACTCCAACATTAATTTACTTATTTTTCCATTAATTTACTAGTTTTATGTGTGGTTTACAAATTTTTTGTTTCATTTTACAATTAATGTCAATTTACAAGTTCTATGTAATTTTTCTAATCTTATGTGTGATTTACAAGCTTTATGTAACATTGAGAAGTTAATGTTAATTTACAAGTTTTGTACAACATTTACAAGTTTTGTTTTGTTTACAAGTTCTTCTTGCAATTTACAACTCCAACATTAATTTACCTATTTTTCCATTAATTTACTAGTTTTATGTGTGGTTTACAAAGTTTTTGTTTCATTTTACAAATAATGTCAATTTATAAGGTCTATGTAATTTTTCTAATCTTACGTGATTTACAAGTTTTATGTAATATTTACAAGTTAATGTTGATTTACAAGTTTTCTGCAATATTTACAAGTTTTTGTTTTGTTTACAAGATATTCTTGCAATTTACAACTCCAACATTAATTTACCTATTTTTCCATTAATTTACTAGTTTTATGTGTGGTTTACAAATTTTTTGTTTCATTTTACAATTAATGTCAATTTACAAGTTCTATGTAATTTTTCTAATCTTATGTGTGATTTACAAGCTTTATGTAACATTTACAAGTTAATGTTAATTTACAAGTTTTTGTACAACATTTACAAGTTTTTGTTTTTATTTACAAGTTATTCTTGCAATTTACAACTCCAACATTAATTTACTTATTTTTCCATTAATTTACTAGTTTTATGTGTGGTTTACAAATTTTTTGTTTCATTTTACAATTAATGTCAATTTACAAGTTCTATGTAATTTTTCTAATCTTATGTGTGATTTACAAGCTTTATGTAACATTGAGAAGTTAATGCTAATTTACAAGTTTTGTACAACATTTACAAGTTTTTGTTTTGTTTACAAGTTCTTCTTGCAATTTACAACTCCAACATTAATTTACCTATTTTTCCATTAATTTACTAGTTTTATGTGTGGTTTACAAAGTTTTTGTTTCATTTTACAAATAATGTCAATTTATAAGGTCTATGTAATTTTTCTAATCTTACGTGTGATTTACAAGTTTTATGTAATATTTACAAGTTAATGTTGATTTACAAGTTTTCTGCAATATTTACAAGTTTTTGTTTTGTTTACAAGATATTCTTGCAATTTACAACTCCAACATTAATTTACCTATTTTTCCATTAATTTACTAGTTTTATGTGTGGTTTACAAATTTTTTGTTTCATTTTACAATTAATGTCAATTTACAAGTTCTATGTAATTTTTCTAATCTTATGTGTGATTTAAAAGCTTTATGTAACATTTAGAAGTTAATGATAATTTACAAGTTTTGTACAACATTTACAAGTTTTTGTTTTGTTTACAAGTTCTTCTTGCAATTTACAACTCCAACATTAATTTACCTACTTTTCCATTAATTTACTAGTTTTATGTGTGGTTTGTAAATTTTTTGTTTCATTTTACAATTAATGTCAATTTACAAGTTCTATGTAATTTTTCTAATCTTATGTGTGATTTACAAGCTTTATGTAACATTTACAAGTTAATGTTAATTTACAAGTTTTTGTTTTTATTTACACGTTCTTCTTGCAATTTACAACTCCAACATTAATTTACCTATTTTTCCATTAATTTACTAGTTTTATGTGTGGTTTACAAATTTTTTGTTTCATTTTACAATTAATGTCAATTTACAAGTTCTATGTAATTTTTCTAATCTTATGTGTGATTTACAAGCTTTATGTAACATTGAGAAGTTAATGTTAATTTACAAGTTTTGTACAACATTTACAAGTTTTTGTTTTGTTTACAAGTTCTTCTTGCAATTTACAACTCCAACATTAATTTACCTACTTTTCCATTAATTTACTAGTTTTATGTGTGGTTTGTAAATTTTTTGTTTCATTTTACAATTAATGTCAATTTACAAGTTCTATGTAATTTTTCTAATCTTATGTGTGATTTACAAGCTTTATGTAACATTTACAAGTTAATGTTAATTTACAAGTTTTGTTTTTATTTACACGTTCTTCTTGCAATTTACAACTCCAACGTTAATTTACCTATTTTCCATTAATTTACTAGTTTTATGTGTGGTTTACAATTTTTTTGTTTCATTTTACACTTAATATCAATTTACTAGTTCTATGTCATTTTTATAATCTTATCTGTGATTTACAAGTTTTATGTAACATTTACAAGTTAATGTTAATTTACAAGTTTTGTACAACATTTACAAGTTTTTGTTTTTGTTTACAAGGTCTTCTTGCAATTTACAACTCCAACATTAATTTACTTATTTTTCCATTAATTTACTAGTTTTATGTGTGGTTTATAAATTTTTTGTTTCATTTTACACTTAATGTCAATTTACTAGTTCTATGTTATTTTTCTAATCTTATGTGTGATTTACAAGTTTTATGTAATATTTATAAGTTAATGTTAATTTACAAGTTTTTGTTTTTATTTACAAGTTCTTCTTGCAATTTACAACTCCAACATTAATTTACCTATTTTTCCATTAATTTACTAGTTTTATGTGTGGTTTACAAATTTTTTGTTTCATTTTACAATTAATGTCAATTTAAAAGTTCTATGTAATTTTTCTAATCTTATGTGTGATTTACAAGCTTTACGTAACATTTAGAAGTTAATGTTAATTTACAAGTTTTGTACAACATTTACAAGTTTTTGTTTTTATTTGCAAGTTCTTCTTGCAATTTACAACTCCAACATTAATTTACCTATTTTTCCATTAATTTACTAGTTTTATGTGTGGTTTACAAATTTTTTGTTTCATTTTACAATTAATGTCAATTTACAAGTTCTATGTAATTTTTCTAATCTTATGTGTGATTTACAAGCTTTATGTAACATTGAGAAGTTAATGTTAATTTACAAGTTTTGTACAACATTTACATGTTTTTGTTTTGTTTACAAGTTCTTCTTGCAATTTACAACTCCAACATGAATTTACCTACTTTTCCATTAATTTACTAGTTTTATGTGTGGTTTGTAAATTTTTTGTTTCATTTTACAATTAATGTCAATTTACAAGTTCTATGTAATTTTTCTAATCTTATGTGTGATTTACAAGCTTTATGTAACATTTACAAGTTAATGTTAATTTACAAGTTTTTTTTTTATTTACACGTTCTTCTTGCAATTTACAACTCCAACATTAATTTACCTATTTTTCCATTAATTGACTAGTTTTATGTGTGGTTTACAATTTTTTTTTTTCATTTTACAGTTAATATCAATTTACTAGTTCTATGTCATTTTTATAATCTTATCTGTGATTTACAAGTTTTATGTAACATTTACAAGTTAATGTTAATTTACAAGTTTTGTACAACATTTACAAGTTTTTGTTTTTATTTGCAAGTTCTTCTTGCAATTTACAACTCCAACATTAATTTACCTATTTTTCCATTAATTTACTAGTTTTATGTGTGGTTTACAAATTTTTTGTTTCATTTTACAAATAATGTCAATTTATAAGTTCTATGTAATTTTTCTAATCTTATGTGTGATTTACAAGCTTTATGTAACATTTACAAGTTAATGTTAATTTACAAGTTTTTGTACAACATTTACAAGTTTTTGTTTTTATTTACAAGTTATTCTTGCAATTTACAACTCCAACATTAATTTACTTATTTTTCCATTAATTTACTAGTTTTATGTGTGGTTTACAAATTTTTTGTTTCATTTTACAATTAATGTCAATTTACAAGTTCTATGTAATTTTTCTAATCTTATGTGTGATTTACAAGCTTTATGTAACATTGAGAAGTTAATGTTAATTTACAAGTTTTGTACAACATTTACAAGTTTTTGTTTTGTTTACAAGTTCTTCTTGCAATTTACAACTCCAACATTAATTTACCTATTTTTCCATTAATTTACTAGTTTTATGTGTGGTTTACAAAGTTTTTGTTTCATTTTACAAATAATGTCAATTTATAAGGTCTATGTAATTTTTCTAATCTTACGTGTGATTTACAAGTTTTATGTAATATTTACAAGTTAATGTTGATTTACAAGTTTTCTGCAATATTTACAAGTTTTTGTTTTGTTTACAAGATATTCTTGCAATTTACAACTCCAACATTAATTTACCTATTTTTCCATTAATTTACTAGTTTTATGTGTGGTTTACAAATTTTTTGTTTCATTTTACAATTAATGTCAATTTACAAGTTCTATGTAATTTTTCTAATCTTATGTGTGATTTACAAGCTTTATGTAACATTTACAAGTTAATGTTAATTTACAAGTTTTGTACAACATTTACAAGTTTTTGTTTTTATTTACAAGTTATTCTTGCAATTTACAACTCCAACATTAATTTACTTATTTTTCCATTAATTTACTAGTTTTATGTGTGGTTTACAAATTTTTTGTTTCATTTTACAATTAATGTCAATTTACAAGTTCTATGTAATTTTTCTAATCTTATGTGTGATTTACAAGCTTTTATGTAACATTGAGAAGTTAATGTTAATTTACAAGTTTTGTACAACATTTACAAGTTTTTGTTTTGTTTACAAGTTCTTCTTGCAATTTACAACTCCAACATTAATTTACCTATTTTTCCATTAATTTACTAGTTTTATGTGTGGTTTACAAAGTTTTTGTTTCATTTTACAAATAATGTCAATTTATAAGGTCTATGTAATTTTTCTAATCTTACGTGTGATTTACAAGTTTTATGTAATATTTACAAGTTAATGTTGATTTACAAGTTTTCTGCAATATTTACAAGTTTTTGTTTTGTTTACAAGATATTCTTGCAATTTACAACTCCAACATTAATTTACCTATTTTTCCATTAATTTACTAGTTTTATGTGTGGTTTACAAATTTTTTGTTTCATTTTACAATTAATGTCAATTTACAAGTTCTATGTAATTTTTCTAATCTTATGTGTGATTTACAAGCTTTTATGTAACATTTAGAAGTTAATGATAATTTACAAGTTTTGTACAACATTTACAAGTTTTGTTTTGTTTACAAGTTCTTCTAGCAATTTACAACTCCAACATTAATTTACCTACTTTTCCATTAATTTACTAGTTTTATGTGTGGTTTGTAAATTTTTTGTTTCATTTTACAATTAATGTCAATTTACAAGTTCTATGTAATTTTTCTAATCTTATGTGTGATTTACAAGCTTTATGTAACATTTACAAGTTAATGTTAATTTACAAGTTTTTGTTTTTATTTACACGTTCTTCTTGCAATTTACAACTCCAACATTAATTTACCTATTTTTCCATTAATTTACTAGTTTTATGTGTGGTTTACAAATTTTTTGTTTCATTTTACAATTAATGTCAATTTACAAGTTCTATGTAATTTTTCTAATCTTATGTGTGATTTACAAGCTTTATGTAACATTGAGAAGTTAA
The DNA here is from genome assembly GCA_030449925.1 of Citropsis articulata. NCBI lineage: Eukaryota > Viridiplantae > Streptophyta > Magnoliopsida > Sapindales > Rutaceae > Citropsis > Citropsis articulata. Next base: position 3,292,527 of record JASUUH010000137.1, on the reverse strand, counting down.
TGTTAATTTACAAGTTTTGTACAACATTTACAAGTTTTTGTTTTGTTTACAAGTTCTTCTTGCAATTTACAACTCCAACATTAATTTACCTACTTTTCCATTAATTTACTAGTTTTATGTGTGGTTTGTAAATTTTTTGTTTCATTTTACAATTAATGTCAATTTACAAGTTCTATGTAATTTTTCTAATCTTATGTGTGATTTACAAGCTTTTATGTAACATTTACAAGTTAATGTTAATTTACAAGTTTTGTTTTTATTTACACGTTCTTCTTGCAATTTACAACTCCAACATTAATTTACCTATTTTTCCATTAATTTACTAGTTTTATGTGTGGTTTACAAATTTTTTGTTTCATTTTACAATTAATGTCAATTTACAAGTTCTATGTAATTTTTCTAATCTTATGTGTGATTTACAAGCTTTATGTAACATTGAGAAGTTAATGTTAATTTACAAGTTTTGTACAACATTTACAAGTTTTTGTTTTGTTTACAAGTTCTTCTTGCAATTTACAACTCCAACATTAATTTACCTACTTTTCCATTAATTTACTAGTTTTATGTGTGGTTTGTAAATTTTTTGTTTCATTTTACAATTAATGTCAATTTACAAGTTCTATGTAATTTTTCTAATCTTATGTGTGATTTACAAGCTTTATGTAACATTTACAAGTTAATGTTAATTTACAAGTTTTTGTTTTTATTTACACGTTCTTCTTGCAATTTACAACTCCAACGTTAATTTACCTATTTTTCCATTAATTTACTAGTTTTATGTGTGGTTTACAATTTTTTTTGTTTCATTTTACACTTAATATCAATTTACTAGTTCTATGTCATTTTTATAATCTTATCTGTGATTTACAAGTTTTATGTAACATTTACAAGTTAATGTTAATTTACAAGTTTTGTACAACATTTACAAGTTTTTGTTTTTGTTTACAAGGTCTTCTTGCAATTTACAACTCCAACATTAATTTACTTATTTTTCCATTAATTTACTAGTTTTATGTGTGGTTTACAAATTTTTTGTTTCATTTTACAATTAATGTCAATTTACAAGTTCTATGTAATTTTTCTAATCTTATGTGTGATTTACAAGCTTTATGTAACATTGAGAAGTTAATGTTAATTTACAAGTTTTGTACAACATTTACAAGTTTTTGTTTTGTTTACAAGTTCTTCTTGCAATTTACAACTCCAACATTAATTTACCTATTTTTCCATTAATTTACTAGTTTTATGTGTGGTTTACAAAGTTTTTGTTTCATTTTACAAATAATGTCAATTTATAAGGTCTATGTAATTTTTCTAATCTTACGTGTGATTTACAAGTTTTATGTAATATTTACAAGTTAATGTTGATTTACAAGTTTTCTGCAATATTTACAAGTTTTTGTTTTGTTTACAAGATATTCTTGCAATTTACAACTCCAACATTAATTTACCTATTTTTCCATTAATTTACTAGTTTTATGTGTGGTTTACAAATTTTTTGTTTCATTTTACAATTAATGTCAATTTACAAGTTCTATGTAATTTTTCTAATCTTATGTGTGATTTACAAGCTTTATGTAACATTTACAAGTTAATGTTAATTTACAAGTTTTTGTACAACATTTACAAGTTTTTGTTTTTATTTACAAGTTATTCTTGCAATTTACAACTCCAACATTAATTTACTTATTTTTCCATTAATTTACTAGTTTTATGTGTGGTTTACAAATTTTTTGTTTCATTTTACAATTAATGTCAATTTACAAGTTCTATGTAATTTTCTAATCTTTTGTGTGATTTACAAGCTTTTATGTAACATTGAGAAGTTAATGTTAATTTACAAGTTTTGTACAACATTTACAAGTTTTTGTTTTGTTTACAAGTTCTTCTTGCAATTTACAACTCCAACATTAATTTACCTATTTTTCCATTAATTTACTAGTTTTATGTGTGGTTTACAAAGTTTTTGTTTCATTTTACAAATAATGTCAATTTATAAGGTCTATGTAATTTTTCTAATCTTACGTGTGATTTACAAGTTTTATGTAATATTTACAAGTTAATGTTGATTTACAAGTTTTCTGCAATATTTACAAGTTTTTGTTTTGTTTACAAGATATTCTTGCAATTTACAACTCCAACATTAATTTACCTATTTTTCCATTAATTTACTAGTTTTATGTGTGGTTTACAAATTTTTTGTTTCATTTTACAATTAATGTCAATTTACAAGTTCTATGTAATTTTTCTAATCTTATGTGTGATTTACAAGCTTTATGTAACATTTAGAAGTTAATGATAATTTACAAGTTTTGTACAACATTTACAAGTTTTTGTTTTGTTTACAAGTTCTTCTTGCAATTTACAACTCCAACATTAATTTACCTACTTTTCCATTAATTTACTAGTTTTATGTGTGGTTTGTAAATTTTTTGTTTCATTTTACAATTAATGTCAATTTACAAGTTCTATGTAATTTTTCTAATCTTATGTGTGATTTACAAGCTTTATGTAACATTTACAAGTTAATGTTAATTTACAAGTTTTTGTTTTTATTTACACGTTCTTCTTGCAATTTACAACTCCAACATTAATTTACCTATTTTTCCATTAATTTACTAGTTTTATGTGTGGTTTACAAATTTTTTGTTTCATTTTACAATTAATGTCAATTTACAAGTTCTATGTAATTTTTCTAATCTTATGTGTGATTTACAAGCTTTATGTAACATTGAGAAGTTAATGTTAATTTACAAGTTTTGTACAACATTTACAAGTTTTTGTTTTGTTTACAAGTTCTTCTTGCAATTTACAACTCCAACATTAATTTACCTACTTTTCCATTAATTTACTAGTTTTATGTGTGGTTTGTAAATTTTTTGTTTCATTTTACAATTAATGTCAATTTACAAGTTCTATGTAATTTTTCTAATCTTATGTGTGATTTACAAGCTTTTATGTAACATTTACAAGTTAATGTTAATTTACAAGTTTTTGTTTTTATTTACACGTTCTTCTTGCAATTTACAACTCCAACATTAATTTACCTATTTTTCCATTAATTTACTAGTTTTATGTGTGGTTTACAAATTTTTTGTTTCATTTTACAATTAATGTCAATTTACAAGTTCTATGTAATTTTTCTAATCTTATGTGTGATTTACAAGCTTTATGTAACATTGAGAAGTTAATGTTAATTTACAAGTTTTGTACAACATTTACAAGTTTTTGTTTTGTTTACAAGTTCTTCTTGCAATTTACAACTCCAACATTAATTTACCTACTTTTCCATTAATTTACTAGTTTTATGTGTGGTTTGTAAATTTTTTGTTTCATTTTACAATTAATGTCAATTTACAAGTTCTATGTAATTTTTCTAATCTTATGTGTGATTTACAAGCTTTATGTAACATTTACAAGTTAATGTTAATTTACAAGTTTTTGTTTTTATTTACACGTTCTTCTTGCAATTTACAACTCCAACGTTAATTTACCTATTTTTCCATTAATTTACTAGTTTTATGTGTGGTTTACAATTTTTTTGTTTCATTTTACACTTAATATCAATTTACTAGTTCTATGTCATTTTTATAATCTTATCTGTGATTTACAAGTTTTATGTAACATTTACAAGTTAATGTTAATTTACAAGTTTTGTACAACATTTACAAGTTTTTGTTTTTGTTTACAAGGTCTTCTTGCAATTTACAACTCCAACATTAATTTACTTATTTTTCCATTAATTTACTAGTTTTATGTGTGGTTTATAAATTTTTTGTTTCATTTTACACTTAATGTCAATTTACTAGTTCTATGTTATTTTTCTAATCTTATGTGTGATTTACAAGTTTTATGTAATATTTATAAGTTAATGTTAATTTACAAGTTTTTGTTTTTATTTACAAGTTCTTCTTGCAATTTACAACTCCAACATTAATTTACCTATTTTTCCATTAATTTACTAGTTTTATGTGTGGTTTACAAATTTTTTGTTTCATTTTACAATTAAGGTCAATTTAAAAGTTCTATGTAATTTTTCTAATCTTATGTGTGATTTACAAGCTTTACGTAACATTTAGAAGTTAATGTTAATTTACAAGTTTTGTACAACATTTACAAGTTTTTGTTTTTATTTGCAAGTTCTTCTTGCAATTTACAACTCCAACATTAATTTACCTATTTTTCCATTAATTTACTAGTTTTATGTGTGGTTTACAAATTTTTTGTTTCATTTTACAAATAATGTCAATTTATAAGTTCTATGTAATTTTTCTAATCTTATGTGTGATTTAACAACCAACACCGCTAGATACCAATGTGCAGAGCCATCATTTATAGGAACATAGATCTACATGACAAATGCATAATTTTTAATAATTACCATTAAATATCTTAAACAACGCCATGATTTATTATAAGTTCGCATTTAATTTCTTACCTTTTCACATACTGCAAGTTCTGACATGTATTTATCTCGAATGTTATGATCTTTGACAAAATCTTCGATGCTTGATTTCTTTTTGCGGGTCATATTTGACACTATTTTTTGCTGCAAAACTCATTAAATAAATACAAAATTAGTATATTATCAACATATAGAGTCAATTGTCAGTAAAAAAATTCACAGTATGACATTTACAGCTTACCGAAAATATGGTGGGCAAATACCAATTACGCATTTCTAGGCTCGTTTTTTCATGTTCTTTGTTTGTCAAGTAGTTGACGAAACAATCTATGACCTACGAATAGAGCCATTAAACAAGAAGACTAAAATACTTAGAAAGAAAATAAATAAATTGAATGATTAAACTAAATATAAGGTATGCTTACTGTGTCAATAATCCAAGCATTAGGAGCCAAAGAAAACATCTGTTGACGAGAGACGAAAAAACTAATTCCATCAACAATATGCTCACTATATTAAGAATCCAAAAATAGAATTAAAACTATAACAGTGTTAACGAGAAAATAATAACATATAGAAAGTGGGTCATGAGAAAATATAATTACTCCATTGGCAATTCTGCTTATAATATATTGTAGCAACTTCATATCTGCCTCCGAAAATGAATTTAGCAGAGTGATTGAATCATGAAAAAATTTTTGTTTGCTTCGTCTTTTGGGAAACTGATTATAAGGGGATTTTTGGTATGGACCAGGCTTTCACTTTCGTGAGCGCAAATCTTTAACCTCAAATACACTAAGTTGGTTTGATGATTCCTCTTCAATAGAACAATCCTCATTTCGGCCATTATCCTACAAAAATTATGTTCTCTAACTTAATACTCATCCATGCACTATTATGTTTTACTTGTGAAAAAAAGAAGATAATAGTTTATTGTTAAATACCTGTATAGCTGCCTTGGAGAAAATTTGCTTACGCTTTCCCTCATTTAGGTCCGACTTACTCAACAAAATTCTTTCATCATGTTTCTCTTCAACATTCTCCTCATCCAATAATTTCTTCTCAATATAATCATCTCCATCTGCCCTTTCTTTGACTCTCTTCATTAGTTCAGCAAAAGTTAAAATTTCATGGCTTGATTCGTCGTACTTTGTTGCTTTCGGGAAGGAGAAGTAATTCCAACAGCAGTGCCATTATTCTCCTTTTGCTGCTCAACTTGCTTTTGGGTTAAGTTCTCTTTAAAAGTTTCCATTATTTGTTGCATTTGCTGCATCCAGTTACCCATTAATTGCTTTAAACCATCAAGCTCCAATGCCATACGACCAATATCTTTTCGAACAAGTGATAATTCCTTCTCATGTTGACAACTATGTATGCATTCTTCATTCTTCCGACTTATTCCATCAAATGTTTCTTGGGCCGTCTTTTGTTGAGGATGGATTTCTCGCAAATTAACCTAATAATGCCACATACTGTTAAATACATGTCATTTCAATATGATACATTAATATTTAATTAATAAAAAGTAGATGTAATACCTTTGAGCTCCCATAACCACCGTTTTTCTTAACAAAACTCAACAAGTTAATTATATCTCGATTTGTCCATGTTGTTATCGGACTCAAAGATTTATCAATAAATTTTCGTGCAAATGATATAGAATCCATGTAAAAAAGCTGCAATATTAACAAACTGATCAAAACAAATCAAAAAGAAAATAGCACATTAAAATTGATGAAATCATTTTTAAAAAAATTATTACATCTAAAAATAGTATACAGCCATTAACAACTTTTTGTTGTCCTGCCTTAAACTTTTGTATGCCTTCAACTAGCCCTTTAAAAGCCCACGTTGCCCAATTTCTTTTATTTATGGCACAAGTGTCTTCCAAAAAAACTAAGTAATGAGGGGCTAAATTCAACCCCGATTTAGGAAAAATAATTGTAGCTATAGCAAACAAAACAAAACTTCTTTTAAAGTCATCATTCACCTCCCTTTGATTCACCAATTTTGACTCTAAAGTTTTCAGCTTAATGTATCCACTGTCATCACAATATTCATCCTTCAATTTATCTATGTCATCAATACCAAGATCCACATCAATGTCGACTCCACCATCTTTTATTCCCATAATGTACTCAAAATCTCGAGGCGACAGATTGATACTCTTACCATGCAAAAAAATACAAGAAGTAAATGGATCAAAATTTTGAACCAACCATGAACATAAATCTCGTTTTAGTTGACCACATTTTATGTGCAGAAGACTTTGAAATCCCAACTCCACAACAGCTTTTTTTTTTTTTATTTTCTGACAATTTTGCTACCAACTTTGCAAAACGATCTGGAGCACATCTAGTTTCCATGGTTTTCTGAGTTCCCTTCATAAAATCATCTTCTTTGTCTTTATTTTGTGCTATATCACTACAACCATTCTAAATTTTGCCTTCTCTTCGTCACTCAAATTTTTGAAGCATTTCCCTAATTTCATTCTATCCTAAAAAATTAAAAAAAAATGACAATAAGTTATTACTTATAACACGTGCCAAATTTAATGGAAATTAATTATCGCATCTACACTCACCACTTTTTTTCCTTGTTCCCGTAAAATTTTTGCTTCTTGCTTGCTGCAGTCAATTAAATTTCAACCAAAAATAGCATATTATTGTAAGAAGACTTTAGTAAATATTCATAATATTCATAAATTATTGTCACATTATTGTGCTTGACTGTACTAAATATTCATAAATTTACCAACAGTCAAACACATAATATTTAATGTAAGAAGACTTACAAATACTCAATGAAAGGTCGATTTTTTCTTAAAATGTCATTTTCCAAGTTCACATTATCATTATCCTTGAAATCATTCTCGTTACCCTCATCTACATTTTCAGCCATTTTCGAGTTTACAAGAACCTGTAGATAAAGATATTAGGCACAAAAAGAAATGTCAAATATCACAAGTTTTGGATCTTGTAAAACAGTAATAAATTTCACCCAAAATAGCAATAAATTTATCTAAAAACAAAAAAAAAATTTAATGAAAAACAGAAAAAAATTTAGTCCAAAAATAGTTGTAACTTATCCAAAAACAGCAACAAATTTACCTAGAAATAGCTAAAAATTTAACATAAAAACAGCAGTAAATTAATCCACAAACAGTAAAAAATTGACTGTAAAATAGCAACAAATTTGCCTAGAAGCAGCAGAAATTTAACCTAACAACAGTAGCAAATGAAGCCCAAAAAACCAAAAAAATTTACCTAGAAACAGCAGAAAATTCAACTAAAAAATAGCAGAAAATTTAACCTAAAAACAGCAAAAAATTTAACCTAAAAACAGCAACAGAGTAAGCCCAAAACATCAAAAAAATTAACCAATAATGGCAGCAAATCATCCCAAATACAGCAGTCAAGAATAGCAGAAAATTCAAATGAAAACAACAGTATATTTACCCAAAAGCATCAAAATATTTAACCTAAAAACAGCAGCAAATGAAGCTCAAAACAATAGAAAAATATAACCCAAAAAGCAGTAAATTTATCTAAACATAACAAAAAAATAAATAGAAAAACAGCAAGCAATTTACCCAAAAATTACAGAAAATTTAAGCTAAAAACAGCAGCAAATGAAGCCCAAAACACCAGAAAAAATTAACCAACAAACGTAGTAAATCACCCTAAACACCAAAACACAAGCTGGTTCCTCTAGAGATGCCAAGGTTGGGGAGGATGCTAATAAATCAACTGATGCTGAAGAAAGCAAGAAACCAAAGTCGAGCCTGAAACTTGAAAGATACCTGTGATGGCACCTGCCGATAGTTCTAGAGTAACTCGGGATAAGACAAAGAATCAAGGTGCAAAAATGAAGAAAGGGTAGATCAACCTCGTGGTAACACGAAAGTGTTTAGCTCGAGAACAGTGACAAAGTCGATCCGCCATCAAGAGGAGACTAAACAGAAACCAATAAGTGCTCCGGTCAAGAACTCAAGGAGAAAGGAGCAGTTAATGGCAGTGGCGAGGAACCTAATAATGTGAATCAGATTACCAAGAAGGGAGAAGTAGAAGCAATTGAAAATGACAGCCGTGGTAGTGGTGCAGGGGAAGTGAAGCCTTAGAGTTACAGTTTAAGTAAATTAACTTAATGACCATGAACAAATGCGGAAATTATGACCATCAAAGAAAACTATGCAAACCCAAACACTTTGCAGCAACTTTTTAATTTTTAGATTCAATGCCGTAAACAAATTATGACCATGAAAGATACACCGGTTATTTTTAAAAACTACTTAATTGGCTTATAACCATTTAGGTATGATTTAATTGAAAATTTATCTACAAACAACAGAAAAATAAACTAAAAAACAGTAGCCAATTTACCCAGAAACAACAGAAAATTTAACCTATAAACAGCAACAAATAAAGCCCAACACACATGTAAAATTTGACCAAAAACGGCAGCGAATCATCCTAAACACAGCAGAAAATTTTCCCAGAAACAAAAGCATATCAAACCCAAAATTTTTCTATAACTTCACATGATTCTCTGCCACTTCAATTATATTTGAGGCAAACACCCACTTCCAGTTTCAGAATTGTGATCCCTTACCCTTAATTTATCTGCTTATGTCTGATGTATATTTTCATTTATTTATTATCCCCATCCATACATCCATCCATGATCCATCACACATTTGTTTATCAACCAAAATCAATGCACACAATAATACAAAATCAAGGTCACAACAGTTTTCATAATTCATATAGCACTGTATAGCATTTTCCCACATTCGGAGCTTTTCCTAAACTATGTAATCACTCATTTCATTGTACAAGACAATATTAGTCACCCCACGTAGCACCGAAATCAAATACACTTCAATTAGGTCACCCCACGTAGCAGCGCAATTAAATACACTTCAATTAGGTCACCCCACGTAGCACGCAATTAAATACACTTCAATTAGAAATGAAAGCCATCGAACCTAAAAGAATGCAGCAAACTATACGTGCAGAAATCAAGATTATGAAAATTAATTCCAACTTTTCTTACTTGATTGTCCAGTTCTTGCTGATAGGCAACTTTATTTCCACCAATTCTATTTCTTAGGCCAATGTGCTCAACCTGCATTAAATACAAATCTACACAGAATTATGAAAATATCAAGTCATTAGATAATTCGACAATATGTGTTTTCCGAACAGAACATATTTCTTCCAAACAGAACATATTACTGTATTCAAGTAACTATATTACTAGTAACCCTGGACAATGAAATGTAATATGGTCGTTGGAATTGCCGGAAAAAATAAAGATTTTCATGTGGAAAGCTGCTAGAAATTTACACCCAACAGCAGAAAACCTCTGGATAAGGAAAATGCTGCAGGGGCCAAAATGTCCAAGATGCAAAATGAAGAAAGAAGATATCATTCACGGAAATATGGATTGTAAAGTAGCAAAGAAAATCTGGAAGTTAACCCCTTTCATAGAAGAAATGCAGCTACTTACAAACCAAGACCTACTAAGCATGTTATAAGAGTGGGTGAAGAGAAGAAGCAAAGATGATCTGAGGTTGATAATTGCTCTATTCTGGACAGCATGGCACACGAAACATTTTTATGTTTGAAAACAAAAGGCAAGACCCCCAAATCTCAGTAGCCAAAGCTGAAGCAGCAGTTGAGTTCTATGTAAGAGTCAAAATGACAAAGGTGTGAGCAAAAGCGAAAGCAAATCCAGCGAGAAGGGCAAAATGGATTCCTCCGCCACAGGGTATTTTCAAAGTAAATGAGGATGCTGCAGTTAATAAAGAGAAGAATCAAGTGGGGCTTGAGGTGGTGATGAGAGATGATAATGGAGCAATCAAAATTGCAGTTGTGCTCAAGCAGAGGCAGCAGCTGTCAATTTTGGGTTGCAAGTTGTGATTGAAGCAAATTTGAGTCTTCTAATTATAGAGACTGATTGCCAGGATGTGGTGGATTTTGTGTTACACAACAAGAGCAGCAGAACTGAAATTTGCTGGACCATTTCTGAAATCCAATGCTGAATTTCAACAGCATGGTAGAACTTCAGAAAATCCTAAGAACTTATATTACTTGTAATAACAAGAAAAAAATCATATCAAAGTCTAGTGCATGCTCTCCATATACATATATATTAGTAAATAAATTGTAACAAAAGAAAACACAAACCCAAACCCGAACACTTTGCAGGAAAAGAGTATTAGAGGAAAACAAAATCGCGTTTGCCCATCAAACCCAAACACTTTGCACAGGAACTTCTTAATTCCGTGAACAAATATGGAAATTATGACCATGAAAGAAAACTATGAAAACCCAAACACTTTGCAGCGACTTCTTAATTCTTAGATTCAATTCCGTTAACAAATTATGACCAAGAAAGAAAACTAAATTGCTTAACAATTTGAGCGAGACAGAGGATTAAACTTACCTTGCACGGGTGACAACGGCCAAACCAAGAGGCAGCCACGGCAGAGACCCAGCAATTCGAACAAGATAGAAAATCAACTCAAGAATGGCTTCAATCTGCAGACGTATCGCCTGTGCACCCGAACGAAAATTAACGCTGCAGTGGTTTTCTTTTCGAACTCGTTAGTTAGGGATTAACGAAGAGCTACGGCTTCTCAAAAAAAAAAAAAAAGAAAAGCCACGGAATTTGCCTTTATATTTTTTTAATTTATTTGCAGCATAAATCCCCTTTTTTTCCTTCAAAGTTGTACCGGTAAAATTTTGTTTTTAAAAATTACTTAACCGGTTTATAACCGGTTACGTATAATTTAATTAAAATTTTTGTTATTACATAATTATTATGAACCATTGATTTAATCTAACGGTCTATAATAATTACGGTATTAATACCGTATTTTTAACGACGGCATCATAGAATTTTCCTAATTTTAATTCTTGAATTAAATTCAAAGTGTAACTGCAACCGCATTAATCATATATTAAATTTTGTATTTAATCTCATATTAATTTAATTAACCATTACAATTTCACAATAAATTCAGAATTTAATTAGTAGTTACTAATAATAAATTCTTGAATTGATTAGGTAATTAATTGTAAATTGGGAAATTATTACTGTATGCCCTTAAAATTCACTTTTATCAATCGTATAACAACACTTTCAATATGTATCAATCATCCACCCTAAGTTGACAAAATATGTCTGATGTCTACCAAATTGTTAGCTGACATTTGAATGTTAACGAAATTGTAGCCCCACACATGGCTTTATTGCACCATAATCAGTGGCCAAGAGTTATCATTGCTAATAGAAAGCACTCACATCAATATTTTATAAAAATCAAATTATTTGAATTTTGCTTTGAAAATCATTTTTAATATTATATATACCAAAAGTTTGATGAAGTAGCATGAAATAAAACCCATTCACGATCATTCTCATTTTATTTTATATATTTTTAGGTTAATATAATTAAATTATGTTTGTAAACTAAAAAGATATAAGTTATTCAGGGATCGGGACCCTTGATGATCCCCTGTTATTATTCAAAGAGGGGATGAGAATCTTTTCATGTAATTCTAATGGGAATGGGGAGGAAACGGGGACATATGCAGAACATTGGAAATGGGTAAAGGGATGTCAGTCCCTTCCCCTCCCTCGCCATTCCCATCTTTAATGTCTATATTGAAATAAAATTTGTACACTTCACTCTTTTTATTTTTTTAATTTTATTTTGTTAGCCATTAGTCTTTTACTTTATTTATTATTTATTCTATTTTTTTCATCTATTAATTACATAGACCAATGACATTTGACAAGGACAAATCTATCTGTAATACCCCAAATCCAACACGTGCGGTGCACGCAATGAAGGAGGTTACTTACGTATTCAAATCCTTACACCAAAAATATCAAACTGAAATACCTCAAATTTCATTCAAATAAAACCATGTATTTGTATGTCTAATACTAAATAATCTCTTCCGAAAACATAAGTATAACAGAAGTCTCAAAACTCCTCAATTATAAGTTCATGAAATAAATAAACTTAAAATAAACATGAGTTATCCTTCTCTTGTTCAACTAGTAAAAAGAAATGAATGTCTAACTCTAACGTTAAGCACATCTCTCAACGAGGTACTTAATCTGCAAAAAGTAATGACGAGGGGTGAGCCTTCAACTCGGTAAGTAAAACCATTTTCAACACACTAGGTTTATCGATGCTAAAAATATTGCAAGCCTTCTTCCATAAATTTCATAAACCACATATCACGATAAGATGACATAAATTCATAGTAATGAGAATATCAAAAGCATAATTAATAATCAAAGCAAATCGTATAACACATACACAGTAAACAAAAGGTTAGCTCATGTCACATAGTGTCACTTATACTCTAGTGACTCAGCCAGAACAAAATTAGAATCATAATCATAATCAGAATATCATATGTATACTCAGAACAAAAACTCAGTACTGGTCCAGAATAGATATATCGTATAATACGATAAGAATCAAAATCAGAATAACTACGGACAATGAGCTAAAATATTCAAACTAGTTTTTCATATGTAATGACTTGTACGTGACACTTTGCACTGTATGTGGCACTTTGCAGCGCTCTAGCCCTCAAGAGGTGGCCCCCATACAATCATAAATAATTGAAATCATACATGGGCATAAAACATTCGTATCAGATTCATAAATGTCCATAACAATAATTTAGGCTTACAAAATATTTTATAGACAAAACCATAAAAGGTAATCATATTAAAAGATAAATTATGATTTAAAAGCATTTATTATATTTTGTAAAAAAAAAACATAATTTTTCAGATTTGAAAACATTTACATAAACTAATTTTGTTATAAAAAACAATTAATCTTTTAAGTAGTATAAAAACACTTATCATAATACTAAAATAATCATACATATCCAGTATATTAGGAATGAAGCTACTTACCTTATAAAAAAATTCGATCGAATACACCTCTAGACCTCTAAGAGTCTCAAACACCACAAACACTTTAAACAAATACAAGATATAACTATTAAGAATTTATTCTAAGAACTTGATTTTCTAATTCATACCCATACAAGTATGATTCTCAGAATTTTCATTCTTAATCTAAAAATCATAATGACATAAAATTCTACAAAACTATTCTGGACATCCATGAGTATCTCATGTAAAAGTTTTAAGAAGATCCGGTACCAAAAACATTTTCAAAACTATCTGTTTCTTGAAAGATTTGAGACTATTTCACAATCCCTTAACTGAACAGAACGGGTTCCGAGATTTTTATAAAATCAGAAATTAATTAGAAAATTATAAAATTAAACTGGAAATACTAGACACATATATTAACCTCTACCTAAAAGTTTAGGATTTTTCGAGTTCATTTGACAGTACAAATAATTTTGTGAATCTGGTCCTTTTGCTAGAATCACAGCTTCCAGTGTAGCAGTGTTTGTTTCGAAAATACATATAAAATTGAAAACAATATCAAATCTTATGAAGCAAAATTTAATCAAGCTCTAAATGTCTAGTTCTTAGAAAGATAAGATTTTTCTTAAAAATTGTTCATAAAATATGTGTTTAATCTAGAGATACTCATGTTGTACAGAATTGTCCAATGTGTTTACTGCATCAAAGATTGATTAACAAGACTAAAAAAATAAATCAAAGCCCTAAATAGAACTTTAACACATCCTAAATCATGCATTATGATCTGTAACAATCTAAAATCATGCCAATTCAAAACCTAGATACAATGATTGGAAAACTTGTGGAGAAAGGGGAGAGTAAACTTACCAATCGATATGATTCTGTCCTAAATAAAGGTTTGAATTCTAGGATATAAGTAAGAGCGTAAAGAGTGGCAGAAAACTAATAGAAAACATCGTGAACTTAGAGATTTATAAGGAGTCTTAAGAAACCCTATTAAATTTGGAAAAATAGATCTTTTCCAAAATTACCCCATGAATAACTCTATTTATAATTTTAATATCCTTATTAATAAGGGTTATAGAACCGCATATGAATTCTAATAAAGCCAAATTTCCATAATTTAGTATTATGGAATTGGGTGTTACACTATGACTCTACGATGAACCTATGTAACGACTTAGCAAGAACTACTGGAAGGTTGATGTTCTTTTTCAGATTCCACCTGAAGAAAATAATAAAATTCACATTATTTAAAAAATCAAATAAAGAATAAGTTTACATGCTTATTACCTAATTTAATTATTTATTTTTAAATTTAAGCCTATCTACCATGTTTGACACTAAGTTTGCATGAGTATAAAATTAATATATTTATTTCCTTATATTTTTAAGGTAAAAGTATCAAAATACCCACAAAGTTATTATAACTTCAACAACATTTTTTATTTTATACAAAACTGAATGTTTCTAAATGATTTACTTGCTATAAGATAAATGAATTATACTGTCCAAATATTGTGTGATTAAAAAAAATTTAGCCGCTTTATATATTATTATCCAACTAAATGGACCTTTCATCATGTAATCTATAGTTCTTTTATCCCTGTTGCAGTAAGTAATTATCGAGAATCAACTTAGCTTCATCTTCAACCTCGAACTAGTACCCCGCACAAGGGCAAATAATAATATTATGTAATAAAAAACTTGGCAACTACTACAGTACGCTTCATTTAGGCTCAGTGGAGCCTGGTGCTTTGTTGTTATTTGACTAAAATACCATCTCGTAAGCTTTAATTGATATTTGTTAAAAAAAATTGAAAAACTTTAGCATCGTAAAAACATAAAATAAAAGCTTAAATATAAACTAATCATATAAATTTAATATTTTTAAAATTTATAAAGAAGCCTAAAATATAATTTGATTTATTCGTCACACTCCCAAAATTTAAGGTCAGAATTATACTGATAATTACTTTTCTCACAAACGCCGAAAAATCCTCACAGCCAACAATATCAATCCATTAAATTTTTTTCCACTGTTATCACAAATATTTTTAATACTAAATTCGCATCTCTTCTATTATCAGTATTTTCTATTTTCTCTGCGCTTTTTTTTTTTAGATTGACTTTAAAAAATTAGTTTGTTTTTCTATGAATAGGACATTCAAATTTCTTGCATTTGCTAATTAATTTTATCATTTCGAAGGAGTAGTGGTCTTTTTTTTTTTTTTTTAAAGAATACGCATAAATAGTATATCTTCACTTGGTTTAAAGGAATAATTTGGTCTACAATTCGAGATTGACTAGCAAGAAGCAATGATTTTCGCAGGCAATGTTCTTCCTGATGATATACTGATTGAAATTCTATCAAGACTGCCGGTAAAACCTCTGATCCGGTTTAGACTTGTCTGCAAAATTTGGTACGATTTAGTGAAAAGCCTTAATTTCATTTCTAAGCATGTCAAAAACTATAATGTTAATCATTCTCATCTCGTTGTTAAACGTAATGACGACCAAACTTGGTATATGTTCCTTGACGAAATGCTTGAAAATAATTTATCATATCAAAATTTAAATGACGCCGTTCCAATGGATCATCTGAAAATTATGGGTTACAGTGATGGCTTGTTTTGCTTATCAAGAAGAAGTACACGTTTCTTTTTATGGAACCCAGCAACCAAAGAAATAAAAACCCTTCCAAGATGGAGACCTCGTGATATTTCGTTTCCCGAGGTTGGATTTGGATTCAATCACATAAAAAATGACTTTGAGTTGGTGTTGATAGATGAATTCATCTATGAGGAAAATGGATTCATCGAAGACGAAAATGAATATCCACTTGGAAGTCTGTATTTTGTTGGAGTGTATACTTTAAGTACAAATAGTTGGAGAGAATTTGAAACTGATGAGATTACTTGTTACGACGCACTAGGTCAGTGCGTGTACTTAAACGGATTTTGTTACTGGGTTGGACATTCTGGAGATCAAATTAACGAAATGATTGTTTCGTTTGACATGAGCGGCGACAAGTTTCAAGAGATACAGCCTCCGCGGCCGCGTACAGCTGATTTTGATTCTAATTCTGATTCATCACCTTTTGTCATGGGTTTATTTAATGATGCACTCACTTTACTGCTTTTGGATAGCACGGAAAACTGTTTTCAACTATGGGTACGGATGAAAATTGATGGTAGAAATTGTTGGAAGCAAACACTAAATGTTGCCATTGGACTGCTTCACCAAGTCTGGGGACCAATTGGATTTTGGAAGAAGGATGGTATTGTTTTCTACTCCAAAAAAGGCCAGTTACTCTTATATGATGCTACAACACAAGAGACTAAAGATCTCGGTCTCCAAGCTAGGAGTTTTAGTAGAGCTTATAGTTATAAGGAGAGCCTAATCAATGGAATGATTAATTTATCAGATGGTTTTGACATTCCATGGCATATATTGGGAGTATCTTAAGCGGATTTGCAATTTCCTTGGAAATAAGATTTTATGTCAAAAAATTAGCATTATTAACTCGAGGAATAAGAAAGAGATTTATAAGTATGGTTGTTTCTTCTTTTTTTTGTTTTTAAGTCTGAATTTTACTTTTTTAATTTAGACATTGAAGAAATTTAATTTTTTTTTTTGGTAAATTAATCTTAATGTCATATATTTGCATGTGAATGGAAAAAGTTTACTTTCTTGACTTATATGTATATGCAATGATAAAAGGTCTGACTGGGCACTACATCAAAGAAGACTTTTTGCGGCTGAAAATAATCCCTGTAAATAGACAGTTTTGGCTGCAAATAACCCTTTTGCAGCTGAAAATTATGTATTTATTTGCAGCCAAATATTAATGGTTGCAATAAGTGGCCTCACAAAAAGTCCCGGCCTTTTTGCAACCAATTTGAACAGCTGCAAAAATAATTTGCAGGGAACTTTGCAGCCATAAAATTTCCCCAAAAATAAATTCAAGACTCTTACATTTCACTGCCACTTTTTATACCCAATATTTTCCCTGCAAAAAACCTCGCAGGCATTTTTAATTCCCAAATTGATTCCCCTACAAATTTTGTAAGCTTACTTTCCATTTCACTAATTCAATTATTTTTATTTTATTTAGTAATTATAGTAAACACAATTTATTGAAAATATATCAACTAACTATGTTTGTATCAAACATAATATTTTCTATATAGTATCATCCCTAAAAATCCACCAAAGACTAGTATATTGCACCAAGTACATCAACCAATCTTATTACAAGTATCATCTCCAAAAAGACATGAAATACCGACATCATATCTAAAAAGAATAATGGACTTTTACAATTCAACTCAAACCACTATTAGGTAAAGCACCACCACTATGTAGCAGCACAGCATTCCACTGGAGCGTAATTCATTAATCTTGAAAGACAGAAAAATGAAAGAAAAGATTACAAACTAAACAAAAAACTTATCATAACATATTGAATCACTTTGTTACAACTAACAACAACAAACAAATCCACATACAAGTCAATTTTCCAACACTTCCAAATCAATTTTCAAACTAAATTCCATTATTAAAATGCCATAGCACATTAACAACTGATGATCTTAAAGAGAAAGCAACAGTTGAAGTACTATAGAATAAAAAGGCAAAAAATAGTTGATTTGAAGAGTAACAAGATTAGCTATATAAGTTAACAGACTTACAAACCTAAGTACGTCATCAACAACCCTCCAATATTGGGGAATCAACTTGAACATCTGTCCCAAAAGTTGCATGATGATCATGATGTGCACTGGAAGCATCCGCAACCTATTACATCAATAAATACAAACTATTATAAATAATAGATTCAAATAAACTTAACTAAATTATCAAAATATGTAATACATGTTCACTTCTAATCAAATTGATTTGACATCCACATTTACAAGATTGGAAGTAAGTCCAATGTTTTTTAATTTAGACATTTAAGAAATTTAACATTTTTTTAATAAATTAATCTTAATGTCAGATATTTGCATGTGAATGGAAAAAGTTTACTTTCCTGACTTATATGTATAAGCAATGATAAAAGGTTTGACTAGGAGGCATACTTATTTTTCTAAAAGAATCCTTTAAATATAGATAATTTTTATTAGTATATACATTTGACCCTTTAGTCCCTTTCTATTTTCTTGGAATAATATTATAGATCCCAATAGTTGAATTCCAACTCCATATATCACTCATGTACTAAATGGTGAATTTTATAATTTGTAAAATCATTGTTCTACCAATCAATTGATGAATGCAATATCCATTTAGACTCCAGTTGATCCTCAAATATTGAAATTCTTAACACTATTCATTTTCTTGTATAGAGATCTTTGCGCTCTCTTAAATCTATTATTTTTGCAAGTTCTAATTTTTTTTGGGGTACAAAAATAATGTTACAGACTAAAGTTTTTCATCATCAGTAAAATTGTATCTGAAGGCAGACGTACCAAGATAATTTAAGCCATGACCTCAACAAGTTTTGCCCTGGAGCCAATTAAATTGGACCACTCTAGTGAAAATCAATTAATTAATCTATTAAACAGAAAAATTGCACATATGTCATACATGAATCTAAACAAGAAAAAACATTTTAATATATATATATATATGTAATATAATTATAGATGATAAAGGATTCCTTAAGTTATTAAGTTAAAGGATAAGCCAAAAACAAATACTCAATACAGTATATAACAAAATACATTGTATATTGAAGTGTGTGTTTTGAAAAGTTAAAATCTAATTTATGGTGTTTGGTAAATTTTTTTTTAAATCATTTTGCAAGAATCACCCCATCCTACAACAAATTTTAAAAGATAGGAAAGAGTAGTTTTTTAAAATCTGATTTGAGAAACAATTTTACACTTATTATAATTTTACATTTATCTTCACATATATTATAAATAGCCAAAATTATCTTTATTCAATTAGGAAATAAAATCAAGAAATTTAAAAAGATTAATATTATTACCAATAATATGAAGATAACAAAATAAAAAATAAAATTTATAAAATGAAAACATTTCTTTTAGCTATCAATTATTATTCATACACAATAAAAAATATTATATATATACATTTATAAATGGAGATAAATTTTATTTATTATTATATCCATTTTAGATTTAATAGTATAATTCACTACATACATACAATTGTTTTTAAAATTCACAAAACTTTTGAAAACAAATTTTATCAAACATTTAACTAATTCTCTTTATAACTGATTATTTATATAGCATAACTAACTAACTTTAATTATTTTTAAAACTACAGCATTACCAAATGGTCCTTGTTGTTGCGTTCATGTCATATTACAAATACTTGGTGCAATAATAATGTGAATTGATGAGCAAATTCGAAGAAAATAATATATGTGCCAAATGTTAAGTTTATTATAATTGGTTTATTTGTGAAGCTATTTATAGCAAAAAAAAAATGCATCGGTTCTTTAAGATTTCTAATAATTTCAAGCTATCTTTTCAAAAAAAAAAATAATTTCAAGCTATATGTCATTATTGGTATTAAAAATAGTTAAATAGTTAAAACTATTTTTATTTAACTTATAAACCTTCATGAAGCAAAAACAAAATTTTTTAACATGAAAAGTATTGAAATGCTTTATGAAATGAAAAAAAATTGAAATGGTTTGAGAAAAATGAAGGAACGTAAATATCTTTAAAAAAAATAATTGAAAGCCATATGTCATTATTGGTATAAAAAATAGAAAAATGGTTAAAACAATTTTTATTTTAACTTATAAACCTTCATGAAGCAACTACAAAAAATTTTAACACGAAAAGTATTTAATTGCTTTGCGAAATGAAAAATAATTGAAATGCTTTGAGAAAAATGACGGAACTTAAATATCTTTTAAAAAAAAGAGTAAAATCATTTCACAGATTGCTCTTTCGAGTGCACATTCTACATTAACATTAATAGATATTCCAAAACTGGAACAACTAATTAAGAATTCGGCAACTCAATTCTTATTTATCTCGTTATTACTTTAACAAATATAAAGAAAGTTACATATGTCCTATGTTTTGAAAAATTATCTGTTTATAAATAGAAACCTTATTAAACATTCTAAAACTAACCATAATTTTCATTTATGTCATTATATATTCACTATTAGCCCGTGGGTGCCATCTAGTAGATGGTGAAATCTTTTGATGTGAAAATAAAAAATTTGGAGTTCGAATCCGCTCACATAGATGAGAAAGAACTGGGTTGCCAGTAGATTGAACCAAAAAAAAAAAAAAAAATCAGTAATATTTCTAGATGGATTGGGTTCCAAAGCAAGCACCGATTCATACAACAAAATGTTATTAAAAGCACTTGTACGCTCGTTGCATAAAAGCACTTCAAAGTCAAATTCGGAACACTTTTTTCAATTTTGCGTTTTGAAAAATGAGTTTCCACAAGCCAAGAAGAATGGTGGCTAACAAATGTACGGGTACCAGAGAGTGAGAAACAAGCATTTACAGCCATCCAATTATCATATATATTTAGTAAATTTTTTTTTAAATAATGATTTCCTCGTTACTCATCTAAATATTAATTAAGATATTAGAAATAAAAGTTTTAGAATTCAAGGAACAAGGATTGTATATTAAATAATGAGTGCCTATATAAATGTTCAAAATAACTATGTAATATTAATTTATAGTAAATTGTGCTTATAGTAATTCACAACATGTTTATATTGGAATTTTTTTTTATTAAAATCAAAGTGTTTTAAGTAAATTTTATAGTGTGAATAGTCCCACGGAATTAAAAAATATTCAATACTCTCACACACTTAAAAAATAAAAATTATGGTTATAAATTCTAGTTTTCATAAGGATTCAAATATGGCGGGTAGTTGAAGTGTATAGGCGAAGTAGTTGGGATACAACTATGTCATTGAAAGCTGCTATGACATTAGAGTTTTAATCTACGTGGCATGTTATGGCCAAACAACTACTGCAGAAGTTTTTAGGCTTTGTAACGTAATTGGAACTGTTGATGATATTTAGATAACTACCCATGATGATTAGCAAACTGCTTTACTTGTTATTTAGGTGTCTAAATTATTAAGGGATGGTGTTTTGGGAAAAACTTTGAGAGAACCAGGTGAGATAGTTTTTGGGTAGAGGGAGAGATTGTAAGCTTTGTGACCTCTAAAAATTAGTGTATTTCTATTGTAATATCCTTAATGATTAACTAGAACAATAGTCAATGTTTTTATCCCCCAAAGATGTAGGCCTAATAAAATCGAATCGCGTAGATCTATGTGTTATTCTCTTTACTACTTTTTGTTCTTATTATTTATTGTTGTATTTTGTGGTGTTTCTTTATTTGTTCCACAAGCAAGTTGATCTAAGGTAGCCGAGCTGTTGCAGGGCACAACTGGGCTACTCCAAGAGTTATGCTAACCAATTAATTTAACTTCAATCATAACAAATATAAAGACATTATTTATATTTAAATAATTTTGGTAAAGCCATATGGCACCTGTTTTTACTCTAGTCTCTTGTCAATTAAGTTAAAATTGACTTCAATCATAACACCTATGTAATGTTGGATTGTAAAGTAGAATGAAAGATTTGGAGCCTAGCCCCTTTCTCATTCCAATACTACAATGTTCCAGACTCAGATATTTTCAACTTCATCTAGAAATTGTGCAATAACTTGAGGAGAGCTGAATGTCACGGGTCGCTCAAATTTCTTGCAATCGAAAGTTAATTCCACGCATACGGATCTGCTTAGCAAAAGTTTGTCTCAAAGTGGAGTACGATTAGAAGCGGGATGCACTTAGCACTAAAGGCGGATGCACTTAGAAGCATCATGCACTTAGAAATGGGCCATCATCACAACTAGGCAGCCGTGATGCACTTAGCAACCATACAAGCCTGGCTCGAATTCTAGAAATCTCTACAAATTATAAATAAGCTAGAACTTTGTAGGTTTCTTCACTTAGTCCCCTAGATACTTATGCAACTTGCATGGAAACTTCAAGAACCTAGCACCCATGACTATAAATAGAGGTGAGCCCCCTCATTTGCCCACCAAATACACCACACACACACAAGCTCTCTAGCTCTCTTGTAAAACTCTCTTGTAATTTATGTTTAAGGTGTAATAAAATTATATTTTGCCATATTGCTCTACTTCTCTCTAACATTATGAAAGCATTCTTGCTTTACTAGTTTGAGAAGTGATTTAGGCTTACTTAACGACTTGTGTGCTAGAAGTTGTCTAAGTGTCGCATGGGTTTACTACACAAAACTTTCATTTTGTGACATGAAGCTAAGCTTATGTGACATACTATTGGGCTCGTTTTGACCTGGATTCCACCTGAAAACCCGTGATCATGACTTGGCTAGATCTAGTGATTCCGGGTAACCCACTAGCCAAACAAGGTACCGATTTGAAGCTTGAAAGCCAGCCATTGTACTCCAACCGTCCATGTCGCCCAAAACCGACAAAAACACCGTCGTTTAAAACTCAAAAAGCCGCAACCAAAACCCATCACCAATGCCGTCTATTTTGCCAGAATTAGGCTGTACCACTGGTTAGGTTCTACTCCTCACGTCACTAGTCACCTGAAACGGCTGGATTGATGTCAATCGGCCACTTGGAGGTTCACGATTTTGAAAGCTTGATTCGTCATCGTCGCAGCACGTGTGAGGTCACCCCCAGCACTATTGGACTCACCAAGGTTAGAACCATCAGACTTGAGCTTCCCGTCACTGTTGACAGAACTCTGGATTGACAGGGGCAATTTGGTAATTTTAAAAACTTTGGAGATAATTTTTTATTTTCTAAAATAGTGGATAATTTAGTAATTTTAGGCCTAGGGCAGTTTGGTAATTTGAGATTTTATGGTAGATCGGTAATTTATGTTCTTAAGGGCATTTTGGTAGTTTCACACTCCGAGGGTAATCTTGTAATTTTCAAACCTTTTGGTTAATTTTGTAATCTGAATTGAGGATAGCTTGGTGATTTAGGATTGTGAGGATAATTTGGTAAATTTCAATGCTAGGGTCACTTTGGTAATTTATGGTTACAAGAGTATTTTGGTAATTTTATGCATATAAGAATAATTTATTGCGGATAAATATTCTTTTCGAGCTTTATTGTGTAAAGCTAGTTGTACTTCATATTTACAAAAAAGTGATTATATTGTTTACTTGATTTAGGAGGATCCATGAGCGAGAATCAAATCACAGACATTGACGATACCGAGTTCGAACATCGTCACTGTGAGTAAAATATATTAAACCTATTTTTATAATATACTTTGATTTTACGATATAGTACAACATATTCTAATAAATAAGTATTTAATGCTCCGATTTAATTATTTTCTAGAAAATAGATTTTTATCTAGGTGCTCATATTTATTATTATTAAAAATAAGTTTGATTAATAATTTTATTATCATTTTTGAGTAAATGCATGATAATAGTTTTAAAGAGTATAAAATGGACTTAAAGTACGTTACTTGGAAAAGAAATGAGATTTAAGTGTGATTATATTTTTGTGTATACGTGTATAAAAGGTTGTTTACAAAATCATTGGACAATGTCCTTTTTCTCCTGATACAGTGATACAGATGAGATGAGATACAGGTCTTTGGGGCACGTCGGAACACATATAGAGGCTTTGGGCTGTGTGTTTGGGTACTTTTGCCTTTTAAGGACTTATGCATGCAGTATGATGATTACAGAGATACAGATATTGAGATCAGATGAGACAGATGATACATATGAGATATAGGCCTTTGGGGCCCGTTTGAGTACACACAAAGGCTTTGGCTCATGTATTCGGGTGCCTTGTCCTTTGGGGATCAGTTTATGCATGCAAAGATATGATGAGATATATAAGATCTGAGATGGCATTTGCCCATCTACCCATTGTAGCTTTGAGAGCATGATGGTTCCCTAATTGCCCATCCGTCGAGGTCCAGGTGTGACGAGATTATTCCCTTGGTTACTTATTTAGTGACTATTTTTAGAATTTAGTATTTGAGATTATATTGTATTATGATTTCCTTAGTTTTCATACAATATTATATATTATGTTTACGTAAGACTATGATTTATAATTAAGTTTACTCAAGTTCTTGTGATATTTGTGATAAAATTATTTGGAGAAAGATTAAATTATTTTAAATAATTTTATTTAAAAAATTTAATATCCACTTACTGAGCTCATTGAGTTTTATAATCACTCCATTTTATTTCATTCCCCCCCACAGAAGATTTGTAGGTACATTAGTCGACCCAGTAACAATAGTTATTTTGATATTGTGGTCAAGCGCTGGTGCTAGGAATTATAGATGTTTTGTTAGAATATTTTGAATTGTATAATTATTTATATATTTGTGATTAATAATAGTCTATTGTATTTGTTTGATATTAGATGTTTGGAGGATTTTTGTTATTTCTGATTGAGGAAGTCGGTTGTGGATGATAGTTGGATATTGAAGTATTTTAGGAGTGTTTGTTTTATATTTTGTAGGTGTGAGAATGTTTTAATTATAGGAGAGATTTTGCAAAAATTTTCGGTAGATTCCTTAGATATTAGAATTATTATCAATTTAGTTTGACAAGTTTAGATAGACTTGCCTTAGGGATTCGGGGCGGGTCGTTGTTAGAGTGCAATTTATGCACTAATTTTGTATTGTTTACTCCCTTTAATATCAATGTTTTGCACTTAATAATAGTGATTTATTTGTGTTTTATTTTGAAGGTGCAATTCTATTGATTGGTGCTAAAATTGAGCTAGAAGATGATGTTTAAGGATAATTATTTTCATGGAGGAATTATGAATTTCAGAAGAACTTTGTTGATAAGGCGTGGGCGCGTGCTGTCAACAAAGAACTTTCTAGATTTACTACTTCAATAGTTAGTGATGAGAAGGAGAGATGCATGCATTTTGAGAAAAGTCTTCAATTTGAGATCCGTACTACCGTAATGGCATCACGGTACTATAAGTTTGCCAAGGTAGTTAAGGCAGCTAAAAGAGTAGAGCATAGTATCTTAGAGGGACACAAAGCTCAGACTTTAAAATAGAAACGTAGCCAAAATTGGACAAAGGGTGGCTTGAGTAGTAGGCTGTCGAAAAGAGGCTCATATACAAATTATTCCGCTGGCGTCCAAAAGAGTCAAAGCATAGGCTTCATCGGAGATCAGAGACAGGCCGTTAGTCACAGTTTTGTATAGCCATCAGCATGGAGTAATGTCAGGGCTCAGGAACAATATAATAGAAATAACAGAGGACATCGTGGTGATCGTTCTCTGAGCATACAACAGATTTCTTGCCCTTCATGATGCAGGAACCATTAACGACAATGCCATGTTGGAGACAAGCTATGCTATTTGTATGGACAACCTGAACATATTAAATGATTTTGCCCCACTTTATCCCAGATTGATAGTTCTGCTCAAGGGACAATCTCATAGTATCACCTCACTCTAGATAGACTCAGGGTCAGAGAAGAGTACAGCCAGGAGGTTTTTCATCTTCTATGCCAGGTCAGAGAGGTCAATCTGGTCGACCTCAGACTCAAGCTCGAGTCATTGCTTTGATACAGCAGAAAGCTCATGCTACACCGGAAGTTAAAATGGGTACATTATTTATCTTTGGCTGTGAGGCCCATATTCTTATTGATCCTGGATCCACGCATTTTGTTATTTTTTGTAGTTTTATCATGCATATAGAGCGAGAGCCTGAACCACTGGAATGTGGTTTAGTTGTTAGTACACCTACTGGGAGGTCATTACTTGCCGAGAGTGTGTATCGAGGTATGATTAGACTGGGTGAGCATGACTTTGGGACGAATTTGATTATTTTAGACATTCCAGATTTCGTTGCCATTTTGGTCATGGACTGGCTTGCATCTCACTATGCTACTGTGGATTGTTTAAAAAAGGAAGTTATTTTCAAAATGCTAGGGATGGCTGAGATAAAATTTTGAGATGAGCTTAGAGTTTTATCCTCATATGTTATATCAGCCATTACTGCTAGAAGGTTACTAAGAAAAGGTTGCTCAGCTTATCTTGCACACATGATTGACAAGAGATTTGTAGGTACATCAATTGACCTAACAACAATAGTTATTTTGATATTATGGTCACGTGATGGTATTATGAATTATAGATGTTTTGTTAGAATATTTTGGATTATATAATTATTTACATATTTATGATTAAGAATACTCTATTGTACCTGTTTGATATTAGATGTTTGGAGGATATTTCGTATTTCTGATTGAGGAAGTTGGTTATGGATGATAGTTGAATATTGAACTATTTTGGGAGTGTTTGTTTTATAACTTGCATGTTTGGAAATGTTTTAGTTATAGGAGAGATTCTGCTGAAATTTTTAGTAGAATCCTTAGATATTATAATTATTATTAATTCAGTTAGATGAGTTTAGATAGACTCGCCCTAAGGTTTCGGGGCGGGTCATTTTAGAGTAATGGTTGATGTTTAATGTGTTAAAATTTTCATCCACATCCAAACCCTTCTTTAAAAAAAAAAAAAAAAGCAGAGTCTAGATAATTATTTTTCTTCGTAGAATTTTAAGGTGCATTTAACAATTGTATTAAAAGTTGTTCTAGATTACAATTATGCATAAGGCCAATTTGGGGGGTTGTTTTTGGAGGTTTAATAGTGATTTCGATAAGTTAAAAGTTAATTATAGTGTTTGGTAAACTTTTTTAAAAAATAACTTATGGTAAAATCACCTTATCCTACAGTAGATTTTGAAAAGTATGGAAGAAGTGGAGTTTTAAAATCTGAATTTGATAATAACTTTTGTACTTAATACAATTCCACATATATCTTCATATATACTATAAAAATCTAAAATTATCCTTATTAATTAGAAAATAAAATCATTAAATTTAAAGAGATTATTTTTATTATCAATTATGTGGAGATAACAAAGTGAAAAATAAAATTAAAAATACAAAATCTTATTTTAGTTCTCGATTATTATATAAACGAAATGAAAAATATTTTATATACATGTTTATAAATTTGTAAATAAATTTTATTGAACATTATATTTAATTCATTCATTTATATTCTTACAACAATTTAACAGTAAGATTTACCAAACACATAAGACTGCTTTTAAAAGTCACAGTACTTTTAAAAATAAATTTTACCAAAGATTTAATTTATTCTTCTATTGCTTAGAATTTTGGAGTGTGGAGTGTGACCGTGAGTTGTGTTGACAAGTACTTCAACAGGTAAAGTCTCCATGCCACAAAATTTCCTAGTTAGATCCTATTGCTGTGATTTCTAAATCTAGAATAAAAAGAATTATTGTCCATGGTTTAAGGCATGAGTTTAGGTGCTACAGATATCCAAGGTTGGCCAACTAACAACTATTGAGGAATTTGAAAACTTACTTACCGATCAAGAAGCAATTGATAAGCAAATAAATAAGGACTCAAGAAAGAACGACGACGAGGCTCTCTTTATTGAAAAGAAAAGACATTGATTTAGGCATCATAATGGTAAAGGATCTAAAAGAGATGTTGACAAGTCACGAGGACATCAACAAGAAAGTAGCTTACAGATAGAGAGAGCTCAAAGAGATTGCGTCAATAGTGGCCAATACAAGCCAAAGAAAAAGTTCAAAGGAAATTGCTACAACTGTGGAAAGAGAGGTCACATGTAAAAGATTATTGGTCCACGAAAAGTCTAAGGAGAGTAATGCTACCACTTCTAATTAGAAGAAGGATAGTAATGAAAAATGGGAAGTTGATACATTACTTGCCATCGAAGAATAAGAGCTAGCCCTTGCAATCATAATACTTGGTTGGATTAACTATGAGATGGATTGGATCGTTGACTCAAGGTGCTCAAATCACATAATTGGTGATAAAGAGAAGCTATATGACATGATCGAGTACAAGGGAGGTTGTGTAGCTACAAATCTATTGTAGCACAATTCTAGCACCTCTGTATAGTCCTCAAAAAATGGCACTTCAAAATGTGAACTATGTTCCTGGTACGAAGAAAAATCTACTATCAATATCATAGCTAACATCTTTAGGCCATTATATTCTATTCGATCCTCAAGATGTCAAGATATGTCAAGATCTAAAGATCTTAGGGACACCCACTTTGGAAAGGTGAAGACTAAGTCAGTCTATGTATTATCAACAGAGTTTTTTTATATAGACAAGACTCGAATGAATAAAACTATAGATTTGTGGCGTGCTCGATTGGGACATATTAGCTATCATAAGTTAAAGGAGATGATGAGCAAGTCAATGCTCCGCGGTCTAACTTAGCTTGGCATAAGAATAGACATAATGCGTGCAAGGTGTCAGTATGGCAAGGTTCACTAACTTCCATATGAGGAGTCAAAGTTTAAAGCAAAAGAACCACTAGAGTTGATACATTTTGTCGTATTTGGGCCTGTCAAGCAACCTTCAATTGGTGGCATGCGATACATGGTCACACTTTTTGGGATTGTGACAAATTAATAATATTTTTTATAATAGCGGAACCAAGAAAACAATAATGATTAATATTGTTGCTTATGAGACTTTTTTGGCATCTATGAAGAAGGTAATTATGTAAATAAGACCTTAATTTTTGGGATTGTGACGAATAAATAAAACTATATTTTAGGCTTCTTCATATAAATTCAAAAAAATTAAATTTTATGATTATTTTCTATTTAAGCTTTTATTTTATGTTTTTGAGATGCTAAGTTTTCAATTTTTTGAACATTGTTCTATTGTCATTTATTTCCAATTAGAACAAATATTTAAGATGATCTAGAGAATTTATAGTCCATTTAATGACTAAAATCTCCAAGTAAATATTTAGCACAATATTCTATTAGATGGTCGTTCTAATTACTAAGCCACTAAGTGCTAATGTTTACGTTTTAGGACTTTAATTCTTTTACTTTAATATTCATTTCATTGACCTATTACTTCAACTTTTAAAACATTAAAAGAAAAAATCAATAGTCAAGCAGGTTCAGTGAGTGGGTACTGGTAGTAGTATTTTAAACCTGTACCCAACTCGCCCAATCAACAAGCATAAAATGTTGTACTTGTATCCAATCCTTTTTATAAAATAGGATAAGATTAGACTTGATACCCGACACCTTTTTTGTGCCATCACTGATCATTACATAGGTTCATCCTAGAGTGAGAGGTTTGTTCTTGATAGTCCTTGATGTGTGTGTAACTAATGTTTCATTCTTATCTATACCAGCCAACCATAAAACATCTAAGTCCATATTAGCGACTTGTCTAAAATTAGACTTGGGGTTCTTTGCATTTCATGTGAAGTTGGAATTTAACTTATTTTCAGATGTTTAAAGTTTTCAGTTTGTTTTTTCTCTATAACTTATGTTTGATTATAAAACGTGATTGATACGGAAAAGTGACATTTGATAAGGATAAAATTATTAGTTTTTCACTTATTGTATCAATTAATGCGCTCATTATTTCTAAATTATTTTAATACTCCCCAAATATACTTTATATTAAATTAATCAGCAATATGTTAATTTTCATCTTGTAAATATTTTTTCAGGAGTAAAGATGGAATTGGAATTGAACAAAGAAGAACCACTGGAGCTCAATTGAGGAGATGTAATAATTATAATTATAATATATATAAATTAAAAAAAAAAGAACAAAAAGACAAAACATGCAACCAAACTTTGGTTGCTCGTGATGGTCATCCTGACCATCACACCAATCAATAATATAAATATAATAAATAATAAATAAATAATAAAATAAAGAAAAGAAAAAGGTAACGCTTGCCTATAAAAGGCAAGCGAGGGGCGTAGCCGGAGGACGAACATTTTTTTGAGAGAATTCGAATTCAGTGAGTGCGAAAAGCCGAGGGATAGAGTGCTGAGGAATTGTATTTTCCTTTTTTTTTCTCTTTTGTTTTGTAATCAATTTTCTTTGTAACATATTTCCAAAGTTCATCAAATAAAAAGAGTGTTTTATTTTCTTTCAACATGAGTAGCTAATTTTACTAAGCTGAGGTGAAGGGTGAAGCTCAAGGTTTCAATTTATGAGATTAATTACTTTTCTCAAGTGAGTTTTAAGTTTATTTTATTCTTTTCTAGTTATTTTTATGTCATGTTAATTTAAAAGTTGACACAATGTCGACACATCAATATACACACATTAGGTACTTTATTCCATATTTATCCACACACATGGAATTAAATGATATAATAAATAACTGGTAAAAGTGAGGCAAAATATAAATGAGAGAGTAAGAAAATTATAGTTTGAATACTGAGAGTGGATCATGTAGCCTTAGCATATTTTTAAATTTGTTTCAAATAATTTCTTTTCCCCACAATTAATTTTCTTAGTTTTAAATTGACTACTGGATTTTAAATTCCCTGTGGTTCGACCCCGGACTCACCGGGTTATATTATAACTAGACACTCTTATACTTGGGAGTAATACACTTTTGAGTTGTGTCAAGTTTTTGGCGCCGTTGCCGGGGAATTTGCTAAATTTGGTATCAATTTGTCTTTACTTTATTTTTGTTTTATTTTATTTTATTTTATTTTTTTGTTTTTGTCGTCTACTATCTAGCCGTCATTTTATTTTATTCTTTTTCGTAAAATTTCAGTCAGCACCCCTCTTCTCTTGAAATCTTAACATTATTTATAAAATTTGTGAGAAACTTCACTTTAGCCCAGAAACTTCGCAAATCAATGCTCAAACTAAATTCCTTTCTTTAAATTTCTGCAATTTACTTTTCGCATTTATTTTAATGGTCGGTTCCACCGCCTAACTGTTATTTAAATTTTGTTAATTTATTTATGTTTGTTTATATTCATTCTACACTTAACATTTTAATTTCAGTTTATTTATTCTTGTACATTAATTTATTTAATTTTATGTTCCATTATATGGCTGCTTTTAAAATACCGCCTAACTTGTTTTCTTTAATTTCTTTATTTTATGGCTAGTTCTAACCTACCGCCTAATATTTTGTTAATTGTTTCCTTTAATTACTTTGTTTTTATGGCTGGTTTCACCGCCTAATTTATTTTATTTCAGTTTGTTTATTTATTTATTTTTGCATTTTTGCTTATTTAATTTTCAGTTTATTTGTTTTATTTTTTATTTTTTTTCTTTCTGTAATTCTCATTTAGCATTTTATACGTCATTAGTTTAGCTCACATCATTAGCATTGCATGCGTCGTTGGTCTCGTACAAATAGTGGCAGATTAATTAAGAGATCACCTTCACCACCTTTAGATATGGCTAATATAGGACCTGAAAATTTTTCAGAGCATGAAGATAACCAAGCCTTACAAAATCTTCATGAACAACCTAGGACCCTTAGAGATTTCATGCATCCTACAAGAAAAGAACAGGATCACCATCATGCATAGTCTTTCCTCCTGATGCATCACGTTTTAATTTCAAATCTAGTATCATTCAACTTCTACCTACTTTTCATGGTTTTGAGTCTGAAAATCCATATTTGCATTTAAGAGAATTTGAGGAAGTCTGTAACACCTGCACTGATCAAAATTGTAGCATGAACATAATCAGACTTAAGTTTTTTCCTTTCTCACTAAAGGATAAAGCTAAAACTTGGCTACAAAATCTTAGGTCAGGATCAATAAGAACTTGGGATGAAATGCAAGCACAATTTTTGAAAAAATTCTTCCCACCCCACAGAACAAATTCTTTTAAAAGACAAATCACCACTTTCACTCAAAAACCAGGAGAAACCCTCTACCAAAGTTGGGATAGGTATAAAGAGTTACTTAACATTTGCCCACACCACGGTTTTGAAACATGGAGGTTAGTGTCTTATTTCTACGAGGGATTAACATCCCAAAGTAGACAAGTCGTTGAAATGATGTGTAATGGTGAGTTTAGGGATAAAAGTCCTGAAGATGCATTAGATTATCTTGACTATATAGCAGATAATGCACAACACTGGGATACAGTTGGGTCTTATGAGTCATCAAGTAAACCTCAGTCATCTCCATCTGGTGGAGGCATGCACAACCTTAGGGAAGACCATGACCTTCAAGCCAAATTTGCATCTTTAGCTAGAAAAGTCCAAGTACTAGAGTCGAAAAAGAATGATCATGTAAAGTCTGTTCAAAATATTTCATGTTATGTTTGTGACTTTACTGACCATTCTATGCAGGATTGTCCAACATTGCCAGCTTTGAGGGAAAGTTTGCACGAACAAGTAAATGTCGTTGACAATTTCAAAAGGCCAAATCCCAATCCATACTCCCAAACTTACAACTCTGGTTGGAGAAACCACCCAAATTTCAGTTGGAGAAATGACAACCATGCACAACCTTCACAACCAGTTCCTCCATGTCAAAATTTTCAAAACCCCCAGAGTTACCCACCATATGTCCCACCACCAAGAAAAACTTTGGAAGACACATTGCATTCGTTTATTGAAAAATAAGAGTCGATCAATAATCAAACGATGCAGACCTTGACCAATTTGACAGAAACCATCTCCAAACTTACATCTGCCCTGACCTTGCATGAAAAAGGAAAGTTTCCTGCTCAACCTGAACCAAACCCTAAGAGTCAACAACATACTCAAATAGGAAATTCAGGAAACGAAAATATGAGTCAAGTCAAATCGGTCATAACCCTTCGTGGTGGAAAGGTTGTTGAAAAACATATCCTTGACCCTCGTGAAACTAGTAAAGATTCAATTTCAGAAAATCGAGAAGAGTCTGTCGAACCTTTAACCCACGAAGAAATAACCAACTCTCCTCCTGTACCCCCATTTCCTCATGCACTAATCAAGCCAAAGAAATCAAACCACAATCCAGAAATTTATGAGGTTTTTAAACAAGTAAAGGTTAACATTCCTCTTTTGGATATCATTAAATAGGTGCCCTCTTATGCTAAATTTCTGAAAGATCTGTGCACAGTGAAAAGAAAACATAAGGTGCAAAAGAGAGCTTTTCTAGCAGAACAGGTAAGTTCCATTCTCTCAACTAATAATGCTTTGAAATACAAGGATCCTGGTTGTCCAACTATTTCTTGCATTATTGGGGATCATAAAATTGGACATGCTCTACTTGATCTTGGTGCCAGTGTTAATTTGCTTCCTTATTCAGTGTACCAACAACTCAATCTCGGTGAGTTAAAATCAACTTCTACCACTCTTTTACTTGCTGATAGATCGGTTAAGGTTCCAAAAAGAATAATTGAAGATCTATTAGTCCGAGTCGATAAATTCATATACCCTGTGAATTTTATTGTTTTGGAAATGGAACCAATTGCTAATGAATGCAAACAAATTCCTGTTATATTGGGTCGACCATTTTTAGCTACTGCTAACGCTTTGATTAATTGCAGGAATGGAGTGATGAACTTATCTTTTGGCAACATGACATTGGAACTCAATGTGTTCAACATGTGTAAACAACCTCACCACCAAGAAGATGATGATAATGAGAATGAGGAGATTGATCTTATTGGGCCAATTATTGAGGAACACGTTCAGGATGAAAATTTCTCAAATTCTGTGGATATTTGTTTTGCTGGTTCTTTTGAATCAAGTAAAAGAATTAAATTATAATACTACTAACATATGCTCTACACTTGATTCTATGCAGGTACCTACTGGTGATGATGACCAAGCAAGCTTTGAAGATATGACACAACCTGAAGAACCAAACGAAGAGGAAGCACCAGAGCTCGAATTAAAACCCTTACCATAAGAATTGAAGTATGCTTATCTTGGAGAGCAACGGACATATCCGGTGGTAATTTCTTCCTAACTTACGCATGATCAAGAAGGTAAGTTGCTTTCTGTACTTAAAAAGCATAAAACTGCATTTGGTTGGACCTTAAAAGACATAAAAGGCATTAATCCTTTAATATGCACACACCGAATACACCTAGAGGAAAATGCTAAAACAACTTGTCAACCACAAAGAAGATTAAATCCTCATATGAAAGAAGTGGTAAAGAATGAGGTCCTGAAACTACTCGATGTAGGAATTATCTATCCTATCTCTGATAGTAAATGGGTAAGTCCAACACAAGTAGTACCAAAGAAATCTGGAATAACCGTTGTAAAAAATGAAAATGGTGAACCAATTCCAACACGCATTCCATCTAGTTGGCGCATGTGCATTGATTACAGAAAATTAAATGATGCCACTAGAAAAGATCATTTTCCACTTCCATTTCTAGACCAAATTCTTGAAAGAGTAGCTGGACATCCCTACTACTGCTTTCGTGATGGCTACTCTGACTACTATCAAATCCCCATAGCCTTAGAAGACCAGGAAAAGACCACATTCACATGCCCATTTGGAACATTTGCATTTAGAAGAATGCCCTGTGGACTTTGTAATGCTCCTGCAATATTTCAAAGGTGCATGCTAAGCATTTTTAGTGACATGGTTGAAAATTGTCTAGAGGTTTTTATGGATGACTTAACTGTATTTGGTAATTCTTTTGATACGTGTCTTGATAATCTGGAAAAGGTTTTGGAAAGGTGTAAAGAAAAAGGATTAGTTTTAAATTGGGAAAAATGCCATTTCATGGACATTTCTGGAATTGTCTTAGGTCATATTGTGTCGTCAAAAGGAATTGAAGTTGACAAAGCCAAAGTTGAAGTCATTTCAAAATTACCCTCACCAAAGACAATTAGAGAAGTCCGTTCTTTTAGACATGCAGGATTTTATGAGGTTTATAAAAGACTTCAGTGTCATATCTAGACCAATTTGTAACCTCCTAATAAAAGACACTCCTTTTGAATGGACATATGTTTGTCTACAAGCCTTTATAAAAATAACTAGTCTTTTGACATCAGCCCCAATAATGCAACCCCCTGTTTGGTCTTTACCTCGAGCTAATGCGATGCCATTATGCTGCCAGGCCGTTTCGGACAGAGGAAGGAAGGTAAGCCCTTTGTTATTTATTACGCAAGTAGAACTTTGAATAGTGCTCAAATGAATTACACCACAACTGAAAAAGAACTACTTGCTGTAATATTTGCGTTGGATAAATTTCGTTCGTATTTAATTGGTTCATCTACTATTGTTTATTCTGATCATGCTGCTGTGAGATATTTAATGACGAAACAGGATGCCAAACCAAGGTTAATACAATGGATTTTGCTACTTCAAGAATTCAATTTGACAATCAAAGATAAAAAGGGTGCTGAGAATGTTGTTGCAGATAATCTTTCAAGACTTACAAACGAGTCTTCAATTGAAACAACACCCATTAATGATTCTTTCCCTGATGAATTTTTATTTTCTATAAACAAAATGCCTTGGTATGCTAATATTGTCAATTATCTTGTAACAGGTGAAATGCCATGTGACTGGAGTTCCCAGGACAAGAGGAAATTCTTAACATAAGTGAAAAGCTTTTATTGGGATGATCCATACCTGTTCAAGTATTGCTCTGATCAAATTTTTCGAAGATGCATACCAGACGACGAGGTAAGTAGGGTCATTCAATTTTGCCATTCTGAAGCATGTGGTGGCCATTTTTCTTCAAAAAAGACAGCTGCAAAAATATTGCAAAGGTGGATTTTATTGGCCTACATTATTCAAAGATTCTTATGCATTTTGTAAAGTGTAAGAATTGTCAATTGGGTCCATTTCAAAACGAAACATGATGCCTTTAAACCCTATTCTTGTCATTGAAATATTTGATTGTTGGGAATTGATTTTACGGGCCCTTTTCCATCATCATTTGATTTGTATACATTTTGGTTCTTGTTGATTATGTTTCAAAATGGATCGAGGCGATTCCTTGTCGACAACGATGATCACAAAATTGTGATCCGCTTAAAAGAAAATCTTTTGAGTCGATTTGGAATACCTCGAGCCAATATCAGTGATTGGGGAAAACATTTTTGTAATAAGCCATTTGAGTCCTTAATGAAGAAATATGGGATTACACATAAAGTTGCCACCCCTTATCACCCTCAAACAAGTGGTCAAGTTGAATTAGCAAATAGGGAGATAAAACAAATTTTAGAAAAGACAGTTAATCCAAACCGTAAAGATTGGTCTCTTCGACTAACTGATGCACTTTGGGCATATCGTACTGCTTTTAAAACATCTTTAGGAATGTCACCTTATCGCCTTGTTTATGGAAAATCTTGCCACTTACCAGTTGAACTTGAGCATAAGTCATTTTGGGCCATTAAAGCTTTTAATTCAAATCTTGATGATGCTGGCAATGTGCGTAAATTGTAATTAAATGAACTTGAGGAATTAGGGAATGATGCATATGAGAATTCTAGAATTATTAAGGCAAGAATCAAATTTTTTCATGACAAAAGAATTTTTCGAAAAACATTTGAAATCGGTCAAAAAGTCTTGCTTTATAATTCTCGTCTTCATTTATTTCCAGGGAAGTTAAAATCAAAGTGGAATGGTCCGTTTGTTGTAAAAAATGTGTATCCATATGGTGCCGTAGAAATTGAGAATCCAAAGAATAGTGCCACATTTAAAGTTAACGGTCAAAGACTGAAACCATATCTGGAACATCAACCACGTGAAGCAGACACCGAAATTAATTTGAGTGACCCACCAAACCTCGATTGAGCCCTTTTGTTTTAAATTTTTGTGAATTGATTTTACTATTGCTTTATCGTTTGAATTATTCGATTTTTTTTTCTTTTTTCTTTTTTTCTTTTCCCTATGTCTTGAATGGAGTGCACTGCATTGTTTTTAATTGTGTGCTGTTTGACAAATGTGTTTTAACTCACCAAATTTTTATACTTATCATGAA
This sequence comes from Citropsis articulata, assembly GCA_030449925.1. Taxonomy (NCBI): domain Eukaryota; kingdom Viridiplantae; phylum Streptophyta; class Magnoliopsida; order Sapindales; family Rutaceae; genus Citropsis; species Citropsis articulata. The sequence goes on along the minus strand of JASUUH010000137.1, from coordinate 3,255,376 downwards.
TACCTCCACGAGAAATTTCCTCATCGAGCATCTTAAAACACTTTTCCATGTAAAATTTCACTTGAGGAAATTGATCCGATTTTGTAAATTACATCCTATTTGGGATCTACAACCACCAGCGTTAGTATTCCACGTTAAAGATCTAGAAAGACAACTCACAGAAATAGAGGATGGTATTTATGATCTACAATTGGAGCTGGAGGTAAATCAATAAAAGGACGAAGGTGAGTTATATTTCTTGTGTGTTTTTGCTTTATTTTTGTACTTTTTCACTTTTGATTTGATTTTGCAGATCTGTTTTGTTTGTTTTAATTCACTCTCCCGTATAAATGGCGGATAACGGTACTCCGTGACGTTTTAAAGTCGGTACTCAGCTTTCCACAATAATCGAACCCCAAAGTCAAGCATGGAAGAAATACAACATAAATTGCATCGCTTTTCCTTCTCTCCTCAAAATGCTCTCAAGAAGATTAACAAAGCTCGTTGTGAACGACTGCTCTTTTTAATGATTTATGGGATTCTCGATATATTGGTTAATTGAAGCAAAGGTCCGACTTGCAGTGAGTTTTCTAATCCATTTGTTTCTTACATGCCTGGTTTTGGTAAAAGCACGTTTGCGAAAAACGAAGAGCTGCGACTTGGCTCTAAATGTCCTAACTGTGTATGACTTGCTTGAAACAAACCTCGTTGTAAAACTTTAGGAATGGTTTCTATAAATCGTGAAGATAAAATCAAATTCGTTAAGGATGGCATGAGTAAAGAGTCGTTGGATGATATCTTACGATCTCTTGAGACGCATCCGAGCGGATTTGTCCAACGTGAAATTCACAATTTATGGAAGTTGTTCCAAAAGAAAGTGCAGTTTAGTCTTGGGAATCAATTTCAAAAAGACCTGCTTGCCGCTTTATAAGAAAACCGGATGGGAAGCCTATCCTCGACCCATAGAGGCGTTGCCGTCCATCGGACGAAAACGAGAGGAAGATGTGAGCCACAATCGAACTACCAAGAAATATCCTTTTATTTTATCTTATCTTTGCATTATTATTCTTGTTTTTTTTGTGATTTTAAATCTAATCACTTTGCTTTTTCGCTTTCCTTTGTTTTGAATAATTGAGCCAAAAGCTTCACGCTGCCGTTTGACAAACACACCACCCCATTTACAGATGTATATCATTATGTCTGTTACCAAGATCCTTAAATAAGAGCTCCTTTTTAAGCATTCACAAATTGTTTCTTTTTAGAATTGTTTTAATGGTAGGGACTTCAAGCAGACAGCTTAAGAACATTTGTGTGCTCGGATTTCGCTATGGAAAGTATAAGGAGTTCGCTCATGCAGAGAGCTTGGTATAGGAGAAAACTACATCTTGTACATGGAGGAGGTGACCGAGGTTATCAAAGCTTGTCTCTCAAGTCGCTTTCATTCGAGGAAGCCAAGTGCTAGGCATCATTCCAAAAGCCTTAAAACCTTTAGGATGCCTACCAGACCCACAAACTGGAGAAGAGTTAGTTGTCTCAGGTATGCAAGAAAGAATATCTGAAATGTTAAAGCATGCTGACGCTTTTATTTTCTTGCCAGGAGATCTTGCAACATTAGAGGCGCTAATTACATTTGCTTCTTGGGCCCATTTGAATATCCATCAAAAACCCATCGGTTTGTTAAATGTTAATAACTTTTATGATGGCTTAATAACATTTCTTAATCATGCAATTAAAAATTATTTCATTCCTTCCTCAGCGAGAAAACTCTTTATTTGTGCTCCCACTACTAATGAGTTACTTGATCTTTTGCAAGCTTACAAACCAGAGCCAGATCCCATGACTTTGGCGTTGGATTGGGCAATTGATAACGATGACAGTAACTCTCGTAAAAAGTGTAAATTAGATTTGACTCTCCGTTTGTAAATATTTTCCAGCAGTGACCAGGTGATATCTTCTAAACTCTACTCCTTTATTCTAAGACATTAGGGACAATGTCTCTTTCAGGTTTGGGGGAGGGTATAGTTGATAATTGTGGAATGTCTCAGTCATGGTGGTGTTTTTACTAATTTTTTTTGTAAAGACTAACTTCGGATAAAAGTTTGAGTCGAAGATGGCAGAATATAGAATGTAGTGTCTCTAGAAACGCATCTTCATTTTAGAATTTTGTTTTCTTTAAAAAAAAAAAAAAACCTTTTTTTCTTAATCATCTCCCTTAAGTTTCTGCAATCAATCCAATTTTTTTTTTGATGTGTTCTTTAATTTTTAAAAAAAAAAAATTTCGGTGTAATCTTTTAACATTAGATAACATGATGATTTTCAAATTTTGGTATTTGTATTATCTTTGGCCTTGAGTTATATTACACTATGTTTTTCCCTTTGCATGTTGAAACGTAAATTGAAAAATTTGACGAGTGAAATTGATTAAGCCATTTGGAGGAATGTACATATCACGAAAAGTCCAAGCGAGTTTTAGAGCCTATTATCCTTGGAGAGTAACCCTATTTGCCTATACAGCTTCACAATTTATTATACAAGATCTCTATAATTTCAACAAAAAAAAAAAAAAATTATTGTGCAATCGCATCTAAAAGCCCATTGAACTAGTGGATATGAAAGATTATTTAGAACCCTAAAAGATGACAGAAGGCCATATTTGATCCGTTTGAGCCTTTCTAGCCAACCCTATTATAAAATATCTATAGTTAACCCCTTTGAGCCTTTAAAAAAAAAAAAATCTTTTTTTTTATAACCTATCATCTTGTCCCACTCCAATGTGGAGTATCACCTTATGTTTTGTATTTTCCACCACCCAATTATGTTTGAAAATAGGGATGATTATGCATTCCTGATAATGGTGCTAAAAAAAAAAAAAACAAAACAAAACAAGACAAAAAAAAAAAAAGCACCTTGTAATCTATAAAAATAAACTCCTATTTTTCAAACATATATTTTTGTTTTCCTATTACATTTTCTTGTTAACCATAACCCTAGCCTACGTTACGTCCTAATAAAAGTCCTTCTTGATTTTAGGGAATTATAGTCTGAATTAAAAGCTAGTGATGTGGACTAAAAGATGTGGTGATGCATAAAAAAAAAAAAATATTTATTTACCATTAATTCCTTTGGGCTTGAGATCATTTTATTTCTAAGCTGTGGGCATTATTTTTTCATCCTGGTGAGAGCGTGTGATATTGTTTTATTATCCTCTCAAATCTATTTTTCTTTTCCTAAAGTGACAGTTTAATTTGGGGTATATTTCTTTTGAGAGAGTCACTCTTAATTGTGAGATTTTGGGGTTTGATGTATCATTCTTAAAAGTGGTTTTGATTGATGTAGCTCTGATAATTGATCATTTTGCATGATTTTACTTAACTGATTTATGTGGGTGTGATTTTCTTTAGGCTGAAGATAATGCTTATACTTTTATTTGATTGTTATCATTAATCTGATGAAAGAAGTGAACACAATGTTTATATTTAAAAAAAAAAAAAATTTCAATTTGGTTTTGAAATTTCTCTAAAATTTTATCGCTTAAATTGCTAGGGCCTAGCAATAAGCTGGTTGGGGGGTGTGATTGATACGGAAAAGTGACATTTGATAAGGATAAAATTATTAGTTTTTCACTTATTGTATCAATTAATGCGCTCATTATTTCTAAATTATTTTAATACTCCCCAAATATACTTTATATTAAATTAATCAGCAATATGTTAATTTTCATCTTGTAAATATTTTTTCAGGAGTAAAGATGGAATTGGAATTGAAAGCGAACAAAGAAGAACCACTGAGCTCAATTGAGGAGATGTAATAATTATAATAATAATATATATAAATTAAAAAAAAAGAACAAAAGACAAAACATGCAACCAAACTTTGGTTGTTTCGTGATGGTCATCCCGACCATCACACCAATCAATAATATAAATAAAATATATAATATAACAAATAATAAATAAATAATAAAAAAAAGAAAAGATAACGCTTGCCTATAAAAGGCAAGCGAGGGCGGGTCGGAGGACTAACATTTTTTGAGAGAATTGAATCATGAGTGCGAAAAGCCGAGGGATAGAGTGCTGAGGAATTGTATTTTCCTTTTTTTTTTCTCTTTTGTTTTGTAATCAATTTTCTTTGTAACATATTTCCAAAGTTCATCAAATAAAAAGAGTGTTTTATTTTCTTTCAACATGAGTAGCTAATTTTACTAAGCTGAGGTGAAGGGTGAAGCTCAAGGTTTCAATTTATGAGATTAATTACTTTTCTCAAGTGAGTTTTAAGTTTATTTTATTCTTTTCTAGTTATTTTTATGTCATGTTAATTTAAAAGTTTTCTTGGATTTGTATGGTATTTTGACACAATGTCGACACATCAATATAGTTGTGGCACATTATGTACTTTATTCCATATTTATCCACACACATAGAATTAAATGATATAATAAATAACTGGTAAAAGTGAGGCAAAATATAAATGAGAGAGTAAGAAAATTATAGTTTGAATACTGAGAGTAGATCCTGTAGCCTTAGCATATTTTTAAATTTGTTTCAAATAATTTCTTTTCCCCACAATTAATTTTCTTAGTTTTAAATTGACTACTGGATTTTAAATTCCCTGTGGTTCGACCCCGGACTCACCGGGTTATATTATAACTAGACACTCTTATACTTGGGAGTAATACACTTTTGAGTTGTGTCAAAACGTTTAGGCCTGAATGGAAAAGATTCTGATTTTTATCTTAATGGCAAAATATTTGAATGGAACTTGAATATTCTCTCTCATTAGTACCCCTATCAAGTACATTCATTTCCTACTATATAAATTTATCTTTTATTGGTTTTTATTTGCCTATTCAAACTTTTTTTATTATAGTGAATGAGAATTTTAAACATAATAGGACTTTAGTTAAGTGTGTTTTATAATAGGTCTTTGTATTTATAATTACAAATTTTCTAATAGATTTTGAATATTATTTAATACATTAATTTTAATTCAAATGATTAAATAATAATTGGTTGGCTTATATAATTAATAAGAAAAAATATCATATAATTTACTAAAAATAACATGTATCATTTATATATTAATGTCAAAAATTGCATGTGTTAGATATATTTTTTAGGGAAATTACCATTTGTATACCCTATATTTGCTCTGTTATAAAAAGTACTACAACACTTTGAGGCTGTATCAATTGTCCACCCTAAGTTGACAAAATGTATCAATCGACCACCAAACCGTTAGTTGTCGTTTGAAAGTTAACGGAATTATAGTGAATTGACGATTTTACCCTTAAAAATTATCACTTGTATACCCTTAAATTCTCTTATTAGCACTTGTACACCCTTAAATTATCACTTGTATACTCTTAAATTCTCTTATTATCACTTGTGTACCCTTAAATTATCACTTATATCTATGAAAAGACCATATTACCCCTCTAACGTCATCATATTTAAACGGCAACTAACGATTTGGTGATCGGTTGATACATTTTGTCAACTTAGGGTGGATGATTGATACACCCTCAAAGTGTTGTAGTATTTTTGATAAGGGGGTAAACTAAGGGTATACGAATGATAATTTTTCTATTTTTTATTTTTCATGCTTTGCTATGGTACACATCATCAATTTCTTTTAACTAATCAAATAATTTATTTATAATTTGTCATGTGTTTAACAAATAAATATAAGTATTTTTAATATTTATAAGGTCATATATTTCAAAATATCATATTTTTAATGTTTTCGTTTTTAAAAAATAAACAACTTAACACTTATATTCAAATAATAGAAAAAGAAAAATAAACTTGTAATTCAAATATGTGTATTTAAACTTATTCAAATTTTAGTAAAATTCATAACCCATTCATATTTAGACACATAAAGAAACGCTGCCTCAGTAATCTACTAATGATGCTGTTTTCCAAAACCTTATACGATTATCAGAATTTGGCAGAAACCTCGCATATCTGAATAATTCCAAAAACCAAACTATTCCCACTCTTAGAGATTGTGTGGCAGCCAAACTTATTTGGTTATCCCTTGCCCCTCTTAGCCTGAGAGAGAGTTTTTTGTCTTTAGATTTAAAGGATTGGATTCTTTCTAATTTAAAATCTGATCGTTATGAGAGTAATAGAATGAATTGGTCTGTTATTTTTGGCATAGCAATCTGGCGCTTGTGGTTTTGGCGGAACCAAGCTTTGTTTAATAATGTGCAGAGGAGTAATCACAGCGTTATTTTGGATATTATGGCCAGAGCTGAAAATTCCCATAAAACTATGACGACTTTGATCAAGCCTGGAGTTTCCAAAATTGTGAAATACTTTGGATGGAAACCGCCTCCTGAAAATGCCTTCAAATTGAATACTGATGGGGCCTGCAAAAAGATGAACATGGCAGCGGCGGGTGGGTTGATAAGAAATAATAATGGGAATTGGGTTGCTGGTTTTTGTGCAAACATCGGGATTAGTTCAGTTACTAATGCCGAACTCTGGGGATTATTCTATGGCCTTGATCTGGCTTGGAAGATGGGGATTCGGAATCTATTGGTTGAAGTTGACAGCAAGTGCGCCATTGATCTTCTTGTAAACACGAGCAATTGTCCTAATAGCTCTTCTTCTCTTATTCAAAGCATCAGGAGGCTCCTTGACAGGGATTGGCATGTGTGCATTAACCATATTTATCGTGAAGCAAACTTTGCAGCAGATTTTCTTGCGAATTTCGCAATGAGTCAACCTGTTGGTTTTCATCTCTTTCACAATCCTCCTCGTGGTGTTGTCCAGTGTTTAAATCAAGACATGTATGGGATTGCTTTCTCGCGGTTGGTCTCTGCTTAGCCGTGTTGGCTCCCTTTTGTATCAAAAAAAAAAAATTGATATCGAGCCTGTTTCTGATATGCAATAAGAATGATATAGATAAACAAAATATGGGAAATAATAATAAATACAATAAAAGACTAATGGCCTGCCACCAAAAAAAAAAAAGAGAGAGATGAACGACACAAAAAGTTTTCTGTAAATGTTGGCGTTCAATCCATTCTTTTTCGTTGTCCCCGTAGAGTTAACTGGCCGGAAGCCATGTATGACAAAATCTGATGGAGGCGAATGGCTGCAGAATTTTACTTTGCAAAAGGCTTTTGGCCACGTCTCGACTAGCCAGAAGTGGTGAAAATCTAAAGAGTCTATAGCTGCACAAGACGAAAGGATGCACGAAGCAATCAGAATTGAGAGAAGAATGCAAGCAGCTGTGGGCTTCATGTTTATCAACATTATGAGAGTGACAATAATCGGCTATATATAGTGCGTTTTCTAAACCATGATGAGCTTAAGCTGTGTCAATCTAGATTTTCGCTTTATTTGATGTCAATTAATTTATGAATTATTACGGTGTTGAATTAAGATAAATTAGCGATTGTGTTTCTAAAACCGGATTTTATTTCGCCACGGTATTCGTTTAAATTGTATTTTGTAAAAGAAGAAAAAAAAAAGAAAAGGATTTCCGTTTTCTGTTTCTATATATTAAGAAGAGAGAGAGAGAGAGAGAGAGAAAGAGAGAATGAGAGAGAAAGAGAGAGAGTGATCCGGGTTTGACCCGCCGACCCGCGGTTTGACCCGGCCATATCTCCCTCGTCCGACCTCCGTTTTGGGCGAGCAAGGTACCGTTTCGAAGCTTGAGAGACGAGCTACGTATCCTTGCCATCCTCGTCGCCGGAAACTGACTGGAACGCTGGCGAAAAGAGGCCGAAAGTTGCGGCCAAGACCCGTTTTCCGTCGCCGTTGATCCTGCTGGTTTTGGGTGATTCCACCGGTTGGAAATTGTTCCTCAGCCTCCCAGAAACCTTTCCCGACCAACAACGTTCACCGGAGACGTCTGATTTGCTGGGAACGATAACCGGAGAAACCCGCGGCTTTGGAGCTTCGATCCGCCGCTGTCGCCGCACGTAGATTGACACCGCCGGCATGGTTGAACTCAGAGCGGCCGGAACTAGCAGAGTTGAGCTTCCCGTCGCCGTTGACGGAAGTCCGGTTGCCGTTGAGCGTTGAGGGGCAATTCGGTAATTTCACAAACTTTGGGGTGAATTGGGAAGTTTGGTAATTTTGGTAATTTTTGATAAAGGCAGTGAGGTATTTTGTGATTTTAGGGTGATTAATTTGAATTAACGTTTCGGTAACGTCTTGGGGATAATTTAAATCATGATTAATTTTGTGATTAAGATTGAGGATAAATTGATAATTTATAACTTTGTGGTGGATAATTCGATAAATTATAGTTAGGGATAATTGTGGTAAATATCGACGTTAGGCATTTTTGTAATTTTTGCATATAGGAATATTTCGGTAATTTTAGTGATTTTATTCATACAAGAATAGTTTATTACGGATAAATATTTATTTCGAGATTTATTGCATAAAATTAGCGGAATTTCATATTACGGAGAATAATTATGTCGTTTACTTGAAATATGAGGATTTACAAACGAGAATCAGCTTACAGACGTTGTTGATACCTAGTCTGGACATCATCACTGTGAGTGGAATATACAAAGCCTATTTTCATAGTTAATTGCGATAGTAAAGATATTTACTGAAATAAATACGTTAAATATTTGATTTAATGATTTTCTCGAAATGGATTTTATTCACGTATTGGTATTATATTAAAATATCTTATTGAGTTTAAGTATTGATTTTGAATAAATATGATGATATTTGAAATTGAGAAAAGTGAATTTAATTGTGATAATGAAAGAAATGTATTATTCAAGTATGAATTGAATTTATGGGATGATGATTTATGAGTATAGAGATGGTTATTTTTTAAAATCATTGGCTAAAGACCTCCATAGGACACGATATAATGATTACGGATGAGAGATATGATGATACAGATATGTTGAGATATGAGATAAGACGTCCCACCATCCGTGTAGCTCGGGGCGTGATAGTACCAGATAAGACGTTATGTTGCCCGTCTGCTGAGTCTGGGATAGATGAGATTATTCCAGTACTTGTTTAGTGATGATTTTCAGATTTGATTCTATATGTTATTGTGATATGATTTCCACGGATATCGAGTATGATATTTTATATGTTTTTCATGGTTAAGAATCGATTTAAAAGTTAAATGATTTATTCGATTTTGTTTCATATGTGATTTGGTGAAATTGTATTTAGAAGTTGATGGTTTCATGATTCAAGATTTGATGTTATCGTAATTATTATTTCATTGATTACATGAGATTTAAGGAATTTTATTCTCTCGGTGTAGGATTTGAATCAAAAGAAATTATTAAAGTTCTTTTGAGATTTTAATGATTGTTTAAAGAAAGATTAAATTATTTATTTTAAAATTACTATCCACTCAACGACCTTGTTGAGTTTTATACTCACCCGCTTTTGTTATATTTTATATTTCCTGAGACTTGCGGTACATGATCGACCCGAATAGCATCGATTGTAGATTGAATTCTAGTTATGATGGTCTTTAGGAATTATGGATATTTTATTAAGATATTTTGGATTATATAATTTGTTTTATAAATGCGATTAAGAATATTTTATTGTATTTGATATTATAGAATTTGGATGAGTTTTGGTTGGTGGATTAAAGAAGTTTGTTAGAGGTGTTGGTTGAATTCGAAAATCATATTGGGAGTGTTAATTTCATAAACTTGCAGGTTGGGCATATTTTATTTATAGAGGAGGTTCTGTCGAATTTTTGATAGAATTTAGCAGATTTTAGAATTATTAAGTCAGTTAAGCGAGATCAAATAGATTCGCCCTGGGGTTTCGGGGCGGGTCGCTTCAGGTGGTATCAGAGCATGGTTTTAGATTCTGTAGACTTTAACGTTGTGATCAGAATAAGTTTTATAGTGATTAAAGTCGAAGTGATATATTTATTAAAGTTTGAATTGATATACTATGGACCCCCATCATGATTTGTTATAGTAGTAAAGTGGCCGAGGTTGTATTAGAGTAGTAGCTATGTTGACTCCAGGAGATGTACCTACGGGGGAAAGTAATCCCGAAAATGAGGAAATATTTGAGTATTTGATGCATGATGTTGCACAACAGACACCAGAGAATATATCGAATATTGAACAGTTGATTAATAAGTAAGTTCAAATTTTGGCTACAGTATTACATTATCAGACTCATGCGCATGCTGGTCATGCAAATGTTATTGTATATGTGAGAAGTTTAAGAATAAGGAGTTTAAATAATTTTAGAGAGTCATCTGAGGTTGACTCGTAATTTGTTAATTTGGACATAGTTTTAATGTGATGAAATGTTCAGAGAGAAATAGACTTCCCTTTGCTATATTTCTACTCGAAGATAGAGTTTATCATTGGTGATAAACAGTCCAACGTCAATATCAGACACATGCTGCAATTACTTTGGCCTCGTATTATTATTGATCTTGGATCTATGCATTCTTTTATTTCTCGTATTTTTGTCATTTATGTAGAGATAAAGCCTGAACCTTTGGATTATGGTTTAATTATTGGTACACTTATCGGAGTATCATTGTTTGTCGAGAGTGTGTATCGAGATTGTGTGATCAGGTTGGGTGAGCATGAATTTGGAGCGAATTTAATTATTTTAGACATTCGAGATTTTAATACTATTTTGGGTATGATTGAGTTTGCATATTAATGTGCTATTATGGATTGTTTCAAATAGGAATGTATGTTTAAAAAGTTGGGAGAAGCTGAGGTAAAAGTTTGGTGGAGATTATGAATAGAGTATTTAAGTTTGAGATTCAACAGCTTAAGATTAAAGAGGTTGATGTTTCTGAAACAGCATTAAGAACTCGTTATGGAACTATGAGTTCTTGATTATGCGATTTGGATTTACTAATGTTCCAGCAGCTTTTATGGACATTATGAATAGAGTATTTCGCTTCTATTTTGATCTTTTTGCAATTGTGTTCATCGATGATATTTTAGTATATTTTTGGAATCAAGAGGAACATGCAGAATATTTGTGACTGTTTTCAGACTTTAAGGTAAAAGCAATCGTACATTAAGTTCAACAAGTATGAGTTCTGGTTCGATAAAGTAATATTTCTGGACCATGTAATATTAACTGAACGAATTTATGTCGATCTTCAAAAGATTGAAGCAATCATGAATTAGGAATAGTCTATAAATATTATTGAGGTTACGAGTTCCTATTGATTGAGTTGATTAAGGACTATGATTGTATTATTGATTATCATCTGGTCAAGGTGCACGTGATAGCTGATACGTTAAGTAGGAAGTTCTCCAGCTCTATAGTTCACTTGCGAGTGATGTATATGCTTTTGATGATGGAGCTTAGATTTTTGGAAATTGAGTTAAGAGCTGATAATTGTAAAGCTTAATTTTCGAGTTAGGCCGACTTTGAGTGACAAAGTTTATCAGATACAAGATCAGGACCCACTATTAATAAAGTTGTGAGGATGTACAGAAATGATTACGAATTGATTTTGTGATGAGAGATGAAGGAGTTTTAACTATGGGTAACCGACTTTTACGACTTGGTAATTTTGGATTCAAGGGTAATTTCGTAATTTCAGAATTTTGATTATCTTGGTGATTTATGATTTAAATTGAGATTATTTGAGGTTAAGTATGGAATGTGATTATATTGAGGAATTTGAGAATATTGGAGTTTACGATTATGGTTAACTTACAAGAGCTACTCACTTTTTATCTTTCAAGATGACTTATTCGATGGATAAGTTAATAAATATTTTGTGTGGTTGAGATAGTTCGGTTTTACAAATGGTGCATTAAGCTTTGTGATTTTATTTATAAGTACGGTATATTTTTGAAGTATCAGAGTAGCGCAGCGAAAGCGTGATATGTTTGGTTATGATCTTATAAGGATTTAAAGATCATGGGTAAATCTTGAGGTTTAGATTATCGAAGACGACACCGTGAATTTCGAGACTAAATTCTTTTAAGGGGGAGTTTGTAATACCCTGCACCGATTTTCCTTTATTTGATGTCCGAATTAATTTATGAATTATTACGGTGTTGAATTAAGATAAATCGAGCGATTGCTTGGGAAAACCGGATTTTATTTCCGTCATGGGTTCGATATTCGCTTTAAATTGTATTTTGTAAAGAAGAAAAAAAGAAAAGGATTTCTATATAAGAGAGAGAGAGAGAGAGAGAGAGAGAAGGAGAGAGAAAGAGAGAGTGATCCGGGTTTGACCCGTTTGACCACCGACCCGCGGTTTGACCCGCCATATCTCCTCGTCCGACCTCCGCTTTGGGCGAAAGTACCGTTTGAAGCTTGAGACGAGCTACGATCCTTGCCATCCTCGTCGCCGGAACCGATCGAACGCCGGGCGAAAAGAGGCCGAAAGTTGCGGCCAAGACCCGTTTTCCGCCGCTGCTGATCCCGCCGGTTTTGGGTGATTCCACGGTTGGAAATTGTTCCTCACCTCCGAAACCTTTCCCGACCAACAACGCTCACCGAGACGTCGATTTCCGGGAACGATAACCGAGAAACCCGGCTTTGGAGCTTGATCCGCATGCCGCCAAGACGTAGATTGACACCGCCGATGGTTGAACTCGAGTTTAACTAGCAGAGTTGAGCTTCCGTCGCCGCTTGACTAAGTCCCGCTGCTGAGCGTTGAGGGCAATTCGGTAATTTCACAAACTTTGGGGTGAATTTGTAATTTCGGAAAATTATGGATAGTTTGGTAATTTTTGATAAGGGCAGTGAGGTAATTTGACAATTTTAGGGTGATTCTAATTTGAATTATTAAGGACATTTGGTAATTTCGTACTTGGGATAATTTTAAATGCGAACTTGTGATTAATTTTGTGATTAAGATTGAGGATAAATTGATAATTTATAACTTTGTGGTGGATAATTCGATAAATTATAGTTCCGAGGATAATTGTGGTAAATATTGACGTTGGGGGCATTTTGGTAAGTTTGGCATATAGGGGTATTTCGGTAATTTCAGTAATTTTATTCATACGGGAATAGTTTATTACGGATAAATATTTGTTTCGAGATTTATTGTGTGAAATTAGCGGTATTTCATGTTACGGAGAATAATTATGTCGTTTAATTGAAATAGGAGGATTTACAAACGAGAATCAGCCTACAGACGTTATTGACAACTAGATTGGACATTGTCCTTTGTGAGTGGAATATACAAAACCTATTTTCATGGTTAATTGCGATAGTAAAGCATATTTACGAAATAAATATGTTAAATATTTGATTTAATGATTTTCTCGAAATGGATTTTATTCACGTATTGGTATTATATTAAAATATTCGGTTATTGAGTTTCCGTATTGATTTTGAATAAATATGATGATATTTGAAATTGAGAAAAGTGAATTTAATTGTGATAATGAAAGGAAATGTATTATTTGAAGTATGAATTGAATTTATGGGATGATGATTTATGAGTATAGAGATGGTTATTTTTTTAAAATCATTAGGCAGTACCCTCCCCTCCAGATACAGTATAATGATTACAGATGAGATATGATGATACAGATATGTTGAGATATGAGATAGTACGTCCCAGCCTATCCGTGTAGCTCCGGGGCGTGATAGTACCCAGATAGTACGTTATGCACTGCCCGTCTCACGAGTCTTGGGATAGATGAGATTATTCCCGCAGACTTGTTTAGTGATGATTTTCAGATTTGCGTATTCTATATGTTATTGTGATATGATTTCCACGGATATTGATTATGATATTTTATATGTTTTTCATGGTTAGTAATCTGATTTAAAAGTTAAATGATTTATTACTGATTTTGTTTCATATGTGATTTGGTGAAATTGTATTTAGAAGTTGATGGTTTTCATGATTCAGTATTTGATGTTATCAGAATTATTATTTCATTGATTCTATGAGATTTAAGGAATTTTATTCTCTCAGGATTTGAATCAAAAGAAATTATTAAAGTTCTTTTGAGATTTTAATGAGATTGTTTAAAGAAAGATTAAATTATTTATTTTAGAAAATTCCACCGACGGCTTCACCAGTTTTATACTCACTCCGCTTTTGTTATATTTTATATTTCCTCACGGAGACTTGCAGTACATCGATCGACCCAATAGCATCGATTGTAGATTGAATTCTAGGTTCTATGATGGTGCTAGGAATTATGGATATTTTATTAAGATATTTTGGATTATATAATTTGTTTTATAAATTCGATTAAGAATATTATATTGTATTTGATATTATAGAATTTGTATGAGTTTTGGTTGGTTGATTAAATAAGTTTGTTAGAGGTGTAGGTTGAATTAGAAAATCATATTGGGAGTGTTAATTTCATAAACTTGCGGTTGGGCATATTTTATTTATAGAGTATGCCTGAATTTTGATAGAATTTAGCAGATTTTAGAATTATTAAGTCAGTTAAGCGAGATCAAATAGATTCGCCCTGGGGTTTCGGGGCGGGTCGCTTCAGTTGCTCCATATGGTGGTGTAATAGTGTAATTGCCCATTTTAATATTACACCATGTAACAGCTTTTTTGCATTTTAATAAATTACAGAATTCATGTATTATATACATACATACATACATATATATATAGAGCAAATTCTTTCTATAGTCATAATGTTGGGACTAAATTATTTTTATTATTATGAGTAGGTCATAACTTAATAGAGATATAGTTACAAAAATTATTAATTTGATTTAGTATCTTAGTGTAAGTGATATAAAGGTACAATACGCACTACATTAATATATATGATTGGGAGCATACAAAACTATCTTAAAAGGCTAAATGTTTGCTTCTCTATAATGTTTTTCACACAATGCAAATTCTATAAATATTATACAATGATTTGATAACAATCGTAAAGAACAAATTATTATCTCAAATAACTTTAGAAAAATATTTTATCCAATCTTTAACATTTAATGTAATGTAGCATACATTTTTTACAATATACAGATAATTGTTATTATGTGGAGGCTATTTACTTAAGACGGGATCTAGGAAATTATTACAATATGGAGTTTATTCTTATTTACAATAAGTTTAAATTGGGATTAGAATTTTTTATGAATATAAAGAGGTTTTCCTATATATATATATATATATATATATATAAAGTAAAAAGGGTTATTTTCCTTTTAATACTTATGTTATTGTAAAATAATAATTAGGCGTAACAAGCATTGCACTATAGTATTTTACTATTAAAAAATTTCAAAATCTTATATTTTACTACTTTTTTTAGTTGACCTATCAAATACCAATTTTACCCTTACTTTAAGGAAAAACACATAAATTCTTACAAAACCTGATAATTTCCACTATTGTATCAAAAGCCCAAAAAATAAAATAAAAATTTACATTTACACAAAAAACCTATAACCTAAGATTTCTATTATGCACTTATTAAAATAATTTTTCATTCAACTAAATATCAATTTTAATTTTAACTATTAATTATCGTTAAAAATTAACAAACAAAGATAATTAGCAAACAAACATCTATACATGCATATAAACAATCACAACATTTCTAGTACAAAAGTTTATATTTAATTGATAACATACTAATTTATAAAATTTTTAATTTTTTATTTGAATGAAAAATTATTTAGTACAGTGATTAATTTTTAATAAAAATTAATTTTATTGAAAATCAATGTTGACGCTAAAATCTAGTTATGTCGGTGTATGGGCTACCAACCAGATCTTAATGCTAGCATTTGAATTTATTTGCATGGAAAGATAGTTTCTTGCCTTGATTTAGCAGCCTGAGTAGAAGTTGGCAATGAGGAATCTACCCCTGGTGAGTATCTGCAACCATAGAAATAGTTAATGGTGTTGGAAGTTTTTCCTACGTTAACCCTTTGACGCTCAAGTTAGTATCACGAAGTTTTTAGAAATAATATAATGTCTGATTTTTTGTAAAAAATGAATGAAAGAAAATAAAAAGAAATAAGAAAAATCCTCTTCTTTTCAAATAGGAAAAATAAAATGGGATAAGGAGGGTAAAAATAAAGATGAATAAGGAAGAAAGTCAGTTTAAAATTCAATCCTCAAATATAATATAAAGGGGGAATAGCGAGGTACGACAACATGATGAAGGTTGAAATCAAGACTTGGAAGAAAAGTTTGAGACCGTCGAGGCAAAACTCAGGACTAATACTACCACGTTGGAGGAGAAATTGAAAAACATGAGGGTTGAGCTTGCAACTTAGCAGTCGATGATAGTTACAACACAAGCCTCGAGTATTGCTTAAGATTTAGAACCTTAGCCAAACTTCACGCTTTTATTTTTCTACTCGCTTGTTTTCTTACTTTAGTTAAGATTTATTAGCCGGTATGGGCATGTAGCTTCTTGATTTTAATGATAACAAACTACAGATACTTTGTGTAAAAAGAAAGGATACGATTTCACTTTATTAGTAAAAGTGATTTTTCATAAGAGGTTGTATTTTTGTTAACTGGCTTCCTATGGAAGACAAACGGCAACTCAGTTACATAAAAAAATGCTTATTGGAATTAACCGGCTTCCTACCTAAGACAAACAACAACCCGGTTGCATGAATTGAACTATTTGGAATCAAACGGCATATCGGTTGTCAATAAACAGAAAACTGGTGATTTAAAAATTCAAATTTCAGTTGCAACGGTCAACGTAAGCGGCAAACTGGTTAGGCTAAACGGTGAACTAATTATAACAAAAAAGTCAATAACGGCTAGTTTTGTAACTCTATCTATAAATAGTCGAAGGGGACTTCATTGCAAGGAATGCTGAATGATCTTGACAACATTTATCTGTATTCAAAAGTGCTTTGAACTTACATTTTGTACACATACTCATACTTCAGCTATCATTTGATTTTATTGAGTTGGGAGTGTGTTTTTATTTGTAATATTTATTTTCAGTATAAAAATTAAGTGATTGTAAGTGTGGGAAAACTTGGTAAAGAGATGAGGGATTTATCTTCATATTGCAAAGATTGCTTGACACCTTGAAAGTCAATTGTAAAGTTGTTGAAGCCTTAAGGTGTAAGGTTTAATTAGTGAAATGCTCAAGCCCGATGAGCTTGGAGGCATGGATGTAAGCGAGGTTTGTCGAACCACATAAAAATATCATGTTTGTTTTCTCTTCCCTTATCTCTTTAATTACTGTTCATTTTTATTTATTTTATTAAGAAAATTTTTAATTGCTGTAATATTATATTTTATCTAAATTTTTAAAAACCCAATTCACCCCATCTTAGTTTGTATAGCCAGTATTTCATTTGGTATTAGAGAATGGTTATCTTATTAGGACTTAACGGTCTAAAGTAAAATATCCATGGCATTCCAAAATAATTCAAGCTTTAGGAAAGGTCAATCCACTATTGGACCACCTTTTTTTTATGGAAATGATTATCCATATTGGAAAATGTTGTCAAATTTATGCAATTGCTATGAGTGTCAATGTGCAAGTGTACACAACAAGTAATAAAGTCATGAGTATTCAAGATCGTCTCCACAGGAATTGATGCTACCAAAATTTCAGCAACACAATCTCTCTTTTAAATTTAACTTAAATAAATAAATAAGATTAAATAACTAATAAAAATGGGAATGCAACAAAGTAAAATGCAATGAAAAGAAATGCACGCTAACCAAAAAGATAAATCAATGAGAATGAAGTAGTTGAGTGATCAAAGTCTCATGATGGGACTGACTGCTTTGTTTATGTTAAATCTAGTTGCTACAGCACTGGGTAGAATCCTTATGCATCCTCAGCTGTCGCATGTTGGACATGTCATACCTTTATATAACCTAACAATGACCAATTGTTATGTCAACATAAGATATGGCATTTCATGCTTATGTTCTCTTTATCCTACAAGGCGAATCCCTATATCTAGTTCATCACTAATCTTAAATCAAGCGTGACCTTTTTTGGACTCAAGTTAAACTCATTCCAGGAAACTCAATTTAAGACCAATTATTGCTCTAATATGTTTCACTAAGGTAGACTCTTTTGTTGCTCTCTCTTAACTTGTATTATTAAATGGGAGGTCAATCGAAATAATGAATGTAATATAATTTATTAGAGCAAAATGCTACAGCAGACGTGCAGCAACTCATATGATCAGTCAATAATCCATCTAGATTATTTGTCACTCAACTATAACTAAATTTAGTTCATAACTTATAAAAGAAAAAAAAGCAACAAAGTTTCAACCATCAAGTACATCTTTTCAACTAAAGAATAAACAAGAAAAATAAGAAACAAATGAGAAAATTTGAATCCCAAGTATTCTACAAATTTGTTACTAGTGTAGGCTTGCATCTTTCCCGTAAATTCTTTTTCTTCTTTGTTTCTTTCTTGGTTTTTTTAATCTCGATTGATAACACCCTTTCCTTGATGTGTTTGCTTCTTTTTATAATTGAAAAATAGGATAAACGGAAGTCTAAGATGCGCATAATCCAGATTGAGAAACTGCAAATCGAAACATTCTAGGTATCTTGTGCAGAATTTTCTCTGTCGTTGTTCTAGAAATGCTACCGCAATGGTTGCTATAGCAATGGCAACAACATCTAGAATTTTATTCTCTCAGTGTAGGATTTGAATCAAAAGAAATTATTAAAGTTCTTTTGAGATTTTAATGAGATTGTTTAAAGAAAGATTAAATTATTTATTTTAGAAAATTACTATCCACTCACTGACCTTCACTGAGTTTTATACTCACTCCGCTTTTGTTATATTTTATATTTCCCCCTACAGGAGACTTGCAGGTACATCAGTCGACCCAATAGCATCAGTTGTAGATTGAATTCTCGAGTTCTATGATGGTGCTAGGAATTATGGATATTTTATTAAGATATTTTGGATTATATAATTTGTTTTATAAATGCGATTAAGAATATTTTATTGTATTTGATATTATAGAATTTGGATGAGTTTTGGTTGGTGGATTAAAGAAGTTTGTTAGAGGTGTTGGTTGAATTCGAAAATCATATTGGGAGTGTTAATTTCATAAACTTGCAGGTTGGGCATATTTTATTTATAGAGGAGGTTCTGTCGAATTTTTGATAGAATTTAGCAGATTTTAGAATTATTAAGTCAGTTAAGCGAGATTAAATAGATTCGCCCTGGGGTTTCGGGGCGGGTCGCTTCAGGTGGTATCAGAGCATGATTTTAGATTCTGTAGACTTTAACGTTGTGATCAGAATAAGTTTTATAGTGATTAAAGTCGAAGTGATATATTTATTAAAGTTGGAATTGATATACTATGGACCCCCATCATGATTTGTTATAGTAGTAAAGTGGCCGAGGTTGTATTAGAGTAGTAGCTATGTTGACTCCAGGAGATGTACCTACGGGGGAAAGTAATCCCGAAAATGAGGAAATATTTGAGTATTTGATGCATGATGTTGCACAACAGACACCAGAGAATATATCGAATATTGAACAGTTGATTAATAAGTAAGTTCAAATTTTGGCTACAGTATTACATTATCAGACTCATGCGCATGCTGGTCATGCAAATGTTATTGTATATGTGAGAAGTTTAAGAATAAGGAGTTTAAATAATTTTAGAGAGTCATCTGAGGTTGACTCGTAATTTGTTAATTTGGACATAGTTTTAATGTGATGAAATGTTCAGAGAGAAATAGACTTCCCTTTGCTATATTTCTACTCGAAGATAGAGTTTATCATTGGTGATAAACAGTCCAACGTCAATATCGCACATGCTGCAATTACTTTGGCCTCAGACATTATTGATCTTGGATCTATGCATTCTTTTATTTCTCGTATTTTTGTCATTTATGTAGAGATAAAGCCTGAACCTTTGGATTATGGTTTAATTATTGGTACACTTATCGGAGTATCATTGTTTGTCGAGAGTGTGTATCGAGATTGTGTGATCAGGTTGGGTGAGCATGAATTTGGAGCGAATTTAATTATTTTAGACATTCGAGATTTTAATACTATTTTGGGTATGATTGAGTTTGCATATTAATGTGCTATTATGGATTGTTTCAAATAGGAATGTATGTTTAAAAAGTTGGGAGAAGCTGAGGTAAAAGTTTGGTGGAGATTATGAATAGAGTATTTAAGTTTGAGATTCAACAGCTTAAGATTAAAGAGGTTGATGTTTCTGAAACAGCATTAAGAACTCGTTATGGAACTATGAGTTCTTGATTATGCGATTTGGATTTACTAATGTTCCAGCAGCTTTTATGGACATTATGAATAGAGTATTTCGCTTCTATTTTGATCTTTTTGCAATTGTGTTCATCGATGATATTTTAGTATATTTTTGGAATCAAGAGGAACATGCAGAATATTTGTGGACTGTTTTGCAGACTTTAAGGTAAAAGCAATCGTACATTAAGTTCAACAAGTATGAGTTCTGGTTCGATAAAGTAATATTTCTGGACCATGTAATATTAACTGAACGAATTTATGTCGATCTTCAAAAGATTGAAGCAATCATGAATTAGGAATAGTCTATAAATATTATTGAGGTTACGAGTTCCTATTGATTGAGTTGATTAAGGACTATGATTGTATTATTGATTATCATCTGGTCAAGGTGCACGTGATAGCTGATACGTTAAGTAGGAAGTTCTCCAGCTCTATAGTTCACTTGCGAGTGATGTATATGCTTTTGATGATGGAGCTTAGATTTTTGGAAATTGAGTTAAGAGCTGATAATTGTAAAGCTTAATTTTCGAGTTAGGCCGACTTTGAGTGACAAAGTTTATCAGATACAAGATCAGGACCCACTATTAATAAAGTTGTGAGGATGTACAGAAATGATTACGAATTGATTTTGTGATGAGAGATGAAGGAGTTTTAACTATGGGTAACCGACTTTACGTACTTGGTAATTTTGGATTCAAGGGTAATTTCGTAATTTCAGAATTTTGATTATCTTGGTGATTTATGATTTAAATTGAGATTATTTGAGGTTAAGTATGGAATGTGATTATATTGAGAAATTTGAGAATATTGGAGTTTACGATTATGGTTAACTTACAAGAGCTACTCACTTTTTATCTTTCAAGATGACTTATTCGATGGATAAGTTAATAAATATTTTGTGTGGTTGAGATAGTTCGGTTTTACAAATGGTGCATTAAGCTTTGTGATTTTATTTATAAGTACGGTATATTTTTGAAGTATCAGAGTAGCGCAGCGAAAGCGTGATATGTTTGGTTATGATCTTATAAGGATTTAAAGATCATGGGTAAATCTTGAGGTTTAGATTATCGAAGTACGACTACCGGTGAATTTCGAGGACGAAATTCTTTTAAGGGGGGGAGTTTGTAATACCCCAGACCCGATTTTCCTTTATTTGATGTCCGAATTAATTTATGAATTATTACGGTGTTGAATTAAGATAAATTGAGCGCGATTAGAAGCTTGGGAAAACCGGATTTTATTTCCGTCATGGGTTCGATATTCGTTTAAATTGTATTTTGTAAAAGAAGAAAAAAAAAAGAAAAGGATTTCCGTTTTCTGTTTCTATATATTAAGAAGAGAGAGAGAGAGAGAGAGAGAGAGAAAGAGAGAAGGAGAGAGAAAGAGAGAGAGTGATCCGGGTTTGACCCGTTTGACCCGCCGACCCGCGGTTTGACCCGGCCATATCTCCCTCGTCCGACCTCCGTTTTGGGCGAGCAAGGTACCGTTTCGAAGCTTGAGAGACGAGCTACGTATCCTTGCCATCCTCGTCGCCGGAAACTGACTGGAACGCTGGCGAAAAGAGGCCGAAAGTTGCGGCCAAGACCCGTTTTCCGTCGCCGTTGATCCTGCTGGTTTTGGGTGATTCCACCGGTTGGAAATTGTTCCTCAGCCTCCCAGAAACCTTTCCCGACCAACAACGTTCACCGGAGACGGGGAACGATAACCGAGAAACCCGCGGCTGAGCTTTCGATCCGCCGTCAAGACGAGATTGACACCGCCGGCATGGTTGAACTCAGAGCGGAACTAGCAGAGTTGAGCTTCCGTCGCCGCTGACGGAAGTCCGGTTGCCGTTGAGCGTTGAGGGGCAATTCGGTAATTTCACAAACTTTGGGGTGAATTTGTAATTTCTGGAAAATTATGGATAGTTTGGTAATTTTGATAAGGGCAGTGAGGTAATTTGACAATTTTAGGGTGATTCGGTAATTTGAATTATTAAGGACATTTCGGTAATTTCGTACTTCGGGGATAATTTCAGAAATGCGGAACTTGTGATTAATTTTGTGATTAAGATTGAGGATAAATTGATAATTTATAACTTTGTGGTGGATAATTCGATAAATTATAGTTCCGAGGATAATTGTGGTAAATATTGACGTTGGGGGCATTTTGGTAAGTTTGGCATATAGGGGTATTTCGGTAATTTCAGTAATTTTATTCATACGGGAATAGTTTATTACGGATAAATATTTGTTTCGAGATTTATTGTGTGAAATTAGCGGTATTTCATGTTACGGAGAATAATTATGTCGTTTAATTGAAATAGGAGGATTTACAAACGAGAATCAGCCTACAGACGTTATTGATACCGAGATTGGACATTGTCACTGTGAGTGGAATATACAAAACCTATTTTCATGGTTAATTGCGATAGTAAAGCATATTTACGAAATAAATATGTTAAATATTTGATTTAATGATTTTCTCGAAATGGATTTTATTCACGTATTGGTATTATATTAAAATATTCGGTTATTGAGTTTCCGTATTGATTTTGAATAAATATGATGATATTTGAAATTGAGAAAAGTGAATTTAATTGTGATAATGAAAGGAAATGTATTATTTGAAGTATGAATTGAATTTATGGGATGATGATTTATGAGTATAGAGATGGTTATTTTTTTAAAATCATTAGGCAGTACCCTCCCCTCCAGATACAGTATAATGATTACAGATGAGATATGATGATACAGATATGTTGAGATATGAGATAGTACGTCCCAGCCTATCCGTGTAGCTCCGGGGCGTGATAGTACCCAGATAGTACGTTATACGCCTTTGCCGTCGAGTCTTGGGATAGATGAGATTATTCCCCTGGGTACTTGTTTAGTGATGATTTTCAGATTTGCGTATTCTATATGTTATTGTGATATGATTTCCACGGATATTGAGTATGATATTTTATATGTTTTTCATGGTTAGTAATCTGATTTAAAAGTTAAATGATTTATTACTGATTTTGTTTCATATGTGATTTGGTGAAATTGTATTTAGAAGTTGATGGTTTTCATGATTCAGTATTTGATGTTATCAGAATTATTATTTCATTGATTCTATGAGATTTAAGGAATTTTATTCTCTCAGTGTAGGATTTGAATCAAAAGAAATTATTAAAGTTCTTTTGAGATTTTAATGAGATTGTTTAAAGAAAGATTAAATTATTTATTTTAGAAAATTACTATCCACTCACTGACCTTCACTGAGTTTTATACTCACTCCGCTTTTGTTATATTTTATATTTCCCCCTACAGGAGACTTGCAGGTACATCAGTCGACCCAATAGCATCAGTTGTAGATTGAATTCTCGAGTTCTATGATGGTGCTAGGAATTATGGATATTTTATTAAGATATTTTGGATTATATAATTTGTTTTATAAATGCGATTAAGAATATTTTATTGTATTTGATATTATAGAATTTGGATGAGTTTTGGTTGGTGGATTAAAGAAGTTTGTTAGAGGTGTTGGTTGAATTCGAAAATCATATTGGGAGTGTTAATTTCATAAACTTGCAGGTTGGGCATATTTTATTTATAGAGGAGGTTCTGTCGAATTTTTGATAGAATTTAGCAGATTTTAGAATTATTAAGTCAGTTAAGCGAGATCAAATAGATTCGCCCTGGGGTTTCGGGGCGGGTCGCTTCAGTTACTCCATATGGTGGTGTAATAGTGTAATTGCCCATTTTAATATTACACCATGTAACAGCTTTTTTGCATTTTAATAAATTACAGAATTCATGTATTATATACATACATACATACATATATATATAGAGCAAATTCTTTCTATAGTCATAATGTTGGGACTAAATTATTTTTATTATTATGAGTAGGTCATAACTTAATAGAGATATAGTTACAAAAATTATTAATTTGATTTAGTATCTTAGTGTAAGTGATATAAAGGTACAATACGCACTACATTAATATATATGATTGGGAGCATACAAAACTATCTTAAAAGGCTAAATGTTTGCTTCTCTATAATGTTTTTCACACAATGCAAATTCTATAAATATTATACAATGATTTGATAACAATCGTAAAGAACAAATTATTATCTCAAATAACTTTAGAAAAATATTTTATCCAATCTTTAACATTTAATGTAATGTAGCATACATTTTTTACAATATACAGATAATTGTTATTATGTGGAGGCTATTTACTTAAGACGGGATCTAGGAAATTATTACAATATGGAGTTTATTCTTATTTACAATAAGTTTAAATTGGGATTAGAATTTTTTATGATTATAAAGAGGTTTTCCTATATATATATATATATATATAAAGTAAAAAGGGTTATTTTCCTTTTAATACTTATGTTATTGTAAAATAATAATTAGGCGTAACAAGCATCGCACTATAGTATTTTACTATTAAAAAATTTCAAAATCTTATATTTTACTACTTTTTTTAGTTGACCTATCAAATACCAATTTTACCCTTACTTTAAGGAAAAACACATAAATTCTTACAAAACCTGATAATTTCCACTATTGTATCAAAAGCCCAAAAAATAAAATAAAAATTTACATTTACACAAAAAACCTATAACCTAAGATTTCTATTATGCACTTATTAAAATAATTTTTCATTCAACTAAATATCAATTTTAATTTTAACTATTAATTATCGTTAAAAATTAACAAACAAAGATAATTAGCAAACAAACATCTATACATGCATATAAACAATCACAACATTTCTAGTACAAAAGTTTATATTTAATTGATAACATACTAATTTATAAAATTTTTAATTTTTTATTTGAATGAAAAATTATTTAGTACAGTGATTAATTTTTAATAAAAATTAATTTTATTGAAAATCAATGTTGACGCTAAAATCTAGTTATGTCGGTGTATGGGCTACCAACCAGATCTTAATGCTAGCATTTGAATTTATTTGCATGGAAAGATAGTTTCTTGCCTTGATTTAGCAGCCTGAGTAGAAGTTGGCAATGAGGAATCTACCCCTGGTGAGTATCTGCAACCATAGAAATAGTTAATGGTGTTGGAAGTTTTTCCTACGTTAACCCTTTGACGCTCAAGTTAGTATCACGAAGTTTTTAGAAATAATATAATGTCTGATTTTTTGTAAAAAATGAATGAAAGAAAATAAAAAGAAATAAGAAAAATCCTCTTCTTTTTCAAATAGGAAAAATAAAATGGGATAAGGAGGGTAAAAATAAAGATGAATAAGGAAGAAAGTCAGTTTAAAATTCAATCCTCAAATATAATATAAAGGGGGAATAGCGAGGTACGACAACATGATGAAGGTTGAAATCAAGACTTGGAAGAAAAGTTTGAGACCGTCGAGGCAAAACTCAGGACTAATACTACCACGTTGGAGGAGAAATTGAAAAACATGAGGGTTGAGCTTGCAACTTAGCAGTCGATGATAGTTACAACACAAGCCTCGAGTATTGCTTAAGATTTAGAACCTTAGCCAAACTTCACGCTTTTATTTTTCTACTCGCTTGTTTTCTTACTTTAGTTAAGATTTATTAGCCGGTATGGGCATGTAGCTTCTTGATTTTAATGATAACAAACTACAGATACTTTGTGTAAAAAGAAAGGATACGATTTCACTTTATTAGTAAAAGTGATTTTTCATAAGAGGTTGTATTTTTGTTAACTGGCTTCCTATGGAAGACAAACGGCAACTCAGTTACATAAAAAAATGCTTATTGGAATTAACCGGCTTCCTACCTAAGACAAACAACAACCCGGTTGCATGAATTGAACTATTTGGAATCAAACGGCATATCGGTTGTCAATAAACAGAAAACTGGTGATTTAAAAATTCAAATTTCAGTTGCAACGGTCAACGTAAGCGGCAAACTGGTTAGGCTAAACGGTGAACTAATTATAACAAAAAAGTCAATAACGGCTAGTTTTGTAACTCTATCTATAAATAGTCGAAGGGGACTTCATTGCAAGGAATGCTGAATGATCTTGACAACATTTATCTGTATTCAAAAGTGCTTTGAACTTACATTTTGTACACATACTCATACTTCAGCTATCATTTGATTTTATTGAGTTGGGAGTGTGTTTTTATTTGTAATATTTATTTTCGATAAAAATTAAGTGATTGTAAGTGTGGGAAAACTTGGTAAAGAGATGAGGATTTATCTTCATATTGCAAAGATTGCTTGACACCTTGGAAGTCAATTGTAAAGTTTTTAAAGCCTTAAGGTGAAAGGCTTGATTAGTGAAATCCTCAAGTCCGGTGAGCATGGAGGCGTGAATGTAGGCAGAGTTTGTCGAACCACATAACAATATCATGTTTGCTTTCTCTTCCCTTATCTCTTTAATTCATCGCTCATTTTATTTATTTTATTAAGAAAATTTTTAATTGCTGTAATATTATATTTTATCTAAATTTTTAAAAACCCAATTCACCCCATCTTAGTTTGTATAGCCAGTATTTCATTTGGTATTAGAGAATGGTTATCTTATTAGGACTTAACTAAAGTAAAATATCCATGGCATTCCAAAATAATTCAAGCTTTGTGAAAGGTCAATCCACTATTGACCACCTTTTTTTATGGAAATGATTATCCATATTGGAAAATGTTGTCAAATTTATGCAATTGCTATGAGTGTCAATGTGCAAGTGTACACAACAAGTAATAAAGTCATGAGTATTCAAGATCGTCTCCACAGGAATTGATGCTACCAAAATTTCAGCAACACAATCTCTCTTTTAAATTTAACTTAAATAAATAAATAAGATTAAATAACTAATAAAAATGGGAATGCAACAAAGTAAAATGCAATGAAAAGAAATGCACGCTAACCAAAAAGATAAATCAATGAGAATGAAGTAGTTGAGTGATCAAAGTCTCATGATGGGACTGACTGCTTTGTTTATGTTAAATCTAGTTGCTACAAAGACTGGTAGAATCCTTTACGATCCTCACCGTCGCATGTTGGACATGTCATACCTTTATATAACCTAACAATGACCAATTGTTATGTCAACATAAGATATGGCATTTCATGCTTATGTTCTCTTTATCCTACAAGGCGAATCCCTATATCTAGTTCATCACTAATCTTAAATCAAGCGTGACCCTTTTTGGACTCAAGTTAAACTCATTCCAGGAAACTCAATTTAAGACCAATTATTGCTCTAATATGTTTCACTAAGGTAGACTCTTTTGTTGCTCTCTCTTAACTTGTATTATTAAATGGGAGGTCAATCGAAATAATGAATGTAATATAATTTATTAGAGCAAAATGCTACAGCAGACGTGCAGCAACTCATATGATCAGTCAATAATCCATCTAGATTATTTGTCACTCAACTATAACTAAATTTAGTTCATAACTTATAAAAGAAAAAAAAGCAACAAAGTTTCAACCATCAAGTACATCTTTTCAACTAAAGAATAAACAAGAAAAATAAGAAACAAATGAGAAAATTTGAATCCCAAGTATTCTACAAATTTGTTACTAGTGTAGGCTTGCATCTTTCCCGTAAATTCTTTTTCTTCTTTGTTTCTTTCTTGGTTTTTTTAATCTCGATTGATAACACCCTTTCCTTGATGTGTTTGCTTCTTTTTATAATTGAAAAATAGGATAAACGGAAGTCTAAGATGCGCATAATCCAGATTGAGAAACTGCAAATCGAAACATTCTAGGTATCTTGTGCAGAATTTTCTCTGTCGTTGTTCTAGAAATGCTACCGCAATGGTTGCTATAGCAATGGCAACAACATCTACACTGTTCCAAATTTGTTTCAATTCTTCTGTAGCTAAGCTCTTTTCCATCTTTTGCAAGCCTCTTGCAGCAGTATTTCTTCCTTGAAATTTGGTCTTCCAATTTCCTAACATTATGTACATAATCTAAGCACACAAACTTATTCTAAATAAAAAAAGTTCTATTAAGAATAAACTAAGATGAATGTTTATGCAAACTAAAAAAAAACTGTAATGAAAACATATTATTTACTCTCTGAGTATTATTTATTTAAGTCTAAAAGTGCTATGATAATTCTCATTTCATAGAGTTATCACACGCCCAAACTTAAACCATTACTTGTTCTCAAGTAATGACAATAACACTCACATGCCAATCACACAATAATGCAACAAATAATTTTACTCTGTCATTAAATTTATAAGAATTTTTCAACCCTTAGATTATACTCTTAATCATACAAAATTGCCATAGCAATTCAAGTTTTAGACTTAGGCCTCATTATATCTAGAGTGTGTATATGCCATTTTGATCAAATTCCAGAGTTCCTACAGCATTACCCAAACATCGCATATATTGATGACACACAATTATTTAGAGGTAGAACATAAATATACTCACATATGGGGGCGCAGAATTTAGAAATACACTCAAACTGCACTATAACATTTTTTTTTACGCTCCTCAATGTATCGTTGATCTTTCATGTGAATGTCGATTACTTGTAATGATGACACCCAATTACTCAGCCAATGCACAAATCTGAGTTGCTGCAGCACTGCTCATGACATCTTCTTATCTAAAGATATCTTTAACTCAAAGCTGAACATGGGGCTCATGAACAGACCTTGCTACTTAATATTCTAGACAAATGACCTTTCTTTTCTTTTTCTTTTTTATATGCCGCAACATGTCATAACTCTGTTGCCTTGACTCAAGTCTCGATAGGTACATATATCCAAATTTCCTCACATTTCCGTGAATTATTATTGGAGCATAATTTATTTCATAACAAGCACAGTTCAAAGAAAATTTTCTCCCAAACTTGAGATATTTTCTACTCATTTTGGTTTTCTTGGCTCTGCTACAGCATTTTCGTAAAACCCAACCAAATTCTAAGTGTTGGGATATAATTTCAAACTCCATCTATAATTATGCCTACTTAGCATTCTCAAATACTAAATAACATTCAATTTATCTTCATTAGGTTTTCAAATCCATACACAAATATTACATAACAGAGCTTCATATAACACACAACACAGACACATGCACTCATCAGCATTTTGCACACTAACACAACCTCTCAAAACTTGAGAGGTGCTGTGTCCTTACAAGTACACAAAACAAAACAACACAAATAAGATATGCACACACTAAATAAAAGGACATGCAGAATGAATACAAAAATTAAAACTAAATGAAAGAAAAGTTTTGCAGAAAGAAGTAAAATAAACTAGTGGGTAAAGGGTACTCCCATGTTGCGGTAACATGGGTTGGATTGTAGCATACCACATTTTTGTAAGATAATTTACTTAGAAATTTGCCTTAGTTTTAATAAAAACATTTTATAAAAGTATAATATAAAACTTTGTTACATAGAAACTTGATTACAAAGTTTAAAGTTTATTTACTACATATGCCAAAAGACTCCATAGTTACAAAATAAAATATGGATATTTATGTTTGGAAAGATTCTTAGTTGAGCCCATCGTAAATCCCAAAGTCTGTGATGCCCATATGCACTTCGCCTCGGTTGAGACTTGGCTTCTCTTAACCTTACTCGATGTCACCTGCAATGTAAGGACAATGTGAGCTAATGCCCAGTAAGATAACACTTAGATGCATGTAAGAAATTTTTATCTATATGGATTAAGTCGTTCGGATTGATTAACTTTATTAGGGCCCTGGGTATGTTGTACTACAAGGCTAGCACTTTTTACTCTCATGCCCTTGGGCTTACTAGTTGGTCTTTTGGGCGTTATGTATCGCCGTCCCCAAAAGATTACCTTTTTCTTAACTTGGAGGGCTTTCCCTCTTTGGAAAACTTTGCCACCTAGTAGTACAATAACCCATTTTGCAAACTCAAAATACCTCATTATAAAATAAATGACAGAATGCATATGTCTAATGCAACTAATTTCCTAGCACATAAAGCTTCTAAACGTACAATCGAGCTAACACACAAACTATCCCAAAGTCAACAATCTTTAATTTAGGCGGTAGTGCCAACCATGCAAGAATTAACCAAGAACATATTAGCGCAGTTTCAATTATAGCATGATTAAATAAGAACATCATGATTAGAAAGATATAATTACATATAAGGAGAGATAAGAAAATATCATCACGTAGGTGGCATAGCCGACCATATGAAAATAATTAATGTAATATCATCACGAAGCATAGTCGACCATCTAAGGGTAAATTAAGGAATATTATCACGTAGGCGGCATAGCCGACCATATAAAAATAAGTAAAGTAATATCATTACATACCTAATAATCAAACCACATGAGGATAAATAATAACAATGCCATATAAGAATAAATAATAATAAATAGTCACATCCCAGTAATTATGATAAGGCTAAGGATTTAAAACTAAAGCTATCATAAAAGGAATTCGTCTTTACATTGCAGTTGGAGTGTTACTTACCTTGATATCTTAAATTCTTTAACCGTCCTAATTTGATGACTTTCTCTACTCTTGGATGTTTTAGCAAGAGAGCTTGAGTGCTTGTGTACTAAGTGTATTATATGTGTGCTTGTATAGTATGGTGGGTGGTTGCACAAATGAGGATTGCCCACCCATATTTATAGAGGTGGCCATTGGGAGTCTAGAGAGTTCCATGCCACTTGTACAATATCATAGGGACTTAAATGCCTAATTCTAGAAAATTCTAGCCCATGGGTAATTGTAGAGAATTCTAGATTATGGGCCTTGGTGGGAAGATTGCTAAGCGCACCACGGTTGGTTAGTTGTGTGGGTGGCCTGATTTATAAGCGCAACCCCACTGCTAAGTGCATCCCACCTTGAGTGCTGAGCACATCTTACTTCTAAGCGTACTTCAGTTCTAGGATTATATTGAAAATGGAAGGGCTATGGGGTATTTATAGATTTTTCAAAAGCTAATGGATGGCTAGGATTTTGCCACCACACTTCTTGATCAATGATTAGGATTTATTCTCTCATAAATATCTTAGTAACTTCTAGACTTAATGTCTCCATATGGATAATTCACCATTTTTTAAAGGAACTCCACAAATGGTCCCTTGGTGATCCTTGTGGTAAGACAGTTGATTGCTTCTTTTTCTTGCTCGGCGTTGGGGGAGATCCAGCAGGTATAACTTCTCTGGGCTGAATAGATCAGGTCCGCTTTGGTTTTGGTTTTTCTAGTGCTGGAGCAACTCCAGAAGTGGCCCATTTTCTCTTGCTGAATTCCTTGTGAGTAGTGGGAGTGGATTTGCCAAGAGCTTATTGTAAGGCAGCTGAAGTAACTTTTTTTGCAGCAGACTTTTCGCCCGTGATTTTAGCAATGATATCGAGCAGGTTCTTTTTCTCTATGGCTGTATAAATAGCGTTATACAGCGTTCTTGTGGCAGCTTCCAGCTCTACATCAATGTCTTCGACACCGTCCTCGAACTCCACGGGGCTCATTACTTTCTGTTTGCACTTCCAAAAGAGTACTAAGATTAGAGGTTCCTCCCCAGGTTGATCTTCCTCCTCTCTTATAATGTGTCGTTTTCGTTGTTCAAAAGACACCCGTTGAGGTATTTCCTCTGGCTCTTTGGAAGCCTCTTCGTCTGCTTCTGTTGGCGAACTATTTGATGTTAATTTAGCATTCTCTTTGGCATGCTGGTCTGATTAGTCATCAGCTTTTGAATCTGCTTCTCTTTTTTCCTTTGTTGGAGCATCTTCCTTAAGTGCATCCTTTGTAGTGGTATCCTCACTGTCCGCTGCTAGAGCATCTGTGGCTAATGTACTAAAGTTGAATTGCTACAGGAGTGAGTCAGGGATGTTGCTGTGGACACCTTTCACATTGACAGTAATTGGTATAGACGGAGCTCCAAATGCTGCAAATAACTCCAAAATCGATTGTTTTCCCTTTGCTGGGCTTCAATACACTGAGTGATATTGTCACGCAATTCTTATATTCTCCTCTCCACACCAATGACTCTTCTCCACCCTGCTGCATCAATTAGTTCTAGTGGGGCTGTAACAGATTCACCAGTAATTCGTTCAGTGGTGCATGCAGTCATAGCACCATCATTCTTGATATGTTCATTTTGTGCATCAAGGTGAACTCTCGATACCATACATATACTGTTAATAAGGGAAAGAAATAGCAAAGCTGTTGTTTTGTGCTTTTTCATAGCACACTCCCTAATTTAGTACTCTATAACGACTCTCACATCTATGGGTAGCCCTCTGACAATGACATACAAGAGCAACAACTTTTCTTGCGACACAGTGGTTGTGTATGGCTAGCATCAGTCTGGATTTTAACAACTTCACCCATACCTTAGCAATAAGTTTCAACCTATCCTATTGATTACATGCCTTTCTTCATTAGCCTAAGACCTACCCTCTATGGTAAGGATTTTTAAGATCTTTTCCATTTTTACAGGGTCGTTTTGCCAATCAGTTTAGCATATTCGCAATCTAAATTAAAGGGTAAATTATAGAAAGCATTAATAACTTGCGAGGCTAAAGGAATAAGAGATTTCTTACCCAAATATTGTGCTGGTTTTGGCCCAACCAGTTGGCATAAAATTCTTTTACTAGCGGCAGCATAGGGTCTCATGGGTGCTTGCAAAATGCCAGCTAACCGCACCTTTGTATAGCAGTATACAGCGTTTACATGATTCCTAATAGCTTTGAAATCGAAAGGGATCTTTTAATCAGCTAGTGGGCTTTTTATGCCTTAACATTGCTACAACAGTGGGTATAGATGTGTTGATAATTCAAAGAGTGAAATAAGAAGAATCGATTGTGAGTTGTTATAATTGCAGCTACGTATGGGAAAGAGAATAGTGCCAGAGGTCGAAGTAAATAAGGAAACCCTAATATAAGCAGAAATAAAAAATAATTTCAGTAAAAGAGGTAAATTTAGAAAGAGATTTATAGAATTTATAAAACATATCCTATAAAAATAGGAAAAAAGATATCTATTTGGTAATTTACCTATTACGTAATCCCTTCCCAATCTCTATCCGGATTTACTCGACCAGCTTTCACAATTTCTGTCCAACGGTACGAAATAATTAAGATCTATAATTAAATCACTATAACGGTAATATTAGTTGCTACAGCAACCAGTTGGATGTTCCAGTAATCTGTAATAAAATCATCTTGGGTTGCTGGTGTATAGTGGTTGACCTTGTAAGTTGTTTGCGCTATAGCAATATTGGTTAGTGTCTGAACCCAATCCAAAGAGTCTCTCTTCCCGTTCTTTTTTTTTTTTAATAATGAAAGAAAAGAAATTAATTACTCAACAATAGCATAAACTGCAATTGATCAAACATGTAAGATGGAACTTTAAAGTAGATAACTCCCTCAATATTGGGTTACCTCCCAATTAGCATTTGATTTTAGGTTCTTCAGTCTGACCTTCCTTGTTTGGTCACAATGCTGGATCACTCAAGATTAAGTTCTTCTTTGAGCAATCTGTACTCGAGTGCATGTAATGTTTAACTCTGTGCCCATAAACTTTAAATTCCTGGCCTGTCTTTTCATCTAAGAGGTCGACAGCTCCATGAGAATAAATTCTAATTAGTTTGAAAAGTCCTAACCACTGAGATTTCAGCTCCCTTGAAAATAATTTTAATATGGAGTTAAAGAGTAGAATTACTTGGCCAAAAAGTAAACACTTTTGCTGAATGTGCTTGTCATGCCATTGTTTTATTTTCTCCTTGTAGATCCTAGCATTTTCATAAAAGAATAGCCTTAATTCATCAAGTTTACATAGTTGAAGTTTCCTCTGCTCTGTTGCAGCATGTATGTCCCAGTTTAGTTGCTTCAGCGCCCAATAAGCCTTATGCTCTAGTTTAAGAGGCAAGTGACAAGCTTTTCCATAGACAATTCGGTATAGAGACATCCCAAGTGGTGTCTTATATGATGTTCTATAAGCCCATAAGGAGTCATGCAATCGCAATGACCAATCTTTTCTAATGCGGTTTACCACTTTCTCTAAGATATTTTTTAACTCTCGGTTTGATACTTCTGTCTGACCATTAGATTGTGGGTGATATGTTATAGCAATCTTATGCTTGATTCCATACTTAGCCAATGCCACAGCAAATATCTTGCTACAGAAGTGAGTACCTTCATCACTAATGATCGCTCTTGGAGTTCCAAACCTTGAGAAGATATTTCTTTGAAGAAAATTCACTACTGCTTTGGCATCATTCATTGGCAATGCTGCAGCCTCTACCCATTTAAACTCATAATCCATAGTAACTAAAATATATATGTTCTTAAAAGATGGTGGGAATGGGCCCATGAAATCTATCCCCATACATCAAAGATCTCAACTTCCAAAATTTTTGTCAAAGGGATTTCATGTCTTTGAGATATGTTTCCTGTCCTTTGACACTTGTCACAACATTTAGCAAACTCATAAGCATCTTTAAAAATAGATGGCCAGTAGTAACCTGACTGTAGAACTTTAACATCTGTTCTATGGCCACCAAAATGTCCTCCATATGCTGCAGCATGGTGAGAATGCAGTATGTATGGAATCTCTTCTGGAATCTCTTCATCTGAGATACATCTTCGAATCACATGGTCTGAGTATAACTTGTATAGACATGGATCATCCCATTGGTAGCTTCTAACGTCATAAAAAAATTTCATTTTCTATTGATAAATTCAAATCAGGTGGTAACAATCCACTCACTAAGTAATTAGCAAGATCTGCATACCATGGGAGTTTAGATTTCTGTAGCGCCTGTGCATGTTGTAGCATAAGCAGTTGTTCATCAGGGAATGTTTCAGTGATGTCTTTTCTAGTCAATGTGCTAGCATTTGCTTCTAGCCTTGAAAGATGATCTGTTATTTAATTTTTAGTCCTTTTTCTATCTTTAACCTCCAAATCAAATTCTTGTAATAATAAGATCCATCTTATCAATCTTAGTTGGCATCTTTTTTAAAATTAGGTACTTTATTACTGCATAGTCTGTGTAAACCTTTACTTTGGTGCCCACTAGGTAAGCTCTAAATTTATAAAAGGCAAACACAACTGCTAGCATCTCTTTCTCTGTACTGGTGTAATTGATTCGAGCATTAGCAAGAGTTTTGCTAGCATAGTAGATGGAGTGAAAAACTTTATTCTTTCTCTGCCCCGGCACTACCGTAACAAAATGGTCACTAGCATCACATATCAGCTCAAAAGGTAAATTCCAATCTGGTGCTATAACAATTGGCGCTGTTATTAAAGCTTTCTTCAGTTCACTAAAAGCATTGAGACAATCTTCATCAAAATTAAAAGATTTGTCATGCTCCAGCAGTGAGCATAATGGTTTAGCTATTTTAGAAAAGCCTTTGATGAATTTTCTGTAAAATGCAGCATGTTCCAAGAAGTTTCTAATATCCTTGATGGAAGTGGGAGGTGGCAGTTTATCTATCGTTTCTATTTCAGGCTTATCCACCTTTATCCCATTTTGTGATACTCTATGACCCAGCACTATACTTTTTGTACCATAAAGTGGCATTTTTCCTAATTGAGTACCAAGTTAGTTGTCTCCCATCTTTTAAACACATCTTCTAAGTTCTGTAAATAATCATCATATGTTTCTCCAAAAACTAAGAAATCATCCATGAAGACTTCCAATGTTTGCTCAATCATATCTGAAAAAATTGACATCATACACCTCTAGAAAGTTGCTGAAACATTGCATAAACCAAAGGGCATTCATCTAAAGGCAAAAGTTTCATATGGACAGGTGAATGTAGTCTTCTCCTGGTCCTATAGCGCTACAGTAATCTGGTTGTAGCCAGAATACCTATCTAGGAAATAATAGTATTGTTTTCCAGCAAGTCTGCTTAACATCTGATCTATAAAGGGCAGTGGGAAGTGATCCTTCCTTGTGGCTTTGTTGAGCTTCCTGTAGTCCACGTAAGCTCTCCATTCAGTTACTGTTCTTATAGGAATAAGTTCATTTTTCTTATTTGCAACGATGGTTACTTTACCCTTCTTTGGAACACATTGCACTGGACTCACCCAAGAACTGTTTGATATCTGGTATATAATTCCAGCATCTAGCCATTTGATGATCTCCTTATTCATAACTTCCTTCATGATATAATTTAGTCTCCTCTGTTGCTCTATTGAATTGCTGTAACAGCCATCCAGCCGAATTTTGTCCATGTATATGGATGGGTTGATTCTCGTAATGTCTGCCATACTCCATCCAATTACTTTTTTGTATTTTCCCAGTATAGCTACCATGCTCCTTTCTTGATCTACATTTAGAAAAGATGAAGTGATTACAAGGAGTGTATTATTCTTGCCAAGATAAATATATTTCAAATGTAAAGGTAAAAGTTTTAATTCAAGAATAGGAGGTGATTCAATAGATGGAACTGTTGGTTTTACTTCCCTGCTTGATAAATCTAGAGATTAAAAATGAATGTTAGGTCTTTTAATTTGCTCTTCCCCTAATCATGCCATCTGGGTTGTTACAACATCCTCTTCTTCAAGATTTTAAAAAATGACAGCTTTGATGTCTTTTTTACTATAACACATTTTTATTCTTTCCGTTACAACAAGGTCTATAACATTTATGAAATTGCAATCTTCTATCTCCTTAGGACTCTTCATAACTTCTAACACATTGAAGATGACTTGCTGGTCATTCACCCTCATAGTTAGCTCTCCTTTCTGCACATCAATTAGAGTCTTCCCTATTACTAGGAAATGTCTTCCAAGTATAATTTGTACCTCTTTGTCTACTTCGAAGTCTAGTACAATAAAATCCGTTGGAAAAAAGAATTTATCTAACTTTACCAGTACTTCTTCAATCTTGCCTTCAGGATATGCATGAAATCTGTCAGCAAGTTAGAAAGTGACTATTGTTGGTCTGCATTCTTTAACTCCCAACTGCTTAAATACAAATAGGGGCATTAGATTAATGCTTGCTCCTAAGTCACAGAGTGCTCTACCATTGTATCTAGTTCCAATTGAGCATAGTATTGTAAAGCTTCCTCGATCCTTCAGTTTTTAAGGAATTTTACTCTGACGCATATTGATATATTTTTGTGTTAGAGTGACAATTTTAAATTCTCCCAACCTTCTCTTTTAAGCCAAGATATTTTTTAAAAATTTCACATAATTGGGATTTTGTGTACAACTATAGGAGGTACAAGTCGCTTTTGATTCGGTCAGAATTCATCGGTGTCATAAGATCTACTTCAATAAGTACTAAGTGATTTCTTTCTGGGGTTGTTGTAGCCTGACTACTTTCACCAGTATCTGGATAACTAGCTTGTTGTAACTCCCTTCTAACTTGAAACTCTTCTTGGGATGAAATAGGTTCCGTTCTTTTTCTCGACATACCAACAGGGATATCACCATCCTTCTCCCTGACCTTAAGTTGATCACTTTACAATGTTCCTTACCTTCTCTTTTTGGATCTCTTGTATTGATGGGTAAACTTCTTTGAGGTCTGTTACTTAATGCTATGGCAAGCCATCCAATTTGGTTCTTCAGGTTTCTTAAAGATACAGTTTGACTTCGCACCACTGCTTCATTCTTCAGAATGTAG
Organism: Citropsis articulata; assembly: GCA_030449925.1. Classification (NCBI taxonomy): domain Eukaryota; kingdom Viridiplantae; phylum Streptophyta; class Magnoliopsida; order Sapindales; family Rutaceae; genus Citropsis; species Citropsis articulata. The sequence continues at coordinate 3,217,715 of JASUUH010000137.1, read as the reverse complement.
TCCTTAATAAATATTCCCAAATAATTGAATTGATCATTACTAGTATGTCTTTGCCCTTGATTTTGCTAATGAAAATCAGGAGGCTGAACAGGTCAGGTCTGTCCATTGGGTGCTGTAGCATATTGATTCTGGTTGCTTCATGAAAAATTTAGGTGCCGCTTCCATTTAGGGTTGTAAGTGTTAGATTATGGATTGCTCTGGTTCTGTCGGTTAAAGTTGCCCACATAATTCACTGATGCTGGATTTCTTGGGCAGTTGTCAAATAAATTTCCTCTCCACAATACACACAAGAGAGTTCAGTAACTTGCTTGACTGCTGCTGAAGCAACGGTCATAACTTTCACTATATTAATCAATGATATTATTTGATCTGATAGTGCTGTAAATGCATCTATATTGTGTACCCTAGCTACTTCTCTTGCTGCCATTTGTCTAGTTCATGGCCATTGATAGTTGTTATTAGTAATTCTCTCCAAAATTTCATAGGCTTTATTGTAAGATTTAGATAATAAGGCTCCTTTTGCTGAAGCATCAACCATCAATCTAGTACTTAGATTCAACCCATTGTAGAAGGTTTCTAGCTATATGCAACAAGGAATGCCATGATGAGGATATCTCTTGAGTAACTCTTTAAATCTTTGCCAAGCCTCATACTAGCTTTCATCCTCAAGTTGATGAAAAGAGGTGATCTCATTCCGCAATTTTGCATTCTTGGTTGGTGGGAAATATTTCATTAAAAACTTGCTAGCCAAGTCATTCCATGTGGTGATGGAGTCTGATTGTAAATAATTCAACCATACTCTTGCTCAATCTCTTAAGGAGTAAGAGAATAGTCTAAGTCTCAATGCATCATGTGATGCTTCAGCAATTTTAAAAGCACCACTCACCTCCAAGAATAACTTAAAGTAGAGATGATGATCTTTTGATGGTAATCTATTAAATTACCCTACTGGTTTGAGTTTAAAATTCGCAGTTTCCACCTCAAGTCTGACTATACCCGGATGTATAACTTGAGGAGCCAACAAAGCATAATCTCTAATAGCTCTGTCTTTATTATCTGCCATATAGATAATATGGTTATTCCCTGGTAGTCTCTGGTTAACTTGCCTATTTTGACCTTCTTGTACATTGACAGATTGTATTGGTTCATTCGTAAGGGTCTAAGTTTCCTAAGTTTTGCAAGTCAGCCATTGCTACAGCAGCTTTTGAGTTTCTTTGCTCTCTTCTCAATCTCCTTGCAGTTCATTCAATTTCTGGATCAAATTGAAATTCAACAAGTTTGAATTTACGCATGCAAGAGTGATCTGTTAACAAAGTAAATAATTCAAAATAAAATCATAGATTAGCACTATAAAATTTAATTTCACAACTCAAAAATAAACAATCAATCCCCAGCAACGGCGCCAAAAACTTATTGTTGAATTTATGCAATTGCTATAAGTGTCAATGTGCAAGTGTACATAATAGGTAATGAAGTGATGAATATTCAAGATCCTCTCCACAGGAACTAATGCTACTAGAGTTGCTATAGTAATTTCAGCAATGGAATCTCTCTTTTAAATTTAACTTAAAAGAATAAATAAGATTAAATAACTAATGAAAATGGGAATGCAACAAAGTAAAATGCAATGAAAAGAAATACACGTTAATCAAAAAAGTAAATCAATGAGAATTAAGTAGTTGAGTGATCAAAATCTCATGATAGGGCTGACTGTTTTGTTCATGTTAAATATAGTTGCTATCGCATGTTGCACATCTTATACTTTTATGCAAACTAATAGCGACCAATTGTTATGTCAACATAAGATATGACATTTCATGTTTATGTTTTCTTTATCCTACAAGGTGAATCCCTATATCTAGTTCATCACTAATATTAAATCAAGTATGGCCTTTTTTGGACTTAAGTTAAGCTAAATCCAGGAAACTCAATTTAAGACCAAGTATTGCTCTACTATGTTCCACCAAGATAGGCCCTTTTGTGCCTCTCTCTTAACTTGTGTTATTAAATGGAGAGTTAACCAAAATAATGAATGTAATATAATTTATTAAAGCAAAATGCTACAGTAAATGTGTAGCAACTCATATGATCAGTCACGAACCCATCTAACACTACTACAAAAATGACCTTTGCTGACACTTAGTTTTTGACATTTTGTAAAAAGTATCAGTAATTGTATACATATGCATCATTTTCCGCTTTTAACAAATAAGTATTAGAAATTACTGATACTAGTGTGTCAGTAAATTAAGTATTAGAAATCATTGACACTGAAGTATCAGAGATTAAAAAAAAATTATTATAATTTGTAAATCTTCCGACTCGAACCAAAGACTTCTACAATTTAAAATTTTTACAATTGAACCAAAGACCATAAGACCTACAGATGCAAGATACGAGTACCTTTTAAAAAATTTGAAAAATAAAAATATAAAAGCAAAAGCAAAATCCCTAAATCTCAATCCAAATCTCTTTCCCCCATTTCATCTTATTGTCAATCGAAAACAAAACAAATCACCACCATCAAGATACCCAAAATCTCTTCCACATCGTCACTACTTTCGACTAGCCACTACCGTTACTATCACTACTTTCGACTAGCCATTGCCGTCATCTCCGATGCACATGAAACGACCCGCCCCGACACCCCCAAAGCTTGTGAATTTACCGTATTGCTCCTCAACGGTCAACGGTGACCGGACTTTGTTCAACGGAGACGGGAAGCTCAACTCAGCTAGTTCCGGCCGCTCTGAGTTCAACCATGCCGGCGGTGTCAACCAACGTGCGGCGACGGCGTCGGATCGAAGCTCCAAAGCCGCGGGTTTTTCCGGTGGTCATTCCCGGCAAATCAGACGTCTCCGGTGATCGTGCTTGGTCGGGAAAGGCTGGAGGCCGAGGATTAATTCTGTGGTAAGGCCACCCAACTCCGGCTAGATCGGCGGCGATTTAAAACTGGATCTTGCCGCTGAAGTTTTCTTCGCCAGTTTCTACTCGGTTTCCGGCGATTTAGATCGGTTATGACCGGCTTCTCAAGAGCTTCAATTCGGTACCAAGCTCGGTGAGGTGGGAATCAAGTTACGGCCGGTCAAGAAACGGGTGGTCGGTCAAACCGGGTCAACGGGTCTTCTCTCTCTCTCTCTCTCTCTTTCTCTCTCTTTATTCAAATCTATGGTTCGCTTTGATTCCACTATATTAGTCCATATTCAAAATTTTTTTTTACATCGCCTATTCAATTCCGTGATGGAATTGATTTGGATTTTAATTACTTAGATTTTGTTTTAATCATTTTCTGCCATTTGTTTTTGATGAGAGATTGCTCATTTTGGTGCCGGGTATCATTGATTCCTGTTATATTTTCCTATCTAAGAAACAATCATATTAGAATTTTGTGCTCAGGAAGTTATAGACACTTCCGCCCAAGTCGGGTCTCTAATATTATTAAGGTCTTATGATTAATGGCCGTTGCAAATGTTTTCTGTGGTCTTTCTACTAATTCAACTAATAAGCGTTAATCCGTCATTACCCGGTTGAATGATTGTCTGTCCGAGAAGAATGCAGAAAGATGGTAGGACTTTCTTTTCACCGTGGAACCAAGGTCGAAGTTAAACTATTTTAGTATTTCTCCGTAAATGTTTAGTTTAAACATTTACATTTTGATATCGGATCATTACTACCGATGCCATCCCTTATTTGGTTAGTTTCATATGTATGCTATTATACATTCTAAATTTTGGATAACTATTTCATCAAAATGATACTTCTACATCTTTTGCATTCCTTGATGTGATTAAAATGTAGCTCATCGTTATAATTGTTGCTATACGGTATCAGAAATTGACTGTAGGACGTACAACTGAAAAAATAGTTTCTGCTTATCACTTGGTACTTTGTGAGCAATTGAGTGAAGAGGAAGAGATGGCTAGATGTAAATCCGTGGTTCATCGTGTGAGGAAGATGGAGAAAGATGTAGATATTGCCTGTACAAATGATAACCGAGGAATGATGTGAAGTTAATCTGCTTGTAGATTTAATTGGTCATTTCAAAGTATTCTAGGAACTTCATCAGTGCATATTTTCATTTTGTGATTCTCGGATATTCAGTACATTCTTGTGCTTATTCTTGTTGGTTACTGTTTGTTGAAACTGAATTTGATACTTTGTTGTTGAAAACTTATCGAAAACTTAATTTGATATTTATGTTCTTTTTTATTTTTTTCCCAAATAGTGATGTAGTTAAATTATGTTAATTTAAGTGATGTATTTGGGATATTTATTATGTGAATTGTGTTGGGAGATTTAATATATTTAGTTTTTTAATTGTAAAATGAACTGGAAAAATACAATTAAAATAAAATATATTACTAACCAAAAGCAAAGATAACATTTAAATACCGACTAATTTTAAATAGACATGTAAATAGTATTATTAAATATTTACACTTCGTACTATTATTTTAGTGATACTATAGTGACATGAATTACTGACAAGTAAATAGTATCATTAAGTACTAACGCCATAGTGTCATTATTTGGGTGATACTATAGTAACACGAATTATTGACACAAAAATCACTGACACCAAAAATTAGTGTCACATGCTCGGTTGAGCATTACTGACACAATTAACAAGTGTCAGTAAAAGTTATTACTGACACTAAATTGGTGTCAGTAAAGCCCATTTTTCTAGTAGTGTAAATTATTTGTCACTTAACTACAATTAAATTTAATTCATAACCTCTAAAAGAAAAACAAGCAACAAAGTTTCATCCATCAAGTACATTTTTTCAACCAAATAATAAACGAGAAAAACAAGAAACGAATGAGTAAATCCCAACTATTCTGTAGATTTGTTATCGGTGTAGACTTGCGTGCTTCCCCTAAATTCTTTTTCTTCTTTTCTTCTTGGTTTCTTTAATCTCAATCGACAGGCCCCTTTCCTTCATGTGTGTGCTTCTTTTTATAGTTGAAAATTAAGGTAAAAAAAAGTCTATGACATACATATTCCAGATTTGGAAACTACAGATCAAAATATTCTGGGTATCTTGCACGGAATTATCTTTGTCGTTGTTCTATGAATGCTACAGCAATGGTTGCTCCAGCAATGGCTACAACATCTACACTGTTCCAGATTTGTTTCAATTCTTTTGTGGCCTAACTCTTTTCCATCTTTTGTAAGCCTCTTACAGCTGCATTCTTTCCTTGAAATTTGATCTTCTAATTTCCTAACATTATGCAAACAATCTAAGCACACAAACTTATTCTAAATAAAACAAAATCTATTAAGAATAAACTAAGATGAATGTTTATGCAAACTAAAATAAAATTACAATGAAAATATATTATTTACTCTCTAAGTATTATTAATTTAAGTCTAAAAATGCTATGATAACTCTCATTTCATAAAGGTATCAGAAAATTAGGATGAGAATTTACCTACAAGTTTTAGTTTATGAAAATTTTGAAATTATTTGTGATGGCCTATTCATGTCTACTACTAAAAATGAAAAATGGGAAGTGTTAACATGTAAATGTTCTTTTTATTGATTTTGATGATAACAAACCTTAATATTTTTTTGATAAATTTGTTGGAGTTTCATAATAACAAATATTTTCTTAAAAGCCAGAATTTCTCTTTATGCGTTTATAAGTTTTTGGATAAACTGGAACATCTCTGCAAAAATGTGCATTTCTGGGAATAATCGGTGAACCGTTTATTTTAACGGTTAACCGATAAAATGCAGAGAAAGGTTATATTCTAAAGCTCTAACCAATTAGCAAACAAACCTGTTAAAGGTAAACGGCGAACCGTTTATTTTAACGGTTAACCGATAATATTCAAAGAGGACTTTTTGTGCTAATTTTTTACCTTTTAAAGCAAACCGGTTAAGCTTGTTGTTTTAAAGGTCACTGGAAATAATTGGTAAACCGTTAACTAATAACGGCTAACCGATAATTTCCAGAGAGGCATACATTGTTAATCTTTAACTATTTAGTGAGAACAGTTAGTTGAAATGTGTTGTGCATGTTTCTGGAATTTACCGGCGAATAGTTAACTGATAAACGGCTAACCGATAATTTCTAGTGTGATATTCTTTACTAATCCTTAACCATTTAGTGAGAACGGTTAGAAGAGTTTTGTTGTGCAGGTCTCTGGATTTTAACAGCGAAATGGTAGTGACAAACGGTCAACCGTTTATTTGAAATTCAACCCAACGATAACTTTGACCAACGCAAACGGTTAACCGTTAACGGTTAACGGCGATCCGTTTTCTGGAGAAAAAGGCAATAACGGCTATTTTTCAGCTCCAACTATAAATAAGCTCATTCAAATCAAATCAAAGGTTGATCACAACACGACCATTGAGCTTATACCTGAGTATACGTTCTTCATTAAGCTTTAAACACTTTCTCTCTTCATCTTATTCACACATTGAGTATTAATTTATAATCTTAAATATCATGTGTGAGAAAAACAATTTGTAATATTTTGTTTTGAGTGTTTGTAAGTGTTGGGATACACTTGGGTAAAAGAAATTGGGGATAATCTCATCTTGTAGAGGTTTATTGACACCTTGGAAGTCAATTGTAAGCTTTTGAAGCCTTGGAGGCTTGCTTAGTGGAATCCTCAAGCCCGGTGTGCTTGGAGGCATGGACGTAGGCGAGGATAGCCAAACCACGTAAAAATCATTGTGTTTGATCTCTCTTACCCTATCTTGTTACTTTTCATTGCACATTAATTTGTTTATTTATAACTTAATTGCTTAGTTATTATTTCATTGAATTTTAGTTGCTTATGTTTTAAAAACCCAATTCACCCCCCTTCTTGGGTTGCCTAGTTAGTATTTCATTTGGTATCAGAGCTTGGTTCTCTTGTTAGGACTTAACCGTCTAGAGTAAAAGATCCATGGCAACTCAAAATGATTCAACCTTTAGGGAAGGACAATCTACAACTAGATCACTGCTCTTTGACAGTAATGACTACCCATATTGGAAAATTAGGATGAGAATTTACTTGTAAGCCTTAGACTACGAAATTTGGGATGTTATTTGTGATGGTCATTTTATGCTTTTGACTAAAAATAAAGTTGGGGAAGATATTCCAAAACCTTCACGGGAGCTTCTCTAAATTGCAAAGCTATAAATGCCTTGTTTTGTGCATTAGATAAGAAAGAGTTTCATAGAGTGTCAAGTTGTGAAAGTGCTCATGAAATTTAGCACAAACTTGAAGTTGTCTATGAAGGCACAAATCAAGTGAAAGAGCCAAAAATCAGTAGATACACTCGACAATATGAGTTGTTCCAAATTGAACAAAATAAGAGTGTGTACTCTATGTATACTAGATTTACGGACATAGTGAACACCCTAGGAGCTCTAGGAAAGACTTTCTCAAATAGTGAGAAAGTTAAGAAAATCATTAGGTCCTTGCCTAAGGAATGGAGACAAAAAAGAACCGCTATCGAGTAAGCCAAATATTTAAACATTCTACCTATTGACGATTCAATTGGTTCTCTTATATCTTATGAAGAAGATTTGGTAGCTGAAAGAGGAAATGAAGAAAAGAAGAAAAACATTGCTCTCAAAGCTTTAAAACATGATAGTGATAGGAAAAGTGAACCGGATGATGAAGAATTAGCTATGCTAGCAAGGAGATTTAGAAAGTTCTTCAAGAAGACCGGTGAGTGAAGAAAATTTAGAGACTTCAAGAACCAAAAGGAGAAGAAGGAAGCAATCAAATGCTATGAGTGCAAGAAGCCTGGCCATATAAGATCGGAATGTCCTCTTCTCAACAAGTTTAAGAAGAAAGCAATGGTGGCCACGTGGGACGATAGCGATGAAGAAATGAGTGATGATGAAGAGCATCAAGAAATGACAAATCTAGCTCGTATGGCAATTGGAGATGAATCAAATGATGAATTAGATGAGGTAAATGATCTTTCTACTTATGATGAGTTACATGATGCCTTTAAAGAATTGCATGATAAATTGATGAAAATTGGTAAAAAGAATGTTTGCCTTAAAAAGAAGATGGTAGAGCTTAAAAATGAAAATGATTCATTTAGTGCTAAGATTACATGCCTTGAATTAGAGAATAAAACATTGCATGATAGAATTGTTTTATTTGAGAATTCTAGCACTTCACATGAGCATCTAGAATCACATGTGAATGACTCGAAAAATAAAAATGAATTACTTAAAAAGAAGAACAATGATCTAAATGAAATTGTGCTAAAATTTACAAATGTACAAAAGATGTTAGATAACTTGCTAAATTCACAAAAGTGTGTGTTTGACAAAGGAGGGATTTGTTATAAACCAAATTTGAAACAAAAATATTACAAGAGTTATTTTGTGAAAAGTAGCAATCAAGTTGTATGTCATTATTGTAATCAAGATGGTCATATGAAAAATAGATGCATAGTTAAAAGAAATGCATTTTATGGTATGAAATGTATTTGGGTTCCAAAAGGAACCGTTGCCAACACTCAAGGACCCAAAAAGATTTGGGTACCTAAGACTTGAGATTTTTTTCTACAGGGCTTAAAGAAAAAGAAGAATAAATGGTTCTTGGACAGTGGATGTTCAAGACACATGACCGGAAACTATGCATGGTTTTCAAGTTTCACCAAAATCGAAAACGGTGGAGATGTTTCTTTTGGAGATAATTTAAAAGGGAAGATTCTTGGAATCGGAATGTCGGTAAGACTTCATGAACCTTAATTGAAAATGTATGCTTAGTTGAAAACTTAAAACACAACTTGATTAGTATTAGTCAATTGTGTGACAAAGGTTATAAAGTAGTTTTTGATAAGTCTAGATGTATTATTGAAGATGCATGTAATGGAAAAGTTTTATTTGTTGGAAATAGATATAGTAATGTTTATACCATTGGCATAGAAGTTGCTTCTACCCATGATAAATGTTTTTCAGCTTTACATGATGATAGTTGGTTATGGCATAGAAGATTAGGTCATGCAAACATGGAATTGATTTCAAAAATTTCAAAAAAAAATTTGGTTAAAGGACTTCCAAAAATCAGTTTTCAAAAGGATAGAATTTGTGAAGCTTGTCAATTTAGAAAACAAATCAAAACCTCTTTAAAAAACAAGAATCATGTTTCAACTTCAAAACCTCTTCAACTTCTTCACATGGATTTGTTTGGTCCATCTAGATATGCTAGCTTAAATGGCAAGTATTATGCATTTGTAATTGTGGATGATTACTCTAGATACACATGGGTATTGTTCTTAACTAATAAGGATGATGCTTTTGATGCTTTTAAAATTTTCTGTAAAAAGGTTCAAAATGAAAAGGGTTATTCTATTTCTTGCATTAGAAGTGATCATGGTAGAGAATTTGAAAATTATGCATTTCAGTCTTTTTGCAATGACTTAGGCATAGAGCATCAATTTTCATCACCTAGAACTCCATAACAAAATGGAGTTGTTGAGAGAAAGAATAGATCTATTCAAGAAATGGCTAGGACTATGTTGAATGAAAATGCATTACCTAATAAATCGCTTGTTATGTTTTAAATCGAGTGTTGATTAGATCTCTTCTTAATAAAACTCCCTATGAGCTTTGGAAAGATAGAAAACCCAATATTGGTTATTTCAAAGTCTATGGATGTAAATGTTTTATTTTGAACACAAAAGACAATCTTGGTAAATTTGATCCAAAATCCGATGTTGGTATTTTTCTTGGGTATTCAAACTCAAGCAAAGCTTATAGAGTTTATAATAAAAGAACCTTGGTTGTGGAAGAGTCTATGCATGTTTTTTTTATGAGTCTAACCCCTCCTCTGCGAAGAAATGAGTTGTTAATGATGATGCAGATGGAGAGTTACAAGAAGAATCATCAAAGGATAAACAAGAGAATGCACCACAAGAAAATCAAGAGGATGATAAAAAAGAACAAAAAAATATGGAGCAGCAAGGAGTGGAGGTATGTTTCTTCTCACCCTTCGGATGCCATTTTAGGAGATCTATCTAGAGGTGTTACAACTAGATCATCACTTAGGAACACATGTGAGCATGCTGCATTTATTTCTCAAATTGAACCAAAATCCTTTGTAGATGCGGAAAATGATGAATCTTGGATTATGGCAATGGAAGAGGAATTAAATCAATTTAAGAGAAATAATGTGTGGGAATTAGTTCCTAAACTGGAACATCAATCCATCATTGGTACTAAATGGGTATTTAGAAACAAGATGGATGAATCTGGTGTGGTTGTAAGGAATAAAGCTAGATTAGTGGCTCAAGGATACAACCAAGAAGAAGGAATTGATTTTGATGAAACATTTGCTCCTGTAGCTAGATTAGAATCCATTAGAATGTTGTTAACATATGCATGTTATAATGATTTCATTTTATTTCAAATGGATGTTAAAAGTGCCTTCCTAAATGGTTATATTATGGAGGAAGTTTATGTGAAACAACCCCCTGGTTTTGAAAATGAAAAACTTCCTAATCATGTGTATAAGTTGTTTAAAGCTTTGTATGGATTAAAACAAGCACCTAGAGCTTGGTATGATAGGCTTAAAAATTTCTTGTTGGATAACGGTTTTTCAATGGGTAAAGCGGATACTACTCTCTTTGTTAAGAATAAAAATCAAGATATATTTGTTGTTCAAATTTATGTGGATGATATTATCTTTGGTTCTACTAATGAGTCATTGTGCAAGGATTTTTCATCTTGTATGAGTAAGGAATTTGAAATGAGCATGATGGGAGAATTGAAGTATTTCCTTGGACTTCAAATCAAGCAAAACAATGAGGGAATCTTCATCAATCAAGCTAAGTATGTCAAAGATTTGCTCAAGAGATTTGGAATTGATGAGTCAAATACTAAAAGCACTCCAATGAGCACAACAATCAAGCTTGACAAAGATGAAAAAAGTAAAGAAGTTGATATTAAAAAATATCGAGGTATGATGGGCTCTTTACTTTATTTAACCGTAAGTAGACCTGATATCATGTTTAGTGAATGTTTGTGTGCAAGATTTCAATCATGTCCCAAGGAATCTCATTTACTTGTTGTTAAAAGAATTTTTCGTTATTTGAGTGGAACCATAGATCTTGGCCTTTGGTATCCTAGAGGAACTCATATAGATTTAACATGCTTTTCGGATGCGGATTTTGCCGGTTATAAAGTTGATAGGAAAAGCACTAGTGGAACTTGTCATATACTAGGTCACTCACTTGTTTCATGGTTTAGTAAGAAACAAAACTCAGTTGCACTTTCAACCACTGAGGCGGAATATATTGCTGCTGGTAATTGTTGTGCACAAGCTCTTTGGATGAAACAAACACTTAGAAACTTTGGTATTAATCTTGAACAAATTCCCATTAAGTGTGACAATACTAGTGCTATAAATCTTTCAAAGAATCCCATTCAGCACTCTAGAACCAAGCATATAGAAATTAGACATCATTTCTTGAGAGATCATGTTCAAAAGAGTGATATTGCATTGGAGTTTATCTTTACGGAAAAACAACTCGCCGATATTTTTACAAAACCTCTTTGCGAAGAACAATTTTAAAAAATTCGGCATGAACTTCGGATGATGAAATTTTCACATTAACATTTCTACTCATGTTATTGATTCTATAAAATTGCTTGATTTATGATGTGATGTTTTAAGATTCATAGAATGCCTGAGTATGATATACTAGTAGTGTGTGTATGTCTTGTATGAACTAATTTTTTTCTAATACATATATGTTCATGAATTCTGCATTTAAAATGGCCTTAAAGCATTTTTAGATCAAAGCCATGATCTTAAACTGTAATATTTGTTGGCCAAATATTGAAACAAATGTGTGAATTAACAAATTAAAATAAATGGATAACCGTTTTTCTCATAAACGGTTCACCGTTTATTTCTAGAAACTAGGATATTTTGATTGCTCTCTACCCTTTCACCGTTTGGAGTTAACGGTAAACCGTTTAAAAATAGAGAGCATCGCGAAAGTTACCCCCTCACCGTTTACGGTTAACGGTCAACCATTTAAAAATAGAAAGCTCTCTTAACTTGCCCCTTCACCGTTTACCCTTACCCTCAAACCGTTTTCTTATTCCAAGCTCACTGGAAGTTAACCCTTTACCGTTTATAGAAAACGGCTCGCCATCTTCGCTTAATATAAAAACTAGTCACGGGTTCGTCTTCCTCTTCACTTAACCTCTCACCGTTGCTGCTATTATCGCGAAACCTAAGCTTTCCCTCTCATTCCTTCTCTATTTTTCTTCATTTTCACATTAAATCTCACCGATAGAACTCTTCCTAATCACTTTTAGAGTGATTCTACCGATTCAAATCTTCAGATCTCGTCCAAAATCAAAAATTCCCAAATGAAAATCCTAAGGGCAGCCGACTGGTTTTCGTCCATTTTGATCGATTTTTCACCATTTCTTGACAAATTGAACCCAAACTTCTCTTTCTCTACTCCCTCTGAACTCCATAATCAGTTTTTTTAATCTTAAATTCATCTTCCGAACGTGTTCTTCTCATTATCATGGCTGAGTCATCTCGGAGGCCTCAGAGAAGGAAACATACACCCTCTGTCAACCCCATACCACCATGGGAAACATCCGAATTCGAAAGGCTTAACTTTCCTACAGCACTTTTGCGCAAACGCTTTGAGAATCGATTTATGGGCCGACAGGTACTCGATTCTTATTTTGTGGATATAGATGATTTTACGGACTTGATTGTGTGTGATAGGAGTGTTAGCAACATACTTAGATCCTGGGAATCCGCTATAGATTTTGATGATAGAGTTTATCCTAATCTAGTTCGAGTTTTCTACTCTAATATAAAACTATCCGTAACTCGTTTAGATAGAATTGTTACTCTTGTTGGCGGTGTATCCATTGATTTTGATGTTGAGTTTTTGAACACTGTCATTCTTGAAATTTCGGATGAGGGTGATACTTTTTATACCTCTAGAAAAATCCTATCATTTGATGATTTTGTCCACAATGAGGGTGTGCGTAACATTTGTCGTTGTAGGGACTTGAGTGATGATATTTATAGTCTTCCCTTTCGGTCTCAGCTGCTGCCTTTTCAAGTTCGCATTCTCCATTCTATTCTGCAGCATATTATTACCCCTATGAGAGGTTACTTGGATGAGGTAACTCATCTAGATGTCGGGTTACTGGATAGTCTTCTTAGTGGGCGAGATGTTAACCTTGGGTATATCATTGTGCGCCACATGTTGACCACTCTTGCGGTTACTCATAGCTTGCTTCCTTATGACAGTATCATCACTAAGATACTGCGTCACTTTCGTGTGCCTTTCCGGGATTCCGTGTATAAAGAGCCCTAACGTATTGGTAGGGATGCCATGAGTAGCATTGGTTTTACTAAGAGGAACGGGCAGTGGTTCAAGACCTCCAACGCCAAGAATCAGGACACCTTGATTACTCCTGAAGGCGATCGGATCCTTAACGATATCTATTCTCCCGACCAGCTTCTTGACTTCAGACTTGGAGCTCGTCCTCCACCATCTCGTCGTCGAGATGCTTCTTAGCCATCAGCCCCTTCTAATTCTGCCGCGCGTGAGATGGATACTGATGCTTCTGCCTCGATGTTCCTCCAAAGATCCGGCAATTTCCCAGCTCGAAAGCACCGCTCTTGACCTCCAAATTTAGTTGCCTCCCATTTCGATATTCTGCAAAGAATCGGCTGATGATGTACCGAATTTCGGCGGCGGAATGATTCTTGATCGTCTGGATACTCTCTCCAACGATCAACAGCAGATCCGGTCTCAGGTTCAGACCTTTCAGAAGTAGAGCATCGATCACCAGTACAAGATCATTGCTGCACAGCTCCAGATTCTTGGGTATTTTGGGTTTGACCCTGGCAGCACCTCTGTGAGACCCCCTTCTTCAGCACCTACTTCTTCAGCACCTATTTCTTCGGCACCTACTACTTCACAACCTCTCGCTTCGCGACCCACATCTACGCGACCTCTCTCTTCGCGGTGACCTTCATAGTTTCTGATGTTTGTTTCACACATACATTTCACATTTTGATTGTATATATATATTTTTTTATGTTGATGATTTCTTTTATTGATCGATTGCTATTTTCTTTAGATTATATATCTATGTCTTTCTTATATTTAATTATATGTGTGTAGATTGAATGGCATTGGAGATGTTGGGTTGTTGATGCGTGATTTGATATCTCTTTTGGAAGTGTTTTGGTTTCATGATTGTATTTACGGATTTCTCCATATTTAAAGGGAGATTCTGGTGAAATTTTTACTCATGGATCATCTCCTTTCTTATTCCTCTCTTGCTTCCTTTACTTAAGTTTTGTTTTTGATGATGAAGAGGGAGAAATAATACTGAATACTTGAACTTTGCACTTGTTTTTCAAACATCCTATATTGGCAAAACTATTTTTAGTCATATAGGTAGGGGGAGCATATAGTTAGGGGGAGTCAATTCTTGAAAGAAGGTTGTCATCATAAAAAAGGGGGAGAATGTTAACATGTAAATGTTCTTTTTATTGATTTTGATGATAACAAACCTTAATAACTTTGTAAGTTTTTGGATAAACTGGAACATCTTTGTAAAAATGTGCATTTCTGGGAATAATCAGTGAACCATTTATTTTAGCGGCTAATCGATAAAATGCAGAGAAAGGTTATATTATAAAGCTTTAACCGATTATCAAACAAATCTGTTAAAGGTAAACGGCGAACCGTTTATTTTAACGGTTAACCGATAATATTCAGAGAGGACTTTTTGTGCTAATCTCTTACCGTTTAAAACAAACCGGTTAAGCTTGTTGTTTTAAAGGTCACTGGAAATAACTGGTGAACCGTTAACTAATAACGGCTAAACGATAATTTCCAGAGAGGCATACATTATTAATCTTTAACCGTTTAGTGAGAACGGTTAGTTGAAATGTGTTGTACATGTTTCTGGAATTTACCGGCGAACCGTTAACTGATAAACGGCTAACCGATAATTTTCAGTATGATATTCTTTGCTAATCCTTAACCGTTTAGTAAGAACGATTAGAAGAGTTTTGTTGTGCAGGTCTCTGGATTTTAACGGCGAAATGGTAGTGACAAACGGTCAACCGTTTATTTAAAATTCAGTCCAACGGTAACTTTGACCAACGCAAATGGTTAACCGTTAACGGTGATCCATTTTCTGGCGAAAAAGGCAATAACGGCTAGTTTTCAGCTCCAACTATAAATAAGCGCATTCAAATCAAATCAAAGGTTGATCACAACACTTCATTGAGCTTTAAACACTTTCTCTCTTTATCTTATTCACACATTGGGTATTAATTTGTAATCTTAAATATTGTGTGTGACAAAAACAATTTGCAATCTTTTGTTTTGAGTGTTTGTAAGTGTTGGGATACACTTGGGTAAAAGAGATTGGGGATAATCTCATCTTATAAAGGTTTATTGACACCTTGGAAGTCAATTGTAAGCTTTTGAAGCCTTAGAGGCTTGTTTAATGGAATCCTCAAGCCCGGTGTGCTTGGAGGCATGGACGTAGGCAGGGATAGCCGAACCACGTAAAAATCATTGTTTTGGATCTCTCTTACCCTATCTTGTTACTTTTCATTGCACATTAATTTATTTATTTCGAACTTGATTCTTTAGTTATTATTTCATTGAATTTTAGTTGCTTATTTTTTAAAATCCCAATTCACCCCCCTCTTGAGTTGCCTAATTAGTATTTTAGGAAGATATTCCAAAACCTTTACATGAGTAGTGTGAGACAGAAAAGAAAAAGTCCTCTTTGAATTCTAAAGCAATGAATGCCTTGTTTTGTGCCTTAGATAAGAAAGAATTTCATAGAGTATCATGCTGTTCAAATGCATATGAGATTTAGAAGAAACGTGAAGTAATTTTTGAAGCTAAAGAGTCTAAAATCAGTAGATTCACTAGGCAATATGAGTTATTCCAGATGGGACAAAATGAGAGTGTGTATTTCATATGTACTATATCTACGAATAGTGTGAACGCTCAAGGAGCTCTACGAAGACCTTTGCGAATAGCGGAAAGGTAAAGAAAATTTATTAAGTGTTTACCAAAAGAATGGAGACCTAAGAGAACTGTCATTAAGAAAGCAAATGATTTAAATATTTTACCTAGTGATGATTTAATTGGTTCACTTATTTTTTATGAAGAAGACTTGGCAGCTGAAAGAGGTGATGAGGACAAAACTAAGAAAAGTACTGCTCCTAAAGTTTCAAAGCCTAAAAGTGATGAAAAAAGTGAATTGGACGATGAAGATATGACAATGATCGCTAGAAAATTCAGATCTATAAGAAATCCAATAAGCGAAGAAAGTTCAAAAACTTTAAAAATCAAAAAGAGAATAAGGAAGTAATAACATGCTTTAAATGCAAGAAGCCTTGCCATATAAGATTGGAGTGTCCTCTACTCAATAAACTTAAGAAGAAAACTATGGTGGCAACTTGGAATGATAGCAATAGGGAGACCTCAGATGAGGGAAAATCAAATGAAGTGTCGAACCTGGCACTTATGGCAATCGGAGATAAATCATGTGGTGAAAATGATGAGGTAAGTGATCTACTTACTTATGATGAGTTGTATAAAGCTTTAAAAGAATTGTATAATGATTTCAAAAAGATTGGAATGAAAAATGTTTCTCTTACGAAGAAAAATGCAGAACTCTCAAGTGAGAATGAATCATTAAATAAAAAGGTTAAAAGTTTAGAATTAGAGAATAAAAAATTGCATGATGAGCTTATGTCCTCTAAAGAAAACATTATAGTTGAGCATACGAATTCACTTGTTGATGACTTGAGGAAGGAAAATGATATGCTTGAGAAAAAGAATAATGAGCTTAATGAGTCTTAAAATTTACAAATGGACAAAATGCCTTTGGAAACTTGTTTGGTTCACAAAAATATGTTTTTGATAAAGGAGGAATTGATTATAAGCTAAATTTGAAACAAAAATATTACAAGAATTATTTTATTAAAGCCACCTCCATTAATAATCAAGTTGTATATCGTTATTGCAATAAAAATAATTACATGAGTTATAAATGTCCTGTTAAGAGAAAAGCATATTATGGAGTCAAATGTGTTTAGGTTCTAAAAAGAACTATTGCTAACATTTAAGGACCTAAAAAGTTTTGGGTACTTAAAACTTAGAAATTTCTTCTATAAAGATCAAAGAAAAAGAAAAAAATGGTACTTGGACAGTGGATACTCAAAACACATAACAAAAAATTACTCTTGATTTTCGAGTTTCACCAAGAGCGAAAATGGTATACATGTGTCCTTTGGAGATAATTCAAAAGGAAAGATTATTGATATCGATAATGTCAGTAAAGATTCTTCTACATTATTAAAAATGTGTACTTAGTTGAAAATTTAAAATATAATTTGCTTACTATTAGTCAATTATGTGACAAAGGCTATAAAGTTGTCTTTGATAAACCAAATTGTGTTATTGAGAATGCATGTGATAGTAAAGTTTTATTTGTTGGTAATATGTGCATAAATCTAAATATCATTGATATAGATTGTGCATCTATTCATAATAAATGTTTTTTCACATTGCATGATGACAGCTGGTTATGGCATATGAGACTAGGACATGCAAGTGTGGATTTAATTTCAAAAAATTCTAAAAATAACTTGGTTAAAGGTCTTTCAAAGATTGGTTTCGAAAAAGATAGAATTTGTGAAGCATGTCAATTTGAAAAACAAATCAAAACTTCTTTCAAAAACAAAAATCATGTTTCTACTTTAAAACTTCTTCAACTTCTTCATTTGGATTTATTTGGACATTCTAGATATGCAAGTTTAAGTTGAAAATATTATGCATTTATAATTGTAGATGATTTTTCTAGATACATATGAGTATTGTTCTTAGCTAATAAAGAATGATGCCTTTGATACTTTTAAAATCTTTTGTAAAAAGATTCAAAATGAAAAAGGTTATGCAATTTCTTGTATTAGAAGTGATCATGGAGGTAAGTTTGAAAATTATGCATTTGAAAGTTTTGTAATAACTTTGGCATTGTATATCAATTCTCATTACTAAGGACTCCTCAACAAAATAGAATTACGGAAAAAAAAAATAGGTCTATTCAAGAAATGGCAAGAACTATGTTGAATGAAAATGCATTACCAAAATATTTTTGGGTCGAAGCATTAATATTGCATGCTATATTTTATATAGTGTGTTATTTAGACCTTATCTTAATAAAACTTTCTATGAGTTTTGGAGATATAAAAAACCCAACAATAGTTATTTCAAAATTTTTGAATAAAAATGTTTTATATTAAATACAAAAGGCAACCTTGATAAATTTGATTCAAAATCTACTGTTGGTATCTTTTTTGGTTATTCAAATATAAGCAAAGTGTATAGAGTGTATAATAAAAGAACCTTAGTTGTTGAAGAATCTATGCATATTATATTTGATGAGTCTAACTGTTCCTTTACAGAGAAAATTATTGTTAGTGATTGACACAACTTAAAAATAATTTTTAACTTCCAAGTATAATAGTGTCTTGTTGTAATATATCTCGGTGAGTTCAAGGTCGATCCATAACGTAATTTTTGTGAGAAATTTCGTCTTATTACAAATTCTTTATAATTTTATAGCCACACTGTAATTTTTAAAAGTTTAGAATTGAACTATGTGGCATGAAAGTGATGATTCTGAAAGGTTTTGGGGTTATAACGAAATATAGGAAAAGAAAAGGGGTGTAACAAAAATTTAAGCAAAGACAAAGAAATCAAAAACATAAAAATAAAGCAAAATAAAAATTTTTCCCTAACAACGGTGCCAAAACTTGACACAACTTAAAAGTAATTTTTAACTCTTAAGTATAAGAGTGTCTTATTGTAATATTTCTCGGTGAGCTCGAGCTCAATCCACGGAGAAAAGATTTAATTTTTTTATTTTATTTTATCTAAAAATTGAAAATAAAACTTATATATAAACAACTTAATTTAAATAAAACTATGAAATTAAAATAGTTAGGGTTGTGGATCCATTCTTAGTAGTAAATAAAACTTAACAAATTTTTTTCTCTATTTTTTAGATTTATTACCCAAAAGATTAATTATATAAATTATTATTATTTTTCCTTTAATTTTATGATGGATTAAGTATTTATTATGCCAAAATTTAATTTGTCTACAATAAGTTAAAAATGATTTTATCATACCTTATATTAAGATATTAAGAATTTATTGTACCAAACTCCCTTGTTTGTTTACAATAAATCAAATTTTCAAAATATAAAATTTGTATAAAATTAAATAGAAAATAATTTAATTTATAAAGCTAAAAATAGAATTTGATTAAATCATATTTATTTTCTAAGAGTTTCACCTTACCCTAACTATTATTATTTAGTTAAGGATAATTGAAATAAAAAGAATTATTAAAATTGAATTGCTTATAATTAAAAGTCATAAAAACAACTAAAATTGAAAATATAACTAATTTTATTTATAAAAATAATTATAAAAAATATTAAAAACACACTTGAAAATCAAAATTACAGGCAGATGGAGAGAAATTGAGAAGAAGAGAGATGTAGAGAGATGATTAAAAATATAAAAATGAGGCTCTATTTATAAAAAATAAATTCATGATCTAGTGTTTTGCGGTCCATCATAAGGTTCATGCATGTGCTCCTTGTTGTGCAAATTTTAATGAACTCGCAAGCGCACGAATCTATTGTAGAATAGATCAATGGTGACGAGTGTCGATCCCACGAGGAGGTTGATTTTAATTATGTGTAGAATTAATTTTCTTTAAATGGATGGTTGGATTGATGGTGAAAGGAATTTAAATTGTGCTAGAATTTAAATTGGAATGACAAGAATAAATTAAAGTGGAAACTATTGAAATAAAGCACTTGGGTATCCGGATCCGTGATCAACACATGCTCCACGGGCTAAATATTCTATATTAATACCAATTAAATCATGAGGGGGATTCCACACCTCATGAACCACGCCAAATAAGTATTATATGTTATCAAAATAATAATAACCTTGTACTAGTGCCGGTTTAACCGGTATTCAGACAAGACTATTATTATTTGTCGACGAAAAGTCAAAACAACCACAAATATTAGAGGGGAATAGAAAATAAATTTACAAAATAAAGCCCATGGAACATGTTGAGGCTTCACCTTCAACCCAAGCTTAAAAGTAA
Organism: Citropsis articulata; assembly: GCA_030449925.1. Classification (NCBI taxonomy): domain Eukaryota; kingdom Viridiplantae; phylum Streptophyta; class Magnoliopsida; order Sapindales; family Rutaceae; genus Citropsis; species Citropsis articulata. The sequence goes on along the minus strand of JASUUH010000137.1, from coordinate 3,197,519 downwards.
ATTAGCTACTCATATTTGAACTAAGGGTAAAAATGGGAATTTATTAAAATACATAGAAAATACAAGAAAGAGAAGGAATTACAGAAATCTAAGCTTACAAATGAATTCAGGGATATCAAATTAGGGGGGGAAGCCCCCTTTTTATAGGTACATTGAGTGAATCATGACCATCGGATTAAAACAGCTTTGACGCCTGTGATTGCGCCACGTCATCAACAACAAATACCACTATTTGAACAAGAATACTATTTGCATTCACACGGTTTTTGCACAAGAATACTATTTGCGCAGCTCACATGCTTGACCACTATTTGCACAAGAAACCGGTTTTGCACAAGAATACTATTTGTATAAGATTAACAAGACTATACGTATGAATAGTTCCGTATATGTAAATGACATTTTTCCTTTTATGCTCTTTCTAAGGTTTTCGATCGTCCCCGAGTTCAAATGTGACGTCTGCTTTGTCGATCACTGCTCATTGTGAAATGATCGTGATACCCCTAAAATACATAAAATAACTAATTATAATGAAACACACGTAATTAAATAACAAAATACTTAAATAAATAAAAATAGCAATGTTAGTGAGACTTGAAGTGTAAAATGACGATTTTCTCCTTTATAAATATACACTTTCTAACACTCAACACACCCCCCAACTAGCTTATTGCTAGTCCCTAGCAAATAAAGCGAAGATAAAATCCAAAACCAAAATTTTTTTTTTTTTTTTTAACACACGTGTTTATTCAATCAGATTAATGATAGCAATCAAAGAAAAGTACAAGTATTATCTCCAGTCTAAAGAAATATCACAACCACATCAACAATCCACATGCATCAGTCCAGTAGACTCTAGTAATCAGGCCACTTTCAAGAATAACATGTCAAACCCCAAAATCTCACCAGTAGTAGTGACACTCTCACAAAGAAATTAAACCCAATAAAAATTGTCACTACAATGAATGGTGAATTGAGAGAAAATAATATAGAAATACCACACTCTCACCAAGATGAAAGAAATATGCCCACAGCTTAGAAATAATACGACCTCAAATAAATTACTAGTCAACCCAAATTTTTTTTTTTTTTTTAATGCATCACTACATCTTAATAGCCCATATAACTAGCTTTTACTTCAGATTATAGTTCTCTAAAATCAAGAAGGACTTTTATTAGGACGTAACGTAGGCTAGGGACATGGCTTAACAAAGAAAGGAAAATAGGGAAACAAAATATATATGTTTGAGAAAAACTTCAAGAACTTTTGAAAATTACAAGATGCGTTTTGCTTATTTATTGCTATTGTATATCCTTTTTTTTCTCTTTTTTTTTTTTTGTTCCTTTTTAATTATTTTTTATAAGGCACACCTTTATTTAACAAAATAATTAATTATCCTTTTCTCAAACATGAGTAGTGATGGAACTTGTATTATATCGTAATACTCCAAATTGGAGTAGTCAGATGATAAGTTAACAAAGAAAAAGCTTTTTTTTTTAATTTATTTATTTAGGCTCAAATGGCTAACTATAGATATTTTTACTATAGGGATGGCTTGAAAGGCTCAAACGGATCAAAGATGGCCTTCCATCGTCTCTTAGAGCTCTAAATACTCTTCCATATCTACTAGTTAGGTGGGCCTTTAGATGCAACAACACACACATTTTTTTTTTTTTAAAGGGTTGACTTAAAGGAAATCTAGAGATCATGTATAAAATAATAAACTGTCGTATTTAATAACGGGCAAAAGAGTTACTCTCCAAGAAAAATTAATAGGCTCAAAAACTCACTTGGAATTTATTTTGACATATGCATTCCTTCAAGCAACTCATATTTGTCCCCAACATCAACATATAGAATAGCAAACATGGTGTAACATCACTCAAGACCAAAGATAATACAAATACTAAAATTCGAAAGTCATCATATCATCCAATATAAAAAAAACTCACACAAAATTACCAAATATTTTTTTTTTATATTTTTTTAACGAAATTCTACCCCCCAACCTATTCTAAACATAAAAAGAAAACATACATGCAGAAAAATTAAAGAAAAATGTCTAATTTTTAATTTTTTTTTTTTAAAGGAGATGCGTTTCTAGAGTAACTACACTCCATATTCAGCCATCTTCGACTCAAAAACGTGAAAATGTATATTTATAAAGGAGAAGTCAAAAAGAAAAGTTAAGAAAAACATAATAATAATTTTTTTTTTTACTAAGATATGCTTTGTAGAGTAACTACACCCATATTCACCATCTTCTATTCAAAATGGTTAGTTCTACAACAAAAATTAGTAAAACTTAACCAATATTCCACAATTGTCAACTATTCCTCCCAACTCGAATGAAACATTGTCCTCAATGTTTGAAAGGAAAGAAGTAGAGTTTAGAAGACATCACCGGTAGTAAACATGTAAGAAAATATTTACAAACGGAGAGTTAAATCTAATTTGTACTTACTGCCATCGTTACCATCATTATTTGAACATTCCAACACAACGGTCCCGGATCCGCCTCTCGATTGATAAGCATAATAGATCAAGTAGCTCATTATAGCGATATGTGCACAAATAAAGACTTTTTAATCGAGGAAGGAATGAAATAGGTTTTATTGCATGGTTAAGAAATGCGATAAAGCCATCATAAAATTATTGACATTTAACAAACCGATGGGTTTCTCATGGATGTTCAGAAGGGCACAAGAAGCAAATGTGATTAGTGCCTCTAGAGTTTCAAGATCTCCGGGAAGGAAAATAAAAGCATCAAGATGATTTAGCATTTCGCTTATTCGCTCTGCATACCGAGACAACTAACTCTTCTCCGCTTGATGAGTTAGACAAACAGCCCAAAGGTTTTAGGATTGTTGGGATGATGCCTAACACTTGGCTCCTCCGATATAAGCAGCTCGAGACCATTTTGATAACCTCGGTCACCTCCTCCATACACCAAGTGCGCTTTTCTCTCGCTATTCTTCGACCAAGATCTATGGTCGCCAACGAACTCTTTATGTTGCCATAGTTAAATCCAGAGAGCACAAATGTTCTTGAATTGTTCACGGAGTAAATGCCATTAGATACCGCTCAAAACAACTTGTGAGTGCACATAACAAAAAATTATATTTAAAACCTTAGTGACAACAGTCTGTATGTATGAGGCGTTATGTCAATGTCAATTAACGCAGACACATGGCTCGAGAGTAAAAAGAAAAAAAGCAAAAAGGAAAAGAAAACAATGATATAAAAAATTATTAAATGCCATAATGCGAATGGTAAAACAATGAAATAAAACAACAAAGAAAGTAAAAGGATATTCTGTGTTGCGACTGTGGCTCACATCTTCCTCTGGTTTTACGTCCAGAAACGGCTTGAACGCCCTCTATGGGTCGAGGATAGGCTTCCCATCCAGTTTTCTTACAAACTGGCAAACAAGGTCGTTTATAGTCAGATTCCCGAGACTGTATCGTGCACGTTCTTTCTCGAATAATGGCCATAACTGGAGAATCGCTCTTTGTACGTATCCACTGGGATGCGTTTCAAAAGACAAAAGGATATTATCCAATGACTCTTTATTCAAGCCATCCCTAATGAATTTAATCTTATCTTCCCTGTTATCAGACACCATTCCTAAAGAACATGGTTTTTTATTGCATATCGTTCTGGCACACTTATGACAAGCAATGAAAGTCTTTAGCTCGTTGCGTTTTCTTGCATAATTTCCTTTACCACAACCAGTGCATGTATGCAATCAATTTAGAGGCAACTCACCGCCAAGCGATTTTGGCCTCGATTAACCAAATGGATGTCAGCAGATATGCCATTCTTCATAAGCAATCGCATGCGCTCGGATCGGGCTTTATAGATCGAAAGGAGTGCACATGAGGAAGCGGGAATCGCTTTGTGAAGCTTTTGCTAAAATCTCGCTCGTCCATGCCTTCGCCTCGAATATCGCTATTGTGGGAAACTTAAGAACCGATTGATTGTCACGAGTACCGTTATCCGCCTCTTCACCGGGTGACAAACTTAAACACACAAAGCAAACTAAAACACACAAACAGAAACAAATTAAAACACACAAAGCAAATTAAAATCGTCCTCTTATCGAATTACCTCAAGCTCCAATTCCGCATCAAAATACCATCCTCTATTTCGTGAGTTGTCTTTCTAGATCTTTAACGTGAATACTAACTCGAAGTTGTAGATCCCAGATAGATGAAATTTACAAAATCGATTCCGCTTTCGAGATGCGCTCGATACGTTGAAGTGTTCTAATCGTACAAGAGGTACTGCCTCATGATTAAAATGATAAGAGAAAACTATAATGGTTAAACAAACACACTTAAACAAAATAATCAAAGAAAAGAATAATCAAAAGAAAGAAAAGAATCAAATCAAATTACCGAAAAGAAAAGAAAACCTCAATTTAAACTGGTGGGTCACCAGATTTATTTCACTCTCTCCACGTGGTTGGTATTCTAGATATGGCTTTAATCTTTGACCATTAACTTTAAAATGTGCAGTTCTTTGGATCCTTAATTTCAATTGCCCGTGTGGAAAAGCGATGTGAACAACAAATGGGCCAAACCATCGAGAGCGTGACTTACAGGAGATGGGTGCAAGCAGAATTTAATAAAAGCACTTTCGACACAGGTGAAAGATTTCCTCGTAATTGATTTTCTCGTAATTTGCTTGTCATGAAAGACTTTTATTCGTTGCTTGTAAATCTTGGCCAGTAATCTTCTTTTTGAGCCAGCTTGTTGCATGTCAAAATTGAATTTCTTGATGGCCCAGTACGCACGATGCTCGAGTTTCGGTGGTGATTCTGATGATGGGCTGAGTTCCTTTTCTGATGGCACTAGTTGTTCAACTCTTGACTTCCATTTATTTGTGTCCATGGATGGTGCTGAGTCAAGTAGTGTATTGACCTCATCGATTGATCTGTCAATGTCAAAATCCAAACCAAAGTGAGTTAAACATGTTTGTAAAGGGTGATCACTAAAGTATGTCAGAAAATTATTATCACCTGATGTTTATATTAAATCCTCATCAAATATTCCATCATCCACATTGTGAGGTTGTTTGGCAATGTTGAAAATATTGAGCTCCATGGTCATATTGCCAAAGGACAACTGCATATTTCCAGTTCTGCATTGAATGTGAGCATCGGCAGTTGCCAAGAAAGGTCGGCCTAGGATAATGGGGATGTGCTTCTTTGAATCCTGTACTGGTTGAGTGTCAATTACAATGAAATCAACAGGAAAATAAAACTTGTCTACGAATAAACCGTCCTCCACAATACCACGAGGTATTTTGTGGACCGATCTGCTGTATGTAACACCTGAGTTGGGTGTAATTCTCCCAGGTCAAGTTTCATCTGAGTAAGGCAACAGATTTACACTAGCTCTAAATCAACAAAGCATTCTCAATTGTGTGGTTCCCTATACTACATGAGATAGTGGGGGAGCCTGGATCTTTGAATTTTAGAGGCATTTTATGTTGGAGTATAGAACTAACATTTTCTGTTAAAAAGGCCTTTTTCTGAACATGAATATTTCTCTTTTTAGTGCATAGATCTTTAAGAAACTTGGCATACGATGGCACTTGTTTTATAGCTTCAAGCAAAGGAATGTTTACACTTACCTGTTTGAAGATTTCAAGAATCTCACCTGTGGATTTTCCTTTGTTCCCTTTAGCTAACCTCTGAGGAAATGGAGCTTTAGGAACATATTCTCGCGGGTTGGTTTCCTCTTTCTCCTTTGGTGATGAATCCTCAACATTCACAGGTACAATCTGAGTTGATTTCGTCACTGGCATCTCCACTTTGTTGTCAACTTCTTTCCCTTTTCTTAAGGTCATGACGGCTTTGACCTCTCCATGTTGCTGTGGTGAACTGGAACTTGCTTCATGCACTGCTTTAGGGTTAGGCACTGGTTGACTTGGAAATTTACCTTTCTCAACGGTCATTGTCAAGGTTTGAACTGAAGAAGCAAGTTGTCCCACCATTTTCTCGAGATTTGAAATTGATTGGGCTTGTGAGTTGAAGCCTGCCCTCATCTCATTTCAGCTTCATCAATGGTGCGGTTGATTCGCTTTCGATTCTAGAATGAGTAGAATTCTTGAAATTGGAATGTATCCTCCCATGGTGCTGGGTTGAGAGTGGTTTGGGTTTTGATTGTATGGTCAAATGGTGGTTGAGCGGCTTGAAATTTGAGGAATTGGTGGAGGTGGGTTGGTTCATTTGTTGGAATCCTTGAGACCATGAAAAATTGGGGTGATCTCTCCATCCGGGGTTGTATGTGTTGGAGTATGGGTTGTAATTTGATGGTTTTCTCGACTATGGCATTGACTTGATTTGAATATGAGTCATGGTCATGTGGTTCATTGAGTTGGTACATCGTTAATGATGCTATTCGAGAAAGGCCTTGACCATCTCTTTGACTTCTTTAATTCTGAGCTTGACTGCAACGTGAACCTCATTAACTCCCTTAATTCTCCGGTATTTACGGTGATCGACTCGTTGTTGGGAATTATCCGATTGGCTGGAAGAATTCCCAAATCTACGATGCGCTTTTGGACATTAACTCTCCTCCATTTGGTCCATTAGCCATTCTTGCACATGTGGCAATAATCCTCAAAAGTATTGGCATTGGTGCCATTTCTCGTACCATGATGTGGACACTTCAAGAGTAGCCCATTGAATCGCTCCCATGCTTGAAAAATTGCTCGTCGTCTCTTTGGGTAAATTAAAATTTCCTGCGAATAGCATTGGTTTATAATGGGAAATATTTATTTAAAAATTTTGTTACCATTTGTTCCCATGATGTAATGCTATCAGCGAGCAATGTATTGAACCATGAGCGAGCTCTATCCTTTAAAGAAAATGGGAATAATCTAAGTTTAACATCATCATCTCGAAAAATTCTCATATTTAAAAGTCGACGGATAGCATGGAAATCATTCGATGATTATATGGGTCCTCATTTTCTAGGCCATAAAATGTAGGAGACAATTTAGCACACTAGGTTTTAATTAAAACTCCTAGCAGTACATTTGGGTATCCGATACATGATGTGCTCAAATTTGCTAAAGGACTAAAATAGTCCTTAAATGGCCTCTCTTGTGGTTACGGTTGTTGGTTTTGTAAATCCATGTCAAATTTCTTTTTAAATGCGGTGTGTTTATGTGTGCGAAGTGTTTTTTCTAATTCAAGGTCTAAAGGCTCAAGATTATGTGATAATGACCTTCGACCATGCATACAAAGAACAAAATAAATAAAAGCAAAACAAATAAAAATAACGAAGAATGAGAAATTATGATACTAACCTTGTCACGTTATTCTGATCTTACTATGAAAATAAACTCAATTGCTATAAGAAAAAGAAATTATGTGAAACAAATATTAACTACAATTAAAATAAATTACAAAGAAAATATAACAAGATAAACAAAATTAAATTACAAAGAAAATGATAGGAAAATTAAATTACACAAATTTAAAGAAGAGAAAATGAAATTCTAACCTTAATTTCTTTTTCTTTTAAATGAGAAAATGAGAAAAAACAATTACAAGAAAGCAACTAAAATAAAATATATATATATATAAAATAAATAAAAAAAACTAATTCTACGAATTAAAATACTTACCTCCCGAAGCGCCAAAAGCTTGTGCAAATTTTAATGAACTCGCATGGCTGCAGATCTATTGTAGAATAGATCAATGGTGACGAGTGTCGATCCCACGAGGAGGTTGATTTTAATTGTATGTAGAATTAATTTTCTTTAAATGGATGGTTGGATTGATGGTGAAAGGAATTTAAATTATGCTAGAATTTAAATTGGAATGACAAGAATAAATTAAAGTGAAAACTATTGAAATAAAGCACTTGGGTATCCGGATCTGCATCAACATGCTCCATGGGCTAAATATTCCATATTAATACCAATTAAATCATGAGGGGGGATTCCACACCTCATGAACCACGCTCAAATAAATATGGTGCTAAGGGCTTATCGTGCCAAATAATAATAACCTTGTACTAGTGTCTTGGGTTTAACCTGTAGTATCTAGACAAGACTATTATTATTTGTCGACGAAAAGTCAAAACAACCACAAATATTAGAGGGGAAAAGAAAATAAATTTACCAAATAAAGCCCATGGAACATGTTGAGACTTCACCTTCAACCCAAGCTTAAAAGTAAATTAGCTACTCATATTTGAACTAAGGGTAAAAATGGGAATTTATTAAAATACATAGAAAATACAAGAAAGAGAAGGAATTACAGAAATCTAAGCTTACAAATGAATTCAGGGATATCAAATTAGGGGGGGGAAGCCCCCTTTTTATAGGTACATTGAGTGAATCATGACCATCGGATTAAAAACAGTTTGGACGCTCAGGATTGCGCCACGTCATCAGTCAACAGTCAACAGCCACTATTTGAACAGTAACACTATTTGCACAGTTCACACGGTTTTTGCACAGTAATACTATTTGCGCAGTTCACACGGTTTGACCACTATTTGCACAGTAAACCGGTTTTTGCACAGTAATACTATTTGTATAGTATCACGAACAGTACTATACGTATGAATAGTTCCGTATATGTGAACAGTGACATTTTTCCTTTTATGCTCTTTCTAAGGTTTTCGATCGTCCTGAGTTCAAATGTGACGTCCGTTTTGCTGTCTGATCACTCGTTCATTGTGAAATGATCGTGATACCCCTAAAATACATAAAATAACTAATTATAATGAAACACACGTAATTAAATAACAAAATACTTAAATAAATAAAAATAGCAATGTTAGTGAGACTTGAAGTGTAAAATGACGATTTTCTCCTTTATAAATATACACTTTCTAACACTCAACACTCCTCACAACTCTTAGATGATGATCCAACAGTTGGTCAAATGTCAAAAGTCAACATCACACGGGCATTATTTGACGCGTCCGATTTGTTCAAAGAACGATCGAGATTTGGTGGGTCAATGGGTGGATCAGGTCAATCTGAATACAAAGATTCGAATCCTATAACTTGATTCACCATCCATTGCCACGTGGCACAATCATGGGCATTGAATCATGAACGATTGAAATTTAGTCAAAATTGCTAGCTATTCCATGCATTCATATCTATTGTAAGCTCATTTTATCATCCAATCACTGTTAGATCAACAGGAAAAGTCAATCTGTTTTTACACAAGCTCAATTTTAAGCCGATCTTAACTTATCATACGATTTTCGGACCTCCAGAATTAAAATTTGACATCTGTTTATCTGTTTGGAGCCTTGAATTACGTGAAATTAATATTTTAGCTAATAAACACATAAATACAAGATGAGTTAAATCAATTTGAGAGAAACAATGTGTGGGAATTAGTCCCAAAACCAGAACATCAATCTGTTATAAGTACTAAATGGGTATTTCAGAAATAAATGTACTTATATTTATCGAGATAAGTGAAAAAATTTCTTAGAGATATTTTAACGAACACCTAATGTGCTTATATTTTGCAAACATTAATCTTTAAAAATCTTTGAATTGTTCATGCCAATATATATCTTACCTAGCCAGCATGATGATAAATCATTCATCAATCAAGTGCCAAAATTAAAGATGATGAATATTATTGATTTAAGGGAGGATCTTCAAAAGACGCTCAAGGCATCACAATATCTAATTATAAATTGGAAGCAAAGAAGAAGACAAATTATTTTAATCTACCCTTGTGGACAAGGGTATTTGTAACGGGTAATGACCATTTCAATATTTCTACATTAATAATTGTTTTTAATTATTTAGTTTATATTTTAAGTGCAATGGTTTTTAATAAGTCAAATTTAAGTTGCCAATTGGTCCCTTATTTTGTGGATTCATGCAGCATGATGTAGCATATGCTTAATGCTCGCTATTTTTAGGCTTATAACTTTAAACCAAAGCTCTATTGAAAGTTTGATATTATTCAATAAAAAAGTGATTTGAGTATTATTATTTCTATAACTTAAAAGTTATATTTGAGAGTTTATTGGTTTTTCGAATAATCAATATTCATTTAAAAGTCTGAATTTCTTTGAATTAACCCGATTTATCATCTAATTTTTCAATTTTATTTGATTTCTTTTTATAAACTTTAGTGTTTGTATCATCAATTCTCCGTAAATTTGATATCCTTAGAAAGACAATTCAGAAATCTTTCCAAGGATATATCATATGCATAACTCTGCATTATATGGAGAGAGAACGAGCCAAATGAAGTTCTGGTTTAAAATTTGAAAATTTGGATAATATAGAAGATGATGAACAGTACTGGATCCACGGCATCACTCTCCAGCATGGCGCGTGAATCACATACCTAATGATATTAGAAAATAGTTGCAACATTAGCGCGAAATTTTAAGTCGGAATTGGTTGGCGTCTGCCGGAAACGGCTTGGAAAATCGTGCGTGCGTCCCAATCGCTATCCCTGCACGTGGGATAAGTGGGAACCACCAACACAAGCCGGCTCATCCAGCGTCAAGCTATTTGAGCTGGCTTGCTGGCTTGGTCGATGCTCCAAAGCTGGGATGCATTTGACCCAGTGTCTTCTCCAGAGAATGAGTGCACGGGCCACGTTACCCGCCTTCAGTTCAGGCACCGTTTGCGGTGGCCGACTCAAAATCTTATTTTCTTTTCTTTTATAATTTTAAAATAAATTTTTTATTCCTATTACGTATTTATTTTTAATTAAATGCTTTTGTAGACATTTTAAATAAAATAAATAAATTAAAAGAGACATAAAATTCAGAATATTTTTTATTCTGATTTTTTTAAAAAGTTAACTATACGAATACTTAATAGATTTTAATTTTAAATGTAGTCATTTAAAAACTGAACAGTAACTTAATCATGAGTGATATATTAAGAAATTTAGGATAACCTATTACTGGATTTGGAATAAAATTATGAATAAATTGACATATGAGAACGAATTTAACGAATTTAAGCATGTAATCTCTAATGCAAATACAATATTGTAATACATTAATATAACTTATTTTATTTATATTTGAATAGAGAAAAACTAAGTAGTTGTGATTTGTTAGATTACTATCACATAAAAATATATATTTTATTTGGCTCTATATTTTATTTAGTTAGTAAAATATCTCAATCTAATCTTCTTTAATTGGTAAAATTCTTTTTATCCAATAAATTTTAATATTTTACTAATTTTAATTAACTACTGTGAACCATTGATTCAATTTTATCCCACTATTCATACTGAAATCTTAGCCTAGCATTTAGAGAAACCACACACACACACACACATAAACGTAGCCATTTATATATATATTTGTGAGGATCAAATAACCCATTTTTTCTTATACTAATAATAATATTATGCCAACACCATTAAGCTCACATAAGTTATCTTTTCTAATATTAATATAAATGTTTGTATAATTTCACATTTCAATTATAAATATTCATACAAGATAAATACATTAATGTTTAAACAATTTAAAGGAGATGTATGTCAAAATAATAGTTTTTGGATGCATTTTTTTTAATTTTAGCCTTTAGAATCGAAATTTCATATTTATTTTTTTGTCCCGAGCCTAGAATTATATGGAATTAATATTTACCTAATAAAAAGAGAGAAAATATCCACCATCCATCCGTTTTTTCTAACTTTTTCAAAAATATACAATTCTTTTTTTTTTTAGCTGGAATCCACCTGAAGTTACATTTTGTTTCACTTTTCCACTTCCGTTTGGATGCCGTTAGGAAAACTAACGGAAATTTAGACAAATGACTATTTTGCCCCCCAACTATAATAAATAATAATAGTCACATATAATAAATAATAAATAAATAAAATGAAAATTATTTTGAATATTTTGTAAAAGTCAATTTTAATATTACTAATATGGAGATATTTTGTTAATTGTAAAATCTATTTAATCCAAAAATTTATTTAAAATATTTATAATAAATATAAATATATTATTAAAATAAATATAATAATTTAAAATTTTAATATTATTTTAAATGTTAAAAGTAATTTAATAGTATTAATCTACTAATTATTATTTATTATTATTATAAATAATAAATTATTATTTATTATGTTTATCATTGTTTATTATATGTGACTATTATTATTTATTATAGTTGGGGGGGTAAAATAGTCATTTAAGAATATTTCCGTTAGTTTTCCTAACGGCATCCAAACGGAAGTGGAAAAGTGAAACAAAATGTAATTTTAGGTCGATTCCAGCAAAAAAAAAAAATTGTGTATTTTTGGAAAAGTTGAAAAAAAACGGGTGGACGGTGAATATTTTCCCATAAAAAAATAAAAATGACACAGAGTTAAATAATCGCCAAAATAAATGAAGATTCACAAAATATGACATAATTGGGAGGCTTAACAATATCAAAAGTATAAGACAACGATTTCAAACATGTAGTTTTTAACACTAATCGCAACAGTAAATTTTGTTATCTGATTTTGTCCGTGTTTTATTGAATATACATCTTAATTCAGCCTAGCCTATCATCAATGTCTAGGATTGATGACATTGATGGGAAACTGGAAAAATACAAGAAGACAAGTGAAGCGACCCACCCCGAACCCCAGGGCGAGTCTATCTGATCTCGCTTAACTGAATTAATAATAATTATAATATCTGAAAAATTCTATCAAAAATTCGGCAGAACCTCCTCTATAACTATAATATACCCAACCTGCAAGTTCATGAAATTAACACTCCCAATATAATTTCCGAATTCAACCAACACCTCTAACCAACTTCTTTAATCCACAAATCAAAACCCCTCCAAATATTATAATATCAAATACAGTAAAATATTCTTAATCGCACATATGAAATAAATTATAAAATCCAAAATATCTTAATAAAATATCTATAATTCCTATCACCATTATATAGCTCGAAAAATCAATCTACAACTGCTGCTATTTGGTCGACTGATGTTCCTGCCAAGTCTCCTGGAGGGGGAATATAATAAAAGTAGAGTGATCATAAAACTCAGCGAGCTCAGTGAGTGGATAGTAATTTTTAAAAATAACAGATTTAATCTTTTTCCAAACAATCTCATTAAAATCTCAAAAAAAAAAACTTTAATAACTTCTTTTAATTTAAATTATACACTGGGAGAATAAAATTACTTAAATCCGCATAAAATCAATGAAATAATAATTCTGATAACATCAAATACTGAATCACAAAAACCATCAACTTCTAAACACAATTTCACCAAATCACATGCGAAACAAAATCAGTAATAAATCATTTAACATTTAAATCATATTACTAACCATGAAAAACACATATAATATCGTACTCAATATCCGTGGAAATCATATCTCAATAACATATAGAATACGCAAATCTGAAAATCATTACTAAACAAGTACCCAGTAGAATAATCTCATTTATCCGAACCTCAGCGGATGGGCAATGACGTACTATCGGGGTGCCATCACGCCCCGGAGATACACGGATAGGCTGGGAAGTACTATCTCATATGTCAACATATTTGTACATATATCATCTGTAATCATCATGCTGCATGCATATGCCCCCAAAAGGCGAAAACGCCCAAACACACGGCCCAAAGCCTCTATGTGTGTTCAGACGGGCCCTAAAGGCCTCTCATCTCATCTCATCTCATTTTATCTGTATCACTGTATCTGGAGGGGAGGGTGCTGTCTAATGATTTTAAAAACAATCTCTATACTCATAATCATATAAAATCAATTCATACTTCCAATAATACATTTCCTTTCATCATCACATTTAAATCCACTTTTCTCAACTTCAAAATACCATCATATTTATTCAAAATCAATACGAAAACTTAATAACCAAATATTTTAATATAATACCCATGAGTGAATAAAATCCATTTCGAGAAAATTATTAAACATGCTTTACTATTGTAATTAATCATGAAAATATGTTTTGTATATTCCACTCATAGTGATAATGTCCAATCTCGGCATCAATAACGTCTGTAGGCTGATTCTTGTTTGTGGATTCTCCTATTTTAATTAAACGACATAATTATTCTCTGTAACATGAAATACCGCTAATTTCACGCAATAAATCTCAAAACGAATGTTTATCCGCAATAAACTATTCCTGTATGAATAAAATTACTGAAATTACCAAAATACACTTATATGCCAAAATTACCAAAATGCCCCTAACATCAATATTTACCAAATTACCATCGGAACCATAATTTATCGAATTATCCTCAAAATTCTAAATTATCAATTTATTCTCAATCTGAATCATAGAATTAATAACAAATTTTAAATTTCTGAAATTACCCTCGATTTGTGAAATTATCGAAATGTCCTTAATAATTTAAATTACCGAATCCCCTTGAATTGTCAAATTACCTCACTGCCCTTATCAAAATTACTAATTTATCCATAATTTTCTAAAAATCACAAATTCACCCCAAGCTTATTGAAATTACCGAATTGCCCCTCAGCGGTCAACGGTGACTGAACTTCAGTCAACGGCGACAGAAAGCTCAAGTCTGCAAGTTTCGGCCACGCTGAGCCCAATGGTGTCGGCGGTGATGACCCACGCGCAACGACGGCGCCAGGTCGAGCTTCCAAAATCCGCAATCCTTCCGGCGATCGTTCACGACAATTCCGGCGTCCCCGGTGGTCGTGGTTGGTCGGAACAGGTTGCTGGGAAGCTGAGGAACAAATTCCAGCCGGTGGCATCACCCAAAACCAGCGGAATCAACGGCAGCAAAAATGAGTCTTGGCCGCAAATATCGGCCTGTTTTTACCGACGTTTCGGTCAGTTTCCGGCGACGAGGATGGCAGGGATGCGTAGCTCGTCTCTCAAGCTTTGAAACGGTACCTTGCTTGCCCAGAACGGAGGTCGGCAAATAGGAGAACTGACCGGGTCAAACCCGGTTGTCTTCTCTCTCTCTCTCTCTCCTCTCAATATATAGAAATGGAAACCTTTTTTTTTCTTTTACAAAATACAAATTAAACGAATATCAGACCCATGACGGAAATAAAAATCTGGGTTTTCCGAGCTTCTAATCGCGCTCAATTTATCTCAATTCAACACTGTAATAATTTCTAAATTAATTCGGCATCAAAATAAAGGAAAATCAGGTCTGGGGTATTACAAACTCCCCCCCTTAAAAGAATTTCGTCCTCGAAATTCACCGGTAGTCGTGCTCCGAGAATCTAAACCTCAAGATTTACCCATGATCTCTAAATCCTTATAAGATCAAAACCAAACATATCACGCTTTCGCTGCGCTACTCTGATACCTCAAAAATATGCCGTACTTATAAATAAAATCACAAAGCCTAATGGTACCATTTGTAAAACCGAACTATCTCAACCACACAAAATATTTCTTAACTTATCCATCGAATAAGTAATCTTGAAAGATAAAAAGTGAGTAGCTCTTGTAAGTTAACCATAATCGTAAACTCCAATATTCTCAAATTCATCAATATAATTACATTCCATACTTAACCTCAAATAATGTCAATTTAAATCATAAATCACCAAGATAATCATAATTCTTAAATTACGAAATTACCCTTGAATCCTAAATTACCAAGTACGTAATGTCGGTTACCCATAGTTAAAACTCCTTCATCTCTCATCGCAAAATCAATTCGTAAACATTTCTGTACATCCTCTCAACTTTATTAATTGTGGGCCTGATCCTATATCTGATAGACTTTGTCACTCAAAGTTGGCCTAAATCGAAAATTAACTCTTAGAGCTTTACAATTATCAGCTCTTAACTCAATTTTCAAATATCTAAGCTCAATCATCAAAAGCATATATATCACTTGCAAGTGAGCTATAGAGCTGGAGAACGTCCTACTTAACGCATCAGCTATCACGTTCGCCTTGACCGGATGGTAATCAATAATACAATCATAGTCCTTAATCAGCTCAATCGATAGGAACTCGTAACCTTAATAACATTTATAGACTGTTCCCAATTCATGATTGCTTCAATCTTTTGAGGATCGACATAAATTCATTCAGCTAATATTACATGGTCCCGAAATACTACTTTATCTAACTAGAACTCACACTTGTTGAACTTAGTGTATGATTGCTTTTACCTTAAAGTCTGTAAAATAGTCCATAAATATTCTGAATGTTCCTCTTGATTCCAAAAATATACTAAAATATCATCAATGAACACAATTACAAATAGATCTAGATAGAAGCGAAATACTCAATTCATAATGTCCATAAAAGCTACTGGAACATTAGTCAATCCAAATCGCATAACCAAGAACTAATAGTTTCCATAACGGGTTCTTAATGCTGTTTCAGAAATATCGGCCTCTTTAATCTTAAGCTGTTGAATCCCAAACTTAAATACTCTATTCATAATCTCCACCAAACTTTTACCTCAGCTTCTCCCAACTTTTTAAACATATTTTCCTATTTGAAACAATCTATAATAGCACATTGATATGCAAACTCAGCCATATCCAAAATGGTATTGAAATCTTGAATGTCTAAAATAAATAAATTCACTCTAAATTCATGCTCACCCAATCTAATCATACCATCTCGATACACACTCTCGGCAAACAATAACGCTTCGATATGTGTACTAATAATTAAACCATCATCCAACAGTTCAGGCTATATCTCTACATACATGACAAAAATACGAGAAACAAATTAATGCATAAATCCAAGATTAATAATAATACAAGGCCTAAGTAATTACAGCATGTCTATGATATTAATGTACTACTGTTTATCACCAATGATAAACTCTATCTTCGAGTAGAAATATAGCAAAGGGAAGTCTATCTCACTCTGAGCATTTCATCACATCAAAACTATGTCCGATTTTAACAAATTACGAGTCAACCTTAGATGGCTCTCTAAAATCATTTAAAATCCTTATCCTTAAATTTCTCACATATACAATAATATTTACATGACTAATATGCGCATGAATCTGATAATGTAATACTGTAGTCATAATCTGAGCTTACTTATTAATCAACTGTTCAATATTTGATATATTTCCTGGTGTCTGTTGTGCAACCTCGTGCATCAAATACTCAAACATTCTCTCATTTTCGGGATCATTTTCCGCCGCAGGTACATCTCATGGAGTCAACCCAGCCACTACTCTAATACAAACTCGGTCACTTTACTACTATAACAAATCATGATGGAGTCCATAAAGTATCAATTCTGACTTTAATAACTATAAAACTTATTCTGATCACAGCGTTAAAGTCTACAGAATTTAAAACCATGCTCTGATACCAATTGAAGCGAGCCACCCCGAACCCCCAGGGCGAGTCTATTTGATCTCGCTTAACTGAATTGATAATAATTATAATATCTAAAAAATTCTATCAAAAATTCGGCAGAACCTCCTCTATAAATATAATATACCCAACCTGCAAGTTCATGAAATTAACACTCCCAATATAATTTCCGAATTCAACCAACACCTCTAACCAACTTCTTTAATCCACAAATCAAAACTCCTCCAAATATTATAATATCAAATACAGTAAAATATTCTTAATCGCACATATGAAATAAATTATAAAATCCAAAATATCTTATAAAAATATATATAATTCCTATCAC
Organism: Citropsis articulata; assembly: GCA_030449925.1. Taxonomy (NCBI): domain Eukaryota; kingdom Viridiplantae; phylum Streptophyta; class Magnoliopsida; order Sapindales; family Rutaceae; genus Citropsis; species Citropsis articulata. Next base: position 3,179,868 of record JASUUH010000137.1, on the reverse strand, counting down.
CATTATATAGCTCGAAAAATCAATCTACAACTGCTGCTATTGGGTCGACTGATGTACCTGCAAGTCTCCTAGGGGGGGAAATATAATAAAAGTAGAGTGAGAATAAAACTCAGTGAGCTCAGTGAGTGGATAGTAATTTTTAAAAATAATAGATTTAATCTTTTTCCAAACAATCTCATTAAAATCTAAAAAAAAAACTTTAATAACTTATTTAAATTCAAATTATACACTGGGAGAATAAAATTACTTAAATCCGCATAAAATCAATGAAATAATAATTCTGATAACATCAAATACTGAATCACGAAAACCATCAACTTCTAAACACAATTTCACCAAATCACATGCGAAACAAAATCAGTAATAAATCATTTAACATTTAAATCAGATTACTAACCATGAAAAACATATATAATATCATACTCAATATCCGTGGAAATCATATCTCAATAAAATATAGAATACGCAAATCTGAAAATCATCACTAAACAAGTACCCAGGGGAATAATCTCATCTATCCGGACCTCAGCGGACGTGCAATGATGTACTATCTGGGTACCATCACGCCACGGAGCTACACGGATAGGCTGGGAAGTACTATCTAATATCTCAACATATCTGTACATATATCATCTGTAATCATCATATTGCATGCATATGCCCTCAAAAGGCGAAAGCACCCAAACACACGGCCCAAAGCCTCTATGTGTGTTCAGACGAGCCCCAAAGGCCTCTCATCTCATCTCATCTCATTTTATCTGTATTACTGTATCTGGAGGGGAGGGTACTGTCTAATGATTTTAAAAACAATCTCTATACTCATAATTATATAAAATCAATTCATACTTCCAATAATACGTTTCCTTTCATCATCACATTTAAATCCACTTTTCTTAACTTCAAAATACCATCATATTTATTCAAAATCAATACGGAAACTCAATAACTAAATATTTTAATATAATACCCATGCGTGAATAAAATCCATTTCGAGAAAATCATTAAATCAAACATTTAACATACTCATTTTGTAAACATGCTTTACTATCGCAATTAATCATGAAAATAGGTTTTGTATATTCCACTCACAGTGACAATGTCCAATCTCGGTATCAATAATGTCTGTAGGCTGATTCTCGTTTGTGGATTCTCCTATTTCAATTAAACGACATAATTATTCTCTATAACATGAAATACCACTAATTTCACGCAATAAATCTCAAAATGAATGTTTATCCACAATAAACTATTGCTGTATGAATAAAATTACTGAAATTACCAAAATACCCCTATATACCAAAATTACCAAAATGCCCCCAACATCAATATTTACCAAATTACTATCGGAACCATAAGTTATCGAATTATCCTCAAAATTCAAAATTATCAATTTATCCTCAATCTGAATCACCGAATTAATCACAAATTTTAAATTTCTGAAATTACCCTCGATGTGCGAAATTACCGAAATCTTCTTAATAATTCAAATTACCGAATCACTTTAGAATTGTCAAATTTCCTCACTGTCCTTATGAAAATTACCAATTTATCCATAATTTTCCAGAAATCACAAATTCACACCCAAGCTTAGGGAAATTACCGAATTGCCCCTCACCGGTCAACAGTGACTAGACTTCAGTCAACGGCGACGGAAAGCTCAAGTCTTCAATTTCTGGCCACGCTGAACCCAATGATTCTGGCGGTGATGACCCACGAGCAACGACGGCGCCGGATCGAGCTTCCAAAATCTGCAATCCTTCCGGCGATCATTCACGACAATTCCGGAGTCCCCGGTGGTCGTGGTTCGTCGGAACAGGTTGCTGGGAAGCTGAGGAACAAGTTCCAACTGGTGGCATCACCCAAAACCGACGGGATCAACGGCAGTAAAAGCGGGTCTTGGCCGCAACTTTCAGCCTCTTTTCGCCGACATTCCGGTCATGTTCCGGCGACGAGGATGGCAGATATGCGTAGCTCGTCTCTCAAGCTTCGAAACGGTACCTTGCTTGCCAGGAACGGAGGTCGGAAATGGGAGAACTGACCGGGTTAAACTCACGGGTCGGATCCGGGTCAAACGGGTCAAACCCGGTTGTCGTCTCTCTCTCTCTCCTCTCAATATATAGAAACGAAAACCTTTTTTATTTATTTTATAAAATAAAAATTAAACGAATATCGAACCCGCGACGGAAATAAAAATTCAGGTTTCCCGAGCTTCTAATCGAACTCAATTTATCTCAATTCAACACCGTAATAATTTCTAAATTAATTCGACATCAAAATAAAGGAAAATCGGGTCTGGGGTATTACAACAGGAGGGCATGGAAAATCTCTTGGCATGAAATTTTATGAGTATAGAATGGTACTTCACACCTCTTGTTTTATTCCAAAACAAAAATGGCCAAACCAACTTCACTTTAATGGTATGGATATGACGTAATGGCATTGGCCAAACCAGCTTCAAGGAGATAAGATTTTCGCTAGACCCTCAAGTTTTGTTGAATTATATGTAGAGAGTTAACTTTACAGTTAGGAAAATAAAGCAAAGGACAAGTTAAAAGAATTAAAAAAATACAGACTCTACTACAATATATTTTGTTATGTAAAATATTAGAATTTTTATATATATTTTTTATCTTTTAGCATGTTCTTCACTTTATAAAGAAAGAGATTACCTTATTGGAATGGGACTGGTGAGCAATAGTGTCCAACATACAGTGAGCATCTAGATATGTGACAAACTTTTGTCACTTCTTATAAAGGGTAAATGTTCATTCATTTATATTTTGACTTAAGTATCTATTTAGTTCCTATATTTTAAAAAATACCTCAAAACATCTATGTAACTAAATATGTTACATTATTATCCTTACTTTTTCATTCCTTTTATAACAATACCCTTCTAATAATATTCTTGACATTGATTGATTTATTTAATAAAAAATTAATTACTAAATTAATTAATAATTATTTATTAGTGAATTAACCAATAAATGTCAGTATAAAAGAGCTAATATCTTTTTGTACCTATGCAACAATTGAAGTAATAATTATTTATAAATTAATTAATATCAGCCAACTTAAAAAGTAATGTTTAATATTCTTACAACAATTTTACTAACAATTTTTTTATAAAAGATTAATTTACCAAATTAATCATAAAAGTAAAATAATAATACAAAATTTTTTATAAATTTTTATGTTACTTTTAAGGTTTATTTGATAAGTTATTATTTTTTATTTTTGTTAATATCCCCAAAAATATTATTACAAGGGTATTATTGTAAAAAAAAAGAAAAAGTAAAGGCAGGAATGTAACATCCTTAATGGTAGGGGTGTCTTGAGTTTTTTTTTTAATATAAGGATTAAACGAGTATTTAACTCAAAATATTAGGATTAAACAAGCATATACCCCTACAAATAGTATTAAAGCTATAAATTAACATGATAGTGACACGTAATACTATCACCCACTATAAGGCCATCTCCAATGGGTAACACCAATACTAAAAATATACCCTTTTCATACCAAAATACTATTTTATCTCCAACCCATTTATACCAAATTTTACACCAAAAAGAATATTCTTCTTTTTATTCTTTTAATCCTCAAGAATTAATTCAATTAACACAATAAATTCCTATTAATATAGATAATTAAATAATAAGTAATTTTATATCGATTAACAAAAAAAATATAAAAAATTATTAAATTTGCATTTAATTAACTAAATTAGTACATTATGAAAATTAAACATTACATTAATATAGAAAAATACAATAACAATAATAATACTCTAGTTATTCGAATTACTAAATTCATAATTAAATTGGCCAATATTTTGATGATATTGGAGGATCTTATAATGATCTCCAAGATTATTAAATAATTGTTCTAATTTATGCTAGTAGTAGTAGCTTTTTTAATTTGTGTTAATTTAATTTTGTATTTTTAATTTTATAATATTAATCAAGTAATTAATGTTATTGGCATTTTATTATTATTATTAATTTTTGTGTTGAATATTTTTTATTTAAATAATTAGTATAATATTCAAAAATAAAAAAAATAATAAAAAAAATAAAAAATAATAATAATAACTTAAAATATTATATAAAATAGGACATATATGTAAATAAGAAAAAGTAATAAGGATATTTAGGACTTTTTTCTCGTAGCACCAAATGAATAGTGTTGCACCATATTTGGTGCAATACTATTCATAACACCATTTTGGTGTCCCATTGGATATGTATTTTACACCAAAAATGGTGTAAAAGGTGATTTTGTGTAATTTTTGGTGTCCCGTTGGAGATGCCCTAAGAGGAGCATTATTATCCTTAGATCATTACTATATATGATCTAATAATGGATCCTACACTTTAGTTTTAGGCCATTGGATTTGAATCAAATGGCTTATTATTTGTTTTAGGGTTATTTTCCTTTTACTAAATAAGTTATTGAGAAATAGCAAATAGTAGCAATAAGTATTGCATCCTAGCATTTTACTACTAAAGAATTATAAAATCTTGTATTTTGTTGCTTTCCATTAATTGACATATAAAATAAAAATTTTGCACTTACTTTAAGGAAAAAATGATTAATTATTTTGGTAATAAAATAGGGTAACCATAATACACTCAAAGCCTCATTATGCTTGCCTCATTATTAGGCGATAAAATAGGACGACCACAATAATGAATCACTTAAAGACTTATTGTGCTTCCCTCGCTATTTAGCACAGTCAAAGAAAAAACGACGGTTCGATTAAGGATAGACTTAGTTATAGGCTTGGCAAAACCCCGGGTCCGGTCCGGGTTTGAGTCCGGCACCTCCGGGTCCGGGTTTTTTGGTCAGGGCTCATAAGCCCGCATGGTGGAACCGATCTTCATCCTTTGAACAAAAAGAGCATGACTTTTTTTCTTTACTTTCTCTTCACCTAAAGCCGAAAGGAACCTCTGAATAGTGTACTTAGCAAAAAGCAACAATTTTCGTGGAATCTAGAAAAGAACAAGAGCTCTACAACCCATCATCCTCTGGAAACAATTCATTTTACCGGAAAATGAAGCTAATGCCTACAATCACAGAGCCTGAGACTTCCTTCACTATTTTTTTTTTCATTCTCTCACCCAAATATCAACATGCAGTCATGCGCACACATTTCTTCTAAATCATACTGCAAGATTTGATAAATCTCAAGCTTTTAAAAAACAAAATAGTCAAATACAAACCTAGCAAAGCTGCGTGCCAAGGCTAGCGAGTCAAGCACCGATAAGAAATTATGATGACGGTGGGTGGTTGCTGCTGCAGACCTGAAGTGCTGTTGGCTTGGAGAGTTGGAGGCGCGGTAGCCTGGCAGCGCTGCTGCTTATGCTTTTCAAATTAGGGATTTGATTTTACGATTGGGTATTTGGGTTTGGGTTTTGATTTTGCTATTTTATATTTCTTTTTTTTTTTAATTTGTTTATGAAGAATTCGGTCCGGGTTCCGGGTTTTTATGTTGAACCCGGGACCGTGCCCGGAATTATCCGGGTTTTAAGATTTTATGCCCGGACCCGTATTTTTAGTCTATACGGTCCGGGTTTTGCCTGGATCGGATTGACCGGGTCCGGTCCGGATCCGGTCCGGGCGGGTTTTTTTGACATCCCTACTTAGTTAAAGCCACTCGTCTTATATTCTCTAAAAATATAGGGATTGAACCTTATCCTTAAAGCCTATAATTCTATAATCTAAGGGGAACAGCGAGAATGGAACTCTATCCTCAAAGTCCACAATACCGTAGTTCATAAGAGAGGAGTTTGATCCCTATAAAACTTTTAATCCCTATAAAACTTCCAAGGGTGCTAATGGTAAGGGGCTTTTGGTAAAAATCTTCATATTCTCCTTCTTTTTCTATATTATCTTTGGGGATTGAATTTCGAACTAACTTTTTTTCTTTATCTATCTTTATTTTTACCTTTCTTATCTTTTTTTATTTTTTTTTATTTGAAAAAAGAGAAGGTTTTTCTTGTTTCTTTTCTTTTTCTTTCATTCATTTTTTATAAAAAATAAATATTATATTTATTCCAGTAAACTTGTGATAATAACCAGAGCATCGAAGGGTTAATGCTGGAAAAAATCTCGGTGCTCTTGACTGTTTTTGTGGTTATAAGTACTCACAGGGATTGGATTCCTAGTCATTAACTTCTGCTCAAGTTGCTATCAAATGTTAGAGTTAGGATGTTGTTGGTAGCTATTGAGTATTGGAAAATGCATATTTATAAAGAGTAAAATTGTCATTTTATACTTCAAGTCTCACTAACATTTCTACTTTTATATGTTTAAATCATCTAAATTTTTATTACGTGTGTTTCATTATAATTTAAGTATTTTATATACTTCAGCGATATTTTAGCCATTTCAAAACTAAAGAGAAGTCAGATAGTAAAACGAATGGCATTTTTGAACTTGGAATAGTTAAAAACCTTATGAGGAGCATAAAGGGGTATACGGTATTATTCATAAGTACAATATTTGGCACTGTTCACATATATGGTACGATGATATGGCATTGACCGATGATGTCGCAGCATCCTATTGGACCAATGATGTGGCATTGAACCATTATGTGACATTGACCGATGATGTGTAGAATTCTATTGGACCAAAATACTGATGTGGCATTAACTGATGACATGACAACATCTTATTGGACTGAAATGCTAATAAGGTGTTGACTGATGTTGTGTTCTAACCAATCAAAGCTTGCCACATGTCGCAATCCTAAGTGTCCAAATTATTTTCATCCGATGGCTATAATTTACCCATTGCATCCATAAATAGAGGGCTCCGCCCTAATTCGATATCCTGAATCCATTTTTTAACTCCATTTTCTGTAATTCCCTATCCATCTTATATTTTCTACGCATTTTAATAAAATTACCATTTTATCCTAATTTAATTATGAATGGTTAGTTTAGTTTTACACTTAGGTTGAAGATGAGTTTATTTTCTTTTTCTCTTTAATTTATATGATTGTTTTGACTCATTATTGATAGATAATGTATCTTGTCTAGATTTTACACGATATACTCCCTATGAAAGATCGTTACTGTCTAGCACAATAAGCACTTAGCACGATATTTATTAGAGAGAAAATTCCTCTCTAATATTTTGTGAGTTGTCTTGACTCAGTGTCGACAAAGAATGTATCTAAGCCATTTAATAGATGGTTTTGCCACGTTGTCGACAGAAAGATTATTATCGTCTAGCACAACATATTCTTAACACCACACTTAGTGGAAGATCATTATCCTCTGGCACATTGAGTGCTTGACACCATATTTATTAGAGTGAGAATTATAAGGAGTGGAAATACCCCCTTATAAATTAATTGGAACTAAAAAGGAAAAATTAAGCCCATGGTGAATGTTGAGTGAATTTACAGACTCAAGCGTTTTATTTGCATTGTTTTCATCTTTAATACGTTCCCACCATTTTATTTTAAATCTTAAGATAAAAAATTTACTTCCAACCAACTCACATTTAGAAAATTAACTATATGCATAATTAATCTACCTCCTTGTGGAATCGGCATTCGTCACTACAAAAAACTATTGTACAATAGATTTGTGCGTTTACGAGCAAAATAAAATTTTTACAATATTAGCCCATACACCGACATGACTAGATATTATAGAGATGAGCATGCATCGGACTAGATACTTCAACGAAGTGTAGAACCATGAGTAGATGTGCTTGAACTTAGACCTACTAGCAAAAAAAAGGGAGTTATCATCAGAGAAAATAGCCGCCTACTATAGAAAATCTCTTCTTGTTACAGGAAGAATATTCGGATTTGCTAATTGAAAAGTGGAGATTGGGTCTTAAAAAAGTTTACGAGAGTAGAAAGAACCTAAATCAAAGGACCAAAATCAAAGGACCTTTAGTGTAAATTAGGAAGGACTTTACATATCTGTTCAATAGCTAGGTTATCCAGATGGAAAAGAAGTGAAAAAGCCATGGAATGCAGAACACTTGAAGAAATACTTTTAGTAAGATTCTCTTTGAAATAAGTATGGTCGCCTTGGAGGCATGACAATAATTGCTCTGTTACCTTCTAGTTTGTAAACTATATTATTAAACTCTGCTATAAGTAGGAGAGAATTGATTAAATTCTAACATGGGTAGGCAAGAATTGACTAAACTCTGTGATAGTAGATGAGAATTAAACAAACTCGACCATAGGTAGGAAAGAACTTATTAAACTTTGTCGTGGATAAGCGACAATCGACTAAACTCTACTGTGCGTAGGCAAGAACTTATTAAACTTTGTCACAAGTAGGCAAGAATTGATTAAGCTCTGCCATGGGTAGGTGAAAATTGATTGAACTTTAGCTATGGGTTTGCTGAGAACTTATTGAACTCTATTATGGGTAAGCGAGAATTGACTAACTCCACCGTAGGTAGGCGAGAATTTATTAAACTCTACGATAATAGATGAGAATTGATTAAACTCTGTCATGGGTTGGCGATAATTTATTAAACTCTGCCATACGTCGGTGTGAATTGACTAGACTCTGCCATGGGTAGGATGCATTGAGAATTTCCTTGTTCTACTTTACGGATAGAGTTTTGTGTGCGAGACCTAATGAGAGACCCATCCATAAATTTATACTATATGCTGTCGCAGATTTGGAATGTTTTAACAACTTTTCTTGCGGAAGATATTCATGGAATATAGTTTATGATCAAATGAATACCTCCTTGAATGAGAAGGCTAAAAAATTTAAGAAAGAAGCTAGTAACAAGCATAGGTATGAGACTTATACTTTTTATGGCTTTTGTTATGGAGTGCAGATGTGTAAAATATAAATACAAGTATCTAATATAAATATAATACAATGTTTAATATTTTTTTTTCATTGTAGGCCTCTATTTTTGAAGTAATTGGAGAAATCGCATTAACGTATGGCACCCCAATAAATGTTAATCATCCTCAGATCCTTAAATGGATGGTCTCAAAGAACATACCGCATTCGAAATTATTAGAAACATTTGGAGCACTTGCTGTAAGTGTATGCAAAGCATGTAATTTTGTGTATATATTTGTATATAATTATGCAACCTTAATTTTTTCAGTTTCTCACACAGATGAAGTCGAAACAAGTTTTGAAAAAGACTAGTAAAGAGAACAAAGAAACATACTATCAATCTGTAAGGAGATACTGCACTACGATTTCGACTTGGGTTGATGAGGTGAGAAGATTTTATAATTTTCTCTACTTGTCATGCACTTTGTTGAATTGAAAATTGTATATTACTTTGCATAGTTTAAGCAATTTGTAGAAAAAGAAAAGCATAGTGACACTACATTACCATTGGATGACCACAATCGATCTCCTATAAATGGCTTTAAGTCATACAACCTGCTTAAACTTTTCTACGAACCAGAGGACTTGGATACTATCGAGGTTAGATTTGTTTGGTATTTTAAGTTCAATTTAGAGTCACAAATACCTAAAGAATTTTCCATTAAAGTAAATTTTTTCTTTAGTTGAGATCGAAGAATTGATATGATTACGTCGTCCATAAACTGAATAAGCTTGAGGTTGATGTTGCTGAAATCAAGACGGAAGTGGCTGAAATCAAGATGGCAGTGGTTGAAGATTGGAAGGTGTTTGGAAAGGTCAAGACCGATTTGATGATATGAAACATGCAATCATAAAGTTTATTACATCACACACTAATTCCACATGTCCGCAATCATATGGTGAATTCTTATATCAGCGCTCACACTTGGTATGCAAGTTATACATGCATCAAAATACACTTCTTATTTAATATTTTTACTCCACATTCCAATACTTATATATTTGGGCCTCATATTTGACAGGTGTCTCCGAGTTTTGGACAATCGGACAATCTCAATAGTAAACCATTGGAATATGATGCAAGCGACAAAGGAAAAACTTCAACATACGGCTGGGAGAGGGACCTCCATGATGAAAGTGTTTGCATACTGACAAAGCCATCGGGCGTGAGTTTGGTTGGATGTCAATTGAAGAAGTGGCATCTACTAAGTAGTTTATACACAATTCTCCCACCTAAAAAGCAGAAAGCTCATAATATTGAAAATCTTCTCACAACAAAAGTTATACATGTCGATGATGTGGTACTTGTTAATATAGATCCATTAAAAGGGCTTGATAATCCAATATTATTTTCTGAGTTCGAGCAGTGGTATTGTGGCGAAATCACTATAAATCGGCCCATTGCATTTACAAAAGACTTTTTTAAATAATTTTGCGTGACAATAAGAATGGTCCACGCGGATGGTTAGGAGATGAGGTAAGCATCATTAATTATTATACTATCTTGATCACTAAACTTGTTGAATCTATTATTAGTTCACGTTTTATTACTGATTCACAGCATATCTATGCTTACTTACGCTTACTTAGTAAGCGACGACAAATGTATCTGAATGCTTTACCTCAACACTGCACATATACAAATAGCTGATTTTTTTGTAAGTAACCTCACTATCAGTTAACTACTACATGATGAGATTGTCCAAAATTTTCATTTTACCATTACATTATGATTAGATTTTCTTGGAAACACTGTGGAATCAAGGAAAATGTGATATTTTCGAAATAAGTTATGAAAGTATTAATGGCTATGAATATGGTCGGGATGACACGTTGTCTAAGCCTTGGACGAATGATGATATTGTAAGTAAACATATAATTATTTCTTGCTTTAATTTATTTACTTAATAATAATTAGCTTGTAATTACAGTTTAATAAATATACAGGTCTACATTCCAATAAACTTCAAGAAAGAGCACTGGTTGTTGGCCCAAGTGAATCTCGATGAAAAGGAGATATGGTTTTTAGACTCCTCACATGGGCTTCACGAGGACAATGAATATTTTGAAAAATTGTTGCCGCTTAAAGTTCTCCTCTCCCATTGGGTAGCACGCAAAAACGTGAGGAAAAACGACCTAATGCATGTCGGCTATTCAAGCGATGGAAAACTTTACCGCAACAAGTACTTGGCAGATTGTGGAGTGTTTATGCTAATGTATATGTCTTATTTAATGTTAGACCGTACACCCACTTTTAACAGTGACCTTGTGGATTTCTTTAGAAAGAAGATTGCTTTAGATCTCTTTATGGGGGATATTGTGTAAAAAAGCTTAGTCTTGAACATTGATGGAGTATTCATTATTTATAGATTGTCCAATTTTGAGCTTTCATATACTTATTTTATATTTTCTGCAAAACACACCCACGTCTGCAGGCCGTGTGGCCAAGGCCTAAGACTTGGACCGGAGTGACTGTCACATTTTGAGCCGAATTTTTGCATGGTGGTAGGAAAAAATATAAGGAAATGGAAATGTGGATCGGTTTTTGAACCATGCCCTGCAAGTATTTTTTAAATATTTTTTACTAACGCAAATTGAAAAATTTGAAAAAAAAATATGCAAACATGTCGGAATGAGTTCAAACCTTTCGGAGGGGCATCGGAGGCCCCAAAATGAATTTAGGACCCATAAAACGGGAAATGGCACAAAAAAAAATCAAAGAGTTGCGGCAAACTGTGCTTTTCCACAAAAAACAACCCCTCCATTTGCTTTTCAAACTCTACAGGATCATACATTTTCACTACTTGTAGAAAAGCTGGTCCACAAGAATACTTTCACAGTTTCCCAAGATTCTTGAAATGTGACCTTAGATTACCTTCCCAATGATAAAAATAAAGGTCGTGTTGTGCAGTAAGAAATACCTTATAAACTGCTTTACGGATAGATATGCAATGATTGGATATAAATACCAACTCTGGCATATCTCCAATGACTTCATGCAACCTCATCATGAACTATTTCTAAGAGGCATTGTTTTCTAAATATACAATCCAATAACTATAGGATACATTTAGTTATTTTCATTCAAGCATGTTGCGATCAACAAGGTTCCTCCATATTTACCTTTTAGATGAGACCCGTCTACTACAATCACTCGCCTGATTGACTGTATAAAACCTTTTATGCAAGATCTGAGAGCAAGAAAATAATACAAAAAGTTATTATCATCATCCACTGCAAGTCAAATTATTGTACCACTATTTAGCTCTTGCAAGACATGAGAATATTTGGGAAGTAAATTATATGACTTTCTCGGATCTTCTCGTATCAACTTCAAAGCCTTTTTCTTACTTCGATATGCTTGCTGATATGATAAATTAATTCCATAATCATTCTCCATATCTGAAATGATATCTTTTGAAGTGTATATTCGCTTGGCATCAATAAACTTTTACTTGATAATTTCACTAACAACCTGACTGTTTGCTTGACGATGACCATTATGGAAAATATCATTTTGATAAGTATACACCATGTCATATCTCTTCACTAGCCATTGCACATTCTCCTTGTCATTCACCTTTGTTGCTTGAAGTCGCCGTTTACATGTCTTCGCAGCACAACAAGCTTCCCAACGTATGTTTGTGGAGCTATCTACCTTGAACTCAAACTTATCTCTAATGGAAACAATGCTAAGCTTCGTGTATAACCGTTCTTTCGTGCTGAATAGCTGCTCAACGTAAATACCACTTGAACTTGAACTTTCAACTGTAAGTATATCTGAAGCTACCCAATCTGATGGCATAACTGGAACCTTTAATTGTAGCGGGTTAACTATAATTGATACTGGAGGCCGACTTCGGCTATATGAATCATTATCTTCTTGAAACTAAGGCATTGCTTCCATATCATCTAATACGATCGATGGACGATCACAATCTACATCATCACAGTCACAGAATGGAGATAGATAGAAACTTTTGTTCTTCAGCATCGGGGAAAAAATCATTACCATGGTTTGGCATGGGTGCATAGCCAAATTTGATTTCCATAGTTGGAAACCTTTGTTTTTCAGTATCGGGGAAGAAGTCATTACCATAGTTTGGGGTGGATCCATGGCCAAATGTGCACTCCAAGACTGAAGCTTAGGTTAATGGCATCAAATGAGCTGATTATTGTTGAGATGGCATTAAAGGAGCTTGAATTGTAACTTTAGACGATGTAGTTACAAAAATAGGACTCCTACTATAGTTTATTGGATTAGAGTTCATACGTATAATAACGTTTACCATTTCATCATCTAATATATCCATTGGTAAAGAAGCAGTGGGTTGTATAGGACAGTTTGTGCCCCAAACTGTTTTCACTGCCATAGAATATTCGTTTGAACTTCACTTCAGCACTTGATATATCCTAACAATAAATTGTTCGATAGTTACATCATTTCAAAGTAAAAATGCTTTAACTTTTCCATTCTTGTATTCCATATGACCATCAGCAAATGTCTCCCATAATCCATCATAACACATCTTAAGCATAATTGTTGATTCCAATAAACCTGAAGCAAATTAAAATAAATATAATTACATTACTAAAACAATAAATTTATTTCTATAAAAATATTATTGACAACAAACAACATTAAAAATATAACAAGTGAGAAGTACGGGCGAAGGTTGCCATCTCCCGGGCTTTTCACTGGCATCAGCCATAAAATATGCGAGCGAAAGATGCCATCGATTGGGCGATGCATGCCTTCATCTGCACTTAACACACGAGAAGGCCGGGCAATGGATACCATTGCCCGGGCAATTCCAACCTTCGTCCGCGATTAGGGTTTCTTCTAGAAATCATAGGAATACATAATTTATCAGACTTTTCCTAATTTTTAGATCTACACAAGCAAATATCTACCTACATTGTAATAAAAATTAATAAAGATATATATTTCTACAAATATCTACAAAACCCATAGAAAAAACTTAATTAATCTTACAATTTAAATTTCAAAAACACTAACCTTAATGAGCTTTTTTTTTTCTTTTTTGGCTTGATTGATTTTGTCTTCAGTGTTAGTTAACAATTATTGTTTGATCCAGAGTAGTTTTGTGTTTAGTTGATAGAGGGGGTTTGTTAAGTGAAATGAAAGTAGTTTTTAGAGTTTGTGTTTAGTTGTTGAGGTGAAATAAGAGAAGAGCTTTGGGGAGAGGGTAATTTAGTCTATAAAATGTGCATGTGGTTATTATTATAAGAACTTTTATTCTATAATTAGTTTTGATATTGAGTTTATGAAAGTGGCTATATAAGAAGGGAAATTATCCATCATCCACCCATTTTTTCACAGTTTTTAAAAAATACACAATTCTTTTTTTTTTTTTTTTTGCTAGAATCTACTTGAAGTTACATTTCTTTTTACTTTTTACTCTTGTTATAACATCGTTGGAACTTTACTGACATCATAAAGGTAAAATTGTCATTTCACAACGACACAGTGGTGGATAGGTGTAAAATAATATAACTTCAAGTGGAGTTAAAAAAAAATTTAAGAATTGTGTATTTTTGAAAAAATACGAAAAAAAAGGTGGTCGGTGGATAATTTATCTTTTATATTTGAGGATAAAAAAGTCATTTAAATAATATTCTGTTAGTTTGCTTAACAGTCTCCAAACGGAAGTGGAAAATTGAAAAGAAATGTAACTTTAGGTGGATTCCAGAAAAAAAAAAAAAAGAATTGTGTACTTTTGAAAAAATTAGAAAAAACAGGTGGACGGTGGATAATTTCTCATATAAAAAAATTTCCCCAAACAAATGTAACAAAATCTCTTTCCCCCATTTCACCACGCCGCCCGACATACCCAAAACCTATCCCCTCACTATCGTCACTGTTTTGGACTAGCCATTGCTGTCATCTCTCGTGCAACAAAGTTGGAAATCCACTACCATGAGTTATGATTTTAGGCCATCACTGGTAACAATCCACAACCGTCAATACTCAGCCGTTCATCACCGGTAATAACTTCTCAGCCACTCTGCAGCCCTGCCGCCACTACCATATTGTCTCAATTTCGCTGTCACTACCGTAGTGCCTCAATTTCTATTCAAGGTAACCGTGCCTTTTTTAACTTTATTTCACTAATTTTCTTTTTGTGCTCTGCTTAATTTTTAATTCACTGCAATTGAAAAATTATTTAGATTTACTTAGATAATTTTGTTATTGTTATTAATAGGGAAAAGGTAGTAACATTAGGCATTTGGTGGAGTTGGGCAGTAGGTGGAGATGACTGGTGAGTGATTTGTTGTTGCAATTGCCCGTTGCAGAGTGAGAGGGACTCATGATCCCATTCCTCATTATAGTTAATTATGTAGTGTTCCCTTACTGGCACAGGGCTTGGGGATTGGTTGATTTACAAACAGGAGAGGGTGCCCATTATAGATGTTTAGGTTGCTATATAATGTTCCTCTTTGGAATCATATGAGCCGCAAGTTGATTTATCTGTTCAAATCAGTTTTGTCTACGGGTTAAAATTATTTTTAGTTTTTCAGTGTCCATATACACTTTTTGCATATTTTAATGTCGCATGATTCTCTAGAAAGAATATTGACAAAAAAGGAACTTTATTCATCGCATGAAGATTGAAAGTCACAAGATTAATTAATGTTACCCAGCATTTGATAATTTGTAGGATTTGTATCCCACTTTTGATTTTGTTTTCTGAAAATGATTGTTCTTTTTGTCACCTTAAATCATTTTAAAGCGTTGATAAAGGTACATAATATCTGGTTAAGTCATAGGTGATTCTGCAGATTAGGAAGAAAAGATAATTAATCTAGCGTTGTTTGCATGGTTATGGCTAGAAATATAACAAGCTCAACTAATCAATTTGATAATAAAGTGAAAACTTCTCTTCTTTTTTCTTACATTTGTCATATACCAACATATGTTTGACAATTTCTATAGAAATCTGTGAATTTGACATGATGTCGATTTGAATTTGTAAGTTCAGATTAAATGAATTAAGGGTGCGTTTGGCACACTGTATTGTATTATGTTGTATTGCATTATTTTAATGCTGGTATATTATATTATAATGTATTATACTAGCACTGTATTATAATAATATTGTACAATATTTGGCGCTGCGTTATACTGTATTAATTTGTTTTGTAATTAATTTAAATTATAAATTTTATTATATTAATATTTTATATTCTTATTAATTTTAAATTAATATTATTCAAATTTATTCATATCTAAATATTTATTATTAGTTATATTATATTATAAATTTATTAATAAATTATAATATAAAAATAAAAATTTAATGTAATATTACTGAATAAGAAATTATATATTGATTAATTTATGTTAAATTATAATATAAAAATAAAAATGTTATATAATATTATATTAAATTAAAAAGTTATATTTATTTATTATTATTATTATAAGCAAAAGCAAAGGTAAAAGCAAAAAGCAAATGCAGAAGGAAAAGGAAAAAAAAAAAAACACAAGCTGCAAATGCAAAAGAAAGAAAAGAAAAAAAAAGTAAGCTAATACAGTCGGTTTAAGCTAATGCGGCAATTGCCGCATTAGTTACAGTACCCTTAACCCATGCAATTTTCCTCCAAACATGATATAGGCATTAACTTAATGTGTACAGTAATTTAATACCCCCTTAATACTATAACCAAACACACCCTAAGTCTCTATCATGGTATCACCTATTTATCAATCACCTTAAGTTTTGGCTTTGACGTTCGAACTCATTTACAGTACAATTTTTTGTACTATATGGTACGATTAGAAAACAGATCAAATATTAACAAATATGTAGACACATAAGCTATACATTTGTTTGCATGTGCTTAATTCATCTAGAAATGGATTGCTATAAAGTTGGGTGTGAAAATTATGTTTGATTTCAGTTTTCAATGCAAATTTCAAGTTATGTTTTTTATACATGAAATATGAACAAGATATATATATTTGTACATTGTAGTGTTTTTTTATCTTCATCTCTGAATAGTTATTGATTATTATGACATAATTCACAGGTCAAAATTTTTTCTCAATATGTCCTAGGCCTGTTAGTTGTGCTACTAAACAAGTACTAGATCGTGATGAGGCTTAAGCATTTTAGAAACCAAGCTTTCTTGTTGAATGCTGGACCTGTTGAATGAAGAAAGGAAAAATAATATTGCATTAGATAGGTAGTCTGATATATCTATGTGGTGGCATAGATAGACATTGGTGAGCTTTATTGAGAACTCCATTTAATTCTCTATTTCTTAGTGATGAAAATAAAAATTAATCTTAATGTTGGTTATTCTTTTAGATCAATCTCATCAGTTAGAGCTAGAATTAAAAAAGAAAAAGATTTCAACATTTTTGTTTAATATTTGTTTGACTATTTTAGTTAACGGAGGATTGAGGTTTTAATTTAATTGACTGTAAAGAGAACCGTGCACAGGGACTCTATATGAGGACCTGGGTTGGTTTGGTTATTTCTGCTATATTACTTTGGTAAGCTATCTCAAAAGTTGAGTAAATTGTGGACCAAATTTTATTTTATGTTAATGACAGGAGTATATAACTTTTTAATTTATAATATCTTGAATACTGATTAAATATCTGATGGAAATTCATAAAAGAGTCAATAGGCCTTACCTTTTTCAAATTATGTAGCGGAATAAACAAGTGCTGGATCATGTCACAGGTCGGAAAGAATTCACGAACGAAAATCTTCTTCAAGTCACAATATATTTGTCTTTTTCGGATTGTTCAAAGATCTTGATTTTTTAATCTTTTTGTTCACCCATACACACACACACTCTGCTCTCTTTTTGAATGAATGGAATTATACATTATTTTCAACAATGGTTTTTGATGGCATGTATATTGCAGCGATTGGGAGCGGTTGGGAAGTTGAACACCAATCAACTTCCCTCTCCCAAACGTGCATGGTAACCAACAAATGGTTACCATGTGTGGGTCGGGTCGCCCACTCGTCCAACATCTCTTACTCGCACATGATGGAACGACATCCAAACAGCGGAGCAGTGAATAAAGAAACAATGAGCAACCACATATCTTCAATCATACAGGCAAATATACCGTGTGACCATGACCATATCCAAAAACCCATTTAGGGAGCCAAAGACATATCTCAATTGCTAACTCAGGCAAGAGATGTCTCAATTGCAATCATATGCAAGAGAACTCAACATATATTCATTGTATCTGAGATTTAATTTACTTTAATACTCAAGCATGCTAAACCCCCTCGGTATGCCAAAATTGCGCAATCTCTTTATATATTCGCAATTGTAATATCACAAAGATATTAAACAATTGGTCGACCAGTGAATCACATAAAAAAAAATTAAATCTTCCAATCACACTTATGTCTATTAATCTAGAATAGTCACTTTCCTAGTCATGTTTTATAGACCGAATCATGTTAAGATCATAGATAACATGCTAAAGTAGCAGACACTAGTCTGAAATCTCAGAAACATAGTTGATAGTCATAGGGATACCAGAATTGACTTATAGAAAGTCATATGGAACTTACACAATGAGGAAGAAGGGAGATTCTCTCATTTTCCATTTTGGTTAGAAAGCACGCGCGGTATGATACACACGTTACAGTGAATCTTTCATTTCAAGGCATATGTCTCAATAATCCAATTCACTGTACAGATCTTAGTTCAGTTGCTCTTCTACAGTGCCTGGCCTGAGTTCTTAAAGTAAGTGCTCTCTTTTAGCGTCAAAATAAGATCTCATATCTAGCTTCAATTAGGTCTCTATGATGGTAGGGTACATCATAGTCGGTCAACAAGAAGATATCATAAACGACCTCATCTTGACTCTAGTTAAGGCGACAAAATTTGTATAATATTTCTTTGTTCTTTGGCTCTTAGACAAAACATATTGTCTCATTATTCTACTTGTCTCATTTCAGCTTGCTCCCAGAGCAACTGAGGTGATCGCTTGTGTAAGAAAGTCGGTTATTGACTTGATGACATACTCTCATATGTGTGTAATTATGTCATTCTCGAACTAAATTGAAATAAGAGAACTTAAAACATCATTACATTTCAAAATAATTCATATAATAAAAATGTTTACAAAATAAAAATATCTTTACAATGCAAGATTACAATCTACATAGCCCCAACAATCTAGCATGAGAGGCGAATACATCCCTCATTATAGCTTTTGTAAGTGGATCAACTATCATGCTATGTCTAGATATATATTGTATGGCTACTTTCTTCTTTTCCAAAATATCTCTTATAAAATTATATTTAGTCTCAATATGTTTCGACTTGCTATAGTATTTGGCGCCCTTAGAGAAATAAATAGTAACCTGACTGTCACAATAGACAGTTACTGGACTAATAGCGTTACTATTAATCTCTAAGTCCTCCAAAAATTTTATTGAACTCGCAAGCGCACGAATCTATTGTAGAATAGATTAATGGTGACGAGTGTTGATCCCACGAGGAGGTGGATTTTAATTATGTGTAGAATTAATTTTCTTAAATGGGTACCTGGATTTGTGGTGAAGGTAATTTAAGCTATGCTAGAATTTAAATTAAAATGACAGGAATAAATTGAAACGAGATCTATTGAAATAAAGGACTTGGGTATCTGGATCTACCTCAACATGCTCCATGGGCTAAATATTCCTTATTAATACCAATTAAATCATAAGGGGGGTTTTCCACACCTCATGAACTATGCTAAAATAAATATGGTGCTAAGGGCTTATCGTGCAAAATAATAATAACCTTGTACTAGGGTGCCGGTTTAACCAGGGCGGTATCTAGATAAAATTATTACTATTTGTCGACGAAAAGTCAAAACATCCACAAATATTAGAGGGGAAGAGAAAATAAATTTACCAAATTAAGCCCATGGAACATGTTGAGACTTCACCTTCAACCCAAGCTTGAAAGAAAATTAGCTACTCATTTTTTAATTAAGGGTAAAATGAGAATTTATTAAAATACGTAGAAAATACAAGATGGAGAAGGAATTATAGAAAACTAAGCTAAAAATGGATTCAGGGGTATCAAATTAGGGGGGGAGAGCCCCCTTTTTATAAATACATTGAGTGGATCATAGCCATCAGATTAAAAATAGTTCGGACGCTCAGAATTGCGCCACGTCATCAGTCAACAGTATGCATTGCACAGTACACGGTTTGCACACGGTTTGAACAGTAACGCGGTTTGAATAGTAGTGGCTTGAATAGTGACGCGGTTTGAATACTAAATAATCTCATGTATGTGCATGTACCGTACGCATGATTTTTAGTCCACTGAAATACTACCAAGTCATCCATCAACAGCACATAAAAATTTAGCCCAATAGGATCGTGACACATCATCGGTCAATGCCACATCATCAGTCAACGCCACATAAGCAATCAAATGCCACATCTTTCTCCAATCAAGTGTTGCCACGTCGTCGGTCAATGCCACATCATCGGTCAATGCCACGTCATCGATCTACGCCACATCATCAGACCGTATATATAAACAGTATCGTAAACAGTAACATGAACAGTGCCGTACGTATGAACAATACCGTATATGTGAACAATGATATTTTTTCTTTTATACTCCTCCGAAGGTTTTTTACTGTCCTGAGATCAAAAGTGATGTCCGTTTTGCTGTCTGATCACTCGTTCATTGTGAAACAATCATGATGCCCCTAAAATACATAAAATACTTAATTATAACAAAACACACATAATTAAATTACAAGAGAAATAAATACATAAAAATAGAGATGCTAGTGAGACTTAAAATATAAAATGACGATTTTCTCCTTTATAACTATACACTTTCTAACACTCAACACACCCCCCAACCAACTTATTGCTAGTCTCTAGCAAATAAAGCGAAAACAAAATTCAAACCCAAAAATGATTTTTTTAAAAACAATTGTGTTTATTCAATCAGATTAATGACAGTAATCAAATAAAAGTATAAGCATTATCTACAGTCTAAAGAAATATCACAACCACATTAACCATCTAGATGCATCAGTCCAGCAGACTTTGTCATAACTATAGTAATCAGGCCACTTTCAAGAATGATATATCAAACCCCAAAATCTCACCGGTAGTAGTGACACTCTCACAAAGAAATTAAACCCAATAAAAATTGTCACTACAATGAATGGTAAATTGAGAGAAAATGATAAAAAAATATCACACACTCTCACCAAGATGAAAAGAATATGCCCACAGCTTAGAAATAATACGATCTCAAACAAAGTACTAGTCAACCTAATTTATTCTTTTTTTTCATTTTTATTTTTATTTTTTTAATTTTTTTAATGCATCACTACATCTTAATTGCCCATATAACTAGTTTTTACTTCAGACTATAGTTCTCTAAAATCAAGAAGGACTTTTATTAGGACGTAACGTAAGGGACATGGCTAACAAAGAAAGGGAAATATGGAAAACAAAATATATGTTTGAGAAAAAATAGAGATCTTTTGGAAATAAAAAGATGCATTTCGCTTATTTATTATTATTGTATATCTTTTTTTTTCTTTTCTCTCTTTTTTTCTTTTTTTTGAACTTTTTTGAACTAATTAATTTTTTTTGGCACAACTTTGCTAAACAAAATAATTATTTATATTTTTCTTCTCAAACATGAACAGGTGATGGAACTTGTAAAACATCAGGTAATACTCCAAATTGGAGTGGGTCAGGATGATAAGTTAACAAAGAAAATATTTTTTTTTTAATAAAAGGCTCAAAAGGGCTAACTATGAATATTTCATAACAGGGATGGCTTGAAAGGCTCAAACGGGTCAAAGATGACCTTCTATCGTCTTTTATGGCTCTAAATAATCTTCCATATCTACTAGTTAGGTGGACCTTCAGATGTAGCAACACATTTTTTTTCTCTCCTCATTTTTTTCGTTTTTTAATCTTTTTTTTAGAGGGTTGACTTAAAGAAAATCTAGAGATCATATATAAAATAATAATATGCTAAGCTATATAAAGAATGGGCAAAAAAGGTTACTCTCCAGGAAAAAAATAATAGACTAAAAAACTCACTTAGAATTTATTATGACATGTACATTCCTTTAAGCAACTCATATTTATCTCCAACATCAACATGTAGAATAGCAAACATGGTGTAACATTACTCAAGACCAAAGATAATACAAATACTAAGATTTGAAAGTTATCATGTCATCCAATGTTAAAAGATGACAATTTTTTTTTTAGTAAGAAAATGCGTTTCTAGAATCACTACACTTCGTATTCAGCCATCTTCGACTCAAAAACTTAAAAATGTATATTTATAAAGGAGAAGTCAAAAAGAAAAAGTTAGAAAGAACACACTGAAAATAAGACATTTTTTAATTTTTTTTTTAACTTTTAAGCTAAGAAGATGCATTTCTAGAGTAATTACACTCCATATTCAGCCATCATCTACTCAAAAAGTTAGCCACGGTTAGTTCTAAAATAAAAATTAGTAAAAACTTAACCAACATTCCACAATTGTCAATTATGCCCTCCCCCCAACCAGAACGAAACATTGTCCTCAATGTTTGAAAAGAAAAGAGTAGAGTTTAAAAGACATCACCTGGGAGTGAACACAGAAGAAAATATTTACAAACGGATAGTTAAATCTAATTTGTACTTCTTACTGCGGCTACTATTACCATAATTATTTGAACACTCCAACACAACAGTCCTGGGATCTGTCTCTGATTGATAAGCTTGTAATAGATCAAGTAGTTCATTAGCAGTATGTGCACAAATAAAGATGTTTTTACTTAGGAAGGAATCAAATAATTTTTTATTGCATGGTTAAGAAATGCAATAAAGCCATCATAAAAGTTATTGGCATTTAACAAACCGATGGGTTTCTGGTGGATGTTCAGATGGGCCCAAGATGCTAATGTGATTAGTGCCTCAAGAGTTACAAGATCTCCTGGAAGGAAAATAAAAGCATCAGCATGATTTAACATTTCAGTTATTCTTTCTTACATACCTGAGACGACTAACTCTTCTCCAATTGATGAGTTAGACAAACAGCCCAAAGGTTTGAGAATTGTTGGGATGATGCCTAACACTTGGCTCCCTCTGACATAAGCAGATTCTGAGACCATTTTGGATAACCCTCGGTCACCTCCTCCATACACCAAGTGTAATTTTCTCTCAGCTATTCTTCGACCAAGATCTATGGCTGCTTTAACGAACTCTTTATGTTTGCTATAGTTAAACCTAGAGAGCACACAAATGTTCTTGAATTGTTTACTGAGAGTAGCTGTCATTAGGATATTGCTAAAAAATAATTTGTGAGTGTACAACAAAAAAATCATATTTAAGTACCTAGGTGACAACGGGTCACAGCTGTGTATGAGGTATTATGTCAAGTAACGCGTAAGGCACATGGCTCGAGAGTAAAAAAGAAAACAGTAAAAAGAAAAAAAAACAATGATAAAATAGAATTATTAAAGGCAATAATACAAATGGTAAAACAACAGTGAAATAAAATAACAGTAAAGTAAAAGGATATCTACAGGTAGTTGTGATTGTGGCTCACATCTTCCTCTGGTTTTACAAACTGGCAAACAGGGTCTTTTATAGTTAGATTCCTGAGACTGTATCTTGCATGTTCTTTCTGGAATAATGGCCATAACTGGAGAATCGCTCTTTATACGTATCCACTGGGATGCATTTCAAGAGACAAAAGGATATTATCCAATGACTTTTTATTCAAGCCATCCCTAATGAATTTAATCTTATCTTCTCTGTTATCAGACACCATTCTTAAAGAATATGGTTTTTTATTGCATATCATTTTGGCACACTTATGACAAGTAATAGAAACTCTTCGAGCTCGTCGTTTTCTCGCATAATTTCCTTTACCACAACCAGGCATGTATGCAATAAATTTAGCAGGTAACTCACCTGGCAAGTGTACTTTGGCCTCGATTAACCAGCGGATGTCAGCAGATATGTCATTCTTCATAAGTAATCACATGCGTTCGGACTGGCCTTTATAGATTGAAAGGAGGGCATTCTGAGGAAGCGAAGGGAATCGTTTGTGAAGCTTTGTTAAAATCTCGTCTCTGTTCATGGCTTCGTCTCAAAATATCAATTATTATGAAAAACTGAAGTAACCGACTTGATTGTCACGGAGTACCGTTATCCACTACTTCACTGGGGTGACCAACTTAGACACACAAGACAAACTAAAACACACAGACAGATGAACAAATTAAAACACACAAAGCAAACTAAAATCGTCCTCTTATTGAATTTACCTCAAGCTCCAACTGCATGTTGCAGACACTTCTCTCAATATCTCTGAGTTGGCTTTCTAAATCCTCAACATGAGCGACTAACTCCGGTGGTTGCAAAACCCAAATAAGAGATATTTTACAAAATCGTATTTACTTTTTAAGATGAGTTTGGATACGTTGAAGTGTTCTAAGCATGTACAAGAGGTATTATCTCATGATTAAAATGATAAGAGAAAACTATAATGGTTAAACAAATACACTTACGCAAAATAATTTCAATCAGTAAAAGAATAATAAAAAGAAAGAAAAGAAATAAATAAAAAAGAAATAAATCAAATCACCAAAAGGAAAAGAAAAGCCTCAATTCAAACTTGGTGGGTCACTCAAATTTATTTCGATGTCCTCTCCATGTGATTGGTACTCTAGATATGGCTTTAATCTTTGACCATTAACCATAAAAGTGACACCGTTCTTGGGATCTTTAATTTCAATTGCCCTATGTGGAAAAATAGTGTGAACAATAAAAGGGCTCGACCATTGAGAACGTAACTTACCTGGGAATATGTGCAAGTGAGAATTGAATAAAAGCACTTTTTGACCTAGAGTGAAAGATTTTCTCATAATTTGCTTGTCGTGAAAGACTTTTATTCGTTGCTTGTAAATCTTGGCATTTTCATACGCGTCATTGCAAATTTCTTCAAGTTCTGCCAACTGTAATCTTCTTTCCAAGCCAGCTTGCTACATGTTAAAATTGAATTTCTTGATGGCCCAGTATGCACGATGCTCGAGTTCCACATGTAGGCGGCAAGCTTTTCCATACACTAGCCTGTAGGATGACATCCCAATCGGAGTTTTGAAAGCTGTTCTATATGCCCATAATGCATCATCGAGCCTCAACGACCAATCTTTTCTGTCGGGTCTGACTGTCTTTTCTAATATATGTTTTATTTCTCAATTGGAGATCTCAACTTGGCCACTGGTTTGTGGATGATATGGGGTTGCCACTTTCTAAGTGATGGAATACTTTGTCAAAAGTGCTTTGAATGATTTATTACAAAAGTGGGCACTACCATAACTGATTATTGCTCGAGGGAATCCAAAGCGTGAAACAATATTACTTTTCAAAAATCCTATCAGCACCTTGTGATCGTTGGTCCTACATGTAATTCTTTTTACCCATTTCGAAATATAATAAACAGCAACCAATATGTATTGATGACCAAAAGAGGGGAGAAAGGGTCCCATGAAGTCGATACCCCAGATATAAAAAATTTCAACCACTAAAATTAGGTTTAGTGGGATCATATTTCTTCGTGTTATGCTCCCCATTCGTTGACACCTATCACATGAAGAATAAAAAGTGTAAGCATCTCGAAATATAGTTGGCCAATAGAAACCACATTGTAAAATTTTAGTAGCTGTTTTCTTAGCACTGAAATGGCCTCTACAAGCTTGTTCATGGCAAAAAGAAAGAATGTTCTGAAATTCATTCTCTGGGACACATCGTCGAACAATTTGATCTGCATAATACTTGAATAAATAAGGATCATCCCAAAAGAAATTCTTTATTTCTGTAAAGAATTTGGCCTTGTCCTGCTTAGTCCAATGCTTTGGAAGTTGACCTGTAACAAGATAATTAATAATATCAGCATACCATGGTACTACTTCCACACTCATTAATTATTCATCTAAAAATGACTCATTCAAGGGTAATAGTTCTATAGTTGTGTCAAAATGGAGACAAGAGAGATGATCAGCCACAACACTTTCTGTTCCTTTCTTATCTTTGAATTCTAAGTCAAATTCCTACAAAAGTAATACCCAACGAATTAGTCTAGCTTTTGCATCTTTCTTTGTAAGAAGATATTTAAGAGCAGCATGATCTGTGAATACAATTATTTTACAACCAATGAGATAAGATCGAAATTTCTCTAGTGCAAACACTACTGCTAGCATTTCTTTTTTAGTAGTTGAATAACTCAACTGTACATCATTCAATGTCATACTAGCATAGTAAATAACATGGGGAATTCGATCAACTCTTTGTCCCAATACTACTCCTACTGCATAATCAGATGCATCAGATATAAGCTCAAATGGTAAGTTCCAATTTGGGGGCTGAATAATGGGCGATGATGTCAACAACTGCTTTAATTTTTCAAATGCCACAAGACATAAATCATCAAAGATAAAAGGTACACCTTAGCAAGTAGATTGCATAAGAGTCTAGAAACTTTACTAAAATCTTTAATGAAACGTCTATAAAAACCACCATGCCCGAGGAAAGATCTTACTTCTATAACTGTTTTAGGTGGAGAAAGATTGAAAATGAGATCCACCTTAGCTTTATCAACCTCAATACCTTTGCTCGAAATGATGTGACCGAGAACAATATCTTGTTTTACCATAAAATGGCATTTCTCCCAATTCAAGACTAAATTCTTCTCGATACATCTCTGCAAAACTAGTGTTAGATGATGTAAACATTGATCAAATGAATCACCAAAAATAGAAAAATCATCCATAAAGACCTCAAGAAATTGTTCAACTATACCAGAAAAAATGCTCAACATGCATCGTTGAAATGTAGCAGGTTCATTACATAATCTAAATGGCATTCTCCTATATACAAAAGTGTCAAAAGGACAAGTGAATGTGGTCTTCTCTTGATCTTTTGGTGCTATTGGAATCTAATTGTATCGTGAGTAGCCATCTAGAAAGTAAAAAAATTCATGTCCTACTAATCTATCAAGCATTTGATCAATAACGCTCCTTTGTGCTCTTTTAAAACTTCCAACAACTTATCTTTTTGTTTGTCATTAAAGGATGAAGAGATGATTACTGGCAGAGTGCTTTCTTCTCCCAAAAATACATAATCTAAAGTGTTGGCTAATGGCTTAAGGTCGAGTTTTGGTTTGGACTTTGGTGGTGATTCTGATGATGGGCGTTGACTGATCAATCAATATCAAAATCCAAACCAAAGTTAGTTAAACATATTTGTAAAGGATCATCACTAAGGTTTGAAAGAAAATTATTATCAACTAATGTTTCTATTAAATCCATATCAACTATTCCATCATCTGCATTGTGAGGTTGTTTGGCAATGTTGAAGATATTGAGCTCCATGGTCTTATTACCAAATAACAACTGCATATTTCCGGTTCTGCATTGAATGTAAGCATCAGCAGTTGCCAAGAAAGGTCGGCCTAGGATAATGGGGGTGTGCTTCTTTGAATCATGCACTGGTTGAGTGTCAATTACAATGAAATCAATAGAAAAATAAAACTTGTCTACCTGGATAAGCACATCCTCCACAATACCACGAGGTATTTCTGTGGACTGATCTGCAAGTTGTAACAATACTGGAGTTGGGTGTAATTCTCCCAGTCCAAGTTTCACAAATACAGTGTAAGGCAACAGATTTATACTAGCTCCAAAATCCAACAAAGCATTCTCAATTGTGTGGTTCCCTATACTACATGAGATAGTGGGGGAGCCTGGGTCTTTCTATTTTAGAGGCATCTTATGTTGGAGCATAGAACTAATATTTTCTATTAAAAATGTATTTTTCTGAACGCGAATATTTTTCTTTTTAGTGCAAAGGTCTTTAAGAAACTTGGCATAAGATGGCACTTGTTTTATCGCATTAAGTAAAGGGATGTTAACACTTACCTATTTGAAGATTTCAAAAATCTTACCGGTGGATTTTTCTTTCTTCCCTTTAGCTAACCTCTGAGGAAATGGAGCTTTAGGAACGTATTCTCGCGGGTTGGTTTCCTCTTTCTACTCTGATGATGAGTCTTCAACATTTACAGGTACGATCTGAGTTGATTTTGTCACTGACATCTCCACTTTGTTGTCGACTTCTTTCCCTGTTCGCAAGGTCATGACAGTTTTGACCTCTCTATGCTGCTGTGGTGAACTGGTACTTGCTTCATGCACTGCTTTAGGGTTAGGCACTGGTTGACTTAGAAATTTACCTTTCTCAACAGTCATTGCCAAGGTTTGAACAGAAGAAGCAAGTTGTCCCACTATTTTCTAGAGGTTTGAAACTGATCAGGCTTGTGAGTTGAAGCCCGCTCTCATCTCATTTCGCAGTTCATCAACGGTGCAGTTCTGTTGCTTAATTCTGGAGTGAGTAAGATTCTTGAAGTTCTGGAAAGTATCCTCCTATGGTTTGGGTTTTGATTGTATGGTCTAAATGGTGACTGAGAGGCTTGAGGAATTTAATGAATTAGTTGGATTAGTGGAGGTGGAGCTGCTAGTCCATTTTGTTGAAATTCTTGAGACCATAAAAAATTGGGGTGGTCTCTACATCCAGGATTATATGTGATGGAGTAAGGGTTGTGGTTTGATGATTTTCTTATGACCCCTATGGCATTGGCTTGATCTGAATATGAGTCATGGTCATGTGATTCTGTTGAGTTGGCAGTCATCAATGATGCTATTTGTCAGGAACCTTCAACCATTTTTTTAACTTTAATTCCCAAACTTGACTCGACAACATGAACCTCATTTACTCCCTTAATTCCCTTGGTATTTCTGAGTGATCGACTCCGTTGTTGAGAATTATCTGATTGGCGCTAGAAGAAATCCCAAATCTCTGATGCGCTTTTTGACATTAGCTCTTCTCCACTCGTTGCCATTAGCCATTCTTGCACATGCGGCAATAATCCCTTCAAAAAGTATTGGCATTGGTGCCATTTCTCGTACCCATGATGTGGACACTTCAAGAGTAGCCCATTGAATCGCTCCCATGTCTCGAAAAACTGCTCGTTGTCTCTCTGAGTAAACTCTGAAATTTCCCTGCGAATAGCATTGGTTTTATGAACTGGAAAATATTTATTAAAAAATTTTGTTACCATTTGTTCCCATGATGAAATGCTGTTAGCAGGCAATGTATTAAGCCATGAACGAGCTCTATGGAATAATCTGAGTTTAACATCATCATCTGAAAAATTCTCATATCTAAAAGTTTGACAAATAGCATGAAAATCATTCAAATGATTATATGGGTCCTCATTTTCTAGGCCATAGAATGTGGGGAGACAATTTAGTACACTAGGTTTCAATTCAAAACTCCTAACAGCCACATTTGAGTATCTTATGCGTGATGTACTCAAATTAGCTAATGGACTGAAGTAGTCCTTAAATGGCCTCTCATGTGATTCTGGTTGTTGATTTTGTAAATCTATTTTAATTTTATTTTTAAATGCAACGTGTTTGTGTGCGCAAAGTATTTTTTCCAATTCAAGGTGTAAAGGCTCAAGATTAGGTAATAATGACCTTCGACCATGCACGCAAAGAACAAAATAAATAGAAAAACAGTGCAAACAAAACTAATAAAAATAAAAAAGAGGGAGAAATTACGATACTGACCTTGTCACATTGTTACAATCTTACTATGAAAACACACTCAATTGCTATAAGAAAAAGGAAATTACGTAAAATAAATATTAATTAAAATTAAAATGAATTACAAAAAAAGATAACAAGATAAAAAAAAATTACAAAGAAAAATAACTACAAAATTAAATTACACAAATTTAAAGAAGAGAAAAAGAAATAAAATTCTAACCTTAAAATACAGATTCACTTTTGTTTCTTTTTTTTTAAATTCCAAGAAAACAACTAATATAAATAAATAAATAAATATTTTAAAACAATTAATTTTACGAATCAAAATACTTACTTCCCCGGCAACGGCGCCAAAAATTTATTGTGTAAATTTTATTGAACTCGCAAATGCACGAATCTATTATAGAATAGATTAATGGTGACGAGTGTCGATCCCACGAGAAGGTGGATTTTAATTATGTGTAGAATTAATTTTTTTAAATGGGTGGTTAGATTTGTGGTGAAGGTAATTTAAGCTATGCTAGAATTTAAATTAAAATGGCAGGAATAACTTGAAATGAGATCTATTGAAATAAAACACTTGGGTATCTGGATCTGCATCAACATGCTCCATGGGCTAAATATTCTTCATTAATATCAATTAAATCATGAAGGGGGCTTCCATACTTCATGAACCACGCTCAAATAAATATGGTGCTAAGGGCTTATCGTGCCAAATAATAATAACCTTGTACTAGGGTGCTGGTTTAACCAGGGCGGTATCTAGACAAGATTATTACTATTTGTCGACGAAAAGTCAAAACATCCACAAATATTAGAGGGGAAGAGAAAATAAATTTACCAAATTAAGCCCATGGAACATGTTGAGACTTTACCTTCAACCCAAGCTTGAAAGAAAATTAACTACTAATTTTTTAACTAGGGGTAAAATAAGAATTTATTAAAATACATAGAAAATACAAGATGGAGAATGAATTACAAAAAACTAAGCTCAAAAATGGATTCAGAGATATCAAATTAGGTGGGGCGAGCCCCCTTTTTATAGATACATTAAGTGAATCATCGTTATCGGATTAAAAACAGTTCGGACGCTTAGGATTGCGCCATGTCATGAACAGTGCCGTACGTATGAACAGTACCGTATATGTAAACAGTGACATTTTTCCTTTTATGCTCTCCTAAGGTTTTTGACCGTCCTGAAATCAAAAGTGATGTCTGTTTAGCTGTCTGATCACTCGTTCATTGTGAAACAATCATAATGCCCCTAAAATATATAAAATACTTAATTATAACAAAACACACAATTAAATTACAAGAGAAATAAATACATAAAAATAGAGACGTTAGTGAGACTTAAAATATAAAATGATAATTTTCTCCTTTATAAATATACAATTTCTAATACTCAACACTTCAGAACATGCAACATATTCGGCTTCCATCGTCGATAAAGCTATGCATATTTGTTTCTCGCTACTCTATTTAATTGCTCCTTTGTTTAGCAAGAATGCATATCCTGAGGTCGATTTGCGTTCATCCAGATCGCCACCTCAGTCAGCATCTGAATATCTAACAATTCGTAAACCACCTCCTTGATAGCATAAAAATTAATTTGCAGTGCCTTTGAGATATGCCAAAATCCTTTGGATCGCACTTCAATGCTTTGTCTAGGATTTGACTGGTATCTACTCACCAGTCCTACAGCATAATTGATATCAGGCCTTATACACATCATAGTATATATGAGACTTCCAATGGCATTTGTATAAGGAACTCTAGCCATTCTTTCCATTTCTTGAGGAGTCTTGGGACACATATCGAGACTAAGAGATTGTCCTTTAGCTATTAGAGTATCCATTGGCTTACAATCCGCCATATTGAATCTTTCAAGGATCTTCTTAATGTAAGGTTCTTGTGACAGTGCCACAAGTTTCCTTTAACGATCCCTATAAATTTTGAGTATAGCCAAACTTTAACAGTTTTGACAAACTCTTTATTGTTCGCAGCTAACAGTATATGGTCCACATACAAAGACAATATCGCAAAATCATCTTTAAACCTATTAACGTATACACAATGGTCTTCCTCAACCATCCTAAAGCCGTAAGAAACTATGGCTTGATGGAATTTAAGGTTCCATTGTCTAGAGGATTGTTTAAGGTCATAGATTGATCTTTTGAGCTTGCATACTTTGCGCTCTTGGCCGTTAACAACAAAACCTTGCGGTTGTTCCATATAAATTTCTTCCTCCAGTTCTCCATTGGAAAATGCAGTTTTTACATCCATTTGATGTAACTCAAGGTCTAGATGTGCAACGATAGCCAAGATTAATCGTATAGAAGCAAACCTTACTACAGGAGAAAAAGTCTTTTCATAGTTTATACCCCCATGTCGGGTATAGCCTTTAGTGATTAATCTTGCTTTATATCTTTCGATTGTCCCATCCGCTTTACGCTTTATCCGAAGAACCCATTTGTTTCTTATATCTTTACGGTTAGGTGGAAGATCAACTAAGTCCTAGACCTGATTGACTTTCACAGACTCCATCTCTTCCTCCATTACTTTCATCTACAAATCCTTAGCAGACGATGTGAGAGCCTCGTTATAAGTATTTGGCTCATCACCATCGTGTGAAGCAATCATAAAAGCTTCTCCCTCAATATCAAAGCGACGACGAGAAATTGGCCTACGATTACTTTTTCGAGTTGATTCCCCAGCTGGAATTGAATTGTCTAGTATTTTACTCCCACTCGGAGTGGCAATCCCTAAAGGATCCGTACTAACACCAACATCAACGTTAGAAGTGATATTCTTATTTAGATCTTCTAATTCATAGAATTGAAAATCCTTATCAACTTCTCCAATGCTAGGAAATTCACTTTCTAGAAAACTGACATCTGGCAATTACAGTTCAGACACAGTTGCACTTGCTTGTTCACGAATGAACACATATCCTTTAGAGTGCTCTGAGTATCTAATAAAGATACACTTTTTACCCCTAACTCCTAAATTTCTAAACTTATGAGTAGGGTTATGAATATAAGCTGCAAACCCCCATGGCCGCAAATAAGATAGGTCAGGTTTTCTACCCGTCTATAACTCGTATGGTATGGAACTAACTGATTTTGAAAGAACTCGGTTAAGTATATAGGCAGCAGTTAACAAAGCATCTCCCCAATGGGATATTGGAAAATTTACTTGCGCTATCATTGACTTAACCATTTCCAATAAAGTTCTATTCTTTCTTTCCGCTACATCGATTTATTGCGGAGTTCCAAGAATAGTCAGCTATCCTTTCATCCTTTTCTCATTATAGAGTTCCTTGAACTATTCTGAAAGATATTCACGTCCTCAGTCTATTCTTAGAGCTTTAATATTGTTGTCTAGTTGATTCTCTGCCATGTTCAAATATAATCCAAAGCAATCCAATGCTTCTAATTTATGAGAAATCAAGTATATGTGACTGAAACATGAATAATCATCAATGAATTTAATAAAATATGAGGCTCCATGTTTATCCTTTACATTCATTGGACCACATATGTTAGAGTGGATTAACTGCAATGGTTTTTCGACTCTATTTCCTTTGCTAAATGGTTTTCTAGTTGTTTTTCCAGCTAGATAATTTTCACATATAGGTAATTCAATCTTTGTAAGTGGACCCAACATGCCCTTTCTCACAAGTCTATTCATTCTTTCTTGCCCTATATGACCTAGTCTAGCATACCAAGTGATGGCATCTATTTCATATTACTAGAAGAAGTAACATAAGAGAAACACGTATTATCATAACTTGAACCATCACGTATTGTATCTAATACAATAAAACCATAATTAAATGTCCAGCTCAAATAAAAACTGAATTTAAGAAGATCTCTAAACAAACACCATGAAAAGTTAAGTAATATCTTAATTCAAGAAGAACAGGGACATAAATCAAGTTTTGTCGAATCTCCTGTGCGTACAGGACATCGTGTAATAAAAGAATACGTCCACCACACAAAGTCAACTTGCAGATGCCTATTCTTTTTGCCTCAACTCTAGAGTTGTTGCCCACGTATATCCATCTACTCCCCTGACTTATTCGAACATACTCCACAAATGCATTTCTATCACGAGCTATCTGGTCTGTTGCTCTTGAGTCTACAGTCCACAAAGGACGAGATTCGGTTAGGAGTACAAAACTCGTAACTAAAGCATAATTTAACAAAGTACAGTTGGGTCTCACCTTTTTCGGCTTCCCTTAGGCACTTTTTAACATTTGGCTTCTTCTGATTAGGATCTGATCCTTTACCCTTCTGGTTATATTTATGGCTCCTCTTAGGCTTGAAGCCCGAAGCTTTGCACGAGCTTGGGTCGGCCATAAAAACACTATCAGAAAGCTTAGCTGCCTCAAGGCACTCTACTTCCAGCTCTAAGTGATGTTCAATATCTTTAAAAGTTCTAATATTCTCATGATGAGTCATATTCACTTTCATGTGTTCCCAGGTATCGAGTAGAGATCTTATCACTGCCTGGACTCATTGTTCATCAGTCAGAACATGTCCAGTAGACTTAAGCTCACGAACCATGTTCGACATCTCCCTCAGATGATGCCTCATAGTATGGCTCAGACGCTTTCGATAAGAGTTGAATTTGATCATAGGCCTCCTGAGTTTAGTGGTCGAGGTACCACCAGACTTGTCTTTCAGAGCGAGCCACATCTCTTGAGTAGTGTCATACTTCTCACACTCGCACATGAGGTGATCTTGCATACTGCTCAATAACGTTATGTGAGCATTGCTATTCTTCTTTTTCTAAGCCTGATAGACCTCAAGATCCCTACTGTTTTGAGCAGTATTTCCTTGCTCAAGCTCTGGTATGGTGTTATTAAGAGCTTCTAGAGTCTCTTGCTCTTCAAGGATGTACTGAATTTTACAGTGCCAAATGTCGTAATTGTCACCATTTAGTTTCTCACCCTTGTTCAGCTCAGCCACAATTTTTTTAGATGCAGAGGCCATCTCAACTATAATTCAACATAGAGACAATTCAAAATACAATCACTAAAGACATAATTAATAATTACACGCAAACAATTAATTTTACCGCAAACATAAACAAAAAAAAAATGACAAACTAATATTGGGAATAAAATCAAAAGGTTGTCGAGGCTTCTAATCATCATCCAATTCCCTTTATTGTATTCATCATTAATTTGATTTTAATGCGCAAAATTATCAGTTCTAATTATGAATTTATCAAATTCAATTTAGTTAGAACTCCTATTCAACGGAACAATTTGTGAGATATGACAAAAGAGTATGTAAAGTCGAGCAACAATTACTGTAGAATATCATCATAGTAAGATATAGCTCAACCAAAAAAATAAAACCAATTAAAAAAAATAATCAACAAACAAATGAAATAACCTAACATGGTCAAACTATTACATGGAATCTTCTACATGTTCTTAAAATATTCTTTGTTGCTTGTGACTCTTTCATCTAATTTATACTTAAGTATATTTCTAAATAAAAATAATTGTTCCCTCTTGATGATTCTATTTATGGTCTTCTCATACCATAACTTATGCCCTCTACCAAGGCAATTAGCTTGTCTCCCACTTCGAAGGTTCGTGTGAATGCTAAGCACTAAGGTTCGCCTCATCTTTGAAACAAGACAGAGCTCCTCCATCAACTCAATTTCACACCTCAGCATATAATATTTGTGTGAGGGTTTCTCAATCTCATTTAACATGCAAACCTTAAAGACAAGCATATTGTCATCATCAGGTAATGATTGAATGAGGAGCCATTGATAATAACCCCAGTTCATGTACACAGTAGGTTTATTTGCAGATATTAAGCGGTTAAAAGCCCCATATAAATCTTCTATGTTCATGCATATAGGACGATCAGGGTCCATCTTATAATTCTCTATTTTCTCCATAAGTTCTTTATAAGATAGACTATTATTAATCTCAATTAGATTATTAGGTGAAACCCAAGCTCTAATCGTTATTAAACCTTCTTCCTCAGTCCACAACTTACTAACGAGAGGCAACTACGATAAAAAATATATATATAAAAAAATCAAATTAGTGATTGTTAAGAAACGTCTAAATACGAGATTATATTTTAGTCAATTCCCATAAAAAAATATTTGAAGTTCCCACTAGAGCGAAATATTTATTAACACATAATGCTCATCCATGAGACTATATATGATCGATCCAAAATTTTATTTGAAAAATAAAAAAAATGATTAAAAATAATTATTTTATATTAAAAAAATAAAAAATTAAATTTCAGATCAAATGGCGTAAATAGCGCCCAAATCGGAGTCCTGAATAGTAAAATATGTTAAAATTTATGAATATGAATATATACCCGCGCGTGCTACAGTGTTACTGCAGTGTAAGCACAGTGTCGCTACAGTTAATGCATCATGTTCTACAGTGCACTATAGTACGCGTTCAACAAACACAATCGCGCGTGGGACCCACACGCAGCCTTACGCCGCTCCCGTAATGTTGGGTCCGGCACCATCCGACTCCATTTTTCATTATGAATTCATTGGTATATTCAAATTTTCAAACGGAGGTCGGAATAGGCCGGAATCATTAAAAACTACCTCCGGCACTGTTTGTTATCTTCTCCAAATTAGGGTTTTTAACCCTTTCTAAACCCTAATTCGACCAGAATCGTATTTTGGCTATAAATTTCTTATCTTAAGTTCATTTTTAACAAATCATATACCGTTGGAAAGCTCTCGAAACAATTTTTCCAATGATATATCACACAGATTGTTAGGTGTCCTAGATCAACAAATATGATCAATTGAAGTTTCGAATTTCATATATATTTAGGGTTCATGCAATCTAAACCCTTGGCCGGTTTTAATAATATTAATTATAGAATTAATCCATTCATATTAAACATTCCAGAACACTTAAAATAACAGCCATCACAAAAAAAAAACATGCTTTTCATGAATCAAATTCAACCAATGCATGAATCCAACACAATTTAGACTCTAATACCAATGATGGAAATTCATAAAAGAGTCAATAGGCCTTACCTTTTTCAAATTATGTAGCAGAATAACAGGTGTTGGATCACGTCACAAGTCAGAAAGAATTCACGAACGGAAATCTACCTCAAGTCACAATATATTTGCCTTTTTTCGGGTTGTTCAAAGATCTTGATTTTTTAATCTTTTTATTCACCCACACACACACACACTGCTCTCTTTTTGAATAAATGGAATTATGCATTACTTTCAGCAGCGGCTTTTGATGGCATGTATATTGCAGCGATTGGGAGCGGTTGGGAAGTTGAACATAAATCAACTTCCATCTCCCAAACGCGTATGGTAACCAACAAATGGTTACCATATGCAGGTCGGGTCGGGTCAGGTCGGCCCATCTTGGGCGCCCACGTATCCAACAATATGTAATTCGTTCAACTGTATATACAAGTATGTTGATCAAATTTACTACAAAATAAGTATCTATGACATCATCTACTGTTTATACATGATGGTCATAAATGAGTAAATTCCTCTTATTTGTGCACTGGATGAAACTTTCAATTTTCGGTAAACTAGTTCTTACTTGGAATGTCTAATCTCAAGTCAAGAACA
Source organism: Citropsis articulata (assembly GCA_030449925.1). Classification (NCBI taxonomy): domain Eukaryota; kingdom Viridiplantae; phylum Streptophyta; class Magnoliopsida; order Sapindales; family Rutaceae; genus Citropsis; species Citropsis articulata. The sequence goes on along the minus strand of JASUUH010000137.1, from coordinate 3,142,745 downwards.
ATATTTTTTTAGCTGGGTCAAGTGTGTTGTGATATGGAAAATGGAAAGAGATATACAGTACTGAGATGAAACCGATGAGAGGACATGACTCAGGAATGGTGCCAAAAAGGAATCGAATTGGTTAGTTATGCTTTCTCATTGCTCTCTCCTCTTCATTTGCTAATTTTCAATTATACATAATCATCAGCCTATTGTGTGGTTGATCATTTTTGTAATGGGTTAAACTAGGATTGATTTATTAAGCACGTTCAATTATTGAGATTTTAAAGCAATATTTTTTAGAAAGGAATTACATTACGATAAGGTCATAGCAGAGCAATAATTCAATTGAAATTAAGGGGTGACTCATAACATTGGTAGGGACAAGATGGGAGATGTCCTATTTTAGAAGAGCGTTACAAGAAGGGTACAAGGCCTAAGATATTCCACATTTCCAAACTAATGGGAAGTATGTCAAAGGAGGGCCTTGAGGAATTCTCATAATGTTTGTAATAACCATCAGCCACTGGTAATTTCTTTGAGTGATGATACAGCCACAAATTCTTGTACAAACGTATCTTGTACAAACTGATGTGACATTAATTAATTGGTTGAATGAAAATATAAAATAATAGAAATAAATCATGTGGGCTAAAAGATATTTAATTCAAGCAATTGTATCATGCCACATCAGTTTGTACAAGAATTTATAACTATATCATTACTCAATTTCTTTTGCTACTCCATTTTACTCTTTTTTTATTTGTAATCTATTTAAAGAGTTTTTTTTTTCTCAAAATAGTTTAACCATTTTCTAGGCACACATACAAGTTTATGTGTTTTGAATTGCTATCACATGGATATATTTAAATGAACGATAATTAAGTTGTTTATAAATTTATTTTTGGTGAATAACTTGTTGGTTTGAAATTAAAGTTCAAGGGAATTGATGAGTACACCATGAAAGAGCTTTCACAACTTCATGATCAATAGGCTACATGTGTTGCTAAGATAATTATAGCCTATGATCACGAGGTAATATATGAGTAATTTATGATTATTTTTACTTCTAAATATCCAAGACTTATTTTTTGTGGTGTATTAATTAATTTTATGTACTTGTAGGTGGGAAAAAATTGAAGTCACGCATGGATATTCAGTGACATTCTTGTTGGTTAATGTTTGTTGAAACTTAGTATAGTACTTTGTTGTTTAGAACTTGCCGAAAATTTAGTTTGGTACTTATGTTTTTATTTCCAAACAATGGTGTAGTTGAATTATGTTAATTTAAGTGATGTACTTGGGATGTTTATTATGTGAATTGTGCTGCAAGATTTGGTACGTTTAATATATTTTGAGTTTTCTTTTAATTCTAAAACAAACAAAAAATATATAATTAAAATAAAAATATACTATTAACCAAAAGCGGCATAAATATCATTAAATACTGACACTAAATATTTAAAATAATATAAATTACTGAAATGTAAATAGTATCATTAAATACTAGTACCATTGTGTCATTATTTTGGTGATATTATAGTGACAAGAATTAATGATACAAAAATCACTGACACCAGTGTTAGTGTATTCTAGCTTGAGCATTACCAATACAATTAAAAAGTGTCAGTAATTACTTTACTATTGATGTTAGTAAAGCTCATTTTTTTAGTAGTGCATCTTGGTTGTGCTCAGCTAGTAATCACTAAAACCAGTGGATGAATAATTTGCCAAGCTTTGAATCATTTTGAGCCATTCATTGCTTAATTGGGGCAACTAATCAAACAAAGGGATATTGCCATGGGAATCATCAATTGCTTTTGAAGGGTTATTTAATGTGGACGATTCTTGCAAAAACAAAGTTAAAATTAGGAATTTCGATAATAAAGAAGGAGAAGAAGGTGCTTGCTCAAAAACTTGATTATAAAGAAGAAGGAGAAGAAGGTACTTGTGTCAAGGAAGATATATATTATACAATATGAGAGGAACGAATTCTAAAATTACAAATCATAAATTAGGACTTTATAAAATAACATGCATTACAGTTAAAACAATAATTACAACAATGGGACAACAGCAGTGATATAAGATAGCTTACTGTCATGGGATGAGAGTTTTGCGCAGCAACCCCGTGCGGCACTTAGACGACTTCTAGCACGCATGTCGCTAAGTAAGCCTTTCCGTACTTCTCAACTACCCAAGCAAGAATGCTTTGCGGAAATACTAGGAGAATATTATTTTATTACACACTTAAAGTAATTTACAAGAGTTGTAGAGAGCTTGTGTGTTGTGTGTTGGGTGGTGTGGCGGATGTTGCACAAAATAAGGAGTGCCCACCCATATTTATATGTGTGGGCTTGCTAGGTCTAGAGAATTTTATACAAGTGGCATAAATATCTAGGGACCTATGTGGAGAAACCTAGAGACTTCTAGCCTATGGGCAATTGTAGAAAACTCTAGATTTTGGGCCATGGTGGGTGATTTGCTAAGCACACCACAGTTGCCTGGTTTTGTTGGCGGCCCGTTTCTAAGTGTAATCAGCTTCTAAGTGTATCCCCTTCTGAGCGCACTCCATGTCTAAGCGGACTTTTGCTAAGCGAACTCGTGTGCGCGGAACTAACCTCCGATTGCGGGAGATTTGAGCGGCCCGTAACATTACGCTATATGCAAAAATATAATAGTTAGAGGGGGTCACAAATGGTTCCATTTAAAATACAGACTATTTAGGCAAAATATGACCTTCGTAGCAAAACCTTCATAAAACACTTAAGCTTATTAATAAGCCACTTATGCACTTGTGATAAGTTTATAATAACAAAATTGAAAAAACAAAAAAATAATATAAACAAAAGAATAGAACGCAAATTGAGGCTTGTGTGATACCACAATTTCTTTAAAATAGATTCGCCTCTTGCTGTCAAGTGCTTTAGGATTTGAACAGTGTCAAGTGCTTTAGGATTTGAATATTGTCTGTTTCCTATGATGCAACGGTGATGAATAGCTTTGGTGCACCACTATGTTATTCCATAGCGAACTTCCATTGTGTCTGAACTCTATCAAAATAGATGTATAAAAAAGAAGGAATCAAAGATAACTAATTCTATTCTTCCATTTATCACTTTTTTCAAGGTATTTTGTATGTCTCTTACTCTCCTTGTATATTCTCTAAAATGAAGAAGAATCTCAATTTACAGAATTCTATGATGGGCATTTTTGTTCGAAATTTAACTGCATAAATTCTGTAACCACTGCATTTAATTTCATATTAAATACACTTGTAATTGCTGCTCTTAGTAGCTAATTAAAAGTGTAATTGCTGTCTATTAAACCTTTGATTTAATTTTTGAATTAAATTCAAAGTGTAACCGCAACTCCATTAATCATATATTAAATTTTGAATTTAATCTCATATTTAGTTACAATCTCAAAATAAATTGTGAATTTAATTTGCAGTTACTAATAATAAATTCTTGAATTGATTGGGTAATTAATTATGAATTAGTCAATCTTTGTAATTCCTGCTCTTATGCAATACAATCACCGAATGTATTTTGAGCGTCAATTTTCTCATTTACCCAAACATTATTTTGAGCATAAAAATACATTATTTTGATATAATTTCGGAGGATTGTCCGAACCACTTATGACCTACTTACTTAGAGTATGTACACTCAAAATTATGCTTTAAAATTTCAATATACTATTTTTCTAACAGCTTGATCAGAAATTATTGATCAGTGGATGTGATGGTCATAGGTGACTTTAAATACAATTGTAAGGACTCTGAGATCGAAGAAGATGAGGTTCGTTTCCTACTGAGGAAAGAGAAATGGAGAGACACAACTTGGATTTGCAATAATATTACACTGTTGAATTCTATAGTCAAAAGTTTCTTCGTGTTGGCAGACATAGCAGCACCTTGAGCAAGAAATCATTTTATAATATAAAGTAATTTCAAATTAAAACTGTTGGATTCGGTCAACGGTCCAAAATAGGCATTCGAAGTAAATTTCCGAATGTCCGTTTGAAAGCGGGACTGTACATATATAATATCCGATTTTTGTTACTCTCTGATATTGACAAACATGAAGACTGCAGCTACTTACATTCTTCTCTCAATTTTGCTTGCTTCGTGCATTATTTCGTCTCATGCCCTTTGCAAAGTAGAATCCTGAAGCCATTCGATTCCATTAGACTGTCATACATGGTTTTGTGGCCAGTTAACTCTTATCAGGACAATAATAAAGAGTCAACTCAATGCCTACATTGACAATTTAATTTGTACTCTTCACTCCTTTTTTTTTTTAAAAAAAAATTTATTAGCTATTAGCCTTTTACTTTATTTATTATTTTTTCTATTTTGTTTATCTATTAGTTACACACACCATTGACAAGGATGAACCTATTTAATTACTTAGCAAGGACTAATGAAAGGCTAGTGATATTTATCACACTCCACTTCAAGAAAATAGTTATAAAAAATTCACATTATTTTAAAAAGTTCGTATAAAGGATAAATTTGAGCAATTTAAGAGTTTACATCCTTATTACCTACTTTATTTATTTTCTTTTAAATTTAAGTCTATTAATCATGTTTGACATCTGAAGTCGGATGAGTAATATATTTAACTTCCTTGCATTTTAAAGGTAAAAGGACCAAAATACCCCACAAAATTATTATATCTTCAACAATATTTTTTTTTTTTGTATAGGAAATTGAATGTTTCTAAATGATTTATTTTCTACAAAATAAATGAACTATACTATCCAAATATTATGTGACCAAAAGAAATTTTAGCCACTTAATGTATATTCCACAGCTAAATTGACTCTTTATCACGTAATTTATAGTTCTTTTATGCCTGTTGCAATAGAAAGAGATAGATTCAACTTTAACTTCACCTCAAACCCAGTACCCTGCACAAGTGCAAATAATAATTAATGTAATAAAAAAATCGACGACTAAGGTGATTATATTTTCACCCCACAAATTTTATAAACCCACCTCATTTTCAAAAAATTATTACCACAAATGCACATTATTTTTTAAAAATTCAAATTAAGAAGAAATTTAAAAACTTTATGCATAAAATCCATATTCATTTTTTTATGAGACTATATATTTTTTATTATATTTGATCAATAAGGTTGCTTTAACATAAATTAATATGATTATTTTACCCTCACAAGGTAAAAGTATCAAAATATCTAAAAATTTACTTTTAATGTTTTTTAATATTTTAATGATGTATAAGTAGTACTTTATTAGTATGATTATTAATATTCCATTAAACTAACAAGATAATAATTAGGACATGCAAAGTATTAAAAATTATTAAATTCTATGTAAAACATATTAGATTATAAAACGTAAAACTAAATGCCTAAAGAATTAGTTACAATAATATATATTTCTTAGGGTAATTTGGCTATTTTATATTATAAAGGTAAAATGGTCAAATTAAACTTATCTTAAAACAACCTTAAATATTGATTGTTAAAAGACTATGTCAGAAAAGAGAAAAATTATAAAATGATTTAATTAATTAATTGTTCAAACTTATTATTAATATGTAATTTTATATAATATGGTGAACTTATTGTAATTATTTTATGGAGGTGGGGTGGGTTTATAAAAATAGTGGGGCGGAAATACCTACACCCAACAACTATTACAATACGCTTCATTTGCGCTTATTGAGCCCGTTACATTGTCACTATTTGACTAAAATACAGCCACGTTAAACTTAATTGATATTTTGTTTTCTTAGGGAAAAAAACAAATTGAAAACATAGGTTTTTTTTTTAAATTGAAAATCTAAATATGTCTGAATTTATTTAAAGTCTGAATAGATTTGAATGACATGTTTGTTTTTCCTTTTTCAACATTTGAATGGAAAAGTATAAAAGCTAGTAGTTTCGCATAAATATTTTTTTAAGTGGTGCATATATTTATTCTTCGCAATTTATGATTTTCACAAGTTGATTAATTTGGTAGCATTAAAATTAAAAATACTATCATTGTTGATCTTAATTTAATTTTGTAATAAAAGACGTAATTTTAATATCAACTTTTATTATAGAATCAACATTGGTGTTTTAATTTTGATTCATCACAATGTACATAATTTGACTTATTCAATATTTTAGTTTGGTTAATGTTACTATATGAATAAAAATTTAAAATAAAAAAATAATCTTAAATGATAATATAAAAATATTAGGTTATACATAATAGTGGAAATACATGATTGTTCAGGGTATTTTTGAGATTTAAAATTAAAAAATAAACAACCTAAAATAAGTAAATATCTGAAAAAAAAATTAAATTCGGACTTCAGACTAAAAAACAAACAACACTTTAACTTCTTAAAAACGTAAAATCAAAGATTTAATAGAAAATGTTCATACAAATTTAATTTAATTTTTCTAAAATTATATGAAAAAGCCTAAAATATAATTTATTTATTTGTCACACTCCCAAAAATTAAGGTCAACATTATACTGACAAAATTACCTTTCTCACATATGACGAAAAAACCTCATAACCAACAATATTAGTCCATTTATTTTTTTCTTTGTTCCGCTATTATCAAAAATATTTTAATACTAAATTCGTATCTCTTCTATTTCCAGTATTTTCTATTTTCTCAGCTTTTTTTTTAAGATTGACTTTAAAATATTAGTTTGATCTTGCACAGTTGCATGAATAGGACATTCAAATTTCTCGCATTTGCCATCATTTCGAAAGAGTGGTGAAAATTATGGCAAGTTTTCCTGAAGACGTATTGATTGAAATTCTATCAAGATTGCCGGTAAAATCTTTGATCCGATTTAGACGTGTTTGCAAAATTTGGTACGATTTACTGAAAAGCCTTAATTTCATTTCCAAACATGTCAAAAACTATAATGTTAATCATTCTCATCTCGTTGTTAAACGGGATGACGAACAAACTTGGTATCTGCTCCTTGACGAAATGCTTGAAAATAATTTATCATATGAAAATTTAAACAACGCCGTTCCAATGGATCATGTGAAAATTGAAGGTTACGGTGATGGCTTGTTTTGCTTGTCAAGAAGAACTACACGTTTCCTTTTATGGAACCTGTAGCAACTGAAGGACTCTTCCTGTTTCAACACACTTCCAGTTGCTGCCCAGAATCTTTTAACCAAGATAATCAGATGCTTAGAAAGAAGATTTAAGAACCTTTTATCAAGAAATCAACTTGGTAACTTGATAACCAATTAAGAACCAAAGAAACAGATTACGAGCTTAAATGCTCAACAAGACAGAAAAGGTAAAAGACAGAAGAGATTTAACGTGGTTCAGCTAATTCTCATTAGCTTACATCCACGGAGGAACAAAGAATCAGGTTTCTTATTGAAATGATCAAGAAAAACAGAGATTTTACAGAGCACATTACAAGGATTCTCAACAGCTGATAACAGAGCCTTAACCCTTATTTATACCCCTCAGTTTTCCACCCGTTTGTTACACGAATCAGCGTAATCCAGTGAATAACCCAGAAACTCACGTGAAAGTCACGATGATTAACAGCATTTAACGACCTGATCTTTGGAGCTTTATATCCACGTGCATCTCAGGTGCTTCATTAATCTATAAACGGTACCAAATGATGCCGTTTCAGAGAGTGTTCTCTCTGGATGCCACAACACACTTACTGATGTCGTTTTGATGCTGTTGAATTGGTTTCACAAGTTCCCTACAAATCTCCACCTTGAAACAATTCATCCCTGATCTCTTCTCTCCTCAATACCATGCAAATTCAAAATCTGCAAATGCCAGCTATGTCCAAACAGGTTTTGAACTTAGCTGAGGGTACCACCTTGGTTAGCATATCAGCAGGGTTGTTGCTGGTATGTATCTTCACCATCTTCACAACTCCTTTTGATGCTACATTCCTTATAAAATGCAGCTTGATGTCGATATGCTTGGTTTTCTCATGATGGGCTGGATTTCTGCTTAAGTAGATAGCACTAGAGCTATCACAGTGGATGTCAACAACCTTTTGTGATATTCCCAGTTCACTGATAAGACCTTTTAGCCATAGTGCCTCCTTGACAGCTTATGAGGCTGCTGTGTACTCGGCCTCTGTTGTTGATAAGGCAACAATATGTTGCAAGCTTGCTTTCCAGCTTATTAGACAACCATTTAGCATGAACATATATCCAGTTAAAGACCTCCTTCTGTCCAGATCTCCAGCATAATCAGAGTCAACATAACCCCACAAACCAGTACCTTCTAACCCTTATTTCCTTCCATACATCAGCCCATATTCTGAAGTACCATTCAGATATCTCATTACCCATTTGGCTGCCTTCCAATGCTCTTTTCCAGGTGATGCCATATACCTTCTTATTAAGCTTAGAGCATGTGAAATATCTGGTCTTGTTAGGACCATGGCATACATCATACACCCTACTGCATTGGCATAAGGTGTTTTTGCCATTTCTTCACTTGTCTGAGGGCATTGTAGTTTAGAAAGTTTAAAATGTGATGCCAGGGGTGTTATCACTGGTTTGCAGCAGTTCATCGCAAAGGTGTTAAGCACTTTCTTCAAGTACTTTTTCTGAGATAAGAACATAGTCCCCTTCTTTCTATCTCTTATTATTTCCATGCCTAAAAATTTCTTGGCATGTCCTAAATCCTTCATGTCAAACTTAGAGTTCAGCATTTGTTTTAAGGCTTCAATTTCATCCCTGACTTTACAAGCAATCAGCATGTCATCCACATACAGAAGGAGATATATATGCTGATCTGATTTTAGCTGCTTGTAATACACACAACAATCAAAATTGCACCTCATGAATCCATGTGATACCATGAACTCATCAAATCTGAGGTACCACTGCCTTGGGGATTGCTTTAAACCATACAAAGACTTTTTCAGCAAGCATACATTATCAGGATGTTCAGAGCTTATATACCCTTCAGGTTGAGCCATCAAAATCTCCTCTTATAGTCTTCCATGTAAGAAGGTTGTTTTGACATCGAGTTGATCAAGTTCCATGTCATATATTGTTGTTAAGGCTAACAATACCCTTATTGAGACATGTCTGACCACTGGTGAGAAGACCTCATTGAAATCAACTCCTTCCCTCTGTGTATACCCTTTAGCCACTAGCCTAGCTTTGAATCTCCTAGGCTCATTAGCTATCAGACCCTCTTTCACCTTGAAGATCCACTTGCATTCTACAATCTTTCTTTTTCCAGGTTTCTCCACCAATTCCCAAGTGTTGTTCTTGAATAGAGATTCCATTTCTTCACCCATAGCCTTCTGCCACTCTGATTTATTAGAACTCTGTATTGCCTCTCTGTAACTTTTTGGCTCATCTTCATCTATATCGTGTGATGCAGCCAATGCAAAGGTAATAAGGTCAGCATAACCATATCTCTGGGGAGGTCTGGTTTGTCTTTTTTCTCTATCCCTGGTCAAGTGGTAGTCATTTATTTGAGTCTGTGTGTGCTGTTGAAGTTGTGTTTCAGTAACCTCACTGCTATCTTCCTCACCCTCATCTAAATCTGCAGCTTCTTGAGAGGGTTTCTGGTCTGAATGCTCCACCTCAAACTGTACAGTTCTAATTGGTTTAGTTTGAGATTCAGCATCTTTAGCTTGTGGCCTTCTGCTGAATACAAAAGCTTCATCAAAGACTATATCCCTGCTAATAATACATCTTGGTGGGGTCAAGTCTGTGCACCATAACTTGTAACCCTTCACTTCATCTGGATACCCAATAAACTTCCCTTTCAGAGCTCTTGGAGACAGTTTTCCCTGCTTAACATGTGCATAAGCATTGCATCCAAAAGCTTTAAGGTCTTTATAAATTCCAGGTTTTCCAGACCACATTTCAAAAGGTGTTTTGAAATTAATAGCAGTAGATGGACTTAGGTTCACTAAGAGACAAGCTGTCAGCAAGGTTTCTGCCCATAATCCCTTTGGAAGCTGTGACTGGAACATCATGCTTCTGACTTTATCCATTAAAGTCTTGTTCATCCTTTCGGCTAAGCCATTTTGCTGTGGAGTTAGCCTTACTGATTTATGTCTTGCAATCCCTTCATTTGCACAGAATTTGTCAAATTCTTGATTACAATACTCAAGGCCATTGTCTGTCCTTAGCTTTTTAATCTTGTTTCCAGTTTGGTTTTCAACCAGAGCTTTCCACTCTTTAAACTTTCCAAATGCCTGATCTTTGGTTTTCAGCACATACACCCAAACTCTCCTTGAGTAGTCATCTATCAAGGACATAAAATACCTATTCCCACCTAGAGAAGGAACCTGGGAAGGTCCCCAAAGGTCTGAATGTACATATTGCAAATTTTTAGTGGTTGTATGTATTGATTTCTTGAAGCTATTTCTTGTAGATTTGCCTAGGATACAATCTTCACAAAAAACTAGCTCACCAATCTTATCACTACCCAGAACTCCTTGTTTTTCAAGTTCTTTCAGACCCTTGATACTCATATGCCCGAGCCTTAAATGCCATAGTTCTGTAGAATTCTTTCCAGTGCTTTCAGTGGCATTAGAGACCCCTACAACAGACTCCTCATCTAGTACATAAACCTCATTCTTTCTGGTTCCTTTCATAACCAGTGTGGATCCATTTAGAATCTTTAGTTCCCCAGATTCAAGCTTAATGCTACATCCCATTTGATCCATCATTCCTAAGGAAATTAAATTCCTTTTAAGGTCCGGAACATGCCTAACTTGTCTAACTTCCTTTATGGACCCATCATGTAGCTTAAAATAAATCTTACCCATCCCAATGACTTTACACACTGTATTATTGCCCATCATTACTCTTCCCCCATCAAATTCATGATAATCAGAAAAATAGCTCTTGTATGGACTCATATGAAAAGTACAACCAGAGTCTAGAATCCACTTACCCTTTTGCATATCTTCAGTGGCAATGCACACACCTGCTGACTCATAGCCTTCCTCTTCTTCTGCTGTGGCTGCATTTCTAGTGTTCTCCCTTTTCTTTTTCTTTAATTCAGGGCAATCCTTCTTGAAATGTCCTTCTTTATGACATTGGAAACATTTCAAGTCTTTTGGCTTGGTTTTAGACTTGGTCTGCTTCTTTTTCTTTTGCAACCTCTCTAATCACAGAGTCTCCAAGACTCAAGATTATTGTGCTTCTTGCCCTTTTATCAATCTCGGCTGCCTGATGTGGTGTTAGTGACGATGAAGCTTCATTTTCTTCTTTCTTGGTGACTGGTTTTAGTGCATCTCCTAGTCCCTGAGTTATCAGCAAAGCTTCCATTTTTACTTTCCACATGTTAAAATCATTCTTGCCTGTAAATTTCTCCAAATCAACTCTCTGATTAGCCATACTTCAGTCTGATTAAAGGATCCCCGCTCTGATACCAATTGTAGCAACTGAAGGACTCTTCCTGTTTCAACACACTTCCAGTTGCTGCCCAGAATCTTTTAACCAAGATAATCATATGCTTAGAAAGAAGATTGAAGAACCTTTTATCAAGAAATCAACTTGGTAACTTGATAACCAATTAAGAACCAAAGAAACAGATTACGAGCTTAAATGCTCAACAAGACAGAAAAGGTAAAAGACAGAAGAGATTTAACGTGGTTCAGCTAATTCTCATTAGCTTACATCCACGGAGGAACAAAGAATCAGGCTTCTTATTGAAATGATCAAGAAAAACAGAGATTTTACAGAGCACATTACAAGGATTCTCAACAGCTGATAACAGAGCCTTAACCCTTATTTATACCCCTCAGTTTTCCACCCGTTTGTTACACCAGAATCAACAGAATCCAGCTGCCTGTAACGAACAAGTGAATAACCCAGAAACTCACGTGAAAGTCACGATGATTAACAGCATTTAACGACCTGATCTTTGGAGCTTTATATCCACGTGCATCTCAGGTGCTTCATTAATCTATAAACGGTACCAAATGATGCCGTTTCAGAGAGTGTTCTCTCTGGATGCCACAACACACTTACTGATGTCGTTTTGATGCTGTTGAATTGGTTTCACAAGTTCCTCAACAGAACCCAGCGACAAAAGAAATAAGAACCCTCCCGAGATGTAGGCCTTGTGATGTTTCGTCTCCTGTGGTTGGGTTTGGATTGAATCATATAAAAAATGACTTCGAGTTCGTGTTGATAGCTCAATTTGAAGAGAAGGGATTAACTGAGGACGATGATTATTCAGTTAAAAGTCTGTATGAGTTTGTTGGAGTGTATACTTTAAGTACAAATAGATGGAGAGAATTTGAAACTGATGAACTCACTCGTTATTTCGGATTATGTGATTTCGTGTACTTAAACGGATTTTGTTACTGGGTTGGACTAACTGGACGTAGATCTGACAACATGATTGTTTCATTTGACATAAGCGGCACCAAGTTTCAAGAGATACAGCCTCCCCGGCCACGTACAATTGATTTTGATTCTAATTCTCGTTCATCACCTTTAGTTATTGGTTTATTTAATGATGCACTCACTTTACTGCTTTCGAATAACATAGAAAACTATGGGTGATGATGAAAATTGATGGTAGAAATTGTTGGAAGCAAACACTAAATGTTGCTATTGGACTGCTTCACCGAGTCTGGGGACCAACTGGATTTTGGAAGAACGATGGCATTGTTTTGCACTCCAAAAAAGGCCAGTTACTTTTATATGATGCTTCAACACAAGAGACTAAAGATCTCGGTCTCCAAGCTAGGTCTTTTAGTACAGCTTATAGTTATAAGGAGAGCCTAATCAATGTAATGATTAATTTATCAGATGGTTTTGACATTCCATGGCATATATTGGGAGTATCTTATGCGGATTTGAAATCTCCATGGAAATTGGATTTTATTTCAGCATTATTAACTTGAGAAATAGTATAGAGATTTGTAAGTACAGTCGTTAGTTTTTTTTTTTCCCTCCCCGAAGACTGAATTTAACTTTGTTTTAGACATTTAAGAAATTTAATTTATTTGTTTTTTGTAAATTATATCTGAATGTTAGATATTCAGATCTAAATGGAAAACATTCACTTTCCTGACTTACATATATAATGATAAAAGGTCTGACTGGGAGGCATAATTATTTTTCTAAAAAATCCTTGTTAAATATAGAGAATTTTCATTAGCATTAACATTTGACTCTCTAGTCTCTTTCTATTTTCTTGGAATAATATTAGGGATCCTAATAGTAAAATCCCAACTCTATGCATCAGTATTCTATTAGATAATGAATTTCATAATTTATAAAAGTTTTGCTCCACCAATCAATAGATGAATATCATATCAGTTTAAACTTTATTAATTGAGAGTCAAATATTAAAATTCCTAACATTATTAATTTTCTTGTATAGAGATCTCTACGCTCTCTTAAATTAAATCTATTATTTATGCTACCGCCTCTTTTTTTTTCCTTGAAAAATTAATAACGGACTAAAGTTTTCCGTCATCAGTAAAATTGTATTTGATGGTAGACGTACCGAGACAGTTTAAGCAAGCGAGGATCTCAAATATTTTTGCTCTTAAAGCCAATTAAATTGGACCATTCTAGTGAAATCAATCAATTAATCTATTCAACAGAAAAACTGTACATATATCGTATATACATGTAAACAGCAAAAAAGAATATTGTAATATATATGTAATATAATTATGTATGAAATTCCCGATGATGGATTCCTTAAGTTATTAAGTTGAGGGATAAATTAAAAGACAGGTGATTAACACTAGAAAATATAGATTTAACAAAAATTAAAATTACCATTCTTCACTTACAATATTGATAACACTAACAATTTTGTTACATTTACAAATCCTTAACCCATTTTATGAATTGTCTATTTTTATTTATTTTTAAATATGATTATTTTTTGTTTTGTAGGTAAATTCCTAAATTTATGATGCTTTGATCAAAAAAACAAACGTGAAATTTAGAGTCCAAAAACTCAGAAGCCTTTTGGAATAATTGCTAGCCCTTTGATCTAATATTAATTATGAACAGCTAAGATCGTGCCATGTGTCTGAGCTCACGTGCACCTTTTTGCACTATATTTAACACTCATCATTCTAGTTGTTCAACCATCTCGACAAATGAGCCAATTGAGGGTCTCGCTTTAACTTCAATTGTAGCCATTGATTTGTTGAATCTAATGATCTATATAATGGTTGCAATTTTATACTCTTGGATTGTATTAGTAAAGTTCATCTAAAGGTTGTGGTTGTAATCTCACAAAACATATCATGTATATGCCAACACTTTATCAACCCCAAATTTGCCCATTTAAAGGCAAAAGATCTCACAAATTTGTAAAGCATTTGTATAGAATTTGCGGTGGATTTGAGAGGTGATTTTTTTAGAGAAATTAAATGTAAATCTAGAGTAAATTGTAGGGAAAAATATTTTCTCTTCTCTTTTGTTTTCAATTTTCTTATATTATATTCCATAAATCTATTAAATAAAATGAGTGCTTTGCTTGTCAATATATGAGTTTACAATAGTCGCATTATTAATACTATAAAAACTTATTCAACATTATAGGAAAATCTCTATTGAAAATATTACAAATTTTATCAATTTAGTAGTTAACCAACTAATAATAATGCCCCTAAGGACATGGTCGAGTGGTTTTCAAATAATTTTATTTAATTTACCACCCAAATTTAGATATCTGCCAGAAAAGTAAGTGGTTAAAAAATAGATTTCAGCTTTACTTATCTCTTATATTTAAAAAAAAAAAAAAACTAAGAATGATTTTAACTAATAACTTTCAATAAAGTTTGTGTCCTTTAAGAAAATTTGATTTTATTTCCTACCGGCCTACCATTCGGTCCCTTGTCTTTCAAACCCAGCAAAATTCCATTCTGCTCTCGTGCCATTTCAAATTGGTGCATTTTACACATCTAACAAGTACTTTTTACATACAGTATTTCAATTTTCAATTGTACAGCAACAATAATTACAAGTGGCGCCATTCGTGCCCCTCTATTTTCTTCATAAAACCCAATTGGCCAATTTCTAAATAAATTTTATTAAAAATTTTGATACGTATATGATTACTGCTAATATAATACTTTTAAATTCAACATAGAAACTTATTTTTTTTTCATTAAAATGTATTTAATATTCTTTACTTTTCATTTATTGCATGATAGATTTGATTGAATTTTAATTTATATCGTATAGAAATATTATTTTACATCTAAAAAACCATATCTTCAATAGCTATAAAAGCAGTGACATGGACGTTTAAGAGCTAATTGCACTTTAAATTCTATTTTAGATACTTTAATTTTAATAAAAATTTATATTACTAAAATAATCATAATTAAATTTACTACTAAGGACAGTAATATAATTTAAGAAAATATTATTACTCTTTAACACACAAACAAGTAGCAATAATCGCAAATAATTTTCCCTTCATCGTCTAATCATGAAGGGAAACAAGTATTAAAATTCCATTATAAAAGAAAAATGTTTTGTTTTTTACCCCAACTTGATTTGGAAATCATGAAGCCACGTACTCTTTATTCTTTTGCTGTATTAATGTAACTAAAACACTTTCATAAAATTAGTTACAAAATATTCCCAGAACTGCATTTGGAAGAGTATGTATGTATATAGCTAGTGCCTAGGCTCAAATCTCGGCTGAAGGAATTTCAACATAAGTCTTGAATCTTTAACCACTAGGGTTTGGTCTAGTGGCTAGAGCCACTCCCTCACAAGTGTGAGTAAAGTAATTCAAACCCTCACAAATACATTGTAGGGGTTTAATTTAAATTTCCTTCTTCAAAACTTGAGTAAAGGCAGTCTTTTTCCCATGAGTAGTGTTGACGTCCCTCAAATATTTGAGAGGATTAAAATTTAGGCAGTGTCATATAAGATTTGATGCAAACTGGTCTCAATAAATGTATGATTATAAATATCATGAGTAATAATCTCCTAAAAAAAAGTCTTGAAACTTTATAATGCTTAGGAATCATTAATTAACGCCCCATGGCTCAAGAACGAATATTTTATTGGTGTAAAAAAAGAAAAAGAAAATTAGTTAATGAAATGGTCCTAATGCACTAATCAAGGATAATTTTGACATTTGAAATAGTGTGTAAAGTAAAAATTACTTTGTCAAATATATTGAATGAGTGTGTGGAATAAAAGAGCGTTCAAAATAGATTTTAAAATGTAAATAATCTCATTCTTTTTAAAAATACTAAAAGTATGGCTGCTAATAGGTCAAAACTTTAGATACTGGAAGGAAATTTACCTTAATCTTTACCATCCCAAGCAAGGTACTGTTTATGAATTAGGATCTCCTTCCAGAGTTTTCTCTCCTACTCCCTTCTCATAGCCTTCCAAACCTAGTTGGGGAAAAAAAAAAAAAAAGAAAGAAAGCTATCTTAATTGTTAATGATGTGACACAAGCCAATTTGATTGTCAATATCAAAAAATTAAAATTTAATCCTGGCCACTTACTAATGAGAGAAAAAAGCCTAGGAGCCAATCCTTGTCCACAATTCATATCCATTGGATCATGGGATGGAGTATTAAATAATTTAACAAATTATTAATTAAATTGATAATCCAATACGTGGGTGCCGTAAATACTTGAAGAAAAATATTAAGATATTATTTGAGAATTTTGGCAATATTCTATTAGAATATTGAATGAAGAAACAATGGGTAATTATCTTGAAAGTCTTTAAGTTTTTCATGAGTGGGTTTCAATCCCATCTGAACCATTATTATTTCTTTTAAGTATACTTCGAGTCCCTTATAAAAAAGACAATAAAAAGAATAAGACCACATTCAAATGTAACAAAATGCTTGTAATTTAGTAATAAGAGTTATGCTTTATGGCTTAGGAAACTTTAGTTGAAATCTTTGGTTCAAATCTCAATAAGAATTGTAATTTTTGAACCAAGTTCACCAATTTTACCATATTCTCCCATGTAGGAACTCTGAGCTGTTTATCGAGATTCTATTAGATTTCTTTGTTTTTTTTTAAATTTTTATACACTGATATTTTACAATCAGAGTTGTTTATCGAGATTCTATTGGATTTCTTTGTTTTTTTTTTAATACAGTGATATTTTACAATCAGAGCTGTACTAATATTTACAATTAGAGATCAATCATGTCAGCCCTCACTTAAAGTTGGAAGGAGATCTACTTTCACTATTAATATTGAAGGGAGATCGATTCTACCCCAATGTGAAGAGATAAATAAACCCCTATTATACATGAGAGTCGAGTCCCAGCGCTGTGCTAGCGCTTGGACTCGTATTGATGCGCCCAAGGTTGGGTGTGCCAATAGGCCCATAGCCCATTGGCTTATTAGATTTCTTTGTTGTTTGATATTTTTTATTTAAAATTTTCTAACATAATCTAATTTTTATATAATCCACCAGATATTACGTTTGCTAGGGCCTTTATGGATAGGGGTGGGCATCGATTCGGTTCGGTTCGGTTTCGGAATAAATTTTTGGTTTAGGATCGGTTTGGATTTAAAATTTAAAAAAATTGTTCGCTTTAAAAAAAAAAAACGAATAAAAACTGATAGGTCGGTTTCGGTTTTTGGTTTCGGCTCGGTTTCAGTTCTCTTAACGATTTTATTTAAGCAATTGATTTTTCAGTTCATCTTAAAGGTTCGGTTTTCGGTTTGATTTTTCAAATCATTTTCTATTTCAAACCATATACAATAATTTCCTCATTTTCAATAACTATATAATATATTCAAAGTATGTACAATCGACGATTTTAACAATTAATCTACAATTTCATCAATTACTACTACGTTATTAAAATATGTCATAATCTACTAATACCACCACCAAATCATTCATCATCATTACCAAATTAATTTAATACAATTCATAACACAAGTCCATGAAAACATTAAAAAAAATTCCGACAAAGACACAAAACAAAATAAAAGACCGTCAAATACCCAACAACATCCGGGCAATATCCAAGACAACATCCATAACGATAAGAAACCATTACAACATAAAAATTAAAAATCAACTATAAGAAATGCCATTACTTCGCTCCCCTTTCCCACCAATCAACTATAAGAAATGCCATTGCTTTTCTCCTCTTTCCCACCAACTTCTTGCAATTTTAATAACTTCCAACATCCACACTTCCCAACTTAAATCTACACAAATAAAATTAAAATGAGTAAAATAACGATAAATATAACTATAAAAACAATATAGCAAATTCATACAAATGATACCTTTTATTGAAATGATTGAAGTAGACATCACTCAATCACCAATTGGTTTTTTGCTGCTTGTGCTTGTTGTTCTAGCATTGGTCTCACAAATTCTACAAAGAAATAAATCAAATATATGAAAATTATTATTTATAATATTGAATATTACAAATAAATTATCAAAAGTCAGCAAAATCATGTTATTACCTGCTTTAACAAGTTCATAAAATTCAGTTTCTTCCTCTGTTGGCTCTATTATGCGATCTCCGAGAAGAGTTGATCGAAGCCAATTTTGAGTGCAAATAAAGGACTCAACTGTTTTAGGAGTCAAAGAACTCCTAAATGGGTCGAGAATGTGACCCCCAGTGCTAAATGCTGACTACGAAGCAATGGTAGAAACTGGAATTGCCAAAATATCTTTGGCAATCTGAGACAAGATTAGATACCTATGCCAATTCAAACTCCACCACTTCAAAATATCAAAGTTGTCATTCATCATCTCTGTTTTATCCGACAAGTATCTTTCAATCTCATTTTGCCCACTATATCGATCTTGTGTACTTGCTTTCATCTTTATATATTGTGCAAAAGGATCAAGAGAAATAGAGCCAGCACACCCACTAATCCCACTAGTCTGAACCATGCAACTAGTCTTAGCAGCACTGTTTGGATTGCCTGAATTGTAACTTTGATAAAGCTTCATCAACAACTCTTTAACCCTATTACACAACTCCTCAACCTTCTTGGTATCATACAAACTACTAAAGCACCATGTAACAAAGTCCATTTTACATTGAGAATCAAGTATTGCTGCTAAAATCAACAACATGTTGACCTTCTCCAAATTATCACCCCAATATTTGACAAACTTTATTATCATAGGTTTAACCATGTAGCTTAACAAAATATCATCACTATCATTAAGAGACTTCAAATGAATTTGAACTTTTCACATCTCATTCAAATAATTATTCGCAGTCACAAATTTAGAACTACTAAATTTCAAGGTCACATCATAAAAGATTGATAGAAATTTAACTAACCTTATTGCATTCTCCCAATCATCTTCCATCGGTGGCCCTACCCTATATTTTTCGTTCTCGTTCTCATCCTCTCTGTCACCTCTAAACCAATTAACATAGTGCCCATCTTCATCCTTTAATCTATCAAATGCTTTTTCAAATTTCAATGCAGATCTCAACATCAAGAATGTTGAATTCCACCTAGTCGGCACATCTAACACCATAAACCCATTATATGAGATTTTTTCCGCATCAACACAAGCTTTGAATTTTTGCAACCTCGATGGGAAAAATCTAACATATCTCATTGCATTGCGAATACTATCTATTGAAGTTTTTACCACGTCCAACCCATCCTTCACAATCAAATTTATTATGTCTGCTGAACATCTCACATGTAAATATGAACCATTTAAAACCAATGAATCCCGACTCCAATTTCCTAACTTCTTCTTCAAATAATTGATTTCTTTTTCATTAGCACTTTCATTGTCCACGGTAATCGTGCACAAACTTTCAATATCCCAATCAATCATACACTTCTCAATAAGCTTCCTAACAGCCTCTTTTTCAGACAATCGTGTACCCAATGAGGGCCGTTGCATATGAAGCATGGACTTTGAGACTTGGGTGGCTGCTGTTTCTCGGATTTGCTTTGCCTGCTCTTACCACGAGGAGGCTTTTTCTACCTTCACTCCTTCTAGTTGTAGCCCTTGTCCTTTCGGCACTCTCCCCCATCTTTACCATGGTTAAGCCTCTTGTCCTTGGGCTAGACAGAGTAATCAATAAGTGATTCTACAATGACGATGGCATCATCGAAAGCTTGTACGCCACGCCTATCAAGTTCCGCTTTGGCCCAATCCTTAAAGCCATCTTGGAAGTAGAAGAGAAAGTCATTATCGGACATGTTAGAAATCTCAAGCATAAGGGTAGTGAAGTCATTGATATAATCACAAACGCTACCCGTTTGCTTGAGCCGACATAGGCGCGCTCGAGCTTTCTTCTCCATGTTACTTGGGGTAAAGTGCTTGCGGAGTTTGTGTTAGAACTCAGCCAATTTGTTGATGGCGTAAATGCCTTTGCCCATCTCACCATGCTTCCGCTGCCACCATAGTTGTGCGACGTCTCGTAGGAATGTAGGCGCGGTGCTACCTTTGATGCCTCATCGCGAACACCCACGGCATCGAAGTATTGCTCTAGCCCAAATAGGAAGTTGTCGACAAAGGTGGCATTGCATGCACCATTATAGATGTCAGGCTTTAGTACATCAATGCGGTGCACATCACTCGAGCTTATGGAAGCCGGGCTAGGCATGAGTGTGCGCTTGTGCCAAGCCCAATCCGAGAAAACTTCGTCCACCTCCGCACGGATCACTCATAGCTCACTTTGTACGAAGCTACGCAATTTCTGTTGGTCATCATAAAATGCTTGAAACTCCCCTTAGAGTGAGTCGGGTTGGTCTTGTATGAGGGCTTTAGTGGCTACCGTGAACTCACCATACTCGCCCTCAAGACCATCGACCCTCACCTCTAAACTATTGAGGGTATCCTGGACAGCGGACATTGAGGTTTCGAACCTGGCCATGCGAGGCTCCAAGGCATCTACGGAAGCAGCCTTGGACTTGCCGCCAGATTTAGCTTGTGCTCGTCCCTCCTCGAGGCCATGAACTTGCTCCGGTACCTCCACATCTACTACACCCTCTTGTGTAGTGCTAGGAAGATTGGCCATTGCTCATTGAGCTAGCTTGCGTGGGCACAAACCTTAGCTCTGATACCACTTGTCACAGGATGAGTTTTATTGTACAGCAATCCGTGTGGCATTTAGGCGACTTCTAGCACACAAGTTGCTAAGTAAGCATAGAACACTTCTCACACTAGCAAAGCAAGAATACTTGCAGGAAATGCTAGAGAGAAGTAGAGCAATGTGGTCAAAATAAATTTTATTACACACTAAAAATAATATAAAAGAGAGCTTTTACAAGAGAGCTAGAGAACTTGTGTGTGTGCTTGAGTGTTTTTGTGTGTGGTGTGGTTGGTGGGAAAATGAGGGGGCTCACTCCTATTTATAAACTTTGGTGCAAGGTTCTTAAACGTTCCATGCAACTTGCACAAATATCTCATAGGCCTAAGTGAAGTAACCTAGAAACTTCTAGCTATTTACAAATTGTAGAGAAGTCTAGATCTTGGGCCTTAGCGGGTAATTTGCTAAGCGCACCACGGATGGCTTGTTACGTTGGCGGCCCACTTTTAAGCACATCCCACTTCTAAGTGCATCTCGCTTTTTGTGCTAAGCACATCCTGATTTCTAAGCGCACTCCGGTTCGAGGTGGACTTTTGCTAAACGTACCTGTGTGCGCGGAATTAGCCTCCGTGAGTGGCGTATTTAGCCGGCCCGTGACAGCCAGCTACCTAATCTTTATCCTTCCTTAATAATAATAATAATAATAAATTACCTTATTTCTTCTCTTTTGTTTTGCAGCTAAAGGCCACTTAAAGCTCGACGCTTGCATTTTGCTCTTATTGATCAAAGCTAGTGTTAATAAATCTACATTCACAGAACAGAAAAAGGTACTTAAACGTCCTTGTTCGATCCTGTGATCAATCCTCGTTGTTTTGCTTATAGCATACTGAGATCAATTTTATTAATTGCAGATAAACAACATGGAAATTTTATTAGATGTTGCATCAAAGCTTGGAGAATTATTGATGGATGCAACCATAAACTAAGCTCGCTATCTGCTCTGTTTCAACAGCATAGTTAAAGAACTTGAGGTTAAAGAAACCAATTTGAAGGAGGCACAGGATGGCATCAATGAAAAAGTAGAACAAGAACGACAAAAATGTCGTGCCATTGTAATCAAGAAAGATATAGCGAAGTGGCTGGAGGATGTAGACAAAGAAATGGCCGACTTCGAAATTTGAAAGCAAAGATAAATGAAAAGAAAAGCTGACTTAATGTATGGTGTCCTAATTGGGGTTGCGATATTAGCTAGGTAGAAAAGCATCAAAAAAGACTAGCAAGTTGTCCGATCTATAAAATCGCAGCAAAATTAGCACAATTACTCTTCCTAAACCTCTACCATTAGACAAAGAACTGCATATACCATGACATTTTATGTCTCTCAGGACTATAGAATCGCAGGGGTGGATCTATTAGTGGGCAGCCCAGTATGGAAAGAAAAAAAAAGTCAATTAATTTGATTAAAATTACAAAATGCCATTATTATTAATTACGAAAATACCATCAATGGTTAATAACAAAAATGTCATCCATCATTATTACTTTTTCTTCAACCAACACTTTTAGAAAAAAACCAAAAAACTTCCATCATTAATCATCATTATCAATTCACCTTCGTTCATATCTGTTCATATCTTCATTCTTCATCTGCCCCTTCTTCCAATTTCACTTCAATCTATACATTTTTCTATTGGTATGTTACTATACTTTTAGAACTTGCATAAATTGAAATACAAGTGTGCAACCCAAGAGGGGGGGTGAATTGGTGTTTTAAAAATTATCCTAATTAAACCACACAACAATCCACAATAATCCAATTTAATGCTTTAATCAAATCAAAAACAATAAATTTAAACAAGCATAATAATAGAGAAGTAAGGGATAAGAAAACAAACACGAGGATTTTTACGTGGTTCGGCTATCCCCGCCTACGTCCACGCCTCCAAGCACACCGGGCTTGAGGATTTCACTATCTAAGCCTTTCCAAGGCTTCAAATACTTACAATTGACTTTAAGGTGTCAATGAACCTTTACAATAAAGAGATTATCTCCCAATCTCTTCACTCAAGTGTTTCACTCACTCAATTACTCACAAATGAAAAGATGAAAAGAAATTACAACCAAAATCTCTCTTAAAGAGTAGATGAACAAGTTTAAGAACAATGCTCACTCAAAGATTTATGATTCACGAATTGAGAGCTCAAGATATGTTGTATGCCTTTTGTTTGTGCGTGCTGGAGAGCTTGAACAAGAGTTGGGGTTGAGTTTTTATAGTGGGAGCTCAAAAACTAGCCGTTATGCACTTATTTGTCATAACCGGCTTACCGTTTACCATATCCGGTTAGCCGCTTAAATGTTACCGTTAAGGCAAAAATTTGAATTTCAGAATATCCGGCATGCCGCTTACGATAACCGGATAGCCGTTTATGTTCTGGAAACATTCTGATCCGTAACCGGATAGCCGCTTACCAAATCCGGATAGCCGTTTTCTATGGGGAGATATTCTGCTCCCTATCCGGCTAGCCGCTTACCATAACCGGTTAGCCGCTTACTGCAGTGCACTATTTTGTGAAATTACAGTTTGGTCCCAAAACTTTCTATAACTGCACCATAGCCCAAATCGTTAGAAAACTTTACAAATAGGTCCAATTTCAGAAACTCCAAATAATACTCGTTAATCTCAAAATTTCTAAAATTATCAAATGACCCAAAATACTATGACACTTTTAAAATAAGTCATTCTCCATAATTTCAAACAATACTTGTTAATTTTAAAGTTTTCAAAACACTTTCAATTAAACCATAAACTTGAAAAACAACCAATTTCATAAAATCATTTTTCCATTAAATATAAAATATTTATAATATGAAAACAATGATTTATTTCATATATAAAAAATAATTTGAGCTTTTAAAAATTTAATCATTCTTAATCTTATTTGTTATCATCAAAATCAATAATATGGAAACATATATGTTAACAATCTCCTCCTTTTTGATGATGACAAATCTTTCATGTTTTTCAAAGAATAATTCAATAAATTACTCCCCCTAAATGTAAGCTCCCCTTACAATTTGAGCGTAAAAGATTAATCATTCTTAATCTTTTTTGTTATCATCAAAATCAATATTATGAAAACATATATGTTAACATAAATTATATATTTTTTAGATAGATTTTATTGATTTATTGTACACATTATTTTAACTTATTATCTTGAATGTTTGATTGGCTTTTTTTAAAATTAGTTTTGTGATTTATTAGTTTGAGTTGATTTATTATTGTTATTTTTTCACTAATAATAATTTTTTAAATGGAAAAGATGAACAAATTAAATTGTTTAATTTATTTACGCATACTAATTAAGCTTGTAATTATTAATTAATTTATTAATTCTTATGTAGTTTCATGTTATAGTTTCAAACTAATTAATTTGTTTTACATAGTATTTTAATTTATTATTTTCAATGTTTGATTGGCTTTTTTAAATTAGTTTTGTGATTTATTAGTTTGAGTTGTTTATTATTGTTATTTTTTCACTAATAATATTTTTTTAAAATGGAAAAGATGAACAAAATTAAATTGTTTAATTTATTTAAGCATGCTACTTAAGCTTGTAATTATTAATTAATTTATTAATTCTTATGTAGTTTCATGTTATAGTTTCAAACTAATTGATTTATTTTACATATTAGTTTAATTTATTATTTTGAATGTTTGATTGGCTTTTTTTCAATTAGTTTTGTGATTTATTAGTTTGAGTTGATTTATTATTATTATTATTTCACTAATAATTTTTTAATAATAAAAAAGATGAACAAAATTGAATTTTTTAATTTATTTAAGCATGCTAATTAAGCTTCTAATTATTAATTAATTTATTAATTCTTATGTAGTTTCATGTTATGGTAATTTATAGGTTATAATGTCCAATAAATCCAAGCCAAGGAAAACTCTCCTTTCATTCTTTGCCAAAGTAAATGGTGGTCAATCATCAAATAAAACAAGTTCTCCGTGCAGTATTGATGCCTCGAGTTCTTTTAAATCTCAAAGAGCTGAATTTGAGAAAGTTGATATTCCATCCACTATTGATACCATTTAGAATGTGATCCCGGATTGCATATCTCAATCAAAACTTATCCTATTGATAAACGAGAAGATGTACGGATGGCGTACATAAATATGGGACCATTCCAACCCGAGCTACAAAAATACTCATCGACTAAACATGGTATGCAAAATCGTCGATTTCAATTTTTTTGGTTAAAAAAATTCCCTTGGCTTGAGTATTCCTTATCAAAAGATAAAGCATTTTGTTTTCCATGCTTTCTATTTTATGATACATCAACTAAGTATAATGCATTCATTGTTAATGGTTGTCAAAATTGGAAGTATGTTTCTTGTGATAAAAAATGTCCTTTTGTACTGCATGAAGGGAGTCATGGTTTTTTTCACAATGCCGCCATGGAAAAATGGAGCAATTTAAAGGATCCATAACATATTGATAAAAGAATGAATGTACAATCTTCACAAAAAGTTTTAGCAAAACAAGTTTGTGCTTTTAGAGGTCATGATGAGTCAATTAATTCTCTTAATCGTGGAAATTTTATTGAATTAATTAAGTTGTTAGCAACCATGAATGAGGAGATTAATAAAGTTGTGTTAGAAAATGCTCCTAAAAATGCCTAATACATAGCACCTAATAGTCAAATGGAGTTATTGAGTATTCTTGCTAATAAAGTGCGATATAAGATTCGGGAGGAAATTGGAGATGATAAATTTATATTCTTGTTGATGAAGCACTTGATGAATCTCACAAAGAACAAATGGCTATTATTTTGAGATTTGTTGATTATGATGGGTTTATTAAAGAGCGTTTCTTTGAAGTTGTGAATATTGATGACACAAAGGCCTCAACTCTTAAAAATGAGATATGTAATGTGCTTACTCAGTACAATCTTTTAGTTGAAAATTTAAGAGGTCAAGGGTATGATGGTGCCAGTGAATCTTTATTTCTTAATGATTGTCCATATGCCTATTATGTATATTGCTTTGCTCATCAGCTACAACTTGTATTAGTTGCAGTATCTAAAGAAGTGCATGAGGTGTGGTTATTTTTTTATAAGTTGAGTTCCATTGTCAACTTTGTTAATGCCTCTTTCAAACGTTATTGTAAGTTGAAATCTGCTAAAGAGAAAGAAATTACAGAATTGATAACTTTAGAAGAGCTTGAGACTGGTACAGGTGCTAATCAAGTTCAAACTTTATAAAGGGCTAGAGATACTCGCTGGAGCTCATAATTTACTTCAGTTAGTAGGCTTGTTGAGATATTTGGTGCAACTCTTGAAGTTCTAAAAAAGATGATTAATGATGGGCCCAGTCGAGATATGCGTGGAGAAGCTAAAGGTGCATATAGAAAAATGAAATCCTCCGAGTTTTTGTTTATTTTACTTTTGTTGCATAGAGTTCTTGGAATCCCTTATATTTTTTGCCAAGCATTACAAGTAAAATCTTTAGACATGTTGAACGTTTTAAATTATATTACAAGTTTGATGTGCTTTCTCATCCACTTTTTCAAAAAGCTTTTTCTGAGTTATGTTGATGATTAATTAAAATAAAGAAGTCACAACACTAGTTCTTGATTGATAGATTAATTCGTCTAGTGTTGACTCTTCCAGTGTCTACAGCCACAACAGAACATGCATTTTCAGCGTGAGCCTTATCAAGACATCACTCGCAATAAGATGGAAAATGAGTTTCTTTCAAATTGTATGGTTGTCTATACTGAAAGGGAAATTGCAGATACTATTGATCCAGAATCCATAATTGATGAATTATATTGTTTAAAGCCGCAAAATAGTTATATTTTTTAATTACATTTTTATTTTCTATTTTTATATAATTATTTTGTTTAAATTAATTATTATTTAGTGTAAGATTTCTAATGTTCTCATCTCATTATGTATATTTTTTTTTTCTTATAAAATTTTATGTTCCTTTACAATATAACTTTCTCTTTAAATTTAGCCCGGGATACTTTAAAATCCAGGATCCACCCCTGCAGAATCAACTTGCAATCAAATTATTGAATCACTGAAAAGAGAGAGCACTAAGATGGTGGGGTTGCATGGTCTCGGTGGTGTCAGAAAGACTACGTTGGCAAAAGTTATGGGCAATCAACTTCGGCAACAAAAGATTTTCAATGAGATTGGGATAGGAGATTGGGATAGCCATTTTATCTCTTGATCCAAACATAATAAATGTTCAAAGTGAGCTGGTAAAGTCGTTAGCTTGGGCATTAACCAAGAAAGATGAAAAAGATAAAGCAGTTCGATTGCACTTCATGTTGTTGGGTGCAAGCGAAAGCGCAGAGAAAAATTTTATTTAGGAACAGAGTTTTTTTAAAAGCTTTGCTTCGTTGCTTAATTCTTTTTTCTTGACATTTGATTACAGCTAAAGTTCATGTTTATTTGTAGTAGCAAACTCTAAAGATTACAATTGTCACATTTTCGATTTCCAAAGCCATATTACAAACATAAATGCTACTCTTTAATTCATGTAGAAAACAAACCATAAAACCTTTCAAACTTCTTACTTAATTTACTAGCTTACTAATTATATCTGAACACCCCTTCTTAATTAGTAATCTTCAAATGCTTCTTGAATTTTTCAAACTTTTGAATGATGATTGCTTTAGTAAAAAACTTTGCTAGCTGCTTATTGGTGCTAATGAACTCCATATTAACTTCTCCTTCGCTTATCAAGTCACAAACGTAGTGATAACGCAACTCATTGTGCTTAGACTTAGCATGAAAAACAAGGTTCTTTGTCATAGCAATGGCTAACATGTTGTCATAATAAAATGTTGTTGCAGCTTTTTGATCAAATTGCAAATCCTTGAGAATTCTTCTAAGCCAAGCTGATTCAGTTGCTGCAATGTACTCTGCCTCGGCTGAGGATAAAGCTACCGAGTTTTGCTTCCTTGAGCTCCATGAAATAACATTTATGCCAATACAAATAAATAACCTGATGTGCTTTGTCTGTCATCAAGGGAACCAACCCAATCACTGTCAATAAAACCAACTAGCTTGTAATTGTCTTCTTTTTTACACTTAATCCCCTACTTTTTTATTCCTTGAAGATATCTTAACATTCTTTTTGCTGCAATAATAACTGTCTTTAACATTCTATAAGCTTCATGGAGCTCATTTGATGAAGAAAATATCACATAACAACTGGGAATAGCTACTGGCTAAAAATAATAAAAGCTTGAGGCAACCCTCAACTCTTGAGGTTTTAAGTATGAGTTAACCTGATAAGCTTTTATATAATATCAAAGCGAGAATCATGCATGAATGGATCCACATTACTATACCATGTGACAAGGACTAGACAAAAAGAGTGGCCTACATATAATAGCAAGCGACAGGGTTTAAAAGGAAAATTATCCCACATCAACTGAAATAGCTACAGAACTAATAATATACACTTAAGGCAACTGTTAACTCTCAAGTTACCGTGCGAGTATGATTTAAACCTAGAATCGTTTATATCATTAGAGCCCAAGAGAGCCCCTGTATGTATCCCAAGACCACAAAATCATGTTCATCTCTTTTATTGGCTAAGCCAAAAAAAAAAATGCCAATATTTATTTAACAAACAAGCTTTGACTTATACTGTTGATTTATTTCACAAGCTTGACAGAGGTTGTCGAAGCTCCTCAAAAACAAATACTGATTCACCTAAATAAAATTGTAGAAATGGTGAGACCAGGTCGAATCCCTAGGGAACTATGTATTTAATTTCTCAAAGTCTAAAATAAAATTAATTTCCCAAAGATTTAGATTTTGCAAGTCCGCCAAGAAACCGATAGCCGGATTTTGTAAACCTAAGACCGCTTGTTGATCGGAAATTTCGAAATAACCGGCTAACCGGTAAAGCTAACCGCAATCCGGTTGTGACTTGTGATTTTTCCGAACTATTCGGTCACCGCCGGCGAAACCTAAGTCCGCTTTGTCGCTTGTTGCGCTTCGAATTGAACCGAATAACCGTTGGAGAAAATCCGAAATCCGCTTGTCTTCTTCTTCTGCTCACTGATTCCGGACAACCGGAAGAGGAACTGAACCGTCATGCTAGTGATATTTCGATGCGATCCGCTTAACCGGTTGAGGAGAAACCGAAGACCGAATTTGATTTGTGATGGTTCTGGAAATAATCGCAAATCCGGTTATAGGAAACCGGTAGACAGAATGCAGATGGCAACAATTTTGAAGTCTTTCGCCGGCTTGATGAAGGAAACGGATAGCCGGCAAGTCGCACTCGAGTTGATTCTGCCACCCTGATGAGAAACCTGTCAATTTATGCTCTTCTTGGTTCTCGTTCTATCCGTCACCGGTTGGTGAAACCGAACCGAATGATTGAATTTAATGGTTTTTGAGAATTTGACTAAAATAATATAAAATAAAATAAAATAAAACAAGATGTAAAATTAAACAAGGAAAACCAATCTTACCAAGCTTCCAATCCAAGTGTGTCAATTCCATCCATTTGTAACTTTGATCAAAGGCCAAAAATATACATTACTCAATCCAAGACCTTAGTCTACTTAATCGTTATCCCTCAAAAAGTAATTATTCTACTAATGTAAATAGACTCAAACAATCGCTTAAATCCAAACTTATCACCAATTTAACTGGCATCATCGTTCCATATCAAATTAAGTGATAGCATTAAGAATAGTGAGAATGACTAAAACAAGATCAATTAATTCAGATTACTCCAATTTAATCAATTTGTATTTTTATTCCCCTAGAGCCTATCATGCAAGCTATGTAATTGTGGCCATCAATATACACACACATGAGCCAACTCCTTGCTACTCAATTCAGTCATTCATGACAATTACGGATCACAAATTCATGACTAGCGATAGAAAAATAAATATTGAATTAAGGCGTCAACTCAATCAATATAAATAATTCATAGAAAATAAGAACAAGAAATAAAAATTACTTGGATTGAAGAAATTCTTGTTAAGTTCAAAGCCTCACAAAATTACAATCGGAATTTGACTACCCCTGGATCGGAATTAAAAGCTTAGCCACACATGGTGGCTAAACAATTCAAGAAATTGTTTAAAGAAATTGCCGCCGTTGACTTGCTTCTTCCTCTCACGTCCAGCCCTTGTTTTTGTGTCTTGTGTTGTTGGATCCCCCTTTGCTTGTCACGTTTTGCTTCCCTTTTATAATGCTTTTTGTTTCCTTTTTACTAGCTTTTCTAATCCTTCTTGGCTTCTTCTCCTCTTAATGCTAGGAAACCGTCTCCTTCAAGTCAACGGTCAGCCCACGATTGCAAAGCCCAAATAAAGCCCTTATTATCCACTTTTTATCTTAATCTCCATGCTTTGGCTCCTAGATCAAATCAAACATAATTTTACACAAATTAGCACGAGATCAATCAAAATATGAGGGAATTAAACTAAATATAGCATGACTATTTATGACCTATCAAATTCCCCCACACCTAAACCATGCTTGTCCTCAAGCATATCTCAAATCATCATACCAATCCTCCCTTCAACCCATTCAATATCCAAGAATACCAATAAAACTAAACACACATCAATGAGTCGAATCATAGTGACAATCTAGAGAATAAGCATTCATAGGATAGAATTTGTAAAAACACAAGCATCTCATCGATTCATCAAAATCAAATGCAGCAAGACTTAACACCCTCGCATGGTTTCGCTCAATGCTCTCAAAGTGTTTAGGGTGCGTGTTTTACTCTCAAAATCAAAGCATAGCATGTCATTACCATAAGCTTGCAAATGGATTAAATCTCCACCACTGCATATGAATATGATGCAAAAATCAAAGGGACTTTACAAGGGTTGAAATGGGGCTTTAGGTAAGGGTATGGTAAAAGGAAAAATGAAGGGTTTAACGATCAAGACAAAGAGTTAATTACACGCATGATTTAGATGCCTCACAAACAAAATAAACAAACATACTTCTAATGAAATTTATTCCCACATTTAAGCACTTAAAATACTTGGAGAAACAATTTGATAATTCAATTGCTTTTGTAAATAATTCTCCAATCATCCAATCAAGGGAATAAATTTCACAACAGATTTTTTTTTCTTTTTTTTTTTTTTTTTCGATTGCTTTTCATCATGCAATTTCTTCACTCTTGTCTTGATAAGGTAGAAAGAAAACAAGGATAACAAACAAGAAGGCTTTTGGTTAAACAATGTGTTAGAAACAAATGAAAGGGAAAAAATAGGCTCAAAGGGGCTAACTAGGGGAAAATAAAAGGTGGGTCTTTTAGAGTTTAAGAATTGGTTAAACCTAATTGCCCTTATCACACTTAAGCATCAATTCAAAATGTGGTCTCAACATATATTCAAAAGCAAGTTCTAGAATAAACACACTAAGTTTGATACACTCAACAAAAATAAATGGAGCAAAGATGTAATAAGTTGCTCTTAGGCTCAAAAGCTCACTAGAGTGTCTATTTTGCATCAAGTCTTGTGCACTTTTCAATCAACAAATTAATTCGACACTATCGAAAATTTTAAAGAAAAACACTATTCATGCTTACCTCTTTCATGCATTAAAACTCAAAACAAAGATGTACCCCTAACTTACAAGGTATTCAAAGATATTGGGAAGACTTAAAGCACAAAATTTTTTATTTTTAAGAACATTGCCAAAATCCTCCCCCACACCTAAATAATACATTGTCCCCAATGTATCGACAAGTAAATAGCTCACAAAAAATAATATGAAAAGTAAATGAAGGGAAGAAGAAACTCCCTGGATGTGGTGTGGACTCGAATGAGCTAGGGAGAGGGTTCCAAGGAAAGCTGAAAAATGGCGTGAGCACGATTTATTGAGGTTAATCTCCTTCATCAAGAACATCTGGAGGCTTAAAATAAAATCAACGAAAGTAAAGAAAACTAAATATAATAAAGAAATGAAAATTCAAAAGCGAGAAAATATTTGGGTTGCCTCCCAATAGCGCCTTTGTTTTATGTCTTTGGCTAGACATACGCAGTTTAATCAAGTATCCGAATAATGAGGATGAGTGAAATTGACTCCGGTGATGCATGGAGCAATTTCACCCTCATGGTAGATTTTCAACCTATGGCCGTTCACTTTAAAAATCTTGTCCGAGTCTAAGCTCTTAATCTCTACTGCACCATAAGGAAACACGTTAATAACAACAAAAGGACCAACCCATCGAGAATCTAAAC
Organism: Citropsis articulata; assembly: GCA_030449925.1. Classification (NCBI taxonomy): domain Eukaryota; kingdom Viridiplantae; phylum Streptophyta; class Magnoliopsida; order Sapindales; family Rutaceae; genus Citropsis; species Citropsis articulata. The sequence goes on along the minus strand of JASUUH010000137.1, from coordinate 3,110,522 downwards.
TTACGGTATGAGCTAATCGAGAGTTATATAACAACACTTTTTGACCAATCTCGAATTGCTTACTTAACAAGCATGTTGTCGTGAAGCATCTTGGATTTCTCCTTGTAAATTCTTCGAGTTCTCGTGAGGCGCCTAACCTCAACTCCTCTAACTCTTGCAATTGCAATAATCTTGACATACCGGCCTTGTCTAAGTCCATATTACATCGCCGCACCGCCTAACAGGCCTTGTGCTCGATTTCCACCGTAAGTGACATGCTTTACCAAACACAATTCGGTAAGGAGACATACCCATAGGAGTTTTGTACGCGGTAAGCCCAAAGAGCATCATCTAAACGAAGGCTCCAACTTTCTTCCTGGATTCACCGCCTTTTCCAAAATAGACTTAACCTCTCGATTGAGACTTCGGCTTGGCCATTGGTTCGAGGATGATACGGTGGCAACTCTGATTCACTCCATATTTTTCATCAAAGCTTCAACCGATCTATTGCAAAATGTGTGCCTTGATCACTAATAATTGCTCTTGGAATTCCAAACCTAGCAAAATGTTAGTTTTGACAAACCTACAAATTTGAGAGTCGCCGCTTTGGTGGCTTTTGCTTCCACCCATTTCAAACATAATCCACCGCCAAAAGAATATAAGAAAATCCGCAAGATGATGGCAAAGGACCCATAAAATCAATACCCCATACATCAAATATTTCACAAATAAGAATTGGAACTTGAGGCATTTCATTCTTGCGTGTTAATGCTCCTACTTTTTGACATCTCTCGCAACTTTTGCAAAATTGATATGCATCTTTAAATAAAGACTCCCAATATAAACCACTATCTAGAATTTTCCTAGCGGTCCGTCTAGGTCCAAAGTGTCCTCCACATGCATAATCATGGCAAAAGGTTAAGATAGATTGGAATTCATTTTCAGGCACACATCTCCTAATCACTTGATCTGCACAATATTTCCATAGAAAAGGTTTGTCCCAAGCATAGTACTTAGACTCACTCTTAAGCTTAGCTTTCCTAGACGCACTAAGACTATTAGGTAGACTTCCTGTAACTAAATAATTTACTATATCAGCATACCAAGGAATCATACCTTTTAGTTGGAACAAATACTCACTTGGAAAGTCGTCATTGAGAGGTGTCTCATCTTCCTCCCTTATCAATCTACTCAAGTGATCAGCAACAGAATTTTCCACTCCTTTTCGATCCTTAATCTTCAAGTCAAACTCTTGGAGAAGTAAAATCCATCGAATTAGCCTTGGCTTTGATTCCTTCGCCAAAAGATACTTCAAGGTCGCATGGTCGAATACACACAACTTTGAGCCAAGCACATAAGAACTAAATTTATCTAAAGCAAAACAATTGACAAAAGCTCTTTCTCCGTTGTTGAATAATCGACCGAAAGGATTTAAAGTCCTTGAAGCATAATAGATGGCATGGCTTTTCTTGTCAATCCGTTGGCCTAAACCGCTCCCATCGCATAATTGCTCGTGATCGCACATGATTTCAAAAGGCAAGTCCCATCATGCGGTGGTTGAATGATCGGCTTAGTCAACAATTCTTCGAGCTTGTCAAACCTTTCTTTGCATTCCTTCCCAAATTCGAATCGACTTCCTCAGAGCAAATTTGTTAAGGCAAGGCGATTTTAGAGAAGTCCTTGATAAACCCGCGATAAAATCCTCGCATGTCCAAGAAAAGAACGCACTTCCCTAACATTGGTGGTATGGTAAGTTTGCAATTATATCCACTTTTGCCTTATCAACTTCTATACCCTGAAGAAATCACATGTCCTAAAACGATGCCTTGGGTGGCCATAAATGACACTTTTCATAATTTAAAACCAAGTTAGTATTCATGCATCTTTTCAAAATCTTGGTTAAATTATTTAAGCACTCATCAGTTAATCCCCATATACAAGTGAAGTCATCCATGAACACTTCAATGCAGCCTCAATAAATTCAAAAAATACTCATCATGCATCTTTGAAATGTACTGAGCATTACATGCATCAAGGGCATTCGCTATAGCATAAGTTCCAAAAGGACAAGTAAAGGTTGTCTTTTCGATCGTCTGCATAATAGAATTTGATAGAACCCGAAAATCCGTCAAGAAAACAAAAGAAAGACTTTCCGCTAATCTCTAGCATTTGGTCAATAAAAGGTAAAGGAAAGGGATCTTTTCTAGTTACTTTGAGCTTCCTAAAATCAATACACATTCTCCAACCATTTGCATGGGTACAAGTTCATTATTCCATTTTAACTACAGTTATTCCAGTTTTCTTGGGAACTACATGAATTGGACTTACCCATTCACTGTCAGAGATTGGGTAGATTATACCTGCATCGAGCAATTTGAGGATTTCTTTCATCACCACCTCCTTCATGGCTGGATTCAACCTCCTCAGGCTCTCGTGATGGTTTAGTATCCTCTTCAAGCAAGATCCTATGCATGCAAATTGATGGACTAATTCCTTTTATGTCGGCTAAGGTCCATCCAATTGCCACCTTGTACTCTTTTAAGGTTCTCACCAAACTTTCCTCTTGCTCCTTTGTGAGTCCTTTCGATATAATCACGGCAATGTCTCCCTTTCACCTAAATACATGTATTTGAGGTGGTTCGGCAAAGCTTTCAATTCCAGCTTTGGTGCCCGCACAATGAAGGTAACATTTTGTCGCTGGTAGAGGAAATTTCAAAGCATTAGAGTTTATTGGCTCCAAATTTCCTTCTAAAGTGGTCATGATCTAACTCTAGCTCATTCCCAACATTTTCGGGTATAAATTTCCCTGCACAATGAATCAAGCACATCAATTTGACAAGGAGAATGCATATCAAGAGGGTGTTTCAACGCATCAAAATATTAAACTTAACAATCTCCATCAAACTCGGCTGCAGAGAGACCGCTCACATCAATCTTTGTTTGGCGCTTTTCATGAAAGGTCTTCCTAATAAGATTGAAGTCGATTTGGAAGAAGGATGACCTTCCATCTCTAAGATGTAAAATCAGGAAATATAAGCTCATTAACTTGCACCAAAACATCTTCTACTATCCCAAGTGGGTGAATATAAGAACGGTCACCAATTGAATAACTACACCAATGATCGCAAGTCATTCAACTTTAAATCTTGGTAAAATGTAAAATGGCATGACATTAATTGAAGCTCCTAAATCTAGCATAGCATGCTCAATTTTCTTTTCACCAATCACACAAGGTAATGAAAACATACCTGGATCCTTGCATTTTTCTGGCATATTCTTTTGTAAAATTGCCGACACATTCTTACTTACCTCAACCTTCCCCTTTTCCTTCATCTTCCTCTTGTTGGTGCACAACGTTTTCAAGAACTTTGCATATTTGGGGATTTGTTTGATCGCATCCAATAAGGGGATGTTAATTTGCACTCTCTTAAACGTGTCCAGAATCTCCTTTCCTTGCTCATCTTCTTTGGGTTTAGCTAACCTGCTAGGAAAAGGAGGTGTAGGTGTGTAAGATGAAAGAGATAAAGGAGGATCGAATTTTACCCCACGCTTTGTTTTAGATGGAGCTTCTTCATCTTCATCTCCCTTGGCTATTTCAGCTTCTTTAGGTGGAGTCGACCCCGAAGGAATTTCTTTTCCGCTTCGCAGTGAAATTGCACTACAGTTCTCTCTTGGGTTGATCTAAGGTAGCTTTCCGCACTTTGAGCTTCCAACTTGCTAACGGACGTGGCTAATCGAGTGATTTGGTTGCCCAAATTCGGATGCTTGTCCTTGTTTCTGTTGAAGTTGAAGAGTATTGGTAGCGAGATTCTTAACAATATCTTCCAAAGACATACCCGAGTTGGGAGCTCGAGTCATGTAGGGATCGGGTGGTCTTGTAAAGTTCGGCGGTGGCCTTTGTTGTCCTCCTTGGTTTCCATAACTAAAGTTGGATGATCCCTCCATCCAGTGATTGTAGTGATTTGAATAGGATCATACTTCCTTGCGCGCCAGAAACCCATTTATAGATTGGCTTGTGGAGTCTTGTTGCAAATGTGGGGCACATATCGCAGGGTGCCCATGTGAGCATATTCCACACGCTTTCACTGCTTGTAATTGCCCTACACCATTTGACGAACCAAAGCGCTTAAATCGAAATTTGATTTTTAAGGTCACTTACCTCGTTAACGTGTTTGATAGATCCTCCACCCGCTCTTGTATCAATTGTTGAGAAGTTTCAACCATATTTGAAATTGTTTGGTCGCTTCCGCCTTGTTCACTAAAGCTCCACCACTTGCATCAATCATACTCCTATCCATTGGCAATAATCCCTCGAGAAATATTGGATGAGGAGTTGATCGAAATTTGATGGTGGGAAAGCTAGCACATAATCTTTTGAATCGCCCAAGATCTCAGACATGGCCTCCTCAAAGGATTTGTGTGATACCATAGATCTCCTTCTACTTCGTGAAGCGTGAGGCAGAAAGAATTTCTCCGTAAATAGCCTCTTCATCTCATCTCATTCCATGTGGTGATAGAACCCAAGGTAGATAATAGAGCCAATCTTTAGCTTGATCCTTCAAAGAGAATGGAAAGGTTTCAAGGTTGATTTGCTCCTGATACACCATGTGGCTTCATTCCAGAGCAAACAATGTGAAATTCTTTGAGGTGCTTATGAGGATCTTCTCCTGCAAAGCCACGAAAAGAAGGAAGTAAATGAATTAAACCAGATTTTAATTCAAAATCATTAGCAATATTGGGAAAAGTAATGCATAAGGGTTGTTGATTCAAATCTGGTGCGGCGAGTTCTTTGAGAGTTAGGTCTGCCATCTTTTCTTCAATTTCTGCAAAGATGGATGTTCCACCAGTAGTTAAGTCTATCTCTGCTTCGTTCTCAAGACGACGTTTTCCTTCTCTAGTTTCTTTCCTCAATTGACGCGCTGTCCTCTCGATTTCAGGATTATACTGCAAATTAGGAGTCTGAGAAGAACGGGTCATAAACTAAATCAAAATAAATAATTTAAACAATGAGAAACTAAAATTAGCTCCCCGGCAACGGCGCCAATTTTGACGGAGGTTGTCGAAGCTCCTCAAAAACAAATACTGATTCACCTAAATAAAATTGTAGAAATGGTGAGACCAGGTCGAATCCCTAGGGAACTATGTATTTAATTTCTCAAAGTCTAAAATAAAATTAATTTCCCAAAGATTTAGATTTTGCAAGCTTCTGCCGCAAACCGGATAGCCGGATTTTGTAAACCGGAAGACCGTTTGTTGATCGGAAATTTCTGGGAAATAACCGGCTAACCGGTAAAGCTAACCGGCAATCCGGTTGTGACTTGTGATTTTTCTGGAACTATTCGGTCACCGGTCAAGCGAACCTAAGTCCGTTTGTTTGTTGCGTTGAATTGAACCGGATAACCGGTTGGAGAAAATCTGGAAATCCGTTTGTCTTTCTTCTCGGTTCTGACTTGATTCGGACAACCGGAAGAGGAATCCGGAAATCCGGTTGCGGCTAGTGATATTTCTGGATGCGATCCGGCTAACCGGTTGAGGAGAAATCCGGAAGACCGAATTTGATTTGTGATGGTTCTGGAAATAATCGGCAATCCGGTTATTGGAAACCGGTAGACCGAATGCAGATGGCAACAATTCTGGAAGTCTTTCGGCTGGCCGGATGAAGGAAACGGATAGCCGGTTGCGGCAAGTCGCAATTCTGGAGCTGATTCGGCTACCCGGATGTGAGAAACCGGTAAGCCGAATTTGCGTTCTTCTTGGTTCTGGTTCTATCCGGTCAGCCGGTTTGGTGAAACCGGAAATCCGAATGTTTGAATTTAATGGTTTTTGAGAATTTGACGAAAATAAAATAAAATAAAATAAAATAAAACAAGATGTAAAATTAAACAAGGAAAAACCAATCTTACCAAGCTTCCAATCCAAGGGTGTCAATTCCATCCAATTGTAACTTTGATCATAGGCCAAAAATATAAATTACTCAATCCAAGAACTTAGTCTACTTAATCGGAATCCCGCAGAAAGTAATTATTCTCCTAATGTAAATAGACTCAAACAATCGCCTAAATCCAAACTTATCACCAATTTAACTGGGCATCATCGTTCCATATCAAATTAAGTGATAGCATTAAGAATAGTGAGAATGACTAAAACAAGATCAATTAATTCAGATTACTCCAATTTAATCAATTTGTATTTTTATTCCCCTAGAGCCTATCATGCAAGCTATGTAATTGTGGCCATCAATATACACACACATGAGCCAACTCCTTGCTACTCAATTCAGTCATTCATGACAATTACGGATCACAAATTCATGACTAGCGATAGAAAATAAATATTGAATTAAGGCCAACTCAATCAATATAAATAATTCATAGAAAATAAGAACAAGAAATAAAATTACTTGATTGAAGAAATTCTTGTTAAGTTCAAAGCCTCACAAAATTACAATCGAATTTGACTACCCTGGATCGAATTAAAAGCTTAGCCATTACATGGTGGCTAAACAATTCAAGAAATTGTTTAAAGAAATTGCCGCCGTTGACTTGCTTCTTCCTCTCACGTCCAGCCCTTGTTTTTGTGTCTTGTGTTGTTGGATCCCCCTTTGCTTGTCACGTTTTGCTTCCCTTTTATAATGCTTTTTGTTTCCTTTTTACTAGCTTTTCTAATCCTTCTTGGCTTCTTCTCCTCTTAATGCTAGGAAACCGTCTCCTTCAAGTCAACGGTCAGCCCACGATTGCAAAGCCCAAATAAAGCCCTTATTATCCACTTTTTATCTTAATCTCCATGCTTTGGCTCCTAGATCAAATCAAACATAATTTTACACAAATTAGCACGAGATCAATCAAAATATGAGGGAATTAAACTAAATATAGCATGACTATTTATGACCTATCAAAGCTCCCTCTTGATTTCTTAAATTTTAAATAAATCAAAGCTTACTTGTGAATATAGCGCGAAAAAATATGCCAATATTGTTGATTTATTTCACAAACAAGCTTTGATTTATACTATTCGTTTATTTCACAAGCCCCTTCTTGATTTCTTAAATTTTAAATAAATGTAAGCTTGTTTGTGAATGTAGCTCGCTAGTCTACACTAATAGAGGTTTTTATAGTGTGTTTTAATACTCACTCATTCAAAGGGTACTATATCACACACTTATGACTTTAGGAGGTGTAATACACATACACCAATTTAATTGCCATGTGATATTATTAATGGACGCTTGGCAAAACATTAGAGGCACAATCTTACCATAAACAGATGGCTTCCGTTTGTAATTGATATATGTGAAATGATCGTTTAAACACTAACAATTGAAGCAAGATGGTGGGAGCATAGAATCTGTATTTCCGCATTTGGCTTGGTCATTGTCATTATGTTCCCTTTATCTTCTTATCATTTATATTATTTACATACATACTTTGGATGCTTCCCAATTTAGTTCGCAACAAAGCAAAAATTCTCATTCTGACTCATTTGTCAATTTTAGTAATCAGTCTATTGCTTTTTTCTTTTATATAAACTGAGATTTCTTTACAATTTGTTCTCTTGTGTTACAATGATATCGCCTTATAGATGATATCAAATTAATGGCTTTAAACACCACTTATGTTCAAGATTATAACTCTATGTTTACTCTATACCTTATCCTTCATTGTGATCAGTTGTATTTTCACTACTAGAAAAATGGCCTACCACGACGGAGAATATATGTCATCCGATCCGCTTTATAATAGAGTTTCTATCATCATTGTAGCCCTAGTGATAAATCTGTGATAATAGCTTATCTATCACATGATCTTGTGACAGCTTATGTCTATAACACATGTGTCACGAAGAAAGCAATGTCGTTTTAATATTTTGGTGGTAAATTTGTTTTATTGTGAAAAGAATTTGGCAAGGTATTATGAATTCAATTTTAAATTATGGCGGGTAAGTATGAGTCATATCTTTGTGATGTTAATATGGTGTCACGATGAGAATATTTTAAAATAATAATAATGTAAAAATAATTTTTAATATTTTTTAAATTAGAAATTATTTTTATAATTTTATGAATTCTAATTAGATGTAAAGATAGTTTATAATATGCTTGAATAATTTATAATATGCTTGAATGTTTAACATTTAAAAGTATCTACCTCAAACTCAAAGGACAATCTAGAAATAAAAAATTTATCATGAACATTTTGAGGAATAAGACTGTAATGAAAAGGTAGCGTCTTCAACCTTTTACGATTGTCCTTATGTGGCAAGATATACTTTCTGGTGAGCAAGTACTTAAAGTTACTGAATGCACTACCAAGTGCTTGAAAACTTGCTTTTTACTATTTGGATGAACAATAAAAAATTCATGAGAAAAATACATAGCATAATAATCAAATAGTTTAACATGTACATTATTCAATTTTGAGATATAAAAATGTATAATAATTTTACCTTGATAAACTCCCACAAACGGCTCTTTAAATCGAGAGTAACCTTTTGCCATTCTTAGTTAATAACCGGAATACAAGTACGGCCCAAAAGCCCAATAAATCTTGTTAATTCAATAGCTTCAGGGCCAATAGCTACACCCAGTCCATTGTCCCTGACTACAAGCTTCCCATCACTCATCCTCATCTCGCCAGAGTTTTTAAATGGTCCTCTTGCAGTGGAACTACTCTTTAAAACATCATTTTCATCCTTTGAATTAGGAAACTCATCGGGAACCTCCTCATCACTTGAGTTAACTTCATCAAGAACCTCTTCATTACTTGAATAATCAATACTTTCCTCATTGTAGTGTTCATCAACAAGTCCTTTTCCTTTATCCATAAGGGTACTCCTGCAATAAATCCACTTTTAGTATTAGAACATTACATAAAGTATAAATAATGAAAAAAAATAATCCAAAGTCAATACAAGGAACATATAATAATAAAAGATAATGTAATACAAAAATATTATAACACATTCAAACAATGAATGTCAATTGCTTTCTCAAGCATCAATCCATATGCCATGCTTGCCATCTCTTGCATATTTGTCCTCATCATTTATATTTTCAATATTTGTTAACTCATTGGTGAAATGATTGTGTTTCATCATATATCTATATCCTTGACACTTGTCTTTTTTGAAACACCTCTACAATGCATATGACATACAACTGACCATCTTTTATCAAGCTGATTAGTGCCACAAAAGACCTGTGTTGCTTGAGAAGCCAATATAAGTGGGCTTGATTTATGACCTAAGAGATTTAAGTCCACTAAAGTGAAACCAAATTCATCGATTTTGAACCCTTATTATTTTAGACCCAATCACACTTGAACATAGGGATTCTAAACATATGGTAGTCAAGGTCCTATATTTCGTTAATAACTCTATAGTAAGACATGTCACCAAGGATAAGATTTTTGTCCTTTGCACTTGCTACTTGTAAAGTTGCTGTAATAAGACTAACTCCACTGTTTCGATGGACTCATTGTTCGTCTTGTTCCCGAGTATGAAAATGATATCCATTGATGTCATATCTAGCTGCTTAACTACAAAAGGACGGGGTCCTTGAGATAACCACCTCAAAGTGTTTGAGACATGTTCATCATCATCTCATACGCCAATATAATAATAACCGTAATGAATGAATAACTGTATAAACATGACAATAGATTTACTAAAAAAGTATATAACGGAATATATATTATTAACCTTCGTATTAAGCTAAGTTGCAAAGGTGTTGTTGTGCTCGTTGCTCAACCATCTTTCATTCTTCACTTTCTGTAAATGATAACCCTTTAACCATTCAATGTGCTCACTACATATTTGACATACATGTATTAAGCTGCTATTTAAATTCTTTAAAAGTAATTCAGTAAAGTAACAAATTAAAGGTAAAACATAAACAAACATAATGAATGGCTGAACTTCTTCTGTGTTTTGTATAAGTACAGGTGTGCTTGATGAATTAAGGAATGATCAACTTGCTCAAAATTTTTATCAAACGAAGGCTTATCAATTGAAGTGGTTTTAACATGTTCAGGAAGAACCCCAATTGTACACATGTTTGAAACATATTCTGCACAAAATTTTTGAAACATATTCTGCACAAAATTCCAGAGCCTCTTCGGCAATGTAACTCTTAGTTATGCATCCCTCAGGGTTATTGCAATTCTAAAAATAAGCCTTTAGGCCTTTCATGTTTCTCTCAAATAGGTATAACCATCTTAAGTATACTAGCCTATATACTCTAACTTCATTGACTAAATGAATGGTTAAATAGATCATTAGGTAAAAAAGAATAGTGGAATGCATTTTTCAAGCAAGCATAAGGTCAGCGCAATGTCTTCTTCCATTTGGTCAAGTTTGGTCACATCAACAACCATTATGCATAAAGAATTAAAGAAGAAGCACAATCTAATAATGGCATATTTAACATGATCTGGCAAGATAGACCTTAAAGCAATCGGTAAAAGTTATTGCATGAGAACATAACAGTCATGACACTTTAAACCTTAAAGTTTTAAGTCTTTCATTGACACTAGATTCTTAATGTTTGAAGAATAACCTACATGAACCTTTATACTTTTTAATGCTTTACAAAACCCTTTCTTTTCTTCTTTGGTCAAGGTGTAACAAGCTGGAAGAAAAAAATTACGATTAGTGTTTTTAACATCAGGTGCCAATTTCTTCTTAATCTTCAAAACTTTTATATCCCACCTCGACTTAATGCTATCTTTGGTCTTTCCCAGTATATTCAGTAGTGTTCTGTAGATGCTTTCACAAATATTTTTTTTTCCAATACTCTAACTTAAAGAATATCGATTTTTTCTTCCACCAAACACAATCATCATCAGCACCTCTTTTTCTCGCCTACTTTTTTATGCTTTTTATCTTTCACTTTACCCCATTTGTTTTCAATACTCTGTACCTTTCGAAAAATGGCCTCGCCGTTCAATACTTGCAGACGAGGCCTTTTTTCATGTTTATTATAAAAAGGTTACTTTTGAGTTTGAAAGGGATGATCATGAGGACACCAACGACAAGAACAAATGTAAGCATTTTTGTTACTGTGTTTAAGTCTAATTTTGGCATATCTTCACCGCAATAAGGACAAGCATAATGACCCTTGAACGTACAACTTGCTAAATTTCTATAAGCGGGAAAGTCATTTATAGTCCATAATAGTGCAACCCATAAATTAAAGAACTCTTTTTTCTAGGCATCATAAGCTTCCACACCAATATCCCATAGAGTTTGCAAGTCCTCTATTAGTGGTGCCAGTACACATCAATATCATTATTGGGCTATTGTGGACTAGAAATTAATAAGGATAACATTATAAATTTTTATTTCATACACGACAAAGTAGGAAGATTGTATGTTACAAGAAGAATTGGCCAGCAAATATACATACTACTAAGAGAGCTAATAGTGCAAGACGCATAATTATAGGCTTTAATGCAAAGGTCGGCCATTTTTCATCAACTAAATTCTATGGCGGTGAGTCAACTGAATGTCGAGGCTTACCATTTAATTCACTCTTATTTACATGCAAAGTTAAGTCTTTGGTAGTTTGTAAGGACTGAAACATACGCTTAAATCTAAGTATATAAGGGAAATACCATAACACTTTTGCAGGAACACCCTCCCTATAAGCAACAACATTACCATCCATTTTCTTCAACCAAGATTCACTGCATGTAGGACAATTAAAAAGGCTTTCATATTCCTTTCTATAGAGTATACAATCATTTGGACAAGCATGAATTTTGATTTACTCTAAGCCTAAAAAACTCGTTGTCTTTTTGGCCTCATAAATTGACACAGGCAATTTATTTTCTTTTAGTAACATATCAAAAAGGGCACTTACTAAATTTGAAAACTTACTATCAGACCATCTATATCTGCCCTTTATATTGTACAATTTAACTAAAGCTGATAACTTGGTAAATTTATTTGATCTAGGGTACAAAATTGAATGCTTCAGGATCGCTATCACAATTCTTAAAAGTATCTTGAACCATTTCAATAGTATCACCACCATCATAATCTTTATATCCACTGTCATTTTGGTGACCTATGTTGTTAGGAGATTTGTTGGGGATATTTTCCCCATGCTAAACCCATATTTTGTATAATATATCAAAACCCCATATAATTAAATGATTTTTCACTCCTTTAGGCCTATGAAATGCTAAATTCCAACATTTATCAATGGACACCTAACAACACTAATTTCACAATTATTTTTAACTGCAATCTTAATAAATTTTTCCATACCAGCCTTATACTCATCGGACAATCTATCATATTTAAGCCAAGATTTATCCATTTTTTGTTTAGTACTTGACATATAATTGAGACAAATTTCAACATAATGTACTAATAGGCAGCAATGATAAACGGTTTCATTATCAGTATATTAAGCAACAAAACATTATTAATATTCCGTTTATAAATTTAATGAAATAAATAAACTTAAAAAAATTGCCATCATGTGCAACAAATATAACTTCACCAACATGCTGTCATCATTTACCAAAACTAGCAACAAACAATACCCAACTAATAATATGCTAAATCACTTGGCCCACATACATTTAACATTTATTTAAAAAAAAAATTCTAACAATCCAACATTTCATAGATATATAAGCCACTAAACATTATTTGATCCACATGACTAACCTTACCCCTACGTGGTACCATTTCCTTCAAACATAAAAAGACAATTGAAAAGGGGACCTCACTTTTCAACTCAATAAAATACAAAAAATATAGCTCACAATCATTTAAAAAAATGTCAACACTGGATCACAGTTTTGGATTCATCCCAATAAATGACACTAGTCAATGAAAAGTGTTATATCATCAAGCAAAATCACTTCACACATCCAAGGTTTGATTGAAAAATTACAGAATATAACAATATTAGGACAAACCATTGCTAGAAGGCATTTTTAAACATTGAACCGAAAAGCAAGTAAAAAGTCGAACAAACCTAATGTTAGATAAACCATTCATGATAGAAATCTCAAAACAAAAGGGCATAAATTATGAACAAATATGGGAGGTAACGACAAAACTAACAATTAATTTTATAATAGACAATTGATTTATTCAAAATTGTTAAGTCCATTATTTATAGAGTTGGCAGCATATGGAAAATCTAGTTAAATTGGAAGTTTATCTATTGCAAATCTTGTAATAAGGATTAACTTATTAATTCCCTAATTTAGTAAGATTTCAATTTATTAGGAATATTTATTTCTTAGTTTAATCAGATGTCTAATTCAGCAAGTCAATTAATGACGGGATTCTATAATTGGCGCATGAGATCTATTTAGAGCAAGAAGTTTGGAAAGTTTATTAAATGTTCTAGATATTTCTTAAGAGACAAGTAAGGCAAGAAGATCATATTTATTCCTATTCAGATTCATAAGAATTATAAGAGGAAAGAAACTTTTATTTGACAAGTATCTAAGTCTTAAGACTTGCTATTTTGGTGAAACCCTACTGCCTATATAAAGAGAGGTATTTCACAATTGAAGGCACGCACAACACAGAGCATAAAGAAGAGAAGCAAAATTCGGCCTCCTCTCTAGAGAATCCAAATTTGGCGCATAATATTGTGTTGATTTGTTTTCTTATCTTCTTTTCATCTCTGTGGAGATGAAAAGAATTGAAGAATTTCTATTGATTACTTTGAAAGTGCCTTGAGGATCGTGGATCAAGCGGGGTGGCAATTATTCAAGAGAAGCAGATTCTGTCTAAAGTTGAGTAAACTGTATGGTGATAAACTGTAAGTGAGAGTCTTAAGTTTGGTAAATCTATAAGTTGTAATATCTTAACTTAGTAAATTACTTTTTATCTGGGCATGGCCTTGTGGATGTAGAATTAATTTATCCAAACCACGTAAAAATCTCCGTGTCATTGATTTTTTTGCATTTTTTGTGTTTTTGGAAAGTTAATATTTTTTATTCAAATGAACAGTAACCGTGAACTGTATTTCTGAAAATTAATTAAGTTGTTAATTTTTTTTTAATTGCCTACATCTATTTGTGATAGATCTAAATTCTTTTCAAAAATAAAAATTAAAAGAGCTAATTGACGACAAACCTAGGGATTCAGCAATTACAAGGATGGTTTCTCCACCATCGATTGAACAATGTAAAGAATAGTGACACCAACGGCTTCAATAGTGGATGGGAAGGCGCAACAATGAGCGTATATGGTGATTTTGTGCCTAAAAACACTGTGAAATGGCCGGTCCAATAGCATATACTATTATTTTGGTTTCCATGCAATGGATTTCAAAACCAATTTCTAGATTAAATTAGCTTAATTCTGGATTTTGAAGGGTTTCAATGCTTAGGTTTCTCAGCCCTTGCCGATGGAGTGATAAGTCAAAGAAGCCAACACTTAGAATTTTTTTTTGGATTAGTCAATATAGTTAAACGGCAATGTCCAAATGTTAAATAAATATTTTTATTTTTAAAATTTTTTTAAATTATGAAAATCAAGGCACGGTGTCATTCCATGCCCAAGTTAATCCATTCTAAACACACCGTTTCATTAAATATTAGTATGCTATCATGATATATAAAAATATTAGTATGCCTTATGATGTATGTGTTGGGGAAAATACAGTTTTTTTTTTAAATAAAACTTTTTAGGACCGATCTCATAAAATATATATGAATCTGTAATCTAGAAATCGTAACTTGAAAATCTGATCTGGCTTTTTCCACTGAAGTGATTTAAGCTCCCAGATCATGATCCGTCACCACCACGTTCGTTAGATCACGATCCGTCGCCAAACGATCTTCCAGGTTATGACCCAGGATTGATCTGCACTTGACGTGTGGGCGCCTTTATCACTACTTAAAGGCAAACTAGCACGAGAAAATTTTTCTCTCAAAATTAGAGAGAAAAATCTTTTTCTCTTAAATTGTTGTGTAGAAAAAACCTTTTTCTTACATATATTTATAGTGACTTTTTCCTCTCCTATTTAGGATAGAATAAAGCCCTTATATATCTCTTTCATAGTGGGAATCCTAAGGCTCCTAGAATTATGAAACTTACGTTACTTTCCTTTTTCCATAAGGGGACCACCTTGTAAAATAACATAAGGCCCCTTTATATAAAAGTATATTCATGGAGCCTCCCACTAAAAGATATATTTATGTTTTTTACCCAAATTGCTAGTTATCTTGCTTATTAATCCAGTAGTGGTGCAGTCAATTAAATGAGCTAACCCGGGGATCATTTGGGAATATACAATAGTGGCTACAACAATTAAGCCTGTAATTAAACAAGCCTAATCATTTAATTCCAACTCTACTCCACTATAAGATTGGAACTGACCTTCATAATTGTATGTTCGAATAATAATTCGTCCCAAGCCACATTGATTTCTTTACTGCTCAATCCTTTGTACCACATCGTTAATTAAATCGATATCTCAACTGTCCAATCGATTTAATTACATCTTATTCCTTGATACTTACTGGTTTTCTCTAATGATCATTTTCAATATACTAAATATGTTGACACACTCTGGCCAGAGAATTCTATGATCAAGTACCGAAAACCCATCAAGAGATGTGTCGTACAAATTCTATATTGTTAATCTATAACTCTAATACTCATAATTGCTTCCACTAAGATACCGGGTAATCTTGACCACAAGGGTTTGTCGTGCCCGTTGGTAACTCAAATGGAATAACAATCATAATCATGAAATCATAATTAACTCAAGATTAAGATTACAGTAAAATCAATGCCTATGAGATTTAATAATTCTGACAGTTATTTCAAGGTTAATTAAATCTCATATGTGATCCAACTCAATGTAGTCAAACTACATCAGCAAATTCATACATGATGAAGACAAATCATTCAATGAATTTACTACAGTCTAAACCTAAAAAAAGTGCCCAACTTTATTTATCAACTGCGAACTTAATTTATTTAATCATAAGATAACTTGTATTTATGTCTTCTGTGAATCCACATGGTGATCACATAAATACATATAATATGATTAAACGGACCTTATTCAAATATTTATGCAATTAAAATATCTCAAATATTTATTAATCAGAAAATAAATTAATATGATTTAAAAGAGCATATTATCCCAACAATCTCCCACTAGCTCTTAAAGCATATCTGGCATATTGCACATGCTCTAGGGCTCTAAGTGCAGGTTATAAAAGTTTTCCACTAATGGCCATTGTTATAAGATCTGCTGTTTAGCATCTTATGTCATTTAGGATACTTTCATATAACATATCTACATTATTCCCTTATAAGATAATACTTCCTTTTAATATGTTTTGTTTCTTGTGGTTCTTTGGTTGAGCTTCTGCACCATTATTATCACAAGATAGTTTAATGGGTGCAGTTACAACAGATACCACCTCAAGATTTTGTAGGAACTTGCAGAGCCATTCAGCTTCTTTTGCAGCTTTAGATGCAGCCACATATTTAGCTTTAATTATGGAGTCTGTGATACAAGATTGTTTCACACTCCTCTAACTAACAACTCTACTTCCTAATGCAAACACATAGCTGGAAGTTGATTTTCTAGAATCCTTTATCTAAGATAAAGTCAGAATATTTATAACCCACTAGAATGAGTTCATCACCAGAATACACAAGCATATAATCTTTAGTTCTTTTCAGATACTACATTATATGCTCGACTGCAGTCCAATGTTCAGGTTCAGGATTAAATTGATATCTGCTGACTATTCCTATTGCAAAACAGATATGTGGCCTAGTGCAAAGCATGGCATACATGAGACTTCCCACAGCTTCTGCATAGGGAACTCGTCTCATTCTTTCTATCTCTTCAGATGTCTTAGGAGATTGATCCTTAGAGAATATAATTCCATATCTAAATGGTAATAAACCACTCTTGGAATTTTCCATGCTAAATCTAGCCAATATCCTTTTGATATAGACCTCTTGAGACAAGGTTAAAGTTTTATTCTTCTGGTTTCATATAAAGATAATACCAAGAATATAACTTGCCTCTCCCAGGTCTTTCGTATCAAACTGTTTTGCTAACCAACTCTTTATTGTAGTCAATGCTCCTATATCGTTTCCAATCAGGAAAATATTATCTACATAAAGAACTAGAAAGGCTACAGATTTTTCCTGATTATTCTTGTACACATATGGTTCATCAATATTCTGAATGAATTCAAACGATTTAATCGCTTGATCAAATCTGATGTTCCATGACCGGGATGCTTGCTTCAATCCATAAATGGATCTCTGCAACTTACATATCATGTGTTCTTGGTCTTTTAGTATGAATCTATCTGGTTGCTGTATGTAGATGTCTTCTTCAAGATGCCATTAAGAAAGGCAGTCTTGACATCTATTTGCCAGATTTCACAATCTAGCACTACAACAATGGAGGGCAAAATTCTGATGGATTTAAGCATAGCAACGGGAGGAAAAGTTAACTCATAATTGATTTCTCTTTCTGAGTAAAACTTTTGGGCTATTAATCTTGCTTTAAATGTTTCTACCCTTCCGTTTACTCCTCTTTTTCTCTTGTAGATTCACTTGCACCTTATAGGCTTTACCCCACTTGGTGCCTCTACAAGTTTTCAGACTTTATTGGAATACATAGATTTCATTTCTTGATTCATAACCTTTTTCCAAAATTCAACATCTCTATCTATTAGAACTACATTGAAGCTAGTGGGATCTTATACTTTTTTATCTGAGATCGTCGTATAGGTTTCTCCCAATAACATGTATTTCGCTAGTAACCTAGTTACCCTCCCACTACGACGAGGTTCTAAAAGTGATTGTTGTTCAGGGATAATCATGTGTTGATCAACTGGTTGTTGCTGTTCTTCCTGTTCAATAACAGGTGTTGAAAGCTGAGCATCAACCTGATCTTCTTTTTATTTCTCTAGTTTTACCTTACTCTTAGGTAATAAGTCATTATATAGTCTTCCTCAAAGAAAGTAAAGAATATATTTATAAATACATTCCTATCTTGAGGACTATAATTTAGACTTTACCTTATTCCTTTAAGATACTTAAAACATGCAAAGTTCTGAACACAAATTCATCTTTTCTACCTCTGATCCTAGTATAAATACTAGTAAACTCCAAATACGAATGTGTCTCAAACTATGTTTGTGACTTTTTCATAATTTCTTGGAGTAGTAGACACCGAGGTAGATGAAACTAAGTTCATTAAACTTTTACAGTTTTGGTATCTGGAATCAAAAAGGAAATTGATAAATTACTTAGTATATATTTTGTTTTATCCAAAAGAATCTTGTTTCTCCATTTAATTACACTATAGTATCATAGTGTTCTTTGTTTTGATCATATCGAAGTTCTTTTATGTTCATGTTTAAATACTTCTATCTTATCCATGTACCCTTTTGAATTTCAAAAGCAATGGAATTATCACGCGTTTGGACAAACATAAAAGAAATGAATATTCATCAATAAAATTGATTAAATACTCATAACCTCTTACCACATGTAAACTGATTAGTCTGTACATTTTCATGCACTGAATCATCCAATATAATGTTATGCTTTTAGCTCAAAAAGAGCATTCTCGTCACATTACTTTTCTAAATAAGATTTATAGAATTACCATGATTAATCTTAATAGGCTAAGAAGCCTATCATTAATCATTTTCTTAAAATCTTATTATAGTTTATATGACTTAAGCATAAATATTAGAGGTTATTTTGATCAGAAGAAACATTTCTTTTCTTAGATAAAAACATATACTATTTATCATTATATCTTACTTTGAATAGATCAATAGGCTTATATGATATAATATGTCTTTATTAATAACCAAAATAAGTAATAAATGGAGGATCCATAAATAACAGTGTACTCCTGTTTATTAAAACAAGTCACCGAAATTTAAATTACTCTAATAAAGACAAATATCAAAACTAAAGTCTCTATTATTGATCTAGCCCTTCAATTGATATAAACTAGCATGTCCTCAACTGCTGCTTGAAGCTTTCTTCATTTAATCTCTTGGTTTCCTGAAGACCAAATAAATGAATTATAAATTAGCTATCTCAGAATTTACTATTGCATAAATCAATAGAAATCTGAACTAATTAGGAAGCTTAAAGATTTCCTATACCTGATTTTAATAATCTTAGGACAATCTTTCTTCCAATGACCCTGCTGTCCACACTTGTAACACTTGCCTCTTGGCTTGCCACTTCTTTTGGTGAATACTTTGCCAATCCCTACTCTTACTTGCTCATTCCAGTCTTTCGACTTAAGCCTTGAAGAGAATCCTTTTTCAGGAAGATTTCTGCTATGATAAAACTCTTCTATAGCATGTAGTTCGTGCATTAATTGAATTAAGGTCATATCTTTATTGTTTAAGATATAGCTGACCTTAAACTCTTTGAATGTATCAGGTAAAGATTCAATCACCATGTTAATCTTTGTTTTATCATCGATTTGAACACCATGAATCTCTACCTCACTCAAATAATCCATCATTTTGAGGACATGTTCACGAACTTTTGTGCCCTCTTCCATCTTAGTATTCGTAATACGTTTTAACGCTGCATCTCTGGCAAAATGAGTATTCTGCCCATACATCTGATGAAGACTAGCCATTATTTCGGTCGTTTCCATGTCTGATGTATCTTATGCGCCTACGTAAATCGAAGCCAATATATAGTGCTTAGCCATTTTGTTAGCTTCGCACCATTTCTCATAAGGCTCCCTCTGATTTCTATAATCGTATAACGATGATTCTGGAGGGCAAGGCTGGGTCAAAACAAATTTGCAGCCTCTAGCAGTGAGGATATTAAATAGATTCCGTTTCCAATCTAAATAATTTTCTCCAGTGAGTTCATTTTTAACAAGGATAATCAATAATGGGTTGATGGAAGTCATTTTCTGAAAATAAAATTAGACATGCATAAATACTTTGAAACAATATTCACAATAAATGACAAAAATGCAAAAAACCATAAATGCATTTTAATTTATTGTAACGATAATCTAGTACCGCTTTGACAAGCTATCCGTTGGGGAAGTCATGTCTACACTTACTAGACCCAATTTTCCATTGAATTATTTGCTTGCATGTAGAGACATGATAAATAATTATCGTTATCCTTTTGGGCCTAAATTTGTTAACAGAGCTTCGTTGGGAAGGTTAATAACAAATTTTAGTTGAGTGTGTAACCATTGTTTCAATCTACGTAATTTTCACATCAATAGTCACCATTGGGGTGAACAATTAATTGAAAAATATTTCAATTTTATCTATGAAGAAGTTCATCAAATAAAATATCTAATATATATACCCTCCGTAGGGAGCATCACCGTATCATGTAGTCGAGGTATATATATAATTTTATTATTGAACTAACAATGGAGCCCATGGAAAAAATTATCTTGAATTTTCCCTCTCCCACTCAATATTTTAAAATTGGTTTTTTCTTTTTAAAACATACAATAATTATATTGTTAATTGTATGCTTCTTATAATATTATCTAGATGATATCTAATATTATTAAGCACATGCAAATTACAAACAATATAATTAAATTCATAATTAATAAATGACATGTATTATTATGTATAGAGTGGCACTACCTATTCTATATGACATGTTATCATGGCATGTTATCAACCAAAACACAACATATAGAAAAACAATTAAATAATCATAATTCATGGCTTTCCTAAAATGAAAAAATACATTAAACCTAAGCCTAATCTTCATCAAGGCTTCATTAACGTCCATCTTCCATGTCTTTGTTAATTGACCAGTGAAATTGGACTTTTAAATTTATTATTGGTCCAATTTTAATTTTAAAAGAAATAAATAAAAATCCCCTTTTTTTATTATAAATAAAAATTTTGGACCAAAAATAAATCTAATGTGTTAAATTTTATCTATGCATTCTTAATCCATTAAGCCCAAATTTTAATTGGGCCTAAAACTAGGATTCATTAAGCCCAAAAATATTTTTGAACTTAAATGCAAAACATTAAACTTTTTCTGCCCAAAACAAAAATTAGGGAATCATAGGGATCTCAATGATAAAAACTATTGGAAACCCTAAAACCCACATTTTTCTCTCTCAGCCGCCACCTCCCAAAAGCCACTGTTCATTCATCTCCATGGCCGGATATGTTGAAGCCATTACACCGGAAGCTCGCCGGATACCAGCCTGTGCTTGCGCCAGCGCGCGCAACTGGCCGCTCGCGCAGCAGCTGCGCATGCTGCTTGCATTGGCACGCGCCCAGCGCGCGCGCGAGGCTCGCGTCTGCTGGCTGTAGGCGAGGCGCGCGCCTGCTGGCCTCGCGTGCCTGTTGGCTGCGCGCGAGGAGCGCGCCTGCTGGCTGCGCGCGAGGCGCACGCCTGCTAGCCTCGCGTGCCTACTGGCTGCGCGCGAGGCGCGCGCCTGCTGGCCTCGCGCTCCTGCTGGCCGCGCGTGCTGGCTGGCATCGCGTGATGCTGGCTGCGCGTGGCGGCTGGTGCGTGCGCGGCGTGAACCAGTGGTGGTCGCTGAAATTTCCAGTCTTGTTCCTCCGAACTGTGATCCGTAATTTACAAATTTCCTAGGCCAATTTTGGCTTACAAAAATTCTATTACAGAAAAAATAAATCAAGAGGGAAATATGGTGATTAAAGATAACAAGAAAAATACAATAGAAAATCTAACTATGAATTAAGACAATCCTTAACATGCTTTATTCATATATTAAATCAATAATATATATCTGAATAAATTGTGCTACTCTAATACATAATTATCAAGATTAATTTCATACAAATTCTTATATATTAATATGAGATACCGATACCAATCATTTAAAATACGCTTTTTTAAATAAAATTTTGGTGACCGATCTCATAAATATATACGAATCAGAATCTAAATCGACTGAAAACTGATCCTGCTTTTTCAGTCGATTTCCTCGTGATCACGATCCGTCACCATCACGCTCGTTGATCACGATCCGTCGCCAAACGATCTTCCGCGCATGACTGCGATCGATCCGACTGATGCGCTTTATCACTACTTAAAGAACTAAGACGGTAAAATTTTTCTCTCAAAATTGTAGAAAAATCTTTTCTTAAATCAGCAGAAAACCTTTTCTTACATATATTTATAATGACTTTTTTTCCTCCTATTTGGTGATGAATAAAGTTCTTTATATATCTCTTTCATATAATTCTAAAGTCCTGTAATTACGAAACTTACGATTACTTTACTTTTTCCATACCACCAGAACAACATGCCCATTTATATAAAAGATATTCATTGTTCTCCCACTAAAAGATATATTTATTTTTACCCAAATCGCTATTATCTCGCTTATTAATCCAAAGAGCTCAATTAATTAAAGCCAACCCGTGATCATTTTGGGAATATACAATAGTGGCTACAACAATTCTATAATTAAACAAGTTCAATCATTTAATTCCAACTCTACTCCACTATAAGATTGGAATCGACCTTCATAATCAGATGTTCAATAATAATTCGTCCCACATCGATTTCTTTATCGCTCAATCTTTCAGGACATCGTTAATTAAATCGATATCTCAACCGTCCAATCGATTTAATTACATCTTATTCTCGATACTTACCTGGTTTTCTAATGATCATTTTCAACATACTAAATATTTTCAAACACTCCGTAGAGAATTCTACATGATCAAGATCGAAACCCATCAAGAGATGTGTCGCATAAATTCTATATTATTAATCTATAACCCAATACTCATAATTGCTCCCACCAAGATAACTGTAATCTTGACCATACAGATGTCGTGCCCATTGCAGAACTCAAATGGAATAACAATCATAATCATGAAATCATAATTAACTCAAGATTAAGATTACAAGAAAATCAATGCCTATGAGATTTAATAATTCACGCTTATTTCAAGGTTAATTAAATCTCATATGCGATCCAACTCAACGTGAATAACCACATCAGAAATTCATACATGATTAAGACATAAATCATTCAACGAATTTACTATTAGCCTAAACCTAAATAAAGTGCCCAACTTTATTTATCAACTGCGAACTTAATTTATTTAATCATAAGATAACTTGTATTTATGTCTTCTGTGAATCCACATGGTGATCACATAAATACATATAATATGATTAAACGGACCTTATTCAATATATTTATGCAATTAAAATATCTCAAATATTTATTAATCAGAAAATAAATTAATATGATTTAAAAGAGCATATTATCCCAACAGTATGAAAATTATGTCATGTGTCTATCATATTCTTGTGATAAATGACTAATTTTTTAATATCTATCACAAAAATTCTATCATGGTAGCCCATTTTTCTAGTAGTGTTTGTCCCTTTGTGTATTTATTTTATACTAACTCAAGTGGTATTTTGTAATACCTTATATGATGGCAAGAATATATACATCTTGTTCATTGATTCTAGTTTGATTATACCAACTCTTCTCAAACTCATGCAACTCAGATGTTGTATTGTGTTGGATAAAAATGACTTGAACAATTTAATATTCATTTGCAGTAAAATTTAAAGAGAGTATAAATGAACTAATAAGTTTGCATGCATTCTATATAATGTTGTAGGTTTTAAAATAGATGTTTAGAATCAATGTTTTGGTAGAGCATAAATGAGAGTAGGATGTTTGTGTGGCAACAAATTATTATTATTTTTATTGTTATTATGTGTTAATTTAATGATAGCCACCTATAAGATAAGTTAATGATTATGCTGGCACGCAAATTTGTATTATTCATAAGTGTTAAAAATGATGCTATGTAGTGATGGTATGTGTAGTTATTTGTTTAATCCCTTTTCAAACATAGTTAAGCAACTATCAATCTTGATGTCAAGGTCTCGTTCCAGCCGTAAAGTGCAGTCTTTTTAAAATTGAAGTCTTTTTGGGTTCGAACTTCAATAAGTGTAAAAGTTAATTAAAAAAAATAACTATCATTCTTCTTTGGTAATAACAATTGAAAATAACAAAAATATCTAGGATAACAATAATATTTGATCCCTCAATTTATTGCTCAATTTGTATTGAATAGGATTCTAAAATTATTGAAATATGAATTAACGATATGATTAATAGAACCAATATAATCAAAATCACATATAACTTTTGTTGATCCTATTTCATCAAGCTTTAATAAGTCTATCTAATATCGTCTAGTAAGATTTTATAGTAATTCGGTGCTCGGTGCTCACAGTCATCCCGACTTCCAAAGCTTCAATTTCAACACACAGCTTTGTCTCGCTTCTCAATGTCTTGAAACTATTAGCTTTTTCTCTTTTTAGTTTCCTTAGTTCATCCACTTCTACATGTAGTTTATCAATCTGTCCAGTAGCCTTAGCCCTCAGTCATCTCCTTTAAATAACTAGATAAAGGATCCAATCAATTTAAAAATCAATTGCAGAAAAATAAAGCACTAGATAATTGTAAGCTAATGCCATATAAATGTATCATCTTCCGGCAAAGAAAAAAAAGCATTGTAGAGGTAAAATTAGCAATGATATTAAACCCAAAAATGAAAAAAACTCAGGGTGTCCAAAATTATTAAGAAAAAAAAAGAAACATCACTCTTCTCACTTCTAAAATAACATAAGTCACTAACCACTCCTGATGTACATAGCCTAAGGTATTTACAAGCACCCAATTATGTTCGAAAACTACACATTCAAGGTTTCTACCTCTTAATTCCCATTCAATAAAGAACAACTATATATACATATATATATATATATATATATATATATATATATACAAACACACACACACACACACACACACACACATATATATATAACAATTTCAAGAAAAGTTTCTTGTTCTCTTGTTAAAACATTGATTTTCTTTAAATATGATTCTGAATCAGAATCATTGCTTGAAACAGAAGTATCAGAGTCAGAATTATTTAACTCATCAACTTGTAAAGGATCACTGTCTCCTGAAAGGGAGAAATCTGAATCTGAGTCAGAAGACTCAACGAGTAGAGGAGAGATTTTAGAAAGGACTTCTTCATCGAGGCTGAGCTCATGAAGTTTCCTATTTACCCTGCAAAACCTTGCAGTGTGTCCTTTCTGACCACATTTAAAACATGTGGCTTCTTTGAAGTTAAAGGAGGTTTTTGGTTTGGCTTTGTGGTCTTTTCTTTTAGAGAAAGCTTTGAAATTGCTTGAAATGGATCAGTGTGGTAAAACCCATCTTCCATAGATAAAATGTTTTGAAAATAGGCTTTATCAAACCATTCCGAGGTTGGGAGTGCTAAATACAATAGGAAAGCAGTTGACTAGGATGGAGAGTCACATTCAAAAGTCAACTATCCAAATTCCTTCTGATTCATCAAAATCTGATTCCTTGAAAAAGCTTAAAGAACCTATTTTCAAACCTTTTCAGGTTTCGAAACATAGTCAAAAGCTTGTTGATAGATTATAAATAGTCATATTATATTTTGTTTAATTCCCTCATATTTTGATTGATCTAGTGCTAAATTGTGGAAATTGTATTTGATTTGATTTAGGAGGTGAAACATGGAGGTTATGATGAAATTTGGACAAAAAGGGCTTTATTTGGGCTGTTAACATTTATGTTTTCATAATATTGATTTTGATGATAACAAACAAGATTAATTTTTGAATCATTCTTTAAAAACATGAAAGATTTGTCATCATCAAAAAGGGGGAGATTGTTAACATATATGTTTACATATTGTTGATTTTGATGATAACAAATAAGATTAAGAATGATTAAGTTTTTTAAAAGGTTAAATTATTTTTTATACTTTTTAAATAAATCATTATTTTCACATTATAAAGGTTTTATATTTAATTGAAAAATGATTTTATGAAATTGATTGTTTTTCAAGTTTATGGTTTAATTGAAAGAGTTTTGAAAACTTGAAAATCAACAAATATTGCTTGAAATTCTGGAGAAGGGCTTATTTGGAAAGTATTGTAGTATTTTATTTTATAATTTCATATAGTTTTGGAATTCACAAATTATTATTTAGAAATTCTGAATTTGGACCTATTTGTAAAGTTTTATAACGTTTTGGGTCATAGTACAATTATAGAAAGTTTTGGGGCAAAGCTGCAATTTTTGGTAAATAGTTCACTATAGCAGTCTCTGGAAATTCCCCTTCACTGTTTACGGAAAACGATGATCCGTTTATTTCCAGATTGCTAACCTTGAACCGTTTAGTAATAACGGTTAAGACAAATATATTTTGAAAGTGTCTCGAAGTTACCCCTTCACCGTTTACGGAAAACGGTTCACCGTTTATTTCCAGATGGCTAACCTTGAACCGTTTAGTTAAAACGGTTAAACCAAATTTATTTTGCGGTCTCTGAAATTACCCTTCACTGCTTATCGAAACGGTTCACCGCTTATTTCAGATTGCTAACCTTGAACCGCTTTAGTAAGAACGGTTAAGCCAAATTTATTTTGCAGGTCTCGGAAATTACCCTCTAACCGCTATTTACGGAAAACGCGAACTGCTTATTTGAAATTCAGCATAACGGTAACTTTGACCAAGTAAACGGTTAACCGTTAAGAGTTAACCTTGATCCGCTTTTCGCAAAATGCATAACGGCTAGTTTTTGAGCTCCAACTATAAAACTCAAATCCAACTCATTTTCAAGCTCTCTAGCACGCACCAACAAAAGGCATACAACATATCTTGAGCTCTCAATTTGTGAATCATAAATCTGAGTGAGCTTTGTTCTTAAATTTGTTCATCTACTCTTCAAGAGAGTTTTTATTGTAATTTTCAATTCCTCATCAAATTTGTGAGTGATTAAGTGTGATACACTTGAGTGAAGAGATTGAGAGATAATCTCTTGTTGTAAAGGTTCATTGACACCTTGAAGTCAATTGTAAACATTTGAAGCCTTGGAAAGGCTTGGATAGTGAAATCCTCAAGCCCGTGTGCTTGGAGGCGGACGGCGGGATAGCCGAACCACGTAAAAATCCTTGAGTTTGCTTTCTCCTCTCTTACTCATTTATTATTGTGCTTTTATTGAATTTATTGTTTTCAATTTTATTAAGGCATTAGATTTTGATTGTTGTGGATTGTTGTGTGATTTGATTAGGATAATTTTTAAAACACCAATTCACCCCCCCTCTTGGGTTGCACACTTGTATTTCATGGGCTTTACAAACGTGGGCCGACTATTGGCTTGAGAGAGACGGTTTCCTAGCAATCAGAATTGGAGAGGGATTCGGTTTCCTAGCATTAAGAGGAGAAGAAGCCAAGAAGAAAAAGGAGAGCTAGCAAAAAAAAGGAAACAAAAGCTATCAATATAAAAAGCCAAGGAAGCCAACGTGAGAGAGACACACAAAAAGCAAGAGCTGGGACGTGAGGAAGAAAGAAGAAAAGAAACGGCTGCAACTTTCTTCTTAATCAATTCTTTTGTTTCCTTTGACCACCATGAGTGGCTAAGGTTTTAATTCCGGTCCAAGGGTTAATCAATTCCGATTGTGATTTTGTGAGGCTTTGAACTTAACAAGAATTTCTTCAATTCAAGTAATTTTTATTTTCTTGTTCTTATTTTCCATGAATTATTTATATTGATTGAGTTGACGCCTTAATTCAATATTTATTTTTCTATCGCTAGTCATGAGTTTGTGATCCGTAATTGTCATGAATGATTGAATTGAGTAGCAAGGAGTTGGCTCATGTGTGTGTATATTGATGGCCACAATTACATAGCTTGCATGATAGGCTCTAGGGAAATAAAAATACAAATTGATTAAGTTGGAATAATCTGAATTAATTGATTTTGTTTTAGTCATTCTCACTATTCTTAATGCTCTCACTTAATTTGATATGGAACGATGATGCCCAGTTAAATTAGTGATAAGTTTGGATTTGAGCGATTGTTTGACTCTATTACATTAGGAGAATAATTGCTTTCTGCGGGATTCCGATTAAGTAGACTAAGTTCTTGGATTGAGTAATTTATATTTTTGCCTATGATCAAAATTGCAATTGGATGGAATTGATACCCTTGGATTGGAAGTTTGGTAAGATTGAATTTCTTTGTTTAATTTTAAAGTCTTGTTATTTTTATTTTATTTTATCTATTTCTCGTTAAAAAAGAAGAACAATTAAAACCCAGAATTTCGGTTAACCGTTTACCACTAACGGCTAACCGTTTGTCACTATCGGCGAACCGGTAATCTCTAAACCGCTAACCGTTAGTGGACAGAACCGATAGTTTAGAAATTCGGCTTACCGGTTTCCCTAACCGGTTAGCCGATTGTGCCCAGAAAGGTTACGAACGAGATTCGGTTTTCCGTTTTCCCTAAACGGTTAGCCGATTAATTCCAGAACCAAGCCAACCCGCAACTGGTCTTCCGTTTTCCCTTAACCGGTTGTCCGAATAGTTCCAGAAAACTTCGAACAATTAACGGTTCACCGATAACAATAAACGGTTCGCCGTTTATTTGCAGAAAGCTTGCAAATCTAGTTTTCTTTGGAAATTAATTTTTGTTTTAAACTTTGAGAAATTAAATACATAGTTGTCTTGGGATTCGACCTGGTTCCACTATTTCTACAAATTAGTTTAGGCGAATCAGTATTTATTTTGAAGGGTTTCGACAACTCTGTCACTTGTTCAAGAATCTAAATCCGATTTTGCTAAAGCCATTAGAGAACAACTAGATAGGATAGAAGCTTCTTCTTCTACTCCTATTTCTAAAGTTCAAATTGCTCCCGACAGTGCACAATCGAGCAGGATTGGTGTACTCGAGCAGGATTTCTCCTCTATAGCCTCTTTTGATGTAGAAGCCTTCACAGAAGAACCTATTCCTAAAGTTAATAAAGTCCATTGGGAATTAGCACTCCCAACCGTCCATAGTCCACCAGATCTAGCAATAGATAATAGACCAAGTGCACTAAATCAATCTCGGTTTAATGCATCTTCTGTCTATGAGTGGAATATAGATGGAATGTCTGAGTACAACATTCTAGGATTGTTGCAACAAATGACCATGGCAGCCAATGCCTATAAAACCCAATCAGGAACTTCTGACAAAGCCATTGCAGAAATCCTCATTGCTGGGTTTACAGGTCAGCTTAAAGGTTGGTGGGATCATCTTCTCACTAAACAGCAACAATTAGAAATCCTTAGTGCAATCCAAACTGATCAAGATGGAATACCCATTCTTGATGAGTTAAATAGCCCTATTCAGGATGCAGTAGCCACCCTGATTATTACCATATCCCTTCATTTCATAGGTGATCCTTCTCACCTTAGAGACAAGAATGCTGAGTTACTACATAACTTGAGATGTAGGAAACTTAGTGATTTCTAAAGCTATAAAGCCACTTTCTTCACCAGACTTTTCTTAAGAGATGATGCAAACCATACTACATGGAAAGAAAAATTCCTTGCTGGTTTACCTACTCTCTTAGGTGAAAAAGTCAGAAATTCCATTAAAGCCCTCCATGACAACCGTATTCCTTATTTGACCTCTCACTAGTCTTTGTCAATAAAGAAGGTCTAAAGATTTGTCAGGATTTGAAATTACAGAAACGTCTAAAATGGGAACTTAGACAATCCAAGAAAGAATTGGGAAGTTTCTGTAAACAATTCAATTATGATCCTTTCAAAGCCTCCACCTCCAAGGATTGTAATGGTAAGTGTTCTAAGAAGCTCTAAACAATTCAATTATGATCCTTTATTGAGGGGAGGATACCGAAGCAGTCATCTTCGTTGTCGTCTCCCAAAGAGATAAATGGTTCAGCGGATCCTAGATCAGATGAGCTGGAGCTTTGAGCAGAAGACTCTGATCTAGAGGTGAGTAGCTGTTCCATAACTTTGAAATAATCTTCTTCTGTTTTTGCACTTGCCAGAAGAGATTGGGCTTTAGACTTTTGGGACAAAAAGGTTCCCTGTGCTTTAATATCTTTGACAGAATGGGTCATCTTTGTGGATAGCCATTTTTGAACCATGGGTATAGTCAATTTTGACTGTTCATCGAATTTTGACCACCATTTTATTTTGAAGGTTCTTTGAAGGATAATTTGGGCTTCTTGGTTATGGTACCGAAGGTTCCACATCCAAACCCAAGGAAGAAAGAAGTTTGTACAGAAACAGAGAAAGGGAGAAAAACGTTTCTCGGATTCTGTGGGTTCATAATGGGCTTTTAAAATATTTAAACAGTGAGTGGCATTTGGTGTAAGAATTTCTGGGCTTGGCCCAAAATAGTTCCGCCACTGTTGAAACCAGTTTGGAAGGCTTTAAACAGTTATTTTAGAATTAAAGAAAAATAACCAAGAATGGCTCTTTTTCGGGTTTTGGATGAAAAAAGTATTAAACCAGGCCTGCTGATAATCCCAATAAGAAAAGGATAGGCAATGGTTTAAACGGTTTTGAAAATTTAGCGGGAAGGCTTTTGTTTTGTGGAGTAGGTCTCCCCACTGTTTTGGACTTAGGACTTTAAGGATGGTTGCCGTAGAATAGGCAGGCTCAGAATGAGCATCACTCAAGTAAAAATGTTTGAATTTCACAGATTCTGTGAATTCCAAAATACTTTGATAATAAGGCTGGGGTTTTGTTAAATCCCATGGTTTGTAAAACCAGCCTTTGGGGAAAAGCTTTGAAATTGCTTGAAATGGATCAATGTGGTAAAACTCATCTTCTATAGATAAAATGTTCTGAAAATAGGCTTTATCAAACCATTCCGAAGTTTTCTTTGAAAGCTTTGTTTGTGATAAAACAATCTGGGAAGATGAACTTTCACCAGAAAGAACCACATTTTGAGAAGAGGTTTTTGAGATTTCTTTAATTCCTTCTCGAAAACTTTTAAGAGGAATTTGGCTTTGAGAAACATTTTGTAGGGCGAGCAAAAGCTTAGGGGAATTAGAAATGGATTAGATCCATTTATTTACCTGTTCCTAGGAGGCCAGGGCTTTAGAATGGGCTTCTTCTTCTTCTTCAACCATGTCAATCCAGGACTTTATGGGTATGGCTGAAGATAGTAATTTTTCTTTAGGAGGAGAGGAGGCTTTAGAAGGTGTCTGGGACACAGGGTCTTTTGCGATCCCTTTCCCTTTGTCTTTCTTTTTTGGAGGCATTATCTGTTTTGAAGAAATTCCCTGGTTAGAAAATCAGGGAGAGAATTTGTATCTCCTTTAATAAATTCAATATCAAAATCAAAAATACTTAAAATGGCTTGTCATCGTGCAAAAATCTGTTAATCTGTTTTGAACATCCTTTTCTAAAACATGTTTTGCAGCTTTGCAATCAATTCTTAGTAAAAATTTTTGATTTAATAAATCACTTTGAAATTTTGAAATGCATAAAACAATAGATAATATTTCTTTTTTGATGGTAAAGTAATTTTTCTAACATTCATTCCAATGAGCAGAAACATATTGAACTACCTGTTCTTTACTATTATCAACTTGCTTTAATATACCACCATAACCTAAATCTGATGCATCAGTCTCTACAATTTTAGGTAATGTGGGATTTGCAAGAAATAAACACGGGATTTCCTTAACTAGGTTTTTTATCTGTTTAACGACTTTAGTATGTTCTTCTGACCATGCAATGGGATTCCTTTTTAACCTATCATGCAATGGCTTTGCTATCCTATTGACATTAGGACAGAAATCAAGAACATAATTTAGGCTTCCCAAAAATCTTTGCAATTGAGTTTTATCAAGGATTTTATCAGGAAACTTGTCAGTGAAAGCAAGGGATCTTTCAATAGGAGTGATAGTTCCTTTAGAAATGTAATGTCCAAGAAACCTGACTTTAGTTTGAAATAAAGAAATTTTTGAACTAGAAACAGCTAGTCCAGCTTTTCTTGTTGTAAAATAAAAAGTCTTTAAATGTTTGAAGTGTTGATCAATTGAATGGGAAAAGATTAACACATCATCAATACAAACGATACAAAATTCAGAAAGAGGGTTATAAACATCGTTCATAATCCTTTGAAATTATGAAGGTGCATTCTTTAAACCAAAAGGCATTACTGTCCATTCATATTGGCCAAATGGAACAGTGAAAGCTGTTTTATAACGGTCTTTAGGATGAATTTGAATTTGCCAAAAACCTGACTTCATATCAAATTTTGAAATATGAATGCAGAATGAAGTTTTTGAAGCAAATCTTTTTTATTAGGTATTGGATACCTAATCCATTTTAAAGCTTTATTTAGAGGCTTATAGTTAATTACCAATCTAGGTGTTCCTCTTTCTATCTCAGAATTCTTGTTGACATAAAAAGCGGCACAAGACCATGGAGATCTAGATTTGACAATTAAACCTTTGGCTTCTAAATCTTTAATCTCATTCCTACAGTGTTGCTCTAAATCCATATTCATCTGAATAGGACGTGCTCTAGTAGGAATTTGCTTTTCATCAAAAGAATTTTCATATGGCAAATCTACTATGTGTTGCTTTCTATTCCAGAATACAGATGGTAAATTAGCACATATTTCCTTCTCAATTAAATCTTGAAAATCAGAAATTTTCTTTTTTGTAAAATTACTTTGTAATTGATTTTCAATTCTTTGAAGATTTAAACTTTTCTTTAAACAAATTAAATCATCTTGTTTTGTTTTTAATAAAACATTGATTTTATTCTGGTGAATTGAACATGCTTTTATAATATTTAAATTCCTTGTTTTAGGTTTTTCTAAAAAAGGAAAATTTATTTCAGTATTGTTTGCTTTAAAAGATATACTATCGTAATTAACAGTATATGGGGTAATAAGATTTATAAAAGGGGTTCCTAAGATAACAATATGATGGATATCATTTGTTAAAACAAAGGAAGTCTTAAGTTCATATCCACTGTTGTAAACGGATGCATCAACCTTGGATGTGACCTTAAGTTTTGAATTATTGGCGGCAGAAAGCTTTTCTGTTGTTTTCTTATGAAATCTCTTTGGAACAATATCTGCCTTAATACAATTTAAATCGGCACCAGTGTCAAATAGGGCAATGGTGTCAATTTCCAATTCTTTAGAAAAAATCAAAGTAATCTTAATCAAATATTTTCTTGTGGTGACTTGTTTTAAAACAAAGAGAAAATCATTTGGTACAGACTCAATGTTTTCAAGTTGTTGGTCATTATCACCACTAGAATTTGATTCATTATCAGAATTATCCTGTAATTGTTTTTGTAATAAAAGCTGGATAATCTTTGAATCTTTTTTCTGTTTTTCTTTCAACTCCTTAATCTCAATTTTGACATTATTCATTTCTTTTTGAAGATCTTGAATATTAGGAATTGGTTTCTTTGTTTTCTTTTTATCCAATATCTCAGTAAGATCATAAGTATTTTTCTTTACAAAAGGAACTTTGGAAGTCTCCGGTTTTGATTCCAGAGTTTTTAAAAGTTTATCAAGATATTCTTTTTGAAGAGTCGGATCAGAAACATGTTTAACAATTTCAAGAAAAGTTTCTTGTTCTCTTGTTAAAACATTGATTTTCTTTAAATATGATTCTGAATCAGAATCATTGCTTGAAACAGAAGTATCAGAGTCAGAATTATTTAACTCATCAACTTGTAAAGGATCACTGTCTCCTGAAAGGGAGAAATCTGAATCTGAGTCAGAAGACTCAACGAGCAGAGGAGAGATTTTAGAAAGGACTTCTTCATCGAGGCCGAGCTCATGAAGTTTCCTATTTACCCTGCAAAACCTTGCAGTGTGTCCTTTTTGACCACATTTAAAACATGTGCTTCTTTGAAGTTAAAGGAGGTTTTTGGTTTGGCTTTGTGGTCTTTTCTTTTAGAGAATTTGGGCTTTTTATAAGGCTTCGAAGGTTTCTTATAAAAATGTTGTTCTCTAAAATCAGATATAGGCTTTTTGTGGCTTTTGGACTTGTAATGTTTTTTGTAAGGTTTCGAAGAATAATGCTTCTTAGAACACTTACCATTACAATCCTTGGAGGTGGAGGCTTTGAAAGGATCATAATTGAATTGTTTACAGAAACTACCCAATTCTTTCTTGGATTGTCTAAGTTCCCATTTTAGACGTTTCTGTAATTTCAAATCCTGACAAATCTTTAGACCTTCTTTATTGACAAAGCTGACTAATTCACCATAGGTGAGGTCGTCATAAGGAATACGGTTGTCATGGAGGGCTTTAATGGAATTTCTGACTTTTTCACCTAAGAGAGTAGGTAAACCAGCAAGGAATTTTTCTTTCCATGTAGTATGGTTTGCATCATCTCTTAAGAAAAGTCTGGTGAAGAAAGTGGCTTTATAGCTTTAGAAATCACTAAGTTTCCTACATCTCAAGTTATGTAGTAACTCAGCATTCTTGTCTCTAAGGTGAGAAGGATCACCTATGAAATGAAGGGATATGGTAATAATCAGGGTGGCTCGATCATCATCAAGAATGGGTATTCCATCTTGATCAGTTTGGATTGCACTAAGGATTTCTAATTGTTGCTGTTTAGTGAGAAGATGATCCCACCAACCTTTAAGCTGACCTGTAAACCCAGCAATGAGGATTTCTGCAATGGCTTTGTCAGAAGTTCCTGATTGGGTTTTATAGGCATTGGCTGCCATGGTCATTTGTTGCAACAATCCTAGAATGTTGTACTCAGACATTCCATCTATATTCCACTCATAGACAGAAGATGCATTAAACCGAGATTGATTTAGTGCACTTGGTCTATTATCTATTGCTAGATCTAGTGGACTATGGACGATTGGGAGTGCTAATTCCCAATGGACTCTATTAACTTTAGGAATAGGTTCTTCTGTGAAGGCTTCTACAACAGAAGAGGCTATAGAGGAGAAATCCTGCTCGAGTACACCAATCATGCTCGATTGTGCACTGTCGGGAGCAATTTGAACTTTAGAAATAGGAGTAGAAGGAGAAGCTTCTATCCTATCAAGTTGTTCTCTAAAGGCTTTTGCAAAATCGGATTTAGATTCTTGAACAAGCTTTTGACTATGATTCGAAACCTGAAAAGGTTTGAAAATAGGTTCTTTAAGCTTTTTCAAGGAATCAAATTTTGATGAATCAGAAGGGATTTGGATAGTTGACTTTTGAATGTGACTCTCTATCCTAGTCAACTGCTTTCCTATTGTATTTAGATTAGCATTATAGAAATTAATCTGTTGGATAATGCTATCTAAATTCTTTTCTGAATCATTTGGCTTTTGGTTTTTGTACGGAGAGGCTTTGATTTGGATAGGGGGTTCCCCATGGTCAATGGTAACACTCCTGAGAGGAAGATGCTCAGATTCAATGGTTCTATCAGTATCTGATAGGTTCCATTCAGTGATCTTTTTACGAATTGTAATAGGATTTGATTCTTTAAAAGGATAAGAAATATCATTATCCGAAGCATAAATCTCAAACCAATCAAAAAACATAATATGGACTTTATGCAAATTTACAAATTCATAATAGACCTCGTGAATTTCTTTTCTTTGGTTTAAAAAATGTTTAAAAAACCAAAGTCTTTTCTCTTTATTAATCTCAGAATAAAAATCTTTATGCAGAAGGGTTTTGTCCAGTTGGAAGTCCTTCTCTAGGGCATTTATGACATTTTCTGTGACTGCAGAAAACGTAGGAGAGGTTGGAGGAGAAGGTTCTTTCTCTTCCTGTCTTTGTTCTTGTTGGTTACTCGTGTAGATTGGGTGAGGGACACTAGTAGTATAGTCAACAGAACGTATGGATGAGCTAGGTATATCTGAGGTAGAAAACCTAGGTTGGCTTTTAGATGGTAGATTTATAACTGAAGGGACTTTAGTGAACTTTCTTTCTAATACCGGAATACTGGTACTTGAATCTTTGTCTGAAGATGTGGAGTATCTGGAAGACATAGATATGTTGAAAGATAGTTTGACTTTACCATCAGAATACTGATTCACGTTGTGCAACTCTGTATTGGGCTCAAATTGTTTTGGAATCACTGGTTCAGTGGCTCCTTCTAGAATCCATTCCTCTGGAAGGTTAATGTCTTTCCATTGGATTGGTCTAGGAATAACAGTGTTTGCTTTGGATAGATCAGTCTGCAAGAGAAGAGTCTCATCTCTTTTTGACTAGAATTTGTGTTGCGTATTAAACGCCGAGATCATGGCTTTATAGGATATTTTGAAGATCAAGGCAACTGGAATAGATCCTTCTAACATATTGTAATTGTGTGTCTTGATCTGTAAAATCATGCTTTTCAAAATATTTTTGTCTTTAAGAGAAACCGTTATGTTTGGATAACAGTCAAAAGATATGGGTCCTTTACAGAGACTAGATTCAATACTACTAAGTAAGGAATCATCAAAGGAGGTGAATCTCCCATCCCTGAGGACAGCAAGTATAGAAGTGTTTAATCCTTCTTTAGTCAAAGGTTTTATACCAACTTGGATTAAATCGATGTGAATATAATTAAAATTCTTTTCTTTTAATTTCTTTAAAGACTTTTCAGAAAATAGATGAATTGTCTCAAAAGGTTTTGAAAGAGTGATGTCTCTTTCTTCTGTCTTTATAACACAATCAGTCTTTAGGAAATCAAGTTTTTTCATTTTATAAATTTTATCTTTAGAAATCTTTGGTAAATCCCAATTGTCAATTGCTTTATTAAAATCTTCAATAATGAATTCTTCCGAATTCACTACGTTCTTTGAAACACTAGTCTTCTCGGAAGAAGAGCTAGAGAAAGAAGATGCTCTACAGAGCAAAGACTCCATGATATGCAAAACTTTAAAAGACTTCAAAATTTCCTAATTAGGCAAAGTAAAATGTCTTAGGCTAAGAATTGGTCTTACTGCCCTTTACCCTGTTCGTCGGGATGATGGGACTTACACCAAATGCTACCCAAGCACCCGAAGGCAACCCTTTACCAGATTAATCAATTTTTAATCTTGTCAAATTTTAACACACACAAAATCTTTAAACTGTATAACACTACTTCCCCTTGGCTCTGATTCCAATAAGGACCGGGATCGTGGAAAGTAGGTGAAAACAAATTAATCCTTTATTGTCGATTTTAATAACCAATTTTAATTGGTACAAGGCGTTTTTTTACCAGATCTATGCAGAACTTAATCTGCCTTTGGACCCAGATCTGACTTAGAACAGATCAGTAGTCCGCAAGTTCTGGTTTCCAGCTGATATACCTTTCTTTATTACCGTCTTTAAGTTCTTTAGTAATTTTAGCA
The DNA here is from genome assembly GCA_030449925.1 of Citropsis articulata. Classification (NCBI taxonomy): domain Eukaryota; kingdom Viridiplantae; phylum Streptophyta; class Magnoliopsida; order Sapindales; family Rutaceae; genus Citropsis; species Citropsis articulata. The sequence continues at coordinate 3,073,367 of JASUUH010000137.1, read as the reverse complement.
AGTGTGTGCACCACAAGGCTCAGAGATAATAATAGAACTGGTTCCCAGATCTATTATTCTGATTGAGGGGGGAGAAGAGAAATACAACAGAAGACAGAGATCCGGTCTCTTTGCTTCTGAGGAACGTATCAGTTGTATGGCAGATCTGATACAGATCAGTCTGCGATCATGCTTTAAAATTTATATATATATATATATATATATATATATATATATATATATATATATATATATATATGTACACCTCAAATAGAAAATTTATATGCAGAACATACCTCAATTGGCAATTATGCAATCATTCAGCAACTATTGTGACTCAGCAGAAACAAAATATACCTTCACAATCCACTTTAAGAAGTCTTATTGAGTATTTTCCTTTTCAATCTAGAGATTCACTAAAACATTATCACCTTTTCGGCATCTTTCCAGTAACCGCAGTGCCAAGAATAGTAAATAATTTAATCCGCTAACCATCTCAATGATAAAATCCTAATTATGTATACTGTTGAATCAACCTTTTTTAAGAAAGGAAATGATATATTGGAAACTTTATTATCTCTAATTAAAGATCGAAAAATAATGTTTGGGAGTGACACAACTTAAAATGTTTAGTTTACTCCTAAGTATAAGAGTACCTAGTTATAATATAACTCGGTGAGTCCGAGGTCGATCCACAGATAAAGGGTTTAATTTGTTTATTTAAATTTATCTAAAAAAATAAAAATAAAATTTAAAAACACAATTTAATTTGAGGAAAACTATGAAGTTGAATTAGTTATGGTTATGGATCCACTCTTAGTAATAAATACAATTTAACAAATTCTTTTTATTTTTGTTTTATTTTTCAAAAGATTAATTTTATAAATTAAAATTATTTTCCCATTTATTTTATTATGGATTAAGAATTTAATGTGCCAAAACTTAATTTGTCTACACTAAATCAAAATATCATTTTACCATATTTTATACTAAGATATTAAGAATTCATTGTGCAAAATTCCTATTTTTGTCTACAATAACAAATTTTCAAAATATAAAATATGGATAAAATTAAATAGAAAACAACTTAATTTATAAAATTAAAAATCGAATTTGATTAAACCATATTTTTTTACTAAGAGTTTCACCTTCCCCTAACTATGAATATTTAGCTAAACATTTTTGAAATAAAAAAAATGATTAAAATAGAAAAACACGTAATTAAAATGGAAATTGAAAATTGAAATAAACCCAATTTTATTGATTGAAAATATATTATAAAGAGAGATGATGAGAAGAATTTGGGGGAAAAGAAGAGAAGAGAAGGTGCAGGAGATGTGTTCACCCCCCTTCTCTATTTATACTAATACATGGTAAATCCACACCACACAAATAAAAAATTCTAATTATATCCAAACCTTACATTTGTCCCACTAATAATCCCACCAATAAAACATAAACCTAACTTATCCACTCAAGTATATCCAACACATTCCATTAAAATTATCATACCTAATAAGATAAAAAGTTATAATTTTACAATTACCATATTTACTATGGTTAAAACATAAAAATTTATAACAAAAGTCTCGGATTCTCCTTGACAATGACATAATTTCTCAGACTTTCAGAATCTAAATTTGACATCCGTACATTTATTTAGAGCCTCCAATTGCATGAAATTATTATTTTTACTTAATAAACACACAAAAATACACAAAATCAAATACTTAGAAAAAATAATTAGAAATTCATAATATGTTACACAATTACAAATATAAATTATATTAATAATACAAAATAACATTTTTACTTCATAACAAACATACAATTTTTAATACTAATCAGGGAGCTCAGAAAATGGAAGAAAACAAAACTAAATCTAAAAAGCTTCTAGTTTATTTGATATTTTTAATGAATTAACAAAATTTACAGGCAACTTGCATACATACACAATGTTGAAGTTCAGCTTATTTGGTGTAACTAACTACTACAAGATATCACGCAAGTACAATTGATTATAAGAGCTTAATTGATTAACCTGTGAGCAATTACATAATCATCGGGTGCTAATTGACATTCCATATCATCAATTTGTAACCATAAGTTGTAGTTGCTCGAATCTTCTGCTCTATTCTCCATACTGCTGAGATGTGTTTCCTTAAAATCCCATAAGCTATAGTTGCTTTAATCTTCTACTCTGGTCATCGTATTACTGACACGTGCTTCCTTAATATGCCCTCTTAACCTCAAATGTCTACTGATGACATTGAACTTGGAGCAAAAGTAACTGAATTTGAGAAAAGATAAAGGTTTCATAAGAACATTAACAACTTATTTTTCAATAGGGGTGTATCTAATGTCTAATTCCTGTTTAAGCACTTTATCTCTAATATAATGAACATCTAATTCAATGTGTTTGGACTTAGAATAAAAGATAGGATTGCGAGCTAGGTCCTATGTATTTTGATCATCACACCAAAGAACTAGAGTAGGTAACTTAACAATATTAAGTTTATAAACAAGGATTATAACCAAGAAAGTTCAAAACTTGTTGATGATAAAGCTCTGTATTCACTCTTAGTACTAGAGTTAGCTATAATTGCCTACTTTTTAGAAGATAAACTCTAATAAATGCAATAAACTCTAATTGACCAGTCAGCATCAGAGTAACCTATCAAGCCAATTACTTCAAAGTTTCCCTTCTGCTAAAAATGAAAGCCATAAGTAACAGTCACTTGAAGATATCTAAGAACCTTTAGATAGGCTAGTCGGTGTTGAAAAGTAGATACACTAAGATATTGGCTGAGTCTGTGAATAGAATAGGCAACATCTGGTCTTCTTAATATAAGATATTGAAGACCTCTAAAAATACTTCTCTTAAATATTGGATCTTTAAACTTCTATCTCGAATGGCCTTTGATTGTTCTTTCAAGCTTCAAATCTATGCTAAAACGTGTATCAGAACCCTTACAATTTTGCATTGAGGCTTTACTTAACAAATCTTTGATGTATTTAATTTGTGATAAATGCTTTCCATCATGAGTTGAATAACAAACTTCCACACCAAGAAAATAAGCAACTAGCCTTAAATCCTTTAAAGCAAATATTTTGCTGAGTTTAGCAATGAAATTTTCTACAAGACAGAATCTAGACTAGTGACCACGATATCATCAACATAGATTAAAATAATGATCAAGCCTCTAGTATCATGTTGTATAAGCAAACAAGTATTAGCTTTAGAATTGAAGAACTTTTAATCAGTGAGGTACCTCTTGAACTTTTTATACTAAGGTCTTGGGCCTTACTTTAATCCATACAGAGCCCTGCTGAGTTTGCAAACATAACCTTCCTTAGAAGTGAATCCCTCAGGCTAAGTATTATTTAATGTGTTGATTAAGTTGTCAATGTGCAAGTGTACACAACAAGTAATATAATGATGAGTATTAAGATCATCTTTACAGGGATTGATGGTATAAGATTTGCTACAGTAATCTTAACAGTGCAATTTTAGTAAACTAAATAAATCAAAATAAATGATCAGATTAATAATCTATTAGAATGAAATGTGCAATAAATAAATGCAATAAAGATAAATTAAATTCAAACACAAATTTATAATCAATTTGCAAGGAAGTAGTTGGATTCTAAACTCATTTAATGGTTATTGACTATCTTTCAATAAACACATAGTTGCTACAACATCTACTACAGTACTGGAAAGAATCTCTAATGCATCCTTAGCTATCGTATTTTGGATATCTTATACATGTATACAATCTAACAGTGACTAGTTGTTAAACTAACATTAGACTTAACATTATACACTTTAAATTCTATTTGTCCTACATAGTGAATCTCTATATTTAGTTCTTCATTTGAATAGATTCAGCATGAATCTATTCAAATTGAGATTAACTCAACTTGGGAAACTAATCTGAAACCATATTTTGTCTTAATTTGTTTCACAAAGTCAGACCTTTTTTAGTCTCCTTCTTAGCTAATATCCACTAACTAGGTAGTTAACCAAAATAAGGTTTTTTGCAATAAGTAAAATTAAGAAAAATACTATAACAAATTCTGAGCAACATATATATGTTAATCAAATAACCATTAAGCTTGTTCAAAACCTAACTACATCAAGATTTAGCCAATGATGAGCTTTAAAACAGTAACAACACTAATAATTACCATTAAAAACATGGTTAAAGAGAGAACAAAATAAGCAAATACAAATTAAACATTGAGATACAAAAGAACTCAAGTGTCACGCTTTGGTCTTCAAGTATCTCTCCTTTCTCTTCTCCATAAATTTGCATGTATTGCAACTCTGAAATTCTCCCCTTTTTTTGTGTGTGACGGCTATGGATGATGTGTTTCCTTAAAATGTGCTCTTTTTATAGCTTGATATTAGTGTAACAAAACACATGAGGACACTTGACTCTTTTTGGCATTTTAGGACAAAATTTCTTTTTGTACTATCTGTCATTGTTTTGTTTGCACTTGATAGTCCTTGATGCAAGAATAGTGACGAAATTTATCACATTGCTTGAGCAACGATTGTTTATCTTTATTCAATCTATATTATTGCAGAAGTTATTACATCATTCTTTCTGGTCCAAACTTGTTTTTGTTCATATGCAGATAATTCTTTTGTTGCATTCTACCGGCATGTTGCTGCAGCATAGTAATCTTTCTTCTACAGCATCCATCAACAAAGCATGAGCTTTCGAGTCGCCTAAAATAGAGCACCCAATCATAGCATAATATGGTCTAAAGCACATCAACTTGTTACAACTAAACTTAAATAAATGCTTATGTACAAATATAACTAAAAATTAGATAAGAATTCATCATTTTCTCTTTAAGTAATATTAGTTTATGTCTAGAAATGCTATGACAACTCTCATTACAATAGAGTTATCATTGAGGTATATAAACAACCAAAGCGAGAATCCCTATTAAGGAAAATCAATTTGCCAAACCTTCCAACCTTGCATAACAACTAAACTCAAAATAAGTCTTACTATTGTTGACTTCACTATAGGGTTAAATGTTTTTTAGTAGTCAACATAGGGATGGCAAAATCTGAATCCGGATCCCGATCCTAATCTGAATTGACATTTTTATATCCGGATGCAAGTAATATCCGCATGGATTGCGGGTGGATATCCTGGATATTCGAATCAATTAAATTAAAATTTAACAATTAAAAAAGGAGATTATGCATTTATAATTTTACATATATTGAAAATTAATGCATTTAATTAAAGTAATTAAACCAAAAACCATAAATTCATTATATCTATTTGTTATCAAATTCATCAATTAATCAGTCAAAATTTTGAAGGTCATTTTTTAGATTCGGAGAATGAAAGAGGGAAGACCAACAATGTGTAAACGGCAGCCATTATCTTCGTTCAAATTCACCAATGTTATATCCAAATACTTTTTAGGACAAGGATCAATTGTGAGATGTATTGCATTAGATTTGACAATAGTGGTTCTTGCTCTGATTTTATATGGTTCCCAAGAAAAAAAAAAACAAAAAACTAATTACAAAAATTAAAATAATTTGTAAAGCCAAGAAAGATTACAAAAATGCAGCCGGGTGCGGTGAGCTTTGCAAGCCAGAGATGCAAAGACGTGCTGGCATTTGGTAACAAAAAAGTGCAATCAGTGAGGTAAGACTGGGTAGCCTGCGTTCGATGCCAAAAACGCGTACCCAGTTCAACAACACAACCACGTTCGATGACAACAACGTGAGCCCAGCTTGGCAACACGGCCGGCGATCGATGACAGCGACTTTGAAGCAGATGGCGTTTGACAGTGATGGATTTTGCTTGTTTTCATTTTTGGCTACAGTAGTAGTGATGAAGTTATGAGTATGTGTGTGTGTTTCTAATTTTAGCTTTTAGGGTTGCTAGGATTATATTTGTATATTTTTTTTCCAATTTTAGTTTATATATTTTTCAATTGAAAATTATTAAATTAAAATTTTAATTAAGAATAAGTCGGATCCGGATACCTAGCTCTTCGAATGTAAGCACATTCGGATCCGGATCAATACAGATCTTAATTTTTGAACTCTGAATCCGTACTTTTATGGATCCAGATTTTCGGGATCCTTGCAGATGCGGGCCGGATCCAGATCATTATGTCATTCCTAAGTCAACACTTATAAGTTGGTGAAATCCCTCTGATAGGTTATAAATAGTCATATTATATTTAGTTTAATTCCCTCATATTTTGATTGATCTCGTGCTAATTTGTGGAAATTATGTTTGATTTGATCTAGGAGCCAAAACATGGAGATTAAGATAAAAAGTGGATAATAAGGGCTTTATTTGGGCTTTGGAACGTGGGCTGACCGTTGACTTGAAGGAGACGGTTTCCTAGCATTAAGAGGAGAAGAAGCCAAGAAGGATTAGAAAAGCTAGCAAAAAAGGAAACTGCAAGGAAAAAGGAAAGCTAGCAATAAAAGGAAAGCAAAGGGCGTGTGAATACAAAAAGGACATCCAAGCTTAGGAGGGCCTGGACGGGAGGAAGAAAAGGCTGCAATTATTTTCTTCTCAATTCTTTTGTTTTGTTTGCCACCATGAGTGGCTAAGCTTTTAATTCCGATCCAAGGGTAATCAAATTCCAGTTGTAGTTTTGTGAGGCTTTGAACTTAACTAGAATTTCTTCAATCCAAGTAATTTTTATTTCTTATTCTTATTGTCTATGAATTATTTATATTGATTGAGTTGACGCCTTAATTCAATATTTATTTTTCTATCGCTAGTCTTGAGTTTGTGATCCGTAATTGTCATGAATGATTGAATTGAGTAGCAAGGAGTTGGCTCACGTGTGTGTATATTGATGGCCACAATTACATAGCTTGCATGATAGGCTCTAGGGAAATAAAAATACAAATTGATTAAATTGGAGTAATCTGAATTAATTAATCTTGTTTTAGTCATTCTCACTATTCTTAATGCTGTCGCTTAATTTGATATGGTGATAAGTTTGGATTTAGGCGATTGTTTGAGTCTATTTACATTAGGAGAATAATTACTTTCTGCGGGATTCCGATTAAGTAGACTAAGTTCTTGGATTGAGTAATTTATATTTAAGCCTATGAACAAAATTGCAATTGGATGGAATTGACACCCTTGGATTGGAAGCTTGGTAAGATTGATTTTTCCTTATTTAATTTTACATCTTGTTTTATTTAATTTTATTTTATTTTATTTTCGTCAAATTCTCAAAAACCATTAAATTCAAACATTCGGTTTCACCAAACCTACCGGATAGAACCGAACCAAGAAGAACGCAAATTACGGTTTCTCACATCCGTAGTCGAATCACCCAGTACATCTAGTCACAACCGGTCTACCGGATTTCACCAAACCGGCTGACCGGATCGCATCCAGAATCATCACAGCACGCATTCGGTCTTCCGGATCTCAGAAACCGGTTGTCCGATTGTTCCCAGAAAGATCACAAATCGAATTCGGTCTTCCGAATTTCTCCTCAACCAGTTAGCCGGATCGCATCCAGAAATATCACTAAGCGCGGTTCCGGATTCCTCTTGGTTGTCAATCGTCGAAGCAGAAGAAAGACAAGCGGTTCGGATTTTCTCAACGGTTATCGGTTCATTCGACCGCAAGCGGTCGGTTCGGATCCATCCGGTTGTCGAATAAATCGAAGTGTCCGACTGCAACGGTTTTGCGGTTCTTATCCGGTTAGCGGATAACTCAATCTTCCTCGATAAGCGGCCTTGGTTTTCCTTTACCGGTGATCCGGTTGTTGGCAGAAACCTTGCAAAATCAAGATTTTTGGGAAAAATTAATTTTGTTTTAGACTTTGAGAGATTAAAATACATAGTTCCCTAGGGATTCGACCTAGTCTCACCATTCCTACAATTTTATTTAGGTGAATCAGTATTTGTTTTTGAGGAGCTTCGACAACTCCGTCAAAATTGGCGCCGTTGCCGGGGAACTAATTTTAGTTTCTCATTGTTTAATTGTTTATTTGATTTAGTTTATAACTCGTTCTTCTCAGGGTACTAATTTGCAGTATAATCCTGAAATCGAGAGGACAGCACGTCAATTGAGGAAAGAAACTAGAGAAGGAAAACGTCGTCTTGAGGAAGAAGCGGAGATAGATTTAACTACTGGTGGTACATCCATTTTTGCAGAAGCTAAAGAAGAGATGGCCGACAGAACTCTCAAAGAACTCGCCGCACCAGATTTGAATCAACAGCCCCTATGCATTACTTTTCCTAATTTTGCTAATGATTTTGAATTAAAATCTGGTTTGATTCATTTACTTCCTTCTTTTCGTGGTTGTGCAGGTGAAGATCCTCTGGCATCTTAAAAATTTCACATTGTTTGCTGCTGGAATGAAGCCACATGGTGTGTCAGGAGCAAATCAACATGAAACCTTTCCATTCTCTTTGAAGGATCAAGCTAAAGATTGGCTCTATTATCTACCTTGGGTTCTATCACCATGGAATGAGATGAAGAGGCTATTTACGGAGAAATTCTTTCACCTCACGAGCTAGTATTAGGAAGGAGTTTATGGTATCACACAAATCACTAGGGAGGCGATGTCAGTCTTGGGAGCGATTCAAGCGATTATGTGCTAGCTTTCCCCACCGTGAATTTACGATCAACTCAGCATCGATATTTCTATGAGGGATTATTGCCAATGGATAGGGTATGATTGATCTGACAAGTGGTGGAGCTTTAGTGAACAAGGCGCGATTTCAAACATGGCTGAAACTTCTCAACAATTGATGCAAGAGCGGGTGGAGGATCTATCAACCACGTAAACGATGTAATTGACATTAAAAATCAAATTTACGATTTAAGCGCTTTGGTTCGTCAAATGGGTAGCAGCGCAAGCGGTGAAAGCGTGTGGAATATGCTCACTTCATGGGCACCCTACTGATATGTGCCCCACATTGCAACAAGACTCCACACAAGAAGCCAATGCTATAAATGGATTTCCTGGGCACGCACAAAGGAAGTATGATCCCTATTCGAATCACTACAATCCTGGATGGAGGGATCATCCTAACTTTAGCTATGGAAACCAAGGAGGACAACAAAGGCCATCTTTTCAGAACTTCACTAGACCACCTCCAATCCCTACACAGACTCAAGCTCCAAACTCAGGTATGTCTTTGGAAGATATTGTTAAAAATCTTGCCACCAATACTCTTCAATTTCAACAGGAAATAAGAACAAGCATCCAGAGTTTAGGCAACCAAATCACTCAATTAGCCACATCAGTTAGTAAGTTGGAAGCTCAAAATTCTGGAAAGTTGCCTTCACAACCAGAAGTCAACCCAAGGGAGAACTGTAGTGCAATTTCACTGCGAAGCGGAAAAGAAATCCCTTCAGGATCAACTCCACCTAAAGAAGCTGAAATGGCCAAGGGAGATGAAGATGAAGAAGCGCCATCTAAAACAAGGCGTGGGGTAAAATTCGATCCTCCTTTATCTCTTTCATCTTACACGCCTACACCTCCTTTTCCTAGCAGGTTAGCCAAGCCAAAAGAAGATGAGCAAGAAAAGGAGATTCTGGACACGTTTAGGAAAGTGCAAATTAACATCCCCTTGTTGGATGCGATCAAACAAATCCCCAAATATGCAAAGTTCTTGAAAACGTTGTGCACCAACAAGAGGAAGATGAAAGCAAAAGGGAAGGTTGAGGTAAGTCAAAATGTGTCGACAATTTTACAAAAGAATATGCCAGAAAAATGCAAGGATCCAGGTATGTTTACATTACCTTGTGTGATTGGTGAAAAGAAAATTGAGCATGCTATGCTAGACTTAGGAGCCTCAATTAATGTCATGCCATTTTCTGTTTACCAAGAACTTAAACTAAATGACTTGCAAACGACTGGTGTAGTTATTCAATTGGCTGACCGTTCTTATATTCACCCACTTGGGATAGTGGAAGATGTCTTGGTACAGGTTAATGAGCTTATATTTCCTGTAGATTTTTACATCTTAGAGATGGAAGGTCATCCTTCTTCAAAATCAGCTTCAATCTTATTAGGAAGACCTTTCATGAAAACTGCCAAGACGAAAATTGATGTAGATGAGGGTACTCTCTCTGTCGAGTTTGATGGAGAGATTGTTAAATTTAACATATTTGATGATGTGAAACACCCTACTGATGTGCATTCTCTTTGTCAAATTGATGCGATTGACCCTATTGTGCAGGATGTTTTTGCCCAAGGAAGTGTTGGGAATGAGCTAAAATTAGATGCACAATCTAATTTAAAAGGCATTGGATGAATTATTAAACTGCTGTTGTGTCTAGCCAAAGACATAAAACAAAGGCGCTTTTTGGGAGGCAACCCAAATATTTTCTTTATTCTCGCTTTTGAGTTTTCATTTCTTTATTATATTTAGTTTTCTTTACTTTCGTTGATTTTATTTTAAGCCTCCAGATGTTCTTGATGAAGAAGATTAACCTTAATAAAACGTGCTCGCGCCACTTTTCAGCTTTCCTTGGAACCCTCTCCCTATGCTCATTCGGGTCCACACCGCTCACATTCAGGGGAGTTTCTTTCTCCCTTATCATTTACCTTTTCATTATTATTTTTTGTGAGCTATTTTACTTGTTGATACATTGAGGACAATGTATTATTTAGGTGTGGGGGAGGATTTTGGCATGTTCTTAATAATAAAAGTATTTTTGTTTTAGACAATGTATTAATTTTGTTTTCTTTCTACTAAACTATTTTGATTGTGAGTTTAAGGGAAACTATGTCTAAATTAAATCCCTTCTTCATAAAGATAGTGAACAAATGATCTAAATCCCCTATTCTAATCAGATTAAAAGCATTTAATGGATCTTTCCAGTTGTTTTTCAATTTGAGTTTTGAAAATTTTGAAAATTAGAAGTGTTTCATCCTTAGTATTTAAATGAAAAATTCATGTAAATCTAATGTAATCATCAACAAAACCTACGTAATATCTAAATCCTTGAAATGAAACTACAGAGGCAAGTTCCCATAGATCATTGTGCAACATTTCTAAAAGATACTTTGTTTTGGTATATGTGGTTGAAAAATATACTTTGCGCATTTTTCCAACTTTACAAGCATCGCAGGAATAAAAGATTTTTCCTTTATTAATAGTCTTAAAAGATGAACATGATTGGATTACATGATTTAAGACTTTAGAGTTTGGATGGCCTAACATTTGATGTAATACAGAAGTACTTAACAAACACTAAAATTTATATAAGAAACTTTTGTAAAATGTAAGCAAGGAGTTTTATTTTGAAAATCGCAATTAACAACTAAAAACATTGAAAGAGGAACAGCTAGAGCAACAGACTAAGCTAGAACAACTGATTTAATGCCAAGTAACACAACTTTCACTACTAGAAAAATGGTCTTTACTGACACTTGTCTTGTGACACGTTATTTAAAAGTATCAATATGTGCATATATTTGGACCATTTTCTGCATTTAACAGATAGGTATTACTAATTCTACATTGAATCAAAAGACTACTAGGCTATGAATTTTTTTTAATTTTTTAAAAGCATTGCTTTTTAAATGGATAAAAACAAAACAAATGGACAAGTCTTATCCAAAATACAACAAAAACTTTTCAACTCCCTCTACCAAAGTATTTGTTCCCTCCTAAGATCCCCAGATCTAAAAAATCCCTAATATCCAAATTTTCAAATAGTATTCAGCCATGATCCTGTCAAACCGGTGACACAGGTTCACCATTTTCCTTCAAAATCCTAACTTCTTCTTTCTATTCTTATTTTATGATTTCGAGTCTCTCTTATTGTCATCAGATCTTGAGTTTTTTTTTCTTTTTTTATTGTTCTTTTAGGCTTAAATTAGTGATTTGGAGAAGAGCTTCTATGTTTCTTTGGCTACTTGGAAGAGACTAGAAGGTAAAGGTTTAGCTTTTATTGTGTTTTTTTCTCTGTTACTTTCTTTTCTTTTATTGGCATCGGTAGCCTTCATTGTATCTACTTTGGAGAATATTGTGTTTAGGGTGATTGTCACTATAAGGTTTACTTTATTTCGCTGATGAACGATATTAAACGTTTTTTACACTAAAACCCATAAAATTTTCTAATTTGGGAATTCTTAAGAGCAGCATGATTATGCTAAAATTGATGGTTTATATTGGCTCATAGCGATTCTATGTTGATATAACTTATTGCTTATTAACCATTTGTTCATTTGTTATTATTTTTTTTTCAAAGGCAATTGTTTCAGTTTTTTTTGGGCTGTTATTTTTGGGTTTTGTTCATGTCGAATAGATTTCAATTTTTATTTGCTATCAATAGTCTCATTGGATGATTACTTATTGCAAACTATCAAATAGATGCTTTTACAAAGCAAGAGTTTGAAGTATGTGGCTTAGGTTGAGAAATGTGGTGTCTTTATCATTTCTTTAATAGATTTGTTTACAGGGCAAAATATAAATTTGTTTCTTCAGGTTATTACTAAGGCAATATTAGATTTGTCTTATTTATATTTATGTTTATAATAAGGCAATATCTACTTCAGTTGTTTAATTTTTCTTTAGTTGTTTAATTTTTTTTATTTATATTTGTATGATTCATGGCCAAAATCATAAGACTTGTTTATAGGACAAACGGGAATTTTTTTTTTTCTAGTTGAAAATTTTCTAAGAAATTTGGTGTAGAGATAACCATGAATTTATAGCAAATTAATGTTTGATAAATTATTGTATCCAATAGAATTATCCTAGTTTAAGATTTTGAAAGTTTTCAAGAAATTATTTTGGATATAAGCGTATGAGTAATAGCTTGAAAATTAATTTAGTGCATCTGCATAGTGTATTAATTTTAAGAACTATGGATTATTGAATGAATGTTCTAGAAAAAAAATAATTATGTTATATATGCATGTCTTAACATGTAATGATTATATTTTAAAGTTCGTAATCTTTTTTTTTTCCTTCTTTCTAGGTTTAAGAAGAATGTTGAAAGTGAAATAAAACTATTTTTGGGTGATGATGTCAATCAAGTTTAAGAATCGTTACTTATGAGTGGAAATATATAATGATTATATTATAATTCTATTTTAATTTTTTTTATCTTTTTAAAGTTTTATATTTAGGGAAAACCAATTATGCTTCATAAAATAGAGGATGACATTCTTTAAATGGTTTGTGTAACCATATTTAAATAGTATAAAAAATGTATATTTACTTTGCAAATGATTAGCTAAGTTTACTAATATTATTTTTTAAGAAGGAATGATTTTGGAATCAATTCTCAAATTATTGAAATAATTTGTCCAAACTTTACCGTATGTTTGAAATAATTAATATTAAATGTGTATGTTTCAGTTCTGGAAATTTTGGAGTGAATTGGGTCTATAACTGATTTTTAATGGATTTTTCAAAATAGTTGGTTGCTGTCCAATCTTTCATAAATTACCCATGTATCATGTTTGGTGGTGCAAAACAATAAGTCTAAACATGTCTGAATTAAAACCTTGAAACTTGAACATGATTAACTTTCAGAGAACTACAAGAAAGTAATTAACAACCGAAGAAATCGATCGATGCTGCAGGCAGGCTTACTAAGGCTTGTTTCTTGGTCCGCAACATTTTAACTTCTCTTTGCAGCAGCGGTCCCGATCCTTAGCTGCCAAAGTTCCATTCTAAGCTGATCTTTTTACTGGAACTTCGGCAGCTAATGATCGGGAACGCTGCAACAAGCCAAAGTTAATTATCTAGCTTGTCGCAGAGCAAGCAACAAGCCTCAGATTCAGTATGCATGTAGGCTGCAGAATCGATCCCTCCTGTTGTTCTTGTTGCTATGTGATTTACAGCTTTGTATCAATCTTCTCAAGTTAAATTTTATTCGCTCAAATCTTTTAAGATGTGTGATCAGAATTTTCCTTATTGAGGAGCTCATGATGTACAATGATGAGGAAAACACAATTATTAAACACACTTAAATAAAAAAAAAACTTTACAATTCGTATCAGACAATTCAAACGGTAAAGCAACAGTGAAAAGTTAAAACACTCAATAATAGCTTGATCAAGATTTGGTGGGTCACTCAAATTTATTTCGGGGCTTGCTTCACGTGGTTGGTTTTCCAGATAGGGCTTTATTCTTTGTCCGTTAACTTTAAATGTGACACAATTTTTGAGATTCTCAATTTCTACGGCCCCTTGTGGATATACATTTTTTACAACAAATAGACCACTCCATTTTGACTTTAACTTTCCTGGAAACAAATGAAGACGAGAATTATAAAGCAACACTTTTTGACCAATTTCAAATGTTTTTCGAAAAATTCTTTTATCATGAAAAATTTTTGTTTTTGCCTTAATAATTCTTGAATTTTCATATGCATCATTTCTTAATTCCTCAAGTTCATTCAATTGCAGTTTTCGCACATTACCAGCATCATCCAAATTTGAATTAAAAGCTTTAATAGCCCAAAATGATTTATGCTCAAGTTCAACAGGCAAGTGACAAGGTTTACCATAAACTAACCGATAGGGTGACATTCCTAAAGATGTTTTGAATGCAGTACGGTAAGCCCAAAGTGCATCAGTAAGTCGAAGAGACCAATCTTTTCGGTTTGGGTTAACCGTTTTTTCTAGAATTTGTTTTATCTCCCTATTTGCTAGTTCAACTTGACCATTTGTTTGAGGATGATAAGGGGTAGCAATTTTATGTGTAATTCCATATTTTTTAATTAAAGACTCAAATGACTTATTACAAAAATACTTACTTCCATCACTAATCATGGCTCAAGGGATTCCAAATCGACTTAGAATATTTTCTTTTAAAAATTTAACGACAGTTTTACTATCATTATTTCGACAAGACATTGCTTCAATCCATTTTGAGACATAATCAACTGCAACTAATATGTACACAAATCCAAAAGATGGTGGAAATGGACCCATGAAATCAATTCCCCAACAATCAAATATTTCAATTTCAATTATGGGATTTAATGGCATCATGTTTCTTTTGGTAATTGATCCTAATTTTTGACAGTTTTCACAAGTTTTGTAAAATTCATATGTGTCTTTGAATATGGTAGGCCAATAAAATCCACATTGTAAAATTTTAGCCGTAGTTTTTCTTGAAGAAAAGTGTTCACCACATGCTTCAGAATGACAAAAATTAATAACACTACTTACCTCATTATCAGGAATGCATCGTCGAAAAATTTGATCAGGGCAATATTTGAACAAGTAAGGGTCATCCCAATAAAATTTCTTTACTTCAACTAAAAATTTTTTCTTCTCCTGAGTGTTCCATTGCAAAGGCATTTTACCTGTAACAAGGAAATTAACAATATTAGCATACCATGGCATTGAAGTAACAGAAAATAAAAATTCATCAGGAAAGGAGTCATTGATGGGAGTTATATCAGTGCAGAATTCTGATGTGAGTCTTGATAAATGATCAGCGACAATATTTTCGGCACCCTTTTTATCTTTGATGGTAAGGTCAAATTCTTGGAGTAACAAAATCCAACGAATTAGTCTTGGTTTGGCATCCTGTTTAGTCATCAAATATCTCACAGCAGCGTGATCAGTAAAAACAATAGTTTTAGAATCAAGTAAGTAAGAACGAAATTTGTTTAATGCAAATACCACAGCAAGTAATTCTTTTTCAGTTGTCGAATAATTCATTTGAGTACTATCTAAAGTCTTACTTGCATAATAAATTACAAACGACTTACGATCCCTTCTTTGTCCTAAAACAGCACCAACAGCAAAGTCACTTGCATCACACATTAATTCAAAAGGTAAAGACCAATCAGGAGATTGCATAATAGGTGCAGATGTCAAAAGACAAATTATTTTCTCAAAAGATTTTTGACAATCATCAGTCCATTCAAATGATGCATCTTTTAATAAGAGGTTACAAAGTGGTTTAGATATGGCACTAAAGTTTTTTATAAACCTCCTATAAAATCCTGCATGTCCTAAAAATGATCGCACGTCTCTAACTGTTTTTTGTTGTGGCAATTTAGATATGACTTCAATTTTCGCTTTGTCAACTTCAATTCCTTTAACAGATACAACATGACCCAAAACAATTCCAGAAGTAACCATGTAATGGCATTTTTCCCAATTTAACACAAGTTCTTTTTCAACACATCTTTTTAAAACTTTTTCCAAATTATCAAGGCAATCATCAAAAGAATTCCCAAACACAGTCAAATCATCCATAAAGACCTCTAAACAATGTTCAACCATATCACTGAAAATACTTAGCATGCATCTTTGAAGCGTTGCGGAGCATTTCAAAGTACAAATGTCATTGTTTTATATGCAAATTTTCCAAAGGGACATGTAAATGTGGATTAATCATTGTCTTCAAGTGCTATAGGAATTTGATAATAACCTGAATATCCATCTAAAAAGCAGTAGTAGGGATGTCCAGCTACTCTTTCTAAGATTTGATCAAGAAATGGTAATGGAAAATGATCTTTTCTAGTGGCTTCATTTAATTTCCTATAATCAATGCACATGCGCCAACTAGATGCAATTCGTGTTGGAATTAATTCATCTTTTTCATTTCTAACTACAGTGATTCCAGATTTTTTAGGCACTACTTGTGTAGGACTTACCCACTTACTATTAGAGATAGGGTAGATAATTCCCGCATGAAGTAACTTAAGAACTTCTGTTTTTACTACTTCTTCCATGTGTGGGTTTAATCTTCTTTGAGGTTGTTGACATGTTTTAGCATTTTCTTCCAAATTGATTCTATGTGTGCAAATTAAAGGATTAATACCTTTAATGTTATTAAAGTCCATCCAATTGCATTTCTATGCTTTTTAAGAACAGTTAGTAACTTACCTTCTTGCTCGCTTGATAAGGTCGAAGAAATCACAACAGGATAAGTTTGCTCTTCTCCAAGATAAACATACTTCAATCCCTCTGGCAAAGGTTTCAGTTCTAGTTTAGGTGCTTCTTCTTGTTCCGTCTTTTCAATGATTCCAAGCTCGTCAAATTCTTGTTTCTTATCATCATTTTGCAAAGTCTGACAAGAATCAAACAACAAATTTATATTAGAAGTATCATGTTCAAATTGTTTATTTGATTCAACTGAATTAACCAAACAAATATTACTAAGTTCAGAAAAATTCCCTTTTTGAATATTCTCCTCTATACAAGCTTCAAGCAATTCTTTTTGTTCATCAATTTCATCTTCATTCTCATTTTCTTCATTTGGTTGCCTACACATGTTAAAAATATTTAATTCCAAAGTCATATTTCCAAATGATAAATTCATTAAACCATTCCTACAATTAATCAAAGCATTAGCAGTTGCTAAAAATGGTCGACCTAAAATTACAGGAATTGATTTATAATTATTCACAACAGGTTCAGTTTCTAAGATAATAAAATCCACAGGGTATATGAATTTATCAACTTGTACTAAAACATCTTCCACTATTACTTTTGGTACTTTAACTGATCTATCGGCAAGCAAAAGTGTAGTTGAAGTTGATTTTAACTCACCAAGATTAAGTTGAAGATAAACTAAATATGGAAGCAAATTAATACTAGCACCAAGGTCTAACAAAGCATGCTCAATTTTATGATCTCCAATAATACAAGAAATAGTAGGACAACCAGGATCTTTATATTTCAACTTATTATTAGTAGACAAAATGGTACTTACCTGTTCAGCCATGAAAGCACTCTTTTTTACCTTCAATTTTCTCTTAACTGTGCATAAGTCCTTTAAAAATTTGGCATATGAAGGTACCTGCTTGATTGCATCTAACAAAGGAATGTTAACTTTCACTTGTTTAAAAATTTCATAAATTTCTGAACAGTGGTTTGACTTCCTTGGTTTATTTAATGGATGCGGAAATGGTGGTTCAGATGGAACATTAGTTATTTCTTCACTAGGTGTAAGTTTATCTAGTTCTTTCTTACCCTTTGAATTTTCATTTTCACAAGGTTCAGAAATAGGTCGTTCAATAACCTTACCACTACAAAGAGTTATAACTGACTTGACTTGGTCCAAGGGTAAATTTTGAATCTTAGGATTTGGTTGTGGTTGAGCTGGAAATTTTCCTTTTTCTTGAATTGTGAGTGCATAAGCAATTTTAGCAAGAGTATCTTTCAAATCAGAAAATGTTTGTGCATTTTGATTATTAATGGCATCTTGTTTCCTAATGAATGAATGCATTGTATCTTCCAAATTTTTCCATGGTGGTGGAACATATGGTGCATAAGGCTGAGTATTTTGAAAATTTTATGGAGGTGGTGCTTGTGAAGATTGTGCATTATTATTATTCCTCCAACTAAAATTTGGATGATTTCTCCAACCAGAATTGTAAGTCTGTGAATATGGGTTTGGTTGGCTAAAAGTGTTGATGGCATTAGCTTGATCATGCAAACATTCTTTAAGTGCAGGCAGAGTGGGGCAATCTTGAGTGAAATGATCATTAGAACTACAAACATCACATGTAATTTCTTGAACAGATTTTACTTGATCACTTTTTTTATTCTCCAAAGCTTCAACCTTCCTAACTAGGGATGCAAATTTTGCTTGTAAATCATGATCTTCCCTAAGGTTGTAGATTCCTCCACTAGATGGAGATGGTTGTGGTTTATTATTCAATTCAAAAGTTCCAACAGTATCCCAATGTTGTGCATTTTCAGCTAATTGGTCAAGGTAATCTAGTGCATCTTCAGGATTTTTATCTCTAAATTCACCATTACACATCATTTCTACAACTTGTCTACTTTGTGGTGTTAAGCCCTCATAGAAATAAGTGACCAATCGCCAAGTTCCAAAACTATGGTGTGGACATATGTTAAGCAATTCTTTAAACCTATCCCAACATTGGTATAATGTTTCTCCATTTTTTTGAGTGAAATAAGTGATTTGCCTTTTAAACGAATTAGTTCTATGAGGTGGAAAGAATTTTTTCAAAAACTGTTCTTGCATGTTATTCCAAGTTCTTATTGATCCATATCTAAGGTTTTGTAGCCAAGTTTTAGCTTTATCTTTTAATGAAAAAGGAAAAAGCTTTAATCTAATTATGTTCATGCTACAATTTTGGTCTGTGCATGTATTACAAACTTCCTCAAAATCTCTTAGATGCAAGTATGGATTCTCAGATTCTAAACCATGAAATGTTGGTAAAAGTTGGATAATACCTGGTTTGAAGTTGAATCGAGATGCTTCTGGAGGAAATACTATACACGACGGTGCTCCGATTCTGGTTGGATTCATGTAGTCCCTCAAGGTTCTTGGTTGATTTTGATCATGTCCATGTTGAGAATGATTGTCTCCTTGACCAATATGAGGATTAGGTTCGCCCAAAAAGTTGTCATATTGGTTCTCGTCCATGATTAATGGTGGAGATTGAGATCTACGAACTAACCTGCCACTTGAAGTACGAGACCAATGTCTCATGCAATGGTTATATCACAATGATGTTATTCAAATAAATTAATAACAAAAACTAAATACAAATTATAAAATAATAAAAAAAAATTAAATATGCAAATAATATAAGTGTACAAAAAAATAAAATTAATTAACAATTTTGGTGGTTAAACCCACCAATTAAATAAACAAAAAAAATAAAGCATAAAATAAATGCAAAAAAAATAATAATAACTGTAATAACGGGTGGTTAAACCCACCAAATAAAATAAAATAAAGCAAAAATAAAAAAATGTGAAATAATAAAATAACTGAAATTAAAAAAAATGGTGGTTGAACCCACCAATAAATTAACGAAACAAAGAAATAAATACGGAATAATAACTTAAAATTAAATAACAACTTTGGTGGTTAAACCCACCAATAAAAAGAAAAAAATGCGAAATAAAAAATGAAAATTAAACAACTGGAAAAGAAAAAAAATTAGTAATTAGTTAGTTAAGAGTTAGTAGTTAGTTTGCTTAGTCCAAATTAAGTCTAAATTGAGTCCAAATTGAGTCCAAATAAGTCCAAGTCCAATTTTTGTGAGCAATTTCGTCCAGGGATCTTATTGTAAATTATTTATAATATTATGGCCACACCGTAATTTTTAGAAATTTAGAATTTAGCCATATAGGATGAAATTGAAGATTCTGAAGGATTTTAGGGTTGGATCGTAATTATGAGAAGATTGAGCTGGAAAAGAAAATTATTGGGGGTGAAACTAGAATTATGAAATATATGGGGATAGAAGAGAATTTAAAAAAAGAAAAAGGAGGCCAACGAAAATTTACACACAAAGTAAAAAAATAAAAGGAAAAATAAAACAAAATAAATACCTCTCCCCGGCAGCAGTGCCAAAAACTTGATACAACTTAAAATGTTTGATGTACTCCCAAGTATAAGAGTGCCTAGTTATAATATAACTCGGTGAGTCCGAGGTCGATCCACAGAGAAAGGGTTTAATTTATTTGTTTAAATTTATCTAAGAAAAATAAAATTTGAAAGAAAAACACACAATTTAATTTAAAGAAAACTATGGAGTTGAATTAATTAGGGTTATGGATCCACTCTTAGTAATAAATACAATTTAACAAATTGTTTTTGTTTTTGTTTTATTTCCCAAAAGATTAATTTTATTAATTAAAATTATTTTCCCATTTATTTTATTATGGATTAAGAATTTAATGTGCCAAAACTTAATTTGTCTACACTAAATCAAAATACCATTTTATCATATTTTATATTAAGATATTAAGAATTCATTGTGCCAAATTCCTATTTTTGTCTACAATAAATCAAAATTTTAAAATATAAAATATGGATAAAATTAAATAGAAAACAACTTAATTTATAAAATTAAAAATTGAATTTGACTAAACCATATTGTTTTACTCAGAGTTTCACCTTCCCCTAACTATAAATATTTAGCTAAACATTTTTAAAATAAAAGAAATGATTAAGATTGAAAAAATACATAATTAAAATAGAAATTAAAAATTGAAATAATTTTTAATTTTATTAATTAAAAATATATTACAAAGAGAGATGAGGAGCAGAATTGGGAGGAAAGAAGAGAAGAGAAGGTGCCTAGAGATGTGTTCACCACCCTTCTCTATTTATACTAATACATGGTAAATTCACACCACACAAATAAAAAACTCTAATTAAATCTTAACCTTACATTTGTCCCACTAATAATCCCACTAATCAAACATAATCCTATCTTATCCACCCAAGCATATCCAAAACATTCCACTAATAAAATATCATACCTAACAAGATAAAAACTTATAATTTTACAATTACCACATTTACCGTGGTAAAAACGTAAAAATTTACAACAAAAATCTTAGATTCTCCTCGATAATGACATAATTTCTCGGACTTCCGGAATCCAAATTTGACATCCGTACATTTGTTTGAAGCCTCCAATTGCATGAAATTATTATTTTTACCTAATAAACACACAAAAATACAAAAAATCAAATATTTAGAAAAATAATTAGAAATTCATAATATATTACACAATTACAAATATAAATTACATTAATAACGCAAAATAACATTTTTACTTCATAATAAATATACAATTTTTAATACTAATCACTATGTATCTTATATCCCGAAAGTTGATTATTTTAATTTACAGTTAGTTGTGCTTACTTCGTTTAGGTTATTTTCATTGTCCAAAAATTATTTTGAAATTTTATGAATAAAATTAATCATATCGTACATTAGGATTAGAAAATAGTTAGGTTCCACGAGTTATAAAGTCATGTTAGTTTAATTAATTGTTTTTTTTTCAGTAACGATATAAATATGATTTCAAAAGGAAGTGATAAGAAGGACTACAAAGAAGTGTGAAAAGCGTTACTCAAAAAAACAAAAAAAAATTTGTCCCAGGCTCCTAAAAGCCCAGGCCCGGCAATCTACACCGCGACCATTTGTCATTCCTACTTGAATAGGAGTTCGTATGAAAAAACATATAAACAAAAGTCGAAACCTGTAAGTTTGTTTAAAATTAGGGAGTCAAATATTATTTCTTTTGATCAAAGGAAAGTTGCCGTCCGAGTCGACTACATCTTCGACTTCAAAACGCACAACAAAGCATCATATGGCGCGGCCTCCTGGTTCCTACTCCGGCAATTCCTACTTCGGCACCGGCTCCCTCTGGTAATTCCTTTTTTATCTTCTTTTAATCCATGTGTGTATTGTTTCTAATAAATATTTTCTTTGTTTTGTTTTGTATGCCATGGTGCTTTTATGAATTGTTATTGAATGACCTTTTTTTTTTTTTTTTTTTGCAATCTGGTATGAAATAATTATAATTTATGTGGATGTTCATCAAAACATCATTTTATCTCCTCACAAGTAACTTTTCATCTCTTATAACTCCCACTATCTCCTTAATTTAAGAATTAGTGTCTCTTACAATTAAGATGCATTACTTACTACTTTATGGTTGCATCACTATAAAAGAAGACTTTTACTCCTTATTTGTATACACTTGGAAGTGTGAATAACACACAAGAGATTGAATAAAATTCATTTCTACATACATTATGTCCCTTATTTGCTTTCTTTCTTTCTCTTCCTATATGGTTGTGCTCTTAAATAATAGATTTTATAACACGTTATCAGCACGAGTCTCTAGCCACAAGAGATCAATTTTCATCCTCTTTAAAATATGGTAATATCTTTTCTTTAATCTTAGTCATAAAAAGTATGAGGTAACAATTTTGATTTTGTCTAAGATAATATCTACATTTGCATATGTATTTTGATAATTTAAAATAAAGCATCAATGAGTTCATACTTTTATATCATCATTATTTATATTGTTATTGTTTGATATTTCTTATTCTAAAATCCAATTGCTATTTTATGTTTTCCATTCTTGAAATTCAAAAAGTTCATCCTGAAGTATGAATGCTATAATATACAATGAAAGAAAATTAAGAATGTATCCTTGGAGGATTTGCATTATACATATGAAGATTTTCTTTCAAAATATGTTCCTGAATAACTATTCTAAAATTATGATGTCACTCATCACCATCTTGTTTATGAAGGATTGACTATATAAGTATATATTTTATATGTCCCTGAAGGACTACATAAATATTACGAGTTCATGTTGTCATGCAAGGTTATATAAGAATTTCCTTCTTAATATCTCCCAGAAGGAGTTATAAAATGAAGAGATAAACATGACATAATTGTTTCTTAGAAACTATTTTGGAGAAAAAATATGACAATCAAAAGTGTTTGAGTAAATGCATTTATGATATGAATAATTCTTGACTTCATTGGCTTGTTGCTTTATTTGCAATCATCTAAACTTTTAATGACAAATTTTGCATGCTTATTTTATAATTTCTAAGAACAGTTTGATAGAATAAAATATAGGAATAAGTTACAAAAAATATATGTGTATTTGATTTTTTTAATTGATCTGTATGTTTTAATGAATTATAGATAAATGATTATTCTATTATTGTCTTCTTACTAAAGTTTCATTAATATTTACATGTTTGAAATCATGAATAGTTATAAAATATTTTTGTGGAAGAATTCAATCCCTGAAGGATTGAGAAAGGTTATGATTTTTTTTTATAATCTTCTCCTTGAAGGAGCTAAAAGTTTATATATAATCTTGACGATAATTTCAAAAGCTCGATTGATTCTCTCATTTGAAATTACGTAGAGAGAATAATATAAGTAAACATATTAGAAGGCACATGATTTTATAGCATAAATATGCTTCTGCAGTAGCAAATTAAGAGTGCCAATATAAATTGATACTATGTTATCTTTTGTTGAAAATAAAATATGAGCTTTTGATTAAAATAAAATCATGACTAATTCAAATCCTTAATGGATTCTTACTCTTGTGAGAGTAGTAATGGATGTCATGATTATCAAATAACTATTCAAAATTATAATGGTCATAAATCTTATTGTTAGAAATCAATATGTGAATATTGTATCACCAGAAGTGGTCTAAAATTGAATTAATATTGGTGATGGACCAGAAGTTCAATCCAAAATCTTCAATAATTTGACTTAATAAAGTCTCTATGCAAGCTTAATAATTTTTGAGAAAATTCTCCTATGATTAGGGAAAGTAAAAGGATATACATTTGATAGACAACATAAAATGTTTTGTTTCACCTTTATCTCATTTGATCTTTATATGTGTTAATTTATTTGAACCTGAAGTTCAACAAGATTATTGTACAATGCACATTATTGATCAATTATTGAATGACTTTATCGACATGTGAAAGTGAAAAATCACAAACAAAATATAGTCGTTGGTTGATATGATGTCCTTGAAGGACGAAATGGTGAGACAAATAAATCTGTGAATGCCTGAAGCATATAATAGATCAATCAGTGCAAATGTTTAATTCTTGAAAAAGTTGAAGTTAAATAATTCGGTGCTCCTGAAGAGACAATGTTTGCATGTATAGCAAAATATTTTATCTATATTAAATTATTGAACATATTGTCCTTGGAGGAGCATAATGTACCAACTAGAATATGAGTCTCAAATACCCTTGAAGAGGTAAATTGTGAGAAATAAAAAAAGATTCATATTGTCTTATAAAAGACACGCTTGAAAATTAAAAAAAGAGAGATCTTTAGCTCTTGCAAAGGCATATATATTAGAACTTTCGAAAGATCTCATTGGGCATACATGTTGCAAAATAAAATGTATTTAATCAATAGTATGTTGGTACTTGGTGCAAGAGGAAAATTGAAATTGACATAAAATTATTGTCAATAAAAGTTTAGTTATCATGATAAAATATCCGGGATCCTGAATCACGAAATTATGAAAGAATGTTTATTTATATGATTGGCGAAAGTTTGGACCTGTCATCCATATGCCAGAGGATGTATAATTAATCAGCAAGACATAAAGAATTTTGGACTTATTGTCCATACGCCTGAAGTCGTAAATTTTATTGATAAAATATGAATATGAACTATAGTGTGTCAAAAATCAAATTGAAGAATCTGTGCACTTATCCCTGAAGGATAAGATGCTTAAAACAAGTATTAAAAGTACTAAATGATAAAAACTTACATTTTATATGTTCTTGACAAAGCTATAATTATAGTTGTATATATTATAGCAATATGAATTTATGAAAGTACAGTCACTTGAGTGAATTTATTATAAGTGGGATATGTCATTATCCACTTTGCTAAGTGATTTTTATTAAAACTTGAAAATTAAATTTGCAATATTTGCACAATGTGTAGATGATTTCATCATGAAAAGACTCTTGAAGAGTTTATGAACTTATTTCTTTTAAGAATACAATTGAAGATGAAAGATCTTGTAATTAAAGAATTCTCTCAATTTATGAATTGAAGTTTATGAAATAGAATGCTGATATATAGAAATACTGGAAGTATTTTATATTCAAAATTATTCTACTTTAAAATATATCGTATATGTATTGGTCCCGAAGAACCATACTTTACTCAAATTTGTGATTATAAAGACATTGGAAAATTGCATAATTATAAATTAAATTATACTCAGCATATACTTGAAAATTTCAAAATAGTGTGAAAAATATATCACACTCTTTCCATGATATGGATGCAAACCTTAATTTTATTTAAGAAGATCAACAAAATTATGAAGATATATGCATGGCAATATTCTTCAAATTCAAGATGATCGTATCTATAATTTATTACATGTTTTCAAGTTTCAAAAGGATGGTGTTGATCCTGCAGATTATTTCACCAAAGTATTGTCAATTACAACAAATTATGATTGATCTTTGAAGCATCCATGTCATTGTGAGGGGGAACATATTTATATAGAGGATTACATGCACTGTACTCTTTTTCCTTCACTAGGCTTTTGTCTCATTGGGTTTTTCTTAGTAAGGTTTTAATGAGGCAAATTGCACATTCATAAAATACAAATGAATAATGTACTCTTTTTTCTTCGCTAGTTTTTTTTCCATAGGATTTTTACTAGCAAAGGTTTTAATGAGGCATATTCTTTGTAAGATGAACATCCAAAGGGGAGTGTTATGAAATAATTATAATTTATATGGATGTTCATCAAAACATCCTTTTATCTCCTCACAAGTAACTTTTCATCTCTTATAACTCCCACTATCTCCTTAATTTAAGAATTAGTGTCTCTTACAATTAAGATGCATTACTTATTACTTTATGGTTGCATCACTGTAAAAGAAGACTTTTACTCCTCATTTATATATACTTAAAAGTGTGAATAACACACAAGAGATTGAATAAAATTCCTTTCTACATACATTATGTCCCTTATTTGCTTTCTTTCTTTCTCTTCCTATATGGTTGTGCTCTTAAATAATAGATTTTATAACACTATCTGGGTTTTTGAGTAATAATAATAGGTTGCTCTGGTTTCGGCTTTTTCGCTCGGTCTCGTTTATGGGAACATTAAGCTCAAGCACCTCAAGGTACAATGATTCTTTGCTTCAAAATTTGTTCTTAACTTGTGCTTTCGTTTGTTTGCAACTGAAAATTATAGGGTTTTAACTGCATTTTTTTTTCAAATATTTGGTTCAGATAACGAATTTATTCTGGTATTTTGCTGTGTATTTAGCTAATGTTAATAATTTGATTAGAATTTATAGTGCTCTATTTTAATTATTTTTTGTTTTCACCAAATGGGGATCGCCGCTTCATGGTGCTGTCCAAACTCACATCATTAATGAATGGTTATTTTGGAATTAGTTTATACCATCCCAAAGTGTTCCCCACAACCCCACCCCCCTCCCCCCTCAGGCCCGGGGGAAAATGCAGGATACGGAATCTCTTTTAGAGAACATGTTTGGTGCAGTTTATAAAATCATTTGTAATTTTGTGTAAATTTTGAAATTGATAAACAGTATTTTTCTTGTTCTTGTAAGTTTTAGATCCTCACTTAAAGTTACTCCGTGCATTATTATTTAGTAGATGTGAGGGTTTAATGGGATTGATGATTTAGTCTTATCTTATTATTGTGAGAATTCAATGGATGAGGGAAATGGGAATTCAATAGGTAAAATTATGACGGGGTGTGGGGAAATGTGAAGTCAAAAGGAAGAATTATGAAGGGAGTGAAATATCTAGTTCATATTTGTTATTGAGGTTTATAGATGCTGGTTTTTGTGTTACTCTTGGCATGTTTCTACCTATAGGTATATTTATTTTTCCTGCCTATGTACAACAAATGGATGATCGTTTTCCTTTGAAAATGCTTATCTACTACCCTTTTTTCTTACTTAGTTGAAGGGAAAGTCTCTCAAGATAGTTTCAATTTTTTAATTTTCATCCAAAAGTAATTCATCGACTTATGTTTGTTCATGGACAGGCAGGGACAACAGAAGTCAACTACTAGTAGATCATTAGCTTCTGCGGTTCATTGACGCATAAAGACCTATAGCTGTAGTGATGTTTTAGAAATTTCATAACTTATGCGACGAACAACATTTACCAATTAGAAACCCAGAACCCTTTTGTCTCATTGTTTAGATGTTTTGTTTGGAGGCTAATTCATAGAACCCATCGTTAACTGTAGAACCAAAAATTGTCCAACAAAATGTGGGGATTTTTGGGATTTGGATAACAAAACCCCAAATTCAGTCCCCCCATTTGAAGCGGCCATTAATATGAAAAACTCAATATCTTCATTTGGGTTGTTAAATATATTGTGGCATATGCTAATGGCCACGCATTTAGTTATGTTCCTCCAGCTGTAAGAGAGCACAGAGAAGAGAAAAAATTGTTTAACTAATTATAATTAAGCCTGCTGAGGCATATGTATGTGATGTTTGTGGATAATCATGACAAACTTGTTAATCATTTTATGCAAATTCATGAGTGTGAAGAAAAGAAGAGGTTGAATCAAATAGAATCAGCCAGAGGGAAGAGGAGAGTGCATTTGACTGGCAAATATTCAATGAAGATGAAAAAATATGAAAGGGCTGCAAGGGCGACTTTGACTCCAAAAGTGGGTTATGGTTTGGCTGATGAATTGGAAAGAGCAGGGTTTTGGGTCAGGACAGTGTCAAATAAGCCGCAAGCTGCCATGTTTTGTTGAGGAATCATATGGTGGATATGATGGACAAAAGAAGGATTGAGTGTTTTGTTGTTTTGCCGTATGATCTAGATTTTGTGGAGGTTTTGCTGGAGGCAGAGTTGAGGTGTCCGAAGACAGTAGTTGTGGGGGATATAAATGATGGGGCATTGAATAGAATTTCTGATGCTTGTTTTTCTTGGTGGATATTTTAATGGGGAAGGTAAGGAAGGAAGCCGTATCAGTTGTTGGCAAATGGAAGGACCGAGAGGTTTTGAAGAGGTTGGAGTGGAATGACAATCCAGAGGTTGGGAAGAAGAACTTGATTGTGATAATGAGAGTGAGAATGCAAATGTTGATGATATAACTCATGCTGGTGATGCAGATTGCATCCAGAAGGAAGATAAGGGTGCCTGGTGGAAGCTGGAATCTTCTGATGCAGAGGCCACTTCATAACAATTGTGCTAAAGACAGTTGGGGGTTATATGGTTGACATAGTGCGTGACTGGGTGAAGTGCCCTTACATTTTCTTGCTAGCAGTTCTGGGAAGTTGTAATACATGAAAGCATGAAATAATTGTTCCTTGTAGCAAACAAAGTTATATTTATATGGCTTCCATCTTTTCTTCTTCCCGTTAAATGTTGCTGTTGAAAATTAAAAAGATTGTATTTGGCTTTATGGTATCTTACATAAAACTTTATCGAAGTTTTTCCAAAAATAAATCTTCCAAAATTTTGATTAAAAAACTGGGAAATTCGACAGAAAGCATAGTGCCTGATAGACTAGTGGAAGGCAGCCTTTGCAGCTCTGACATATTGGTATCTTGAATTATGTAATCCATCTTTCAGTTGAAGATTTCTCGCAGCAAGAGGCACCCTTGAAGAAGTAAATGGCAGTGGAAGTGGTCAGTGTGGTCGTGCTGCATTTTTATTTGATAGACTTAATTTTTAAGGAAACACAAAAAAAAAAAAAAAAGGTAAAAGATTCACAGGCATGGTTGCTCTTCTTACTCTGTTTTATTTTATTAATGCACAGTGCTAGAGTGGGTATATTTTGTTCCATGCTATTGGATTTGTGTTACAAGAATAATCCTAACTTGTTACAGAACATTTGGACAGTCACAACTTAGCTTCAGTGAAATCTCAAACTCTTTTTGGGGGAAATATTTTGATGCGGTAAGCTGTTGATAATACTATGAATGTGCTTATAGAACAGTTATTTTGACAATGATTTTATGGGGTTTTGGAAATTGAAAGATTGGCTAGCTGTGTCTTGTTCTCGACTCTGGCTACATGTCCAAGGTACACATACATACATGTTTTTTGTTTACCATAAACTTCCATTATTATTATTATTCTTCTATATTTGAAGAAATCTTTGATATGTGCTAGACAAAGTACTAATTGCGACATAATTTTCTTGAATGTAGGTTGGAGCCTTATTTTAATATCTCAACAAGAGAAATTAGTTAAATTTTTATGTTAAATTTGTTGCCAGTAACTTCACGCTTCTGAAGTAACACCTTCATTTTTTTTATCGAATTAAATTTAGTTTCCCTTAAGTAAATGATTCCAAAGTTTGTTTTGGATTTGCATGCAATTTGATTTGAGGTGGTGCGCGTCCAATATGCAGATGAAATTACTCGATTACTAATGAGCGACGCACAGCTGTAAAACATGCCGTGTCCTTTAATTGGCCCGTTTTCCATTCATGGTTTGGGTAGCAACATCTTTATCAAAGATTGTTCTACTTGTGATGCAGTACACTAACTGCAGGGATGTCGTTCGGTATTATTTTTTAATTGTTTTTTCTGTATTTATTTTATAGCTTACATATAATTAGTTGTGGTTTTGTTTAAAATAATATTTAAAAATATAATTAGTATAAATGTGTTTGGTAGTTTATTTGAAACAATTATAAAGTAACTTATATGCGGGATCCAATTCTTTTGTTTTATTTAATTTAAAGTGAAATTCTAAATGGAACAGAAAGGCTTGTGGGCCCATTATAATAATAATAATGCAAATATAATAATAATTGTCGGAAACAACAAATTACTGTCCTCTTGTTTTATTAAAAGTATAAAGTGGATACAATTTGTTTTCACCAAATACAGCAACATATCAAAGAAACGGTCTGCCAAACATGTTTTTCATTTTATTAATTTCATAAAAATAACAAAAACGATACTAAACAGCCCCTTAGCAAATCCCTTTATTTTCAAAATAAAAAATGACGAAGTTTTGTTACTTGCCCATTGCTGTTTTTCTCGTAGATTTCATTCATGGGCGAAAACTTGGGGAGTGTAATAGAAGTAACATATGTAATAGTGATAGGATTGCTAAGAATGGGGTAAATTGGAATGCCTGAGAATCTCATATCCGTGGTAAAAAAGTGGACTACATTAGGAATTAGAGGACTGGTAAAAAAACCTTAAGCCAAGCCAAGCCAAGCTAAGCTAGGCCTTTTTTTAGCCCGAGAAAAAACATTTTCTAAGATTTTATTATTAGATTTTCGTAGAGCTATTTGTACCCTAAAATATAATTTAAACATTCACTTTCTTATAACACCCAATTATGGATTATTATATTAAAAAAAATGTAGGTTTTACTCCGTCAAACCATTAAAATGACAAAATTATCTTAATGTTTTTTCTTCTCTCATCCTCTTCTTTCCCCCCCCCCCCCCTCTTTTTTTTCCTCAAGAATCTCGAAAACATCTCTTAACATCAAAATCTCTCACAACTTAAAAGCCCAACCACATCGATGAAAAAACATCTTGTACTAATGTGGTGCTCTTATAGTAACTTGTTAGAACTTTTTTGCTTTAACTAAAATACTTGCGCAAAAGAAAAATTCACCTTCTTCAATCTATAGTTGTTTTATACATGTATAGTTCTTATTAGATCTATATTTCATAACCACGAAAAATTTTAGTGGAAATAAATGATTAATTGAACGGCGTTTAGTTGTTTCTAGGATTTTAGGATCCTGCTAAGTTACAGCCAAAAGCCAGGACTTTAAATTTCTTTTCACTCCCCTTACGGGTAGAAGAAACAAGAAGGAAGCAGACTTTCTCATACTGCTTTTCATTAGGCTTCTCTATATAGCGTGTTTGTGGCATATTCTTGGTTCATCATGTGTGAGGATTAATCGTGATCTAGATAGATTTCTTTTTGACAGCCATGTTACGAAATCAAGAAGACGATAGATGTAGAAGAGCATGTATGGAAGAATGATAATTGATTTTATTATTCTAGTTGTCTTCAGTAGCAAATTACTCCATGAATATTTTAGTAATAAAAAATTTGATAGAAAAATAGGTGTTCAGGATATTTTTCAAGGTGTAAAAGTCTCATCTTAAATTTATTTACTTCACATTCAAATACTAGAAAAATTACTATTTACAATTGACTACTTACTTGCTTTGTGATAACCCAAAAAATATTTCTACTCCATATATCATTCGTTCCGGCTAATGTTTTGATCCCATTGCCTGTGCTTGCAATAATTTAGTTTTGACGGTGATAATAAGCCAGCAAAAAATTGAGGTATAGCCCGACAAGATGAAATTGAGAACTCATTGTCATTTTCTTTTCTTGTTTTTTATCAGTGTTTCACTTTATTGCAATCCAAAATGGTAGGTGGTCTAGTCAAGGTCCCCAAAATGTCCTTCGCTTTTATTTTTTTGAATTGTTATTATACATACATATACATATATATGAAATCTGATGAGATTTTTTATATAAATATTTACAATATAGTCTAGAGATTTGTTGAACATTAATTTTAAAATTATAGCTTAAATATAAGGAGAGTGAGTGAGTTTCTATATCATTTCAAATGAAATTTGAGATGTCTATCGTTACGCATTTAACTGGTAGTTCAAATCTTAGGGGCTAAGACGTAAAGGTTAAAAATTAAATTTGAGCAAACCATTTACTTTTAAAACAATTTAAAAAATAAATAAATAAGCCACATTTTTATAAATAAAAAATTAATAAAACTATTTTTTAATACAAAACGAGTATATTAAATACATTTTAATTGAAGTGAAACGCACCTCTGACATAAAATTCCATGGCTCCAGGCATGGCCTTGGTCAAATAATTAAATGTAAATAAATTTACATAAAGTATGTCCCAACTAATTCATGCGGCATGACCAAAATCCTTGACCTCCATGAAATTAGGGTTGATCATCATTGTTACTACATTTTAATATAATAATTAGGGAAAAGCTAAGCTACAAATACCAACATCGTGAAACCCCTTTTTTTAATTATTTTTATTTTTATTTTCAAAAATATCCTTTTTTTTAAATACACTTCTAATTTTTCATTAATGTTTTTTATTGTTTAAACTCGAAGTAGTATTGTGCTATTTTTCATTTCTTTTGCAATCTTATTATTACTCTACACACAAATTTAAAACTTTTTGTGTGGTAAATTTTTTAATGTTAATCATTAACTTAAATTACAAATATTTTATATTATAATTTTAAAGCAATCTTAAGTAAAACAATAATTAATCAATAACAAATATGAGAAGAATAATAAATTATTCTAAATTTGTACAATTTATTTTAATTAGATACGAAGCAACATGTAGAAAAATTAAAAAAATGATTATGAATGTGAGTAACTTGTTTTTGGAAAAAAAAAAAACTATGACTGCTTAATTCTATCATCCTTAAGTGTAATTTTATGCAGATGTTGATGATATAATTCATGTCGGTGCTGCAGATTGTATCCGGAAGAAATATAATAGTTCTTAGGAGGGGCTAGAATCTTCTCATGCAGAATCCACTTCTTAACAATTGTGCTAAAGGCAGTACATATTCTGTGAGTAGGTAATGTTCCGTTACATTTTCTTGCTAGCATTTCTGGGAAGTTAGTAATTACCCGAAAGCACGAAATAATCGTTCCTTATAGCAAACAAAGTTTCAGGTGTTATTTATATGGCTTCTTCTTTCTTTTTTTTTTAAAAAAAAAAAAAAGAAAAGAAATGTTGCTGCAAAGAATAAAAAAGGTTGTATTTGGCTTTATAGTGTCTTATGTAAAGCAAAACTTTGTCGAAGATTTCCCAAGATAAATCTAGCAAATTTTTTTTATTAAAAAGCTAGGAAATTTTACAAAAAGCGCAGTCCCTGATAAGCTAGTGGAAAGCAACCTTTGTAGCTCAAACATTTTGATATCTTGAACCATACAATTACATTTTTATTTTATAGACTTAGAAACATGACAAAAAAGATGTAAAGACATTTACAGGCATGGTTGCTATTTTTACTCTGCTTTTATTTTAATAATCCACAAATCTAGAGGGTATATTTTGTTGCATGCAATTGGATCTGTGTTGCGAGAAAAATCGTAACTTGTTGCAGAATATTTAGACAGTTACAACTTAGCGCTAATGAAATCTTAATCTTTGTTTTGGGAAAAATATTTTGAAGCTATTGATATTGCAGTAAATGTTCTTAATATACAAGTAAAGCACACATTTTGACAAATTCAATTCTGTTGGGTTTTGGAGATTGAAAGGTTGGCCAGCTGCATCTTGTCTAGACTCAGGCTTCATGTCCAAGGTCTTTCCCTTTTCTTTTTTTCCTTTTCCTTTTCTAAATTTTCATTCTTCCTTTGAAAATATCTGTGATATGTGCTAGACCGAGTACCAATTATGACTTGATTTTCTTGAATGGGTAGGTTCGAATCTCAAACTTTTGTATTCTCTCTATTTGGGCCTTCTCCATTGAAATTGTATTCTATTCTCTAAGCTCACCATCTTCTGCACTTCTGGAGCACTCATTATAATTCATAACCTTAATCCATCGAATTCTCTCTAGTCTTATTACCTTCGTTAAAGAAATTATATCTTTGACGCCATAATTGGTTCTTGATCATCTCCATAAAAGAAAACCACTGCCATAATACATATCTTGGAGTTGTTATCTTCTCCTTATCAAACACCGTGGGCTCCTGGCTATCTTAATAGAAGCCCTCCAAGCTCCCCCGAATAAAAAGCCACTCGGCCTTTGGGGGAGTGGTCAGAGCAAAGCTCTCACAAATGTGTGAGAGCTTGTGTTTGAGTCTCTATAGTAATATGGGGACTTAATTCCTTTCTCAAAATTTTGAGTGGAGATTGGTATTCTCCCTTATGAAATATGAGTGGAGTGGACATCCCTCGATTATTAGTGAGGATTAAAAATTTAGGCAAAACTTCATATGATATTAATGTATTAGTGTCCCAGTAATAGTCTGATTTGTAAATATCAATTATAGTCTCATGTAACATGGATTGTACTCTTGAGCAATAGTCTCATATAATCAAAAAAAAAAAAAAAAAGCTCCCCTGAATAAAAGCCTCTAAGAGCTTTCCCCATCTCCTGATAAGAGCCCCCACTGAGCTACCTCGAGCTCTCTATATGATTTCTCATGAGTTCACTCACTCCTCAAACCTTCCATAACTCTAAAAGGCCTTTGCTATCTGTAACTATCTTTAACATTCTATAAGCTTCATGGAACTCTTCTGATAAAATATATATATATATATATATATATATATATATATCACTTACGATTGAGGATAGTCATCAGTATAAAAATCATATTTGAGACAACCTTAAATCTTAAGGTTGTTTTTAAGAAATAATTAGCCCCACAAACTTTTATATGATATCGAAATCAAAGTCGTACATGCGTGGGTCCACATAATCATACTGAGGGCTGGATAAAAAGATTGGCATACACGTGACGAGTTTTAATAAGAAAATCATCCTACATTGGCTGAAATAGTTACCGAACAAATAATATAAACTTAAAGGCTAACTATTAATCTTGAGAGGAAGTTTAAGTCCATTAAACTCCTCTATCATTAGAGCCCAGGAGAGCCCCTCCACATCTCCTAAAAGCACAGAAAAATGGGCCGATACCATTGATTTATATCATAAGCCCCTCTTCAGTCTGCACCAATAGAGGTTATATACTGTATTTTACACTTGCTCATTCACAGCGTCTGTATCACACACTTAGTCACTTACGACTCTAGAAGGTGTATACACACACACCAATTTAATTGCCTTTGTGATATCATTAATGGACACCTGGAAAAACATTAGAGGCGTAAGTTAACTATAAATAGATGGCCTCCCTTTGTAATTGACATATGCGAAATGATCAGCGAGACACTGACAGTTGAAGTGTAAGGGCGGGAGCGTAGAATCTGCGTTTTAATATTTGGCTTGCTTATTATCATTATGTTCCCTTCTTCTTCTTCTCACTTGTGTATGTACATCTTCCCAAATTAGTTCATAACAAAGCCAAAATTCGAATTATAAGTCATTTCTCATTTTTAATAATCAGTCCAATTATGTTGTGCTTATGTTTTCCTTAATTTTTTTTCTTTCTTTTATACAAACTGAGAGATTTCCTAACAATTCATTCTCTTGTGTTACAATGAATTTTTTTTTTCAACATTTGTGCTTATTATATACCCTTTTTTGAACTCCCCTTTGATATCAAATTCATGGATTTGAACGCCACTTATGTTCAAGATTATAACTTTATGTTTACTCTAAACCTTATCATTCATTGTGATTAGCTTTATTTTTGTCACTTTGTTATCTATTTTGTACCCTTATTCATGTTAACAAAATGTACATGAAATTACAACTCTTTCATTTGGCACCATTAATCAGAATTTATAGGAATTGTTTGTTTTACCAAGAGGAATGCTTTTTATTTGGAAATTATATCAATATTATTTTTTTCTTGTCCAGATTTTGTGAGCAAAACGTCCACATGAGTGTAGAATTTATTTTGGTTTGCTTTATTGTATAATAGCCTTGCGACCGTTTCTCTTTAGCTTTCGCTCGACCACTAGCAAATAAGCAATTTGAATTCTTGTTTGCGTAGATGGAGTGAAGGGTAAGTGTTGACAACACGAGTACTTAATTGGGTAATTTGTGGTTGGTGAATGGTTATAGGCAGGTGGTTGCCTGCAAAACGTGAGCTCTTGGTTGGTGATGATTAATGTGCAGGGTAGCTGCCATATGCAATATGTGAACATATAATTTCATGGGAAAAGTCTGGTGAATGTGTGAATTTGGACAACCACCTACTCTCTGTC
Source organism: Citropsis articulata (assembly GCA_030449925.1). NCBI lineage: Eukaryota > Viridiplantae > Streptophyta > Magnoliopsida > Sapindales > Rutaceae > Citropsis > Citropsis articulata. Next base: position 3,037,238 of record JASUUH010000137.1, on the reverse strand, counting down.
ATCATGTTATAAATACAAACACTACGGCTAGGGCACTGTTTCACAAATTTCCCCGGCCCCTTGAAGATCATCACCATCAGAGTGATCATCGTCAGTATTTTCTTGATCAAAACATTCAAGGACACCATTTGCTAAGCAATTATATGAACGATGATATGAAGCATCGATATATATCCCTCTCCCTCCAGAAGTTGTCAATTATGTTCAAGTTCTGTATATATGTATGTTGAATGGCCTACTATCTGGCTACTAATTTCTTTTCTTTTGTGATATATATATATATGTTGTGTTAGCGTGTTTGCTTCAGTGCTTGTGCCCATTTTGGGAGTTGGAAGGGACTGCATTATAAATAATCCTGTGTGTTTTCTACATTAATATTTTTCTTCTCCTTCTTCTTCATCTACACTATTGAATGGCTCTATGTCAAAGGGTGCCAATGGTGAATGCATATATATGTATGCATATTAACTAATAGGCAAGAACCAATTTCACCTCTTTTTCAAGCACACTTATGTAGTCTTAAGAGAAAGTATTTGATCGGTTAGACAAGAGGATACGTGAACTTTAATTACTTTTTTGTAATGATTTTAATAAATAAAATTATTGTTACAATCCAGCTCACCAAATGGCATCCTAAAATGCACTGGCTTGCAAGTTTATAACAAACAATTAAATGAAGTAAAGGCCACTGAAATTCAAAGCTGGAAAAATAGAAGAGTAAAGCTTCCAACACTTCTTTTAAAATCTTAAGAAATCCCACTTTTTAATAAAATTGTAAAAAAGAAATAAAATTACAATAGAATTTTAATTAAATTTCCCATCATTTAGAATAAATTTTATAAACATACTTTTTCATAATAAATTTATTGTTATTATCATTTATTTCTTCATTGTTCAAAAAATATTTTGACTTTATCAATAAAATTAATTATATCACATATTAAGATTATAAACAGTAAGGTTGCATGAGTTGTCAAGACATGTTAGTTTAATTCAATTCATATTTATCCCTTATATAATTTTCAGTACAATAAAATTACGATTACAAAAGTGAAATAATATAAGGATTACACTCAAAATAACCAGGCCTGGCAATCAACACCACACTCGGGCTTAACCACAAGTAGAGATAGCCAACGGGCTATGCCGTGGCGGCCCAGGCCCATCAGAGGAAGCCCACGCGTGCTCGTGCCATGCCGTACTATGCGTTTCATGTGTGCTTTATTATGTGCTTTTTCACATGTCGTGCTTTAACGCATCTCTAATCGTGCAGTACTTTTAAGTTCCACGTGTTTAAAATCTAAGCCCGTCATGACGCACATGTGTGTCGTGCCGTGCCGTACCACATTCTTTACCAAAATGTACTTCTACCGTGTCGTACTATATGGATATATGTCGTGCCTCGTGCCGTCCGACCCATTGACCACCTCTAGCGACAGGTTCGACCCATTTATTATTCCTGCTGGAATAGGAACCCGTATCAAAAAATATATAAACAGAAGTCAAAACTTGCAATTTTGTTAAAAATTAGGGAGTAATAGTGGTTCATTAATCATAAAAAAATAGACATACGAGTCGGAATCCAATATTTTGGTCCATTTTTCAATTTGCTGGCTCTCTCTGGTTTCTTCATCTTCGACTTCAACGCAGACCCACGAGAAGGTAAAGCGTAACAAAGCATCATATGGCACTGCCTCCTGGTTCCCACTCCGGCACTGGCAGACCCACGGACATCTATGTTTTGTTTCATATACGATGGGATGGAGTTTTTATGAATTGTTATTGAACGATCATTCACTTTCTGATCTCGGTTTTTGACTAATAATAATACGTTGCTCTGGTTTCGGCTATTTCGCTCGGTCTCCTTTATGGGAACACTAAGCTCAAGTACCTCAAGGTACAATCATGCTTTGCTTCAACCTTTGTTCTTAATTTGTACTTTAGTTTGTTTGTTTCTAACTGAAAATGGTGGGGATTAAACTGCTTTTTTTTTTTAATATTTGGTTTAATAACGAATTTATTCTGGTTTCTTGCTGTGTATTAGCTAATGTTAATGATTTGATTAGCATTTATAGTCCTTTATTTTAATTATTTTTGGTTTTCACCAAATGGGGCTCGTGCTGCCCAAACTCACATCATTAACGAATCGTTATTCTAGTACTAGTTTATACTCTCTGGAAATATTTTTTTGTTTTTAAAAATGTGGAATACTGAATCTCTTTTAGAGAACATGTTTTGGTTTAGCTTATAAAATTATATTTTATTTTGTGTAAAATTTGAAATTAATAAACAGTAGTTTTCTTGTTCTTGTAAATTTTATATCCTTACTTAAAGTTAGCCCATGCATTATTAGTTAGTAGATGTGAGGGTTTAATGTGGTTGATATATTTATTTTTCCGGTCTAATTACAACAAGTGGATGATCATTTTCCTTTGAAAATGCTTATCTAATACTTTTTTTTTTTTTCAACTCTTAGTTGAAGGGAAAGTCTCTCAACATAGTTTATATTTTTTTAATTTTGTTCCATGTGTAGTTCTTCGACTTATGTTCCTCCCAGGATGGTGAGAATAGTGATGCTTCGGAAATTTCATAACTTATGCGACAGAACAACGTTTACAGGATTAGAAATCCAGAACCCATTTAGATGTTTTCTTTTGGAGCCTTATTCGCAAAACCCATCATCAACTGTAGAACCAAAAACTGTCCAACATAATGTGGAATTTTTGGGGTTTAGACAACAAACCCGCAAATTCAGTTCCTCCATTTGAAGCGGCCATTAAACTGAAAAAATCAGTATCTTCGTTTGGGGTTGTTAAATACATCGTGGCATATGCTAATAACCATGCATTTAGTTATGCGCCTCAAGTTGTAAGAGAGCAAAGAGAAGGGAAAAAATCGTTTAACCAATTGGAAAACAAGGGTGTATTTAGGCCTGCTGAGCCGTATGCATGTGTTGATTGTGGAAGGACATTTTATGATGATAACAAACTTTTTAATTATTTTATGTTAATTCATGAGTGTAAACAAAAAAATAAAAAGAGGCTGAATCAAATAGAATGAACCAGAGAGAAGAGAGTGAATTATTCAATGAAGATGGAGAAATATGAAAGGGCTGCAAGCGCAGTTTTGACTCCAAAAGTGGGTAATGGTTTGACAGATGAGTTGAAAAGAGCGGGGTTTTGGGTCAGGACAGTGTCAGATAAGCCACAAGCTACTGATGTTTTGTTAAGGAACCATATGGTGGATATAATGCACAAAGGAAGGATTGAGTGTTTGTTTGGTTGTTGTGTCGGATGATTCAGATCTTGTGGAGGTTTTGCTTGAGGCAAAGTTTAGGTGTCTGAAGATGGTAGTTGTGGGGGATATAAATGATGAGAATTTCTTATGCTTGTTTTTCTTGGTGGGATATATTAATGGGGGAGGCAAGGAAGGAAGCCGTATCGATTCTTGGCAAATGGAAGGACCGATATGTTTTGAAGAGGTTGGAGTGGACTTATGATCCAGAGGTGGTGAAGAAAGCACTTGATTGCGATGATGGGAGCGAGGGTGCAGATGTTGATGATATAACTCTTGCCCGTGATGCAGATTTATCCAGAAGGAAGATAATGGTGCTTGATGGGCTGGAATCTTCTGTTGCAGAAGGCACTTCATGACAATTGTGCTAAAGACGGTTGGTGGTAATATGTTTGACATATTCTGTGGGTAGTCAAAGTTCCCTTACAATTTCTGGCTAGCATTTCTGGAAGTTGTAGTACCTGAAAGCATGAAATAATTGTTCCTCGTACCAAACAAATTTATATTTATATGGCTTCCAATTTTTTTTCCTCAATTGCTGCTGCTGAGAATTAAAAAGATTGTATTTGGCTTTATGGTATATTACAAACTTTGTCGAAGTTTTCCAAAATAAATCTTGTAGGATTTTGATTAAAAAACTAGGAAAATATAAAGCATTGACTTTAATAGGCTCGTGGATGGCAACCTTTGCAGCTCAGGTGCATTTTTTTAACTTGAATTATATAGTCCATCTTTAAGTTGAAGATTTCTTGCAGCAAGAGGCACGGTTGAAGAAGTAAATGGCAGTGGCGGTGACCAATGTGGTCATGCTGCATTTTCATTTGATAGAACTTACCCAGAAAAAGTGGGGAAAGTAAAGAGATTCTCAGGCACGTTGCTCTTTTAAATCTGTTTATTTTCTTTACAGGCAGTGTTAGAGAGTAGATTTTGTAGCATGCTATTGGATTTGTGCTGCAAGAATAATCATAACTTGTTACGGAACATCAAATTTGAGGGTGCCTTTGTTTTTTTTTTCCCCTTGTTTTTATATTTATGTTATAATATAGATATTTTTTTCCCCTTGTTTTTATATTTATGTTATAATATAGATATGATTAATTTTTGGTGAATATGAATTTGTTTTGGTCGTTTGTATTAAAATAGTGTTGTTTAAAAAAAATAAATAAATTGGTATACATCGTGGTAGTCAGCAATTGCCTGCTACGTGTGTATGCTACAGTAATTCTATATTAATCATATATCAAAAAAAAATAAATAAATTATATGTGAGACCCATTTCTTTTGTCTTATTTAAATTATTATGAAATTTTAAATGCAATGTAGATCCATCATAATTATCATACAAATAAAACAGCAACAAAAAAAGTCGGCCAGGAGTTAAAATAGTATTGTTTGAAAAAATTATAAAATAAATTATATGTGAAACCCGTTTCTTTTGTCTTGTTTAAATTATTATGCAATTTAAATGGAAAAAAAAGCACTTAAGTTCATGATAATTATCATACAAATAAGGATCTGGCTATGTTGGAGCATCTCCGACTTAGAACCAACACATACAAGCCATGCGATCGTATAAGGCGCCAACTGATGGTCACAATTAAGACAGGGTCGGTATGTTAAGATTATATGCTGAGTCAGATACTGAGCTGGAATTCTGTTTTACAAAGTTCTTAGACTCCCGCCAAGAGTTTGTTACAATTGGTTAAACTTCAGTGCATGTTTTGCATGCTGAAGAAGGATTAGATTCTACTATAAATAGCTTTGTATCATTCTAATCATTCAACAATACAATGAATATAATTTTTAGTTTCTATAATTCTCTGTTTCTCTCTCGTTCATAGTTTCTCTCACTTTCTTATTAACCAAACAGAGCTTAAGATTTTAACAAGTTATCAGAGCAATTTCTCAGATCAATCTAAATGGCTTTAACAAACTCAAATCTACAGCCTAGCTCTACCTTTACCTTCACTACTCCAATTAAGCTAGATTGCACTAATTACACGATCTGGAAGTAGCAAGTGCTTTCGTCAATTCGAGGAAATGGCTTGGAATGTTATATTGATGGATATAAACTCTGTCCTAATCAATACTTGGCTACTGAATCTGGATCAGCCAGCTCATCAAACATTGAAGCTCAATATCAAGAGAATCCAGAATATGGAGCATGGAAACGTCAAGATCAACTTCTCCTGAGCTGGATCATGTCCTCGATGAGCGTTGAGATACTTAGTCTTGTGGTAAACTCTCAAACTTCTTTTGAACTCTGGAAAAGCTTCGAAAAACAATTTGGATCTAAATCTATGGCCAAGAAGGTTCATATGAAAATGTTGCTTAATAATTTGAGGAAAGGCTCTTTGTCAATGACTGAGTATTTTACAAAACTCAAAACTGTTATTGATGGCCTTGCATTAGCTGGTAGTCCTGTCAGTGATATTGATTTCATCACTCACCTTATTACTGGATTAGATCACTCTTATTATCCAGTTGTTGTTTATATTGAGGCTAACATGTTGAACATGGATCTTAGTGAAGCATATTCTATGCTGTTAACACATGAAGCTAGGCTTGAGAATAATAAACTCAATGAGAATAAAGAAATGAAAAGCAATTATGCAGCAAATGTTGCTCAAACTGGAAATTTTTAGAAAAAATGAGGTAATTCTAATAATTATCAAAGGAATTGGAACAAGAATAATGGCAATAACTGGAACTTTAATGGTGGAAGAAGTGGCTCTAATGGAAATGGAAGAGGAAATAATCAAGGACAAGGCAGAGGTAATAATTGGAATGGTAACTTCAGAGGCAATCCTGGTCAGTTTTATAATGGATATGGAAGAAGAAGTTTTGGTCCTGGTGGATATGGCAGGGGTAATTCTGGTTCTATAGTTGCTGTTGTCTGTCAGATTTGCTTCAAACATAATCACACTGCTGCTGAGTGCAGGGATCGATTCAACAGAAATTTCATTCTAAATTATCCACCTCAAAGCTATTTTCCAGGACAGCATCAGGAACTAAGAGCAACTTATATGGTAACTTCTGAGGGAGTAGCAGATCAAGGTTGGTACCTTGATAGTGGAGCAACCCACCATCTTACCAATTCATTGCAGAATCTAAATGATGGTAAGCTCTACTCAGGCTCTAATTCCTTACTTATTGGAAATGGTCAAGGATTATAAATTACACATGTTGGCTATACCTGCTTTTACACTTCTTGTGGTTCATATCTTCATCTTCAAGACATATTATGTGTTCCTAAAATCACCAAAATTTTAATCAGTGTGTCTAAACTTCTCACTGATAATAACATTTTTATTGAATTCATTTCTAATGCTTGTTTTGTTAAGGACAAGGTGAAGGGAACACTACTTGCTCAGGGGATTGCTAAGGGTGGATTATACCAACTATTGTCATGTGAAGATTCTGTTCCATCTTCCAATGTCTCAATTCTCAATCCAAGGTCCATGATGTCAGTCTTACCTTCCAGTACTCGTGTCAAAACTAATAAAGAGTGTTCTGGTTCAGCTTCTCTTAATAACCAGTCTGTCAAAACTGTAAATTCTTCAAATATGTTACACAATAGACTTGGTCATCCAAGCAAACATGTTATTCAAATCATATTGAAGAATGCTTGTATGTCCTCTAGTTATAATAATAAACAATTGTTTAAATTTTGCAATGCTTGTCAGAAAGGAAAAATGCATCAATCTCACTTTTCCACCTCAGAAATTAAAACCAAACAACCATTAGAACTGATCCATACAGACCTTTGGGGACCTGCATCAATGTTATTTAGAGATGGATTTAAGTATTATATCTCATTTGTAGGTGACTATACTCGGTATAGTTGGATTTTTCCTCTTGTTCTTAAATCTGATGCTTTAGAAACCTTCAAAACCTTCAAAAGTCTGGTTGAAAATAAGTTCAATTTACCCATTGAAAACTTACAATCTGATATGGGGGGAGAGTTCAGAAGTTTCAAAACATTTCTTCAGCAAGAAGGTATTCAAATTAGGTATAGTTGTGCTCATTCACATCACCAAAGTGGTGTTGTTGAAATGAAGCATAGGCACATTATTGAAACTGGTTTAACACTTCTTGCACAAGCAAATATGCCTTTATCTTTCTGGTGGGAAGCCTTTCGTACTGCATCTTTTCTCATCAATAGAATGCCCACACCAGTCTTAAACAATGTTTCTCCTTATCAAAAGTTACATCATCAATCACCAGACTATCAATTCCTCAAAGTATTTAGTTGTACATGTTATCCACTGCTCAAACCTTATAACTCCCATAAGCTTGATTTCCATTCTAAAAAATGTTTATTTCTGGGGTACAGTCCTCTTCATAAAGGTTATAAGTGTCTGGCTAAGTCAGGGAGAGTTTATATTGCCATTTATGTTCAGTTTAATGAGTCTGAATTTCCTTATTCAGAGATGTTCTCTTCTTCTTCTTCTCAGTTCAATGATCAGTTCTCTCAATCTTTTTCACCACTCTGTGTTCTTCCTGACAATAGCTTGTATCAATCCCCTGCTGCATCATCCTCCTCAAATGTGTTGCCAATACCAGGTTCTCTAATTTCAAATCAGCATCTTGACCATTCTTCTCAATCCCACTCTTCTTCAGCACCTTATCCTCCAGCACCTCAACATACTCAGTTTTCTATACCCTCTTTGTTTCAACCACCAATCAACCAACATCCAATCACTACAAGAGCCAAATCATGAATTTTTAAACCAAAAACATACATTACTGTAACACAGAATTATGAACCCAAAAGTGGTAAAGAGGCTTTAGTTGATCCTCGGTGGCATATGGCTATGAAAGAAGAGTTCACTGCTCTAGAAAAGAATCAAACCTGGACTTTAGTGCCAGCAGAGGTAGCCACGAAAATTGTTGGCAACAAATGGGTGTTTAGGGTGAAGTATAATCCAGATGGGAGTATTTCTAAGTACAAGGCCATGTTAGTTGCAAAAGGATTTCATCAGACATATGGCATAGACGTCTTTGAAACTTTTAGTCCTGTTGTTAAGCCTTGCACTGTGAGAATCATCTTAAGTCTTACTGTCATGCACCATTGGTCAGTTAGACAATTGGATGTGAATAATGCATTCTTAAATGGAGCATTAACAGAGGATGTATATATGCATCAGCCTGAAGGATTCATTAATGCACAACATCCTTCTTATGTATGCAAGTTAAACAAAGCCTTATATGGCCTTAAACAGGCTCCAAAAGCCTGGTATGATAAGCTCAAAAACTCCCTATTACAATGGGGTTTTCAATCTTCAAAATTTGATACTTCATTATTTTTTCAACACAATGGGAAAGATATAGTCATGGTTTTGATTTATGTAGATGACATCCTAGTCACGGGCTCAAGTACAGTTCTCATAGAAAAAGTTATTAAGCAACTTGGTTCTGAGTTTGCACTCAAAGATCTAGGAGATTTCAACTATTTTCTTGGTTTAGAAGTTACACCCTCTGTTGAAGGATTACACCTTTCTCAGACAAAGTATATTTGTGATATCTTAAGTAAAACTAATATGCTTAGCAGTAAAAGTTGTGCAACTCCCATAAGTGTTTCTAAGAAACTTCAAAAAGACTCAGGCAGTCCATTTGAGAATCCATCTCTCTACAGAAGTGTCATTGGGTCACTTCAATATGTCACTTTAACTAGACCAGAAATAGCATTTACAGTCAACAACTCAGTCAGTTCCTAGCAGCTCCTACTGCTCTGCATTAGCAAGCTTGTAAACGACTACTCAGGTTTCTTCAAGGCACTGCTCATCTTGACCTTCAGTTTCATCATTCAGGGACTCTTACTCTAATAGCTTACTCAGATGCAGACTGGGGTTCTGATCCAGATGATAGAAGGTCCATAAGAGGTTGTTGTGTATTTCTTGGTTCGAATATTGTAAGCTGGTCATTAAAGAAGCAAACACTTGTTTCTCGATCTACTACTGAGTCAGAATATCAAGCACTTGCTTCAGCTACTTCTGAAGTCTTATGGATAACCTATCTGTTGAAAGAATTAAAGATGCAGCTGGACACATCTCCTGTTTTGTACTGTGATTATAAAAGTGCAAAAGCTTTAGCCAGCAATCCAAAATATCACACAAGAACCAAGCATATTGAGCTGGATCTTCATTTTATTCGAGAGCATGTAGTTAAGAAAGAATTGATCATTTAGCATGTACCCAGTTCAGATCAACTTACTGATATTCTTACTAAACCACTCTCACTTGATCATTTTGCTTACATGAGGTCTAAGCTTAAAGTCTTTCCCAGACCTTGAGCTTACGGGGGAATGTTAAGATTATATGCTGAGTTAGATGCTGAGATGGAATTCTGTTTTACCAAGTTGTTAGACTCCCTCCGAGAGTTTGTTACAATTGGTTAAATAAACTTCAGTGCATGCTTTGCATGCTGAAGTTTAACCAATTAGATTCTACTATAAATAGCTTTGTATCATTCTAATCATTCAACAATACAAGGAATATAATTTTTAGTTTCTAGAATTCATTGTTTCTCTCTCGTTCATAGTTTCTCTTACTTTCTTATTAACCAAACAGAGCTTAAGATTTTAACACGGTCCTCTGCGACTGTAAATATCATGATTTTCTCCAACTGGATATGATTAATCCAACTCGATATGATTTTCTCCAACCAAGGCGACAACGGGGTCAGTCCTCCACACGCGAAGGGCGTCCGCGTGGTGCCAGGTGAGATGGAGAGGTCAAACTAGAAGGAGAACCTGGAGGATGAGAGCGTGGAATAGGACTATGGGAGGAGCAAAGTAGGAAGTCGAAGGACGAGATGCGATTATTTCTTATTTTGATCCACACGTGGGAGTAGGCATTGTAAGTGTGTGTGGTTGCGAGGTAGGGGACCATAGTTCTCTGCGATTGTATATGAAGTAGCAGCCAAGGCTTGATTGAGACCAGAGTTCCTGGAGTGGGAGCATTTCCTGAGGAATTTGTTATATAGAAATATAGAGGATATGAACTTATGAAACAGCGCAATAAATCAGTAGTTCCAGTCACAGCGATCAAGGATATCTCATTAATTGCTTTAAATCTCAGATACCATTTATGAGATTATTATATTGAGAAGAAGTTTTCTTTTGTCTTTGCATCCGCCTGCAAATTACATTTCTTAAGAGTTCTAAAGAAACTCAATTGATTAAACTATGTCATTGCTTAATTTTGTCGACATGACGGAGTGAAGATGAGACAAAGAAGAAGCAGAGACCATCAGTGGCACATGCGACGTTATGGCGTTTAAGATGTCTTCGTGGACAATAACCCATAATCTTGTGCATATCTTGTGTTCTGAGTCTATGTAATTGTGACTGTTAGTGGACGCCTTATATGATCGCACAGCTTGTGTTTTGTGGCGCTACGTTGGAGATGCTCCAACGTAGCCGGACCCTACAAATAAAACAACAAAAAAAGAAGGTCGCCGAGGTATTAAATAGTATTGTTTGAAAAAATTTTAAAATAAATTATACGTGAGACCCATTTCTTTTGTCTTGTTCTAATTGTTATGAAATTTTAAACAACATTGATATTTGCCCGGGTCAAATCCTGGGTCAAACCCCGAAAGGACTCCAAAACGACGTCGTTTCATCTATCATTTTGTTTGTTTTAATTCTCCATAAAACGACGCCGTTTGGATTAGATAAGGCAAAAGCAATGCCAGAACCCATGGGCTTTCTCTTCCTCTTAGTTTCCCCACTCTAGAATTTTGAGTACAACTCTTGCATAGTTCACTTCTCCCAAAACCCAGTTGCCAACACGAACAAACTGCTTGCTTCACTTCAAAAGACTTGTTGTAATCAACAACTTGCTTCTGCTGCTGCGGCTGTTCTCGTTGCTGCTGTGGTCTTGAGTCCGCAAAATCAGAAGAAGCAAGTCCAATGGAAAGCTCTAAGTCGAGATTTTCTTAATAATGGGTGCTGCTATGCATTATTTCTTCATTATTATTAATAGTGTATTTGTTGAAATTATTATGGTTATGAATTTGGTTGAGCGGGCGGTGAGTTTGAGGATCAAGGCCACGGTTAAGTAACTTCTGCTTGATATGTGTATTCCAATAATTCTTTATTTTATTATCTTGCTTCCTGGTAATCTTCCAGCTATCAAAGACCACTTGCACATTACACAAATTCAAAACACCCCCCACCCCAAAAAAAAGGAGTGTTTTTAGATCTAATAATTAAAATTAACCCAACCCTAAAGAAATAAAAATTTTAAAAAGAAAAAAGAGGGAAGAAACTGAATTAATTACTTGCTTCCCAACAAACTATGAAGCCTGATAATGAGTTCATCTTCTTCATCGGTAAAATTCCCATGCTCAAGATCAGGGCATAGATAATTTATTCATCTCAATCTACAGCTCTAGCCACATCTTAACAACCCTGAGTAATTTGTTAAAACACACACATATATTAATTGTGCCGCTTTCTGAATGACTGTAGCTGTCGCAGAGAAAGAAAAAACACACATAATCCATTCATCTTGTTGCTTTTGGGTTCTGTGTTCGGTTGTGTGGTAAAACAAAGAGAGAGTTGTTACTTTTGCTGTTAGAGTGCAATTTATGCACTAATTTTGCATTGTTTACTCCCTTTAATATCAATGTTTTGCACTTAATAATAGTAATTTATTTATATTTTATTTTGTAGGTGCAATTCTATTGATTGGTGCTAAAATTTAGCTAGACGATGATGTTTGAGGATGATTATTTGCATGGAGGAATTATAAATTTCAGAAGAACTTTGTTGATAAGGCGTGGGCGCGTGCTGTCAACAAAGAACTTACAATTTTTATTTTAACGTGTTTCACCTTTTTGGGTTATTTTTGTAATTCCGAATCTAGAGAATATTTTAGATTTTAGTATTCTATTTTTAGAAGAACTCTACAATACAAAAGGGATTGAAACACAAAGAGAGAAGAATAAAGAGGAAAAAGAAGAAAACTCTAGATCTAATTTTTCTCTTCTCTTTATGAGGAACTAAATCTAAAATTCTGGTTGGAGGTTAATAAAGCTTTGATTCATCATTACTGTGAGATCTTTCTTATACTTTAATTGTTTTATTGCTTGTTGGGTATTTGTTTATTCTGAATTAGTGTCATGATTATGTTTGTTAATTAGATAATTGGCCACTATTTAATTACCAACAATCTATTGTCAATTAAAGATTCATCGTATGAAGATTTTAATGTTTGTGACAAATAACAGCTGACGTGAGAATAAATAATCTAATTTAAATAAACCATCGTATGCGTTTGTTGATTAGGATTTGGGTCTCTACGGTTTTTTGTCGATTGATTAAATCCTATGATCGTATCTAGGGTTGTCATTGATTAGGGAAATAAGCAATAGTGCGTCGGGTTGTCGATTAGTTAAGGAGAGATTGGGTATTAGGCGTCTCAATATCATGGAGTCATTCATGTGATAATGATTTATATTTAGATCGATGATCGATGGTCGAATCAGTGAGTTAATTCGTTCAAAAAAGCTTGACTTATAATTTTAATTTGTATTCTTGTTATTTTTAATTTAATTTTAAATTTTGTCAACAATCTCTCCTACTTTGCATTTTATATTTTGAAAGGATTTAAATAATTATTAATCTCTGTGGACACGACCCTGCTTAATCACTATACACAATTTTATTAGAGTATATATTTATTTTTGTTAACTTCGGTAACCATCATTTGCCTTTTCTAAGCAAATGGTGCCGTTTTACGGAAAAAACAAATTAAAATTAAAAAGAAATAAAACGGCGTCATTTAGGACTATTTTGGGGTTTGACCCGAGGCAAATATCATTTTCCAATTTTAAATGCAAAACAAAGGCACGTAGGTCCACGTAATTATCATACAAATAAAACAAAAAAAACAGTCGGCCAGGTGCACTGTAAAAGTTGTCGGCAACCAACAACAAAAGCGACGACCACCATGCACCAGATCTATTAAAAGATTGCATGTAATAAAATATTTTTAAAAAAAGTATAGACCACTGGATTTGATTTCTTGTACAATCAGCGGCTGGAAGTTGTTTTGAGTGGAACTGTGAATAAAATATTTTTATATAATTGTAATTGAAATTAAAAACACAGTTGCAATTATACAAGAACAATTACAATAGCTGTGACAATTACAATTACAACTTCTATTACATTGATAATTACAGATCCAAACGCAATTACAATTCTAGTTACAATTACAATTACAATCTCAATTAAAGTTCCTATTATAATGAAAATTCTAATTCCATATTTCCAATTACAATGTGTTTTTTTATCGTTTAACTAATCTCGCTTAATTAAGGGATCCTTTGTCAATATATTACTCTAGTATATTGAATTACGTGTTTTTCTTGCCGTTTAGCAAATTCCACTTAATTTTATAAATTAAGAGATCCCTCGCGTATGTGTGTATATATAAAGTCGACTATTCAATCAAATGATATTGAATGTTTTTTCTATCTCTTCTTAAGAAATAATTAGGCTATTTCTTTATAAAATTGTGCTCAATTTCGTATGTGGCAATTCTACCAAAATCTGTTCGTTAGTTGGGAGAAGAATCTACATTAATCGGATTTTTTGAGAAACACAACGAAAGAGAATTGAATTTGATTAGATAATGTGTGGTTGGTAAACAAGGAATTATTACTAAAGATTTTAAATAAAAAAATAAAAAATTAATTGTTAACTTAAAACGAAAAAAAAAAATATTTCAGAAGTGTGCATGCAATTTGAGGCAGTGCATGCTTAATGTAGAAATTAAATTTCTCAATCATATTATGAGTGACGTGGAGCTGTAACACGAGTCGTGTCATTGATTGGACCATGTTCATCCTAAAACTTTTGACCCTTCCATGCTTTAGGTCGCAACATCTTTGTCAATTGTCAAAGAGTGTTCTAGTGTTGTACATCATATTTAAGGGTGCCTTTTTTTTTCAAATTTTTTTTTTATATTTATGTCATAACATAGATATCTATGATTAATTTTAATGAAAATCAAATTTGTTTTGGTCGTTTTTATTAAAATAGTATTGTTTGAAAAAAAATATAAAATAAATTATATGTGAGTGTGACACAATTCAAAAGTGTATTACTCCCAAGTATAAGAGTGTCTAGTTATAATATAACCCGGTGAGTCCGGGGTCGAATCACAGGGAATTTAAAATTCAGTAGTCAATTTAAAACTAAGAAAATTAATTGTGGGGAAAAGAAATTATTTAAAACTAATTTAAAAATATGCTAAGGCTACATGATTCACTCTCAGTATTCAAACTATAATTTTCTTACTCTCTTATTTTTATATTTTGCCTCACTTTTACCAGTTATTTATTATATTATTTAATTCTATGTGTGTAGATAAATATGAAATAAAGTACCTAATGTGCCACAACTGTGCTAATGTGTCAATATTTTGTCAAAATACCATATATATTCAAGAAAACTTGTAAATTAACATGACATAAAAATAACAAAAAAATAAACTTTAAACTCACTTGAGAAAAGTAATTAATTTCATAAATTGAAATTTTGAACTTCACCCTTCACCTCAGCTTAGTAAAATTAGCTACTCATGTTAAAAGAAAACAAAGCACTCTTTTTATTTGATAAAACTTTTTTTATTTGATAAACTTTTTGAAATATGTTATAAGGAAAATTGATTACAAAGCAAAGGAAGAAAAATAAGAAAAGATATAATTTATCAGCACTCTATCCCTCTCT
Source organism: Citropsis articulata (assembly GCA_030449925.1). NCBI lineage: Eukaryota > Viridiplantae > Streptophyta > Magnoliopsida > Sapindales > Rutaceae > Citropsis > Citropsis articulata. Next base: position 3,022,195 of record JASUUH010000137.1, on the reverse strand, counting down.
CTGCTTTTCAGACTCTCGAATACTTTTTTTCGCTTGCATTCTTCGTCTCCTTTTATAGGCAACGATTGCCGCCTCTTTATTCTTTTTATTCTTATTTAATTTATTCTTATTTTATTATTTTATTATTTTATTTATATATACATATTGAAATACGTGATGGTCAGAATGACCATCACGAGCAACCAAAGCTTGGTTACTTTGTTTGTTTTTTTGTTCTTTTATTATTATTTTTTTTAATTTCTATATATATATATATATATATATAATTGTTGTTGCGAATAGACGCATCAACTTTTGAAATGATCTTTAATTTTGAATTATTGGCGGTAGAGAGTTTTTCTCTTGTATCTTTGTAAAACGTTTTTGGAACAATATCAGCTTTAATGCAATTTAAATCAGCACCAGTGTCGAAAAGGGCAATGGTGTCAATTTCAAGTTCATTAGAGAAATTTAAAGTTATTTTTACCAAATATTTTCTGGTGGTGATTTGTTTTAAAACAAAAAGAAAATCATTGGGTATGGATTCAATGTTTTCAAGTTGGTTGTTTTCATTATCACCATCTGAGTTTGATTCTCTATCAGAGTCATCCTGTAATAAAGATTTTTGTATTAAAATTTGGATGGCTTCCGAATCATTTTTCTGTTTTTTTTTTAAGTCTTTTATCTCAGATTTAATATCTTTAATCTCTTTTTGAAGATCTTGGATATTGGGAACTGTTTTCTTTGTTTTCTTTTTATTCAAGATTTCAGTGAGATCATAAGTGTTCTTTTTAATAGTTGGTACTTTAGAAGTTTCTGGTTTTGGTTCCAGAGTTTTCAGAAGTTTATCAAGATAATCTTTTTGAAGAATTGGGTCAGAATTTGTAATCGAGTCTTAGGTGGGCCTTTTTGTCTGTTGAGTGCGAGAACTATTCTCACACGCGTCTGTCTAAAGACCAAAGCTCTGGGTCCAGGACCCCCGTGATTCAAGCAAAAGAAAGAGGCCCCGCTCTCCATTATCTCCAAGGCTCCCTGCCTATTTAAAGAGGAGACAGCCTACGCTCAAGACAGAAGTTTTTTTTTCGGAACCTTTCTCTCTCTCTAAAGAATTCTCTCTTCCTTCTCTCTAAGAATTGAAGATCTAAAGACATCAAGGAAATTGTTCCTGTCTTGAAGATCATTCATATTCTTTTAAAAATTTTCTGTAAAAGCATTCAATCCAAAGACTACATGTAAGTTTCTTATTTGTAAATTATTCAAAGCATTGTAATAATTTTATATTTATGAATGTTTAAATTTCTGTATATTTATTTCTCTTAAAGCATCAAGCAGACTGATATTGTAACGCCCGAAAAAAAAAAATTCCATTATGGAATTGGGCTTTCACTAGGATTTATGGAGGCCTTTTTATTAGAAAAGGGTAGAAAAGGGTATTAAGTTATTATGAGGTTAATTATAAGTTAGTTTTGCAAAAAAGGGCTATTTCTCCAAAATTCCATTCCCTATAAATTCATCTTTTATCTCCCTTTTTCATAACCCTAAAAACCTATGATATTCTTGTTTCCTCTCTTATCAATTGATCATAGTTTTTCTTCACTCACACCATAGGATTCAATTCTTGTTTAGGAGAGAATCAAAGCAATCGGTATGTATACCATCTTCAATCCCTTCAAGATTTGTTTTAAATTATTCTATGTAAGGTTTATGTTGACATGATTTGAGATTTTTTTTAGATCTTGATACATGATGTGTTTGGGTTTTGTTTGGGGTTTTGATTAATTAGGAGATTGGTTAATCAACCTTTGGCATAATAAGCATGTAGGATGATTTCTGGACAGCATAATATCTTGATTTTTTTGACTGATACTTTGTGAACGAATTTTTCTTAGAAATTTATATTCTGGAAAATAGACATATATAACCTCCTTAATAAATTTTATTTCATCAAATTTTATTTCGTTTTCAATTTAATATGTATTTTCGAATTAGAAACCACTGCACTGGAAAACTGTAATTCCAACAGTCCAATCGGGTTTACAGAATTATTTTCACTATCAAATGAACTCGGAAAATTATGAAATTTTATACAGATGTTAATATACGTGTTTAGTATCTCCAGTTTTAATTTCATAATTGTATGATAAGTATTTCATTTTATAAAATTCTCAGAACCTGTTCTGTTCGGTTAAGGTTATGAGAAAACAGTTTTGGAATTGTTGGGAAATAAATAGTTTTAAAAATGTTTTTTGATCTCGGATCCTCTTCAAACTTTTATATGAGATACTCATGGATGTCCAGAATAGTTTTGTAGAATATTATGTCATTCCGAGTTTTAGATTAAGAGTTAAAATTCTGAGATCAGACCTGTACAGGAATGAATTAGAAAGGCAGATTCATAGAGTGAGTTATTAATAGTTATGTTTTGATTTGCTAAGGTGTTGAAGGCTCTTAGGGACTTAGAGGTGTGTAGTTCAAGATCTTCTTATCAAGGTAAGTAACTTCATTCCTAGTATACTGGATATGTATAAGTATTTTGATATTATTATTATAAGTATAAATGTCTTTATACCACTTAGAAGATTAAAGGATTTTCGCAACAAAATCAATTTATGAAAATGTTTTCAAATATGAATTCTTTTAACAAAATATTTTATAAATGCCTTTTAATGTGTCAATTATTTTGGCGACATGACTACTTATTATGATTTTATCTGTAAATTAGTTTGCAAGCCTAAAGTATTGTTATGGACTTTTATGAATTTGATACGAATGTTTTGTACCCATATATGATTTAAATTGTTTATGATTGTACGGGGGCCACCTCTTGAGACTATATGGGGGCCACCTCTTGAAGGCCAAAGCGTCGCAAAGTGCCACATATAGTGCAAAGTGCCATGTATAAATCATTATGTTTTGGCTCGTTGTCCGTAGTTATTCTGATTCTTATTCTGATCGTAATATACGATATATCTGTCTGGACCAGTACTGGGTATAAGTTCTGAATGTGCACACAATATTCTAATTCTGTCTGGGCCGGGTCACCGAGACTATAGGTGACACTATGTGACATGAGCTAACTTTTCATGTGAATATGATTTGCCTTAATAAGTAACTATGTTTTTGACATTCTGAATTCTTATGGATTTACGTTATCTAATTGAAATATGTTATTTCATCATGGAATATAGTTTTTATGAAACTTATGGATTTATGAAATATATTTTGCTCAAAGAAGGCTTGCAACATTTTTGAGTATCGATAGGCCTAGTGTGTTAGGAATGGTTTTACTTACCGAGTTGACGGCTCACCCTTCGTCATTACTTTTTGCAGATTAAGTTCCTTTGAGAGGTATGCCTAGCCCTGGTGTTAGGGATTTTCGTTTCTGTTCGCCATTCGAATAAGAAGAAGAACAGACTCATGTTTATTTTTAGTTTATTTTGATCATGAGCTTGTAATTTGGGTTTTGAGACTTTGTTACTTTTATGTCTCTGGGAGATTATTTAGCATTGGATGTATAAACTGGTGGATTATTCTTATAAGAACTTGAGGTATACCCGTTTGGTATTTGTGAGTAGAGATTATGTTTTGCGAGTAACCTCCTTCTCTCACGTGCTCTGTACGTGTTAGATTTGGGGTGTTACAGATATATATCAGATCTGCCATATAACTTGTACTTTCCTCGAAAGCAAAGGGACCAGATCTCTGTCTTTCGTTGTATTTCTCTTCTCCCCCTTCAATCAGAATACTATTTCTGGGATCCAGATCTAGTATTTTTCTCTGAGCCTTGTGGTGCACACACTTGCCACATATTAAAATAATTAATAATTTAAAGCTGGTAAAGAACACAAAGGTATATTGGCTGGAAACCAAATCGTGCGAACTATTGATCTGTTCTAAGTCAGATCTGGGTTCAAAGGCAGATTTATTTCTGCATCGAATTGGTCTAACAACGCCCCGTACCAATTAAAATTGATCTATTAAAATCGACAATAAAGAACTAATTTGATCACTCACACACGACAATAAAGAACTATATATATATATATATATATATATATATATATATATATATATATATATTATTACATCTCCTCAATTGTGCTCCAGTAGTTCTTCTTTGTTCCTGCTTTCAATTTAAATTGCATCTTTATTCCTGAAAAAATATTTACAAGATGAAAATTAACATATTAGGAATTAATTTAATATAAAGTATATTTGGGGAGTATTAAAATAATTTAGAAATAATGAGCGCATTAATTGATACAATAAGTGAAAAACTAATAATTTTATCCTTATCAAATGTCACTTTTCAGTATCAATCACACCCCCCAACCAGCTTATTGCTAAGCCCTAGCAATTTAAGCGATAAAAATTTAGAGAAATTTCAAAACCAAATTGAAAATCTTTTTTTTTTTTAAATAGAAACATTGTGTTCACTTTTTTTATCAGATTAATGACAACAATCAAATAAAAGTATAAGTATTATCTTCAGCCTAAAGAAAATCACACCCACATAAATCAATTACGTAAAATCATGTAAAATGATCAATTATCAGAGCTGCATTAATTAAATCACTTTTAAGAATGATACATCAAACCCCAAAACCTCACGATTAAGAGTGACTCTCTCAAAAGAAAATATACCCCAAATTAAACGTCACTCTAGGAAAAAAAGTAGATTTGAGAGAATAATAAGACAATATCACACGCTCTCACCAAGACGAAGAAATAATGCCCACAGCTTAGAAATAAAATGATCTCAAGTCCAAGGAATTAATGGCAAAATATATTTTTTTTTATGCATTACCACATCTTTTAGTCCATATCACTAGTTTTTACTTCAGACTATAGTTCCCTAAAATCAAGAAGGACTTTTATGAGGACGTAACGTAGGCTAGGGTTATGGCTAACAAAAAAGGGTAATAGGAAAACAAAAATACATGTTTGAAAAATAGGGGAATAACAAGGTGTCTTCTTTTTATTTATTTATTTATTCATATCCTTTTTTTTTAGCACCATTATTAGGAATACATAATCATCCCTATTTTCAAACATAATTTAGTGGTGGAAAACATAAAACATAAGGTGATACTCTATATTGGAGTGGGACAAGATGATAAGTTATCAAAGAAAAGATTTTTTTTTTTTAAAGGCTCAAAGGGGTTAACTATGGATATTTTATAATAGGGTTGGCTAAAAAGGCACAAACGGATCAAAGATGGCCTTCTGTCATCTTTTAGGGTTCTAAATAATCTTTCATATCCACTAGTTCAATGGACTTTTAGATGCGACTACAAAAATTTTTTGTTTTTGTTTTTTTTTTTAAAATATAGAGATCTTGTACAATAAATTGTGAAGCTGTATAGGCAAATAGGGTTACTCTCCAATGATAATAGGCTCTAAAACTCACTTGGGCTTTTCATGATACATACATTCCTCCAAATGGCGTAATTAATTTCACTCATCAAATTTCTCAATTTACTTTTCAACATGCAAAGGGGAAAACATAGTGTAACCTAACTCAAGGCCAAAGATAATACAAATACCAAAATTTGAAAAATCATCATGTTATCTAATGTTAAAAGATTATACCGAAAAATAAAGTTTTTTTTTTAGTTAAAGAACACACCAAAAAATTGGGATTGATTTCAGAAACTTAAGGGAGATGATTAAGAGAAAAAGATTTTTTTTTATAGAAAAAATAAAATTCTAAAATGAAGATGCGTTTCTAGATACACTACATTCTATATTCTGCCATCTTCGACTCAAATTTTTTATCCGAAGTTAGTCTTTACAACAAAAATTAGTAAAAGCACCACCAAGACTGAGACATTCCACAATTATCAACTATTCCCTCCCCCCAACTAGAAGGCGACATTGTCCCCAATGTCTTAGAATAAAGGACTAGAGTTTAGAAGATATCACCTGGTCACTGCTGGAAAATATTTACAAACGGAGAGTTAAATCTAATTTATACTTTTTACGAAAGTTACTGCCATCGTCATCAGTTGCCCAATCCAATGCCAAACTCATGGGATCTGGCTCTGGTTTGTAAGCTTGCAAAAGAGCAAGTAACTCATTAGCAGTAGGAGCACAAATAAAGAGTTTTCTCACTGAGAAAAGAATGAAATAATTTTTAATTGCATGATTAAGAAATGTTATTAAGCTATCATAAAAGTTATTAACATTTAACAGACCGATGAGTTTTTTTATGAATATTCAAATGGGCCCAAGAAGCAAATGTAATTAGCATCTCTAATGTTGCAAGATCTCCTGGCAAGAAAATAAAAGCGTCAGCATGCTTTAACATTTCAGATATTCTTTCTTGCATACCTGAGACAACTAACTCTTCTCCAGTTGGCAGGTCAGGTAGACATCCTAAAGGTTTTAAGGCTTTTGTAATGATGCCTAGCACTTGGCTTCCTCGAATGAAAGCAGCTTTAGAGACAAGTTTTGATAACCCTTGGTCACCTCCTCCATATACAAGATGTAGTTTTCGCTCTGCTATAACACGACCAAGCTCTATGGCTGCTCGAACAAACTCCTTATACTTTGCATAACGAAATCCAGAAAGCACACAAATATTCTTAAGCTGTCTGCTTGAAGTTCCTGCCATTAAAACAATTCTAAAAAGAAACAATTTGTGAATGCTTAAAAAGGAGCTCTTATTTAAGGATCTTGGTGACAGACAAAATAATATACATCTGTAAATAGGGTGGTGTGTTTGTCAAAGACGCGTGAAGCTTTTGGCTCAATAATTCAAAGGCAAACAGTGAAAAGAAAAAGCAAACAGTAAATAGATATAAAATCACACAAAATAATAATAATAATAATAATAATAATTGATAGGTTATAAATAGTCATATTATATTTTATTTAGTTCCCTCATATTTTGATTGATTTTGTGCTAATTTGTGGAAATTGCATTTGAATTAATTTAAGAGATGGAACATAGAGGTTATGATAGAATTTGGACAAAAATAGCTTTATTTGGGCTTTGCAAACGTGGGCTGACCTTTTCCTAGAAGGAGTCGGTTTCCTAGCAATCAGAATTGGAGAAGGACTCAGTTTCCTAGCATTAAGAGAAGAAGAAGCCAGCAAGGAAAAAGAAAGGGAGCAAGAAGAGGAAACCAAAAGGAAAAAGGAAAGCATAGAGAAAAAGAAAGCATTATAAAAGAAAGCAAAAAGGGCGTGAAGCAAGGACACAAAAAGCAAGGAAAAAAAGAAGTCAAAGGCGTGTGAAGCACAAAAAGGAACGGCTGCAAGCTTGTTCTTTGAAAAACAATTTCTTTTGTTTCCTTTGGCCACCATGAGTGGCTAAGGTTTTAATTCCGGTCCAAGGGTTAATCAAATTCCGATTGTAATTTTGTGAGGCTTTGAACTTAACAAGAATTTCTTCAATCCAAGTAATTTTTATTTTCTTGTTCTTATTTTCTATGAATTATTTATATTGATTAAGTTGACGCCTTAATTCAATATTTATTTTTCTATCGCTAGTCATGAATTTGTGATCCGTAATTGTCATGAATGATTGAATTGAGTAGCAAGGAGTTGGCTCATGTGTGTGTATATTGATGGCCACAATTACATAGCTTGCATGATAGACTCTAGGGAAATAAAAATACGAAATTGATTAAATTAATTTATTTTGTTTTAGTCATTCCACTATTCTTAATGCTATCACTTAATTTGATATGGAACGATGATGCCCAGTTGAATTAGTGATAAGTTTGGATTTGAGCGATTGTTTGAGTCTATTACATTAGGAGAATAATTGCTTTCTGCGGGATTCCGATTAAGTAGACTAAGTTCTTGGATTGAGTAATTTATATTTTTGCCTATGATCAAAATTGCAATTGGATGGAATTGACACCTTTAGATTGGAAGTTTGGTAAGATTGATTTTCCTTGTTTAATTTTAAATCTTGTTTTGTTTTATTTTATTTTATTTTATTTTATCAAATTCTCGTTAAAAACCCTTAAATCAAGTAATCGGCTCGCCGTTTTCACTAAACGGCTAACCGTTTATTTCCAGAACCGAGAGAAACAGAAAACGGCTTACCGGTTTCCTTAACCGGTTATCCGTTTAGAGTCGATGGAGAAGGCGATAAGCGCTTACGGTTTCCACTAGCGGTTAGCCGATTAATCCCAGAACGTTACCACCTTCAAACGGCTTACCGTTTTCCATAAACGGTTAGCCGATAAATTCCAGAAAGGTCACAACCCGTAAACGGTTTGCCGGTTTCCTTAACCGGTTAGCCGGATAATTCCCAGAAAATTTCAAACAATTAACGGTTCGCCGATAACCATAAACGGTTAACCGTTTATTGGCAGAAAGCTCGAAAATCCGGTTTTATTGGGAAATTAATTTTGTTTTAAACTTTGAGAAATTAATAACATAGTTCTCTTGGGATTCGACCTGGTTTCACTATTTCTACAAATTAATTTAATTGAATCAGTATTTATTTTGAAGAGCTTCGACAACTCTGTCAATAATGCAAAAGATAAGATAAAATAAAAAGATATTTACTGGTAGTTGTGATTGTGGTTCATATCTTCCTCTGGTTTTACGTCTAGTAATAGCTTGAACGCCCTCTATGGGTCGATGATAGGCTTCCAATCCAGTTTCTTATAAACTGGCAAAGAAGGTCTTTTAGAGTCAGATTCCTAAGACTAAACTGTGCACTTTCTTTTTGGAACAACTTCCATAAACTGTGAATTTCACGTTGGACAAATCCGCTCGGATGCGTCTCAAGAGATCGTAAGATATCATCTAACGATTCTTTACTTACGCCATCCTTAACGAATTTGATTTTATCTTAATGATTTATAGAAACCATTCCTAAAGTTTTACAAGGAGGTTTGTTGCAAGCAAGTCTTACACAGTTAGGACATTTAGAGCCAATTCGCTTAGCTCTTCTTTTTTTTCGCAAACGTGCTTTTACCAAAACCAGGCATGTAAGAAACGAATGGATCAGAAAACTCACCTGTAAGTCAGACCTTTGCTTCAATTAACCAGCGAATATCAGCAGGAATCCCATTAATCATTAACAAGCGCAGTCGTTCGTAATGAGCTTTGTAAATCTTCTTGAGAGCATTTTGAGGGAGAGAAGGAAAACGCTGATGCAATTTAAGTTATATGTCTTCCATACTTGATTTTGCGGTTCAGTTATTGTGGGAAATTGAGAATACCGACTTTAAAAAGTCACGGAGTACCGTTATCTGCCATTTATACGAGAGAGTGAATTAAAACAAAACAAAATAAATCTGCAAAATCAAATTAAAAGTGAAAAAGTACAATAAAATAAAGTAAAAACACACAAGAAATATAAGTCACCTTCGTCCTTTTATTGATTTACCTCCAGCTCCAATTGCAGATCATAAATACCATCCTATATTTCTGTGAGTGGTCTTTCTAGATCTTTAACGTGGAATACTAACTCTGGTGGTTGTAGGATCAATTTCCTCAGGTGAAATTTTACATGTAAAAGTGTTTTAAGATGATCGAAAAGGAAATTTCTCATGGAGGTATTCATGATAAGTATAAAAATTTAGTGAGCTAAAACACAGTTGTCAAACAGCACACAATTAAAAACAATCCAGTGCACTCCATTCAAGACATAGGGAAAAAAAAAGAAGAAAAAAAATCGAATAATTCAAACGATAAAGCAACAGTAAAACCAATTCACAAAAAGTTAAAACAAAAGGCTTAATCAAGGTTTGGTGGGTCAATCAAACTAATTTCGGTGTCCGCTTCACATGGTTGGTATTCTAGATATGGTTTCAGTCTTTGACCATTAACTTTAAATGTGACACCATCATTTGGAATCTCAATTTCTACAGCCCCATATGGATACATATTTTTTACAACAAACGGACCATCCACTTTGATTTTAACTTCCCTGGAAATAAATGAAGACGAGAATTGTAAAGTAAGACTTTTTGATCGATTTCAAATATTTTTCAAAAAATTCTTTTGTCATGAAAAAATTTGGTTCTTACCTTAATAATTCTAGAATTCTCATATGCATCATTCCTTAATTCCTTAAGTTCATTCAATTGCAATTTACGCACATTGCCAGCATCATCAAGATTTAAATTAAAAGCTTTAATGGCCCAAAATAACTTATGTTTAAGTTCAACTGGTAAGTGACAAGATTTTCCAAAAACAAGGCGATAGGGTGACATTCCTAAAGATGCTTTAAAAGCAGTACGATATGCCCAAAGTGCATCAGTTAGTCGAAGAGACCAATCTTTACGGTTTTGATTAACTGTCTTTTCTAAAATTTGTTTTATCTTCCTATTTGCTAATTCAACTTGACTACTAGTTTGAGGGTGATAAGGGGTGGCAACTTTATGTGTAATTTCATATTTCTTCATTAAGGACTCAAATGGTTTATTACAAAAATGTTTTCCCCATCACTGATAATGGCTAGAGGTATTCCAAATCGATTCAAAAAGATTTTCTTTTAGAAAGCGGATCACAATTTTATGATCATTGTACCGACAAGGAATCGCCTCGATCCATTTTGAGACATAATCAACAGCAACCAAAATGTATACAAATCCAAATGATGATGGAAAAAGGCCCATAAAATCAATTCCCTAACAATCAAATATTTCAATGATAAGTGATAGGTTATAAATAGTCATGCTTTATTTTATTTAATTCCCTCATATTTTGATTGATTTTGTGCTAATGTATGGAAATTATGTTTGATTTGATTTAGGAGCTGAAACATGGACGTTATGATGAAATTTGGACAAAAAGGGCTTAATGTGGGCTTTGCAAATATGGGCTGACCTTTTCCTAGAAGGAGTCAATTTCCTAGCAATCAGAATTGGAGAAGGATTCGGTTTCCTAGCATTAAGAGAAGAGGAAACCTCATGGAAAAAGGAAAGCTAGCAAAAGAAGCAAAAGGGCATGTGGCAAGAAGGAGAAACCAAAAACAAGAAGGAAAGCTAGCAATATAAAAGAACCTTGCTTGGACGTGAGAAGAAATAGAAGCAAACGGCTGCAGCAATTTCTTCATCAATTAAGCAACTTTTATTTTGTTTGGCCACCATGAGTGGCTAAGGTTTTAATTCCGGTCCAAGGGTTAATCAAATTCCAATTGTAGTTTTGTGAGGCTTTGAACTTAACAAGAATTTCTTCAAACCAAGTAATTTTTATTTTCTTGTTCTTATTGTCTATGAATTATTTATATTGATTAAGTTGACGCCTTAATTCAATATTTATTTTTCTATCGCTAGTCATGAGTTTGTGATCCGTAATTGTCATGAACGATTGAATTGAGTAGCAAGGAGTTGGCTCATGTGTGTGTATATTGATGGCCACAATTACATAGCTTGCATGATAGGCTCTAGGGAAATAAAAATACAAATTGATTAAATTGGAGTAATCTGAATTAATTGATCTTGTTTTAGTCATTCTCACTATTTTTAATGCTATCACTTAATTTGATATGGAACGATGATGCCCAGTTAAATTAGTGATAAGTTTGGATTTGAGCGATTGTTTGAGTCTATTACGTTAGGAGAATAATTGCTTTCTGCGAGATTCCGATTAAGTAGACTAAGTTCTTGGATTGAGTAATTTATATTTTTGCCTATGATCAAAATTGCAATTGGATGGAATTGACACCCTTGGATTGGAAGTTTGGTAAGAGTGATTTTCTTTGTTTAATTTTAAAGTCTTGTTATTTTATTTATTTTATTCCTTGTTAGAGAAGAAAATTAAAACCCAGAAAAACGGTTAACCGTTAATCACTAACGGCTCACCGTTAACCGCTATCGGCTAACCGTTAATCCCAAACGGCTAAACCGTTAGTGGACAGAACCGATAGAGAGAAGAGAACTGAAAATTCGGTTTGCCGGTTACGCTAACCGGTTAGCCGATTGTGTCCAGAAACGAGAGAGTTGAAATTCGGCTTACCGGTTTCCAATAAACGGTTAGCCGATTAGTCCCAGAACCAAGCCAATCAGCAAACGGTCTGCCGTTTTCCTTAACCGGTTAGCCGGTTAGAGTCAGTAAATAGCCAGCACGCAAAAGGTCATTCGGTTTCCCTTAACCGGTTAGCCGGATAATTCCCGAAAAATTTCAAACAATTAACGGTTCGCCGATAACAATAAACGGTTAACCGTTTATTGGCAGAAAGCTCGAAAATCCGGTCTTCTTGGGAAATTAATTTTGTTTTAAACTTTGAGAAATTAAATACATAGTTCTCTTGGGATTCGACCTGGTTTCACTATTTCTACAAAATTTATTTAGTTAAATCAGTATTTATTTTGAAGAGCTTCGACAACTCTGTCAAAATTGGCGCCGTTGCCGGGGAACTAATTTTAGTTTCTCATTGTTTAAATTGTTTGTTTGATTTGGTTTATGAGTCGTTCTTCTCAGACTAACAATTTGCAGTATAATCCTGAAATCGAGAAGACAGCGCGTCGATTGAGAAAAGCGACTAAGGAGAGGAAACGTCATCTTGAGGAAGAAGAAGAAATAGATTTAACTACTAGTGATACATCAATTTTTGCAGAAATTGAAGAAAAGATGGCAGACAGAACTCTCAAAGAGCTCGCCGCACCAGATTTGAATCAACAACCCTTATGCATTACTTTTCCTAATTTTGCTAATGATTTTGAATTAAAATCTGGTTTGATTCATTTACTTCCTTCCTTTCGTGGTTTTGCAGGTGAAGATCCTCATAAGCATTTGAAGGAATTTCACATTGTTTGCTCTGGAATGAAACCACATGGCGTATCCGAGGAGCAAATCAACCTTAGAGCTTTTCCCTTCTCTTTAAAGGATCAAGCTAAAGATTGGCTCTATTATCTACCTTCCGGTTCCATCACCACATGGAATGAGATGAAAAGGCTATTCCTGGAAAAATTCTTTCCTGCCTCACGAGCTGCTAGTATTAGGAAGGAGATTTATGGCATCACACAGATCACTGGAGAGACGCTGTACGAATACTGGGAACGATTCAAAAGATTATGTGCTAGTTTTCCCCACCATCAAATTTCTGATCAACTCCTTATCCAATATTTCTATGAGGGATTGTTGCCAATGGATAGGAGTATGATTGATGCAGCAAGTGGTGGAGCTTTAGTGAACAAAACACCTGAAGCAGCCAAACAATTGATTTCAAACATGGCTGAAACTTCTCAGCAATTTGGTACAAGAGCGGGTGGAGGATCTATCAAGCAAGTTAACGAGGTAAGTGATCTTAAAAATCAAATTTCTGATTTAACTGCTTTGGTTCGTCAAATGGCTGTAGGGCAATTGCAAACAGTAAAAGCGTGTGGAATATGCTCACATCACGGACATCCTACTGATATGTGCCCTACCTTACAACAAGACTCCACACAAGAAGCCAATGCCATAGGTGGGTTTCCTGGTCACGCTCAAAGGAAGTATGATCCCTATTCAAATCACTACAATCCTGGATGGAGGGATCATCCTAACTTTAGCTATGGAAACCAAGGAGGACAACAAAGGCCACCTCCTCAGAACTTCACTAGACCGCCTCCAATACCTTCACAAACTCAAGCTCCTAACTCAGGTATGTCTTTGGAGGATATTGTTAAGAATCTTGCTAATAGTACTCTTCAGCTTCAACAGGAAACAAGGACAAGCATCCAGAATTTGGGCAACCAAATTACTCAATTGGCCACGTCAGTTAGTAAGTTGGAAGCTCAAAATTCTGGAAAGTTACCTTCGGCGAAGTTAACCCAGGGAGGCGTAGTGCAATTTCACTGCGAAGCGGAAAAGAAATTCCTTCGGGGTCAACTCCACCTAAAGACGCTGAAATGGCCAAGGGTGATGAAGATGAAGAAACTCCATCTAAAACGAAGCGTGGGGTAAAATTCGATCCTCCTTTATCTCTTTCATCTTACACACCTACACCTCCTTTTCCTAGCAGGTTAGCCAAACCAAAAGAAGATGAGCAAAAAAAGGAGATTCTGGACACGTTCAGGAGAGTGCAAATTAACATCCCCTTATTGGATGCGATCAAACAAATTCCCAAATACGCAAAGTTCTTGAAAGAGTTGTGCACCAACAAGAGGAAGATGAAAGCATAGGGGAAGGTGGAGGTAAGTAAGAATGTGTCGGCAATGTTACAAAAGAATATGCCAGAAAAATGCAAGGATCCAGGTATGTTTTCGTTACCTTGTGTGATTGGTGAAAAGAAAGTCGAGCATGCTATGCTAGATTTAGAAGCTTCAATTAATGTCATGCCATTTTCTGTTTACCAAGAATTAAAGTTAAATGACTTGCAACCGACTGGTGTAGTTATTCAATTGGCTGACCGTTCTTATATTCACCCACTTGGGATAGTAGAAGATGTTTTGGTGCAGGTTAATGAGCTTATATTTCCTGTAGATTTTTACATCTTAGAGATGGAAGGTAATCCTTCTTCAAAATCAGCTTCAATCTTATTAGGAAGACCTTTCATGAAAACTGCCAAAACAAAAATTGATGTAGATGAGGGTACTCTCTCTGTCGAGTTTGATGGAGAGATTGTTAAATTTAACATATTTGATGATGTAAAACACCCTACTGATGTGCATTCTCTTTGTCAGATTGATGTGATTGATTCTATTGTGCAGGATGTTTTTGCCCAAGGAAGTGTTGGGAATGAGCTAGAATTAGATGCACAATCTAATTTAAAAGGCATTGGATGATTTATTCGCTTTGCGACTGTGTCTAGCCAAAGACATAAAACAAAGGCGCTTATTGGGAGGCAACCCAAATATTTTCTCGCTTTTGAATTTTTATTTATTTATTATATTTGGTTTTCTTTACTTTCGTTGATTTTATTTTTAAGCCTCTAGATGTTCTTGACGCAGAAGATATATTTCGGATAGGAGATTAACTCTAATCAAGCGTGCTCAAGCCATTTTACAGTTTTCTTTGGCACCCTCTCCGTAGATCATTCGAGTCGACATTGCTCACATTCAGGGGAGTTTCTTCTTCCCTTCTCATTTACTTTTCATTATTATTATTTTCTGTGAGCAATTTACTTGTTGATACATTGAGGACAATGTATTATTTAGGTGTGGGGGAGGATTTTGGCATTTAATGTGTGTTTTAAGTCTTCTCAATATCTTTGAATACCTTGTAAGCTAGGGGTACATCTTTGTTTTGAGTTTTAATGCATGAAAGAGGTAAGCATGAATAGTGTTTTCTTTAAAATTTTCGATGGTGTCACATTAATTTGTTGATTGAAAAGTGCACAAGACTTGATGCAAAATAGACACTCTAGTGAGCTTTTGAGCCTAAGAGCAACTCATTACATCTTTGCTCCATTTATTTTTGTTGAGTGTATCAAACTTAGTGTGTTTATTCTAGAACTTGCTTATGAATGTATGTTGAGACCACATTTTTGAATTGATGCTTAAGTGTGATAAGGGCAATTAGGTTTAACCAATTCCTAGACTCTAAAATACCCACCTTTTATTTTCCCTTAGTTAGCCCATTTGAGCCTATTTTTCCCTTTTTCTTTGTTTCCAACACATTGTTTAACCAAAAACCTTTTTGTTTGTTATCCATGTTTTCTTTCTACCTTGTCAAGACAAGAGTGAAGCAATTGCATGATGAAAAAACAAAAAAAAAAAACGAAAAACAAAACGAAAAAAAGAAGAAAAAGAAAAAAAAATTCTGTTGAGAAATTTATTCCCTTAATTTGATGATTGGAGAATTATTTGCAAAAGCAATTGAATTATCAAATTGTTTCTCCAAGTGTTTTGAAGTGCTTAAATGTGGGGATAAATTTCATTGTTTTAGAAGTTTGTTTGTTTATTTTGTTTGGCATCTAAATCATGCATGTAATTAGCTCTTTGTCTTGATCGTTAAACCCTTAATTTTTCCTTTTACCATACCTTTACCTAAGCCCCATTTCAACCCTTGCTAAGTCCCTTTGATTTTTGCATTATATTCATATGCAGTGGTGGAGATTTAAATCATTTGCAAGCCTATGGTAATGACATGCTATGTTTTGATTTTGAGAGTAAAACACGCACCCTAAACACTTCGAGAGCATTGAGCGAAACCATGCGAGGGTGTTAAGTCTTGCTGCGTTTGATTTTGATGAATCGATGTGATGCTTGTGTTTTTGGTTACAAATTCTATCCTATGAATGCTTATTCTCTAGATTGTCACTATGATTCAGCTCATTGATGTGTGTTTAGCTTTATTGGTATTCTTGGATATTGAATGTTTTAAAAGGGAGGATGGTATGTTGATTTGAGATATGCTTGAGGACAAGCATGGTTTAGGTGTGGGGGAATTTGATAGGTTATAAATAGTCATGCTTTATTTTATTTAATTCCCTCATATTTTGATTGATTTTGTGCTAATGTATGGAAATTATGTTTGATTTGATTTAGGAGCTGAAACATGGACGTTATGATGAAATTTGGACAAAAAGGGCTTAATTTGGGCTTTGCAAATATGGGCTGACCTTTTCCTAGAAGGAGTCAATTTCCTAGCAATCAGAATTGGAGAAGGATTCGGTTTCCTAGCATTAAGAGAAGAGGAAACCTCATGGAAAAAGGAAAGCTAGCAAAAGAAGTAAAAGGGCATGTGGCAAGAAGAAGAAACCAAAAACAAGAAGGAAAGCTAGCAATATAAAAGAACCTTGCTTGGACGTGAGAAGAAATAGAAGCAAACGGCTGCAGCAATTTCTTCATCAATTAAGCAACTTTTATTTTGTTTGGCCACCATGAGTGGCTAAGGTTTTAATTCCGGTCCAAGGGTTAATCAAATTCCAATTGTAGTTTTGTGAGGCTTTGAACTTAACAAGAATTTCTTCAAACCAAGTAATTTTTATTTTCTTGTTCTTATTGTCTATGAATTATTTATATTGATTAAGTTGACGCCTTAATTCAATATTTATTTTTCTATCGCTAGTCATGAGTTTGTGATCCGTAATTGTCATGAACGATTGAATTGAGTAGCAAGGAGTTGGCTCATGTGTGTGTATATTGATGGCCACAATTACATAGCTTGCATGATAGGCTCTAGGGAAATAAAAATACAAATTGATTAAATTGGAGTAATCTGAATTAATTGATCTTGTTTTAGTCATTCTCACTATTTTTAATGCTATCACTTAATTTGATATGGAACAATGATGCCCAGTTAAATTAGTGATAAGTTTGGATTTGAGCGATTGTTTGAGTCTATTACGTTAGGAGAATAATTGCTTTCTGCGAGATTCCGATTAAGTAGACTAAGTTCTTGGATTGAGTAATTTATATTTTTGCCTATGATCAAAATTGCAATTGGATGGAATTGACACCCTTGGATTGGAAGTTTGGTAAGAGTGATTTTCTTTGTTTAATTTTAAAGTCTTGTTATTTTATTTATTTTATTCCTTGTTAGAGAAGAAAATTAAAACCCAGAAAAACGGTTAACCGTTAATCACTAACGGCTCACCGTTAACCGCTATCGGCTAACCGTTAATCCCAAACGGCTAAACCGTTAGTGGACAGAACCGATAGAGAGAAGAGAACCGAAAATTCGGTTTGCCGGTTACGCTAACCGGTTAGCCGATTGTGTCCAGAAACGAGAGAGTTGAAATTCGGCTTACCGGTTTCCAATAAACGGTTAGCCGATTAGTCCCAGAACCAAGCCAATCAGCAAACGGTCTGCCATTTTCCTTAACCGGTTAGCCGGTTAGAGTCAGTAAGTAGCCAGCACGCAAACGGTCATCCGGTTTCCCTTAACTGGTTAGCCGGATAATTCCCAGAAAATTTCAAACAATTAACGGTTCGCCGATAACAATAAACGGTTAACCGTTTATTGGCAAAAAGCTCGAAAATCCGGTTTTCTTGGGAAATTAATTTTGTTTTAAACTTTGAGAAATTAAATACATAGTTCTCTTGGGATTCGACTTGGTTTCACTATTTCTACAAAATTTATTTAGTTGAATCAGTATTTATTTTGAAGAGCTTCGACAACTCTGTCAATAAGAATGGGGTTTAAAGGCATCATGTTTCGTTTTGAAATAGATCCTACCATTTGACAATTCTTACACACTTTACAAAATGCATAAGAATATTTGAATAAT
Source organism: Citropsis articulata (assembly GCA_030449925.1). Taxonomy (NCBI): domain Eukaryota; kingdom Viridiplantae; phylum Streptophyta; class Magnoliopsida; order Sapindales; family Rutaceae; genus Citropsis; species Citropsis articulata. The sequence goes on along the minus strand of JASUUH010000137.1, from coordinate 3,004,143 downwards.
GTAGGCCAATAAAATCCACACTGCAATATTTTTGCAGCTATCTTTTTTGAAGAAAAATGGTCACCACATGCTTCAGAATGGCAAAATTGAATGACCCTACTTACCTCGTCGTCTGGTATGCATCTTCGAAAAATTTGATCAGAGCAATACTTGAACAAGTATGGATCATCCCAGTAAAAACTTTTCACTTCTGTTAAGAATTTCCTCCTGTCCTGAGAACTCCAGTCACATGGCATTTCACCTGTTACAAGATAATTGACAATATTAGCATACCAAGGCATTTTGTTTATAGAAAACAAAAATTCATCAGGGAAAGAATCATTGATGGGTGTTGTTTAAATTGAAGACTCATTTGTAAGTCTTGAAAGCTGATCTGCAACAACATTCTCAGCGCCCTTTTTGTCTTTGATTGTCAAATTGAATTCTTGAAGTAGTAAAATCCATCGTATCAACCTTGGTTTGGCATCCTGTTTCGACATTAAATATCTCATAGCAGCATGATCAGAATAAACAATAGTAGATGAACCAATTAAATACGAACAAAATTTATCCAACGCAAATATTACAGCGAGTAGTTCTTTTTCAGTTGTGGTGTAATTCATTTGAGCACTATTTAAAGTTCTACTTGCGTAATAAATAACAAAGGGCTTACCTTCCTTCCTCTGTCCCAGAACAGCACCAACGGCATAATCACTGGCATCACACATTAACTCAAAAGGCAAAGACCAATCAGGGGGTTTCATTATTGGGGCTGATGTCAAAAGACTAGTTATTTTTTCAAAGGTTTGTTGACAATCATTTGTCTATTCAAAATATGTGTCTTTTATTAGGAGGTTACAAAGTGGTCTAGATATGACACTGAAGTCTTTTATAAACCTCCTATAAAATCCTGCATGTCCTAAAAAAGAACGGATTACTCTAATTATCTTTGGTGAGGGTAATTTTGAAATGACTTCAATTTTGGCTTTATCAACTTCAATTCCTTTTGACGACACGATATGGCCCAAGACAATTCCAAAAGTGGTCATGAAATGATATTTTTCCCAATTTAAAACTAATTCTTTTTCTTTACACCTTTCCAAAACCTTTTATAGATTATCAAGATATGTATCAAAAGAATTACAAATACAGTTAAGTCATCCATAAAAATCTGTAGACAATTTTCAACCATGTCACTAAAAATTATTAGCATGCACCTTTGAAATGTTGCAGGAGTATTACAAAGTCCAAAGGGCATTCTTCTAAATGCAAATGTTCTAAATGAGCATGTGAATGTGGTCTTTTCCTGGTCTTCTAAGGCTATATGGATTTGATAATAGCCAGAGTAGCCATCAAGAAAGCAGTAGTAGGGATGTCCAGCTACTCTTTCGAGAATTTGGTCTAGAAATAGAAGTAGAAAATAATCTTTTCTAGTAGCATCATTTAATTTTCTGTAATCAATGCACATGCGCCAACTAGATGGAATGTGTGTTGGAATTGGTTCACCATTTTCATTTTTTGCAACAGTTATTCCAGATTTCTTTCGTACTACTTGTGTTGGACTTACCCATTTAATATTAAAGATAGGATAGATAATTCCTACATCGAGTAGTTTCAGGACCTCATTATTTACCACTTCTTTCATATAAGGATTTAATCTTCTTTGTGGTTGACAAGTTGTTTTGGCATTTTCCTCTAGGTGTATTCGGTGTGTGCATATTAAAAGATTAATGCCTTTTATGTCTTTTAAGGTCCAACCAAATATAGTTTTATGCTTTTTAAGTACAGAAAGCAACTTACCTTCTTGATCATGCGTAAGTTGGGAAGAAATTACCACCGGATATGTCTGCTGCTCTCTAAGATAAGCATACTTCAATTCTTCTGGTAAGGGCTTTAATTCGAGCTCTAGTGCTTCCTTTTCGTTTGGTTCTTCAGGCTGTGTCATATCTTCAAAGTTTGCTTGGTCATCATCACCAGTAGGTACCTGCATAGAATTAAGTGTAGAGCATATGTTAGCAGTATCATAATTTAGTTCTTTACTTGATTCAAAAGAACCAGCGAAACAAATATCCACAGAATTTGTAAAATTTTCATCCTAAACGTGTTCCTCAATAATTGGCTCGATAAGATCAATCTCATCATTCTCATTATCATCATCTTCTTGGTGGTGAGGTTGTTTACACATGTTGAACACATTGAGTTCTAATGTTATGTTGCCAAAAGATAAGTTCATTACTCAATTCCTGCAATTAATCAAAGCGTCAGCAGTAACTAAAAATGGTCGACCCAATATAACAGGAATTTGTTTGCATTCATTAGCAATTGGTTCCATTTCTAAAAACAATAAATCCACGGGGTATATGAATTTATTGACTCGGACTAATATATCTTCAATTATTCCTTTTGGAACCTTAATTGATCTATCAGCAAGTAAAAGAGTGGTAGAAGTTTGTTTTAACTCACCGAGATTGAATTATTGGTACACTGAATAAGGAAGCAAATAACACTGGCACCAAGATCAAGTAGAGCATGTCCAATTTTATGATCTCTAATAATGCAAGAAATAATTGGACAACTATGATTCTTGTATTTCAAAGCACTATTGGTTGAGAGAATAGAACTTACCTATTCTGCTAGAAAAGCTCTCTTTTGCACCTTATGTTTCCTTTTCACTGTGCACAGATCTTTCAGAAATTTAGCGTAAGAAGGTACCTGCTTAATGACATCCAAAAGAGGAATGTTAACCTTTACTTGTTTAAAAACTTCATAAATTTCTGGACTGTGGTTTGATTTCTTTGGCTTGATTAGTGCTTGAGGAAATGAGGGTACAGGAGGAGAGTTGGTTATTTCTTCGTGGGTTAAAGGTTCGACAGACTCTTCTCGGTTTTCTGAAATTGAATCTTTATTAGTTTCACGAGGGTCGAGGATATATTTTTCAACAACTTTTCCACCACGAAGGGTTATAACCGATTTGACTTGACTCATATTTTGGTTTCCAGAATTTCCTATTTGAGAATGTTGTTGACTCTTAGGGTTTGGTTCAGGTTGAGCAGGAAATTTTCCTTTTTCAAGCAAGGTCAGAGCATATGTAAGTTTGGAGATAGATTCTGTCAAATTGGTTAAGATCTGCATCGTTTGGTTATTAATCGACTCTTATTTTTCAATAAACGAATGCAATGTGTCTTCTAAAGTTTTTCTTGGTGGTGGGACATATGGTGGGTAACTCTAGGGGTTTTGGAAATTTTGATGTGGAGGAACTAGTTGTCATGGTTATGCATGGTTGTCATTTCTCCAACTGAAATTTGGGTGGTTTCTCCAACCAGAGTTGTAAGTTTGGGAGTATGGATTGGGGTTTGGCCTTTTGAAATTGTCAACGACATTTACTTGTTCGTACAAACTTTCTCTCAAAGCTGGTAATGTTGGACAATCCTACGTAGAATGGTCAGTAGAGTCACAAACATAACATGAAATACTTTGAACAGACTTTACATGATCATTCTTTTTCGACTCTAGTACTTCGACTTTTCCAGTTAAGGATGCAAATTTGGCTTGAAGGCCATGGTCTTCCCTAAGGTTGTGCATGCCTCCACCAGATGGAGATGACTGAGGTTTACTTGATGACTCATAAGACCCAACTGTATCCTAGTGTTGTGCATTATCTGCTATATAGTCAAGATAATCTAATGCATCTTCTAGACTTTTATCCCTAAACTCACCATTACATATCATTTCAATGACTTGTCTACTTTAGGATGTTAATCCCTCGTAGAAATAAGACACTAACCTCCATGTTTCAAAACCGTGGTGTGGGCAAATATTAAGTAGCTCTTTATACTTATCCCAACTTTGGTAGAGGGTTTCTCCTGGTTTTTGAGTGAAAGTGGTGATTTGTCTTTTAAAAGAATTTGTTCTGTGGGGTGGGAAGAATTTTTTCAAAAATTGTGCTTGCATTTCATCCTAAGTTCTTATTGATTCTGACCTAAGATTTTGCAGTTAAGTTTTAGCTTTATCCTTTAATGAGAAAGGAAAAAACTTAAGTCTAATTATGTTCATGCTACAATTTTGATTAGTGCAGGTGTTACAGACTTCCTCAAATTCTCTTAAATGCAAATATGGATTTTCAGACTCAAAACCATGAAAAGTAGGCAGAAGTTGAATGATACCAGGTTTGAAATTAAAACGTGATGCATCAGGAGAAAAGACTATGCATAATGGTGATCCTGTTCTAGTAAGATGCATGAAATCTCTAAGGGTCCTAGGTTGTTCATGAAGATTTTGTAAGGTTTGGTTATCTTCATGCTCTGAAAAATTTTTCGGTCCTATATTAGCCATATCTAAAGGTGGGGAAGGTGATCTCCTAATTAATCTACCACTATTTGTAGGAGACCAACGATGCATGCAATGCTAATAATGTGTGCTAAACCAATGATGCATAAAACGCTAAATGAAAATTACAGAAAGAAAAAAAAAATAAACTAGAAATTAAATAAACAAAAATGAGAAAAAAAAATAAACAAACTGAAATAAAATAAATTAGGCGGTGAAACTAGCCATAAAAACAAAGTAATTAAAGGAAACAATTAACAAAAGTTAGGTGGTAATTTAGCACCAGCCATAAAATAAAGAAATAAAAGAAAGCAAGTTAGGCAGTATTTTAAAACCAGCCATATAATAGAACATAAAATTAAATAAATTAATGTAAAAGAATAAATAAACTGAAATTAAAATGTTAGGCGGTAGAACCGACCATATAAATAAACATAAATAAATTAACAAAATTTAAATAACAGTTAGGCGGTAGAACCGACCATTAAAATAAATGCGAAAAGTAAATTATAGAAATTTAAAGAAAGGAATTTGGTTTGAGGACTGATTTGTAAAGTTTCTGAAATTTCTCACAAATTTTATAGATAATGTTAAGATTGTAAGAGAAGAGGGGTGCTACCTGAAGCTTTGCAAAAGGGAATAAAATAAAATGACAGCAAGATAGTAAACGACAAAAATAAAAACAAAATAAAATAAAAATAAAGTAAAGATAAATTGATACTAAATTTAGCAAACTCTTCGGCAATGACGCCAAAAATTTGACACAATTCAAAAGTGTATTACTCTCAAGTATAAGAATTTCTAGTTATAATATAACCTGCTGAGTCCGGGGTCGAACCACAGGGAATTTAAAATCCAATAGTTAATTTAAAACTAAGAAAATTAATTATGGGAAAAAGAAATTATTTGAAACTAATTTAAAAATATGCTAAGCTACAGGATTCACTTTCAGTATTCAAATTATAATTTTCTTACTCTCTCATTTTTTATATTTTGTCTCATTTTTACCAGTTATTTATTATATCATTTAATTCTATGTGGGTGGATAAATATGGAATAAAGTACCTAATGTACCACAACTGTGTTAATGTGTCAACATTGTGTCAAAATACTATATATATCTAAGAAAACTTATAAATTAACATGACATAAAAATAACCAGAAAATAAACTTAAAACTCACTTGAGAAAAGTAATTAATATAATAAATTGAAACTTTGAGCTTCACCCTTCACCTCAGTTTAGTAAAATTAGCTACTCATATTGAAAGAAAACAAAACACTCTTTTTGAAATATGTTACAAGAAAAATTGATTACAAAACAAAGGAAAAAAATAAGAAAAGACACAATTCCTCAGCACTCTATCCCTCTCTCTGCTTTTCGCGCTCTCGAATATGTTTTTTTCTTGCATTCTTTGTCTCCTTTTATAGGCAACGACTGCCGCTCTTTATTCTTTTTATTCTTATTTAATTTATTATTATATTATTTTTTTTATTTTTTTATTTATATATAAATACATGATGGTCAGAATGACATCACAAGCAACCAAGCTTGGTTGCTTGCTTTGTTTGTTTTTTTTCTTTTATTATTATTATTATTATTATTATTATTTTTAATTTATATATATATATATTTTATTATTATTATTATTACATCTCCTCAATTGTGCTCCAATAGTTCTTCTTTGTTCTCGCTTTCAATTCTAATTCTATCTTTACTCTTGAAAAATTATTTACAAGATGAAAATTAACGTATTGTGAATTAATTTAATATAAAATATATTTAGAGAGTATTAAAATAATTTAAAAATAATGAGCATATTAATTAATACAATAAGTAAAAAATTAATAATTTTATCCTTATCAAATATTACTTTTCAGTATTAGAGACCTATTTCTTTTGTCTTATTTAAATTATTATGAAATTTTAAATGCAAAAAAAGGCATGCAGATTTATCAAAATTATCATTCAAATAAAACAACCCAAAAAAAAGATGCCTCGGTAATAAAACAGTATTGCTTGAAAATAAAATAAAATTAATTTATATGTGAGACCCATTTCTTTGTCATATTTAAATTACTAAGAAATTTTAAATGCAAAAGAAAGGCACGCAGCTCCATCACAATTATCATACAAATAAAACAAAAAAAAAGGTCGCACACGTATTAAAATAGTATTGTTTAAAAAAATAATAAAATAAAATAATATGTGAGACCCATTTCTTTTGTCTTGTTTAAATTATTATGAAATTTTAAATGCAAAAAAAAAAAAAAAAGGCTCGTTGGTCTGGTCTGGCATAATTATAAAATAAAGGATTCCTAAAATACGGGAGTCCCTATGTCACATTTAATGTAACATACATATTCTATTACAACTACATAAATTATGGATCTATGTAATTTATGTGGTTGTGATAGAATGTGTATGTTAATGTAAGATAGCATTTGCCCTAAAATACAGAAGCCGTAAGTTAGGCGGATCCATTTGAAAATTACCCTTTCATCATATATGATAAGACACATGTACCATTTCACTTTCCACCCACCAATTCACACTAATATGGAATATATATATATATATATATATATATATATATATAAAAGAAAAAAAAAGAAAAGAAAAGCGAGGCCAAGAAGTCAATAGGGTTACCCTACCAAAATACAATCTACCTAAAATAAGAGACCCTAAACCTCACGGAAGGTATTTAAAAATTAAAAATTACCCCTCATCATGGATGATAAGACACGTACACCATTTAACTTTCGACCTTTTTTTTTTGCTGACAATAACTTTCGACCTTTTAATTCACACTAATATAGAATATATATATATATATATATATATATAAGAACAAACAAACGAAGAAAGAAAAGAAAAGCGAAGCCACGAAGTCAATAGCAACTTGTGAAACATGACTCGGACCTTGCTATTTAACCTCAATCATTTTTCATGCTCTTGGAAGTCACCAGATCTGTGAGCTAGCTGCTTTCATTTCGGTATGATACATTCGCTTCCTATATCACTTACGGTTATTATTTCAATCTCCGACACCCCCCCCCCCACCCCCAAAAGATTTGACTGAGAACAAGGACTTATAGAAGATGTTGATTAGCTCGATATATCCTATGTTGTTTTGATCAGATGTTTATTTATATTGCTAGATGCAGCTTTCTATTTTCTCCAAAATTATGCGACTCTCGAACTGGAGCTTTCAGCAGTGATTGCGGATATATAACGAAGAAGGTATGAGATATTATTGTTTCATACGCTCTTAATTTGATGTTTGTTTTACTTCCAATGGCTATGCGAGCTTGTTTTATGCCAATTTTGATCATTGGATTAAAAACATACGGATAAAATGGTTTGGAATTTAAGTTCTAAGTTTTTAGTGCAACTTTTTATTACATTAGTTTTTATTAAATTATTTTTTCCATTTATTTGTATTATTTCTTAAGTTAAAGATAATTGATTAACGGCAAACACCTCCAAGTCACTTCTGTTGACCATCCTTTAAAAAGAAAACTAATTTTCCTATCGGGCTACCTTCAGGCCCCGTAGGCCATACCTTCAGGCCCCTTAGGCCATGTTTGGATGCTTGAATTAAGCATGAGATTGGATTAATTTTGAAATTAAATATTTATTCTATGTTTGACAAGTTTAGTTGGATTTGATTCAGGGGAATAAAATTGAATTTAATTCTAAAATAATAAGATTAATAATCTTAATTTACATATAGTTTAGTTGAGATAAGATTAAAGAAAAAAAATTATCTATTAATGAGACTTTTATTTATATTATTTTTTTAATTTACACCTAATACTAATTAATTAATTGAATAATTAATTTTTTATTATGATTTACTTAAATTATTTTTATGTATTATCTGTGATCTAATTAAATTGATGCTTTTACTTATACTAACTCTTAAGATTAAACTTTCATTACTTGTAATTTGAAATTTTATCAATAAATTAACCATTCACTAATTTATTGCATTATTTGATTGTATTAGATTTGATAATCACTCATAAATATATTAAAAATAATCATGAAAATTAGCAATACAAGTAATTAATTGACTTTATAAATATTTTTAAATATTTGATAAAAATTAATAAAATATTTAATTTGTTTTTATCTATCTTTATTTTTTTATTATATTATGACTTCCCAATAACTTATTTACAATATATTTAATTTTCTTATAAATTTATTTTTAAATTTATTTTAATTGTGATTTATAAAATTTCATGAATAGTTGATATTTATATTTAAATATCAACTTAAATACTATTTAATATTATTTAAATATAATTTAACATAGTCTAATCTGGTACTATACCAAACAAATGTAATCTTAGTCTTTCAATCCCAAGTACCAACATGAGATTGCTAATATATCACTTTTTTAATTTCGGCATATAAACTTATTTTGCAATTTATCTTCATATAAATTATACAAACCTCAAATTTTCATTATGCAAATTATTCAATTCTAAATCGAACACTAAAAAAAAATCACAAAATTACTCAAAACCTCTATGGTTTATATTTGTTTCCATTAAAACTTAATTAATATTCTTTACTTTTTATTTGTTGCATGATAGATTTGTTTTTATTTTTAATTTATATTAGGTAGAAATAGTATTTTATATTTGAAATGATATGTTCAATAGCTATGAACGTAACGACATGAATATTTTAGGTAACTTTTAAAAATACAAATTCTATAACTGATAATAGGTTCAAAAAATTGAGAATAATAGAGAATTTACCCCAATCGTTAGTTCGTTACCATCCCAAATAAAGTATAATTTAAGTCCACCATATATCACGTTTGCTGGGAACATTTTACCTTATTTGTCATCTTCTATTTTGCAGCTAAAGGCCATTTAAACTCTTAAAGCCCGGCGTTTGCATTTTGCTCTTATTGATTAAAGCTGGTGTTACATGAACGTGCATTCACTGAACAGAAAAAGGTAATTAAACGTTCTCGTTCTGTCTGGTGATCGAGCCTCGTTGCTTTGCTAATAGCGTACTGAGATCAACTTCGTTATTTGCAGATAAAGAGCATGGAAATTTTAAAATCGAAGGTTGAAGAATTATTGGTGAATGCAGCCATTGGCCAAGCTCGCTATCTGTTCTGTTTCAACAGCATTGTTAAAGAACTTGAGGATAAAGAAACTAAGTTGAAGAAGGCACAAGATGGCATCAAAAAAGGAATAGATGATATGAGACGAAAACGCCCCGACATAGTAGTCGATGAAAATGTAACGGAGTGGCAGAAGAATGTAGACACAGAATTGGACGATGTTCGAAAGTTGAAAGCAGAGATAGATGAAAAGGATAGTAGTCTTCATGGATTGTGTCCTAATTGGTGTGGCCGGTATTGGCTGGGTAGAAAAGCATCACAGAAGACTAGCAAGTTATCTGATCTGCTACAGGACTGCAGCCAATTCAACACAGTTACCTTTCCTAAACCTCTACCATTAGAGAGAGAATTAAGTTTACCAAGTCATTTTACTTCTACTTTTGAGACCACAGAATCAGCTCGCAATCAGATCATTGACGCGCTGAAAAAAGAGAGCACAAAGACGGTGGGATTGCATGGTCTCGGTGGTGTAGGGAAGACGACCTTGGCAAAATCTGTGGGCAATCAACTTCGGCAACAAAAGGATATCGATAAGGTGGGGATGGCCACTGTATCTCGGCATCCAAACATAATAAATGTTCAAAATGATCTGGTGAATTCATTAGGTTGGGAATTAAAACAGAAAGATGAAAAAGATGGAGCAGACCAATTGCGCTCGATGTTTTCTAACAGCAAAAGCACCAAGATCCTCATAATCATCGATGATGTCTGGAATGAACTCAACTTGGAGGAAAAATTAGGTATTCCCGTTGGTGATAAAGACAATCGTTGCAAAATCCTTCTAACCACTCGCCTGCAGTCAGTTTGTAAAAGCATGTGTTGTGACCCGCAGATTCAACTGGGTACACTAACGGCAGAAGAAGGATTGGCTTTACTGCAAAAAAATGCCGGCGTTGATGCCAATGACTCCACCTTGAATGATGTTTCAAAACAAGTTTCTGGCCAATGTAACGGGCTGCCTTTAGCTATTGAAGCTGTTGGAAGTGCACTAAGAGGAAAAGGATTTCATGAATGGGATCTAGCTCTACATAACCTAAATGCTGCAAAACTCTATGCAATAGAAGGTATTGATATGGAGAACCGAGACGTTTACAGTTGTCTCAAATTTAGTTACGACAAATTGAATGGTGACAATTCCAGGTTATGCTTCTTGTTGTGTTCGCTGTTTCCAGAAGATTATGAGATTAATTTGGAGGATTTGGTTGGATATGCAGTGGGGTTGACTTGTTATCAAGCTGAGTCAATAGAGCACGCCAGAAGCCTACTGCGTGGAACAATTGAAGGACTCAAAGCTGCTTCACTGCTGTTAGACACTGGTAATGACGGATCTGTGAAAATGCATGACATAGTTCGTGATGTGGCCATATGGATAGGCTCAGAATTACAAGTGGAGAAGAAATTTTTTAGTAAAGTTGGCATTGGATTGGCAGAATGGGCAATGGAAGAAGAAGGCTTGAAACAATACAGAGGAATCTCTGTAATGGGAAATAAAGAAGAAGAGCTTCCTAGTTGTTTGGTGTGCCCTAACCTTCATATTTTGCGACTGGACAATACTCTATGTGACTACAAATTTCAAGTTCCAGACCATTTTTTTGAAGGGATGCCAGCACTGAAAGTTGTTACCATAATAAATGGAGTCCTTTCACTAAAATCGCTTCGATTCCTCGCCAATAGCCTCCGAGTTCTGCAGTTGATTCGATGTGATGTGAGTGATGCGCCTTTCATTGGAAAGTTGAAGAGACTTGACCTTCTTTATCTCCGGTCGTCTCCCATTGAAATTCCTGAAGAATTGGGGAATGAACTTCGCAAATTGAAACTTTTGCACGTTGATACTGGTTCTATTTCTCCCATTACGATAAAAAAATTTCCTCAATTAAAAGAATTTTATGGTTGGATAAAAAAATGGGAGGTTGAAGGGATGCGTTCAGAAGAAAGTTACGCTCAGCTTGCTGAGTTGAACTCCTCAGACGACGGATCTGTTGTCTGTCTTCCAAAAGATTTTACATTCCCGAAATTGCAAAAGTACGACATCATTAAAGATAACAACGATGGTCATAGGATTACCACACAGACAACGAGCTTAAGGATTATAAATGACCTTCCTGAAGCGACCTCGCTCCGTATTTTTTCAGCATTGTATCAAAATCTGGAAGAACTTCGTTTGAGTGGGTTAATAGGTTGTCATAATATTGTGCCAAGCATAGATGAAAGAGGCTTAAATAAGTTGACTTTTCTTTATCTCAACGCGTGTGAAGATTTAGAATGCATAATGGATACCTTTAAGTCGCCGCATGGAAAGAGTGGGAGTCCTGCGATGCTCTCAAGATTAGCGGAGTTATCTATGCGGGGATTACCAGAACTGAAGTGGATATGGAAGGCGCCCGCCCAACATGTGATCAGCCTCCAATCTCTTACAGAATTAAGTGTGTCACGATGCAACAATTTGACATATATCTTCACGTTGTCACAAGCTCGAAGTTTGGAGCAGCTTAAAAGTCTCAAAGTGAGTCAATGTGAGAGACTGGAATGTATTGTCGAAACAAAGTTTGATCACTATGAAGGGGAAATAAGTGTCGGAGATGGAAATACGATGCTCGCCCTCCCATCGTTGAGGGGATTAAGCCTTGGAAATCTCCCAGAACTCAAGAGCTTCTGTTCAGAAAATTATTGTTCAATTTGGACAGCACTGGAATGGTTAGACCTTTACAGCTGTCCAAACTTGACTGTCAACAGTACTGAACTTGAAGCCAATTTGCAGTATCTCAAAGAGGTATGTCTGTTTGGGTTTATGTTTTTTCTTTTCCTTCAATTTTACTCAAAATGATAGTTTAGTAATAAATTTTACGATCAGCCATTTATTATTTGATCCTATGGAGATGATGGTGGTGGTGGATGTGGTGATGATAATAATAATGCTCTGATATCTTAGGAAAATTTATTTTAGGGCCTAAAATCATTTTTCAAATGAAAGTCATACCCTATTTTGGTTTAGAAAGAATTCATGCAAAGTGTATATAATATTACTCAAATTCCATTAAATAGTTGATCAAGTCATAGAAATTAATAGAATACTAATTTTTCTCAAATAGTCTAATGTCACCTTTATATCACTTCACATGATCTCTTTTAACTAATTTCATTGTTCAAAAAAAAAAATCCATTACTTTTTAATTACTTTATTAGTTTACATATGTATGATTATATTTTTGTATAGATTTTGTTTTCCGTTTCTGTTTTTTTGCGGTGTTCATCACTTATCATGTGACCTAGCTGCTAATAGATTTTAATTACATCAAGTTATTTATTTATTTGTCTCAGAAATTACAAATTCTAGAAATAGACGCATGCTTCCATTTACGTGACACAATTCCCGCTCTGTTGAAGCATGGCTTAAAAAATTTGGAAAATTTGATTATTGTCGGACTTGGAGTACAAGTGGTATTTCCGTTGGAATCTATTGTAGCTGATGGACAAGAAAACAAATTATTCCCATGTTTGAAGAAGTTGAAATTGGAAAATCTTCGAGAGCTACACTTATTATATCATGAAGGTCCCACGCATATTTTTAGCCCGCAAAATCTTACCGAATTAACTATAGAGGGGTGCACCAAGCTGAGACGTTTCCTCTCATCAACAGTTGCTCGAAATCTATTACAATTGAAGCTGTTATGTGTTTCGGAATGCTTGGAATTAGAGCATATCATTGATCAGGATGAGGATGAGGATCATCGCGAACCTGTGCGTTTCCCAAAACTCAATAGTATCTATGTCGGTGGTTGCCCCAAACTAAAGAATCTATTTCATATCAGCGTAGCTCCAAGTCTTGAAAAACTGAGGTACCTATCTATAGTAGCTAATGATGAAATAGAAGAAGTATTCTGGCATAAAGATGGAGATGATGTCATGGATTACAATGAAATTGTTATGAATGAACTTGAGTACTTGTTACTGGAAAATTTACCAAACCTCATCAGCTTTTGGCCTTCGGGTTATCAGATCCCATTTCCATCTGCATCCAATGAAGTTTGTAATTGTCCCATGTTTCGTGCTAATTCAGAAGGAGAAGATGATTCCGAGTATTCTTTAACAGAGGTAAGCTCTTGAGAACTTTAAATTAGTTGGCTCTACATATAGTTCATTCATGTTTTTGTTTGTGACAGCTGATTGATCTATCCTAAAATCAATAGACCGTCATTACATAAACATATATATTAACATTAATTTCACAGATGAGCCATGGAGTTCTAAATCTTCGAGAACTACACTTGTTATATCATGAAGGTCCCACGCATAATTGTAGCCCGCAAAATCTTACCGAATTAACTGTAGAGGGGTGCGCCAAGCTGAGACGTTTCCTCTCATCAACAGTTGCTCGAAATCTATTGCAATTAAAGCTGTTATGTGTTTCGGAATGCTTGGAATTAGAGCATATCATTGATGAGGATGAGGATGAGGATCATCGCGAACCTGTATGTTTCCCAAAACTCAGAGAGATCTCCGTCGATAATTGCCCTAAACTAAAGCATCTATTTCATATCAGCGTAGCTCCAAGTCTTGAAAAACTGAGGTACCTATCTATAGTAGCTAATGATGAAATGGAAGAAGTATTCTGGCATAAAGATGGAGATGATGTCATGGATTACAATGAAATTGTTATGAATGAACTTGAGTACTTGTTACTTGAAAATTTACCAAACCTCATCAGCTTTTGGCCTTCGGGTTATCAGATCCCATTTCCATCTGCATCCAATGAAGTTTGTAATTGTCCCATGTTTCGTGCTAATTCAGAAGGAGAAGATGATTCCGAGTATTCTTTAACAGAGGTAAGCTCTTGAGAACTTTAAATTAGTTGGCTCTACATATAGTTCATTCATGTTTTTGTTTGTGACAGCTGATTGATCTATCCTAAAATCAATAGACCGTCATTACATAAACATATATATTAACATTAATTTCACAGATGAGCCATGGAGTTCTACCAAAATTTCCCTTCAAATATCTTTTTTTTCTTTTTATGTTTATAATTCTTATTGTTATAATTTTATCTGTTTGTTCTTTAATGCCCAATTTTTTGGTTGGATAGCCATCGCAAACTACAAACGAGGAAGATGCCAGCCAAGAGGGAGACGTCAGTGTAGATGCCAGTGAAGAAGAAGATGCCAGTGTAGATGCCAGTGAAGAAGAAGATGGCGAGAAATATGCCGACGAAGAAAAAGATGACTGACAAAAAAAAAAAAAAAAAAAGAAAAACGTTATCATCACTCTCATTTCTTTGGGAATGGCTGTTAGTTAGCCACGTAATATATATGGTTATCCTTATTCTTTCATTGTAATATATTGGGGTTTGTATGGATTTCAAAATTCTAAGTTTGATTGTGGTTTTGACTTCTTAGTTTATTACTGTTACTGGGTATGTGTTTGTTTAAGCTTTAGTTTCTATCATGACAGTTCTTTATTATTTTTGAGTATTTGTTTTGGTTAACTGTTGTATATGCCTAATTATGTTCATTGTTTAGACCTCAATTTTCAGAAATTTTGATATGGTTGTGTTTATGGGTTTTAGTTGTTAGTTTACTATTGTTTAGTTCTTGACCATGGTGATTTTTTAGTTGTTAACAGTATTTTATTTTCCAGCTAATTTTCGGTTTTCTCCCTTGAGGTTTGGATTCCTTCCACTTTGATGGATTGCATTGGTGTATCTTTATTTTACACTCCTACCATTAGTACAAAGCTTATTATATGTTTAGTATATAAGGGCAAGTAAGTAATTGCATACTAAGTTGATTAAATATTTATAAATTTTATTTTTTATGCACTTTGGAAATTCGCATGTCTTGAAACACTCTCACTACACATTCGGTGTGTGTGTGCGTATATGCTACTGTACATTGTTTTTTGCACCAAATTAAACAAAAAGAATGTTGTTATCTATCTTTCTTCATCTCAAATAAAACCCATTTAAGATACTCGCAAGTGCACGAATTTAGAAATAAAATTGTAATAATGAGGTCGAATTCACAGGGATTGTTATAAGTTAAAATTTCTAATTTAAATTTAAAATTAATATTAATCCTAGCAAATTGAATTTTTAAAGAAAATAAAATTAATTAAAATAAAAAAATAATTAAAGCAAATGAGAATTGAATAAGATAAAGATTACCAAGGTTTCAGAATCTACCACTATTTAACTAGTAATTATCCAATTATTAATTCATCCCTAATTTTAGAGTGACAACTCGAAATCAATCTATGTCATCTTATGAATATAACAATTAAGCCCAAATAAAATTAATCTTGTGTAGGTTTTTTTTCTATTTAATAGTATGACATCTAAGAATTCCATGTAAACATATTGAATAACAAAGAGTCCAAGTGTTCCTAAACACTCTGTGTAAATAATTTAATGAAAGACACAAAATCAAAGATAATCATATATAAACTTTATAGACTCAAGCATAGATTTAATTGAATATTAATCCTAACAATCAATAATGCATAACATAATTAATGAAAAGATTTAATAACACCCAATTAATCATGTGAAACAAAAATCATAATCATTAAAGAATATATATAGAGAATTAATTAAATAAAAAAATAATTATTTCATTGAATAGAGCTTTATCTTTAATCTCAGTATAAGAAAATTAGCTGGACATACTTGAATTGAGAGCAACAAATAAAATAAAACCAGTCATGGGAAAAATTGAAGCTCTGCTGCAGAATGCTTTTGCTTCCTCTCGCGTCTGCAGTTTTCTCCCTCCTCTCTGGCCGCTCCCCTTGCAAAAGCCAAAAGTTACTTATATAGTCTTCCAATGAATCCCACCTTTTTAATTCTAAAGCCAAGAGGTTTGGCCGTTTAATTTGCTCCACACATGCCCATCACCTCCTTTTTTCAATTTTACAATTATCTTCCTAAGTGTCCCACCATTAGACATTAATTTGTTTCCGCTTTGGAATTTGCAAGCTCATGCACGTGACCACCATTTAGATTTGCATTAGGATTTCTTTGCTTTGTATTAACGTGTATACGTACATAATTACTCCCACAATCAATTAATTATTATTTCCAAAATTGAGCTTCTTTATTCCTTTTTATCCATAATCTCCAATTAATTCCCTATTCAACAAAACAATTCAATTAATTAAACATAATAAATAAAAATAACTAGCAATTAAATAATTAAGGG
Organism: Citropsis articulata; assembly: GCA_030449925.1. Taxonomy (NCBI): domain Eukaryota; kingdom Viridiplantae; phylum Streptophyta; class Magnoliopsida; order Sapindales; family Rutaceae; genus Citropsis; species Citropsis articulata. The sequence continues at coordinate 2,987,497 of JASUUH010000137.1, read as the reverse complement.
TAAAATATATATATAAATTATACTCATCAAATACCCCCAAACTTAGATTTTGCTAGTACTCGAGCAAAACTAAAACTAAAAAACAAAAATTAAAGTAATGAAAAATAAATCCTAACTAAACCACTTTCGCAGGTAATCGCGATTGCATTTAGCGTATGCAACAAGCCTTTAAACCCCTAGGCGGCCCTAGTGGACGAGTTATAGTCTCGTGAGGGCTTCAGTGATGATACCCACAAACATCATTTTTTTTTTAGAACAACACTAAAATAAAAGAATCAAAATCTTTAAACAAAACATGAAAATAGCCTCAAAGATTGCATAAATTATAGCTCAAAGAAAATTTCAAATATTGGCAAAGTTCTTAACTTTAATTCAACAGTCAATCTTATCTCTCTTTTGATTCTTATAGTGTGTGTGTGAAATCAATTCAATCAGATCCATTCCCAAAATCTTCAACATCAACAGCCTTCACCTCAAATAAAGAAAAGAATAGGTCAAACTAATCTTATCATCTTGATCTCCAATTTTTTTTTTCACAGGCTTTTATGTGCATTTTCTTTTGATTTTTGTTTTAGCACATGCACTTGATTTTTTTTTTTTTTAACCAAAGTCAGAAGCTTTCACTCTACCCCTTAAGATAGCCTTCTTCTCATGGTAGATTATCCTCTACATACTGGTGGTACATAGGCCCAAATTAATCAAGGATAGCTTCACTCTTTAGGGTTATAGGTAGCTATTTCTGACTCTGGTGCTTGTGTATACTTTTTTTTTGTTTTGTGGAGATAAGAATCAAGACAAACAGTCATTTACTCTTTCTAAAATTCTCAACTTAGGCTGCGTCAATCTCAGATTTCAAGTCAAAATCATGAAAGAACTGATATTAGTGTTTAAAGAATCTTAATCAAGAGGGACTAATACAAGAATCAAGTATAAATTCAACCCTTTCCAAGAACTATATGCATTGTCAATCAAATTCTTATAATTGGCTTTTCACATAAAAACAAACAAAAAACACAAAATATTTTTTTTAATTTTTAATTTTTTTAATTTTTTTTTTTGGTTTTTTTTTATAACAAACAAGGCACACATAATTCCCCACCCCCAAACTTATTCGTAACATTGTCCTCAATGTTTCATAAATAAAAGATATGCATACAAAAAAAAATAAAAAAATAAAAAGAAAATAAAAACATAAATCATAAAAGAAAAAGTTGGAGAGAACACACCTGAATGGGCTGGGAAAGCTTAAAAGAGAATGACAAATAAAAAGACAACATTAAGAAATAAAAATACGAGAAAAGAAAAACAAACAATGAAAAGAAAACCTACTATTTAAATTAAACAAAACATAAAGATGGAATTAATTAATCCTGATAAACAAGATCATCTAAAAGTATCTCCTCAACTTCTGGTGTTCTTAACTCTAAAAATTGTTTCAATTTTTGACCATTAACTTTAAATAAATCACCATTTTTAGGATTTTCAATCTCAACTGCTTCATAAGGAAAAACAGTACGAACTATAAAAGGACCAGACCATCGAGAAAGTAACTTACCTGGAAAGAGATGTAATCGGGAATTATATAAAAGTACTTTCTGACCTAGTATAAAGGATTTTCTCAAAATGTGCTTGTCATAAAAGACTTTCATTCGCTGTTTGTAAATCTTGGCATTCTCATAAGCATCATTCCTGATCTCTTCAAGTTTTGCTAGTTGTAATCTTCTCTTAGAACCAGCCTGCAGCATGTCAAAATTAAATTTCTTGATAGCCCAATATGCACGATGCTCCAACTCTACTAGCAGATGACATGCTTTTCCATACACAAGCCTATAAGGTGACATCCCAATTGGTGTTTTGAAAGCAGTCCTATATGCCCATAATGCGTCATCAAGTCTCAAAGCCCAATCCTTTCTATCTGGCCTAACTGTTTTTTCTAGAATTTGCTTGATCTCTCTATTAGAAATCTCTACTTGACCACTGGTTTGAGGATGGTATGGGGTGGCAACCTTGTGTGTAATGGAATATTTGTTCAAAAGAGTTTTGAAAGATTTATTGTAAAAATGGGTACCACTATTACTAATGATTGTTCTAGGGAAACCAAAACGAGATAGGATATAACTCTTCAAAAATTTTACTACAACCCTATGATCATTAGTTTTGCATGGAATAGCCTCAACCCACTTCGACATATAATCCAATGCAACCAATATATATTGATAACCAAAAGATAGAGGAAAAGGCCTCATGAAATCAATATCCCACACATCAAATATCTCAACCATAAGAATAGGATTGAGTGGCATCATGTTCCTCTTTGAAATGCTACCCATGCGTTGACACCTATCACACGAAAAACAAAAAACATAAGCGTCATGAAAAAGAGTAGGCCAATAAAAACTACACTATAAAATTTTTATTGCTGTCTTTTTGGTACTAAAATGGCCTCCACAAGCTTGTTGATGGCAAAAAGAAACGACACTTTGAATTTTATTATCTGGAACACATCTTCTAATAATCTGATCAGCACCATATTTAAATAAATAGGGATCATCCCAAAAGAAATTCTTCACTTCAGATAAGAACTTTGTTCTATCTTGCTTGGTCCAGTGTTTTGAGATTTGACCTGTAGCAAGGTAATTAACTATGTCAGCAAACCATGGTAAAATATTTACACTCATAAGTTGCTCATCTGGGAAAGACTCATTCAAAGGTAAAGATTCTGGAATAAATTTAAGGTCAAGGCGAGACAAGTGATTCGCTACAACATTCTCAGAACTTTTTTTATCTTTAAATTCAATGTCAAATTCCTGTAAAAGCAATACTCAACGAATCAATCTTGCCTTAGCATCTTTCTTTATTAGCAAATATTTCAAAGCAGCATGATCAGTAAAAATAATCACTTTACAACCTATCAGATAAAATATGAATTTATCAAGTACAAACACCATAACTAGCATTTCTTTTCTGTAGTTGAATAGTTTAACTGTGCATCATTGAGTGTCATACTAGCATAATAAATCACATAAGGCACACGATCTAATCTTTGTCCTAAAACTGCTCTTACAGCATAATCAGATGCATCACACAAAATTTCAAAAGCAAGTCCCAATTAGGTGGTTGAATAATAGGTGAAGAGGTCAATAATTTCTTAAGTTTTTCAAAAGCATCAAGACAAGAATCATCAAAGATAAAAGGTACGTCTTTAGCAAGCAAGTTGCATAGGGGTCTGGAAATTTTACTAAAGTCTTTAATGAATCTTCTATAAAAACTAGCATGTCCAAGGAAAGATCTTACTTCTTTTACGGATTTGGGATGTGGAAGATTAGAAATTAAATCCACCTTGGCTTTGTCGACTTCTATACCTCTGCTGGAAATTATATGACCAAGAACAATACATTGTTTCACCATGAAGTGACACTTTTCCCAATTTAGAACTAAATTCTTTTCTTTACATCTCTGCAAAACTAAAGTTAGATGTTGCAAATATTCATTAAACGAATCTCCATAAACAGAAAAATCATCCATGAACACTTCAAGAAATCTCTCAACCATATCAGAAAAAATACTAAGCATGCATCTTTGAAAGGTTGCAGGTGCATTACATAAACTAAATGACATTCTTCTATATGCAAAAGTTTCAAAAGGACAAGTAAAAGTGGTTTTCTCTTGGTCCTCTGAAGCTATAGGGATCTTATTATAACCTGAATATTCATCTAGAAAACAATAAAAGTCATAACCTGGAAGTCTATCAAGCATCTGAACAATAATCAAGCATCTGATCAATAAATAGAAAAGGAAAATAATCTTTTCTTGTGATTGAATTTAATTTTCTATAGTCAATGCAAATAAGCCAACCTGTAGGTACTCTAGTGGGAATTAATTCATTATTAGCATTAGTAACTACTGTAACACCAGATTTCTTAGGAACAACTTGCACATGGCTAACCCAAGAGCTATATGAAATAGGATAAATAATTCCTGATCTAATAATTTAATAACTTCCGCTCTTACCACTTCTTTCATGTTAGGGTTTAGCCTACGTTGCATTTCCCTAGTAGGTTTAGCATTTTCTTTCAGATGAATACGATGCATGCAATCTACTGGATTAATACCTTTAATATCAGCGATGGTCCATCCTATTGCCTCCTTATGCTCTTTTAGAATACCCGACAACTTACCCTTTTGTTCAAGATCGAGGGAAGAAGAAATAATAATAGAAAGGGTGTCAGATTCTCCTAAGAATGCATACTCTAGAGTGTCGGGCAGTGCTTGAGCTCTAATTTTGGTGGTGTCTCTGCAGATAGGCTAATCATCTTCTCAGAATTAGGCAGTGGTTCTGACTTTATCTTCCATTTAATGGTGTCCATAATTGGAGGCGCATCAAGTAAGGCATTGACTTCTGTAATTACAATGTCATCTTTAGAAGCAAAATTAGAATGAGTTAAATATGACTCTAATGGATCATTATTGTGGTTAGAAATGAATAAATCTTCTCTTAATTCCTCTATCATATTTGCTTCAACAAATTCATCCTCTTCCTGTGGCTGTTTGGTAACATTAAAAATATTTAATTTCATGGTCATATTACCAAAGGATAGCTGCATGTTTCTATTCCTGCAATTAATAAGAGCATCAGATGTAGCTAAGAAATGACGTCCTAGAATAACTGGTGTGTGTTTCTTAGGATCCTATACATGCTGAGTATCAATAACAATAAAATCAACATGATAATAAAATTTGTCAATCTGTATCAACACATCCTCTATAATACCATGAGGTATTTTCATTGACCTATCAGCAAGTTGCAAAATAATAGAGGTTGACTTTAACTCACCAAGTCTAAGCTGCATGTAAACAGAATAAGGCAAGAGATTAACACTAGCACCACCCAATAACAATAATGCTTTATCAAACGATTGGTTTCCTATAACACATGAGATAGTAAGAGAGCCTGGATCCTTAAATTTTGGTGGCATTTTACATTGAAGTAAATTGCTAGTTTGTTTAGTTAAAAATGCCTTTTTGGTGACATGCAAATTTCTCTTTTTAGTGCATAAATCCTTTAAAAACTTGGCATAGGAAGGAACTTACTTAATAGCATCGAGTAAAGGGATGTTTATACTTACCTACTTGAAGATTTCCATAATCTTACATGTTGAAGTCCTTTTCTTTACCTTTGTTAACCTTTGAGGAAAATGAGCCTTAAGAATGTAAGCTGGTGGGCAACTTTCTTCTGGATCATTTGGTGATGATTCTTGTGATGGAACTGGATCTGAAGAAGTAGGCTTAGATGTCTTTCTTGTTTGAACCTCCACCTTGTTGTCAAATAATTTTCCTTTTCTCAAAGTCATAATAGACTTTGCTTCTTCATGCTGATGGCTTGAACTCGATCCAACTTCGTGCACTCTTTTGGGATTAGGAATTGGCTGACTGGGGAATTTTCCTTTTTCTCTCTCAACTACAGTAGTTGCTAATTGACCCAATTGATGTTCAAGTTTTAGAATAACTTGAGTATTTGATTGAAAGGCTTGCTGGGTTGACTGAATGAAACTTTGAAGTGTACCACTAAAGAAGGTTTTCTTTGTTGGGGTGCAACAAATTGAGACATAGGTTGTTGGGCAGGGGGATATATTGGGTTAGGAGGGACAAATTGTTGATTGGACATGCTAAATTGTTGTCCTCCTATGTTTGACACAGGTTGATTTTGTTTCCAAGAAAAATTAGGGTGATTCCTCCAATTAGGATTATATGTGGATGAATATGGACTATTGGAGATTTTTTCATATGATTGTAAGGCATGTACCTACTCAGAATAAGTAACACAACTTAAAATGTTTGATTTACTCCCAAGTATAAGAGTGCCTAGTTATAATATAACTCGGTAAGTCCGAGGTCGATCAACAGAGAAATGGTTTAATTTGTTTATTTAAATTTATCTAAAAAAAATAAAAATAAAATTTAAAAACACACAATTTAATTTGAGGAAAACTATGAAGTTGAATTAGTTAGAGTTATGGATCTACTCTTAGTAATAAATACAATTTAACAAATTCTTTTTGTTTTTGTTTTATTTCCAAAAAGATTAATTTTATTAATTAAAATTATTTTTCCATTTATTTTATTATGGATTAAGAATTTAATATACCAAAACTTAATTTGTCTACACTAAATCAAAATATCATTTTACCATATTTTATATTAAGATATTAAGAATTCATTGTGCCAAATTCCTATTTTTGTCTACAATAAATCAAAATTTCAAAATATAAAATATGGATAAAATTAAATAGAAAACAACTTAATTTATAAAATTAAAAATTGAATTTGATTAAACCATATTTGTTTTACTAAGAGTTTCACCTTCCCCTAACTATAAATATTTAGCTAAACATTTTTGAAATAAAAGAAATGATTAAGATTGAAAAACACATAATTAAAATGGAAATTAAAAATTGAAATAAACCTAATTTTATTAATTAAAAATATATTACAAAGAGAGATGGGGGAGAAGAATTGGGAGGAAAGAAGAGAAGAGAAGGTGCAAAGAGATGTGTTCACCACCCTTCTCTATTTATACTAATACATGGTAAATCCACACCACACAAATAAAAAAATCTAATTAAATCTTAACCTTACATTTGTCCCACTAATAATCCCACTAATCAAACATAATCCTATTTTATCCACTCAAGCATATCCAAAACATTCCACTAATAAAATATCATACCTAACAAGATAAAACTTATAATTTTACAATTACCACATTTGCCGTGGCAAAACCGTAAAAATTTACAACAAAAGTCTTGGATTCTCCTCGACAATGACATAATTTCTCGGACTTCTGGAATCCAAATTTGATATCCGTACATTTATTTGAAGCCTCCAATTGCATGAAATTATTATTTTTACCTAATAAACACACAAAAATACACAAAATCAAATATTTAGAAAAATAATTAGAAATTCATAATATGTTACACAATTACAAATATAAATTACATTAATAACGCAAAATAACATTTTTACTTCATAACAAATATACAATTTTTAATACTAATCACACCCCCCCAACTAGCTTATTGCTAGCCCCTAACAATTAAAGCGTTATATTAAATTATGATTTACAAAATTCACATGCAAGTTAATAGTTGTTCATCTATCCTCTAAATTACCAAATAAATAAACTCTCTCAAAATTTTCTAAATCTTTGTCATTCACTCATTATCCAGAATATCATAAACCTTTTTGTACTCAAGTAATTAACACAATACTCATGGGACTTCATTAAAAGATAACAACATTTTCGTTCTGAAATTCATTAGAAATTCTATCTTCAGGCAATAGATTATTCACATTTTTTTTTAACTCGTGTAGCCAGCTTTAGGCCAGTGACTCCCAGACCAGTTGATCTTAGGGCACTAGGTGTTGAAACACCCCTACGGACTTAATTACTTAGGTTTTTAATAAATATGCAAACAATATATCTATAACCCATGTAGTGAGCTTTAGGCCAGTGACTCCCAGACCAGTTGACCTTAGGACACTAGGTATTGAAATACCCCTACGGACTTAATTACTCAGGTTCTAGATAAGACAAAATTAAATTCATTCAATTTTTTTTTATTTTTTTTTATTTTTTTATATACATTCTACTACCTTAGATATTATCTCTAATAAATCAAAAGAACTAAATGCTGCAAAAATTTTAACTTACAACCCACTAGCATGTGTCATAGTGTGTGTGTGAAGAATTATTTAATAATACCTATTAAATGAGTAAATGACAAAATAACTTAATAACCAAATGGAGAGTTCAAAAATTTGAGTAATTCAAAGAAAAGAGAACAAAAATAACTTACTATAAATTTTAAAATCAAAATATAATACAACAGAACTATTAGGATGCGTCTCAAAAGTTATGACTCTTTACACAGCCATCCTAGATAAAAAAACAAAAAAATTGCTTGTTTTTGATTTTTTTTTTTGGGTTAATTTTTTTTCACAAAAAAAAACACACATATTTACAATTTACGTCAACTATTTCTTCCCCCCAACTTAATCTAAACATTATTCATAATATATACATGCAAAAAGATAAAAAATAAAAATAAAAATAAAATAAAAATAAAGAAAACATAAATCGGAAAGATCACACCTGAACAAGCAGTTGAAGATGCGTTTCTAGATCCGCTACATCCCATATTCTGCCATCTTCGACAAAAACATTACTAGGATTTGCTATATTCCACAGCTGTCAACTATTCCATCCCCCCAATCTGAACAAGACATTGTCCTCAATGGCTTAAAGGAAGGAAGTAGAGTTTAGAAGACATAACCTCATTGCTCCAAGAAAATAGTTATAACCGAAGAGTTAAGTCCAACTTGTACTTCTTACTAGGGCTACGGTTACCATCATTAGTGAGCCATTCTAATGCCAAGGTCTTAGGATCTGGCTCTGGTTTGTAAGCTTGTAAAAGATCAAGTAACTCATTAGCAGTAGAAGCACAAACAAAGATATTTTTCGCAGAGATTGGAATAAAATGATTCTTAATTGCATGGTTAATGAATGTGAGCAACCCATCAAAAAACTTATTAACATTTAGTAAATCGATGGGTTTCTAATGGATGTTTAAATGGGCCCAAGATGCAAATGTAATCAATGCCTCTAAAGTTGTAAAATCTCCTAGCAAGAAAATGAAAGCATCAGCATGATTTAACATTTCAGTTATTCGCTCTTGCATACTTGAGATAACTAACTCTTCTCCAATTGGCACATCAAACATGCATCCTAGAGGTTTTAAGCCTTGTGGAATGATACCTAGTACCTGGTTTCCTCTATTAAAAACAGCTTCTGAGACAAGTTTTGAGAACCCGCGGTCACCCCCTCCATATACAAGGTGCAGTTACCTCTCAGCTATGGCACGACCAAGATCTATAGCAGCTTGAACGAACTCTTTGTATTTTCCATAATAAAATCCAGAGAGCACACAAATATTTTTGAATTGTTTACTCGAAGATGCTGCCATTAGAATAATCTTCAAAAAAAAAAAATTGTGAGTGGTTGGAAAAAAGAGCTCATATTTAAAGATCTTAGTGTCAGACAAAATGAGAAACAACTGTAAATGGGTTGGCCTATTTGTCAGATGACGCATAAAGCTCATGTCTCAATTATTCAAAAGCAAACAGTAAAAGGAAAAGCAATCCGTGAAAAGAAAAAGTAAAAGAAAACAAATAATAATTAAATACAAAATCATACCATTAAATGCAATAATGTAAATGATGAAATGACAATAAAGGAAAAGGATATTTACCGGTAGTTGTGATTGTGGCTCACATCTTCCTCTGATTTTACGTCCAGTAACGACTTGAACGCCCTCTATGGGTCGAGGATAGGCTTCCCATCCAGTTTTCTTATAAACTGGCAAACAAGGTCTTTTTGAGTCAGATTCCCAAGACTAAACTGTGCACTTTCTTGTTAGAATAGTCTCCATAACCTGTTTATCTCATATTGCACATGTCCGCTTCGATGCGTCTCAAGAGATCGTAAGATATCATCCAACGATTCTTTACTCATGCCATCTTTAACGAATTTAATTTTATCTTCTCGACTATTAGAAACTATTCCTAAAGATTTACAAACTTCTCGTTTACAACTAAGACGTACACAGTTATGACATTTTCAGTCAAGTCTTTTAGCTCTTCGTTTTTTAGCAAATGTGCTTTTACCAAAACCAGGCATGTAAGAAATAAATGGATCAGGAAACTCACCAGATAATCGGACCTTTGCTTCAATTAACCAACGAATATCAGAAGGAATTCCGTTGATCATTAACAGACGCAATCTTTCACACGCATTCTTTCACAACGAGATTTGTAAAATTTTTAGAGTGCATTTTTAGGGAGAGAAGGAAAATGCTTATGCAATTTATGTTGTATTTCTTCCATGTTTGATTTTGAGATCTCAGTTATTGTGGAAAACTGAGGACACCGACTTAAGAAGTCACGGAGTACCGTTATCCGCCATTTATACGGGAAAATAAATCAAAACACACCAAAATCAAATCTGCAGAATAAAATCAAAAGTGAAAGGGAACAACAAAAAGAAACACAATATGTACAAAAGAAAATGAACTTACATTCGTCCTCTCATGGAGTTAACCTCAAGCTTCATTTGAAATTTATATATACCACGCCCTACTGATCTTAGTTGTCTTTCTTACTCTTCAACGAAGGCCACTAATTCTAGTGGTTGTCGTTCCTAAAGTGGATGTGATTTACAGCTTTGTATCAATCTTCTCAAGTTAAATTTTATTCGCTCAAATCTTTTAAGATGTGTGATCAGAATTTTCCTTATTGAGGAGCTCATGATGTACAATGATGAGGAAAACACAATGATTAAACACACTTAAATAAAAAACTTTACAATTCGTATCATTCAAGACAGTTAGACAATCAAACGGTAAAGCAACAGTAAAAAGTTAAAACACTCAATAAAAGCTTAATCAAGATTTAGTGGGTCACTCAAATTTATTTCGGTGCTTGCTTCACGTGGTTGGTGTTCCAGATAGGGCCTTATTCTTTGTCTGTTAACTTTAAATGTGACACTATTTTTGAGATTCTCAATTTCTACGGCCCCATGTGGATATACATTTTTTACAACAAATGGACCACTCCATTTTGACTTTAACTTTCCTGGAAATAAATGAAGACGATAATTATAAAGCAACACTTTTTGACCAATTTCAAATGTTTTTTGAAAAATTCTTTTATCATGAAAATTTTTTGTTTTTGCCTTAATAATTCTTGAATTTTCATATACATCATTTCTTAATTCCTCAAGTTCATTCAATAGCAGTTTTCGCACATTACCAGCATCATCCAAATTTGAATTAAAAGCTTTAATAGCCCAAAATGATTTATGCTCAAGTTCAACAGGCAAGTGATAAGGTTTACCATAAACTAACCGATAGGGTGACATTCCTAAAGATGTTTTGAATGCAGTACGGTAAGCCCAAAGTGCATCAGTCAGTCGAAGAGACCAATCTTTTCGGTTTGGGTTAACCGTTTTTTCTAAAATTTGTTTTATCTCCCTATTTGCTAGTTCAACTTGGCCATTTGTTTGAGGATGATAAGGGGTAGCCATTTTATGTATAATTCCATATTTTTTCATTAAAGACTCAAATGACTTATTACAAAAATGCTTACCTCTATCACTAATAATGGCTCGAGTGATTCCAAATCGACTTAGAATATTTTCTTTTAAAACTTTAATGACAGTTTTACTATCATTATTTCGACAAGACATTGCTTCAATCCATTTTGAGACATAATCAACTGCAACTAATATGTACACAAATCCAAAAGATGGTAGAAATGGGCCCATGAAATCAATTCCCCAACAGTCAAATATTTCAATTTCAAGTATGGGATTTAATGGCATCATGTTTCTTTTAGTAATTGATCCTAGTTTTTGACAATTTTTACAAGTTTTACAAAATTCATATGTGTCTTTGAATATGGTAGGCCAATAAAATCCACATTGTAAAATTTTAGCCATAGTTTTTCTTGAAGAAAAGTGTCCACCACATGCTTCAGAATGACAAAAATTAATAACACTACTTACCTCATTATCAGGAATGCATCGTCGAAAAATTTGATCAGGGCAATATTTGAACAAGTAAGGATCATCCCAATAAAATTTCTTTACTTCAACCAAAAATTTTTTCTTCTCCTGACTATTCCATTGTAAAGGCATTTTACCTGTAACAAGGAAATTAACAATATTAGCATACCATGGCATTGAAGTAACAGAAAATAAAAATTCATCAGGAAATGAGTCATTGATGGGTGTTATATCAGTGCAGAATTCAGATGTGAGTCTTGATAAATGATCAGCGACAACATTTTCGGCACCCTTCTTATCTTTGATGGTAAGGTCAAATTCTTGGAGTAACAAAATCCAACGAATTAGTCTTGGTTTGGCATCCTGTTTAGTCATCAAATATCTCACAGCAGCGTGATCAGTAAAAACAATAGTTTTAGAACCAAGCAAGTAAGAACAAAATTTGTTTAATGCAAATACCACAGCAAGTAATTCTTTTTCAGTTGTCGAATAATTCATTTGAGTACTATCTAAAGTCTTGTCGAATAATTCATTTGAGTACTATCTAAAGTCTTACTTGCATAATAAATTACAAATGACTTACGATCCCTTCTTTGTCCTAAAACAGCACCAACAGAAAAGTCACTTGCATCACACATTAATTCAAAAGATAAAGACCAATCAGGAGATTGCATAATAGGTGCAGATGTCAAAAGACAAATTAGTTTCTCAAAAGATTTTTGACAATCATCAGTCCATTCAAATGATGCATCTTTTAATAAGAGGTTACAAAGTGGTTTAGATATGGCACTAAAGTTTTTTATAAACCTCCTATAAAATCCTGCATGTCCTAAAAATGATCGCACGTCTCTAACTGTTTTTGGTTGTGGCAATTTAGTTATGACTTTAATTTTTGCTTTGTCAACTTCAATTCCTTTAACAGATACAACATGACCCAAAATAATTCCAGAAGTGACCATGTAATGGCATTTTTCCTAATTTAACACAAGTTCTTTTTCAACACATCTTTTTAAAACTTTTTTCCAAATTATCAAGGCAATCATCAAAAGAATTCCCAAACACAGTGAAATCATCCATAAAGACCTCTAAACAATGTCCAACCATATCACTGAAAATACTTAGCATGCATCTTTGAAATGTTGCAGGAGCATTACAAAGTCCAAATGGCATTCTTTTAAATGCAAATGTTCCAAAGGGACATGTAAATGTGGTTTTATCTTGGTCTTCAAGTGCTATAGGAATTTGATAATAACCTGAATATCCATCTAAAAAGCAGTAGTAGGGATGTCCAGCTACTCTTTCTAAGATTTGATCAAGAAATGATAATGGAAAATGATATTTCCTAGTGGCTTCATTTAATTTCCTATAATCAATGCACATGCGCCAACTAGTTGCAATTCGTGTTGGAATTAATTCATCTTTTTCATTTCTAACTACAGTGATTCCAAATTTTTTAGGCACTACTTGTGTAGGACTTACCCACTTACTATCAGAGATATGGTAGATAATTTCCGCATCTAGTAACTTAAGAACTTCTGTTTTTACTACTTCTTTCATGTGTGGGTTTAATCTTCTTTGAGGTTGTTGACATGTTTTAGGATTTTCTTCTAAATTGATTCTATGTGTGCAAACTAAAGGATTAATGCCTTTAATGTCATTTAAAGTCCATCCAATTACGTTTCTATGCTTTTTAAGAACAGATAGTAACTTACCTTCTTGGTCGGTTGATAAGGTCGAAGAAATCACAACAGGATAAGTTTGCTCTTCTCCAAGATAAACATACTTCAATCCCTCTGGCAAAGGTTTCAGTTCTAGTTTAGGTGCTTCTTCTTGTTCCGTCTTTTCAATGATTCCAAGCTCGTCAAATTCTTGTTTCTCATCATCATTTTGTAAAGTCTGACAAGAATCAAACAACAAATTTATATTAGAAGTATCATGTTTAAATTGTTTATTTGATTCAACTGAATTAACCAAACAAATATCACTAAGTTCAGAAAAATTTCCTTTTTGAATATTCTCCTCTATACAAGCTTCAAGCGATTCCTTTTGTTCATCAATTTCATCTTCATTCTCATTTTCTTCATTTGGCTGCCTACACATGTTAAAAACATTTAATTCCAAAGTCATATTTCCAAATGATAAATTCATTAAACCAATCCTACAATTAATCAAAGCATTAGCAGTTGCTAAAAATGGTCGACCTAAAATTACAGGAATTGGTTTATAATTATTCACAACAGGTTCAGTTTCTAAGACAATAAAATCTACAGGGTATATGAATTTATCAACTTGTACTAAAACATCTTCCACTATTCCTTTTAGTATTTTAACTGCTACATTAGGGTGATGATTCATGGATTGGTTCAGAGCTAAGGCATCTACTTTCTTAGAAAGAGTAGCTAGAGTGGCCTTCGCATCAAAATCATCCTTAACTTCATATAGACCTTTCCTAGAAACTTGCGATGACTTCTCTCTTTGATTTGAAAAATTCCACCGTTGAGAATTCTCAGAAAGTGAATTAAAGAAATCTCATGCAGCCCCTTCATGTAAGTTCAAAAATCTCCCACCATTCATAGACTCTACCATATGACGATTTGACATGGTTAAACCATTATAAAAGCATTGTATAAGTCTCCATTTCTCAAAACCATGGTGGGGACACTTGAGGAGTAAATCATTAAATCTTTCCTAACACTCGTAAAATTGTTTACCCTCTCTTTGATAAAAATCACTTATCTCTCTCTTAAGGGCATTTGTTTTGGACATAGGGAAAAACTTGGTGAGAAACTTATTACTCAATTCATCCCAAGTACTAATAGACCCAGCAGGAAGTGAATTCAACCAAGCTTTCGCTTTATCTTTTAATGAGAAAGGGAACATACGAAGCCTAATTGACTCATCATTAAAATTTTGAAACGGAATTTAGAGCATATGTCAAGAAATTCCTTAATGTGCAAATATGGATCCTCTCTCTCTAACCCATGGAAAGATGGTAAAAGCTTAATGACAGAGGGCTTGAGTTCAAAGTGTGTTGCTGTAGTTTGTGGCAACACAATATAAGATGGTTGGTTGGCTGCAAGTGGTGAAAAATATTCTCTAAGGGCATGTTTGTTACATTGTATTATAAGGTATTAAAACACTACTCACATTAAAATAATACCAATCTCATGTTTGGAGAAAATTTGTAAGGGATTAGGGTGGGGAGCTAATGTGGCTGCTGCCACATTAGCTAAACCCGACTGTGAGTTGGGTTTAGCTAATGCGTCAGTTGACGCATTAGCTTTGCCTTTCTTTTTTTTTTTCTTTCTTTTGCTTTTGACTTTTTGAGTTGCGTTTCTTTGCTTTTTTTTTTCTTTTGCTTTATAATAATAATAATAATAATAATAATAATAAATATATTTTTTAATTTAATATAATATTTTTATTTTTTTACATTATAATTATTAATACAAATTAATAAATAAATAATTTATTATTCAATAATATTATATTATTTTTTATTTTTGCATTATAATGTATTAATAAATTTATAACTTATTATAACTAATAAAAAATATTTAATTATGAATAAATTTGAATAATATTAATTTAAAATTAATAATAATATAAATAATAATCTAAAATATTACTATAATTTAAATATATTAATATAAAATATTAATATAATATAATATTTAATTTAAATTAATTACAAAAAAATTCTGATGCAGTGTAACACAAACATCAGACAACATTATTATAATACAAGATCTTAGTGCAATACAAAGATAATATAATACACCAAAGATAAAAATGATGCGTCTGATAATATAATACAGTGTGTCAAACGCACCCTAAGGGTTTTCTCTCCTTGCACTGGTGGTAGTACTGGCAATAATCTATTTGGGTCATCCATGACTTTTAAAAAGCTAGCTTGACTACTATCAATTTTCGAATCTCTTTTGACCAAACGATTTGTTGAATCACGTTCCCAAACACTCATAAACTAACTAGACAAGGAAAGAAAGTAAAAATAAAATAAAATAAAATAAACCAAAATAAACACACAATAATGAAAATATACGGATTTAAAAATAAAAGAAATCAAACAACCATACAACGAATTTAAAAATAAATAAAAATTTTTTATTTATTTTTATTTTAAAAAATAAAAGACAACCTAAATTATAACTAGTGGAAGAATCAAATTAACCTAAATCAAACTGACTTTCAGGCACAATCCCCGGCAACGGCGCCAAAAACTTGTTGTGAAAATTTTAATATACTCGCAAGCGCATGAATCTAGAAATAGAATAGTGGTAACGAGGTCGAATCCACATGGATTGTTATAAATTGAAAAGTCTAATTTAAATCTAAAATTAATATTAATCCTAACCTAGTTGAGCAAATTGAATTTTTAAAGGAAATAAAACTAATTAAAATAAGAAAATAATTAAAGCAAATGAGAATTGAATAAGACAAAGATTACCAAGGTTTCAGAATCCACCACTATTCAACTAGTAATTATCCAATTATTAATTAATCCCCAATTTTAGAGTGACAACTCGAAATCAATCTATGTCATCTCATGGATATAACAATTAAGCCCAAATAAAATTAATCTTGTGTAGGTTCTTTTTCTGCTTAATAGTATGACATCTAAAAATTCTATGTAAACATATTGAATAACAAAGAGTCAAAGTTTTTCTAAGCACTCTGTGTAAATAATTTAATGAAAGAAACAAAATAAAAAATAATCATATATAAACTTTATAAACTCAAGCATAGATTTAATCGAATATTAATCCTAACAATCAATAATGCATAACATAATTGATGAAAAGATTTAATAATACCCAATTAATCATGTAAAACAAAAATCATAATCATTAAAGAATATATATAGGGAATTAATTAAATAAAAAGATAATTATTTCATTGAATAGAGCTTCATCTTTAACCTCAGTATAAGAAAATTAGCTAGACATACTTGAATTGGGAGCAACAAATAAAATAAAACCAGCCATAGGAAAAATTGAAGCTCTGCTGCAGAATGCTTTTACTTTCTCTCACGTCTGTAGTTTTCTTCCTCCTCTCCAGCCGCTCCCCTTGCAAAATCCAAAAGTTGCTTAAATAGTGGGACCTTTTTAATTCTTTTATTTTTTTTTGAAAGGAAGATAATTCATTCAACACAAATCAGAAAGAAACACCATAAGTTCTGAAGGGAAAGATCCTATCCATACAACAATCTCACATTTCTCTATAGCTAATTTAGCTAGAGAATGGGCAATAGCATTACAGGATCTATGAGCATACTGGAAATTGACATTATCGAAGTCCTTCGCTAAGTTTGAATTTCTAATATGACCCAAAAAATCTCAGTTCTGCTACCCTGCTTGTTGTTCACCAAATTAATCACTTCTTGATAGTCTGATTCGATAACTAGCCTCCTTAGACCTGCCTGACCAGCGACCTGCAAACCCCATTCCATTGCTTCGGCCTCCACAAAAGCTACATCTCCAGTAAACTTTGAGGGCTTAATTGCAGCTGCAATGACCTTCCCAAACTCATCTCTAATAACAGCTCCCAACCCTTCAATTTGCTTTTCTGAGCTAGTGGCTGCATCTACATTTACCTTACAGTAGCCACTTTTGGGGGGGCTCCACGTTCTTTGAATCATGCTCCGATGGTCTCCATCCGAAACCCCCACAGAAACTTGGGTTGTTTTATAAGCCTCAGCAACCGCCTCTGCTTGAGCTGCTAAAACCTGAGGATTTGCTCTTGTTCCTTTGAAAGTAAACTTATTTCTAGCACTCCAGATCACCCAAAGGATGGCCACCACTAATTCAACCTCAGTCTTGCTTCTAAACTTAGAAATACTATGCAAAAAGCTCAACATGTCTTGTCCAGCCGCTTCTTTTTTTTTTTTTGGTCTTAACCATTATCCCGTGAAGTACGTATGGAAGGCACAAGCGTCTGCTACCACAACCCTGCAAAGTCCTCGAACCAGGAGGCACAAGTTCTCCCAACAAAGGCGACTTCACTGACTCGGGAAACAACCCAATGCCCACTTAAGGGGCTCATCACTTGGTGGAGCCAACACTTTGTTGGTCCAGCCGCTTCTTTAATTTCAGCTACAAAAAGGGTAGTTTGCTCCACACGTGCCCATCACTTCCTTTTTTCTAATTTTACAGTCATCTTTCTAAGTGTCCCCACCATTAGACATTAATTTGTTTCCACTTTGGAATTTGCAAGCTCATGCACGTGACCACCATTTAGATTTGCATTAAGATTTCTTTGCTTTGTATTAACGTGTATACGTGCATAATTGCTCCCACAATCAATTAATTATTATTTTCAAAATTGAGCTTCTTTATTGCTTTTGATCTATAATCTCCAATTAATTCCCTATTCAACAAAACAATTCAATTAATTAAACATAATAAATAAAAATAACTAGCAATTAAATAATTAAGGGTAAAATATATATATAAATTATACTCATCAACCCACAAGCTTAATTTTTTTTTAAATATTATATTACACGTCGATCCTTCATCTTCTCAAATCACTCAACTTTCCATTGTCATCAAGCCATACGAGTCTCATTCCCTAGTCATATTACTTATGACATCATCCAGAAATAATATATCTATCAAATTAATTGATATCAATATTCAAGTAATAAATGATTCTAATATTTTGATAAAAAAATATATGCATTTTTTCACCAAACATCATCCTAATCCGTAACCGCCACAACCCCACTCTCCATCGCCGCATAGATCAACCCAATCACGTCGATCCGATTCCCCTGCGATCGACTTGAATGTTCCGACGAGTTCAAAAGCCACAAACTCAAATTACCCGGACGTCACACCGCCTCTGTTGGTGGTGATTGCGTCCACCTTTTTTGCTATCTACTTTGCCGTGTACTTCTTTGACTTTGCATTTTCTGGTCTTCGTGACTTTTGATGTTGAGGATCCAACGGTAGGGATTCAATAAAGTGTTATTACGAATGATGAGAAAAGAGAAGAAAAACACCTGTGAAAGGATTGTGTGTCACTGTAATTGTTTTCTTGATGAAGGGTATTTTAGCCATTTAGTTAGTCAATCAATAGTCAATTATGCTTCATACTAACTGTGAGGGTGTAAAGTGGAAATACCCTTATATAATCTATCATGAAAGTACCACAAACCTCAGGGGAAGAAACCTAAAATTACCCTTCATTTTCCTTGTTTGACGCATTGCGCTTCTATGTTAATTGTTTTCTTGATGAAGGGTATTTTAGCCATTTAGTTAGTCAATCATAAGTCAATTATGCTTCATACTAACTGTGAGGGTGTAAAGTGGAAATACCCTTATATAATCTATCATGAAAGTACCACAAACCTCAGGGGAAGAAACCCAAAATTACCCTTCATTTTCCTTGTTTGACGCATTGCGCTTCTATGTTTGGATAATAACAAGAGCATTGGTAGCCACTTCGGCTAAGGCTATTGCCCTCACAAGCGTGAGGGCAGCAGTTGCTTTTGTGGGGGCTAAACACTTATAAATCCTTCTCCCTTGCGTAATGCGAGTGGAGTTGGGATATCCCTCCCCTGTGAGGGGTTATTTGTCTGGTCATGTACTTCATAGAATTTAATGTAATAATGTAAGCCCCAATTATGTATATCTGATTGTAAATATCAGTGTATGTAATGTCTGCTATAATAGCAGTTGTAAATATATCTGTGAAATGCAGTAAGCTGATGTGTAATCAGTATTTAAAAAAAAACGAGAGCATTGGTGTTGGTGCATTTAATTAATTTGTTCTACGCTGTTTTACGCCTTAACTTCGAATAGTTACTGAGTATATATACAACTAGTTTGCTTGTTGTTTTATGTGCTCGACTGTTGAATTATAATTTCAATCACACGAGTTTTGATTATCCTGTGTTAAATATGCCTCCCTTGCTTGAACGATCTATGTATTGACAAGCTGCAGGCATTTGTTCTCAAATATCACTTGAGGGGCTGATGAAGGTACATTTGAGCTTTTCAAGTTAGCTTCCTGCTATGATTTTGTGATTTTTGGTCCTGGTGTTTCTGCATTCTGCTTAAAGATGAGATTTCTTAGACTTTGATTCCCTTTAATTAGTTGACTAGATCTGCGGGAACTTAAAGTGGCTGGCCGACTAAATTTTTTTTGGTGTTCGATTTACCCCTTGGTTCTATTTCTTATTACTTTAGAATGTATAACATTGCAATGATATTATATATCTTGTAGCATAGCTTTTGGGCATAGGCAAACTATTGTCTGCAGTGATCAAACATTAATCGTAATGTTTTCTAAGTTTCTGATGTCTTTAATTTTAACAAATTTGTGGTCAAGATTGAATTTTGTGTTAACTTTGTGTCTCAACTGATTTATGGATTTTTGCTTGGTTGATGTCATTGCCTGATGTTCAAAGAAGTTGTTTTAAACCTTTAAGGGGAGATTGTGTCATATTTTAGCACTGCCCTCGAATCAATTGTTCCTCGTAGCAGTTTTTGTATCAACTCATGATGTGCCTGATATAGGAACTTCAATTCTTCTTTCCCTCTCAAATTGGCACAAAGCAGTGGCGGTATTATGATTTTGGTCCAAAAGTAATTCCTCCACTTATTTGTCTTCCTGGAAGGGCAGGAATAAGAGAAGCCATCTCAAGTAGATCTTTAGCTTCTGCAGTTCACTGACACATAAAGGCCCGTAGCATTGGTGAAACTTATTCAACAGAACAAAGTTTACAAGATTAGAAACTCAGAAACCATTTTTCTCACTGTTTATAAGGTTTCATTTAGCCTAATTTACAAAACCTATCATCAACTTTAAAACCAAAGACTGTCCAACACAATGTGGTAATTTTTCAGGACTTGGACAACAACCCCCCAAATTCAATACTCTATTTGAAGCAGCTATTAAGCTGAAAAAAAAAATCAATATCTTCATTTGGATTGTTAAATACATGATAGCATATGCTAGTAAGCATGCGTTTAGTTATGTGCCTCAAGTTGTAACAGAAGAAAGAAACTATTTAATCATTTGGAAAACAAAGGTGTGATTAATCTAGCTGAATATGTATATGGGGTTTGTGGAAAGAGATTTATAATAACGAAAAAATTGATGAGCAAATTCATGAGCGTGAACAAAGGAAGTGGTGAATGAACTAAATAGAATGAGCCAGCAGGAGGATGAGAGTGAATTTGGTTGGCAACTACTCAATAAGATGGAAAAATATAAAATGGCTACAGAGGGCAATTTTGATTCCAAAAGTAGGTTTTGGTTTGGCAGATGAGTTGAAAAGTGTAAGCTTTTGGGTCAGGATAATGTCAGATAAGCCACAAGCTGCTGATGTTTTGTTGAGGAATTATATGGTGGATATGATGGAGAAAAGACGGTCGGATAATTCAGATTTTGTGGAGGTTTTGCAAGAGGAAACATTGAGGTGTCTGAAGGCGGTTATTATAGGGGATATGAATGATGCAGCGTTGAAGAGAATTGCGATGCTTGTTTTTCTTGGAGCAATTTATTAATCGGGAAGCAATGAAGGCAGCCGTATCAGTTGTGATGGAAGGACCGAGATGTTTTGAGGATATTAGAGTGGAATTATAATCCAGAGGTGGAGAAAAAGCACTTGATTGGGATGATGTAAATGAGGATGCAGACATAGATTATATAACTCATGCCCAGCGATGCAGATTGTATCCAGAAGAAAGATAACGACGCTTGGTGGGAGCTGGAATCTTTTGATGCAGAACCCACTTTATAACAATTGTGCTAAAGCTAGTACATATTCTGTGACTAGGTAATGTTCCATTATATTTTCTTGCTAGTATTTCTGGAAAGTTTGTAATACTTGAAAGCTTGAAATAATCGTTCCTTGTTGCAAATAATGTTTAAAGCATTATTTAAATGGCTTCCCTTTAAAAAAAAAAAAAAACTTTACTACTGAGAATAAAAAAGGTTGTATTTGGATTTATGGTATCTTACATAAAATGTGTCGAAGATTTCTAAAAATAAATCGTGCAATTTCAACAAAAAAAGAAAAAAAAAGCTTAGGAAATTCAATAGAAAGTATAGCCCCTGATCGGATGGTGAAAGTCAACCTCTGCAGCTCAGGCGTATTGGTATCTTGAACCATATAATTACATTTTCATTTCATAGACTTAGACTTCATGTCCAAGATATACATGTCTTGAATAGCATCTATTCCTTTGCTCTCCTTTTTTTTTTTTTTAATTTCCCCCTGAATTATTGGTCTCCCTTTGAAAAAATCTTTGATATGCGCTAGACGATGTACTGATTTTGACTTGATTTTCTTAAATGACAAGGACCAAACCTCAAACCTTCTTTTTTTTTTTTTTTGGCCAACACGAGATTTTACTATCTTCACTAAGAAAGTTAATTAAACTTTTGTGTTAAATTTGTTGCCAGCAATGTCACGCTTTTGAAGTAGCATCTTAATCTTTTATCCCTATTGAGATAGATCTAATGTATTAAATAGTTAATTCGAATAATTTTGTGAAATATTTATCACTCCATCCTACCATACATATTCAATTAATTGTGTGAGGATCTGCATAATTCAAGTGTCATTTAAACTAATTTCTATCGCATAGGTTTGGACAAAAAGGGACCATAAAGTTGTTCTTGGAATCTTTATTCTTGTTGTGAAGTGTACTAACATTTTCATGTGACAATCAATTTTTCCTTAAAAGGACAGCCAAATCTTTTGCTTCCATTGTAACAAGAAATTAACCGATGTAAACGTTTGTAAGAAAGTTGCGTACTATTCATTTCACAATGAAGGAATATATACATGCCTTTGCACATCAATTAAGGAAAGAATAAATCAAGAATCCTGTGAATATATAAATTACAATTGTTAAGCCATAAACTACGTGCGTAACTCAAGGCTTGAATTGATCTTGCTGTGATGAAAGGATTGACATCTATTCATTCTATTATGCCCCCGCAAGATGGCGTTGCCATCAAAGACGCCAATCTTGGATCGAAGAGTTAGAAATCGTTGCTTGGCCAAAGGCTTGGTGAAAAGATCAGCAAGTTGATCAATCGTTGAAACATGAGATACCTTAAGGGAGCCTGCAAATACCTTGTCTCGAACAAAATGATAATCAATTGCAATGTGCTTCATCCGAGAGTGAAAAGTGGGATTGGCACATAGATATGTGGCACCAAGATTATCATATAAAAGGTGTGGAGGAGAAGATAGAGTAATGCCAAGTTCAGAGAGCAAATTGACGAGCCATGAAATTTCAGCAGCGGTGGAAGCAATGGCACGATACTCTGCCTCAGTTGAGGATCGAGCAACTGTACGCTGCTTCTTTGAGCACCAAGAGATAGGATTACCACCAAAGTAGATAATATAAGCAGATATAGAGGAATAGTTGTCACGGTCACCAGCCCAATCGGCGTCAGAGTATGCAGTGAGTTGAAAAGGTTGATGCCGCTTAAGATGAAGACCAAAGTGAAGAGTATTCTTGAGGTACCGAAGAATACGCTTTGCAGCAGCCCAATGAGTCTGATTTAGAGCTTGCATATATTGCGCAAGTTTGTTGACAGGATAAGCAATATCTGGACATGTCAAAGCCAAATATTGAAGGCCACCGATAACACTGCGATACAACGTAGCATCTGCTGAAGGTGAGCCATCGTGATGAAGGAGTTGAATGAATGTGGACATAGGAGTGACATGGTCCTTGACGCCTTCCATTTTTGTTCTTGCAAGGAGGTCTCTGATGTATTTTTGTTGAGATAAAAACATACCAGTGGGTGTAGGAAGCACCTCAATGCCAAGAAAAAAATGCAAGTCACCTAGATCTTTTATCGAGAACCTCCAAGATAGGGCGGCAATAAGGGCAGCAATTGCAACTTTGGAGCTACCTATTACTAAAAGATCATCTACATACACCAGAAAATAAATCACAGTAGAGTTGGTGTTATAAATAAATAATGAAGCATCGTATTTAGATTTGACAAATCCATAAAGAAGAAGAAATTCTTGAAGTTCATTATACCACGCTCGTGGTGCTTGTTTAAGGCCATAAAGGGCCTTGTGCAACCGACATACATGGTTTGGTAGAGATGCATCAATGAAACCAGGAGGTTGAGACATAAAGACTTCCTCCGATAACTGACCGTGTAAGAAAGCATTATTGACGTCTAACTGATGAACCTTCCAATTGCGAGAAAGGGCAACAGAGAGGACTAGTCGGATCATGGTTGGCTTGACCACCGGGCTGAAGGTGTCATGATAATCAATACCCGGCCATTGATTAAATCCTTTAGCAACTAAGCAGGCTTTATACCTGTCAATGCTTTCATCGGGATGACTTTTAATACGGAAAACCCATTTACAACCAACAATATTTTGAGTGGGTGTGCGAGGAACCAACTCCCAAGTACCATTCTTGACCAAGGCATTAATTTCATCACATATAGCATGTCGCCATTGAGGATCTTTAAGGGCTTGTATGGGACTGGTAGGCTCAAGGGATAATGAAAGCGGATATTTTGTTGTGAGGTTGAGGTGTTTGGGTTGGAACACACAGTTTTTTGAGCGTGTAGTCATGATATGTTGATTTTGAGCCGCACCGCTCACGATGGATTTGGGGAATGGAATAAATGAAGTTAGAAGAGTCATTCCTTGGGGGTTGTTCAGTCGGTGGCATAGAGAATGACATCTTATGAGTTGAACCTTCCAAATGAGGATCCACTTCTGACAATAAAGGTGCTTGTGACGAATCAAGATTATTGTTTGATGGACACAAAGGGTGGACAGCTTCTTTAAGTGGACAAGTTAAGAGTGGAGAAGATGAATAAGGACTGGAAGAAAATGGGTAGTTTGTTGAGTTGGATTTACTTCGGACAATGAAGGCGGAGAATTAGGAGTATTGTGATAGCCATGACATTTTAGAGTTGATGAAGATTGTGTGATACGGGGAGAAGTATTTGGAGGAGTTTGTAAATGGGAGGGGGCTATCAAAAGATGAAGGATCCTTAATTACAGGGGAATTATGAGAGTGGTGCATGGGAGAATGACTATGTGAACTGGAAGAAACACATGTGGGAGACTTGTTAAGGAAGGAACCTGACTTGGTGAAGTGTGATGTGGAAAGTGGGATATTAAAAAATGCATTAAAAGCAAAAGATGGTGCTGACCATTTGGATAAAAGGTGAGAGTCAAGTGAAACTTTATCGTGGGAGGAAACTATAGAAGGAAAATTGTCTTCAACGAATTAAACATGTCGTGAAATGAAAATTTTTGTAGTTGAGGGATCAAAGCATTTGTAGGCATTATAAAGATTAGGGTAACCCAAAAAAATGCAAGGTCTAGAATAGGGTTCTAATTTATGACTAGTATATGGACGTAACCATAGGTAACAGAAACAGCCAAATATTCGTAACTTAGAATAGTTTGGCATTGTAGAAAATAATGACTCAAAAGGAGATTTATTCTCAAGTGCCTCGACAATGGCGAGTCCGTTATGTTTCGTTAATTATTATTATTATTATTATTATACGCGCACGCACACACATATATATAAAGCTGTAATTTTTATTGAAAAAATTAATTGGAATTTGGAACTTGGAAGTGCTTTTGTACAAAGCGCTCTGCTTTTCAGCTCACCGATAAGAACTAAGAATTTTTGCATGAAGTGTTATCTTGTGTGAAAATAAAAATAGTTTTTTTTTTTAAATTTGGATTTGCCTTTCATTTATTTGACAGGTATCGGCCCGTACATTTGCTGGGAAAACTGTGGTAGCATTGTATTCTATTGCTATGTCATTGCGAAATAAGCAACATGCGATATATACTTCACCGATTAAGGCACTCAGCGATAGAATGATAGGTCAAAGTCAAAGCCCTAAATTATATAATAACGATAGTATTCTCTTAGGAAGAGAAAAGACTACAATTAGGGGTGGCAATATGGGTCCAGATTCGTTTATTCGATTCGATTCGATGTGAATTAAATGGGTTTGGGTTTGAAAAAATTGATTCGTTTAATAAATGGGTCAATTCGATTCGATTCGCTAATTAAACGAATCGAATGCGGGTTTGAAGATTTGGATTCGTTTATTCGTTTAGGATTCGTTTAATAAATGGGTCATAAACGAATCGAATACATGTCGATTCGTTTATTATTCTTTTAATTAAATTATTTTTTTGTCCTTAAATTTATTTGAAAACATTTTAAAATTTGAAGGTGTCAATGCTGTAATTTATTTGTATTTTTTATATTTTATTTTGCTTAATTTTGTTTATTAAATATATTTTTCTAAACGAATTGTAAACGAATCATGATTCGATCCGATTCGATTCGTTATGGATTCGTAAAGAATAAACGAATAATAAACGAATCCAGATTCGATTCGATTCGTTTATCAATTCTATTAAACGAATTAAACGAATCGAACCGAATATTCGTTTAATAAACGAATCGAATCCGAATCCTGAAATTTCAATTCGTTTAATAAACGAATCGAATCCGAATCCATAGAATTTTGACCCAATTCGTTTACGATTCGATTCGAATTCGATTCGTTTATTCGTTTTGCCACCCCTAACTACAATAATTTTAAGGGTGGAATTATATACACTTTAAAAAATATTTTGGACACTCATAATTTTATAAAAATTTTATATTACAAATATACCCATAATGTCATTTACTAATAAGTACAATTTAATATCAATAAATAATTAATTAATCTAGACAAACATATAATGCACATGTGCACCCATGCAATATGTAATGTAACTATAATATTTTAAATCTTATTTTTCATTCACAGCAAACGCATTCCATCGCAGAAATTTATTAATTTTTAACTCGTGTGAATCCTTAAAACTAATCAAATCATTCGCCACCCTTGTCAAGGAATCATGACTCATAAGTTCTCCACTTTTATGATGTGTAGAAAATAGAAATCATACTAATCAAATTTTCTCTCAAACTCAATAAAATTCTGCCACTTAATTACTTATTAGAGTGGCATATTTATATTAAATCAAATATTAAAGCCGGTCATTGGTTATTATTTACTTAAGGCCTGGCATAAATTGCTTGTTCTTTTGCATCTGAAAAGAAAAAAATGGCTTATTCGTTGTTCAAGATCTGAAAATAATATTATAAATAATTTGCAGTACAAACAAGAATTACTGTACAATGGGTAGAGCTTTTATGAAATCGTAGATAAAGTAATACTGAAAGCATATAAGAAATTCTTGACTTGGGTGTTTTGGTGCTGTGAATATATGAAAAAGAAACAAAGAGGAAGCTTTAAGGGTATGTTTGGAATTTCAAGAGTGTACAGAGTAAAAGCTTTTTTTTTTTTTAGTTAATTGTTTTAAATATAATGAATGAGTGTCCAAAGTAAATGAGTGTTCAGAGTATTTTTCAGAGTGCAAATAGCCCCACCCTAATTTTAATTGGATTCAGCCCCCCTAATTAATGACTATCAAAGAATTTTAATACAAAAGAAATTAATAACTATTCCTAATTCCTAGGTAATATTGCTAAGAAATAAAACATTAACCGCTAGTTAATGGCAACAAAATAGTCAAAGATTATTCAAAATAAAATAATCAATACTCAACCTAATTTTAAGCTAACAAGCTAGTGGGCACGTAGTCAACAAACTGCACTCAACAACATCCCAAAGTCACAATTGACCCTAATACTTCTTGTTTGGTAGGTCAACTTGGTAGTTTCATCTTTTGGGTGTTGCAGGCTTTGATTTGTGGATTGCTTATATGAAGTTTAATTTCAGGTGATGACTACTGAAATCTGGCGTAGTATGTAGTACACAGGCTCAGAGACTACGCGCGAAGTGGTTTGTGTTATATTTGATGAGGTACATTACATGCGTGGTCGTGAGAGAGGTGTGGTATGGGAAGAGAGCATTGCGATGGCTCCAAAGAACTCCCGATTTGTGTTCCTCTCGGCTACTGTGCCTAATGCAAAGGAGTTTCCTGATTGGATTGCAAAGGTGTTTTACTCGCACCATGCCGATTAAAGATGATTTTGTTAGTACTCATATTATCATTGTGATCAAACATTAAACAATATCAAATTTTCCATGTTAGAAAATAATGATTTTTCCCCAAATAATCTTTAGAAATTAGAAAATTTTCTTTAAGACTTAAAATGAGTAGCCTTTGAGAATTAAGTCCGTTTACTTTGCGTGAGTTTGACTATTGATCTTGACAATTTCCCATTCATCAGAGAAAGCCATTCATTTTATTTGAACCATTAGTGGAGAAATATGCCATATTGCTTGCTTGGGATAGAGCTCATCTGCTTGCTTCACTTTGGGCTTCAGTTTCTAAGGAGTTTCAAGATTCATCTTTTTTCTTCATTCATCTAAACTGGGATGGGGTTTTGAGATAGGGATTTGTAGCTGATTCTAGCCTTTTATAGGGGTGAGATTGGGTGTGCCTTTTTATAGCACAAATATTCAGTTTTTTGTTTTCTTGGTGGACAGTTGATCCACTATCTATTTGAAAATTTTCATCATTAATACATTTTTGAGTTTCTTATAAAAAAATTATGCCGTCTTACTTTTGTGGTTATGTTTACAGGTTCATCGGCAACCATGTCATATTGTTTATATCAGAACCATTATAGCCTCCTCGACTACTACTCCAAGGTCCATTGTTCCAATGACCACCATTATTCTAATTACCCTTTCCTTGCCCTGAAAAACCTCTGCCAAAGCCACCTCTTCCTCCATTGTTACCACACCAATTAGCATTTTTATTCTAGTTACCTTGGCTGCCCCGATAGTAATTAGCTTGATTACTAGACTTCTTATTGTTATTACTAGGTCCAGCCTAAGCTATGTTAGCATCATAATTCAACTTTTCTTCTTTATTTGCACTCGGATGATTAGCTTCAATTCTTGCTTCATGAGTTAAAAGCATAGAATATGCTTCATTGACAAATATTTTCATCATATTAGCTTCAATATACACAACAATAGGGTAGTATGGCTGGCCTAATCTAAAGATTAGATGATTAATAAAATCTAGAGTAGAAACAGGGCTACCAGTTAAAGCAAGTTTATTAGTTACAGCTCTAAGTTTGGCAAAATACTCAGTTATTGTCATTGATCCCTTTCTGAGATTGCTTAAAAGTGTGCTTTCTAAGCCATAATTTCTAATCCAAATTTTTCTTCAAGATCAGTCCAAAGTTTATGAGAAGAATCAGAATTTACCACAAGACTAGGTATCCCAATACTGATGGAGACATAAGCCAGCTTAATAACAATTGATCCTACCATTTCCAAGCAACAAAGGCTGGATTCTCCTGAGATCTATCAGCTGAGCTTTCACCAACAGCATTTTCAACACCATAACTTTCAATTTGTTGAGTAAGTAACTGATCTGGACCAATTTTAGTTCCATTAAGAAAGCCTTCAAGTCCATTGGCACGCACTGAAGAGAAGATCTGAGATTTCCAGATCGTATAGTTAGATCTATCCAGTTTGATCGGATTTGTGAAGGTTAAGGATGAAGGAGACTGATTTGCTTTGAATTTGTGCTTAAGGAAGCCATAACAATTAAACTTCAACTCTGATACCAAGTCAAAAACTGAGAATATTGTGTTTGGATGCGGAGAAAATATGAGAGAAACAAAGAGAAAATGAAGAATGATGACTCTTATTATTGTATTTGTTGATTACAAGTATTTATATTGAGATCTAAAGAATATTAGAAAGTTGTATACACAATTTGCATGAGCTGAATCTAAGTATTACGTACAATACA
The DNA here is from genome assembly GCA_030449925.1 of Citropsis articulata. Classification (NCBI taxonomy): domain Eukaryota; kingdom Viridiplantae; phylum Streptophyta; class Magnoliopsida; order Sapindales; family Rutaceae; genus Citropsis; species Citropsis articulata. The sequence goes on along the minus strand of JASUUH010000137.1, from coordinate 2,958,074 downwards.
CGTGAGCGGAATCTAAGCATTCATAATAGGAAAATACCTGGTGTAGAGAAGTACGAAAGAAAGACGAGAGAAATAATGAAGAAAATGATAGAGAGTGAGTGAGTGGGTAGAGAGAGAGGACAAAATTCTCTCGTCTTTATCTCGTGTTTCTCTCTCTCTAGTACTACTCTTCGTAATAACCTTAACTAATTTGCTAACTCAACTTTACATGTTTGCATTTCTAGCAGACTTAACCAACTCACACGTGCAAAAAACTTTATCAGCTCACTGACTCTCTTAACGCGACTTTAATTAGGAGGTGTAATACACATACACCAATTTAATTGCCCCTGTGGTATTATCAATGGACACTTGGCAAAGCATTAGAGGCGTACGCTTACCATAAATAGATGGCCTCCCTTTGTAATTGATGCGTCTAAATGATTAGCGAGACACTAACTTCAAGTATGGGGGGCGGAAGCGTGGAATCTGCATTTTAATATTTGGCTTGCTTATTATCATTATACTCCCTTTGTCTTCTTATTATTTATATTATTTACATGCGTACTTTGGATACTTCCCAATTTATTTCACCACAAAGCCAAAATTCTCATTATAAGTCATTTCTCATTTTTAATAATCAATCAAATTTTGTTGTGCTTATGATTTCCTTAATTTTGTTTTCTTTCTTTTATACAAATTGGGATTTTTTTACAATTTATTCTGTTGTGTTAGAATGAATTTTTTTTTTTTCAACAGTTGTTGCTTCTTACATGTAGTTGTTTGAACTCCCCTCATGGATGATATCAAATTCATGACTTTGAGCGCCACTTATGTTCAAGATTATAACTTTATATTTACTCTAAAGTCTAAACCTTATCATTCATTGTGATTAGCTTTGTTTTTGTCACTTTGTTATCTATTTTGTACCCTTATTCATGTTAACAAAATGTACATGAAATTACAACTCTTTCATTTGGCACCATTAATCAAAATTTGTAGGATTTGTCTATTTTACCAAGAGGAATGCTCTTTATTTGGAGATTGTATCAATATTATTTTTTCTTGTCCAGATTTTGCGAGCGAATTGCACCCAAACGAGGAATTACACCCACATGAGTGTAAAATTTATTTTGGTTTGCTTTATTCTATAATAGCTCTGCTACCGTTTGTCTTTAACACACACACACACACACACATATATTTAATTTATTTTGGCTTTCGCTCGAGCACTGGCTGATAAGCGATTTGAATTCTTGTTTGCGTAGATGAAGTGAAGGGTAAGTGTTGACGACATGAGTACTTACTTGGGTAATTTGAAGCTAGTGAATGGTTATAGACAGGTGGTTGCATGCAGAACGTGGGCTTTTGGTTGGCGATGATTTATGTGCAGGGCAGCTGCCATATGCAACATATAATTTCATGGTAAATGTTTGGTGAATGTGTGAATTTGGACAGCCACTTTACTCTCTATCGTCATGTATAAATTAAATGATCAGCATCAGAATGATCATCCTCACCATTTTCTTGATCAAAACATTCAAGAACACCATTTGATAAGCAATTAAATGATCGATGATATGCTATGAATTGCAGGCTGCAGCATCGATATATATCCCTCTCCCTCCAGATGATGTTAATTATGTTCAAGTTATGTATATATGTATGTTGATGTGCTGCTAGCTGGCTCCTAATTTCTATTCTTCTCTGTAATATATATGTTGTGTCGGTGTGTTTGCTTCAGTGCTTGTGCCCATGTTGGGAGTTGGGATGGACTACATTATAAATGGACTTGTGCGTTTTCTACATTAATATTTTTCTTCTACTTCTTCATCTACACTATTGAATGCCTTTATGTCAAAGGGCGCCAATGATGAATTAATATGTGTATATTAACTAATAGGCAAGAACCTATCTCACCTCTTTTTTAAGCACACTTGTGTAGCCTTGAGAGAAAGTATTTGATTGGTTAGACAACAGGATACGTGAACTTTAACTAATTAAATATTTTTTAATGATTTTAATAAAAAAATTATTGTTACACATATTAAAATCTCCCAAAGCTTCCAATACTCCTTTTAAAATCTCAAGAAATCCCACTTTTTAATAAAATTGTAAAAAATTTAATAAAATTGTAAAAAAGGACATAAAATTACAATAGAATTTTAATTAAATTTCATATCATTTAAAATAAATTTTGTAAACATACTTTATCAAAATGAATTTATTGTTATTATAATCTATTTCTTCATTGTTTAAAAATTATTTTGATTTTATCAATAAAATTAATTATATCGCATATTAAGATTCAAAAATAGTAAGGTTGCATGAGTTGTAAAGACATGTTAGTTTAATTAAATCCATATTTATTCTTTATATAATTTTCAGTACAATAAAATTACGATTACAAAAGTGAAGTGATAAAAGGATTATACTCAAAATAAAATTCCTGGGCTCGTAAAAGCCCAGGCCTGGCAATCGACAGCACGCCCGGGCTTAGCCACACGTCCGGCCCATTTGTTATTCCTGCTAGCATGGGAGCATTTATGAAAGAACATATAAACAGAAGTCGAAACATGTCATTTTGTTAAAATTTAGGGAGTAAAATAATATTTCATTAATCAACGAAAAACAAACTTGTTATTTTGTTAAAAATTCTTGTTTCTTTTATCTTTGACTTAAGCGCAGGCCCACAAGAAGGAAAAGCATAACAAAGAATCATACGGCGCTGCCTCCTGGTCCCTACTCCGGCGCCAGCTCCCTCTGGTAATTCCGTTTTTATCTTCTTTTAGTCCATGTGTGTAATTTTTTTTCTAATCAATATTTTCTTTGTTTTGTTTTATATACGATGGGATGGAGTTTTTATGAATTGTTATTGAAAGATCACTTATTTTCTGATCTGGGTGGGCTTTTGAGTAGTAATAATAGGTTGCTCTGGTTTCGGGTTTTTCGCTTGGTCTCGTTTATGGAAACATTAACCTCAAGTACCTCAAGGTACAATCACTCTTTGCTTCAACTTTTGTTCTTCATTTGTGCTTTATTTGTTTGTAACTGAAAATGATAGAATTTTAATTGCATGTTTTTTTTTTTTAAGTGTTTGGTTTAGATAACGATTTTATTCTGGCTTCTTGTTGTGTATTTAGCTAATGTTAATAATTTGATTAGAATTTATAGTGCTTTATTTTTATTAGTTTTTTTATTTCACCAAATGGGGCTCACCCCTTCTTGGTGCTGCCTAAACTCACATCATTATCGAATGGCTATTCTAGTGTTAGTTTATACCATCCGGAAATTTTTTTTTTTTGTTTTAAAAAATGCAGGATACTGAATCTCTTTTAGAGAACATGTTTTGGGACAGTTTATAAAATCATTTGTAATTTTGTGTAAATTTTGAAATTAATAAATAGTAGTTTTCTTTTTCTTGTAAGTTTTAGATCCTTACTTAAAGTTACTGCATGCGATATTATTTAGTATATGTGAGGGTTTAATGAGATTGATGATTTAGACTCATCTTGTTATTGGAAAGTTCAATGGATGGGGAAATGTGAATTCAAAAGGTAAAATTATCACGGGCTGAGGGGAAATGTGAAGTCAAGAGGAGGAATTATGAAGGGACGAAAATATCTAATTCATAATTGTTATTGAGCTTTATAGATGTTAGGTTTTGTGTTTTATTGCTGTGTTTCTACCTATTAGTACCTTTATTTTTCCTGCGTGCATACAACAAATGGATGATCATTCTCCTTTGAAAATGCTTATCTAATACCTTTTTTTTTTTTCCTTTTTACTTAGTCAAAGGGAAAGTCTTTCAAGATAGTTTCACTACTACAAAAATGACTTTTACTGACACTTAGTTACTGACACTTTGTAAAAAGTGTCAATAATTATGTACATATGCACCATTTTCCGTTTTTGACAAATAGGAATCACAATTTATTGATACTAGTGTGTCAGTAAATTAAACATCAATGATCACTGACACTACAGTATCAGAGATTAAAAAAAAATCATTAAAATTTGAGTTAGCTCCAACTCGAACCCGAGCGCTCTAAGGTTTAAAGCTTTAAAGTTCGGAGCACAGACCATCAAATCTCGTTGAATCAAAGTCATGGTGATATTTAAATTATTAAAAAATGAAAATATAAATAGCAGCAACACAAAAGTCACACTTAATTTTCCCCATCTACCCAAACAGACGGTCTCTCCCATCTTGCTTTCATTGTTATCTTTCTCTTTCGTTTTTCTCTTCTTGATCTCTTCTGTTTTGCATTATCCATTTACAAATTAAATTAAATTAATTCATATCGATAATGAAAAGCTCTCACTCCGTTTCATTTTTCCATTTTCCCCAAATTGAAAAACAAACCAAAACCCTAATCGCTTGTTATCAAAGGGGTTTTTTCTCCAACTAAACCATCGAGTGCCTATACTGGGCAAGCAAGTAAAAGCCATCGACAAGGGGTGAAGTGACACCATCAGTTGCAAATTTCAAGTAATCTCATTCTCCCTTACAAGTTAAGTCCAGAGAAAGAACTGTAGAGGAGATTATCAGCTGGTAATGGCTGGATTTTTTTTTTTTGGGCAATTTAATTAATGGGTTTGTTTTAATTTGGCTTATGATTAATATTTTTTAATTTTAATTTTTGGGTTGTTTCAGATGGTCAGAAATTGAATCCCTAGTACGACCCTGGTGGGTTTTGTTTTCCAAATAATTTTTTTCTTTTATTTAATTGTAATTTGAATAATTTGTTCTTATTTTTCTATATCTTAACTGACATGCTGTAAAAAAATACAGGCTTTTTAAGTGGTGTATTACTTCAACTGAAAACACTCGCTGCTGGGACTCTATTTTTTCTGCCACATTTGAGGTCAGTTTAAAATTTTTGTGCATGTGATTTGCTGTCATTTTTTTTTAAACGAAAAACTGCATTTTTTTTCATTTCTGAAATAAATTATTAGCTCTGTTTCTTAAGTTTGATTATTAGGTTAGTTGATTTTGAATGTACTAAAATATGAAATTTCATTGTACCTTTTGCCTTTAGGAGATGATTGTTTGGGTATTATATTGGCTGAATGACTGTGAATTTAGTAGTTACGAACTAATGGTTATCTCCATTTCATTTGAAGAGAGGCAAATTTTGTTATATAATGCTACTTGTTTGTTTATTTTGTTTTGGTTGGAAGATTTGTAATAGAGACAGTGACTATGATAAGAATTAATTAAGTTTGTGGCTGTGAGTGTTTTGAGATTGTATAAAGTTGATGATTTGTCTTTGATTCAAGAAAGAAATGCTTGTTTTAAGGTTGTTCTGCATTTTGTCGTTGAAGTTAAAAAGTGATTTATAGAATCTTTAAAAATGGCTTGCAAAGTGGTATGAAGACATTATTTATTTCAACTATTAACTTTGGGTAGTTACTTGACTTATGAAATAGTTCGACTACTTAAAAAGCCATTAGCACCTATCTTACCTATTCATCTCCTAGTTAAGTTTTAAAGCTTCTTTAGTTTTAATTTTAGGATTTTGTCTAAATTATTATTATGATTCAATGATTTATAGGGGCTATTAGTGATTTTCCAGAATTATGAGTTTATTATTGCAACTATAATCATAATAACATTGAACATGAAATTAATCATGCAATTCAATTAAACTTAAACTGACATTACATATGTTAATGTAAAATATTTGAAATGGACAGAACTTGGATAACTTGTGATAGATTGTCTGTAAAGTATCGTTCTGGAGTTGCTGATTTCTTAGATTTTGCCATTTTGAATGCTGAAAACCGAATGTCAATTAGATGTCCTTGCACCTTTTGTTGTAATATGGAGTTTCATACTCCTCAACAGGTGAAGGATCATTTGTTTGAAAAAGGTTTTCTCCCAAGCTATATTGTTTGGACTTGGCATGGTGAGACTGACTCTAAATCTATATTTACAAAATGTGAAGACCATTCACACAGTCAACGATTTAGATGTCATGATTATAGTAACATAATTGACATGGTCGAAGATGCTTACGAGCATTGTGATAGAGATCCTAGTTCTTTTAAGGATATGCTTGAAGATGCTGAAAAGCCTTTGAAAAACAAATGTGCAACCCAAGAGGGGGGGGTGAATTGGTGTTTTAAAAAATAAGCTAAGCAAATCGCCTACCAATTTAATCTAATGCCTTAATCAAATCAAAAGCAATAAATTCAAGCAAGCATAATAATAAAGGAGTAAGAGAGGAGAAAGCAAACTCAAGGATTTTTACGTGGTTCGGCTATCCCCGCCTACGTCCACGCCTCCAAGCACACCGGGCTTGAGGATTTCACTATCCAAGCCTTTCCAAGGCTTCAAATGTTTACAATTGACTTCTAAGGTGTCAATGAACCTTTACAACAAGAGATTATATCCCTAATCTCTTCACCCCAAGTGTTTCCCCACTTGAACACTGCAAATTACAACAATGAAACTCTCTTTAAGAGTGGATAAACAAATTATAGCTCAATGATGATTCAATCAATGATGATTTACAAAATGGAAGCTCAATATATGTTTTATCAACTTGTTTTGGCTTTCTAGAGTTCTTAAAATGAAGTTGGAATTGAGTTTTTATAGTTAAACCCGAAAAACTAGCCGTTATTGTCAAATTCCAGTGCTCAAGCGGCTAGCCGCTTGATTTAACCGGCTAGCCGGAATGAACAGTGATGTTACCGTTATTTTTGAATTTTGCTACAGTAACACTGTTCTCGAAATTACAGTTTTGCCCCAATACTTTCTGTAATTATACTATGGCCCAGAAAGTCACAAAACTTTTCAAATAGGTCCAATTCTGGATATCAAATGTTCGAATTACATTCGGATCCTCTAACTTTCATAAATTGTATTGTGGCCCAAAATGTTTCAAAACTTTGCAAATAAACCCAAATCCGAATTCAAAATAATATTTGCCATTCCCAAAACTTTCTGAAATTATGCTATGGCCCAACATATAATAATACTTTTAGAATAAGCCCTTTTTAGGTTTTAACATAATCAACATAAATCTTAAAGTTCTCAAAACCTTTCACTTAGGCCCTCAATCTTTTATAAGTTACAATATGACCCAAAATGTTTCAAATCTTTTCAAATTCAAATTCAAAGTAATATTTATTAAAATCAAAGATTGTAAAACATTTTCATTTTAATCCAAATTGCTCAAATTCACAAAATACTTTTATCTTAAGAATAAAACATTTTGGTTTATAAAAAGTAATAATTTATTAAACAAAACTTGAGCTTCTCAAATGCTAAATCATGCATCAATTAAATCATACCGGCTTTACAAGAAATTGTCACAATAATTTTTCCGTCAAGCTTTAACTTTCATTCTTGATTTCGCCGTTGTCCATTTAGTGTCTTGAGCTTGATTTCACTTGATTCACTTGCATAAATATTATCCTTCAAAAACTAGTGAACTTGTGAAATACAATATTTATTAAAACATTTAAGACACATGTTTGTTATCATCAAAATTACATAATGTGTAGCCCTTTAGGCTAACAGCCTTTATACCCAGGTGCAAAACATTCAAAGTTATCTGGTTTAATGAGACTTTATAATGTGAAAGGGAACTATGGGTAGTCCGATAAAGGGTTTTCTACTTTGTTAGAAGTCCTTGCTGATATTTTTCCAAATAATAATACTTTACCTAAGTCAATGTATGAGGCTAAAAAAACAATGAAAGTGCTAGGCTTAGAGTATGAAAAAATACATGCATGTCCAAATGACTGTATTTTGTATAGGAATGAATTTGCTGATCTTGCTGAATGCCCAAATTGTGGAGCATCTAGGTATAAAAAAAAAAAAGAATGGCTCAACACAATTTAAGAAAGGGGTTCCTAAAAAGGTTTTATGGTATTTTCCACCTATTCCTAGGTTGAAAAGATTGTTTCAATCACCTCAAACAAATTTAAAATTTAACATGGCATGCTAATAAAAGAATTAGAGATGGCAAGCTTCGCCACCAATGAGACTCACCACCTTGACAATAAGTGGCCAAAATTTGCACAAGAACCTAGAAATCTTCGTTTAGCTCTCTCAACTGATGGGGTTAACCCACATAGTTCACTAAGCACTACTTATAGTTGTTGGCCTGTTATATTAATAACATATAATCTTCCTCCTTGGTTGGCTTGAAATTATCGAGTTTAAGGAAGTCTCAAACTGCGTCATTAACATATGGATCAAGTACGGTAAATCGCAGCTTATGTTTTAGTTAACTTGGAGCTATCATTTTTTTCCTTAAACTGACTTCATTATATATGTTTGTTTCTTCTTAGACATTTGTATGAGGAGATGGAGAATAATGGAAGTACTAAGCCTGTTCAATTTGGGCTTTTTGAGAAGCTATATCCAAAGGTCAGCTTCCAAGACAGGACTCAATATATTTCAAAACTTTTAGGCATGGCAGAATTGGGACAAGTCATCGTATTTCCATATAACCCTGGGTATAAGCTTTTTCATTTGCTAGTCATATTCTATATTTAGTAGATTAATCACAAAGTTAAAAACTTTTCCCTGTAATTCTTGTGTGAGAATAATTTTTTCTTTGTTTAGTGCCCACTGGGTGTTATTTGCAATTGATATGGTGAGACGTACAGTCTATTATCTTGATCCCTTGGATGGTAGTCCTGATGAAGAGTTAATGCAGATTGTGAATCAGTTAAGTTTGTTATTTGTATCTTTAATCATGCTATTTTATTTTTATGTCTTATGCTAATTATTTGCTAACATTGGCTACGTCTTAATTGTAGTGGGATTCGAATACATCAGAGTTTAAATTGTGATACAAAGGCTAATGTTCAATGGGTACCTGTCAAGGTAAAAATCAGACACACCTAAATAATTATTGTTAATGTTCAAGGCAAACAACTAATGTAATTTTGATTTTGTAGTGTCCGAGGCAGCCGAGCAGCTTTGAATGTGGTTACTATGTGATGAAATACATCCAAGATATCGTCACTAATGTGAACATGCTGAAAAATAATGTAAGTATTGAAAACAGTTTTTACAATACTGCATCATATTGTTCCAATTTATTGTGAAATGAATCAGCTCAAAGGCCTATTGTATGCTTAGTTATAGTTATCTTTTTATTGCGTATTGTATGTATTTTATAGACTGTAAGGTTACTTTGCCTGCGGTGAGTATGTTGCATATTGTTGAATAGATTACAAAATATTGTTGTATGTATTTTATAGTGTTAAGTTCTACTTTGTTGCTTGATGCTCTGCCTCTGTTTCTACTTTGTTGCTTGATGCTCTGCCTCTGTTTCTACTTTGTTGCTTGATCTGAAGGCTTCTTTAAGTTCTGCCTCGTTTTGTCTTTCTTTTTCCTTCTTGGTCCTCCTCTGTTCGAGTTCTTTGATTTCTTTCCTGCCTTGGCTTTCATGAATTGAATTCTCGTTCTTTGCTCTTCTCGATATTTCATTAATTCATTAACAATGCCCAATAATATGTATTGTACTTGTATTTTCCTGATGAATTGGAGACTTGATATCAGCTACAAAGGCAGGCAAAGCAGTAGATTACATTTTGTTTGTTGGCGTTAATTGTTAACACACAAATATATTTAAATGAATGATATTTAAGTAGTTTAGTCAAGGATTTTCTGTGAATAACTTGTTGTTTTGAAATTAAAGTTCAAGGGAATTGAGGAATACACCGTGAAGGACCTCTCGCGGCTTCGTGATCAGTGGGCTACATACGTTGCCAAGTTAATTACAGCTTACAATCGCGAGGTAACATACAAGGAATATATGATTACTTTTGCTTTAAAATATACAAGGCTTATTTTTTGTGGTGTGCTAATTGATTTTATATGCTTGTAGCTGGAAAAAAATTGAAGGCATCTCCGGACTCCAAAATCAGAGGCATAGTTGCTTGTAGTTTGCTTTTTGTTGCGTTAACAAATTGCCAATGACTTTGTTCCTCTAAGAGCAGACGCTCTGAAAACTTTGTTTTCTAATTCAGCTGTCCGATTAAAATTGTTGCTTGTGGAAGAGATTGTGAAAACTATATATAGCTGTCTAGAGCTCACTTGCGGGGACCTATTTATTCAAAGCTTAATTTAGTACTTGAATTTTTTTTTTTACCCGCAAACAATGTAGTAGTTGAGCTATTTTAATTTAACTAATGTATTTAGAATGTGTATTATGTGTGAATTGCAATTGTAAAATTAACATGAAAAATGTGATTAAGAAAACGTAATGCCATTAACACAATTCCAGTATAGCACCGTTAATACTAACGTTAACTATTCCGATGACGTTAAGAATTTTTGATAGTGGATTCCTGATTTTGTGGTCACAGAAATCAGTGACTTGTAAATAGTATCATTAAATGCTAACAGAATTGAGTCACTATCTTTGTGATTCTCTAGTAACACCAATTACTGACAATAGAAATGGTGATACATATTACTGACAATAACAATAGTATCAACCAATACTAACATCATTGTATCACTATTTCGGTGATACGATAGTAACACAATATACTGACGCAAAAATCACTGACACCAAAAAGTAGTGTCAGTGTGTTCTGGCTGGAGCATTACTGACACAATTAACAAGTGTCAGTAAAAGTAATTACTGACATTAAAATGGTGTCAGTAAAACCCATTTTTCTAGTAGTGTTTCCATTTTTAAATTTTGGTATAATGGTATGTTTACTTACCAGATTAGGGAATCGAAATTCAGAATCAGAACGATTGACGCGTTTACTTCACAAAAATAAAACGTGAATCGGAATCGGAATAGCGGGACCCACAAGTATTTGGGAATGGGAAATGGGAACTTGATTCCCATAGGGGAGGTGGGAATCAAGTTCCCATTCCTGTAACTACCCATTTTGCCCTCCCCCAAAACAAAAAATGCCCATTTTGTCTTAACTTATGATTATTTAATATATTATTATAATTAATTAATTATTATGATTAATTAATATATTGATATATTATTAACTATAATTATTAATAATTATAGTTTTTGAATAAATAATCACAATAATTAATATATTATTATTATAGTTTATTAATTAATATGCTATTATAGTAATTATTAATATTATTACTATAATTAATTCATATATTATTATTAATTAATTAATATAATTATTACTTTTAATTAATATATTAACATATTATTAACAATAATTATTAATAATTATAATTTTTGAATAAATAATAACAATAATTAATTTATTGTTATTGTTATTATAATTAATTAATATCTTGTTATAATAATTACTAATATAATTATTATAATTAATTCATATATTATAATTAATTAAATAATATAATTATTACTATTAACTAATATAATAATATATTATTTAACAACAATATATTAATAATTATAGTTCTTGAGTAAATAATAATAATTAATATATTATTATTTTAATTAATTAATTAATATATTATTATAATTATTATTAATATAATTATTATAATTAATTCATATATTATTATTAATTAATATAATTATTACTATTAAATAATAAAATAATATATTATTAACAATACTATATTAATAATTATAGCTCTCGAGTAAATAATCACAATAATTAATATATTATTATTTTAAATAATTAATTAATATATTATTATAATTAATTAATATATTATTATTTATTAATTAATTAATTAATATAATTATTACTACTAATTAATATATTAATATATTTTTAAGAATAATTATTAATAATTATAATTTTTGAATGAATAATCACAATAATTAATATATTATTATAATTAATATTAATATTATTAGTTAATATATTTTTATAATAATTGTTAATATAATTATAATAATTAATTAATGAAATTTTACAATTAATTAATATATTAGTTAATAATTATTATTATGACAATAATCCATTAAGTACTTTTTAGTAATTTGTTATAATCTAACTCATTCCGATTCCGATTCAAGACAAAGTAAACACATTAAAAGTAATCTAGCTCATTCCGATTTCGATTCCTATAGTTCAAGTAAACAACTTAATTTGATTCTCATTTCCTATTCCGATTCCAACTCATTCACATTTATGTCCATTCTGATTCCAGCCCATTCCGATTCCAGTTTAACAAACGCAGCATAAAAGTAGTTCTTCTACTTATTTTTCTTCCTGGAACAGTGGGGACAACAAAAGTCTACTACAAGTAGATCATTAGCTTCTATGGTTCATTGACACATAAAGACCTGTAGCTGTAGTGATGTTTCAGAAATTTCATAACTTATGCGACTGAACGACGTTTACTGATTAGAAACCCAGAGCCCATTTGTCTCATTGTGTAGATGTTTTCATTTGGAGCTTAACTCACAAAACCCATCACTAATTGTAGAACCAAAAACTGTCCAATGCAATGTGGGAATTTTTTGGGATTTGGACAACAAACCCCCAAATCAATATCATCATTTGGGTTGTTAAATACATGGTGGCATATACCAATAGCCACGCATTTAGTTATGCGCCTCACGTTGTAAGAGAGCAAAGAGAAGAAAAAAATTGTTTAACCAATTGGAAAGCAAGGGTGTAATTAGGCCTGCTGAGCCGGTGTATGTGGTGTTTGTGAAAGGAGATTTTATAATAATGATAAACTTGTTAATTATTTTATCCAAATTCGTGATTGTAAACAAAAGACGAGGTTGAATCAAGTAGAATTAGCTAGAGGGAAGAGGAGAGTGCATTTGAGTGGCAAGCATTCCATGGAGATGGAAAAATATAAAAGGGCTGCAAGGACAATTTTGACTCCAAAAGTGGGTTATGGTTTGGCAGATGAGTTGAAAAGAGCGGGGTTTTGGGTCAAGACAGTGTTAGATAAGCCACAAGCTGCAGATGTTTTGTTGAGGAATCATACGGTGGATATGATGGACAAAAGAAGGATTGATTGTCTGGCTGTTGTGTTGGATAATTCAGATTTTGTGGAGGTTTTGCACAAGACAAAGTTGAGGTGTCTGAAGACCCTTTTTTTGGGGGATATAAACGATGAGGCATTGAAGAGAATTGCTGATACTTTTTTTTCTTGGAGTGATATATTAATGGGGAAGGCAAGGAAGGAAGCCATATCGGTTGTTGGCAAATGGAAGGACCGAGATGTTTGAAGATGTCGGAGTGGACTTATAATCCAGAGCTGGAGAAAAAGCCTTGATTGGGATGATGAGAGTGACTGAGTGAGGATGCAAATGTTGATGATATAACTAATGCCAGTGATGCAGATTGTATCAAGAATGAAAATAATGGTGCCTGGTGGACGCTGGAATCTTCTGATATCAGAAGCTACTTCATAACAATCGTGCTAAAGACAGTTGGTGGTAGTATGTTTGACATATTCTGTGACTATGTAAAGTTCTCTTACAATTTCTTGGTAGCATTTCTGAAAGCTTGAAATAATTGTTCCTTGTACCAAACATAGTTATATTTATATGGCTTCCCTTTTTTTAACTTTAAATGTTGCTGCTGAGAATTAAAAAGATTGTGTTTGGCTTTATGGTATCTTACATAAAATTTTGTCCAAGTTTTCCATAAATAGATCTTGCAAATTTTTTATTAAAAAAACTAGGAAAATGGATAGCATAGTCTCTGATGGGCTAGTGGGAGGCAACCTTTGCCGCTCAGGTTTATTGGAATCTTGAACTATATGGTAATTTGTAAAACTATATTACTTCATCCTACCATCCAAATACTTCGTTAATTGTCGGAGGATATACTATTTCAAATGTCATTTAAACTAATTTCTATCAAAACATGCAAATATTTAGTTGTCCAGAATTGGACAAAAAGGAGACAACCATAAACACGGGTATAGTAAAACAAGTTAATAATATTTACCACCACAAACATTAGGTAATTGATTTATTCTACAATATAATCATAACAATGATTATTTCAAAAGTTAGGCATTTCATAAACATGCATAGTCCTTGGCCAATCTTTTTTTTCTTCTTTTTTCTAATATCTTTTCAATTGGTTTGCCGTCATTCCAACAATTTGACAATGCAAATACAAATGTAATAAATATTTGTATTTTAGATGGCTTGGTATATTTTGTGAGTTGATTTAACATCATTTTTCTAAATAGTGATGCAAGAAAAATTCAAAATGTAAAAACCAACATTACGGTTGTTTTATGTTTTAAAAGAACAAACGTTACCAGTTTTTATTTATTGCAGATCCAAAATTTATTTAAGATGCCATAATGAAAAAAATTAATTGATTATGACAGTTTAAGAATTGATTAAAGTTAACTATTAAATAAAAAATTGAGATAAATAATAATATTCTAAAACTAAATGTTTATTTTATGTACCACACAGCGCCTATAATTGTCAATTTAAAATGGAAAAGTTTGCAAACAAACGATAGACTCACAAGAGAGCTAAAAAATCGTTAAGTTACATTATATGAAGTAGAGTCTTGATGTTATGCGTGTCGGTATGCGCCAAGATCAAATTTCATATGAAGTATGTTAAGACCTTGAATCTTATTAGGTTTGGCATCCTATGACAATAATGTTTATATGAAGAGTGTCTTCGCTAATTATATTTCCCATATAAATTAGAATTTGGATCCGCATTCATATTTTTATATCTGGCTTTGTAAAAATATATGTGAATCCGGATACGAGTAATAGCCGCAACGGATGCGGACGGATATTCTAGATATTCGAATCTGCAAAAATTAAACTTAAATAATTTAGTATATAATTTAAAATTTTAATAATTTACCTAATAATATCAAATAAAATTTAATGATAATTCAATACTTAATAATTCAAAATGAATAACATACAATAATCTCGTAAATCTACAAATAAAATTTATTTTTTAATTTTTTTAATTTTTAATAAATATTTTTTATTTAATTTTTAATTTAAAATAAAATTCAATAATTTACCCAATAATATCAAACAAAATTCAATCATAATCCAACAATTAATAATTCAACATGAATAATATGCAACAACATCGTAAATTCACAAATAAATTTTACTTTTTTAATTTTTCATTTAAATTTTAATATATATTTTTAATTTAACTTTTAATTTGAAATAAAATTTGTCTGGATTCTGATATCCGATTTTTTGAATGCACTTGCATCCAGGTCCGTGCGGATCCCAAATCTCTATATCCGGATTCACATTTTTTAATATACAAATACAAATTTTTCTAGATTCGGATCTTTCGGATCCTAGCAGATCTGAGCCGGATCTGAATTTAATTGTCATCCCTACTTAGGTCGCAGCATCTTTATCAAAAATTGTTCATCGATTCTAGTGCCGTACATAAAATTTAAGGGTGTATTTGGCATTATTTTTCAAATGATGTTTTTATATTTATTTTATAATACGAATATGATTAATTTTAGCAAATATGAAATTTGTTTTGATAATTTATTTTAGGAAAAAAGACAAACACACCCCCAACGTCTAAGCAAGGGGACAAAAACCCCCCCAAAGGTTTCAAAAAAGACATTTACACCCAAATTTATTATAATTTTACCGTTATACCCTTCTAGCAAAAAAAAATTTGTTAGATTATCTAATTTATCCATATATTGTTAATAAAATTATAAATATACCTTCATTACCCCATTTCTTTATTTAAATTTTTATCAATAACCAATTTTCAAAAATGACATCTACACACCTAAAAAAAATAAATTATAATTTTAAAATAAAATTGGTTATTAATAACTAATTTTATTTAAACTTTAAACTTGTATATTTAACAATTCTCCACATGTCAATCATTTATTATGGTATTAATAATCAATTTTAAACTTGTACATTTGTAACCAATTTTCTATATTATTAATTTTATTGTTATGTTAATAACCAATTTTATTTTTTAAATTATAATTTATTTACAATTTTTTTTAGGTGTGCATTTTTTTTAAAAATTGGTTATTGATAAAAATTTAAATAAAGGAATGGGGTAATGAGGGTATATTTATAATTTTATTAATAATATATGGATAAATTAGATAATTAAGTAAATTTTTTTATATGCTAGAAGGGTATAACTGTAAAATTATAATAAATTAAGGAATGCCTTTTAAAACTTTTGTTTTTTCACTTTCATTTTAACGTCGTGTTGTGGTTTTTTTTATTTTAAAATAGTATTATTTAAAAATTAAAGAGTATTATATTATTGATTAGTGAACATCTTACGTGTATGGAGAGGCCATCGACCATCAATAGCATGCAGACCGACATATATCAAAATAAAAATTTTCATTAACATGGAAATTTTATTACCATGGTCTATGGAATTAGATTTATGTATCGTTGTATTATAATTGATTATTGCAAAATTAGATAATATACTTGTGTTAATGAAATGTTAATTATTAAATTTTAATTTGAAACTTGTAAGCATTAATGTTATTATGGACTATAATCTATGACTATATGTAAATTCAAGGTAACAATAAAATATTAATTCTTAAAGAAATTATTATTATTATTATTTTTTATTGTAGGCTCTAACTTATTAACTAGGATTGCATTCTCTTACTACTAAATTTGACATGAGCTTAAAAAATATATATTTAGACTTAAAAAAAGAACGTTAGGTATGACTTATGTAGACTTGAAACAGCACATCTGACGCGCCCTCATTAAAAAGAAAAGATTGCCGTGTCATGGGAAGCATCTCGTGGGCTCATTCAGACGGACGGTGGAGCCCGTTGGGCAACTTTGGGTGAAACATATTTGTTTGGGAAGCATAATAAAAATACGATATAAAACAGCTAATAGGATTGCTAACGATGGGATAAAATGGAGTGGTAGAGAAATTCATATCTCTTGTAAATAATTAGACCACATTGGGAGTTAGAGAATTGGTGAAAAAATGCCGCGGCTACTCTGGGCCTTTGTTAGTTCGGGTGAAATAATCCCCTCCCCCACCACACAAAACACCAAAGATTTCATTTTTTTAATTTTGGATGGAGTTATCTATAACTTAAAATATATTTAAAATGCCCCTTTTTTTCATAACACCAAATTAAATTAAAGAATTATCATATTTAAAAATATAAATTTTACTCTATAAATAATACTTCCTCTATATATATATAGAGAGAGAGAGAGAGAGAGAGAGTATTTCGATAACTCTTAACATCAAAAGGAAAAAAAAAATCTATTGTGCTGCTATGATACTCTTATATTAACTTGTTACAATTCTTTCATATTAACTAAAATATTTACACACGAAAAATTTACCTTCTTCAATTTATACGCATCTACAATCCTCTATTTTGAATTGTAGGTTTAATTTTCACTTATTTAATTTTAAAAGAAATCATCATTTTGAATTGAGGAATCGTGATCAAGTTTGCTTTTCGACAGCCAAATTGCGAAATCATAGATTGCGAAATTGCTTGTGCTTGCAATAATTTATTTTTTACGGTGGTAATAATCCAGCAAAAAAGTTGATGTATTGGCCGACAAGATTGTCATTTTCTCTTCTTTTGAAAGAAACCCATTTTAACTTTATTGCAATCCAAAATGGTAGATTGGTAATTTGGTAGTCTAGTAAAGACACCTAGAATGTCCTTTTATATATATATATATATTTCTTAAGTTATTAAGAGACATATTAAAAAAATAAATATAATATATATTTTAATATAATATATTTATTATATAATATATTAGAGTGTGTATTATTTTATCTTTCAAATTATTCTTTAACTTAATAAATTTCTTTTGATAATTTAAGAAATTTCTTAGTAGAATGTAACGATTACACTCTCTCTTTTATATATTTATATGTTATAGAATCTATTGAGATTTTAGATATAAATATTTGTAATAGAATCTAAAGATATGTTGAACATTAATTTTAAAATACACACTAAATACATAGAGAAAAATCACCTTTATTTAAAGAGAATAAGGTGGCGTTTATTTTTTTGTTTGAAATCTTAATAGATCTGAATTAGTCTGAAATCTGAATAGATCTGAATGCCTGAATCTGAATAATATGTTTATTTTTTTTTTGTTTGAATCTCTGAAAAGAAGTATTACATTATTAGTTTTTTTAAACTTGAAAAACTAAAAATATGTACTTTTACATTTGTATCGTTATTAAATTTGAATGTCAAATAAATAATAAATTAAATTCCATAATATTTTAACATCTATAAGTAAAACTACATTTAAGTGAATACATAATGATTTTAGAATTTTAATAAATAAAGTATCACAAATGTCAAATTTTATCACTAAAAAGAATAGCAAAACTAGTTGATTAGTATATAAGTAAATGCTAGAAAACGTAATTGAAAAGGAAAAAGAAAAAAGAAAAAAGTTTCAAGTCAAGTGTTTGCCTAGCGAGAAATTAATGGGAGATTCAAGAATTAGATGAGAGAAGTAAAGTGATGAGGGGTTCCATGACGACTTAAAAAAAAAATGAGATTATGTGGGGTAAACATCTGTATGTGAGTTTTGAGGTAGGTATGAAAAATAAATTATAAAGTAGAGATATTTTTTACATTAGAAAGTAACTGACTTAATTTAGGTGGTGTTTGTTTTTTAACTTAATGACTTAAAGTGACTTAACTTAATTAATTAAGTTGATTAGAAGTGTTTGTTTTTATAATTTAATGAGACTTTTTAGATAATTTTGACTTAATAAAATAAGTCAATTTTTTTAGCTTTTTACTGAATGGAGAAATCTGAATTAAGTCAATTACTTTCTAATGTCAAAAATATCTCTGCTTTATAATTTATTTTTCATGTTTATCCCAAAACTCACCCATAAACATTTACCCATCATAATAATCTCATCATTATTTTTTAACCGTCATGGAATCGCTCCTTACTTTTCTCCTCTCATCTAGTTCTTAAATCTCCTATTAATATATTATTTTACTTATAAATGTTAAAATATTGTGGTATTTAATATATTATTTATTTGACAATCAAATTTAATAAGGATATAAGTGTAAAAATACATATTTTCAGTTTTTTAAGTTGAAAAAAAAAACAACTTAATACTTATTTTCTGAGATTCAGATAAAAAAACAAACATATTATTCAGACATTCGGTATATTCGAATTGACTAATTCAGCGTCAGTATTTAGACAAAACAAACACCACCTTAAATTTCTCCATTCAATAAAAAGTCAAAAAAATTAACTTATTTTATTAAGTCAAAATTATCTAAAAGTCCCATTAAGTTATAAAAATAAATACTTAAAATTAACTTATATATATATATATATATATATATATATATCTTAAGTTATTAAGAGATATATTAAAAAAATAAATATAATATATATTTTAATATAATATATTTATTATATAATATATTCGAGTGTGTATTATTTTATCTTTCGAATTATTCTTTAACTTAATAAATTTCTTTTGATAATTTAAGAAATTTCTTAGTAGAATGTAACGTTACACTCCCTCTTTTATATATTTATATGTTATGAAATTTATTGAGATTTTAGATATAAATATTTATAATAGAATCTAAAGATATGTTGAACATTAATTTTAAAATACACACTAAATACATAGAGAAAAATCACCTTTATTTAAAGAGAATAAGGTGGCGTTTATTTTTCTCGAAATCTTAATAATAGAATTAGTCAATTCGAATAAATCAATCAATCTGAATAATATGTTTATTTTTATGCAATCTCTGAAAACAAATATTACATTATTAGTTTTTTTAAACTAAAAAAACTGAAAATATATACTTTTACATTTGTATCCTTATTAAATTTGAATGTCAAATAAATAATACATTAAATTCCATAATATTTTAACATCTATAAGTAAAACTACATTTAAGTGAATACATAATGATTTTAGAATTTTAATAAATAAAGTACCATAAATGTCAAATTTTATCAGTAAAAAGAGTAGCAAAACTAGTTGATTAGTATATAAGCGAATGCTAGAAAACATAATTGAAAAGGAAAAAAAAAAGAAAAAAGGTCCAAGTCAAGTGTTTGCCTAACGAGAAATTAATGGGAGATTCAAGAATTAAATGAGAGAAGTAAAGTGAGGAAGAATTCCATGACGGCTTAAAAAAAAAATAAAGATGAGATTATATGGGGTAAACATCTGTAGGTGAGTTTTGAGATAGGTATGAAAAATAAATTATAAAGTAGAGATATTTTTTATATTAGAAAGTAACTGACTTTAATTTCCATTCAGTAAAAAGTCAAAAAAATTAGCTTATTTTATTAAGTCAAAATTATCTAAAAGTCTCATTAAGTTATAAAAGCAAACACTTAAAATTAACTTAATTAATTGAATTAAACTAATTTAAGTCATTAAGTTAAAAAATAAACGCAACTAAAGTCTAATAAGAATAAAATTTAAATTCTTTCCCACAAGAAATATATAATAAGAAAATAAATATTTTAAATTTAAGCTCATTCACCCAACAACAAAAAAAAAACCCCAAATACAAATGGCAGATACAAAGCTTCTTCTTGAATTTCTTTGAATTTTTTTAATTTTAAATGAGTTTTTACCAATTTGCCGTCAGCCATTTAGAAAAATACTAAACAGAATAAAAACGAGCAGGGGTTTACTACTATTACACAAGTTAGAGGAAGATATATAAAAGGGGATAAAACCAAACACATCTTACCAAATTTCTTCAATAATCATGATCTCCAGCAGTGAAAGAAAGTTGATGTCCAATAAATACACTCCATTGATAATTTTGCAGGTCTTTTTATTAATGGTATACCCACTTCCACCTTTGAAAAGCTAGTCTATAGCATTGGCATGTGTCAACTCAGTATCAGAGGGTATAAAAACTGGATGTATGTGCTCTGTATACTCCTTTTTCGTGTGACCAACTTTGCTCACCGGGTTTATATTGGTGAAGGCTTTTAATGAAACAACTAAAATAGCAGATCCAGTGTCATTTGATGATTATCTTAAAATGGTGAACTTCAATGGAGAGTATTGTGTAACAATGGGTTTATTATTATTTTAAGTTTTTAACTTAAGTGTCGTTTGCTTTTTAATTTAATAATTTAAAGTGACTTAACAGTAGAAGTGTTTATTTTTATAACTTAATGAGATTTTTTAGATAATTTTGGCTTAATAAAATAAGCCAATTTTTTTGGCTTTTTACTTAATGGAAAAATCTGAATTAAGTCAATTACTTTCTAATGTCAAAAATATCCATGCTTTATAATTTATTTTTCATGTCTATCCCAAAACTTACCCATAAACATTTACCCAACATAATAATCTCATTATTATTTTTTAGCCGTTATGGAATCGCTCCTCACTTTGCTCCTCTCACATAGTTCTTAAATCTCTCATTAATATATTATTTTACTTATAAATATTAAAATATTATGGTATTTAATATATTATTTATTTGACATTCAAATTTAATAAGGATACGAATGTAAAAATACATATTTTTAGTTTTTTAAGTTGAAAAAAAATAACTTAATACTTATTTTCCAAGATTCAGACAAAAAAAAAAACATATTATTCAGATTCAAACATTTAGATCTATTCAGAATTCAGACTAATTCAGGTCTATTCAGATAAAAAAACAAATGCCACCTTAATATATTAATGACTTATTAAAATAACTTAAATTTAATAAGTCTACAATTCACTAATTTATTAATTAAATTTTGATGTAATTTTTCAGTATAAATAGCTATGAGAATGTAAACCATAAGCATCCCATTCTTATCATCTTTTTATTAAATACAAAAAAAATATTTTTCCATCCTAAAATTTATTTTTTATTAATTATTATTATCTTATCTATTACATTTTGGTAATTTTTTAAAAAAATTATAAAATAAATTTTCTATGGAACTCATTTCTACTGTTAAATTACGAAACTTCAAATGAAAACAATGGCACGTGGGCCTATAATAATTAATTATAATGTAAGGAGCTACTACCTTACCTATAATATAAGGTACAATCTCTTATAAATTTAATTATGGATCTCACGTGGGACTCATAACCTTCTGAAAAATTGTAAGATAGCAAAATCTATAATATAAATTAAACAACAGCTCAAAAGTTTTAAAAAAAAAAAAAAAGAGACCCTGGCGCACGTGACAACGCAAAAGTTGTGGAAACAATGAAGGGCCTACCACACACAGCAACAGTATGAGGCCCATCAGCCGTACCGTTGTTGTGTCTGGGCGTAAAGTAACTTAGCGTCTGCCTTTTTGTTGAACTTTACTTTTCTTCGTTAAAAGTACACAATTTATTTTCACGAAATCTAAGAGCGTGTCAGAAAAAATGATCTACCAAAAAATGACTTATCAAAAACAATATCATACTAAGCGACTCCCTTTATTTTTAAAATAAAAAATGATGAGTTTTATTACTTGCCCGTTGCCGTTTTCCCACCAATTTTATTTAAGGATGAAACATTTTTCAAATAGAAGTAGATGCGCATAACAGTTAATAAGATTGCTAATAATGAACTAAATTAAAGGGCCAAAAAATCTCATAAAAAAGAGATTGCATTACCGACTAGACGATTAATTTTGAGTTGAGTTGAGCCTTTTTTTTTTTTTTACTGGTGAAATTTTTTCCTAAAATTTTATCATTAAATTTTGGTGTACATTTTTTCCTTTGCTTCACTTAAATTGTTTTTTTAAAAAAAAATTATATATATATAATCATTATTAAATAAAAGATATCTTAAATTATTAAATTAAGAGATAAAATAAAAAAAATAAATTACTCACTTTAATACATTATATTTTACCATGTAGTATGTTAAAACATGTATTTTTTTATTTTTAATTTATTTTTAACTTAATAACTTTAAAGATCTCTCACTAGAATATTAATATATATATGTGTGTGTGTGTGTATTTCTCTTTGTGTGTTATGAAATCAGTTGAGATTATAAATAAAAATATTTATAATATAATTTAGAGATTTGTTGAACATTAATTATAAAATATACCCAAAATTTGTGCAAAAAAATCTACTTTCATTTTAAAAAAATGAATTTAATAAGAATGAGATTTAAATGAATTCTAAAGAGAAATATATAAAAGAAAAATGAAAATCTTATATTTAATTAAACTCATTCTCTCAACAACCCGAAAGATACCCCAAATACAAGCAGTCGGACACAAAGCTTCTTATTAAATTTTTTTAAACTTTTTTAAATTTTAAATCAGCTTTACCAAATTACCCCTTATGATAGATGGTAGGCATGCGGATCATTTCACTTTCCACCTTTCAATTCTCACTGACGTAGAATTTAAAGAAAATAATAATAATAAATAAAAGCGAAGCCACAAAGTCAATAGCAAGTTGTGAAACACGACTCAATCATCTCGGGTTATCAAAACTTCTTTTCCAATTTCCACCGTAAGAAAATAACTTAGATTTCCAACCTAAAATTTTGTTTCTAATCCGCTCCTTTAACATGGAAAAAGATTGATACTTTTTTCTGCCGAGCACTGAAGGAAGACCAAGGTACTTATCATGGCAAGAGACAATACTCAAATTAAAGTTCTTTGAAATCAGCTAACGGTAGCTGGTGAATCTATAGTATTTTTATATACGTGTAGTTCCCATTATATCTATGTTTTATTGAGATTAAAATTTTAAGGGGAAATAAAAGGTTAATGGAATGGTGTTCGTGGCGGATTGTAAGTTCAATTTTTATTTATTTCATCAGAAAATACATTTTTTTGAATTGAGGTATCGTAATTTTTATAGGTTGCATTTTGACAGCTAAATTATGAAATTAAGAAGAAGGCAGATTGAGGGCAGCGGTTTAAGTCCCTATAAAAGTATTATGAGAGCTAAATATTTATAAGTTTCCTTTTCCTCGCAAAATATAAGTGGAGTAGGGACATTTTTCTTTTGTGAGGGTCATTTGTTTAGGCATGTATTTTACAGAATTTAATATAACAACATAAATTTTAATTTTATATATTTAATTATAAATATTAGTGTAATATTTATTATATTAGTAATTATAAATATTTATATAATACATTAATATAAAAAAAAAAAGAAGGCGGATTGCTTTTTGCTTGTGATTCAATAATTTGATTTTGACGTGATAATAATCCAGCAAAAAGTTGATGTATTGGGCGACAAGGATGAAATTGACAACACACTTATTGAAATCCAAAACACTAGTGAAAACTACTGTTTATTGCAACCCAAAATGGTAAATTCGTAGTCTAGCAAAGCCTCCAAAATGTCCTTTGCTTCTCTTAAATTGTTTATTTTTTAAAAAAATTATATATATATATATATTATAATTATTAAATAAAATATATCTTAAGTTATTAAGTTAAGATATAAAATAAAAAATAAATATAATACTCACTTTAATATATTATATTTTATTATATAATACGTTAAAGTATGTATTTTTCTTTTTTTAATTTATTTTTTAACTTGATAACTTTAAAAATCCATCATTAAAGCATTACAACATATATATGTATTTTTCTCTGTGTGTTATGAAATCTGTTGAGATTTTAAATAAAAAGATTTATGATATAGTTTAGTGATATATTGAACATTAATTTTAAAATAAATCTTAAATTTATGGAGAGAAATCTACTTTTATTTTAAAAAAAAATGAGTCTAATAAGAATGAGATTTAAATTCATTCTGAAGAGAAATATATAATAAAGAAAATCAAAATCTTATATTTAATTAAACTCACTCTCAACAACCCGAAAAATACCCCAAATACGAGCAGTCAGTCCCAAAGCATCTTTAAAAAATTTTTCAAATTATTTTTATTTTAAATCGGTTTTCCAAATTACCCGTCATCATATTCATAGATGATAAGGTTTGTGTATCATTTCACTTTCCACATTTCAATTCTCACCGATATAGAATTTTAAAATAATAATAATAATAATAAATAAAAGCGAAGCCACGAAGTCAATAGCAACTTGTGAAGCACGGCTCATACCTCTCCAACAACGTTCAATCATTTTTCATGCTCTTGAAGTCACCAAATCTGTCATCCGTGAACTAGCTGCTCTCATTTCGGTACGTACGTTACTTCTGCTTCCTATATCACTTAATAGTTATTATTTCAATTTTTTTTTTTTAAGAATGAAAGATTTGACTGAGATCAAGGAGTTATATATGATGTTAATTAGCTAGATAAATGCTATGTTGTTTAGATCTAAGGTTTATTCGTATTGCTGGATGCAGCTTTTAATTTTCTCCGAACTTGTGCAAGTCTCTAACTGGAGCTTTCAGGAGTAATTGAGGATATATATATCTTAAAGGAAGAAGGTCTGAAATATTATTGTTTCATAGGCTCTTAATTTGATGTTTGTTTTACTTCCAATGGCTATACTAGTTTATTTTATGCCAATTCTGAGCGTTGGATTAAAACGTACGGATAAAATGATCGAGAATTTAAGTTCTAAGTTTTTAGTGCAATTTTTTATTACATTAATTTTCATTAAATTTTTTTTGCCATTTATTTGCATTAATTCTTAAAGCAATCACCTCCAAGTCACTAAGGTTGACCATACTTTAAAAATAAATTAATTTTCCTACCGTCCTACCTCGCGGCCCCTTAGTCTTTCAATCCCAAACGTCCCAACATTAGTCCATTATGCTCTCTGTTTTCCTCATGAAACACAATTGGCCAATTTTTAAATAAATTTTATTAAAAAATTGGTAATTGTATGATTGCTAATATATAATTATTTTAATTTCGACATATAAACTTATTTTGCAGTTTATCTTCGTATAAATTATACAAATCTCAAATTTTCATCATGTAAATTATTCAATTCTAAATCGAACATTAAATAAAAAAAAATACGACAGTTACTCAAAACCTCTATGTTTTATATTTGTTTTCATTAAAACATAATTAATATTCTTTACTTTCCATTTGTTGCATAATAGATTTGTTTGATTTTTAATTTATATTAGACAGAAATAGTATTTTATATCTAAAATGGTATGTTCAATAACCATAAAAGTCTTTTATGACATTGATGTTTTAGGTAATTTTTAAAAATATAAATACTATAACTAGTAATACGTCCAAAAATGTGAGAATAAAATGGAATTTACCCCTCAATCCTTACCATCTCAAATAAGGTATAATTTATGTCCATTGAATAGTAAGATAAGAGTAATAAATAATTTAACAAGTGATTAAATTAATTATCCCATAGGTGAGTGTCATGACGGACTAGTGGGCTTGCATAGCATGTTGAAGTTGAACTCCTATAATAATATTTTTAACTCAGTGGCTTTTCAGCTTTCATCATTTTTACCAATGCACAATGCACTCTTAGGTTTTTCTAGATTCGCTTAATTTGTTGTTCGATATTTTGATTTAAAAACTTTTAAAATAACCTAATTTGAATATAATCCACCGTAAATCACGTTTACCTTATTTGTCATCTTCTGTTTTGCAGCTAAAGGCCACCGAAACTCTTAAGGGCCTGCGTTTGCATTTTGCTCTTATTAATCAAAGCTGGTGTTAATAGACGTGCATTCACAGAACAGAAAAAGGTAATTAAACGTTCTCGTTCTGTCTGGTGATCAAGCCTTGTTGGTTTGCTAATAGCGTACTGAGATCAACTTCGTTATTTGCAGATGAATATCATGGAAATTTTAAAATCGAAAGTTGAAGAATTATTGGTGAATGCAGCCATTGACCAAGCTCGCTATCTGTTCTGTTTCAGCGGCATTGTTAGTGAACTTGAGGATAAAGAAACTAAGTTGAAGAAGGCAAAAGATGGCATCAAAAAAAGAATAGAAGATGAGCGACGAAAACGCCCGGACATAGTAGTCGATGAAAATGTAACGGAGTGGCTGAAGGATGTAGACAGAGAATTGGATGATGTTCAAAAGTTGAAAGCAGAGAGAGATGAAAAGGATAGTTGTCTTCATGGATTGTGTCCTAATTGGTGTTGCCGCTATTGCCTGGGTAGAAAAGCATCACAGCAGACTAGCAAGTTGTCTGTTCTGCTACAAGACTGCAGCCAATTCAACACAGTTGCCTTTCCTAAACCTCTACCATTAGAGAGAGAATTAAGTTTACCAAGTCATTTTACTTCTACTTTTGAGACCACAGAATCAGCTCGCAATCAGATCATTGACGCGCTGAAAAAAGAGAGCACAAAGACGGTGGGATTGCATGGTCTCGGTGGTGTAGGGAAGACGACCTTGGCAAAATCTGTGGGCAATCAACTTCGGCAACAAAAGGATATCGATAAGGTGGGGATGGCCACTGTATCTCGGCATCCAAACATAATAAATGTTCAAAATGAGCTGGTGAATTCATTAGGTTGGGAATTAAAACAGAAAGATGAAAAAGATGGAGCAGACCAATTGCGCTCGATGTTTTCTGACAGCAAAAGCACCAAGATCCTCATAATCATCGATGATGTCTGGAATGAACTCAACTTGGAGGAAAAATTAGGTATTCCCGTTGGTGATAAAGACAATGGTTCCAAAATCCTTCTAACCACTCGCCTGCAGTCAGTTTGTAAAAGCATGTGTTGTGACCCGCAGATTCAACTGGGTACACTAACGGCAGAAGAAGGATTGGCTTTACTGCAAAAAAATGCCGGCATTGATGCCAATGACTCCACCTTGAATGATGTTTCAAAACAAGTTGCTGGCCAATGTAACGGGCTGCCTTTGGCTATTGAAGCTGTTGGAAGTGCACTAAGAGGAAAAGGATTTCATGAATGGGATCTAGCTCTACATAACCTAAATGCTGCAAAACTCTATGCAATAGAAGGTATTGATATGGAGAACCGAGACGTTTACGGTTGTCTCAAATTTAGTTACGACAAATTGAATGGTGACAATTCCAGGTTATGCTTCTTGTTGTGTTCGCTGTTTCCAGAAGATTATGAGATTAATTTGGAGGATTTGGTTGGATATGCAGTGGGGTTGACTTGTTATCAAGCTGAGTCAATAGAGCACGCCAGAAGCCTACTGCGTGGAACAATTGAAGGACTCAAAGCTGCTTCACTGCTGTTAGACACTGGTAATGACGGATCTGTGAAAATGCATGACATAGTTCGTGATGTGGCCATATGGATAGGCTCAGAATTACAAGTGGAGAAGAAATTTTTTAGTAAAGTTGGCATTGGATTGGCGGAATGGGCAATGGAAGAAGAAGGCCTGAAACAATACAGAGGAATCTCTGTAATGGGAAATAAAGAAGAAGAGCTTCCTAGTTGTTTGGTATGCCCTAACCTTCATATTTTGCGACTGGACAATACTCTATGTGACTACAAATTGCAAGTTCCAGACAATTTTTTTGAAGGGATGCCAGCACTGAAAGTTGTTACCATAATAAATGGAGTCCTTTCACTAAAATCGCTTCGATTCCTCGCCAATAGCCTCCGAGTTCTGCAGTTGATTCGATGTGATGTGAGTGATGCGCCTTTCATTGGAAAGTTGAAGAGACTTGAACTTCTTTATCTCCGGTCGTCTCCCATTGAAATTCCTGAAGAATTGGGGAGTGAACTTCGTAGATTGAAACTTCTATATATTGATACTGGTTCTATTTCTCCCATTACGATAAAAAAAATTCCTCAATTAGAAGAATTTTATGGTCGGATAAAAAATTGGGAGGTTGAAGGGATGAGTTCGGAAGAAAGTAATGCTAGGCTTGCTGAGTTGAACTCCCAAGCCGACGGATCTGTTGTATGTCTTCCAAAAGACTTTACATTCCCGAAATTGCAAAGGTACGTCATCTGTAAAGGTGAAGGAGATGATGTTGAAATGGAAGATGGTGATGAGACAAGGAGCTTAATCATTGAGAATGACCCTCCTGAAGCGACCTCGCTCGTTATTTTTTCAGCATTGTATCAAAATCTGGAATTTCTTCATTTGAGGGGGTTCATAGGTTGTCATAATATTGTGCCAAGCATAGATCCAAGGGGCTTAAATGAGTTGACTTATCTTTCTGTCAAATATTGTAAAGATTTAGAATGCATAATGGATGCCTTTCAGCCGCCGCGTGGAAAGATTGGGAATCATGATGTGCTCTCAAGATTAGCAGAGATATATCTGAATGAATTACCAGAACTGAAGTGGATATGGAAGGCGCCTGCCCAACATATGATCAGCCTCCAAACTCTTACAGCATTGCATGTGTACACGTGCAACAATTTGACATATATCTTCACGTTGTCACAAGCTAGAAGTTTGGAGCAGCTTAAAAGTCTCGAAGTAAGTAGATGCAAGAGACTGGAATATATTGTCGAAGCAAAGTTTGATCATAATGAAGGGGGAATAAGTGTCGGAGATGGAAATACGATGCTCGTCCTCCCTTTGTTGACAACATTAAAACTTGAAGATCTCCCAAAACTCACCAAGTTCTGTTCAGAGAATTATTGTTCAATTTGGACAGTATTGGAAAAGTTAAAACTTCGTAGCTGTCCCAACTTGACCATCAACAATAATGAACTTGAAGCCAATTTGCAGTATCTAAAAGAGGTATGTTTGATTGGGTTCATGTTTTTTCTTTTCATTCAATTTTACTCAAAATGATAGTTTAGCAATAAATTTTATGATCAGCCATTAATTATTTGATCCTATGGAGATGATGATGGTGGTGGATGTGGTGATGATAATAATAATGCTCAGATATCTTAGGGAAATTTCTTTATTATAGGGCCTAAAATCATTCTTCAAATGAAAGTCATATCTCATTTTGGTTTAGAAAGAATTGATGCAAACACTACTGAAGTGTATATTATATTACTCAAATTTAATTAATTAGTTGATCAATCCATAGAAATTAATAGAATAATAATTTTTCTCAAACAATCTAATGTCACCTTTATATCACTTCACATGATCTATTTTAACTAGTTTCATTTTTTTGGAAAAAAAAAATCCATTACTTTTTAATTATTTTATTAGTTTACATATGTATTATGATATTTTTGCGGTGTTCATCACTTATCATGTGATAATCCTAGCTGCTAACAAATTTTAATTACATCAAGTTATTTATTTATTTGTCTCAGAAATTACGAATTCTAAAAGTACGCAGATGCTCCCATTTGCGTGACACAATTGACGCTCTGTTGAAGCATGGCTTAAAAAATTTGGAAGCATTGTATATTGAAGAACTTGGAGTACAAGTGGTATTTCAAGTGGAAGCTATTATCCCATGTTTGAAGACGTTGAAATTGGAATATCTTCGAGAACTGCAAGTATTATATCATGAAGGTCCCACGCATAATTTTAACCTACAAAATCTTACCGGATTAACTGTAGAGGGGTGCACTAAGCTGAGACGTCTCTTCTCATCAACACTTGCTCGAAATCTGTTGCAATTGGAGGGGTTATTTGTTTGGAATTGCTCGGAATTAGCGCAAATCATTGATGAGGATGAGGATGAGGATCATCTCCAACCTGTATGTTTCCCAAAACTCACAAGCATCACTGTCAGTTTTTGCCCCAAACTAAAGCATTTATTTCATATCAGCGTAGCTCCAAGTCTTCAAAAACTGAGGTACCTAACCATAGACTCTAATGATGAATTAGAAGAAGTATTCTGGCATAAACCTCACCAACTTTGGCAGTTGGAACTGACAAATTTACCAAACCTCACCAACTTTTGGCCTGCGGGTTATCAGATCCCATTGCCATCTGCCACGTATGAAATTGTTAGAAATTGTCCCAAGCTTCGTGGAAATTCAGAAGGAGATAGATGATTCCAAGAATTCTGAAGCACAGGTCAACTCTTGAGAACTTTAGTTAATTGACTCTATACATAGTTGGTTCATGTTTTCGTTTGTGATAGCTAATTGATCTATCCTAAAATCAAAATTTCTCCTTTAATATATATATATGTGTGTGTGTGTGTGTGTTATAATTTTCTCTATTTTTTTTAATCATTTTATTCAATTATTCGTATTTAATGCCCAATTTATTGGTTGGATATGTAGGCACCGCAAACTACAGACGAGGCAGATGCCAGCCAAGAGAGAGATGCCAATGAAGACACCAGCGAAGAAAAAGATGGCAGCGAACATAAATGACTTCAAAAATTTCCAAAAATCCAAAAAAAAAAAGTTTTGTTCAGCGTGTTCAGTTCGCACAAGAAGCCAACAAGCTTTGTTCTATACAAATTGTGAAGACTAAAGTTTCAAGTCTTTGTTGTATGTATCTCAACATTTATTCAACTTCAAAATTCACCTGTTCCGTTTGTGATCATTGTTTCTTCAATTGTTGAAATTTTGACAAAATTGCTGGCTAAATTGATGGCCTTTTCGATGGGCATTAATTGGGCCAATGTAGTAGCAGCACGCATTTTGTATTGAGGAACTTCAAAATGTTCTAGCTTTCTAGACGGCGAAGAAAGTGTGTGGTGACCGCAATAATTTTTATTTTTTTAAGTTTGCGAGAGTATTGGATATTTTGGGATTTTAGGAAGTGAGACTTCGTGGCTACAAATGTGTGTTTCGCATTCTCCAGCACCCCGTACCTTTTGACAGCTACTCATTTTCACAAATAAGACTTTTCTTTTATGCTACAAGCCCACAAGCTACAAGTGCTTTTAATAATTATTTTGTTAGGAGAATCGGTGCTTGCTTTGGTGCCCAACGCATCAAGAAATATTAGTGATTTTTTTTTTAATTATTTAGTGTAATGGCAAACCAAGTTTCTTTTCAAATTCTAAATCTTTTGTATTTACATCAAAAAATTGAACAAAATTGATGCACTTCAATTGTTGAAATTTTGACAAAATTGCTGGCTAAATTGATGGCCTTTTCGATGGGCATTAATTGGGTCAATTTAGTAGTAGCACGCATTCTGTATTGAGGAACTTCAAAATGTTCTACCTTTCTAGACGGCGAAGAAAGTGTGTAATGTCATGACGGCGATAATTTTTATTTTATTTTTTTGCGATAGTATTTGATTTTATAAACTCATCAAAAGTGAGATTTTTGTTAGCCACCCGTTCTCCTTGACTCGTGGAATCTGCATTCGAAAGAGCATTTTGTGAAATGATTTTACTCAATTATGTTTTTTAAAAAGATATTTAATTTCCTTTATTTTTCTTAAAGCATTTCAAATATTTTTGGCTTCACAAAGCATTCAATTATTTTTCTGTGTTAAAAAAATTTTGTAGTTTCTTCTTTAAAAATTAAATTATCGCCAATCCACCCTTAAATTGTTCTGTTATTAAAAGTACTACAATACTTTTGTATCATTCATGCACCTTCATTTTACAAGTTTATATCATTCGTCCATTATACTGTTTGTTTCCATTAAAAAATTAACATAATTATAATAAATTGACTATTTTACCTTTGAAACTCAATTTAACGTAAAAAGATAAAGGAAAATTATTAACCATATACCCTAAATTTGCCCTAAATAGTTTGAAAATCTGAATTTATTTGATTTTCTATTTTAAGTTTATAACTTATATCAACCCACGTAACATAGGAAATTATTAGCCATATACCCTAAGTTTGCCCTAAATAGTTTGAAAATCTAAATTTATTTGATTTTCTATTTTGATTTTGAAACTTATATCAACAGTCCACCAAAATGTTAACATTGTTAGAATAATTTATAGAATTTAAATAAGATGCTATTATTTTTTGACTTTGCACCATAACTAATATAATAAATTTAGCTTTTTTTAATTATGAAATCAAATTAAAGTATTAGATTGATTGGGCATTTATGAATTAGGGTTTAGGATAATTTGTGGATTTAGTTTATTAATGTAAATCTGTGAAGATAAATTGAGAAAACAAATTACAATATTTTTAATTACAAAGAAAATAGAGTTTGTGTATTTAATTGAATATGAATTATGAAAATTAGTTTTTTGTTTCAATGTTTTAAGCCATTGTTTCATTTTTTATTTAGCATATTGAGTGTCTAAATTATCCTTGTGAAGACATTAATTACAAACTGCAATTAACATTTTGGTGGTCATAAACTTAGATTGGAAAATTGAACAAATTTAAAATTTTGTAGCAATTTTGATAACATGGTAAGCTTAGATAATTTTTCTTTTATTTTTTTAGTGTGTTAAATGTCTAAATTACCCTTGTGATGTCTATCACCTTTTAACGAAGTTAATGATTTGGTTGATAAATGATACAGATGTAAATTTATAGTAGATGAATGACACGACCTGAAAATATTGTAATATTTTTTATAACATCGCAATGTAAGGGTAGACAATTGATAATAATTTCCTAAGTTCATAAGTCAAATAAAAATAGTTTTTAACCATTCTACTACTTTTTTGTACCAATAATGACATAGGGCTTGAACTTATTTGAAATCATAGCAGACCGGTGCTTTTTTTTTTTTTTTTTGGCTTTAAATAGCTCTACAAATAAACACAATAATAAACATTACGTTTGGCACATATATTCTTTTCTCTGAATTTGCTCATCAATTCACAAAGTTATTGCACAAATTACTTGTAATATGATTTAACACAACGATAAGTCATAAATGAGATAAATAATCGAACTCTAAAAAGAATATTTTCTAATATTTCCTTCGTTTATATGTTATTTGAGACAAAATTATCTCTTGAAGGAAATTTTGGAACTTTTGTTAATGTTATATTTTGGGATAAATGACAAAACATAAGCATAGAGATTAATAAGAGTTGTAGGGAAAATATCACATGTCAAAAAAAGAAAAAAGAAAAAGAAAGGTTATAAGACTATAATAATATTAACTTGAGGCGACCCTTAAATCTTGAGATAACTTTTAAGTATAATTTTGGGTCATAGGTTTCTATATATTATCGGAGCCAAACTTATGCACAAGTGGATTCATATTACCTTATCACATGTAAGGACCAAGCAAAAAATTCGGTTTGCATGTGATAGATAGTGATAGGAAAATTATCCCACATCGACTGGAATAGTTACTAGATTAATAGTTTAGGTTGAAGCAACTTATTATGTAGTTGTTTGAACTTGTATCGTGGATGATATCAATTCGTGACTTTGTACGCCACTTAATTATGTCTTTTTTTATTAAACCTAAACTTTATCATTCAATATTGATTATAATCAACTTAGTTTTTTATCAGTTCGTGTTTCTATTTTGTACCCCTATTTTGCAATTCAAATGTTATATTAAACCATATAAACTATATAAAAAAAAAAGTTCTTTACGTCATGTCAAAAAAATGCACGTGAAATCACAAGTCCTTCACTTGGCACCACTAGCCTAAATTGTTTGGCTCAAGGTAGAAGAATGCGTATTATTTTTAGAACGTATCAATATTATTTCTTTCTTGCATGTCCATATTTTGTGACCAAGACGTCCTTGTAGCAAACAAAGTTTAAAGCAGCATTTATATGGCTTAATTCCGAGGGAAAAGTTTGGTGAATGTATACTTGAACAACGACCTTCCTCTTTATATACAGTTGAATTCGCCAAAACAAAATGAAAATCGATATTAATAATGTTTAACTAGAGGCACACCCAATAAAGCAATATTTAACAGCTTGGAAACAAAGATAATATTGCTGGAAAGAGAGATAGTAGTGTGGATGCAATATTATACATAGGGGTGGGCATGGGTTGGTTTGGGTTGGAATTTAAGTCGGCCGGCAAATAATAAAGTTAGATCGGCCCAAACCAAAATATTTTTAACTGGGTTTGGTTTGGGTTTGGTTAGTATTTCTATTTTTATTTTGATAAAATTTACTTATATCAAAATTATAATAATTATTAATTATTAAGTTGATATCAAAATATAAAAAAATATGGTGGATAAAAATTATAAATAATAAATTTTACAATAACTTAATCCTTAAATTAAAGAATACTAGAAAATTAAAATAAAGTTTAATCACAAAAATCATTATTTCTCAATAAATAAGAATGTACACTCTAATAATAAACTTTCACAAATATGACATTAACAGTCTAATAATAAATTTTACCACTTGTTTATTAATTATGCAATACTTATTTTTATTTATCATTTTGGTACTTTTGCGTTATGTTGTTTACTTATATGCTTAATTTTATTTACATTTTAATATTATATAGTTTATATGCTTTATGTTCTAATTTCATTATATGGTAAGCAAAGTTTTGTACGGGGCCTAATATGGGCATTACATTCAATTATTGACAAAAAATTAGCTGTCATCTAGTATATGAGACCCACTCCAAGCTGAGTTATTATTTATCACTAGTACAATCTTGTTCTTTTCATGATGATGCTTCCCCGATGGAGGAATTATTTTTGTAAATAAGAAAAAAATTCATGTTATTTACAACATCATTTATTTAATTTAAATTTATTTTTACATGTTATTTTTCTTTTCTAACTGTTGATAATTGGTTACGCCACAAAATTAAATGGTGGCCTTTCACTTATTTGTATTCTTTTATTTTGTTTTCATTTATTTCATTTGAAAAGTTTGAGTATTGAATTTTGTCCATAACCCATGGGTAAACCATACCCAACCCATAATGAAATGGTTTTTTATATAAAACCCACATCCAACCCATTTTCATAATTTAACCAACCCAAACCATTTTATTTGGTTTGAGTTTGGGTAAACCCATGGGTTGTGGGTTTATGCCCACCCCTAATTATACATATTGCCCTTCCAGAAAATGTGACGTTAATATTTATGGTGAATACATGACTACTTTACAATGAGAACATAATTTGTTTTTGTGCATGGATTTGGTAAAGATTATTAGTAAATTCTGATTATTTATGCTCTTTTAAACAAAGATTAATCTTAAGAATACATTAAAAAAAAAAATGCACATGCGATGCTATATTTTATTTATGGCGGGGTCAATCAATGTAAGGACTTTTTCTGATGATGTGGAATTTGCAGAAGCGGAAGCGTTTTTAAAGGAGATTAAGCTAACAATTGCCTTGGGTCCAACTCCATTAATTGTAGAACATGATTCAGTAAATATTATTAGCCTGATCGATGGAAGCTTGTCTAACAGGAAAGAGACTGGTTGGTTGGCTACAGAGGTCAAGGGACTTACAATTAATAGAGGTTTCATTTTGCATGGTTAAACATGCACCTAGATCTTGTAATGTGGTGCTCACAATTTAGCCAAGCCGGCCTTTTCTTTATCATAGGGGTACATTTGAATCAAAGATTGTCCCTGTTGAAATTGCCAGCATCTATTAGTATTTTGTTCTGACAATATTTAACCAATATTTTCTTCAAAATTAAAAAAACAAATGTATGTATATACACAAAAGTCATCGAGGAAAGGCATCTTCTCAGCTCCCGAAGGTTTTGTTTTACCTTCCTCTTCATAGGATTCCTGTGGTTTTCTCTTCATTTCATTAATTTTTTTGGCAATTTTATACCATTTTTATTTATTTACCTTCGTTTTTTCAATATGAGATAGTTAATTAAACTTTTGTGTTAAATTTGTTGCCAGCAACGTCATGCTTTCGAAGTAGCACTCAAATCTTTTATCCTTAATGAGATAGATCTTATGTATTAACTAGTCAATTCCAATAATTTTGTGAAACCATTAATCACTCTATCCTACTATAAATATTTAATTAATTGTGTGAGGATCTGCATATTTCAAGTGTCATTTAAACTAATTTCTATCATGTAAGTTTGGGCAAAAGGGGGACTACAAATTTGTTCTTGGAATCTTTGTTTTAGCTGTGTAGCAAGTGTGCTAACATTTTCATGTGACAATCAATTTTGTCTTAAAGGGCGGCCAATTTTTTCCTTTTGCATGTACCCATTGGACTATCAACAATTAATGGGGATATATATACATATTAATATACACACACACACACATATATATATATATATCTCCCCAGTAATCTGAGTGTGTGTGTTTCTCTTTCTTTGGTACCATACGCTTGTTAGCCATTCTTCTTGGCTTGCGGAAACTCATTTTGCTATAAAAAGTGCTCTCAATGTCTTACAAGTGCTTTTTCTGCTATAAAACCATTTTGTTGAATTGGTGCTTACTTTCGAACCTAACCCATCAATAAATATTGATTCTATTTTCAGAAAGTGGGTGACGATATAGTGGCACAGATGGGCAAAAAAATAGTAATTTGTTTTACAATATTTAACAAGTTTTCTTTTAAACAGAAGATATATAGATTTTTTCTTTTTAATTTGTCCAATGCATAGAGAGATAACTAAAATTTGAGTTGCCGAATTCTTAATGAGTTGTGCCAATTTTGGAATATCCCAATGCAATAAAAAAAAAATGTAGAATTGCATTTCGAAGAGCATTCTGTAAAATGATTTTACTCAATCATATTTTTTAAAAAGATATTTAAATGCCTTCTTTTTTTCTTCTTTTTCCACACACATTTCAATTGTTTTTTGTGCTAAAAAACTTTGTAATTCTTCATTAATTTTTATAAATTACATAAAACATAGTTTTAACCATTTTACTTTATTTTTATCCCAATAATGACATATGGCTTAAAATTATTTGGAATCTTAATGAATCGATGCCTTTTTTGGCTTTAAAATAGATCCACAAAATAAACGCAATAACAAACCTGACACTTGTCAATATGTTTTATTTACTCCCAACTTCTTATGAAAACAATAATATTATTGCAAAAATTATTTGTAATATCACGTAAATGCAACAATAAATCATAAATGAGATAAGTCAATAAATCCTCAAAAGAATATTTCATCCATCATAATTTTTTAATCCAAAAATTATTTCAAATAATATGGCACTCATTAATTGATTGGTGAAATAATACAATTAATTCATTTTGATTTTATAAAAAATTAACAATCACTTAATGAATTACATATCATTTAAAATAAACTTCAAAATGTCTGTTATTATACATTTGACTAGTCACCTGAGGTCAAATTTTAGGGATAGGATATAAGGGATAAAAATTGAATTTGGATTTTACCCACCTCTTTACTTTTAAAAAAATTTAAATAAATAAATAATTTTTTTAATAAACAAAAGTACAAAATGAGCATATTAAACGCCATTTATGGCTTAATTGAACTGCAAGTCTGCAACGCGCTTTTGATAAAATTCGATTACTCCGGCCTCCAGGCGACGCCTTACATAGTCTTGGTCAAATTATTTAATGTAAATAAATTTATATAAAGTATGTCCCACCGAATTCATGCGGCATGACTAAAATCTTTGACCTCCATGAAATTAGGGGTGATCAGCATTGTTATTACATTTTAATATAGTAATTAGGGAACCACTTGAGAAGCTCAGTGGTGAAACAACTCACTCATGAGTGTGAGGGAAGGGGTTCGGCATGAGCATTGCAGGGGTTTAATTTATATTTCCTTCCTTGGAGCCTCAGAGCTCGAGTGAAGGCAGTCTTTCTCCTAATATGGGAGTTTGACGTCCCTCGAATATTTGAGAGGGTTTAAAATCTGAGAGGAGATTGACGTCCCTCGAATATTTGAGAGGGTTTAAAATCTGAAGGCGATGTAAGCTGGTTGTAAATATCTCATATAATATGAGTTGTAATTTGAGCATTAGTCTCATGTAATTCAAAAAAAAAAAAAATATAGTAATTAGGGAAAAAGTGAGCAACGGATACCAACATCTTAAAACTTTAACCAAAAGAGTTGAACTATTCCACCCCTCATGAAACCCTTTTTTAATTATATTTATTTTATTTTCTAAAATATCCTTTTCTTTAAATACACTTCTAATTTTCTGTTTAATTTTTTTATTTTCTAAACTCAAAGTAGTGTTATGTTATTTTTTATTTCTTTTATGATTTTATTGTTACTCTACACCTAAATTAAAAACTTTTATGAGAGATAAAATTTCGAATGTTAATGATTGGCTTCAATTACACATATTTTACCTTATAATTTTAAAGCAATCGTAAGCACAAAAGTATTTAATCAATAAGAAATTTGAAAAGAATAATAGATTATTCTAAATTTTTACAATTTCTTTTTAGTTAGATACGTAGCAACATTCAGAAAATTAGAAGAAAAATAATTATGAATGTAAGTAATTTGTTTGGAAAAAAAAACATGTTTTTTAATTCTATTGTCTTTAAGTGTAATTTTATTTGAAGTAGGATTTTATAAGGGCAGGCGCTAAGTTACGTTTAACGTAACTTGCGCCTGTCACAACTACAATGCTAGGTG
The DNA here is from genome assembly GCA_030449925.1 of Citropsis articulata. Taxonomy (NCBI): domain Eukaryota; kingdom Viridiplantae; phylum Streptophyta; class Magnoliopsida; order Sapindales; family Rutaceae; genus Citropsis; species Citropsis articulata. The sequence continues at coordinate 2,918,956 of JASUUH010000137.1, read as the reverse complement.
AGAGGGCTCGCCCTGTAGCTGTGAGAGGACTATAAGTTACGTTAAACGTAACTTAGACCCTCCCTTTTATAAGTATAGCGAAATTGTGCCAATAACTTCACTCTAAACAAGAAATTACCATCATATGAAAATTAACGATCAAAATCACATCAAAGGAGGGAAATTAATTTTTTACCCAATTAATGATATACATAAATAGTGTTAAATTATATTGTTAGAATTTAGACTTATTTCCTCCTAAAGAATTCTAAATTTAAAGCCAATTCTCTTATACAAAAATTTCTTCTTCTACCTTTTCTTAATAATCAAAACATTAACTTTAACTTCATAGTGTTAATAGGTACACCAATTAAGCAACTTCTACCAAACTAAGGGAATTCGAATGCAGAGAAAGTTAATTAGAAGATTGAAGGTTTTGTCACCTCCTATCTTTTTTAATTAAATTTTTGTAACATGTGTACTTACTTTTCAGTGTTGATTGAGAAATACACACTGAAAACACAGAGCACAAAACAGTATTCTGGGAGCTTCCGTCTTACTTTTTTCTTCTAATAATTGGTTTTAACTTTCTAAGTTTTGGATTGCAATATGTCTAGAAAATTAGAATCATCAAATTTGTTATGGTTCTTAATTTCTACTTATTAGAATATCACTTATACAGTAAGTATCAGTTTTGCTTTCGGAATAGGAGAACACAAACTAAGTTTAATTCCAATTCTGATAGCGCAATGCATTGGAACATGCATCAATTTTTATGTCCCACAAGGAAAAAAAATCTAAAGTATTTGTGTCACATTGATGATTTTGGTCCATCTCTCTATCTGGAAATATTTTGGGAATCTCCAAATAAATTCGACAACATGAAAGTTCTACCTAATTAACCCTTGGAAAAAAATTTGACAAATAAAATTTTCCAATTAGATTTTGTGGTGACACAACAGTATCACCTATAAGTAATTGAATCATACACACAACACAGCATCAGATTCCCTCGCAATTCCAGAAAAAAAACCTAGAACAAGTTCCCCTCTACTTAAAAGTACCCTTCGCCACTGTCTCCCTCCGCACACCTCCTCTGTTTTTTTCTTTGAGCAAGGCAACCCAAAAAAATAAAATAAAATAAATTCGGCCATTAATGGCAGCCACCACAACAGGCACCGCCAACATCTGCCCTCTCTCAAACCCATCTCCCTCTGCTAATCCTAAGCCGTTGGAAAAAACCCATCTTTCTCTTTTCTCCAAAACCCTGCAAAATAACCCTTTTTTTCCCCAGAAACAACAGTCTTTAACCCGCAAAAATAACTTCACTGTTCTATCAAAAAACCCCATCAATGAGTTTTTCACCACAAATAAAGAATACCCGGATGACATTTTTGGCAGTTTTGATGATGATGACGACGATAAGCCCCGCGAGGAGTGTGGTGTTGTGGGCATCTATGGTGACCCAGAGGCCTCGCGTTTGTGCTATTTGGCGCTACACGCGCTGCAGCATCGCGGCCAAGAAGGTGCTGGTATAGTTGCTGTGAATAACAAAGTTCTTCAGTCTATTACTGGTGTTGGTTTAGTCTCTGATGTGTTTAATCAGTCTAAACTTGATCAATTGCCTGGTGATATGGCCATTGGCCATGTTAGATATTCGACTGCGGGTAGTTCTATGCTTAAGAATGTGCAGCCTTTTGTTGCTGGGTACAGGTTTGGTTCTGTTGGTGTTGCACATAATGGGAATTTAGTTAATTATAATACTTTGAGGGCTAAGCTTGAAGACAATGGTTCCATTTTTAATACTAGTTCTGATACTGAGGTTGTTCTCCATTTGATTGCAATATCGAAAGCTAGGCCTTTCTTTTTGAGGATTGTGGATGCTTGTGAGAAGCTTGAGGGTGCTTATTCAATGGTGTTTGTTACTGAGGATAAGCTTGTTGCGGTTCGTGACCCGTATGGGTTTAGGCCATTGGTGATGGGTAGGAGGAGTAATGGTGCTGTGGTTTTTGCGTCAGAGACTTGCGCACTTGATTTGATTGAGGCCACATACGAGAGAGAGGTATAACCCAGTGAAGTTTTGATGGTGGATAAAGATGGGGTTCAATCATTTTGTTTGATGCCTCACCCTGAACCTAAGCAGTGCATCTTTGGGCATATTTATTTTGCTTTGCCTAATTCTGTTGTTTTAGGAAGGTCTGTTTATGAGTCAAGGTATCATTTTGGGGAAGTACTTGCTACCGAGGCTCCTGTTGAGTGTGATTTTGTGATTGCAGCACCAGACTCTGGAGTGGTGGCTGCATTTGGGTACCCTGTTAAGCCGAAGGAGATGAAGGTGAAACAGGTTGTTGATTTCGAGGATGATGGGTTGAATTGAAGCATGCAATCCACTGATGGCGGATGGATTAAGGGACTTTGAAATCAGGAGAAAGTAGAAGACGTTGTTGCTTCCTATGCCTCAAAGTTACCACTTTGATGCCACCTTTTGAGATCAAACCACCATTATTATTATTATTATTTCTTTTGCTTTCCCGGACGAACTAGGCTCCAAACTCTGAAGATTACACAATTTTGTCCGACTCTTTAATGTTTTCCAAAGTTCTAATCTTATAAGCTTGTTTTTGTCTTTCTTTGGCGATAGATTATGGAATTAACTTAATGTATGTTTTTGCATTAAACTTTTTGTCTCGGTACTGTGATATAAAAATTCTTTAAATTCAAGTGCTAATGTTTTAACTTTTCTGGGAATACTCTTCTGCTTCATTCTCAATGGTATTATAATTACGACTCATGTCTGTAGAAATATTGGATTACCTTTCATCAATTTTCATCAATTTTCATTGAGTAAAGATGTAATGATTAATACCACCTGTATTATTTAATTTCTTATTTTCTCTCATGCCTTTTCATCAAATTTTATTAACTAAATATCCGGACTTGGAACTTTTACCCGTATGCAAAATCAATTGTGATACACAGCTATTATCACTGTGAGTATGAAGTGGTAAATATAATTAGGGATGACAGTGGACAGGGTTTGATGTGAGTTTGTTATTACACCACGGGTTTTTTTAATTTAAAATTTGTTAAACGGTCTAAACCTATTGAATTTAAAAATATGAAGGGAAATCTCAATCGGCTATAAAAAAAAATGCATAAAAAACTTTCAATTTATTTGTTTTTAATTTGTATCACTCGTATATTTGGCCATTGACAGCTTTATAATATTAAACGAAATTTTAGTAAAATGAGTATTTTACCCTTAAATTTTAAGGTTATTTTTTAAATTTTGTACCATAAAACAATAAAATGAAATGAAAGGACAAGAGAAATAGTACAAAAATAAATAAGAGAACAAATTGACCAAATTAAATGTTTTTTGTGTATATATATTTATAGTAGAAATCTTTTGATAGACGGTTGATAGTTTTTTAGATATAACAAATTATTTACTGCGAGCATTATAAATGTGTACAAAACTTATCAATCCAACATAATATTTAAAGCAAGAAAAACGCAATAGACAAATAATGTATCAAACCAATCAGCCTAAAACATAAACTTTCGAAGCATGAAGTGCACTAGTACATGAAAACGCCGCGTTTTATGTTTAATGCGTCTTGGTCAAGTGCCTGAAGCTGACACTAAACCTGCTAAGGAATTCCCTTTCACTCTCGACCCATTCCAGTCCGAAGCTATCAAGTGCCTCGACAATGGCGAGTCCGTTATGTTTCGTTAATTATTATTATACGCGCACGCACACACATATATATAAAGCTGTAATTTTTATTGAAAAAATTAATTGGAATTTGGAACTTGGAAGTGCTTTTGTACAAAGCGGTCTGCTTTTCAGCTCACCGATAAGAACTAAGAATTTTTGCATGAAGTATTATCTTGTGTGAAAATAAAAATTTTTTTTTTTTAATTTGGATTTGCCTTTCATTTATTTGACAGGTATCGGCCCGTGCATTTGCTGGTAAAACTGTGGTAGCATTGTATGCTATTGCTATGTCATTGCGAAATAAGCAACGTGCGATATATACTTCACCGATTAAGGCACTCAGCGATAGAATGATAGGTCAAAGTCAAAGCCGTAAATTATATAATAACGATAGTATTTTCTTACGATGAGAAAAGACTACAATAATTTTAAGGGTGGGATTATATGCACTCTAAAAAATACTTTGGACACTCGTAATTTTATAAAAATTTTATATTACAAATATACCCATAATGTCATTTACTAATAAGGACAATTTAATATCAATAAATAATTAATTAATCTAGACAAACATATAATGTACATGTGCACCCATGCAATATGTAATGTAACTATACTATTTTAAATCCTATTTTTCATTCACAGCAAACGCATTCCATCACAGAAATTTATTAAATTTTAACTAGTGTTAATCCTTAAAACTAATCAAATCATTCGCCACCCTTGTCAAGGAATCATGACTCATAAGTTCTCCACTTTTATGATGTGTAGAAAATAGAAATCATACTAATCAAATTTTCTCTCAAACTCAATAAAATTCTGCCACTTAATTACTTATTAGAGTGGCATATTTATATTAAATCAAATATTAAAGCCGGTCATTCGTTATTGTTTACTAAAGGCCTGGCATAAATTGCTTGTTCTTTTGCATCTGAAAAGAAAAAAATGGCTTATTCGTTGTTCAAGATCTGAAAATAATATTATAAATAATTTGCAGTACGAACAAAAATTACTGTATAATTGGTAGAGCTTTTATGAAATCGTAGATAAACTAATACTGAAAGCATATAAGAAATTCTTGACTTGGGTGTTTTGGTGCTGTGAATATATGAAAAAGAAACAAAGAGGAAGCTTTAAGGGTATGTTTGGAATTTCAAGAGTGTACAGAGTAAAAGCTTTTTTTTTTTTAGTTAATTGTTTTAAATATAATGAATGAGTGTCCAAAGTAAATGAGTGTTCTGAATATTTTTTGGAGTGCAAATAGCCCCACCCTAATTTTAATTGGATTCAGCCCCCCTAATTAATGACTATCAAAGAATTTTAATACATGACGGAGTTGTCGAAACTCCTCAAAAACAAATACTGATTCACCTAAATAAAATTGTAGAAATAGTGGAACCAGGTCGAATCCCAAGGGAACTATGTATTTTAATTTCTCAAAGTCTAAAACAATTAATTTTCCACAAAAATCAGATTTTGTAAGCCTCTGCCCAAAACCGGCTAACCGGATCTTCAAACCGGTAAGTCGCTTATTTTCTGAGAGCTATTCGGATGACCGGATATGGGAACCGGATGGCCGTTTGTGAGTTGTGAACTTTCTGGAATCAAACCGGATAACCGGTTTAAAGGAAACAGAAGACCGAATGTTTGTGGTGATGTTTCTGGTGTGATCCGGCAAACCGGTAATGAGATATCCGGAAGTCCGGTTGTGACAACTCTCGATTCTGGACGTGATTTGGCTAACCGGATAGGGGATCCGGAAGACCGCTTACGACTAGTCTACTTACTGACTTTAATCGGCTAACCGGTAATGGGAAAACGGCAAACCGTTTGCGGGTTGGCTTGGTTCTGGAACTAATCGGACAGCCGGCAAAAAGTAATTCGGAAGACCGGTTGCGGCAGGTTCTGTTTCTGGAAATATTCGGCAATCCGGATAAGGTAACCGGAAGTCCGAATGTTGCTTGTATCGGTTCTGGACACAAACGGCTAGCCGGTAAATGGGATCCGGCAAGCCGAATTTGCGACTTCTTCTTTCTGACTCTAAACGGTCAGCCGGTTAGGGAATTTCCGGAAAACCGGATGCTTGATTTTAAGGGTTTCTTCGAGAATTTGATGAAATAAAATTAAATTAAATTAAACAAGATTTTAAAATTAAACAAACAAAAATTCAATTTTACCAAACTTCCAATCCAATGGTGTAAATTCCATCCAGTTGCAACTTTGATCATAGGCAAAAATATAAATTACTCAATCCAAGAACTTAGTCTACTTAATCGGAACAGCCGTAGAAAGTAATTATTCTCCTAATATATTAGACTCGAACAATCGCTTAAATCCAAACTTATCACCAATTTAACTGGGCATCATCGTTCCATATCAAATTAAGTGATAGCATTAAGAATAGTGAGAATGACTAAAACAAAACCAATTAATTCAGATTACTCCAATTCAATCAATGCTGTATTTTTATTTCCCTAGAGTCTATCATGCAAGCTATGTAATTGTGGCCATCAATATACACACACATGAGCCAACTCCATGCTACTCAATTCAATCGTTCATGACAATTACGGATCATAAACTCATGACTAGCAATAGAAAAATAAATATTGAATTAAGGCGTCAACTCAATCAATATAAATAATTCATAGACAATAAGAACAAGAAATAAAAATTACTTGGATAGAAGAAATTCTTGTTAGGTCCAAAGCCTCACAAAATTACAACTGGAATTTGATTACCCCTGGATCGGAATTAAAACCTTAGCCACTCATGGTGGCTAAACAAAACAAAAGATTTGTTTAAAGAAGAAAGCTTGCAGCTGGATTCTTCTCTCTTTCACTCTCACGCCCAGCTCTCTTTTTGTGTTGTGTTCCTTGCTTCTGTGTTCCCCTTTTTCACGCCCAGCTCTCTTCCTTTTATAATTTTTTCTTTTGCTTCTCTTGGGTTGCTTTCCTTTTCCTTTTTGGTTTCCTCTTCTTGTAGTTTCTTCTTCTATTAATGCTAGGAAGCTGAATCCTTCTCCAATTCTGATTGCTAGGAACCGTCTCCCTCAAGTCAACGGTCGGTCCACGTTTCTAAAGCCCAAATAAAGCCCTTTTTGGAGACGTTTTATCACATCATCCAAGATTCATCTCCTAAATCAATTCAAACATAATTTCCACATATTAGCACAAAATCAATTAAAATATGAGGGAATTAAACTAAATATAATATGACTATTTATGACCTATCAAATTCCCCCACACCTAAACCATGCTTGTCCTCAAGCATATCTTAAATCGTCACACCAATCCTCCCTTTCACACTTTTCAAACCATTCAATATCCACGGATACCAATAAAGCTAAGCACACATCAATGAGTCAAATCATAGTGACAATCAAGAGACTAAGCATTCATAGGATAGAATTTGTAACAAAAACATAAGCATCTCATCGATTCATCAAAATCAAATGCAGCAAAACTTGACACTCTCACATGGTTTCGCTCAATGCTTTCAAAGTGTTTAGGGTGCGTGTTTTACTCTCAAAATCAAAGCATAGCATATTATTACCATAGGCTTGCAAATGAATTAAATCTCCACCACTGCATATGAATATGATGCAAAAATCAAAGGGACTTTGCAAGGGTTGAAATGGGGCTTAGGTAAAGGTATGGTAGAAGGAAGAATTAAGGGTTTAAAGATCAAGACAAAGAGTTAATTACGTGCATGATTTAGATGCCATATAAAATAAACAAACACTCATCCAAGATGATGAAATTTATCCCCACATTTAAGCACTTAAAACACTTGGAGAAACAATTTGATAGTTCAATTGCTTTTGCAATATAATTCTCCAATCATCGAATTAAGGGAATAATTTTCACAATGGATATATTTTTCTTCTTTTTTTTTTTTTTCTTCTTTGTTTTTTTTTTTTTTGAATTGCTTTTCATCATGCAATTACTTCACTCTAGTCTTGATAGGGTAGAAAGAAAAACAAGGATAATAACAAAAAGACTTTGGGTTAAACAATGTGTTAGAAACAAAGAAAAGGGAAATAGGCTCAAAGGGGCTAACTAAGGGAAAATAAAAAAGGTGGGCATTTTAGAGGCTAAGAATTGGTTAAACATAATTGCCCTTATCACACTTAAGCATCAATTCAAAAATGTGGTCTCAACATATATTCAAAAGCAAGTTCTAGAATAAACACACTAAGTTTGATACACTCAACAAAAATAAATAGAGCAAAATGTAATGAGTTGCTCTTAGGCTCAAAAAGCTCACTAGAGTGTCTATTTTGCATCAAGTCTTGTGCACTTTTCAATCAACAAATGAATGTGACACCATCGAAAATTTTAAAGAAAACACTATTTATGCTTACCTCTTTCATGCATTAAAACTCAAAACAAAGATGTATCCCTAGCTTACAAGGTATTCAAAGATATTGAGAAAACTTTAAAGCACAAAAATGTTTACTAATATGCCAAAATCCTCCCCCACACCTAAATAATACATTGTCCTCAATGTATCAACAAGTAAATGGCTCACAAAAAATAATGATAATGAAAAGTATTTGAGAAGGGAAGAAGAAACTCCCCTGGATGTGAGCGGTGTGGACCCGAATGAGCATAGGGAGTGGGTTCCAAGGAAAGCTGAAAGATGGCGTGAGCACGATTTGTTGAGGTTAATCTCCAGTCCAAGATATGTCTTCTTCATCAAGAACATCTAGAGGCTTAAAATAAAATCAACGAAAGTAAAGAAAAACAGAAATAATAAATAAAAATTCAAAAGCAAGAAAATATTTGGGTTGCCTCCCAATAGCGCAATTGTTTTACGTCGTTTTGCTCGACTTAGTTGCAAAGCGAATCATGCATCCAAATAATGAGGATGACTGAAATTGATTCCGGTGAGGCATGGAGCTATTTCTCCTTCATGATAGATTTTCAACCTATGGCCGTTCACTTTAAAAATCTTGTCCGAGTCCAAGCTCTTAATCTCTACTGCACCATAAGGAAACACATTAATAATAACAAAAGGACCAACCCATCGAGAACGAAACTTACCAGGCATGAGCTTCAATCGAGAGTTATATAGCAAAACTTTTTGACCAATCTCGAATTGCTTACGAACAAGCATGTTGTCGTGGAGCATCTTGGATTTCTCCTTGTAAATTCTTGAGTTCTCATAGGCGTCTAACCTTAATTCCTCTAACTCTTGCAATTGCAACAATCTCGACATACCGGCTTTGTCTAAGTCCATATTGCATCGCCATTGCCTATTTTGCTCGATTTCCACCGGTAAGTGACATGCTTTACCAAACACAATTCGGTAAGGAGACATACCTATAGGAGTTTTGTACGCTGTGCGGTAAGCCCAAAGAGCATCATCTAAACGAAGGCTCCAATCCTTTCTTCCTAGATTCACCGTCTTTTCCAAAATAGATTTAACCTCTCTATTGGAGACTTCGGCTTGGCCATTGGTTTGCGGATGATATGCGGTGGCAACTCGGTGATTTACTCCATATTTCTTCATCAAAGCTTCAACTGATCTATTGCAGAAATGCATTCCTTGATCACTAATAATTGCTCTTGGAATTCCAAACCTAGCAAAAATGTTAGTCTTGACAAAACCTACAACAGCTTGAGAGTCATCAGTTTTGGTGGCTTTTGCTTCCACCCATTTCGAAACATAATCTACAGCCAAAAGAATGTAAGAAAAACCACAAGATGATGGCAAAGGACCCATAAAATCAATGCCCCATACATCAAATATTTCACAAATAAGAATTGGAACTTGAGGCATTTCATTCTTGCGTGTTAACGCTCCTACTTTTTGGCATCTCTCACAACTTTTGTAAAATTGATATGCATCTTTAAATAAAGACTCCCAATATAAACCACTATCTAGAATTTTCCTAGCGGTCCGTCTAGGTCCAAAGTGTCCTCCACATGCATAATCATGGCAAAAGGCTAAGATAGATTGGAATTCATTTTTAGGCACACATCTCCTAATCACTTGATCTGAACAATATTTCCATAGAAAAGGTTTGTCCCAAACATAGTACTTAGACTCACTCTTAAGCTTAGCTTTCCTAGACGCACTAAGACTATTAGGTAGACTTCCTGTAACTAAGTAATTTACTATATCAGCATACCAATGAATCATACCTTTTAGTTGGAACAAATACTCATTAGGAAAGTCGTCATTTAGAGGTGTCTCATCTTCCTCCCTTATCAATCTACTCAAGTGGTCAGCAACAGAATTCTCCACTCCTTTGCGATCCTTTATCTTCAAGTCAAACTCTTGGAGAAGTAAAATCCACCGAATTAGCCTTGGCTTGGATTCTTTCTTGGCCAAAAGATACTTCAAAGCTGCATGGTCAGAATACACAATAACTTTAGAACCAAGCACATAAGAACGAAATTTATCTAAAGCAAAAACAATTGATAAAAGCTCTTTCTCCGTTGTTGAATAATTGCACTGGGCAGGATTTAAAGTCCTTGAAGCATAATAGATGGCGTGGCTTTTCTTGTCAATCCGTTGGCCTAAAACCGCTCCCACTGCATAATTGCTCGCATCGCACATGATTTCAAAAGGCAAGTCCCATCGCGGTGGTTGAATAATTGGCGCGCTAGTCAACAATTCTTTGAGCTTGTCAAACCTTTCTTTGCATTCCTTTCCAAACTCGAATTGAACTTCCTTTTGTAGCAAATTTGTTAAGGGCAAGGCGATTTTTGAGAAGTCCTTGATAAACCTGCGATAAAATCCTGCATGTCCAAGAAAAGAACGTACTTTCCTAACATTGGTAGGGTATGGTAAATTTGCAATTATATCCACTTTTGCCTTATCCACTTCAATACCCTTAGAAGAAATTACATGTCCTAGAACAATGCCTTGGGTGGCCATAAAATGACACTTTTCATAATTTAAAACCAAGTTAGTATCTATGCATCTTTTCAAAATCTTGGTTAAATTAACTAAGCACTCATCAAACGAATCCCCATATACAGTGAAGTCATCCATAAACACTTCAATTCAACTCTCAATAAATTCAGAAAAAATACTCATCATGCATCTTTGAAATGTACCTGGAGCATTACATAGACCGAAGGGCATTCGTCTATAGGCATAAGTTCCAAAAGGACAAGTAAATGTTGTCTTTTCTTGATCGTCTTGTGCAATAGGAATTTGATAGAAACCTGAAAATCCATCAAGAAAACAAAAGAAAGACTTTCCTGCTAATCTCTCTAGCATTTGGTCAATAAAAGGTAAAGGAAAGTGATCTTTTCTAGTGACTTGGTTGAGCTTTCTAAAATCAATACACATTCTCCAACCATTTTGCACACGCATGGGTACAAGTTCATTATTCCCATTTTTAACCACAATTATTCCAGTTTTCTTGGGAACCACATGAATTGGACTTACCCATTCACTGTCAGAAATTGGGTAGATTATACCTGCATCGAGTAATTTGAGGATTTCTTTCATCACCACTTCCTTCATGGCTGGATTCAACCTCCTTTGTGGCTCTCGTGATGGTTTAGTATCCTCTTCAAGTAGGATCCTATGCATGCAAAGTGATGGACTAATTCCTTTTATGTCGGCTAAAGTCCATCCAATTGCCACCTTGTACTCGTTCAATGTTTTCACCAAACTTTCCTCTTGCTCCTTTGTGAGTCCCTTCGATATAATCACGGGCAATGTCTCTCTTTCACCCAAATACATGTATTTAAGGTGGTTTGGCAAAGCTTTTAATTCCAGGTTTGGTGCCTGCACAATAGAAGGTAACATTTTGTCAGTAGTAGAGGAAATTTCAGCATTAGAGTTTATTGGCTCCAAGTTTCCTTCTAAATTGGATTGCGCATCTAACTCTAGCTCATTGCCAACACTTTCTTGGGTAAAAATATCCTGCACAATAGAATCAAGCACATCAATTTGACAAAGAGAATGCATATCAGTAGGGTGTTTTACAGCATCAAAAATATTAAACTTAACAATCTCTCCATCAAACTCGACAGAGAGAGTACCCTCATGTACATCAATTTTTGTCTTGGCAGTTTTCATGAAAGGTCTTCCTAATAAGATTGAAGCGGATTTTGAAGAAGAATTACCTTCCATCTCTAAGATGTAAAAATCTACAGGAAATATAAGTTCATTTACTTGCACCAAAACATCTTCTACAATCCCAAGTGGGTGAATATAAGAACGGTCAGCCAATTGAATAACTACACCAGTCTTTTGCAAGTCATTTAATTTTAGTTCTTGGTAAACAGAAAATGGCATGACATTAATTGAGGCTCCTAAATCTAGCATAGCATGCTCGACCTTCTTTTCACCAATCACACAAGGTAATGAAAACATACCTGGATCCTTGCATTTTTCGGGCATACTCTTTTGTAAAATTGCCGAAACATTTTTACTTACCTCCACCTTACCCTTTTCCTTCATCTTCCTCTTGTTGGTGCATAATTCTTTCAAGAATTTTGCATATTTGGGAATTTGCTTGACCGCATCCAACAGGGGGATGTTAATTTGCACTCTCCTAAAAGTGTCTAGAATCTCCTTTTCTTGTTCATCTTCTTTTGGTTTAGCTAACCTGCTAGGAAAAGGAGGTGTAGGTGTGTAAGATGAAAGAGATAAAGGAGGATCGAATTTTACCCCACGCCTTGTTTGGGATGGTGCCTCTTCATCTTCATCTTCCTTGGCCTTTTCAGCTTCTTTAGGTGGAGTTGATCCCGAAGGAATTTCTTTTCCGCTTCTTAGTGATATTGCACTACAGTTCTCCCTTGGGTTGACTTCTGGCTGTAAAGGTAACTTGCCAGAATTTTGAGCTTCCAATTTGCTAACTGACGTGGCTAATTGAGTGATTTGGTTGCCCAAATTCTGGATGCTCGTCCTTGTTTCCTATTGAAGTTGAAGAGTATTGGTAGCAAGATTTTTTACAATATCTTCCAAAGACATACCTGAGTTTGGAGCTTGAGTCTGTGTAGGGATTGGAGGTGGTCTAGTGAAGTTTTGAGGAGGTGGCCTTTGTTGTCCTCCTTGGTTTCCATAGCTAAAGTTAGGATGATCCCTCCATCCAGGATTGTAGTGATTCGAATAGGGATCGTACTTCCTTTGTGCGTGCCCAGGAAACCCACCTATGGCATTGGCTTCTTGTGTTGAGTTTTGTTGCAATGTGGGGCACATATCAGTAGGATGCCCATGAAGTGAGCATATTCCACATGCTTTCACGGTTTGCAATTGCCCTACAGCCATTTGACGAACCAAAGCGGTTAAATCAGAAATTTGATTTTTCAGATCACTTACCTCGCTAACTTGCTTGATAGATCCTCCACCCGCTCTTGTACCAAATTGTTGAGAAGTTTCAGCCATGTTTGAAATCAGTTGTTTGGCTGCTTCAGGTGTCTTGTTCACTAAAGCTCCACCACTTGCTGCATCAATCATACTCCTATCCATTGGCAACAATCCCTCATAGAAATATTGGATAAGGAGTTGATCAGAAATTTGATGGTGGGGAAAGCTAGCACATAATCTTTTGAATCGTTCCCGATCTCAGTCTCCCGATGATACATGTGATACCATAAATCTCCTTCCTAATACTAGCAGCTCGTGAGGCAGGAAAGAATTTTTCCAGAAATAGCCTCTTCATCTCATTCCATGTGGTGATAGAACCGGAAGGTAGATAATAGAGCCAATCTTTAGCTTAATCCTTCAAAGAGAATGGAAAAGCTCTAAGGTTGATTTGCTCCTCGGATACACCATGTGGCTTCATTCCAGAGCAAACAATGTGAAATTCTTTGAGGTGCTTATGAGGATCTTCACCTGCACAACCACGAAAAGAAGGAAGTAAATGAATCAAACCAGATTTTAATTCAAAATCATTAGCGATATTAGGAAAAGTAATGCATAGAAATTTGTTGATTCAAATCAGTGCGTGAGTTCTTTGAGAGTTGATGCCATCTTTTCTTGATTTACGCAAAGATGGATGTTCCACCGATGAGTTAAATCTATCTCTGCTTCTTCTTGAGCACGTTTTCCTCTCTAGTCTCTTTCCTCGATTGTGTGTCCTCGATTTCGAGATTATCTTGCAAAATTAGGAGTTTGAGAAGAACGGGTCATAAACTAAATCAAATAAACAAATTAAACAATGAAACTAAATTGGTTCTTAAGAACTGCCAATTTTGACTTGGAGTTTGTCAAGCCTCCTCAAAACAATCGATTCACCTAAATAAATTGTAGAAATAATGGAAAGGTCGAATCCCAAGGAACTATGTATTTTAATTTCTCAAAGTCTAAAACAATTAATTTTCCACAAAATCAGATTTTGTAAGTTCTCGCTTAAATCCCTAACCTGATCTTCAAACCCAGAAGTCGCTTATTTTCTCGAGAGCTATTCTGATGACCTGATACGGGAACCGGACTGCTTTAGCCAGAGTTGTGAACTTTCTGGAATCAAACCGGATAACCGGTTTAAAGGAAACGGAAGACCGAATGTTTGTGGTGATGTTTCTGGTGCGATCCGGCAAACCGGTAATGAGATATCCGGAAGTCCGGTTGTGACAACTCTCGATTCTGGACGTGATTCGGCTAACCGGATAGGGGATCCGGAAGACCGCTTACGACTAGTCTACTTACTGACTTTAATCGGCTAACCGGTAATGGGAAAACGGCAAACCGTTTGCGGGTTGGCTTGGTTCTGGAACTAATCGGACAGCCGGCAAAAAGTAATCCGGAAGACCGGTTGCGGCAGGTTCTGTTTCTGGAAATATTCGGCAATCCGGATAAGGTAACCGGAAGTCCGAATGTTGCTTGTATCGGTTCTGGACACAAACGGCTAGCCGGTAAATGGGATCCGGCAAGCCGAATTTGCGACTTCTTCTTTCTGACTCTAAACGGTCAGCCGGTTAGGGAATTTCTGGAAAACCGGATGCTTGATTTTAAGGGTTTCTTCGAGAATTTGATGAAATAAAATTAAATTAAATTAAACAAGATTTTAAAATTAAACAAACAAAAATTCAATTTTACCAAACTTCTAATCCAAGGGTGTAAATTCCATCCAGTTGCAACTTTGATCATAGGCAAAAATATAAATTACTCAATCCAAGAACTTAGTCTACTTAATCGGAACAGCCGTAGAAAGTAATTATTCTCCTAATATATTAGACTCGAACAATCGCTTAAATCCAAACTTATCACCAATTTAACTGGGCATCATCGTTCCATATCAAATTAAGTGATAGCATTAAGAATAGTGAGAATGACTAAAACAAAACCAATTAATTCAGATTACTCCAATTCAATCAATGTTGTATTTTTATTTCCCTAGAGTCTATCATGCAAGCTATGTAATTGTGGCCATCAATATACACACACATGAGCCAACTCCATGCTACTCAATTCAATCGTTCATGACAATTACGGATCATAAACTCATGACTAGCAATAGAAAAATAAATATTGAATTAAGGCGTCAACTCAATCAATATAAATAATTCATAGACAATAAGAACAAGAAATAAAAATTACTTGGATAGAAGAAATTCTTGTTAGGTCCAAAGCCTCACAAAATTACAACTGGAATTTGATTACCTCTGGATCAGAATTAAAACCTTAGCCACTCATGGTGGCTAAACAAAACAAAAGATTTGTTTAAAGAAGAAAGCTTGCAGCTGGATTCTTCTCTCTTTCACTCACTTGACTCTCTTTTGTGTTGTGTTCCTTGCTTCTGTGTTCCCCTTTTTCACGCCCAGCTCTCTTCCTTTTATAATTGTTTCTTTTGCTTCTCTTCGGTTGCTTTCCTTTTCCTTTTTGGTTTCCTCTTCTTGTAGTTTCTTCTTCTATTAATGCTAGGAAGCTGAATCCTTCTCCAATTCTGATTGCTAGGAACCGTCTCCCTCAAGTCAACGGTCGGTCCACGTTTGTAAAGCCCAAATAAAGCCCTTTTTGGAGACGTTTTATCACATCATCCAAGATTCATCTCCTAAATCAATTCAAACATAATTTCCACATATTAGCACAAAATCAATTAAAATATGAGGGAATTAAACTAAATATAATATGACTATTTATGACCTATCAATACAAAAGAAATTAATAACTATTCCTAATTCCTAGATAATATTGCTAAGAAATAGAACATTAACCGCTAGTTAATGGCAACAAAATAGTCAAAGATTATTCAAAATAAAATAATCAGTACTCAACCTAATTTTAAGCTAACAAGCTAGTGGGCACGTAGTCAACAAACTGTACTCAACAACATCCCAAAGTCACAATTGACCCTAATACTTCTTGTTTGGTAGGTCAACTTGGTAGTGTCATCTTTTGGGTGTTGCAGGCTTTGATTTGTGGATTGCTTATATGAAGTTTAATTTCAGGTGATGACTACTGAAATCTGGCGTAGTATGCAGTACACAGGCTCAGAGACTACGCGCTAAGTGGTTTGTGTTATATTTGATGAGGTACATTACATGCGTGGTCGTGAGAGAGGTGTGGTATGGGAAGAGAGCATTGCGATGGCTCCAAAGAACTCCCGATTTGTGTTCCTCTCGGCTACTGTGCCTAATGCAAAGGAGTTTGCTGATTGGATTGCAAAGGTGTTTTACTCGCACCATGCTGATTAAAGATGTTTTTGTTAGTACTCATATTATCATTGTGATCAAACATTAAACACCATATCAAATTTTCCATGTTAGAAAATAATGATTTTTCCCCAAATAATCTTTAGAAATTAGAAAATTTTCTTTAAGACTTAGAATGAGTAGCCTCTGAGAATTAAGTCCGTTTACTTTGCGTGAGTTTGACTATTGATCTTGACAATTTCCCATTCATCAGAGAAAGCCATTCATTTTATTTGAACCATTAATGGAGAAATATGCCATATTGCTTGCTTGGGATAGAGTTCATCTGCTTGCTTCACTTTGGGCTTCAGTTTCTAAGGAGTTTCAAGATTCATCTTTTTTCTTCATTCATCTAAACTGGGATGGGGTTTTGAGATAGGGATTTGTAGCTATTCTAGCCTTCTATAGGGGTGAGATTGGGTGTGCCTTTTTATAGCACAAATATTCAGTTTTTTGTTTTCTTGGTGGACAGCTGATCCACTATCTATTTTAAAATTTTCATCATTAATACATTTTTGAGTTTCTTATAAAAAAATTATGCCGTCTTACTTTTGTGGTTATGTTTACAGGTTCATCGGCAACCATGTCATATTGTTTATATCAGAACCATTATAGCCTCCTCGACTACTACTCCAAGGTCCATTGTTCCAATGACCACCATTATTCTAATTACCCCTTCCTTGCCCTGAAAAACCTCTGCCAAAGCCGCCTCTTCCTCCATTGTTACCACACCAATTAGCATTTTTATTCCAGTTACCTTGGTTGCCTTGATAGTAATTAGCTTGATTACTAGACTTCTTATTGTTATTACTAGGTCCAGCCTAAGCTATGTTAGCAGCATAATTCAACTTTGCTTCTTTATTTGTACTCGGATGATTAGCTTTAATTCTTGCTTCATGAGTTAAAAGCATAGAATATGCTTCATTGACAAATATTTTCATCATATTAGCTTCAATATACACAACAATAGGGTAGTATGGCTGGCCTAATCTAGAGATTAGATGATTAATAAAGTCTAGAGTAGAAACAGGGCTACCAGTTAAAGCAAGTTTATTAGTTACAGCTCTAAGTTTGGCAAAATACTCAGTTATTGTCATTGATCCCTTTCTGAGATTGCTTAAAAGTGTGCTTTCTAAGCCATAATTTCTAATCCAAATTTTTCTTCAAGATCAGTCCAAAGTTTATGAGAAGAATCAGAATTTACCACAAGACTAGGTATCTCAATACTGATGGAGACATAAGCCAGCTTAATAACAATTGATCCTACTTTTTCCAAGCAACAAAGGCTGGATTCTCCTGAGATCTATCAGCTAAGCTTTCACCAACAGCATTTTCAACACCATAACTTTCAATCTCTTGAGTAAGTAACTGATCTGGACAAATTTTAGTTCCATTAAGAAAGCCGTCAAGTCCATTGGCACGCACTGAAGAGAGGATCTGAGATTTCCAGATCGTATGGTTAGATCTATCCAGTTTGATCGGATTTGTGAAGGTTAAGGATGAAGGAGACTGATTTGCTTTGAATTTGTGCTTAAGGAAGCCATGACAATTAAACTTCAACTCTGATACCAAGTCAAAAACTGAGAATATTGTGTTTGGATGCGGAGGAAATATGAGAGAAACAAAGAGAAAATGAAGAATGATGACTCTTATTATTGCATTTGTTGATTACAAGTATTTATATTGAGATCTAAAGAATATTAGAAAGTTGTATACACAATCTGCATAAGCTGAATCTAAGTATTACGTACAATACACGTGAGCGGAATCTAAGCATTCATAATAACCTTAACTAATTTGCTGACTCAGCTTTACATGTATGCATTTCTAGCAGACTTAACCAACTCACACATGCAAAAAACTTTATCAGCTCACTAACTATCTTAACGCGACTTTAATTAGGAGGTGTAATACACATACACCAATTTAATTGCCCCTGTGATATTATCAATGGACACTTGGCAAAGCATTAGAGGCGTACGCTTACCATAAATAGATGGCCTCCCTTTGTAATTGATACGTCTAAATGATTGGCGAGACACTAACTTGAAGTATGGGGGGCGGAAGCGTAGAATCTGCATTTTAATATTTGGCTTGCTTATTATCATATACTCCCTTCGTCTTCTTATTATTTATATTATTTACATGCGTCCTTTGGATACTTCCCAATTTATTTCACCACAAAGCCAAAATTCTCACTATAACTCATTTCTCACTTTTAATAATCAATCAAATTTTGTTGTGCTTATGATTTCCTTAATTTTGTTCTCTTTCTTTTATACAAACTGGGATTTCTTTACAATTTATTCTGTTGTGTTAGAATGAATTTTTTTTTTCAACAGTTGTTGCTTCTTGTAGTTGTTTGAACTTCCCTCGTGGATGATATCAAATTCATGGCTTTGAGCGCCACTTATGTTCAAGATTGGAAAATTATCCACTGTTCACCCGTTTTTTTCAATTTTTTTAAAAATACACAATTTTTTCTTTTTTTGGCTGGAATCCACCCGAAGTTATATTTCTTTTCATTTTCCACTTGCATTTGGAGACCGTTAAGAAAATTAACAGAATTTTGTTTAAATGACTTTTTTATCTTTAAATGTAAACGATAAATTATCCACCGACCACCTGTTTTTTTCATATTTTTTCAAAAATACACAATTCTAAATTTTTTTTTGCTGAACTCCACTTGAAGTTATATTATTTTTACCCTTGTGATGTCAGCAAAATTCTAACGGTGTTATAACGAGAGTGGACCAATGAAAAAAAATATGAACTTCAGGTGGAGCGCTGCACAAAAAAAGAAGATTTGTGTATTTTTGAAAAACGGAAGAAAAATAGGTGGACGGTGGATAATTTCCCTCAAGATTATGACTTTATGTTTACTCTAAACCTTATCATTCATTGTGATTAGCTTTGTTTTTGTCACTTTGTTATCTATTTTGTACCCTTATTCATGTTAACAAAATGTACATGAAATTACAACTCTTTCATTTGGCACCATTAATCAAAATTTATAGGATTTGTCTATTTTACCAAGAGGAATGCTCTTTATTTGGAGATTGTATCAATATTATTTTTTCTTGTCCAGATTTTGCGAGCGAAACACCCACATGAGTGTAGAATTTATTTTGGTTTGCTTTATTGTATAATAACTCTGCTACCGTTTGTCTTTAACACACACACACGCACACATATATTTAATTTATTTTGGCTTTCGCTCGAGCACTAGCTAATAAGCGATTTGAAT
Organism: Citropsis articulata; assembly: GCA_030449925.1. Classification (NCBI taxonomy): domain Eukaryota; kingdom Viridiplantae; phylum Streptophyta; class Magnoliopsida; order Sapindales; family Rutaceae; genus Citropsis; species Citropsis articulata. Next base: position 2,899,401 of record JASUUH010000137.1, on the reverse strand, counting down.
TCTTGTTTGCGTAGATGAAGTGAAGGGTAAGTGTTGACGACACGAGTACTTACTTGGGTAATTTGTGGCTGGTGAATGGTTATAGACACAGGTGGTTGCATGCAAAACGTGGGCTTTTGGCTGGCGATGATTTATGTGCAGGGTAGCTGCCACATGCAACATATAATTTCATGGTAGAAGTTTGGTGAATGTGTGAATTTGGACAACCACTTTACTCTCTATTGTCATGTTATAAATTAAATGATCAGCATCAGAATGATCATCCTCACCATTTTCTTGATCAAAACATTCAAGAACACCATTTGATAAGCAATTAAATGATCGATGATATGCTAAGAATTGCAGGCTGCAGCATCGATATATATCCCTCTCCCTCCAGATGTTGTTAATTATGTTCAAGTTATGTATATTTGTATGTTGAATGTGCTGCGAGCTGGCTCCTAATTTCTTTTCTTCTCTGTAATATATATGTTGTGTCTGTGTGTTTGCTTCAGTGCTTGTGCCCATGTTGGGAGTTGGGATGGACTACATTATAAATGGACTTGTGCGTTTTCTACATTAATATTTTTCTTCTACTTCTTCATCTACACTATTGAATGCCTTTATGTCAAAGGGCGCCAATGATGAATTAATATGTGTATATTAACTAATAGGCAAGAACCTATCTCACCTCTTTTTTAAGCACACTTGTGTAGCCTTGAGAGAAAGTATTTGATTGGTTAGACAACAGGATACGTGAACTTTAATTAATTAAAGAATTTTTAATGATTTTAATAAAAAAAATTATTGTTACACATATTAAAATCTCCCAAAGCTTCCAATACTCCTTTTAAAATCTCAAGAAATCCCACTTTTTAATAAAATTGTAAAACATTTAATAAAATTGTAAAAAAGGACATAAAATTACAATAGAATTTTAATTAAATTTCATATCATTTAAAATAAATTTTGTAAACATACTTTATCAAAATGAATTTATTGTTATTATAATCTATTTCTTCATTGTTTAAAAATTATTTTGATTTTATCAATAAAATTAATTATATCGCATATTAAGATTCGAAAATAGTAAGGTTGCATGAGTTGTAAAGACATGTTAGTTTAATTAAATTCATATTTATTCTTTATATAATTTTCAGTACAATAAAATTACGACTACAAAAGTGAAGTGATAAAAGGATTATACTCAAAATAAAATTCCTGGGCTCGTAAAAGCACACGCCTGGCAATCGACAGCACGCCCGGGCTTAGCCACAGGTCCGGCCCATTTGTCATTCCTGCTGGCATGGGAGCATTTATGAAAGAACATATAAACAGAAGTCGAAACATGTCATTTTGTTAAAATTTAGGGAGTAAAATAATATTTCATTAATCAACGAAAAAGAAACTTGTTATTTTGTTAAAAATTCTTGTTTCTTTTATCTTCGACTTAAGCGCAGGCCCACAAGAAGGAAAAGCATAACAAAGAATCATATGGCGCTGCTCCCTCTGGTAATTCCATTTTTATCTTCTTTTAGTCCATGTGCGTAATTTTTTTTCTAATCAATATTTTCTTTGTTTTGTTTTATATACGATGGGATGGAGTTTTTATGAATTGTTATTGAAAGATCACTTATTTTCTGATCTGGGTGGGCTTTTGAGTAGTAATAATAGGTTGCTCTGGTTTCGGGTTTTTCGCTTGGTCTCGTTTATGGAAACATTAACCTCAAGTACCTCAAGGTACAATCACTCTTTGCTTCAACCTTTGTTCTTCATTTGTGCTTTATTTGTTTGTAACTGAAAATGATAGAATTTTAATTGCATGTTTTTTTTTTTTTTAAGTGTTTGGTTTAGATAACGATTTTATTCTGGCTTCTTGTTGTGTATTTAGCTAATGTTAATAATTTTATTAGAATTTATAGTGCTTTATTTTTATTAGTTTTTTTATTTCACCAAATGGGGCTCACCCCTTCTTGGTGCTGCCTAAACTCACATCATTATCGAATGGCTATTCTAGTGTTAGTTTATACCATCCGGAAATTTTTTTGTTTTAAAAATGCAGGATCGAATCTTTTAGAGAACATGTTTTGGGACAGTTTATAAAATCATTTGTAATTTTGTGTAAATTTTGAAATTAATAAATAGTAGTTTTCTTTTTCTTGTAAGTTTTAGATCCTTACTTAAACTTACTGCATGCGATATTATTTAGTATATGTGAGGGTTTAATGAGATTGATGATTTAGACTCATCTTGTTATTGGGAAAGTTCAATGGATGAGGGGAAATGTGAATTCAATAGGCAAAATTATCACGGGCTGAGGGGAAATGTGAAGTCAAGAGGAGGAATTATGAAGGGACGAAAATATCTAATTCATAATTGTTATTGAGCTTTATAGATGTTAGGTTTTGTGTTTTATTGCTGTGTTTCTACCTATTAGTACCTTTATTTTTCCTGCGTACATGCAACACATTAAAAGTAATCTAGCTCATTCCGATTTCGATTCCTATAGTTCAAGTAAACGACTTAATTTGATTCTCATTTTCTATTCCGATTCCAACTCATTCACATTTCTGTCCATTCTGATTCCAGCCCATTCCGATTCCAGTTTAGCAAACGCAGCATAAAAGTAGTTCTTCTACTTATTTTTCTTCCTGGAACAGTGGGGACAACAAAAGTCTACTACAAGTAGATCATTAGCTTCTATGGTTCATTGACACATAAAGACCTGTAGCTGTAGTGATGTTTCAGAAATTTCATAACTTATGCGACTGAACGACGTTTACTGATTAGAAACCCAGAGCCCATTTGTCTCATTGTTTAGATGTTTTCATTTGGAGCTTAACTCACAAAACCCATCATTAATTGTAGAACCAAAAACTGTCCAATGCAATGTGGGAAGTTTTTGGGATTTGGACAACAAACCCCCAAATCAATATCATCATTTGGGTTGTTAAATACATGGTGGCATATGCCAATAGCCACGCATTTAGTTATGCGCCTCAAGTTGTAAGAGAGCAAAGAGAAGAAAAAAATTGTTTAACCAATTGGAAAGCAAGGGTGTAATTAGGCCTGCTGAGCCGGTGTATGTGGTGTTTGTGAAAGGAGATTTTATAATAATGATAAACTTGTTAATTATTTTATCCAAATTCGTGATTGTAAACAAAAGACGAGGTTGAATCAAGTAGAATTAGCTAGAGGGAAGAGGAGAGTGCATTTGAGTGGCAAGCATTCCATGGAGATGGAAAAATATAAAAGGGCTGCAAGGACAATTTTGACTCCAAAAGTGGGTTATGGTTTGGCAGATGAGTTGAAAAGAGCGGGGTTTTGGGTCAAGACAGTGTTAGATAAGCCACAAGCTGCAGATGTTTTGTTGAGGAATCATACGGTGGATATGATGGACAAAAGAAGGATTGATTGTCTGGCTGTTGTGTTGGATAATTCAGATTTTGTGGAGGTTTTGCACAAGGCAAAGTTGAGGTGTCTGAAGACCCTTTTTTTGGGGGATATAAACGATGAGGCATTGAAGAGAATTGCTGATACTTTTTTTTCTTGGAGTGATATATTAATGGGCAAGGCAAGGAAGGAAGCCATATCGGTTGTTGGCAAATGGAAGGACCGAGATGTTTGAAGATGTCGGAGTGGACTTATAATCCAGAGCTGGAGAAAAAGCCTTGATTGGGATGATGAGAGTGAGGATGCAAATGTTGATGATATAACTAATGCCAGTGGTGCAGATTGTATCAAGAATGAAAATAATGGTGCCTGGTGGAAGCTGGAATCTTCTGATTCAGAAGCTACTTCATAACAATCGTGCTAAAGACAGTTGGTGGTAGTATGTTTGACATATTCTGTGACTATGTAAAGTTCTCTTACAATTTCTTGGTAGCATTTCTGAAAGCTTGAAATAATTGTTCCTTGTACCAAACATAGTTATATTTATATGGCTTCCCTTTTTTTAACTTTAAATGCTGCTGCTGAGAATTAAAAAGATTGTGTTTGGCTTTATGGTATCTTAAATAAAATTTTGTCCAAGTTTTCCATAAATAGATCTTCCAAATTTTTTATTAAAAAAACTAGGAAAATAGAAAGCATAGTCTCTGATGGGCTAGTGGGAGGCAACCTTTGCGGCTCAGGTTTATTGGAATCTTGAATTATATGTTAATTGTCGGAGGATATACTATTTCAAATGTCATTTAAACTAATTTCTATCAAAACATGCAAATATTTAGTTGTCCAGAATTGGACAAAAAGGAGACAACCATAAACACGGGTATAGTAAAACAAGTTAATAATATTTACCACCACAAACATTAGGTAATTGATTTATTCTACAATATAATCATAACAATGATTATTTCAAAAGTTAGGCATTTCATAAACATGCATATGTTTTCAATTGGTTTGCCGTCATTCCAACAATTTAACAAAGCAAATGCAAATGTAATAAATATTTGTATTTTAGATGGCTTGGTATATTTTGTGAGTTGATTTAACATCATTTTTCTAAATAGTGATGCAAGAAAAATTCAAAATGTAAAAACCAACGTTACGGTTGTTTTATGTTTTAAAAGAACAAACGTTACCAGCTTTTATTTATTGCAGATCCAAAATTTATTCAAGATGCCATAATGAAAAAAATTAATTGATTATGACAGTTTAAGAATTGATTAAAGTTAACTATTAAATAAAAAATTGAGATAAATAATAATATTCTAAAAATAAATGTTTATTTTATGTACCACACAGCGCCTATAATTGTCAATTTAAAATGGAAAAGTTTGCAAACAAACGATAGACTCACAAGAGAGCAAAAAATTCGTTAAGTTACATTATATGAAGTAGAGTCTTGATGTTATGCGTGTCGGTATGCGCCAAGAACAAATTTCATATGAAGTATGTTAAGACCTTGAATCTTATTAAGTTTGGCATCCTATGACAATAATGTTTATATGAAGAGTGTCTTCGCTAATTATATTTCCCATATAAATTAGAATTCGGATCCGCATTTATATTTTTATATCTAGCTTTGTAAAAATATATGTGAATCCGGATGCGAGTAATATCCGCAACGGATGCGGACGAATATTCCGGATATCCGGATCTGCAAATTTTAAACTTAAATAATTTAGTGTATAATTTAAAAGTTTAATAATTTACCTAATAATATCAAATAAAATTTAATGATAATTCAGTACTTAATAATTCAAAATGAATAACATACAATAATCTCGTAAATCTACAAATAAAATTTATTTTTTAATTTTTTTAATTTTTAATAAATATTTTTTATTTAATTTTTAATTTAAAATAAAATTCAATAATTTACCCAATAATATCAAACAAAATTCAATCATAATCCAACAATTAATAATTCAACATGAATAATATACAACAACGTCGTAAATCCACAAATAAATTTTACTTTTTTAATTTTTCATTTAAATTTTAATATATATTTTTAATTTAACTTTTAATTTGAAATAAAATTTATCTGGATTCTGATATCCGATTTTTTGAATGCACTTGCATCCAGGTCCGTGCGGATCCCAAATCTCTATATCCGGATTCACATTTTTTAATATACAAATACAAATTTTTCTGGATTCGGATCTTTCGGATCCTTGCAGATCTGAGCCGGATCTGAATTTAATTGCCATCCCTACTTAGGTCGCAGCATCTTTGTAAAAAATTGTTCATCGATTTTAGTGCCGTACATAAAATTTAAGGGTGTATTTGGCATTATTTTTCAAATGATGTTTTTATATTTATTTTATAATACGAATATGATTAATTTTAGCAAATATGAAATTTGTTTTGATAATTTATTTTAGAGAAAAAGACAAACACACCCCCAACGTTTAAGCAAGGGGACAAAAATCCCCCAAAGGTTTCAAAAAAGAAATTTACACCCAAATTTATTATAATTTTACCGTTATACCCTTCTACCATAAAAAAAAATTGTTAGATTATCTAATTTATCCATATATTGTTAATAAAATTATAAATATACCCTCATTACCCCATTTCTTTATTTAAATTTTTATCAATAACCAATTTTCAAAAATGACATCTACACACCTAAAAAAAATAAATTATAATTTTAAAATAAAATTGGTTATTAATAACTAATTTTATTTAAATTTTAAACTTGTATATTTAACAATTCTCCACATGTCAATCATTTATTATGGTATTAATAATCAATTTTAAACTTGCACATTTGTAACCAATTTTCTATATTATTAATTTTATTGTTATGTTAATAACCAATTTTATTTTTTAAATTATAATTTATTTACAATTTTTAGGTGTGCATTTTTTTAAAAAATTGGTTATTGATAAAAATTTAAATAAAGGAATGGGGTAATGAGGGTATATTTATAATTTTATTAATAATATATGGATAAATTAGATAATTAAATAAATTTTTTTATATGCTAGAAGGGTATAACTGTAAAATTATAATAAATTAAGGTGTAAATGTCTTTTTCAAAACCTTTGGGGGTTTTTGTCCCTTTGCCTAAACGTTGAGGGTGTGTTTGTCCTTTTTCCTTTATTTTAAAATAGTATTATTTAAAAAATTATAAAATAAATTATTTGTGGGACTCATTTCTTTTGTCTAATTTAATTTATTATGAAATTTTAAATGCAAAAGAAAGTTACGTTAGGCTGTGGATTTTAAGAGCACGATTTGATTAAGAGATGTGGCAAAATAAGACGTGTGAAAAAGCCAATAACAAACACGCTTCATTAGTGAGCTAGCATACGGCCATCGACCATCAATAGCGTGCAGACAGACATATATCAAAATAAAAATTTTCATTAACATGGAAATTTTATTACCATGGTCTATGAAATTAGATTTATGTATCGTTGTATTATAATTGATTATTGCAAAATTAGATAATATAGTTGTGTTAATGAAATGTTAATTATTAAATTTTAATTTGAAACTTGTAAGCATTAATGTTATTATGGACTATAATCTATGACTATACGTAAATTCAAGTTAACAATAAAATGTTAATTCTTAAAGAAATTATTATTATTATTATTATTATTGTAGGCTCTAACTTATTAACTAGGATTGCATTCTCTTACTACTAAATTTGACATGAGCTTAAAAAATATATATATAGACTTAAAAAAAGAACGTTAGGTATGACTTATGTAGACTTGAAAGAGCACACCCTCATTAAAAAGAAAAGATTGCCGTGTCATGGGAAGCATCTCGTGGGCTCATTCAGACGGACGGTGGAGCCCGTTGGGCAACTTTGGGTGAAACATATTTGTTTGGGAAGCATAATAAAAATACGATATAAAACAGCTAATAGGATTGCTAACGATGGGATAAAATGGAGTGGTAGAGAATTTCATATTCCTTGTAAATAATTAGACCACATTGGGAGTTAGAGAATTGGTGAAAAAATGCCGCGGCTACTCTGGGCCTTTGTTAGTTCGGGTGAAATAATCCCCTCCCCCTTCCTCACCCCCCCCCCCAAAACACCAAAGATTTCATTTTTTTAATTTTGGATGGAGTTATCTATAACTAAAAATATATTTAAAATGCCCCTTTTTTTCATAACACCAAATTAAATTAAAGAATTATTGTAATACCCGTGAAAAAAAAAAAAAAAAAACAGTGATTAAAGTGAATAAAACGGAAGTTAGAAACGTGGGTGTTTTATTTTCTTCCTACGCGTGTGAGTGAGAGACCTTAAGTGCAGACCCGAAATTTGACCCGGAAACCCGACCCAAACCGCGAAATTCAACCGGCCATTTCTACCGGTTCCGGCCACCTCACCGGACGAGCTTGGTACCGAATTGAAGCCCTCGAGACGCCGGTCGTACCCCAGCCATCCTCGTTGCTGGAAAACGAGCAGAACACCGGCGAACTGAAGCCGAAAACTCGTGGCCGAAGCCCGTTTTCGTCGCCGTCGATTCCGCCGGAGTTGGGTGACGCTACCACTTGGGAATTGATCCTCAGCTTCCCAGCAACCTTTCCCGACCGAGCACGACCACCGGAGACGTCTGAATCGCCGGGAACGACCACCTCCAAAACCCGCGGCTTTGGAACTTCGATCCGCTGCCGTCGCCGCGTGTGGGTTGACACCGCCGGCATGGTTGAACTCAGAGCGACTGGAACTAGCTGAGTTGAGCTTCCCATCGCCGTTGATTGAATTCCGATGACCGTCGACCGGCAAGGGTAATTTGGTAATTTCACTGTTGAGGGCAGTTTTGTAATTTCAGAGCCTGTGGACATTTTAGTAATTTCTGAAATTGAGAATTTGTTATAATAACGATTTCGAGAATAATTGAAGTCGCGATTTGAATATTATAACGATTCTGGATTCGAGGGTATTTTAGTAATTTTAAGGATACGGGGTCGTAAATTACGAATATATATTCTTTTCGAGTTTATTATATTAACTTAGTCGTAATTCCGATTTACGGATAATAATTATGTCGTTCCGTTGATTTAGGAGGATCCGCGAGTGAGAACCAGTCCGCGGACGTGAACGATAGTCGAGCGTGAACACTGTCACTGTGAGTGGAATATACAAAATCTATTTTCATAGTTGTGATAGTAAAGCATGTTTACGAAATAAATATGTTAAATATTTAATTTAATGCTTTTCTCAAAATGGCTTTTATTCACGCATTGGTATTATATTGAAATATTTGGTTGTTGAAATTCCGTATTGATTTTGGAATAAGTATGATGATATTGTGATATTGAGAAAAGTGGATTTAAATGTGATGATGAAAGGAATTGTGTTATTGGAAGTGTGAATTGTTTTTATATGATTATGAGTATAGAGAATTGTTGTTTTGAAAATCATTAGACAATACCCTCCTCAGGATCTGATGTCTGAGATGATATGAGATGATATGATATGAGATGAGATGAGAGAGGCCTTTGGGGGTCTGTCGAACACACATAGAGGCTTTGGGCCGTGTGTTTGGCGCTTTCGCCTTTGGGGCATATGCATGCAGATGATGATTCTGATGAGATATGATGATCTGAGATATGATCACAGGCCTTTGGGGTCTCGAGTACACAGGAGGCTTTGGGTAGTGTGCTTGGGCGTTTTGTCTTTGAAAATTGGATTAAACATATACGGATATGATGATGAGATATGAGATAGTACGTCCCACCTATTATTCGTAGCTCGGGCGTGATGGTACCAGATAAGACGTCATTGCTGTCCGTGGAGTTCGGATAGATGAAACTATTCCCGGTACTTGTTTAGTGATGATTTTCGATTGCAATTCTATATGTTATTGAGTACAAGATTAAATGTGGTTTTCCGTGTTAGTAACTTGATTGAAATGTTAAATGATTTATTACTGATTTTGTTTCGCATGTGGTTTGGTGAAATCATGATCAGAAGTTGATATGATTATTTCTTTTCGAGGAATATTAAATTATTTCATTTTCAAAAACTACTATCCACTCACTGATCTCACTGAGTTTTAAACTCACCCCGTTTTATTTATATTTTCTCCCCTCACCGGGAGGTTGCTGTACAGACCAGACCCAAATGTAGATATTTTGAGTTTTGTCACATGATGGTGTTAGAGAATGTAGTTGACTGTTGTTTAGATATCCTCATCATCTTATTCTTTTCGGTTTGTGGAACTTTATTATCTTTTGAGTCTCCAGTGATATTTTGAATAAATCTCAACATTTGAGTTGAGAATGTTGATTATCGGAGTTATTGTATAACATATGAATTTGGAAGTGTTTGTTTTATATATATTTTCAGATTGGAAGTGTTAATTTATAAAGGAGACTCAGTCAAATAATTGATAGAATTTTTAGATGTATATTATAATCAGATCGGATAGACTTGCCCTAAGGGTGGGGTAGTCGGCTTGGTATCAGAGCGTGGTTTAGATTCTGTAGACTTTCTTGTCTTAGTAAGAATAAGTTCTCTTGTTATTAAAGTTAGAATTTATATCTTGTAGGCACCATCATGTTTCGCCGTAGTAATAGACGTGGCCGAGGTCGTGGCCGTCCTAGACTAATAGCTGGGTTGACTTCTGGTGGTGTACCTGCGGGGGAAGGTGAACCTGTGAATGAAGGGGTAGTTGAATCCTCTACGCATGGGATAGCACAACAGGCACCAGGAAATGTGCCGAATATTGAACAGTCGTTTGATAGACTAGCTCAGATCATGACTACAGCTGTACAGAATCAAACACAAGTGCATGCTGGTAACGTAAATACTATTGAGCGAGTGCGGAGTTTAGGGGCAAGGAGCTTTGATGGTTCCGGTGAACCACCTGAGGCTGAGTCCTGGTTGGCTAAGTTAGAGCGTATTTTTGACGTGATGAGGTGTCCAGAGGATGATAGACTATCCTTTGCCACTTTTCTGCTTGAGGATAGAGCCTACCATTGGTGGCAGACAGTGGAGAGACGATATCAGGGGCATACTGTGATGACTTGGGCTCTTTTCCGTAAGGAATTCTACGATCATTATTTTCCAGTTGTGTATCAAGATATTAAACGTAGTGAATTCCTTCGATTGGTTCAGGGATCTCTGACAGTTGAAGAGTATGAGAAGAAATTTTTAGACCTATCCAGATTTGCTACATCCGTAGTCGGTGATGAGAGAGAGATGCAGACGGTTTGTGGAGGGACTCCGATTTGAGATTCGATACCGATCGCATCACGATACACCGAGTTTGGAGAGGTAGTTGAGGCGTAAGAGTAGAGCATGGCCGCAGAGTCCATGCATCAAATGTGGAGCCGAGTCGGTAGAGTAGCTCTAGCAGCAGACCGCCAGCAGAGGTATTCGATGATGTACCGATAGCATGCATGAGTCGTGCAGGTTTCGGGGAGACTCGAGACAGTGTCGATCGTAGCTCAACCATCACGGGAGTAATATCGTAAGTCGAGATGACCGCATGGTGGGGATATCGAAATGATCGCTCTAGGAGTGTTCAACAGACTTCTTGCCCTTCATGTGGCAAGAATCATCAGGGCCAGTGTCGTGTAGAAGACAGAATTTGTTATTTGTGTGGTCAGCCTGGACACATCAGGAGATTTTGCCCTACCTTGTCTCAGAACGATAGTCCTGTAAGAGGTTGACATCACGGTATCAACGCCTCTAGCCGGACTCGGGGTGGAGATGAGTGCGAGAGGAGGTTCTACGCCGAGCTTGAGTCGAGATGCACTCGGTCGAGAGAGGTCGGCTGGTCGACCTCGTGCTCAGGCACGGGTTTTTGCTTTGACACAGCAGGAGGCACATGCTGCACCAGAAGTTATTATGGGTACATTATCTATCCTTGGTCGCGAGGCTCATATTCTTATTGATCCTGGATCTACACATTCTTTCGTATCCCGTACTTTTGCTATGCACATAGGGCGAGAGCCCGAATTGTTAGATTATAGTCTAGTTGTTCGTACACCCACCGGAGAGTCATTACTTGCCAAAAGTATATATCGAGATTGTCTGATTGGAATGGATGAACATGAATTCGAGGTGAATTTGATTTCTTTAGACATTCATGATTTCGATGCCATTTTGGGCATGGACTGGCTTGAATCTCATTATGCTACAGTGGATTGTTTCAAAAAGGAAGTTGTGTTTAAAAAGCCAGGGAAAGCTGAGGTGAAATTCTGTGGAGAGCGTAAAGTTCTACCCTCATGTGTTATATCTGCTATTACTGCAAGACAGATGCTAAGGAAAGGATGCTCAGCTTATTTAGCTTATGTTATAGATACAGAAACTCGGAAATTAAAAATTGAAGATATTGCGATAGTGAAAGAATTCCCAGATGTATTTCCAGATGAACTTCCTGGGATGCCACCTAACAGGGAGGTTGATTTTTCTGTTGACTTAGTTCCTGGAACATCTCCTATATCTATGGCACCGTACAGAATGGCACCAATTAAAAAGAGCGAAGATTCAATTGCAAGTTGGTGGACAAAGGTTTATTAGACCTAGTGTGTCGTGGAGCTCGTCACGTGGGGGAGCTCGGTGTTATTTGTTAAGAAAAAGATGGGACTTTTAGACTCGGCGCCGACTACGAGCGGTTGAATAAAGTTCTGATGCGTAATAAGTATCCACTTCCGCGTATTGATGATTTGTTTGATCAACTTCAGGGTGCGAAAGTATTTTCAAAAATCGATTTGCGCTCGGGATACCATCAGCTTAGAATTAAAGAGGCCGATGTTCCTAAAACAGCATTTAGAACACGATATGGACACTATGAATTTTTAGTGATCTTGGTTTGGGTTGACTAATGCTCCAGCTGTTTTTATGGACCTTATGAATAGAGTATTTCGCCCGTACTTGGATCGGTTTGTGATTGTATTTATTGATGATATCTTGGTGTATTCCCGAAGCGAGGAAGATCATGCAGAGCATTTGCAGACTGTTTTGCAGATTTTGAGACAGAAGCAATGGTATGCCAAGTTCAGTAAATGCGAGTTTTGGTTGGACAGAGTAGTATTTTTGGGTCATGTGATATCAGATGAAGGCATTTATGTTGATCCTCAAAAGATTGAAGCAATGGTGAAATGGGAACGACCTACAAATGTCACAGATTAGATTTCCTTGGATTAGTACTACTTATCGTAGATTTGTAGAGGGATTCTCAAAGATTGCTACTCCTCTGACGCGGTTAACCAGAAAAAATGCTAAGTTTCAGTGGAATGATGACTGTGAAAAGAGTTTTCAAGAGCTCAAGATGCATTTGACTTCAGCACCTGTTCTTACACTTCCATCTGGCAATGAAGGGTTTGTTGTATATAGCGATGCCTCTAGGCAGGGATTGGGTTGTGTATTAATGCAGCATGGGAAAGTGGTAGCTTATGCTTCCAGACAACTTAAGAAACATGAGCAAAACTACCCGACACATGACCTAGAGCTAGCAGCAGTAGTGTTTGCACTCAAGACATGGAGACATTACTTATATGGGGTAACGTGTCAGATCTTCACTGATCATAAAAGCTTGAAGTATTTGTTTACTCAGAAAGAACTGAATTTGAGACAGAGGAGATGGATCGAGCTGATTAAGGATTATGATTGCACTATTGATTATCATCCCGGCAAAGCGAATGTGGTAGCTGATGCATTAAGTAGAAAATCTTCCAGCTCTATAGCTCATTTGCGAGTAGCATATATGCCTTTGTTGATTGAATTGAGATCTTTGGGAGTCGAGTTGGACGCTGGCAATTGTGGTGCTTTAATAGCTAATTTTCAAGTTAGGCCGACTTTGATTGATAAAGTTCACCAGATGCAAGTTCAGGACCCACAGTTAGTGAAGTTGAAAGAGGATGTGCAAAAAGGTTTACGGACCGATTTTACAGTGAGAGACGACGGAGTTTTAGTCATGGGTACTAGACTCTGTGTACCTGATTTTAAAGATCTGAAAGAACAGATTATGGAAGAAGCTCCTTTGACATATGCGATGCATCACAGTAATGCGAAGATGTATTGTCCTCTGAGGGAGCATTATTGGTGGCAGGGCATGAAGAGAGATAGCAATTTGTTTCTCGATGTTTAGTCATGTTGATTAAAAGCGAACACGGAGGCCTGCGGGGTATTCTCGGTAACCATTCACGAGTGGAAGTGGGAGCACATCACCATGGATTTTGTAGCGGGACTTCCACGTACTCAGAAAGGACATGATAGTGTTTGGGTGGTTGTTGATCGTCTTACGAAATCTGCTCACTTTTTACCGTGCAAGACCACTTATTCGATGGATAAGTTGGGGAGTATTTATGTGGCTGAGATAGTTCGACTTCATGGAGTACCTGTGTCTATTGTTTCAGACAGAGATTCCCGGTTTACTTCTAAGTTCTGGACCAGCTTGCAAAATGCTTTGGGCACCAAGTTGAATTCGATCTGACTTTTCACCCAGCGGTGATGGACAGTCAGAGCGTACTATTCAAACTCTGGAAGATATGTTGCGAGCATGTGTCATGGAGTTTAAAGGCTATTGGGACAATTATTTACCTCTGATGGAGTTTGCTTACAACAACAGCTACCAAGCTAGTATCAAGATGGCACCATATGAGGCTTTGTATGGTAGAAAATGCAGAACTCCAGTATGTTGGGATGAGGTTGGCGAGCGGAAATTATTCGGTCCAGAATTAGTTCAAGATACTAATGAGAAGATACAGTTGATCCGAGATAGATTAAAGGTGGCTCAAGATAGACAAAAGAGCTATGCAGACAAGCGCAGACGGGAACTTGAATTCGGAATTGGTGATAGAGTTTTCATACGGATATCTCCTTGGAAAGGAGTGCTTCGATTTGGAAGACGTGGAAAGCTTAGCCCGCGTTACATTGGGCCTTATGAGATCATCGAGCGCATTGGTCAGTTAGCATATCGGTTAGCGCTACCACCTGAGTTATCCAGAATTCACGATGTGTTTCATGTCGCAATGCTCCGAAAGTACATGTATGACCCAAGCCATGTGTTATCGAAGCAACCAATTCAGTTGAAGGAATATTTATCTTATGAAGAGGCACCAGTGGAGATATTAGAAGAGAAACATCAAGTTTTGCGTTCTAAGACCATTCCTCTAGTAAAAGTACGGTGGAGGAATCATACAAAGGAAGAGGCCACTTGGGAACGTGAAGATTTAATGCGAGCTCAGTATCCCCATCTCTTCGTATCAGGTGCGTAAATTTCGAGGACGAAATTTTTATTAGTGGGGAAGATTGTAATACCCGTGAAAAAAAAAAAAAAAACAGTGATTAAAGTGAATAAAACGGAAGTTAGAAACGTGGGTGTTTTATTTTCTTCCTACGCGTGTGAGTGAGAGACCTTAAGTGCAGACCCGAAATTTGACCCGGAAACCCGACCCAAACCGCGAAATTCAACCGGCCATTTCTACCGGTTCCGGCCACCTCACCGGACGAGCTTGGTACCGAATTGAAGCCCTCGAGACGCCGGTCGTACCCCAGCCATCCTCGTTGCTGGAAAACGAGCAGAACACCGGCGAACTGAAGCCGAAAACTCGTGGCGGCCTTGGTTTAAATCGCCGTCGATTCCGGAGTTAGGTGACGCTACCACTTGGGAATTGATCCTCAGCTTCCCAGCAACCTTTCCCGACCGAGCACGACCACCGGAGACGTCTGAATCGCCGGGAACGACCACCTCCAAAACCCGCGGCTTTGGAACTTCGATCCGCTGCCGTCGCCGCGTGTGGGTTGACACCGCCGGCATGGTTGAACTCAGAGCGACTGGAACTAGCTGAGTTGAGCTTCCCATCGCCGTTGATTGAATTCCGATGACCGTCGACCGGCAAGGGTAATTTGGTAATTTCACTGTTGAGGCGGTTTGTAATTTGAGCATGGACATTTAGTAATTTCGAAATTGAGAATTTGTTATAATAACGATTTCGAGAATAATTGATGAAAGTCGCGATTTGAATATTATAACGATTCTGATTCGAGGGTATTTTAGTAATTTTAAGGATACGGGGTCGTAAATTACGAATATATATTCTTTTTCGAGTTTATTATATTAACTTAGTCGTAATTCGATTCTGGATAATAATTATGTCGTTCAGTTGATTTAGGAGGATCGCGGTGAGAACCGGTCATGACGTGAGCGATAATCGGCGTGAACATTTCTGAATATACAAAATCTATTTTCATAGTTGTGATAGTAAAGCATGTTTACGAAATAAATATGTTAAATATTTAATTTAATGCTTTTCTCAAAATGGCTTTTATTCACGCATTGGTATTATATTGAAATATTTGGTTGTTGAAATTCCGTATTGATTTTGGAATAAGTATGATGATATTGTGATATTGAGAAAAGTGGATTTAAATGTGATGATGAAAGGAATTGTGTTATTGGAAGTGTGAATTGTTTTTATATGATTATGAGTATAGAGAATTGTTGTTTTGAAAATCATTAGACAATACCCTCCCCTCCAGATACAGTGATACAGATGATATGAGATGATATGATATGAGATGAGATGAGAGAGGCCTTTGGGGCCCGTCTGAACACACATAGAGGCTTTGGGCCGTGTGTTTGGGCGCTTTCGCCTTTTGGGGGCATATGCATGCAGTATGATGATTACAGATGAGATATGATGATCTGAGGATATGATCTGCCTTTGGGGCCGTCGAGACAGGCTTTGGGCCGTGTGCTTGGGCGTTTTTGTCTTTGAAAATTGGATTAAACATGTACAGATATGATGAGATATGAGATAGTACGTCCCAGCCTATTCGTGTAGCTCCGGGGCGTGATGGTACCCAGATAGTACGTCATTGCCTGTCCGTGGAGTTCGGATAGATGAAACTATTCCCCTGGGTACTTGTTTAGTGATGATTTTCAGATTGCCGAATTCTATATGTTATTGAGTACAAGATTAAATGTGGTTTTCCGTGTTAGTAACTTGATTGAAATGTTAAATGATTTATTACTGATTTTGTTTCGCATGTGGTTTGGTGAAATCATGATCAGAAGTTGATATGATTATTTCTTTTCGAGGAATATTAAATTATTTCATTTTCAAAAATTACTATCCACTCACTGATCTCACTGAGTTTTAAACTCACCCCGTTTTATTTATATTTTCTCCCCCCCCCCTCACCAGGAGGTTGCAGGTACACCAGACCGACCCAGCGACTGTAGATATTTTGAGTTTTTGTCACATGATGGTGTTAGAGAATGTAGTTGACTGTTGTTTAGATATCCTCATCATCTTATTCTTTTCGGTTTGTGGAACTTTATTATCTTTTGAGTCTCCAGTGATATTTTGAATAAATCTCAACATTTGAGTTGAGAATGTTGATTATCGGAGTTATTGTATAACATATGAATTTGGAAGTGTTTGTTTTATATATATTTTCAGATTGGAAGTGTTAATTTATAAAGGAGACTCTGTCAAATTTTTGATAGAATTTGTAGATGTATTTTTATTATTAAGTCAGTTAAGCAAGATCAGATAGACTTGCCCTAAGGGTTTGGGGCGGGTCGCTTCAATTATCATATTTAAAAATATAAATTTTACTCTATAAATAATACTTCCTCTATATATATATATATATAGAGAGAGAGAGAGTATTTCGATAACTCTTAACATCAAAAGGAAAAAAAAAATCTCTTGTGCTGCTATGATACTCTTATATTAACTTGTTACAATTCTTTCATATTAACTAAAATATTTACACACACGAAAAATTTACCTTCTTCAATTTATACGTATCTACAATCCTCTATTTTGAATTGTAGGTTTAATTTTCACTTATTTAATTTTAAACAAAAGCATCATTTTGAATTGAGGAATCGTGATCAAGTTTGCTTTTCGACAGCCAAATTGCAAAATCATAGATTGCGAAATTGCTTGTGCTTGCAATAATTTATTTTTGACGGTGGTAATAATCCAGCAAAAAAGTCGATGTATTGGCCGACAAGATTGTCATTTTCTCTTCTTTTGAAAGAAACCCATTTTAACTTTATTGCAATCCAAAATGGTAGATTGGTAATTTGGTAGTCTAGTAAAGACCCCTAGAATGTCCTTTGTTTTAATATATATATATATATTTCTTAAGTTATTAAGAGATATATTAAAAAAATAAATAAAATATATATTTTAATATAATATATTTATTATATAATATATTAGAGTGTGTATTATTTTATCTTTCAAATTATTCTTTAACTTAATAAATTTCTTTTGATAATTTAAGAAATTTCTTAGTAGAATGTAACGTTACACTCTCTCTTTTATATATTTATATGTTATAGAATCTATTGAGATTTTAGATATAAATATTTGTAATAGAATCTAAAGATATGTTGAACATTAATTTTAAAATACACACTAAATACATAGAGAAAAATCACCTTTATTTAAAGAGAATAAGGTGACGTTTATTTTTCTGTTTGAAATCTTAATAGATCTGAATTAGTCTGAATTCTGAATAGATCTGAATGCCTGAATCTGAATAATATGTTTGTTTTTTTTTTGTTTGAATCTCCGAAAACAAGTATTACATTATTAGTTTTTTTAAACTTGAAAAACTAAAAATATGTACTTTTACATTTGTATCCTTATTAAATTTGAATGTCAAATAAATAATACATTAAATTCCATAATATTTTAACATCTATAAGTAAAACTACATTTAAGTGAATACATAATGATTTTAGAATTTTAATAAATAAAGTATCACAAATGTCAAATTTTATCACTAAAAAGAATAGCAAAACTAGTTGATTAGTATATAAGCAAATGCTAGAAAACGTAATTGAAAAGGAAAAAGAAAAAAGAAAAAAGTTTCAAGTCAAGTGTTTGCCTAGCGAGAAATTAATGGGAGATTCAAGAATTAGATGAGAGAAGTAAAGTGATGAGGGATTCCATGACAACTTAAAAAAAAAATAAAGATGAAATTATGTGGGGTAAACATCTGTATGTGAGTTTTGAGGTAGGTATGAAAAATAAATTATAAAGTAGGGATATTTTTTACATTAGAAAGTAACTGACTTAATTTAGGTGGTGTTTGTTTTTTAACTTAATGACTTAAAGTGACTTAACTTAATTAATTAAGTTAATTAGAAGTGTTTGTTTTTATAATTTAATGAGTCTTTTTAGATAATTTTGACTTAATAAAATAAGTCAAGTTTTTTAGCTTTTTACTGAATGAAGAAATCTGAATTAAGTCAATTACTTTCTAATGTCAAAAATATCTCTGCTTTATAATTTATTTTTCATGTTTATCCCAAAACTTACCCATAGACATTTACCCATCATAATAATCTCATCATTATTTTTTAGCCGTCATGGAATCGCTCCTTACTTTGCTCCTCTCATCTAGTTCTTAAATCTCCCATTAATATATTATTTTACTTATAAATGTTAAAATATTGTGGTATTTAATATATTATTTATTTGACATTCAAATTTAATAAGGATATAAGTGTAAAAATACATATTTTCAGTTTTTTAAGTTGAAAAAAATAAACAACTTAATACTTATTTTCTGAGATTCAGACCAAAAAAACAAACATATTATTCAGATTCATATCTGCGTCTATTCAGACCGACTAATTCGCGCTATTCATTTTGCATAAAAACAAACACCACCTTAAATTTCTCCATTCAGTAAAAAGTCAAAAAAAATTAGCTTATTTTATTAAGTCAAAATTATCTAAAAGTCCCATTAAGTTATAAAAATAAATACTTAAAATTAACTTAATTAATTAAATTAAGTTACTTTAAGTCATTAAATTAAAAAACAAACGCAACCAAAGTCTAATAAGAATAAAATTTAAATTCTTTCCCACAAGAAATATATAATAAAAAAATAAATATTTTAAATTTAAGCTCATTCACCCAACAACCAAAAAAAAACCCCAAATACAAATGGCAGATACAAAGCTTCTTCTTGAATTTCTTTGATTTTTTTAATTTTAAATGAGTTTTTACCAATTTGCCATCAGCCATTTAGAAAAATACTAAACGGAATAAAAACGAGCAGGGGTTTACTACTATTACACAAGTTAGAGGAAGATATATAAAAGGGGATAAAACGAAGGGTCATCGTAGTGTACAGTGCTGTATCTCATACAGCCTTTTTTTTTTTTTTTCTCGTTGCACTTTCTCAAGTTTTGGGTTATGTGTTTCAACTTTTTTTTTACTAATTTTATGTTTGATATTCCTACTAAATTCGTTAAATGCCGAAATTTTGGGTTATATTCCAAGTAGCTTTTATTTTCCGTTAGATGAGTTCTTAATTTTCGTTGCACTTTCTCTCTTATTGGTTCATGTGTTTCAACTTATTTTTCACCAGTTTTATGTTTGATATTCCTACTAAATTCGTGAAATACCGAAATTTTGGGTTATATTCCAAGTAGCTTTTATTTTCCGTTAGATCAGTTCTTAATTTTCGTTGCACTTTCTCGGTTATTGGTTCATGTGTTTCAACTTATTTTTCACCGGTTTTATGTTTGATATTCTTACTAAATTCGTGAAATACCGAAATTTTGGGTTATATTCCAAGTAGCTTTTATTTTCCGTTAGATCAGTTCTTAATTTTCGTTGCACTTTCTCGGTTATTGGTTCATGTGTTTCAACTTATTTTTCACCGGTTTTATGTTTGATATTCCTACTAAATTCGTGAAATACCGAAATTTTGGGTTATATTCCAAGTAGCTTTTATTTTCCGTTAGATCAGTTCCTAATTTTCGTTGCACTTTCTCTCTTATTGGTTCATGTGTTTCAACTTATTTTTCACCGGTTTTATGTTTGATATTCCTACTAAATTCGTGAAATACCGAAATTTTGGGTTATATTCTAAGTAGTTTTTATTTTCCGTTAGATCAGTTCTTAATTTTCGTTGCATTTTCTCTCTTATTGGTTCATGTGTTTCAACTTATTTTTCACTGGTTTTATGTTTGATATTCCTACTAAATTCGTGAAATGCTGAAATTTTGGGTTATATTCCAAGTAGCTTTTATTTTCTGTTAGATGAGTTCCTAATTTTCGTTGCACTTTCTCTGTTATTGGTTCATGTGTTTCAACTTATTTTTCACCGGTTTTATGTTTGATATTCCTACTAAATTCGTTAAATGCCGAAATTTTGGGTTATATTCTAATAGTACCGGTGCTGAAAAAAAAAAAAAGTGGCTGTATCTCAAACAGCCACTGTATTCTAAGGGAACCCTAAAAAGGAAACACATCTTACCAAATTTCGTCTATAATCATGATCTCCAGCAGTGAAAGAAAGTTGATGTCCAATAAATACACTCCATTGATAATTTTGCAGGTCTTTTTATTAATGGTATACCCACTTCCACAGTTCCACCTTTGAAAAGCTAGTCTATAGCATTCGCATGTGTCAACTCAGTATCAGAGGGTATAAAAACTGGATGTATGTGCTCTGTATACTCCTTTTTCGTATGACCAACTTTGCTCACCGGGTTTTTATTGGGGAAGGCTTTTAATGAAACAACTATAATAGCAGATCCAGTGTCATTTGATGATTATCTTAAAATGGTGAACATTCAATGGAGAGTATTGTGTAACAATGAGTTTACTATTATTTTAAGTTTTTAACTTAAGTGTCATTTATTTTTTAATTTAATCACTTAAAGTGTAAGTAGATGTGTTTGTTTTTATAATTTAATGAGATTTTTTAGATAATTTTGACTTAATAAAATAAGTCAATTTTTTTAACTTTTTACTTAATAGAAAAATCTAAATTAAGTTAATTACTTTCTAATGTCAAAAATATCCATACTTTATAATTTATTAACTTTCTCACTCTTTTAGTCTTAATAATTGTATTCTTCTTTTCAAATTTTGTTTATTATTTAATTTCTAAAAAAATCTAAAAGAAAAAGTAAGAAAAACCTTATAAAATATTGAATATTTTATGGGTCTAATATATTTTTATCGTACATATAAACTTTAGGTGCAACAATTAGTTGAGAATTCTTAAATAATTATTTGTAGTGAGATAAAAAATAAAAATTTATTTAATTTATTTTCTCACAATGTTGTATCCTAATTTTGTTGCTACATATATTACAAGAGAATTATTTTGGCTTAAAATTTTCCTTCTTAAATTTAGATTAATTTAATGATTTAAAAAAATTTATAGATTGCTTCTTAAATTCAGATTATTCTAATGATTAAAAAAAATTTATATTGTGCAAGCAAAATGAAATTGAAGAGAGAAAGAAAATATAAATGAGATTAATTCTATTTATATTTGTCCTTAAATGTAATTACAATATTACATGGGTTTTAAAAGATCAATTAAGGGGTGCCAATAGTTCAACTCAAAAATAATTTATAAAAAACAATATCATACTAAGCGACCCCCTTTATTTTCAAAATAAAAAATGACGAGTTTTATTACTTGCCCGTTGCCGTTTTCCCACCAATTTTATTCAAGGATGAAACATATTTCAAATAAAAGTAGATGCGCATAACAGCTAATAAGATTGCTAATAATGGACTAAATTAAAATGCCAAAAATCTCATAAAAAAGAGATTATATTAGCTGTTAACTTGTAAATGTTTATTTTATTGATTTTGATGATAACAAACATTTTGATAAATATGTTGGAGTTTTCATAATATCAAATAATTTTTTGAAGCAAGAATTTTTTTTTATGAGTATTTACAAGTTTTTAAGAAACTGGAAAATCTCTGCAAAAATGTGCAATTCTGGAAATAATCGGTGCACCGTTAATATTAACGGTGAACCGATAATATGCAGAGACAGGTTATTGTCTTAAGCCTTAACCGTTAAGGATATGTTTGTTTTTAAAGGCTACTGGAAATACCCGGCGAACCGTTAACTATTAACGGCTAACCGATAATTTCCAGACAGGCATACTTTGTTAAGCCTTAACCGTTTAGTGTTAAATGTTAAGCTTTTGTTTTTAAAGGCTACTGGAAATAACCGGCGAACCGTTAAGTAATAACGGCGAACCGTTAATATCCAGAGAGGCATACTTTGTTAAGCCTTAGCCGTTTATTATTAAAGGTTAGCTGAAATGGTTTATACAAGCTACTGGAATTTACCGGCGAACCGTTAAATCGTAAACGGCTAACCGATAATATCCAGTATGTTATTATTTGCTAATCCTTAACCGTTTAGCAAGAACGGATAGGTGTTTTTGGTTGTGCAAGTCTCTGGATTTTAACGGCGAAGGGGTAACGACTAACGGTCAACCGTTTATTTGAAATCCAGCATAACGGTAACTTTGACCAGCACAAACGGCTAACCGTTAACGGTTAACGGCGATCCGTTTTCTGAAGAATAAGGCTATAACGGCTAGTTTTCGGCTCCAACTATAAATAAGCTCATTTAAATCATTTCAAAGGTTGATCACAACACGACCATTGAGCTTATACACGTTTATACAATCTTCAAAGAGCTTTTAACATATTCTTGCTTCATCTTATTCACACTTTGGGCTTTGATTTGTAATCTAAAAGATTGTGTGAGAGAAAAATTACTTGTAATCTTTTGTTTGAGTGATTTGGATACACTTGGGTTAAGAGATTGGGAATAATCTCTTGTTGTAAAGGTTTATTGACACCTTGGAAGTCAATTGTAAGCATTTGAGGCCTTGGTGGCTTGCTTAGTGGAATCCTCAAGCCCGGTGTGCTTGGAGGCGTGGACGTAGGCGGGGATAGCCGAACCACGTAAAAATCATTGTGTTTGATCTCTCTTTCCCTATCTCCTTACTTTTATTGCAAATTAATTTGTTTATTTCGAATTTGATTGTTTAAGTATTACTTCATTGTATTTTTAGTTGCTTATTTTTTAAAATCCCAATTCACCTCCCTCTTGGGTTGCCTTGTTAGTATTTCATTAGCGACTAGACGATTAATAAAAAAATTTTGGGTTGAGTTTAGCCTTTTTTTTTTTTTTTGACTGGTGAAATTTTTTTCTAAAATTTTATCATTAAATTTTGGGTGCACATTTTTTCCTTTGCTTCACTTAAATTGTTTATTTTTTTAAAAAAAATTATATATATATATATATAATCATTATTAAACAAAAGATATCTTAAATTATTAAATTAAGAGATAAAATAAAAAATAAATAAATTACTCGCTTTAATACATTATATTTTACCATGTAGTATGTTAAAACATGTATTTTTTTATTTTTAATTTATTTTTAACTTAATAACTTTAAAGATCACTCACTAGAACATTACAATATATATATATATATATATATGTGTGTGTGTGTGTTATGAAATCTGTTGAGATTTTAAATAAAAATATTTATAATATAATTTAGAGATTTGTTGAACATTAATTATAAAATATACCCAAAATTTGTGCAAAGAAATCTACTTTCATTTAAAAAGAATGAATTTAATAAGAATGAGATTTAAATACATTCTAATGAGAAATATATAAAAGAAAAATGAAAATCTTATATTTAATTAAACTCATTCTCTCAGCAACCCGAAAGATACCCCAAATACAAGCAGTCGGACACAAAGCTTCTTATTAAATTTTTTTAAATTTTTTTAAATTTTAAATCAGTTTTACCAAATTACCCCTTATGATATATGGTAGGCATGTGGATCATTTCACTTTCCACGTTTCAATTCTCACTGACGTAGAATTTAAAGAAAATAATAATAATAAATAAAAGCGAAGCCACAAAGTCAATAGCAACTTGTGAAACACGACTCAATCATTTCGGGTTATCAAAACTTCTTCTCCAATTTCCACCATAAGAAAATAACTTATATTTCCAACCTAAAATTTTGTTTCTAATCCGCTCCTTCAACATGGAAAAAGATTGATACTCTTTTCTGCGGAGCACCGAAGGAAGACCAAGGTACTTATCATGGCAAGAGACAATACTCAAATTAAAAGTTCTTTGAAATAAGCTAACAGTAGCTGGTGAATCTTTAGTATTTTTATATGCGTGTAGTTCCCATTATATCTATGTTTCATTGAGATTAAAAATTTAAGGGGAAATAAAAGGTTAATGGAATGGTGTTCGTGGCGGATTGTAAGTTTAATTTTCATTTATTTCTTTAGAAAATGCATTTTTTTGAATCGAGGTATTGTAATCTTTATAGGTTGCATTTTGACAGCCAAATTACGGAATTAAAAAGAAATCAAATTGAGGACAGCGGTTCAAACTACTATAAAAGTATTGTGGGATTAAATATTTATAAATTTCATCTCTTTTACGAAATGTATACGGAATAAAAACATTCTTTTTTTGTGAGAATAATTTGTCTAGACATTATTTTATAAAATTTAATAAACAACATAAATTTTAATTTTATATATTAAATTGTAAGTATATGTATAATATTTATTATATTAATAATTATAAATATTGTGTAATGCTGGTGGATAACCGATATTAAAAAAAAAAAAGAAGGCAGATTGCAAAAAGTTGATGTATTGGGCGACAAGGATGAAGTTGACAACTCACTTATTGCAATCCAAAACAGTAGACTGTTTCACTTTATTGCAACCCAAAATGGTAAATTGGTAGTCTAGCAAAGCCTCCAAAATGTCCTTTGCTTCACTTAAATTGTTTATTTTTAAAAAAATTATATATATATATATGTATATATATTATCATTATTAAATAAAATATATCTTAAGTTATTAAGTTAAGATATAAAATAAAAAATAAATATAATACTCACTTTAATATATTATATTTTATTATATAATACATTAAAGTATGTTTTTTTAATTTTTAATTTATTTTTTAACTTGATAACTTTAAAAATCCATCATTAAAACATTATAATATATATATGTATTTCTCTCTGTGTGATATGAAATCTGTTGAGATTTTAAATAAAAAGATTTATGATATAGTTTAGAGATATATTAAACATTAATTTTAAAATAAATTTTAAATTTATGGAGAAAAATCTACTTTCATTAAAAAAAAAAATGAGTCTAATAAGAATGAGATTTAAATTCATTTTGAAGAAAAATATATAATAAAAAAATAAAAATCTTATATTTAATTAAACTCACTCTCAACAACCCGAAAAATACCCCAAATACAAGCAGTCAGAGTCCCAAAGCATCTTTTAAAAAATTTTCAAACTTTTTTATTTTAAATCAGTTTTACCAAATTACCCGTCATCATAGATGATAAGGTATGTCAGATGTGTATCATTTCACTTTCCACATTTCAATTCTCACTGATATAGAATTTTAAAATAATAATAATAATAATAAATAAAAGCGAAGCCACGAAGTCAATAGCAACTTGTGAAACACGGCTCATACCTTTCCACCAAAGTTCAATCATTTTTCATGCTCTTGAAGCACCAAATCTGTCATCCGTGAACTAGCTGCTCTCATTTCAGTACGTTACTTCTGCTTACTATATCACTTAACAGTTATTATTTCAATTTTTTTTTTTTAAGAATGAATGATTTGATAGTGAGAAGAACTTATATGTATGATGTTAATTAGCTAGATATATGCTATGTTGTTTAGATCTGATGTTTATTCGTATTGCTGGATGCAGCTTTTAATTTTCTCCGAACTTGTGCCACTCTCTAACTGGAGCTTTCAGCAGTAATTGAGGATATATATATCTTAAAGGAAGAAGGTATGAGATATTATTGTTTCATAAGCTCTTAATTTGATGTTTGTTTTACTTCCAATGGCTATACTAGTTTGTTTTATGCCAATTCTGAGCGTCTTATTAAAACGTACGGATAAAATGATCCAGAATTTAAGTTCTAAGTTTTTAGTGCAATTTTTTATTACATTAATTTTCATTAAATTATTTTTGCCATTTATTTGCATTAATTCTTAAAGCAATCACCTCCAAGTCACTAAGGTTGACCATACTTTAAAAATAAATTAATTTTCCTACCGTCCTACCTCGCGGCCCCTTAGTCTTTCAATCCCAAAAGTCCCAACATTAGTCCATTATGCTCTCTGTTTTCCTCATGAAACACAATTGGCCAATTTTTAAATAAATTTTATTAAAAAATTTGGTAATTGTATGATTGCTAATATATAATTATTTTAATTTCGACATATAAACTTATTTTGCAGTTTATCTTCGTATAAATTATACAAATCTCAAATTTTCATCATGTAAATTATTCAATTCTAAATCGAACATTAAATAAAAAAAAATACGACAGTTACTCAAAACCTCTATGTTTTATATTTGTTTTCATTAAAACATAATTAATATTCTTTACTTTCCATTTGTTGCATGATAGATTTGTTTGATTTTTAATTTATATTAGACAGAAATAGTATTTTATATCTAAAATGGTATGTTCAATAACCATAAAAGTCTTTTATGACATTGATGTTTTAGGTAATTTTTAAAAATATAAATACTATAACTAGTAATACGTCCAAAAATGTGAGAATAAAATGGAATTTACCCCTCAATCCTTACCATCTCAAATAAGGTATAATTTATGTCCATTGAATAGTAAGATAAGAGTAATAAATAATTTAACAAGTGATTAAATTAATTATCCCATAGGTGAGTGTCATGACGGACTAGTGGGCTTGCATAGCATGTTGAAGTTGAACTCCTATAATAATATTTTTAACTCAGTGGCTTTTCAGCTTTCATCATTTTTACCAATGCACAATGCACTCTTAGGTTTTTCTAGATTCGCTTAATTTGTTGTTCGATATTTTGATTTAAAAACTTTTAAAATAACCTAATTTGAATATAATCCACCGTAAATCACGTTTACCTTATTTGTCATCTTCTGTTTTGCAGCTAAAGGCCACCGAAACTCTTAAGGGCCTGCGTTTGCATTTTGCTCTTATTAATCAAAGCTGGTGTTAATAGACGTGCATTCACAGAACAGAAAAAGGTAATTAAACGTTCTCGTTCTGTCTGGTGATCAAGCCTTGTTGGTTTGCTAATAGCGTACTGAGATCAACTTCGTTATTTGCAGATGAATATCATGGAAATTTTAAAATCGAAAGTTGAAGAATTATTGGTGAATGCAGCCATTGACCAAGCTCGCTATCTGTTCTGTTTCAGCAGCATTGTTAATGAACTTAAGGATAAAGAAACTAAGTTGAAGAAGGCAAAAGAGGGCATCGAAAAAAGAATAGAAGATGAGCGACGAAAACGCCCGGACATAGTAGTCGATGAAAATGCAACGGAGTGGCTGAAGGATGTAGACAGAGAATTGGATGATGTTCAAAAGTTGAAAGCAGAGATAGATGAAAAGGATAGTTGTCTTCATGGATTGTGTCCTAATTGGTGCTGCCGATATTGGCTGGGTAGAAAAGCATCACAGAGGACTAGCAAGTTGTCTGATCTGCTACAAGACTGCAGCCAATTCAACACAGTTGCCTTTCCTAAACCTCTACCCTTAGAGAGAGAATTAAGTTTACCAAGTCATTTTACTTCTACTTTCGAGACCACAGAATCAGCTCGCAATCAGATCATTGACGCGCTGAAAAAAGAGAGCACAAAGACGGTGGGATTGCATGGTCTCGGTGGTGTAGGGAAGACGACCTTGGCAAAATCTGTGGGCAATCAACTTCGGCAACAAAAGGATATCGATAAGGTGGGGATGGCCACTGTATCTCGGCATCCAAACATAATAAATGTTCAAAATGAGCTGGTGAATTCATTAGGTTGGGAATTAAAACAGAAAGATGAAAAAGATGGAGCAGACCAATTGCGCTCGATGTTTTCTGTCAGCAAAAGCACCAAGATCCTCATAATCATCGATGATGTCTGGAATGAACTCAACTTGGAGGAAAAATTAGGTATTACAGTTGGTGATAAAGACAATCGTTGCAAAATCCTTCTTACCACTCGCCTGCAGTCAGTTTGTAAAAGCATGTGTTGTGACCCGCAGATTCAACTGGGTACACTAACGGCAGAAGAAGGATTGGCTTTACTGCAAAAAAATGCCGGCATTGATGCCAATGACTCCACCTTGAATGATGTTTCAAAACAAGTTGCTGGCCAATGTAACGGGCTGCCTTTGGCTATTGAAGCTGTTGGAAGTGCACTAAGAGGAAAAGGATTTCATGAATGGGATCTAGCTCTACATAACCTAAATGCTGCAAAACTCTATGCAATAGAAGGTATTGATATGGAGAACCGAGACGTTTACGGTTGTCTCAAATTTAGTTACGACAAATTGAATGGTGACAATTCCAGGTTATGCTTCTTGTTGTGTTCGCTGTTTCCAGAAGATTATGAGATTAATTTGGAGGATTTGGTTGGATATGCAGTGGGGTTGACTTGTTATCAAGCTGAGTCAATAGAGCACGCCAGAAGCCTACTGCGTGGAACAATTGAAGGACTCAAAGCTGCTTCACTGCTGTTAGACACTGGTAATGACGGATCTGTGAAAATGCATGACATAGTTGACGGAGTTTGTCGAAGCTCCTCAAAAACAAATACTGATTCACCTAAATAAAATTGTAGAAATGGTGAGACCAGGTCGAATCCCTAGAGAACTATGTATTTAATTTCTCAAAGTTTAAAACAAAAATTAATTTCCCAAGAAAAATTCTGGATTTGCAAGTTTCTGCCAATAAACGGATCACCGTTTAGTGTAAGCAATGACGTTTACTCTTTGAAGAATTACAGGAATTATCGGTTTAACCGATTGAGGAAAGCGGAAGACCAATTACGATTTGCGAGCTTCTTGACTTTAATCGGCGAAGATAGAAATCGGCAAACCGTTTGTCGACTCTTTCCTTTCTGGATTTATTCGGACAACCGGTGAGGAAAGCGGAAGACCGTTTAGTGTTGTGACCTTTCGAATTTATCATCGGCTAACCGTTTAGGGAAAAGCAGTGGCCGTTTGCAGTATTAACGATTACGGAGCTTATTCGGTAGGTTAGGGAAACCGTGGCCGTTTTCTTCTTCTCTCGGTTCTCGAAATAAACGGTTAGCCGTTAGTGATTAAATTCACAACCGATTACTTGATTCAAGGGTTTTAACGAGAATTTGATAAAATAAAATAAAATAAATGAAACAAAACAAACTTAAATTTAAACAAGGAAAATCAATCTTACCAAACTTCCAATCCAAGTGTCAATTCCATCCAATTGTAACTTTGATCATAGGCAAAAATATAAATTACTCAATCCAAGAACTTAGTCTACTTAATCTAATCCCGCAGAAAGTAATTATTCTCCTAATGTAATAGACTCAAACAATCGCCTAAATCCAATTACCATTAATTCAATCATTATCGTTCCATATCAAATTAAATGATAGCATTAAGATTAATGAGAATGACTAAAACAAGATTAATTATTTCAGATTTCTCCAATTTAATCAACTTCGTATTTTTATTTCCCTAGAGCCTATCATGCAAGCTATGTAATTGTGGCCATCAATATACACACACATGAGCCAACTCCTTGCTACTCAATTCATTCATTCATGACAATTACGGATCACAAACTCATGACTAATGATAAAAATAAATATTGAATTGCCAACTCAATCAATATAAATAATTCATAGACAATAAGAACAAGAAATAAAAATTACTTGGATAGAAGAAATTCTTGTTAGGTCCAAAGCCTCACAAAATTACAACTGGAATTTGATTACCCCTGGATCGGAATTAAAAGCTTAGCCACTCATGGTGGCTAAACAAAACAAAAGATGTTTAAAGAAGAAATTGCAGCAGCTCTCTTCTCTTTCTCACGCCTCTCTCTCTTTCTTTTGTTGTGTGTTGGATCCTTTTCTCACGTTGGCCCTTCTCTTCTTTTTATATTGCTAGCTTTTCTAATCCTTCTTGATTTCCACTTCTTGCTCCCTTTCCTTTTTCTATTGCGATTTCTTTTCCTCTTTTGCTAGCTTTTCTAATCCTTCTTGGATTCTTCTTCCTCTTTGTGCTAGGAGACCAAATCCTTCTCCAATTTTGATTGCTAGAAACCGACTCCTTCTAGGAAAAGGTCAGCCCACGTTTGCAAAGCCCAAATTAAGTCCTTTTTATCCAAATTTCATCATAATATTCAGGATTCATCTCCTAAATCAATTCAAATATAATTTCCACGAATTAGCACAAAATAAATCAAGATATGAGGGATTTAAACAAAATATAATATGACTATTTATGACCTATCAAATTCCCCCACACCTAAACCATGCTTGTCCTCAAGCATATCTTAAATCATCATACCAATCCTCCCTTTTTCCTCCTTTCAAACCATTCAATATCCAAGAATACCAATAAAGCTAAACGCACATCAATGAGTCAAATCATAGTGACAATCAAGAGAATAAGCATTCATAGGATAGAATTTGTGACAAAAACACAAGCATCTCATTGATTCATCAACATCAAATGCAGCAAGACTTAACACCCTCGCATGGTTTCGCTCAATGCTCTCAAAGTGTTTAGGGTGCGTGTTTTACTCTCAAAATCAAAGCATAGCATATTATTACCATAAGCTTGCAAATGAATTAAATCTCCACCACTGCATATGAATATGATGCAAAAATCAAAGGGACTTAACAAGGGTTGAAATGGGGCTTAGGTAAGGGTATGGTAGAAGGAAAAATGAAGGGTTTAACGATCAAGACAAAGAGTTAGTTACATGCATGATTTAGATAATAAACAAAATAAACGAACATACTTCCAAGATGATGA
Source organism: Citropsis articulata (assembly GCA_030449925.1). Classification (NCBI taxonomy): domain Eukaryota; kingdom Viridiplantae; phylum Streptophyta; class Magnoliopsida; order Sapindales; family Rutaceae; genus Citropsis; species Citropsis articulata. The sequence continues at coordinate 2,868,333 of JASUUH010000137.1, read as the reverse complement.
AATTTATTCCCACATTTAAGCACTTAAAACACTTGGAGAAACAATTTGATAGTTCAATTGCTTTTGCAAATAATTCTCCAATCATCCAATTAAGGGAATAAATTTCACAACAGAATTTTTTTTCTTTTTCTTTTTTTTTTTTTTTTTTTTTTTTTCGATTGCTTTTCATCATGCAATTTCTTCACTCTTGTCTTGATAGGGTAGAAAGAAAACAAGGATAACAAACAAAAGGCTTGGGGTTAAACAATGTGTTAGAAAACAAAGAAAAGGGAAAAGTAGGCTCAAAGGGGCTAACTAAGGGAAAATAAAAAGGTGGGTCTTTTAGAGTCTAAGAATTGGTTAAACCTAATTGCCCTTATCACACTTAAGCATCAATTCAAAAATGTGGTCTCAACATACATTCATAAGCAAGTTCTAGAATAAACACACTAAGCTTGATACACTCAACAAAGATAAAAGGAGCAAAATGTAATGAGTTGCTCTTAGGCTCAAAAGCTCACTAGAGTGTCTATTTTGCATCAAGTCTTGTGCACTTTTCAATCAACAAATGAACGTGACACCATCGAAAATTTTAAAGAGAATACTATTCATGCCTCTTTCATGCATTAAAACTCAAAACAAAGATGTATCCCTAGCTTACAAGGTATTCAAAGATATTGAGAAGACTTAAAGCATAAAAATTTGAAAAAATTTTAAGAATAATTTAAAAGCATGCCAAAATCCTCCCCCACACCTAAATAATACATTGTCCTCAATGTATCAACAAGTAAATGGCTCACAAAAATAATAATAATGAAAAGTAAATGAGAAGGGAAGAAGAAACTCCCGAATGTGAGCGAAAGTGGACCCGAATGATCTAGGGAGAGGTTCCATGAAAGCTGAAAATGCGTGAGCACGATTTATCGAGGTTAATCTTCTTCATCAAGAACATCCTGAGGCTTAAAATAAAATCAACGAAAGTAAAGAAAACTAAATATAATAAAGAAATGAAAATTCAAAAGCGAATAAAGAAAATATTCGGGTTGCCTCCCAAAAGCGCCTTTTGTTTTAATGTCTTATTAGACACAATGCAGTTTAATAAATCATCCAATGCCTTTTAAATTAGATTGTGCATCTAATTCTAGCTCATTCCCAACACTTCCTCGGGCAAAACATCCCGCATAATAGAATCAATCGATCAACTGACAAAGAGAATGCATATCAAGAGGGTGTTTCACGCATCAAAAATATTAAACTTAACAATCTCCATCAAACTCGATGCAGAGTACCTCATCTACATCAATTTTCGCTTGGCGCTTTTCATGGCGGTGTCTCCTAACAAAATCGAAGCCGATTTTGAAGAAGGATTACCTTCCATCTCTAATATGTAAAAATCTTCAGTAATTATAAGCTCATTAACCTGTACCAAGACATCTTCCACTATCCCAAGTGGGTGAATATAAGAACGGTCACCAATTAAATAACTACACCACCTTTTGCAAGTCATTTAGTTTAAGTTCTTGGTAAAATGTAAATGGCATGACATTAATTGAGGCTCCTAAGTCTAGCATAGCATGCTCAACTTTCTTTTCACCAATCACACAAGGTAATGAAAACATACCTGGATCCTTGCATTTTTCGGGCATACTCTTTCGTAAAATTGCCGAAACATTCTTACTTACCTCAACCTTCCCCTTTTCCTTCATCTTCCTCTTGTTGGTGCACAACTCTTTCAAGAATCTTGCATATTTCAGAATTTGCTTGACCGCATCCAACAGGGGGATGTTAATTTGCACTCTCCTAAATGTGTCTAGAATCTCCTTTTCTTGCTCATCTTCGGTTTAGCTAACTCGCAGAAAAGGAGGTAGGTGTGTAAGACGAAAGAGATAAAGGAGGATCGAATTTTACCCCACGCTTAATTTTGGAGCTTCTTCATCTTCATCTCCCTCGCCATTTCAAATTTCTTTAGTGGAGTTGATCCCAAGGAATTTCTTTCCGCTTCGCAGTTGATATTGCACTACGCCTTCGGCTGATTGATTGGAAGGTAATTCTTCCAGAATTTCGAGCCCAACTTGCTAACGGACGTGGCTAATCGAGTGATTCGGTTGCCCAAATTCGGATGCTTGCCCTTGTTTCCTCAAATCAAGAGTATTGGTAGCAAGATTCTTAACAATGTCTTCCAAAGACATACCCGACCTGGAGCTTGAGTCGGTAGGATCGAGGTGGTCTTGTGGTTCTCGAGGTGGCCTTTGTTGTCCTCCTTGGTTTCATAAGTTGTGACGATCCTCCATCCGTGATCAGTGATTCGACAGGATCATAATTCCTTCAGCGCGCCTGTGAAACCCACCTATGGCATTGGCTTCGTGGAGTCTTGTTGCAACGAATGCACATATCGCAGGATGCCCACGTGAGCATATTCCACACGCCTTTGCAATTGCCCTACAGCCCATTTGACGAACCAAAGCAGCTTAAATCGAAATTTGATTTTAAGGTCACTTACTCGTTAACGTGTTTGATAGATCCTCCACCCGCTTCATCAATTGTTGAGAATTTTCAGCCATGTTTGAAATCAATTGTTTGTCGCTTCCGCCTTGTTCACTAAAGCTCCACCACTTGTGCATCAATCATACTCCTATCCATTGGCAATAATCCCTCATAGAAATATCGATGGATGAGTTGATCGAAATTCACTGGGGAAAGCTAGCACATAATCGTCAATCGCTCCCAAGACTCATATAATGGCCTCCCCAGATCTGCGTGATGCCATAAATCTCTTCTAATACTAGCATGAGAGGTGAAAGAACTTCTCCAGTGAATAGCCTTTCATCTCGCTCCATGTGGTGATAGAACCCAAGGCAGACAAGAGAGCCAATCTTTAGCTGATCCTTCAAAGAGAAAGGAAAGGCTCAAGGTTGATTTGCTCCTGACACACCATGTGGCTTCATTCCAGCAAACAATGTGAAACTCTTTCGAGGTGCTTATGAGGATCTTCACCGCAAAACCACGAAAAGAAGGAAGTAAATGAATCAAACCAGATTTTAGTTCAAAATCATTAGCAATATTAGAAAAGTAATGCATAGGGTTTGATTCAAATCCGCATGAAGTTCTTCGAGAGTTAGTTCCGCCATCTTTTCTTCCACGCCCGCAAAATGGATGTACCACCAGTGGTTAAATCTATCTCGCTTCTTCCTCAAGACGACGCTTTTCCTCTCTAGTCTCTTTTCTCAATTGACGCTACCGTCTCGATTTCGGATTATACCGCAAATTAGACCGAGAAGAACGAGTCATAAACTAAATCAAATAAATAATTGAAACAATGAGAAACTAAAATTAGTTCCCAAGAACGGCGCCAATTTTGGGAGTTTGTCAAGCTCCTCAAAAACAAATAATCGATTCACCCAAATAAAATTGTAGAAATGGTGAGACCAGTCGAATCCTGAGAACTATGTATTTAATTTCAAAGTTTAAAACAAAAATTAATTTCCCAAGAAAATTCTGGATTTGTAAGTTTCTCGCCAATAAACGGATCATTTAGTGTAAACAGCCGCTTACTCTTTCAAGAATTTCGGGAATTATCGCTTAACCGATCGAGGAAAACCAAGACCAATTACGATTTCATGAAGCCATCGACTTTAATCGCGAACCGATAAGGGAAATCGCAAACCGCTTGTCGCCTCTTCCTTTCTCGATTTATTCGGACAACCGGTAAGGGAAAACCAAGACCGCTTAGTGTTGTGACCTTTCGAATTTATCGGCCAACTGCTTAGTGAAAACGTAGTCGCTCAGTGTGGTAACGATTCTGAGCTTATTCGCCAGTGGGGAAACCGTAGTCGCTTTCTTCTTCTCTCGAAATAAACGGTTACCGTTAGTGATTAACGGTTAACCGATTACTTGATTCAAGGGTTTTAACGAGAATTTGATAAAATAAAATAAAATAAAATGAAACAAAACAAAACTTAAATTTAAACAAGGAAAATCAATCTTACCAAACTTCCAATCCAAGTCAATTCCATCCAATTGTAACTTTGATCATAGGCAAAATATAAATTACTCAATCCAAGAACTTAGTCTACTTAATCTAATCCCGCAGAAAGTAATTATTCTCCTAATGTAATAGACTCAAACAATCGCCAAATCAATTCTTACCATTAATTCAACTGGCATCATCGCTCCATATCAAATTAAATGATAGCATTAAGATTAATGAGAATGACTAAAACAAGATTAATTATTTCAGATTTCTCCAATTTAATCAACTTCAGATTTTTATTTCCCTAGAGCCTATCATGCAAGCTTTCATGAATTGTGGCCATCAATATACACACACACGAGCTAACTCGCTACTCAATTCATTCATTCATGACAATTACGGATCACAAACTCATGACTAGCGATAGAAAATAAATATTGAATTAAGGCGCACAACTCAATCAATATAAATAATTCATAGACAATAAGAACAAGAAATAAAATTACTTGGATAAGAAATTTTGTTACAGTCCAAAGCCTCACAAAATTACAACCTGAATTTGATTACCCGGATCGGAATTAGTTTAGCCACTCATGGTGGCTAAACAAAACAAAAGATGTTTAAAGAAGAAATTGCAGCAGCTCTTCTCTTCTCACGCCTCTCTCTTTCTTTTGTTGTGTGTTGATCCTTTTCTCACGTTGGCTCTTCTCTTTTTATATTGCTAGCTTTCCTTTTCCTTTTGATTTCCACTTCGCTTCCCTTCCTTTTCTATTGCGATTTCTTTCCTCTTTGCTAGCTTTTCTAATCCTTCTTGGATTCTTCTTCCTCTTTGTGCTAGAGACCAAATCCTTCTCCAATTTTGATTGCTAGAAACCGACTCTTCTAAGAAAAGGTCAGCCCACGTCAAAGCCCAAATTAAGTCCTTTTATCCAAATTTCATCATAATATTCAGGATTCATCTCCTAAATCAATTCAAATATAATTTCCACGAATTAGCACAAAATAAATCAAGATATGAGGGATTTAAACAAAATATAATATGACTATTTATGACCTATCAAATTCCCCCACACCTAAACCATGCTTGTCCTCAAGCATATCTTAAATCATCATACCAATCCTCCCTTTTTCCTCCTTTCAAACCATTCAATATCCAAGAATACCAATAAAGCTAAACGCACATCAATGAGTCAAATCATAGTGACAATCAAGAGAATAAGCATTCATAGGATAGAATTTGTGACAAAAACACAAGCATCTCATTGATTCATCAACATCAAATGCAGCAAGACTTAACACCCTCGCATGGTTTCGCTCAATGCTCTCAAAGTGTTTAGGGTGCGTGTTTTACTCTCAAAATCAAAGCATAGCATATTATTACCATAAGCTTGCAAATGAATTAAATCTCCACCACTGCATATGAATATGATGCAAAAATCAAAGGGACTTAACAAGGGTTGAAAGGGGTAAGTATGTACGAAGGAAAATGGTTTAACGATCAAGACAAAGAGTTAGTTACATGCATGATTTAGATAATAAACAAAATAAACAACATACTTAAGATGATGAAATTTATCCCACATTTAAGCACTTAAAACACTTGGAGAAACAATTTGATAATTCAATTGCTTTTGCAAATAATTCTCCAATATCCAATAAGGAACAAATCACAACAGAATTTTTCGTTTTTTTTTTTTTTGCTTTTCATCATGCAATTTCTTCACTCTTGTCTTGATAGGTAGAAAGAAAACAAGGATAACAAACAAAAGGCTTTGGGGTTAAACAATGTGTTAGAAAACAAAGAAAAGGGAAAAGTATGCTCATAGGGGCAAACTAAGGGAAAATAAAAAGGTGGGTCTTTTAGAGTCTAAGAATTGGTTAAACCTAATTGCCCTTATCACACTTAAGCATCAATTCAAAAATGTGGTCTCAACATACATTCATAAGCAAGTTCTAGAATAAACACACTAAGCTTGATACACTCAACAAAGATAAAAGGAGCAAAATGTAATGAGTTGCTCTTAGGCTCAAAAGCTCACTAGAGTGTCTATTTTGCATCAAGTCTTGTGCACTTTTCAATCAACAAATGAACGTGACACCATCGAAAATTTTAAAGAGAATACTATTCATGCTTACCTCTTTCATGCATTAAAACTCAAAACAAAGATGTATCCCTAGCTTACAAGGTATTCAAAGATATTGAGAAGACTTAAAGCATAAAAATTTGAAAAAATTTTAAGAATAATTTAAAAGCATGCCAAAATCCTCCCCCACACCTAAATAATACATTGTCCTCAATGTATCAACAAGTAAATGGCTCACAAAAATAATAATAATGAAAAGTAAATGAGAAGGGAAGAAGAAACTCCCCTGGATGTGAGCGGTGTGGACCCGAATGATCTAGGGAGAGGGTTCCAAGGAAAGCTGAAAAGTGGCGTGAGCACGATTTATTGAGGTTAATCTCCAGTCCAAGAACATCTGGAGGCTTAAAATAAAATCAACGAAAGTAAAGAAAACTAAATATAGTAAAGAAATGAAAATTCAAAAGCGAGAATAAAGAAAATATTTGGGTTGCCTCCCAAAAAGCGCCTTTGTTTAATGTCTTTGGCTAGACAATGCAGTTTAATAAATCATCCAATGCCTTTTAAATTAGATTGTGCATCTAATTCTAGCTCATTCCCAACACTTCCTTGGGCAAAAACATCCTGCACAATAGAATCAATCGCATCAATCTGACAAAGAGAATGCATATCAGTAGGGTGTTTCACTGCATCAAAAATATTAAACTTAACAATCTCTCCATCAAACTCGACAGAGAGAGTACCCTCATCTACATCAATTTTCGTCTTGGCAGTTTTCATGAAGGGTCTCCCTAACAAAATCGAAGCCGATTTTGAAGAAGGATTACCTTCCATCTCTAATATGTAAAAATCTACAGGAAATATAAGCTCATTAACCTGTACCAAGACATCTTCCACTATCCCAAGTGGGTGAATATAAGAACGGTCAGCCAATTAAATAACTACACCAGTCTTTTGCAAGTCATTTAGTTTAAGTTCTTGGTAAACAGAAAATGGCATGACATTAATTGAGGCTCCTAAGTCTAGCATAGCATGCTCAACTTTCTTTTCACCAATCACACAAGGTAATGAAAACATACCTGGATCCTTGCATTTTTCGGGCATACTCTTTCGTAAAATTGCCGAAACATTCTTACTTACCTCAACTTTCCCCTTTTCCTTCATCTTCCTCTTGTTGGTGCACAACTCTTTCAAGAATCTTGCATATTTCGGAATTTGCTTGACCGCATCCAACAGGGGGATGTTAATTTGCACTCTCCTAAATGTGTCTAGAATCTCCTTTTCTTGTTCATCTTCTTTTGGTTTAGCTAACCTGCTAGGAAAAGGAGGTGTAGGTGTGTAAGATGAAAGAGATAAAGGAGGATCGAATTTTACCCCACGCTTAATTTTGGAAGGAGCTTCTTCATCTTCATCTCCCTTGGCCATTTCAGCTTCTTTAGGTGGAGTTGATCCTGAAGGAATTTCTTTTCCGCTTCGCAGTGATATTGCACTACAGTTCTCTCTTGGGTTGATTTCTGGTTGTGAAGGTAATTTTCCAGAATTTTGAGCTTCCAACTTGCTAACGGATGTGGCTAATTGAGTGATTTGGTTGCCCAAATTCTGGATGCTTGCCCTTGTTTCCTGCTGAAGTTGAAGAGTATTGGTAGCAAGATTCTTAACAATGTCTTCCAAAGACATACCTGAATTTGGGAGCTTGAGTTTGTGTAGGGATTGGAGGTGGTCTTGTGAAGTTCTGAGGTGGTGGCCTTTGTTGTCCTCCTTGGTTTCCATAGCTAAAGTTAGGATGATCCCTCAAGTCCGAGGGATTGTAGTGATTGAATAGGGATCATAATTCCTTTGGCGTGCCGGAAACCCGCATGGCATGTGGAGCTTCTTGTTGCAATGTGGGGCACGTATCGGTGGGATGCCGTAGAGTGAGCATATTCCACACGCTTTTCTTTGTTTGCAATTGCCCTACTGACCATTGTGGCCAGACAGCGGTTAAATCGTCAATTTGATTTTTAAGGTCAACACTTTACTTAGTTCATGCTTGATAGATCCTCCGCTGCTCTTATGCCAGAATGTTGAGAATTTCAGCCATGTTTGAAATCGATTGTTTTGGTACACTTCGGCGTCTTGTTCACTAAAAGCTCCGCTTCTTCTTGCATCAATCATTACTCTGTCAGTTGTGATAATCCTCGTAGAAATATTGGATGAGGAGTTGATCGGAGAGTGATGGTGGGAAGCTGGCACATAATCGCTTGAATGATTCCCAATACTCGTATAGCGTCTCCCAGGAGATGCGTGATGCCATAAATCTCTTTTACAATACTAGCGGCCATTGAGCGGGAAAGAACTTCTCCGAGGAATAGCCTTTTCATCTCGTTCCATGTGGTGATAAGCAGGAAGGTAGATAGTAGAGCCAATCTTTGGCTTGATCCTTGAAAGAAAGGAAGGCTCTAAGGTTGATTGCTCTCGGATACACCATGTGGCCGTTCGAGCAAACAATGTGAAACTCTTTCGGTGCTTATGAGGGATCTTCACTTGCGAAAGAAGAAGTAAATAGATCGAACCCAGATTTAGTTCGAAATCATTAGCAATATTAGGAAAAGTAATGCATAGGGTTGTTGATTCAAGTGCAGTGCGGCGAGTTCTTTGAGGTTAGATGCGCCGTCTTTTCTTCCGTCTGCCAAAATGGATGTACCACGGTGGTTAAATCTATCTCTTCTTCCTCGACGGCGTTTTCCTACTCTGGTCTCTTTTCTCAGTGTGTATTTGTCCTCTCGATTTCTGGATTATACTGCAAATTAGTAGCCTGAGAAGAACGAGTCATAAACTAAATCAAATAAATAATTGAAACAATGAGAAACTAAAATTAGTTCCCCGGCAACGGCGCCAATTTTGGCGGGAGTTTGTCGAAGCTCCTCAAAAACAAATACTGATTCACCTAAATAAAATTGTAGAAATGGTGAGACCAGGTCGAATCCCTAGAGAACTATGTATTTAATTTCTCAAAGTTTAAAACAAAAATTAATTTCCCAAGAAAAATTCTGGATTTTGCAAGTTTACGCCAATAAGCGGATCATAGTTTAGTGTAAGCGAGCGTTTACTCTTTGAAGAATGCAGGGAATTGTCGGTTTAACCGATTGAGGAAAGCGGAAGACCAGTCACGATTTGCGAGCTTCTGGACTTTAATCGGCCGAACCGATGAAATCGGCAAACCGTTTGTCGGCTCTTTCCTTCTGGATTTATTCGGACAACGGTGAGGAAAGCGGAAGACCGTTTAGTGTTGTGACCTTTCTGGAATTTATCGGCTAACCTGGTTTAGGGAAAGCGGTAAAGCCGTTTGCAAATAATGTAACGATTGGAGCTTATTGACCCGGTAGGTTAGGAAAGCCGTGGCCGTTTTCTTCTTCTCTCGGTTACGGAAATAAGCGGTTGGCGTTAGTGATTAACGGTTAACGATTACTTGATTCAGGGTTTTAACGAGAATTTGATAAAATAAAATAAAATAAAATGAAACAAAACAAAACTTAAATTTAAACAAGGAAAATCAATCTTACCAAACTTCCAATCCAAGGGTGTCAATTCCATCCAATTGTAACTTTGATCATAGGCAAAAATATAAATTACTCAATCCAGAACTTAGTCTCTTAATCGGAATCCATGAGTAATTATTCTCTAATGTAATAGACTCGAACAATCGCCTAAATCAATTCTTACCATTAATTCAGCTGGGCATCATCGTTCCATATCAAATTAAATGATAGCATTAAGATTAATGAGAATGACTAAAACAAGATTAATTATTTCAGATTTCTCGATTTAATCAACCGTATTTTTATTTCCTAGAGCCTATCATACAGCTATGTAATTGTGGCCATCGATATACACACACATGAGCCAACTCCTTGCTACTCAATTCATTCATTCATGACAATTCACGGATCACAAACTCATGACTAGCGATAGAAAAATAAATATTGAATTAAGGCGTCAACTCGATCAATATAAATAATTCATAGACAATAAGAACAAGAAATAAAAATTACTTGGATAGAAGAAATTCTTATTAGGTCAACCTCACAAAATTACAAGCTGGAATTTGATTACCCTGGATCGGAATTAAAAGCTTAGCCACTCATGGTGGCTAAACAAAACAAAGATGTTTAAAGAAGAAATTGCAGCAGACTCTCTTCTTTCTCACGCCTCTCTCTTTCTTTTGTTGTGTGTTGGATCCTTTTCTCCGTTGTCCCTTCTCTTCTTTTTATATTGCTAGCTTACCTTTTCCTTTTTGATTTCAACTTATTGCTCCCTTTCCATATTCTATTGCGATAACATTTCCTCATTAGCTAGCTTTTAAAATACAACTAGGATACTTCTTCCTCTTTGTGCTAGGAGACCAAATCCTTCTCAATTTTGATTGCTGAAACCGACTCCTTCAGGAAAAGGTCAGCGTTTGCAAAGCCCAAATTAAGTCCTTTTTAGTCAAATTTCATCATAATATTCATCTCCTAAATCAATTCAAATATAATTTCCACGAATTAGCACAAAATAAATCAAGATATGAGGGATTTAAACAAAATATAATATGACTATTTATGACCTATCAATAGTTCGTGATGTGGCCATATGGATAGGCTCAGAATTACAAGTGGAGAAGAAATTTTTTAGTAAAGTTGGCATTGGATTGGCGGAATGGGCAATGGAAGAAGAAGGCCTGAAAGCAATCTGAGAGGAATCTGTAATGGGAAATAAAGAAGAAGAGCTTCAGTTGTTTGGTATGCCCACAACGCCCGTATTTCTTGTTGGACAATACTACATGTGACTACAAATTGCAAGTTCAGACAATTTTTGAAGGGATACTTGAAAGTTGTTACCATAATAAATGGAGTCCTTTCACTAAAATCGCGATTCCTGCTTGATAACCTCAGGTTCTGCAGTTGATTCGATGTGATGTGAGTGATGCGCCTTTCATTGGAAAGTTGAAGAGACTTGAACTTCTTTATCTCCGGTCGTCTCCCATTGAAATTCCTGAAGAATTGGGGAGTGAACTTCGTAGATTGAAACTTCTATATATTGATACTGGTTCTATTTCTCCCATTACGATAAAAAAAATTCCTCAATTAGAAGAATTTTATGGTTCTATTTTGTTGCTTTTGCTATCTTGAATTAAAGTTTTTCAATTAGATCAACAAGCATTATGTTTGAATTAAATTGTGCAAGGATCATTCCTTTTGTTTGATTCAAAAAAAAAAAAAAAGTGGAAATACAAAAAAAAAAAAAACAAAAAAAAAGAGGAAATACAAAAAAAAAAAAAGTGTCTACATTCTTGGCGACTTGAGTAGAAATAAGCATTTGATATCATAAGGTTCATTCAATGAGTTCATTCTTCTCATTTTGATCTCTTTTTCTTTCATAAACCTTTCTTTTTCATTTAACCCATTTAGCCCCGTTACAACCTTTCTAAGACCCTTAGATTTTTGCATTTAATTCATGTTTTGTGGATTGAGATGTGATATATGAGCAAGCTTATGGTAATAGCATTCTTTGATTTGATTTGAGTGCATAAATGATACCCTAAACACTTTGAGTGCATGGAGTGATGTCAATGAGAGGGCTATTAAATCTTGTTGCACTTGAATTTTGAATGGACTTTCTTGGTGGTTGAATATGCTTATTCTAGTTTCTAAGATCCTATGCTTTAAAATCCTTGTCTCTCGATTGTTGCTTGGCTTAATTTCTTGAGGTGTGCTTGCTTCAGATTGTTTTTGGATGAGTTGAGATGAGAATTGAGTGGAGATTTGGGATTAATCTTGAGTTATATGCTTGAGGACAAGCATCATCTTGGTGTGGGGGAATTTGTTAGAGTGCAATTTATGCACTAATTTTGTATTGTTTACTCCCTTTAATATTAATGTTTTGCACTTAATTATAGTGAGTTATTTGTGTTTTATTTTGTAGGTGCAATTCTATTGATTGGTGCTAAAATTGAGCTAGAAGATGATGTTTGAGGATGATTATTTGCATGGAGAATTATGAATTTCAGAAGAACTTTGTTGATAAGGCGTGGGCGCGTGCTGTCAACAAAGAACTTGCAGTTTTTATTTTAACGTGTTTCACCTTTTTGGGCTATTTTTGTAATTTCGAATTTAGAGAATATTTTAGATTTTAGTATTCTATTTTTAGAAAAACTCTAGAATACAAAAGGGATTAAAACACAAAGAGAGGGGGGATAATCAAGAAGGAAAAGAAAGAAACCCTAGACCTAGATTTTTCTCTTCTCTTTATGAGGAACTAAATTTATTTTTCTGGTTGGAGGTTAATAAAGCTTTGATTCATTATTACTGTGAGATCTTTCTTATGCTTTAATTGTTTTATTGCTTGTTGGGTATTTGTTTATTCTCTGAATTATTATCATGATTATGTTTGTTAATTAGATAATTGGCCACTATTTAATTATCGACCTAATCTCATCAATTAGAGATTCATCGTATGAAGATTTTAATGTTTGTGACAAATAGCACATCATGCATATTGTGTTATGAGAATAAACAATCTAATTTAAATGAACCATCGTGTCGTTTGTTGATTAGGATTTGGGTCTCTACGGTTTTGGTGTCGATTGATTAAATCCTATGATCGTATCTAGGGTTGTCTATTGATTAGGGAAATAACCAATGGTCGTAATTGGTTATCGACTAGTTAAGGAGAGATTGGCTATTAGAGCGTCTCAGTAGCTATAACCAGTCTCTTCATGAGTAATAATTATTTATATTTAGATCAATGATCAGTAGTCGAATCAAGCTGAGTTAATTCCTTGACGAGTTTTTCCCAATTTGAATTACAATTTTAATTTACGTTCTTGTCATTTAATTTGATTTTGATTATTGTCAACAATTCCCCCATTTGCATTTACATTTTAAAGGTTTAAATAATTCTGCGTCTACGTGGACCTCTTCGATCACATCACAAATTTATTAGAGTAGGTATTTATTTTTGTTGGCTTCGACAACCATCAATTACGTACAATACACGTGAGCGGAATCTAAGCATTCATAATAACCTTAACTAATTTGCTGACTCAGCTTTACATGTTTGCATTTCTGGCAGACTTAACCAACTCACACATGCAAAAAACTTTATCAGCTCACTAACTATCTTAACGCGACTTTAATTAGGAGGTGTAATACACATACACCAATTTAATTGCCCCTGTGATATTATAAATGGACACTTGGCAAAGCATTAGAGGCGTACGCTTACCATAAATAGATGGCCTCCCTTTGTAATTGATACGTCTAAAATGATTAGCGAGACACTAACTTGAAGTATGGGGGGCGCAAGCGTAGAATCTGCATTTTAATGTTTGGCTTGCTTATTATCATTATGTTCCATTCGTCTTCTTATCATTTATATTATTTACATGCGTACTTTGGATACTTCCCAATTTATTTCACCACAAAGCCAAAATTCTCATTCTAACTCATTTCTCATTTTTAATAATCAATCAAATTTTGTTGTGCTTATGATTTCCTTAATTTTGTTTTCTTTCTTTTATACAAACTGGGATTTCTTTACAATTTATTCTGTTGTGTTAGAATGAATTTTTTTTTTCAACAGTTGTTGCTTCTTATATATAGTTGTTTGAACTCCTCTCGTGGATGATATCAAATTAATGGTTTTGAGCGCCACTTATGTTCTAGATTATAACTTTATGTTTACTCTAAACCTTATCATTCATTGTGATTAGTTTTGTTTTTGTCACTTTGTTATCTATTTTGTACCCTTATTCATGTTAACAAAATGTACATGAAATTACAACTCTTTCATTTGGCACCATTAATCAAAATTTATAGGATTTGTCTATTTTACCAAGAGAAGTGCTCTTTATTTGGAGATTGTATCAATATTATTTTTTCTTGTCCAGATTTTGCGAGCGAAACACCCACATGATTGTAGAATTTATTTTGGTTTGCTTTATTGTATAATAACTCTGCTACCGTTTGTCTTTAACACACACACACACACACACATATATTTAATTTATTTTGGCTTTCGCTCGAGCACTAGCTAATAAGCGATTTGAATTCTTGTTGGCGTAGATGAAGTGAAGGGTAAGTGTTGACGACACGAGTACTTACTTGGGTAATTTGTGGCTGGTGAATGGTTATAGACACAGGTGGTTGCATGCAAAACGTGGGCTTTTGGCTGGCGATGATTTATGTGCAGGGTAGCTGCCACATGCAACATATAATTTCATGTAGAAGTTTGGTGAATGTGTGAATTTGGACAGCCACTTTACTCTCTATTGTCATGTTATAAATTAAATGATCAGCATCAGAATGATCATCCTCACCATTTGATAAGCAATTAAATGATCGATGATATGCTATGAATTGCAGGCTGCAGCATCGATATATATCCCTCTCCCTCCAGATGATGTTAATTATGTTCAAGTTATGCATATATGTATGTTGATGTGCTGCTAGCTGGCTCCTAATTTCTTTTCTTTCTCTGTAATGTATATATTGTGTCGGTGTATACATTATAAATAGACTTGTGCGTTTTCTACATTAATATTTTTCTTCTACTTCTTCATCTGCACTATTGAATGCCTTTATGTCAAAGGGCGCCAATGATGAATTAATATGTGTATATTAACTAATAGGCAAGAACCTATCTCACCTCTTTTTTAAGCACACTTGTGTAGCCTTGAGAGAAAGTATTTGATTGGTTAGACAACAGGATACGTGAACTTTAACTAATTAAATATTTTTTAATGATTTTAATAAAAAAAAAATTATTGTTACATTTTTTATCTTCTTTTAGTCCATGTGTGTAATTTTCTTTCTAATAAATATTTTCTTTGTTTTGTTTTATATACGATGGGATGGAGTTTTTATGAATTGTTATTGAAAGATCACTTATTTTCTGATCTGGGTGGGCTTTTGAGTAGTAATAATAGGTTGCTCTGGTTTCGGGTTTTTCGCTTGGTCTCGTTTATGGAAAAATTAACGTCAAGTACCTCAAGGTACAATCACTCTTTGCTTCAACCTTTGTTCTTCATTTGTGCTTTATTTGTTTGTAACTGAAAATGATAGAATTTTAATTGCATGTTTTTTTTTTTCAAGTGTTTGGTTTAGATAACGATTTTATTCTGGTTTCTTGTTGTGTATTTAGTTAATGTTAATAATTTGATTAGAATTTATAGTGCTTTATTTTTATTAGTTTTTTTATTTCACCAAATGGGGCTCACCCCTTCTTGGTGCTGCCTAAACTCACATCATTATCGAATGGCTATTCTAGTGTTAGTTTATACCATCCGGAATTTTTTTTTGTTTTCAAAAATGCAGGATACTGAATCTCTTTTAGAGAACATGTTTTGGGACAGTTTATAAAATCATTTGTAATTTTGTGTAAATTTTGAAATTAATAAATAGTAGTTTTCTTTTTCTTGTAAGTTTTAGATCCTTACTTAAAGTTACTGCATGCTATATTATTTAGTATATGTGAGGGTTTAATGAGATTGATGATTTAGACTCATCTTGTTATTGGGAAAGTTCAATGGATGAGGGGAAATGTTAATTCAATAGGTAAAATTATCACGGGCTGAGGGGAAATGTGAAGTCAAGAGGAGGAATTATGAAGGGACGAAAATATCTCATTCATAATTGTTATTGAGCTTTATAGATGTTAGGTTTTGTGTTTTATTGCTGTGTTTCTACCTATTAGTACCTTTATTTTTCCTGCGTACATACAACAAATGGATGATCATTCTCCTTTGAAAATGCTTATCTAATACCTTTTTTTTTTTTTTCCTTTTTACTTAGTCAAAGGGAAAGTCTTTCAAGATAGTTTCCATTTTTAAATTTTGGTATAATGGTGTGTTTACTTAACAGATTAGGGAATCAGAATTCGAAATCGGAACGATTGACGCGTTTACTTCACAAAAATAAAACGTGAATCGGAATCGGAATAGCGGGACCCACATGTATTTGGGAATGGGAAATGGGAACTTGATTCCCATAGGGGAGGTGGGAATCAAGTTCCCATTCCTATAACTACTCATTTTGCCCTCCCCAAAACAAAAAATACCTATTTTGTCTTAACTTATGATTAATTAATATATTATTAATTAATTAATTAATTATTATGATTAATTAATATATTGATATATTATTAACTATAATTATTAATAATTATAGTTTTTGAATAAATAATCACAATAATTAATATATTATTATTATAGTTTATTAATTAATATGCTATTATAGTAATTATTAATATTATTACTATAACTAATTCATATATTATTATTAATTAATTAACATAATTATTACTTTTAATTAATATATTAACATATTATTAACAATAATTATTAATAATTATAATTTTTGAATAAATAATCATAATAATTATTTTATTGTTATTGTTATTATAATTAATTAATATACTGTTATAATAATTACTAATATAATTATTATAATTAATTCATATATTATAATTAATTAAATAATATAATTATTACTATTAACTAATATAATAATATATTATTTAACAACAATATATTAATAATTATAGTTCTTGAGTAACTAATCACAATAATTAATATATTATTATTTTAATTAATTAATTAATATATTATTATTATAATTATTAATATAATTATTATAATTAATTCATATATTATTATTAATTAATATAATTATTACTATTAAATAATAAAATAATATATTATTAACAATACTATATTAATAATTATAGCTCTCAAGTAAATAATCACAATAATTAATATATTATTATTTTAAATAATTAATTAATATATTATTATAATTAATTAATATATTATTATAATTAATTAATATATTATTATAATTAATTAATATATTATTATTTATTAATTAATTAATTAATATAATTATTACTACTAATTAATATATTAATATATTTTTAAGAATAATTATTAATAATTATAATTTTTGAATGAATAATCACAATAATTAATATATTATTATAATTAATTAATTAATATTAATATTATTAGTTAATATATTTTTATAATAATTGTTAATATAATTATAATAATTAATTAATAAAATTTTACAATTAATTAATATATTAGTTAATAATTATTATTATGACAATAATCCATTAAGTACTTTTTAGTAATTTGTTATAATCTAACTCATTCCGATTCCGATTCAAGATAAAGTAAACACATTAAAAGTAATCTAGCTCATTCCGATTTCGATTCCTATAGTTCAAGTAAACAACTTAATTTGATTCTCATTTCCTATTCCGATTCCAACTCATTCACATTTCATTCATTGATTAAAATTCCGATTCCGGTTTAAACACATAAAAGTAGTTCTTCTTATTTTCTTCTGAGCAGTGGGGACAACAAAAGTCTACTACAAGTAGATCATTAGCTTCTATGGTTCATTGACATATAAAGACCTGTAGCTGTAGTGATGTTTCAGAAATTTCATAACTTATGCGACTGAACGACGTTTACTGATTAGAAACCCATAGCCCATTTGTCTCATTGTATGTAGGGGTGGGCAAAATCGGATTCGGATCGGGTTGGGATCAACCCGATCGGATTTCGGGTTGATCGGGTTAGATAAAAATCGATCCGAAATCCGATGAATCCGATCCGAATATATTTGGATCGGATCGGATCGGATCGGGTTAAAAAATCGGATGAAGTTCGGATCGGATCGGATCGGATCAGGTTCAGGTTACATAGGGTTCGGATTAAATTCGGATTATTCGGGTTAAATCGGGTCAATTCGGGTCAATTCGGGTCGGGTGAAATTAGGTTCGGATTAATTCGGGTCAATTCGGATTAATTTGGGTCGATGCAATTTTGAAGTTATCGGTTAGCCGTTTACCTTTTCACTAAACGGCTAAGGCTTAACAAAGTATAATATACTGGAAATTATCGGTTAGCCGTTTACCTGTTAACGGTTCACCGTTTATTCCCAGAAATGCTCACTTTTGCAGAAATGTTTCAGTTTCTCAAAAACTTGTAAATACTCATAGAAAACTTCTGGCTTTTAAGAAAATATTTGTAATTATGAAAACTCCAACATATTTATGAAAAGGTTTGTTATCATTAAAATCAATTAAAAGAACATTTATATGTTAACACATGTCCTCCCTCGTTCATCCACCTTCATTACTTCATATTCATTTTTTTACCAATTCTAAACCAACAAAAAAGAAAAACTACTATAGAATTAAATTCGAATGAATGAAAATTAAAAATTAACACAAAGCATAAAAATAAAATTAACACAAAGTTTAAATTTAATAGCCTCCATCCAAAGCACAATGCCCAATTCTAATTTCTAAACATCAATCTTTAGAACACAAAGTCACAAAATTAAACATAATTAAATAGTTTTCATTTTCCAAAACACAAATGACAAAGTTCCAAAACACAACAAAGTTTAAATGTAAATCTAGATCAACTTCGTCCACGACCCAACCATTCCTCGCAAGCACTTCGACAACTTTTAACTTCAACTTCTTTTACTCCAAGTTGAAGAATTGAAGCATCTATCCCCTAGAGAAGAATTGAAAAAATAACATATGATAACTGTTGTAAAGTTAACAATAATTCATATGATATCAAATTATAAATAATAATATCTATTAAAAATTACCTTTTAAATATCCATAACACCCATATCAGCGCTCACTGTTTCGACTGTTGAAGCTTGTGATCTTACAAACTCTTTAAAATGTCAAAAAAAAAATTATTAACAAACTTAAGTACATGTAGATGCTATTTATAAAGTTATAATACATTAACTTTATAAAGTACGAGAAAAATATTACCTTAACATAGTATCGCTCCTTAATATCTTCACGAAGGTTGTAAACCGGATTAGCAAAAGTTTAGCTTGTAACCAATTTTGGTGCATATCAATGCCTCGATCATACAAGGGTCAAAGAACTCGATATTCGTCAATGACGCGACGCCCGATGCTAAAGCGATTCGAGATGCCGCGTAAAGCGAACGGCGAGGACATCCTTGCAATTTTCTCTAATATCGGATACTTGATCCATTAACCTTCCACCAAAGTAAAACATTGAGCTTAAGATTGCTCGGATCCTCAATTGGGTCACTCAAATATCGTTCCACCTCGGATCGACTCTCTTGCCCTCATTACGAACAAACACTTTGAGCATACCCGAAAGAAAGGCGAGAAACTCGGAAAATGTCATTACCTTCGCCACTAGGAACCTCCGCCAAACCAACCTCAATTGTAAAATATGGAGAATAACTTGTACCACCATAGCTACCGCTAGGAACACTCTCACTACACGTGGATGGTGTGGAACTAGAGCACATTGCACTATATGCATCATAAAGCTCATTCAACAAATCCTTCTTTGCCTTGGTCATTTACGCAACTTCGAACCATCGTTGGCAAAAATAATCTCAAAAATATGTTTGGCAAAATCTATTTTAGCTCGTGGATCAAGAATAGAGGCAACAATCAACATTTTATTTATCTTCCCTGAAGACTCCCAATATTTATCAAAATTTTCCCTCATTTTATAAGCCATAGCCACCAAACAATGATCTCCACTTGACTCTAATGAAGTTAATGAGCTCTCAATTAATCCAATGGTATCATAACAATGGTTAGAAGTCACACTTAAAGAGGCAGAAAATAACAATGTGGCATCATAAAATACCTTCAAAACTTCACAATTACGCACTCTCCCAATCCTCAACTCCCGGCGGGCCCACTCTCTTAGCATTATTTTCTTTCTCAAGAAAATATGTCTCATATGGTTTATCCACCTCTGCCATTCTATCAAATGCCGCTTGAAACTTCAACGCTGTCATCAACATTAAATAGGTGGAATTCCACCTAGGACAATCTAAAACAACCTTTCCATTTGGACATCTCATCATTGAGCACCTTTGTTTAAATGCCTATAGACTCGTTGTGGACGATCTCACTTACTTCACAGCATTTCGGATGGCGGCAACACTAGCATGTATTTCATTCAATGAGTAAACAACAATCAACTTCAAAATATATGCGCTGACGCACATGTATATCTTCTCCGCCAACACAAGTGCATCATCATTCCTCCATGAAAGCAATTGCATAGTCACATAATTAACAACATCATTTGTAGTGGCATTATCAGCGGTTATTGCAAACAACATCTCTATCCCCAATCTTGTAAACAAGCTACAATCTTTTACCGATCGATTTCCTCTATGATCTTCAATCACATTGAAACTAATAATCCTCTGTTCAAACACGATCACTATCAATAAAATGAGTGTGATCACCATATAACTCATATTTTGAGCGGAGTCCATAAATCAGTGGTGATAGACACCCGCTGCTTGTTGTTGCAAATCAAACTCTTTAACATTGCCTTTTCTTCCAAAAATAAATCCATAACATCCCTACCAACAGTTCTCCGAGATGGCATAACAAACTGCAGAATGGCTACACTACAGAAATGCCTGAACCCTTTGTTATCCACAAAACTAAGTGGCAACTCCCCCATAATGATCATTTTGGTGACTGCCCTTCTACAAGCATCTTCACTCCACCCTTTAGCCAAAACCATATTACTTGCATTTCCTTCCCCACCCTCAGCTGTCAAGTTTTGTTGACTTCCCTCTTGTTGTTCCCGGAATGTCTTGTATGCAAGGCAAGTCTCTATATGATTTTTCATATTTGTAATCCCATCACGCCTTGAATGACATTGATATTGTCTACCACAATAGTTGCACTTGGATTTGTTTGGATTATCCTCAAGTAAAGTGAAATGATTCCACGTCGCAGATCTTTTCTTCATCGGTGGTCTTTTCCGCTTTGCTTTTTGAGTTCCTTCCATTTGAACACTTGGATTATTGTCATCATCACTCATCGAATTCGCTCTTGAGTGTCCCGACATCTAAACATACAAACAATTAATTATTAATCATTAATTCAAAAATTAATGTAATCAAGAATTCAAGATGCATATTCCATAAAAGAAAATCAAGAAATTAATGTAAATAATTAATTTATAATATTTAGTTATCCATTGGCCAAAATAATGTAATATTAATTGCATATCCAATTATCCATATCTTAATTCTTATTACAAAGTACAAACCCCTAATTTTTATGCCCAAATTATTAATTTTATTTTATGAAACTTTTTAAAATTGATATTTCCAATTTTCCATCATAATATTTATATGTGATCAAGAATTCAAGATGCATATTCCATAAAAGAAAATCAAGAAATTAATGTAATTAATTAATTTATAATATCTAGTTATCCATTGGCCAAAATAATATAATATTAATTGCATATCCAATTATCCATATCTTAATTCTTATTACAAACCCCTAATTTTTATGCCCAAATTATATGACATATATAATTAATTAATTATATGTATTGTAACATAATTTTTATTTTTAATTTTTAATCTACCAAATCTATTCATACAAAAAAAAATTCAATTATTAATAGTAACAAAAAATTAATGCCCAATTTTTTTCCTTTTATTGTTGAAATTTAACAATACATATTATATATCATTTGCAATTTATCATACCAAGTACCAACCAAATTACAAATTTACAATTAACATTTCACTTTCTCAATTCTCATACAACATTATAACATATACCAATTACCAAATTAACAGTATATAATTAATAAATTAATGCATATATATTATATAGTTAATTAGTTATATACCATAAGTAATTAAGTATAAAGGCAAGGCCGGGCAAAAACTCCACTCTCCACTCTCCAGTCTCCACTCAACAGAATCGGGTGGCCGTGGATCTTCAGGGGCAGCTGCCAGCTAGCCGGTGGATCTTCAACCGGATCGGGTGATGGTGGAGTGAAGGATTGAAGGCGTGGATCCGGTGCTTGGAAGCAGCAGATCTGTAGATCGGGTCACGAACTCACGATGTTGCGTGTGGTGGCTGCTGACCGGATGAAGCAGCAGATCTGCAGATCGCGATTCAGCTTCGGTTGGCTTCGTTCTCAGCGACGGCCGACGGTTGCTGCGTGTGGGTCGTGTGTCTGTTGCGGTGTTGACTGTCAGCAATGGGATGCCGTGGATGGATGTGGGTGTGGCTGTGTAGGTTGCCGCTCGGAAGTCGGAAGTGCCGAAGTGGGCTGGCTGGCGGCTGCTTGTGCTAAGCTAAGCTTGAGTGCTGACTGCTGGGTAGTGGGTTCACTGGGTTGTCTGTGAAGTGTGAACTGTGATTGTGCTTCGGTTGTATTGTGGAGTTGTGGTTGTGGTGCTGGATTTGTGTTGTTTTGTTTGTTGTGAAATACTGAAATGTGAAATTCTCAAATCTCAAATTCGGGTTTCGGGTTTGTTTTTTTTTTTTTTTTTCAATCCGATCGGATTTTCGGCACCCGATCCGATCACGATCCGATCGGGTTGATACAATTTCACCCGATCGGGTCTCGTTGACGACCCGATCCGATCCGAACCCGAAAATTTTCGGATCGGATCGGGTCGGATCGGATCGAGTCCGATATTTTGCCCACCCCTATTTGTATGTTTTCATTTGGAGCTTAACTCACAAAACCCATCATTAATTGTAGAACCAAAAACTGTCCAATGCAATGTGGGAATTTTTTGGGATTTGGACAACAAACCCCCAAATCAATATCATCATTTGGGTTGTTAAATACATGGTGGCATATACCAATAGCCACGCATTTAGTTATGCGCCTCACGTTGTAAGAGAGCAAAGAGAAGAAAAAAATTGTTTAACCAATTGGAAAGCAAGGGTGTAATTAGGCCTGCTGAGCCGGTGTATGTGGTGTTTGTGAAAGGAGATTTTATAATAATGATAAACTTGTTAATTATTTTATCCAAATTCGTGATTGTAAACAAAAGACGAGGTTGAATCAAGTAGAATTAGCTAGAGGGAAGAGGAGAGTGCATTTGAGTGGCAAGCATTCGATGGAGATGGAAAAATATAAAAGGGCTGCAAGGACAATTTTGACTCCAAAAGTGGGTTATGGTTTGGCAGATGAGTTGAAAAGAGCGGGGTTTTGGGTCAAGACAGTGTTAGATAAGCCACAAGCTGCAGATGTTTTGTTGAGGAATCATACGGTGGATATGATGGACAAAAGAAGGATTGAGTGTCTGGCTGTTGTGTTGGATAATTCAGATTTTGTGGAGGTTTTGCACAAGGCAAAGTTGAGGTGTCTGAAGACCCTTTTTTTGGGGGATATAAACGATGAGGCATTGAAGAGAATTGCTGATACTTTTTTTTCTTGGAGTGATATATTAATGGGCAAGGCAAGCAAGGAAGCCATATCGGTTGTTGGCAAATGGAAGGACCGAGATGTTTGAAGATGTCGGAGTGGACTTATAATCCAGAGCTGGAGAAAAAGCCTTGATTGGGATGATGAGAGTGACTGAGTGAGGATGCAAATGTTGATGATATAACTAATGCCAGTGATGCAGATTGTATCAAGAATGAAAATAATGGTGCCTGGTGGAAGCTGGAATCTTCTGATTCAGAAGCTACTTCATAACAACCGTGCTAAAGACAGTTGGTGGTAGTATGTTTGACATATTCTGTGACGATGTAAAGTTCTCTTACAATTTCTTGGTAGCATTTCTGAAAGCTTGAAATAATTGTTCCTTGTACCAAACATAGTTATATTTATATGGCTTCCCTTTTTTTAAGTTTAAATGTTGCTGCTGAGAATTAAAAAGATTGTGTTTGGCTTTATGGTATCTTACATAAAATTTTGTCCAAGTTTTCCATAAATAGATCTTGCAAATTTTTTATTAAAAAAACTAGGAAAATAGAAAGCATAGTCTCTGATGGGCTAGTGGAAGGCAACCTTTGCGGCTCAGGTTTATTGGAATCTTGAATTATATGGTAATTTGTAAAACTATATTACTTCATCCTACCATCCAAATACTTCGTTAATTGTCGGAGGATATACTATTTCAAATGTCATTTAAACTAATTTCTATCAAAACATGCAAATATTTAGTTGTCCAGAATTGGACAAAAAGGAGACAACCATAAACACGGGTATAGTAAAACAAGTTAATAATATTTACCACCACAAACATTGGGTAATTGATTTATTCTACAATATAATCATAACAATGATTATTTCAAAAGTTAGGCATTTCATAAACATGCATAGTCCTTGGCCAATCTTTTTTTTCTTTTTTTTTTCTAATATCTTTTCAATTGGTTTGCCGTCATTCCAACAATTTAACAATGCAAATGCAAATGTAATAAATATTTGTATTTTAGATGGCTTGGTATATTTTGTGAGTTGATTTAACATCATTTTTCTAAATAGTGATGCAAGAAAAATTCAAAATGTAAAAACTAACGTTACGGTTGTTTTATGTTTTAAAAGAACAAACGTTACCACTTTTATTTATTGCAGATCCAAAATTTATTCAAGATGCCATAATGAAAAAAATTAATTGATTATGACAGTTTAAGAATTGATTAAAGTTAAATATTAAATAAAAAATTGAGATAAATAATAATATTCTAAAAATAAATGTTTATTTTATGTACCACACAGCGCCTATAATTGTCAATTTAAAATGGAAAAGTTTGCAAACAAACGATAGACTCACAAGAGAGCAAAAAATTCGTTAAGTTACATTATATGAAGTAGAGTCTTGATGTTATGCGCCAAGAACAAATTTCATATGAAGTATGTTTAGACCTTGAATCTTATTAAGTTTGGCATCCTATGACAATAATGTTTATATGAAGAGTGTCTTCGCTAATTATATTTCCCATATAAATTAGAATTCGGATCCGCATTCATATTTTTATATCTAGCTTTGTAAAAATATATGTGAATCCGGATGCGAGTAATATCCGCAACGGATGCGGACGAATATTCCGGATATCCGGATCTGCAAATTTTAAACTTAAATAATTTAGTATATAATTTAAAAGTTTAATAATTTACCTAATAATATCAAATAAAATTTAATGATAATTCAGTACTTAATAATTCAAAATGAATAACATACAATAATCTCGTAAATCTACAAATAAAATTTATTTTTTAATTTTTTAATTTTTTAATAAATATTTTTTATTTAATTTTTAATTTTAAATAAAATTCAATAATTTACCCAATAATATCAAACAAAATTCAATCATAATCCAACAATTAATAATTCAGCATGAATAATATACAACAACATCGTAAATCCACAAATAAATTTTACTTTTTTAATTTTTCATTTAAATTTTAATATATATTTTTAATTTAATTTTTAATTTGAAATAAAATTTATCTGGATTCTGATATCCGATTTTTTGAATGCACTTGCATCCAGGTCCGTGCGGATCCCAAATCTCTATATCCGGATTCACATTTTTTAATATACAAATACAAATTTTTCTGGATTCGAATCTTTCGGATCCTTGCAGATCTGAGCCGGATCTGAATTTAATTGCCATCCCTACTTAGGTCGCAGCATCTTTGTCAAAAATTGTTCATCGATTTTAGTGCCGTACATAAAATTTAAGGGTGTATTTGGCATTATTTTTTCAAATGATGTTTTTATATTTATTTTATAATACGAATATGATTAATTTTAGCAAATATGAAATTTGTTTTGATAATTTATTTTAGGGAAAAAGACAAACACACCCCCAACGTTTAAGCAAGGGGACAAAAATCCCCCAAAGGTTTCAAAAAAGACATTTACACCCCAATTTATTATAATTTTACCGTTATACCCTTCTAGCATAAAAAAAAAATTTGTTAGATTATCTAATTTATCCATATATTGTTAATAAAATTATAAATATACCCTCATTACCTCATTTCTTTATTTAAATTTTTATCAATAACCAATTTTCAAAAATGACATCTACACACCTAAAAAAAATAAATTATAATTTTAAAATAAAATTGGTTATTAATAACTAATTTTATTTAAACTTTAAACTTGTATATTTAACAATTATCCACATGTCAATCATTTATTATGGTATTAATAATCAATTTTAAACTTGTACATTTGTAACCAATTTTCTATATTATTAATTTTATTGTTATGTTAATAACCAATTTTATTTTTTAAATTATAATTTATTTTCAATTTTTTTAGGTGTACATTTTTTTAAAAAATTGGTTATTGATAAAAATTTAAATAAAGGAATGGGGTAATGAGGGTATATTTATAATTTTATTAATAATATATGGATAAATTAGATAATTAAATAAATTTTTTTATATGCTAGAAGGGTATAACTGTAAAATTATAATAAATTAAGGTGTAAATGTCTTTTTTAAAACCTTTGGGGGTTTTTGTCCCTTTGCCTAAACGTTGGGAGTGTGTTTGTCCTTTTTCCTTTATTTTAAAATAGTATTATTTAAAAAATTATAAAATAAATTATTTGTGGGACTCATTTCTTTTGTCTAATTTAATTTATTATGAAATTTTAAATGCAAAAGAAAGTTACATGTTCGTATAGTATGGTAGGGTAGGACACACACAGAGGTTAAGTTAGGCTGTGGATTTTAAGAGCACGATTTGATTAAGAGATGTGGCAAAACAAGACGTGTGAAAAAGCCAATAACAAACACGCTTCATTAGTGAGCTAGCATACGGCCATCGATCATCAATAGCATGTAGACCGACATATATCAAAATAAAAATTTTCATTAACATGGAAATTTTATTACCATGGTCTATGAAATTAGATTTATGTATCGTTGTATTATAATTGATTATTGCAAAATTAGATAATATAGTTGTGTTAATGAAATGTTAATTATTAAATTTTAATTGAAACTTGTAAGCATTAATGTTATTATGGACTATAATCTATGACTATACGTAAATTCAAGTTAACAATAAAATATTAATTCTTAAAGAAATTATTATTATTATTATTTTTATTGTAGGCTCTAACTTATTAACTAGGATTGCATTCTCTTACTACTAAATTTGACATGAGCTTAAAAAATATATATATCGACTTAAAAAAAGAACGTTAGGTATGACTTATGTAGACTTGAAAGAGCACACCCTCATTAAAAAGAAAAGATTGCCGTGTCATGGGAAGCATCTCGTGGGCTCATTCAGACGGACGGTGGAGCCCGTTGGGCAACTTTGGGTGAAACATATTTGTTTGGGAAGCATAATAAAAATACGATATAAAACAGCTAATAGGATTGCTAACGATGGGATAAAATGGAGTGGTAGAGAATTTCATATTCCTTGTAAATAATTAGACCACATTGGGAGTTAGAGAATTGGTGAAAAAATGCCGCGGCTACTCTGGGCCTTTGTTAGTTCGGGTGAAATAATCCCCTCCCCCTTCCTCACCCCCCCCCCCAAAACACCAAAGATTTCATTTTTTTAATTTTGGATGGAGTTATCTATAACTAAAAATATATTTAAAATGCCCCTTTTTTTCATAACACCAAATTAAATTAAAGAATTATCATATTTAAAAATATAAATTTTACTCTATAAATAATACTTCCTCTATATATATATATATATAGAGAGAGAGAGAGTATTTCGATAACTCTTAACATCAAAAGGAAAAAAAAAATCTCTTGTGCTGCTATGATACTCTTATATTAACTTGTTACAATTCTTTCATATTAACTAAAATATTTACACACACGAAAAATTTACCTTCTTCAATTTATACGCATCTACAATCCTCTATTTTGAATGGGAAAAGGACATAGACACCCCTAATGTTTGACAAAGGGACACAAAACCCCCTAATGTTTCAAAAAAGACATCTACACCCCCAAAACTTATGATTTTAATATGTAATTACCGTTATACCCTTTTAATAATTTGTTGATTGTGTAATTTATCCATATATTGTTATTATTAATAAAATTAAGAAAATATCTTCATTACCCAATTCCTCTATTTAATGTTTTGTCAAATTTTTTCTTCAAATTAAATAAATTTAATTAATTACTTAAAAATAAAAATAAATAAAATTAACTATTAATATCATAAGAATAACAATTGCTTGTGATTATTTAAGCATGATGATTTTTTTTATTTTGTTGATTATATAAGTTGAAATGATTTACATGTAGAGAATTGTTATTTTAAAAAAATAATTATGCTTAAATAATCACAAGTAATTGTTATTCTTATGGTATTAATAACTAATTTTATTTATTTTTATTCTTAAGTAATGGATTAAATTTATTTAATTTGAAAAAAAAGTTTGACAAAAATTTAAATAGAGGAATTGGGTAATGAGGGTATTTTCTTAATTTTATTAACAATATATACACAAATTACATAATCAACAAATTGCTAAAAGGGTATAATAGTAAAATTATAAAATTTGAGGGTGTGAATGTCTTTTTTGAAACATTAAGGGATTTTGTGTCCTTTTATCAAACATTAGGGGTGTCTATGTCCTTTTCCCATTTTGAATTGTAGGTTTAATTTTCACTTATTTAATTTTAAAAGAAAGCATCATTTTGAATTGAGGAATCGTGATCAAGTTTGCTTTTCGACAGCCAAATTGCGAAATCATAGATTGCGAAATTGCTTGTGCTTGCAATAATTTATTTTTGACGGTGGTAATAATCCAGCAAAAAAGTCGATGTATTGGCCGACAAGATTGTCATTTTCTCTTCTTTTTGAAAGAAACCCATTTTAACTTTATTGCAATCCAAAATGGTAGATTGGTAATTTGGTAGTCTAGTAAAGACCCCTAGAATGTCCTTTGTTTTAATATATATATATATATATATATATATATATATATTTCTTAAGTTATTAAGAGATATATTAAAAAAATAAATAAAATATATATTTTAATATAATATATTTATTATATAATATATTAGAGTGTGTATTATTTTATCTTTCGAATTATTCTTTAACTTAATAAATTTCTTTTGATAATTTAAGAAATTTCTTAGTAGAATGTAACGTTACACTCTCTCTTTTATATATTTATATGTTATAGAATCTATTGAGATTTTAGATATAAATATTTGTAATAGAATCTAAAGATATGTTGAACATTAATTTTAAAATACACACTAAATACATAGAGAAAAATCACCTTTATTTAAAGAGAATAAGGTGGCGTTTATTTTTATGTTTGAAATCTTAATAGATCTGAATTAGTCTGAATTCTGAATAGATCTAAATGTCTGAATCTGAATAATATGTTTTTTTTTTTTTTTGTTTGAATCTCTGAAAACAAGTATTACATTATTAGTTTTTTTAAACTTGAAAAACTAAAAATATGTACTTTTACATTTGTATCCTTATTAAATTTGAATGTCAAATAAATAATACATTAAATTCCATAATATTTTAACATCTATAAGTAAAACTACATTTAAGTGAATACATAATGATTTTAGAATTTTAATAAATAAAGTATCACAAATGTCAAATTTTATCACTAAAAAGAATAGCAAAACTAGTTGATTAGTATATAAGCAAATGCTAGAAAACGTAATTGAAAAGGAAAAAGAAAAAAGAAAAAAGTTTCAAGTCAAGTGTTTGCCTAGCGAGAAATTAATGAGAGATTCAAGAATTAGATGAGAGAAGTAAAGTGATGAGGGGTTCCATGACGACTTTAAAAAAAAAAAAAGATGAGATTATGTGGGGTAAACATCTGTATGTGAGTTTTGAGGTAGGTATGAAAAATAAATTATAAAGTAGGGATATTTTTGACATTAGAAAGTAACTGACTTAATTTAGGTGGTGTTTGTTTTTTAACTTAATGACTTAAAGTGACTTAACTTAATTAATTAAGTTGATTAGAAGTGTTTGTTTTTATAATTTAATGAGACTTTTTAGATAATTTTGACTTAATAAAATAAGTCAATTTTTTTAGCTTTTTACTGAATGGAGAAATCTGAATTAAGTCAATTACTTTCTAATGTCAAAAATATCTCTGCTTTATAATTTATTTTTCATGTTTATCCCAAAACTCACCCATAAACATTTACCCATCATAATAATCTCATCATTATTTTTTAGCCGTCATGGAATCGCTCCTTACTTTGCTCCTCTCATCTAGTTCTTAAATCCCCCATTAATATATTATTTTACTTATAAATGTTAAAATATTATGGTATTTAATATATTATTTATTTGACATTCAAATTTAATAAGGATATAAGTGTAAAAATACATATTTTCAGTTTTTTAAGTTGAAAAAAATAAACAACTTAATACTTATTTTCTGAGATTCAGATGAAAAAACAAACATATTATTGATTCGGGAGGGTCTATTCGATTAATTGAGTAGTGGGTCTCAATTCACCTTTCTCCATTAAATAAAAAGTCAAAAAAATTAGCTTATTTTATTAAGTCAAAATTATCTAAAAGTCCCATTAAGTTATAAAAATAAATACTTAAAATTAACTTATATATATATATTTCTTAAGTTATTAAGAGATATATTAAAAAAATAAATAAAATATATATTTTAATATAATATATTTATTATATAATATATTCGAGTGTGTATTATTTTATCTTTCGAATTATTCTTTAACTTAATAAATTTCTTTTGATAATTTAAGAAATTTCTTAGTAGAATGTAACGTTACACTCTCTCTTTTATATATTTATATGTTATGAAATTTATTGAGATTTTAGATATAAATATTTATAATAGAATCTAAAGATATGTTGAACATTAATTTTAAAATACACACTAAATACATAGAGAAAAATCACCTTTATTTAAAGAGAATAAGGTGGCGTTTATTTTTCTGTCTGAAATCTTAATAGACCCGAATTAGTCTGAATTCTGAATAGATCTGAATGCCTGAATCTGAATAATATGTTTATTTTTTTTGTCTGAATCTCTGAAAACAAATATTACATTATTAGTTTTTTTAAACTAAAAAAACTGAAAATATATACTTTTACATTTGTATCCTTATTAAATTTGAATGTCAAATAAATAATACATTAAATTCCATAATATTTTAACATCTATAAGTAAAACTACATTTAAGTGAATACATAATGATTTTAGAATTTTAATAAATAAAGTACCATAAATGTCAAATTTTATCAGTAAAAAGAGTAGCAAAACTAGTTGATTAGTATATAAGCGAATGCTAGAAAATATAATTGAAAAGGAAAAAAAAAAGAAAAAAGGTCCAAGTCAAGTGTTTGCCTAGCGAGAAATTAATGGGAGATTCAAGAATTAAATGAGAGAAGTAAAGTGAGGAAGAATTCCATGACGGCTTAAAAAAAAAAATAAAGATGAGATTATGTGGAGTAAACATCTGTAGGTGAGTTTTGAGATAGGTATGAAAAATAAATTATAAAGTAGGGATATTTTTTATATTAGAAAGTAACTGACTTTAATTTCCATTTAGTAAAAAGTCAAAAAAAATTAGCTTATTTTATTAAGTCAAAATTATCTAAAAGTCCCATTAAGTTATAAAAACAAACACTTAAAATTAACTTAATTAATTAAATTAAGTTAATTTAAGTCATTAAGTTAAAAAACAAACGCAACCAAAGTCTAATAAGAATAAAATTTAAATTCTTTCCCACAAGAAATATATAATAAGAAAATAAATATTTTAAATTTAAGCTCATTCACCCAACAACAAAAAAAAAACCCCCAAATACAAATGGCAGATACAAAGCTTCTTCTTGAATTTCTTTGAATTTTTTTAATTTTAAATGAGTTTTTACCAATTTGCCGTCAGCCATTTAGAAAAATACTAAACAGAATAAAAACGAGCAGGGGTTTACTACTATTACACAAGTTAGAGGAAGATATATAAAAGGGGATAAAACGAAACACATCTTACCAAATTTCTTCTATAATCATGATCTCCAGCAGTGAAAGAAAGTTGATGTCCAATAAATACACTCCATTGATAATTTTGCAGGTCTTTTTATTAATGGTATACCCACTTCCACCTTTGAAAAGCTAGTCTAGAGCATTGGCATGTGTCAACTCAGTATCAGAGGGTATAAAAACTGGATGCATGTGCTCTGTATACTATACTCCTTTTTCGTGTGACCAACTTTGCTCACCGGGTTTATATTGGTGAAGGCTTTTAATGAAACAACTAAAATAGCAGATCCAGTGTCATTTGATGATTATCTTAAAATGGTGAACTTCAATGGAGAGTATTGTGTAACAATGGGTTTATTATTATTTTAAGTTTTTAACTTAAGTGTCGTTTGCTTTTTAATTTAATCATTTAAAGTGACTTAACTTAATTAATTAAGTTAAGTAGAAGTGTTTATTTTTATAACTTAATGAGACTTTTTAGATAATTTTGGCTTAATAAAATGAGCTAATTTTTGTGGCTTTTTACTTAATCAATTTTTTTGGCTTTTTACTTAATAAAATAAGCTAATTTTTATGAAATCTAAGAGCGTGTCAGAAAAAATGATCTACCAAAAAATGACTTATCAAAAACAATATCATACTAAGCGACTCCCTTTATTTTCAAAATAAAAAATGACGAGTTTTATTACTTGCCCGTTGCCGTTTTCCCACGAATTTTATTCAAGGATGAAACATTTTTCAAATAGAAGTAGATGCGCATAACAGCTAATAAGATTGCTAATAATGAATTAAATTAAAGCGCTAAAAAATCTCATAAAAAAGAGATTGCATTACCGACTAGACGATTAATTTTGGGTTGAGTTGAGCCTTTTTTTTTTTTTTGACTGGTGAAATTTTTTCCTAAAATTTTATCATTAAATTTTGGTGTACATTTTTTCCTTTGCTTCACTTAAATTGTTTTTTTTAAATTATATATATATATATAATCATTATTAAATAAAGATATCTTAAATTATTAAATTAAGAGATAAAATAAAAAAAATAAATTACTCACTTTAATACATTATATTTTACCATGTAGTATGTTAAAACATGTATTTTTTTTATTTTTAATTTATTTTTAACTTAATAACTTTAAAGATCTCTCACTAGAATATTACAATATATATATATGTGTGTGTGTGTGTGTGTGTGTTTCTCTTTGTGTGTTATGAAATCTGTTGAGATTATAAATAAAAATATTTATAATATAATTTAGAGATTTGTTGAACATTAATTATAAAATATACCCAAAATTTGTGCAAAGAAATCTACTTTCATTTTTAAAAAATGAATTTAATAAGAATGAGATTTAAATGCATTCTAAAGAGAAATATATAAAAGAAAAATGAAAATCTTATATTTAATTAAACTCATTCTCTCGCCAACCCGAAAGATACCCCAAATACAAGCAGTCGGACACAAAGCTTCTTATTAAATTTTTTTGAACTTTTTTAAATTTTAAATCGGTTTTACCAAATTACCCCTTCTGATAGATGGTGGGCAACTCGTAGGGGTGGCAATATGGGTCAGGATTCGTTTATTCGATTCGATTCGATGCGAATTAAATGGGTTTGGGTTTGAAAAAATTGATTCGTTTAATAAACGGGTGAATTCGATTCGATTCGCTAATTAAACGAATCGAATGCGGATTTAAAGATTTTGATTCGTTTATTCGTTTAGGATTCGTTTAATAAATGGGTCATAAACGAATCGAATACAGGTTGATTCATTTAAAATTAGTTTATTATTCGTTTAATAAAATTATTTTGTTGTCTTTAGATTTATTTGAAAATTTTTTAAAAGTTAAAGGTTAATATTGTAATTTTAAACATAATATATAAACTCAATTAGATATAGGGCATTTCACAGTTCACTCTCTCTTTCGGTCTTTCCCCTCACCACTGAACTCAGCCGCCGCAACCCGCGATACCATACCCTTTACCATCACCTTGAAGACACCATCACCTTGAAGACACCATCACCTTGAACCCATTTTACAACTCTTGTAAATGATTCCCTTAGCTTGTACCCGAGTCACCAAGCCATCTAATTCAGCTTGTACCCGAGTCACCAAGCCATCTAATTCTTTACAAAAGAAAAGATTCCCTTAGCTTGTACACGGATCCCTTAGCTTCTACACGGATCACCAAGCCGGATCACCAAGCCATCCAATTTGCACAAAGCATTTGCATTCCAAACGAAATTCCCAAAAGAATTTTTTGACAGTGGCTGCAGATCTACAACACGGGTCAATACTCAATAGAGCTGGTTTGTACGCAACTGATTTTGCTTAATATATTTGCTAACATATTCATTTCTTGCTTAATTAATTAATTTTAATCTTTTATTCTTCAGTTAATATATATGTATATATTATTCAAGTTAAATTGTTAATTCATCCTCCCAAATAATTAATTAATTAATTAATTTTAATATTTTATTCTTCAATTAATATATATGTATATATTATTTAAGTTAAAATGTTAATTCATCTTCCTCAATAATTTTGAATTATTTGCTTAATATATTTGCTAACGTATTAATTTCTTGCTCATATTCTTCAATTACAAAATTTAAAAAATTAATTAATCAATTAATTTTAATCTTTTATTCTTCAATTAATATATATGTATATTATTCAAGTTAAATTGTTAATTCATCTTCCTAATTAATTAATTAATTAATTTTAATCTTTTATTCTTCAGTTAATATATATGCATATATTATTGAAGTTAAAATGTTAATTCATCTTCCTCAATAATTTTGAATTATTTTCTTTTTTAGGAGAATGGACACAAGCCAAAGTAATTCAGCCTGCATATTTAATCTTAGATTATGGCTTGGGTTATTCGTATTTTGTTGTAAGATATTAAATTTGTGGCTTTTTTATGTTTTATTTTGCTTAATTTTATTTATTAGTTATATTTTTCTAAACGAATTGTAAACGAATCCTAAACGAATCCTAATTCGATTCGATTCGTTTTGGATTCGTAATAGGATAAACGAATAATAAACGAATCCGGATTCGATTCGATTCGTTTATTAATTTTATTAAACGAATTAAACGAATCGAACCGAATATTCGTTTAATAAACGAATCGAATCCGAATCTTGAGATTTCAATTCGTTTAATAAACGAATCGAATCCGAATCCATAGAATTTTGATTCGATTCGTTTACGATTCGAATTCGATTCGATTATTCGTTTTGCCACCCCCAGGGCAAGTGGATCATTTCGCTTTCCACCTTTCAATTCTCACTGTCGTAGAATTTAAAGAAAATAATAATAATAAATAAAAGCGAAGCCACAAAGTCAATAGCAAGTTGTGAAACACGACTCAATCATCTCGGGTTATCAAAACTTCTTTTCCAATTTCCACCGTAAGAAAATAACTTAGATTTCCAACCTAAAATTTTGTTTCTAATCCGCTCCTTTAACATGGAAAAAGATTGATACTTTTTTCTGCCGAGCACTGAAGGAAGACCAGGTATTTATCATGGCAAGGGACAATACTCAAATTAAAGTTCTTTGAAATAAGCTAACAGTAGCCGGTGAATCTATAGTATTTTTATATACGTGTAGTTACCATTATATCTATGTTTCATTGAGATTAAAAATTTAAGGGGAAATAAAAGGTTAATGGAATGGTGTTCGTGGCGGATTGTAAGTTCAATTTTCATTTATTTCATCAGAAAATGCATTTTTTTGAATTGAGGTATCGTAATCTTTATAGGTTGCATTTTGACAGCTAAATTATGGAATTAAGAAGAAGGCAGATTGAGGGCAGCGGTTTAAGTCCTTATAAAAGTATTATGAGGGCTAAATATTTATAAGTTTCTTTTTCCTCGCAAAATATAAGTGGAGTAGAGACATTTTTCTTTTGTGAAGGTTATTTGTTTAAGCACGTATTTTACAGAATTTAATATAATAATATAAATTTTAATTTTATATATTTAATTATAAATATTAGTATAATATTTGTTATATTAGTAATTATAAATATTTATATAATACATTAATATAATTAATATTAAAAAAAAAAGAAGGCGGATTGCTTTTTGCTTGTGATTCAATAATTTGATTTTGACGTGATAATAATCCAGCAAAAAGTTGATGTATTGGGCGACAAGGATGAAATTGAAATCCAAAACACTAGTGAAAACTACTGTTTATTGCAACCCAAAATGGTAAATTCGTAGTCTAGCAAAGCCTCCAAAATGTCCTTTGCTTCACTTAAATTGTTTATTTTTTAAAAAATTATATATATATATACATATATATATTATCATTATTAAATAAAATATATCTTAAGTTATTAAGTTAAGATATAAAATAAAAAATAAATATAATACTCACTTTAATATATTATATTTTATTATATAATACGTTAAAGTATGTATTTTTCTTTTTTTAATTTATTTTTTAACTTGATAACTTTAAAAATCCATCATTAGAACATTACAACATATATATATATTTCTCTCTGTGTGTTATGAAATCTGTTGAGATTTTAAATAAAAAGATTTATGATATAGTTTAGAGATATATTGAAAATTAATTTTAAAATAAATCTTAAATTTATGGAGAGAAATCTACTTTTATTTAAAAAAAAATGAGTCTAATAAGAATGAGATTCAAATTCATTCTGAAGAGAAATATATAATAAAGAAAATAAAAATCTTATATTTAATTAAACTCACTCTCAACAACCCGAAAAATACCCCAAATACGAGCACTCAGTCCCAACTCCCAAAGCATCTTTTAAAAAATTTTCAAACTTTTTTATTTTAAATCGGTTTTACCAAATTACCCGTCATCATAGATGATAAGGTATGTCAGATGTGTATCATTTCACTTTCCACATTTCAATTCTCACTGATATAGAATTTTAAAATAATAATAATAATAAATAAAAGCGAAGCCACGAAGTCAATAGCAACTTGTGAAACACGGCTCATACCTTTCCACCAAAGTTCAATCATTTTTCATGCTCTTGAAGCACCAAATCTGTCATCCGTGAACTAGCTGCTCTCATTTCAGTACGTTACTATATCACTTAACAGTTATTATTTCAATTTTTTTTTTTTAAGAATGAATGATTTGATAGTGAGAAGAACTTATATGTATGATGTTAATTAGCTAGATATATGCCATGTTGTTTAGATCTGATGTTTATTCGTATTGCTGGATGCAGCTTTTAATTTTCTCCGAACTTGTGCCACTCTCTAACTGGAGCTTTCAGCAGTAATTGAGGACATATATGTCTTAAAGGAAGAAGGTATGAGATATTATTGTTTCATAAGCTCTTAATTTGATGTTTGTTTTACTTCCAATGGCTATACTAGTTTGTTTTATGCCAATTCTGAGCGTCTTATTAAAACGTACAGATAAAATGATCCAGAATTTAAGTTCTAAGTTTTTAGTGCAATTTTTTATTAGATTAATTTTATTAAATTATTTTTGCCATTTATTTGCATTAATTCTTAAAGCAATCACCTCCAAGTCACTAAGGTTGACCATACTTTAAAAATAAATTAATTTTCCTACCGTCCTACCTCGCGGCCCCTTAGTCTTTCAATCCCAAACGTCCCGACATAAGTCCATTATGCTCTCTGTTTTCCTCATGAAACACAATTGGCCAATTTTTAAATAATTTTATTAAAAAATTAGGTAATTATATGATTGCTAATATATAACTATTTTAATTTCGACATATAAACTTATTTTGCAGTTTATCTTCGTATAAATTATACAAATCTCAAATTTTCATCATGTAAATTATTCAATTCTAAATCGAACATTAAATAAAAAAAAATACGACAGTTACTCAAAACCTCTATGTTTTATATTTGTTTTCATTAAAACATAATTAATATTCTTTACTTTCCATTTGTTGCATGATAGATTTGTTTGATTTTTAATTTATATTAGACAGAAATAGTATTTTATATCTAAAATGGTATGTTCAATAACCATAAAAGTCTTTTATGACATTGATGTTTTAGGTAATTTTTAAAAATATAAATACTATAACTAGTAATACGTCCAAAAATGTGAGAATAAAATGGAATTTACCCCTCAATCCTTACCATCTCAAATAAGGTATAATTTATGTCCATTGAATAGTAAGATAAGAGTAATAAATAATTTAACAAGTGATTAAATTAATTATCCCATAGGTGAGTGTCATGACGGACTAGTGGGCTTGCATAGCATGTTGAAGTTGAACTCCTATAATAATATTTTTAACTCAGTGGCTTTTCAGCTTTCATCATTTTTACCAATGCACAATGCACTCTTAGGTTTTTCTAGATTCGCTTAATTTGTTGTTCGATATTTTGATTTAAAAACTTTTAAAATAACCTAATTTGAATATAATCCACCGTAAATCACGTTTACCTTATTTGTCATCTTCTGTTTTGCAGCTAAAGGCCACCGAAACTCTTAAGGGCCTGCGTTTGCATTTTGCTCTTATTAATCAAAGCTGGTGTTAATAGACGTGCATTCACAGAACAGAAAAAGGTAATTAAACGTTCTCGTTCTGTCTGGTGATCAAGCCTTGTTGGTTTGCTAATAGCGTACTGAGATCAACTTCGTTATTTGCAGATGAATATCATGGAAATTTTAAAATCGAAAGTTGAAGAATTATTGGTGAATGCAGCCATTGACCAAGCTCGCTATCTGTTCTGTTTCAGCAGCATTGTTAATGAACTTAAGGATAAAGAAACTAAGTTGAAGAAGGCAAAAGAGGGCATCGAAAAAAGAATAGAAGATGAGCGACGAAAACGCCCGGACATAGTAGTCGATGAAAATGCAACGGAGTGGCTGAAGGATGTAGACAGAGAATTGGATGATGTTCAAAAGTTGAAAGCAGAGATAGATGAAAAGGATAGTTGTCTTCATGGATTGTGTCCTAATTGGTGCTGCCGATATTGGCTGGGTAGAAAAGCATCACAGAGGACTAGCAAGTTGTCTGATCTGCTACAAGACTGCAGCCAATTCAACACAGTTGCCTTTCCTAAACCTCTACCCTTAGAGAGAGAATTAAGTTTACCAAGTCATTTTACTTCTACTTTCGAGACCACAGAATCAGCTCGCAATCAGATCATTGACGCGCTGAAAAAAGAGAGCACAAAGACGGTGGGATTGCATGGTCTCGGTGGTGTAGGGAAGACGACCTTGGCAAAATCTGTGGGCAATCAACTTCGGCAACAAAAGGATATCGATAAGGTGGGGATGGCCACTGTATCTCGGCATCCAAACATAATAAATGTTCAAAATGAGCTGGTGAATTCATTAGGTTGGGAATTAAAACAGAAAGATGAAAAAGATGGAGCAGACCAATTGCGCTCGATGTTTTCTGTCAGCAAAAGCACCAAGATCCTCATAATCATCGATGATGTCTGGAATGAACTCAACTTGGAGGAAAAATTAGGTATTCCCGTTGGTGATAAAGACAATCGTTGCAAAATCCTTCTTACCACTCGCCTGCAGTCAGTTTGTAAAAGCATGTGTTGTGACCCGCAGATTCAACTGGGTACACTAACGGCAGAAGAAGGATTGGCTTTACTGCAAAAAAATGCCGGCATTGATGCCAATGACTCCACCTTGAATGATGTTTCAAAACAAGTTGCTGGCCAATGTAACGGGCTGCCTTTGGCTATTGAAGCTGTTGGAAGTGCACTAAGAGGAAAAGGATTTCATGAATGGGATCTAGCTCTACATAACCTAAATGCTGCAAAACTCTATGCAATAGAAGGTATTGATATGGAGAACCGAGACGTTTACGGTTGTCTCAAATTTAGTTACGACAAATTGAATGGTGACAATTCCAGGTTATGCTTCTTGTTGTGTTCGCTGTTTCCAGAAGATTATGAGATTAATTTGGAGGATTTGGTTGGATATGCAGTGGGGTTTATTTGGTATCAATACGATCCGTCAATAGAGAACGCCAGAAGCCTACTGCGTGGAACAATTGAAGGACTCAAAACTGCTTCACTGCTGTTAGACACTGG
Source organism: Citropsis articulata (assembly GCA_030449925.1). Classification (NCBI taxonomy): domain Eukaryota; kingdom Viridiplantae; phylum Streptophyta; class Magnoliopsida; order Sapindales; family Rutaceae; genus Citropsis; species Citropsis articulata. Next base: position 2,828,446 of record JASUUH010000137.1, on the reverse strand, counting down.
TAATGACAGATCTGTGAAAATGCATGACGTAGTCCGTGATGTAGCCATATGGATAGGATCAGTAGTTCTGGTGGAGAAGAAATTTTTTAGTAAAGTTGGCATTGGATTGGCAGTACGAGCAATGGAAGAAAGCCTGGAACAATACAGAGGAATCTCTTTGGTGGGAAATATAAAAGAAAAGCTTCCTAGTGGTTTGGTATGCCCTAACCTTCATATTCTGCGATTGGAGAATACTGTATATGACTACAAATTGCAAGTTCCAGCATATATTTTTGAAGGGATGCCGGCATTGAAAGTTGTTACTATAATAGGTGGAGTCATTTCACTAAAATCGCTTCGATTCCTCGCCAATAGCCTCCGAGTTCTACAGTTGATTCGATGTGATGTGAGTGACCCGTCTTTCCTGGGAAACTTAAAGGAACTTGAACTTCTTTATCTGGAGTCGTGTCGCATTGAAATTCCCGAAGAATTGCTGGATGAACTTCCCAAATTGAAACTTCTGCATATTGACTCTAGTTTTATTTCTCCCAGTTCTATTTCTCCCATTACAATAAAAAAATTTCCTCACTTAGAAGAATTTTATGGTTGGTTAAAAAAATGGGAGTTTAAAGGGATGAGTTCAGAAGAAAGTAATGTTAGGCTTGCTGAGTTGAACTCCCAAGCCGACGGATCTGTTGTATGTCTTCCAAATGACTTTACATTCCCGGAATTGCAAAGGTACGTCATCGGTAAAGGCGAAGGAGTTGTTGATGAAGTCAGATTGCAAATGTTCGTCACCGGTAAAGGTGAAGGAGTTGTTGATGAAATGGAATCTGGTGATAAGATAAGGAGCTTAATCATTAAGAATGACCCTCCTGAAGCGACCTCGCTCGTTATTTTTTCAGCATTGTATCAAAATCTGGAATTTCTTCATTTGAGGGGGGTAATAGGTTGTCATAATATTGTGCCGAGCATTGATAAAAGGGGCTTAAATGAGTTGACTCGTCTATTTGTCATCAGTTGTAAGGATTTAGAATGCATAGTGGATGCCTCTCAGTCGCCACATGGAAAGAGTGGGAATCATGTGCTCTCAAGATTAGCAAGATTATATCTATCGAAATTACCAGAACTGAAGTGGATATGGAGGCCGCCCGCCCAACATGTGATCAATCTCCAAACTCTTACAGAATTGAGTTTGTACAGGTGCAACAATTTGACATATATCTTCACGTTGTCACAAGCTCGAAGTTTGGAGCAGCTTAAAAGTCTTGAAGTGTGCAAATGCGAGAGACTGAATTGTATCGTCGAAGCGAAGTTTGATCATAATGAAGGGGAAATAAGTGTCGGAGATGGAAATGCGATGCTCACCCTCCCTCTGTTGAGAGAATTAACACTTGAAGATCTCCCAGAACTCATTAGCTTCTGCTCAGAAAATGATTATTCAACTTGGCCGGCATTGGAAGAGTTAGACCTAAGCACCTGTCCCAACTTGACCGTCAACAGTACTGAACTCGAAGGCAATTTACAGTATCTTGGAGAGGTACGTTCGTTGCGTTTATGTTTTTATCTTTCTTTTTCTTCAGTTTTACTCAAATTGATAGTTTATCAATAATTTTTATGATCCACCATTCATATCACCTTGCATTTGACCTTGTAGAGAGATGATGATGATGGTGGTAATGCTAATGGTGATCATAATAATAAGATCCAATATGTTAGGGAAACTTCCTTATTTTAGGGCCTAAAAATTCATTCTTCGAATGAAAGTCAAATCCCGCTTTGGTTTTGAAGGAAAAAAAAATGGATGCGAACACTTGTGAAGTACGTATAATATTAAGCAAATTCAATTAATTAGTTAATCAAGCCATAGAAATGGACTATAAATTTTTCATAAACAAACCGCTTTTACTGTTATATCACTTCACATGATCTCTTTTAACTAGTTTCATTTTTTTTAATAAATCCATTACTTTCATAAAGTATAACTATTTTGTATGGATTTGGAATTTTTTTTTTTTTTGGGGTGTTAGTTTATTGCTTATCATGTGATAGTTCTGGCTGCTAATAGATTTTGATTACATCAAGTTATTTATTTCTCTCAGAAATTACGAACTCTAAACGTGTACAATTGCTGCCACATGCGTGACACAATTCCCGCACTATTGAAGCATGGGTTAAAAAATTTGGAAGAATTGCATATTAGCGAAATTGGAGTACAAGTGGTATTTCAGTTGGAAGTTATTATCGCTTATGGACAAGAAAACAAACTTTTCCCATGTTTGAAGGTGTTGCTCTTGGAAGATCTTCCAGAACTGCAAGTATTATATTATGAAGGTCCCACGCGTAATTTTAGCCTGCAAAATCTTACCTATTTAAGGGTGGAGCGGTGCACTAAGCTGAGATGTCTCCTCTCGTCAACACTTGCTCGAAATCTGTTGCAATTGGAGGAATTGGACATTGGTGATTGCTCGGAATTAGAGCAAATCATTGATGAGGATGAGGATGAGGATGAGGATCATCTCCAACCTGTATGTTTCCCGAAACTCCAAGTGATCTCTGTCCTTCATTGCCCCAAACTAAAGCGTCTATTTCATATCAGCGTAGCTCCAAGTCTTCAAAAACTAATTCGTCTGTGCATAGAAGGAAGTGAAAAAATAGAAGAAGTATTCTGGCATAAAGATGGAGCAGACGCCATGGATTACGATGAAATTGTTATGGATGAATTTCGGAACTTGACGCTGGTAGATTTACCAAACCTCACCAACTTTTGGCCTACGGGATATCAGATCCCATTTCCATCTGCAGAGATTGTAGATGTTCGTGAATGTCCCAAGCTTCTTGCAAATTCAGAAGGAGATAGATGATTCCGAGAACTCTGGAGCAGAGGTAAGCTGTCGAGAACTTTAAATTAATTAACTCTACGTATAGTTGGTTCATGTTTTCGTTTGTGATAGCTGATTGATCTATCCTAAAATCAATACAGTCATTACATAAACATATATATTAACATTAATTTCACAGATGAGCCATGGAGTTCTACCAAACTTTCCCTTCAAATATCTATCCCCCCCCTTATGTTTGTAATTCTTATTGTTATAATTTTCTCTGTTTGTTCTTTAATGCCCAATTTATTGGTTGGATAGCCACCGCAAACTACAAATGAGGAAGATGCCAGCCAAGAGGGAGACGTCAGTGTAGATGCCCGTGAAGAAGAAGATGACGAGAAATATGCCAGCGAAGAAAAAGATGATTGAAATAAAAAAAGAGACGTTATCATCACTCTCATTATTTTGGGAATGGCTGTTTGTTAGCCACGTAACATGGTCTTCTTTATTTTGTATTTCCTCTTTCAGGGTTTCAGAGGGGTTCAGTTCTCGCAAGAACCTAACAAGCCTTATATTCTATACGTGTTCTGCGGGTGGTTAATATTTATTGCGTGCTCAAATTGTGAAGACTAAAGTTTTAAGGCTTTGTTGTATGCATCAGAAGATTTGTTCAACTTCAAAATTTACCTGTTCCGTTTGTGGTCACTGTTAAAACTTTGGCAAATTTGTTGGCTGAATTGATGACCCTTTCGAGGGGCATTAATTGTGCCAATTTAGTATGCATTTTGTATTGAAGAACTTCAAATGTTTAGCTTTTTATATGTCAAAAAGTGTGCGTCTTGACCGTAATAAGTATTATTTGTTAAGTTTGTGAGAGTATTGAATATAACTCATAAATGGATTGGCTATAAATGTTTTCTGATTCTCTGGTACTTGTAAATTTGTTATCTACCCTTTCTTTTTGGCTTGTGGAATATGCCTTTGAAATAGCATTCTCTAAAATGATTTTTACTCAATCATGTAAACCTTTCAATTAAATAGAAACAGCACTGTCCACTCCAATTTGTAAGTCTGCTGGAAAAGAGTCTTTCCGAGCTGCAGATGTATCATTCTCTAAGGCAAATTTCGCTAGAGCATGGGTACAAGCATTACAGTCTTTGGGAACAAAAACAAATTTAACTAAATGAAAATCCCTTGTGAGGTTTTGGATATCGGAAATAATCCAGTGCATTGATGTTCTGCTGCTCTTTGTGCCGTTAACATGCTCCACCATGCTCTTACAATCTGATTCAATTATCACAGACGAAAGAGCTACATTTTTTGCCACCTGAAGACCCCAATCAACTGCTTCAGCTTCTGCAATAGCGATAATTTCTTTTAAATGGGACTGGTTCATCCCTGCAACTACAATTTGGCCTTCTGAATTGGTTACAACTGCTGCCAATCCCACCTTCTCTTATTGACTGCTGGTGGCTGTATCAACATTGATTTTATATACACCTCTAGGAGGAGGAATCCACTTCTGCTGCTTTTCCTTTCTCGGGTTGTTGATATGAGCTGATCCATTTTGCCTCACTCTATGATAAGCTTCCAAAACCGATTCTGCCTTGCCTGCTAAAACCTTAGGATCAATTTTCTTGCCTTCAAACACAAGCTTATTTCTTGAGAACCAAATCACCTAGCAATAAGCCACCATAAGCCCAATGTCAGATTTTCTCCAATTTTGGCATATGTCCTGAATAGAACTGAAAATGCTGAGATGAAGGGCGCTTTGGAATTGGACTGAAAAAGGGGCTCTACTCCAAATCTTCTTTGTTGCTTTGCATTCCAGCAACGCATGGCTTATAGATTCTACAAACTTATTACATCTCTGACAAATTGGATCTTGAATATACTTCCTTTTCTAGAGGTTTTTAGATATTGGAAAAATGTTTTTTTGATGCTTTCCACATGAAAATCTTAATCTTCTCAAGCAAATCAAGAGCTCAAAGAGTTCCATTGACTGGAGTTGCTCTCTGAGCTGCTCGGCTTATTTGGAAAATTGAATTTGAGAGCCAACTGATATTCACTTTTCACAGAGTACTCCCTTCTTTTATCGAAAGCCCACATCATCTCATCTTCTTTTTGTCTTCTAGAGAGAGGGATTCTGAGAATTACTTCTACATCTTCAGGCATGAAATGCTGTTGCAGCTTTCCTAAGTCCTATATGTTTTCCACATCCACAATGTCAGCTACCACAGCTTCAGCCGGCAAAGATGGGGGAGATATTGGTTTAAATGTATTAGGCTATAGGATTCATCTGTCCTTGTAAATCCGAATGCTTAATTCCATTTCCAACTCTCTATCTGATACCTTCGCTGAGCACCTGCCTTCCCCAAAGAGTGCTTCTCCAGATAAAAGAAGGATTGGACCTTATTTTTGCCTTCAAAAAGGTAGAGCTCCTGAAATATTTTTCTTTCAAACTCTGGACATGAAAGAATTTGGAAATTGGATAATTCTCCACCATTGCTTGGCCACTAAAGCTTGATTAAAGTTAATGAGATCCCTATATCATATCCTAGCCCACCTCTGCTCTTTGCAATGCTTAGCTTGTTCTATTTAGACCAGTGGATTGCACTCTTATCTTTCTTTGAACCCCACCAAAACTTTATTATGGCTCTTTGAATGTCATCGCAGAGACCCTTTGGGAGCTTGAATAGACTCATCGCGTACGCTGGGACAGCTTGGGCTACGGCTTTGATAAGGATTTCCTTCCCTTCACTTGAGAAACATTTACACTGCCAACTTGTAATTTTGCTTATCACCTTGAGCTTGATGTCATTGAAGAAGCTTAACTTATTTCTGCCAATCATAGAAGTAAGACCTAAGTATTTTTCATACTTGGAAACAATATTAAGATTAAAGATGCTCTTGATTTCTGAGGTGAGGCTAGTTGGAATTTTGCTACTAAAGAACATTGAGGATTTCTCGAAATTAAAAATTCTGCCTGAAGCCTCAGCATAACAGTCAAAGATTCCCTTCAAGTGCTTGCAATTTAACACTAAGGCTCTAGTGAAGATTAGGTTGTCATCTGCGAAAAGGAGGTGGGTTATTGTGAGCTCTTTTGTAAATCTCAGCCCTCTGATCTGCTGACACTTTTATGCCTGCATTAAAAGACTTGAGAAAGCCTCTGCACATATGATAAAGAGGTATGAGGACAAGGGTAGCCTTGTCTAATACCTCTTTCAGGGATTATTAAGTTCTTTAGAGCACCATTTATAATTGTAGAGAAAGAGACGGTAGACACACAATTCATAATTAGCTTTATCAATTTGTGAGGAAAGCCAAGCTTTGCCATGGTTTGATTCAAGAAACTCCACTTAATTCTATCATAGGCCTTGCTAATGTCTAGTTTTAAGGTCACTAGCTCATTTCTTTTCCCTCTACTATGCCTAATCTTGTTGAGGCATTCGTAGCCAATAATGACATTGTCCGTAATGAGCCTATTGGGTAAGAATGCGCTCTGAGATTGGTGTATGATTTTGGCTAGAATTGGTTTTAACCTATTGGCTATAGCTTTGGCTATAATTCTATAAATCACGTTGCACAAGCTAATTGGCCTAAATTCAGATACTTTCCTAGGCTTTTCTGTTTTAGGAATAAGAGCAATATAAGTGTGGTTGAGGAGGGCTAGATTACCTTGATCGTTTAGGATGTGTAGGTAAATATCGATTACCCCTTCCCAAATTGATGACCAATGCTTCTGGAAGAAAGCAGCAGGTAGACCATCTAGGCCTGGGGCCTTTGTTGGACGCATCTGAGATAGAGCATTTTCTATATCCTCTAAAGTGAAGGGTTTTTCTAATTGAGCATTCATATCTGGAGTTATCTTTAGTAGCAGCCCGTTTAAAGTTTCTTTAATTTGGTTCTGGCTTGGCTTGGATGAAGTGAATAGATTCTGGAAATAATCATAAAATTCCCTTTCAATTTCTTCTTGGCTATCCACCCACTGCCCTTGAGCATTTTCAATTCCCCATATTTTATTCTTTCTCTTCCGAGCAGTTACTTTAGAGTGAAAGAATTTTGTATTTTTATCCTCTTCTCTTAGCCAATCTGCTCTCGAACGTTGCTTTCAGTAAACCTCATCATCTATTAGCATGTTATTGATCTGGTTCTCGATTTTTCTGATCTCTGCTCCATCCACCTATCGAGCTTGGTTTTGATTAACATTTTGCAGTTGCTCCATCAGTTTATCCAATTCTTCTTCCTACCATCAAATTCATCTTTGCTCCATATCTTCAACTGAGCTAAGGAACTTCTATCCACTCTTTGGAACTGTTGAATAGGGTTCTCCCAATCCTTGACACCATAGGTAGCCATTCATCCCTTACAATGTTTTTATAAACTTCGTAGTTACTCCACATGTCTTCGTAGTAATCTCAAGGAAATGATCTTTTCACATACTTATCTTTCTTACTTCTGTCTTTGACCTCAAAGATGATTGGGCAGTCGTCTAAAGTCGAATTAACCAAGTTTGTTGCGGAAAGCTCCTGGAAATTGTTGCTCCAATCCTTACTGCAGAAGAATTTATCTAATCTTTCTTCAATGAGACTTGGTCCGAATCTCTTATTTGACCATGTGAACTGGCTTCGCTTATAACCCATATCAATTAAATTAAAAGCTTGAATAGTTTCTCTAAAATCAGCCATCATGGTTAAATTTCTATCTTTTCCTCTAGCCTTTTCATGCAAGTGCATAATTTCGTTGAAATCACCAAAGCAACACCAAGGGTAAGTAAAAAGACTAGCTAAACTTTTCAAGAGGGTCCAAGTGTGATGCATCTGATTAGATTCGGGATGGCCATAAGTGCCCGTACATCTCCACAGCCTGCTGTTAACATAAATATTTCTTTAATATTGATTTTGATGATAACAAACTTGATTAAGATTGTTTTAAAGGCTCAAATTATTTTTCATATATTTTCATAGTATAAAGGTTTTATATTCAATGAAAAGTAATTTCATTATATTAGTTATTTTCATGTTAATGTTTTAAAAGTTTTGAGAACTTTGAAATTAGCAAATATTGCTTAAAATTTTGAAAACGAACTTATTTGACAAATTTTATAAAGTTTTAGGTCATAGTATAATTTTATAAAGTTTTAGGACCGAACTATAATTTTACAAAGTAGTTCACTGTAGCAGTTATTGTAGCAAACGGCTAACCGACATCTTGATAACGGGTAGCTGACATCGAACAGAATTGAAGAATTAATCTCTGGACAGTAATGGCGATCCGACATCTTGAAAACGGCGATCCGACAATTTAAAATTAAGCTCAACGGTCATATTGACCAATCAAAATGGCGATCTGACATTGAGCAGAAAATCAACAACGGCTATATTTCAGCTCCAATTATAAATAAGTTCAATCAAATTCAAATAACAATAATTCCAACAATTATCATTGATCAAATTATTGAGCTTACAACATTCATTGAACTTTAAATTCTTGTATTTATTTCATTTACTCTGACTTTAGATTTTCATTTGTAATTAAACGCATTGTGTGAGAGAGATTTATTTTGTAATATTCTTGAAAATCAAATTGAGAGATTGTAAGTGTTGGGATACACTTGGGCAAAGAGATTGGGGATAATATCTTATTGTAAAGGTTTATTGACACCTTAGAAGTCAATTATAAAAGCGGTTGAAGCCTTAGAGGCTTGCTTAGTGGAATCCTCAAGCCCGTTGATTTGGAGGCGTGGATGTAGGCATGGTTAGCCGAACCACGTAAAAATCACGTGTTTGATTTCTCTTCCCTTACTCTTTTATTATCTTGCTTGATTAAATTTATTGTTTTTATTCTTATTAAGGCAATAAATTTAAATTGTTGTGTGGTTTGTTTTGTACATTTTTTAATAACCCAATTCACCCCTCTCTTGGGTTGCTTAGATAGTATTTTATTTGGTATCAGAGTCTTATCCTCTTGTTAAGACTTAACCGTGTAGAGTAAAAGATCTATGACAACCCAAAATGACTTTACCTTTAGGAAAGGACAATCCACAACTAGGCCACCATTATTTGATGGTAATGACTAACCATATTGGAAAACTAGAATGAGAATTTATTTGTAAGCCTTAGATTACGAAATTTGAGAAGTTGTTTATGATGGTTTACTCATGCCTATGATTAAAAATGAAGTAGGAGATGATATTCCTAAACCGTCAAATCAATGGAGTGAGTTACAAAAGAGAAAGATGTCTTTAAACTCTATGGCAATGAATACTCAAGAAAGAGTTTCATAGAGTGTCTAGTTGTGAGAGTGCACAAGAAATATAGAACAAACTTAAGGTTGTCTATGAAGGGACAAATCAAGTTAAAGAGTCTAAAATCAGTAGATACACTCGTCAATACAAATTGTTCCAAATGGAACAAAGTGAAAGTGTGTATTCTATGTATATACGATTTACAGATATATTGAACACTCTAGAAGCCCTAGGAAAGACTTTTTTTAATAGCGAAAAAGTCAAGAAAATCATTAGGTCACTTCCAAAAGAATAGAGACCTAAGAGGACTGCCATTGAAGAGGCAAAAAATTTAAATACTTTACCTATTGATGATTTAATTGGTTCTCTTATTTCATATAAAGAAGATTTGGTAGCAAAAAAAGGGCATGAAGAGAAGAAGAAAAACATCACTCAAAGTTTCAAAATATGAAAGTGATGAGGAAAGTGAGTCGGATGATGAAGAGATAGCTATGATAACTAAAAGATTCAGAAAATTTTATAAGAAAACTAGTAGGCGAAAAAAGTTCAAAAACTTCAAGAACCAAAAGGAAAAGAAGGAGCCTATCATTTGCTATAAATGAAAAAAGCCTGGACACATACAGTCTGAATGTCCTCTTTTCAACAAGCTCAAGAAGAAAGCAATGGGGTAGCCACATGAGATGATAATGATGAGGAAACAAATGATGATGAAGAGCATCAAGAGATGGCAAATTTAGCTCTCATGGCGATCGGAGAAGAATCATTAGATGGACTTGATGATGTAAGTGATCTTCCTACATATAATGAATTACATTATGATTTTAAAGAATTGCATGATGAGTGAATAAAAGTTGGTAAAAAGAATGCATGTCTTAAAAAGAAAATATTAGAACTTACAAATGAAAAAATGCACTGGAAAAATGCAATAATTCATTGAATGAGAAGATAAAAGAATTAGAATTAGAGAATAAAATGTTGCATGATAAGCTTGCACCTTCTAAAGGTAAACAAAGTATTTAATATGAGTATAAAAAATCACATGTTGATGAATTGGTAAAATAGAATGAAATACTTAAGAAAAAGAATAATGAGCTAAATGAAATTGTGCTAAAATTCACAAATGGGCAAAAGATATTGGATAACTTACTTAATTCACAAAAATGTGTCCTTAACAAATGAGGCATTGATTATAAGCCAAATTTAAATCAAAAGTATTATAAGAATTATTTTGTGAAGAATACCTTTATTAATAATCAAGTTGTATGTCATTATTGTAATTAAAATGGTCATATGAAAAATAGATGTCCAGTAAAAAGAAATGTATATTATGGTGTGAGATGTGTTTGGGTTCCAAACTGAACCATTACTAACAGTCAAGGACCCAAGAAGTTTTAGGTACCTAAAACTTAGAAACTTTTTCTGGGGGGATCAAAGAAAAGGAAAAATAAGTGGTGCTTGGACAATGGATGTTCAAGACATATGAAAAGAAATTACTCTTGGTTTTCAAGTTTTACCAAGATCGAAAATGGTGGAAACATATCATTTGGAGAGAATTCAAAAGGAAAAATTATTGGTATCAGAAATGTTGGTAATGTATCATCTACTCTTATTGAGAATGTATGTTTGGTTAAAAACTTGAAACACAATTTGTTTAGCATTAGTCAATTGTGTGATAAGGGTTATAAAATTTTTTTTGATAAAATAGATGTGTTATTGAAAATGCATGTGATGTCAAAATATTGTTTGTAGGAAATAGATGTGCTAATATTTATACTATTAATATACATTGTGCGTCTACTCATGATAAATGTTTTTTTACATTGCATGATGATAGTTGGTTATGGCATAGAAGATTAGGACATGCAAGCATGGATTTAATTTCAAAGATTTCAAAAAATGATTTAGTTAAAGGTTTTCTAAAAATTGGTTTTCAAAAAAATAAAATTTATGAAGCATGCCAATTTGGTAAACAAATCAAAAACCTCTTTTAAAAGCAAAAATCATATTTTCACTTCAAAACTTCATCAAGTACTTCACATAGATTTATTTGGACCCTCAAGGTATGCTAGCTTAAATGAAAAGTATTATATTTTTGTAATTATAGATGATTTTTCTAGATTCACATGGGTATTATTCTTAGCTAATGAGGATGATGCTTTTGATGCTTTTAAAGTGTTTTGTAAAAAAGTTCAAAATGAAAAAAGATATGGTATTGCATGCATTAGAAGTGATCATGGAGGAGAATTTAAAAATCATGCATTTGAAACCTTTTGCAAAACTTTAGGCATTGTACATCAATTTTCATCACCTAGAACTCTATAACAAAATGGAGTTGTTGAGAGAAAGAATAGGTCAACTTAAGAAATCGCTAGGACCATGTTGAATGAAAATTCTTTGCCTAAGTATTTTTGGGCCGAAGCAGTGAACACTGCTTGTTATATTTTAAATCATGTGTTGATTAGACCTCATCTCAATAAAACTCTGACACAACTCAAAAGTGTATTACTCCCAAGTATAAGAGTGTCTAGTTATAATATAACCCGGTGAGTCCGGGGTCGAACCACAGGGAATTTAAAATTCAGTAGCCAATTTAAAACTAAGAAAATTAATTGTGGGAAAAAGAAATTATTTGAAACCAATTTAAAAATATGCTAAGGTTACAGGATCCACTCTCATTATTCAAACTATAATTTTATTACTCTCTCATTTTTATATTTTGCCTCACTTTTACCAATTATTTATTATATCATTTAATTCTGTGTATGTGGATAAATATGGAATAAAGTACCTAATGTACCACAACTATGTAATGTGTCGACATAGTGTCAAAATACGATATAAATCCAAGGAAACTTATAAATTAATATGACATAAAAATAACCAGAAAATAAACTTAAAACTCACTTGAGAAAAATAATTACTTTTGTTATTTGAAACTTTGAGCTTTACCGTTCACCTCAGCTCAGTAAAATTAGCTACTCATGTTGAGAGAAAACAAAACACCCTATTTATTTGATAAACTTTGGAAATATGTTATAAGGAAAATTGATTACGAAACAAAAGAGAAAAAAAAGAGAAAACACAATTTCTCAGCACTCTATCCCTCTCTCTACTTTTCGCACTCTCGAATTCGTTCCACAAACTGCTCCCTCCATCTCCTTGCCTTTTATAGGCAAGAAATGCATTATCTTTATTTATTTATTTATTTATTATTATTATTATTATTATTATTATTATATATATATATATATATATACATTGAAGAGTGCAATGGTCAAGAGGCATGATGCCCTCATCATACGCATATGTACCATTCCACTTTTCACCTTTCGATTCATACTGTGATCTAAAATTTAAAAAAAAAAAAAAGGAAAGTGAAGGCACGAAGTCGATAGCAATTTGTGTCACATGATTCAGATCTAACTACCCAAGCTCATTCATTTTTCATTCTCTTGGAAGTCACCAGATATGTGAGTGGCTCTGATTTTGATATGTTACTTTTGCTTCCTGCATCACCCACAATTTTAATTATTATTATTCTCTCATTTCTTTTCTCTTTTTTCTTCTCCTCTCCTCTCCTCTTCTATAGTTCTATTGTTTCTTCAAACAAACATATCAATATTAACTTGTTAGAGTTATTTTGCATTAGCTAAAATGTTGGAAAAATATGCTCTTTAAAAGCATATGTGTTTATTTAATTGTAATAAATAATTTTTCTGATTAATAAAATAAATAAGATATTTTATTTAAGTATCTTAGTTACATTAATATTTTGAATAAAGTCTATTTAATCATATTATATATATTTATGTTATCACCATGTGGATTCAAAGAAGACATAAATACAAGTTATCTTATGATTAAATAAATTCAGTTCGCAATTGATAAATAAAGTTCCGCACTTTATTTAAGTATAGACTACAATAAATTCATTAAATGATTTGTCTTAATCATGTATGAATTTATTGATGTAATACGACTACATTGAATTGCATCACATATAAGATTTAATTAACTTTGTAATAACTATGAGATTTATTAAATCTCATAGACATTAATTTTACTATAATCTTAATCTTGAGTTTTTTTTCATAATTTCATGATTGTAATTATTATTTTATTTGAGTTATCAATGGACACAACTTATATTTATAGTCAAGATTACCCGGTATCTTGGTGGGAGCAATTATGAGTATTGAAATTATAGATTAACAATATAGAATTTGTACAGCACATCTCTTGATGGGTTTTCGGTACTTGATCATAGAATTCTCTAGCTAGAGTGTGTCAACATGTTTAGTATATTAAAAACAATCATTAGAGAAAACCAGTAAGTATCAAGGAATAAAATATAATTAAATTGATTGGATAGTTAAGATATTGATTTAATTAACGATGTGGTACAAAAGATTATGCAGTAAAGAGATCAATGTGGCTTGGGAGGAATTATTATTCGAGCATACAATTATGGAGGTCAGTTCCAATCTTATAGTGGAGTAGAGTTGGAATTAAATGATTAAGTTTTTTCATTAACAAATTTAATTGTTGTAGTCACTATTGTATGTTCCCAAATGATCCCAAGGTTAGCTTATTTAATTGACTGCACCGCCACTGGACTTTTAACCTAAACTAGTTATTTGGGTTAAAAGCCTAAAAATATTATTTAGTGGGAGGCTCCATTTAATATGCTTGTGTAAAAAGGACCTTGTGTTATTTTACATGGTGGGCCACTATAACACAAGAAAAAATAACACCACTTTTGGTTTTATTTTTTTTAATTTAAATCAAATGTGATTTAATATAATTAAAAAATATATAAATATGGAGCCTAGGGTTTCCACCAAATAGAGATATAAAATGGCTTGTATAACGACGCCTCGATTCACTTTCGCGGATTCAATCGATGGCTTCCCGGATGTTTTTCGGCAGCAAGAATGGCATGGAGATGACCAGCAGCTCAAGAGCTTCCGATCGGTACCCATCTTGGCCGAAGTGGTGGACGGAAATGGGAGAACCGGCCGGGTCACATTCGCGGGTTGGGTTCGACCTGGTTCTTTTTTTCCTCTCTCTCTCTCTATAAGCTTTTCTCTTCCTTTTTTTTTCCCTTCTCTTTATAAAGAGTTGGGTAAAAGTCAAAGAAAATGGGGTATGGGGTATTACAAACTCCCCTCATTCAAAGAATTTCATCCTTAAAATTCACTTGTAGTCATGCTTAGAGAATCTAAACCTCAAGAATAACTTATGATCTATTATTCCTTATAAAGATCAAAATAAAACATATCATGCTTTCGCTGCGCTACTCTGATATCTCAAAATATACCGTCCTTAGTAATAAAATCACAAGTCCTAACTGTTTGGCATACACTTAATTCGAATAATCATTACAATATTTTTCCCAAGCAATGTGGAATGTGACCTCTATCCGCACATTTCCGGTTGGGAATGCTCTGATACCATTTCCGACCATCCACTGCTGTCGGGGATATCGTTTTGCCTTCAATCAGCCACTTGAGTATTTGCGAATTTCGAGGTAGATTCTGGTGCCCTTGTCGTGCATAAGAGGTCACACCGCCACCATTGGACTCAGCTAGAAGTGCATAACTTGAGCTTCCTGTCGCCGTCGGTTGAATTCCGGTGACCGTTGACCGGTAAGGGCATTTCGATAATTTCATATTTTAGGGGCAATTTAGTAATTTTAGATTTTGTGGGTATTTTAGTAATTGCTGAAATTGAGGATAAGTTGGTAATTTATGATTTTAAGGTTAATTTGGTAAATTGTGATTTTAGGGGTATTTTGGTAATATTGAATTCAAGGGCATTTTGGTATTTTGATATTTGAGGGTAATTTCATAATTTCAAAAATTATGAGTATTTTAGTGATTTATGATTTAAATTGAGAGTATTTGAGGTTAAGTATGAAATGTGATAATATTGATAAATTTGAGAATATTGGAGCTTACGATTATTATTTAATTTTATCTAATGAGAGTATTTTTATTCACTTTAGGCCAATGATATAGATCCACATTTATTATTCGAGAATGTTAGGAGGTAAGTAAACTAGATTTCCAAACGAATCACAATAAACAATATATGTGTTTGACATGTTTGAAAAGTCTATTTTGATATATATACGGATATTGATTTATATGCTCTGCCCATGTGTTTATGTGATGTGTTGATATGATATGTTGTTATGTGTGTTTATTGACATGGGCATACGTATGTGAATATTTCATTGGCATGAGCATGAAAATACATTGTGTTTTCTATGAAATGAGAAAGTGGATTTTAGCAAATAGAATTTTTAGAAAGAAAGTTTGTTTTACAATTTTAACTTGGATACTTGAATTCGTTACTGGCTTAGTAGAGGATACTCTGGATGTGTATTATGGTTATGAGATAAGTGGGCGAGGGACGCGTTGGCGAGAAACCCAAAGCGTATGAAAATTATGAAAGTTAATGGAGTGTCCTACTAAGCGGTAATTGAATGAAGGTAGCTCAAGTGATTTGGGAAAGAATGCTAAAATTTGAGAATGACAGAATGAGATTTCGATGATTTGTTTTACAATATTTTTTAATACCACGGCATGTCATCCATTTGTATTATATGTATTTATATATGTATTTTGGTATATGAAAAACTAATTTACTTACTGAGTTTCGTACTCATTATAGTTTATTGTGATTCGGTTTCCGTAAATCAGGATTGATTCATGATGAACGACGAGAAGGACATGAATTAAGGACGGTAGATGGTTTGACATGAATTTTAAATTTTTCCACTGCAATTTGTTTAATATATTTTTATTTCGAGGCTTGAATTTTTATGGATTGTAAAATGATTATTATTTTTATTTTTAAGCATTTATTAGTAAGATTCGCCCTGTTGAGGTCGGAGCGGGTCGTTACAGCTTGTTCTCTCTATTAAAAAAAAATACCACGTTATACAGATCAGTGAAAAAGATTTTTTCTCTCTAATTTTGAGAGGAATATTTTCTCTTGCTAGTTGTTTTTAGTGGTTAAACAAGTGCCCACACGTCAAGTGTAGATCAAACCTAAGTCATAACTTGAAAGATCATTGGTGACGAATCGTAATCTAACAGGAGCAGTGGTAACAGATTGTGATCTGGGGCCTACTTTAATTTCAATTGTTCATCTTCTCGGATTGTTAAGGTATGATTTTTTAGATTACGAATTTTTATGTGTTGTATGAGATCGGTCCTAAAAATTTTCATAAAATTGATTTTTAACCAACATGAAATACTTACGCACAAGAAAAACTTCACCTTCTTCAATCTGTAGTCTTTTTATATGTGTATAGTTCTTATTAAATCTATACTTCATAATGTTTAAAATTTAAAAGGGAATGAATGATTAATTGGATGAAGTCTCTATTTATTTCTAGGACTTTAAATTTCTTCCGACTATCTTTAAATGTGGAAGAAACAACATGGAAGCAAACTTTCTCACATTGCTTTCCATTAGGCTTCTCTATAACGTGTTTGTGATAGATTGTAGGTTCAACTTCATTTATTTCATCAGAAAAAGCATCATTTTGAGGAATCATCATGTAGATAGATTTCTTTTTGACAGCCTAGTTACGAAATCAAGAAGAAGATAGATGTAGAAAAGGGTGTATAGAAGAATGATAATTGATTTTGTTATTGTAGTTGTCCTCAGTAACAATTACTCCATGGCTATTTTAGTAAAAGAAATTTTAATTAAACAATTGTTTTCAAAATATTGTTCAAAGTGTAAATAACCTCAGCTTAAGTTTATGTAGTTCACATCAAATTTTTTTTTTTAAATGACTATTTACAATTGATTTCTTACTTGCTACGTGATAATCCCATAAAGATTTCTACTATTTATATGGTCGATTTCGGAGGGTATCCTGATTCCTTGCTTGTGTTTGCAATAACTGATTTTTCACGACGATAATAATCTTGCAAAAAATTGATGCCATTGAAACCTTTTCATTTTTGAAAATTAAAGAAACAAGCATTTTCATTTATTTAATTAGAAACAGAATCATTGGGGAAATCGTGATCTGGATAGGTTGCTTTTTAGCAGCCAAATTATGAAATCAAGAAGAAGATAGATGTAGAAAAGGGTGTATAGAAGAATGATAATTGATTTCAGTAGCAAATTACTCCATGGCTATTTTATCAATAAAAAGTTTAGTTAAATAATGGTTTTCAGAATATTTTTCAAAGTTCAGTAACCTCACCTTAAATTTATATAGTTCACATTAAAAAAAATGACCATTTACCATTGATTTCTTACTTACTACGTGATAATCCAATAAATATTTCTACTCTTTATATGGTTGGTTTCGGAAAGTATCCTGATTCCTTACTTGTGCTTGCAATAACTGATTTTTTACGATGATAATGATGCAGCAAAAAATTGATGCCATTGCCACTTTTTCTTTTCTGAAAAAGAAAGAAACAAGAATTTTCATTTATTCAATTAGAAAAAGCATTATTTTGAGAAGTCGTGATCTGGATAGATTACTTTTTGACAGCCAAATTATGAAATCAAGAAGATGATAGATGTAGAAAAGTATGTATAGAGCAATGATAATTATTCATTTTATTATTCTAGTTGTCCTCAGTAGCAAATTACTACATGGCTATTTTATCAATAAAAATTTTATTTAAAAAATGGATGTTCAGAAAAATTTTCAAGGTGTAATAGCTTCATCCTTAAATTTATTTAGTTCGCATTCAAAAATTTAAAAAGGGCAAAAAAAAAAAGACTATTTGCAATTGACTACGTGTTTCTTCCTGATACTCCAACAAATATTTGTAATCTTTATACGGTTGTTTTGGAGAGTATTCTTATTCCTTGCTTGTACCTGCAATAATTGATTTCTTTTGGCGATAATAATCTAGCAAAAGGTTGAGGCCATTGCCACTTTTTCTTTTCTTGAAAAAGAAAGAAACAAGCATTTTGATATATTTAATTAGAAAAAGCATCATTTTGAGAAATCGTCATCTAGATAGATTGTTTTTTGATAGTCAAATTATGAAATCAAGAAGAAGATAGACGTATAAAAACGTGTATAGAGCAACCATAATTGATTTTATGATTTTAGGTGTCCTCAATAGCAAATTGCTCCATGACTATTTTAGTTGTCCTCAATATAAGCTGACTTATTTTTCTTGTTCTTGGAAATTACCAGATCGGTGAGCTGCTGTCATTTCGGTATGTTATTTTTGAGCTTTCATTATTTTACTTCTGCTTCTCATATCTTAGCTAGATCTTTATGTCGTAAAACTGCCCATTTACAGTTATTCTTTCAATTTTTTTTTTTTTTAACTCTTAAGAATGAAGATTTGACTGAGAACAAGGACTTACATATGATTTCAATTAGCTGGATCCTATGTTGTTTTGATATGATGCTTATTAATATTGCTAGATGCAGTTGGTAATTTTATCCGAACTTGTGCAACTCCTTAATTGGAGCATTCTGCGGTGATTGAGGATGTATCCTAACAGAAGATATAAGATATTTCGTCCTAGGCTCTTTAGTGTTTTTACTTCCAATGGCTATACTAGTTTGTTTTATATCAATTTTGAACGTTGTATTAGAAACATAGGGATAAATTGTCAAGAATTTAGGTTTTAGTTATTTTAATTCAATTATTTATTACATTATTTTTCATTAAATTACTTTTTTCATTTGCTTGCATTGATTATTAAGTTAAAAACAATTGATTAATGGCAATCACCTCTAAGTCACCGAGGATACCACTAGTCCTCAAGATTTTTCTATCTAATGGAGTGTATTTTAGTACCGTTGGAATTCTTATGACTGTAACAACATAATAGTATAAGAATCACCAATAATAAGAATCACCAAAAATTGTCGTCAATGGATATGAGAATGTGATTGTTGGTGGCAGTTTGTGGTGGTTGTTGGTCGCCATAATTTTATTGTATTTATAAATTCAATAGAAATAACAATATAAAATTTTAAAATTTAATATAAAATTTTATTACATGTAAATATGTAATACTAATAAACAACACAATTAAATACATACGTTTAAGTGAATACCTATAATTTACATCAATAAATTTTTTGTTGAGATTGTTTGAATCCTAAAAATTATATACTTGATTACCTATGTTTTAAAAAAAAATTAATATTATATATTAAAATACCTCCTACTTTATATGCTATTAAGGACCACCCTATAGTTGATTGTGAAGTATATATTATTTGTTACCTCCATTCAGCATACCTATACCATGAAATTATGGTTTATATTACAATTAATATTTTTACAATGCAGAAAATTACTCAAACCTCATAAAATTTAGGTTTCAGTAGTCTATTTTCATCTTGTTTTCTAATATTACTTTGTTGATTTCATAAAAGTTAAACCTAAAATATATTCTTAATTAGCTTTAGTTTATGAATCATGAAATATTATTTATTAATACCCTTTGGTTGCAATTAACTTATTATAAAATTCTATATTACTAAGAGTCACTCTTTTAAGGATGGTAATTAATGGTGACAATAAATAAAATACTACCTCTAATAATATTCGTATGATAATTAATAAGAAAAAAATCTTTATATATTTTTGTATTTTCATAAAAACAAATGGTTTGGGATATAATAACATAAAATTTTAACACAAAATTTGAGCAATTAATCTCTCACAATTTAGTGGTTGATATTAAAAGTCAAAACAATATTTTAAGATGTTAAATCATCCACCATTGAATCACATGAAATCAATAGTTTAAATTTTTTAAAAAATTTAAGTTAAAATACATAATACTAAAAATATATATCCAAGCCATCATCTAGTTATATACACATATATATAGTATCATTAATAATATATATCAAATAATTTATTACAATACATTCTATAATTATTATTGTTTAAGTATTAATGGTCTGTTAATTAAATTAATAAAATATAAATTATTATAAGATCTATGGAATATCTTTATATAAAGTAGGAAAAATGACATTTATACCTCCAAGGTTGGGAAAATAGTTGCAAAGGTCTCCATCTATTTAAAAAGAGATCGGAACCCCTTTTTGACTATAATACCTTTTGAATTTAGTAATTAGAAAATTAACTTTAAATTTTTTTAATTAACACAAATGTAAGATAATAAAGTAACTTTGTAATAATAAATAGAAACGTAATTCTAAAATAGATAAATTGAAATTAAAATTATTTTAAATATTATATAAAAATAATTTTACTACTGTTAATAGGGGTATATTTTGTTAATTGTAAAATCTACTTAACTCAAAAATTTATTTAAAATGTTTATAATATATACAAATATATTTAAAAAATAAAAATAATTTAAAATTTTAATATTCTTTTAAATGTTAAAAATAATTTGGTATTATTAGTCTGCTAGATAGGTTATATTATTTATATTAAATTTGTAAATTAAAAAAATCTTAAAGTCAATTTCCTAATTATTAGATTTAAAGGGTATTATGGTTAAAAGGGGTCTTAATGTTCCTTTTTAAAAACTTGGGGATTTTTGCGACCATTTCCCCACACTTTAGGGTATAGGTATCCTTTTACCTATAAAGTATTGTTGGAATAATATTACTTGGTAATTACATTTATTTCGAAGCTGTTTTAATTTTTAATATTAACTATGAAAGAAGAAACTGTAAAATTATATAGCTATAGGTAGTACATAACATTTTTTATTTCAGATTTTTTTTTTATTTTTGTATTTTGTTGGTGACCTAAAAATGTTTATCAATTGATTAGATAAAAATAAAGTAAAGTATGAAGAAATACCACAACCTACAAATTACTTATTCATGCTCGATAGGAATATCTTAAAAAATTATTATTATAATAATTTCCATAAACTTAATATTAAGTAATGTATAATCATTTTTATTGTTTAATTAGTTTGATTGTTTTAATTTTAAAAATAAATTAGGTGATCTTGTTAATTGTTTTGTTTAAAGTAAAATGATAAACTCTACGTACTTGATTTAATTTATGTATAAAAGGATAAATATTAAAATGTATAAAAAAGGAAAAGATTATTGTGATGGAAATTGATTTTTTAGGTATTATTATTATTAAAACAACAACAACAAATTATTATTATTATTGTTGTTGTTGTTTTTTGTTGTTGTTGATCATATTATTATTTTGAGAGATGATGGAAGAAAATTGTTTATATTGAAGCTTAAACTGTTTTCTTGTTTTCTTTGTTAAAAGTACAAAACGAATTTTAAATTTTCAAAAGTATATTTGAAAACGATCTGACAAACATGTATCTGGTGTTTTCTGAATTCAGAAAATAGGAAACAAAACTTGAAAATAATATGGAACGCAGCCCTAAAACACTTAAATTCATGGGTTCACAATAGTCTCATTATTACTACTGTAAAAACTTATACAACATTATAGGAAAATTTTTATTAAATATTACAAATTTTTTCAATTTAGTAGTTAAGCAACTAACTATAATGCCCCTAAGGACATGGACAAATGGTTTTCGAACAATTTTATTTAATTTACCACCCAAATTTAGATCTTGACAGGAAAGATAAGGGGCTAAAAAAAATTTTGATTTTTACCTATCTCTTATCTTAAAATATATATATATATAAAAAAAAACGGTGGATAATGTTAACTATTAACTTTCAATAAAGTTTGTCTGTCTTTTAAGAAAAATAGATTTTATTTCCTACCGGCCTGCCTTCTGGCCCTGTCTTTCGATCCCAACAAAATTCCATTCTGCTCTCGTAAACTACAACATTTCAATTGTACAGCAACAATAATTAAAAGTGGCGCCATTCGTGCCCCTCTATTTTCTTCGTAAAATCCAATTGGCCAATTTCTAACTAAATTTTATTAAAAATTTTGATACTTATATGATTACTATTAATATAATACTTTTAAATTCAACATAGAGACTTATTTTGTTTCCATTAAAACCTATTTAATATTCTTTACTTTTCATTTGTTGAATGATAGATTTGATTGAATTTCAATTTATATCATATAGAAATATTATTTTACATTTAAAAAATTGAATCTTCAATGGCTATAAAAGTAATGATAAGGACGTTTAAGAGTTATTTACACTCAATTTTATTTTGGACCTTTTAATTTTAATAAAAATTTATATTACTAAAATAACCCTAATTAAATTTACTACTAAGGATATTAATATAATTTTAAAAAAATATTATTACTCTTAACACAAAAACAAGTAGTAATAATCGCAAATAATTCTTCCTTCATCGTCTAATCTCATCTTTTATAAAAGAAAAATGCTTTGTTTTTTTCCCCCAACTTGATTTGGAAGTCATGAAGCCACGTACTCTTTATTCTTTTACTGCATTAATGTAACTAAACACTTTTATAAAATTAGTCACAAAATATTCCCAGAACTGCATTTGAAAGAATATCTATATCTATATATATATATAAAGCTGAGGCTTCAAGAGGTGATGTGGCATCACCATTTCTCATCTTTGTATATTCTCTATTTTCTAATAAATAGAAAAATTTTCTTTTAGATTTAGCTTTTCATCTTCTCACAATTAATTTGACTATTATTACACAATTAATATGTCATAGTTCATAAAAAAAAAAACCCACTATCTTCTCTAATCTCTAATTGAAATCTTCTTGATCATAAATTAAGTAATAATTTATAAATATTTTTAATCACCTTAATCTATATATATAAAACTAGGATTACAAGAGGTGATGTGACATCATTATTTATCATTTTCTTATATTATCTATTATCTAATATATTGATTGAGATAAAAAAATAATTACATTACAAAATATTAAAATTAAAAATAGAAAATAATTATTAGGTTGCAAAAGATTACATGTATCTTCCTCTTTTTATTTAAATTCAATAATATGTAACCATTAATAATAATTAATTATAAGTCTTGAAACATTCATTTATTTTATTATATCAACAATTAAACTTTAGTGGCTTAAAATACATCAATTCATTAATATAGAAAGGAAGGTTCCTTCATCTTCCCTCAACAATGTCAATAGAGCCTAATTTTAATGTCATAATCCCATATTTAATTATGTGATTTTTTGTTTAGTGCCTTTTGACTTCTTCAAACTCTATAAACATTAAATATTTAAGATTTGTGGCATCATTATTTCTCACTTTTTTATATTCTCTACTATTTAATATATTGGTTGAGATTAAAAAATAATTACATCACAAAATATTAAAAATAGAAAATAATTATTAGACTACAAAAGATTACATGTCTCTTCCACTTTCTATTTAAATTCAACAATATGTAATCATTAATAATAATTAAATACAAGTCTTGAAACATTCATTTATTTTATTAAACCAATAATTAAACTTTGGTAGCTTAAAATACATCAACTAATTAATATATAAAGGCAGGTTCCTTTATCTTCCCTCACCAATGCCACTACTGCATAATTTTAATGACATAATCCCATATTTAATTATACAACCTTTTGTTTAATGTCTTTTGATTTTTTCAAACTCAATAAACATTAAGTATTTAAGATTTATTATGTTTATTTTTTTAATTATTTAGCCAACATGCTCTTTAGAAATATTCTTGTGTTTTTATTTTTTGACTTATTTAAATTTTTAGTATTTTGTGTCTCATGCAGTATTCTTTTCTTCATGGATTGAATAATGATAAAAATAGTTAGATGATAAATGTTAGACTTTGTAGAATGTGGGAGTTTATTAATATCAAGAAGAATGGAGAATTAATTAATGTAAATATG
Source organism: Citropsis articulata (assembly GCA_030449925.1). Taxonomy (NCBI): domain Eukaryota; kingdom Viridiplantae; phylum Streptophyta; class Magnoliopsida; order Sapindales; family Rutaceae; genus Citropsis; species Citropsis articulata. Next base: position 2,804,606 of record JASUUH010000137.1, on the reverse strand, counting down.
ATTTTTATTGATGAAAATATTGTATAAAAAATTCATTCTCCTATTGTTTTCTCTAAATTTTTTTCCCAATTGTTTTACACTTAATGTAGCATTTTTTTTTTTTTTGTAGGAAAATCTAATGCATGCAATAATTAGTAAAAATTTAGTGACAACGTTTAGGCACATATTGAGTGAGGGTTATTTATACAGTATCAAGAATTTGAAAGTTGTTTCAAGTCGAGGCGAGTACAGACCACTTTCAAATTATTATAAGATTATTTTCTTGGTTATAGCTTTGCTTAAGAGGTTAGAAGAAGGAACTGTTAAGATTTCGATCAATGGATTCCAATTCATATCTCCGAATTTGATTGATATACGTGTGAATGATAACACAATTCTGTCAATTTTTTTTTAATTATTAATGTTTGTTAATCTTTAAATGTATATTAGAAATTATTGATCTTTATGTTTTAACATGTTTATATTATTTTTCCATATTATTATAGATGTTGTCGGATGTGGTGTGGGTGATATTGAGATCATTGGAGCTGGTTGGAAAAAAAGAGATATAAAAGTTCTAACATATTAGTATATTGAATATAATTTGGAACTTATCAACAACTACAAAAGGTATAAGATATGTATACTTATCTTCCCTCAATAATGCCACTAGGGTTCAATTTCTACAAGAGGTGATATGACATCACCATTCTTCATCTTTTTATATTCTCTATTATCTAAAATATCTAAAATATTAGTGGATATTCTTTGTATATATCTCTTCCTCTTTCTATTTAAATCCAACAATGCATAACCATTAATAATAATTAATTATAAGTCTTTTGAAATATTTATTTATTGTATCATGCTAGCAATTAAACTTTAGTGGCTTAAAATACATCAATTAATTATCATAGAAAAATAAGTTCTTTCATCTTCCCTCAACAATGCCATTAGGACCCAATTTTAATGTCATAATTCCTTATTTAATTATGCAACATTTTCTTTAATACTTTTTGGCTTCTTTAAACTCTCTAAACACTAAATATTTAAGATTTGTTATGTTTGGTTTTTTTAATTATTTAACCAACAACATCCTCTTTAGAATAATTCTTGTATTTTTATTGTTTGATTTATTTGAATTTTTGGTATTTTGTGCTTCATGGAGTACTCTTTTCTTCATAAGTTAAATAATGATAAAGATAGTTAAATGATAAGGGTTAGATTTTGTAGGATGTGGGAGTCTACTAATACTAAGAAGAATAGAGAATGTTTTTATTTAAGTCCAATAATATGTAAACACTAATAATAATTAATGATAAGTCTTGGCTTTCATTTATTTTATTATACAAGCAATTAAATTTTAGTAGCGTAAAATACATTAACTAATTAACATAGAAAGAGAGGTGTTCTTTCATCTTCCTTCAATAATGCCACTAGGCCCTAATTTTAATGCCATAATCTAATATTTAATTATGTAATCTTTTCTTTAGTGCCTTTTGGCTTCTTCAAACTCTCTAAACACTAAATATTTAAGATTTGTTATATTTGGGGATTTTTTATTTATTTAACCAACATCCTCTTTAGAAACATTCTTGTATTTTTATTGTTTGATTTATTTGAATTTTAGTATTGTGTGCTTCATGGAGTACTCTTTTCTTCATGAGTTGAACAATGATAAAGATAGTTGAGTGATAAGGGTTAGGCTTTGTAGGATGCGGGAGTCTACTAATACTAAGAAGAATGGAGAATTGATTAGTGTGGACATGATTTTTATTGATGAAAAGGATGTATAAAAAATTCATTCTCTCATTTGTTTCTCTAATTTTTTCCTAATTGTTTTACACTTAATGTAGCATGTGTTTTTTTTTTTTTTTGTAGTCTTTATGTTTTAACATGTTTATGTTATGTTTTCATAATATTACAGATGTTGTCAGAAGTTTATGTGGTGTGGGTGATATTGAGATCGTTGGAGTTGGTTGGAAAAAAAATTATAAAAGTTCTAATAGATTAGTAAGTTGAATATAATTTGAAACCTATCAACAACTACAAAATGTATAAGGTATGTACACTTACACTATACACATTAATATATATATTTTTTTAAAGTTAACCAAAAAAAAAAACCTTTCATAAATAACATTAGTTCTATAAGGTTATCTCATCTTTTAAAAAAAAAATCATATTTTTTATCAGTTTCATCAAGTACAAAGTAAGAAAAAAAAGATAATATTAAATTTTTTTTTTCAAAGTCGCGCAAAGCGCGGTTGTATTTTCTAGTATATATATAAAGCTAAGATTACAAGAGGTGATATGGCATCACCATTGCTCTTCTTTTTGTGTTCTCTATTATCTAATAAATAGAAAAATTTTCTTTTAGATTTGGCTTTTCATCTTCTCATAATTAATTTAATTGTTATTACACAATTAATATGTAACATTACATAATCTATATATATATATAAAGTTGAGGCTACAAGAGGTGATGTGGCATCACCATTTCTCATCTTTGTATATTCTCTATTTTCTAATAAATAGATAAATTTTCTTTTAGATTTAGCTTTTCATCTTCTCACAATTAATTTGACTATTATTACACAATTAATATGTCATAGTTCATAAAAAAAACTCACTATCTTCTCTAATTGAAACCTTCTTGATAATAAATTAAGTAATAATTTATAAATATTTTTAATCACCTTAATCTATATATATAAAACTAGAACTACAAGAGGTGATGTGGCATCACAATTTCTCATGTTTGTATATTCTCTATTATCTAAAATATTAGTTGAAATTCTTTGTACATGTCTCTTCCTCTTTCTATTTAAATTCAACAATACGTAACCATTAATAATAATTAATTATAAATGTTAAAGCATTCATTTATTTTATTATACTATCAATTAAACCTTAGTGGCTTAAAAAATATCAACTAATTAATATAGGAGGAAAAGTTCTATCATCTTCCCTCAACAATACCACCAGAGTATAATTTTAATGTCATAATCTCATATTTAATTATGCAACTTTTGTTTAGTGCCTTTTAGCTTCTTCAAACTCCCATGAGGTGACGTAGCATCACAATTTCTCATCTTTGTATATTCTCTATTATATAAAATATTGGTTGGCATTTTTTATACATGTCTCTTCCTCTTTCTATATAAATCCAACAATATATAACCATTAATAATAATTAATTATAAGTCTTAAAATATTCATTTATTTTATTATACTAGCATAAGAAGGGAGTTCTATCATCTTCCCTCAATAATGCCACTAAAGCAAAATTTTAATGTCATAATCTCATATTTAATTATGCAACCTTTTGTTTAATGCCTTTTAATTTTTTCAAGCTCTCATATTTAATTAACATTGGAAGAGAGCTCTTCTTGGACATGACTCGATTACTATCGCAAAATTGATTGCTATTTTCATAAGCATGGCTGGTGTTATCATGACGACGGTCAGAAAAGCTTGGGCAGCGGATGAATTTCTTAGCGCCTCTGAGTAAGTCAAATATGTTGTGTTGTTATTAAGTTGTGCTGAGCTTTTACTTTAAAACTACTTACCTTTCTTCCTCTTTTTATTTGCTGCAAATTTATGCTGATTTATCAATCTACTTTTAACCTCCTATTTTATGTGATGTGCTTAATCTCTCTTTTCCTCAAGGCCCCCTGCTACTATATGAATTGTACAATTGGCTCTACGATAAATAGGCTATCATATTTATTAATGTGAGAATAATCTTATTTTGTAATTCTTTTTTTTAATAACTTTTGGAAACTCTCTTCTTTTCATATTTCAAGTTCTAAAAGATATAAGCTTTGTACACTTAGACCATACATATTAATATATATTTTTAAAGTTAACAAAAAAATAATTAACTTTCATAAATAATATTAGTATTATAAAGCTGTCTCATCTTTTAAAAAAAATTTATATTTTTAATCAATTTCATCAAGTATAAAGGAATAAAAAAGATAATACTAATTTTTTTTTAAAGCCGCGCGAAGCGCGGTCTTATTTTCTAGTGTATGTATATAGCTAGTGCCTAGGCTCAAATCTCAACCGAAAGAGTTTCAACGTAAATCTTGAATCTTGATAACGCTTAGGAATCATTAATTAACGCCACATGGCTCACGAATGATGAATATTTTATGGGTGTAAATAGATAAGAATTAGTTAATGAAATGGTCCTAATGAAGAATGGTTTTGACATTTGAAATAATGTGTAAAGTGAAAAATGTTTTTTAAAATTTATTAATGAGTGTGTTGAGTAAAAAAGTGTTCAAAATAGATTTTAGAATGTAAATAATTCTATTTTTTTAAAATATTAAAAGTATAGCTTCTAATTGCATAAATTCTCTTTTAGGGACTAAAAGAAAAATTCCCGTCTTTACCATCCCAACTAAGGTAATATTTATGAATTAAGATTTCCTTCTAGTGTTTTATCTCCTACTATTTCATATCCTTCCAAATTTAGTAGGAAAAAAAGAAAAAAGAAAGCTAGCTTAATTGTTGATAATGCGAAACAAGTTAATTTGATTGTCAATAATAAAAATTAAAATTTAATTTTAACCACTTCTTTCAACAGGACAATATAATGAGAGAAAAAAGTCTAAGACTTTTCCACCGGTTATATCCGCTTGATAGTGAGATGGAGTATTAAATAATTTAACAAATTATTAAATTGATAATCCAATATGCGGGTGCCGTAAAGGCGTAAACACTTGAAGAAAAATATTATTTAAGAATTCTGGCAATATTCTATTAGAATATTGGATGAAGAAACAATGGGTCTTTATCTTGAAAGCTGTTAAATTTTTAGTTAGTGGGCTTCAGCCCCATCCTAACCATTATTATTTCTTTTAAGTACACCTTGAGTCCCTTCTACAAAAAACAAAAGAAAGTATAAGACCACATTTAAATGTAACAAAATGCTTGTAATTTAGCAGTAAGAGACTAAGAGTTATGCTTTATAGCTTAGGAGACCTTAGTTAAAATCTTTTGTTCAAATCTCAATAAAAAAATATAATTTTTTGAACCAAGTTCAATCAAATTTACCATTTTCTCCCATGTAGGAACTCTTAGGTGTTTATCCAGATTCTATTAGAATTCTTTGTTGTTGGATTTTTTTTATTTAAAATTTTCTAAAATAATCTAATTTGAATATAATCCACCGCATATTACGTTTGCTGGGGCCTTTATGGATATACTGTTGAGAAACGCTTATTCTATGTTTGAACAAATTAGGAAAACTCTTGGGTTTATCTTGATTTTAGAGAGTTTGTCTGCAAGCTAGCTAACCTTTATCTCTCCTTAAAAATAATAATAATAAATTACCTTATTTCTTCTCTTTTGTTTTGCAGCTAAAGGCCACTTAAAGCTTGGCGTTTGCTTTTTGCCCTTACTGATCCAAGCTAGTGCTACTAAACGTGCATGCACAGAATAGAAAAAGGTAATTAAACTTTCTCGTTCGATCTTGTGATCAACCCTCATTGTTTTGATTAAAGCGTACTGAGATCAACTTTGTTAATTGCAGATAAATAGCATGGATATTTTAGCAGGTATTGCATCAAAGCTTGGAGAATTATTGGTGGATGCCACCGTAAAACAAGCTCGCTATCTGTTCTGTTTCAACAGCATTGTTAAAGAACTTGAGGGTAAAGAAACTAAGTTGAAGAAGGCACAAGATGGCATCAAAAAAAGAATAGAAGATGAGCGACGAAAACGCCCGGACATAGTAGTGGATGAAAATGTAACGGAGTGGCTGAAGGATGTAGACAGAGAATTGGACGACCTTCAAAATTTGAAAGCAGAGATAGACGAAAAGGATAGTTGTCTTCATGGATTGTGTCCTAACTGGTGCTGCCGATATTGGCTGGGCAGAAAAGCATCACAGAAGACTAGCAAGTTGTCTGATCTGCTACAAGACTGCAGCCAATTCAACACAGTTGCCTTTCCTAAACCTCTACCATTAGAGAGAGAATTAAGTTTACCAAGTCATTTTACTTCTACTTTCGAGACCACAGAATCAGCTCGCAATCAGATCATTGACGCACTGAAAACAGAGAGCACAAAGATGGTGGGATTGCATGGTCTCGGTGGTGTAGGAAAGACTACCCTGGCAAAATCTGTGGGCAATCAACTTCGGCAACAAAAGATTTTCGATAAGGTGGGGATAGCCACTGTATCTCAGCATCCAAACATAATAAATGTTCAAAATGAGCTGGTAAATTCATTAGGTTGGGAATTAAAGCAGAAAGATGAAAAAGATGGAGCAGACCAATTACGCTCAATGTTTTCTGCGAGTAAAAGCACCAAGATCCTCATAATCCTCGATGATGTCTGGAATGAACTCAACTTGAAGGAAAAATTAGGTATTCCCATTGGGGATAGAGACAATCGCTGCAAAATCCTTCTAACCACTCGCCTGCAGTCAGTTTGTAAACGCATGCGTTGTGACACGCAGATTCCACTGGGTACACTAACGCCAGAAGAAGGATTGGCTTTACTGCATAAAAATGCCGGCATTGCTTTAAATGACTCCACCTTGAATGATGTTTCCAGAGATGTTGCTGGAGAATGTAATGGGCTGCCTTTAGCTATTGAAGCCGTTGGAAGTGCACTAAGAGGAAAAGGATTTGACGAATGGAATCTAGCTCTACATAACCTAAGGGAAGCAAAACTCTATGCAATCGAAGGGATTGATAAGGAGACCCGAGACGTTTATGGTTGTCTTAAATTTAGTTACGACAATCTGAATGGTGAGGATTCCAAGTTATGCTTCTTGTTGTGTTCGCTTTTTCCAGAAGATTATGACATTTATTTGGAGGATTTGGTTAGATACGGTGTGGGGTTGATTTGGTATCAAGTTGAGTCAATCGAGAACGCCAGAAGCCTACTGCGTGGAATAATTAAAGGACTCAAAGCTGCTTCGCTGCTGTTAGACACTGGTAATGACAGATCTGTGAAAATGCATGACATAGTCCGTGATGTAGCCATATGGATAAGCACAGAGAAGGAGGAAAAGGAGAGATTTTTTAGTATAACTGGCATCGGATTGGTGGAACGGGCGATGGAAAAAGGCCTGGAACAGTGCAGAGGAATCTCTTTGGTCGTAAATAAAAAAGAAGAACTTCCCAGCAATTTGGTATGCCGTTACCTTCATATTTTGCGACTGGAGAATACTGTATATGACCACAAATTGCCAGCTCCAGAACATTTTTTTGAAGGGATGCCAGCATTGAAAGTTGTTACTATAATAAATGGAGTCCTTTCCCTAAAATCTCTTCGATTCCTCGCCAATAACCTCCGAGTTCTGCAGTTGATTCGATGTGATGTGAGTGACGCATCTTTTCTTGGAAAGTTGAAGAGACTTGAACTTCTTTATCTCCAGCGGTCTCCCATTGAAATTCCTGAAGAATTGTGGGATGAACTTAGTAAATTGAAACTTCTGTATATTGATAGGGGCTCCATTTCTCCCATTACGATAAAAAAATTTCCTCAATTACAAGAATTTTATGGTCAGATAAAAATTTGGGAGGTTGAAGGGATGAGTTCAGAAGAAAGTACTGCTAGGCTTGCTGAGTTGAACTCCCAAGCCGACGGATCTGTTGTATGTCTTCCAAAAGACTTTACATTCCCGAAATTGCAAAGGTACGTCATCCGTAACGGTGAAGGAGTTGATGTTGAAATGAAAGATGGTGATGAGACAAGGAAATTAATCATTAAGAATGACCCTCCTGAAGCGACCTCGCTCGTTATTTTTTCAGCATTGTATCAAAATCTGAAATTTCTTGGTTTGACGGGGTTAATAAGTTGTCATAATATCGTGCCAAGCATAGATGAAAGGGGCTTAAATGAGTTGACTTGTCTTTCTGTCAACAATTGTGAGGATTTAGAATGCATAATAGATGCCTCTCAGCCGCCGCGTGGAAAGATTGGGAATCATGAGGTGCTCTCAAGATTAGCAGAGATATATCTGATTGAATTACCAGAACTGAAGTGGATATGGAAGGCGCCCGCCCAACATGTGATCAGCCTCCAAACTCTTACAAAATTGATTGTGTCGGATTGCAACAATTTGACATATATCTTCACGTTGTCACAAGCTAGAAGTTTGGAGCAGCTTAAAAGTCTCAATGTAAGTGGATGCGAGAGACTGGAATATATTGTCGAAGCAAAGTTTGATCATAATGAAGGGGGAATAAGTGTCGGAGATGGAAATACGATGCTCGCCCTCCCTTTGTTGAGAAAATTAAAACTTAAAGGTCTCCCTCAACTCACCAAGTTCTGTTCAGAGAATTATTGTTCAATTTGGACAGCATTGGAAAAGTTAAAACTTTTTAACTGTCCCAACTTGACCATCAACAATAATGAACTTGAAGCCAATTTGCAGTATCTCAAAGAGGTATGTTTGATTGGGTTCATGTTTTTTCTTTTCATTCCATTTTACTCAAAATGATAGTTTAGCAATAAATTTTATGATCAGCCATTAATTATTTGATCCTATGGAGATGATGATGGTGGTGGATGTGGTGATGATAATAATAATGCTCAGATATCTTAGGGAAATTTCTTTATTATAGGGCCTAAAATCATTCTTCAAATGAAAGTCATGTCTCATTTTGGTTTAGAAAGAATTGATGCAAACACTACCGAAGTGTATATTATATTACTCAAATTTAATTAATTAGTTGATCAATCCATAGAAATTAATAGAATAATAATTTTTCTCAAACAATCTAATGTCACCTTTATATCACTTCACATGATCTCTTTTAACTAATATCATTTTTTTGGAAAAAAAATCCATTACTTTTTAATTATTTTATTAGTTTACATATGTATTATGATATTTTTGCGGTGTTCATCACTTATCATGTGATAATCCTAGCTGCTAATAGATTTTAATTGCATCTAGTTATTTATTTATTTGTCTCAGAACTTAAATACTCTAGCTGTGCACAATTGTTCCCATTTGAGTGACACGATTCCAGCACTGTTGAAGCACGGCTTAAAAAATTTGGAATATTTGTACATTAGCCAACTTGAAGTACAAGTGGTATTTCAAGGGGAAGCTATTATCGCTGAGGGACAAGAAAACAAACTATTCCCATGTTTGAAGAGTTTGTACTTGCAAAATCTTGGAGAACTGAAAGTATTATTATATCATGAAGGTCCCACGCATAATTTTAGCCTGCAAAATCTTACCGGATTAACTGTAGAGGGGTGCACTAAGCTGAGACGTCTCTTCTCATCAACACTTGCTCGAAATCTGTTGCAATTGGACGTGTTGGAAATTTGGAAATGCTCGGAATTAGAGCAAATCATTGATGAGGATGAGGATGAGGATCATCTCCAACCTGTATGTTTCCCAAAACTCAGATGGATGCAAGTCGGTTATTGCCCCAAACTAAAGCATCTATTTCATATCAGCGTAGCTCCAAGTCTTCAAAAACTGGAGTTCCTAGCCATAGCAGCTAATGATGAATTAGAAGAAGTATTCTGGCATAAAGATGGTGCAGACGTCACGGACTACAATGAAATTGTTATGAATGAACTTTGGCAGTTGGTACTGATAGATTTACCAAACCTCACCAACTTTTGGCCTGCGGGTTATCAGATCCCATTTCCATCTGCATCCCGTACGGTTGATGTTCGTAATTGTCCCAAGCTTCGTGGAAATTCAGAAGGAGATAGATGATTCCAAGAATTCTGGAGCACAGGTCAACTCTTGAGAACTTTAGTTAATTGACTCTATACATAGTTGGTTCATGTTTTCGTTTGTGATAGCTAATTGATCTATCCTAAAATCAAAATTTCTCCTTTAATATATATATATGTTATAATTTTCTCTGTTTGTTTTTTTTTTATCATTTTATTCATCATTTGTATTTAATGCCCAATTTATTGGTTGGATATTTAGGCACGGCAAACCACGGACGAGGCAGATGGCAGCCAAGAGAGGGATGCCACTGAAGACGCCAGCGAAGAAAAAGATGGCAGCGAACATAAATGACTTTAAAATTTCAGCGTGTTCAGTTCGCGCAAAGAAGCCAACAAGCTTTGTTCTATAAAAATTGTGAAGACTAAAGTTTCAAGGCTTTCTTGTATGTATCTCAAGATTTATTCAACTTCAAAATTCACATGTTCCGTTTGTGATCATTGTTTCTTCAATTGTTGAAATTTTGACAAAATTTGGTGGCTAAATTGATGGCCTTTTCGATGGGCATTAATTGGGTCAATTTAGTAGTAGCACGCATTCTGTATTGAGGAACTTCAAAATGTTCTACTTTTCTAGACGGCAAAGAAAGTGTGTAATGTCGTGACGGCAATAATTTTTTTTTTTTTTTAATTTTATTTGCGATAGTATTTGGTTATTTTTGGATTTAGCGAAAGTGAGATTTTATAAACTCATAAAAAGTGAGATTTTTGTTAGCCACCCGTTCTCCTTGGCTTGTGGAATGTGCATTTGAAAGAGCATTTTGTAAAATGATTTTACTCAATTATGTTTTTTAAAAAGATATTTAATTTCCTTCATTTTTCTTAAAGCATTTCAAATATTTGTGGCTTCACAAAGCATTCAATTATGTTTCTGTGTTAAAAAATTTTTGTAGTTGCTTCTTTAAAAATTAAATTATCGCCAATCCACCCTTAAATTGTTCTATTATTAAAAGTACTATAATATTTTTGTATCATTCATGCACCTTCATTTTACAATTTATATCATTCGTCCATTATACCGTTTGCTTCCATTAAAAAATTAACAGAATTATAATAAATTGACTATTTTACCTTTGAAACTCAATTTAACGTAAAAAGACAAAGGAAAATTATTAACCATATACCCTAAGTTTGCCCTAAATAGTTTGAAAATATGAATTTATTTGATTTTCTATTTTAAGTTTGTAACTTATATCAACCCACGTAAAAAGACATAGGAAAATTATTAGCCATATACCCTAAGTTTGCCCTAAATAGTTTGAAAATCTAAATTTATTTGATTTTCTATTTTGATTTTGTAACTTATATCAACAGTCCACCAAAATGTTAACATTGTTAGAATAATTTATAGAATTTAAATAAAATGCTATTATTTTTTGACTTTGCACCATAACTAATATAATAAATTTAGCTTTTTTAATTATGAAATCAAACTAAAGTATTAGATTGATTGGGCATTTATGAATTAGGGTTTAGGATAATTTGTGGATTTAGTTTGTTAATGTAAATCTATGAAGATAAATTGAGAAAACAAATTAGAATATTTTTAATTACGAAAAAAATAGAGTTTGTGTATTTAATTGAATATAATTATGAAAAATAGTTTTTTGTTTCAATGTTTTACGCCATTATTTTATTTTTTATTTAGCATATTGAGTGTCTAAATTATCCTTGTGAAGTCATTAATTACAAACTGCAATTAACATTTTGGTGGTCATAAACTTAGATTGGAAAATTGAACAAATTTAAAATTTTGTGGCAATTTTGATAACATGGTAAGCTTATATAATTTCTCTTTTATTTTTTTAGTGTGTTAAATGTCTAAATTACCCTTGTGATGTCTATCACCTTTTAACGAAGTTAATGATTTGGTGGATAAATGATACAGATTTAAATTCATGGTAGATGAATGACACGACCTAAAAATGTTGTAACATTTTTTATAACATCGTAATTTAAGGGTACACAGTTGATAATTTCATAAGTTCATAAGTTAAATAAAAATACTTTTTAACCATGCTACTACTTTTTTGTACCAATAATGACATAGGGCTTGAACTTATTTGAAATCATAGCGGACCGGTGCTTTTTTTTTTTTTTTGGCTTTAAATAGCTTTACAAATAAACACAATGATAAACATTACGTTTAGTACATATATTCTTTTCTCTGAATTTGCTCATCAATTCACAAAGTTATTGCACAAATTACTTGTAATATGATGTAACACAACGATAAGTCATAAATGAGATAAATAATCGAACTCTAAAAAGAATATTTTCTAATATTTCCTTCGTTTATATGTTATTTGAGACAAAATTACCTCTTGAAGGAAATTTTGGAACTTTTGTTAATGTTATATTTTGGGATAAATGACAAAACATAAGCATAGAGATTAATAAGAGTTGTAGGGAAAATATCACATATAAAAAAAAAATAAAAGGAAGGTTACTAGACTATAATAATATTAACTTGAGGCAACCCTTAAATCTTGAGATAACTTTTAAGTATAATTTTGGGATATAGGTTTCTACATAGTATCGGAGCCAAACTTATGCACAAGTGGATTCATATTACCTTATCACATGTAAGGACCAAACAAAAAATTCGGCTTGCACGTGATAGATGGTGATAGGAAAATTCTCCCACATCGACGGGAATAGTTAATAGATTAATAGTTTAGCTTGAGGCAACTTATTATGTAGTTGTTTGAACTTGCATCGTGGATGATATCAATTCGTGATTTTGTACGCCACTTATGTCTTTTTAATTAATCCTAAACCTTATCATTCAATATTTATTATAATCAGCTTAGCTTTATCACTTCGTGTTTCTATTTTGTACCCCTATTTTGCAATTCAAATGTTATATTAAACCATATAAACTATAAAAAAGTTCTTTACGTTCACGTCAACAAAATGTACGTGAAATCACAAGTCCTTCACTTGGCACCACTAGCCTAAATTGTTTGGCTCCATGTAGAAGAATGAGTATTATTTTTAGAACATATCAATATTATTTCTTTCTTGTATGTCCATATTTTGATGCCAAGACTTCCTTGGAACAAACAAAGTTTAAAGCAGCATTTATATGGCTTAATTCCGAGGGAAAAGTTTGGTGAATGTATACTTGAACAGCGACCTTACTCTTTATATATAGTTGAATTCGTCAAAACAAAATGAAAATCGATATTAATAATGTTTAACTAGAGGCACACCCAATAAAGCAATAATTAACAGCTTGGAAACAAAGATAATATTGCTGGAAAGAGAGATAGTAGTGTGGATGCAATATTATACATATTGAGCTTCCAGAAAACGTGACGTTAATATTTATGGTGAATACATGACTACTTTACAATGAGAATATAATTTGTTTTTGTGCATGGATTTGGTAAAGACTATTAGTAAATTCGGATTATTTATGCTCTTTTAAACAAAGATTAATCTTAAGAATACATTAAAAAAAAATGCACATGCGATGCTATATTTTAAAAAAATTATCATTGAGTTTTAAAATTTTTTTGTTACGTGTGTATTTATGGCTGCGTCAATCAATGTGACGACTTTTTCTGATGATGTGGAATTTACAGAAGCGGAAGCGTTTTTAAAGGAGATTATGTTGAGAGAAAGAATGATGAGAAACTCTTGCATACTTTTCATTTGATTAGGACTGAATATATATACACACGGATTGAGCATTGCAGTAAGTTACTCAACCATAAAATAGGAAGCTGTCCGAGAATCAAGGGATTACAACTAATTACAAGAATCACGGGATTACAATTAAATAGAAAATATAAAGAAAATTTGTTGTAATTAGTTCTCTAATATGCCCCTTCAAGATGGAGCGCTGGAGGAGACTCCAATCTTAACCCGTAATTCTTCAAAGCGACACCGTGGAAGCGGTTTGGTGAGAGCGTCTGCAAGTTGATCTACTGAGGAAACATGAGTAACACAAAGAGCACCAGATTGAACTTGATCTGGAATAAAGTGATAGTCAATGGCCACATGTTTCATGCGGGAATGAAAAATTGGATTAGAGCAGAGATAGGTGGCACCGACATTATCACAATAGATAACAGGTGGTGTAGAAAGAGTGACGCCAAGCTCTGTGAGCAGAGAGCAAATCCAATTGATCTCGGAAGTAGTAGCAACAACTGATCGATACTCAGCTTTTGTGGATGACCGAGCAACTGTACGTTGTTTCTTAGATGACCAAGAAATAGGATGACGACCGAGGTAGACAATATAGGCACTCGTAGAGGTATAATCATCTTTGTTGCCAGCCCAATCTGCATCTGAGAAGGCATGAAGAGAAAGTGGATTGTCTTTATGAAGAAATAATCCATGAGTCAATGTACCACACAAATATCGAAGAAGTCGTTTGGCAGCATTCCAATGTTCAAATGTCGGGCGATGCATGAATTGAGAAAGTTTGTTAACGGCATATGCTATGTCTGGTCGAGTGAGGCAAAGATATTGTAGACTGCCAATAATTTTTCTATATTCGGTGTAGTCAGTCAGAGTTGTACCGGAATGAAGTGTGAGATAGTTATCGGTAACAAGGGGTGTGGTAACAGGTTTTGCACCAGACATTTTTGTCCGGCTTAGAAGATCAGTAATGTAGCGTCTTTGAGTGAGCAACAAACCAGATGGAGTGGTGAGAACTTCAATGCCGAGAAAATAAGACAAGTCACCAAGATCCTTAATTGAAAATCTTTGTGCTAGAAGATGAATGTAGCGTTGAGTAATGTTTGGGTGAGTACCTATGATAATAATGTCATCCACATACACAAGGAGGTATATGGTAACGTCACCTGAGTGGAAAATAAATAGAGAAGTGTCGGCATGAGAGTTTGTGAACCCAGACTCAATGAGAAACCGGCGAAGCTCAAGGTACCAAGCCCGGGGGGCCTGCTTGAGACCATATATAGCCTTATTTAATTTGCACACATGGGTTGGATTATCGTTATCAACAAATCCCGGAGGCTGAACCATGTAGACATCTTCGGAAAGATGACCTTGAAGAAAAGCGTTATTGACATCTAACTGCCGCAACTGCCAACCTTGAATGACTGCCAGGCTTAGAACAAGGCGTATTGTGGTAGGCTTTACAACCGGACTGAATGTATCATGATAATCAACTCCAGGGTGCTGATGGAAACCTTTAGCAACTAATCGGGCTTTGTACCTATCAATAGAACAATCAGGACGTCATTTAATACGAAAAACCCACTTACAGCCAACAATATTCTGTTGAGAAGTAGGTGGAACGAGCTTCCAAGTGCCATTCCGAACAAGAGCATCAAATTCATCATTCATAGCTTGTCTCTATTTGGGATCTTTAATGGCTTGGGTTAGAGTAGAAGGTTCAATGTCTGGTGGAGAAAGCACAGCAGTGAGGTTCAACTTGGTTATGGGTTTAGAAATGTTGTTTTTCGCTCGAGTGGTCATGGGATGGTGATTTGGGTGAGTAGGAGGAGCTAAAGTAGGTAAAGAAGATGTCGTAGGGTTATGTGATTCTGGCGGTAAAGGATCATCCGTGATTTCTGGGCGGTCGCTCGATTGAGCATTTTGTGACGGATGTTGACACGAGGGATCCCGTTGTGGAGGCGTAATAAGTGACCCACTGGAAATGGGTAGAATTTGAACCAGAGGAAGCCATGTTGAAACGGTTTCGGGGGTGGGCCGAGAGAGATGAGATTGATAAGTGGAAAATGGAAAGGAGTTTTCAAGAAATTTTACATGACGAGAAATATATGTTTTGGAAGTGGAGAGATCAAGATAGAGATAGGCACTTTATGTTGAAGAGTAACCAAGAAAAGCACAAGGACTAGAACGAGAGTCAAGTTTATGTTGAGAATAGGGACGAAGCCATGGATAAAATAAGCAACCGAACACCCGAAGTTTAGTATAATGGGGTGGAGAGTTGAAGAGTATTTCAAAGGGAGACAAAAAATGTAAGGTAGGTGTAGGCATACGGTTGATGAGATATACAGTAGTGGCAAAGGCGTAAGTCCAATAAGTAAGGGGCATCGACGCATGAGTAAGAAGTGATAGACCAGTTTCAACAATATGGCGATGGCGACACTCGGAAAGACCATTATGTTCTGGTGTGTGAGGTGGTGAAGTGAGATGAGATATACCATTGGTGGAGAGAAAACTATCAAGGGCTTGATATTCACCACCATTATCCGAATAGAGGGTAACTATACGGTGCTTAAATTGGTTTTCGACTAATGCCTTAAAGCACACAAAGACATCATACACATGAAATTTCCGTTTAAGTGGATAATGCCAAATATAGCGTGTATAATGATCAACAAAAATAACATAGTACTGAAAACCATCAACAGAAGAAATAGGAGAGGTCCATACATCGGAAAAGATAAGTTCAAGAGGGTGGGATGAGGTTAAGGTAGAAGAGGAAAAAGGAATTTTATGACTTTTATTACATGAACATGCATTACAATGTGTGGAAGAATCTAACGGACTAGACAATGGTAAAGAAAATTTGGAAACAATATTTTTCATAACAGTAAATGACGGATGACCTAGTCTAGAGTGCCACTCGGATGAAGTGGACTTGACACTGGAAAAAGCAAGCAACGGTGAAGAGGTAGCTGAAGGAGAGGAAGTTGGCCACTCATATACGCCATCCTTAGGTTCGCCCATTAAAAGGATTGCCCCCGTGTTTAGATCCTTCACCTGAAAAGCAGAGGGTGAGAATTCAATAGAAACATGGTTATGAATGCAAAATTGATAAATTGAAATTAAGTTCTTTTTCATGGAAGGGACACAAAGGCCGTTTTGTAAAGTAAAAGTACGAGAGGAAGTAGGTATGTTGGTAGAACTGGTATGGGTGATGTGAAGGGCCGATCCATCACCGATCATGACATCATCATATCCTTGATATGTGCTATGAAGAGAGAGGTTGGTCAGGTCGAATGTAACGTGGTGAGATGCACCACTATCCAGCAACCAAGTGGGAGTAGCATTGTTTCCGAGAACTGCATGATGGGCTCGTGGTTGCCAAGGTGTGGGAGGACGATAGCCCGGAGAGACTTGAGGATGAGGTGTTGGAGATTGTTGTTGAGTAACAAGGCGAAACTGCGGGCAGCGTTTGGCAGTGTGTCCTTGGATGCCGCATGCTTGACAACGACCCAAATAAGGTTTGGGTTGGCGCTGATCATGAGGAGAAATTGAAGTGGTACGGCGTGGTTGTGATGAATTGTTGGTTGGTGGACGCCAATTTGGACGATTCTGGAAGGTTGAGGGATTTGCCGTTGCCGGTAGTGATAGAGAGGATGATTCGGTGGTCTGAAGAGAGGTTTCTTTGTTGAGAAGTTTCTCATGGAGTTCAGCAAAAGAAATTGGTGTGTCACGAGCATTAACCGCATCAATGATGGATTTGTACTCATTACCA
Source organism: Citropsis articulata (assembly GCA_030449925.1). Taxonomy (NCBI): domain Eukaryota; kingdom Viridiplantae; phylum Streptophyta; class Magnoliopsida; order Sapindales; family Rutaceae; genus Citropsis; species Citropsis articulata. The sequence continues at coordinate 2,787,469 of JASUUH010000137.1, read as the reverse complement.
AGTCCTTCAAGGACCCGTTCAATAACATCCTCATCATCTACAGGCTTCCCCAAAAGAGCAAGTTCATCAGCTCGTATTTTTATTGCCTGCATGTATTCACTAATTGATTTTGAGCCCTTGGTACACCGTTTTAATTGTTCCTTCAATTGTTTAATATGACCACGATATGGTTTGGCATAGGTATTGGCTAAGGTTTGCCATGCTTCAAGGGAGGTGGTGGTACGGGTAATAAGCGGTTGTAGAGAAATAGAGATAGCACCAAGGAAAGCGCTAAAGATGAGACGATCTTGACGTTTCCAGGTTGTGTATGCTGGATTTGGGGTTGCAACATTATTAACGGTGACGGTGGGTGGTGGTGCAATATGAGTGCTATCAATGAAGCAATGAAGATCATAGCCCTCAAGAAGAGATTTGACTTGCAAACTCCATGTGAGATAATTGGTGGACGATAATTTGGTGAGATTGAAGAGATTAAGTGTAAGGAGAGGATGTTGAGGATCTTGGAAGTTGTGAATGGTGATAGAATCAGTGGTTGGTGAGGAGGTTGCATCGGAAGCCATTGAAGAGAGCCAGCTAAATATATATATATTTTAGATGAAAAAGAACAAAATATGCCCAAGAGGATTATGCTCTGATACCATGTTGAGAGAAAGAATGATGAGGAACTCTTGCATACTTTTCATTTGATTAGGACTGAATATATATACACACGGATTGAGCATTGCAGTAAGTTACTCAACCATAAAATAGAAAGCTGTCCGAGAATCAAGGGATTACAACTAATTACAAGAATCACGGGATTACAATTAAATAGAAAATATAAAGAAAATCTGTTGTAATTAGTTCTCTAATAGATTAAGCTAACAATTGCCTTGGGTCCAACTCCATTAACTGTAGAACATGATTCAGTAAATATTATTAGCCTGATCGAAGGAAGCTTGTCTAACAGGCCATGGAAAGAGACTGGTTGGTTGGTTCCAGAGGTCAAGGGACTTACAATCAATAGAGGTTTCATTTTGCATGGTTAAACATGCTCCTGGATCTTGTAATGTGGTGCTCACAATTTAGCTAAGCTGTCTTTTTCTTTATCATAGGGGTACATTTGAATCGAAGTTTGTCCCTGTTGAAATTGCCAGCATCTATTAATATTTTGTTCTCACAATATTTAACCAATACTTTCTTCAAAATTTTTTTTAAAAAATGTATGTATATACACAAAAGTCAACGAAGAAAGGCATCTTCTCAGCTCCCGAAGGTTTTGTTTTACCTTCCTCTTCATAGGATTCCTGTGATAATTTTCTCTTCATTTCATTAATTTTTTTGGCAATTTTATACCATTTTTATTTATTTACCTTCGTTTTTTAACTGGGCATGTTTTTGTTTGAGAAGGTTCGAGCTTCAAACCTTTTGTTTTCAATATGAGATAGTTAATTAAACTTTTGTGTTAAATTTGTTGCCAGCAACGTCATGCTTTTGAAGTAGCACTCAATCTTTTATCCTTAATGAAATAGATCTCATGTATTAAAGAGTCAATTCCAATAATTTTGTGAAACCATTTATCACTCCATCCTACTATAAATATTTAATTAATTGTGTGAGGACCTGCATATTTCAAGTGCCATTTAAACTAATTTCTATCATGTAAGTTTGGACAAAAAGGGGACTACAAATTTGTTCTTGGAATCTTTGTTTTTGTTGTGTAGCAAGTGTGCTAACATTTTCATGTGACAATCAATTTCGTCTCAAAGGACGGCCAATTTTTTCCTTTCGCATATACCCATTGGACTATCAAAAATTAATGGGGATATATATAGTCTGTGTGTGTGTGTGTGTTTCTCTTTCTTTCGTACCATACGTTTGTTAGCCATTCTTCTTGGCTTGCGGAAACTCAAGACTCGTTTTCAAAAGACAAAATGGTGACGATATAGTGGCACAGATGGGCAAAAAAATAGTAATTTGTTTTACAATATTTAACAATGTTTCTTTTAAACAGAAGATATATAGATTTTTTTTCTTTTTAATTTGTCAAATGCATAGAGAGATAAATAAAATTTGAGTTGCCGAATTCTTACTGAGTTGCGCCAATTTTGGAATATCCCAATGCAATGTAGAATTGCATTTCGAAGAACATTCTGTAAAATGATTTTACCCAATCATATTTTTTAAAAAGATATATTTCAATTGTTTTTCTCGCTAAAAAATTTTGTAGTTCTTCATTAACTTCTATAAATTACATAAAAATACTTTTAACCATTTTACTTTATTTTTATCCCAATATTGACATATGGCTTAAAATTATTTGAAATCATAACGAATCGATGCCTTTTTTTTGCTTTAAAATAGATTCACAAAATAAACGCAATAACGAACCTCACACTTATCAATATGTATTATTTACTCCAAACTTCTTATTAAAATAATAATATTATTACAAAAATTATTTACAATATCACGTAAATGCAACAATAAGTCATAAATGAGATAAGTCAATAAATCCTTAAAAAAATATTTCATCCATCACAATTTTTTTATCCAAAAGTTATTCCAAATAATTGGTTAGTAATACAATTTGATCTTATAAAAAATTAACAATCACTTAATGAATTACATTTCATGTAAAATGAAATTAGAGATGTCTGTTATTATACATTTAGCTGGTCATCTGAGTTCAAATTTTAGAGAACAGATAAAAATTGAATTTAGTTTTTACCCATCTCTTTACCTTTAAAAAAAATTAAATAAATAAATAATATTTTTAAAAATAAATAATTTTTTTAATAAAAAAAGTACAAAATGAGCATATTAAACGACATTTATGGCTTAATTGAACTGCAACGCGCTTTTGACGTATAAAATTCGATGACTCTAGTCTCCAGGCGGCGCCTCACATACTCTTGGTCAAATTATTTACTGTAAATAAATTTATATAAAGTATGTTCCAACTAATTCCTGTGGCGTGACCAAAATCTTTGACCTCCATGAAATTAGGGGTGATCAGCATTGTTATTACATTTTAATATAATAATTACGAAAAAACTAAGCTACGGATACCAACATCTTAAAACTTTAAACAAAAGAGTTGAACTATTGCACCCCTCATGAAACCCTTTTTTAATTATATTTATTTTATTTTCCAAAATATCCTTTTTAAAACACATTTCTAATTTTCCGTTTACAGAGAGATAAATTTTTAAATGTTAATCATTGGCTTAAATTACACATATTTTACCTTATAATTTTAAAGCAATCTTGAGCACAAAAGTATTTAATCAATAAGAAATTTGAAAAGAATAATAGATTATTCTAAATTTATATAATTTTTTTTTTTAGTTAGATACGAAGCAACATTCAGAAAATTAGAAGAAAAATAAATATGAATGTAAGTAATTATGAATGTAAGTAAAAGAACATGTTTTTTAATTCTATTGTCTTTAAGTGTAATTTTATTTGAAGTAGGATTTTATAAAAATAGCGAAAGAGTGCCAATAACTTCACTCTAAACAAGAAGTTACCATCATATAAAAATCAACGATCAAAATCACATCAAAGGAGGGAAATTAAATTTTCACCCAATTAATGATATACATAAATAGTGTTAAATTATATTGTTAGAATTTAGACTCATTTCCTCCTAAAGAATTCTAAATTTAAACCCAATTCTCTCATGCAAAAATTTCCTCTTCTAACTTTTCTTAATAATCAAAACATTAACTTTAACTACATAGTGTTTATAATAGACACACCAATTAAGCAAACTTCTACCAAACTAAGGAAATTCGAATGCAGAGAAAGTTAAATAGAAGATTGAAGGTTTTGTCACCTCCTATCTTTTTTAATTAAATTTTTGTAACATGTGTACTTACTTTTCAGTATTGATTGAGAAATACACACTGAAAACACAGAGCACAAAACAGTATTCTGGGAGCTTCCGTCTTACTTTTGTCTTCTAATAATTGGTTTTAACTTTCTTAGTTTTGGATTGCAATATGTCTAGAAAATTAGAATCATCAAATTTGTTATGGTTCTTAATTTCTACTTATTAGAATATCACTGATACAGTAAGTATAAGTTTTGCTTTCGGAATAGTTGAACACAAACTAAGTTTAATTCCAATTCTGATAGCGCAATGCATTGGAACATGCATCAATTTTTATGTCCCACAAGGAAAAAAATCTTAAGTATCTGCGTCACATTGATGATTTTGGTCCATCTCTCTATCTGGAAATATTTTGGGAATCTCCAAATAAATTCGACAACATGAAAGTTCTACCTAATTAACCCTTGGAAAAAAATTTGACAAATAAAATTTTCCAATTAGATTTTGTGGTGACACAACAGTATCACCTATAAGTAATTGAATCATACACACAACACAGCATCAGATTCCCTCACAATTCCAGAAAAAAACCTAGAACAAGTTTTCCTCTACTTAAAGTACCCTTCGCCACTGTCTCCCTGCGCACACCTCCTCTGTTTTTTTCTTTGAGCAAGGCAACCCAAAAAAATAAAATAAAATAAATTCGGCCATTAATGGCAGCCACCACAACAGGCACCGCCAACATCTGCCCTCTCTCAAACCCATCTCCCTCTGCTAATCCTAAGCCGTCGGAAAAAACCCATCTTTCTCTTTTCTCCAAAACCCTGCAAAATAACCCTTTTTTTCCTCAGAAACAACAGTCTTTAACCCACAAAAATAACTTCACTGTTCTATCAAAAAACCCCATCAATGAGTTTTTCACCACAAATAAAGAATACCCGGATGACAATTTTGGCAGTTTTGATGATGATGACGACGATAAGCCCCGCGAGGAGTGTGGTGTTGTGGGCATCTATGGTGACCCAGAGGCCTCGCGTTTGTGCTATTTGGCGCTACACGCGCTGCAGCATCGCGGCCAAGAAGGTGCAGGTATAGTTGCTGTGAATAACAAAGTTCTTCAGTCTATTACTGGTGTTGGTTTAGTCTCTGATGTGTTTAATCAGTCTAAACTTGATCAATTGCCTGGTGATATGGCCATTGGTCATGTTAGATATTCGACTGCGGGCAGTTCTATGCTTAAGAATGTGCAGCCTTTTGTTGCTGGGTACAGGTTTGGTTCTGTTGGTGTTGCACATAATGGGAATTTAGTTAATTATAATACTTTGAGGGCTAAGCTTGAAGATAATGGATCCATTTTTAATACTAGTTCTGATACTGAGGTTGTTCTCCATTTGATTGCAATATCGAAAGCTAGGCCTTTCTTTTTGAGGATTGTGGATGCTTGTGAGAAGCTTGAGGGTGCTTATTCAATGGTGTTTGTTACTGAGGATAAGCTTGTTGCGGTTCGTGACCCGTATGGGTTTAGGCCATTGGTGATGGGTAGGCGGAGTAATGGTGCTGTGGTTTTTGCGTCAGAGACTTGCGCACTTGATTTGATTGAGGCCACATACGAGAGAGAGGTATATCCCGGTGAAATTTTGATGGTGGATAAAGATGGGGTTCAATCACTTTGTTTGATGCCTCACCCTGAACCTAAGCAGTGCATCTTTGAGCATATTTATTTTGCTTTGCCTAATTCTGTTGTTTTTGGAAGGTCTGTTTACGAGTCAAGGTATCATTTTGGGGAAGTACTTGCTACCGAGGCTCCTGTTGAGTGTGATGTTGTGATTGCAGTACCAGATTCTGGGGTGGTGGCTGCACTTGGGTACGCTGCAAAAGCCGGGGTGCCATTTCAACAAGGGTTGATAAGGTCACACTATGTTGGCAGAACTTTCATTGAGCCATCGCAGAAGATTAGGGACTTTGGTGTCAAGCTTAAGCTCTCTCCTGTAAGGGGAGTGTTGGAGGGAAAGAGAGTTGTGGTTGTGGATGATTCGATAGTGAGAGGAACAACTTCATCGAAAATTGTTAGGTTGCTTAAGGAGGCTGGAGCTAAAGAGGTTCACATGAGAATTGCAAGCCCACCAATCATAGCTTCTTGTTACTATGGTGTGGACACCCCGAGTAGTGAGGAGTTGATTTCCAACAGGATGAGCGTTGAGGAAATCAGGGAGTTTATTGGGTGTGACTCGCTTGCTTTTCTGCCGATTGACAGCCTGAACAAGTTGTTGGGCAATGATTCTCAGAATTTTTGTTATGCTTGCTTCTCTGGGAAGTACCCTGTTAAGCCGAAGGAGATGAAGGTGAAACGGGTTGGTGATTTCGTGGATGATGGATTGAATGGAAGCATTCAATCCATTGATGGCGGATGGGTTAAGGGACTTCAAAATCAGGACAAAGTTGAAGATGTTATAGCTTCCAATACCTCAAAGTTACCACTTTGATGCCACCTTTTGAGATCGAACCACCATTATAATCACTATTATTATTATTTCTTTTGCTTTCCTGGATGAACTAGGCGCCAAACTCTGAAGATAACACAATTTTGTCCGACTCTTTAATGTTTTCCTAAGTTTTAATCTTATAAGCTTGTGTTTGTCTTTCTTTGGGGATAGATTATGGAATTTTAACTTAATGGATGTTGTTGCATTAACCTTTTTGTCTCGGTACTGTGATATAAAAATTCGTTTAAATTCAAGTGCTGTGTTTTAACTCTTTAAGGGAAAAGTCTTCTGCTTATTCTTAGTGGTATAATAATCACGGCTCATGTCTGCAGAAATATTGGATTACCTTTTATCAATTTTCATCAACGAAAGATGTGATGATTAATACCACTTGTATTATTTAATTTCTTATTTTCTTTCATGCCCTTTTCATCAAACTTCATTAACTAAATATCCGGACTTGAAACTTTTAGCCGTATGCAAAAATCAATTGCGATACACAGTTATTATCACTCTGAATGTGAAGTGCTAAAATATAATTGGGGATGACAGTGGGTAAGGTTTGAAGTGAGTCTGTTATTACACCACGGTTTTTTTTTTTTTTTTGTTTAATTTAAAATTTGTTAAACTGTCTAAACCTATTGAACTTAAAAATATGAAGGGAAATCTCAATCGGCTATAAAAATAAAAAATAAAAGGAAAATACATAAAAAAATTTAATTTATTTGTTTTTATTTTGTTTCACTCGTGTACTTTGCCATTGACAGCGTTATAATATTAAACGGAATTTCAGTAAAATGAGTATTTTACCCTTAAATTTGAAGGTTTTTTTTTTTTTTTTTTGGTACCATAAAACAATAAAATGAAATGAAAGAGAAAGAGAAATAGAACAAATTGACCAAATTAGCAGTTTTTTTCGTGTGTGTATATATATATATATATTTATAGTGGAAATCTTTTGATAGACGGTTGATAATTTTTTTAATGTAATAAATTATTTACTGCGAGCAATATAAATGTGTGCAAACTTATCAAGCGAACATAATATTTAAGCAAGAAAAAACACAATAAACAAATAATGCATCAGACAAATCAATCAAACATAAACTTTCGAAGCATGGAATGTACTTGTCCATGAAAACGCCGCGTTTTATGTTTAGTGCGTCTTGGTTCCTATCCGACCGCATGACTCATTTCCGTTTAGCTAGTAGCCGCCTAAACAACCACCGTCTGTGGTAGGAAGAAGAGGAAGAGAGGTCCCCTTCGCTTTCAATCAGAAAATTACCTCTTTGCCCCTAGGGTTTCTTATTTTCGTTATTTACTATTGTTAGCAAACAGCCAGATAATAAGAAGAAGCATGGCATCGTTGAAGAGAAAGTCAATAATGGAAGAGTCGTACGAGCCTCCTCAACCAATGCGGAATTCGAACGGCAACGGGACAATGATTGTTAACGACGATGAGCCAGTTGCTTGTCTACACGACGTGTCGTTTCCCTCTGGTTACGTGCCTTCTTCTTCTTCAACTGCAACAGCTGCTGCTGAAGCTGACGCTAAACCTGCTAAGGAATTCCCTTTCACTCTCGACCCATTCCAGTCCGAAGCTATCAAGTGCCTCGACAACGGCGAGTCGGTTATGGTTCGTTAATTATTATTATTATTATTATTATTATATACACACGCGCGCACGCATATATAAAGCTCTAATTTTTTGTAAAAATTTAATTTGAATTTGGAAGTGCTTTCGTACAAAGCGCTCTGCTTTTCAGCTCACTGATAAGAATTTTTGCATGAAGTGTTATCTTGTGTGAAAATAAAAATATTTTTTTCTTTGTTCTTTTTTAAATTTGGATTTGCCTTTCATTTATTTGACAGGTATCGGCCCATACATCTGCTGGGAAAACTGTGGTAGCATTGTACGCTATTGCTATGTCATTGCGGAATAAGCAACGTGTGATATATACTTCACCGATTAAGGCACTCAGTAATCAGAAGTACAGGGAATTTAAAGAAGAGTTTTCAGATGTCGGTTTGATGACTGGGGATGTCACAATTGACCCTAATGCTTCTTGTTTGGTAGGTCAACTTGGTAGTGTCATCTTTTGGGCGTTGCAGCTCTTTGGTTTGTGGATTGCTTATATGAAGTTTAATTTCAGGTGATGACTACTGAAATCTGGCGTAGTATGCAGTACAAAGGCTCAGAGATTACGCGGGAAGTGGCTTGGGTTATATTTGATGAGGTACATTACATGCGTGATCGTGAGAGAGGTGTGGTATGGGAAGAGAGCATTGTTATGGCTCCAAAGAACTCCCGATTTGTGTTCCTCTCGGCTACCGTGCCTAATGCAAAGGAGTTTGCTGATTGGGTTGCAAAGGTGATTTACTCGCACCATGCCGATTCAAGATGTTTGTTAGTACTCATATTATCATTGTGATCAGACATTAAGCACCATATCAAATTTTCCATGTTAGAAAATAATGATTTTTTCCCATATAATCTATAGAAATTAGAAAAATTTTCTTTAAGACTTAGAATGAGTGGCCTCTGAGAATTAAGTCCGTTTACTTTGCCTGTGTTTGACTATTGATCTTGACAATTTCCCATTCATCAGAGCAAGCCATTCACTTTATTTGAACCATTAATGGAGAAATATGCCATATTACTTGCTTGGGATAGAGTTCATCTTCTTGCTTCACTTTGGGTTTCAGTTTCTAAGGAATTTCAAGATTCATCTTTTTTCTTCATTCATCTAAACTGGGATGGGGTTTTGAGATAGGGACTTGTAGCCGATTCTAGCCTTTTATAGGGGTGAGATTGGGTATACCATTTTATCGCACAAATATTCAGTCTTTTGTTTTCTTAGTGGACAGCTGGTCCACTATCTGTTTTAAAAATCTTCATCATTAATACATTTTTGAGTTTCTTATTAAAAAAAAAATATGCCTTCTTACTTTTGTGGTTATGTTTACAGGTTCACCAGCAACCGTGTCACATTGTTTACACTGATTATCGCCCAACACCCCTTCAGCACTACATTTTCCCTGCTGGTGGTAGTGGACTATACTTGGTGGTGGATGAAAAGGGTAAATTTCGTGAGGACAGCTTTCACAAAGCTTTAAATGCACTAGTTCCTGCTGGTGAGGGCGAAAAGAAAAGAGAAAATGGAAAACGGCATAAAGGTTTGGTGGCAGGCAAACTTGGAGAAGAGAGTGATATTTTCAAGATGGTGAAAATGATCATTCAGCGCCAATATGATCCTGTCATAATTTTCAGCTTTAGCAAAAGGGAATGTGAATTTCTTGCAATGCAGGTTAGTTGCCCTTTTTGGTTTAACATTTGCTGCCTTTCTTCCAAGGAAGTGGGGGGAGTGGGGATTCTGTTGTATCTTACCTATATTTGAGCCCTTGCTAGGGTTAGCTTGGTCAATATTTTTAGTTGTTGAAGAACTTCTATGTTGAATAAGCATTTACACCCTGATACCATGTCCTTATGATGTGAGTTATTAGCAATTGGGTGCCTATTTGGTGTGATGATTTATACCTGCTACCCATCTCCTTATGTTGTGAGTGATTAGCAATCTGGGTGCCTATTTTGCATGATTTATATAGATAGTTAGGAGTCTTTTCCAAAGAAATATGGCAAACATTTATCTATTTTTATTTACCTTTATGCTTTGAAGGTAAAAAAAGATCACAGAGAACACAGTTTTATTTATTTCTAAATGAAGACCCAAAATAAGATAAATCAGTTGCCCACCACAATATTTACACAAACTAGCAGTACAAAATTGTCTGTAGAGTATAATTTATATAGACGTCCCAGCTTTAGCGAAAAAGTAGCATCAAATTAAAATGAAAAACTACAATTTTTAGTGTCATACACCCATAAAGATGGCAAAAAAGAACCCTATTGATCAATTTATTTTTCTATGTACTTTAAGCTGCTAAGCATACCATTCCCTCCCAGTAAGTCCTTGTTCCTAATTTGTTTTTTTAATTTTTATATTTTTCAATTTCAGTTAATCAGTACGCCATCTTTGCTCATTTGCAAATGTGAAAATATGGGTTTCATTTTCTCTTGTCTGTTATAGATGGCAAAATTGGATCTCACAGAAGACGATGAGAAAGTGAACATAGAGACTATCTTTTGGAGTGCCATGGACATGCTTTCAGATGATGACAAGAAGTTGCCTCAGGCAAGTTTTTGGTTGTATAGGTTTTGTGCCTGCTTGAGTGTTTATGGTGCCTTATTTTGGTTGGAATCAGTGACTTGTAAAGATACGTCTCTTTAACACTTGTTCAGGCTGAGATGGTTTGGGTTGCTTTACTTTGTCATATTACTGATTCTTTCCTCTGTTACTTGCCTTACTTTGGTTCTGCATTCTCTCTCTCTCTCTGTCTCTCTCTCTCTCTCTCTCTCTCTCTCTCTCTTTCTGTGTCTGTGCGTGTGTGTGTGTGTGTGAATCTCCTGCTGCAGGTAAAAAGACAGTCAAAAGAGAGAGGGGGGAAAAAAGTTATGTTCATACTTTTCTTTTTGGAGGTTGAACTTGTTCCTTGTCTAGCGACGGAGAATTTATTCCATTTTCTTTTTAAATATAAGTCTCCGTATTCCTCATTGCTTCCCCACCTCATTTAGATGATTTTTAGACTTCAAATTAATATATCAACTGGATAACGCAGGTGATCCACCTATTCTCTCACGAAGTGAGATTTAATGTTCTAGATTCAACCTGTGCTTTGTCTGTGATTTGGCATTGCTTTTTATGTAGTACCACTTCTTTGCATATTGTGTTATGATCACAGATATAAGTCTTTATTCAGCCCAAAGCTGCATTTTTGTTGTATATACATAAATATTCTATTTTCTTTTTTTTAATAAATTATTATGCCTCATTTTTGTAAACAGGTTTCAAATATTTTACCTTTATTGAAACGTGGAATAGGTGTGCATCATTCTGGCTTGCTGCCTATATTGAAGGAAGTGATTGAGATATTATTTCAAGAAGGATTAATTAAGGTTGGTAGCAAACTATGCATTTACTTGGGTGACAGTGATAGATTTTTAGCATGCTTAGAGAGATGGTGACGGCTATTCATTTATTTTATTTAACTTGGGTGGTTTAGAATCAGATATTCTTGGGTTATTAAATATTCATACCAATTTGTATGACACTTTTTTCATTCTTAACCTTTTTCCTATTTGATTTTATCTGGTTGTTGATCCTGTTCTTCTCCAAACTCCAATGACTAGTGTGTAATATTGATGTTGAATAGGAAAGCTGAAGTTAGACTTATATTTTCTGGACTTCCTACCTTAAATTAATTACTCATATGAAAGATTTAAAGGATTTATTCTTGGCTATAAGAATAATGTTCCCATTTAGAATAATAAGTTTAGCTCTTTCATCTCCAATTCTAACTTATTTTCCCAACTGTTTGAAGTTCCAAGAAGACTGAAATTTTTTCTTTAGTGTTTGTTTGCCACAGAGACCTTCAGCATAGGTTTGAACATGCCTGCAAAGACTGTTGTGTTTACAAATGTGCGTAAGTTTGATGGTGACAAGTTTAGATGGATATCTAGTGGAGAGTACATACAGATGAGTGGCCGTGCTGGTCGTCGTGGCATTGATGAACGTGGGATATGTATCCTTATGGTTGATGACAAAATGGAACCTTCTACTGCTAAAATGATGCTTAAAGGAAGTGCTGACAGTTTGAACAGGTACATTACCATTGTCTAAGCCTCTACGCTGTCTGTTCAGGGTGTCTGATCTAAAAATAAATCCTTGGTGTAGAAGATTCAACTTTGTTGAAGTGGGAGGCTATTTCAATACTCTGTTAGAAGCGAAGTGATTATTTAGGAACCTAGTGCTCCATCTAGTGTAACCTCATACAAATCTGCTTATACTCCTATATTTTCCCCATGCTTCTCTGAACTTCAATCTCTGGTCCATCATAGGCATATTTCACTTTTTGTGCACACTTAGATAAGCTTACGGTAATCTAGGTGTACTATTTCTTTTTTAAGCTTATGGTCTATTTTTTGTCTCTTCTACTGATTTTTTTTTCCCCCAATTGCTTTCCAGTGCCTTTCATCTAAGCTACAACATGCTTTTGAATCAAATTCGCTGTGAAGAGGGGAGTCCTGAAAATTTGCTCCGTGATTCATTCTATCAGTTTCAAGCTGACCACGCCATCCCTGATCTTGAGGTCTGTTTATATTAAAAGTGTCCTTGAATTTGTCACTTCTATGCTTGTTTCTGATTTTGAACATATTTGTTTCTAGAAGTAGTAAATCAGTTCTTGACTAATTTTTATAAAACTTTGTTCAGTTAGTGATCACGGTCTATTGTGTTTTCTTTTCCTTGGACCTATATTAGTGTTCCTAGTTCTTTATTCTGGTTGGGTGATTGGCATTGTTCCGAGGTGGTATAAACTTTCTGCTGGTTAGTAGTTTCCCTACTTTTACTGTACGAGTGCCGGTTACACAAGCAAATGCGCACATATTATTGTTTTCTTAAACATGAATCAGAATAGCCAGAACAACTCAAGATGGAGTAATACTTGTTGGTGGTTGGTAGTTCCCAGCCTTGCTTTTGCTTTTGTTGGTGTGGAGGACCAATTCATTTAGGATTTCGAAAAACAGTAGATTTTTTATAGTGAATGATAGATTTTTGAAAATCCTTGAACATTAATTATGTGAAGGGACAGCTAAAGAAGAGGGTGTGTGGGGGATAGGACATATAGCTGGCATGGTGGAAAGGCCGTAACATTCAATTCATAGAGTTAATGTAAAAAGATGAAAAAACCAAACTTGAATTTTATTGAAAGGTACAAAAATAGGATATTGGGATGAAAGAAACCTTCTTGGAAGGATGTGAAACATAAGAAGCTGATGTATAAGATAACTAGACAAGTGATAGAGCAAACAATTTATTGGAGCTTGCCTTATTTTTTTAATAGGACAAAGGTTATAAGAAGGGAATACATATAAATGTGAGTCTCATGTTATTTCAGCTCAAAATAAAAAATAAAAGGAATGCTTTGTGATGAATGTGAAATTTAACTCCTTCCCCAAGATTATATTTTCTGCCTTTTTAACTTTAAACTACAGTAAACATTGAAGCATTTACTTATTAATCTCATAAAAAATGTTAATTTGCAGAAACAAGCAAAGGTCCTTGAAGAGGAGAGGGATTCAATGGTAATTGAAGAGGAAGATAGTTTGAAGAATTATTATAATTTGCTACAGCAATACAAAAGTTTGAAGAAAGATGTTCGGGATATTGTGTTCTCTCCAAAGTACTGCTTACCCTTTCTGCAACCTGGCAGGTTTGTTTGTATTGAATGCACCAGGGGTGATGACAACTCTCCATCTTTCTCCACTGAGGATCAGGTCACATGGGGAGTGGTCATTGAATTTGAGAAGGTGAAAGGTGTTTATGAAGGTGAGAACTCATCTTTACTTGAATTAAGTGGTGCCTTGACAATTTAAGCTGGTTTAGTTATTTGGTGGTGAATGCATGATACAGATGATGCCAATAAAAAACCAGAAGATTCCAATTACACAGTGAATATCCTTACAAGATGTGTGGTTAGCAAAGATGGAGCTGGGAAGAAAACATTGAAAATTGTTCCGTTGAAAGAGTCTGGGGAACCTCTTGTCGTATCTGTTCCTATCTCTCAGGCAATATTTCTGATGCTTTTCTTCTGTTTATACATACTCTGCAGCCAGTTCCCCCATGTCATAAATTTTTATTTTACATCCCACATTTGTATTTAATGTTTGCATGGTAATGTCTTGTCAGTATACTTTGTTTAGTCGAATCTATTTGAAATACTTGTAAAACAGTGGTCAATTTTAGTTTTCATATGAATATTTACTTTTGGTAGTGAAAAATGTTAAATTGCTCTTTTTGCTTTAGAAAATTTGTCTTGATTTCCTGGTCTGACTCAAATGAACTGATAATAATTCTATTCAGGCAAAAGCATGAGCTTGGAAGAGCTTTTGTTTTGTGATTCTTTTTACTTTGTTGGTCCATCTTAGTGAAACTAAGTTGTGATCTAGAGAATAAAGAATTTATCTACTATCCTCTGTCTTGTACAGATCATTAAATTAAGTAGCGCTCGGTTGCCTATGCCAAAGGATCTCTTGCCGTTGCAAACTCGAGAGAACATGCTGAAGTCGACATCTGAATTTCTTGCTAGAAATGCTAGCGGACTGCCTCTAGATCCTGAAGCAAACATGGGGGTATATACTGCACCTTGCTTTTGCAAATCATTTTGCTATCTTTAAAAGTCACCATTACTCAGTTTTTGTTATTTGACAGATACGAAGTAGTTCATATCACAAGCTGGTCCGTAGAATAGAGGCTTTAGAGAGCCTATTTGACAAGCATGAAATTTCAAAGTCTCCGCTTATTGAGCAAAAGCTCAAAGTGTTGCACATGAAGCAAGAATTGACATCCAAGATCAAATCAATTAGGAGACAGATGCGTTCTTCTACTGAATTGGCATTTAAAGATGAGCTAAAGGCAAGAAAACGAGTTCTGCGAAGGCTAGGGTAATGAAGCTTTTCATATATTTATCTTCAAAATAGTTCATTCTTTCTTTGGTGTCTGCCTGGTTTGTGCTTTACTTGACAGCTGAGTTAGCGAGGGTGCTAGTATTTCTTTTGACATGTTTCATAACTCACATACATTGAAATAACACTAAGTGGAAAAATCTTCGTTCAACATGTATTTACTTTCATCCGGGGCCATTTTCATTTCTTTCTAGGTTTTGATAGTGGTAGACATGGAACATGTTCCATACTGTTTTATCAGGCCAATGCCTATTTCATTATATTGTTTGCAGCTTTATAATTGTTTGTGTTAGCATTAACTCAAAAAACAGCTGCTAGTAGAGAAAAAAGTGCTTGGAATTTTATATTATTATTATTATTATTTTGATAAAGCTGGGAATTTTATTAGTCCTGTAGAACAATGCTTGAGATATGATTATTAGCATTAAAAAAAGGAATCATCAAGTTTTTGTTAGGTTCATGTTATTAAATGACTACGTTTATATGCTTTTTTATGTTGTCAATGCAAATCTAGAATTACCTAGTGATGATGTGAATCTTGTTCCAGATATGCTACTAGTGATGATGTTGTAGAATTGAAAGGAAAAGTTGCTTGTGAGATCAGTAGTGCAGAGGAGCTCACCCTAACAGAGCTCGTGTTCAATGGAGTTCTGAAAGATGTAAAGGTAGAAGAAATGGTGTCTCTTCTCTCTTGTTTTGTGTGGCCAGAGAAGCTTCAAGATGCTTCAAAGCCCAGGGAAGAACTTGAATTGCTATTTACGCAATTGCAAGATACAGCTAGGAGAGTTGCCAAAGTTCAGTTGGAGTGCAAGGTACTTATGGAACTTATTGTTGGTGGCTTTTTATCTAATCTTTTATGTTTACAAATTGCTTCTTTGGATTTTAGGCATATTATTGTTGTCATTTGTTTTGATAAAAAATGTTGCACTCACGGTTGTCCTTTTGGATATCTAATGCAAATTGGACTGGTAAGACAGATTGGTCAAAACTATCTTTAAGCATGATATAAAGCATGACAATGATCATTCGTATGTTATCATAGTTGCATGTATACCAATTTTACATTTAAATTATTGTAGTACCATAGTGCATTATCACGAACTTGGGCATGTGTGTACTTGTGCTCCTGTTAATTTTGAAATTACAGCAGCGAGTGGGGTCAACACTCACTTTTACTTTGTAATCAATGTTCACCAAGCACTCATCTGTTTATACTTATCAAGAAATGATTCCATTCTACAGCTCGTAGATTAAAATTCTCAGCACCTCAATCTCAATTCGCAAGCGTATCCTTAGTACAACTGATTAAACGTTGCATTAAAAAAAGTGAAGACATATTTTGCATAGGTGGCCACCCCTTTCGACATCAATTCTCATGGTTGGAGAATGTTGATTCCACAAATCATGATTTCTTTGTTCAGTTCTCAAAGTTGCATCAAAGAAATTAGAAAGTACCCGTAGTTCAACCTTCTTTGTTGCAAAAAGGCACTGAAAAGTTGTCAGAGACTTTAGATTTGATATATCTGTAAACCTTATTGGTAATGATTGAAAAGTTAAGTAATTTATCTTGATATTCATGTAGGCAAAGTTTGGCATATTGTGGGAGTTCCTGCATAAGTGGATTCGAATTTTGTGTTTCAATAAAGATAGACGTATGTAATTCATCTTTAAGTGGCTGACAGTATGTGTTTCTTGTTTTCTTTTAATACTTCAGGTTCAAATTGATGTGGAGCGCTTTGTGAATTCATTTCGGCCTGATATCATGGAGGCTGTTTGTGCTTGGGCAAAAGGATCCAAATTTTATGAGATCATGGAAATTACGCCGGTCTTTGAGGGTAGCTTGATCAGGGCAATTAGGAGACTTGAGGAGGTTCTTCAACAACTTATACTAGCAGCAAAGTCCATTGGGGAAACCGAGCTCGAAGCAAAATTTGAAGAGGCTGTTTCCAAGATTAAAAGAGACATTGTGTTTGCAGCATCATTGTATTTGTAGTCCACCTGGAGACGGCAAGTTGCTTTGTAATGCTAGAAAGTGTCGCTTTAACATCGAATCAAGTTCATCTTTTATGCTACAAGTCTATTGGATGAAGAAGAGAGAGAGGCGAAACTTTCAAGAAATAGCAATCTAAACACTTGTATATGCTAATGGGAGAAGAAAGGAGGCAATGCCATTGTTTAAAGGAGAGAGAAAACAGCCCGTCACCTTATGATCTTTGAAGGTGATTTGTGCAAAAGGGAGAGATCATCTTTATTTATACGAAAGACCAGTGTTGTATGCTGGAGCCCCTATGTAGTCGATTAGTGCTTTTTCAGAAATTGTCGCATATTGCTTAAAGGAGAAAGAAGCAGTATGTTCTCTGGATCCTCTCCTGATCTGAGCACTCCTGATTTTTTACAGATCTTGTGCCACCTGTATTTTAGTGTTAGTAGATGATTAAGATTTAATTATTTTTTTTAATTTATTAACTACCAATCATATTAATAAATTTTGTTCAGATAAAAATCTGATCAGGAGAGAATCTTGATCCATGTTCTCTGTAAATCAATTTTGATTGGAGCATGATGTAATTTAGAAAACATGATTAAGGTTATAATCGAAGTAAAATTTGTGTTGTTGCCAAGTTCCTTTCAAATATTTGGGCCTTTTAGTTCGCTTTTGGTTCCAGACGGTAGTAACCTGTTAATTTATTGAGCAATTGATTATATGGAATTGCATGAAAGCATCTTACAATTATTACAGTTTTTTTTTAATACGATTACAGCATATTAAAATCATGGCAAGTTTATGTCATCATTCAACAATTGTTTACATATTTATTCCTCAACTTAGAATATATAAAGCAAAAGTTGAGAAAAGTAAACAAAAATTTTGAAAATATTACGAAAAATATGACAGTGGTAGCAGAACTAAGTGTCTATTGGAAGATATGGGGGAGGGAGTGAAAAATGGATTAGTTTTGCGAAGTCCCAGTTCAGGAAGTAGCCAAGTAAACTAGATCAAATACCTGAACCTTATCTGCAAAAAATTTCATTTCTTCAAAGATATGAAATTGTACACTTCAATTAAGTCAATAGCCACAAAAATTCATCGAAAATCATAAGTGGCAACCCCGGCAACCCCGCTTCCCCTCTTTAACATTATTAGCAATGAAAATAATCGATGTTTAGATTTCCTCAATAACAAAATGTGATCAAAATTGCCTAACTAGTGTGTCACCACCGGGATCCAGATACAGAATTGACTTGAACTGAAATACGAAATGGATCTGAACAGCATTTTTATACTGCAGAACCCACCATCAAAATTCATCCATGAGCAAATGATGGACAGCACAAAAAACTTAGCCATTTTCCGCTCGGTCATAAGCATTGGATTTGTGCTTCGGTGCAAATGTGAAACCATCAGGCACCTTGCCGAGCAACATCTCAGATATTCGAATCTGCAGAAAAGAAGAAATTTAATATAACTATATTGTTTTCCACCTAAGTATTGGTAATAATCTGAGCCGTGTTAGAATAGAAAACAATAGCATACCCAGTCAGCTGCAGAATCAGAGGCCATCAGTGTCTCAAGGTCGTCACGACCATAGTAGGCAGGTGGACGCCAGTTCAGTCTTTGTGGGATGACATCTAGAAGGCCAACAGGTATATATCTGCAAGTGTAGCTAAGCCATTCCAATAAGAAATGCCTAGTTGTTTCCACTCCTGCAAGGACACGCAAATTAAGAACCCATGAAAAATCACAGTTTAGACAATAACACAAGTCCAAAACATTTTAGACAGCCTTAAACTGTATCGGATAATTAAAAATAAAGCAAATGAACTAACTTCTGACTTGCTATAAATTAGTGAAAAGTTCAAACGATAATATTAATAGTACCACCACAATTATGAAGTAATAAAGATAAGTTTCTTGACAGCGGTAGCCGGTAGAGGTAAGAATGAGAAGACTCTTTTCATTCACAAGGCAACTACTCCTGAGAGTTTCCACAAGTAAATAAAACTAAAAAGCATTGATATGCAAAATCTTTGCAGTTCATCTGTAACTTTAATTTTTGAAAATGAACTATCACATACCTTTCTTGTCAGATCCCCAATGTTCAAGGCCAAACCGTACAAAATCCTTCATAATATTTAAACGTTCACCAGAAGTGATGTCCCAGTGCCTCTGTTCTTTTATTTCAGTGAATATCCAAGGCTGCCAGGCACAATACAAATTATTCACAAACATCGTGACTTCAATGGAAGAAGAGTGTATAAGCGTGCAAGGACATATTTCAACAACTGAGAAGTATGTTAATAGTATTAACTCACACTGGAAAATAGATGGTCAAATACAAATCAAATATACACACCTTAATTAGGGCTCCTCGAGCAATCATACAGGAAGCGAGCTCAGGGCAGTCAGATTTATGCTTGTTCCAGTCTAAATATGAATAAATATCACCATTTCCAAGAACTTGCAGATCATCAGAGGCCTTTCTTGCACATTGGTATATGTAGTTCCAATCAGCAAGCTTGCTATAGCGTTGCTGACGTGTCCGACCATGTACTGTCACCGCACTGGCTCCCCAACTGCCTATATCTGCTATTAAAGAATCAATGCGGTTTTTTCCTTCAAAATAGCCAGTTCGCACCTAGTGTAAAACAGGATTGTGACATTATGCATCTTTTTATTGTGATATGATGTCGGGGAAAAAGAAAAAGTGAAAGCAGAGGATATGGTATTCTGCAGATGCAGAAGAGTTAATTGACTTTCACAGGCACGTAATAATCCAAAACCACCACAAAGTATTCAAATATCTTCCTGTTGAAAAAAATGCTAAGCAGCAGAGTGAAGGACCTTTATCTACATAGAAGGTCAAATAAAAGTTTTTCCACGTACCTTAATAGTTATAGGTTTGTCCACTGTACCAGAAGTAGCTTCAATAATGCCTTTCATCCGCATTGGCTTTGTAAGAAGACAAGACCCAGCACCCTTGTTAACAACAATATCAATTGGACAGCCCATGTTAATATCAATGAAGTCTACTGTGCATTGCTGATCAATAAGTTCAACTGTGCGTGCCAAAGTGTCTGGGTATGCCCCACATATCTGTACACCAAACAAATCTTCAGATGAATGTCGTCTCAGCAGAGCCCATTCTGAAGCTTGCCCCTATTCCCAGAACAATATGATAGTCAGGAAATGAGACGCGGAAAGTCATAAAAGCAGCACCAAACATACAGAATGTTATGTTTATCTTTTAAAAAAAAAAAAAGAGCACAAAACCGGTGATAACATCTCCATAGAGGAAAGAAAAAGAAGGGAAAAGATCATATGAATCCAGTTCCAAAACTAAAAACTGAAAATTACAGATTACAGATACTGGGACAATGCATCATGCTTAAATATCTTGCATATATGGCATGTTATATGCAGAGAACACGTATAACCCCGGATTATTTTAAACAGATATAAAAATATGTGCTATTTACTGCTAGCCGAAGAATAACAAATTTAAAAAATGTAGAGAAATATATCTTAATTTCAGAGTACGAACAATGTTTTGTGTTTTAAGATGCCACACGCTCATTAAGATCACAGAAAGGAACAACATCTCCTGCACCATAGACTGTCACAATTTATGTCACTCAATTGACAAAAGCAGCATATGGACCTGCAAAAGATTTGTACACATTGCCATTTCACCGCATGTTACATCTGCTCCCAGTACTTTGCAAACCCTTCGAAAAGGAAGATTCCCAACAGTGGTCAGAGGTGCAAGATAAAGCTTTTCTCTAAAGTCAATAAGCTTCTTTTCACGAGGATGTGTTTTTAAACTTCCGTCAGTTTCAGGGAGTAGATCATCAATTTTAGCTGCTGGTTGAGGATCTGCAGTGTTATTCCTAGAATCTTCCTCCAATACACTCACACCTGCTTCAATAATTTGAAACAAGTTAGAAACACCTTGATGTATGACAACTAGGCACTAACACTGAATATACTTCAGACTAATACAAGTAAAACCAACCATTGTCCCCTTCAACAGAGCAACAATTTTCAACATTTTCAGATTTTGCTTTCTTCAATGGCCTATCATCGACAATATTATTCTCTTCTGGAACACCGGGGGAGCATCCAGATTCATCCACTGAGTCACCAGTTCCTTTCATGCAACCATCTCCATTGGTAGCATGAGAATTATTAGAATCGACTACAGCTTCTTGCTCTTTATCTTCCATCACTTTCATTTTCGACTTGGCCGGACCCTGCAAAATCACAGTACAGCACCAACATGACCAATGGAATTAAATGATGAATCGAAATGATACAATAGAGAAACTGTATTAAACTATTAATAGAATGAGATTGAGATGAAGACAAAACACAAACAAAAGAGAAATGCAATTCCATACCAGAAGCCCCAGAGATTTGAGTTTGGCATCAGCTTTTGGGAATTTCATTTTATTCTTCCACAAAAGCTTCTGCACATCTTTGCTCAAACCATTAACCTCAGAGCTTTTCCGTAGCGTAGTGTTCGTAGAACCAGCCGCATCAACAACATCTCTATGAGTACCCGAAAATCTGCAGGCCAAACCATAAGGACACGGCCCTTCAGAACTCAAAAAGGGGCATTCACCTTCTAGATCATCCGGTTTCTACATGTATTAAACAAATAAACCATCATCACTCTACTCAACAAACATAATATATTAGAAAAGGCCAAAAAAAAAAAAAAAAACTCAATTGGGTGTCTTGATACCTGAGCCTTGAAGCCTTCTAAGTCATGGCTGAATCGGCACTTATCTTTATAAGGGCATGTACTAACATCTCCACTCTTAGCTACTTCAGGACAAAGATGACTGGCAGATTTTTTTTCCTGCAAATTTAATAACAAATAAAGCTCTTCCTTCAAAAATTAAACACCAGCTCATACCTAAAACATTCAGCTACCAACATTTCCAACAATGATGAAATCTCAACTGTGCATTTTCTGTGACTCATAGCGACGGACGATTCAGATAGCTTTGGAAAATTAAAAATTGCATCTTTAAGCCCAAAAAAAACTTCTTTTTGGAGACAGGGAAAGAAAAGAACCTGACGGCGTTCACGTTTGAGTTGCCGTTTTGATTTCTTTTCCTTGACTAAGGTTGACGAGTGCTGCTGAGATGACTTCTCGTTGGTATATTTAACGGTGTCGTTTTGATTGGCTCTCGTCGGCGGAGGACGAAGGAACTGTTTCTTAACTGGAGCTATGGCTTTGGCCACGAGCTCCTCCGGTGTTAGATTATGAACCGGAACCCCGGTTGAATTCGGTTGTGGTGGCGGTGAGTCCGCCGGAAGAACCGGGGGCTCGCTGAGTTCGGTTGCGGACTCGGCCATTTTAACTCAGGTTACGAACTCAGTAATGTGAGTGGCAATGCCGATTATTTGTAGGGTTTATAGCGGGTTTGGAAACATTGGAATTTGGTTTAGATATTTTTTATTCCGTTAAAGGAGACCACTGAAACGACTGGCCGTTTAATGAACATGACGTCGTTAGTCGCATCGTTGTTAAAAAAAAAAAATTGCATAAAAAAGGTTGTTACATTGTCAGAAGTGGGATTTGAACCCACGCCCTCTTTCGAAGACCAGAACTTGAGTCTGGCGCCTTAGACCACTCGGCCATCCTGACTGATTGACCACTTTGTCCCCTTGCTTAAGATGTTAGAATAATTTTAATTTATTATCCTGCCCTTTCTTTTTTCTAAAAACAATTTGTTGTAATTTTTATTTGAATCAATCTAGTGGCACCCTCTAAAATTCTTATACAACCGTCTTTTAGAGATTTACAATTAAAAAAATAAAGGAATTAAACTCGTATCATCCTTCTATCATAAAATAGGGTTGTTAATTACAGGTGCCCAATACTTTGAAAACTCTCAAAGCAGAAAGAGATTAATAGTTTAATTTTAAGTTTTAATGTAATTGCAATAGTATATTAATTGATATTATAAGCACTTTCTCTTTTCACTTTTTTTTTTTTTAATTTTCACCATCCTCCTTGACCTTGTTGGAGAATCTATGGGCCGGCTCAAAATTGTCATGAATCCATCAATAAATTCTGATAATGTCTTTACACCACCTCATCTTTTTTTTTTTTATATCACCAAACCAAGTTTTTTTTTTTTTACGCGGTTAACCATTTGCTAATGTTACATGGATAATTTTATCAACTTAAAATTTTGAGTTAAATTGATTAAGGAAATCTATGCACCATTTTCAATTTTGTTGAAAGTCCATGTAGCCACCAAAATTTTTTGAAAATGTCTCCATATTATCTAACTTTCAATTTAACCCGCCAGTAGGAAAAGATGAGAGAAATTTAGTTGTGGAGATTATTTTGTTGATTATTCACACAAAAATATCTATTATTTTATTTTAGCAACTATTTTTCTTAGGTATGGATAGAATTTGTATTTTTGAATTGGGAGGGCCTAACGATAATTTATTGTTTTTGTCATTTTCATTGTTCATAGGCTAAAGTTATTATTTTATGTATCCATAAGCAAATTAGACTTTTATCATATATATTTTTAACATATTCTAACTTTTTTAACGGCAAAGTGGTTGGTTGATGAGGAAAAAGAAAATTATTAGAATTTCTTGATTGCTCATGAAGTTTCCACAAAATCAAAATGGCTTGGAGATACTGTTCCTTAATTTTTTTATTATCTTAAAATGAGATGTCATAGGGAATCCAGCCGTGAGGAGCAATACCACAGTCAATTCTTTTTTTTTTTGAGATATATTCTGATCATCTGAATCTTGAGGCACATTTACGTGATTACGATATAATGCATTTTTTAAACCCTCTCAAATATTGGGGATGTGGCTCTCATTGGGAGAAAATGCTTTTCGGTACGAGGCGCCCAAGAAGAATTATAAATTAAGCATGCATGAGGAAACACTCTTTCCTCACCTGTGAGGGAAGGGTTCAACACTGAAACTGGCAAGTGGTTATCTCCTGATCAATTCTAAGCTTAAGGTATTAGTGATTTTCCACTTTTGTAACTCTTTGAAGCTTTAATTTAAAGTGCTTCTAAATGCCGTTTTAAAATAAGCTAAGGTTTATTGCAACAACAGAATCCTTTGCTTTGATACAGCTTGGATCAACCACAAAATGATTATCATACTGTTTTAAATAAATTGAGATTAAAACAGATGCTAGATCTGCGTCTACAAATTGGATCTGATCATTGGATTAAGTTATGATAGCAACTGTAAAATAAATTTAATGACTGAATTCAGTTGTTGTACAGTACCACTGTAATACCGTGGTTTTGCCCATAAAATTAGTAGATTTCTTGAAAATTCATTGGAAGTTATTTCAACAGGTTGAATAGATGTGTATTTAGAATAAACATACTGACAATTTTCAGAGAAACGCAAGTAGCCATGGTCTCACCAACTCACCTAATTCGTTAGTTGAGTTGATTGTAATTCAATGTGCAAAGGAGAAAGTTTGATGAATGTAATTTTTTTTTTTTATTATTTGACAAATGTAAATTTGAAAAGCTACATAATCTTTTTTCTTCCCCTCTCGAGAAAAAAACTGCATCCAATTCATTTTCAGATTTTTCAAGTCTTACCTAATTCACAAGGTCACATTAGATGTGTTTCGTAGTCTATTGAGACTGAAAGTTGTTTCAGAGGGGTTACCAGCCAAGGGGCGACAGGGTCACCACAGAGCATGGTGACAGGGTCACCACAGAGCATGGTTTATCAATGTGTCAACTTTGCTCATTACAAGAAGATTGCAACAAAATGACGTTTATCACACATTACCAGAACAATCATCTCGTCAGCTTTTAACTTCGCAACATCATGGTGGCTTGGCTTATCCCATGGTAAAGAATATCTGCCACGCCGAAACATGCTAGAATGCATTTCCATTGTTACAGTTATAGAAAAAGTGCAATAGCATCGGTTGCAAGTTGCCAACATCAGCAAGCATGCCAGGAGGGTAAAAAATTACAGAACACAAACACTTGAAGAAAAAGACTCATTCTTTAGTTTAAATAAACAAGAGTTGGAAGAGTTTTTAAGTTCAACTCTTCTAATGTCATGGCAAAGACAAAATATGTCCAAATAATGTCTACATATCTACCTGATATAATAAACCATATAATCATATGATAATATAAATCTTATTGTTTGTATACGACTTCATAGCACAATCCGAGATGGATAGGAAATGCAGATTGAACTTGTAATCACCACGCCCCCACGGACTTGTTGGTGGAGATGCACGCAAAAGTAATGAATGAATGCACTGAAGAAACTAATACCGAACATGAATGTAGGGAAGACTCGTAAGATATGTAAACAGGGAGAGAAGACCTTTCCATCTTCATGACCTATTGATTTGACTCAGGTTTTGTAGCCGTGCCACCGTTCTGCTGCTGCTGCTGAAAGTTGACTTGGGAATGAGATTGTTGATGCTGATGTTGCAACTGATGGATGTTGAGTTGGGAAGGCTGCTGTTGATGCACCTGAAACATCTGGGAGTTCACGGGAAGCTGCTGATTGGCCATTCCCTTGGAAGGGTCAGATTCACTAGCCATCTCTTGAGTAGCAAGTTTCAGCCGTCGTACCTCCGCAGTTAATGCTTCATTTAGAGCTGTCATAATTGAACAGTTAGCAACATGTATTCTTAAAATCTTTCTGAAGGCAGTGAGAAATGTTACATGTGTGGCTGATAAATGCAGCAGTAGAAATAAAAAAAATATCAAGATTAAATGCACATATTCAGAACTACTGAGATTCAGTACAGATGCATACTACAAGTTCAGAATTACTGAGTAGAGGATACATGAAAAGATTGAAAACTGAAGAAGTGTATGAAAAAGTGAACAATCTATGAAAGAACTTCATTCTCTATCTGCCTCCCCAGCAAATCAACCGCAAAACCAACAGAATCCAGAGAAGAATACACGATACTATATTGGAGAACAATTAAGATGAAATGCACATACAGGCTGTACGATCAACAATAATTTAATAGGAGCTAAATGAACAACCAATAAAGCATAGGCACTTTTTCTGAAACAAGTTAAGCAGGCTCAGTCATTTACCATGTACAAGACTCCGAATACTTTAGAAGAAAACTTGGCCAGAAAAAGCATATAACAATTGACAACTAAGAAGCACTGCTTAAATACTGTGACAATCCACTTCTAATTCATGGGAAAAAGAGAATGTAGGAAGGCATTTTCGTGACTTAAAAATGAATAGAATTAAGGCTCGAGAAACACTAATAATATTATGGTAAAAAGAAAACAAGCTATCCTAGAACAAGGTTAATGTCTCAGATGCTCCTACCACAGTAGCTAAAAACAACTATCAAAGAGTAAGAACAGGAGACTAAATGCATTTCTTTATTGTTCTACTGAAGCAAATAATAGTATCTATTTGTTACCCAAAGAGTGTCAAAGCATTGATGACATTCAGGAGGATATATTACACACCAAATGTAGATATGGTATGATCACTCAAGCACTCACTCTTAGTGCGCAGCAGTGATAAAATAATTCTCATTTTGGGATTTTGTGATACAGAAAATAAGCACCAGAAGGACACATAAACATTCAAATTTAATGAGCAAACTTCAAGAAAATTACATTAATGAAGACAAGAATCTGAGAATCTAGAAGAACCAACGGTTATTATTTGCAATTTGATGCATAATTCCCAAAATTGTTCAAACAACTCATCTAGAAAAATAACGAAAAGATAGAAAAAAAAAAAAGCAACTTTGACTCCCTACAGTCAAAGCACAGCATATATGGAAGAAGCATGCGACACTGGAATTAAGAGATATTAGTATTCTCATGAGTCATCATAAAACAAAGGAAGCCCCAAATATGCACTATCAAAGCTGGAGTTTATGCAGAAGAGACAGACGGATGTGTTTATTACCATGAATTTGAAAAATATACACTACAAATAAAACGAAAGAACATAAAGCTGCATACATACAAGTCAAACACTGCTTTCCTCACACAAGTCAAAACATATAAACAGTATGAAGCTTCCTCTAAATGCAACAGAAATATTTGAGTTATAAAATAATACCATCTCGAAGCTGTGCCTGTTGCTCCATGGCTTGAAGTCGAAACTTCAATTCATTATTCTGGTTTGTGAGCCCAACTGAATCTCTCTGGTTAAATTATAGAGAAGGAAAAACAGAAGAATTTTGAGAAACAGAAAAAGAAGTAGCAGTGGCCAAAGTCTCTCAGCACGAGAAGCCCTTTACCTGTAAAAGGGTAAGCTGGGCAGACAATGTGGTGGCTTCGGTCTGTAGTGTTTGAACCTTGTGCTCCAGCTCGGAAATATAACGCATCTTCCTCTCTTTGGAACGAGCAGCTGACTGACGATTTGCCAAAATCCTGGAATGCACCAGCAACAAAAGCAGATGATATATGCAAGGATGGTCTTCCAATTATAATGAATGGGTGATGAATAGAAGAATAACAATACCTCTTTGCACGCTTTGGATCAGTTAATGCAATTTCGGCAAGCTTTTCATTAGCCATTATCTTCTTCAGTTCTGCCCCACTAAACTCGCCATTCCCAAACTCTAAGCTAAAGGCAGGTGAGTTGGCATCGATTGAATTGCTAGGTGAGAGTTGTCCTGGACGAGTTCCTGGTGAAGGTGGCAGTTTAGGTGATTCATCACCAAAGTTCAACTTTCCCATAAAACTATCCATAGAAACACTTCTATAATGTCTAGTTGTAGAAGCAACATCTCCCCCGGCAGTCCTTTTAATGCCTTCTCTCTTTTCTGCTGAAGAATTCATTCCTGCTCTCTGCAAGCTGTTCCCACTTTCATTCACACTGCTTTCAGCTTCATTATCACTGCTATCACCTCCATTGGTCTTTGTCCCACTAGCTCTACTGTCCAAATCCTCACGATTCTCATTACCATTTTTGTCATCGGTCCCCGAGGAATTCAATGCATCAATATTCTCCAAATTCATGTATGCAGAAAACAAATCATCTACCACTTCCCCTTCAGATTTCCTCTCACCCATACCTTCACCATTGCTTTCACCACCTTTCTCCCAGCAAGATTCCTTCTTAACTAACTGGGCTGGCTTAGCCACCCCGGAATTCTCCCTCCCAGAAACAGCTTTGTCCAAACCACCAGCAAACCTTGGAGAAATAAGTGGTGACGATGATTGCATTACCGTTGAAAACCCAAATGGTATGTCGCTGTTAGACCTTCTATGCTTATTCCGTGGAGGCAAACTCTCACCAATCCGTGAAGCATTACCCCGATTAAAAGGAGAAGGAGGCAATAATGAATGAGAATTCCCATCTCTATCCTCCATTGATACATCAGTGGATACTTGATCCGACATTGAAGTGCTAGGCGAATCTCTAAACGGAGACGGGCTTAACGGAGGCAAAGAATCGAGTGAAAAAAACGAAGATGGTTGAGACAAGGATCGGGAATGGGTAGGCCCCGGGCTGTAATTCTGCGGACCCATTTGCTGGTTACCCGGCCTAGACACGGGGATCGATGAATACGGTGAAATGGGTGGGATTTGATTAGGGTGTGAAGGTGGTATACCAATTCTTTTGCTACTATCACCACCAAAATTAGTTGCAAACTGTGAGAAGTGGCGAGCACGTAGTTGATTTTGGTTCAATTGAGGCAAATCAAGTTGGTTTGCAGACAGTAAAGTTTGCTGTTTTGGAAGTGAAGACGATGAAGTACCAAACGAAGACTGAATTCTTTGCATCATATCAGTATTACCACCATTACCCTCATCACCATCACCACCCATTTTTTTTTCAGCTCTAAAAAATTTCACTCTTTTAAAACACTAAAAATACACAATGCCAATGAAAAAAAACACTAAAAGCAAGCACTTCAAAAGCTTATAAAACTCGATCCTAAAACTAACCCACTTCAATTCAAACGAAACCCAGATGACACCACAGATCAAACCACCAGAATCTGCCCAAAAATAAAAATGAGTAAAAAAATATACCAAAAGAAAAAGTAAATTAAACTGAAACAAGCACAACAGAGCTAAAAATGAGTGACTATATAGAGAAACCAGATTACCTTGTAAACTTTTGACGGAAATGGCGAAGAGACAAAGACACAGCAGGCGCTTTCTCTCTCTTTCTTTGAATGGCTCCGTGGGAAGGAAGAAAATCAATAATTATTCAAAAATTATTTTTTTAAAATTAAATAATTGTAATTGTGAGTTTCTTTTTCTCTCTTTCTAAAAAGTGTGTCTGTGACGACGAAGACTACGACACACGGATTTCGTGACGAGAGAGAGAAGGACGCGTGAATTTAATAAGAAAAAGAATAATTTAAAAATTAAAAATTAAAATTAAATAAATAAGTTTTTTCATTTTCATTTCATTTGAGTGAATTTCAATTTCATTCCGACTTCATTTGACTTTTTTTTTTTTCTCTTTTTCTTTTTCTTTTTCCCTCCCGTGTCTCCGCAGCTTATCTTGCAATGAATTTTGCTACTTTTTTATTTTTTTATGTAACTATAAATTATTGGATTTTGCTAATCATTTTTCTACTCTTTGTTTAGATACTAATCGATTTTTAAGACAGAGATTCTGTCGTCTCACGCGCTTTTGCAGGACGTGAGTGTCACTTGAAAAGATGCGAAATAAAATAGATGGAAATAGTTTATTGGAAGGAATTTGTGAAGATTAGGATGGGGGTATAATTGGTATTGTATACAAATAATGATATGTTTGTTTGGAGCCCATGGGTAAAGCGCGAATTATTTTCATAATAAATAGTAAAAATATATTATTATTTTAATTATGTAATTATGAAAGAGTGTTCTAAAATTTAGAGCGATTTCAGTGTAACCGAATCTTTATTTGGAATGTAAGATTTGTAAATTTAATTGTGTTAACAATTATCTCTAGGGATGGTTAATTGGGTGATTTTCAAGTCTTGGGCAAGACAAGGGTTACAAAATTACTTTTTTAAATAAAATAAAAATATTAATGGCTATCATGTGTTTGGTAAAAATATTTAATTTTTGTATCATTATTAATGATATAATTTTTCAATACTAATGAATAAATGACACATCATGTAATATAAATTTTCACTTGTCACCCTACCTTTATAAATATATCATGAGTCATTGTCAAATGTTTTTTGTTTTTCAAATTCTTCGTTGTAATAGATAATATTTGAAGTACTATAGGAAAAATGGTTTTATTGAGACATTTCTTGTACAAACCTTACAGGATACATTTATAAAGTATTTCAATATTTAAAAAATGAGAAACAATAATATAAATTCTAAATGATTATTAAAAGAAACCTATTCATATTAGATTAATTGAATTATTTTTTTATCAAACAATCTTATCTATCAATCAAACTTGAATAACTCATCTTAATTAGATAAAATAATCTTAAGTGATGCAATTATTTGGTAAAATAATAATAATAAGCAATAATAATTCCTTAGGTGTACGTTAGAAATGAAATGTGACATATTATAGTCTTATCTAATATCTATTATGGTAAGAACAATTTTTTGACTAGGAAAATCACTTAATTTTGCAGATCGGGTAATTTCATATAGTACTAATCTCGTCATTCAACTCATATAATGATTTCGCAATTTTGTAAGAATAGCATTATTATTAGTAAAAATCATATGAATAAATGTTTTTGAAAATTACAGTGATATAAATCCGTTTGATTTGTAACTATTTTAGCTAACACAATAATCTCATCAAGATTTATTTTTAAAAAATTAAAATAAATAAGACAATAAATAAATAAGAGGAATGTTAGGAGAATAACACTTTTAGTTCCTAAATGGGTCTCACTTTGTTTTCCTGATGATGTCATCTATAATTTTGTCACTGAAATTAACTTATTATTGAATGATAAATGTGACCTATTAATATAAAAATACTACCTACCTTTTAAGTTTTGACAGACATATTATACGTTAGATATATGGATGTAATGAGGTATTAAAAAAAAAAGTGACCTAAGATGCAAAAATAATAAAAATTATGAGTTTACATTTTAGAGAAGAAAATTAGAATAAACATAAATAATTACAACATTAACAATAGTGTTAATCTAAAATGGTTTAACGCTAAAGTTCATGTAGAATTTCATCCTCATTTGTGATTAAGCTATTTTTAAGATATTTAATCTTTTTTCTTTTTTTTTTTTTGCTGTATTACATAATCTAATCTTAATTTATAATAACTTTGATACGAGTACAAATTTAATATCAACATCTTTCCGGACACCTAAAAATATCTTATCATTTAATCGATTATATAAATAATTTTTACGTATAGAGACATAACAAGTAACAAAATAATTGTTCTTCTTTATATTACTTAATCTCAATATTCGTCATGATCCCAAGTCTAGATAATAATCTTTGATCATAGATCATATAAAT
Source organism: Citropsis articulata (assembly GCA_030449925.1). NCBI lineage: Eukaryota > Viridiplantae > Streptophyta > Magnoliopsida > Sapindales > Rutaceae > Citropsis > Citropsis articulata. The sequence goes on along the minus strand of JASUUH010000137.1, from coordinate 2,756,127 downwards.
TATAAAATATTCTTACTTCGAAAGCATTGTAATATTCATCGTGATCATCTAATTTGGTTTAACCATCATTCTTATCTTTAACAAATTAAAAAAAATGTGTTAGCGTGAGATTTGATTAATTTTGAAACTCAAGTAACAAGAAATTGACATTGTTCTCTCTTATCTTTCTCTTTTAATTTGTGCAAATTGACGATTAGTTTTTAATTTACCCGCGATAGCTATCCAAATAGACCGTTAATGTAGCTATCATTTTAAATAATCCATGCACGTAGAGCAAGGGAAATTTTGTATTATTAAAATGGGGGGTCTCTTAATTTAAACGATAATGAAACACATAACATAATGTTACTTATATTTTACTATAATCAACATGATGACTATGCAATGTGACAGTCTCACACGTCGTCGGCTATACAAAGTAGACCACTTTTGTTCAAAGTTGTGATAATATATATGTAGAAAGTGTTTTTCAATAAAAGGATGTGTTGTTTTTAAAACAAGAAACAATGGTTACAAAAATCTATCCATTGAAGCCATTACGATATTAATCGAAGAAGATATATCTCTCTAAATGTGAAGTTAAGATTTCGATTTTAATAGATGTAAATTTTTAAGTAAATCTCGATAGATCGTTCGTTGATTTTATGAAATTTTTATTCTTTTTTTTTTTCTCTTAAAAAAGTAAAAAAGGATCGAGCATTATTTGAACATTAAATGTTATAATGATAAACAATAAAAAAAAAGTTATAATATTCATAATAGGTTGCGGTGCCCTTGGAAATTAGATGAGCGTTGACTGTTGAAAAACTTGGGGCTTGGGCAGATATGGGATGGGATGATTAATTTTTCTTCGGAATAATCTTTTTTGTTAATGTTCTGAACGTTGAGGTCATGGGTTCAAGTTTCAGTACTCCCAAAGTACTGGAACTTGATTTTTCTGTATAATAAGGGTTAAATAATTTTCCCACATTTGAGAAGAATCGATCTTCTTTCGGTATTAATAGTGAGGACAGATCTCTTTTCAGCTTTAATAGCAGAGCTCTTATTTTAATATATCAGTGTATTAAAAAAAATAAAAATATACTAATAAAATGATAAAATATAAAATTCTCTTTTCCTTCTTTAATAATATTTTATTATTTTTTAACTAATTTTCAATCAATCAACCTTTTATTCAAAATTAATATAAAAAAATCGATTGTAATATATCAGTAGAGCTCTAATTATAATATATTAGTATATAAAAATAAAAATAAAAATATATTAATAAAATGATAAAATATAAAATTTCCTTTTTTTTCTTTAACAATATTTTATTATTTTTTAACTAATTTCAAATCAATCAACCTTTTATCCGGAATTAATGTTAAGCCCCCACTGCCAACAGAAAATAATAAATTATGTGAAAAAAATTGTAGCCAATCTCTGCCTTCCCCTACTTTTTACCTGTGACTGACTGAAATGAACAACACATGTAACCAACCAATGACCCAAAGTTTGGGACCCAAACTTTTTCAAAAGTCTTCCTGAAAAGCTAAAATAAAGTAAGATTATTATAGGAACCCCATTTTAGTCTTCTATCATTAATTTAATTGGTCTTGCTGAGTTTCGTCTAATGTAACATTCAATAAATTTAAATGCAATTATCTATGATCTTCTACTACTTATTTCACATATTACAATTCTTTTGTATTAGATAATTATTTTTTTGGTTGTTGTAAGTTATATATAATAAAACTTAGTAGCTGCCTAATTTAATTAGGAATAACAAAATTTCCACAAACGGGTGTTCTAAAAGATATTATTTTTTATTCGAAAAAAAATTATTTTATACTTAACTTCTTATTTAAAAAAAAGTATAGATAATTTTATACTCAATATCTTATTCGGGAAAAGGATAGAGTTCAATAGACGATGTCCCCTCTTTAATTTCTCCATTTATATTTATACTTTATTTTTAAAATTTTAGTAAATACTAAATACATTAAATTGTAATAATATGGATGTAAATAACAAATACGACAATATATATAAATAATATAAATAACAGTTAATATAAACACTTGAAAATTGATGAGAATTACTTTGCTGATGATTTATAACGACTTTTATGGATGTGTTCAACTTTCAAACACTACTTTTCCTTAATTTTAATAGATTATTTTGTGGCTATATGAACTTAGTTTGATGGAAATAACTTTAATTACTGCAGTTTATTTTAATATTTTGTGTTGGTGAATATTTACTTTATGATTAAATAAAGTTCGAAAAACAAAAATATCAATTGTTCGAGAATTATGAAGTCTCGAGGGATCTCCTCTCATACTATTCTAAAAGAGACAATTAGGGTGCGGGATATAAGTGTCGAAAATAGACATAGAATGTCAATACCTCCCCATCCAATTGTAATTTCTGAATTTCATTATCCTTTTTTCGAATTCAAATCAATGGCTAATTACATCGTAATTTAATAAAGAAAAAAGAGAGAAATCTTTTTTTGAATTCGGATGTAATAAGGGAAAAGAGAGAGAGAGAGAAGGATTCCAAATTTATTTTAATTTATCCATATCAATTTCGATGAGTTTCAAGCTTCCTAACCATTAAATATTGCATGTGATTAATCTTACTTTATGTTGATCTCCTTGAATTTTGTAAATTAGTTTGTATGTACTACTTTTATATTAAGGACCCATTTATTATGTTTCGAAATCTTCATGTTGCATGAATATATATTTTAAAATAATTAATAATATAAACATATTTAATTAATAGTAAAAAAGGTTATTTTCAATAATTGAAGAAATATAAAATTATAAATTAATATTTAACAATTAAATTTTAATTATTATTTATTAACTTAATATTCTTAAATCTAATGTAATGAAAAATTGCACCAAACACTATGCAATGCTAAATAAAATTTTGTCAACTTAATTCATTTAAATCGAATACGGCCTTATCCTATTTCAGCATGGGCTAAATTGTTTATGCTTAGAACTTATTTGTTAAATGTGTGGAGTCTAAACTAAATTTTTATTAATTTTAGAATTTTTTCTAATTCTTTTATTTATTTTTTATTATGTCTGATTTTCAAACATTTGCTATTTGAATAGGTAAAAAAAACTCTGACATTTATGGATAGGAAAAAGTATGAATAAGAAGTGAATACTATATCCAAAAATAAATAAAAATCTTTATCAAGTATGTTTATTTTTTAAACTATAAAACACAATCTCTTTATTCATTTTGACTTATAAGGACATAAATATCAAATAATTATATTTAAAATATTATTTATAAAAGTAAGCAAGATGTCATTTATATTCAAATATTAGAGAAAAAATAAATATGTCATTCAGACGTTTATATTCAGCCGCATTCAAATTTCGACCAAATTCAAATATATTTCGATTTTATATGAATAAACAAATTGTAAGTTAGTTATTTATTCTGAATAGAGTTGGTTGACCTGTTTACTTCACTACTATTAGAAAATTAAAATTAATTAGATAATAAGAGTTTGGCACAAAATATCACCAATTTCATTGTCAAATTAAATAAATTTTTTTTTAAAGATAAAGCGTAACATATTATTATTATTATTATTATTTTGTAAACTGATTGAATCAACATATATCATCTAGAAGAAATTCCCCCCCCCCCCCCACCAAAAAAAAAAAGGATGTGTGTGTGTGTAATATATATAAACACACACACACATACATAATAAATGATACAATTTTAGCATCATTTTGAATTATTGAACAGCAACATTATACGAAGTCCTTGATTGAAATAATTAATGAGCTGTTGCACCCCATAACATGATTTGTTCCACAGGCATGAGGATTGAGGAGTAATCAATTTACAAATGGGTCCCCATAAACATGACATTTTTTTATGTCCACTACTACTCGCATCTTAGGGATAGTATTTAAGAGGTGGGAAAAGTTAATTATGAATCTTGCCGCTTTCTGTAGTTCCTTGTGCAAAATTTTCAAGTAAATTGTCGCCAAAAGGGAGAGCAAAACATTAGCTCACTGGCCGTACGTATGCAGAAGGTTTGATCATTCAATATACAAGTGTACTGAATCCTGATTGACATTTTAATTCATTTCAACGTTAATTTTACGTTTTGGCTACTGAGATTTACAATCTTTTGATTCTAACCTCATCGAGTTATAGGATCTCCATTATGATCCCCATCAACCCAAAATCATGGCTCCCCCTAATACAACATAAACTATAATTTCATAAATGTAATGAAAATTTTAAGAAGAATAAACAAATATGATATTTGTAAAGTAGTTTCACCCTTATACGAGAATGAACACTTTTAATTTTGTTTTGAATGGGATGCTTTAGCTACATAAAAACATATCAATCATTGAAGAATATAAGTTCTTTTAAAATATAACCTGAAAACGCATGTTAGGAAAAAAGAAAAAGATTTTGACGCGAGAATATGTACTTTCTTCTTAATTTATTGAGAGTAAATACATGAACTCGATTGTAGATATGTTAAATTTAGGTGAGTCCCAATAAATATATAATTATGTAAAGCTTATTTAAAAAAAATTCAAGAGTTGTTTAATATGCATCTCCAAAGCTTGTGCTAATATAATCTTGAAGATGTCACTCATTGTGGCCTTATCAAATTGGAGAGAGAGGAAAAAATCATACACAAAGCCATATTGGGGCATGTCCTTAATGGTTGTCTCCACATGAAATGTGGTTAAAAGACAAGCCTCCGGCGGAGGAAGGCTGGGCCAACAAAATGCAAAATCTTGTTGAAATTGTGGCACCAAGTTTTGGCAATTGGCACATGTTGATTGTTTTGACGTCCATGGATATTTTGGTATATAATTAATGCATCATGTTCTCCAATATGGATCTACATTTGTTTAAGTGGAAGACATGTGGCAGAACTAGGTTTCGTGCATGCAAGCTTGTGTTTTGACGAGTTCGACACATTTTGATTATATTGAAGGATTTTTTTTTTTTTTTGGCAAATCCAATTGATTATTTTTAAAAGGAATTTATCAATCATTTATTAATATCTTACATGTTTATTTTACATGAAGTATTAATCCACTTATAAAGTTAGAATTAGGGGTGGAGGAAGAAATATCCTGAAAAAATCCAACCGATCCTATGGTTCAGTTTGGTTTTAAAATTAAAAAAAAAATCAAAAAAAATGGAAATACGAAGAAAATTATGGTTTAGACTACAACAATTTTTAAAACAAAGAAAATATGAAGAAAAAAGAACGATCCAAATATCCAATGGTTCAATTTGATTTTAAAATTAAAAAAAAAAAGAATGATTTATGTGGGACAAAAATAAAAAATTAAAAATTAAAAAACACGATGAAAATTATAATTTAAACTGCATTCGGATTATTATTTCTATAAAAATTGATGGTTCAATTCAATTCCGAACCTAACCAAACCATTTCCCACCCCTAATTAGAATATAAATTTTATATTCTAACATTACAATATAAATTTACAGTTGAATAAAATATGACGAGACTTAATGACTAATTATTTTCTATAAATAATGTCATATTATTTGTTACATCAATTTTAGACACAAACTTTTATATTCTAACTTTATAATAATCCTAACATTACAGATTTTACATTGTCGATATTAAATTTTTACTTTTATGCGTTCAATAACTGACTAAATGGATATGAGTTCTTAAAATTTTTTTGTTAATTTCCAAATAAACGTATATTGTAAAATTAGGCAAATATATGATTTCAAATTTTTAAGTCCTTATGATATGACTTTCTGGAGATAGCGAAATGCAAGAGAATTATATGTATCATCACAATCACCTCCAATAATTATTTTCAATCATTAATTGAATGTCGTCAGGACCACCATTTTTTTTTTTCTCTTTTCACAGAGTGATTCTTGTAGCAACAACAAGGGAAATGAGAGCAGATTAAATTGTGAAAACGCTGTTAAGGTTGATCAAGATCGCACACTCTCCTGTTATGCTCAAGATTAGTTTGTTTTAGTAAATGCATTCAATTGATTCTAATAAATATTTTGTATGTAATAAAAAAAAAAAATTTATCCGTGATCGCGATAGTTTTCTATTTTTTTTTTTTAATATTAGTTACATACTAGATTACTGCATTACATAGATATTTACAACGGCTATTATAGCAGACATTACACTGATATTTACAATAAGATATACATAACTGAAACTTATATTATTGCATTAAATTCTATGAAGTACATGCCTAGATAAATAACTCTCACAGACGAGAGATGTCCCTGCTCCACTCGTATTTCGTAAGAGAGAATAACTTATAAATAAATGTAATAGTTTTGTACTTAAGATTAGGTTATTTACCTTTTTTTTTAATCAATAAATCGCATATTGAAATACATCAATAAATTATAATGATTAAAAATTATTTGTATAAAAAAAAATTTAAAAAAAAACCACAAAATTATGAACCCAATTATTCATGAAGTTAACTTCTAAAGGGAACAATAATATAGAGGACCCATCGAAGATCGGGTCCCCACTCCCTGTCTCCGTCAATTGCGCGATGGCCGGAAACGTGGCGTTAAATAAGCCGTTGATGACGTTCATGTTGACCTGAGCATTAGATGGTGGACACGTGGTGAAAGATACCGAGCATCAATTTTCTGATGCACGTGGCACGTTTTAGTGCTCCATGAGGAAAGGGCTAGCAACGGAGCAAGCTTATCCACTTCTCATTTAAGATTTGTCAGTCATCAGAAAAAGCGATAATGGCCCACTTAATTGTTTCTTTGGGGCCCACTAGAATTATGCGTGGGGACTCCCTCTTAAATGTGAAAAACGACATCCCGTTTTTGTCAGTTATTGGAAAACGACGCCGTGGGAGTTCATTGCAGTTGTGTTGAGGCTGTATTCATTATATTTCATTTTTAGCTTTAAAAGAAAAAAAAAAGAATTTTATTTAATTGACACAGTTTGGGGATATTTGCAAGCTGCGATTAATACATCTTTTTCTTAACAATTTTTGTTAAATAGGTTCAAAAATTATGAAATAAAATTTTTCTCATGATAAAAATTTTTCTCACTCGCATAAAGTGGAGAAAGAATGGAGTTGTCATTCAACTAAATAATATAAAAAATATAAATAAAAGCACTCTCTTTTAAAGAATCATCAAAATGATTTATTTAATAAAGATTGCTTATCAAATAAATATTTTTTTTAAAAAAAATAAAATATATGAAGTTTGGTTAGAAGGTGATCTCAAGGTAATCAGCGGTGTTAGAAATTCAATATAGCATGGACTAAGTTTAAACAATATTATAATTTTAAAAAATTTAATAAAAAACAGGTATCAAAATTTAATTTTATTAAAATATTTCATTCAATATATTTATAACTGATTTGACCTCGATGTAAATTGAATCTTACACTTTCATTTCAACCATATTTTGTTTTCTTTGTAGAAGGTCATGATGTTGGTTTTTTTTTTTTTTAATATTTCTTCATAGCTGTAACAAGGATTCAGAATAATTAGCTGTGAGAGACAGCAAAAAAAGTCCATTTTATTAAAAAAAAAAAAATTAATTAGGACTTCAATCGACTAAATGCATTGGTATTAAATCAACTCGTTCACTACAATGAATTAAACCGATTTATGCAATTAAATTTTGAGGCAATAAATAAAGCCAATAATCTAAAACGGCTGCTTATTTTTGAGCTAGACTTATAAAACATTTTTTCAACAGATGATATTTTTAAAATTTTTAAAATTTAGGAGGAACTTTTTTTTTTTATTCAAGTGTTTCAAATCAATAATGGGCCATTGTTTCAAACGGCGCCACCTCAGGGGCCAAGTTTTTAATTTAAAGCCCAAAACATAGGCTTTAGAGAAGCAGTCTAGCAAGTGATATCATATTTAAGCAATAGCACAAAACTATATATTATTATTTTTTGCCATCAACATTACGAATTTGCAAAACACATCATAAAACTTGCTTCCTGCTATTTGGTTGTTGAGGATACAAGTAAAACTATAATATAAGTTTGCAATAATCAATAAAGATGTCTAGATTTAGAATGTCCCAAAAGATCAAATGTGATGGTGAAATGAATGTCCCAATTAATATAACTGAAAAATCTCCAAGACTGATGAAGCATGTAAAGATTAATACATGCCACTCTATGGCATTTCACCCTGCATCCATTTCGATATCGTAACAAGCTATATTGTCAAATTACTTAAATTCTGTTCACCAGATATTATATGGTTATGCCACGTATATTTGTTGCTTGATAACATAATATTTATAGCGTAGATTTTCAATTTCACCGGATTCTTTTTGTAATTTTTAACGAAGATAATGGTTGGGCACTGTACCAATTTTCCTTCGATCTAGATGGAGAGAATAGTACGGTTTTATAAAAGCATGTGTTATGGTTCGAATCCATTGGCGATACAACAAGAACAATTTAAAATCACGAGGTTGACGTGGCCAAGGGGAAGAGGATTCTGCATGTATCTTTACTATTTAAATTTTTAATATTAGGAAATTAAAGACTCCGTTTATTGGCAGGCATTGATCGATTCATGTATCATTTCTACGTACATATTAACAGGTTATTATGATCATTAGATGATGGCATTTTGAGTTATTTTGTCATTTTTCTGAGCAAAATGCATATGAACGTACATGGTAGCAAAGATTCTTAAGATTGACTCCTACTCTCGACCGGCACTGTTTATTTAATTAATCAGGAAATGATCAAGTCAATCGTTTTTGTTTGCCATTGTGTATATCAGGTGGCCTTATTCCAAGAAACAAATGAGAAAGACAATGATGAGGCTGCCTAATTAAACTAGATTCCATGCATGCTCTATATAATGTCTCAAGTATTCCTCTGTAGATCATTGACAAAAGCAATGCAGCAACTTCGTATCATTATTGTTCTGCTTGTATCCATCGCACTTGCCAAAGCTCTAGCCCTTTCTAGCGAGACAGATTGTGTATCATTACTTGCCATAAAGTCACAGCTTCATGATCCCCTCGGAGTCACAAGTTCCTGGAACCGTAGTGCTTGCGTTAATTTGTGCCAGCACTGGACGGGGGTAACTTGTGGTCATCGGAATCAAAGGGTGACCAAGTTAGACCTTCGTGACCAAAGCATAGGAGGTATCTTGTCACCTTATGTTGGCAATCTCAGCTTCCTTAGGTACATCAACATTGCGGACAATGATTTCCATGGCGAAATTCCTGACGGAATTGGTAATCTAGTCAGGCTTGAAATTCTAGTACTGGCCAATAATTCCTTTTCAGGAAGAATGCCAACCAATTTATCTCATTGCTCAAAACTCATCACATTCGCTGCTCGTAGAAACAACCTTGTGGGAGAAATTCCTGAAGAGCTCATCAGCCACCGATTGTTCAAGCTTCAGGGACTGTTTGTTGGCGACAATCAATTAACAGGACAGCTCCCAGCTTCCATTGGAAATCTTTCAGCTCTTCAGGTAATTGATATTAGAAGGAATAGACTTTGGGGAAAAATTCCAATCACCCTAAGCCAACTAACAAGTTTAGCTTATCTCGATGTTGGTGACAATCATTTCTCTGGTACGATTCCACCTTCAGTTTACAATATCTCTTCCCTTGTTGATATTTATCTCTATAGAAACAGATTCACTGGAAGTCTACCAATTGAAATAGGTAAAAATCTTCCCAACTTGAGAAATTTTGTAATTTATACAAACAATTTTACAGGTTCTCTCCCAGATTCATTTTCCAATGCTTCAAATCTTGTGGTGCTTCACCTTGCCGAGAATCAATTTAGAGGGCAAGTGTCAATTAATTTTAATGGCCTTAAGGATCTATCAATGCTAGGATTGGTGACCAATTTTTTGGGAAATGGGGCAGCAAATGATCTTGATTTTGTAGACCTTCTAACAAACTGTACCAAATTACAATACATTTACTTGGCCGACAATGGTTTTGGAGGAGTGTTGCCACATTCTATAGCCAACCTCTCGACAGCACTGATCGACTTCACTCTAGGAAAGAATCAAATATATGGAACCATACCTCCTGGTATAGCAAATCTTGTCAATCTAAATTCGCTTCGTATGGAGTCTAACCGATTAACTGGCACTATACCTCATGTAATTGGTGAGCTTAAAAACTTGCAATTGCTGCACCTACATGCAAATTTTTTACAAGGTACTATTCCTTCATCTCTAGGTAATTTAACACTTCTGACCTATCTGTCATTTGGTGCCAATAACTTGCAAGGAAACATACCCTTCTCTTTAGGAAACTGCAAGAATTTGATTTTTTTTTTTGCCCCCCAAAATAAGCTCACTGGTGCTTTGCCCCAACAAATTCTCGAGATAACTACTCTTTCACTTTCCTTGGATTTGTCTGATAATCTTCTCAACGGCTCTCTTCCTCTGGGAGTGGGTAACTTGAAGAATCTTATTAGACTGCGTATTGCTAGAAACCAGTTTTCTGGTCGGATTCCTGTTACTCTTGGTGCTTGCACAAGCTTAGAATATGTTGAGCTACAGGGAAATTCTTTCAGTGGAACCATTCCTCAATCTTTGAGTTCATTAAAAAGCATTAAAAAGTTAGATCTCTCGCAGAACAATTTCTCTGGCCAAATTCCAAAATATCTTGAGAATCTATCTTTCTTGCAATACTTGAATCTTTCTTACAATCACTTTGAAGGCGAAGTACCAACAAAAGGAGTTTTAAAAAACAAAACGGGCTTTTCAATTGTTGGAAATGGGAAGCTCTGTGGGGGTTTGGATGAATTGCATTTACCATCCTGCCACTCAAGAGGATCAAGAAAACCAAATGTCAATCTTGTCAAAGTGGTGATTCCAGTGATTGGTGGATCATGTTTGATCTTATCAGCATGCATTTTTATTTTTTATGCTCGAAGAAGGAGACCTGCACATAAATCTTCTAATACGTCGCAGATGGAACAACAATTTCCAATGGTCTCGTACCAAGAGTTGAGTAAGGCAACTAATGAATTTTCTTCATCAAACATGATTGGTCATGGAGGTTTTGGCTTTGTGTACAAGGGAGTTCTGCACGAAAATGGGATGTTAGTTGCAGTAAAAGTGATTAATCTTGAGCAGAAAGGAGGTTCCAAGAGCTTTGCGGTCGAATGTGAAGCATTGAGAAGTATTCGCCATCGGAATCTTATCAAAATCTTCACTATTTGCTCTGGCATAGATTTTAAAGGAGTCGATTTCAAGGCTCTTGTTTATGAATACATGCAAAATGGAAGTTTAGAGGAGTGGCTTCACCAAAGAGATGATCAACTCGGAATACGCAATTTGAGTCTCATTCAAAGACTAAACATAGTCATTGATGTGGCTTCTGCAATCGAATATCTACACCACCATTGTCAACCACCAATTGTTCATGGAGATCTTAAACCAAGCAATGTGCTGCTTGATCATGACATGGTCGCCCATGTCGGTGACTTTGGTCTAGCGAAATTTCTATCTGCTAGCCCACTTGGGAATGTCGTGGAAACTCCTTCAAGCTCAATTGGGGTAAGCGGAACTATTGGATATGTTGCTCCAGGTAACTAATATCTTCATATTTGATATATATAATAATTCTTGTGTGCGGATATTTGCACTTTATAAAGTACCGGATTTGATATTATACAATGCTGTAAAACTTTTAACTTCTGCCCTAGAGAATGAGTTATATATAATTAATGTTTAATTTAACAGTCGTGTGACAACTAACACGATGATTTCGACATGTTTAGAGTATGGCTTGGGCGGTGAAGCATCCATGAGAGGAGATGTGTATAGCTTTGGAATTTTATTACTTGAGATATTCACAAGAAGGCGGCCAACAGAAAGCATGTTTAACGAAGGCCTGACTCTCCACGAATTTGGCAAGAGGGCTTTGCCAGAAAAAGTAATGGAGATTGTTGATCCTTCACTGCTGCCATTGGAGGAGGTAAGGGCCAACGACGGAAGAGTCATAAATGAAGAGTGCTTGGTTGCAGTAATTAAAACTGGGGTTGCGTGCTCAATGGAGTCTCCACTTGACCGAATGGATATGACAGATGTTGCGGTAAAGTTATGCCATGCAAGGCAGAATTTTCTTGGCCAGAGGATTTGATCACCATGGTCATTTGGGTGAAAGATGTTGTCAGGCATTTGTTTCAATATTGTTCTCCTTTCAACATTATGATAATATGCGATAGATAGAGTTTTGTATCAAATAATTTAATTTAATTAAAAAAAAATTCAAAACTGCCAAAACAAAAAAAAATAATAATAAGGTTTACCAGACTTTGTACATGGAACCAAAAGAGTAGACATAGCTTATATAAATTTCTTCAAACAACTGAAACAATCTGTAAACTTAACCGAAACTCATGGTACGTTTAATGTTGTCATGATCAAAAGATTTGTTGCCAAACAATGACAAAGAAAGTGTTCTCTTCAAGGTTGATTTATCATCTGTGCCAGTTTTTGCTTTGGCAGCCTCTACCTTGATAGGCACAGATGGAGGATCATGAGCAGGTTGGATTGGCACCAAAGCTAGCCGATTTGTAGATGCACTAACTTGTTCAAGCTGACACTTCTCCTCTACAAGCTGACCCTCCTTAATCTTTGGCTGCTGATGATGCATGTCCCATGACTGCGACTGCATTGATATTGAGTGTTCGAGTGACGGTAGTATATGGAGATTTTGATCCTTGTCGATGACAAATGTTGCAAAGAGGATGCAAAACATCCAAGTGAGAATGGGAAGAGAGATTAAACATGGAGCATAGTAGACAATCCAATGGTATCCCGGATGGTATTGGGAGTATAAACCCCATTCAAGAATCAGGGCAATGCCCAAGCAGAAGGTGGCAGTGCTGCTGATCATGAAGAGGGTAAAGATTCTGGGATTGGGTAGGTCAAAGAAGGCAATCATAATGGCAATCCATGATGATAATTTGGCTTGAAAAGAAGATTCTGGGCTCATGATGATGTGAATGCATGTAACTACGGGAAGAAGATTTTTTGAGATGCTAACAGGGCGAAGAAAGAGACAATGAGAAATGGAGGGAATCAGATCGATCCAGAATTGAATTTCAAAAGGCCTTAACAGCAGTAACAGATAAGCTCCTCAAATAAATCAAATTGTGGATGAAGTTATAGTTTGTTTGTAATCCCTTGCAAGTAGTCTTCAAGCATATTACCCTATATTTGCCCAAAATAAAACTCTATTTAAAATTTGAATTCAGATTCCACAACATTTTCAACTCTTTACCTCTTAAACATTTGCTATGGTTGAGGCCAACTTCCTTTGTGTTTCTATTTTCGCAGCAGTACTGCAGTGAGCATTATTCTCATGAAATCAACTATAATAAATGGTCATGGAAGCATGAGTCACTACTCCTAACCTGAGCTGCATATGATTGCCATGTGGAATTTGGCAAAACCACCTAGGCTGCACAACTATGAACTCAGAACAAAAGTAGTTTACAAAACTTCCCTTCCACAGGGACTGATGTTTCTGAGTGAAATTACAATGGTCTTTCAACAAAGAAGTAAGGAAACTGCTTTCAATAAGCTTCATCTTGCTTCAACCTATTCAGCCACATTTGCTAAAGAAAATAACAGCCAAATTCAAGACCATAAAGCAAGGGAAACATACGCCAATAAATGGATCATCAGCACATTACTTGATGGTAATATAGCGATTTGTTCCATGTTTGGCCCAAAAGTTCTTGAGATCAAGTGGCACTGAGAGATCATGGCCTTCTGCTGCCAGCCGACTAAGCAATTTTGTAAAGACACTACCACTCATCTTTCGGCCACCCACGCGGGCATGGCGCTTGTTTGGCATCTGTGGCAGTGGGTATGATGATAGGGTAGTCGTGCAACAAGATGACTGCCACCCACCATTTCCCCACTTATAGCATTGGTGAGGAGTGCCTGTGCAAGTGCAAACTGGCACTGGCATTGTTGTTTCATCAAAATTAACCAGGTTCAGTCCATCCTGACTATCCCACTCAGACTTTATCTTCTTTCCATCAGAAGCAACTTTCTTGTTCAAATCCTCACCTACTTTCTTCACCTTTCGTGGGGACACAGATGGCTTTGAAACTGTTTTGTTCTCTTTTGCTCGCTTTGCTTGATGTGACTTGGTTTCAGAAGGAATGATTGTTATTGGCTTGGCATCAGTTGCATGAATATCCCCTGAATTAAGAGCTTCCGGAACATCACCAGACTGATATGTAGGGTGGTGCATACGCTTTCCTCCACGTTGAAATCCGCCAACTGAGGAGAAGTTGGCAGCAGCTTCACGATATTGCAATGCTGCCAAGGCACTGTCTCGTGCCATCAGGGCATCATCACGCTCAGCAAGGGCTTTATCGCGCTCCTCAAGTGCCTGATCTCGGGTTTCCAATGCTTCCCTCTTTTCAGTCAATGCTATGTTTCGCTCTCTAATAGCAGCATCCCTCTCCGCAAGGATGGCCATTATCTTCTTATTCATTACTAAGGCATTATTTGGTTCCTTCATTTGATGCTGTGGCATCATATTCCACTGCAGAAGCCATTTGTTATCTACTCTGATGGATCTAGAGTTGAATATGATACAAAAATAAAATCAACAAGTATCACACAGACACTGTTTGCTTTCTTACCTGAGCATGCGTCCCTTTGTAGTATTCCATCTTATATCTGCCATTTTCATGATGCCCGTCATCCATCTTAGACTCACGCTATTGGAAGGAATGCAGATAACGATCCCAAGATCAAGGTGCTTCTCTAAGTTCGAAGTTCAAATGTTGGGAATCCATGTGTTTTCCATATAAGGAATGTGTCAGTCTTCTGTTTTCCAGAAAAGAAAACCACAAGTTAAGTTTCAAGAGATCCATAATGAAGCTAACTGAATTAAGAAATAAAATGTTGTGAGCAAGAAGATATGTAGCTCAGAAGGTTAAAAAAATGCTTCAAATTTCAACATGCACTGCAACACAAAAGGGCCCATACTTGTCACAGTACCAAATATACAACCAACAAAACAGTAATAAAGTAAAATATCTGAGAAGTAAACTCTGTTGATTACAAGCAGTAAGGTTCTATGACAGACTTTCCAAAATCAACGGACTCTAAGGAGTTGCAAATACGTTAGAATAAAAAGTTATAGTACATTTAAAAAAACAGATAAAACCTTTTACAGCATAAGCTAAAGCACAAATGATCAACAACAAGGGTTTTCCCTAAATCTTGTGAAATCTCTAAACAAGTCCATCTCACTAGCAATGTGCAACTTTTATAGACTGTACTGGATATAGACATGATCAAGCCATTTCTTAAGAATTATATCTTGACAAAAAAGGGTTCAGTAATCCATGAAAACTGCAGCCAAATACAGACCAGACTAGACTATTTGATGCAGCAAAAATAAGTTCTCTTGCAGACTACTGCAATACCTTTGCAACCTAGAAACATCAATGAAGCACAAGCAAGAAGGATTCAACATTGGCAGGATGGCAAAGAATAATACAATCCACGAGATATGTAAACAATTTATTTGCAATCCCAATTTGACAAAATGCAAGAAGCCCTTATGAGCAATCTTAATTTTTTCACCGACAGCTACCCAATGAAATAATTGTGCTGGAAATGTTGTACAGAATGTTTCTTAATCCTATGAGAGAAGAACCGAGTCAACGAAAATAATCTAGAATCTAGATCCCAATAAAAGAAAAAAATCTTGCCAAAACATAAGAGACACAAGGTTAAAAAAAAAAAAAACACCATTCAGCACAATAAACAGAGAATGAAGCATTTTCTCTTATATTTGCAAATTACAACCAACTAGATCCTCAGACATTATGTTTCAGCTCATCGGAAACTCGATCAACAGTAAAGATCAAAATTTTCATACGGACAATCACCATTGTGCAAACAATAAATTCACATGCATAAAACAAACACTCATCGGTAACACTGTCAATTACTTCAATTTAATCTTTGCTTTGGAGATGGGCTCCAAATCATATTGTTAAATTAGGCAGTAAATTTAACAACACACTAAAATTGAACTTAGCTATCCACAATGTAAATTTGTGGCTAATCTAAAATTCCCACCTAACAATTAAGCACACTCTCAAAATACCGAAAAAAAAAATCACAAACAAAACAAACTCATAGGTAAAAGCGAGTAAAATTAGGCTAATCAGGCAAATTAAGTACGGAGTATAAATTCCACTGATGCTAGGGTTTAACGTTTTTAAAACCTAAAAACATAACTGTGAATAAAATTAAATAGAGATCTAAGAAAGAAGTATACGTACAAAACAAATTACTAAGGCGACGACATCGTTTTGATGATAAATATTTTAAATGTCGCTGCTTTTTTGAATTATTTTTTGAAGGATAAAGATAAACAGCGGAAGAGCGAGAGATAGAGAGAAAAGGAGAGAAGTAGATGATGGTGGTGACTGACGGTGGGTGAAAGGAAATTATTCTCCACCTTGAAACGCACCGTTTTTGGTTTATTTTTGAAACGCATCGTTTTGAAAGGACGTAATCGTAATTTCCATTTTAAGTTTAGCCTTGAGCACGTGCTTCAACGTCACAAGCTACGAGGCAAACAAAAAAATCATAATTAGAAATTTAGAATTTAGAAGAATGAAGGAGATGAAAATCCGAACACCTCAACACAAAGCGTGGTATTACTTTCACTTCACGGCTTTGATCAATCACAAGACAAGACCCTCATAAATTCACTTCACTTTTAAAATCCCACATCAGCTTTTTTATTTTTTAAATAGTTTTATGGGCCATCATTATTGTCATTATTATAATTCATGCAGTACTTGCCTTCAATCTTGTATCAAGCTAAGTGAAGCCGGATCGAGTGTCTTAGGGCCCGTGGAGCTTTGTTTTGATCTAGGTTAGTGTCAAAATGGAGACTTGGCTTGCGGGGCTGTTGAGAGCGGCTTGGGTAGCTGGGACATTGCCTTTGATCATTGCTTCTTTACCAAGTTCTCGCCTCAATTCTTTTCATGGAGCTTTGTTGGGGTTTGCCAAAAGAGGCAAGATCATGCAATCATCTTCTCATGTGAGGGTTCAATTTTTTTTTTTAAGAGTAAAAATTTATCTATACCACATAAATCAAAATTTTTGCTTATGTTGTGTGTTTGAATTGTCTTAGGCAAGGAAGGAAGCTGAAGGTTTGGCCTTTTTTCTTTAAAGGGTATTTGAATGATCTTTTGTACAATGCATGGAGCTCGGGATGGTCATGCTTTTTCGTTGCATTTTAAACATTTTAGAGAATTGTGTATGATAGGATTGTTTTTAGAAAATCGTTAATTTCAAGTGAATATGAATTTATGATAGCATTTTTTTAATATGGGAATTCATTGTTAAGTGCATTTTTACATAGCTCAGTCCATAGAGTTTGATATACTAGTAGCTTCCCAACTGAGGTAGGGTGGGTTTAGTGAGTATCAAATTGTTAAGTGTGAACTTAATTTTTTTGTCTTCTCTTTGGAAGCTACCCCCAAAAAAATTAAAAAGGTACCTACTGCTGCTATATTTGGAAACATTCTGGCCGTAAGTGATGGATGGCTGAATTTGAAAAACCTTGAAGAGAAGCTGCAGGCAAAAAGCCAAGGATTGCCAATATATGCTATGATGTCATACTTGATCAGAGCTTTTGTGTAGTAAACTGGTTATCTATTCCAGTAAATGTGTATATCTTCAGGAGAAGTTGGTTAGTTTATATGGTTTTTTTGGATCGTTTGTGGTAGTTTCTATCCTGGGTTGGAGTTTAAAACTTGTTTTTGCTGTGTCGAATCCAATTCCGGTAGATTATAGTTGGATTGCTTTATTTTGATTTCATGGAATTGTCTTTTGTTTTAAATGTTCCCTAACATGCCTACCTCTGACAATGAGAATTCCCAAATGGTGTAAGTTTAATTCTTCTTTACTGCTTGTTTATTTTGTCGAACTTCTCTATGATTATGAGTTCATTTTCCACTTTATAATATAAGCTTTCACTAATTAACTGTGTGATTGGATTTCAGAAATTCACAGTTCCTCAGAGATTCTTCTGTCATTTCTATGTGGTGGCTGTGGTTTGGACAACACTCTTGCTATTTACATTATGGGCGTATGCATATAAAATGGCACTATCAGTTTCCGAGCCATCTCTTTACTCTACTATTGCCAGCCACTTAACTGGAGGTTCACATATGTTTTCATTTCACAAGTCGCGTTTAACTCCGCTACAGCATAGACACCGGGTCTGGAGTTCTGTCTTTGTTCTTTTGCTGATGGAAATTCAAGTTGTGAGACGCCTTATAGAGACAATATACACATTTAAGTACAGCCCCTCAGCTCGGATGCACATTTTTGGCTATCTAACTGGCTTGTTGTGAGTAGTTCTCTTACCACTATATGGTATTTCTATTTCATACTGGGCTAATTGCAGCTACTGCAAATTGCAAAACCTTTTTTCAAACCTTGGGTTTTTATTTAGTGGTGCTCCTTCCTTATGAACAATAATTTATGCTATTTTTCGGTTTGGTTTTGCCTTATGTCTGAATGTGTTAGAAGATGTTGTGTTTATTATGGTTATGTTTTTGAGGTTAGTTTCTACACAGCAGCTCCATTGTCGCTCTGCTGCACTGTGGCACCAGAGGTGTTTGGATTTGCAGCAGATCTGGTGGCTGAGTTCATTGTTAAAGGAAAGAGGCAGATGCCAGCTTTTGAATTTGAGTTGTGGGAATCTGTTAATCCTTTCTTGAAACTTAGATGGTTTCAATGGATTGGTGCTGCTATATTTTTATGGGGTTGGATGCATCAGCGTTGTTGTCATGCAATTCTTGTAAGCGCAAATATTTTGTCATTTGTTCCTTATTTTCCAGTTTCTTCATATAGATTTGGCTGTAGTTAATGTTTCCTTTAGTTAATGTTTCTTAATCACTTTGATGCAAAACTTGGTGTAACTAAGTTTCTGATCTTTCATGCAAAAGCTTAGTGTAACTAAATTTATGAGTTTGTGTTGTTAGTACTAGCTTGCACAGAAGTGAAGTGAAGAGAATATAACTAAAATGGTTAATACGCTAGATAAAAATGCTGGAGACAAGTGTAATTCAAACACTGTTAAGATAATATTTCAACTTAAATTGATTAATGAAAATTTGAAGATTTTTTTTTTCCCCGCACATCCCACCGCCTGCACACACAAACATAAATTAAATAATTTCAACTCCAAGGTTGGTATGAGGAGAATTGATCACCCTAGAACTCTTGCTTCCACTGCAAAAGTCCTAACTAATTGGGCTATTGAAGAGTTGGATAATATGAAAGCATAATTCTGACAAATTTGTACTGTTGAAAGTAAGCCTTCAGAATACACGTACTCAAGTAGAAATAGTTCCTTGTGCATCGGATGTGTCTTATGATGGAAACTGACTTCTCTGAGACTAGTATGTCCTTGAATGGTTTTACTGTATATTTCCTTTTAGCTTAGTTGAACAAGAATTTTCAGATCAGTGTAGCACTTAAGCCCTGTTGCATAGTCACTGATGTTTCATAACCTTGAGGCAAATATCATATAGATTCTGTAAATGAAGCTAGAGTAAATTTGTTTTAAATAGTATGATAACATATTAGAATAATATAATTTCCGATCATAGAAAATTCCTAAATAAAGGTCATAAAAAAATATAATTTCCATGTCCCAGTTATGTTTGTTCAACCACTAAGATTTTTAAAAGGATGTGATGATTGATAGGCCCATAGCACATTTGTTATTCTATAATGTTGGTTAACCTGTGGATACTTTTTCAGGGTTCATTGCGAGAACATGCGGAACAGATTGACGAGTATGTTATTCCTCATGGAGATTGGTTTGAAATTGTTTCATGCCCCCACTATCTTGCTGAGATTGTAATCCATCTCTCTCTCTCTCTCTCTCTCTCTCTCTCTGTGTCACACAAACACAAAACCATTCTTGTAACCATGCTAAGGCTAGCAAATGATCTTAATTCTCGTCTGCAAATGATGCAGGTTATATATGCTGGTTTGTTGGTGGCAAGTGGAGGAACTGATATCACCATATGGTTGCTTTTTGCATTTGTGGTATGATTGCCCTTTTTAGAATAAGGACATATTGAAAGCTTTTGCCAAATTCTTTTTGTCATTAACTTTTATCATACTTCCAAGAGTTGAAGTTACTGGAACCTGGTGGTTGCAGGTGGCTAACCTGGTATTTGCAGCAGCAGAAACTCAGAGGTGGTATATTCGTAAATTTGACAATTACCCAAGTAACCGATATGCAATTATTCCATATGTATATTAGTATTCCTGCATGAATGAAAACCAAAGTCTCTCACCATCCATGTGAGCTGGGCTGTAACCTCCTATAGGTTATACTATCCTAAGAGATTTTACCTATCGGTCTAATTAGCAGCACTTTTATTTGTTTATTTGTACTTGTCAACACGAACAATTTACTTGCAAACTGCAATGGAAGATCATCGTCAGCTTGTCTACCTTATTATTATTATTTTTGTGGTTATTGTGGGTTGCTTGACCAATGTTTCTCTCAAGAGTGTTTCCATTGTCCGTCCGTCCTTTGAATGATTTGAGGAATGTTTAATGATATCTTTCTTTTCTTTCATGGCTGTTTTACACCAATTGGAGTGAAGATGAATTTTAATGAAACCAAAGCCAGATAAGCAGTGGAATAACAGATGGAAACTAAACAAAACCCACCAAATGGAATAGATTTAAACAGAGGAAAAAGAGAATGGCACTGCACTGCCAACGTAAGTCAGGAATGTCTTGGATAAAATGTTTTTAATACTAAAGCACATCAAGGATGTTTGATCACTCTTATTTTTTAAACTCACAGAAACATTCTTACCCAGAACAATGAGCATACTTAAGCAAACAGATCTATGCCCCAAAACCTAGCAGGCTGGTTGGTTCGATATTTTCTGTCAATGCTCTTAATCACATCCATGTCTTCTTTGCTCAGCTCAAAGTCAAAAACTTTGAAATTCTCTTCCAGTCTCTCAAGCTTTGACGTCTTCGGGATAACAGCCGTGTTCCGTTGGATGCCCCACCTGAGAACAGTCTGGGCCACAGTCTTCTTGTATTTCTCAGCTAGACCCTGAGGCAAGAAAGTTGAAACAAAAATATTCACTATACGTACCATCAAGGGATGATATCCCTAGTAATGACATGAACTTCAGTTGATCAGTGTAAGAAGAGAGGAATTTACTCACTTTCAAAACGGGGTCATCCAAACACGAGACAGTACCAAACCATTCAGTGTTGGCTACGGCACCTCCTAAAGGAGTATGAGCTGTGACACATATCCCATGCTTCTGACAGAACTTGACAAGGGAATCACGTTGGAAGTATGGGTGAGTTTCAAACTGATTCACCACCGGCTTCACTTTGGAGTAAGCTAAGCAGTCTCTCGTCAAAAAGATGTCATAGTTGCTGCAATCAATTTTTCATCGGATGACCATTACAAATTACAAAGAAATGAATGCTCAAGGATAATAATATATGAGGAGGGGAAAAAAAAAACAGCCACTTCCAGTACTAGTTACACATGTTACAGCCAGCTGAGACTTTGAAATGCAAAATATAAGTTTACAGCAGTGATAGCAGCAAAAACTAGGTTGCAGAAGGCAATGCGTTCAGAAATAACGGTTTCTTTGATATTTTTTCATATAGATCAAATGGAGCACAAATACACGATTCCAATTCTTCCAAACTTTTATCATTTGTAAATCAAGACCCAGAGTTGAATTCTACTAAACAGAAAAAAATTGGCTTCCTCTCATCAAATTCAGTCTTGTATCAACTTGCCATTGGTCAAGTGTTTTCTCAACAATCACAGCAAGAGGAAATAATAGCTTAAATAGGAAAGCAGGAATAATATAGACTACACAGTGAACACAAGCCAAGTCCAATCTGCACAGAATCATAGGCAACTTTTCAACACATACATATGCAAATGCGTGCATGCACATTTAAAGTACATTTAGCATTCCAAAGAGTGCTATCTATGTGTTCACAAACATTATCAGATTAAGTGAACTTACAAATAGGAAAATATAACACTGTGTAATTATCATGGTTTTTTTTTTCCAGCATCATAAGTCTAACATGTGTATAACGGGACAATGTCCATTCATCATCTCCAAATAAAAATTGCAAAAGTTTATCTTCCAATGTAAATATAAAAACTATCACATCACTCTTTAACATAATTAAAATGGAATTTTGACATGCTAGAAAAGTCATAAAGTAACTACTATAAATTTTATACTAAATTTACTGGATCTAATGGAAGGTTCACACTGATTCAAAATGCCAACATACCTGATCCCAATGCTTCGAACTAAACCCATTGAAACCAAATCCTCCATTGCATGCCAGGTGGTTTCCAATGATATAGTTGTGTCTATCTCCAGCACACCATCCGCATCTAATGCACTATCAGTTGTACCAACGCCTGCATGTACGTACGATATAAAAACTAGTTCAAAAAGCCAACTCACTCTAAAGGATGAACAGATTATCAATTGATTTTAAGCACTGAACAAGTCGCTGACCGATTTAACAATTTCACAAAAAGTAGCAAAGGAGTGCCACATGTACAAGCAGCTGATTACAAAGTCTGTATTTCCCATCTCAGCAATAAGTTTCGTTATATCTCCATCTAAAGTTAGTTAGCAGCAGTATGCAAATACATACAGCCAACTATCCTTAATAAGGTTCTGTCTGCCTAGTGCAAAAACCCTTAAGCAAATTTAACTTAATTTTCTCTAGTGATAGTGAATTTATTTAAATGACAATCACCGACAACTCACTTTCAGAGACTGCACTAGTAAAGAAGCAGGATATAAATTTCTTTAAGCAAACAATTTGGCTATATAGCCGTCTCATAGTTTCATCTTAGTATCTTCTATGCAAACAGGCTATCAAGATATGCATAATTTGCACTGCACGTATTAGTATAGACATATAATTACAATTACAAAGACATGCACACACGTAGATGCACGCGCGCGCGCACACACTAATGTGAAAGATGAAATAGGTAGGGAAGAGTACCAGTGTGTTTTGTGGCTACAGGAAAATGGACGAGGTAGAGATCTAGATAATCCAGTTGGAGCTTCTTTAAACTGTCCTTACAGGCCTCCAGAACATGTCCATGATCTGAATTCCAAAGCTGCAATTAGGATGAAATTAGAGAGAAAATAACCGTCATTGTCTGCCAAATGTTGAATATTCAATGCACAATCAACTGAAGAAAATCTCAAAGTTTTGCAATGAAACTAGCCTTGGTGGTAATGAAAAGATCCTCCCTCTTGACAAGCCCAGTGCTAAATGCTTCTGCAAGTGCCTCCCCAACTTCCGCTTCATTCCTATAATCAGCTGCAAACAACAACAAATCAATAAACACAATAAAAACACCAAAAAACTGCAAAAAGAACTAGAAGCAATCAAGCAGAACTAAATTCCCAAATGTTCCTTGATTTCTGCACAACTAATACAGCTCAGTAAGGAAACACCCACTTGCAACAAAAATTATAGTACAATGATAAGCCTAGAATCCCAAGAATTCAGGCCAAATAACCATAAATGCCAAACCCACTAGTACATCATAAAAAAGTTGAAATGGCTTTTATCAAGTTAAGGTGAAACAGTATCTTTAAAAAAAAAAATGAAAAAATTCATTTTTTTTCACATTCTTAAAAATTAAATGAGGTTGATGTGAGCCCCAGACCTCTTGTACTCCTTCCATAGATTTTACAAACTGAACTAACTAGCACTAGCACGCACGAGTTAAAACAACATGAATAAAAAATAATTACCCAGTATCATCAATACCATTAACAAGTCCAATACAAGCTAAGAAATAAAACTTCAAAAAGAAATGTTAAATCTGCAAGATTCATTTAAGATGTTTCACTTGATACAATATCTAAAATGTTAAACACTAGAAAGGTATTACAAAAGAAACCAAATTCATACCGGCATGCTCTTATAAGATAATTATTCACAAACCCACAAAAGGGAAATTAAAAAAAGAAAAAAGGGTAGCAAGCCCAGCATAATACCAGCACAGTCAATATGGCGATAGCCAATCTTGATGGCATTGATGATGAGGTCTCTAATGTTTGATTTATCCATGCGCCAAACACCCAGTCCAATTATTGGCATCTTGAATCCATTGTTGAGTGTTATTGCCATTATTTCTCTTTACTTAATACTTACTTACCCTTTCTTTCTCTGCTTTCGCTCTGAAACTCGCTGTGATTTTGCTTGCTATTGCCACTTTTTGGTTTTAAGCATATGATGAAGAAAATTCGCCGCCTGCTTCTGCTTTGGTTTTAGTTGATAACACACAAAGCTTAGTATTGACAAATGGGACCCTTGGTACTGTCCGATTTGACTACTGTATTTGAATGGACCAGATCTGATTTGGTGATATTTTAAAATTTCCCATTTTATCAAACATTTTTTTAATTTATTATTTTTTTAATTCAATAAGATATTATTAACGACGATATCATGGTTATTATTACTATTATTTTTTTAATTGAGCTATAGTTTTTGAATATCTTATTTTGCCGCCCACTGTGGGGACCTTACCTTACCTATATAGCTAAATAATTTGTGGCTCTCTCACTATTTTCTTTGAAAAATAAATTAATTATTCACGGGTTTGCGCCGCGTAAAGCGGTTGGGCTTAATGCGTAAACTGCAAGCCGGGCTCAAGCCCATTCCTAAATCTTTCAAGTTGGACTCATGACATGTCAGGCCGGCCCATTATTTACAAATATGTAATCAAGGCCTAGAAAAATTCGGGAACTGTGTAAAGCAGTCAATGGCACATGTTGGTTGCAGCATAAAGGAAATCACAATTATTAATTTGATGAATGATCACAAAAATGATCTTATTCACTCTTGAGAATAACAAAGATGACTGCAATCTTCAACAATGCAAAGGCACGCTTATTCTAACGAGGGAATAGTATAAGTGACTCTTATTCTTCCACAAACACGTAATTCATGAGATATAAAATGGGCGATGCTGCTCACTAAATTTCGACACAAGCTTAATTAAGCATAAGGGTCTAAGCCCCAAGCCTTGGTGGGATGATTGGTGCGATGTTTCCTGTCAGCGCCTTTGATAATTTCCATATCTTCTTCTGTCAACTCGAAGTCGAACACATCAAAGTTCGACGGCTGACGTTTTCGGAATAACAAGAAATTAAATTTGTGCCACACTCTTCTTGTACTTGTCAGCCAAATCCTGTCACGTTAGAATTTAAATTAACAAGAAATTAACAGTTGATCAATGTTAAAAGAAAAAGAATACTAGTTAATGGTTAATTTAATTTGTTACTTTGAGAACTGGATCATCAAGACAAGATGTTGAACCAAAACGCTTGACGTTGACAATGGCACCTCCTAGAGAAGCGTGTGCAGTAACACAAATTCCATGCTTTTTACAGAACTCGACAAGAGAATCGCGCTGCAAGTAAGGGCCTGTTTCAATTTGATTCACGGCAGGCTTCACTTTTGAGTAAGCTAAGCGATCTCTTGTCAGAAACACATCATAGTTGCTGCCATAAAGTGACACATATAGATAAATGGAAAATGCTTGGGAGCGAGATTGACGAGAGAAGCACGAGAGAAACGGGGGCTTTGGCTGCCGTTTTGCTTCTCTCGTTCCTCTCGCTAAAAAAACAAAAAAAATGAGAGAGTCACGTGGGCTTTGATTGAAAAAAAAAAAAAAATGGCGCGTGCTTCTATTATTATCACAAAAACAAAACAAATTAAAATGAAATCCAAAAAGATAAAAATGTCAGAGGAAATCTTATCTCCGTTCCTCCTTCTCAAGCAAAATCTCTCACTCAATATCACCGGCAACGTCTGCTCTCTCACTCAATCCCAGCCATCACCGCTTTCCCTCATTCCAGCCATCACCAGCATCACTGTTTTCCCACACCGACAGCGTTCGATCCCGACCATCACCGGTGGCGGTAGTTCCTCTTCCCAGATCCACGGTCTCTCAAGCTTCTTCTCTTACATCGCACGCGCGGCAAAACCGTTCCTCATACCAGCCATCACCAGCAGCGGCAGCGGTTTCGATTCCTCTTCCACCGGTCACGGTCTCTCACGCTTCCTCTCCTCATCACACACGGCGGCGAAGCTAAGGAGGGCTTACATTGCGGCCCGGTAAGCTTCTGAAAAAATTTTTTAATAAATTTACATTATTTTTTTATAGTTTTATAAATAGACTTTTGTTTATGTAGTGTGCTTAATTATTTTTGTTTATCTAGCCCACCCAAAAAAATAATACTAGCTTACATCGCCATGCTCTCATCCTCATTATTACGGTGATGACGGCTAATTAACTCCTCCTCACGGTAAAGAATTGTCTTTTACGATTTTTTTTTCCATGATATTAAAGAATTTAATAAATGATCGGATAATTTTAAAAATTTTATTATTAGCGTGTGATCTGCGAAATTAATTTAATTTCTGCATTGTGATGCAACGATATTCAATTATTAACTGTAAGTATTCATAATGTTTGAAATTACTTATTTAATTATTTTATCATTCATTAAATGGATATTATATCACTTTTCAGTCTAAATGGTACTGTATGGTATGATATGAATGAAATTTGTGATGGGGCTAATTCTTGTGGCAATGGTATTTGCATTGATTTCAAGGGCTGAAAATTAATCCTTGGGGAGGACTGAATGAGTTTCATCAACTACTTGGCTCTCTAGAATCAGGCCGGCATTGTAGAGCTGTGTGAATTATATTATAAAAAGAAACTGAGCTTAAGAAAATTCAGTTTAAGCCGGCATTACACTTTATGTTTGGCAGTTTAAGTTGTTTATATTGTTAACGCAATTATATTGTTAATCATCAATCTTGTGAGTGTTAATACTTTGTTTTTTTTGTATTTTGGCAGTTTAAGTTGCTTATTAATGACAATGTCATCTAGTTCATATGAAACTCGAAATTCATTGCAAATATGTAATGAATGCGGTGAGGAAATGGAGTTGTTAACGTCACGTACTACAAAGAATCCAAATCGAAAATTTTGGAAGTGTAAAGGATGTAAGAACTTTCAATGGGCAGAAGACCGTAAATCCGGTGAAGAGAAAATTGATTTGTTAGTGGAGGAAGTTAGAAAGTTGACATTGGAGATTGAATGCTTGTCTGTTAAGATTCAATTATGTGAAGCGCATAGAGGATTGTTTAATTATGATTTCATCAGAATACTTGTGATTATTTTACTATGTTGTATATTTAAGAATTTTTTTTAAGTTATTTTAATTTGTACTGTGTACTGAATAAATTAGTAGACAAATATAATGAAATTTTTTTTCCAAATTTAAAGGGCCCGTTTGGTACCGTTTTCAAACTTCTATTTTCAATTTTGTTTTATAAATACTGTTGAAAAACACGTTTGGTGGCCTCAACTAAAAAATAAATTAGAAAATAAAGAATTCAGATTCCGTTACGCAGTTGTAAACTTGAGAACGTGTTGAAGGTGTTTTCGATTGAATCACGGTTTAAAATAAAGAACAAATTGTGGATCAAATCTCAAACATTTTCCAGTCTCGTTACTCTTCATCAAGAGCACCCACATCTTCCCAATCTCACTCTCGCCTCTCGTTACAGCTCTCTCTTCCCTGTGGCTATCAATGGTCGTGTTGTGATTAACCTTTGATTTGAGGTGATTTGAATGAGTTTATTTATAGTTGGAGCTGAAAACTAGCCGTTTTATACCTTTTTGGCAAAAAACGGATCGCCGTTAACCGTTAACGGTTAACCGTTTGGGTTGAATTTCAAATAAACGGTCGACTGTTAGTCACTACCATTTCGCCGTTAATTTCCAGAGACCTACAAAAGAAATTTGGCTTAACCGTTCTAAGTAAACGGTCCAAGGTTAGCAACTGGACATTATCGGCTCACCGTTTTCATTAAACGGTTAACCGTTAATGAAACAGAGACCTGCCACACACATTTGGCTTAACCATTCTAAGTAAACGGTCCAAGGTTAGCAAACTGGACATTATCGGCTCACCGTTTTCAGTTAACGGTTAACCGTTAATTTCCAGAGACCTGCCACACAAATTTGGCTTAACCGTTCTAAGTAAACGGTTCATGGTTAGCAAACTGGACATTATCGGCTCGCCGTTTTCAGTAAACGGTTAACCGTTAATTTCCAGAAACATCATTTTAACAAAACTTTGTACATAGGTTCTTTCTGGACATTATCGGTTAGCCGTTTTAAACAATACCAAACGGGCCCTAAGCTTTATTAAGTTTGCAATTAGATTCAAATGCCTTAATAAAATTAATAACAATAAATTAGGTTTTCTTGCTGGAATGTCCAGTTTGATAAAATGAAAATCAAACCAGACATGAAACAAATCAATTCAGTTTGATAGTTAAAATAATAGAAACAAATACAAGTCAAACATCAATTGTGGCGATTGTTGTCTTCATTGCAGTGATTGTTGTCTTCATTACATTGTTGATGTAACAATTGTTGAAAATTCCCACTTCCGGATCCTTCATACATCATCGAAGGAGAAGAATAATCTGATGCATACGGTGGGACTAGTTGCTATAACATAAAAGAAATTAAAATATCATTATTCATTTTAAAAATTTGACACAAAAGTTGACATTATGAAATTTAGAAATATAAGTATACTAACTGTCTGCCAGCTATAAGGAAATGGCCGGATCATATTATTTGCACCAACTTGTACTTGATACATCGGTACCTAAAAAAAAAAAGATATGTAAATTCATATTAAATTTCTATAATTAAAATTTACTCGTGAATTTATTTCTTACATTGTAATAGCCTAAACTCCCGTACTGATTGATATTTTCATTAACAGTACTTCCTCCCTGAAACGTCTACATATACTCAACGACATACTTAGTTACATATGTTTAAAATAGTTGAACTAACATTAATAATAAAAACTCAAAAAATTATACCATGGCAATGTTGCTCTGTTGTGTGGAGATTTCAGTAGGCAATTCAGCAGATGCTGAAACATTTTCTTGCAAATGCTGCAAAATTATAATGTACAATAAAATTTACATAACATTAAAATGAAATTAGAAAACATATATTGGAATATAAACAAACCTTATTTTTTCCGAGAGTCTTGTTCTTTTGGGCAGGCTTTTTTCGGAGTGATGACTGTTTCCTTAAACAAGGAGGGCGCCCTTTACGACGTGCTGCTACTGGATCATTAATTACATGTTCAATAGTGTTGCTGCTACAACTCACTTCCCGATGATTGTTTCAAAGAATGCCTTGAATTTGCTTGGGTAGATCCTTCATTGTTTTATTAATTCAATCCAACACAAATTTGTAACTACTCTCATCATCAGCAGCTATGTTTGCAACCTCAGTGAAATCAGTACACATTTTGTCATATCTCTGCTGCAGAATGGATAAATTCTGCACACCATAACTTACTTTCACCTTACTATAACATCTCCTCACATCTTTCCTCCACCTTGATAAAATGTACATCTCCGGAAGAACTTCAACACCGTGACGTATTAGCACTGAAAGGGCATGTCGACAAATTATTCCCCTGAACTGAAACTTTGAGCGGTCTGACTCACTTCACATTCAGTTTCATCAAAAACAACCTCAAAGCTTTTTTTCTTTCCTTGCTCATACGATTCACAGATTTCATATATTGACCCAACAGAATCTATTGTATCACAATACATCAGTGCTGTCAATTCTTTGAACTTAGAAATGGTGTACATCTTCTCAACTTGCTTCTCCATCTCATATCTTGTTATACATGGAGTATTTTTACTGAAACACTTGGCATCTGCTTGCCATTCCAATTCAGCTTTCCTTCGCAACGCATTTTCATATTGCTTCACAAACTGCTTTAAATTTGTTTTTGAGTTAACAAACCCATCAAAAAATGCATTCATACTTTCACTTCGCTGAGTTGTTGACATTCCCGCCCAAAAAGTGTCTTTCAAATAGCATGGAACCCAACGATACCTCTCATCATATAGCCCATTTAACCAATCATTATCCCATAAATCATATGTTCTAATCATGTCATGCCAATCTTCCTCAAATGCAGCAGGACTCAACGAATCATAAACAGCAGAAAGTAAGGAAGAAATAATACCTTCACGTTCTTTAAAAGCCCCTAACTTCTCAGGCACCTTCTTCATTGACAGAGTTGTCGAAGCCCTTCAAAATAAATACTGATTCACCTAAATTAATTTGTAGAAATAGTGGAACCAGGTCGAATCCCAAGAGAACTATGTATTTAATTTCTCAAAGTTTAAAACAAAATTAATTTCCCAAGAAAACCAGATTTTCAAGCCTTTCTGCCTGTAAACGGATAACCGGATCTTCAAACCGGTAAGCCGTTTGTTGATTGAAGATTTCTGGGAGTTATCCGGCTAACCGGATACTGAGATCCGGAGGACCGGTTTTGATCTGTGATGTTTCTGGAATGATTCGGCTAACCGGATGAGGGAAATCCGGAAGACCGGTTACGGGTTGTGAACCTTCTAGAACTTTTCGGACAACCGGTTAAGGGAAACCGGTAAACCGTTTGCAGGTAGTAACGATTCTGGAGCTTATTCGGCTAACCGGATGAGAGAAATCCGGAAGACCGGTTGCTGATTCTCTCCTTACTGTCCACTAACGGTTAGCCGGTTTGTGCAATCCGGTTATCCGGATTCGAGATTTGTTTTCTTTAACGAGAATTTGAATAAAATAAATAAATAAATAAAAACAAGATTTTAATTTAAACAAACAAAAAGATCAATCTTACCAAACTTCCAATCCAAGGGTGTAAATTCCATCCAATTGCAATTTTGATCATAGGCAAAAATATAAATCACTCAATCCAAGAACTTAGTCTACTTAATCGGAAAAGTGAAAGCAATTATTCTCCTAATATAATAGACTCAAACAATCGCTCAAATCCAAACTTATCACTAATTTAACTGGGCATCATCGTTCCATATCAAATTAAGTGACAGCATTAAGAATAGTGAGAATGACTAAAACAAAATCAATTAATTCCGATTATTCCAACTTAATCAATGTTGTATTTTTATTTCCCTAGAGCCTATCATGCAAGCTATGTAATTGTGGCCATCAATATACACACACATGAGCCAACTCCTTGCTACTCAATTCAATCATTCGTGACAATTACGGATCACAAACTCATGACTAGCGATAGAAAAATAAATATTGAATTAAGGCGTCAACTTAATCAATATAAATAATTCATAGAAAATAAGAACAAGAAAATAAAAATTACTTGGATTGGAGAAATTCTTGTTAAGTTCAAAGCCTCACAAAATTACAACTGGAATTGATTTACCCTTGGACTGGAATTAAAACCTTAGCCACTCATGGTGGTCAAAGGAAACAAAAGTTGTTTGACAAAGAAAAATAATTGCAGCCGTTTCTCTTTGTTTCCTTTCTCACACCCCTCTTTTGCCTCACGTTTTTGTGTCCTTTTATATTGCTCTCTCACGTTAGCTTTTGTCTTCTTTTATTGCTAGCTTTCCTTTTTCCTTTTGGTTTCCTCTTCTTGCTCCCTTTCTTTTTCCTTGCGGTTTCTTCTTCTCTTAATGCTAGGAAACCGAATCCTTCTCCAATTCTGATTCTTGAGGCTGTGTCCCTCAGCCAATGGTCGGCGTTTACAAGCCCAAATTAAGCCCTTTTTGTCCAAATTCCATCATAACGTCCATGTTTCAGCTCCTAAGTCAAATCAAACACAATTTCCACAAATTAGCACAAAATCAATCAAAATATGAGGGAATTAAACAAAATATAGTATGACTATTTATAACCTATCATTCATTATATGCCACAAACACCATCGATGCCTAGTCGTAGGAAAAACATGCTCAATTGCCTTCTGCATTGCTTTATCCTGGTCTGTAATAATACCAATGGGAGGGGAACCAGACATGCATGATAGCCATGCCTCGAATAGCCACGTAAATGTCTCCGTATCCTCGTGAGAAATCAATCCACATCCTAACAAAATCGACTGCCCATGATGATTAACTCCAACAAAAGGGGCAAACGGCATGTCATACTTATTCGTAAGATACGTGGTATCAAATGTGACAACATCTCCAAAATATTTATAAGCTGCCCTACTCCTCGCATCTGCCCAAAATACATTCTTCAATCGATCATGCTCATCCAAGTCAATGCTAAAAAAAATCCATTGCATTCTGCTTGTTTTTTCTCAAAGTACTTTAAAATTGCCATAGCATCTCCTTCTCCAAGCTGTAATCGTCTTGAGTTATCAACAAAATTTCTACAATCTTTTTCTAAAAATGACACATTTTCATGCCCACCAGCTTCGACAACAATAGAATTAAATTTTGAGCAATGTTAATTCCCGCAGAATCATTCATTTCAATACGCTTTTTTACACTTGCACTAATTCTACGGTTACAAGGAAAATATCGTGCTTTGTCCGGACTCAACCCATGATTATGCTGTAGGTTTAAAACTCAGAGAATCCATTTTCCCTCTTCATTTACACAACCTCCGATTTTAGCTTCACAACCAGTTTTCACAACTGGTTTCAGTTTCAACATATTAGTATATCTACTATCTGCTTTGCCATTTCGACCACATGCAAAGGTCACATATTTTACAGTCCCGTCGTTCCCTTTCTTACTGGTTAGTTTCTTCACCGGAAACCCTTCTTGTTTACCATATGCCTTGTAAAACTAAAACATCTCCTCATGACTGTCGAACAACATACCAAGAGTTGACTCATATTTTTCCGATTGAACATCTTCAATTGCATGCTCATTTTCATAAATTTCCATTTCTACAAAATAAATAATTAACATTTGTATTCAGTTTCAACAAATTTAAAATTAAAAAAATTTTAAACCAAATAAAATTCAAATAAAACTAAATTCATTATCATTTATCAATAACCAAACAGAATTTAAATTAATTCATTCGTTTTATGCTTTTAATGTCACAACATAAACCACAACAGCTCAATAAGCACACAACTAAATTCAAAATTATAAAAAGCCATAATTCATACAAGTTTCTCAAAACCCATTAATCGTACATCACAGTAAGCCCAAATTCAACCATTTTCATACAATTAAACTACTTTTAAATTCTGTATAAAAATTACATTTTTCACAGAAATGTGAAAACATAAATTCATACATCAACCAATAATTTTTCAATTTGTTTCGAACCTGCAAAAGAAATGTAAAAAAAAAAAATCCACAAACTAATTACACAAAATCACATAAACTTAACATTTCTTGCCTTATGTTATTTCATTTATTTATTGTTTGCCGAGCAAATACAAGAAAATTAAAAGAAAATTTACAAGTTGAAAGCACCAGCAGTCCTGCTTCCGGTGAACAATGATGGTGACTGGTTGCTGGAAGGCGTTTAGATCGTGACCGGTTCCTTGCTGCCGCGACTTCTTTGGGCGTTCGAGATAAATCATAGGTTCTTTGGAAGAGTTTCGGATCGTGACGGTTCCCTAGTGATTTGTGTGACGTGAGACAAGAGTGGAAGAGAATGGTTGCTGCCGTGATGAGCCGTGATTGGTTGCCGGCGATTTGTGTGAGGTGAGAGAAATTGAGAGAAATGAAAATGAAAGAGCAGAGCAAGAGTTTTGTTGAGAGATTTGTTTCTGGTGAGAGAAACGAGAGAAAGGAGAGAAAAAAATGAAAGCGCCATTTTTTTTTCTTTATTTCAATCAAAGCCCACGTGACTCTCTCATTTTTTTTGTTTTTTTAGCGAGAGGAACGAGAGAAGCAAAACGGCAGCCAAAGACCCCGTTTCTCTCGTGCTTCTCTCGTCAATCTCGCTACCTAGCAGCACTCTAGATAGATAGTCAATGAGCAGTGACATTCAGATAGAAAATTTTGACAGAATACTGACAGAAACAATAATCAATCGGTGCTGGTTATAATTAATTAATTTATCACTATTTCAGCTAGCAGTCTATCTCTTCAGCATTTTTCATAGTCATTATATGCAAAAAGTTTTAGGCTCAGTTCCGGGGCATCCATCATTGCATGAAAATTAAATGAGATAAACCTGATGCCGAAGCTGCGAACTAACCCACGGAAACCAGCTTTTCCACGTCATGCCAGGTGATTTCCAGGGAAATGGTTGTGTCAATATCCAGCACCCCATCTTCAGTCAAAGCGCTTCCCGTTGTTCCAACTCCTGCCATGCAAGAACTGAGTGATAAAAAAGTTCAAGTAGCGTCGAGCAAATGTTTCATTTTAATTAGCAATTCTCTCTGTTGTTGGTCTCGATAATCCTGATTTAAGCTCTCCTGAACTTCTTAAAAATCTTATGCCTTGTTTTCATTAATGATTATATATGATTGAGATTTATTCTTATATACGTAATAACCACCAGTATTTTATTTAGACCTTCGTAATTGTAACTCTTTAACAGGATTACATCTTATTCGGAGAGGTTGAAATATATATTAATACATACCGAGGTTCCTCGAGGCCATGGGAAAACGAACAAGGTAAAGGTCCAGATACTCGAGCCGAAGCTTCTATCTTTACAAGCTTCTATAACGTGTCCATGGTCTGAATTCCAGAGCTGAAATCAAGAAATTAAGAAATTTAGAGTAGCCTTGGTGGTGATAAAGAGCCCCTCCCTGTTGCGAAACCCTGTCCGAAGTGCTTCTGCCAGTGCTTCCCTAACTTCTCTTTCACTCTTGTAGTCAGCTGTAAATAAGCAGATAAAACAAGTATACATAAAAGCAAGTGTATACATGCATGTCACTGTGAAGCTACAGAGAGGGGGGACAGCTACCAGCACAATCAAAATGGCGATAGCCAATCTTGATGGCATTGATAATGAGGTGTTTAATGTCTGCTTTATCCATGCGCCAAACAGGCAAGCACCAGGTCCCACTATGGGCATGTCGAAACCGGTGTTGAGTTTCAGTGTGGGTACAGTGTGCTTGCTGAATCCATTGTTGTTTTGCAACATGTTTTCCGTTATTTTCTTTTCGCTCTATCTCAAATAAGCAAAGCCTTTTTCTAACTTCAGGCTTATGATTTCTACTCAATTGTTAGATGCATGCAGCCTAGAGAGTCTGTGATGTGCTACATATATAGACACGCACGCACACACTGATGCCTGCAGGCGATAACTGAGATTGTGGTAAAATAAAAGATGCGGAGAAAACCCATGTTGAGTTGAGTTGAGTTGTCCAGCATTAGCCTTAAGTAATTTGGATTTGTTCGGTTTGTCCGAGTAGATTTTAAACAACTTTCTTTAATCAATTTAAATTATGGAGGAGTTATGAAATTAAAAATTAATTTAGACTTTATTCATATACTTTTTTTAAAAAATAATAATTAGATTGCAAGTTAATAATGAGTTATATGCTGAACAATTAAAGATTTTGTGTTTTGTGTAGGTTTTTATTGAATTTGTTTAAATTTTGGATTGGCATTAAATTTATGTATGTTAAAAGATAAAGAGGAAGATACATGAGCACAAGATGTGTCATTTCAGCTAAAAGAATTTATCTATTTATTTTCAACAGTGATGCACACACAAAAAGTTGCGCACCATTATTAGAAGATAAAAGAATTTAATTACACGATAAAGAAAGATAAAAAATTTTTTTATACTAAATTTTGTGCTATTTTCAGTATATATAACATTATTCAACTATTTATTTTTGGTTACTATAGATCTTAATTAGAGGAGAGCTCTCACCCCCAACAAGTCATTTCATGATAGTTTGTTGGTAATATTATTACAACTTTTTTTTTTAAAGATAAAAGGGTTGACACAGTTTTAATTAGTTTTTTAACCATCTATCTTCTCAAAGAATCAAACTCAGATGGCAAACTAAATAAAACTGCTTAAAATTACTTGGCCAAACCCTTGCAGCTGCTTTATCTAAGAACTTTGTAGTGATTTAGATGCCAATGAATCAAACGACAACAAAACCACTGCCCAAGAATCCAGTTAAAGATCTATCAAGATGCAATTTAAACTACCAGTTCTGATATGTTGCTTTCAATGGATATTCAGAACATTCCTTAATGCTACACAAACACCAGATTTTGTAACACACACACACACAAAGACAGCAAGTTAACGTGGTTCGATTGTGCAAGAATGCACAATCTACATCCACGGGAGAAGCCTCTGAAAAAGCTTTATTAATGGTTCAAGATGGTTTCTACACAGCTAGTACAGAGAAAGAAACAAGGAACAAGATAACTCTCTCTCACTTTCTTCTTCCTCTCTGAAAGCTCACGAAAATCAATCTGCATTGTTCACCATCCATCAGCCTTTTATGAAGCTGATGAGAGAACCCAGTTTGCTCCTGGTTGTTCCACGTGTGTAACGGCTTCTAACTGATTGATTCCCATTTCACGTGACTTGGCTCGTGAGTTACTTAAGCCATTCCCCAAAACGACCAAGGCCAGCGTCGTTCCTTAAGCTTTAAGATGTCTCGTGCCTCCACGTGCAATGAGGGTTTTAACTTGCTCAAAAAAACGCTGTCGTATCAAATGCACCAGTTTTGAATTCAATGCACTTTAGTCCACAAACTTAATCTCCGTAAGTTGTCACACATTAACTTGAAAAAAAAAAAAAACAACCCGAAAAAGTAAATTGAAAACCAAATTCTCAAATGTGTGTATGTAATTGAAACAATTTAGAGCGCTCATTGCTTATTAAAACCAATAAGTTACCATAAAATAAATGGAGATAAGAAAATTAAATTACTACATACTGATTAGGACCAGTACCGGACCATCCGCCATTGTTTTTCCCAACTGTATGAGGCTGTAAAGGACCACCGTTACACTTTTCACAGTTTGCTTGCCATTCGAATTTTCTTTAAATGTATTGATCAGATGCTGCAATAAAAGCTATAGTAAATGCAGATCGTCCAACAATTAAGTGATGTTAACGCTTGTTGAAACTTTTGAGTTTTGAGCCCTTAGTGGCACCAAATTAAGTCGTATAATTAACCTATGCTTAATTTTACTGCTAATAGGATTTGTCTTTTTTTTTTCCCTCCTTTATCAGTCTTATGATATCTCTTCATAGAAGACCAATACAGATAATTTGAGACCTAAGTCTAGATTTCAATTCTCATATTAGCAGAGTTCACTAGTTGCGTTGATCAATCAAGAGCTTTTTGGCCGCTCATTGTAATCAACTAGTTAATATGTTGGTCAACAGTATTCTATCCCAATAATATTTGAAAAGCCATTTATTTTATCATCTCACCACCAAACGATAAAGTACATAAAGGTCACGAATAAACATGCCACATAAGTTGATACATACAAATTTTATAAATGAAGAATAATTATAGATTTATTGAACAAGAGAAGTACCTTTTTTTGTGGGCAGATTTTGTTCGAGGCTTAAGTTAGACGCATGCACTAAACAATCGATTAGTTTTTATTTTTTTAGCAAATCAAATTTTTATGAAATTTTGCATAAGTATATGAAGGAAATTTATCTACTTTGAAGGCAGTTCTTTTTCGTTAGCATCACTCATCAACATTGATGCCGTTGAGTGAAGTGACAAAATAGGAACACTACTTCAAATTTTTTAGGATCTGTTAACTAAAATTTCAACTTTTTTTTTCCTGACTTTGGAAGTCCTAACTAAAGTTCAATAAGCCCAAGTGGCTAGAACCACTCACTCACAAATGTGAGGGAAGTGGTTCGAGTCCCCGCAGACGAATTGCAGGGGTTTAATTTATAATTCCTTCCTTGGAGTTTCAGAGCTCGAGTGAAGGTAGTTTTTTTCCTATATCTCGAGTGAAGGTAGTCTTAAATTAACTTTTTTCCCCCAACTTTGGAAGTCTTAACTAAAAGTTCAATATATATATTTTTTTATATGTATATATATGCATTTGGATGGTAATTGAGTTTTCTCCTACTATAGTTTGTTTATGGGTAGAGGTGAGAGTTGAATTTTAGCGACTTTGTTGTAATAGCTTTGATCTAAATGAGTTTCTATGAATTTTTATTACAAACATATCAATTGAATTATACCATATTCGAAAAACAATCCTTGCAGTAAAAAAAATTATGTGTAGATTTTATTCATTTATTTTATTTGTTTTGGTTAAATGAGTTCATTGAGTTAACTTCTGCCACGAGGGTGGGGGTTGAACCAACGACAAGAAATAATTTAAAAATCATGTCAAGCTATGTGTTGGTGAGAATTGATTTCTCCAACAAATATTTGAGCAAAGTCTTCTGTTTTGGGAGTAGCTATTCAAGATGCGAGAGAAGGAGAAAAGCAAAAGATTCTTTGGCTGCATCAATCAGTAAATTCTGTATATTCTTGTGGCCCATGGTAAATACAAACGAGTTATCAGTTGGGCTCAAGTATCTTCATCTTGTATGTAAATTGAGTGGAGACATTTCCCAACCATTATCTAAAAGAGAAGAAGTGAGAATCAACCAATCAATTAGATTTGTCCCAGACAATGTTGCAAACGATGCATGAATTATTTTGACCGACAAATTTATTACTTTCAGGTGGGGCAAGTGCAAATTGAATGATGAATGTTGATGCGCGAATTTGTCTGCTCGGCAACAACGGTAATTCCTCCTCGCCTGATCAACCAACGTCACTCCCTGATCGCCTCTTCACTAGTCTCCTCTGCTATCTCGAGCAGAAAAATCCGTTCCCTTCTTCTCCAATATCATGCGTACACAAGTACCCGTCAGAGTGCGCTGGGCGGTTTTCCCGGCGTAAACCCTCCGACGCTCAAGTAAGCAATTTGGGTATCTCGGAAAACCCTTTACCACAAATCCAGTGGTTTTGGTTCAATAAAATGAAATACTCAAAAGCAAGAATCTCCCTTCGATCTTTTTTTTGTGTTTTTTGTCCAACCCTTTTACCTTCTTTGATTGCGCCATTTATAGGCTTCTTGTGAATCCGATTTCCATTCTTCACGTTTCCCGCTTTCCGCTAGAAAGCGCCATGGGTATGCGAGCACATGACGGGCGATTTTAGATGTTCGTGCCTCGAGTTCCTAAGCTGGGTAAACCCGCCTCGTGGCTCGGATCTTGCCGAGATATGCTGCTGTAGCATGCGTGGAACGACCGCATTTCGCCCCACGACGACCTTTTCCTGTGATGTAGTAGAGATCTTTGCTCGCACCCAAGATCCCGCGGAGAATCTTTAATGGGTTACAGAATCTGCCTCCTTGTCGAAAGTGTAAACTTCCACGATTAAGATGGCCTGTGATCCTTGGCCAGAAGAGCAGTGAAATTTCGTGGGGTGGTCTGGTCGTTATTCATCCACAACACCAGCCCCCGCTGTATTTGTAATTTAAATGGATTAATATTAAACTTGGTAATCCCGTCTCCGCCGCTGATGTAATCTATCTTCTTATCGAAATGACGCATAGCTCACTTGGTTTCTTCAATAGCTGGTCATCTCCACGAAGAGTCGCGTCACAATTAAATGCTGGTGAGGTGGCATTAATCTATCAATCCATTTGAATTTCAAACTGACGGTTATGGATCCAGGGAGCGCCGTCATTTATCGGTATAACCAAGAGAGTCACACACTGCTTGGGAACTGCGGTTAACCTAAAATAAAATTTTTCTCTCTTTGCTGGAATTTTCCAGTTGTTTCCAACTTTTTTCGTCGGAATACGCGTGACCCCGCTGGTGTGCCGTTTTTTCAGGTATCATTTTCCCATTTTTCGTATTTGATTTCTGTTGTTGTCTTCTTCTTTTTTGTTCCTTTTCTTCTTGGGTGTCGTCGTTGTGAGTAGAGTTTTGGAGATGTCGAAGGGAAAAGAGAAAATAATTGAGATTGATGATGAGTCTGATTCTCCGCCGAGATTATTGGCTGCGTCTCCTTTCGTTCCTAGGGTTCCTTTAGAATTAGTGGACCAGCCTCACGGTAGGAGTAGTACTAGGGGGTGTCTTCCGAGGTAACCTCCTCGATTAGTGGTGGTGATAATGAGAGATCTTCGTGTTCAGAGGATGCCCTGAGTGAGGGATCGAGCAGGGGGTCTGGTGAGGCATCCTCGCCAGAAGTGAGGGGAACAGGAAAAAGAGGGAAAGTGGGTAGTAGAAGTCTAGCAGAGCATTATGCTATAGACCACATGGTTTGCTCGACCACAGTGGAAGACCTCGAGGAGCTTCGAGTTAGGTACAGTATTCCCGAAGACATACCTCTTCGGGTTCCTGGAAAAAAGGATACCCCTAGCCGACCTCCCAGGGGGTACGTTACCTTGTCGTTAGAGAGTTTTAAGTTCGGGATGAGGCTTCTATTGCAGCCATATTTTGTCTACCGCCGGGTTGGGCACGGCTCCCTAGTCGCCTTAACCCTAATGGGTGGAGGTCCGCTCGGTGTTCTGCTCAGGAGCAAGTGTGGTCAGAGTGAGCCCACAGTTGACGAAGTTAAATATTTGTACCAGCTGAAAAGTAGTCCCAAAGACGCGGGCTGGTATTACTTCATGTCAAGTTCGAAGACCAGAAAACCTCTAAAGGATCTTCCGACTGGGGGTGGTGGGAAATGGAAGGAGAGATTCTTTTTTGCTGGGGGTCCCTGGGGTCAAGTGGCACAGATCGATGGGAGGAGAGTTTATATCCCTTCTCGTTTCATAGTTCCAGGTTGCTTGCTTTGTCTTTGGATGTTTTGTATCTCCAGTTCCCCCTCCCCTTTTCTTTCTTTCGTAGTTCCCCGTCGTTTGTAACATGATATTCGGTCGAACTGCAGGTTCTTGGGGGGTGAACTACAATATTGAACCGGCAGTGCTCGTACGCGTTCAGACTGCATTGGCTAGGTCTTGTTCGTATCGAGATCTGCTATCCCTTCACAGCTTGATCCAATCCCGTTTGATATCAGCTGGTGAGGTCATGGAGGACGATGTGGTTGGGGCTTTGAGCAAAGCGCCGCCATGCCATGCCTCGCCATAAGGAGGTCGAGCAGCAAGGGCCTCCGCGAGTTAACGTAGTAGGTCGCCTTGAAAACTTTACCGCCTCCTCGTTCTTCAGCTGGTGGGGCTAGTGGCACCACGAGTAGAGCTGGTCCTTCTACCTCCTCGTCTCGAGATGGAGCCAAGCCGAAAACGCAGATGATCGACCAGAGCTGACGCCTTATGTGAACGAGCTCGCCAGGTTGGTGGCGAAAAAGGACTTGGACGAGTTTGAGGGCAACACCCTTGGTGAGCTCGTTGCGGGTATGCAATTTGGCGCCTTTCATTTGGGTTGTCTGGCCACTTACTACAAGGCCAAGGTCAGTCGGTATGACCGCAAGATGAAGGATGACATTCAATCAGCGAGAAAGCGTCAATGGGTCAAGAAAGGCGTGAGCTTAACATCGAGAATTTGAAGCTGGTGGAGCAATCTTCTCTTGCTCAGGCGAAAGCTGTTACCCTCGAAGATGAGGTGAAGCTGAAAGATGATTTGGAGACTCAGCGGAACACTTACGAGGCTCACCGAGTCGCCTGCATCACTCACCAGTCGACACGCAGAAATGGGAGAAGTCGATAGTCGGTGATGAGCGGGGTCATGGCATTCTTGTCGATGCATCATGGCTGTGATCGAGAAGCAACACCCTGGATTGAAGATGGATCAACTTGCTGCTGGGGTTACTCAACACATGAATGAGCAGGAAGCTAAAGAAGATGTTGAGGAGCCGGAGCAAGGTGCTGTCACCGAAGCTACCTCTCCTCCTCGTGATGCCCCTGTTGAAGTGACTGAGGTCAACACTCCGCCAGGGGCAACTGGGGAGACTCATCCTGCTCCCCCAGCCAACCAAACAGAAGAAGCAGTATTGCCTGTTGATCCCTCATCTTCCTAGATGTATCGTAGGCTTTCTTTAGTATTGTAATGTACTCATGCTATTATCGATGCCCCCTTTAATAAAAATTTTCAAGTCTTTATACTGTTTTTGTTCATCTGAGACAAGTGTTTTTGTTTTTGAAGTATTTTTTGTGCTTTCGATAATCTGCTCGACTTCGAACGATTGAGCAGAGCTGGTAGGCTTAGTTTCGCCTTGCTCTCTTGAGTAAGATCCGCAATCTTAAATCATCCGATAGCTCGGATTTTTCTCACCTTCTCATGGTCGCGCAGATCCTGGCAAGCTTGGCTTCGTGTCTCGCCATCGACCTGGCTTTGAGACACCAAGCACTATGCTTGCCTTAGAATTTTTTAGGGAACTTGGGGGTCTGCTCGCCTTCTCATGGTCGAGCAGATTCCGGCAAGCTTGGCTTCGTGTCTCGCCGTAGAGTAGGCTTTGAGACTTTGAGCCTTATGCTTGCCTTAGAATATTTTTGTAAAGGGAAAATATCCACCGACCACCTGTTTTTTCCAACTTTTTCAAAAATACACAATTCTTTATTTTTTTGACTGAATTCCACCTAAAGTTACAGTTCTTTGCACCTTTACACTTCCGTTTGAAGTCCGTTAAAAAAACTAACAGAATCTTAAATAAATGACTGTTTTGCCCCCCAAACGAAAATTATAATTTCACCCTAATTAAATACAAAAAAAAAATCAGATTATTTTTTTTATAATCTATAACTTCTACTCTAAATAAATGAAAAGGATTTTTTATAAATTTTTAAAAAATAAATTTTACTCTAAAAATAAAATTTTCCCTATTATATATCTAATCTAATTTAATCCAATCATAAAACGGTCGGTGAATAATCTCTTATATTTAAATGTCAACTTAAAAAGTATTAATTTTATTTGAATATAATTTAATATAGCCCAACTCGGTATTGTACTAAATATAAAATAGTATTATATAATCTAATATAATCTAATTTAATCCAATCATAAAATTGATTTTACATGGCAAATCTATAAAAAAAATTTATAAAAAATCCTTTTAATTTATTTAGAGTAAATATTATAGATTATAAAAAAATAATCTAATTATTTTTTTTGTATTTAATTGAATCATTTATTTAAGATTCCGTTAGTTTTTTTAACGGACTTCAAACGGAAGTGTAAAGGTGCAAAGAACTGTAACTTTAGGTGGAATTCAATCAAAAAAATAAAGAATTGTGTATTTTTGAAAAAGTTGGAAAAAACAGGTGGTCGGTGGATATTTTCCCTTTTGTAAACTTGTGACTCTGCTTGCTATCACGTGGTCGAGCAGATCCCGGCAAGCTTGGCTTTGTGTCTCGCCATAGAACAGGTTTTGAGACATTGAGCCTTATCCTTGCCTTAGAATATTTTCGTAAACTTGGGACTCTGCTCGCCTTCCCGTGGTCGAGCAGATCCCTGGCAAGCTTGGCTTCGTGTCTCGCCATAGAACAGGCTTTGAGACATTGAGCCTTATCCTTGCCTTAGAATATTTTCGTAAACTTGGGACTCTGCTCGCTATCACGTGGTCGAGCAGATCCCTGGCAAGCTTGGCTTCGTGTCTCGCCATAGAACAGGCTTTGAGACATTGAGCCTTATCCTTGCCTTAGAATATTTTCGTAAACTTGGGACTCTGCTCGCCTTCCCGTGGTCGAGCCGATCCCTGGCAAGCTTGGCTTCGTGTCTCGCCATAGAACAGGCTTTGAGACATTGAGCCTTATCCTTGCCTTAGAATATTTTTGTGAATGTGGGTGTCTGCTCGAATTCCTTCGGTCTAGCAGATCCTGGCAAGCTTGGCTT
This sequence comes from Citropsis articulata, assembly GCA_030449925.1. Classification (NCBI taxonomy): domain Eukaryota; kingdom Viridiplantae; phylum Streptophyta; class Magnoliopsida; order Sapindales; family Rutaceae; genus Citropsis; species Citropsis articulata. The sequence goes on along the minus strand of JASUUH010000137.1, from coordinate 2,712,356 downwards.
CGTGTCTCGCCATAGAGCAGGCTTTGAGACTTTGAGCTTTATGCTTGCCTTAGGATATATTTTACACAAGTATCATTCATGAAATTCCTCATAATCTTCATTAATTATGCAGCTCGTCATACATGTTATTGATTAACATAAGCAGAAACAGTAATTGATAAAAACATGAATTAACATGACTCACAATCGTCGGCTTTTACTGGAAATACTTTTTGAGATGGACTGCGTTCCATGGTCGTTTCACCTCAAATTCATCTGCACGAACAAGTTTATAAGCCCCTGGTCCAACCACCTGCTTCACCCTATATGGACCTTCCCAGTTAGGACCGAGCACCCCCTGGGTCGAATATTTCGTGTTCTGGTTCACCTTTCTAAGCACCCAGTCACCCACTCTGAACTGTCGAATATGCACTTTCTGATTATAATAGCGGGCCACCCTCTGCTGGTAAGTGGCCGACCTCCTCGATGCAATGTCTCTCTTTTCGCCTAGTAAATCGAGATTCAGGCACATCTGGTCGTCATTCTCTTCCTCATCAAAATGCTCCGTTCGATGGGTGGGTACGCCAATCTCCGCAGGCGCAACTGCCTCATGCCCAAAGGCTAATGCGAATGGAGTTTCTCCTGTCGTAGTTTTATGCATTGTTCTGTACGCCCATAACACCCCTGGTAGCTCATCCACCCATGCACCCTTCTTTTCTCCCAGCCTGGTCTTCAAAAGCTTCTTAATAACCTTGTTCATCGCCTCGACCTGCCCATTAGACTGAGGATGAGGAGAGCGAACTCACCAGTGTTCTGGCAGAATTTTCTAAAGTTGTGGTTATCAAACTGTCTGCCGTTGTCTGTTATTAAGGCGTACGGAATTCCATAACAGCAGACCAGATTCCTCAATATAAAATCCGTCGTCTTCTTTTCCGTGATGCTGCTAAGGGCTTCCACCTCGATCCACTTCGTGAAGTAGTTCTGACCACCACAAAGATGTGTGGCCGCCCTCTTCCTTTGGTAAGCGATTAGATCAATCCCATCGGTGACGGCCATGGTGGTCATGTCTTTGGTGAGCTTTTCGGTGCGCGGGGATGCTCGCAAAGTTTTGGCAGCTTCTGCAACTCCTGGTCTTCTCTTGTGCATCCCGATGCATCATCGGCCAGAAATACCCTTGCCTAAGCGCCTTGTGTGCTAGCGATCTGGCCCCGGAATGATTTCCACAAACTCCCTCATGCACCTCCCTTAGCACGTAATCTGCATCGTTCTCGTCCAGACATTGTAAAAGCGGTAGGGTATACCCTCGCCGATATAACACCCCATCAACCATTGTATACCTCGATGCCAGGCACTTTATCTTTCTTGCTCCCACCTTATCTGCTGGTAGCATCCCGTCTCTTATGTACGAGATTATTGGGTCCATCCATGAGGGTTCTGCTCGATTCTCATTACCTCCAGCTTCTGCTCTATACTAGGCTCGGGCTTGATCTCTAAAGGGACTGACTTCTGCATTTTTGGATCTGCTACAGCTGCCATTCTAGCTAGGATATCTGCTCGGAAATTTTCGTTCCTTGGGACTTGCACTACATCTACAGATTCAAACATCCTGATCATTTGTCTCACTTTCTTCAAGTATTGCCCTATCTTACTGTCTTTAGGCTGGAACGTTTCACTGATATGGTTGGCCACCAGCTGAGAATCAGTTCGTACTTTCACCCTATCTGCCTTTACCGCCTTAGCCAATTCCAACCCTGCTATCAAAGCCTCATATTCTGCTTGGTTGTTTGTAGCCGTGATTCCCAATCTAACTGCATAAGAGATCTCCTCCCCCTCTGGACTTTCCAACACAATCCTTGCTCCGGACCCTTGTTCGCCCGATGACCCATCAACCGAGACCTGCCAGATTTTTTTTTCTTTGTCCTCGGTAGCAGCACTCGGTTGGTCACATGACATTTCTGGCTCGATGAAATCTGCCACAAAGTCTGCTATTGCTTGGGCCTTTAATGCTGTTCGGGGTTTGTAGCTGATCTCGAACTCATTTAGTTCTATCGCCCATTTGACGAGCCGACCAGAAGCATCCGGCTTGTGTAGCGTCTGTCTCAACGGCTGATTTGTCATCACAGAAATGAGGAATGCTTGGAAATAGGGTCTCAACTTTCAAGCGGCCACTACTAGGGCCAGTGCCCATTTCTCCATGGGGGGTATCTTGTCTCCGCGTCGACCAAGGCTTTGCTCGTATAGTATATTGGATACTGGACCCCTTCCTCCTCTCTCACAAGAACTGAACTGGTAGCATGATCTGAAATAGCTAAGTATAGAGAAAGCTTGTCCCCTTCTCGTGGTGTGGCCAACAATGGTGCCTGCTGCAAGTACTGTTTCAGCTTCTGAAAGGCCTCTTCACACTCAGGAGTCCATTCTGTTCTTCTTCCCTTCCTCATCACTTGGAAGAATGCATGACATTTGTCCGTGGCTTTGGATATGAACCGAGCTAGCGCGGCCAGCTTCCCCATGAGACTCTGTATCTCTTTCAAATTACGAGGCGAACTCATTCCCACGATCACCTGAATCTTCTCAGGATTTGCCTCGATCCCCCGATGGCTCACCATGAATCCCAGGAATTTCCCTGATCCAACTCCGAAAGCACACTTCTCCGGGTTGAGCTTCATCATATATCTCCTCAAAAGTTCAAATGTTTCCCGCAAGTGCTCGACATGCTCGGCTGGATTTTTTGACTTGGTGATCATGTCGTCCACATACACTTCCATTCTTCTCCCTATCAATGGCTTGAAGATTTTGTTTACTAATCTCTGGTATGTTGCCCCAGCATTTTTTAGGCCGAACGGCATCACCCTGTAACAGAACAAACCCTGGTTAGTAATAAACGTCGTATGATCCTCATCTTGTTCGCTCATCGGGATCTGATTGTATCCCGAGAAGGCATCCATAAAGCTGAGCAAACCATGCCCTGCTGTGGAGTCGACGAGCTAATCAATCTTAGACAGCGGGAAACTGTCCTTGGGGCATGCCTTGTTGAGGTCCGTGAAGTCAACACACATTCTCCACTTCCCACTAGCTTTCTTCACGAGGACAACATTTGATATCCATTCGGGGTAGTTCACCTCACGAATGAACCCTGCTTTCAGAAGCTTCTCCACCTCACTATTTATAGCTTCATACCTCTCCTAATTGAAACATCGCCTCTTCTGCCTCACTGGCCGAGCACCCTTTTTTATTGCCAACTTGTGGCAAGCCACTTCTGAGTCGATCCCAGGCATGTCGTCATGCGTCCAAGCGAACACGTCAGCATAGGATTGTAGAAACTCTGTCAGTTCCTGCTTCAACTCCCCCCCAGTCTCGATCCAATCTTGACCCTCTTCCCTGGGTTGTTTTGAATCAAATCCACTACCTCACCCTCAACTCGACTCGCCTCGCCCCGGTTTCGCCGGAATCTAGAAGTGATTTGCATCGCTTTCTTTGTCGTCAGAAAGGCCGACTCTGGTTTCCCCTTACGACCCCCACTATTGCATTCACCCGATACTTGAGGGCCAAGTAATGGGTGGATAATACTGCCTTGCTTGATCTCAGAAAGGGGCGGCCTAAAATCGCCTGGTAAGGACTCTCCTCGTCAATAACAACGAAATCCAGAATCATGGTTTTCTCCGACGGACCCGTGCCAATTGTGATGGGTAGCTCGACCACACCCATGAGGTTTAGCCTCCCGCCTCCAAACCCTTTCAGGGAAGTGTGTTCTATTTTCAAATCCGCTATTCCCATCTCCAACAAGGTTGATTTGAAAAGAACGTCAACCGAGCTCCCCGTATCGACCAGGATTCTATCGAACCGCCTACTAGTGATGGCGGCTTCGATAACCAGTGCATCCTCGTGAGGATACAACACCCCTTCTTCATCTTCATCCGTCCACATTATCGGCACCTGCCTGGTTCTAGCCCGCTTTGCTACTGGAGTATTAAAGAATACCTCCTTGCTGGTCATAGCATATCTGGCATAGTTCTTTCTGGATCTGTTCGAATCTCCAGCTAAAGTGGGTCCTCCAACAATAACCCTCACAACAGGCTGTTCACTCCCCATACTTCTGTCCCTCTGGTCTACCCCCCGTGACGATTCAGTGATTGGGAGTGTTCCATCAATAAACTCGTCCAAATATCGATTCCTGACTAAATCCTCCACCTGGTTCCGCAAGTCTCGACATTGCGCGGTTGTGTGGCCATGGGTGTCATGGAATTCACAAAATCGTCCCCTGTCTCTCCTGCTGGGTAATTTGGTTATTGGAGCGGGAGGGCATAGCAGGCCACGATTTCTGATCGCCTGATACACTTCGTCCAACGGTACTTTTAGGCGTGTATACTGCCCATAACTTTGGCTATGATCGACCAGGTGCACTGCTCTTTCTCTGGATGCATTGTTTCGACCAGGAGGTGGGGCCGGGGCATCAGGCCTGCTCATCCTTCCGTCTATCACGTGCTGGCTCACCGGTGGATGACGGTATGGTTGTTCATACGCCTGCTCCATCCTCATCAAGGAATCTCGGGGTGGATGGTGAGCAGATTGCACTCTGCTCTACTGGGATTAAGGTGGCCTCTGGTGGGGTTGGTACAGAGTGGAGCGGTTGCTCGTGTTTCCCCCCGGAGCCTGGGGCTCCCTTCGTTTAATTGGCCCGCCTCCTCCCGAGGCTTTCTTATCTTTCCTCCTTAGTCCTACTGAGTATGACTGTATTGCGGGGCTTTTCAGGTTATACCACAAACGCCCTATTCTCACTCCACTTTTCAATCCCTTGAGAGCTTGAGGATGATTGAAAGCTCCAAGGTCGAGCACTGCACGGTGATACCTCTTAATAAACTTCTGCAAGGTCTCCTCCTCCCCCTGCTTTATGCTCATCAACTCCATCATGTCATCTTCTGGTGCCATCGCGCCCCGAAAATGTTCAGCAAACTCCTGGCACATCTGGTCGAATGCTTTTATACTTCCTCGAGCAAGTTGTCGATACCACTTTCGTGCTCGTCCCTCCAACGTCAGTGGGAACACCCAACATCTCTGAGCGTGTGAGAGCCCCTGTACTCCGTTTATATCATTGAACCGCTCTATGTGCACTAGCGGGTCAGTCCGTCCAGCATATCTGAGGTCGGGTAGGCGAAAATCTCTCGGGATGATGGCCCCCATAATTTCCGCAGAGAGGGGTGACTCACTGTCCAGCATTACCCTCCAACTCGGCGCTTTATTGCAGCCCCTCATGTCGTCTATGATCTGCACTAGTCTCCGTACCTCCTCCTCCAGCTGTATTGCTCGACCAGGATCACGTGCTGCCACCTGGTCTCGCTCTAGCTCAACATCATGCAGATGTTGTCGAAGCTCTCTTTCCTCCTCGTTCACCACCCGGTCATTGTTACCAACATCTAGCCTATCGGGGAATTGGTCCCCTCTCGCTTGGCTTCCTCTCCAGTAACTGGGATCATTGGCCCCCTGACTCAGGCTTCCTGTGACCCCATCCCTTGTCTGCGTAACTCTCTCATCACTATTCCTTCTATCCAAGCGGTCATGCATCCCTACACCGCTCCTCCTGAGCTTCCTTTTGTCCACTTCTTAATTCGCACAGGATGGTTGTCAGGGTTTCCATTTGCCTTTCCATTCGTTCCATCCGTTCATGCATCCCTCGTTCTCGTGCCTCATTGGTTATTTCTCTCAGGGTTGTAGATTCGTTCAACCCTGTGTTTCCTCCCGGAGCACTACTTCCCCCCATATCCATGAGTTTATCAGCCTTCTTCTTCTTCTTCTTGTCGGAAGCTTTTGCTCGCCTCCCACAGACGGCGCCAAAATGTTGATGCGCGAATTTGTCTGCTCGGCAACAACGGTAATTCCTCCTCGCCTGATCAACCAACGTCACTCCATGATCGCCTCTTCACTAGTCTCCTCTGCTATCTCGAGCAGAAAAATCCGTTCCCTTCTTCTCCAATATCCTGCGTACACAAGTACCCGTCAGAGTGCGCTGGGCGGTTTTCCCGGCGTAAACCCTCCGACGCTCAAGTAAGCGATTTGGGTATCTCGGAAAACCCTTTACCACAAATCCAGTGGTTTTGGTTCAATAAAATGAAATACTCAAAAGCAAGAATCTCCTTTCGATCTTTTTTTTGTGTTTTTTGTCCAACCCTTTTACCTTCTTTGATTGTGTCATTTATAGGCTTCTTGTGAATCCGATTTCCATTCTTCACGTTTCCCGCTTTCCGCTTAGTGTGCGTCATGGGTATGTGAGCGGTTGATGGCGGACGTGGCGATTTTAGATGTTCGTGCCTGGAGTTCCGGAAGGTGGGGGTGGCAAACGGGCCTCGTGGCTTGGATCTTGCCGAGATATGCGCGTTCTGGTAGTTAGTGTGGTGTGGAATGACCCTGCTACTTCTGCTCCCACGACGACCTTTTCCAGGACAGAGTAGGAGATCTTTGCTCGCACCGGCATCCTGGTGGAGAATCTTTAATGGGGCTAGCAGAAATCTTGCTCCTCCTTGTCGAGCAGAAACTTCCGGTTCTATTAAGACAGCGTCCAGGGATCCTTGGCCGTAAAGAGCAGGAAATTCTCGTAGGGCTGGTCTGGTCGTTATTCATCCACAACAATGAAGATAAGAGTGGGTACATGGACAAAAATTAAAGACAACAAAATTTTGAAGACCTACACATATATAGAAACAATAATATAAATAATTTTAATATTTGAGTTTTAATTTGCGTCTTAATATTATGTATCATTTATTTATAGAATGATAGATTTTATAACTTATAAAATTATTTAACTACAATCAAATGGATAAATGTCATAATAGTTAAGAATCAATTTGAGAATTTAATTTTGAGATATCTAGCGTAGACTCATATAGAAATGTACAAGACGACATTGATTCTTCATGCATTGTTTTTTTTTTTTTTCCCCTCCTTTTACTGGTCATATAGTGAAGGTAATAATTTCGAGTATTGTAACTTCGAAATTAGGAGATCTAAATTAATGATGGGAGGGCTAATTAAAGTTGTTTTTTAATTAATGATTTATTAAGAAAAAGATTAGATGTACAGTAAAGTTTCTATCAAATAACATTATTAGAACTGAGAAAAAATATTATTTTATTTAAATTATTTATTTATCAATAAATGAAACTATTTATTAATTTATTAATTTGTTAGCACACATGTAAATACTTGCTTATAAAAGAGCAAAAATCGTACTTTTTCGAGTCAACACTACCTCCTTCAATGACTGGTATCCATAATAATATAGCTTAGTTAAAAAACTTATAATTATGCCATATCTTTGTTTCTTTATTCAATTTGTGTACCCATGTACACGTGTATCTATTGTGTAACCTTTGATATTAAGAAGTATGAACACAAAAGTATTTTTTCAAGTCAACAATATCTCCTCCAACCGCTACTAACCATGATAGTAGAGCTTAGTGAGGAAACTTATAATTATACAATATCTTTCATTTTTTTTCTTTTTTATTCAGTTTGTATAATGATGTATATATATATCACTATTGTATAAACCTTAGATATTAATAAATACAAATACAAAATGTATTCTTAAGTTTCATTCAATTATTTTGTAGTTTTTAGTCTCAAATAGTTAAACCACTAGAATTTTCATATATTTCTCCTTCATGAGTTCTGATTTGAAAGGAATTTAAAAAAAAATCTACATACTCCGCAAAATTTACAGACGAAACTGAGTTCAATTTTGGAGGAAAAAAATAACTTTAGATGTATATTTTGTAAAAAGTTAAATTTAGATAATTGAAGTTATAAGAAAAAAATAGAGCAAATGTAGTACTACTCCGCAAAACTTAAGGACGAGACTGAGTTCAATTTTGGAGGAAAAAAATAACTTTAGATGTATATTTTGTAAAAAGTTAAATTTAGATAATTGAAGTCGTAAGGAAAAAAAAATACCTTAATGTTATGAATTTTATATTTTATTCATTATTAGTTTTGTATTTGATTAATTATTACTTAATATTTTCATTGGATCCTAAAGAAATAAAAAAAATTGTAATTTATGTATTTAAAGAAATTATTAATTTAGCACATTGGCTCAAGTCGAGCCTAAAGGATTTTATTATTGAACACTTATTTCTCGAGATTTTACTCTATTAAAAAAAATAATAGTTATTATTTTTGAATAAATAATAGTTATTATTTTTGAATAAATAATAGTTACGTTAATATTTTGAGGGTTAAGGTTTTTTTTTTCTTTTTTAAGACTGAGATATAGAGGTTTCTTTTAATGTTAATATTTTGATAAATAAATTCACTCAGCAAAGGCAGAGAACAAGCAGCTGGAAGGGGATGCAAACAACTACAATTTTAGTTACAAAAGAGGTCACGTAGCTCCCACACCAAATGTTTTTGTGTAAGTTTTAATTTAGTATGAGAATTTTGTTCTGATCTGAACTTTTATTTTTGAGTAAATATACTCCAGTTATTGGTAATTATTAAACGAAACATAATTAAAAGAAAATTAAATATTGACCATAAATTATAGAAAACATACTAGCATCCGATTGTCGTGTAAGCTCCGATGTTGCATGACGTAATGATAATTTATTGATCATTTATTTTGAGCCACAAAAAATATAAAACAACTAATTTCTTATCTTCAATTATTAAAAATTTTCTTGTAAAATATCATTTTTCTTTTATATGAAAGGATGTTTGTCCTTTAAATTTATTGATTTTTTTTTTTAAAGTCGTTTTGGACGTTTTAATGCCTTTTATTTCCTTTAAAAAAAATGCCCTCTATTTTATTTGTATACAAACATTCTTCGCTAAAACTGAGAGACGTTGCAATGCAATCTTTTTCTATCACAGCATTCTTTTAAAAAGGATGTGGAATTAATTTTCTGAATCTATTTCAGGGATATTCGCGTTAATGACAGATAATATCCTTACAAAGATTAATTTGTCTATATTAATTTTGCAACAAAAAAATAAAAAATAAATTAAATTGCCCACTAGTTATACTTATATATCTTAATTTGAACAAATCTGTATGGTTCAATTCAAAATTCAAATTTTCGTCTTCGTAATTACATTGGTGTTCTTTATATTCCGATACGAATACTGATTTCAGATTTTCAGGAATTGTCTTTGTTTCTTTTTCTTTGTACTTGTTACGCTTACCTCACATTACATTTTATGATAATTAAAACTGTCCAAAGTAAACGAAATGAGTTAGTAGTAATTTTTTTTTTTTATGTATCTGATCATTCATTTTTAATTAGAGTGAATAAAATTGTTTGCCAGTGTAATAAAATATTTCGATATACTCTTCATAAACTAAAAAGATAATGGGAAATTTGGTCTTTTCATATAATAATAATAGAATATTCAAATTAATTTTACATAAAGATAAATTTACTAGTCAAAGATTGTCAGTGGACTTAAGTGTTTAAAAAAAATATCGGTGGGTTAATTATCGTCGATAACATAAATATAGAGGCATAACAGCACATGATTTTGGGGAAATTAGGTCTTTTTAAATGATAAGAATAGAATATTCAAATTAATTTTATGTGAAGACAAATTTACTAGTCAAAGATGGTCAATGGACCTTAGTAATAAAAAGAAAATTGGAGAGAAAAGAAATAATTAATCGCGTAAACTAATTTTTAACTTTGTTGATAAAGTTTTACTTCGATTATATCTAATTCTTCTTCTCAAATGATAACTAAAAAAATAATTATTATTTTAACGACTCCATTTTTGTTGTAAATTGTAGACTAAGCAAATCATTTTTTTAATCCCTTATTTTTCCTAAGATTTAAACTTGGGTAGCTAGCTAAATTAAATTGCTTGAAAATCATTTAGCCAAAAACTTGCAGGTAAAAAGATAAATTTTTCTTTTTCTTTTTTTACAACAACCATAAAAGAAGAAGAAATGAAGAACTAAGAATACATGATTACTAATAAACTTTATAGTATAGTTATATAGAATATGGATCAGTTTAGTCGATAACAGAGCCCACCATATGGCAAAACAATACTGTCATGTGATAGTTTTATTAGAACAGGATCTAAACTTATGTTCAGCCCAGCCCAAAATGTCGAACCCGAAGGTCAAACTTCCCAATTAAAATAATCGCATCCGGGTTACCCAAATCCTCCACAGCGCTATTTTAAAATGTGCTGGCTGATTTTCTTCCACTGCTTTTATTTCAATAATTAAAAACAAAAAAAACAAAAACAAAACCAGAGAGATCGAAACTCTCTGTCCCAAAGAAGATCACAGATCCAAGAAACAGTTCAACGCCCATCTAAAGCAACACCGTTTCAGATCTACAATCCACAATGTCTTCAGCATTCAGCGGCGATGAAACGGCACCGTTCTTCGGCTTCCTCGGCGCTGCTGCCGCCCTTGTCTTCTCCTGTAACCAAACCCTAACCCTATTTACTTCTTTTTAAGATTTTTTTTTCACTTTAGATGATTTTATTTATAGTTAATCAAAATTAAGCCACGAGTTATTTTTAATTGGAGTTTTTGTTGGCAATTAACTTGAATTTAATTTGCTTCATATGGATCTTATTTATCCGAATTATCATCTATCTTAGTAGCAATTGATATCAATTAACTGGTAATTGTTTATCCCAATAAATATGTTTGTTTGGTTTTAAATATTAGCAAAGCTGTTTTTTTTTTTTTTTAAGTGTTACAAGACTATTTTTGTCCCAATTATCAGTACGTGCGATGTAGATCTATTAGGATTTTTCTAATTAAATTGTATCCTGAAATCAATATTTGCTGTTGTTAAGATTTAGAATTGGAGATTGAATGAACCATTTGGCGTTTGTGTTCTGATACGGACATGAGGTCAATTCTTGTTAATATTGAGGCAAGATGATGGTAATATGCTTATGTTTGTGCATTTATAGTATTAAACATGGGTACCAGTCTCTAAGAAAACTTGTATATATGATGTTGGTTGAATATTATGCTGAGGTAACTCAAATACTTGTGTGTAAGCTTGTATTAGGTAGAAAGTTATGGTCTTTTTCACTTGGGTTTTAAATTATACAATGCATTTGGTCCATCAGGCATGGGAGCTGCATATGGAACAGCCAAGAGTGGTGTTGGTGTGGCGTCAATGGGTGTTATGAGGCCTGAGCTGGTGATGAAGTCGATTGTGCCAGTTGTTATGGCTGGTGTTTTGGGTATATACGGTTTGATTATTGCTGTCATTATCAGTACTGGGATTAACCCTAAGGCCAAGTCATATTACCTTTTTGATGGCTATGCTCATCTCTCATCCGGTCTGGCTTGTGGTCTTGCTGGGCTTTCTGCTGGAATGGCTATTGGAATTGTTGGTGACGCAGGTGTCAGGTATTATGACCATCTTTTATGTTTGCCTATGTAAAGTGTATATGTCAATGCTTGTTGTTTATTAGGGTTGGTTAATTTTAGTATGTAACTATTGTTTCATGTTGTATCCAAGGCAGCATTCTTTCGCGTTCAAAATTGGGATGCATGGTATCACATCAATGGGAACTGATATAATAGCATTAACTTCATGCATGCAAACATAATCCTTGCCATGCTTCAGTGAATTTGATTTTATTTTGCTATTGTGGTGACCTCATTCACTTTTCATTGTGTTATCATTTCTTTGCTGTTGTTGCTATACCCTTTCAGTTGTAAGCAATTGAGGTGACAAATTATGTGCCAGATTGTATTGTCTTATGCTGTTTCCATGGGGCATGTTGTTTCAGTTTCACCTATTTTTTAGCGTAGTTGCGTTTGAGTTCAATTCCAAATGTGGTTTGGATGGTTTCCTTATAAGATATAGGTTGTGTTGAGGTTCAATTCTGTGCATTGTGATGTCACATTCAGTGGAGTGAATAGCAAGAAAATGTTTGATGGGAAACTTTGACTGTGCAACATTACCGAGGATAATTAATTAATCATTTGGAAGATGTTCCAAAGAGATTGGTTGCCCAATAATATGATGTTTGGTGACAAATTGACATTCAATTCAGAGAAACGGAAAATATTATAGGATAATGTGGTTGAAGGGTTTAACTCTGTTTTATTTTACATTTAGTTTTTTTTTTTTTTTTTTTTTTTTAAACTTTGTCTCTATTAGAAATCAATCGGACATATTATGAGGTTTTAGTGGAAAAAATTGCTTTTTATGTAGGAGGATTGTATAATCATATTCAATTTGTTTGCAGAGCCAATGCGCAGCAGCCAAAACTCTTTGTTGGAATGATCCTTATCCTCATTTTTGCTGAAGCCCTTGCACTGTATGGCCTTATTGTTGGTATTATCTTGTCTTCACGTGCTGGCCAGTCCAGAGCAGATTAAGAAGGGAGTTTGTATTGCTAAGTATTCTTTTATAACTTCTTATCACTTTGGGGAGCGAGATTTTTTTTAATTATTCTCAGGCTAGAGTGGATAGCACTTGCTCAAAATTTCTTGTGGAAGTTGCTGTTCTACAGTCATTTGTATGTTGCTCCATGTTTCTGGTAGTAGGATTGAGTTTCTCTGAACAATAAAGTTTGCAAAGCTGTCCATGCACTTCTGCAGAACTTTAAACTGGCAAAAGGAATTTTATTCAGTAAACTAGTGCATGTATTATCTTACTATCTATTCAATGTTTTCGTCTTCTCCACAGAGTACCCTGAGTTTAATGATGGTTGCTACCATCAATATTTTTCTGCAAATTCCTCTGTTATCTTTCTTGTTTTGATGGGCATTTGGAATTTATTTTTCTCTTGTTTGATATTAGATGATTGTTATTTGTTCTTGGGGCTTGGAGCACTGACATCATTTGCTCACCTTCGGTCATTTAAGAAATTACTATATAACTTTAATGCATGGGCTGCTCAAGTTTTTGAACAAAGGAGGCTAAATTGTTGAGTTAGGGTACGCTCAATAATGGCATGTTCGATAAAAAGTGCACTAAGTAATTAGGGTGTGTTCAACAATAGGCCGCGCCTAATACATTAGCAGGCCGTCGTGTGTTAAGCAATTTTAAGCCTAAGTGCAAGCCAAAGAGTGTAAGCCTAGTTTGATTCTAAAATTCTCAGTAACACTATTTGTATATATTTAGGAATTTTTAGATTAAGCACATAATTTATATGTAGAATTCTCTAAATCTTAGAATTCTCTAGAGTGTGGTGGAGATATTTTGGGTAAATTGCACAAGTTGAATGGAAGTCTTAAGATCAAGGCAAGCCTCTTTGTAAATAGGGTATGACCCTTGTCATTTTGCAGGCATCACACACCAAGCACAAGCAACTCAAGTATATTTATAAAGTTGTCTTGTATTCTCTCATTCGAGTAATAAAATTCTCTTTCGATACATTGCTTTCTCTTCTTCATAGTTTTCTCGCAATTATTTTTGCTTAGATAGTTTGAAAAGTTCCTAGCTTTAGCAATTTTTGCGTTAGAAGTTGTTTAAGTGTCGTACAGATTGCTGCGCAAACTTCATATCGAAAGATGAGGCCAAGTGTCTAAGGCTCAAAGCAACCACGGAAAGAGGCACCACAAAGGCAATAAACTCACCTGTCAAGCAAATAGTGGGCACCACATAGGGTGTGCAGATGACACTCGGGATGTGGAATGAGAAGCTCGATTCCTCCATCATGCCCATATGTGACTTCAAGTTGGTCTTTGGCATAGAAATCTTCGAACAAGTCCATGCCTTTCTACTATCAGCTTTGAACCCCTAAACATTATCAACAAGAGCAAGGCATGCATGGTTCTAGTCAAGGACGCCAAGACTGCTTAGAAGACACTCTTGGCCATGTAATTTAATGAGGGCCTAAGTTATTTGATCTCCATCCAGGAGTTGAACAAAGGAGAAAAATTTGAAAATGCTCCACGCCAAGTCCTTCTGCTCATACAAGAAGTCTCCGACTAGTTCAAGGATTTTAATCTCTATCCAGGAGTTGAACGAAGAGGAAGAATTCGAAAATGCTCCAAGCCAAGTCCTTCTGCAAATACAAGAATTCTTCGACTAGTTCAAGGACGTCATCCCCCTCAAGCTTTCAAAGAAACTCCCATTAAGATGACATTAAGTTAGAGCAAGGCATTAAAACCTCCAGCCTTAGTGTTCTACCGCATGGTGCCATTCGAGTTTGAGGAGTTGTGGAAACAATCTAAGGATTTGTTTAACACTGGCTAGATTTGCCTGCCCAAGGCTCCATTTGGTGTATTTGTCCTCTTTTAAAAGAAGAAAGACGAATGTCTTCGTATGTGCATCATGTGCATCAACTATAAAGTGTTCAACAAGATTATTATCAAGAATAAGTATTTGATCTACTTGATAACTGTTATTTTCAAACAACTTAGAAAAGTGTAGTACTTTACCAAGCTTGATTTTCAATCCGAGTACTACCAAGTGTGGATTGTTAAATGACACAAACTAAAGATGGCATGTGTCACAACATACGAATCTTTCAAATTCCTTGTTATGTCATTTGGCTTCATTAATGGATCGTTCATATTTTGCACTCTCATGAACAAGATCCTTCAACATTTAGTGCTCGCATACATGAACTCTTTCTTTATGGGTGTAGGCAGGTGGTTCTTGAGCGTTCGAAGGTGTCGGAGTGAATCCATGCTGGTCAGAGTTGCTCCGCTAAGGTGTGAAGTGGCCTTTGAACTATGCAGCGAGGGCATTGAGCTTTTTCTCTAGACAGTTGCGTACCCAATATGGGCTGTTTCATATGAAGCATGGGCTACAAGGCTTGAATGGCTCTTTCTTTCCATCCGATTTACCTTGCTTGCTTTTGCCATTATGAGGGCTTTACCCGTAGTCCTTGCGATTGTGCCCTTTGTCCTTACAACCCCCCCCCCCAACCTTTACCTTGATCAAGCCTCTTGTCCTTACGTTGGGTAAAGTAATCAGCAAGTGACTTTGCAATGGCGATGGCATTATTGAGAGGTTGGACGCCCCGCTTATCAAGTTCCCCCTTGGCCTAGTCTATGAGGCTATTTTGGAAGTAGAAAAGAGAATACTTAGTGGACATGTTGGTAATCTCAAGCATAAGGGTAATGAAGTCATTAATGTAACTATAGATATTTACCTATTTGCTTAAGCTGACATAGATGCGATCTTGCCTCTTTCTCTGCGTTGCTGGGGGTAAAATGCTTTTGGAATTTTTGCTTGAAATCTGCCCATGTGTCGATGTCAGAGATTTCTTTACTTATCTCATAATGTTTCCGCCACCACAATAGTTGTGCTGCGTCTCGAAGAAATGTTGGCTCTATGCCTACCTTTAATACCTCATCTCACACACCAAATGGCATCGAAGTATTATTCTAGCTGAGAGAGGAAGTTATCCATGACAGTGGAGTTGCATACACCGTTACAGGTGTGGGGCTGCGGCACATCAATACGACACGTTTCACTTAAGCTTGTTGAAGCCAAGCTAGATGTGAGTGTGTGCTTGTACCTAGCCCAACTTGAGTGGATTTCATCCACCTCCGTACAGATCGCTCATAGCTTCTTGCACAAAGCTATGGAATTTAAGCAACTTGTCATGGAATGCTCGAAACTCCCCTCAAAGAGAGTTGGCTTGATCTTGAATGAGGGCCTTGGTAGCAACTGTAAATTGATGTTTTGAGCGTGGTTATGCTAAACTCTAAAGCATCAACGAAAGTAGCCTTGGACTTTTCCTGGGTCTTTGCTTGTGAGCGACTTTTGTCGCGGTCGCGGGTTGGCTCTGGTGGCTTCACACCGACAACATCCTCTTGTCATGTATTAAGAATCAAAAGGTTGGTCATTGCTCGTGAGCTAGATTACATAGGTGCAAACTTAGCCCTAATACCATTAGTCACAGGATAATTACTTTGCCCAATAATCTATGCCGCACTTATACAGCTTCTAGCAGAAAAGTTAATAAGTAAGCCTAGCGAACTTCTCAAACTAGCTAAGTAAAGATGATTGTGGAAAAGGTAAAGAGAAAAGAGAGAAAGACTTTTATTATTCGAACGAGAGAATACAAGCGAAATTTATAGGTATGCTTGAGTTGTTTGTACTTGGTGTGTGATGTGTGCAAAATGGCAAGTGCAATGCCCTATGTATACAGAGGCTTGCCTTGGTTTATAGGCTTCCATGCAACTTGCACAACTTGTGCAAAAATTCTCCACCAAACTGTAGAGAATTCTAAGGCTTAGAGAATTCTAAGGCTTAGAGAATTCCACATATAAATCATGTATTTAATCTAGAAAATTCCTAGATATGTACAAATATAGAGTATTGTAGAGAATTTTATAATCGAACTGGGTTTGCTCACTTTGGATTGTATTTGGGTTTAAAATCTTAGGCGGCCCGTTGTTAAGCACATTATGGCTCGCTAATGTATTAGGTGGACTATTGCTAAATGCACCCTACCTATTGAGTGTGCCATGGGTACTGAATGCATTTTTTATTAGGCGGGCCATTATGAGCTTATCCTAACTCGTAATTTAGCCTCCTTTGGTAGAAAACTTGAATGGCGTGTGACATTAAGCCATCTTTCTTAATTCACTTTCTTTTTTATCCTATTGATAAATGGCTACCACATCATAAGCAGTCAACATAATGAATTAAGAAGGAATTTGTGATGGCAGAATTTTTACAATCTAAGTTTTTTTTTGTGGCTAACTGAGGTTTTTAGAATGAGAGTGTACTTTGAGAATGGTTATTATACAAGTATTTTGAAGAGGGAGCCTCTAAGTTACAATTATTGGAACTTACACCTTTCATGTGAATCACACAAAATTGTGAGACCCGTAATTTTTGTGGTTCATGAGGTATGTAGGCTTTGTAATCTTGTAATTTTTAAAATAATCATTAGTTGTCTTTGTAGAAATAATCAACTGTGACGAGAATCAGTTAAGTATTTGGTAAATTTTATTTTCAAAAGTACTGTGAATTTTAAAAGCAGTTATAGGTGTTTAGTAAATCTTACTGTTAAACTGTTGTAAGAAAATAAAAGAATAAAATGTACATAAGGTAGAATGAAATTTACTTACTCATATAAAAATGTTTGGTAATGTGTATTATAATAGTTTTAACTAAAAAAAAAATTTATACTACAGTAATTTTATTTCTTTGTTATCTTAAAACAATTGATAAATAAAAAATCAACTACAAATTTTATTAAATAACATCAAGCAAAGTATAACTACGTATTCTAAAAATAAACATAAAAAAATTTAATGAGTTACAAAAACTCAAAATAAAAATAAATAATAGATTGTCATGCAATATCATATTCACATTAAACTTGCAGCAATATTATTTCTTAGAAGGATAATTTCGGGTTTAAGTAATAATAGTAAGGATATTTATGGAATTATATTAAAAGATAAAATTGATTCTTAAAATCAGAATCTAAAAACTATTCATTCCCTGCTTTTGAAAATCAGTTGTAAGAGGGGCTGATTTTAACAAAAGTGATTTTGATTTTTTTTAACCACACACTAAAATTAGCTTTTAAAATTTTAAAATCACTTTTAATCCTCCAAAAATAATCTCAAACGGGGCCTAAGTTACAATAATTATAACTTAGCATTTACCTTTTGAAGATAGTAATTCTAAAAAATAATCACTTCACGGTTATTTAAAATTAAAACGCAATTTTTATCATTCAAATATTGCTCACAACACAATTCAATTGCATGACGTTGTATATACAAAACGCAATTAGCCATCACAGCACAAATTCAGCTATATCGTATTATATTATAACGGCCTCACAAAACTTTGATGATGTTTTTTAATAAAGTACTCGGTGAAATATTAGGTGGAGTCGACATTACGACGTCACATTACCATCTCTAATGGTACATCATTACATTCACATTTATGTCGTGGTATGCACGATGGTGTCAACATTATCTCAAACTTTTTTCATATAATTATTCTGTAAACATTGCTTTTTCTCTCTCCTCTGTTTGTCTCTACAACCCTCCTTAGCCACAAAACAGCAGAACTCCATTTCCAGCGGAAACATGTATTTTATCCAGCCAAAAATAAATTTATAGTATTTTTTTTCCACCCATCTTTGTGTTGGTTATTATCTTTTGTGATGTCTTATTATAGTAGCTAGTGTTTTTTTAAAAAATTTGGAGTTCTAATGCTTCAGATTTGAAAATCTATAGGCGTAGGATCAACTGATGCAAGATTTCAATATGAATAATAATATAGCCACAAACTCTTATATAAATTCATTATATACAAATTGATATGACATGATTAAATTAGTTAAATTAAATATTTTTTAGTCTACATGAATTATTTTTGTTGTTTTATATTTTTATTCAACCAATGAATTAGTATCAAATCAACTTGTATAAAAATAAATTTATATATCAATTTGTAACTGTATCATCACTATTTTACTATTTATATTAGTTGGAGATGCCAGCCATGATGTTAAAAAAGAGGATGTTAAAAAAGAGTTGAAAGTACTCCTATTAGAGCTCTATTTAATTTTATGCATATTTAATAGAAATATCATTAAAAGATATTTCGGTGCACTAGTTTATGTCTATTCTTTGGTTTGTTCTTAATAGTAATCTCCGGCTGTTTGCTGTAACTAATTAATTATAATTTAATCTTAAAAGTTTCTAGTGAATTTAATGTTATAATATTTTCTATTTAGTGAAACTAAAATTATGTTAGATGTTTTAAAAAAGGACATTGTGTATATGTGTTGCTATGCGATTAAAAGTTGTTGTGAGCCACTTAATATGCCTTCTCCTATAATTATTTAGAGTCCATTGTCGCGTGGCAGAAAAATGTGGCTCAAGGAAATGTATTACCGAATAAAAATAAAATTTGATATTCTATTCAATAATATGTCTTTTTTTTTTTTAAATTACATGAGACTAATGCTCATATTATAATACATATTGTATGAGATTTACAACTGATATTTACAATCAGATAATTACCGGGACTAGTTTACATTAATTTTTATATAGCACGCCCAGATTTTTACCCGTCTCTAATATTCGAGGAGTATCTACTTTACTCACATTTCGAAAGGGATAAAACTGCTTTCACTTAATAATTAAAAAATAAATAAATTCTTACATACATCTTTAAACCATGTGACTACAATCAAGATACGATTCTGCCACTGGCTATGGTATAATATGTCATTCTAAATCACTACAATTGTTATCATAAGACACGCAATATTATGGTGTTATGGGAGGGACTGAGTTTCGTTTAACAGTAACTTAGCGCCTGCCTGGTGTTATAATTTAGAAGTCAAAGTTTTAGCATGCTCCGTGTTTTGTGCATGTTGAAAGAATCATGGGTTGATGATGGTGATACTTAATTTTGAATAAGAAATTCAACATCTCCCACAGACAATATCACACGTGTTATGGAACTCTTATTTTATATAATTTGTAATGAAAATGATGCGAGCAGCCAGCCCTATCAAACGTTGCCAGCACAAACCTTTTGTTCTGAGATGTCCTTCAATCTTCAACTTGCATTTTTATGTTTTGTGCTTACAATAATTTAGTGCCAAAGAAATAGATTCTTGGTACAAGAAATTCGGACGTCTGATGAACTTAAAAAGAATTAAGAGATAATTTACATTAATGAATTGAGGGCAAAGCCAAAATTTAATGCTGTAGCTTGTCATCTATCGTGGAGAATCGTTTGCATCTTTTGTCATGGTGTGTTTCTAATTAAGCTCAAGGCTCAACTTTTTTATTTATATTTAAAATGAAAAAAAAAAAGTTAGCAATTGTTTCTATTTATTATGAATTTTTGTTTCTTGGTTAAAGCAAAAATTTAAGATAGTATCAAAATCAAGAGTAATTTTTTAAAATTTTTTTCCAAAGTTCAAATTCTCGGAATATCAACTTTGAAAGAGGTGTTAACAAATGAATTTAAAAAAAAGTGTTGTATAATCAAGAGAAATTTTATTTTCAATTTGATTTTAAAATGATGATAGTAGATAGAAAAAGTTTTACATGCTACTTTAATACTGTAGAAAAAGTGTTGGATGCTACTTTAGTACTATTTTTTTTTTCATTCACTCCTTATCATATATGTATACTTCAACCAATCACGATAATATATATACACATGAGACAAGTAATAAATGGATAAGGAGCGATACTCTTGAAGTATGCAAACCTTCTTTATTAGGTAATCTTCTAGTAAGAGAGCCCCTCTCCTTATCCACAAGAAATATTTTCATTTTTGTTTTTTTTCCTCTGGTGGTGTGTTTTTTCATTTGAAATTGGAATGGATATATTTCAAGTTTGAAGGAATATTTGAATGATATTGATTTTACATTTAGGGGGATAAAAAAATAATTTAGATTATTCTCAATCCTTTATTTTCAAAACAAAAATGATAAATCACGTTTAGTATTCAGTAATAAAAGAAATAAGCTCTTAGTTTCTTCCTCCGTAATATTTATGTCATTTTATAAATCTTTTTTTAATATTTTTTTTAGTGATTATATAAGTTTTATCTCTTTAAATATAAAGTAGTGGTTGAACTAAGATTTTGATTCAACGAGGTGAATTAAAAAATCAATTGGTAAGACCAACGGAGAGTATTTTAAAGAGGATCTAATAGAAGAAATGATGAATGGAGCTCAAATTTGTTTAGTACATATTATGAAGATGTCTTTTGTTAATATCTCAATTGTATAAGTTGTGCCACTATACTTTAGTAGAATTTTACTGGTCGACCTAATGATTAGTTATAATTAATCAAATCACTATAATTTTATCCAGCTTAAGATGAGATTAT
The DNA here is from genome assembly GCA_030449925.1 of Citropsis articulata. Taxonomy (NCBI): domain Eukaryota; kingdom Viridiplantae; phylum Streptophyta; class Magnoliopsida; order Sapindales; family Rutaceae; genus Citropsis; species Citropsis articulata. Next base: position 2,691,600 of record JASUUH010000137.1, on the reverse strand, counting down.
TTACACTCTAAAAAGTATTTTAAATTCTCATTTACTTCATAAACTCATGAGTTAAATTTGAAAAATAAATTTTTACACTACACACGTCAAAATCCCACAAATGCCCTAAAATTAATTCTTCTGCTGGAGCTCTCTTTCATCAAAGTCAACGCTCCTACAGCACTCATCAGAACAATTCTGATTGATTTCATGGTTATGATCTGAAGTTTATTTTCGCTAAAATTACTCAAAAGTTGCTGTTTTTATTTCCCCCCTCTCTTCTTTCAAATTGCTTACGACTTATTATTGAAAGCGCAAAGGTTCAACACTCCAATTTCCTAGTTATACCGCACAATGATATGGAGTCCCTATTATTATTATTGTAATATATTCAATTTTTTTAAGAGTAACATCCACCCAATTTTTTTTTTTTTTTTTGTCTTAACAGCCAACATGTTTGTTAGAGTAAACATTTACCAGTGAGGTCGACAAGAAGAAGTTAAAGAGGGGGAAAAAAAAAATAAGAGCTAAAAAAATCGGTTTTCTTTAGACAAAGAGTGATAAGACAAAAATATATATTAATTGTAATATTAATATTCACAAGTATTAATATTTAATAAAATACGAACGTCTATGCTTAAGAAGGACTTTAAATAAAAGAATCGTACAACTTGTTAAACTAAGGTTCCGTTTAATACAGTTTTTCAAGTGGAGCTTATTTAAGTAGAGCTTTTGGTAGTAGAACTTCTATTAAAAGAGCTTTTACTTAAAAAATTTTAATTGTTTGGTTATCAATAAAAGATTTTATTAAAAATCTATAAAATTACATTAACAGACAAGTTTTTTTAAGTTATGTTATGAAAAAAATAAATTAAGATTGTCAAATAAGTAGAGAATATTTTAGATATTTTAAAATTTTAAAAAAGTTTTTCAATCTTTCCTCCCAAAAGTTTAAAATTTGAGCTTTTACTAATAGAGACAAAATAGCTTATTTAAGCTCTAAAAACTCTACTAAAACAACAACCAAACAATAATAAAAAATTATAATAAGAGCTTATAGGATCAAATAAACACTTATGGTAATTAGATAAGGCATAACAAACAGTCTAAACATGCCCGAGAGACTTCCCCTATCTGCATCAATTATTAGACCAATTATATAAGATAGCTTATAATTAGCTTAACGACACTTAAATACCGAACTTAATTATGTGTCTTTTTAATAAGCCAGCGTCACCTCCATCTTCTCAAAACACTTTTTATTCTTTATTTCCATTATGTCTTGTCTGTCAAATACGAAATGGGCTTAGATGTCAGATTTTGTTCTTCTTTTATGAACTGCGCAGCAATAAACCAATTACATGGAAAGCAGATTTATCATAAACAGCATGCACTTTTGATTACGCATAGCAGATTGAATCGTTTCTTTAACAAAATCGTAAGTTAGGAAAAGAGTCGACCCTTATCACATGCGATTTCTTTTTTCGGTAAACTTGGTCATCATGCATTATGAATGAGACCAGAAAACCCAATTCCGGTTGTGTGTTTTCAGAGAACAGTGAATGAATGGTGGTAATTAAATATGCAGCTCTTTTTTGTTGCGTAGGAACCCATTAAACTTTTTTTTTTCTTATCATTTCTTTTTGAACTTTTTATTATTTTAAGAGTAGAGATTAACTTATGATTGCCACACATTTGCTTCAGCCTTCAGGCGATGACCCATTTTATTAGGTCAGTTGCACAAGCTAATTTGGCTCATTCTTTCCCATATGAAATATTTTACACTGCCTGGGGTTGAATTCATGTGATCGTGCCTTGCATCATTTGGAAACTTCCATCATGATACAAAAATTACTTGAATTATATAAAATGAGAGATTGAGTGCTATATACTAATGGTTTTATAGGGTGTTTCGAAAGATGCAAGTATACGTATATACGTGTTTTAAAGATATACTCCATGAGTGTAAATATGAATTTGAGTTATACCATATTTAGTGTTAAGGTGCTGTAATTTAAAAAGTATAATTACTGTATAAGAAAAAGTTATAGTTACAAAATAAAAGTTAATAATATATAGTAAATATAATTTTTAAATAATAATTTTAAAAAAATTAAGTGGTAAAGATATAATAGGTTTTTTATAATACAAGTGTAAAATTAAATCAACTTAATTTTCAAGTTGCATTAGTTAATGTTTATCAAATACTTTAGCAATCTGAATTCCAAACAGAACCTTAGTTAGTTACTAACAAATATTTATAAAAGGCAAAAGGGGGAGGAGTTTCATTTTATGGTAAAAGTTGCATTCATCTCAATTAGGGTTCAAGGAAAAAAAGAAAAAAAAAAAACAGTAGATTAGTAGAGGGGAACATGCATTCCATTTATGAAAAGCCAAACGTTTAGTGGTGGCTATTGATCGCCAGACAAAGAAGATGTTATATATAATCGAAGGACTCAACTCTCCTTTGAAGTTCATTTTTCTTTTTTCTCTTTTATAAGCTAGTTGCTTTTCCAAAATTTGAACAGCAAACAGAGGGGGATATTCAGTTCGGTTTTAGTTGATTGAATTAAGCCAAAATTTTCTGTTTGGTTATGTTTATCTTTTAGAAAACATTTTATTCGATTTAAAAATTGTCAAAGCCAAATGGAGTTAGTTCAGATTAATTTTTATTTCTGGTAAAAAAAATAATAATAATAAACTAGAGTAAAAATATAAAGGAAACAAAATTTAAAAAAAAAAAAGGAAGAAGAAGAAGAAGAAGAAATTTAAATTATGGGTTCAGTTAAATTCATTTCTTATGAAACCGAAACAAATAATATGTGCACACATGTGTATGTACTTGAACAAGTTAGCATTAAAAAATTGTATAATTATGTAAAAAAATAGGATTGTGAACTCTAAATTAAATTGACTTTGATTTGATAGGTTTAATCCAAAGATCAGCTAATGCAATCAATAGATATTTATATTTTGGGTATATGGTACTCTCAATAGATATATGCAATCAATAGATATTTATATTTTGGGTATATGGTACGTAAAACACTTTATAGGAAATGAACACGTTAGGCCCTAGTTTTTTTTTTTTTTTTTTTGATATACTACACTCAGAGCTCTATTAAGATTGATATTTACAATTATTAATCACTTGGGACACATCCAGATAATTCTATTACAATCATTAATCACTTGTGACACATCCAGATAATTCTATTACAGCACAACCCATATATTCACCCTCACTTTAACTGGAGGGAGATCCCATATATTCACCCTCACTTTAACTGGAGGGAGATCAATTCTACCCCAATATAGAGAGCTAACTACCCCATTTTATTTGGGGAGCACGTCCTAGCGCAGGTGTCTACACCTACGCTGGGACTCGAACCCACGCCCTCAAGAAACTTGAGGGCGTGGGTTGCCAATGGGCTACGAGCCCATTGGCCGTTAGGCCCTAGTTAGTATTATAGTGTTGTGGTTTAAATTTTAAAAGCTTCACAATTGTTGTGAAATGAAAGTTTTAAGGGAAATTATCAGCCATATACCTTTAAGTGTCACCAGTATCAAATGTACTACAACACTTTTCACTTGTATCACCAGATAACTGACAAAACACTGTCATTCAATTCCGTTAATCGCCGTTTCGCGTTGACATCATAAGGGTAATTTAGTCTTTTTAAACTTTGATTAAATAAACGACATGTCATTCCATTTACCTTAGGGATGGCAAAAGCCGGGTCCGGGTCCGGGTTTGGCCTTCCCGGTTCCGGACCCGGATACTAAAATGTCATTCCGGATCCGGATTTAAACCCGGATTTATTGGCTGCGGGTCCGGTACGGGTTCAACCCGGAAAAATCCGGGTTTCCGGATTACGGGTTTTAAACCCGGATCACTTAATCAACTAAAAAATTAAAGAAATCGAAACCGAATACAAATACAAATACCAATTCTAAAAGACATTCACAAATACACAAATACAAATCCCAAATCTAATTTTAATGATTCAAAGTAATAAAACATTCACAAACACAAATTCATAACATAGATCTACAATCCGGCAAAGCAACGAATGGAGGCTGATGATGATGATGATGAACACACAGCGCCACAGCCGCGATTGCAATCGCGAAGGCGGACAAACGTCGACCAAAACCCATGAAATAGATAGACAAGCGGCGGCCGGTGATGATGATGAACATGAAACACAATGAAGGGGGCGAAGCGATGACTAGTGACGACAATGATTTAATGAAAAGAAGAGTTGAAGAGAGAGGAAAATAATACTTTGCTTTGGGCTTTGGCTATGGCGGCTGTGAAGGTGTGAAGATGAAGAAGATTAAGATGAATGAGAAAGGGTTCACGAGAGATGAAGGAAGAGAAAGGCTTTGGTTTGGACTTTGGTGGCTGCGGCTGTAGAAGTGGGAATTAGGGCATGACTCATTTTGCTTTCTATTTATATTATAAAAATAAATTAAAAAATCATATTAAGATAAATATATCCGGGTCCGGGTTTCGGATTTCCGGGTTTATTCAAACCCGGAAACGGACCCGGAAACATGCGGGTTGATAAAATCAATTCCGGAACCCGGATTTATTTTATTCCGGTGCGGGTTGAACCCGGACCGGATTATCCGGGTTTGTCCGGGTCCGGGCCGGGTCCGGGTTAAATTGCCATCCCTAATTTACCTAGTAAAAAATGACATGTCATATAATATATATTGATAAAAATGACATGTCATCCCATTTATCTAATAATTGTTAATAATTACTTAAAAAAATACTTTACAACCGAATCTACTCCTCTAAAATTTAATCTAAATTTTTGAAGATTTACTCCTCCAAGCTCCAATTGAAATTTTTTATGATATAATATGTATAATTGTAAATAATATCTTGTTAACAAAATTTTTATGGTATAATATGGATATTTTTATAGATAATTATTAATAATATGTACCATTAATAATTTATATTTTTTAATAAAAAATATATTGTTAATAACAAAATTTAAAAAAAATTGTGTATTGAAATTTTATGTTAATTTTTAAGGTACATTTATCTTTTTACTTCATTTTGAGTTTTAAGGGCAAAATAGTCAATTTACCATAATTCTGTTAACTTTCTAACGGCAATTAACGGAATAGTGGACCAGGTGTTTCATTAACTTAGCAGATAATCTGGTGAGTGAAAAGTGTTGTAGTACGTTTGATAACGGTGACACTTAAGGGTATATGATTGATAATTTCCCAAGTTTTAATTGTGAAATAAAATTAAATTGATTTTTGGGTGAAAATGACTTTTAAAGTTAATAATTTTAATAAAATAATGAAAGTTACTTAGTTATAAATATATTTTTTTATATAATAAATCTGAGATAAAATTACTCTAACTTTCACCTGCCATAGTAATGCTTATCAAACGTGTATAAATATCAATACTTAATGGAGTCTTAAAGATATTAAAATTATGTAAGATATTAAAGTTTTTAACACATATAGTAGTAATTTAACATATGCCTTTAGGGACTTAACTAGTTAAGTGGTTTTCAAATAGTTTTTTTTAACTGATCACCTAAGTTTAAAAGTTAAGAGATGTATGAATCTAAACAATTAATTTTTACTTTTGCAGTTTTGCCATCAACTATCTCTTTTTAAAAAAAAATGTAATCTCAACAGTTATAATGGTTTAGTGTCGTTAATTTACATTTATTTGAATTCCATTTAGTTAACTAGTAGGCATAGATGATCTTAACTTCAATTATTATATTTTGTATGGAATTAATTAATTTAAAGTCATTTTTTGATAAAAGGTACTGTACCTTTTATGCCTCAACTATTGTAAAAAAAGAAATAGTGAAATAAAAATTGACAGTGTGTGGTAATATAACGTTTAAATTATAATTTTAATAAAAATAATTTAGATATTATTAATTTTTTATTATATAAATATAAGATAAAATTAACTTAATTTTTAAACTACAACATCAATCAATCATTATAATATTATAATTTGTAAGTTATAACCGTCCGTTCACAATATTAAACACCGCCGAAATTTTACAAATAAAATAAGAAAAACTCTACCTTACGTTTACCGTAAGTACACCCCTCACACATGAACAGTGTGTGTGTGAGTCCCACACACTGTTCATGTGAGAGGCATACCTTACGGTAAACGTAAGGTAGAGACCTCCATAAAATAATTAATCTTACAATGATCCTAAACCTCAAACGGTAATAATGTGATCTAATAAATTCTATGACCTTTCGAGACCCAAAAAGTCGAGAATATTCACAGAACGTTATGAGATTCATTGTCAATAAACTAATACTTTTTATCTTAAATGAAAGACAATAAATTAATACTTTCATTAGAAAATTGCTTAACTAAATTACCCTTTTTAAATAGCTTTTTCTTTTTCTTTTTTTGTCTTATATACTTTGTAGAAAATTTTGATAGCTTTATTTTCTTACTTTTTTTTTTTTGTTTGCCCTTTTCTCAATGATGATTAAGATTCCCATACTGATTAAATTAAGATTTTTCTCAGCAGCTTTGGATCCCTCATGAATCATGGTGTGCCCAAAGCCAAAAGCGGCAGCAAAGGCTGATTTAATGTCTTCAAAGGCTAAATTATTAAATTCAAAGTGATGATTTGTAACTTTATAAACGTTAAATAGATGCTAAAATTTGCCTCCACCAGATGATTTTTTTTAAAAAATAATTATTTAATAAACTATTTTAAAATACGAGGAGCCCAAACCCACACCAATTTTATTGCAATTTCCAATTTAAAATGATATCTTTTTGTAATTGAAAAAAAAAAAATTGAGTGAACGCAGCATTTTGGTGACATGTGTTCAGTAGATAAATTTTATCTTCATGAAAAAAATAATAATAATAGTAACAACACGTAAAAAAATCATCGAATTAGAGCAAATAATTGATATGATCGTTGTTTTCTTTTGAGCACTCTGCTTGATTCGATATATCAATTTTGGAAATCAAATCATGCAAAAATATTTATTGGGATATGAAAAAGAATAAAAAGTTAATGCTAACGTGGATAGAATAATAAGAACCTAAACACAATTTTCTTTTCTTTCTTTTTTTTCACGTTTTGTTGGTTTAAGTTCGTTTGAGAAATGGTCCACATTTGATTTTTTTTTTCTATTTTACTTGAAAAATTAATATTGCAAAAAAAAGAGAGAAAATGCTAACAAAAACAATGTTACATTCTATCTAACTTACTCATTTAATTGTAAACAAGATAAATGGGGTCCGACTTAACCATATTTCTGTCTCTTTTCCGTTCCCCTATAAATTAAAAATAATAATAATAATAGTAAAACATCATTTATGTAAACAAATTAAGAGAGATAATACATATATATATATATATATATTAGAATTATGACCATATAACAATGTTATATTTACTTGGAATGCAAACTTTACATCTTATCTGATGTGTCAACCAATAGAATTCTATCATTTAGATTAGAAATAATAAGAGTTAATTATTAATTATTACTTAAGTCAATCAAATAGTGGTAAATTATTTATCACATCAGTTGGAATATAAATTAAGTATTTCAATTAGATAAGTATAATATTATTATTATTGTTATTGAAAAACGTAATGAGTGTAATATTTTACTATTATATTTTGATATTTTGAGTAATGTTATGGCTATAAATGTTTGCAAAAATTGAAAATATAACCTTACTTGTTATTATTATTTTTTTACTGCCAACATTAGTTGAACAATTAGTTGAGTGATATAGTACAATTTTTTCCCCTCAATGAAAACGAAATAAAAATACAAAGAAAATTGTATTGGGATGGTGCATAAATAGAAGTGTGGAAATAATGAAGTTTAAATGGAGGTGTTTTTAATAGTTGGAGCAGTGCAACATTTTTTAAATCATGTGGGATATGTACGGTCTTCATACATATTAAAAAAGAAAAAAAGTCAAATTTATGTAAAAGTAAAACATTCGAGATTATTAAAATTAAAAAAAAAGTCAACTATATTAACGTATAAATTTTCGGATTCAATAATATTCATTTCGATTTGTAACATTTATGCAATCATATAATTAAATTGCTTAATTACGATCTATGGTTTGTTCAACGAACCACACATTTGGAGGGCACCGGCACATACAGACACACTCCCACGCAGCGGGTATGTCTGTGACGGACGCAAACACGACAAACATGAGGAGAATAGCAGTGCCAGTTAGTTAAGGACAAGCCATATGTGATATGACATATGGAGGGCAGAAGGGGCGTGAGCCCCATAGCGTGAGGGGCACCTTGAAGTGGTCAAGAACGTAGAAAAAGAGCCCACGTGCCCTGGACGTATATTCTGGATTTTATCAAATAAAGCAAAGATCCTCTGTCACGGCTCTGGGCTCCAGGTGGGGCCCATTTGGATCAGAAACGACGACCCCACTACTTCAATTAGAAGCTCCGGAATCACCGCTGGTCTTTCCTTTTGATTCCTGAAAATTTGATCCTCTTAGATGATTCCACGTCAGAAAGTTAACTGCCCTTCCCTACCCACCGTCCCTAATCATATCAATCGCAAACAAGTTATCGCTTGTGGGAGGGTCTATGATAGTACCTATGAAAGCTCCGTTTTGACTGGCCCAAAATATCTATGATACCCTTTTTTTTGCCATTGGCCCAAAAAAGGAAAAAAGAAAAAAAAACAAAAGCCATCTTGAACTAAATAGTGTTAATAAAATGTGTTAATCGACAAGTTCAAGTTCGACGACATTATAGAAATTGTGTAAATTGCATTTTAGGAGACGTCTAACATCATTTTAATAAAATGTGGCGGACAGTATTAGACTAATTATCTTATACTCTTAAGACAATTATTTAACGTGTTTGAGTTAGAAATTTGTTTGTTCACTTTATAATTCATATAAATAAAATAAAATATTGTTTTTGAAAAAATGGGAGAGAAAAAAAAAGTTCGCTAAAATTATAAATGACTTTAGATTTTGGCTATATTTTTTAAAATTTTATTAACTTACATATTTTCAATTATGATGATGTTATAATTTATTTATTAAAAAATTATTTAATAATTATTGAAACATATTAAAATGAAAAATTATGTAATAACTTGCTCATGCAAAATGCTCCCTTGAAGGCTACTCTCTCTCTCGTATTATAAATGAAGGTAGAAATTAAATGCGTGAATCTGCATATAATAAATATGCTAGTAAATAACCTTGGGTGAAATCTGAGGTAATTTGAAGCCATTTCACTGTGAGTGTAAGAGAAGTGATTAGAAATTAAATAGCGTTGAGATGTTTAATTTATATTTCTTTCCTTTGGGCGCCGGAGGAGCTTGGTGAAAACCGGTCTTCCTGTAATATGGGTTTGGCGTCGGCCCGAATATTTGAGGGTTTAAAATGCGGCGGTCTTAATGCTCGAATTGATGTAGCAGATTACCGATATGTATAAATGTCGGTTATAATCTCGTATAATATGAGTTATGTGTCCTGACGTTAGTACCATGTAATTGAATAAATAAATAAATAAATATGCTAGTAATGCTTGTTTTAGTACGCTAAATGCTAGATATCATTAAAAAAAAATTGGAGAGAGGTATGTGTGTGTGTGTGTATAAATTAAATGAAATTATAGACTTGAAATTTTGACATTACATGTACATAATATAGCAAGGTCAACTTGACTTGCAGAATATGCTATTGGTTGTTTTTTTTTACAATTATATGCTATGACTAAAAAGGAAAATGACGAAATCCCACTCAAGTTTTGTATCCTCTATACCATATTCTTTTTCAGGGGAGGAAATTAAAATCAGTGTCGAAGCTTATCTAACTTCTAAATAATTTTTTTTTTTTGACATTACGCAAACATATTTTTTAATTCATATATGGTCGAGATCTAATTCTTTATTATATTCTTATTGTCAAACGCAGCATCGTTGAATAAGATTTTTTAACTGAATATCCATACCATTGCACATAAGAATAATAATTTTGAGATTATTTTTTTTTCCAAATTTCACTAAAATTTGCTCGTATTCAGCCTTAATTAAATAAGAGAAAAATGCATATTTTATCTCTGATAGATGTTGTTCACCAGTTACACCTCTACTAGATTTTTAATTGCATATTTCATCTGTCCCGTTAAAAGATAATAAAATTAATTGAGAAATAAAGGTAAAGCAGTCATTTAAGGTGTCATATTTTAAAATTAAAATTAAAAACTGAGACAATTAGTCTTTAGAATTAGACAAAGAATAAACAATGCAAGTGCTCTTTTCAGAAATTACATAGAACTAATCCTTTTCATTTTTCTCTTTAATATTGACGCTAAGCTACTTAATTAGAAATATCATAAAATCCTTTAAGGAGGGATAGAATAGTACGTGAACAAAAAAATGTTATTCATATGTTATCTCTTAACATGAGAGATGAAATATGTAATTAAAAATTTAATAGGGAATTGGGTGATAAATATAACAATTATCATGGATGAAACATGCATTCTTTATTAAACAAAGTCTTTATTAAGTTTTGCCCTGTATTGACTGGGAAGTCTTACGCATCAAAGCGGACCAAAGACTAGAAGTCTAGAAAAGTTACAAACGTAGCAATCCAAAGCCTGAGTTTCAATTAGCTTCATTGGCTAAATCCGATGGATTTTTTTAGGGAATTCCCAGTTTTCTCCTACGGAAATTAATATATACTAATTTTCTCATATTATTTTCATAATATTCAATAACTTTTTTGACAACATAATTTCACAATATTACTCTTGTTTTCAAATATATTTTTATCCATATTGATTATAAATTTAATAAATCATATATATAGAAATTAAAAAAAAAGATTTAAATACCAAAAATTAAAAAATAAGTTTTGGTGTGAATAAAAAATTAATAACAAGCCATTTGTCTTGTAATTTTTTGTTATTTTTTAAATTTTTTTATTAACTATTATTCTATATTTTCACAATAAAATATCAAACAAATGACATATTTATCCCCTTTTTCCCTTGAATTTTATGTGCCAATGAATTTTTAGATATTATGAAAACAATAGAAGGTATATTGATTTCAATAAGGAGAAACCGACATTCTCCCAATATTTTTATAATAAATCAACAATTTTGTTGACAGGAAAAAAATAGACTAAATCTCATTATGGTCTATAGTAGGGATGACAATTTTTCTTGTGTAGGATCCCATCTCATTTGGGACGAGATTAAAATATATTTTTATCCTAAAAAAAATATAAGGACGAGAATGGGACATTTTTTGTCCCACTTACATATACGAGACTCGTCCCATTGCCAACCCTAGTCTATAGCTAATCAAACTAAGTTGCGGGTAAAAGCTAATAAGTTTGTTCAGTCAATAATAAGCTGAACGAATATTAGTCTTTGCACATGTTGAATTGGTCCATTTGGTGTTTGTATTTTATGTCAAATTGTCCTTAAAAGACAAATTTATCACCATAAAATGTACGCCATTATCATGCATGGGCCTCACCCCCTAAAATTTACCTGTCCAGGTAAATCAAATAGATGTCAAATTCAATTATGGTAGAGAGGGCCATTTAAGATGAAAGAGAGGAAAAAAAAAAGATATTAAAGAAAAATCAACCTAACTATTAGTCACCATGGAACCAACTTTTAATTAGTTGTATGATTCAAAATTCAATTCGATTCCTCTAGCCAATTCAACTCTCAATGGCTTAGGTTCTTTGATTTCCCTTTAGAAAAGTATACAAATGTAGCGGTCAAAAATAGGCAAATTTAGATGTGTGTGGTTCAACAAAAGGAAACTACCCACTTTGTACCACCTGAAAATTGCTAGTTTCTAAAACGAAAGGCCCAAGTAGTGGCAATTACAAAGAGACAATGACGCTTGTATACTATATACGAATTTTAGCTAGAAATCAAGGCTTTAGCCTCTAAAAGAAAGACAGCAAAATGCCCAAATACGATTTTAGATTTTTTTTTTTTTAGTAATGAGTTTATGAATTCCATTTGATTGGGCATTTATTTTATTCAATTTCAATGTCTATACTTCAGTAGAAAATTATAAATAGATGAGACAAATTTAAACTTATATTAACAGAATAATTAATTAAATAAGGGTAAGTTGTAATTTTAACTTAACAGGATTAGACATATCTTCTAGGATTTTTGGGACACGCGAGAACAACTGCTCTCACAAGTCTCTTAGTGGTTTTGCCAGTGGCCCCCAATAAATATTTTAAAATAAATTCTGAGTTTTTATAAGTTTAAATATTCAACTATGGTAAATTTGTAATTGTGGGTTTAGATAAATTTGTAATCGCAGATTTTGTTGATTGAGAGAGCTTCGTTGAGTCCAAAATGAAAGGTAGCTTGAGCCGCAAGTGAATACTTTTCCCTCTTAAATCTGCTAAAAACCTAGTCCAACCTAGGAGCCAACAAAATCCGCGAATAATTAAAAAAGTTGCACTAAATAAGTATAATAATATTCCCCCCAAAAAAAGGCACTATCATAAGCATATCCCTTTCTCTCCCTCTCAATCAACATTAGAACCAAGGAAAACATAGCTCACTCCAACCTAATCTTCTTTGTCTTTGAGCTTTGGAGATTTAATTTATATTAGGTTAAATTAATTGAGGAAATTAGTAAATCAAATAATACATTAAAATTAAACAAGTAAAATAACAGCATTATGTATGTAAACATCCCCCTATCTCCAAATGCGCAAGAAAGAAGAAAAAAAAGTGTTACCCACTAAAAGGGCAGAAAAGTAAAAAGCTGCGTTGGATGAGGTTACTTTTATTAGTCCATGAGTCATCATTCTTGAAGATAATATTTTGCTATGTAGAGCCCCCCCACGATCCTTGAGAATCCAAAGTGCGTTGGGACAACTCCAAAAGGATAAAGGCTAAAATCGTGATTTCATGCATGCCAGGTGCGTAATCTCTGGCGTCGCCGTGGAAGGAAGTTCCTAAACGGGGCCGTCTAGCGTAAGTTAGCGACCAAATGTACCTGGACCAGTTATTAAATTATTACCAGCCCCACCCTAATATTCCTTTTTTATTTTAAGAAATTGTTATCTTACATAATTATATAAGATACATAATTTTTCTGTAATTATTTAATGAAAATTATTTTATATTTTTATAATTATTAAATTTTTACTAGAAGAATGATGTATCTTACCTCACATAATATAACAAAAAAACCTTTATTTAAATATCTCATTATTTGCTGTTCTCGGTCCCCTTTTTTCTGAAATGTGTTAATTTTATTTGCGTGTGGGGTGCGCGTCAAAGAAAGAGGCCAAGCGAGTCAGCACTTTCAACGACATCGTTTTCAGAAAGTTTGAAGCGTCAAAGTTGTAGATTCTCTCGGGGTTTAGGATTCACCTAAGGGAGGTGTCACCGTTTCAATTTCTCTTTCGTCGACCACCATTGTCGCGCGATAAATTTCTAATGTCTCGCAAGGGGATACTCATTTCTTTGATTTTATTTTTGTTGCACCGAAAAAACCGGCAAAAATAGCATTTAAATCCTGTTCCATCCACCTCTAATTTCTCCTTCTCCCTTATCCCCCCGTTTTCGATATCAGATCAAGTCATCAAAATACTGAAAGTGCAAGAAAAATAAATAAATTTTGTATCTAAAAAGAAAATATTAAGAGAATATCCATCAGAGATATTATTAATATTCTTTTTTTTTTTTGGTTATAGTACAAAATGTATCTATTAATTTAGATTTTTATTATAGAATTTTGTGGAGAGTAGATGCAATTTTTCAATTTAAATTTATCTCAAAACTCAAACTAAATTATGTAATTTGAATTGATTGATCTAAGCACCTCCTAAACATTAATCCTTTTCGTATTCTTAATCGAAATCAGGTGACTACTAGCACAAAGCTCATTTAAACTACGCCTAGGGCCAAAGAGAAAGAACATAATATTATAGTTATAATATCATTAATAGATCGTTATTATATATAAAATAAGAGTTAAAATTAATTATCCCCATCCTTTTAAAAATTGTTATAATACCACTAAGAAATCAAATTTTCCAGACGCACGCATACCAATTACAAGAAATTTCAGAGCCCAAAAAGACAAAAGTCTGATTCTTTAAATAGATTAATTGAGAAAATATGGATTGAACTAATTTAAGACGCAAGACATCATGAATTGGGCCAAGAAGTCGATCGTTGTGGGCATTATTCGTATTAGGCGTAAAATACACAATTGATCAAATGCAGAAAGGTTAAACTGAATAAAACTAGTATTGATTGAGCTGGAATTAATGTGTTATATACCGTTGGAAAGATAATTAAGTTAGCTTTCCAAAGAATTTTACAGAGTTAGATTTGGAGTTCTCTAAATGGAGTTATGACCAATTCATTATAGACGTATTCAAACTTGGATTTTCAACGACTCCTTTTTCAACTCATTTTGTTGTTTTGTTTCAAGTTTCTAAACGGTAAGTCTACTATCAATGATGGCTAACATTAAGTTTATCAATGATAGCATTAATTATGGTATGTTAGCATTAAGTTTGTCAACGATAGCATTAATTATGGTGGGTTGGTGAAGACTTTTGAAGACGTGTTTTGACAAACTTATACTTGGAGGTTGTTCCAACGTTTTCAGATTTGTATTTGATTTTGGGTCTCATTGGCCTATTTAAACTCAAAGAACCTCATGTAAGACAATTAGAGATTAATGTTATTCAATTTGAAAGAATTATTCTTTCTTTGGTTCTTTTAGAACTAGTGAACTTATCAATTTGCATTCTTGGCGTCCAAATCTGTAGACTTATCACCACCTTCTCATCTAAATCTCGAGCGTCAATATCATTCTCTATATCTTTGGCTCACGCTTTCTTAAGACGGCCAACGTTTTGTTTGCAAAACTGCTTAGAACTTTCTAAAAACTTCAAATTAAGTGTGAGTTTCAAAGTTTCAATGTGGGATTCACATCACCCATCCTTTTTAAAAAAATTAATCCCTATCATAATGTGATAATCACACCATATCATTAAGTACTTGTCAAATGCCACAAAAATTATATTTTAAATATTTTATGTGTTTCTTAGCTCTATAATTAACAATTGTAATGAACTAAAAAAACATGGAGAAAAATAATTTAAAAATGATTAAAACACTAATAATTAGAAGAATCTGCCATAGTGGACCATATTCACGTATAATAATTTTCGTTACATTAGCGGAATTGGAATCAAGATTGGATACCATGGGAGTCGGATGTTACGTCATTCTCATTGAATGTCAAAGTTGTGTTCACCATTATTTATATTTGCTTTCAAAGTTGAAAGGGTTAGTGGGCCTAAAGGCTTCCACCAACAGAAAGGTAAATTAAAACCTTCTTCTAAGGTAAAAGTGAATTTTTTGACCTCGTTTCATCACACTCATAATTAAGTTGTGCTCATAATTCCAATCATGCCATGACTGATGAGCCCTCATGGAACACATGAATGGACTGTCCACGTGATTAACACGTGAATTTTTTAATCCAAAAAGAATGAGAAAGAAGCCAATTGGATTTTCCCACCTGTAACGGAATCTGAGCAGCAACCTAACGGGGGCCAACTACCTCAAGATTACGTGGCGTCATCAAGTGCGTTAATGCAAATCCTCCATTGAGGCGAAGAAACTTCCTGCCACTTTCCTCGGCCAAAATATCAGTGAATTAATCGCGATTCATCTCCCAATTTATCGGTTTCTGAGTTTGGACTGAGAAGCCTCGAGAGAGAAAGTTTAAAAATCGCACAAGAAAACCATGGTCCCACACTCGTAAGCCACGCGGCAACTCGACGCTGATTACTCGTAGCGAAGAATCTTTATATCCTAAAACGAATAAAAATTTGAACTCACGAAAACGAACCAATCATGACAATTCCATATCAAGAGTGATATATCTAGTAACGTGCTCAACAAGGCCATACTGCCATAACTGATTGATTAATTCATTATGTTAAAATTAATATTAGGGTGTTCACTGCGATGATATTGCTATATAAATTTATTTGGCTAATTTATAATTTTAATATTATACATTACAAGTCACAAAATTATACTACGTATTTAGATATTCATCTATGATAAATATTAGTACTCATTAAATTTTTTTTTACATTAATTTTGTTTTTATAAAAATAATATTAAGAGTACCGTATTCAAATTTTAATTTGACTCCCAACTTACAAGTTATAGAATTTAATACACAACATTGAAACTGGACTAATACGTTAGATCCCTATGAAAGCTAAATATTTGGTGAATAAACTAATTAAAATTGCACGGGATCTCATTTTTCTATGATTTCTTATATAAAGACATAGTTTGTTAATTCATATCAAATAGGTCCCAAATCAGTAGGGTTGGCAAAAGCCGGGGTCCGGTCCGTGTTTGGCCTTGCCCAGGACCTAACCAGATCAATAAAATAGCTGCCCGAACCTGGATTGTGCCCGGTTTTTTCACATCCGGTCCGAGTCAGGCCCGGCACCTCCCGGGCATGGGTTTTTTATTCGGGCTTTTTCTGCCCGGATAAAATACTGCCTTTCTAATTTTGGAATTGATTTGCCGTAAATGGAATGATGTGTTGATTTTTTATTTGAAAAGAATTCATGCTAGAGAAAGTCAAAAGTAAAGAAAAAGAAAAAAGGAAAAAAAAAAAAAACAACCATAGTCATAGAATAGCACGTGAGGGCTATCAAATGGTGCTCAAAGCACTCAAGAGTCAAGATCTAAGCCTAAGTGGTGGTCAAAGCACTCAAGAACCAAACCTTGAAAGCTTTTGGCTTTTGCAATCAGATAATGATTTTGTAGGATGTATAAGACGCTTTTGCAATCAGTTAAGGCTTTGAAGTGTTTGCTGGGGGTGTTTGCTTTTTGCAGCAGACAGCTTGTGTTTCCTTGGAATGTTTGAGTGGTGGCCGCTAGCTTGGAGTGTTGGAGAGCTGGAGGTGCGCCAGCGGGCAGTAATGCTTGTGTTTGTAGAAGAATAGAATAGAAAATTGGAGTAAGTTTCAATTTTGGGTGTATTCTATTTATATTTTCTTTTCTTTTTTTTACTTATCAAAATCCGAGCACGGATCCAGGTTCCTAGTTTTGATGCCGTGATTGGAACCGGACCCAGAAGTGTCCGGGTTTTAAATTTCAATAACCAGACCCGTATTTTTTATATATACGTTCTGGGTTTTGCCCAGACCGAATTGTCCAGATCCGGTCCGGACGGGTTTTATTGCCACCCCTACAAATCAGGCTAAAATTAGTGAATTACTGAAATGCCTTTCAAAGTGAAGCAAAATTTACGGAAGGGCTGGGCCAGGGACTTATTTAACACAAATGTATAATTATACGACTAATTGAGAAATTTCAAAACATATCGGCGCCGGCCCAAAATGATATAAAAGGGGGGCCCAGGGGCCCGTCATCAAGGCCTCTTCCCTCCTCGATCTCCTATATAAAGGAGCTCCGTCTTTCATGCAATTCTCGCCCAGTTCTACCTTCGTAAGACATCTTCATGTTTGAAGAAGATAAAAACCACCCAAAACCCTAGCTTGTATTAGCTAACAGAAACTCTTGCCATCTCTCTTCCCATTTCCCTTTCCTATTTTCCCTCACTTTCCGGGAAAATCTCCTGAACTCCCTCCTCCGACACTCTTTTCATTTCCAACCCCAGATCGCCTTTCTCACTCTCCTCTCATTTCCCTCGCACGCCTCTCCTCCTCCTCCTCCCCCTCCCCCTCCCTTATCTTTTATTCGTTTGGTCTCATTTCCGTTTCTCAGATCTGTGCAGGTCTTTTGAATTTTCAGATTCGCAAAATTCTTTGTTGTCTTTTATTTTTCTTCTGAGGGCTGGATGTGGGTTGTTTGCAAAAGTAGTTAAAGAGGCGGGGCTGTCTTTCAATTGTAATAGATCTTCTACTGTCTCCCTTTGAGGGGGTAGCCGGGGCCTCGGCCTCGGCGGGTTCTAAAGCCCCCACCTTTACAGACCTTGAGAAAAAAATTCATCTTTTAATCTAACCCGCCTTCCTTTTTTCTTTTTCTTTTTTTTTTCTTTAATTCTTTAAAAAAAAGGCCGAACTTTAACTCGTCTCCGCTGAAAGAGGATGCCGGCCCTCGGGTGTTGCGTAGACGCTGCCGTAGCGCCTCCTGCCTACGCCAACTCCCCACTCGGCTCCCTCCCCGCCCCGCCGCCGCTGCCGCTGCCGCTTTCTTTTATCTCCGGCGCACCACCACCCACAGCTATGTCCCCTACCTCCGCCGTGGCTGGTTCTGTTGCCGCCGACGTGGACTCTTCACATTGGTCGCCGTCTCACTCGGCGTCGTTGTACAAAATCGATGCTTGGGGTGCTCCCTACTTCGCCGTCAACCCATCCGGCAACGTCTCTGTCCGTCCACACGGCCACGCCACGCTGGCCCACCAGGAGATTGACCTACTCAAGATTGTTAAGAAGGTTTCGGATCCGAAATCAGTCGGTGGCCTCGGGTTGCAGCTCCCTCTCATCGTCCGGCTTCCGGACGTGCTCAAGGACCGGCTTGAGTCTCTTCAGTCAGCCTTTGATTTCGCTATCCAGACGCAAGGCTACGAAGCCCGTTATCAGGGCGTGTTCCCCGTGAAATGTAACCAGGACCGGTTCGTTGTGGAGGATATTGTGAAATTCGGGTCGCAGTTCCGGTTCGGGTTGGAAGCCGGGTCGAAACCGGAGCTGTTGTTGGCTATGAGCTGCTTGTGCAAAGGAAGCCCTGAAGCTTTGCTCGTTTGTAATGGATTCAAAGATGCTGAATACATCACTCTCGCTTTGCTGGCGACGAAGCTAGCTTTGAACGCAGTGATTGTGCTTGAGCAAGAAGAGGAGGTCGATTTGGTTATTGAGATAAGCAAGAAGCTGAATGTCCGACCCGTGATTGGCGCTCGAGCCAAGTTGAGAACCAAACATTCGGGTCATTTCGGGTCGACCTCCGGGGAGAATGGCAAATTTGGGTTAACAACCAGCCAGATTCTGCGGGTTGTGAAGAAACTTGAGCTGGCTGAAATGCTTGATTGCTTCCAGCTGTTGCATTTTCATATCGGATCCCAGATCCCATCAACGGCTTTGCTTACCGATGGTGTTGGTGAAGCTGCTCAGATTTATTGTGAATTAGTCCGTCTTGGTGCTAATATGCAAGTCGTTGATATCGGGGGCGGGTTGGGTATCGATTATGACGGATCCAAATCGGCTGATTCGGATCTGTCAGTCGCTTATACCCTCGAAGAATATGCCTCTGCCGTTGTTCAAGTAATTCGCTATGTTTGTGACCGGAAGAATGTTAAGCATCCTGTGCTTTGCAGCGAGAGCGGTCGTGCTATTGTGTCTCATCATTCCATTTTGATATTTGAAGCTGTTTCGGCTAGTGTCTCCAGTGCCGCCCCGGTTGCTATGAGTCCTCTTGGTTTGCAGTATTTGGTAGAAGGGTTGACTGAGGATGCTCGTTCGGATTATACAAAGATGACTACTGCTGCTCTGAGAGGTGAGTTTGAGACCTGTTTGTTCTATGCTGATCAATTGAAACAAAGATGCATTGAGCAGTTTAAGGATGGGACTTTAGGTATTGAACAGTTAGCTACTGTTGATGGGTTGTGTGATTTTGTAGCCAAGGAAATAGGTGCATCTGATCCTGTTCGTACTTATCATGTGAATCTGTCTATTTTCACTTCGATTCCGGATTTTTGGGGTATTGGTCAGTTGTTTCCTATTGTTCCAATTCATCATTTGGATGAGAGGCCTGGAGTGAGGGGGGTTTTATCGGATTTGACTTGTGATAGTGATGGTAAGATTGATAAGTTCATTGGTGGTGGTTCAAGCTTGCCGTTACATGAAATGGTTGGTGGTGGTGGTGGTGGTGAGCGTGGGCCGTATTATTTGGGGATGTTCTTGGGCGGGGCTTATGAGGAGGCCCTCGGTGGAGTCCACAACTTGTTTGGTGGTCCAAGCGTGGTACGCGTCTTGCAGAGTGATGGTCCGCACAGCTTCGCTGTGACTCGGGCCATGCCTGGGCCATCTTGTGGGGATGTCCTCCGGGTGATGCAGCACGAGCCTGA
Organism: Citropsis articulata; assembly: GCA_030449925.1. Classification (NCBI taxonomy): domain Eukaryota; kingdom Viridiplantae; phylum Streptophyta; class Magnoliopsida; order Sapindales; family Rutaceae; genus Citropsis; species Citropsis articulata. The sequence goes on along the minus strand of JASUUH010000137.1, from coordinate 2,671,485 downwards.
GCTCATGTTTGAGACCCTCAAACACCGTGCTGAGGAATATTGTGGACAGGAGCATGGTAGTAATGGTGGGGATGGTGATACTGATGATTACGATCATGGCATGGCTGATAATTCTGCTTTAGCTAGCAGCCTTGCTCAGCACTTCCGCAGCATGCCGTATCTTGTGGTGCCATCTTCCTGTTCTTTGACTGCAATCAATAATGGTGGTGGGTTTTACTATTGCAACGAGGAGGATTACAATGCTGTTGTTAATTCTTCTCCAAATGAGGATGAGCAGTGGTCATACTGCTATGCTTAGATGTGTATTCTTAGTATCACCTGTCACCCTATCGAAATGCTTCATCTAATCCTTGAGCTTGTCTTGTTGCAAGTTTTTATTCCGTAATTTTAATTTCATTGTCTATTTTAATTTTTAGATTTTCATTGCAAAAGATGGAAGCAGTTGAACATTGTCTTTTGCAATTTTAGTGAAGAAGAGGAATGATGGGTACCGAATCCAGCCTTTTGTAAATTCGGGATCTCATGGCCTCTTTGTATGTCAACATTAGCAGACTTCAATCAGAGCTTTTAGATTAAACTCAATTCTCTTTTTGGTTTTGTTGATTTGATTCTTTTGAGCTACTGCATGTTAATTGAAAAATAGATTACTTTTGAATCAGATGCATGCTCTTTATTCAATTTAGATCCCGTGTAGGGCCTTTTTGTCATTTGTAGACTTCTGACAAAAGGTTAGGGTTACGAAATCGTAACTTATGGGGTCTGTTTTGTCTTATACTCTGTCTTGGGTTAACAGCTGGGCTTGCCAAATGGGTCTGAATTGAGCTCTGTTGATATTTGTAATTGTGCTTCGATGTTATTTATTTTTCTTTTATCTGATTGCCGGTTGGTATTTTCAGATAAGAAAGATTTGTTCTTGCAGCACGTGAATTGTGAATTGGCTTCTGATGCTTCGATACAGTTCTTTTCAAATGGTATCCACTTTTGTTGACCACAATTTTGTGGGCTTTCTTGGGTCTAGTGTACTGTCTAGAGCTTCAAAGACCTCTTTGTGGTCAAGATTGGGAATGCACTGAAAAAAGTTGTGATGCTAGTAAGAATAGAAAAATATGTGAAGCCTGGTGCTTGTGAGTTGTGGCTTTCGAAACGTATTCTCTAGTGCCCTAGGTTCATATATAATAAGGTGAAAATGGGTGTTGGTGATTGGAGTTTGTAAGGGCACTGCAGCTGCGCCCAGAAAGCCAGGCCAAATTTTAGCATCTCAATGACCCTCGTGAAGGAGTTGATATGATTTATAAACGGGCTACACATGGGTGACATAAACGGCATCATAGCCGTGTTTTGACACTCTTACTCTTGTATTTAAGTTAAAAGAAACGGCGGCATAAAAACTGCACCTCCGTAAAGGTGCCGTTTATGTCACTGACATTTAATCAAATACAATCGTGAAGCAGTTGGTGAATAATTCACCTCAGGAACAAGGCATGTTTTTTGAGAAGTGGGTGCTGCTAAGCAGAATTAGAGACAAATCATGTGCCATTAACTTTAATGAAACAGTCTTAGGATAAGTCGACAATGATTAACCATACGCAATGTTTCCCACACTCGGGTGGCATCTTCAATTGCCCAGTAACTTAAGTGTCTTTAAAGAGTTTCAAGACTATGTTGATATTTTTACCTTGCGATGTTCCATTCGTGTCATCAGCATATAAACATTTGATAATGCTGAATTATTGTCCATTATCTCTAGCTTTGTGTCTGCCACCTGCGACTTCGTATTCTCACTCAGAATGTTAAAAGAACCTGTCCACAAAGTTAGATATAGGGGACAATCAAGGGTATATATACCTAGGAAAAATCGAAAAGTGCAGGAAAATTAATCTACAGATTCTGTTCTGTTTTCACACATTTGGAGGATGGAACTAAGAATAAACCTTCTCTTCATATCTTGACACTTAATCAACGCTGGTTTTACGCGTTTTACAGTGTATGGAGCATGTTCAGTACGAACTGAGATTATTTCTTCCCATGAACTCACCTGGTCTTTGAATGTTACTATGATATACATGCATATTTTCGTATGTTTTAAAGATTTACTGCCTTGAAATACTTTCATTCATTGACATCCGATTACAGTCCTGTACTTGGTAAGATAAAAGCTCAGATTAGAAAAGAATCCAAGCTGTTCAGTGCACAATTTTCTTGGAGTTAAGAAGTGGAACTAGCCAGTCACTTAGTCAGCTGGTGCACACCTCCAACTTACATCCTAGCCATTATTTTTGTTGGCAATAAAAATCTGATCTTATGCTGTGGAATGATTTGATTGATCTGAGTTTTGCATAATCGTAATGAAACGAAGAATAAGCCTTCCTCAATCTTCCAGGATTCGTAATTGATCTATGCTTATCTTTGTCGAATATAAGAAAAAATTGAACAAAAGATTACAACCCTTCACCTATCTTTCACATTGTCATGTACCATATATGCTAATGACTGTTGTCTCAAGAAAAGCAAATGCTTTTAGAAGCATGGCCAGAGCAAAATCACAATTCACTGATGACTGACCAAGATGAGTGATCTATCTTACTTCCCGAAGAATGAAATGATATGTAGAATATAAGACGAATAATTTTGCCTTTGGTTTCCATCGTCCCCATATTGTTAAATTCTCTCGTCTCGAGAAAATTGATTCCTTTATAGTCATGATGTTACCGTTTGCTTTGCTTTCTAATTGATTGTCATGTCCTGAAATAATCAGTTGCATTTGACAACCGTGGCATATCCCTTGACCTGCTAAAAGGCAAACCTCGCGGTGAAACCCGGAAATTCAATCAGGGGAGTGTATTAATCAGATATTTATTGCAATATGATAGCTGTGAAATAGTTGTCAACAAATTAGAAATTCTGGTATTAAATGATAACACCAGTATGTAAATTGGCCTAACTCTTATGATACAAGTCAAAAAAAGAAGAAAACAAAAAATGATCCAAGAGCAAGTTGTCATCAAGTGTGAGAGTCCAGTCAAAGAGCACAAAAGTCATCCAACAACTGATTTATTTCAACCATGCGCACACAAAAGTTAGATATAGAGAAGTGCAGATATACCCACTCTTCAATCTTCATGATGTTTTGACCCTTTGTTCTAGGAATCATAATGACTGGCAGCTTATGATTTGCTTGAAAGTTGGCGGCAATAACAATGGTAATGAAATGCAGAATTTATAAGCTTAATTTCCACGCTTGACCACAATTTGGAACTGATCTTGGTTTGGTTAACTTTCACGTCCCTATATGATCACATAACTTCGCTTCAAGAAAAGTAAGACCTTTATAATCATAGAATGAAGAGCAGATTGTCTTCAAATGATTTACTTAGCTGGATTTTTAGTTACTCATAATGATACGCTTAGCTTCCTAGTAGATGGTGATATCCCGAGAAAATCAATTAGGAATGAAGAAGCACTTATTGCTTGATCTCTGCTTCTAAAGTTATGCACTGATCTGCTGTGTTGTGCTACACTGTTTGCTTCTTGATTGAAAAAATCAATTACACTTTTACTGGACTTTTGCTACTTGTAATCTTATTGAAGGCTTGTTTCTCAGCATATTATCATTAGAAGTAAAGGATGCATTCTCATCTTTTGCTGTCTCAGCAAGGGAATTCACTAATTTGATGCAATGAATGCTTTATTTTATTTTTTCATATAAGCTTTATTTTTCTATATAAGTTTTTCTATAAAATTCTTCTCCTAAACTTGCAAAAACAATTTTTTGAGACACTTTTTTTTTTTTTAAATTCATTTTTGATAGTATATAAACCATGCCCAAGTCCAAGAATCCAACTAGTAGAATTGACAAGAAGAAGATGGGAAATTTACAAGAATAGCCTTAAAACTTTTATAATTTTTAAATTTAGCCCACCTAATTTTTTTCTATCATAATTAGTCAAAGACCCTATTTTTGGAATAAATTACCCTCACCACTTTCATCAAATTTACAAATGCATGCCACTCGATAAAATCCAGCACACTATAATGCTCTCAACTCTAAATAGCTTAATAAACCTTCATCACTCTCAACAAACTCCATCACTTTCAATAAATCAATAAATTTCATCAAACAAACATTGCATAATTGAAGATATAATTATCAATTAGAGAGTTTCTTAAAGTTAGTTTATACTCTGACACAATATAAACCTTTAATCTATTGATTTTATCAACTAAGTTCAAAATTAAAGTGAGTTTTGTTGCAACTGTTATTATTTTTCATTCATAAAATAATGTGATTTGTTAAAGTACTTAGTTTGAGTTGAGAAATGAAGAAAACTCATTGAAAGCATAGAAAAATCGGGTAAAAAATAAAACCCAAAGCAAGCAATACAGGCACTTGCCCCACTGCTTGTTTCACCAAATTTAGTAAGACGGTCAATGGGACATGTGTCTGTCTCACTAAATTTCAGATATTTTTTTAAAGCCATAACTTGGGCTACCTGTGTCCGTTTTAGGCGTATAATATACAATTTCGAAGCTTACAACAAGACAAATCGAATTGAAAATCATATATTCCATAAAACCAGTGAGTTTATGTGAAACAGACACTTGTTCCACCAAGTTATGTGTGACGGGCAGTGGGATGGATATCTGTCCCACTGCATGTCTCACTTGTTCTGGACTTCGTTTTTTGATCGATTTTTATGTGTTTTCAATGATTTTTCTTCATTTCTCAACTCAAACTAAGTACTTTAAGAAATCACATTGTTTCGTGCATGAAAAACAACAACATTTGCAACAAAACCCACTTTAATTTCAAACTTAGTTGATAAAATCAATAGATTAAAAGCTTATATTATGTAAGAGCATAAACTAACTTTAAGAAGCTCTCCAATTGATGATTATATCTTCAATTATGCAATGTTTGTTTGATGAAATTTGTTGATTTATTGAGAGTGATGAAATTTGTTGAGAGTGATTAGGGTTGAGAGCATTATAGTTCTGTTGGATTTTATCGAGTGGCATGCATTTGTAAATCTGATGAAAGTGATGAGGGTAATTTAGTCTAAAAGTAGGGTGTTTGGCTAGTTATGATAGAAAAAAATTAGGTAGGCTAAATTAAAAAATTACAAAAGTTTTAAAACTATTCTTATAAATTTCCCGAAGAAGATAGGTTTGAAAAGGATACCAACATAACATAACATTTTTATTGCATAAAGTAACTTTTAATCACCTCTTTAGGTTTGATGGTACTTGCCCCAAGCAGTCTTAAAGTTGAAGTTTAGCTTAAAAATTTGAAATCAAATAAAAAGAGCAAATAAATAAGCTTTCGCACTCATCGAGAAACTCAAGCCCTGAACTTAAAAAATAAAGTAAGGAAGCACTTGACAACTCAACTAGAGTTGTACGTTTGATCCCTCTTGTTATTGAATCTAATTTGAAGAATGTAACAGGCGTATGTGCAACAAGTGCGGCAGCAAATAGGTGAGCTTTTGGGTAATTTAGGTTATTCAAATATGTCAAATTTTTTGGTAATGTTTTTAAAGTTTGTCCTGTTTTTAGGAATTTTTTTAAAAATATATGAGACAAATGCTTAAATTAGAACTCACATTATATGAGATTTACAATTGATATTTACAATTAGACAATTATTAGGACTAGTTTACATTAATTTTTATATAATGTCCAGATTTTTACTCTTTCTAATATTTGAAGAGTGTCTACACTATTACAATCAGACAATTACTGGGACTAGTTGACATTAATTTTTATATAACACTGCCCAAATTTTTACTCCCTCTAATATTCAAGGAGTGTCTACTCTACTATAATCAGACAATATAAGGACTAGTTTATATTAATTTTTATATAACACTGCCCAGATTTTTACTCTTTCTAATATTCGAGATGTGTCTATTCCGCTCACATTTCAAAAGGGAAAAGACTATCTTCTTCAAAAGGGAGATGACAATCTTCACTTAATTATATATCATAATTAAGGAAGAAAATAAATCCTTATATACGTCGCGGGAGCTCGAACTGCTGCCCTCACAATTGTGAGGGCATGGTCCTTGCCATTGAGCCTTTGGCCTAGTGGTTCTGTTTTTAGGAATTTAAATAAAGCTGTTAACATTTTAGTCGAACTTCCTCAAGTCACTTAGTCTTGTTTGGAAAATTTCCTAATTGAGTTAGTAGATTTCTTGTAATGCTTTTTTCAATACAAATTTCCTTTAGAAAAAAAAAATGGAAAAACAGAAAATTTCATGTTCCATAAATGATAAATCCAGGATCCATGAGAGAGAATATATACGAGTCTCTGTTTATATGACTCTATCTCTCGTTGCATCAGCCTTTGCTGTATATTTAAAACTATGAAACCATGAGTGGGTTGGAGGGATTGAGTTGGTGTTACATTAAATAAATAAAAAAATAATTTTCTTTGATTGACCAATCAAGTTCTAATTAACTCCACTGAGTAGTGGCCAAAAAAAAGAAGAAATTCTTGATACATCAAATATAATACAACTAACTAATATATGTGTGATATGTGCATTTGGATTTAACACAACCATTATTTGCATGATAATTTTTTAAAATAAATATACACATGTCATAATAGATTTGCTTATTGTATGATCAACATAGTACTTCTGATTTATTATAACATTTATCTTAAAAAAGAATAATGCTCAGCATTCCAACATATGAATCCCAAAAAATACATCACCACCATATTATATTAGTCATTATTAGTGTTTAATAAGTGACATAAAAGGAATAAAAAAAAAATAATGTCATAGTAATAATAAATTATCACATTAGTTATAACTCAAATAATAATCCTTACCAAAAGGCAAAAACTTGCATAAATTCAAGAACAATAAGTTCTAATTTCATGCTTTTTCCTCTAAGGCTCTGCTCCCAGTGTGCATGTGCTTCATTCTCAGCAAAATAAATTAGTGTTTATGGAGATATTTTTTTGGGGTTCCGCAGTTTCCTAAATAGAATTTACTTTCTAAATTGATGATTAGCCTAGAATTTCATTATCAACATGTTGACGCTCATATCAGAATTGAAGTAACATAATAAACTCTAGATTTTTTTACCACATACTGGTAATTGTATGAAGAATGGATAACAAGTCAATCAAGGATAAACAAACTCAAAGCAATAGAGAAAAGAAAATCATGAAAACAGGACAAACAAGATTATAGAGGTTTAGCCTTGGAAGCCTACATCCTCTTAAGAAACAAAGCTATAGCTTTTTCTATTGATACAAATCAAGTTACTAGCTTACAAAGATCACTATCAAGAATCGAATGAATCGAAGCACAACCTAAAGAGATTTTATATACAAGTTTAAAAGCATCGAGTAGGTTGGTATAGAAGCCAGCTTTCATTTTCCTCCTCTTTTTAACTACCTTCAACAACTTCTTTGACGTGCACAACATGCGAGATTCACGAATGAGCTAAACGACATCCAACCTCGCTGTTTTAAGGTTATGCAGTTTTAAGTGAAGCACAAGAAACACACATGCTTTACTAACTTCGACCGCATGACGTGAAGTAGATGTCAAATGTGCAATTGAAGCTTGCAATTGATGCGTGGGAGAAAGTTATGTACTAGCCCAACCAACAATGTCATTGGCTCCAAAAGACTAAAACTTTGATTCTGGTTCATGTTTCAACACAAACACAAACATAAATACGTGTAGGCTTACATTTTATAAAATCACCCTATATACAACATTATCTCAAAATTCTCACATTAATACCGTGGCTACCTTAAAGAGTGCAGCGATTTTCTTCATGATGGTCATTGACACACGGTTGACTCTTTGATGTAGGGTCACTATGGCAAGGATTGCCCTAACTCCCCAAGAGACACCTGAGGAGATAAACAACTTACGAGCAATCAATAATGTTTGAATAACAAGTCGTTTTGATTACAGGAAAGAATGACTGTAATTCTGTACCTGCTTGTGTTGGAACCAAAAAAAGTTGTTCAAATTCTATAGGATGAAGCTAACTGCTATTCTACACATGAGGAGACAAACAACATCCCATCACATAAAATCAATAATGTTGAACGACTGCAAGCCGTATTAATTCTAGGAGAAAGTGATTGTAGTTCTATACCCACAAATGATGTCCCAACACATACAACTAATAATGCTGAATGCCAGAAGTCATATTGATTTCAGGAGATGTTCTTAAACTCCACAGGAGGAAGCTGATTGTGATTTTGCACCCATTAATGCCAAAACCACAAAGGTGACAAAAGGTCAACCTGTAATTGTTCGTTCCTAAAAGTTAACTTAGAAGTTGGGTGTATATCCTCATCTTAGTGAGCATACATTTTTAGTGTCTCCACTAAGAGTATTGCAATTGAATTGATGACAACTTGATTTCTTTTGATTCATTTTTTTCTTGTTTCTTATTTGAACTCTCTATTAAAAATTAAAAGAAAAGAAAAATCACACAATAATAGTTTTTCTAAAAAAAGAGCACACATAAAGAGAAAGCTACATGTGTTAATTGAACTAAGGTTGTGTTCCACAATGTAGTATCTCTTAAAATCGTATGTAATTTAATATTAGTGATCAGCTAAAGTCAAAATCTTATTATTGTTTTAATGCTTGTTTGATATGACTTATTTATTGGTTATAAGTGTTTACTTAGTCCTATAAGCTCTTATCAAAATTTTTGTTATTGTTGTCTTTTTTAGAGTTTCTAAAAATTAAATAAGCTATTTTGCCTCTACTAATAAAAACTCAAATTTTTAGTTTTTGGGAGTAGAGGTTGAATTTTTTTTTAAAATATCTTCAACTTATTTAATTATCTTATTTCATTCTTTTCATAACAACTTTAAAGAACTTGTCTATTGAAGTAATTTTTATAATTTTAAATAAAAGATTTTACTGACAATCGCACACCTAAAAATTTTAGGTAAAAGTTCTACTTACAAAAGTTTTACTAATAAAAGCTCTATATAAATAAGCTCTATTTGAAAAATTATATCAAACGAAACCTTAGAAAGCAACTATCAGTTTTACCGTATTGAAATTAATATATACAATTTATTTTCTATTGTTATGATAATAATTTTACAGTATTACCCTTACATTTTAAGTACATTTTTTTTATATTTAAATAAATCATATAAATTGAAATAAAAATTAAATACTAAAAATAAGAAATATAAGTTTCGACATGAATAAAAAAAATTACTAACCATATAATTTTCTTGTACTTTTTTATTTTTAAATATTTTTCTTATAATAAATATATATTTTATATTCTCAAAATTAAATATCAAATAAATGACCCATTTACTGCTCTTTTTTTTTTTTTAAAAATTTTTAGCATCATAGAGTTAAACAACAAGGGATGAGTAATTGTATTAATTTGAATGGAGAAAAACAATAATCTCCCTTGTTTTAGTTGGTAAGCCCAAACAGACGGGTGTGGTTTGGGCATAAAGATAAATGTGGTCATAAGTCATATTGCATACAAATTTATTTATAAAGTGCCCCGCTTGCCATCCACCATAAGAATAACCTTGCTGAACAAATTTTTAGGAAGCGCTTTTTAGATGAATAAAGATGCCAAATTCGGCACTAACAAGTCTGTTTCTACGAATTTTTCTTTGGACGATTTTGTCTTTTGTCTTTTGTCTTTTGTTTCCCTTAAGGATTTTAATTGATTAATTTTCTAATTTTTTCTCCATTTTGATTAATTAAAAACAATGTGAGTAATCTGTAATTAATTTTTCTGAGATGGGATGAATTTAGAAAATTTGTGGGATTGAAATATCCTTACCTTTTAGCTAGCTAATTGTACAACGACCCTGTTAAGATAATAAATCACCCTAAAAAGAATTAAATTGTGATTAATATTTTGTTAATATTACATTAGAGAATTTATTTCATCAACCTAAAAAATGAGATAGGGAGCGATTTGTCCAACTCAAGTAAGAAGTTGTAAACTTCGCCGCTCTTATTATTGAATCAATTTTGATGAATGTGTTACAGCGTTAGGCCTAATTCGTAATATATAAGTGCATAACAGGAATGAGCTTTTTTGACTAATTCAAGATATTCGACCGTGTCTAATTCTTAATGATGCTTTTAAAGTTTGTCATGCTTCCAGGAACTTCAATCAAGCAGTTCATGTTATGGCTAAACTTGCTTTTAGAATGCATAGAATTCATGGTTGGAACTTGGAAGATTTTGAAAAATAATTTCTTGAAACTTATTTAAATCTAGACTAAATTATTGATCAATATCAAATCGGAAGTGTACTTGAATTCATTGTTATTATGTATTAGAAAAGATTTTTGATCTTGGTGATGGATTTCGAAACTAGCCTCTATTCTTTGTTAAGAATTCTCACTGAGAGGATTTTTTGAAAATGAAAAGAGATTAAGATAGAATGGGGATATAATCACCGTATAAAAAGAAAACTGACTAGCAGTTTTAATTTTATGTTAATTATCACTTCTGTCCCACATAGAAGTAATATTAAACTATAATATTTATGTATTTAACCCACAACTATTATACCCTAAGTCATTTAATTAATATTAAATAGATCACTTAATTGTTGACTAATTAAATAATAGCACACACATTTTATTTGTTTCATGTGTGGCCCCAAATATTAGATTAATTAAAATTAATCTAACAATCTCCCACTGGGCCACCAATGAAATCTAAAATGTGTTTAACTTAATGAGCTCATAAAAATTGCTATTCTGTCTTTAGAGGCTTAGAGTATATCTGGACAATTTCGTCCATTAGCTACTTCATTGTAGGATCATAGCGGCCTTTGTTACATCAATCGTAGCTCAACATATCCATGGTCACAAATATTAATACAATTGAATGACATAGATCGATTGTTGATACATAGCATAGAAATTACATGCAACGTGATGTAAATATGCCTATGCCTAACTGGTCCTACTTTACTTTATTGAGATCAAAACACAAAATATCTTAATAGAGTGTAATGAACTGAATACTTTATTTTTGTAGAAAGCAATCCCAATTACATAAATAAAGCCCTAAAGCCACACATAGTAATAAACTAAAGTAATACAAACTCCCACTAGATCTGAATATCCTCAAGTAAAATCACACATATGCAAGTAGTATACTCATGAAAGACCTTAGGTAGTAATCCTTTAGTGAGTGGATCCACTATCATGGAGTTTGTTTCAATGTGCTCTATAGATATATGTCCACTCTGCACTCTTTCCTTCACAACAAGAAACTTGATGTCAACGTATTTTGACTTTGTAGAGCTCTTATTATTCTTGAATGCGCAGCCCAGTGATAAAATTACTCAGTCATATTCCTTGATTGAATATCTTATAACATACTACAAACACTACTACTATAGTTGATGAAGCTACGACCATTTGCTTGGCAAATCTCCAAGAAATTGCTCCACCAGCCAACAGGTAAATATAGCCTGAGGTGGATCTTTTACTGTCTTTGCATCCAGTAAAATCAGAGTCGGAATGCCTAATGATCTCTAATTGATCTAATCTCTTATATGTGAGCATATACTCCTTTGTCCTCTGTAAGTATCTTATAACCCGCTTGACTGTTTTCCAGTGATCCATGCCGTGATTGTTCAAATATCTGCCTAACATGCCAATTATGAACATTATATCTGGACACGTGTACTCTTGAACATACATAAGACTCCCTATAGCTGAAGAATAAGGAATCTTTTGCATTTCCTTGATTTCAAGATTTCCATTGGCGGATTGACTAAGGATGAATTATCTTCTTTAGGAACAGGGGTGTCACCTAGTTTACTGTTTTGCATGACAAATCTTTTCAAAATTTTATTGATATAATTCCTTTGTGACAATCCCAGAATACCCCGAGAACGATCTCGGTGTATCTTGATTCCTCAAACAAAAACCAAAAATAATTTCTTGAAACTTATTTAAATCCAGACTAAATTACTAAGCAACATCAAATCGGAAGCGTACCTGAATCCATTGTTATTATACACTAGCAAAGATTCTTGATCTTGGTGATGGATTTCCAAACTAGCCTCTATCCTTTGTTAAGAATTCTCACTGAGAGGATTTTTTGAGAATGAAAAGAGATTGAGATAGAATGGGGATCATAACTACGGTATAAAAAGAAAATTGACTAGCAGTTTTAATTTTATATTAATTATCACTTCTATCCCTCATATAACTAATAATTAAACTATAATATCTATATATTTAACCCACAACTATTATACCATTAACCATTAGGGATGGCAAAATCCGGGTTCGGGTCCGAGTTTGGCATTTCTGGTTCCGGACCCGGATGCTATTTTCTTATATCGGACCTGGATATAAACCCAGCTTTTCTACATACGGGTCCGGAACGGGTTCAACCCGAAAAAATTCGGGTTTTCGAATTTTGGGTTTCTAACCAGGATTGCTTTGTGAATTATGATTTTTTTTAAAAAATTGTCATCTCCTTATAAATTTGGACACTACACTTCAATCACAAATAAAACCCGATGGAAACATTTTTTTTCTTTGTTGATGATATTCTATCAAGTACACATGATAGAAGCTTATAGAGATATAGAGATGCTACAATTACTGCAAAAAAAAAAAAAAAGATTAAATTAATATGGGAAGTGGATGCATGAAAATTACAGTTATTTTTGAATTGTAATGGCATCAAAGACAGTAGCCCACCCATATCCACCATGCAATGGCATCAAAGACAGTGGCCCACCCAAATCCACCATGCAATGGCATCAAAGGCAGCCCCCACACCATCTCCATAAGAACCATGGAGATAAAGAGACTTTGTGAAGAGAGGACAAGCCAGCCCCCACCCAGCTCCACTGGAACCTTGGAGAGAGTGAACCTTGGAGAGAGAGAAAGTTTATGAAGAGATGACAAGAGAGAAGCACAGGCGGGCTTAGAGAGGGAAGCTAGTCCACCTAATTTTGCAGCAGTTGAACGATTAAGAAGGGTTAAATGTCGCAACAGCGCAGAGAAGAGAAACAAAGCGACTGATGATGATGAACACAGCAGCTGATGATGTTGATAATGAACCTAGAAAAGAGGAAATGGCTGAAGCGATGACGATGATGATTTGATTTGATGAAAAGAAGAGGAAATATGGTTAGCAGCCCGTGGATGTGAGATTTGAGCAGAGGAAAATGTGAATGCAAACTAGGGCCGGTTGTTCTAAGGCTCCTCTTTTCTTTTCTTTCTTTTATATTTATATTAAAAAATTAATATTAAAATAAAGATATCCGTGTCCGGGTTCCGGATATACGGGTTCACCTAAACCCGGATCTGGACCCGGATTTGTCCGGGTTTTAAAAATTCCATCCGGATCTGCATTTTATTCAACTGAACCCGCACCGGATTATCCGGGTTCGTCCGGGTCCGATTCAGGTCCGGGTTATATTGCCATCCCTATTAACCATTTAATTAACATTAAATAGATCATTTAATTATTAGCTAATTAAATAATAGCACACACATTTTATTTGTTTCATGTGTGGCCCCAAATATTAGATTAATTAAAATTGATCTAACAGATTTCTCAGCTGATCAATTATGATTTTTTTTGGTAATTCTGTGTTTTCTTGAATGTAAGTTTCCTTTTAAATAAAAGGAAAAAAAGAGTGAAATATTTATTTAATGTTCCAAAAAATCCAAATTCAAAGAGAGATACTTATGAAGTTTAAATAGCCATGGTGTATCAAGTAGGGTTGGCAATTTAATGTTACGTAAAAGCCCAAAGCTCTTCAAAGCCCATCATATCCTGGGCTGATTTCCGGCCCGGCCGGACAAGCGTCGGCTCGACTTTTAAACTAAATTTTTAAATAATTTTTTAAATAAAATTATAAATTTTAAAAACATAATTATTCAATATATAATACTACAATAGGCTAAAAAACTTATAAAGAATTTTCCAATACATGATTAGACAACACACAAATATATGAAAATACTAATATCACAAGTACATAACATAAAAACAACCGCTAATAAAAAAATTATTTTATTGAGTATTAATTTAAAAGTGTATTAATTTTATTGAGTATTAATTTAAGGGTATTTTAATAATAAAAAATTATTTTTAAAAGTGTGTTTATTGAGTAAATTGGTGGGTTCAAATACCCCCACCCAATGTAAATATGTAATTAACTAATTTTATATTCTATTACGATTTTTCATTAACAAAAAAAAAAATATATATAATTTATTATAAAACCCCGGCTTTTAAATCGTTCGGTTTGTGTCTTCATCGTGACATGGCCTGTAAGCAGTTTTATCCAGATGAAACATGTCAGTTTAGTTCATGGGCCAGCCAGCTTTAAATTTTGCCACAATCCAAGATTGTCATCACTCTCTCAACTCTCAAAATCATCATCTGCTGTATGTATTTAAATTTATAGTATGAGCATTAAATGATTAAGATTAATTTCATTTGTCTGATTGAAGAAATCCCGTAGGCTTTGATTAAAAAACAATGTTGAATGAACAAGCTATATATAAATCCTTTACGTCTTGAGCACGAGTTTAAGAGTTAATTTGGTAATATTGTAATTTTAAAATAATTGTTGTAAGTTGTGTAGTTAAAATAAATCAGTTATGAAGTTACATCTGCTTAATAAATCATAGTGTTAAAATAAAGACAACAATCATAGAAATTTACTTAAACATACATAAGCAAGTGTGTATACAATTATTGATAACTAAAATAATAGTATTTGTACTTAATTAATTAGTTTTATTTCTCTTATTCTATTATCTCATAATAATTGATAATAAAAAAATTACAATAATAATGATCGAGCAATTATCAAGTAACCTTCTTAACAGATTATTCTAATAGGCAGATAGAGAATGAAAAAACTGATTTAAGCTTTTCCCATCCATTTTTGTAAAATAAAAATGTGGAAAAAATTAATTAAAAAATTAAATAATTCGAATAGCAGATTATTCTAATAATGTTGTTGTCATTATTATTAATATTAATTTATTATTATTATTATTAATGTCATTATTATTACATTGTATTATATTATTTTTATTAAAATTTATTATGCTTTTTATTATTTTAATTATGGTTATTATTGTCATTAATGTAATCATCATCATCGTCGTTATTATTATTTTTATTATTGTTGTTCTTGTTCTTATAATAATAATAATTATTAATATATAAGAATTATTAATATAATAATAATTGTTAATTATTATTATTTTCAATAATAATAATAATAATAATAATAATAATAATAATAATAATCATCATCATCATCATCATCATCAACAACAAATAATAGTAGGGACAACTAACAAATGTCATTTTAGTAACTTGTGACAGTCTATTCCAATTTTCAGATAAAGTAAATGCATTAATTAAAACACAGTTCATTCCGATTCCGATTCCTAGAGTTTAAGTAAATAACTTATTTTAATTCTAATTCCTTATTTCTACTCTAGCTCATTCCAATTTATTTAGTCAATACTAATTCTAACCCAGTTTGATTTCCATTTAATAAACACATAAAAAGTAATAAAAAGTTCTAAAGAATTAGAACCCTTAGGCCTCGTTAAGAAAATTGAGTTCCAATATCAAACATTTTCGACTAAACTCCCAGAATACATGTGCAACATTCTCAACAAATCATCAATGTCTCGCCAAGTATAGTAGTATTTGTTGAAGCTTCACCAGGCTCCACATCTTCTAAAATAGAATTTACTTTCAACATTAATGATCAACCAAGAATTTAGTTATCAAACACAGTATAAATATATGTAGGCTTGCATTTTATAAACTCACCACATATACACCTTTATCTTCCAATTTGCCACATTAATTTGAACCATGGCTATCACAAAGAATGCAGTGATTTTCTCCGTGATGGTCATGGCTATTTGTTGTGGGGGTCACCATGGCGGCAATTGCTCTAACATGGCAATGATTGCTCCGACATCCCAAGAGGCATCTGAGGAGACATATGACTTACTAACAATCGATAATGTCGAACGACAAATTGTGTTGATTCAATAAGAAAGTGATTGTGATTCTACACCGCAAGAGCTAGGGCAACAAAAGTTATTCAAATTCCCCATGAAGAAGGTGATTTTGATTCTGCATCTAAGGAGAGAAATGATGTCCCAGCACATGTAATCAATAATGTTGAATAACAAAAAGCCGTATTGATCCCAGGAGATGGTGATTGTGATTCTGCACCCACAGCGCCGGAGTTGTAAAAATTTTTCAAACTCCACCCAAAAAGACTCAAACTATACAAGAGGAAGCTGATTGTGATTTTGCTCCCGCCGGTGCCAGGACCACAAAGGTGACAAAAGGTCAACCGATAATTGTTCATTCTTAAAAAATTGACTTGGAATTTGGGTGTATTGTTGCCTTAATAAGCGCAAAATTTTGAGTGTATCCATTAAAAGTTTATTGCAATTGAATTACTTAATAACTTGATTTCTTTTAATTCATTTTTCTGTTCATGTTTAATTTGCACTGTCGATCAAAGAAAGTAAGGAAAATCATATAATTATAATTTTTTTAAAAATAATTTTAGCAGAAAATTAAATTCTCAAGGAGCAACAAAGAGCTTACAGAAAAACCATATATTCTAAAATATAGTAAAACTTGTTTATATATAAATAACCTTTATCTGTTCGTTAAAAGTCATCACCATTTTCAAATAAAGTATTTTCTATAGTAGTGCCATGAATAGCACATAGTAGAGCAGCACCCACAGGCAACTCCCTGTTGAAAATAATAAACTTGTTTTACATAAGTAATTCACTTAAATAGAATGAGGTGTTGAGTTGCACATGGCCCTTCTTCATTCTCCATCATTATGGTCCTACCATGTTATGTTCATGAAACATCTAATTGAATGGAGATAAACTTTACAATTTAGATGCCATTAAAGGATTTCTTTAGAGCATGTTAGGTGAAGTGGTATTATAATGAAAGCATGGTGGAACATGTTTGGTGATGTGTATTGTTATGATTATATTTGTGTTTCATTCACTATAAATACCTATGCCATTTGTGTAAGAAGAAGAAAGAATAAGAAGCAAACCATAGCTTCTAAGAGTGATTTGTGAGAGTGTGTGAATTGTTCTTGTAGTGTTCTTGTGCTTTCTCCAATAAATTTATGTTTTATTCTTCAAATTCTTTGATAAAGTGGTATCAGAGATAATGTTTGATGCTATATATAGTCATATAGCATATCAAATCAAAGATCTCGACAAGAGAAATGCGACGCCGCAAAAATTAACTTGATCGGAGTCCGAACACGCCCACACTCGCCGTTGGAAGTTTTCTGTCCTGAAGCTGAGTCGACTCACCGATTTGAACCACATTAAACCAGACCGAACCATGCTGAACTGAGTCAAGCTAAACCAACTAGAACTGACCGGTCAAATGCTGACTGGAGTTGATCGTTGACCGAAGTTGACCTTTGACTGACGTTGACCGTTGACCGAAAGTTGACTCAACTCCCTCCCAAGGTTTTTCGACATTCCGGATCCATCCGTGCATTTAGAATCTCTAAATTCTCACTCAATTTGTGATTTATGGCAAATAGTAGTATGATGTCATTTCAAGTTCCACAATTAAAGGGAAGTAAGTTCGACAACTGGGGTATTAAAATGAAGGCTTTATTAGGTGCACATGATGTATGAGATGTCATGGAGAAAGGTTTTATTATACCATAAAATGAGGCTACTTTAACTGCAACATAAACGAAGAATTTGAAAGACTTAACAAACAAAGAGAATAAAGCAAAGTATTTCATCTTTCAGTCATTAGATGAAGATACTTTTAAAAAGATTGCTGGTGCAACCTCCTCAAAAGAAGCATGGGAAAAGTTAGAGATCCTTTACAAAGGAGTGGAACAAGTTAAGAAGATTCATCTCCAAACATTACGAGGAGAATTTGAGTCATTACACATGAATGCATCCGAGTCGATTTCTGACTACTTTACTCGAGTTGTGATCATTTCCAATGAACTAAAAAGAAATGGTGAGGAGTTAAAAGAGGTAAGGATCATTCAAAAGATACTTCGATAAATAAATTCAAAGTTTGACTATATTGTTGTGACAAATAAAGAAACAAAAGATTTGGAAGAAATGACGATTCAGCAACTTCAAGAAAGGTTGCAAGCCTATAAAGAAAAACTAAAAAAGAAGCAAGAAATTGAAGAACAACTTCTCAAGATGGAAGTCAATCTAAAGAAAAAAGAAGAAAACTCTGACAAAGGGAGAAGGCAATATGTTCGAGGAAGAAGTCGAGGACAAGAAAGAGGTAGTCGTCATCGATGAGGTTGGAATTTCAACAACAACAATTCCAATTATATAAAAGGAGAAAGCTCAACTAGAGGACGAGGTAGAGGCAATCCACGATCGAGGTAGGAGAAATCCCAAGTACAATGCTATAATTGTCAAAAGTTTGGGCATTATGCTTCAAAATGTAGAACTTCAACTGCAGAGTTGATGAGAAAGTGAATTATATTGAAGAGAAGAATAGTAAAGATGGTACACTTTTACTAGCATGTAATGACACCAGTGGAGGTCAAGAAAATACATGGTATCTTGACACGGGAGCTAGTAATCATATGAGTAGAAACAGAAGTATGTTCGTGGAACTAAACGAATTTACGAATAGTAATATTACTTTTGGAGATGATTCAAGAGTACCAGTAAAGGGCAAATGTAACATTCTTTTTCGTGCAAACGATAGTAACCGCCAATTAATTTCAAATGTTTACAATGTGCCCAATATGAAAAGCAACATCCTCAGTTTGGGTTAACTCTTAGAAAAATGTTATGATATTCACTTAAAAGATTATAGTCTTTTTTTAGAGATGACAAAGGAAACCTAATTACAAAGGTAAAAATGTCGAAGAATAGAATGTTTCCTTTAAATATTCAAAATGATGTTGCAAAATGTCTCAAAGCTTGTCACAAAAATCCATCCTGTCAAAAAGATCCATCCCAGATTTGGCATATCCGATATAGACATCTCAATTTTGAAGGACTAGAGCTACTGTCTAAGAAGAACATGGTAAAAGATTTATCATGCGTCAATCACCCTGATCAACTTTATGAAGGATGTTTACTTGGCAAGCAGTTTAGAAAGAGCTTTCTAAAAGAGTCAAACTCAAGAGCTCGGAAGCCACTCGATTTCATTCATACTGATGTGTGCGGTCCATTCAATCTAAGCTCCTTTGGTAAAAGTAACTACTTTCTTCTTTTCATTGATGATTTTTTAAGAAAGGCTTTGGTGTATTTTTTGAACAGAAATTATAAGTCTTTGGAACTTTTAAGAAATTTAAAGCTGCAGTTGAAAAAGAAAGTGGATACCAGTTTAAAGCGATGAGATCTGGTCGAGGTGGAGAGTTCACTTCTAAAGGATTCAGAGAATTTTGTAAAGGAAATAGAATTCGACGTCCTTTGACAGTTGCAAGATCCCCCTAACAAAATGATGTTGCAGAAAGGAAGAATAGAACTATTCTAGACATGGCAAGAAGTATGCTCAAAAGTAAGAGGCTACCTAAAAAATTTTGGGCTAAAGCTATTGCATGTTCAATTTACTTATCCAATCAATCTCCAACAAGAAGTGTGTGGAGTAAGACACCACAAGAAGTATGGAGTAGGAAGGAAGCCTGGAATCACCCATCTGAGAGTTTTTGGAAGCATTGCCCATGTACATGTACCAAACGAGAGAAGAGCCAAGCTAAATGACAAAAGTGAGAAGTTCATCTTCATTGGCTATAACAACAACTCCAAAGGATACAAGCTGTACAATCTAAAAAACGAAAAGATCGTAATCAGCCGAGATATAGTTTTTGATGGAGAAGGAGAATGAGACTTTGGCTTTAATGTGGATGACTTCAACTTCTTTCCTATTGAAAAAGATAATCATACGCAGATGAAACAAGTAGAAGAACAACAAGAGCCAGCTACTCAACCTATCTCACTAGCATCAACTACACACGAATATCCGCCATCATCTTTCTTGAATGAAAGAATCGATGAGCGTATAAGGAGTCTTGAAGATCTCTATGAGGTAACTGAGAGACTTGACAATCTTACTCTTTTTTGCCTCTTTACTAATTGTGAGCCAGTCAACTTCCAAGAGGTTGCACGAGATAAGAAGTGGAAAGTCACAATGGATGAAGAAATTAAAGCCATTATGAAGAATGACACGTAGGAACTTATCATTATTTCCAAAGATCATAAGGCGATCGGTGTCAAACGGATGTACAAGACAAAAAGAAATGCCAAAGGAGAAATTAAAAGGAACAAAGCAAGGCTAGTTGCAAAAGACTATAGTAAAAAAGCTGGCATAGACTACGATGAGGTATTCACTCTTGTTGCCCAACTTGAAACTATTAGGCTTATTATTTCTTTGGCTGCTCAGAAAAAATAGAGGATTCATCAATTGGATATAAAGTCTGCTTTCCTAAATGAAGTTCTTGAAGAAAAAGTCTACATTGAACAACCATTGGGCTATGAAGTGAAAGGGCATGAAGACAAAGTTTTGAAATTAAATAAGGCACTTTATGGGTAAAGGTAAGCTCCAAGAGCATGGAATAACAGAATTGACAAGTTTTCTTAAAAAAACGACTTCACCAAATGCCTATATAAGCATGCTCTTTGCATCAAAGAAAATGATAGAGATATTTTGATTGTATGTCTGTACGTGGATGATCTTATCTTCACTGGAAAGTAACCCAAGCTTATTTGAAGAGTTCAAGAGAGCGATGATCAAAGAGTTTGAGATGATTGACATCGGATTGATGGCATATTACCTCGGCATTGAAGTCAAGCAACAAGAAAATGATATTTTCATCTCCCAAGAAAGTTATGCAAATGAGATACTAAAGAACTTCAAGATGAATGATTGTAATGTAATAAGCACACTAATTGAGTGTAGAATCAAGCTATCCAAATATGATGAAGGAGAAGAAGTAGATTCAACTTTTTTTCAAAAGCCTTATTGGGAGTCTGCGATATTTAATATATACGAGACCTGACATCTTTTATGCTATTAGGCTTGTGAGTTGATATATGGAAAATCCAAAGATCCCTTATTCTAAGGCTGCAAAAAGAATCCTTCGGTATACCAAAAGTACAATTGATTTTGGCTTGTTATATTCATTCTCTAATGATTATAAGCTTGTTGGATATAATGATAGCGATTGGAGTGGAGATG
Source organism: Citropsis articulata (assembly GCA_030449925.1). Taxonomy (NCBI): domain Eukaryota; kingdom Viridiplantae; phylum Streptophyta; class Magnoliopsida; order Sapindales; family Rutaceae; genus Citropsis; species Citropsis articulata. Next base: position 2,650,240 of record JASUUH010000137.1, on the reverse strand, counting down.
TAGATGCTCGAAACAACACCACTAGATAAGTGTTCTTTATGGGAGATACTGCTTTCATATGAATTTCAAAGAAGCAACCAATTGTCATACTTTCCACTTATGAAACTGAGTACGTAGCTCAGAAATTTACTAAAGGAGTTGGGTTTGTCACAAGTAGAGCTAACCAAGATATGTGTGGATAACAAGTTAGGAATTGCTTTATCCAAGAATCCAGTTTTCCATGATCGAAGCAAACATATCGATACTCACTATCATTATATAAGAGAGTGCATCAGAAGAAAGAATGTACAACTTGATTACATGATGACAAAGGATCAAGCAGCTGATATCTTCACCAAACCACTCAAGGTAGAAGATTTTATCAGATTAAAAAATATACATGGTGTCATAAAACAAGCCTAAGGGGGATTGTTGAAAATAATAAACTTGTTTTATACAAGTAATTTACTTAAGTGGAATGAGGCATTGAGTTGCACATGGCCTTTCTTCATTCTTCATCATCATAGTCCTACCATGTTATGTTCATAAAGCATCTAATTGAATGGAGATAAGTTTTACAATTTGGATGCTATTAAAGGATTTCTTTATAGCATGTTAGATGAAGTGGTGTTATGATGAAAGCATGGTAGAACATGTTTGATGATGTGTATTGTTATGATTATGTTTGTATTTCATTCACTATAAATACCTATGCCATTTATGTTATATGTATCAAGTGTAAGAACAAGAAAGAATAAGAAGCAAAATATAGCTTTTAAGAGTGATTTATGAGAGTGTGTGAATTGTTCTTGTAGTGTTCTTGAGCTTTCTCTAATAAATTTGTGTTTTATTCTTCAAATTCTCTAATACTCCAATCATATGAAAGGGGTTCAATGTTCACTTATAAAACCCTTGGAAAAAAAAAAGGACGAATCAAAATATCGCCACCACACCAAAACTAGGCTAAAAAAACCAACAAGACTTCCAACTATTGTTGTTTTTAGGATCTGGATCAATTATTCATTAAATATAAGTTATTGTTGGATATTTTCTAAACAAAAGCCGTAATATGGTTCGTATGGGTGGGTTAATTAAACAAAGTACCGGCTGATTATAAAAATCGCTTTTTATTAGGTATTCTTCTTTTTGTGGTATTCCACCTTTCGCTTGTTTTTTATCCAAGGATTAAAGATAGGTAAAACAAGAGAACTCCCTTTTGAGAACCGTTTGTGAGAACTTCATCTTGTACGACTCAAACAAAGCCACGCCAATACTAGTATGGAATAGAAAACTAGAAACTTCTTATTTTTTTGATTCAATTTTATCTAAAAATATGAAAGAATAAAAATTATAAAGCTATTCTTTATGGTTATAATTAGAATGTCCAATTTGAGATAGTTATCAGTAATAGTAATTATTACTATGGAAAGGTAACATATTCTATAAGATGATATCTAAAAACATTATAATTTATCATATGGAGTTTATTCTTAAATAATCTAATTTCCAGTGGCTAGTGCAAAAACAATTTAACAATCTAATCCCAAAATAATCTATTTTGAAGAGCTTTACCAAACTTATTTTACAGTGGTAGATTATCACGTAAATGACTACTAATTACAATCTAATGCATCCCCACTATTAGAAAATGGTCTTAACTGGCGTTAAAATAGTGTCAATAATGATTTTTAATGCCACTTGTTAAATATGTCAGTAATGTGACAATAAAAAAACAATGACACATAATTATCTCACAGCTGGTTGGTATTTTCAGATAAGAGGGATTTGTTCTTGTGGCGTGTGAATTGTGAATTGGCTTATGATGCTTCGAGACAATTCTTTTCAAATGGTAGCCATGTTTGTTGACCACAATTATGTGGGTTTTCTTGTCTTTAGTGTATTGTCTAAAGCCTCGAGACCTCTTTGTGGTCAAGATTGGGAATGCACTGAAAAAAGTTGTGAAGCCAGTGAGAACAATAGAAAAATATGTAAAGCATGGCGCTTATGAGTTGTGGCGTGAGCACACACACTCACATGACTCTTTTCAAGTTTTGAAACATATTCTCTAGTGCCCTAGATTAATATATAATAAGGTGAAAATGGACGTTAGTGATTGGAGTTTGTAAGGGCACTACAGTTTCGCCCAGAAAGCTAGGTCAAATTTTAGCATCTCAATGACCCTCATGAAGGAGTTGAAGTGATTTATAAATAGGCTACACATGGCTGATGTAAACGGCACCATAGCCGCCAATGGACCCTTAGCCCAGGCGTGAACCTCAACTCTCACAGTTAAGAAGAATTGTGAGGGTAGGGGTTCGAATCCTCATGAACTCAAAATTCTCTCAATTAAGCATTATGCATGATTATATGTTTTATTTTTAAGTCTTTCTCTCTTGAGAAATGCGAGTGGAACAGAGCCATCCATTGTCTGTGACGGTTACTTGTCTGGGCATGTACTTGATAGATTTAATGTAACAATGTAAGTCCCAGTTATGTATATCTGATTGTAAATATCAGTAAAATGCATGCTGTAATAACAGTTATAAATATTTGTGTAATACAGTAATACGATGTGTAATCAGTATTTTAAAAAAAAAAAAGCACCATAGCCGTTTTAACACTCATACTCTTGTGTTTGAGTTAAAAGAAACAACGGCAACAAAACTGCACCTACGTAAATGTGCCGTATATGTCACTAACATTTAATCGAATACAATCGTGAAGCAGCTGGTGAATAATTGACCTTAGGAACATGGCATGTTTTTTGAGAAGTGGGTGCTAAGCAGAATTAGAAACAAATCATGTGCCATTAACTTTACTGAAACAGTCTTAGGATAAGTAAAAAATGAATAACCATATGCAATGTATCCCACACTGGGGTGGCATCTTCAATTGCCCAATCACTTAAGTGTCTTCAAAGAGTTTCAAGATTATAGGCTTGTTTAGGATTAATATTGGACAGTTGTAGTTTAAAAGGTACAACACTAAAGTGTTTGATAAACACTAATTGTTGTAGTTTGGAAACTAAATTGATTTTATTTTATACTTGAGTGATGGAAAATCTATTATATCTTTACTAATTTTATTAAAATTATTATTTAAAAATTATATTTTTTACATAACATTAACTTTTATTTTACAGTTATACCTTTTATTCCATAACAGCTGTAACTTTACAGTATTTCAATTCCAAACAGAGCTTATTTCAATTCCAAACAGAGCTTATGTTGATGTTTTTACTATGCGATGTTCATTCTTGTCATCAGCATATTGACATGTGATAATGCTGGATTATTTTTCATTTATCTCTAGCTTTGTGTCTGCCACCAGCAACTTCATATTCTCATTCAAAATATTAAAAGCATCTGTCCACAAAGTTAGATATAGGGGACAATCAAGGGTATAAATATCTGGGAAAAATCGAAAAGTGCTGGAAAATCAATCCACAGATTCTGTTCTGTTTTCACACATTGGAGGATAGAACTAAGATTAAACCTTCTCTTCATGTCTTGACACTTAATCAACGCTGGTTTTACGCGTTTGACAGTGTATGGATCATGTTCAGTATGAATTAAGATTATTTCTTCACTTGAACTCACCTTGTCTTTGAATGTTACTATGATATACATGCATATTTTCGTATGTTTCAAAGATTTACAGCGTTGAAATACTTTCATTCATTGGCATCCTATTACAGTCCTGTACGTGAGAAGATAAAAGCTCAGATCAGAAAAGAATCCAAGCTGTTCAGTACACAATTTTCTTGGAGTTAAGAGGTGGAACTAGAATCCATGCTGTTTCGGCAAATTGAAAAGATAAGTAGAATATAAGAAGAATAATTTTCCTTCGGTTTCTAATGTCCCATATTGGTAAATTCTCTCGTCCCAAGAAAAGTGATGCCTTTACGGTCATAGAAAGAGCATAACATATCTGCTATCTGAGTGATACTTAACTGGAATTTGCTTTAATCATGATGTTACAGTTGATTGACCCTTTTTTTGCTTTCTAGTTGATTGTCAGATTCTGAAATAATCAGTTGTATTTGACAGCTGTCGCATATCCCTTGACCTGCTCAAAGGCCAAAACTCGCGGCGAAACCTGGAAATTCAATCAGAGGAATCTATTAAGCAGACATTTATTGCCACATGATAGCTGTGAAATAGTTGTCAACAAATTGGAAATTCTGGTACTAAATGATAACACCAGCTTGCAAATTGGCCTAACTCTTATGAAACAAGTCAAAAAAACAAAAAAAAAAAAAAATGATTCAAGAGCAAGTTATGATCAAGTGTAGGAGCTCAGTCAAAGAGCACGAAAGTCATTCAATAACTGATTTATTTCAAGCACATGCACACAAAAGTTAGATATAGAGAAGTGCATATATACCTACTCTTCAATCTTCAAGATGTTTTAACACTCTGTTCTAGGAATCATAACAATTGGCAGCATATGATTTGCTTGAAAGTTCGCAGCAATAATAATGGTAATGAAATACAGATTTTACAAGCCTAATTTCCTCGCTTGACCACAATTTGGAACTATGCTTGTTTTAGTTAATTTTTATGTCCCCATATATGATAGCATGACTTTTGGTTCAAGAGAAGTAAGACCTTTATAATCATAGAATATAAAACAGAATATCGACAAGTGATGTAGTAAGCTGGACAATTAGCTAGTCAGAATATCCTGAGAAAATCAATTAGGAATGAAGCACTTATTGCTTGATCTCTGCTTCTAAAATTATGCATTAACCTGCTCTATTGTGCTACATTGTTTTGCCTACTGATCCAACTAGTGGAATTACAAGAAGAAGATAGATTTGAAAAGGATAATAACATAACATAACATTTTTATTGCATAAAGTAATTTTTTATCCCCTCTTAATGTTTGATAGGGCTTGCCTCAAGCCATATTAAAGTTAAAGTTTGGCTCAAAAATTGAAATCAAATAAAAAGAATGAATAAATAACCTTTCTCATCCATTGAGAGAATCAAACGCTCAACCTAAAAATTAAAACAAGGAAACACTTGAAAACTCATCTAGAGTTATAAGTTTGATCCCTCTTATTATTGAATCGAATTTGACGAATGTAATAGGTCTATTCGCAAAAACTACGGCAGCCAAAAGAAGACGTTTTGGGTAATTTGGGTTATTCAAATGTGTCAGATTTCCTGGTAATGTTTTTAAAGTTTGTCCTGTTTCTAGGAGTTCAAATCGAGCTGTTCATGTTTTAGCTAAACTTCCTCAGATCGCTCAGTTTTGGTTGGGAAATTTCCCAGTCAAATCAGGAGATTTCTTGTAATGCTTTTTTAATACAAATTTCCTTTTTAATAAAAAAGGTAAAAAAATTGAAAATTTGATGCTCCATAAATGATAGATCCAAGATCCATGAAAGAAAACTATGAAGTTTCAACAGCCATCATATATACAAGGCTCTGTATATATGACTCCATCTTTCTCTGCACCAGCCTATGCTATATATTTAAATCTATGAGTGGGTTGGAGGGATTGAGTTGGTGTTACATAAATAAATAATTCTCTCTCATTAGCCAATAAGTTAGAATTAACTCTAGTGAGTAGTGGCTAAAAAAAAGGAAAATTTTAGAATATATCAGATGTCACACAACCAACTAATACATACATGATTTATGTATTTGGATTTAACATAACCATTAGCATGATGATTTTTCAAAATGAATACATACATGTCATTAGTAGATTTACTTGTCGCATGACTAATATAGTACCTCTAGTAAATTATACAATTTCTCTTAAAAAAGAATATTGCTTAGCATTCCAACTTATGAATCCTAATAAACATGTCACCACTATATCATGTTAGTCATTATTTGTGTTTAACATGTGACATAAAAAAGGAATAAAAAAACATCATTTCATAGCAATAAATAAATTATCATATTAATAAGAATTTAAATGTTGGAATTTATCCTTTTAATGAAAAAAAAAATAATGAATTCGGATGATAATAGAACCATAATCATCCTTGACGAAAGGCAAAAACTTGCATAAGTTCAAGAACAATAAGTTCTAATTTCATGCTTTTTGGGCTAAGGTTTTGCTCTCAGTATACATCTGCTTCATTCTCAACCAAAATAACTTAGAATTTATGGAAGCATTTTTATTCAGTTCCGCAGCTTCCTAAATAGAATTTTCTTTCTAAATTAATGATCAGCCCATAATTTAATTATCAAACTATTTGACATTCATATTAGAATTTACTAACATAAACCCCAAGATTTCTTCACCACCCATTGATAATTTTATGAAGAATTGATAACAAGTCAATCAAGGCTAAACAAACTCAAAGCAAAAGAGAAGAAGATGATGAGACATGATAAACGAGATTATAGAGGTTCAGCCATAGAAGCCTACATCCTCTTGAGAAACAGAGCTATGGCTTTTTTCATTGACGCAAATCAAGGTACAAGTTTACATAAATTATTATCAGGAATCGAATAAATCAAAGCACAACCTAAGAGACTTTATATACAAGTTTAAAAGCATCAAGCAAGTTGGCACAGAAGCTAGCTTCCGTTATGGGTTTGTTATAATAAACCTAGAATTTTTCTGCCCTTTTAACTGCCTTCAACAAATTCTTCGATGCGTGCAACATTTGAGATTTATAAGCGAGCTAAATGACGTTCAACCTGGACGTTTTAAGCTTATGCAGTTTTAAGTGAAGCATAAAAAACACACATGCTTTACTAGCTTTGATCTTATGAAGTGAATCAGACGTCACATGTGCAATTGAAGCTAGCAACTGACGTTTCGTCAAACGCTCACTGACCCAATCGACAATGTCATTAGCTCTAAAACTCTGATTTTGGCTCATATTTCAACACAAACACAAGTATAAATATGTGTATGCTTGCATTTAATAAAATCACCCTATATACCACATTATTTCCTATTGGGTCCATCTCATTTAGGTGGTCCAAGTCCAAAGTTTAATAAGTTTGGGCAATAGAGACTTATAAAATTAAGTGAAAAGCACTGTCCTAATGGTATGAGAGAGAGAGAGAGAGAGAGAGAGAGAGAGAGAGAGAGAGAGAGAGAGAGAGAGAGAGAGAGAGAGAGAGAGAGAGAGAGAGAGAGAGAGAGAGAGAGAGGATGCTTTATTTGGGAATAGTAATTTCAATCTTTAACTAGATGATCGGAAGGTGAAATTAACTCTGATTTCTCTCAAATTTTGAGGGTAAGTTTTGGTATCATCCTTTACAATCCTACTGGTCTTAATTTTTATTTTATCCTCTTGTTAATTATTATTTGGATACTCACTTATTAAATGACAGTTATTAAGTTGTTATTGTAAGCCAAGAATAGTGAGATTCTTGATGTTAGTAGCCTCCAGTATTATCTAGAGAAGAGTTTGTGTTGTAATCTCATTAATATAGTAGAAGATTAAATCAGACTACGGTCTCGTGGTTTTCCCTGCTTTGGGGTTTTCCATGTAAAAATTTGTATCCGTTATAGTTGATTTTTTATTTGAATTTATTGGTTTATTTTTCTGCCTATTTAGTTGTGGCAGTCACTTTCCCAACAGAGTGGTATTAGAGCTTCGTGTTTTATGTTTTTATTACTTATGTGGTCGAAATGGAGGAATCATCGGCATGCATGATTAAATTAAAGTCATGAAATTATGGTATTTGAAAATCTAAGAAGGAAGATTTGCTGTGCATGAAAGACTTACATGAACCCATTGAAGGCGAAGAAAGTAGACCCGCTAATTTAGATAATAAGAAATGGGCTCAATTAAACCAGAAGGCTGTAAGTACTATTAGGTCATGGATTGATCAGAGTGTGTATCACTATGTCACAAAAGAATTCAGGGCTGTTGTTCTTTGGAGAAAATTAGAGACGATTTATGAGCAGCTGACAGTATAGAATAAAGCTAATTTAATAAAAAGGCTTGTTAATTTAAAATACAAGGAGGAGCGCAATATAACTGTAACACATTAGTTAGTTTCAAAGCTTGGTTAATCAGTTGACTACTATGAAATTATCTTAGATGATTATTAGTTACAAGCATTGTTGTTGTTTAGTTCTTTGCCTAACAGTTGGGAGACATTAGTAGTGTTAGTGAATAATTCAGCACCGAACGGGAAATTAACCTTGGAGATGATTACAGATAGGTTGCGGAATGAAGAATCTAGAAGAAAGAGTGTTGAAGCAGTTCTCTCTGAGTCAGATGCACTTGTTTCAGAAGAGCAAGAAAAGTGGGGGAGGAGCCAAAGCATAAATTCCCGCCAACAGAATAATGATAACTTTAGAGAAAGATCCAAGTCCTAGAAGAGAAACCTCAAGTGCTTTCATTGTCAGAAAATGGGTTACATTAAAAGAGAGTGTAGATTGTGGAAAAGAGAACATGCAAAAGAAAAAGGCGATTCTCATAAAAATAACAAAGAGAACACTGCAACCACAATTAATGGTGATTTGGGTCTTGTTTATGATGAGAGCTCAGTAAATCTCACTTGACATATCAGTGATTGGGTGATTGATTTAGATGTTTCGTTTTATTTTATTGCACATTGTGATTACTTCACATCCTATGTTAATGGCGATTATGGTGTTGTTTGGATGGGAAATGATGAGGCATCCAAGATTATGAGCATAAGAGATATTTGCTTGAAAACTAGCATTGGCTGTGACTTGTTGCTTAAAGATGTTAGACATATACCAGAGATTTGTCTTAACTTGATTTCTACAGGCAAGCTTGATGATGATGGTTATACCAGCCAATTTGGTGAAGGAAAATAGAAGCTCGCTAAAAGCTCTCTAGTGTTAGCTAAGGGGAAGAAAGTAAATACCAGTTATATGTTAGAAGCCAAGATTAAAAAAAAGAAGATGTGAATGTGATTGTAAAAGATTCTGACATTGAGACATGGCATAAAAAACTTGGTTACATTGGTGAGAAAGAGTTGGAAACTCTTGCTAGAAAATGATTTCTACTCAGCTTCGTAGGTATGTCCCTCAAGATTTGTATTCATTGCTTAGCTGGAAAGATACACAAAGTAGCTTTTAAAAGCTTTTCTCTATTTAGAAAGTCGCAAATCCTTAATTTTTATTTGTACTGATGTTTGCATGATGCAAAGTAGAACAATAGCAGGTGTACTTTATTTTGTGACTTTTATTGATGACTATTCTAGAAAATTATAAGCTTTTGCTTTGAAATCCAAAGACTAAGTGTTTGATATATTTAGGTTTTTTCATGTTTATGTTGAGAAAGGAACGGGAAGAAAATTAAAATACGTCAAGGCAAATAATGGTGGTGAGCACAAAGGGCCATTTGAGTAGTATTGCAGATCCCATAGAATTAGATTTGAGAAGACTATACAAAAAATCCTAGAGCAGAATGATATTGTAGAAAGGATGAATAGAACAGTTGAAGAGATTGTCAGGTGTATGCTTTTTGATGCCAAACTTCCTAAATCTTTCTAAGCAGAGGCTATGCATACTATAGTTGACTTGATTAACCTTTCTCCTTCAGCTCCATTAGATGAGGATGTACCTAAGAGAGTTTAGACTGAGAAATATGTGTCTTATAAACACTTAAGAGTATTTAGTTGTAGAGCATATGTTCACATTTCTAACGATGAAAGATCGAAGCTTAGTGACAAAACTAAAGAATATATTTTCTTAGGCTATGAGCATGGAGAATTTAGGTACGGATTATGGGATCCAGTGGTAAGGAAATTGATCGGAAGTAGAGAGTTGTGTTTCTTAAAGATAAGATGGTTGATAATACAGAGAAGAGTGACGAGTCTCAGTCATTTCTAGAGATTTCTATTCCAACTTCAGTTTCTCTACTTGCAGTTCATGATGATCATGAGGAAGCTGGAGAGGATAATAATGATGGTCCAACAAAACTAAAGCACCTTTAGAACTACCTACACTACCAATTGAGCAAGAATTGAGAAGATCTACTAGAGAATGACGATCTTCAACCAAATATCATCCACATGAGTATGTGATGCTTACGAATGAAGGGGATTTAAAATGTTTTAAAGAAGTTATGTCTTATCAGTATAAAAATTAGTGGGTTAAAGCCATGCAGGAAGAGATGAAATCCTTAAATGAGAACTACATTTATGACTTAGTAAAGCTTCTTGAAGGAAAAAAGGCACTGAAGAACAAATGAGTTTACAGGTTGAAAGGAAAAAATAACTCACAACAATGATACAAAGCTAGATTAATTGTAAAGGTTTCGATCAGAAGAAAGGTGTTGACTTTGAAGAAATGTTTTCTCTCGTGGTGAAGATGTCTTCTATCCGAGTAGTTATGGGATTAGCAGCTAGCATGAACTTGGAGATTGAACAACTTGATGTCAAAATAACTTTCTTACACAGTGACTTAGATGGGGAAATATACATGAAGCAACCTAAAGGGTTCAGTGTCAAAGGAAAAGAAAAACTTGTGTGCAAGTTGAAGAAAAATTTGTATGGGTTGAAACAAGCAGTAAGGTAATGGTACAAGAAGTTTGATTCTTTTATGGAGAATCATGGTTTCAGCAAGACTATGTGTGACCATTGTATTTCTGTAAAGAAGTTTGGTGATAATGATTTCATTATTCTTTTGTTTTATGATGACATGTTGATTGTTAGCTAGGATGCTAGTAATATTAACAATATGAAGAGAGAGCTTAGCAAGTCTTTTGTAACGAAGGACTTAGGACCAGCGAAACATATTCTTAGCATAATGATTTCATGCGATAGAAAATCTGGGAATTATCTCAAGAATCGTATATTGAAAAGGTTCTTGAAAGATTTAACATGAGCAAGGCAAAACTTGTATGTTCTCTACTTGTAGGCCATTTCAAGCTTACTTCTGAGTATTGTTCTACAAGTGAGAAAAATAAGCAAGAAATGAAAAAAGTTCCTTATGCTTTAGCAGTTGATAGTTTGATGTATGTCGTAATTTATACAAGATCAGATATTGCTCACGCAGTAAGTGTAAACAGTTGGTTTCTCTCTAATTCCATCAAAGAACACTGAACAACAGTAAAGTGGATTCTTAGATATCTCAAAGGTATTTCCAAGGCAAGTTTATATTTTGGTGGTGACAAACTGGTGTTACAAGTATATACCGATGCAGATATGGCGAGAGATGTTGATTCTAGAAAATTCCTATTAAAATATTGCTCACTTTTGAAGAGGGAGCGGTCTCATGGCAATCAAGACTTCAACAGTGTGTTGCTTTGTCTACTACAGAAGTAGAATATATTGCAATTACTGAAGGTTGCAAAGAAACCTTATGGATGAAGAATTTCCTATAAGAGTTGGGTGTGAAACAAAACATCTTTATAGTGTATTGAGACAGCCAGAGTAATATTTACTTAGCAAAGAATTTGACATACCATTCGAAATCCAGGTATATTGATGTGAGGTATCATTAGACACGAGAAATTGAGAAGATACACACAACGAAAAATTGGTCAGATATGATGAAAAAGTCATTATCCAAAGAGAAGTTGAAAAGGTATATGCAAAAAGTAGGCTTGTTGGTGCCCCCTATATGATTTGGAGGGGGAGATTTATTAGGTCCATCTCATTTGGGTGGCCCAAGCTCAAAGTTTAAAAAGTTTGGGTAATAAAGTAATTAATTAAAACTAAAAGGGACATATGAAATTTTTTATGAAATTTGACTTATAAAAGCAAGTGAAAGGCACTTCCTCAATGGTATATGAGCGTGAAGAAGCGGTGGGGGAGAGAGAGAAAAAGACAGTGGATACTTTTACTTGAGAATTGTAATTTCAATCTTTAATTAGACGATCAGAAAGAAAAATTAACTCTGATTTATGTCAAATTTTAAGTATAAGTTTTTGGCATTACCCTCTACAAACTTACTAATCTTGATTTTTATTTTATCGTCTTGCTGGCTATTATTTGGGATACTCACTTGATAGAAAGACAGTTATTAGGTTGTTATTATAAGCTAAGAATAGTGAGATTTTTTATGTTGGTAGCCTTTAGTATTATCTAGAAAAAAATTTATGTTGTAATCCTATTAATATGGTGGAAGATTAAATGGAACTACGGTTCCGTAATTTTTTCCGTTTTGAGTTTTTCACATAAAAGTTTGTGTCTCTTGTGGTTAGTTTTTGCTTTGAATTTATTGGTTTATTTTTTTGCCTATTTATTTGTGGTGCACATCTTATTTTAATCACACAAAGAGAGAAAAAATTTTATTTCTTCTTAATTTGCAGCTGCTTATGGTAGTCACTTTCCCAACATTTCCTAATTCCCACATTCGTACCATGGCTATCATAAAGAATGTAGTGATTTTCTCTATGATGGTCATGGCTATTTATTGGGGTCACTATTGCATGGATTGCCCACCTCCCCAAGAGACACCTGAAGAGACAAACAACTTAACAACTAACCATAAATCAATAATGTTTGAACAACAAGTCATATTGATTCCAGGAGGTAGTGTTGTGATTCTACACCTACAAGTGCTGAAGCCAAAAAGGTTGTTCAAATTCCATTGGTTGAAGCTTATTGTGATTCTGCACTTGAAGAGGCAAATGACATCGCAATGCATATAATCAATAATGTTAGACGACAGCAAGCCGTATTGATTTTAGGAGAAAATGATTGTGATTTTACACCTACCGATGACAGAGCCACAAAAATGTTTCAAATTTCACAGGAGGAAGCTGATTGTGATTCTGAACCTGAGTAGACAAATGACGTTCTAGCACATACAATTAATAATGTGGAACGATAGTAAGTTGTATTGATTTCAGGATATGGTCTTAAACTCTATAGGAGGAAGTTGATTGTGATTCTGCATCCATTGGTGCCAAAACCATAAAGCTGATGAAAGGTCAACATATAATTGTTTGTTCCTAAAAAATTAACTTAGAAGTTGAGTGTATCCTTGCCTTAGTGAGCATACATTTTAGAGTCTCGACTAAAAGTTCATTGCAGATGATAACTTGATTTCTTTTAATTCATTTTTTTTTTGTTCTTATTTGAGCTCTCTATTAAAAAAAAAGAAGAAGAAAAATTGCACAATAATAACTTTTTTTTTTTAAAAATTCAAATGAAAATTACAGTCTCAAGGAGTAGAGAACACATAAAGAGGAAGGTACATGTGTTAATTGAACTAGGGTTGTGTTCCACAATGTAAAATCATATGTAATTTAATATTACTAATAAGCTAAAATCAAAATCTTATTATTATTTTAGTGTCTGTTTGGTATGTTTGGTATGCCTTATTTATTGGTTATAAATGCGTACTTAGTCTTATAAGCCCTTATTAAATTTTTTGTTGATGTTTGTTTGTTTGTTTTTTTTTTTTTTTGTAGAGTTTTGAAAATTAAATATATTATTTTGGCTCTACTAACAAAAACTCAAATTTTGAGTTTTTAGGAATAGAGGTTGAAATTTTTTTTTTTATTGTTAAAATTTCAAAAATATCATTTACTTATTTAATAATCTTATTTCATCATTTTAGAAAATAAATTTAAAAAATTTATCTATTAAAGTAATTTTATAATTTTAAATTAAAATTTTCAAAAATAACCAAACAATTAAAAAATTTTAAGTAAAAATTTTATTTGTAAAAACTCTACTAACAAAATCTCTATTTAAACAAGCTCTTTTTGAAAAACTATATCAATTTCATCCGATTTAAATTAATATATACTGTTTACTTTCTACTCTTATTATAATAATTTTACAGTGTTACCCTTATTTTTCAAATATATTATTATTCATATTTAAATAAATCATATAAATTAAAATTAAATTCTAAAAAAAGAATATAAGTTTTGACGTGAATAAAAAATTACTAACCAGATATTCTTCTTGTACTTTTTATTTTTAAATAATTTTCTTCTAATAAATGTATATTTTATATTTCTAGGATCAAATATCAAATAAATGACTTATTTATCCCTCTTTTAATATAAGAAAGTTATTAAATATTTTTAAAAACAACAGATGAGTTACTACATCAATTTAAACTGGGAACAATGATCTATTTCCCTTGTTTTAGTTGGCAAGCCCACAAATATGGGTTGCGTTTGGGCATAGAGATAAATGTGGTCATAAGTCATATTGCATACAAATTTGTTTATAAACTACCATGTTGCTATCTATAAGAAAAATAACCTTTCTGAACAAATTTTTAGGAAGGAAAAAGACAATTTTACAAAAGATTGCACAAAACAGAGTTTTCAAAAAGCAAAATTGTAAAATGTTCATAAAATTTTGAAGATTAATCATTTACATCCCTACTTGGATCTTGGGTTGAAATTGTCCGCAAAAATGATATCAAAGCCAAATTCCAAGTTCAAAATATGAAATGGAAGAAACAAATGTTTATTTCATAAAAATGGAGGATATAACCTAATGATAGATAGTAATACGATTAAGGATAACATAACTAAAAATAGACAATATTATTATTATGAACAAAATAGATTAAATGATAAACAATCAGAACAATTGTATTTGTCCCGAGCTCATGAATTTAGGATTGAAGAACTGATAATAATAAAGAATAGAAATTTAAACATAGATCCTATTCTCTTATTTAGGATTAGGAGAGAAGTTTATAGAAATAATTTTTCATGGAAACAATAGAATATTAATTCTTGTGAGGGTTATTGATGAACTTGTGATTGACTATAATAGATTTTTCAACTATTAAGCAAAGAGATGAATACAATTGGGATAATAAAAGAATCAGAAGTAAATAACATCCTTTCAACAACATGCTGATAGTATACAAAGATTTAATTATGTATAAACTTTGCTATATACACAAAGGATTAAAAGAAAAAAATATTCCAAAGGGTATGAGAAATATTATATGCCACAAATACTTATTAGAATATAATGAAATATTATGTAAACTGTTCTATTAATAAATTACCAGAACCATTGATAATTTTACAGAATATAGAAACCAATAAATTTCCACCTTCTAGCTATAGGCATAGAGGATTTACTTATGGAAGATTTAAACCATTTGATTTGGTAAATGATTCTCATATGTGGGGAAATAATCAATTAAATTGGATTTCTTTATCTTTATTAAATAAATTAGGAAATCTTAATTTAACTATATATGATATAGAAAGTACAAATGAAATACTTGAAATTAAAATCTTTGATGCTGAAAATATAAGACAAGTAAAAATATTGGGAGATCAAATGAGTGAAGAATTTGATATAGTCAAACAATTAATAAAATACTTCAAAATTGAAGATCAAGATAGACTGAAAAGAAATCGTTAACATCTTGAACAAAAAATCAATTGAAGATAAATTAAATAAGATAGAAATTCAATTACATAAAATTGAAAAAATTGTTGAACAACTTGGTAATAAGTTTGCAACAAGTATAAATGGAAAATTACAAAAGGACTGAAGTGAAAAATATTAGTAACAATATGGAAGAATTACTCATGGTAATTCAACAACAAAATAAAATTTTACAAGATACCATAATCTACTACAATGAAAAGAAAAATAAAGAAATGCTAGTATTTTAACAAAATATTTTAAGTTAAAAAATTAATAAGTTCAAGGATACTAAGGGAAAATACAGATAATAGATTAAAAGAATTATCTAATCCAGAAATATCTGATGAAGAATTTAAATCCTAAGAAGAAAAAGAGGTATTTATTAATTTACAAGATATTGAAAATAAAATAAAACATCTAAAAATGAATGAATGAATGAATGAAAGCCAAGGGTCTTTGAATAAGGAAAATCTAGTAATAAAACTTCCTATGCTAGGGAATAAATGCCAACTCATGAAAGACCATAAGGTCAATATTTTAAGGTTAAACCTAAAATAAAATATAAAACTCTAGGAGAATATAGAGAAAGACCAATCAACCATGACAAAGTGTGGTTAGATTTAAACTATGTCAAAGATAGAGATAAAACGATTACCGCTTGGGTTAAATCTATGAAAATGACATTTGCATTTAACAAAATAGATAGAAATAATGGTATGAAGTTCCTTAAAACTTCATTTATAGGAATAGTGTCACATTGGTTTATAGGATTAAAGAATGTCGACAAAAACCAAATAATATATGGAGAAGATTAGGAATGATCAAAATGCTTGGGTTAATAGTGATCAAAATGAAAACTTGGATAAAGTCTTAAATAGATTTGAAAATGAAACAAGAAAAGAATTTCTAGGAGAAGATTGGGAAAATGATTTTCAATAGGAAATAAAAAGGAAAAGGATGGAAAATATAATAACGCTAACCAGGCTTGAAATATCTACTACAGGTTATCTAGAAGAATACACATGTAGCTTCGAAGAATTGTATTATAAATGTGAATTTCATAAAGATGAAAATACCATGTGCTATTATAATGATCTATATTTCATAAAGATACCAAACCCTTGAGCGAAAAAGATTATGATAAAATAATAAAGAACATAGAGATTCAATAAAAACTGATACCCTAGGAAATATGATCAGATTTGCTCGAAATATAATCAATGAATGATGTACTGAAATAAGAGATAGAAAAAGCAAAATCGAGAATTATGTTGTTCTAAGTTAGAAGATCCACCAAGACTTGGATGTTTAGATAAAACTTATAAACATAGGAAGAAATTCTTTAAAGCCAACAAGAAATATTACAATAAAAATAAATATAAAAGGAAATTCTACAAGAAAAATAAAGTTAAAAGAAGATCTAAAACCAATTCTTCTAAAAGGTGGAAATGTTGGTTATACAATGAAGAAGGACATTATGCAAATGAATATCCTAAAAAGAAGAAAGCAAACATAAAAATGTTTGAAGATTTCAACGATTTAGAATTAATCACATATATGAAGATATTAGTGAAAATGATAGCATATATTATCTTTTTAAAGAAACTTTAAGTAGTTCACATTCAGAATCAGATTCAAAATAAGCATAGAAAAATTAGATAATAAAGATTTATATCATGATGAAAAATTAGAAGAACAGGGTATTTTAATAGAGAACTCATCTTTGATTAAAAAAAAAACCTCAAAATTAATGGAAAGGGATTAGAATGATCTATGACTTCAGTTAATAATTTAGCACAAGGAATTGCTAACATGATTAAAAGAAAAAATATAATGTTTTTTAGTGCTACTATGCGAGAAACGCCTATTGAAATTAGGTATGCTAGGGGAAATATAAATATACCATTATTATTAAAATCTGATATTGAAGACAAAATTTGTAAAATAAAATCCCGCAATAGACCTAAAATTGGATATGTTCATATTGAAGGAATCCGAGTCATGATAAAAGCTCATTTTCAAGAAGGAATAGATAGTCTAATAAATTTAGCAGTAGTGGATAATAGAATAAAAGATCGAAAACATGCATCCCTTAGAATAATACAAGGAAACTTGAGTTATAAAAATTTGATATTTAAGATATATCCCATTATTATGTCATGATTTTAAATACTTTGATATAATGCATGATGAATCTTATCCATGTAGCATAACATATGCCATAGAATATGCATTAACAAATTCAGTAAATAGTGAAATGTTTGTTGATAAAGACTTTATTGAAATTGATAAATTTATAGAGCGAGTATAGCGGAAGCGGCAATTAATAAGATAGGAAAACTAGATTTCATTCTAATACTGGACCAAGCCAACGCGATTAGGTTAGGCTCTAATCGAAGCGTGATTAGACATCATTCTAACCAAATGACTCAATGAGATTATTTATAATGCTTAAAACGAGATTAGATGACGCTCTAATCCAAATGACTCTATAGGAAATATTTTGATAGATCATTCTAGAGGGAATTATGGAAAGGAGTTTTATTAGATAATTGAATTTGAGTTATGAAAATAATTACAGGCCTCTCTAATTATAATAGAGGAAACCCACTTCTCTGAGTTAACTTAAAAAGGGAAACTAAATCACAATTATAATAGAAATAAAAGATACTTTCCTAAGCTAACTAAATCTCGTACTTTAATCGACTCCAATAAAAATAAAAATCCTAAAATAATAAAATAACATAATTGACTCTAATTAAAATAGAAAGCCCTAAAATAATAAAATTCTAGAATCTTAAAATTCCTAAAATAATATCCTACATCATTCTCTCTTCTTTTAAAAGAGACTCGTCCTCGAGTTTGGATACAATCTGGAGGATGAAACTTGCAGTGAATAGGGGTGGGCGCGTTTGGTTCGGTTCGGTTTTTTACTAAATTTTTCATAATCGTTCGATTACGATTATTTTAAAATCATAATCGCGATTAATCAAATTACCGAAATAATCAAATACTCAATTAATTGAAATAATTCGATTCGATTCGATTCGATTATTTCGATTATGGGCCTATTGGGCCTATTTTGGACTTTTTTAAATTTAAAACCTTAAATTAATAAATGTTCCACAAACATAAAAAGTTAACAAACAAAAAATCAAAATGTCTCAAAATATGTTCAAGAACACATAACATGTTCAAATAACAAGTTCAAATTAAAATAAATAAGCAAAATGTCTTTTAAACTTTAACAAAACTACAAGAGCAATAATCATCAATCAACTCCTAAATCTCAATTACTCCTCAGCTGCTTGTTCTTGTTGAGCTACTATTGGCCTACCAAATTCTACATTAACAAATTAAACAAAAATATTAGAACGATTAGTAAAGAGTAAAATAACCAAAACAACATATTAAAATATAGTAATAACATATTACCTGCTTCAATAACTTCATAGAATTCAGTTTCCTCATGAGTGAGTTGTATTATCCGTTCTCCTAATAGAGTTGAGCGAAGCCAATTTTGAGTGCAAATCAATGACTTAACAGTTTTATGAGTTAAAGAACTTCTAAAAGGATCAAGAACACGCCCTCCTGTGCTAAATGCCGATTCTGAAACTACAGTAGACACTGGAATTGCCAAAACATCCTTGGCAATCTGAGACAAAATCGGATACCTATGCCCATTCAACTTCCACCAAGTCAAAATATCAAAATGGACATTACTAGTACTCTCATTAGCATCCGTCAAGTACTTTTCAACATCATTTTTTGAACTAATGTCATCATTTGAACTTTGCTTCATCATTTTGAAAGATGAAAAAAGACCAATTGACATTATACTACTACTAGCACCACTACCACCACCGCCATCACCACCACCAACACAAACATCATGAATATTACCAAAACAAACACCACTACTATTCCTCACATCACTCCCACCAATATAATTATTATATAGCTTCATCAACAACTCTTTAATGTTAGATTTCAATTCTTCAACCTTCCTAGATTCATACATGCTACTAAAACAAAATGTAACAAACTCCAATTTACATCTAGGATCAAGCACATTTGCTACAAATAATGACATGTTAACCTCATCAAAAGAATCACCCCAATATTTAGCAAACTTTTGCTCCATTTTTTCGACCATTTTTCTCAACAAATCATCGCTAGAAGTAGCAAGTGACTTCAAATGAATTAGAACTTTTGTCATTTCATTTAGGTAATCATTGGAAGTGACATTAAGAGAGCTACTAAATTTCAAGGTCACATAATAAAAAACCGACAAAAAGTTGACTAACCTCCTTGCATTTGCCCAATCGTCATCGCTCGGTGGCCCCTCCCTCTTCTTTTCACCCTCATCCTCAACAAACCAATTAATATAATGTCCATCATCTTCCTTCATTCTATCAAATGCTTTTTCAAACACAACCGCTTTTTGCAACATTAAATATGTTGAATTCCATCTAGTAGGCACATCCAACACCATAAGCCCTCCATATAAGATTTTTTCTCTATCAACACATGCTTTAAACTTTTGCAATCTTGCTAGAGAGGATCTAACATACTTGACTGCATTGCGAATACTAGCTATTGAATGATTCAACTCCGCCAACCCATCTAGCACAATCAAATTTATTATGTGTGCCGAACACCTCACATGCATATATAAACCATTCAAAACCATTGAATTCGCACTCCAATTTGCTAACTTCTTATTCACGTAAGCTATTGCGACTTTATTGGCACTTGCATTGACCACTGTAATTGTGAACAACCTCTCAATCCCCCAATCAATCAAGCATGCCTCAATTAACTTCCCAATACCATCTCCTTTATGATTAACTATAGGTGTGAAATTAAGAATCCTTTTGTGCAACACCCACTCCACATCAATAAAATGAGCAGTAATGACCATATAGTTAGACATTTGAATTGATGTCCATGTATCTGTGGTAATACACACCCTCTGCTTACTTGCACTCAAAACACTTTTCATCAACCCTTTTTCATGTTGATACAATTCAAGAATATCTCTTGTAATTGTTCTTCGCGATGGCACATCAAATCTTGGGCAATAAGTTTGCATAAACTCTAAAAATCCTTCAGCCTCCACAAAGCTAAAAGGTAATTCATCCTTGACAATCATCTTCACAAGTGCCATTCTACAAGCCTCTTGACTAAACACGCCACTAACTTTAACAACTCCATCATCTTTATCTTTTCCCTTTTGACGGAAAAGTACTTGTTGCTTCGGATCCCCTTCAACCTTCACACCTTCATATGACTTACATCTATCCAAATGATTCCTCAAATTAGTGGTATTCCCTCTATTAGCTGCAAAGGTTTTACGGCAATGATGACATTTTCCTTTGTTTCCACAAGGAAGTTTGGTAAAATGAGCCCAAACATTTGATATCAAAGATATTTTTCTTTTTTTCCCATCATCAACCTTCACCTCTTGCACTTCCTCCTCATCACAATTTTCCATTCTATTACAACAAAAAAAGATAAAATCATTCATGATGGAGTGTGCTATTTCAATCAATCGTAAAAAAGAAAAAAAAAACAATGTTTTAACATGTACATTAAAGAAAAAATTTTAAAAAGGCTCCTATAGTTAGATATTTTTCTTTTAGATTATAACAATTAATAAATTAATAAAATTTTAAATCTTTTAACATGTACATTAAATATTAGGTTTATTAATAGTTGCAGCCTTAAGCAAGCATAATTTGGGCACTGTACTTTAGTATAAAGAAAAAATATTAGGTTTATTAATAATTGCAGTCTAGTTAATGAATAATTTAACTTCAAACACATGAATCGTGAAAATTTAATTATTTAATGTTTCAAAACCAAATGGCATTAATTGATAGAGAAAATAAAATTTGGTTTAAATTAAATTAGTAGAACTTCTTATGTACGGTATCCTCCTAATGGAAGCTTTACAATTTCATTAAGCAAATATTATTTTTAAAACAAGCGCAAGAAGCTGTGACTTGATTCTCCAATTCATCACAAAACCATACACAACGAGTATAAAACAATCAATTAATCAATCATCAGTCATTTTTATGAGAAAATTTGTTTTGGAGAGCATCCACTACCAAGTGTCCACAAATATCACATAACAGAACGTGTATAAAACAATCAATTACCTGCAAGCTAAGCAATCCTTCAGTGAGATTTTCACCGGTTCAGCCTGCTGCTTACTGGAAGTAGAAATCTTCACAAATTTGTTTCAAAGAATCAAACTCAACACTCAGAACAACTTCATGGAACAAAAACAAGACAACATTTTGTCTTCAAATCAAAACAATACAAAGACTAAATAATCAAATGAATGATGATGAGCGTGAGGAAACTGCTCCGCCAGCGTGCGATAACCAAGAGCAGAGGATACGATGACGACCAGCGGGGATGATTAAGAGATGACAGCAGCCGCCGAACTGTTTTGGCCGATGGCTATTACATATTTGCCGCCGCATCGTTGAGTTTTGGCCGACGCATACGTGACACAAATGACTGGCCACAACCAAGAGAAGTGAAGTGAGAAGAAGTGAGATTTGAGAAGAAGAGTTTTAGATTTAGATTTAGAGTTTGTTTTTGACATTTTATTTTTTTAGAGACATTCGGTTTTTTTAAATATGCGGTTCGGTTTTTTGGTTTATTTTAAAAGATTGAAAACCGAACCGATTAATTTTATTAGTTTTACTATATTACTATTCGGTTTTTTGAGGATAAAAAAACCAAAAAAAAATGGAACCGAACCGAACGGTTCGGTTTGGTTTTTGATTAATCAACTTTTTTTGCCCACCCCTAGTAGTGAAGACCAAATTATCTTGTAATTCGAACTTGCTGCCTTTCTTATCAATCTTTCTCGAAACTTTGAAGAATCCATACTTCGTCAACATCCTTTGCTTGTAGATTCTTCAAGGCGATAAAGACTTCCAAGAACGAATCATGATAAAATAACTTTTGCTTTCACAAATAGTCGTTTAATGCACTCTTCAATAAGTTTCACCTTTTCAATCAAATTTTCTTCAAGCACAACCTTCTTGTCTTCAATGTGAATAGGTATAACCATTTCGATCATTTCGATTTCTTTAACTTGATTTTGCTGCACATCCTCGATCGTATTGTTAGGCTCAATGTGAAAACCAAGGATAGGTTGTTCTTCTTTGTCAAAAATCCTAAAAAGATAAAAAAAATCTCAACATCTTCAACACTTGTCTTTTCTTGCAATATCTCATGTGAGTTTTCTTCCTCAAAAACAGGAGAACTCATTGGTACATCTCTCAGCACTTTCATAGAGATAAGCCATTCCTTGATTAGGTCTTAGACTTCATAAAGGAAATAAAAGATCATTCTCTTTACCCAAAAAACAACCAGAATTAAGTAGAACTTTAAGTTTTACTAGATGTAGTCATCTTGTGATACCACCATCATATGAAACATTAGCCACAATTAGAAAAAATAATCAAAACCTAAAAATAAAGATTGAATATAATAATGGAAAATCATGGCATGAGACTTTTGCTATACTTGATACAAAAGCTGCAAAATCTTATGTAGATGCTAAAATGATTAAATATTTAGAAGGAAAGATTCTAATTGAATTGCATACGTATGTAGGATTTAATGGAGAAAGAAAGACATTAAGCCAATACTGTGAAATAACATTAAGAATAAAAGAAATAGAAATTTTCTTTCCTTTTTTCATCGAACCAAATTATGAAACAAAAATAAGTCCTTTATTATTAGGGATGAACTTTCTTGAGAAATAAGTATAACAATTGGAGGAAGCAACCACTTGAAAATTAGTTTGAGCTTTCTTACCCTATAATTTTTTAAAAGCTAGACAAAGCCTTTTTTTTGAAAAAAAAAATCATAAAACTGATATTTTAAAAACTATGTTAAGATAATTCATTTGAGAAGCTAAAGCAATTCCAAACATTTTTTTTAGATTCAAATCTCTGTCCATGAGAGTCATAACATAAGGCATGCTTGCTATTTCAATGCAACCTAGCACTGATTGAGCATTAGTAAGAGAGTTGAAGCATCACAAGAGGACATGTCAGAAACTCGTTCGGGTGCGTTTAGGATTGAGATTGGGTAATTATATCTTAAAAGCTACAACACTAAAGTGTTTAGTAAATAGTAGCTGCTGTAACTTGAAAGTTATGTTGATATGATTTTTCACATGTATAGTGAAAAAATCTATTATTATTTAATAATTTCATCAAAATTATTAATTAAAATTTCTATTTATGAAATATTACTAACTTTTGTTTCATAGTTACAATTTTTTTCCACAGTAGCTGTAACTTAAAAGGTACAACACCTCAATCCCAAACGCACCCTTAGCCGGAATGACTATAATATTAATACAAGGGTCTCCCTAGGTTATATTTAATATAATCTACAGTCAAGTAAAATTTATCCACTGGTCCACTTGACTCCACTGCTTTGTTACTTATTTTTACCCTAAAAAAGTATAGATGTAAATTAAAATAAATATAACTTAGAAAAATTCCTTAATATGATGTTATTATTAAGGACGCACTTGAAACTTGAGAGATCGTAACAAAGTAAATTAGTTTGAAGCAGAAGCAAACGATTAAGCAACCGATGCAATGTATTTGAAATTAAACTAACTATAAGCTGAGTAATTAGTGACATGCTAACATGTCAGATAAACTGAAAATTAAAATTAAAATGCAACTGAAGTTTGGTAGCTAGAAATACCAACAATGGGACTCTGGTTCCTTTTTATTTGCACCTAGACAAAGGAAATCATTCTGTGAAATTGGTAGTTTTCCATTAGATTTTCGTTAGATTAACAACTCATAGTTTTAAAATGATGGAATACGGGACAAGTAAACAAAAGTTACACAGTTTAACACAATATATTGAAATGTTTATTTTTTATTGGTTTAATGTTTTCCTTATTTTATTAAAATACAAAATTCTCTTATTATAAAATTACTCCTCTCAAAATTTAAAAATATTAGTTTCCACAAAGTGTAATGAGAATATTTCATTATTATTAACAAAAATATTTTAGTTTTATTGTATGGTAAAGGAAATTTGCATTAGAGCTCGTTAGAAACTCTTCCAGATGCAAATAAAACTTATAGGAAAGTGTTAATGATACTTCTCAAAACTATTGATCTGTCATTTTTGTGTATATCTTCCTCAACCATTCTTTAGTCGGGAGAGCAAAGCTTTAGAATTTCAAAATTGATCTTGTTTTATTGAATTCTTTTTTTACGATACGCTGATTTTGTAGTTTTAGTTCATAGGGTTTTTTAGATCATTATGAAAACTTCAAAGTCATAATCTCGATTTTATGTATGTCTCCCTCTCCCTTATTTTTACTATATTTTGATAGATATACATATGTCTTTTCTGGGATAGCTTTAAAAAATTTCATTTTTGAAAGTTGCTCTTTATATGTTTTCATCTTGAGGGTTTTTCTGTGGTACTTAATCTGGCACAATAAAGGGATGTAAAATTGAAATAAGAAAGTTTGAAAGAGACTTTCAGTTGGTGTTGTGGAATGTAGTTTTTTTCCTAGTTGCTGTGACGCGACCCATAAATGAGTTCTTTAATCTTTTTCGGTTAAGTTTGTGTTCTGAATAGACATTTGCTTCATTCTCGAGGAAATAGGACTACTTTTTGAAGCTTTGTCCAATTCCACCATTTCCTAAACAGAATTTACTTTCTACATCAAACATCAGCCAAGAATTTAATCATCAAACACAACTATAAATATGTCTATTCATAAAATCACCTTATATACAACATTATCTCTTAATTCCCACATTAATTTGAACCATGGCTGTCACAAAGAATGTAGTGATTTTTTCTATGATGGTCATGGCCCTTTGTTGTGGGATCACCATACATGGCAAGGATTGCCCCAGCACCCCAAGAAGCAGCAGAGGAGACAATTGACCTGCCAAAAATTAATAACGTTGAACGATAAGTTGTATTGATTCCAGGAGAAAGTGATTGTGATTCTGCACTCGGAGCTACAAAAGTTGTTCAAATTCCACAGCAGGAAGCTGGTTGTGATTTCGGACCTGATGAGACAAACGACGTCCCAACACCCACAATCAATAATGTTGAACGGCAACAAGCCGTATTGATTCCAGGAGATAGTGATTGTGATTCTGCACCAGTTGGTGCCGAAGCCACAAAAATTGTTCCAACTCCACCCAGGAAGACTCAATCTCAACAGAAAGAAGCTGATTGTGCTTCTGCACCCGTAAATGTTGAGCCCATAAAGGTGACAAAAGGTCAAACTGTAATTGTTCGTTCTTAAAAATTGACTTGGAAGTTGGGCGTATCCTCCCCTTAACAAGCATAAATTTTTAGAGTATGTGTTAGTGTGGTCAGGGTGCCAACGTTAACGCAAGCGCATGTCCGGTCAAAGTAGGAATCTCCACATGGCTATGGGCTGAGCGAATAGATGTTATAATTCCCCGTTGCTCATGAGTATGTGGGTGACGAAAAGACCGCTCCCTACCTGAGAAAGACCAAGGGTCAATCAGGAAATTATTCAAGGAAAATGGGGCACGAAAGGACACAAAGCCCGTATTCAGGCGGTTACTGCATCAACCATCAACCGCTCAGAGGCAAGCACGTTTGGCCATTATCCGAGTCACATAATCAACTATCCCACGAATCAAGGATGATATTACACGTTCTACTGCACGTTGAGCTGTCTATAAAACCCCTGAAAAACTGGGATGAAAGGAGAGACAGAAGAAGCTTGGGGGGGGAACTCTGACATTTTGAATCCAGAACTTATTTTCTTTAAAAATTTTATTTAATATATAAATCATTAAGTTACAGAGAATCTCAACTTAAAGCTTTTTCAGAAAATCCCAAAAGATTGGCTTAAGCATTGGAGGGTTTTTGCTGGGAAAACAATCGGCGTCCCTTGACTTTTTTCTGTGAGTGCAGGTATACGAGATACGAGGGCTAGTGTGGTCGTCGGGATCTGCTCGTTTGAGTATAAGCAGATAACTCCGTTGTCCATTAAAGCAAATTCGGGTGTTGACAAGAGAATCTACTCATCTCAACATATATGGCCAGATTTCTGCACCAACAATATGTACTAAAAGTTTATTGCAATTGAATTGATGATGAATTGATTTCTTTTAATTCAATTTTTTCTTTGTTCGTATTTGAACTGTCCATTAAAATAAAAACTAACAAAAATCACACAATAATAATTTAAATAAAAAAAACTTTTAGTTGAAAAATATAGTATGAAGAACCATGGTGACCCCACAACAAAGAGGCATGACCAACATGGAGAAAATCACTGCATTCTTGGTGATAGGCATGGTTCAAATGAATGTGGGAATTAGGAGATAATGTTGTATATGTGGTGATTTTATGAAATGAACACCCAAAAAAATTTATAAATTAATTGAATTAAGATTGTGTTCCACAATGCAGTAATTTCTAAAAACATACGTTATTAATTTCACTAATCAGCTAAGATGCAATCCTGTTAAAAATAAATGACTTTGTCCAACAAATTTTCAGGAACCACTTTTTGGAAGAATAAAGATGTCGAACTTTGGCGCTAACATGTCTCTTTCTACGATTTTTCTTTGGAGAGTTTTGTCATTTTTTTGTTGTAACGATTTAATCCATCAATTTTCTTTATTTTATTTTATTTTTTGGATTTGGACTATTTAAAAAGAATGTGAATATTCTATAATTTTCTTTTTCTTCTTTTTGAGGGAGTGATTGTAATTCTATATCCACCAAAGTCGAGATCACAAATATTATTCAAGTCCAGCCAAAGAGATTAAATCTCCATATGAGAAAGCTTATTGTGATTCTGCTCTTGCCGGCACCAGGGCCACAAAGGTGACACAAGGTCAATATGTGAAAGTGTTTTCCTAAAAAGGTCACTTGGAAGTTGGGTGTATTGTTGCCTTAGCGAAAAATAATTTTTTAGTGTATCCACTGAAAGCTTATTGCAATTAAATTTATGATACCTTTGGTTCTCATTCAATTGCACTCTCGATCAAAGAAAGTAAGAAAAATCATATAATAATAATTTCATTAAAAAAACTTAATTAAAATCTCAAGGAACAACAAGAATGGTAATTTTTAAGTTACAATTGATGTAACTTACAACCAGCCAATTTTATGCATTGGAATGAAATCTAATGGAAATTTTCCAATTCAAAATTTTAAATGTGGGAAAATTCAGGATAACTTTAAAACCCTATGGTTTTAAAGTATTAATTTCATAACGCTTTAAAACAGTGTGGTTTTAAAGTTTTCCTAGACTTTTCCGCACTTTAAAATTATGGATTAGAAAATTACTGTGAAATCTAATGTTTGAAAAATAGTTTATAAAAAATGAGTAACAAGTAAGCTAGAAGCTGAACTTGCTTAGTTTTATGGGTTGTAAATTATGTTGACTACAACTTAGCAAAATACATAGGAGGATGGAGCGATTTGCACTTCAAAAATTACTTTAAATATTTTATTACATTGTACAACCCTTTTTAAATTCCAAAAAAAAAATCATTACACTATTTATAATATGTTTATTTGTGAGATTAGGAAATTAGAATCTAAAAAGGGAATAATTAATAATATTTACTTTTTAAATAAATGAGAATGAAAACAAAATATGTGGGCCTCTGTATTTTTTAGATTAACAAATGGAAACTTGATTCCCATAACGGCTTAGAAATTAAATTCTCATTCCTTAAACTCTCTATTTTATCCCTCTAAATTTTATAATTTCACTTTTGTCCTCAATTAAAATATTATTATATTATTGCTAATAATAATAATAATAACGAAGAAAAAGAAGAAGAAGAAGAAGGTGGTGATGATGATGATGATAATCATTATTATTATTATTATTATTATTATTACTATTAAAATTTTAATTATAATTATTATTTTCATTATTACTATTATTAACAATAATTATTTTGAACAACAATAAAAATTAGCATAATTATTATAATAAATAATGACAATATTCACCTAAGGTCATTTTTTTTAATAGAAGGTAATTCTTCCATTAATCAAACAACATTGTCTAATGTATTTTCCACTACTTCTGGTATTGTTCCTGACCAGATAGCAAATATATTTTCCTGGAGAGCAAATTTTGCAAAGGAATGGGCACAAGCATTATAGCATCTAGGGACATATTGAATTACAGCTTTTGAAAAATCCATTTTCAATTTTTGGATTTCTGAAATTATCCAAAATATTTTTGTTCTACTTCCAACTAAGGTCATTTTAGTAACTTAAAATAATTCATTCTAATTTCAAGACAAAGTGAACAATTCAATGGTAATACAGCTAATTATGATTCCTACAACTAAAGTAAATAATTAATTCTGATTCCCAATCTCATTTGTAACTCCAATCCATGCCTATTCCAGTCTATTACGATTCTAACTCATTTCAGTTACGGAAAAGTAAATACACCAATAAATTAATTAACTTTATTTACTTAAACAACAATAAAACTATTTAACACACTCAATTTTAAGATATTTAACACGTAATTACAATGAGAGAAGAAGTTGAGGAAGAAAAAGAAAAATCTCTACATTCATTTTTAGGAGCTATAAAACTGATGTTGGGGAAGTTGATTTCCCTCTACTCCAAAAAAACATACATAGTAATTGCTTAGCAACTACCATATGCGGGTCGAGTTGGGTCGGCCCATCATGAGTGATCCATCCCTTCAATATCTCCCACTTGCACATGAGAGGATAATGTCAAAAACAGCAGAGTAGTAAACGAAGAAATAATGAACAACCATATATCTCTAGTCATACATGCAAATATATCATGTGACCATAAACATATTCAAAGACCCATTCGGGAAGCCAAAAAATATATTTCAATTGCAGACCCTGACAAGAGATATCTCAATTGCAATCATATGCACGAGAATTTCAACATATGTTCATTGTATCTTAAATTTAATTCACTTTCATACTTAAGCATACTAAATCCACTCGATATGCCAAAATTGCACAATCTCTTTATGTACTCATAATTGTAATTTACCATATATATTATACAATTAGTCAATCAGTGAATTACATAAAAGAAAAAAATCAAATCTTCCTATCATACTCGTATCCATTAATCCAGAATGGTCACTTTCTTAGTCATGTTTCATAAACTAAATCATGTTATGGTTATAGATAACATGTCAAAGTTGCATACACTAGTCTGAGATCTAAAAAACCACAATTGATAGTCATAAAGAGATCAGGGTTGACTTCTAGAAAATCATATGAAACTTACACAATGAGGAAGGAAGATTCTTTCAATTTCTATTTTGATCACTAAGCGTATGCAGTATGATTCACGTGCTATAATGAATTTTCCATTTCATGGTGTATGTCCATTAATCCAATTCATTGTATAGTTCTTAGCCTAGTCGCTCTCCCACAGCATCCAACTTGAGTTTTTAAATTGCACACTCTCTTTTGGCACCAAAATAAGATCTTACATTTGGCTTCAATCGAGTCTCTATGATGGTGGGGGATGTCACAGTCATTCTACAAGAAATATCATTTATAACCTCATCTTGATTTCAATCAAAGCAACATAATTCTTATAATAGCCCTTTTTATTTGGCTTTTTAAACAAATAAATTGTCTCATTATTTGACTTGTCTTATCTCAGCTTATTCCCAGAGCAACTGAGGAGATCGCTCGTGTAAGAAAGCCGATCATGACCTAACAACATGCTCTCATATATGTGTAATTATGCCTTTCATAAAATAAATTGGAAATAAGAGAATTTTAAACATGATTGCTTTTTAAACCATTCATGTGACAAAGATGTTCCCCAAAAATAAATACATTTTAACAATGTAAAATTACACTCTATGTAGCTCAATGGTCTAGCATGAGAGGATAATGTGGAATGTTGTTTCTATAGTTCTAGAATTTTATTTTTTTTTGTGAAAAAGGTTTTTAAAAAAATGATATGTTGTGTATGAGTGAGAGCATCTTTAAAAATCTTTTCAAATAATATTTCATTCCTCATTTAAAGAGCCACATCAGCAATAAGGCTTCAATCATTCTCTTTTCAATATTAAACAGAGAGACTTCTCTTTGTTTAATATTTTCCTCTTCAAATAATATTATATTATTTTTGTATACCATCATTATTAAAGGGAGAGAAGTACTACAACTTCGTTTTTGAAAAAATGAAGGGTAATTAAGAATTTGATTAAATTTATATAAACATTATTCTATTTGAAGAGTCTTTAGAAGAGAGATAATTTTTTTTTTCACTCTTCTATTTGCCTTATTAGCAATAGGACACAACACACTAAGTCCTAACAAGACTATATGTTAAGACAAACTATGAGTTATGAGTTAAATTCATTATTTTGCATAGATTTGGGTTTTTTTATTTTTTATTTTTGCTAAAACAATTTTGCATGGTGATGTGAAGGGTAGTATCTTTTATCCGAACATGGAACTTTAACAAGGTTTGAATTTGATTCGCGATTCCGAATTGTAATATAATCCCAAACTCGATAATTTCCCTGTTTTGAGAATAAGTGCAGTTTTGAGCACCCTCTAAAATACTTATAACACCTTTTCAAAATTTTATTTTTTAAAAGACGTCAGTGTTCCACAGAGAACTCTTCTTATCCTAATGGTTATGGCCTAATTCTTAATGATTGTAGAGCTCAAGCTCATTCTCTCCGAGATGTTAAATTCTCTTTTGTCCAAAGGTCTGCGAACATTGCTGCCCATGTTGTTGCACGGGTGAGAGGTTCTTTACCAGGCCCTGGAGAGTGGAGTCATGTTCCACCTCCCTGGCTAAATGATTCTTTGTATTATGTTTCCAGTTAATAAATTTCTCAAGCTTTATTAAAAAAAAAAAAAAGACGTCAGTGTAATTTTTTAAAATATAAATTTATTTATTAAAATTAATTGTCTTCTTACAAAATTCCACCCTTGAAAGATATTTCTTTTAATGTTTTATTTATAAAATATATAAAAATCTTAAAATCTTCAATTATTTTATTTTCATTACATAATTTCTATCTCCATAAATTTAAGCTCTCATAATTTTCTTTCAAAAAAATATTTTTCGATTAAATTTAAAATATAAATACAAATTATGTAATGAGTGGGTGTAAAATTTGTTAAGATCATAATTTATTTAAGTGTTGAATTGAAATTCTATTCAAAATAAGAAATACATTAATTTATCTTTTTTTAAAAAAAAGAATACATTAATTTATCTTTTTTTTTAAAAAAGAATACATTAATTTATCTTTTTTTTGAAAAAGAATACATTAATTTATCTTAAGTTATTTAAGTAATTTCAATAAAATTTTTTGTTTAAAAAAAAGGATTTTATAAGGAATTTTGGCTGCTATGAACTTTCTTTCGCAAAACATTGGGTTTAAGAGGGGTCCAAGGCTCAAAACCAACCAGCGGCCCAAGGAATCACAATCACACGTGTCGAACAGCTACGTGGCGTGTACATTACGCACGCAACCGCATCTTAGCCCAACTTACTCAACAAGCAATCACTTCTTCAGAGGCCTTCTCTCGTCTCTTCTCTTCTCATCTCAGATCAAACTCTTATCTAAACGATCATCACAGTTTCTTTCCGTCTCTCTTCGGTGCGGTAAAATCACATTTCGACCCCCTGAAATTTCGTTAAATTACTGTTTATTTCTTTGTTATTATCTGGATTTGAACACTTACGCATTTACTAATTTTCTAATTTAAATTATCCACTGGCTTTTTGTTCTAATCCAACTTATTTTTATACCGATGAATATCGCAAAACTAGTAATAAAAACAATAACAAGTAAATAAACGAATGCAAAATTTGGGTTTTTATTTTGTTATTTTCTTTGTAATCAGTTCGTTGCATTCATTTAAAATGGTAATAACAAAATTTCTGGCAGAAAAATGGAAAATTTTTGTTATTCGTTTAATTATTTTAGATAAAAATTTTCTTTTGTTGAATGAGCCTTGTGGTTTCTTCTTTGTGTAGGGAGCTGAAAGGTTGAGTATCTTGGTTTGAATACTCAGTCACAGTAAAAATGGTAATTCTTTTATTTTTTTTAATAATATATAGGGTTCAAATTTATTGGTCAACTGATTCATGATATGGGGTCGATTAGTGTTTTGATTTTTCTTTTTTCTGGAGTTTAAGGTTACCATTTATTAGATGTGATGAATATATATTACTATTTTTATTCTACATTGGCAGGTGAAACTTAGCACCTCAGGGTTCTGATTAAGAATGGAAGTTACATCTAATATGATCGTGATTGTATATTATGCATGAGAACAAAGAGTACTAAGAACGAGAATTTAACTTAGTAGAAAATAAAAATGTGAAAACATTAATTAGGTTTTCTCTTATAGTGCAATTAAAATCATTTGATATTAGTCAATAACTTTATCTTTTTTTCTTTTCAAATTAGACAACTATGCAGTATATATGGATCCACATAGAATTTAGAGAAATAGTATATTTTGGGATTGAGAATTAGAAGCTTGATTAGTATCCGCATTATATTATTTCGTAGGGAATGCTGGGGGCAAACATTTCATTTAAAGATGTGTAAGAAAATAGCACAAATGAATCAAAATTATTTTGGTCTTTTTAGAAGGTAACAATTAAGAAATCGGATTATGAATTAATGAAAAGTTATATGTTTTAAACATTTATTGAGTATTAGGGATTTAAACGTAAATCTTACTCATAAAATTGGTAAATATATATAAAAATATCTTTTTCCGCAAAAAACCAATCTAAGAGGACACGATTCTTCGCCCTGCTTGCATTTGCCAATTTATTGTAATTGTTACGAGTTGGTAGGAGTGGTTCATTCTGATCTGATGATGAGGCTTGTTTTTGCATAGAATACAATGTGGAGATTATAAACCGATGAAACGAAATACTGCTGAATTGGGCTGCTTTTGCAGCTGTATTCCACTGAGAATTCATGTTTGCAAAATGTCAAGGTTGTTGTGTGGATAGTTTTAAGGAGTAATATCTTTGAGTATAGTTGAGTATGTTTTGCTTTTCACTAGCATGTCCTATGCATCATTATTTGCCAGTTGCCATCATTGATTGTTCATTCCATTGGTGGCAATGTTGCAGTTTTTTGATGGATATGGATATCATGGGACATCATTTGAGCAGAGTTACCGATGTTACCCTGCATCATTTATTGAAAAGGTAGAAATTCCCTTTTCATCTTATGGCCGTTGAATTTACTGACTCTTGCAATTGTTCCTATGTTATCAGAGGTCTTATTCTGGATCAGAGATGTCTCTTTTCTATTTTATTGTTTCATTAATCATTCATGTTTGTGTATTATGCTAAGGATCGTCGATCGAATTGTATATTTGTTTCTAATTGATTCTTTTGGACTTGTAATTGATTTCTGTGATTCTCATTTCCTTTTTTTCGTTTTTAACTATTGTGCAGCCACAAATAGAAAGTGGTGACAAAAGTGAGCCTTTCAACTTAGGTGCTTTCATTTATAAGATTTTTTCCCTCATAATTTAGTTTTCTGATCTCTTCCCTTTTTTTTTTTTTTTTTTGGTTTCCCCAGTTATTATGCCTCCTTCAGCCCTTGATCGCCTTGGTTAGTCATTTTCATTACATGTTCATTTTGGCTTTTGATTATTTTATGGTCTATCTTTACCCCAAGTTGTGACCTCAAATATATAATGCTAATGTTTCTATAAATTCGGCAGCATCTTTGCATATTGATTATCCAATGTTGTTTGAGCTACGCAATAATGCGGCTGAGCGGGTTTCCCACTGTGGAGTTCTTGAGTTTATTGCGGAGGAAGGCATGATCTATATGCCATACTGGGTAGGTGGTGTTGAAAAGTGTTTTGTGTTTTTGCTTAGAAAATTTGGAGTAATATTGCTGTAGGGCATTTTAACTGACAAAGACATCTTTGAGTCAATTGATTTATGTTGTCTTGGTTAAAATTATTATTATTTAGATGATGGAGAACCTGCTTTTACAAGAGGGAGATATTGTGCGAGTGAAAAATGTGACACTTCCAAAGGGAACATATGTCAAACTTCAACCTCACACAAAGGACTTTCTCGATATTTCTAATCCCAAAGCCATGTGAGTTCCTGCATTTTATCATTAATCATTTGTTTATGGTGAGACATATATGATTCTCTGATTTGTTAATGTTTGATAATTTTGGGATGGAAGAGATTTCTGAAGTGAAAGCCTTATCTATTTATTTATTTATTTTTGGTGGTTCTGATTCCGCTCTGTCTTCTTATCAAGCCTGCTTTCTTTTTCTTTTAATCTAATATTTCTGTGTGTATCTTGCTGAATTATTACTAATTTTGATGTTTCTGCATCTGCCTGTTCCTTTGTATTTTATAATTCAAGTGATATGGTAGCTGTCCTGCTTATCATTTTGAGTTTTTGACATCTTTCTCATGCAGCTTGGAGACTACGTTAAGGAATTATTCCTGCTTGACCACTGGGGACAGTATTATGGTGGCATATAACAATAAGAAATATTACATTGACATTATAGAGACAAAGCCTTCTAATGCAATAAGCATCATTGAGACTGACTGTGAGGTAGATTTTGCACCTCCTCTGGATTATAAGGAACCTGAAAAACCAATTGCATCTGCTTCAAGTAGGGCAACAGCAAAAGGTGAGAAATTGTTTTGGGTGTCTTACCTTACTGTTTCTGTTATTTCATCCTTTTTGTTTCTTCCATTCATTTTGTTTTGGAGGGAAACAAGAAAACAAAAAAATAAAGAAGTAATTGTTCTCCATTCTCCTTAATTATAGATTGAGCATTGATACAGTTCAACCTATATTTTTTTCCCTTTTGAGCAAGTGGTTTTTGACCTGTGTCTAAGCCCATGCCAATAGGGTTGTTTTTGTTCACTGTAGGGTTGTTACTACAAGTTAATTTTGTATTTTAGGTGCACCACATTGGATCTGTTCTGGAACTTAATTAAATTTCTTATGAAATTTTCAAGGGTTAAAATTTCAAGAGTTATCATCTGATGAGAATTGTTGGAAGT
Organism: Citropsis articulata; assembly: GCA_030449925.1. NCBI lineage: Eukaryota > Viridiplantae > Streptophyta > Magnoliopsida > Sapindales > Rutaceae > Citropsis > Citropsis articulata. The sequence goes on along the minus strand of JASUUH010000137.1, from coordinate 2,614,871 downwards.
ATGTGGGATTTATTTTAAATTTAATTTGTAATTGCAATAAGGTATGTTATTCATTCCTTACAAGTGATCAATCTCTTTTTTTATGTAGCTGAAGAGGCTTCTGTTGAGACCGAACCAAAATTCAGCCCTTTTACTGGAGTAGCTAGACGGTTGGATGGGAAACCTTTGACATATCAACCTCCTCCTGTTCCTTCCTCAGGGTCCAAAGACAAGCAACCTGCCACTTCTAATGGTACTAGGCAGCCATCTGCAGGGTCTACTTCACAAAATGCTGCAAGACAGTCTCAGGGAAAGCTCGTGTTTGGATCAAATGCAAGCCTCCATCCTAAGGAAACACAAAAGGTACTATACTATTTCACCTACCTTCATTTTTCTGGATCAGTTTGCTTAGCATCATCACTCAGTTTTATAAACAAAGCTTTTACAAACTGCTAAGTAATATGTTTCTTAATCTGTGCAGCCGGTAGCTGGAAAAGAGATAAAACAGGAGCAGCCTGAAAAGAAAGAGGAGCCAAAGTTCCAGCCTTTTACGGGGAAGAAGTACTCATTGAAGGGTTGATTAATTTATTGGAGTCAGTATTTATTGCCTTTAGGTCATCAGTACCCTTTACTTGTCCTTTATGGATCAAGGAAACTACATAACTGCAATTATCTCAGTGTTGTATTATGGAAAAATGCAACTTTAGTATATTATGTCAAAATGAAGGGAAAAAGAACTATTTTGTTTGATTATGAATCCTTAAAATATCTGTTGAAAGAAGAGAAAGAAGAGAATGGTTCAACTCTATTCTTGCCGCATTTTTATGGTCTTGTAGCTGAACTTTAATGACTGTGGTGTAACTAAACTATTGAGGTGTCTTTCTCTTTTTCTGGTATTGTGGAAAGACCTAGAGGAAGTGCCACCCATCTCTTTCAATAAGCACTAGCTTTTGCGGAAGTGAGTGTACGGAAAAGAAGAAAGTACTGGAGTCGGCTTTTAGTATGTTTATTTTTTTTATCACAGATAAATGGGATAATCTGTTGGGACAGTACACGATATTCACGATATTGAGACTGAGCATTACTGCTGTTAACGACTTCCAAACTTCCAAAAGCGCTTCTTTTCCAAATTGAGAAATAGGGTAAAAGAGATTCTTGTAATGGTAAATAAATCTTCCAGAACACACTTCGTCCAAGTTGAGAAATGAAGGTGATTCTTCTGGTGGTATATGGTATACAAGACTTTGGTTGGTTGGAAGGACTGATGGTTGCAGAACCATTCTGAGTCCAATATTACAATATTTGCAGTAAAAGGCTATGAGTATGTGCCATATTTGAAATCCATATATAAGTATCCTACAACAGATTTTTGCACTAGCAAGTGCTTGTAAAAGAATCATTCAACAAAAACTACAAAAAGAATCAATCAGGTTACAAAAAGCTGTCCTTAACCGCAGCGGGAGAAGCTTGCATCCTCAGGCTGAAAGAACTAGCAATATGCATGCATTCTATTGTAGGCTTGTGCCATGCTTCAAGAGAGAATGGCTTTAAGTGCATCCCTCACATAGCGGTATTTGAAAGGGAAACCCAGTTCTTTGGCTCTAGCAGGCACCACCCTTTGCCCTTCAAGAACCTGCAATTGGTTTGAAAGTTGTTTACTGGGAGCTGAAATAATCAGGAACAAGCAAGTGAATGACACGAGAACAATGACATTCATACCACAGAAGCACCTTCACCAAGAACCGCTTTGAGGGCAAATTCTGGTACAGGTAGCCATGACGGTCGACCTAAGACATTGCCCAGATGGTCACACATCTCAGCCAATCGAACAGGGTTTGGTGCAGTACCATTGATGACACCTAACATTCAGCAAATTAAGAGTGAGTTCAATTGTTGTTGAGTATTAAAACCAAGTATCCTGTACCATACAGCACAAAAATGCAATGCCCAACAAAGAGATCCTCCAAAGGAAGAGAGAACAAACTGATGCTATGATGAAACAAAATGAATCAGATATTCAGAATTTGATAGCTCTACTAATCAAGAAAATATGTTGGCAGCTATTTTTAAGAACATATCAGTGCAGGTTAGAGTGAAAGTGAAAGAAACAACAGGTGAAGGACTAAAGAAACTTCTAATCTCTTCATACATTTCCGATCTCTGAATTTTAGAAATACATGGAAAACTAAGATTACATGATCAAGCTGGTTTATAGAAACCAAACACCATCTAAGCTGGAATGGACATCATAAACTTAAGTTTTGAATGTAATCTAACGTGGAGAATCGAAAAAAGGAAGTTATCTATGTATATTTTACAAGTACTACGAGTAATAGCCAAACATGATATATAAAGCAGAAAGCATGGAATGAATAAAATACCATCAATCAGGTTAATTGGTTTCACTCCAGATTTTAGGCCTTAATCAGCAGAGCATTACCTTGATAAGATGGATTGGATAGAGCTTCATATATCAGGTTCACTAGGTCATCCAAGTGAATCCATGAAAACCTACATAATTACAAGAACAAGCAATTATTTAAAGTCCTGCAGAAGAAAGCAGGAGGGACCATTGATCAAACAGTCTCACACATTTTGATCTGTTCCATGGATTCTTTTATCTTAATTCAAAAATTATAGGATAAGGAAATTTACAATCAGGTAGGAATGCCTATGTGGAGCAGACAGAGAAAATTATCCTCCACAATGCTTAATTAAATGGTGTCCGGAGGATAAAGAGTAAATACCATTGTTGACCAGAGCCCAACGGTCCACCAGCAAACACCATGAAGAGAGGGATCATCTTAGCTGCAGAGGTCAGAATTATATGTATAGAGCACAAGGAGTAAGCTTTTTGAAAAGTAAAGCATCAAAACTGTATAAGCAAATATGCATCTTTTGTCATTTAGAACAGAAAATCAATCCATTTGGTTGAGATTAAGGCCAACTTCAATCAAAATTCTGACAATCATTATATTTATTACAAAAAAAAAAAAAAAAAATTGAATATCAATGATCATTTTGGCAAGTCATCTTCCAATTTTTCTAGTAGTCACATAAGCCTACCTGGATTGGTCAAAACTCCAATATTAATTAGAAATCATCAATTGAAATTGAAAAAGAGAATTAACGAGATAAGACTCAAAAGACGAATTATACCTAAAGCACCACCATCTTTACCAAGAACAATGCCAATGCGAATAAGTGCTAATCTTACATCCTTATTCACTTTGAGGGCTGTTCCTTCCCATTCTCTACAGACCTGGCCAGGTATATATTCGCTCGAGGAAAGCAAGGGCACTGTCAGTATTTGGTGTTGTACAAGTGGAAACTATAAAAATTAGTGAAAGGAAGCAGGAGTTCCGTCAGCTTTACTTTAATTGTCATGAGGTAACCAGCAAACCACCTTATGGCATGTGAAGGACTGCACTCTAAAATGCATATAGGATAGCCTATGACCATAGTACCTTTAATTTTCAAACATACAGTTCAAATGCTTCTTCTTTCTGCACTAGGTTATTTTTTAAATTTGTTAAAAACAGACATAGACTATAACAGTCTTTGAATTATTTTTCCCTCGTCAGCAAATGATAATCAACAAAGAAACATCAAACTGCGGAGTTACCAAAACCCCTTTATTGAAACTGACCAAACAATAAACATTTATACAATAGTCATTGCATGTTAAAACCAATTTACTCACTAATATAACCCGATTGTAAATATGGGAAGTCTAGAGCACACCTACGGGATGTTTACTCTCAGTAATTTTACAGAAATCAGACTCTTACCTCAGCCAAGTAATCATTTCCTGATGGGCTGCTCTCATCAAAAACTTTGGTTTCACTAGTTCCTGAGAATTGAAGAAAAGTAAAGATAAAGAAAATTAAACATATTATGAGGTGAAAAAAATATTTATCAAGAAACTTGAATTCAGAATCAGCAGACTGACTGAATTCAGAATCAGCAGACTGACTTATGATTTGTTAAGAATATCTCCAATTGACCAAGTCAGTATATGGGTAGGGATACTTCAACAAATGGCGGACCTCTATGTCTCAGCTTAAAATTTGATTTGAATTTGAATAATACAGTTTTAGAAGATCCAACAGTTAAAAGTATGGGAACTCCTGGTGCTCATTTACAGTGAGTATTTTAGATAAAATGAAACTCAAAAGGAGAAAATTTTGTGTTAGAAACAAACCATAGTAACCAACAGCTGTTGCGTTGACCAATACAGAGGGTCGAACTCCTTCTGGTGACTCATTAATTACATCTACAACCTTCAAAATCAGTCAAATGTTCAGTGAACAGACAGGGGAGAACATTATACGTATGTAGAGATATTATTTTTTGCCGAAACAAAAATATTTCAAATGCTTGCATATGTAGAGAGAGGCAAACAAGTAAAAAAATTCTAACCTTTGAGGTGACTCTGATCCTGCTTTCCTTGATCTCTTTCTTGATCTGCATTACAGTAGGAGATTAGCAAACTGCATCTATAGAGATAAAATAGAAATATATAATCTACTGGGGAAGTTGGTGACATGTGTGCCTCTTTCTCTAGGTCAAAAAAATCAGAAGAGAACCATGAAAAATAAAGGCAGAGCAATTGGCATGTGACTTGTGAGGCTCAATTCTTCAATGGAGAGGCCAGCAACAACCATCACATTTCATCCCTTAGATAGAAATAGGAATATGTTGTACATCACGTGTAATCAGTAGAAGTCCACATGAACTATGAAGGAATGTTGAGCATAGGGCAGTGCTTTGTCAAGTGATTGGGTTCTAACTTTTTTAACGGCGTTCTAGAACTAAATCGAGGTCAAATTTACCCAAAAACATTTATGCAGTCAACAACAAACAAAAAAGAAATTTATTGGTTGGAAATGAATGTAGTTTAAAATTTCTATGAATTACTCTTAAGCAAGATATGTCTGGACAAAAGACTATACAAACTAGTGGTGGCTAAGCTCAGATGAGAGCGTTATAAGCCATCTTCTTTCTCAGAGCAGCCACTACTTTGTAATTTGACACATGAAGAGTAGATCAACTGAAGCTATGAACGTCAATCAGTTTGCAATGTTTACCTCAGAGGACCATCTTGTACCAATGGGCATTCCAGCCAAATTTACAACAGCAGTTGAACCTTGAATGCAGTCTTTCCACTGTGGCTCCTCCGCAATCATGACTCCAGGAAAAACCTTGTCTATGAATACCAGTGCACAGAACAAAGTAAGGGAAAGTTCTAACAAAAAGAATACAGAAAACTGGTTCCAGAGTCACCAGAAAAAATAGAAGTTTAAAATCCTAACACTAATGGAGAATGTGTTGAAAAGGACTTCAGAAATCCAACCATTTATGAGTTCTGCAGAAAATAAAATTAGAAAAAGTTGGTATTTTGCCCAAATCAAGTTGACTCAACCTGTTATTAAAAGATGCAAGCCGATGAACTCTATTTTCCTGAACATTAAAAAAAAAAATAGAGGGGAAGCAGAAGGTTCTAAAAGATTAACTTTCATAATTAGCAGTTTTATTGATTCTTCAAGAAAATTGAGGGAATTCATTACCTTCTTACCGGGAAATATTAACTCGGCTTTAGATCTTGAGCGTGTCAAGACACGGACTTGATGATTGTCTGCAATCCAGATTGGATTAAGAAAATCTACGTTAGTGCATCTAGTTTATACTTGCTACGTGAGGTGTGCCATCAACGACATAACATATAAAACTTAGTTCTCTATAATTATAGGTTGATGGAGAGCATGTAACCTGCTTGCAATCTGTGCACCAATCTTCTACCTATGAAACCTGTAGCTCCAGTTACCGATACAGTCATCTGATTCGCCTGCAACAACCTGCAAAATGTCAACAAAATCTCCTAGGAAACAAAAGTCATTCTACTTTTGACTTCAAGTATGAGATAACAATAATAGGAACCTTCTTGGTGAAAGAAAATACAATCCCTCACCATCAATGCCATATCGCATGCATTCTAATATTTATTGCCAATTTACCTCATTAAATATTGCAATTAATCAAAACAAGACCCAAAGAAGAATAAAGAAACTTTTATGAGCTTTAATGCTCATTTTGACTTGCCCAATGATAATGTCTTGATTATTGAGCATCAAAGCCTACACATTACAAGAAAATGGCATTGATAATAAAAGAAGAGAAGTAGAGACTACATCTAACAGTTACGAACTTTTAAATATAAATTGGGGCATATGCAAATTAATCATTAGAGTAATTAACAATTATAAACTGTTACCTCCAAAAGCAACAATCTTTTACCTTCTGGGTTTGATCAGAAGTACAAAAAACTCTGAATTTCTTAGCTTCCCACCTCTGCATAAACAAGAAGAACAAAAGCACATTAGCATGAAAATAAGCAAACGATGACAATTTAAGAACAATAAAGCTCAAAACATTAGCAAGAAATTAAGTTGCAGTAAAATTAACAGGTTGATACTGACTGAAAATGGTTTAGCAGAACTGTGAAGACAAGGGGATATGGACTGTGACCATGTCAATGTACTAGTTCTGCACAACAACACTTCCATTATTCTGCTTTCAAGTGAGTGTTCACCGTCTCTATTGTCTCTGTGTGTTCGGTAATGAAAGTGATAAAGATAATGAAGCAAAGATTATGAAGTAGTGTATGTTGATTGTGTTGAAGGTTTTATACTCATTTTGTTGTGTGTCTGAATCAGAGCCACACCAACCAACTTGCCATATCCAATTATCCATCACCCATTGGTACATACAAGCTCAGCAGTTTTTTGCATGATTAATATCATCCGTTGGATCAGAAGGTGCTTTAAAGTATGACCGTTTGAATTGCGATGAATGATTCCACTCCAATCCTTCAAGGCTTCAACTGTCTTTGAACCAAATCATCAACTACTAAAAACTCGGGCTCCGTACGACAGCATAGTAACTTTTTATTTTTAAATATTGGAGGAAACAAAAGTCCAGCTAAGAAATATTTTTATATCTAACTTTAGAATGTTAGCTTGAGAAATGAAAAAAATTTAGGATTGTTTAAAAACACCGGTCCGCCCGGGCCGGACGGGACTCAAATGATGCTTGTCAGATGTAATCCAATTTGAGAATAAGTTCGTATTGAACCCAACAACTCACACATTACATATATTTAAAATTGTAAATATTTAAAGTCTACATTTTCAATCTCAATTTCATTCAATTCGACCTCAATTTCATTCAAATAAAATCATGAAATCATAAAATTATAAACTAAATTAGTATGTGTGTGCTTGAGTGAATTGATGTAAACGGGTCTCAATAGTTATAAATATCTGTTGTAAATCTCATATAATATGAGTTGTAATCTGAGCATTAGTCTCATATAATTAAAAAAAAAAATTAGTATGTGTGTGCATGCTTATGTAAAATTACAAAACACAAAATCTTTTTTTTTTTTTAAGCCAAGATTAAAGAACATGGCCCAATCCAAGTGTTAAAAAAATGTGTTCGGGCCAAATTTGAGCATTTCCATGATAAGACAGGTTCAAATTTTTATCATCCCTACTTAACATTAAGAGAAGAGCCAACCATTCGACAATTGAATAACTTACTACTAAGGTCATTTTAATATATTGAATTAAATTAGATTGCACTACATTGGATAAGATCCAACAAAATAATATTATATTCATTTTGTGTAAAATTAAGTGAATATATCACATTAGAACACAAAATTTGTACCAGGATTAAGATGACATGACTACTTGAGTTATTTTGCAAAAAAAATACATTGTTAATTGTATTATATCTACAATAATACCACAATCATATGTCCAAATTAATTTTTTGCTCTTTAACTTCCTAGCATTTGAACCAGGCGGCTAAAGAAATTGTTTGAAAACCAATCCGGCAAGTCTTGGAGGCATTCTTTAATTCTTTTATTGCCAATAATCCCTCTTCTCTTTACACTCGTGCGGGATCTTCGAGCCAAATACACAGGTTGCGTCTATTTTGGATTTACTGCATGGATATATGCAGGGGCGGAGCTAGTATAGGGCGAAAGGGTGCCATGGCCCCTGTACGATTTTGAAAAATCTTAGGGTTTCTAAAGAAAATATGAAAAATTAATGTAAAATATTTATATTGGCCCCTGTAGAATTAAACGTTTACAAATATAGTAACACAAAAGTTAAAATTTAAAATTTGGCCCTTGTAGAATTTTTCCCCTAGCTCCGCCCCTGGATATATGGGCCTTTGTAAACATGCAACGAGTGCTAAGCTTGGTATTATTATTATTATTTTTTATTACATGAGACTATTGCTCAGATTACAACTCATATTACATGAGACTATAACTGATATTTATAAATCAGACTATGACTGGGACCAACTACAACATTGATGCTAATGGAGCTCTGCCTAAATTTTTTGACCCTCACTTCACTAATATTCGAGGGATGTCTACTCCACTCACTCATAGGTAGGGGTGGGCAAAATCAGGTTCGGATCGGGTTCGGGTCAATCCGATCGGGTTTCGGATTATTCGGGTTGGGCAAATATTGATCCGAATACAACCCTAATTTACAATCCGACCCGATCCGATCCGATATATATTCGGGTCGGTTTGGATCGGGTCGAAAATCGGGTTGAATTCGGGTAGTATCGGTTCGGATTAAAAATAATCGTCTCAAATTAAGCCAATTCGGGTCAATGAAAACGGGTCAATTCAAAATATATATACCAACCAATACACTATGAAAGCTACAAATTTCAAAACACAAAAGGGAGAAACTGCCTGGGTTGAGGCTCGAGCCTTGGAGTAGCAAATCTATTACCGCAGCAGATCATGGATGGGTTTTCGGCAGATAGCTCGAGCATCTACCGACGCGAAGCAGCAGATCGCGGGAAGGAGAGATGGTCGACGCAGCAAAGACGACGGCAAAGCGGACGCAAAGACGGCGGCGCAGATCATGGACGCAACACGGCAAAGATGACAAGAGAATGAATAAAGCAGATCGTGGACGCAATAGCAGATCGCCGGACTCACAAAGACGATAAGAAGATATCATCGAGGAAGAGAATGTTTTCTTGCTTCTTGTGGGTGGGTTGGGTGTTGTGACTTGTGAGTTTTGTTGGGTTTGTGTTGTGTTGTGAGTCTTGTGTTTGTGTAACTCTGAATATGTGATTTGTGTGTGTCTGTGTGGTGTGCGTGTGTTTAAACACTTAGCTTTAGTTTTTTTTTTTTTAAGCAACCCGATCGGGTTTTCGGATCGGATCGGTTTTTACCCGATCCGATCGCAACCCGATCGGGTTTGCAAGATTTCACCCGATCGGATTCTAATCACAACCCGATCCGATCCGAACCCGAAATTTTTCGGATCGGATCGGATCGGATCGGGTATTTTGCCCACCCCTACTCATAGGTAAGGGAGAAGACTATCTTCACTCAATATAATTGAGGAAGAAATTACCCCCACAATGCATTTGTGGGGGTTCAAACTGCTGCCCTCCATCTTGGAGGGTAGCAGCCCTCACCACTCGGCCAAAGGCCGAGTGGGTAAGCTTGGTATTATTTGATTGGCTAGAGAAGTGTATAAATGCCGAGTATTGCTCCTGTAAACGCTGTGCAATCTGATTTTGTGAAGAGTGGTGATATTTAACCCCCTTATTATATCTCACCAACCCCCACTAATTATTTTTATATTAATAACTATTTTATCCTTATATGAAATGACTTAAAAGGATAAATAGTTTTTAAGTACACCCATATAATAATTTCTATTAATAATTAATAAAACTAGTCTAATTTTTTAAACCCTAATTTCTTTCTTTTTTTTTGTGAGATTTGATTAAACCCTAATTATAATGATTAATAATATTCTTAGCCAACAGTTGCTTTGTTAAACGTTCAGACAAATCTTCTTAGAACAATCCGTGAGAAAAAAGAAATTCCCTACAAGCATTATAGATGAAACAAAAAGCCATAATGTTATTAGAAGGGAATTAATGGGGAAAGGAAAGTCAAGAAAAGTTCTTTTGTTAATCAAGCTGTGCCGCTTTGGAGAAGTTTGTACTATCTGCTAAGTATTCCATTAAGAGGAAGTTATGTCCGGATATTGATATAGGAACAAATAAGATTTACTTGGTTTTTACTTTTGTTATTTCTTACAAGTGTAAATGGGTTAAAAAACTATTAAATATGTGATATGAGCCACGAAATTACCATATGCTCGGCAATTGCAAAACTTCATATATAGAACAAAAAAACAGCAATGATCATTTTTACAAAGATTGAAACTGATAATTTTATTCATTCAGTAAAAATGACAAACACTTGGAAGACTATTTACGGCTATGATGAAATACATAAATTCTCCAATTTGTAAACAAAAAACAACCAATCAAGTTACTCAAAGAATCCGAAAAGCCAATACAAATTGAAACTAAGTACAATTTTTAAATATATAATTTCTTTTGTAAACACCACACATCCGCATGCTGAAGAACGAAACTGCACTTGCAGGAAATTCCAACCAAAATTATTATGTCTACCCCTTGGCTTCTTGTATTTCTATACTCACTCTTGGCTTAATAGACTAAGCATGATACTTTGATTTTGCAAGATTGACTTTGGCATGGTTTGTGGTCCGTTCCTTACTGAAATTATTAAATTCTTTTCCATAGTTACGGTGGCGATTATGACAATTTATTTTCTTTTTTAAAATAATTTTTATAATTTTTATAAGTTTTATAAGTTTTATAGGTGGGTGCATGAAATAAGATAAAAATTATAATAAGGATAAATTAAGAATTAAGTGGGGTATATTGAGAGATAAAAATTAATATAAAATTTTTAATGGGGTTAATGGAAAAGTGGGGATTTGTGAGATATAATTAGGAGGTTAAATATCACCACTCTTTTGTGAATCATATCTCATCATTAATAATAATCACTTGCTTGTTTCTCTTCTCCTTATACTCTTTAATACTTCATATATACGTTATCGATATTATAACTTTTTTTTTTTTTTAACTTCTTTAATAAATTTAAAAATGGTAATTAGTACATTGGGCATACAGGGTGTCCGGCCCATAGAACGAGCCCAAAACTCGGAAACTAATGGGCTTAGTTAGTATAGTCACTTCATTTGCTCACATCGCCTCAGCGGAAAGAGAAGAAGAAGGAGGGTGCAGACAATGGCGGTGATGCAGTGGTGCTGCGCAGTAGCAAGGCGGGTGCTGGCGTCACCGCGACCAGCAGCAGTAGCGCTGCCATCTGCGGCGCCGATCGTGTGCGGGCGAGGCGACAAGAAGACGAAGAAAGGAAAGAGATTCAAAGGGTCGTACGGAAAAGTGAGGCCTAAGAAAGAGAAGATGATAGAGCGTATCAAGGACAAAGTCGAGGTTCCCAGGTCCACACCTTGGCCTCTCCCCTTCAAGCTCATTTAAGAATTTTCTTCTTTTTACTTTTAAGTTAAACCAAAAAAGAAATTTTCAGTTGGTTTCTTTCTCTCTATATGTAGTAATAGCTTTTTAAGTTATTAGTGCAGCTAGGGTTTTTTTTTTTTTTTTTTTCTAAATGCTCATGGATTGAAGTAATATGTGGCAACTATGATGAATTTTTGTATGTATTGTGTTGTTTTGGAAATTGGGTTTGCATTATACGAAATTTTGAGATTTGTTTTAGAGCTGATTTTTTAGTTTTGTTATGATTACTTATTGGCGTTTTCTGTTGGCATTGAATGGCAATCTTTTGGATAGTGATGAAGTTCAAGTTCATTATTTGATTGATGCTTTTTATTGTATGTGCTGCTAAGGACCCTGATAGGAGTGTTTAATAATTTTGCCAATTCACATTTCAGCTAAAGAATCATACATGAGTATGAGAAATTGAGAACTAGAGTTGTTCTTAGAATCTACAGTGTTAGTGCATGTTGGTGAAGAGTATAAATGACCAGATGGAGTTGCAACCAATGTTTGTGCCAGAAGCTGAAGTGCTGTATTTTATACCCATGGTTTGAGAAATTGATAAGATAAAATGTGGGGTGGGGGTTTTGATTTTGCATAGTGTACGTTATAACATATTGCTTATGATATTGTCAGTTTAAGTAGTTAAAGAGACCCAAGATGGTCAGTTTATTATAAAGATACGTTTTTTCAGTTTAATTTGGGATGGATATTCATCAAGTGTTGTGATGTTTTCTTATTTTTTCACCGATCCGGTATGTATGCATTATGGTCACTTTATTTTATAAGAATACCTTAGCATGTAATGAATCTGAAATAAACAATAAAGGAGATCATTTTTAACGAAAGGACTTCTCGTCTTCATGTAGAGTAGTATGGCAAGTTAAACTTCGATGGGTGGAAATGAGTATGATCCTTTGAATCTCTTAGGGGATTCTTATGGTATCACAGAAAAGTGGAAATAATGAGTAATATTTGTGTTCTTGGTAATGAAACACAATCACTAAACAGATTACTAGTTTGCAACCCAAAGGAAAATATAAAGTAGACAGGTTAAGCTCCTCTATTAGCATGGCTTCTTGCGTTTGAAGAACATGTATATGAACATAATTGCAATGTCAAACAAAAGATTTATCTTCTGTATCACAACTCTGATGACTAACGGTTCCTTTTTTTTGCTGCTATCTTTGCTACAATTCCAATTCTAGCTCCAAAATTACGGGCAGCCCAATGATGAAATAAGTTAAACCAAAGATGATACTGAGAAGACTAGTGAGTTTGTCAGGAAGTAATACTTGCCATCTCTTCTAGGTTTAGTTGATCTCTTCTAGGTTCAGTTGCCAGTCTATGTCCTGTGTGAATGGGACTATAAGAGCATGAATGTTGTGAAGTAGCAACTATGATTCGAGCAACAACTTTGAACATAGTTATATTTGCCTTTGCTGCTTCATCTTCCAATTCGATGCAGAATTAGATAGTAGATCTAAGTAAGTAGAGATAGAAAAATTAAGCCAAGTAACAGTTCAAAACAATGCTCTGAAGGAATACCCGAAAGAGCATTGTAATACATCCATGCTTTTTACCTTAGTTGTGCGGGTTTCCTCTTCCACCTGGTCTAATAGGTTTAAGCATAAGTTTGCAACTACCGGAAACCCCCGAGTCAAAGGCCAAGAAACCGAAAAGCATCGATACAAGTCTGAGACGGAAAGCCAAGCAAGCTCCAATCTGGAAATTCCAGGCAGCAAATGCAGCAAACTTTCTGGGTTCTGTTGCCAGTGCATAAGAAGATTAATGCAAGAACCAGTAATTCAATGACATCGCAAGATTAATGCAAGAACCAGTAATTCAATGACATCGCAAGTGTAGAAGAAGCCTCTCTGTGGTGTATCTCCCTAGCCATTGCTTCTCTTGACTCGTTATCCATATTAGCCAAATCGGTAGCAAGAATTTGAGAAAACAGGACTAATATTGAGAAGAAATCTTGCTGGAATTTGATGGAGGAGCTCAATGTGTCATTGTGAGTGAAAATGGGGGCCTTTTCTCAGGTAATGATCCCTCAGCAAATGTATGTCCAATTCAAAGTCGTTTTCACTATCAATCTTGGCTTAAATGGTTGAAGCAGTTCTTATTACTGTGAGTACATAATCAATTGTAAAATTTTGGCTTGCGGGTTGAACTTGATTGCCAAGATTGAATGTCAATTTTAGCGATCAAACACTTACATGGTCGTTCTTACAAGGAATAGGAATGGCGAATGGGAATGAAATTTGAAGGAATAGAAATTTGTAATGGGAATAAGGAATGGGAATGAGATTATAATGTTTACTTGGTAAAAATAAATGGGAATGGGAATGTCTTTGGAATCTGAATTGATGTGTTCTTGGTAAAATAAATAGAATGAGGAATGGTAATGAGAATCAATTTACTTAAAATATCCACAGTGTTAAATAATGTGATTTTCATGAACTAGATATGTATAAATATTATTATAAAAATGATATTAATTAAAAAATAAAATTAATCATAATAATTATAAATGTTAATATTGATAATATTAATAAAAATAAAAATAATAATTAATAATAACTAAAATCAAAAAATTAATAAAATTTAATAATAATAAATGTTAATAATGATAATATTAATAAAATAAAATAAAATTAATTTTATTAATATTAATTTTATTAACATTATTATCATTATTAACATTTATTATTATTAAATTTTATTAACTTTATTATTTTAGTTATTATTAATTATTGTTAATATTATTTTTATTAATATTATCATTATTAACATTTATTATTATTAAATTTTATTAACTTTATTATTTTAGTTATTATTAATTACTTTTAATATTATTTTTATTAATATTATCATTATTAACATTTTTATTATTATTATTATTATTATTATTATTATTTAATATCATTTTTATAATAATATTTATACATGTATCTAGATAATGAAATTACATTATTACTATAATTATTAAATTTATTAAATTTATTATTTTAGTTATTATTAATTATTGTTATTATTATTTTTAATAATGATAAATTAATTATTGTTATTAATTATTATTTTATCATTATTTTTTATTAATAATGATAATATTAATAAAATAGTAAAGTTAATAAAATTTAATAATAATAATAATAATTATTATTATTATTAAATTTTATTAACTTTATTATTTTTATTAATATTATCATTATTAACATTTATTATTATTATTATTTTTTTTTAATTAATATCATTTTTATAATAATATTTATACATGTATCTAGATAATGAAATTACATTATTACTATAATTATTAAATTTATTAACTTTATTATTTTAGTTATTATTAATTATTGTTATTATTATTTTTAATAATTATAAATTAATTATTGCTATTAATTATTATAATTATCATTATTTTTATTGTTAATAATGATAATATTAATAAAAATAAAATTAATAATTAATAATAACTAAAATAATAAAGTTAATAAAATTTAATAATAATAATAATAATAATAATAATTATTATTATTATTATTATTATTATTATTAATGACATTTAAAATAATAAAATTATTTGTGATTTGAACAAGGGTAATTTAGTAAATATGAAAAAATTAGAAGGATAGAAAAGTAAATTTATGTTTCATTCTCATTCCCATATTTTCATTTCCAAATGCATGGGTTTAATTAAAATTCTTTATTTCCAAATGTGTGTGGCCATGATTTATTTTCGTCCAAATATAATTTTCTGAAATGCATGATTTTGATTAAATTCATACATTCCCATTCCTTCCAAATAAACACAACATTAGTGTAAAGCATTGAAATCTGAAGCTTTCTTTTATCCACATCGTTTGACACTGCTTTCCCACCTTATATCGCTGGGTACATGTATTGTTTCCCAGACCGACTTCATTGTTACTGTTTTTGTAACGATCAACTTGACTTTTCTACGGTCATTGGCCACTAGATGAAAAGTCCTACTAAATTTCTTTAGTGCAGGATGATTCGTATTAAATATCCAATTTTTTGTAATTATACTTATTTGGTGAAAAAAATAAAAGATGTTCAGGCCAACGTTAGTGCAGCTGAATACGTGAGTGCTTATTTATATGAAAAAAATTAACCGTGTTTTGTACCGAGGATAAATATATGAATAATATTTGAATCA
The DNA here is from genome assembly GCA_030449925.1 of Citropsis articulata. NCBI lineage: Eukaryota > Viridiplantae > Streptophyta > Magnoliopsida > Sapindales > Rutaceae > Citropsis > Citropsis articulata. The sequence continues at coordinate 2,599,252 of JASUUH010000137.1, read as the reverse complement.
CAAGAATAAATTAATTAATCCCGATCAATTTTTTCTCTGCTCTTGAGTGAATCATATAACATAAATTTTCTTTAAAGAATCAAAACCACCAGCCATACTAACAATTACTGCAATAAAATCTAAAAAAAGAATCCAAAATCAGCTTCTTTTTCTTGTTTTGTTCAGTGATTTTTCAGAGATATTTCTTTTGCAACCTGGCTTCAGCATAAGCACACTCAATGTGGCTTGAGATAGGTTTTTGGAGTCCCCGAGAGATCAGTACAATCCATTCCTAATCAATAATCATTCATTAATTCTGGTAAGACAGGAGACAAACATGCAATTATGCCATAATGTAACTTATTTTCAAGAAAAATAAAGTTTTCCACTTCAAAAGGATTCACAATTTTGCGCCATGTAACCAAACACTGGTGATTCTAAGTGAAAATGTTCATCTTAAAATAAAAAGACCACAGGGAAAGGAGCAACTGAACATCTTAGAAAGTGATTAAAACTACAGCAATTGCATTTAATTGAATAACAGAAAAAGCATACTGGTCGTGATCATCTTCAGCATCAAAGTTGCGGATCATGTCAACCTGCAATCGTAAGAAAGTTACAAATATAATATATAAGGTAACAACAAACATGCATGCGCACTGGGCCGAATATGCTCTAAGGGATGTAGCACTGACGGGTCACGACCATTGACGGTTCAAAGACAAACTTCAGTACTACCACTACTAGGTCAAAAAGTTGCAACAAAAATGACCAAACACCTTGCAACCATACATTCTGTTGGTTGCAAGCAACAGCCAAAAAGGGACAAAAGCATTGTTGCACCAACCGCTGACCAATTAATTCAGCAACAAGCCATAAATAATTTGATTAAGAATGCCCATTATTGCAATTAGTCAAAATAGTACTGACCTTTTATTTGTTGTCATGGTAAAGATGCAGAATCTAGTCATTATCTTCTTTACCAAAGTCATACGCTATCTCAATCTGCAAAGAACAAAATATCAGAATTCGGTAAGAAGCAATTGGCAGAACTGTGGCATAAGTAAAGGATTAACCCTGTCTTTAGTTTAAGCTTGAAAGAAGTTTATGCTAAGGCATTGCGTGCAAACATATGATCTGCGCTAGACTGAAGCATATGAAATCTATTTAATTTTGGTGAGAAGATTGTGTAACTACAATCTGTAAGAGCATGAAATGTGATTGACTGCAGAACATTCTACCCACACCCATTAAAATGACTAAATGAACATGTGAAACAAAATGGCATTACCCCTTCGGGCGGAGTTGGGTTTCTGCAAAACTTGGAACCACCAGGAGCCCAAGGAACTGCACAAAAAAAACATAATTAACCTTCAAAACCACAGAGGAGATCCAAAGCTGCAGCAAGCACCAGACAGAAAGCATTGCCCATTATCACACTGACGTAAATGAATTAAGTCTGTAGACATTAGTAAAATTCAACATGGTCAAGTACAACCACAATCTATGAAACTTCACATCTACAAAAATTACTTGTATAAACCAACATAAACTCTAAATTGTTTATGAGGGGAAACAAACAACATATGAACTCTAATTTGTTTATGAATTATAAGAGAAAGCAAACAGCACAAGGGTGGAAAGCTTGACAGAAAACTACAGTTCCCAATCATGTCGGAAAGTTTTGGATCTGAACTGCAAAGAAATTTGAAATACAAGACATTCAGAGAAATGGTATTACTCAATTACATTGTCATTACAAAAGGCTTTCTCTTTTTGTATTGGTACACTTTGACCTGCCCCCACTCTTTTAGTACTTGATCCAAACCCATTGAGCATCATAAAGTTTCAGAAAATTACTACCACAAAGCTCCAGAAAATGGACTTGAATATGAAAAGGATGGATATGGAAGCTCAGGGCAATGTCAACCAGTATCCAGAGACAATCACTAACTTTAACGATAAGGAAACACTTTTCTTTACTTACCTTCCAAGATTCATCTTCCGACGGCAACAACCTCCAACAGAACTATCTAATTCCTAAACAATCTTCAAATCCCCTTTGAAGGTAAAAGCTGAATGATGTACATAAATTTATTTGAGACAAGGTGTGTAGGGAAGTTGAAGAAAATGAACAAATTCAAGGTCATGGCAAACCATCAGGTCATGGGGGGTTTTTGGTTTTTTGTTTCTTTTGGTGGGGGGGGGGGGTGTGTTGCGGTGGGGTTATGTGGTTCAAACTTGTCTCAAACAATAGAGGGAATAATTTTTACACTTAAAACTCTCACTCCCACGAGCTTCACAAGTTCAAAAAGAAAATAAAGGAAACAAAGAGTCCCATATAAGATTATAAATTTCTCATGCGGTTTTCTATAAGAAGAGTCTCATTTTCAATAACTATACTCCTTTATAAGTAAAAATGTCTCCTAAAATTTACCACTGAGGTAATCTGGAAAACCTTCCCTAACATACAGCATTTATTCTCATAACAGAATTCTATGCCCTAAAGCCTGTACAAAAGCACTTACCGATGTAGGGATCAGGGTGCCGCCACTTGTTATAGGTTGCTTCAGCCTCATCTATCATTCTATCAATTGCATCAAGGTCCTCCTGCACATCAGCCAAAAAAACATCACCAGATACCCTATTAACAGAAGAAACAAATTTTAGCACAAAAAACTGAGCCAGCACGCACAAGTAATGCAAGCATGACCACAAGAACCAATTTACAACATAGATCCCAAACTTCAATGCCGCAACTTCAGCAAGCTTAGACAATGCGGTTTTAGCCAGATTTCCTACATCTGATATGATAACTAAACAAGAGGAAGATTGCACTCCACTTAACAGTATCTAATAATACCACCACATAAATAATTTGCAGCACCTCCTAGCAGCAAGACAGAACTTCACAATAAGTCTTAGATATGCTTATAATTTAATTATTTTACTATTATTCTTTGGTAAATCTATGAAATGCTTACATGAGATCAATCAACTGAATTTTTTCTCCTAATTATTGTTTTTTTTTAACCAAAATTAATTTCCTTCACACACCCATAAATTTAATAAAATGCAATCTTGCCAGCATGTAAAATTCTAAATTACACTAAGTTTTTATAATTCAATCAAGATACTTCAACAAATAATAATAATAATAATTAAAAATGGCTTTTTAAGAGAGCGAATCGCAATGTACCACGTGTTTGTTGGCATCGAACCTGAGGCGGAGGTCATCGGCCTAGGAGCAGGAAAATTCAGAGAATCAAATGGTTATAATTTTGATGATATTTTTACGATTAGAAAAATCGGAGATCGTAAATGTAAGTGGTGGAGGGGCGTACATACATCTTTGTAGAAGAGGTGGCGATGGACGGCCCAGTTGAGAGTGTCTTTGAGAGCACGGCGGTAAAGGATCTGAACCCTCTCCTTCTGCGCCGCTCTCCTTGCTAAGTACGCCGCTGTTGATATCGCTCCGCTCATCTCTCTCTTTCACTTTCGCTGTCGTCTCTCTAGAAACTCCGCCCTTCGTTCTCTCTCTTCTGGGAAATATTGTCAAGCCGCAAGCAACCGAACTAAAACGCACCGTTTCACGCTTTTGCTCTTTTTGTTTTTCCTTTTTATTCAATTAATTTCCTCTTTTTATGCATACATGGCAATATTTTTACCAACAATGATATTCTCACAAAAGCGTGTACAAAGCTTTGTACAACAGGGACCTTTTTGTAAAATATTTTATAATTTTATAATTTTTGTAATTTATGATTTTTATTGTTTTTAATTGATAGGAGCATTTCTCCTTCCATCTTTTCTACATCTATTTTGAAATTTCTTTAAACTTTTGATTATATCTTTTTATAGTTCTAAATAATTGTCTTTCTCATAGAGATCTATATTTGAATTAATACCTGAATTTATAATCATTTGTCTCCTTTGAGTCATGGACCGAATCTTTTCTTCTAACATTTCAATATATATTCCTAAGCTATCTTCCCAGCTTAGATACATTCTATCAAAGCTTTCGCATATAAATTGTAATTTAAGCTCTGCATCCTGAGTTAATATTTCTATATTATCCATTTTTATGCTTGATCTTGAATTCTATTATTAGATCTGCATCTATCTTGAATTATTTCAAGACTAGATAAAATTGATTCTATTAAAGCAATCCTGTTTTCTTCTTCGAATGCATCAAATATTTCTAGATCTTTAATCCTTTTTAATTCTTCATATAAATGTTTATTTGCATTTAATCTGGTTTTAATTATTGAAATCGTATAAGCAACTTGATATTTCTGACTAAAGTCTAAATGATCAATTGAATCTAAGAATTTATTAACAGATCTTTCCATATTTTTTAAATTTGAGCTACTATTAACACTTCCAATCTTATAGCATCTTAGAACAACAAACAAGGCCCAACATGCTTCCGTTTATAGCTAAAATAAAAGAAGAAAGTTCAGGCTTACTAACTGGTGTACTATCCCTCGGAATTCTGAGATAGATTCACTAGTTGCCTCCAACCATAGAAAGGTCCATGGTCAGCACCGCCATAGCTCCACACATTTGGCAAGATCACCTCAGCGACTGTTCCACATGGCCTAACGCAACACACAGCAAAACGGCCTAACAGGATATGTCTTAGTGATTTTCTTGCAGCTGTCTTAGGGAGAGCGCTTAGTAATAAGAAATCTTCTTCGTTTAGCACAAGTGTTGACATGTAAGATGCTTGGTTGAATTTCTAAGAATATTTATAAGATATATGGAAGATGCTAATTTCACTCAAAAAGAGTTTTATTTATTTCATGATTGAATTTTTACAAAGATGATTACAGAGCATATTGAAGAGGTTGTCTAAGAGCAGATCAACCGATGATGATAATCGATGCCTCCCTCCTTCTTTTTATAGATTTTAAAGAGATAAGGTTTTCTCTTTTACATGACAGTTGTTTAATCCTCCGTTGAATGCGGATCAGGTGGCCCCTTTTTTCCTTTATCACTAAAGTCTTTGGATGCTCTTAATTTCTTGGTGGTGGTTATCCTTTATCCTGTAGTGCTGACTTTTCTTGAATTATTGCTGCTTTTTGGAAAGCAACTTTTATCTTTTTACATTGGATCCGGTCACATGCCAATCAACAATTCTTCATCAAGTGACATGTCTTCCCCACTTGATTCTTCTTTGGATCCTTCATAGCAGTAGCCACATGATGATTGATGTTTTATCACTTTGCATATCTCATGGTGTGTCGGCAAGCTGGACCCCACGAGATTTTCATATATCGCCTTTTTCTTTTTTGATATAGTGCATGCAGCGGGGCTTTCTCTTCTACTGGTAGAAAAGATTATATGTTCTTTGGTGGCTTCGTGGAGCTAAATCTTCTCTTTGCTTATCCTCTCGAGAGATTCGTAGAGGACTTTCATCCCTATAGCTCTTTTGTTGGTGAGAGCTTTTGGTTCAAATAGTTCTGGATCGAAATCATTGTAGACTTGATCTAAATCAACTGTTGGACTAAATTTCTTACTGCTAATCCCAACTTGAATTATGTGCTGAGCTGGATACCATTTGTTCTCACAGTATTCAGGACAGCTGTAAGAACTTTGATGAAGATTATTTCTTTTGTTTTGGATATCCTTTTGAGGTCTTTGGCAGCCTCTGTGATTTTTTCTGGGAGTTCTTTGATTTCTCTGCAATCATTGCTTATATAAACAAGGTTAAGAAATCCATAATCAAACATGTCCTTAATCAATTGTGGATCACCTCCTAGAACAAAATTTATCCTTGGGTATAACCCTGAATGATATGGTATTATAGTCTGGCTGGGACGAATCCCATAGGCTATTTTACTGATTCTTTTATAATCATAAGCGTAGTCGCTTCCTATTGGAATTTTAGCCATAGGAACGGACTGTCCGTTTTTATCATATATAGGCCTTAAATTCATTGGAGATCCTGACGAATCTCCTTTTTTCATGAATTGATCTTTAAGATCATTTATTGTGAGAAATTTCTCTGGATGTGTAGTCTTTGAGTCCTGTGAAGAGCTCTGGGCGACTTGTCCCTCAGTTTGATCCTTGAAATGGACCTTTTTTAGCATGTTCTAATATATTGTTCTGAAGTTTGGACTTCTGGATGTTTTTGCAAACTTTTGTCTGGACAGAGTTTGCTCAATTCTTCATGGGCGTCATCTATCATAGCAAGCCCATCGTAAATCATTCCATTGCCCTTGAGTAGCAACTCTTGACCTACATAGCACATCATTAGTCCTTCAAGTATTTTGGAAAGACTTTTCTCCATTGTATTCACGGCTAAGGAAGTCTGCAATACAATTGTTAGATCCTTTAATATATTCAATTTCAAAATCATATTCAGCAAAGAATTGTCGCCATCTGATTAATCTTTTATATTGAGGTAGAGTAGGTAATTTATTAAATATGAATCCTTTTACTTGAGTATTATCATATCTCACTTTGAATTTCTTTGGTAATAAAAAGAAAGTAAATTAAGCTATCCCATTTTTAATAGCTAATAATTCCTTTTCATTACTATGATAATTCTTTTCAGCAGGCTTAAATGTTCCGCTGGTATATCTACAAATCTTTTCTAGATCTGTTTTTAATACTGCTCCCCAGTGATTATCTGAAGCATCCATTTCTAAAATTAGATTATCACTAGAAATAGGAAATCTTAACCTAGGTAGGTTTTTACATTTTTCTTTTAATCTTTTTACCACTTTGGTATGTGAATCTTCCCATGATTTTGTTTTATTCTTTTTTAATAATCCTTGTAAAGGTTGTCTTTCTTTAGCTAAATTTTCTATAAAGCCTTCAGCATAATTAAGACATCCTAAAAATCTTTGAATCTATTCTTTAGATTCTAATTTATCAGGAAATAAATATATTTTTTCAGAAATATGAGGTTGCATCTCAATTCCTGTTTCATCTATTATTAACCCTAGAAATTCAATTCGAGGTTTTAATATTTCAGCTTTCTTTTTTTAAAGTAATAGTCCATGTTTCTTGCATTTTTCTGTAAAAGATATGAGATGATTAATATGATCTATTTCATTATTAGAGAATATTAAAATGTCATCTACATAAACAATACAGAATTCATGAAATTCTTTGAAGATTTTATCCATTCTTCTTTGAAATATTTGTGGTGCATTTTTTAATCCAAAAGGCATCACAATCCATTCGTACTGTCCTTGTGGGGTACTAAAGGCAGTAAGTGGTATGCTTTCTTTTTCAAGTTTAATTTGCCAAAATTCAGATTTGCAATCAAACTTGCTAAATATCTTTTTATTAATTACAGAAGTAATTAATGTATCTTTGTGAGGTAAAAAGTATCCATCAAATTTGGCATATTTATTTAATTCTTTATAATTAATAACCATACGAGCTTTTCCTCTTTTAATCTCAGCATGATTTCGAACCATAAAAACTGGACTACTGTGAGGGCTTTTAGATTCTTGAATAATTTTGAGTTCTAATAACTCTTTTATTTGTTAATCAAATTCTTGTCTATCTTCTTGTCCATACCTCATAGGTTTAACTCTGATGATAACATTTGGATCTTTTAATTCAATCTTTGCATATGTTTTATCAATTTCCCATAATTGAATTGGATTTTCACCGAAGTTTTTATCAAGTTTTTCTAATATTTTTTCATAATCTGATATGATTTGATTAATTTTTATATTATAATCACCACGCTGGCTGCTTTGAAAATGTAATTTTTGAGTTGTTCGCCTAATGGGATTATAAATCCTAGACGTTGTAATGGAATGATTACATGGTGTTTTAAGAATAATTGTTTCTTTAGTCATTATGTAAATGAACTAACGAAGGAAATTTACTCCTAAAATTATATCTGCCCCCATATGATCATAAGACCATAAGATAGGGATTTTTAATATGTAATCTTCAATTTGAATTAAAGTTTTAATTCTATATGTTCCCAAGGTGATTGAGTCACCATTTATTCCATTTCCTGTTACAGGTTTATAATCCTTCCAATATGATTTTGGATAAATCTTAGAATTAGCTAAACTAATTCCTGAACCAACATCAATTAAAGCATGAAACCATTCTGGCTTATGCTTATAATATGGTACAATCACTTTTATATATACTATAAAAGGTTTAGACATATCTTGATATGGTTTGTTGAAATCCTTTAATCGTTATATTTATCTCTCTGTCTCCTATGCAATAAGTAGAGAAATTCTCAAGAAAGTTCATCCCTAATAATAAAGGACTTATTTCTGTCTCATATTCTGGTTTTATGAAAAAAGGAAAGGTGAATTCTATTCCTTTTATCTTTAATGGTATATCACATTATTGACTTAATGTTTTTCTTTCTTCACTACACCCTACATATGTATGAGGTTCTAATAGAATTTTTCTTTCTAAATATTTAATCATTTTGATATCTACATAAGAATTTGCAGCTCCTGTATCAAGGATAACAAAAGTTTCATGCCAAGATTTTCCATTATTGTATTCAATTTTAATCTTTAGATTTTGATTATTTTTTCTAACCGTAGCTAGTATTTCATGGGATGGTGGTATCACAAAATGACTACATCTAGTAAAATTTTGGGTTCTACTAAATTCTAGTTCTCTTTTGGGTATAGAGAATGATCTTCTACTTCCTATGATTATTCTCCCTTCTGGGGTATATTCTATAGTTTTAGTGGTATTCCCTCTAATTAGAGTAGGTTGACTACTTAAATCAATTTCCCATTCTTCTGGTAAATCTATTTCTCTTAATATTTCAGGAGATTGTATTCTCCCAACTTTATTGAATAGTTTATCCCATTCTTCTGGTAAATCTATTTCTCTTAATATTTCAGGAGATTGTATTCTCCCAACTTTATTGAATAGTTTATCTATTTCAATGAAATCTTTGTCAGCAAACATCTCACTATTTGCTGAATTTGTTAAGGCATATTCTATAGCATATGTTATGCTATATGGATATGATCCATCATTCATTATGTCAAAATATTTGAAATCATGACATAAGGTTAATGTTTCATTTATATTCCTATCCCTAAGGCTTATAGAATATTTAGGGTATATTTTAAATATCAATTTTTTATAATTCAAATTTCCTTGAATTATACCAAGGAGTGCATATTTTCGATCTTTTATTCTATTATCCAGTATTGCCAAATTTACTGGACTCTCTATCCCTTCTCTAAAATGAGCTTTTATCATTACTTGGATTCCTCCAATATGAATATATCCAATTTTAGATCTATCTCTGGATTTTATTTTATCAATTTTATTTTCAATATCTGTTTTTAATAACAATGGTATGTTTGTATTTCCTTTAGCATATTTAATATCAATAGGTTCTTCGCGCACAGTAGCGCTGAAATACATTATATTTTTTTCTTTTAATCATGTTAGCAATTCCTTGTGCTAACTTATTGACTGAAGTCATGGATGATTCTAATCCTTTCTTATTAATCTTGAGGTATTGTTTTTTTATCAAAGATTAATTCTTTATTAAAAGAACATTGTTCTTCTATACTCATTCTGAGTTAGATCCTAAATCTGAATTACTTAATGTTTCTTCAGAAAGATTGTATATGCTATCATTTTCACTTATATCTTCACTGTCAATGATTAATTCTAAATCGTTGAAGTCTTTAAATATTTTTATATTAGCTTTTTTCTTTTTAGGACATTCATTTGCATAATGCCCTTCTTCGTTGCATAACCAGCATTTACATTTTTAGGTGCATTGGTTTTGTATTTTTTAAATTTATTTTTCTTATAAAACTTTCTTTTATATTTATTTTTCTTGTAATATTTTCTATTTGATTTAAAGAATTTCTTCTTTTTGAATCTCTTTTTATGTTTATAAATTTTTTCAGAACATCCAAATCTTGGTGGATCTTCTAGCCTAGAACAACATAATCCTCTATTTTGTTTTTTCATAGATCTTTTATCTCTTATATCAACGCACCATTCGCTGATTCTATTCTTTGCAAACCTTATCCTATTTCCTAATGTATCAGTTTCTGTTGTATCTCTGTATTCTTTGTTGTATTCTAACATAATCTTCTTTCCCCAAGGGTCTGGTATTTTTATAAAATATAAATCATGGTAATAACATATGTTATCTTCATCCTTATCAAATTCACATTTATAGTATAATTCTTCGAAGTTACATGTGTATTCTTCTAAATAACATATATTACATATTTCAAGCCTTGTGAGCTTCATTAAATTTTCCATTTATTTTCTTTTTATCTCCTGTCGAAAATCAGTTTCCCAATCTTCTCCTAAGAATTCTTTTCTTATTTCATTTTCAAATCTATTTAAAATTTGATCAATGTTTTCGTTTCTATTATTATCCTCTCCATATAACATTCTATTTTTATTAGTATCACTTAGTCCCATAAACCAATGTGAGACTATTCCTATAAATGATATTTTAAGGAATTCTATACTATTATCTCTATCTGTTTTGTGGAATGCTAATGCCATTTTCATAGATTTAATCCAAGAGGTAATAGTTTTATCTCTATCTTTGACACAGTCTCGATCCAGCCACACTCCATCATGATTAATGGGTCTTTCATTATAATTTTTTGGAGATTTATAATCTTTTTTAGGTTTGTTAACCTTAAAGTATTGACCTTGAAGTCTTTCATGAGTTGGTATTTCTTCTTTAGCGCAGGAAGCTCTATTGCTAGGTTCTCCTCTTTCAAAGACTCTTGGCTTTGTTTCATTCATTTTTAAATGTTCAATTCTTTCTTCAATATCTTTTAAATTAATAATTATTTTTTCATCTTCTTCTTCAGACTCAGATTCTTTATCAGACATTTCCTGACTAGATAATTCTTTTAATCCATTGTCTTTGTTTTCACTAAACATTCTCAAGCTTATTAATTTCTTGTCTTTACTTCTTTTGTTAAATATTGGTTTTGATATTTCTATCATTTCTTTATCTTTCTTTTCATTATAATAGATTATGGTATCTTGTAAAATTCTATTTTGTTCTTGAATTACTATGAGTAATTCTTCCATATTATTATTAATCTTTTGTACTTCAATTCTTTTGTAATTTTCCATCTATACTTATAGCAAATTTATTTCCCAATTGTTCTATAATTTTTTCTATTTTATTTAATTGAATTTCTATTTTATTTAATCTATCTTCAATTGAATTTTTGTTCATTATTTTAATGATCTCTTGTTTTAATTTATTTTGATCTTCGATTTTGAAATCTTTTATCAATTGTTTGACTGAGTCAAATTCTTCACTTAATTGTTCAATCTGTTTTATATTTTTAGCATCAAAGCTTTTAATTTCAAGTATTTCATTTATACTTTCTATATCATTTATTGTTAAATTGGGGTTGCTTAATTTGTTTAATAAATATAAGGAAATCCAGTTTAACTGATTATTTCCCCACATATCTGAATCATTTATTAAATCAAAAGGTTGAAATCTTCCATAGATAAATCCTCTATGCCTATAGCTAGAAGGTGGAATCCTATTGGTTTCTATATTTTGAGAAATTATTAATGGTTCTGGTAATTTATTCATAGAGCCATCTGCATAAGATCTCATTATATTCTAACAAATATTTATGACATATAACGTCTCTTATATCTTTTGGAATATTGTTTTCTTTTAATCTTTTATGTATATAACATAGTTTATACATAATTAAATCTTTATATCCTGTTCGCAAATTGCTAGAAGGATAATATTTACTTCTGATTCTTTTATTATACCAATTATATTCATCTCTTTGTTTAATGTTTAAAAATCCATTATGATCAATTATAAGTTCATCTATATAATTTTCAACGGAATTTATATTCCATTGTTTCCATGAAAAATTATTTCTATATACTTCTCTTTTGATTTTAAATAAGAGAATTGGATCAATATTTAAATTTCTAGTTTTTATTACATATAATTCTCCAATTCTAAATTCATGAGCTCTTTGTAAATAATATTGTTCTAATTCATGGTCATTTAATGTATTAATCACAGACTGATAGTAAGGTCTATGTTTTGTTATATTTTCCTTAATTATATTTTTATTTGTTGTTAAATTATATCCTCCATTATTTATGAAATAAAATGTTGTTTCTTCCATTTTATATTTTAAACCAATAACTTGGCTCTGATACCATTTTTGCGGACATTCTTCAACCCAAGATACAAATAATGGTGTATATGATTAAATCCTCAAAATTTTATTTTTAGTTTGTAATTTTGTATTTTCAAAACTCTTCGTTTTGTGCAATCTTTTGTGCAATCCTTGGTGAGAACATCTTTTTCCTATTTTTACCCGTCCACTTTGTAAATGATGTTATTGTACTTTCCCAAAGTTTGAATGCAAAAGCTGTCGAAGAAAAATCAATTTTTTATAAAAAAAATTTATGATCGCTCTCATATAATATATAAGAATTTGTAATCTAAAAATCGTATCTTGAAAATTCGATTTGGATTTTTTCGCTGAAGTGATTTATGCTCCCAGATCACAATCCATCACCACCACTCTTGTTAGATCACGATCCGTCACCACCACGCCTGTTAGATCACGAACAGTCACCAATGATCTTCCAGGTTATGACTCAGGTTTGATCTACACTTGACGTGTGGGCGCCTTTATCACCACTAAAACAACTAGAATGAGAAAATTTTCTCTCAAAATTAGAGAGAAAAATCTTTTTCTCTGATCTGTATAAAGTGGCTGCTCTATTTCTTTTTTGAGAAAATAAGCCTTTTTATATCTCTATTTATTGAAACCCTAGGCTCCAAAATAAAAGCCACGTTACTTGCTTTTTTTCATAGGGGGCCCACCTTGTAAAATAACATAAGACCCCTTATACATAAACATATTAATGGAGTCTCCCACTAAATAATATAATTATGTTTTTGACCCAAATTGCTAGTTATCTTGCTTATTAATCCAGTAGTAGTGCAGTCAATTAAATGAGCTAATCCGGGGATCATTTGGGAACATACAATAGTGGCTACAACAATTAAGCATGTAATTACATAAGCATAATCATTTAATTCCAACTCTACTCCACTATAAGATTGGAACTGACCTCCATAATTGTATGTTCGAATAATAATTTGTCCCAAGCCACATTGATTTCTTTACTGCTCAATCCTTTGTGCCACATCGTTAATTAAATCGATATCTCAACTGTCCAATCGATTTAATTACATCTTATTCCTTGATACTTACTGGTTTTCTCTAATGATCATTGTTAACATATATGTTTTCATAATATTGTTTTTGATGATAACAAACAAGATTAATTTTTGAATCATTCTTTAAAACCATGAAAGATTTGTCATCATAAAAAAGGGGGAGATTGTTAACATATATGTTTACATATTATTGATTTTGATGATAACAAATAAGATTAAGAATGATTAAGTTTTTAAAAGGTTAAATTATTTTTAGACATTTTAAATAAATCATTATTTTCATATTATAAATGTTTTATATTTAATGGAAAAATGATTTTATGAAATTAAGTTGTTTCTCAAGTTGTGTACTAAAATAAAAGAATTTTACAATCTTTGTTTTTAATAAATATTGTTTGGCATTTCGGATTTAAACCTATTTGAAAATATTTTAATATTTTACGTCATTTTATAATTTTAGAAATTTATAGGATTAATGAGTATTATTTAGAAATTCTGAAATTGGACATATTTGTAAAGTTTTATAACATTTTGGGTCATAATACAGTTATAGAAAGTTTTGGGGTAAAACTATAATTTTTTGTAAACAGTTCACTGTAGCAAACGGCTAACCGTTTACAGAAAACGGTGAACCGTTTATTTCCAGATTGTTAACCTTGAACCGTTTAGTAAAAACGGTTAAACCAAATTTATTTTGCAGGTCTCTGGAAATTACCCCTTCACCGTTTATAGGAAAACAGTGAACCGTTTATTTCCAGATTGTTAACCTTGAACAGTTTAGTAAAAACGGTTAAACCAAATTTATTTTGCAGGTCTCTGGAAATTACCCCTTCACCGTTTACAGGAAAACGGGGAACCGTTTATTTCCAGATTGTTAACCTTAAACCGGTTAGTAAAAACGGTTAAGCCAAATCTATTTTGCAGGTCTCCGGAAATTACCCCTTTCACCGTTTACAGGAAAACGGTGAATCGTTTATTTCCAGATTGTTAACCTTAAACCGGTTAGTAAAAACGGTTAAGCCAAATCTATTTTGCAGGTCTCTGGAAATTACCCTTGAACCGTTTACAAGAAAACGGTGAACCGTTTACAAGAAAACGGTGAACCGTTTATTTGAAATTCAGCCCAACGGTAACTTTGACTAGCGCAAACGGTTAACCGTTAATGTTTAACCTTAATCCGTTTTCTGGCAAAAATGTATAACGGCTAGTTTTTGAGCTCCAACTATAAAAACTCAAATCCAACTCATTTTCAAGCTCTCTAGCACGCATTAACAAAAGACATACAATATATCTTGAGCTCTTAATTTGTGAATCATAAATTCTAGAGTGAGCTTTGTTCCTAAATTTGTTTATCCACTCTTAAATAGAGTTTTATTATTGTAACTTTCATTTATCATCAAATTGTGAGTGTTCAAGTGAGGAAACACTTGGGGTTAAAAAATTGGGGAGATAATCTCTTGATTGTAAAGGTCCATTGACACCTTGGAAGTCAATTGTAAACATTTGAAGCCTTGGGAGGCTTGGATAGTGAAATCCTCAAGCCCGGTGTGCTTGGAGGCGTGGACGTAGGCGGGGATAGCCGAACCACGTAAAAATCCTCGTGTTGTTTTCTCATCCCTTACTCCTCTATTATTATGCTTGTTTGAATTTATTGTTTTTGATTTGATTAAAGCATTAGATTGGATTATTATGGATTGTTGTGTGGTTTAATTAGGATAATTTTTAAAACACCAATTCACACCCCCCTCTTGGGTTTCACACTTATTTTTCAATTGGTATCAGAGGAAGGTGCTCTTGTGTAGACTTAACCGTCTAGAGTAAAAGATCAATAGTAACCCAAATTAGTTCAATCTTCATGGAAGGGCAATCCATCACTAGGCCACCATTATTTGATGGTAATGACTACTCATATTGGAAAACTAGGATGAGAATTTATTTACAATCTTTAGATTATGAAATATGGGAAATAGTTTGTAATGACTCATTCATTTCTAGGAAGAATACTTTATGTGAGTTGGATAGGAAAAATATGTCTTTAAATTCCAAAGCTATGAATGCTTTATTTTGTGCCTTAAATAAAAAGGAATTTCATAGAGTTTCAAATTGTTCTAATGCTTATGAAATATGGAGAAAACTTGAAGTTGTGTATGAGCAGACTACAAATGAGGAGGAATCTCATGAAGTGTCAAATTTGGCACTTATGGCAATTGGAGATGGATCGGATGATGAGCTTGATGAGGTAAGTGATCCCACCTATGATGAATTGCATGATGCTTTTAAGGAATTGCATAATGAGTTTATGAAAATTGGCAAAAAATGGTAGAGCTCACAAATGAAAATGAATCTTTAAGTGCAAAGATTACATGCCTAGAATTAGAGAATAAAACATTGCATGATAAAGTTGCATTATTAAATGAGAAATCTAGCACTTCATACAAGCATCTAGAATCACATGTAGATAACTTGAAAAATGAAAATGATGCTTTACAAAAATGCAATGATTCATTAAATGAAATGATTAAAGGACTAGAGTTAGATAATAAAATGTTGCATGATAAAATTGCATCATTTACATGTAAACAAAGTACTTCATATGAGCATAAGAGATCACATGTCGATGAATTAATAAAAGAAAATGAAGTGCTTAAGAAGAAGAGCAATGAGTTAAATGAGATTGTTTTAAAATTCACAAATGGTCAAAAGAACTTCGAAAAATTGTTCAACTCTAAAAAATGTGTATTTGATAAAGGAGGACTTGGGTATAAGCCTAATTTGAAACAAAAATATTATAAGAATTATTTTGTTAAGGCTACCTCCACAAATGATCATAAAATTGTTTGTCATTATTGCAATCAAGATGGTCATATGAAAAATAGGTGTCTAGTAAAAAGAAATGCATATTATGGTGTGAAATATGTTTGGGTTCCAAAAGGAACCATTGCTAACATTCAAGGACCTAAGAATATTTGGGTACCAAAGCACACAACTTGAATTTGTTTTTATAGGTACCATGGTCAAGGAATGGTGGAGAGTTCCTTGATGAAGCTTGTGAGGATAATCACTTGATCATGATCTAGGAGAAAAAGATGAGGCAAGATGATTTAATTGCTTTGGTAACAATTCTTGCCATGTTGATTTTGTTGAATGGATCATGATAAATGGATAATAGCTTGAATTTGCGAAGGCATGCTTGTATGTTTACATGATGGAATTATCTCTGTGTATAACATTGAGTGATTTATCATAATGCCTTTGTTTGATTTTGATGATTGTATGATCTATGATCTCATCTTCTTAATGGTCTATCATCATTATCCATTTATTAAGTATGTGTGAATTCATATGCCATTAATTGTGTTATATCATCATTCATTGAATTGCCCTATGTGAGCATTTGTAATAATGGATTTGATCACTTGTTCATAATGATGGCTTTTCTAAATAGCTATGTTAATTTTGATGGTCTAAAGATTTGAGATAAAGAATATGCTTTGATGATTATATGTATTTGATGAAGTTTGATCATATACAATCTATGATTGATGAATGTATGCATTTATGCCTCATGCACTAATTGGCTTATTGAAAAGTTTGGAATCACAAAATGTTTTTTAATTGATCCATTTTTATGATAAATTTGTGTGTTTGAATTTTTCTGGGCAAACCGGATAATCGGTTATCCCATACGGTCAGCCGAATTCGAGAAGGGCACTTTCTGTTTTAAATTCGGATACCCGGCTATTCAAACCGGTAAGCCGTTTACAATTGCTTATAATTTTGTTTCACAACCGGATAACCGATTCTTGAAAACGGCAAGCCGTTTCTTCCTTTCTTTTTCTCACTCAAAAATCCATCATTTTCATCCTTTTTCGTATCAAATCGATTCGCAAAAATCATTCTCCATCATTTCTTGTGCTCAAAGTCATCTTTAAAACCCATTTTCATTAAACTCGAAGCAGTATTTTATACTTGTATGTAGACACACCAACATTTCCTACTTTATGATTTTTCATTTTATACTTCGATTATATGGATGCTTATGCATGTTTTTCATAACTTTGGATTATGTGCCTACCTTAGATAGCATATGATTGCTTCTTATGTTCTTTCTTATGTTTTGGATAATTTTGAACTAATATGCCTATTTTGAGATTTTAAAAATTGATAGGTGGAGCTTTTTACTCTCTTTGATGATAAAGAGGGAGATATTATTTGTAAGGGAGAAATGCATTTACTTTGAGATTCTTAAGCACATGAGATTTTTTAAATTTTATTGAAATGTCACATTAAATCTTTGATGAGTTTAGTTGTCTTGTTATTATTTATAGAGCTCGGATTGTTGACATTATGTTCTTATGAATCTTGCATTCCCTTGCTTAGCTTATTACTTGTTCTATTTTTTAATAATATGCATTTTGAATTTTTTTGTTGTCTAAAGGGGGAGACAAAATAATATATATTTTTTTTATGTTTTCAAAATGAGGAGAATAACATGCACTTTGAGCATTTTTTTTTAAAGATTGATTTGTGCTTATGGTGATGATTTGAGATATGGTGATAATTTGATTACATGATTTTTATATGATGATTTTATGTTTTGAGTTGTTCTTTTGATAATCGATGGAATCATGATTCATGATCATTTTATGGTTGATGGATTATGTGATCATGATAATTTAGGAGTGATATTACTAAAATTTGTATTTAAGGCGATACTTGTTGTTAGGGGGAGAATGTGTTAAGATTTCTACTTTAACAACATGGGTAACAAATTTACTCCTTTTATTCTATCCCTTTAAGTTTTTTTTTACGATGAAGGGGAGAAAAATACATGTTTTTAAATTTATACAAAATTTTGCTATTTGTTTTCTTTTCCACTAAGTTTTCTTTTTGATGATGAGGGGGAGAAGAATACATGTATTTAAATTTGTCAATTTAGCTAAATTGTAAGAGAAGCTTACATTTAGGGGGAGTAATTTGGGGAATCATTCTTTAAATACATTCAATGTTTGTCATCATCAAAAAGGGGGAGAATGTTAACATATATGTTTTCATAATATTGTTTTTTATGATAACAAACAAGATTAATTTTTGAATCATTCTTTAAAACCATGAAAGATTTGTTATCATAAAAAAGGGGGAGATTGTTAACATATATGTTTACATATTATTGATTTTGATGATAACAAATAAGATTAAGAATGATTAAGTTTTTAAAAGGTTAAATTATTTTTTATACATTTTAAATAAATCATTATTTTCATATTATAAATGTTTTATATTTAATGGAAAAATGATTTTATGAAATTAAGTTGTTTCTCAAGTTGTGTACTAAAATAAAAGAATTTTACAATCTTTGTTTTTAATAAATATTGTTTGGAATTTCGGATTTGGACCTATTTGAAAATATTTTAATATTTTAGGTCATTTTATAATTTTAGAAATTTATGGGATTAATGAGTATTATTTAGAAATTCTGAAATTGGACCTATTTGTAAAGTTTTATAACATTTTGGGTCATAGTACAGTTATAGAAAGTTTTAGGATAAAACTGTAATTTTTGGTAAACAGTTCACTGTAGCAGTCACTGTAGCAAACAGCTAACCGTTTACTTAAACGGTGAACCGTTTACATAAAACGGTGAACCGTTTATTTCCAGATTGTTAACCTTGAACCGTTTAGTAAAAACGGTTAAACCAAATTTATTTTGCAGGTCTCTGGACATTACCCATTCACCGTTTACAGGAAAACAGGGAACCGTTTATTTCCAGATTGTTAACTTTGAACCGTTTAGTAAAAACGATTAAACCAAATTTATTTTGCAGGTCTCTGGAAATTACCCCTTCACCGTTTACAGGAAAATGGTGAACCTTTTATTTCTAGATTGTTAACCTTAAACCGGTTAGTAAAAACGGTTAAGCCAAATCTATTTTGCAGGTCTCTGGAAATTACCCCTTCACCGTTTATAGGAAAACGGTGAACCGTTTATTTCCAGATTGTTAACCTTAAACCGGTTAGCAAAAACGGTTAAGCCAAATATATTTTGCAGGTCTCTGGAAATTACCCTTGAACTGTTTACAAGAAAATGGTGAACCGTTTATTTGAAATTCAGCCCAACGGTAACTTTGACCAGCGCAAACGGTTAACCTTGATCCGTTTTCTGGCAAAAATGCATAACGGCTAGTTTTTGAGCTCTAACTATAAAAACTCAAATCCAACTCATTTTCAAGATCTCTAGCACGCATCAACAAAAGACATACAATATATCTTGAGCTCTTAATTTGTGAATCATAAATTCTAGAGTGAGCTTTGTTCCTAAATTTGTTTATCCACTCTTAAAGAGAGTTTTATTATTGTAACTTTCATTTATCATCAAATTGTGAGTGTTCAAGTGAGGAAACACTTGGGGTTAAAAAATTGGGGAGATAATCTCTTGATTGTAAAGGTCCATTGACACCTTGGAAGTCAATTGTAAACATTTGAAGCCTTGGGAGGCTTGGATAGTGAAATCCTCAAGCCCGGTGTGCTTGGAGGCGTGGTGGGCGTGGCGGGGATAGCCAAACGTAAAATCCTCGTGTTTGTTTTCTCATCCCTTACTCCTCTATTATTATGCTTGTTTGAATTTATTGTTTTTGATTTGATTAAAGCATTAGATTGGATTATTGTGGATTGTTGTGTGGTTTAATTAGGATAATTTTTAAAACACCAATTCACCCCCCCCCTCTTGGGTTGCACACTTGTTTTTCAATCATTTTCAACATACTAAATATGTTGACACACTCTGGCTAGAGAATTCTACGATCAAGTACCGAAAACCCATCAAGAGATGTGTTGTACAAATTCTATATTGTTAATCTATAACTCCAATACTCATAATTGCTCCTACCAAGATACCGGGTAATCTTGACCACAAGTGTGTGTCGTGCCCATTGGTAACTCAAATGGAATAACAATTACAATCATGAAATTATAACTAACTCAAGATTAAGATTACAGTAAAATCAATGCCAATGAGATTTAATAAGTCTGACAGTCATTTCAAGATTAATTAAATCTCATATGTGATCCAACTCAATGTAGTCAAACTACATCAGTAAATTCATACATGATTAAGACAAATCATTCAATGAATTTACTACAGTCTAAATATAAATAGAGCGCCCAACTCTATTTATCAACTGCGAACTTAATTTATTTATTTAATCATAAGTTAACTTGTATTTATGTCTATAAGATAACTTGTATTTTTGTCTTCTGTGAATCCATATGATGATCACATAAATACATATAATATAATTAAACGGACCTTTTTCAATATATTTATGCAATTGAAAATATCTCAAATATTTTATTAATCAGAAAATAAATTAATATACTTTAAAAGAGCATATAATCCCAACAAAAGCCTCCACGCGGCATTGACATGATAAAATTAATATTTTTAGTGAATGATAGTTTACTATAATGTCCCATGTATCACATCAATAAGAATACAAAATTTGTATTTCTAACATTTTCGTATAATGTTATCAAGTTTAATAATGAAAATGAATAGGTATTTATTACCAACGAAAAAGACAAATAATAAGTTATTCTAAGTTAAAATTTTGACACATCTAAGTTAAAACTTTGACACAAATTTAATACGTTGACATTATGTAATTTAACAACATAAAGAGTATATTGATTAGTTAGCTTATATTTAACTCTGAATATTTGTGTGTAATATCGATGGGTGAGAAATTGTTTCAAAATTTTAAATTAAAATAATCCACCCATTACTCTTAAGTAATAAGAAAAAACTAATTATAAATATGGATCAGATTAATCACATAATTTGTAGTTAACTTGAATAGTATAGTTTTTTAATTGGGAATATTTTTATGACTATATTAATTGGTTTACAGGACTATCCGTTGTATGTTCGTAAAATTTATTGACAACGCTGTTGTATGTTTATAAAAATCTATTGATAAAGTTAAGGGACAATATTTTGGAGAACCTTAAGGAGATTTATGCTGGTTTAGTTAGGTCAAGCAATCAACAAATACTGCTAATTAACAATTGTATCAAAACCAGAAACCCACACATTACCAAGCCTACAACAATTATAGTTACAACCTTTCAATCATGAAAAGAATGCTACATTGGCCTATCTAACTCAAACACCTCTACAGCCGTCTGTGTGCATAATAGTTGGTGTAGAACAAGCTTACAAAAGGGACGCCATGCTGTGTTTCCAGCCTAAGGATCTTCGCCTTGGGGTTGCTAGAGGAGTGAAGCTAAGCCCAAACATTCCCTTGAGGGCGTCACCCTGTTCAACAAATCTTATCAGCTTTGCAATGATGGCCGCACTCTCTGTGATGTGGTTCATATCCTTCGTGCTGCTCCACAAGTGGTTGGCCAGCTGAAACCTCCTGCGCTTAGAGTTTAACCCAATACCCCACTTCTGGTAGAGTTTATTCCTCTCGTCTGCTGAAAGCCTTCTGCGCATCAGTTTGCTCAGAGTTTCTCTCTCATGACGAAGAGCCCTCTCACTGTTTCCAGATTAGAAAATCTTATAAGATGATGTACTAATATAGAACATAGAAGATAATGTAACACATGTTTAAAGATGCCTGTGCTGCATGGGTAGAAACATAAAAAGAAATGACCAACAATGCAACAAAATGAAATAAAAAACTGTTCTGGCCTCAAAGGTTCAAAATTCTAGAGTTAAAGATCAAGTAATTGAATGCTGTATCCTTCCATGCACTCTATTATGACACCATGGGCATGCCTCACAACCCCATCCACATTTTTCTTCTTCAGTACTCATGAATTAAACGCTTAAAACCATAAACAAATGAAGCACGAATAGTACAACATTCCGGATGAATAATGACACATTTTCCAAATCAAATTCCCAAATTCCTAGGATTCATGTTCATGTTTGGACTTGCTATCAGAACCAGAAGAAAAGTTCTGAAATCCATGACACTTGAATTATCCACATACGAAAATG
This sequence comes from Citropsis articulata, assembly GCA_030449925.1. Taxonomy (NCBI): domain Eukaryota; kingdom Viridiplantae; phylum Streptophyta; class Magnoliopsida; order Sapindales; family Rutaceae; genus Citropsis; species Citropsis articulata. Next base: position 2,577,068 of record JASUUH010000137.1, on the reverse strand, counting down.
CACATGCACAAGCAGTATGGAAAGAACGAACCTTGAAGCTAAAGATAGGACTCGACCATCTTGCATTGCCATATTTCCTTGAGAAAAAGATTCCTTAAGGAACGAAAGTCTTTTAAGCTCCACTCCCATGTAAATGGAATCTGATGGGTCACCTCTGAAGAGCAGGAAAAAGTAGGTTCTGTGGACCAACGAAACATTGCAAGTTTGCCAAAGTTGAAATAACTCTCTTCGCTGCCTCTCAAATTCCACTGGCCAATTTTCAGGAGTTTCTAGTGCTTCATGCATTGGATCCAATCCTACATCTTTTACATTCTTTTCAGAGTTATCAGCTTGTAGTCCTGTCTCCTGAGCCTGCAATGCACAAGTGGCATGCATCAAAACCATTTCAAAGGAAACCTAATTCTAGTAAAGACAAATAGACTGAACTGTTCTCACCTGATTTTTGGCCATTACATTCAATCCCGCAACAAAAGTTTGAATGCTAGTTATATCTTCATCTGCAGAGGTTTTGATGGAAGCACTCTCAAGAGAAGATAAAGAATCATTTCTTGACAAACTTGAAGGGTTGGTACCATAACTAAACAACTTCTTTTGGAAACCTTCTGGTCTTCCAGGGAAGTTTTTTTCAAACCCATTGGGTGGAGTGCTTTCAATTTGTTCTCCCTTTTCCAAACTTGGTGAAGATGACCCAGCCATGAGCTCAGCTCTACAACTCCGGCTCCTAGCTAGTGATAGGCTTCTGGAACTCGACATATCTTCTGCCAATGACCTTGGAAAGGGTTCGCCAGCATCAGGATAAGGACTGACAAGAGATTCAATGGTCTTTTGCACATTATTGAGTCTCTGCTCCAACGCACCATAAGTAAAACCATTTTGGATTTGTCTCTCCTCCCTATCTCCATTCACAGAGGTTGATATCATTTCTTGACCTGTTACATCTCCATCCTCGTATGTCAAAGCCAGCGTTCCTTCATTTTCACCATTTGATAAGGCATGAGATTCAAAGTTCTTGAACCTACTTGATCCTTCCATCTCGATACATTGAACTTCCTTGCAGTATTCATCAGAATCTTCTGCGGTTCCACCTGCATTCTCCTCCAGACTCTTGCCTGAATAGGATCTTACAACTTTCTTTCCAATTGGCAGAGGCGACGAGGTACAATCAGACAAAGTAGGGTCTTCATTATTTTCCTGGTGATAGAGATACTCGGAATTATTCTCACTCTCTGTGTCATAGAAACGAGTTGTGTTCGACTTCTTAACACCATTTTTCATACGGTGCGAATCAGCAACACCTGATGCCTCTGATTCTGAATATTCTTCTTCCCATATATCACTCACTCGCTGATGAGAATTATGATTGCAACCAGTCTAAAAAAGGAAATGAAAGAAAGAGTTAGCAATATAGCAAAAACTCAAACTCTGCAGTAAGTTGGCAAAAATATGCACCTCTTGTCTTGAATCTTGATCACACCCAACCATTCTCAGCAAATCCTCAACCCGAGATTGAGCAAGATCCCTCTGCTTAGTTAACTCCCTAATCTCTCTATCCATCTGCATGATACAGAACCATGAAATTAGAATTAGCCAATAGTAACATGGCACTGGTTGTATAAACTAATCTTTTTGCCTATCGAGGAGTAAACATATTAAGCTACATCTCATGTATCATTAAATCTGGGATTCCCATGAGAGTAGAACATAAAACATAACTTTGGGCCTTTTCCAGTCATGCAGTAAGTCATACTGAAAGGTCTAATGAAAGTTCTAGTGCAAAGCTATTTAGACACTGTATGAACTAAAACGGCTAGGGGCCTGAAGCACATCTGATAATAATATGTTGTGGCAACAGTTGAAAGTTCTCTAGTTTGACCATTTATTTGATTCAAAGTGAAACTTTATCATCTTATGTCTACTCTCCCTATCTCCTGGTTTATGTCTGATGGACACAAAAGAAGTGTGGTATTGATGCCATAAAAATGATAAGCCATACAAAAGGTAGCAATATATGCATCAAGTTTTAGGGCGAACAAAACCTTAAAATATTTTAACCACCATATATTTCAAGTAAATTGCAAATATTTTTCAAATTAACATGCTTATCCACAAAACAGTACCATATGTAATTGGACATTGACAAATCAACAGCGTCAAGGAATCCCCGTGCCTACACATGTGAACATTTTAACTACTAACAAACTATGAAACTAATACTGAAGTAAATCCTTACCTTCTGGATCTGAAGATCTTTCTTTCTCAATAATGCTACATAATCACAAGTTGATGAAGTAGGGGCAGGACTTCTCAACTCACTTTCCAATCTAGCTAGCTCTTTTTGCAAATGCTTAACCAAGGCCTTATCTGACATGACTACATTGACCTGTGCTTTTGTAGTTACTTCTTTTGCACAACACGCAAACAAAAGAGTGTTTCTGGTTTGCTCGACATGGCTTCGAGCAGGGCTCAAAGTGCAAATAATGGCAGTTCTAGCATTGCCACCCAAGCAAGGCTGCAGCATGCGAGTCAGCTTAGAATCTCTATAATTGATGTGTCCATTTCTTCCTTTACTGCATAAATCACAGCACCACAACAATAAGCCAGTTAAGTTCAGCTCCATATTGCATAAAGCTCCAAAGCAAGGAATTCTAGGGAGCAGAGCAAAGATATAACTCTTGCTTCAGCTATAGGGATCTCTCTCTCTCTATATATATATATATATGTACACACACACACACATATATCAACAAGTACCAAAAAAGCTAGTGGGGTCAAAATCCCTACCGCTAATGAGTCAAATTTTGTAAAATTTGTAAATGTGGTTTGATTCAATTAACCATTGAATTCTGCTTGAACTTGAGCTTGAGCTCATTATTAAACTTGCTATGGTTTCAAGCTCAAACACGAACTTTTAAAAGTTCGAATCCAGTTCAGATAAAGAGCTTGAGTACCTCCATACCACATTAGCTTATATGATATGAATTCTTATTTGATATAATCCACTACTATACATTTTATACGTAATCAGAAAATTTATTAGTCATAAACAAATTAGCACTCAATTGGCTCAATAACTTTAGGAACCAATTTAAAGGAACCCGAATTATATTACAATGTTCACAAGGAGCATCAGCTTTGTTTATCAAGTTCAAATCAAGCATGAACTGTGATCAATTTATTTGAACCAGGCTTGAATAACTCAGATTCAGTCCAGCTTTGCTCAATTTATTGCATCCCCGTAATCTGATATGACTGTTTTTCTTTCATATTAACAATTTGCATAAAACCACAAAGTCCAGTAGTTCAACAAGTGAACAATAACTAGAATCGGACTACACAATTCTGAATTGTCACCTTCAGTTTTTTGCATTTGAGAAATTATCTCAAGCTTCCATTGTAAAAATTGTTTATTTCTTGGTCCAGAAAAGTGAAATTTACACAGCCGAAGTAGCCTACATTATGTCCAAAAAACTTCAGCCAAAACAAATTACATGTTCATCAGGAAGAAATTTTAATTACTGACCTTAGCTTGCGAATGACAGTGCTCAGAGTCAGTAAACTGCGGTTTATGTGGCAACCTTCTTTCAATCTTGCCCCAGTTGATAATGCGTGGGATGCACGCTCACTCCCTGCCAAATCAACAAAATTCTGCACAAAACATAAATTTGGAACGACTCAGTTTAGTAATTTTTCACTGAAAAAATGACAAAATGCCCAAGACAATTTCCAGAGAATTTTAGATCCTTACCACACTGGCCGAAAGAGTGGTTGAATTTTCTTTGCCTAAGAACTCTCGAGCAGAACTTTCAATCATCTAAGCAAATTAGTATAGAAAAGAAGGTGTAAATTGAAAAGTCCTACAGCGTTCCATATTGATGATACGTGAAAAATTGCTCAAACCAGAAAAGAAAACAGATGAAGGGACAAACCAATCTTATGATTTGATGAGATCTGGAGCTTTTCTCATTCAGTAAGGTCTCCCCTATCCGTCTCTGAGCTGCAGAAATGTAAGAAACAACATTATTCAAAACATACAAATTCATCCGTTGATAATTGGACTTTGTCAGATGCCTTACCTTCACAAATTGAAAGGAGCTCTTTTAAATGATTCCAGTCCTTCAGAATTTCTTCCGTTACTTTCTCCACAACAACCCCTTTCTGATGAAAATAAAAACTCATGAGAGAGAATCGGGTTACTTATTGGATAAAACCAATAGGAAAAGTGGCATTCACCTCCGGGTCATCTAGCAGCCTAAGTGGAGTATTATCTGTACTAAGGAGGTCTCTAATCGCTTCATTGTAGATCTCCATTGCGGAGAACTTCAGAACAAATGCTCTTTCTTCATGCTGAAAGTATCAACATTCCTTATCTTAACAACACATTAATCTGGAGAAGTGTAACACTGAAAACAAAAATAAGAAAAACTAGAAAGCTCATTACCCTGTGTATATAGTCAAATATATCTGCTACTGTGTTCTCAGTTATTCCAGTCATTGTGTATGTCTTTCCACTGCTTGTTTGCCCATATGCAAAAATACTTGCTATGAAAATGAAAATTGCAAAGATGTTTTCAAATGCCATCAGAAATTGAGGACAGTGGGGGGGGAAAAAAAAAGGCCATATAACAATATCATACTTACAATTAACACCACTAACAACTGAAAGTGCAATTTCTTTAGCTCCATCTTCATACACTTGCCTCGTAGAGCAATCACCCCGAAATACTCTGTCTATCTCAAAAAATATAGCAAAGATAAGACAAAGAAAACAATTAAATAGATCTCAAATAACTTGTATGAAACTACTAAATCCATATTTCTGTGGTAACTGCTTCCCGGCCAAAGACGTGATTGATGCACTTATGGTGATGTTTGATGCACATCTTTACTAAATTTTAAACTATGGAAATGCAAGCTCCAGTCATACACAATGCATAAAGATCAAACCTTAGAAGCCCCAAGTTTTTAAGCATGTAACTATAGAGTATAATTAAGTAAACAAGCCATAAATAGAGTATAATTAAGTAAACAAGCCATCCAGGCTTACCATATTAACAATGCACCTATCACTTAAAGTTGATAGATGCAATGAAATTCAATGTGCCTAAATATTAGATCCAACATTAGCAAAGTTTCAGAAGTAGAAAGAGTTGTTATGGATATACAAAAATACACTAATTTGCATTATACATTTATACTCAAACAGATAATCCTCATTCTAACTTACTACAGTGACAATATAATTTGAAATTTAAACCAAATGACATAGGAACATTTTGTGTACCAAATGTATAGGCAGATGGAAATGTGGATCCTTCCCGAAGGCTGTTCCGGTATAAGATAGTGGTGTCATTGATGCATTCCCAATCGGTTGCTTCATTTGCTGTAATCTCTTTCTCACTCAAAGGCCTCAACCTCACCAAAACAAGAATCTTCTCCTCACGAGCACTAGGCGCTTGCATCTTCTCCATCTTCATTAGCTCTTCTGCTCCGACAGCCCCCATGTTTTCACACTCCACCTTTCTTCTTCTCAACCCAAACCTCCCTCCACTTCAATCAAGAGAAGCCCATAACTTACAAATCTTCAAATACAAAAATAATCAAACCCAATTAGTCAAACATGCACAGTCAATCCTGCTTTCCCAAAATGCAAGAAAATTAAAATATGGTTAACAGCAAGGCTGCTGCAGTTGCAAAATATATATCATCCTCAACCTTTCACCACCAAGATAATTGCAATGCTAATCATGGACATAATACTGTTATCCAAGCAAGAAGCAACCCTAATATAATGAACCATACTAACAAGAGACTAATAAGAGGTTACATCATCAACAACAAACTAATCATCGGTTTTAACCAACCAACCCCCCAAAATGGGTCACTTTAATAAATTCTAATTAAAAAAAAATGGAATGCTAATAAAGTTAACAGCTGGGGCCAAAAGCAAGTTATTAGTATCAACCAACCACCTAAAACCATCGATATAAACAAAATCAAGGCTCAATGAGGTAGTTAAAAATTAATTATCCTTCGTTAATCTTTAGTCCTAAGCTTTCTCAATCCAAAAAAATTAAAAAATAAAAATTTTTTCTTTTCTTCAGAAGCTATCAATTACAATGTCAGAAAAGAAAACTTATCAGTTATCACAGTGACGACCAACAACCATGCTTGAAAGCCAAGCAAAAAAACGAAAAAAAAAAAATCCATAAAATAAACTCGTGAAGATTATTTATTTACCTTCAAACGCTATGTCCTTGTCAAGAAACCGTTACTGAACAGAGGCTATTTTAGCAATGCAGTTCGGATAAAGTATGAAACAGTAGTAATACTTACCATAAATATCGAAACGTCGTCGTATCGTCTAGCTGCCTCTCCCTCCCGCTCTGATCTGAATCAGTTAACTCACTGATTCATCGTCGAAAGCTGTGCACCAAAAACAAAAACAAAGTAAAAATGAAAATTACCCAGAAGCAGAAACAATAAATGCTTTGTGAGATCCTGATTTTAATGGACTTAAACGTTACTGTTTAAAAAAAATGAAAACAATTTTAAGGGTAACGATATTACAACTAATCTCTTACATAAAATCTGATTAATCTTACCTTCAAAGACAGTAAATCAATTCATATTCAAAGTCTAAATATTGAAAATAATAATAATAAAATCAGTTAATTGAGAACACCAGTCATGGAGTTAATGAAAAACGTCACTTGAAAGAGCAAATATATATGAAGCAAGTTTCCAATAAATATTAATTTTATACGCGTGGAATACTGGAATAAAGTTGAAAGGAAGGATAAAATGGAGAATGTGAGTTAATGTGAAGGTCTAAATGGAGAAAAAAGTACAGAATTAGAAACCAACCGGAACTGCACCGAGAGCTTTCGATAGAAACAGAAAAAATCGGCGACTTTTTAAAACACTCCCACGATCTAAACAAACTGAGAGAAAGAAGAGAAGATAGTATTTTTTTTTATTTTTTGACTAAATAAGAATTTTAAATTTTTTTAATTAAAAAAAATGCTCTCTTTTTTTTTTTTTTTTTTGTCCCTTTTTCACGTTTTTAAGCTGCTCTCATTGGAACGTGTTGGTGCCTTGGTGGTAGTGGACCTAACGATGAAGCTCAGAATCTGAAAAGGTATCTCTCACAGTCACAGCTATGGAGGCTGGAGGTGGCACGGAATTACGGTTTTGTCCTTGCTTTTGTTCTGGATTGAAAAAGGAGAGGCACGTGACGTAAAGAGAGGTTGGTCAGTTTCAGTTGGCCTCCCGCCACGTGGAATCTATGCTTTCGCCAGGTACCCTTTTGCCTCGGATCTCACTGTTTGATCAATTTCTCATCGCCGTCTGATTCTTTGACCTTTTGACCATTTCCATGAATGTTTAATTTTACTTTTTAATCTAATAAATTTGTATTTGAAAAAAAAATAACGGCTTTTTTTTTTTTCAAATTACCTCCGGTACAAGTTAGACGTAATTTTAGTACATTATTTCTTAATTTAAAATTAATTTTTTAGGAAATTTTTAAATTTTTTAAAGCAGGGTGGCCAATGAGTCCATTTATTTATTTTTCAATTACTACCACAGTAATCCTTTTCTTTTAAGATTTTCCGAATTTTTTTAGTAATATGTAAATATAAACCTAATTCTGATATCAAATAAATCCATTGATGCTAAAAAAAGAGACCATTTCTTTTTTTTCTTTTTCAAGAATGAGAAAAAATTGTTAATTACAATAAATTAAAAAAATAACATTAGTGATCTAAACCAAACCAAAAATTTAACTCATATTATAATGTATAAAGTGCAGGGAGAAATGAGGTAATGGACCTAAAGGACTCGGTATTTGTTGTGTGTGGAAAGCACGTTGTTGGACTGTTTGTTTGTTAAAATATGAAAAGTTTAAGATTTAGAGGGCTCGTCGCTCATCCATCACACCAACCGACTATCCAATATTTTCTTTGACAAATTTGGCACTCGAGCATAATAAAATAAATTTCTGTTTTAAACAAACAAATCAGTTTTTTTTTTCAACCAAATAATAATTTTATGACACACCAATTTTTCATTTGATGCCCTCTAATCTCTATCCCACGCCATGCTGAACAAATTACAGATTATGATTATTATTATTATTATTATTATTTACAAAATTAGTTTGAGGAAGAACCAAGCTTTTGATATTTTACGTCCATTGTAAATATCGGATTTAATAAGACTATAGGAGAGTATCAACTAGCTCTGGACAATTTTGGATTTGGATGAATCCAATCAAATTTTAAATTATTTTGATTAGGGGAAAAAATCATCCGAATATAATCCGAAAGTTAAATTCAACTCGATCTGATCTAAAATAAATTGTATCGGATGGTAAAGGCGTGTGGTCCGATGGTTGGCCATTCTGCTGACGTGATAAGCGTGATTTTACATAAGTATTGTGAAATGTTTATAATTCCTCTCCTCACAAAATGTGGCGGGTAAGTGTCACTCGTCATGAGGTCGTTTAATACAGGCGTGATCTTGTAGAATTGAATGTAATAATATAATTAATATATACGATTGTAAATATCGATTATAATTATACTTTCAGAAGCGATTGTAAATACATGTAAATTGGTATTTATATATATGAAAAAAAAAAAAAAAAAAAAATTGTATCGGATGAATATTTAGAATGAATTTGAATATGGATTGATTCAAATTTAAATGCTATTTTGGATTCAGATGGTATTTCAAAATTGGATACTGAATCTTTTGGTAATTTTAACATAAAATCGAGGAAGTATATAATTAATTTTATATTAAGTTATTTATGTTTAATTATATAGTCTAAATCTAATTGAATAGCGATGATAAATTTTAAATGAGTAAGTGAGGTGAAATATATAATTTTAAAAAATAATGAATTTAATCAACTCCCTCTCCTTTTTTTTCCTTTAACTTAAGATATTATAACATTCTACGAGTTATAAAAAAAATAAAATCATAATCGTTTTAGTTAGCTATAATTATCAACTATGGCTTTCAAAGACATTAACCCAGTCCCACGTCTATATGTCGATTAAGTTTCGTGGAAAAGGATTGAGAAGTGAGAACAACAAAACCATATATTCTAGTGTGTCGCAGACTATAGTTTTAAGTTGTGACGGTGAGAGAGGGCACAAAAGTAATATCGAAAGAGAAACAAGAAGTCATGAATAACGCAACGAGTCAACACACCGGTTTGTCGGTTACATTATCTACCAGCTATGATGAGACGGGCCTCACAATATGCCAAGTCAGCATATTAAAAATTGCTCTCTCTGTATTTCATTGGACTCGAACAATGTACATTGATTAAGTAATGTTAAAAGATTAATTAAATTATATCTTGTTTCTTCTTGTTTTCTCATGACGATTATGCCGACAACAAAGCTTTGTGTTTCGACGCTAAATGCCAGTAATAGTTGATAATATAATTAGAGACTAGTGATAATTTAATTGTTGTAATATACAAAATAGAATTACATCGAAATTTATTCTATATAAATTCATACAAAAATTTATAATTTTATCATTATTCTTAAATAATAGATATTCAAACACGTTTGTTTCCTCTATTCAAATAGATAAAATTTACTAATAATACATTTTCAAGTATATAGTTCTAAATTGATGAAGCTCTAGCTGCCAATTTCTTGAATAGTAAAGATCCAATCGTCTATAGAAGTAAAACATATCGAGGGCGTGGTTGTTCTTTACCCTAGGATTTAGCAAATCTCATATTGTGGCGTGATGTGTGGCATTGTAAATGCTGACAAATTGAAGAGGATTGAATCAACAAATACTATAAAATTGTACAAATGTCAAAGAAACAACTTTTTATAAAGTAATTATAAGGTTGCATTTGCATTTGCATTTGCACCTGCACGCGCACTTATAATTACATGGGTGATGGGTCCATCAGTTTTTTTCCCAATTCAGGCAGAACTAGATAGTTTATTAATATATTCAGTATTTTAATTATTAACTGATTTGTGTTTGATATGATGAACAAAACAAAGAATCTTCTTATTTAATAAGAGGACGTACTCGTTAAACAAGTAACCACGTTGTGCTTAATACTGTTTGAGTTATAACGAGTGATGATATCACGTGATATTGTCTTATTAATCTATAACTTCAATATTATTTACAGAGAATTCTATCGCGTATCTAGTTGTTTATCATATAATAAACAGAGTTATTCACTTGATCATTTAACTAACTTAAACCAAAAAAAAAAAAAGAAGAAGAAGAAGAAGAAAACACTTTCATGTTCATAGAGGTCGCAGAAAAAGTGAAACAGAAGCTGTAAAGAGAAGCAAAAGCAACAAACAACCCATGAAAGCAAGCAAAGCAGCACCTCCGAATTCATAAAGGAGTAGGCCAACTCAAAAAGCTTCTGCGAGTTGTGACCATAAAGATCATCATACTTACTAACTACCCTTACCTTATCCTGCTTAAATTATTTACTCCACATGGGAGCTTTCTCTTACCTACATTACTCGAATCACCAATACACACCCACGAGAGGTTGATCAAAAAGTCATTCGATAACAAATATTATGATGAAAAGACAAAATTTTTAGCCTAAAAATATCGAGAACCGCTTTGAATTAATGTTGCTATACTCAATTTTCAATTCTTGAGAAAATCGTATGAAGAAGGGACAGTGATAATCACATTAATCAATCAAATGAATTAATGTAATTAATCACTGGAGAAAGTAAGTTTATTATTCCTTATTAGAATATGATCTTTTGCTTCCGAACAAAGAAACAACTAGACTAAAAAAGTAAATGGCCAAATTAATAGCTTTCTTGGACCAGCTGATGATGTTTATGGGTCATGAACATCTTTTTCTTTTTGTCTTCTCTTAAATTCATAGCACTTGCTTTCAACAATTCTCAACCTCCAACTTTGCTATCTTAAAAGATAATGAAACAAACCCTTGAAGATAAAATAGATACATGAATGATGACTTTGGAGAAAAAGGAATAAAAAAAAAAAACGTTTGATGTATTTCTCAATTGAATTAGGAAAAATATACATATAAATTAAAAAATTTGCAATGCGGTGTTTCAAGTTTGACCTTCATTAGGTCAAAATTTCCCCAGCTTTTGTAACCACCACATTATTGAATTTTTTCTTTTTATAATTTTTTACAAACAAACGAGAATCATTCTAACCCAACCTAGCGGTTATCAACCAACATTTATAACTCGTACATAATAAAGGGTAATAGTCAATGGATTGGATTTGACCCAAGATCCACGTGATCCAAATCTAATCAAATCGGATTTGGATCGATTTAAAATAAATTTGAATTAGATTTAGATATTGATGTGCGAATCTAAGACGGATTTGGAGCATGTCTGGATCTATCTTAATATCTAAATCCATATACATATCTACCCATCTTTTAATTTAATTTTATTTTAAAAGTTTCTTAACAATTGTAGAATTATAATTATAATAAATTTTATTCATGACATATTAGTGGTATTTACCATATATTTAAACTCTTAAAACTTAAAGGTTAATTTTATAAATTTAAGGTCAGTAATTAAAGCGCAGTACAATATTCAAATTAATGCAATTTATTTTGTTATATTGGCTAAATAATTTTTAAGAAATATAATTATTCAAATATGGTTATAATAAAAAGAATAAAGCACTGAATATAAATCATATTTAATTTATATGTTATTATCTAATGTTGTAAGAATGAGGGTGAGTGTGTCGTGGATATTAGAATGATGAAAGAGATAATAGAATATTAGATTGATCTTACTCCTGCAATTACTTTTGAAGGATATTTTATCATCTTTCTTATTTGTTGTTCTGGTGTAAAAGTATAAGCTACAATATTTATTATATTTTTGAGAAAAATTATTTAATTTATTTGCTATCAATACATTTTAGCCTTCAATTTTCATTCTAAAAAATTATCATTTTTTTATTGCTGAGTTTTAGAATTCATGACGGATCTAGAGCATATTTGAATTTTAAATTTTTTTCGAATTTGGAGCAGATATAGATATTTATTTATTTTTTTTATCTGGATATGGAGTGAAAAATATGGATTCATGACAGATTTTAAGCAGATATGAATCTTAATTTTTATTATGGATCTAGATCTGGAGCAGAGTAGATCCAATCCATATCTGCCTCATTGTCATCCCTAGGTAATACATGTATCTTAAGTTAAATATCCGTTAGTCCCTATATTTTAAAAATTTTCAAAACAATCTTATTATTAAATATGTTACATTCATACCTTTACTCAAAACAACATAACTATTAAGTATGTTACATTCATACCCTTACTTATATATATATATATATATATATACAAATGGTATCCTTGCATCAATATTCTTGGAGATATTAATGAAAAAATCCTAATTTATCAAATTAACTTTGAAAGTAACATAAAATTTTTGCAGAACATTTTGTATTATTATTATTTTACTTTTAGAATTAATTTGATAAATTACTCTTCATAGAATAATTATTAGTAAGCTTGTTACAAGAATATTAAACATTGCTTTAAGTTAGCTTAATCAATTTATTTTATAAATAATTATTAGTAAGATTATTACGCAGAAAAAAATGACAATTCTTTCAAATTGAAATTTATTGGTTAATTTTTTAACTAAATTTTTTACAAGTAAGTTAATTAATATTAAGAATATTGTTATCATAAAAAGAAAAAGTAATATAATACCACATATTTTTTTGTAGTAATTTGTTCATTTTATGTCAAAAGGGTAAAATAGTTAAATAAAAATTATTAAGGCAACTTGATAAAAGTTAAAAGAAAGATTTAATCGATTAATTGTAAAAAATTTATTGTTAATTTGTATTAATTAAAGATAACGTGAACTTCTTAGAAAAATCTCTTTTAGAAGTGGGTAGCTATTCACACAAATATTTGGGTGGAAATATATCCAGACCTAAATTACAATTTCATCAAAGAATAAAATAAATTTACTTACTGATAAATTAAGTATCTTCAAAATATTCTTAATTATTGTAAACCTCAGCTCTGATTATTGTTAAGAAGATAATTTTTTCATCAACATGTGCCTATTTATTCTTATTTTTGAATGGTCTCAGACACTAACAAATGTTTATGATCCATTTTGGGCATGACCACACTAGTATTAACATACCAAATCCCATCAAAACTTATTAGTTAAGAATGCTTGTGCGAGAGTAATACTAAGACAGATAATCTCTTGAGAAATTCTCATGTTACATTCCTCTTTGAAAATAAAAATAAAAAGATAATTAGAAGTAAATTAAAATTTATAATAATTTGAAGATAATCTATTTATTAGGGATAAACCGAAATTAACACTCAAGATACCTGAAAAGATCTCTTACATAAGTCTATGCTGTCATTACCCTTGCATTTCTTGAAAGACGACTTTGAACGGTGAAAAGTAGTGACATATTATATTATAGTTATATACGATGGTGACAGAGATCCCACAGATGATGAATATCAAACCCATCATCAAGTACAAAGGAAGTGGGTGAATATTCTTTTCAAAGTGTCTATAATTATCATATTCAAAGCAATTCCAATTCATGGTATGCCACAAATTAATATTGCTAAAAAAAAAAAAAGGAGATCTTAATCATGCTTTAATCTAGTGTAAATTTAGAAATAATTATAATTTTCTTTCTCTTTTTTTCTCTCTTAACCCTTGAATATCTTAATTGGGTTCTTCTATTAGTTATCTTGATTTCCCTTATTAATAGCGTGGCTTCATTTTTTAAATACTCACCCAAAAAAAATTCCTTATGCTATATATATATATATATATTTGAAAATATATTAAAAAAAAATTAAACAGTTATAAAGTTCTCATGAACAAGAGATTAAGTTATAAAACGATACTTAGGATAGCCCCAAGTATCGTCAAATAACTTTTTTCTAAGAGCCATTGGTGAATCATCCCACCAAGAATACATGGAACAAGATAAGCCCAAGTTAGCCAAGCAATCCGCCATGGAATTTCCTTCTCGAAAAATATGGGAACATCTAAAAATCATGTTTTTAATCAAGCTACAACAATTAATCCATCTATTACGGATGCATCATGGAGGAGCAAAATTAGAGTTTTGAAGACAAGACAGTGCAACAGTGGAGTCGCTTTCAAACCAAATATAATTCCACCCTCTATTAACTGCTTCTTTAATAGCCACCGTAATACTAAATATTTCAACAAAAAAAGAAAAATAAAAACCTAAAAGCTTTGCGAAGCATCCTTTAAAGGGCCCATTAAAACCCCTTAAAACCGCGCCACAAGCTGCCTCTCCCGGATTAGCTTTAGCTAGGCCATACATTGTTTCTGAAATGTTAGTCAATATATCTAATGATAACATTTAATTTAAAAGTTGTGACTCATACCCTTTTGTTTTCTTCTCATCCCTCAAAAGTTTCAAGCCTTTTGACAAACAATTAAGGTAAGCATGATTAAAATTTCAAAGCTTTACACTGTATGACCAAAGGGACGTCTCAACTAACACTCCTATATGATTAAAGAAAAAAAAAAGTATAAACACATGTTTTATGTTTCCATCCGAAAGTGCTGGATTAATCAAATTCATACATCTAATCTTTTTTATGCATCCAAGCTTTAATTGTTGGATTTTAATTTCAAAAAATAAATTACAAATCAATAATTATTTGTAGGTGTAGGCATCTGTATTTTATAAAATGTCCATTTCAATTATTTGTCAGTAACTAATTACAAAATTAAAAAAAAATTGGGAACTTTGTCTGTGACGTGCTACAAAGACACAATTAAAATATTGTGTTATATTTTGTGATTTTTTTTAGTATTTTGCACCTGGCTGCATATAACTGGCTAACATCTGCCTTTTATAAAAATGTGAACTTCTATATCCAATAAAAAAATAAAAAAAAAAACACTCTACTAATCAAATAATCTCCAACTAATTAATAATATATCCTCTTTGACTAAAAAAATTGTCTAAACAACTCTCCATATCACAAAGAAGTAACCAATTTAATACAATTCTATGATCCTCCCTTCCACCACCAAGAAACTCAATTGTCAAACTAGTTATCCATGTATCAACAATATATAATCCTTTATCAACACACCGCCCACTTCAATAATCAATCATGGCTGTGTTAATTTTTTTAATAGCTTCTGGTTGACATAATTAATATAGGACCTTTAAGTGGGCATTGAATTCCATGTTACAAAAATTAATATACTATAAAAAAATTATATTCAAGAGCCTCTAGAAAGTTGATTTTATTTTTATTTATTCAAAGCCTAAATTCAAATACTCATCTCCCCGTCAAAGAGTACATCCTGATGGGCCATAAGCGTGAAGCCTGTTTACACAAGACATCCGATTACAGTGCTGTCCAACTTCAAGCGTTGGGCTTCGTATTGGGCTTGACAAACTCAATCAAGGGTCAACATGAGTGTAGTGGAGGCCTTGTATTTTTCTTAATGCCTTTATGGGTTGGTAAAAGAAATAAGTATAGCCACCAACATTCATTTTATAGAGGACAATTGGCACATCAGATATTAGCCTTTAAAATAATTATTTTATATTTTGATCACTAAAAGTAAAAGCTACTGTTTATGCAAATGCATCCATTGAAGATTCCGATTCTGTTGTTTCCATATCTACCACGTGTGTTGGATAAAGGTTTCAATAATTTTAAATATTTTTATTTTTTATCCATTACATATTTGGGGTTACACATGATGATTCACTTGGAATTTGCAAGTAAGAATCACTCACTTGGATTTTAAATATACCACACATAAGAATTCGTCATTCTTCTCAAGGAGGAGAAACTTCAAGAGAGCCATGGAAGTAATGAGGAGAAATTAAAAAAGGAAAGAAAAAGGCCAAAAACTAAAGCAATGGCCTTAAAACAATTAGAGTGGGGTCAAGGGCAGATATGAAATTGGTGGCTTAAAATCAATTGCAAGTCCCTATCAATCATTTTTCTCACCCCATTTTTTGAAAGCTAGTGGTGATGGGTGAAGTGGCTGCACCACATAACTTGTTTTACCCAGAAGTCCTTAACCCTAATTCTTTAGCGTCCTTTCTTTTTCCCTCATTCATTTCCTTCGCCTTTTTTCAATAGAACATAAAATATAATCATTTTCAAAAAAAAGAAAATTAAATAAAAATTCGGGGATTTTAAGTTTTGGGCCCACTTTTACCAAATTATCCAATTTTAGGTTGGCACCACAACTTCTCGAATGACTCATGAACCCCCTTTTATCCCGAAGTGCCAACCGCTCAGTGGGTTTAACTTGTTAATTCATTATTGCGATTAATCATTTCAGTCTCTGAATCAAGGAGAGAATTTATTAACAAAAGTCAATAAAATTTATTAATATGTTATAGGGTATATTTAAGTCACAACATCGGCCTGAAACATACTAAAGTCACAATATCGTTATTTTTATTAAATTATAATAATTAAATTAATAGTTTTATCTTATAAAAAGAACTTTTCAATTTATTTTTATATGAATTCTCTAAAAAAAAGTTTTAAAAATGTGTTTAAAAAAGGAAAATTATCATTTGTATACCCTATATTTGCTCTGTTATCAAAAATACTACAATACTTTAAGGGTGTATCAATTGTCTACCCTAAGTTGATAAAATGTATCAATCGTGGCGGCAGATTAGTAAATGGTTTGAAAGTTAACGAAATTACAGTGGTGTGATTTCTGCAAAATTATCGACATATCTTAAATTACTCTTATTATCGACATGTCTTGGCCAAATTATCACATATCATGAAAAATATTATCTCTCTAAATACGTATTTAAAGCATTACTTGATTTGGTGGTCGGTTGATACATTTTATCAACTTAGGGTAGATGATTGATACACCCTCAAAGTGTTATAGTATTTTTAATAACAGAGTAAATTAAGGGTATATGAATGATAATTTCCCTTAAAAAAAATGTATTTTAAGACGTTTTGGAGGAGGTACTGGGTGATGCACGGGCATTTTTTAGTACTCCTGACTTTCTTGCCCCCACTTAAAAACATAGAACAAGAACAAGCTTAACTCCCTCTTCGCCGATGATAGTAAACCAACTTGCCTTCCCGGCATGAGTGGAACCCACCTGCCTGGAAAGCCGAGGCTTGTGGCATCAACATCGAACGTGGATTTCACACATCTTAAGAACGCGTGTGATTACTTTTACATCCAAAATTTTCATCTCTAATGACGACCTTAAGGTTCAGCCAACTCGCAGGAAATCAACACGCGCCGGTAAAATAAAAGACTGCCTGAAAATTGATGTGTAGAGCAACTATGCCAACAAACCCCTTTGATTGATTTTAAGTCACTCAATCTGGGTTTTTTTTTTTATCCTTTTATAATATATTTATCGAACTAGACAAATATAATCTTAATTTGTTGTTTTTTTTTTTTACGGTAGGTGCCTTTTGTTGTTGTGGTTATTTAAAATTATCGAATTATTCCATACAAAGTGTTTTACTACTAAAAGTTATCTTTGTTGGAAAAAAAAAGAAAATTATAAATTAATGGAAATTTTATTTATCCTTTAGGTCAATGAATTTCAATTTGAAATGAGTTAAATAATACAATTCAATCAATACTGATTTTGATTCCCTTTTTACTAGATAACATTTTTTTTTTTTGGTTTAAAATTTAAATATGTCTAAATTTCATTGAAGTCCGAATGAGATCAAATACACATATTTGAATGATATGTTTATTTTTCTTAAATGAATATTAAGCGACATTTTTTTATAAATAAAAAATCATAAACATGATTATTTACCATTTACATCCTTATAAATCAAAATAAATAAGAGACTAAGTTTTATAATTTAAGAAATAAGTATATTAAACGAATGTAATTTTCGAGATCTTCTATACCTATTTTCCTCAAAACAAAAGTCACAATATATATATATATATATATTTCAATTCAGACATAATTTAAAAAAATAAATTTTAAAAAATCCTAAATTTAATAAAATTTCATATTTCAAACATTTAATAAATAAGTCTTTAATTTAAGGATGGCAATATTACTAGCCAACCTGCAAATTTGCCCAAATCGCCCTCAAAAACCTGTCTACTGCAAGTAATTTTATGGATTATGGGCGGATTTGATATTTCAAACTAAAAAATACTACAGTTTGCAGGTGAAATTGGTATTAAGTAAAAATCCACTGGATACTGGCACGAGTATCCGCCAACTCTTATTCTTTATTTTAATTATTTGTATTTTAATTTTACGAATTGCGGGTGGATTTAATATTTCAAATTAAAAATAATCTACGGGGTTCTTGGATGAAATTGGTATAGAAAAATTCTATCTGTGGTATACCTGTCTTAAACATATTCTTTATTTTAATTATTTATATTTTAAATTTTAATCATAAAAATTATATTAAAAAATTTAATCATAAATATATGTAAGTTAAAATTCTTAATTCTTAAGCTTAATTTTTGTGACCACATATATATGTACATGCAAGCATGTGTGTGTGTGTGTGTATACATATATCAATGTTCTATAGACAGAAAGGAATATAATAAAGAAAGGTAGAGACTATAAACTAATTTTAATTTTTTATGTAGTATTAAAAATATATTTTTTAATATTTGTGATTTTAAATGATAATTATTAAAACTCGCAGCTGGTTGATTTTTTTTAAAAAATAAAAATCCACTACAAATTACGGGCGAATTTATTAATTTAAATTTTTTATAGGTATAGATTTAATAGTGATAAATTCACAAGCCTATTACCATCCCTATATTAATCTAGCCCGACCTACAAAAAATTTCAAAAAATTTATAAAATTGGCCACAAAAGTTTTACATTTTTCATTATTGACCCCTGGAATTTATTTCTATCAACATTAGTCAAACAACACATCAAGTCATGAAAATACCCCTCTCATTCTCACCAAACTTCCTCTCTTTAACCGGACGATCTCTCTCACCCAAATCAGTCACTTATCACGGGCAACTTCCCATAGCACATTGCAGTCTATTCTCGACGACCAATATCACTAAAATCACGACCAAGATCTAAAATTAACGATTATTTAAAAAACCCTAGATTTTATTGCATGTTCTATTGTGTGTTTATGTTGCTGTTATTGTATTGTGATGTGTTGGTGATGGTGATGGTGATGGTGATGGAAGATTAAATTGTTTGTGATGTTGGTGTGTGGGTGAGGTTGTTGGTGTGGGTGACGGGATGCTCATCGCACGAATTTGGTGCGATCTTGACAAAATTCATGCGATGATCTACCGGCCATGGCACCCATCACACTGTCGGTCGGCACTTGTTGTCACGATATCACATAACAGCGCTGTATGCCATATCGACGACGCATATCAAGTGACAGTTTTTTAGGTTGTTAATTTGTTATAAATGTAATATAATAATATTATAAATGTAACAAATACATAGCAAAATCTAAAATAGCAAAGAGTGATCCAGCAGGATCGAGAAATCAATTGGGTATGATGAAGTTAGCTTTTACCGATCACTTCCTCGGGCGTATTTCAAGTATGTGTAAATTAACTATAGTCATAAAAGCCATCCAGAAAAACTTAACGAAACAACAGCTGTAACTGTTCAGGCAAGACATATTTGGGCATTTCTTGGAGTGTCGAAGCTTTCTGTTCAATGGCATAATTTTGCATAATGCGTTGCTTAGGTAAGTGACCCATAGAGAAATGCGAGGAGAAAGATCAGTTATGGTTTCAAATTGGTGAGTATTTGATACGCTTATCAGTTGGAGGGTGGTGCCTAGTTACGAGACTTTCCTGTGGTGAAGGTGTCATACTAAAAAAGTAAAAAACAGCGCATAGACTACTTAATACGTATTTTGACGGTTTGTTTTGCAGCATCAATCTTAAGCAATTTGACTCAAGATTTGAGGACTTAGACTTCAAGGCTATGGATAACATTGATGCACTAAAGATCCTACTCTATTATTTTACAAACAGAGCATTAAATGAAAGAAAATATCATTGCCAAATCAATTTCTCATTGTTTAATGAGGTAGATGATTTAGATCACTTTTAAAATCGTCTATGGGGTTGTTTGGGTCGTTTGTCGTGAGAAACTATACATGACATCTTAACAATGCATTTAACAGTAGTCACGGAGAGTATTTTAAGAAGAAGATTACAAACTTGCAGTCGATATATTTAATGATGATATTGAATTGTAAGTCATTATAGTCATTCAAATGTTGATGTATGGATTTTTTTTCCCTAAAAGTACTTAAGTATATACAAATTTAATACTTACTTTTTATTAAGAAACTAATCAAACATACAATTTTTTTGAGTAAAAAAAGTTGTACTCTTAGCATTCACTTATTCTATACGACCATTTGCTAATGTCTTCCACCAACTATCATAATACAATAGAAGCACAATTGAATCTATTAAACCTGAAATTATAAACAAATATAATTACATACTAGAAAACATAATCAAAAGAATATTTGGCACATTTTATATAACAGTATTATATTACTTTTATATTAAATTAACGACATTTAAAAAAATTAAAAAAACTGTATGTTAGTGAGATAGGCTCGTTGCACTAAATTGGTGCGATAGGCATGCCTTATCGAACGCAGATCAAGTGTTATAGGCACCATGTCGCACTAATTTTGTGCGACACAGATTTGGTGCATGTCACACCAAAAGACAATTGCATTGAAATTGACTCTTCATGCGACAGCTACCATGTCCACAAATTTGGTGCGGCAGGGTGTCTGTCGCACCAAGACATAATGGCACCGAAATTATCTTATCGCACCAAATCGACCACAACCCCACCCCCCCCCCCCCCCCCCCCCCCCAACTCAACAAACGCTTCTTAACATTTAGTTATACAAAAGAAAAACATAAACAATCTAAGAAACATTTCATCAAACAGCTAATGTGCAATAATTCTACAAAACGAAATTCCTTTCAGTTAGCTTACTTATGTTTTGGGCTCTAATTCAATTTATTAGAATCGTGTCGGATTGGTGCTAGATACGATTTCGAGTGTGTTTGGTCAGAATTCACTTTTGCCGTCACTGTTTGTTGCTGCCGACAATGATACAAGAGAGAAAAGCTGCTTACAGTTTGGTGAAAAGAGGGAGAAGAGTTTGGGTTGAAATAAAGAGGGTAATTTGGGAAAAAAAATTTATGTTTGGCTACTTATGATAGAAAAAAAAATTAGAAGATCAAATGTTAAAAATAAAAAAAGATTTAGGGCAATTTTGTAAATTTTCCAAAAACTACTAAGACTCGATGTGATTGTCTCGGACTCTCGGCAACCTCGATATATATACATATATATTTATACTCACGCACACTATATTTTTAATAATTAGAGTGATAATTATAGGCGATATAGAGCGAGTAGGACATAAAACACAGAGCTGCGCGTGAGGGGGGACCAAAGCAAAGCTACACAACAGTGTTCTCTCTTGCTTTTGTTTCTCCACGGTTCTTCCGAGAGTCTCAAATCCAAAGCAGAATCAATTTGTCTCCCTTCATTCACTGCTCTCTCTCTCTTTCTCCATCGAACAGCACCCCCCATTCAGAAGCACAAAAAACATATATTTAAGCTCCAGTTTTCTTTCTTTCTTTTTTTTTTTAATACGTAAAATTTGCTTTTTGGTTAGTTAACTCAATCGAGCTCTCAAATCTAATCTGTTTCTGAACTTGTTGGATTCATCATCATCATCTTTGCATTAGTTTGGTTTCGCCAGTGAAAAATACGATGTCGTTTCCGAGACAGAGATAGCTCGAATGAGAAAGTAGAAAGATTAGGATAGATAGATTGGTAGATAGGTTGATTGAACAAAAAGAAAAAGAAACAGAAAAATGCGAACGCTTTGCGACGTGTGTGAAAGCGCTGCTGCGATTCTTTTCTGCGCTGCTGATGAGGCCGCTCTTTGCCGCTCTTGTGACGAAAAGGTATCATCATCATCACCATCAGTTCATTTTCTGATGCCGTTTTCATCTGGGGTTGTGACTCTTGATTTAGAACGAGCAATATATAGTTGTGAAAAGAAATTTTTCTTCACCCCCTCCTTATTTTGGTGCATTTATAGCAATAGATGTTTATTTGCTCTTTTGTCACGGACATGTTCTGTGTTGACTGTAGCTGGTCTTTGTAACAATCCATTTCCGGGGGCCCTAATGATTAAAGCTTGAAAACAGAATTCTTGGAATGAAATCTGTGAGAATGAAGCGGAAAGATGTACATCAAAAGAATCAATTATTCAAAGTCTGTGTAGGGATACAAAGTGTCGTGTGGTTGTCGTATCTTATCATTTCACTGCGATTTGGTGATGATTCGTATGAGCACCACATGTATTATTTCTTGGCTTTGCGAGTGCAGCACTACTGTCAGTTAGTTGGTAATATATAAATATTACTTGGCGGTGACTTCAATCAATCAACTCCTAAGTTGTCGGATTAAATTAGATGGATTAAAAGCATTCCAAACCAGAATGGGTGTGAAATGTAATCTAAAGTTAAAAAGAAAAAAAGGAAAAAAAAAAAGTTACCCTTCCTACGATCCATTTGCTCGTTATGTTTTGGTACAATTTTGATGGCAAAAGTAAATTTCATTTTTCATTTTGGGTTCCAGGTCCATATGTGCAATAAGCTTGCTAGTCGTCATGTGAGGGTGGGGCTTGCTAACCCCAGTGATGTCCCACGCTGTGACATCTGTGAAAACGCACCTGGTATGTAGGGTTTCAGTACTTTTTACTTCTGCAAGGATTTCATTTTTTGAGCTTTTGTACGAGGGGTTTAAGTTTGTTTCTTACCTTGGAAATGTGTATGTAGCTTTCTTTTACTGTGAGATAGATGGTAGTTCCCTTTGCTTGCAATGCGATATGACTGTTCATGTTGGTGGTAAAAGAACCCATGGGAGATATCTCCTCTTGAGGCAGAGAGTTGAGGTTTGTGTCTCTCTACTCAAGAGGTTCTGTATTCTTCTTTCTGTAAATGGTCTTCTGAATAAATTCTTCTTTGATACTCTCTTTATAGTTTCCAGGGGACAAGGCTGGTCGTTTGGAGGAACTGGCTCTGCAATCCCTTGATCAAAACAAAGTAATGAGGGACCAGACTCAACCATTTAAGATTACTGCTAGAGAGAACCAGCAAAATCACAGGGTCTCTCCAGTTCCAATGCTAGATGGGAATGCTGACGGTGATGGAAAGATGGACAATAAATTAATTGATCTCAATGCGAGGCCCAACCGGGGGCAAGCTTCAAATAATCAGGTTTTGTGGGTCTTTTAGTAGAAAATACTAATTATACATTTAAACCTTTATGGCCAGATTTTTCTGTGTTAAGAACTCTATGGATTCTTTTAACTCAACAAAATATTGTAACTAGTTTAATGTTTTTTTAACAGGGTATGGACGTTCTGAGTGGCACTAATCATGATTCTGCTGGTGTGGTTCCTGTTGGTTCCTTCAAAAGAGAGCCTGAAAATTGAATGAGGTTTAATCCATATCTCTCATTGATCCTTACCGAAATGTTTCATTTGCTTTTGATTCTGCCATACAGTTCATGAATTTGGAGGAATATTTTTTGCTTTTATTCGTTACAATTAATCTGCTATTGAGCTATCTCAACAGTTGAGCTTTTCACATTATAATTTAGTTTCTTGATTGGTTCCCATATATCTTGGATCAGTGCATCCTTATTTAATTTAACCTGAATTAGGTTTGTCAGTTTTGTGCCTTTCGGGAAAGAAAAAGAAGGAAAAAAAAAGGAGGAACGAAAATAAAAACATCCACTTATTGTGGGTGGAAAGGTAGCCATTTGCTCAGCTTAGCCTTTGACCTATGGAATTCTACTTCAGTTGGACTTTGATAAATCACAAAAGAAAAAACGATTCTCATGAACCACTTGTGAACATATGTACACCCAAATCACCATATCTATTAATGTTATTCTTCTTACTAAGAGAATTAAGTTGGTTTGTTTTCTAGGAACGGAATGTCCATTATAGAATTGGAAGTCTGTTTTACCTTTAAAAGGAAATCGGTTATAACTGAATAAATGATGATTGTTGCCCTTGGGATGGACATTTGAAGATCTAATAAAAAGAAATTATCTTTTCATATGCATGCTTGCTTCATTTCAGTGAAGATCGACAGTCTGTTATTTGATGTATGCATCTTGTTATTCAGTCCTTTTTTGGTTATCTTAAGACTTTCACTAAGTTTGACAATTCCTTTTTGTCAAAAGCTTTTGGCTTTATGTCCTAGTTATTTACAAGAGTTGCAGCTGGTATCAGCGGGAGGATTTTGTGGGGTACTAGTCTGTGGATATTGAAACTACAGTGATAATGATAATGCCACTCTTATCTTCTTTACAAACATTGCACAGAAGCCTTAGTTCTTGCAAGCGAAAGCGCGACTTTAAAGTTACGCCTTTGCCACCAGAGGAAGAAATTTGGAAATAAAATGTAGTGAAGTGTGCAGAAGTTATGTGCAGAAGTTAATTGTAATATTTCATTCCTAGTCAAATGAGAATATTTGCTACTCTTGTACTTCAGTTGCTTTTTCTAGTCGATAAAATTAGCATTATGGACTAGGATCCATCGCAGAAATTGTGGGGTCATTGTATCAATCTTTGGTTTGAAAATGATGTACAATTTTCTAAGATCTTGTACATCATGATTTTCAAGTTTTATGAACATTCATGTAGATTCCAAGCTTCCAATTCAAAACGTTATGCAACAATATCGTTAGTCATCGGGATCATCAACTCTTTCATCATTCATAATTTGTTTTGCAAATCGTTTAAGCGGCATATAAAAATATAAGCCGCTTAAACGGTTAGTGCAAAAATATAAAAATGTTAAAATATATGAATAAATAAAATAAGTGATTTTATTCCTTTGATTTCAGTTCAGTGCCAATTTTAAGTACACATCAATATCTCTACAATGTTTTGATAAGTCTATTACGGTAAATATTCAAATGTCTACCTTCGATGTTGAAAGCGGAATCAGAAGCAACAATAGACACAATAATGGCCCAGAAATCTCTAACAACCTCAACAAGTATTGGATATTCGCCTTTATTATTCTTCTACCAGGATAAAATATTGAAATTGCTAATAGTGGGGAAAACTCTCTCATTTAAGTATGTCTCCAACTCAGACTTAGCTTGTTTATAGTTGACTTTTGTGGAAACAAATGACTCCCATTCACCGACCATACTTGAATTCTTAAAAATAGGAGCTTGTGGCATACCTTGAGAAGATTGCCCACCCCAAAATCTCCTCCATCTTCACTTGTTGCATGCTTTGATTCATCATGTTCGCCACTTCACCGAGAAGGTTAAATACCCTTTCAGCATGATAGACAATGTCATCTCCATAAATCTTAGGGGAAAAAAAAAGGTGAACCATTGTTGATGCGTATTGTTATAGGTGTTAATGTGTAAGTGTACACAACAAGTAGTATACTTATAAGTATCCACATCGTCTCCATAGGGATTGATGTTATAAGACTTAGTACAACAATCTTAACAGTGCAATATCAGTCTAATGGAAAATAAAATTATTGATGAAATTAATGACCTAACAAAATTAAAAATGCAATAAACATAATGCAAAAAGAAAAATCTTAAGTCAAACATAAAGATATACTCAATGAAAAGGGGGTAGTTGAGTGCTTAAATTCACTTAATGGGATTGATTGTTTTTCAATGACAGTATTGTTGCTACAATTATGTTACAGCCCTAAACAGAATCTCTCATGCATCCTCAGCTATCGCACATTGAATTTCTTATATCTATATGCAACCTAACAGTGACCAGTTGTTATGTTAATATTAGATATAATATTATGTGTTCTAGATTCCAATTGCCCTATAAGGTGAATTCCTATGTCTAGTTCTGTACTAATTTTAGATTAAATATGGCCCTATCCAAATTCAGATTAATTCAACTCAGGAAATCCAATCTAAAATCATGTATTGTCTTGATCTGTTATACTAAGTCAGATATTTTTTAGACTCATTCTTAACTAGTATCTATTAAATGGGTGGTCAACCGAAATAGAGATTTGCAATAAGTAAAATCATGACAAATACTACAGCAGATTCTAAGCAATACATATATAAAAGTCAAATAACCATTAAGATTATTTAACACTCAACTACATCAAAGTCTAGTTCATGATATATAATAAAACAGTAACAATACTCATTTTTGCCATCAAATACATTCCCATAGAGAGAAGAAAATAAGCAAATAAAGATGAAGAATTGAGTTATGCTAACACAAGACATTCCTCTCTTAGATTTCTGCGATCTCTCCTCTTTTTTCTCAGAAATTCCTTGCTGCAACTCCGAACTCTCTCTTATTCGCTTCTTTTCCTGTCTGTTATTTTATTTGTGTAAAGACTCTCCCTTATTTTTTCTGTTTTATGTATGCTCTTTTTATTTCTTGAAATAAGGGCAACTAAAAGCATGTAGCCACATGTTTCTTTTTTTTTTTTTGGAAACCTCGGATCGCATATCTTTTTATGTTGCCTGTCGTTGCTTTGTCAGTTAATACGTGGGTAGTCTTATCTGTATTTTCTCTCGGATTGCTGCAGCAATTGCTACAACATCTTCCCTGATTCAAACTTGTTTTTGTTCATCTACAGACAAGTTCTTTGTTATTTCTGCAAGTTTGCTGCGGTAGCATTTCATTCATAAAGTTTGAGTTTTCTGGTCACCTACAATCATACACATGATCAGAGCACAAAGTGATATAAAAGACAATCAATTTATTAAAATTAAACTTAAATAGATACTCATGCAAAATGTAACTAAAATTGGAATAAAAACACATCATTTATTCTGTAAGTAATATTAGTTTATGTCTAAAAATGTTATGATAACTCTCATTTCATAGAATTATCAACCATTATCTTCTTAAACCTAAAATCTAAGATATTCCCTATAGCCAACCCTTTATAAATAACATCTCAATACTTCTTACCCTCAGCAATCATATTCTCAGCCATTTGCCTAATCTCCACATTGGGTGACACCTTCCATGAATTCATTGACAGTCTCACAAATTTTAAGAAAAAAATAAATTAAAAGTGGGATATCGAGATCCAAAATAGTTTCTGTTAACATACAAAATAAATCCAAATAGTGACACAAAACTTTTGTTAAATCCCACTCTGACTTATTATGCAAACATTTATACTATTTATTAAGCTTATTCAATTGAAAAAGTACATCTTTCTGCAGCAAAGCAATAGTAAGCATATAGTAAGTCGAATTCTATCAAGTCTTACAATCGAGAACTGAATCTTTGGACTCTTTAATACCTATCTGGCGCATTGCAGCCTCAAAATTTTCAACTTTTCTAGGTTTAGCAATCCAATAACTGACATTATCTCTTATATTTTCAACGGCTTTCTCCACTATAGACATCTCATCCCTCACAATCAAATTCAAGATATGAGCACAACAACGCATATAAAAAGTATCCCACCTAAAATCAATGAACTGGGTGAAAATTTATCGAATAACATATTAATCATCACATCATTGTCAGCACAATTATCCACAATCATAGTTGATACTTTCCTATCAATATTTCAATCCATCAAAAAATTATATAGAACATTACATATGATTCCACCACTATGTGTAGTTGGCACAGATATAAACCTAATAATGCAAAAGAAAAAATAAAAAATGAATAATGTAATTAAAATCACTAAAATAAGCATAAAATAAATAAGCATAATAAGCATAATGTAAATAAGCATAACCATTAAAATCATTAAAATAAGCATAATATAAATACTAAAAGTGTTACCTTATAATGCAACTCTGTAACACCCATAGATTGTCAATATAATGCACTGTAATAAACATATAAAACATTTTAGAGTTACTAGCCATCCACATGTCTGTAGTAATTGCAATACTACTCTCATAAGCATCTAATAAAATTTATTGTCTTCAACCTCTCCACATCATAAAGCTTCAAAATTTTATTCTTGATGATGTTTATACTTATTGGATCAAGTGCTGTTTGAACCAACCTCATCAAATCACAAAACCCTTGTTATTCAACAAATGAAAGTGGAAGCTCATGCAAGATCATCATTCTTGCAACAATAATCCTCACTATCGCCATATCAAATTTTACTTTAAAACAACTTTCAACTAACAGATCCACCATGTTTTTATTGGCAAGAGGCATTTGGCTAATATCTTTAAAATTCTTTCCTTAAAAACTAGTAAAATGATTTTTTTAAGTGTGTAGTCTCATTAGAACAATGTCTTGTCAATACTTCCTACGATTTGCAAATTGCCTGAAACTGTCCATCGTTATCTTTGAAGCTCTTAAAATGATTCCATATATCAGAAGTTAGCCTACCACCACTAGATTGTCCTGATGCAGACCCTTCAGCTAGAACTTCATTGCCATTACCTCCTTTTTGTTTCACACCACGCGCACGATCACATCCACGACCACTTTTACAATTATTAAATCCGGTTCAACTCCAACAACATTGTCATTTTTAGGTCCGTGGACATCCTTTAATCTATCATCCACATTATTAACACTATTTGGAGAGAATGTAAAATTATTTCTTTGTTCCTTTTCAGCCATTTTTAACTAATCCCAAAAACCTAACTAAAGTGATTTATAAAGTGAGTTAGCATGTGTGAAAAAAGAAGATTAAACATTTATATTATATTGAAAATTAATGCATTTAATTTAAGCAATTAAACCTAAAACCTAATTAAAATAATTAAAGAAATTCATAAAGCACAAACTACATTTATGCATTTATTCTTATACGTCCTAATTCATTGAAAATCTAATTCACTGAAAATCTAAAATTGATTTGTTGGAAATTTGCGTGTTCACCTTTGGTATTAATAGTGACCAACGATGAAAAGAATAGACAAGGCAACTGTGTACGATGTGCTTTGCGAGCTAGTGATGCAACGGGTTGTCAGGGTTTAATGACAGGGAAGTGTGCTGAGCAAGGCGAGGTAGCACAATCAGCATTCGAGAACAACAACATGTTCTCAGCTTAGACGAGGCATCCGACGTTCAATGACAGCGATTGCGAGGTGGACAGCGTTCAACAATTAGGGATTTGGGGTGGTTTCTGATTTCAGCCGCTTGTGAGTGGTGGGAAATATGGGAGGCGTGAGGTGTGAATGGTGAGTGAGTCTGTTGTTTGCACTTTTTGTTTTAGACTTGCTGAATTTTGTTTTTAATACAAATTTGATAAAATTAATAATATAATTAAAATTAATTTAGATTCATATATCTGGCTTTTCAGACGCACTTGCATTTGAATCCGGATCCACAGGGATCTTAATTTTTAGACTCCAAATTCACATTTTCTAATGTGCGAATCCATATTTTTCCAGATCAAGATCTTTTGAATCTATGCAGATTCGAGCCGAACTCGGATTTTTTTGCCATCCCTAATGTTATCATATTGTCAGTCTGCAGACTGTTTAGAAATTTTCAGTTGGAGTTACTACCAATCACACTAGAAGGTAGATTTTTAAAAACACCATAGATAAGAAGAATAATGGCATTTTTTATCAAAAATTTATTGGGGCTAGTTTAGCTAAAGTTTATTATGACACAATCTAAATTTCTATTCTTATAAATATTAAAGAGATGTTTACTTCATGCATACTATTTTTACTCCACGCATACTAATAGGGAAGGTGTCCACCTTTGCGCAACTTTTAAGTCCCTCGAGGAGGACTCGAATCAGTGAGGGCATTTAGATTATTAACATGCATGGATAAAAAGATTCCTCAGATGGAGATGGCAATGGGGTAGGGTGGGGGTGGGGAATGGGGTATTAAAAATTTTACCTCCATTCACTACCCTATTCTCCAATAAATTTATGGTGCGTTTACTTACCGGATTGGGGAATCGGAATCCGGAATCGGAATGATTGACGCGTTTACTTCGTAAAAATAAGAGGGGAATCAGAATCGGAATGGCGGGACCCACATATATTTGGGAATGGGGAATGGGAACTTGATTCCCATGGGGGGAGGTGGGAATCAAGTTCCCATTCCTTGAACTACCCATTTTGCCCTCCCCCAAAACAAAAAATACCAATTTTGTCCTAAGTTATAATTAATTAATATATTATTATAATTAATTAATTATTATGATTAATTAATTATTATGATTAATTAATATATTATTAACTATAATTATTAATAATTATAGTTCTTGAATAAATAATCATAATAATTAATATATTATTAATATTATTACAATAATTAATACATTATTATTTTAATTAATTAATTATTATATTATTATAATAATAATTATAATTAATTCATATATTATTAATTAATTAATATAATTATTACTTTTAATTAATATATTAACATATTATTAACAATAATTATTAATAATTATAATTTTTGAATAAATAATCACAATAATTAATTTATTGTTATTGTTATTATAATTAATTAATATCTTATAATAATTACTAATATAATAATTATAATTAATTCATATATTCTAATTAATTAAATACTTTAATTATTACTATTAAATAATATAATAATATATTATTTAACAACAATATATTAATAATTATAGTTCTCAAGTAAATAATCACAATAATTATATTATTATTTTAATTAATTAATTAATATATTATTATAATAATTATATTAATAATTATTATAATTAATATATATATTATAATTAATTAATATAATTATTATAATTAATATATATATTATAATTAATTAATATAATTATTACTATTAAATAATATAATAATATATTATTAACAATAATATATTAATAATTATAGTTCTCGATTAAATAATCACAATAATTAATACATTATTATTTTAATTAATTTATATATTATTATAATAATTATTAATATAATTATTATAATTAATATATATATTATAATTAATTAATATAATTATTACTATTAAATAATATAATATATTATTAACAATAATATATTAATAATTATAGTTCTCGATTAAATAATCATAATAATTAATACATTGTTATTTTAATTAATTAATTAATATATTATTATAATTAATTCAGATATTATTATTAATTAAGTAATATAATTATTACTACTAATTAATATATTAATACATTTTAACAATAATTATTAATAATTATAATTTTGAATGAATAATCACAATAATTAATATATTATTATAATTAATTAATTAATATTAATATTATTAGTTAATATATTTTATAATAATTGTTAATATAATTATAATAATTAATTAATAAAATTTTACAATTAATTAATATATTAGTTAATAATAATAATTATGACAATAATCCATTAAGTACTTTTTAGTAATTTGTTTAATCCAAATCATTCATTCGATTCTACTTTAATAAGCAAACAACATTACTTAATTTGATTCATTCTCATTCCATAATTCATCTCCATTCATTCCAGGGAATAAGCGTTAACCTTTAAGATTCAAAGATTAAATTTTATAATAGATATGGATATATGATTTCAATAAATTAGAAATTAAAAACTTCAATCAAATCATTATCATATTATTAGGTATTTAAATGTTAAAAATCTCCAAATATTTGTAGTAATATCTTGAAATAATATTAAAATTAAAAAATATTTGAAGAGAGCAATTCTTAAGAGAGAAAAGAAAACATAATAATATTTTAAGTTCGAACAAAAATTATATTCTAAAGTTGTTTTTTAGTTATAATCTATTTATATCAAGTAAAAATTAAAAAAAAAAAATTTAACTAACATTGTAATTGATAAAACAAAAATTACTAAATAAAAATTAGAAAAAATATCTATATATAATGGGGATTGGGGTGGGGGTGAGGTGGAGAGTACAAAAACAAACCCCACCCCATTAAGAATTTGGAGATTATTTTTCCCTCATTCCCCACCCTAATCCCTAAAAATTATTTAAAAGTTACCCTATTTGGGGTGAAGTCCCATGGACCCCCAAACCCATAGAAAATTTTACCATCCCTATCCTCAGATGCCACATTTTTAATATTAATGACCATTTTTCATGTATGCGGATCTTCTTGCTTATTGTGGTTGAATGTTTCCATAAGTTACCATTTTTCCATGCAATCAATTTTTGAGCCACTAGCTCATTTCGGTGCATCGTTTGAGTTTCAGTTGTAAAGATTTGTAAACTCTGAACCGGAAATAAGAGTTGTGAAATATTAAAAATAACTCAAGACATTTCCTCCCTTAGATCGTGTCTCTTACCATTTACTTTTGCAGAGAGATGGACAGATTAATAGCACTTCAACCTTTGTACCAAAAGTAACGAGGCTAGCATGACTGTGAACTCATGATTCCAAGTTATTTCCTTTAGGATTGGCAGCACTTCCCAACGAGAATCCAACCTTTGGGTCGACGATTCGAGGATGTAAAACACTACAAAAATAATTTTGTAGACTATTTTTGTACCTATTTTTACTTTTGAGGAGTGGCTCCCCAACATGTTTACCTAATAATTTAGGGTGCATTGATGAATATGAAACTGCATTTTGTAGCTTGTTTGCAAAATTAATATTTAAGAATGAAATCAATAAAGTGTGGTTAATAATTTGTCTAGTAATTTATCAGAAAATAATATTATCACATTATAAAATTAAAAATATGAATAAAAGGTTATTAAAATAATACTTTTTTCTGTACAAGCAGTTGGGTTATTCCTTTTACTGTTTGTGGGGTCAATAATTTGATTGTACACAAAGAAACAAGAATAGAGATATCAATCTCCACTCCTACTTCGATACAAATTTCATTTGACATCAACTGCGGTTTAAATTAAAATTTACAAGGTCTCAATTTCAAACGGGTCTTAGGTCTCTAAATTGTTATAGATATTGGGGTTAAGCATGAGGTCTACTTACGGTCATGGCGACAGAATAAATTAAACTTAAACAGTTGGTAGCGAACTCATAATTTTGGATAAGCTTTGCAAATTAAATTTGTTTCTAACCTGAACATTATTTCTTTACAGGCTTCCCCTGACCATTATCATTGTATAACCACGACGGAATGCCAGAACTATCTTTAGTTGAACGAATTGAAAGGGAAGAATTTGGTAGCATCGATGCGACTTTGTTGCATCTTTACGTTTCCTGGACAACATTTTCAGCTCGCACAGGAGCATCAAACAAATGTGCTTGAGAAGTGCACCATCCATAACCCATAGGTGGGTTATTATTTGAGTTGGCTAGAAGCCTAGAAGCTTCAAATTTGTTCAGATTTACAATCTAAAAGACATGAAAGATCATAAGGTAAAATCAATCATGTTATTGTCATGAAAAATTAATAGGGTGTGACGTGATTATCACATTTTATCCATGTGTGTCACACACTAACTTTTTTGTATTTATCTTAAAAGTAAATATATAAAGAAAGAGGGTTTAATTTGTAGTTGAGGACTGTAAACTAAAACAGTATAAGATATGATGCACATAAAAGTACGGAGAACCTAATCTCATCATAAATACACGCTAACTCATCTCATTGGCAAGAAGTTTATTAAGTTGCTAAAAGTACATGTAATCATGAACAAAAATAGTCTCCAAAGCACGGCTATAAAGCATAAGCACATTTGAGATGACTACTCATTTGAAATTTCTTCACCATTCTTATGATCCTCATGCTAACAAATTTAGTAGGCGTAGCCCTTGACGAACATTCCTTTCTTGGCCTCCTCTGATTCTCCCTCACTGGTGTACTTGCCGAGCTGAGCAAGTGAGTTGGCCTTGGCACGGGTGAGCAGAGTATCCTGAGCTGCCTTGACATTCTCTGGCCTGCCACCCCATGTCTTCAGGCATGTGTTTTGGAGAGCTCTGGCATAAGAGAAAGATACGTGCCATGGGTTGGGACCTTGGTTCATGGCGTTCAAGTTGAGGGTTGCCTCAACCTCAGATTGCCCACCAGACAAGAACTGCAAAATACGATGTGTTTCAATGCATTAGTCAATGATTTTGCAAAAGCATTTGCTTTAGAATTGGGAAAGTGAAGGTTTTCTTTTATGAAACTTGCCATGATTCCGGGGACAGCTGGAGGGATTCTCCTGTGAAGGAGCTTGAGTGTGTACTCAGCAACCTGTTGTGGTGTGGCCTTCTCCTTGCATTCAGCACCAGGAGTGACCATGCTAGGCTTGAGGAGAATACCTTCAAACATGACATTGTTCTCAGCAAGGTAGAAGAAAACTTCAGCCCAAACCTTCTGAGCTACTTCAAAAGTCCTGTCAATGCCATGATCACCATCAAGCAAGATTTCAGGCTCCACAATTGGGACCAATCCGTTGTCCTACAAGATCCAGGAAACAAAAATTTTGCGATGATCAGAAACACAAAAAGTTACTTGGCCGTAAACAAGTTTGATAGTTGAGCTATCTTACTTGAGCAATGGCAGCATAGCGGGCAAGACCCCAGGCGGCTTCCTTGACTGCCAAGGCAGATGGGCCATTGGGAATGCTCACAACAGTACGCCTAATCCATCAAATTGAATCATCGTTAAATTGTTACTGCTAAGGCAGACAATAGTGAAGTTTTCTCAAATTATAGTAATATATATACCATTTGGCGAAACGAGCTCCCTGTTGGTAGTAAGCAGCAGTGCGAGAAGCTAGGCCATCAAGACCCTGGCACCATGACTCGTCATTGGAACCAGCAAGGGGCACCAGACCCTGTTGTTTTCATCATCCAAAGCACATGTAAGAATATCATTCTGGTCACAAAAACACACGTAAGTTTACTAGCTTAATTACCTTGTCGACTTTGATACCGGGGACAATGTTTTGCTCAACAAGAACATCGACCATCTTCTTGCCATCGGTGGTGGATTGGTAGAGAGTCTCCTCAAAAAGGATGGCACCAGAGATGTACTGTCCAAGACCAGGGGCTGTAACAAGGAGGGTACGGTATGCCTGGCGGTTAGCCTCAGTGTTCTCTAACCCAATTGAGGCAAGGCGTTTTCCACAGGTTGCATTTGACTCATCCATGGCCAAAATTCCACGTCCTGGTGATGCAACAGTTTTCTATTCGCCCAATAAAATTAACCTAATTAATATTTCATGTAGCTATAACTAGACAACTAACTGGCAGCCAAGAACAATGATCTTCTTTCATTCTTTGCAACTTTAATCTATATTTTACATCATGATACAAGCTATAGGATTGCATGCAAAGGTCTTTTACAACTTTTACTATATTTCAAGATTGTCTGTCGGCAAAGCTACTTTTTATTGCAACAACCCTCAAACAACCTTATCGTATAAAACTTGCAGTAGTTTATTTAAGTTTTGTCATAAAAGTACAACATATTCATTCATGGTTTCATCTAGGTATCAATCACTTAAACCTTCCAACAATTGTCCTATATTTTATCACAAGGGTACTCTATTTAAAGGCATGCAAGCTTGTAAAATGATGTAAAACACTGAAACATACCGCGATCTTAACAAGCTCATCGGCATAGGAACCAGCACGGATGGTGAGGGCAGAGGGGCCACTGGGGAGGCTGCGGACTGAGACAGCAGCCTGGCGGATGGCCTGGCCCTTAACCCACTCAGACTTGTCAAGAACGGGGGATGATGACTTGAGTAAAGACGCTGAGGCTGAGGCCATTTTCCTCTGCTTCTTCTTGCTGTGGGTTCTGAGCTCGAGAGGCCTTAGCTTATAGCACTTATAATCTTATCTTCACTATCTTTCTTCTGCCTCTTTACCACACATGCAAATCACTTCACTATATTTATAGTTGCTCACTGCATCATCGGATGTCTCATTTGAGGCTCTCAAGAATCAACTAACGAGAGTTTGCCATGTGGGTGATAATTTTTTGCTTACTTGGCGGCATGCATGCGTGGTTGAAACAGATGGTTTCATACCCACCTCGTAAAAAATGAAAATTATGGGCAATTTGATTTGTGAAAAAACATGATATTTTTGCTAGTGTTAGTAGAAATAGACAAATGTGTCAAGTTCAGTCGTAGTGCAGAGTCTTCTTGGGAGAAAATTTTGGAAAATAAGTATGAGGCTCTAATGTAATGTAACTTCGCTTCTTTGTTTCTGGCTTCATTTTTCATTAATGGCCATGGTTTAATCACAGGATTTGATGAGCTTGTTAACGGTAGAAAATTTGACACAGAAGCTATTCCATGCGATGACAGGAGATTTCCCATTCCACCCAGACTATAATCTGGACAAATCATCAAAGGGGTCCATTCAGAACTCATCAGCCAGCAATGACGCATGGTCTCGATTCCTCTGTTTTCTCTAACCAGTAGTAGCAATTCACGTTGCTTCTTGCCTTCCGTGCTCGGGTGTTTTGTCCAGCTGACTAGAAGAAATGCATTTGACTCCTGCAAATATCAATAGAGAGGCTCGTATTGCATTCTGGAGATGTCATCAAAGCGGTCACGTTCCCCCAGCTTAAGGCCATAGTTAGGGTTACGACAGCTGTAGGATTAAATTATTCGGAGTTTGATGCCGTTTTCCCCATGGTCCCATCACAATTGCTATACAAAATACATCATACTCATTTGGTTCAGATGAAACATTCAAATGCCTCAGTAAAGTTTACAAATCACTAAAACTAAAGGTTTGGAGCAGGACAAATTCTAAAATTGCATGACAAATACAAAATTAGGAAGAAGTTTGATCCAAAGAGAGATCAGCTATGCCAGCAATCAAGCCATTGAGTGACTCATCTTTCATATCTTTCCATGTCCCAGAATCATCAAAGCTTGATGGTCCTGACCAAGAGGAAGTTCCTGCGAGGGCCTTGTTCAATTGTGTAATGAGCTCATCCTCCTCATCAGGAACGCCCAAATCCCAGACCTTGAAGATTCTCTCAGACAACGGCTCGGTCTCAAATGCCAAGGAATTCAAATCAGCCCCTAAAGCAATGGCTTCACCCACACTCTCACTCTCACCTTCCTTGTAGGTCGGCAAAAAAGGATTTCCCTTAAAAGAGTCTATAGTATCAACATGCTCAAAAAGTTTTGAAACTGGAATGCCAGTCCTCTTGTTGGTTGGATAACTATCGTTATCTGTTTCTGATTCTTCGTTGGCGGGAACAACATCATGATCATTTTTTGGCGACTGCGCAGTTGCTGCCTCTTCATCAGGGTGATGCATCTCAATGTCAGTTCCAACTGATGGACCATCAATTCCAGATGAAGAATTGGAAACTGATTCAGGCAGAACATCGATGATTTCTAGTAAGGCATCTCTCAAAGCATCCCAGTTACCATCTGGTGCTTCAGGATCTTTTACCAGGCAAGAATCAACCCAGGCTAAATCTTCAGCAGAAAGCACATCTCCATTCAGGTTTGAATCCAAAGATACGGTAAAAACAGAAGACACAGAGCCTTCCATCTTCTCATCCTCTACAGGCATAGCTGCAAAATTGTGGGAAAATGTTAATACAAGAAGAAAACACAAGTTATTATTGCAGTTGCTCATCAAAACTAAAGAAGTGTCATGTATCAAAATTTGATGTTTTTACAAAAACATACAGGTTACATCCATCAACCCGGCCATTACATGTAAGGCTTATTAACTTTATTTTTGTTTCAAAAGTACAAAAATAAAGAATAACTAAAACTTCATCATCAATCACTAATGGGCAGCCGGAAGTGATCCAAGCTAATCACATTACTGCAAGTCAATAAGGTTCATCAAAATATATTCACTGACCATGGCCAGTAAACAAAGGTTCCATGTAATAGAAACAACAGATAAAACACAAAAATAATCACAAGAAGGCTCTAATGCAGGCATACCATATGGAAAAAGCAATGTAGATAGGTTGGCCGAATATATAGGTTACACCTAATACCTCTAACATATTTACTTAAATATTTCAATATTTCTGAGCTCCATCATAGGGCTACAATGCATTAAAATAAAATGTACACACAGACTGCATGTAATTTTCCTACGGCTGACACCCTGATAACAACTTCTCATGTCTCAATAGATTAAAAGAAAATGCCTCACTGGCGAGATGACAAATCATCCTCAACCCAAATGATAATCAAGAAAATCATTCTACCCGGATGCATTATATTTTTCATTCTTTCAGAAACCTTGGGTTAGAGTTACCAACTTTATAACCAGATTAAACATATCATATAATTCAGCATGGGGCCTCTCTCGAAAGTCAAAATTTCTCTCCTTGTCTCTATTCAGAAAACCGGGGGCTGCAACTCACTAAC
Source organism: Citropsis articulata (assembly GCA_030449925.1). NCBI lineage: Eukaryota > Viridiplantae > Streptophyta > Magnoliopsida > Sapindales > Rutaceae > Citropsis > Citropsis articulata. The sequence goes on along the minus strand of JASUUH010000137.1, from coordinate 2,538,714 downwards.
ATTCATACGTGTGCAAATTAGCGAGACTTCAAGCTCAATGATAACAAAGAAACACAAATCCTAAACCGGGAACTTTTCTATTGAAAATCCATTAGCCCATAATAGAAAAGAGCCTGAAGCATAATGCCCAACAGACGATTGAAATAAGCGACACAATACATACCAACAGAAAACACTGCAGCAGTTACCCTGGCAAGGTTTTGAGGCATCCAAACTTAACAGGATTAACTATGTTCTCGGAATCAATGAGAGCACAGGAAGTGGCAAATTACGAAAATACCATTTTGCTACTTAGGCATGACATGGGCAAAGCTACTCAGCTACGCATAACATGAACAATTACATGTGGTCATTGGAAGACTAAAGTACTTCAGATAAAAATTAACAACAATAATTTTCGTAAAAAGTTGCCAAATTAAAATTCAAAAGGCAACAATTGGAAGCAAGTTAGATTACAAAAACTCATGGAACTAAAAGAAAAAGCGAACCAAAGGGGGAAAAAATAAAAAAAAATCAAAGCAACCAAACACTGATAGATAAAATAAGAGAGTGAGAGTACCTATTTTGATATTTGAAAACCTAATTTCAATTTCAGTGTTTGTTGGAGACGAAAATGGAAGATTTTGATTGAACAAGCACAGTATTGGATATTTGATTGATTGAATTCGGGGATAAGAACTTTCGTGGGAATTGCTTAAACGGTTACGTCTTATATTGAGGGGGGTAAAAAAAGGTTCGATAAAATGACTAAAACTGGGAAGGCCCAGTTCCGTTGCCGGGACTTGAACCCGGGTCTTTCGGGTGAGAGCCGAATATCCTGACCAACTAGACTACAACGGAGTGTCGGTTTCTTTTTTTTCTAAAATAATAGAACGTATTAATTACAATAGTCTGAATAAGAGGCCAATAGAAAGTTCTAATGCCAACTTTCGTTTGCGATAATATTAATTTTTTAAAATGGAAAAAACCATGTATTTTTATTAAATTAGGAAATATTTTCCAAACCCACAACCTACAATTTTAGGACATATGAAAATTTATGTTATAAATAATATATCTCTACCACATCAAATAAGAAATCATTCCCACAATGTACAATAAATATGAGAGTCAATCTTTATTAGGTATATCAACTAATGAATAATAGAAGTTGTTACATTTACAAACTTATTTATTCAATTAAGATGGCATTTGGTTTTTTTTTTTTTGGTCTAAAATCTGAATATACCTGAATTATTTTGAATTCTAAATAGAGTTGAATGGCTAAATTTGAATGTTATAATTTTTTTTTTGTTCGAATGGACAAAAATAAATATTAAGTTATTTTTTAACTGAAAAAATCTAAAAATTAATATTTTTACATTTATACCCCTACAAATTATAAATGTTAAACAAATAATAAATATCTTAAAGAATATGAATAAGATAATATATTAAATTGAGTATGATTCTATAATATTCTATATTATGTATGTTAATCAATTTTATTATAGTTTATGATGTTTTTATATGAAAAATATTCATAAAAATTATGAAGATAAATAACGTTTAATTTGAAGAAAATAAAAAGATAAAAATGATAATAGTCTAACATTGTACATTACCGCAAGTTATATAGAGATCGATAATAATCCTAATTATTAAATTTTATTTAGATAAGGATGAAAATTAATTGATTGGATAGGGATATCTTGGAGAATATCTTTTAATGATATCATTCAAATTTTTTAGATTAAGCAAAACGCTAAAAAATTAATTTCATCACTTAATGATTTAATGGATGAAAATTTTCATTAAGTTAAAAAAATAAACAGATTTAATGACTTAACTGATTAAAATTAAGCTAATTAAGTCATTAAGTAAAAAAAAAAAAAAAGTCCTCTGATAAGTTTTTTTTTTTATAAAAAAATATTTGTTACAAACCGCTGATATTATAATATGAAATTTTATGAAAATATAAATATATAACTATAATACAACCTAGAGTTCTCCTGAGATAAAGTCAAAATTTTGCTCCCACTAAAAATGAGAAAAAAAAAATTATATCCATCCATAGGTGTGGAATTATAAACATTTGAGTCTCTGTTAGAACTCAAACTTTGCCCTTAATAAAGTTGAGAACGTAAGCCTAGAGAACAAAGTTGAAAGCGCTGTCTGCAAACATGCTTTTGCACTGCTTTTTTTTTTGGGGGGATTAGTTGTCATTATTTATCAATGAATTCTACGATCCAGATTTGCCATCATCATTTTATTTCTCATGTTACTTAAGCATGATAAAAATGCATTTCCAATTCTCTGCAAGTTTCTTGGCAGTTGAAAGTATCCAGCATGAACTGAAAAGAGAAATTTCAACTAATTAAACGTAGAGGCAAAAGAGAAGATTCCGTTGCCGGGAATCGAACCCGGGTCTCTCGGGTGAGAGCCGAGTATCCTAACCGACTAGACTACAACGGATTTGCCGCAAGGCAATCTCAGCAAGTTATATAACTCCAAAATAATATGCGACCAATTAATATCATTAGCCAAGCTACCCAGGTACTGTTATTTGATCATAAATTCATAATACACACATTACAACGTAAATAAAATATCACGTTACTTGACTTGCCAGTTGAAAGTACGCGATGTATGATTTGATTCAACAAGGCAAATAGAAAATAACCAACATGAAATGAGAATGATTACAATCTTATGAACTTGATTTCTCAAATCGGAAGTTTCAACTAATTAAATGCACAGCTATTACCCAGAACTTAAAAGAAATTTCCGTTGCCGGCAATCAAATCTTGGTCTCTCGAGTGAGAGCTGACCCGAGAATCCTAGCCAACGTATTGCTGACAGTAGCGACTCAATACTTTTAGTTATTCTAATAAGTGAGTGCAGGATATGTGTTCATCAATTAAAATCTTTAGCAATCATATAATAAACATCATGCCATATATAAAAAAAGTTCAAACATAAAAGAAAAATTATTACAATAATCAGTCATCTAAGAATTGGTTTGGGGTTGTTTTCGGGATAGAGATGACAAGAAGGCTCGATCTATCTCTTGGTCTAATTGACCTTAATTTTTAAGACTTTGACACACATCATAAACGTAGTTACAACTCACTCCACTAACATTTGTCTCTATTTTCGTATTAATTTAATATTTTGTATTTGATTTGTTAATTTGTTAATTTGATTATATGGTTACATGTTGTATTGGTGTTAAAGCTAAATAAAAAATAATTTATTAAATTTCTTACAACAATATTATTAATAAGGAACAAGGAATTGGGGTTATATTCTAAAAAAGAATCTAAAAATTAAAAAGAAAAATGTAAAAAAATTTTGGATGGGCTCAAATAAAGACCTAGCCTGAGCTATTTATTTTAATTATAGAGTCGGGTAAGGGTTTGGCCAACCCCGAATCTAATCTGCTGTATTATCAAATTTATTTTGAAATGTTTGAAAGTGATTTTGAAAAGTTAAAATTTAATTTTAGTATTCAATAATTTCTTTAAAAAATTATTTTTATTAAAATCATTCCATCCGACAATTTATTTTTAAAAAACATGAAAGGAGTAATTTTTCATAATCTAGTTTTGAGAATTAATTTTATAACTAATATAATTATATATATATATATATAATTATATATCCTTATTCAATTAAGAATTAAAATCGTTAAATTTAAAGATATTATTGTCATTATCCTTCATATTGAGGCAAAAAAATAAAAGAAATAAAATTGCTAAAATATAACTATTTTTTTAGTTAATAATTATTTTATATATACACAAAAAGGGTACACATATATGTATATAGAAATGTGCAAGTAAATTTGTTTAATATTATGTCCACTTTAGTCATCTGAATTCTTACAGTAGATTAACAATATGTTTTACTATAATATATACGGCTAATTTTAAATTTTACAGCATTTTAGAATTAAAATCTACTAAATATTTAACTGATTTTCTTGATAACAAATTATTTCTATAATACAATTAGGAATAATTATTTTCAAAGTGATGGGACTACCCAACCAGCCCTGGATCCATTTATTCCCACTAATGTACATGGAAGAACGGGTTTGTGCACCCGACGACATTTCTATTAAAGAAGTACGTGCACACAACAACCTCTATCCAAATCATGGGTCTGCTTACGTTACATTTGCTGGAAGTAACAGCAATGATATGACCAGTTGGCCCATATAAGAGCAGCACGTGGCGTGAAGGAGTCATGTTAAAATGCTGTATAAATCGGTTGCAAGAGTGTCAATGGAAAAGTCAATGCCGGATTCCTTACAATAACCGGTTGAGGTAATTTGCGACGTATGAATGAAATTTTCAAATTTCAAATTATTTATTTTTTTTGCCGTCAAGGCACGACCTAAACCTGGCTTTCGAACTTTTCTCAGACAACTGATTCATTCATAATACTCCGGCCATATCAGTCACCATCCGAGTTGTATGTTATGCAAATTTCTTTGAATCAATTATCTCATGCTCTGTTCATTCAAGGAAGCAACTTCTCTCCTCTCTAACATAATCACTAGAATAACTCAAACTATCAAAAAATGATATAACGTTTCCAACGTGATACGTTACAACGTATATAATTATAAAAAATTAAAATTTATAATCTCCCAAAAACATAACAAAACTCCTGCCCAAATAAAAAAATTTTTGTTCACTTTTCGTTTGAAATCTTGTTCATCTTCATCTAAACTCATCTCATCTTCATTTTATGTTGTTCCTAAATCCCATCTCAATTTCTCATGTTCTTCATATAAATTTACAATTTAATTTCATAATTTGTTTTAGCACTATTAGTGTATAAACTTTCGAGAATAACAACAACAATTTCTCTAAAAGCCCACATGCTGTAGATAATTTCACGGGTTTCAAATTTATATCCATCATGAGTTGCGAATGGATTTGGTATTGAGAAAAAAAATTCTCCGCATTATTTTTTTAATTATTTATTTTTTGAAATTTTAATCATAAAAATTACATAAAAAATTTTAATTATAAATATATGTAAGCTAAAATTTTTACTTGTGACCTAAGTTTTCTAATTATCAATCATAAACTAATGTTTTGTAGCTACATGCCCTGCTCCTTATATACATACATGCATACATATATATAGAGAGAGGGGGTGGGGAGAGAGAGAGAGAGGACAAATTATCTCAACCATTTAGTAAGTGATGATCTAACAACTATTTTCTTTCTCATGTCTTTCTTTACTTCTTAGAAGTAGCTTCCTCTGTGGGTAGCCTCGTAGGCTGTCTACCCCACCAATCTACCGAGACCTTCCCTTTTGGTTTTGGACCACATGACCTCAATAATGAAATCGCCTCATGGAACAAGCCTCGCGTCCCTCCATAGGATGCAATTCTTTTGCTTTCACAAGAAGGGGTTTGCTAACTAATGGAACCTTTGATGTTTCGCTCACTATAATGCAAGCAACTATATATATGCAAGCACCCTCATTTATTTTAATGCGAACATACTATTAAGTTGTGCTATTTTATAGAGTTATTTTTCAATGTATTATAAAGTCGTGCAATTTAATAGTGTTCTTCATTGATTTAATTAAGTCGTATGGCTTAACATCGTGTCTGTATTTAAAAAAGAGGCGACTAAAACGACTTTTCAATAACTTATAAAGCCATGCGGTTTAATAGTGATCTTCACTGACTCTATTAAACCGCATGACTTAATAACATGTCTGCATGAAAAAAAAAAAAGGCGCATGCACTAGAGAATCACTACACACACAGACACACAAAATAAGCCTTTAAATAAGTTGAAATTTTATAATTTTAAAGTTTAATATCACTAATATTTTATTTTGATTTGAATAATTTTATTTATTTTGCTTTAATGACTTAAACCTGATGATTGTTTACTAAACTTGTGTTTTTATTTGTTTAATTGTTAATGGTAATTGTCCAAAATTTACTTATTAATATTGTTGGCAATACTTGTTTATTGATCAAAAGATAAAGCAAGGCATTCATCGTAGTGATGATAATTTGCCTACAACTGAAATATTTTGTGTATTTATTTTAATGTAGAAACTTTAATTTCTCATTTATATTGATAAAATCTAAAATTCAATATTTTATATAGATTTTTAAGCCACTGCTATAACTTTATAGTTTGAATTATATAATTTAAATTTCTATATATTATTGAAAGTACTTTTTTAATATTTGTGAGTTTAAATCTAAGAACCCGTAAGGGTCGAGAGTGAGCTTAGTAATTGTTAAAATCCACTTGACAAATTGTTTTAAAAAAATAAAAGTTGCTGCGTGTTGTGGATGAGCTTAATAATTTATTTTTTTTATTTTTTTGGATGTGGGTGGTGCCCATTACCATCCTTGTTTAGGATTTCCAAATTTAAGTGAATTTACAAAATGGAACAAGAGAAATAGATTAATAATGCATAAGAAAGTGTTTGGTGATTTCAATTCTCTAGTACATTCCTTTAATTTTGAAACCCTTATACGCGTTGTGATTTTCTATGTTTCCCTCTATAAAATTTACTCGTTAATCCGGTAACAAGTATTTTTTCGTAACCCTTTCATCAGGTTGCCTGCCTTTTCTTTAATATATTCATTGGACCGTTACACCTGTACTCCATTTCAGCTTAACTTCGTTCTCATTCGTTGGATTTGAAAATTGCATATCTAACGATCCAAAACAGCAGTTTGTTTGTTACAGAAAATGTAACATAGGCGCTGCCCCAAATATAAGTTTTTCTAAATAACCGCCCACTACTAGATTGAATCATTCTATCTGATGCAGTAACAGGCACAAAAATCAATCTCCCAAAACTTGAAATCTTCCAAATTTGAGGAATTAAAATTTAAACAAAGGAGAAAAATAGGTAAGTGCCCCCACAAATTGGAAATTTTGACACTAGACACATGTCACATGACAAGAAGCAGAAGGAGGTTGCAATATTAAATTGTCACAGTCACTGTCTTTATTGGATTTGGCCATCGTGATTGTAAACTGCTAAAACTTTAACTGAGCATCTCTAAAAAAAATTTTAAATAAAATTTTATCACTTATTTAAAAAGTTACATTAATATTTAAAGTTTTAAAAGATACTTTAATTAAAATTTTTCAAATTAAAAATGATCCTCTCTCTTCAAATTTAGAGAGTTACTTTCTTATTCTTCAATTTATATTTTATTACTTTTTATTAGAGAAAAAGAGATATGTACTTTAATTACTATTGATTTTTCCTTTAAAAGAATACTTATTTAATTAAAATAATATTAACTCATTTCTATTTGAAGAGTCTTTTTTGAATAATATCTTTTTTTCACTTTTTTATTTTCCACATAGGTAACCAAATAAATATTTAAAGAGTAAAATTTACAGAGCTTTTTGGAGATGCTCTAATACCAGTAGGTGACAAAAATATCACCGATTACGGATTTATACGGTGCCAGAGCTCGCGAAACCATTAAATTTTGGTAGGTGAAATTACTGTGATTGCCCTTCAAAATTTATGGCCGGTGACCCAAAATCAATGTGATGACGTTTAGCCAACTGCTTGAGCAAAAGGGTAATTGTTGGTTGATTGATTAGAGTCCTCTCCTTGTGCTGTCACTACTCTTTGTCTTTGTGGGCTAATTTGGTGACATAATTTATTATCTATGGTTAATGTAATAAATATGTCTAATGTTCGTTGATTGTAACATGTGAGGTTGGACATTTTTAGCTACGATTGGAGTCTATCATCTTAACTGATTAGTAATTGGTGCATAGTTTTAAAGATATGTTTGGGATTGAAGTTAATAATTATAACTTAAAAGATATAGTATTATAGTATTTGATAAACACTAGCTGTTATATCTTGAAAGTTATATTGATATGATTTTTTACTTGTATGATAAAAAATTTATTGTATTTTTAATAATTTTGTCAAAATTATTATTAAAAATATATATTTATTATATATTGTTAATTTTTATTTTATTATTACCTCATTATTTTTACAGCAATTGTAACTTAAAAGTTATAGTACATCAATCCCAAACAGGCTCTAAGAGTCGAAATTTTTTGTGGCGCTCGGCACTTTGTTGTCTCAATTGAAGACTATTGAGAGAGGATCAAAAAAACAATAATAATAATCTTAGAGCAAATAAGCAAATTGAAAGCAATTTATGATTTGGAGGTAGTCACGGAAGGGATAATAGTCCTCTTAATTTAATTTTAATTTGAAAACAGTATGTCTCCCATATATAAAATAAATACAACAGGCAACAATTTCCCAAAACTGTCTTTGTGGTCTGGATTAATTAGCTTTTGGATCACGTGAAAGAAGGGATATTGAAATTCTCATTTGCTTTCATCAATTTGAAGCCATTTTGGGATTTAACACCTTAAAATTCTAACCATCTTAATCCCAAATTCCCTAAAATGTGACAATGAGTTCTTGTCCAATATTAACTAAAACTTGAGCCTCTTCCCTCTCGGTTAATAATTTCACCCAAGATGAGAGACAATTTTTGCTTATCTATACACAGTTTAAGCTTTACCTTTCTGCCAGCTAGGATTAGGGTTGGCAGCAAAGTAAGCAAGCGCACCAACAAACGGTGCATTAATGTATGTCGTGGGCTCGGATTTTCGAAAATCAACTCTATCATCATTATATGCATCATCTTCCCCAGGACCCCCAACCACAGCTCCAACTAACACATTTGGGTTAGCATTTGTTGAATTAAAATAAATCGAACCCTCTTTGCACGCTATAACCTGAGGATGATCTTTGATCGATGGTAACGATGATCCCCGATGATGAATTCGTTGAGGGAAATTGTTACTGTAACCAACCATGTATGACAATCCCAATGGGTTACTACCTAGTATGTAATCAACTTGTTTCTTGGCTTGCAAGCGAAGTGAAGCCGGTGTAACATAAAGGTTACCGCAGTTAACAGATTGTGAAGTTTTGGCTAAGTAATTTGCATAAACCAGAAGCAGAAATGAAATCGTTGTGGCATGTTGCAGATTGCTGCCACCAGGCCTGTAGATTAGGCCACCGGGGGAGTAATCGATGTGGGACGAGGATGATTCGGGGACTAACGTGCACATGAAGCTATCAGCTGAGGCTTTGTACGATTGCAGAGTGTACTTGTTTGCTTCTAGTACTTCCTGGAACAATAAAAAAATTAAAAAAAATCCAAAAATGTTAAATTTTGCGAAAATTAAAACATTATGATGAATTAAATTCCAGTTCTATATAAGCATCCAGTCCGTGAATGCCTATGTCACGACCTCAACACTGGTTGAAAGACGGGTTCAAGCTCCCAAGGAAATACGGGATTGCCTCAGATAATAAAAAAAAAAAAAAAAATGACCGACTTCCATATTAAGTAGGACTAATCTTCTTCCAAAGATTAATCATGGCGACATAATCGATCTCTCCTCCCAGACATCAGAAGTTATTACATCTCCCTCGTCGGCTGGAGATTCGTATCATACCACAATAAAGATTATCTGCAGTTCTCGATCGAGCAACTGAACAGAATATCAAGAACTCCTGATCAGAATATATCAAATAGATCAAAAAAAATCTCCCCCATATATATATATATATATCCAGGACCTGATTATCTGACCTTGGAGACTAGAACATTTATGCCAGCATGCTTATTGTCCCAGCCAAATTCATTAATATTCTCATCAGCACCAAGTGTTTTGCCGTTCATTTCAATGTAATTAAGGTAAGTGTCATCCTGAGAAGCTCTTCTTAACCAAGCTGCTCCCCAAAGCAACTCATCCTGCAGAACAGAACCAATTAAAAGAAAGAACAAAATACTAGACTTTGCATTACATTACATTACATTTCATTAATTATACTTAAATTTGTTATATCAACAACATACTTGGTATCCGTCAAAGTCACAGTAGAATGGGCAGGCACCATCTCTGATATTGGGGTTATCACTATAAGCTCCCCTGTAGCTGTCTGCAAATTGAAACGCCTTGACAGCATTTCTCAGCAATGTCTCTGCGTATCCCGGGTCCGACGACCGGAATGCCATGGATGCAGCTGCTAGAGCGGCTGCAGTCTCGCCAGCTACATCAGAAGCTGCATTTGGTGCATCAACTGCATACACAGTCCTTGCTGTGTCCATATCCTCTGGTCTCTCCCAGCAGTTGTGATCAATATTAGGATCCCCCACCTAAAAATTAATTTAAAATTACAGTGGATTAAAATTTAGTTCAAAATTGATAGAGACAATTTGTAGACCCCATGTGCCTCACGGACTTTATATAAAGACGGGAAAAAAAGTGTAGAAATAGTCTAATCTCACGTAGACTCACGTGTTCTGCCTCGCTAAATTACTTGACATCTATTAAAAAAATAACAAAAAAATAATAATAAAGAGACCGATAAGGTTCCATTCCGCATTGCTTTTCATTTAGAATCTATGTTAGCAGAACTTTTATTATAAGTAAAACTTTTATCTAAAAATTTTTAATTGTTTGATTGTTAATGTAAATTTTTATTAAAAATTATAAAATTATTTTAATATATTAATTTTTTTAAAGTTATGTTATAAAAAATAAAATAAAATCATTTAATAAATAAAAAATATTTTAAATATTTTAACATTTAAAAAAAAAATTTTAACCTCTACTTTAAAATTAAAATTTTAAAATTTTATTAATAGTGATAAAATAAATAATTTAACCTTAAAAAATTCCACTAAAAAATAACCGATAAGAGCTTATAAAATTATCGAACAGACAAAGTATTTACTGCACGCGGTCCAAAGTGACAAGTAGGATTAGTTCAACTACAGCTGGTGGAATCCCGAGACTACCCCCAGTATTTCACAAACATTTCAAAACGATCCAGAAGTGTAACTGACCTGGACAAAAATCCGGTCAGGCTGAGAAACGGTCTTGAGGAGATAATCAGTGGCCCAGCGGACGGCGACGAGAGCATTTCTCAGCTCATGGGAAGGCATGAAGTCTCCGAATTCGATGATGCTCCAAGATAAGAGAGTGGTGGTGAATGACATGGGGAAATTGAACTTGACGTTATCGCCGGCGTCGTAGTAGCCGCCGACCAGGTCGGTGTTGTACGTCCAGCCATCGCTGAGGCCGGAATTGCCGCGCCAAGCGAGGCGCTGGTCCTGCGGCAGGTAACCGGAGCGTTGGCCTTCGAAGAAGAGGATCGACTTGGACAATGCGTCGCCGTAGTCGTGGCCAACAACAACCGCGACGAGTAGAGTAGATAATAGAAATGAAAATTGAAGCCTCTTCTTCATGGTGGCCGGTGGGTCTTGTGGGTGTTTAAGAGACGGGGGTGTCACGAGGGAATGGGGAGGGGGGGTGGTGCCGACACACTACTTATAGTGGAAAGCGGTTTGTCTGTTAAAGACTTCACATGCAAGCGCAAGTGTGAGTGCACAAATTAACACACACACACACACACAGAGTTAGAAAAGAGAAGCTGTGCTTCGACAAAATCGAGAGATTGGGGTGGACTGGTGGTGGGGTCCCGTAAAAAATGAGCCAATTGCTGATCGAAAAGTGCGAGCTGCGACTGAGGCACTACTGTGCATTATATTGTTTGTTTTTGTATTAGGTTTAGTGACCGGGCAGTTGAGACTTGAGACATAGAAGTCGAGGACAATCTCCCATCTCGTCTGGGTCCGCATACAGTGATACAGATATTCAGTTCGCCCTTTGTTATTTATTTATTTTTAACTGATGTGCGGTGCATTTACAAGATGGTCCAATAGAAGTTTTATTAGTTATGACATTACTCCTCTGCGTTGGGATATAAGACAGGCATCTTAAACTTTTCATCCTAAGTAACATATCATTCAATAAGTGGTTTATAATTTTTTTTAAAAAAAATCAAGTTAATTAATTATATTATATCACTGATCACTTGATAAGTATCATAATGTGTTGCACTACATTAGAATCCTTACTATTATTGAATAAAAACATAAGAAAACTAATTTTCCATTTATAATTTGGTATTTTCTAGTAAGATGAAAATGTCTTACACTAATAAGTAATGGTTTAAAAAATAAAATAATTTGAAAATTCCACAATTTTTTAGAATATAATATAATGCTAAGGATCCCGGTAAATTCAACAGTGTTGTTCTGTCCGCATACAATTAATACTATAAACGGTTTTCACCTCTCCCACACCAGACAAAGACAGCAATAAATTTTCTATACTCGAGACAACAATGTCTTTGTCTCATCACAATTCTCTTATTAGAAATCAACATTTATTTTAGTTCAACTTTGTTTTATCCAATCAATTAATTTATTAGGATAATTATATTTTTAAACAACCATAGTTTACAAATCATGCTTGCATTAATTCACAATTCTACATAACGTTAAGACAAAAGTTTAGTCAAATCTGCCTCATCCTAATTATCCCTATCAAATATGTCATATTTCTACATATGCTGGTCCTTTTTTTTTTTCCTTCTCGAATCTAGGCATCTTTTGCATGTAATGCTGTAAAATCAACTAGCAAACATAAGCTTGTGATAATATGCTTGTTCATTGTTTCACATGCGACATATCACGTGTGATCAGAATTATTCTTGCTAATTCCAAGCTAATTAAGATAGAGGACAAGTGCCCATAGAACTTCTCCATATTTATCTCAATTATCTTCTTATCAAAGACCGAGATTGTGTTTCATTTAACTTTAATCCGAACCAAAATAAAATTTTGATTGGTAATTAGTAACACAAAATGAGAATAAGAATATGTTTTAATAATATTTAAATGTACTAAGACTTTACCAAGTAAAATCTCGTATCCCATTCATTCAATTGTGTAATCACCGTTAATTGCTATTTCAATTTATTGAAAAATTAATTTTCAAGTTTTATTTTTCTATCAATTAACCAAAAAAAAAAATCTTTGTTATCTGTTTTCATTAAAAATTATTTAATTATCATTTTTTTCACTTGTTACATGTTATATTTATTTAAAATTTCAATTCAATTGGATAAAAATACTACTAACCCCTAAAAAATAGAACTAATTACTACGAAAGAAACAAATAGGGGTAAAATAAATTCAATAAATTTAACTAAATAATTTACTCAATCTGTAAGAACAATTTATCTGAGGTAAACTTAGTATAAAATTAGAGAAAATGATTCTCTTATGATCTGATCATATCCGAACTTATTCACTGTATTTTTATTTATCAAATACCAGTCATATGAATATATTTATTTAGATAAATGATCAGATCCGGATAGAGTTTTTAATCCAAACATCAGTGGTATCAACTGTTCACTGTTTGGTGTTATATCAATTCTTGGTGTAACGAAAAACGATTCCACTGTCTTGGCTTTGTAACCTGGTAACCGATGCCAAGTTGCAGCAGCCAGCAGCACAGGGTCAGTCGGAAACCGTGGAGGGAAGGGAAGCTGCTCACGGGAGGGGAAAGTAAATGAATAAATAAATAAATAAAAGTGCTTTTGATAAAAGTGCTTTTGTAAGCTAATGGGCAAGGAAATTGATAGCAGTGACTCAGGATTCCCAAAAGTGGGCGGGGGACGAATGATGATAAGGAAATTGATAGATAATAGAAATATTCTTATCTTCTTGTCCAGGGCAGAAGCTACATAAAAAAATTGAATTAAAGCATGATAAGAGACGGTCCTTCTACCTGTATCATTTTTGTTTCTTCTAGATTGTTCATTGAAAGGTAATGTATCAAATGAAGCCATAAATTCTTAAAAATCGATGGGAAATTCTCAGCCGCCTAGAGGTGGTCGTACAAGAATAATTTTGAATTTTTGGTAGCCGGTTGACGGACATAGTAAACTATATGAGCAAATATGAATATAGTGTGTAGTAGATCACGCCAGAAGAATCGCTTACTACGCTTGGCTTACTACAAGAATTTATATTAATCTGTTCAAAAAAAAAAAAAAAGAGCAAATATAAATAAATTTAAAATTTTAATAACATGTTTTATAATAGGGTATTTTAGTGGACGACTGATAATCTTCTAAAATTAAAAGAGCTTAAGTTTAAAGTTTGGGTGGGAATATTTCTACCCCATTGTTTTTGTGAATTTATCCCACTTCTAAAAAACAATTATAGGGTCCTTTAAAAAAAAAAAATTATAGGGTGGGGATATTTGCACGGTTGCACCCCATCCCATTATTTGTGTAAATCCACCCCACTTCAAAAAAATATTTATAATAAATACACATATTTTCTAATAAATACAAATCAATAAAAAAAAAATTATGTAATTAATCAACTTACTCATTATTATATTTTTTCTTTTTTTTTAAACTATTAAAGTAGCTTTAATATAAGTTCTATTTAATTATTTTGTTTATGACATAAAATGACCCACTTGTCCAAAAAAATATCTATTCCTGTATATAATATTTTAGATACTTAATTTTATCACTTATAATCGAACTTCTTAAATCAAATCTAATAATTTTCAATATTTTACATGTAAATGCCATAAATTTGACAAGCTAATAATTTAATGAGTATTTTCTCATAAAGACATAATGTTAGTTTAATTAAAAATTAATAATCATACTAATAAAGTAGAATTAACTATTTAGAAATAATAAATTTTGTATAAGATTAAAAAAATTATTGAAGTTAAATTAAATTTTTGATATTTTTACCTTTAAGGGTAAAATAGTTAATTTAAATTTTGATCAAAGTAATCTTATTAGTCAAATATAATAAAAAAATTAAGTCACAATAAAATAAATTAAGATATATTTAATTGATTAATTCTTACGAATTCTTTTTTATTTGAAATTTTTTAAAATAATAAGAATTTTTTGTAATTATTTTCTCAAAGTGGAATAGATTTATAAAAATTATGGGATGAAAATATCACCACCTATAATTATAGTGAGTTCATAATATTTTTAAAAATGTAAATTAATAAAAACTTTGTTCAATTTATCAATTAAATCATTCTATTAATTTTTAAAAAAAATTGTATGACTACTTTTTCTTATAAACTTTAATATAAATTTAATTTATTATTTTATTATTGACAAAGTAATAAATATCTGTTTATGGGCTTTTTGCTTTTGCAACTGTATATAGGATGACCCTGCTTTTCATTTTTTATTTAAAAAAGGCTCTAGTTACCTTACAAACAAATGTAAGAAACATCAAAGATTAGACAAGTATGTAACTAAGATATTGACACGTGTAAATGATATCAGTTTTAAGATGACTTGCTATACCGGTTGAAGCCGGTGATAAATATTTTTTTTTTTTAGTAATGCAAACCAACTAAATGGGAGTTTTTTCCTCGATTTTTATCGACTTGTAACTCTCTTTCATCTGTTTGGCTGATGTGAAAAGGGCAAAAAACTGAATATTGTTGTTGCTAACTTTAAACTACCGCATAATGTTTACAAGGAGATCAAAAGGATCATGAATAAAGAAAAAAATTACATAAATCAATCCTACATTTCTTTTAAGTATTCAAATTTAACAAATAAGGAAGCAATTGCCACTCTGAGAAACCCAAGTTTCCAATCATCCCATGTAATCTGTAACACACTAATCTCGGACGGGCCAAATCTAAGATCATTACAGATTGTAGGATCACGAATGAAACAGAGTATCAAACCAAGCAAAAACACAATAAGAGCTGCAGGTATTGCTGATAGAATTCTCAAACGGTTATGCAGCCCAAGCCTGCGTCTGTTATTATTAACATCATTAGTATTATCAATATCAAATTCTTGATTATGGGTACCGTAATCGCCGGAGCCGGTGGTGAGGACCAAGAAGAGGATAGCTGCAAGGGCGAGGAGGAGGCCGTCGAGACCAAGCCAGGAGCGAGCAGAAGTGGACTTAGAGGTAGCGAAATCTTGATTGAAGCGGGCGTATTTGATGGCGGTGAAGGCGAAGGAGAGGCCTTGGGAAAGCTGGACGCCGCGGATGATGGGAAGCGGGATAAAGCGGTAGAAGAAGGACATGAGGCCGTTGAGGCCGAGGAGGAAGAGGGTTGCGGCGGTGGAGGAACCGCCATGAGAGTGACTGTACCGTTACAAGGGGTGGTTCAAGGGAGGGGAGGTCTGTTTCTGGGCTCTGTAATCCCGTGTGCCCTCTTTACTTTCTCCAGCTTTACCTCAAACGATTCCGTAATGACCCGGGTGACCCCGACGACTCGAGCTCATCTTCTCCGACACAGAATACGGCTTCTTCCTCTCCGTCGAGGTCCAGTTCCTCGGGGCAGTTGACAGAGCATCATGGGTTGCCGCGGAGTTTGTCTCGGCCGCTGCTGTCGCCGAGAAATGTGGGCGGACCCGCTTGTGTGTCGGGTCGGGTCATCTCCATTTTGAAGACTGGTGAGACGCCGTGCGATGTGGGTTTAAAGCAGGTTGAGGACGACCCGTACGATGAAGTGGGCAATCCGGGTGGGGTTATCCAGCTTGGGTTGGGGCAAAACAAGGTGTTTTTTTTTAAAAAAAAAAGAAAAGAAGAAAAAATCTCAAAAATTGTTTTGGCTTTGGTTTGTGTAAGTTGTGCTTTGGATAACAGAAAATTTGGTTTTAATCAACTTTTGAGCTTTTTTGTTGGTTGGTGTAGTTGTCGTTGGATTTGGTTAAGAATTGGCTTGCTGAGAATGCAGATGAGGCGATAGTGGGTGGAGCTGGAAGTAATGGGATTGCTTTTTACCAGCCTTTTGATGGATTGATGGAGTTGAAAGTGGTAATGACTGTAACTCATGCTTGGCGGTGCAGAGGCCGGCAGCGGCTATCTCAGAGGTGGTGAGGTGGGGGGATTCAGAGACGGCGATGGACTTCATGGGCTGGACGGGCATGAGGAGGCCGAAGAGGAGGCTGGTGGCGATGTTGTAGAGGGATGTGAATATGAGGGTCTTGCCTATGCCGCTAGTTTGTTCCGGTTTCCCACAACCCCCTTACAATCACCTAACACTTTTGCCACCGTTCGATGCGAAGTTAAAAATCGAATGGTTATTATTTTAGTTATGTTACTTACTTTATCATGTAAGGTAGCTAGACCCTTTAAAACAATATATTGGTTGATGCTTTGGCAGCATGCATGTGTTGACGAGCAAAGGCTGTAAAGCATAAACTTTGAGCTGCAAGAAGGAGAACAATTAAATGAAAACTTAATGAAACTTTTTGGCACAGTTTTTCGTTGGGAGTAGGTATGACGTTTTTTTTCATTTTTTATTTTAAAAAATATATTTATTAGTTCTTGTGATTATATTGCTTGATGCTTTGCCAGCATGCATGTGTATGACGTATGGTTTTGCGATTGTTGTACTCTACGCATGGTAAACAATTAAGTCCTTCTAATAAATTTTGTACTATTTTTTTCATCTTAGGATACGTTTAGCACGTATAATTGAATTGAACTAAATTATTAGGATTGGACTGAATTTTATTAAATTGAATTAAATTAAATTATATTATATAGTTTTATATTTGGTATGTTTAGTACGCATCATTGAATTGAACTAAATTATTAGAATTGGACTGAATTTTATTGGATTGAATTAAATTAGATTATATTATATAGTCTTATATTTGGCACAGTACCGAATTAGACTATTTTAAATTATATTTAAATAATATTGAATAGCATTTAAGTTGGTATTTTAATATAAATATCAATTATCCATGAAATTTTATAATCATAATTAAAATAAATTTAAAAAGTAATTACTAGGAAAATTAAATATATTGCAAATAAGTTATTGGGTAGCCACAATATAACAAACAAATAAAAATAAATCAAACAAATTAAATATTTAGTTAATTTTATCAAATATTTAAAAATATAATATAAAATGGATTGATTAATGCTATTATTAATTTTCATGATTATTTGTAATATTATATTAGTGATTATTAAATTTAATGCAACCAAATAATGCAATAAATAATTAAATGTTTAATTTTATTGATTAATTATTAAATATACAAATAATGAAAATTTAATTTCAAGAGTTGGTAGAAGTAACAGTACTGGTTTAATTAGATCATATATAATAAATAGAATTAAATTTTAACTAAATCATAATAAAAAATTAATTAGTTAGTTAGTTAATTAATCAATATTAGGTGTAAATGAAAAAATACAGATAAAAATCTCGTAAATGGACAACTTTTTTTCTTTAATCTTATCGCAACTAAATCCATGTGTAAATTAGGACTATGATTTTAGGATTAAATTCAAATTTAGTCCCCCTTTATCCAATCCAACTAATGATGCATCAAAAGTTCAAAGTTCGAAATATTCTGTTAATTCTACAGAATACCAAAATAAAAAAACAACTAAATTCACGTTGATTCAAAAGAATGCCGCGAATTTATGAGTTAAGACTTGTTAATTCCACAGAATGCCGAGAATTAATTGTTTAAATACTCACAAAAAAATTTGAAAATTGAAAATATTATTGAAATCGAATTTGTCTTCAAAAGCTACAAGAGCTATTTATAGTAGAAGTAATTGTTGAGTGTTAGAAAGTGTATATTTATAAAGGAGAAAATCGTCATTTTATATTTTAAGTCTCACTAACATCTCAATTTTTATGTATTTATTTCTCTTGTGATTTAATTATGTGTGTTTTGTTAAAATTAAGTATTTTATGTATTTTAGGGGCATCATGATTGTTTCACAATGAACGAGTGACCAGACAGTAAAACGGACATCACTTTTGAACTCAGGACGGTCAAAAACCTTAGGAGGAGTATAAAAGGAAAAATATCAATGTTCACATATACTGATCGCTCATACGCACATTTACATTGTTCACGCATCTTTCACACATCGCTCACATATACGGTCGGATGACGTGGCATTGACCGATGATGTGGCATCGACCGATGATGTGGCAGCACTTGATTGGAGAAAGATGTGGCATTTGGTTGCTTATGTGGCGTTGACTGATGATGTGGCATTGATCGATGATGTGGCACGATCCTATTAGACTAAAATTCTTATGTACTGTTGATGGATGATGTGGCAGCATTTCAGTGGACCAAAAATCATGCGTACGGTACATGCACATACATGTGATTATTTACTATTCAAACCGCGTTACTGTGCAAACCGCGTTATTGTTCAAACCGTGTTACTGTGCAAACCGCGTTACTGTTCAAACCGTGTTACTGTGCAACGCGTACTGTTGACTGATGACGTAGTGTAATCCTGAACGTCCAAACTGTTTTTAATCCGATGGCTATGATTCACTCAATGTATTTATAAAAAGGGGGCTCCCCCCCTAATTTGATACCCCTGAATCAATTTTTGAACTTAGTTTTCTGTAATTCTTTCTCCTTCTTATATTTTCTATATATTTTAATAAATTTTCATTTTACCCTTAGTTAAAAAATGAGTAGCTAATTTTCTTTCAAGCTTGGGTTGAAGGTGAAGTCTCAACATGTTCCATGGGCTTAATTTAGTAAATTTATTTTCTCTTCCCCTCTAATATTTGTGGTTGTTTTGACATCGACCACAATCATACAGATACCACACCCTAGTACAAGATTATTATTATTTGGCACGATAAGCCCTTAGCACCATATTTATTTGAGCGTGGTTCATGAGGTGTGGAAACCCCTCTCATGATTTAATTGACATTAATATGAAATATTTAGCCCATGGAGCATGTTGATGCAGATCCAGATACCCAAGTGCTTTATTTCAATAGATTCTATTTCAATTTATTCCTGCCATTTTAATTTAAATTCTAGCATAGTTTAAATTACGTTCACCACAAATCCAACCACCCATTTAAGAAAATTAATTCTACACATAATTAAAATCCACCTCTTCGTGGAATCGACACTCGTCACCGTTAATCTATTCTACAATAGATTCGTGCGCTTGCGAGTTCAATAAAATTTGCACAACAAGTTTTTGGCGCCGTTGCCGTGGAGGTAAGTATTTTAATTCATAGAATTAATTTTTTTTAATATTTATTTATTTACTTTTAGTTGTTTTCTTGTAATTTTGTTTTTCTCAATTAAAAAAAAAAGTGAATTTATATTTTAAGGTTAGAATTTCATTTCTTTTTCTTCTTTAAATTTGTATAATTTAATTCTTATGTTATTTTTCTTTGTAATTTATTTTAATTTTAGTTAATATTTGTTTCACGTAATTTCTTTTTCTTATAGCAATTGAGTGTGTTTTCATAGTAAAGTTGTAACAATGTGACAAGGTCAGTATCGTAATTTATCCATTTTCCTTATTTTTATTTGTTTTGTTTTCATTTTTTTTTTCTTTGCATGCATGGTCGAAGGTCATTATCACCTAATCTTGAGCCTTTAGACCTTAAATTGGAGAAAACACTTCGCACACACAAACACGTTACATTTAAAAAGAAATTTGAAATGGATTTGCAAAATCAACCAAAACCACAGGAGAGGCTATTTAAGGACTATTTTAGTCCCTTAACTAATTTGAGCACATCATGCATAAGGTACCCAAATGTAGCTGCTAGGTGTTTTGAATTAAAACCTAGTGTGCTGAATTGTCTCCCCACATTCTATGGCCTAGAAAATGAGGACCCATATAATCATTTGAATGATTTTCATACTATTTGTCAAACTTTTAGATATGAGAATTTTTCAGATGATGATGTTAAACTTAGATTGTTCACATTTTCTTTAAAGGATAGAGTTCGTTCATGGCTTAATACATTACCTGCTAACATCATTTCATCATGGGAACAAAAGGTAACAAAATTTTTGAATAAATATTTCCCAATTCATAAAACTAATGATATTCGCATGGAAATTTCAGAGTTTACTCAGAGAGACGACGAGTTGGTTTTTGAGACATGGGAGTAATTTAATGAGCTGCTCTTGAAGTGTCCACATCATGGGTACGAGAAATGACACCAATGCCAATACACTTTGTAGGGATTATTACCGCATGTGTAAGAATTACTAATGGCAACCAGTGGAGGCGAGCTAATGTCAAAAAGCACATCAGAGATTTGGAATTTCTTCCAGCGCCAATAAGATAATTCTCAACAACAGAGTCGATCACTCAGAAAAATCAGGAGAATTAAGGGAGTAAATGAGGTTCATGTTGGCGAGTCAAGTTCGGGAATTAAAGAAGTCAAAGAGATGGTTGAAGACCTTTATCGACAAATAGCATCATTAACGACTGCCAACTCAACAGTACCACATGACCATGACTTATATTCAGATCAAGCCAATGCCATAGGAGTCATGAGAAAACCATCAAACTACAACCCTTACTCCAACACATACAACCCTGGATGGAGAGACCACCCCAATTTTTCATGTTCTCAAGGATTCCAACAAAATGGACCAGCAGCTCCACCTCCACCAACTCCTCCAATTCCTCAAATTTCTCAAGTCTCTCAGCCACCATTTAGACCATATAATCAAAACATAAGCCACTCTCAACCCAAATCATGGGAAGATACGTTCCAGAATTTCAAGAATTCTACTCATTCCAGAATTGAGCAACAGAACCGCACCATTGATGAACTGCGAAATGAGATGAGAGCGGTTTCAACTCACAAGCCCAATCAATTTCAAACCTCGAGAAAATGGTGGGACAACTTGCTTCTTCAGTTCAAACCTTGGCAATGACCGTTGAGAAAGGAAAATTTCCAAGTCAATCAGTGCCTAATCCTAAAGGAGTACATGAAACAAGTACCAGTTCACCACCACAGTAGCATAGAGAGGTCAAAGCTGTCATGACCTTGCGAAAAGGGAAAGAAGTGGATAACATAGTGGAGATGCCAGCAACAAAATCAACTCATATTATACCTGTGAATGCTGAGGACTCATCATCAGAAGAGAAAGAAAAAACCAACCCCCGAGAGTATGTTCCTAAAGCTCCATTTCCTCAGAGGTTAGCTAAAGGAAAAAAAAGAAAATCCACAGGTGAGATTTTTGAAATCTTCAAACAGGTAAGTGTTAACATCCTTTTACTTGATGCTATAAAACAAGTGCCATCGTATGCCAAGTTTCTTAAAGACCTTTGCACTAAAAAAAGGAATATTCATGTTCAGAAAAAGACATTTTTAACAGAAAATGTTAGTTCTATACTCCAACATAAGATGCCTCTAAAATACAAAGACCCAGGCTCCCCCACTATCTCATGTAGTATAGGGAACCACACAATTGAGAATGCTTTATTGGATTTAGGAGCTAGTGTAAATCTGTTGCCTTACTCTGTATTTGTGAAACTTGGACAGGGAGAATTACACCCAACTCCAGTGGTGTTACAGCTTGCAGATCGGTCCACGAAAATACCTCGTGATATTGTGGAGGACGTGCTTATTTAGGTAGACAAGTTTTATTTTCTTGTTGATTTCATTGTAATTGACACTCAACCAGTGTAGGATTCAAAGAAGTACATTCCCATTATTTTGGGTCGACCTTTCTTGGCAACTGCCGATGCTCACATTCAATCACTACAACAAAAGAGGTTATTGCCTAACAATTATTTCTGAGGGACATCTAAATCCTTAGGTAAAAAAGGTTTTTTTGATGGATTTTAATTCATTGTAGGTAAAACTAGAAAAATGCATAAGTTATTACCTAGGAAAAATTTTCCGTCTCTAAAAAGATAAAAATCCTTCGTTGTTGTGAATTATTTTTCGCGGGAAGGTTAGTGCCAAAGCTTACAGCGACGATGGTGATATGCCCTCGGAAAATAAGATTTTTTAAAAATAAATTTTATATCTATTTTATTACCAAGGGAAATTATCGTAGGAAAAGGTCAAAGTAACCCTCGGTAATAATTGGGTAAGTAAAACATAGCATTTTTGCCCTTTGATTTAACCCTTTTCACTTCTCTTTCTCCTTAACACCAACAAATATCTATAACCTCTACTGTAGAGAGAGAAAGAGAAAGAGAGAGAGAGAGAGAGAGAAGAGATCTCTCTTCAATCCAAGGGCACTCCGTCGCTGCAACTAGATCAAGGGTGGGTGGCTCCGTGGGAGGAAATCTTGCAGCCGAAACTCATTTCGTCAGCAAATCCCTAAACTAAAAGGACGAGGTACAACTCCATAACCGCTTCGTACGAAATGAAGAAGATTAAAGAGATAAGGATTATGGAAGATGAGTGGTATAAGAAGGGATAGAAAAGAGCTCGAGAGAAAAGCAAAATGGAAAAAGAATGGTGACTTTTATTGAACCAATATAATAAGCGGGGTTGGTGTGAATAATGATAGATTGGAACAAGAATTTTACAAGGTACTGTTAACAAACTTTGGGCTTTTTTCTTAAGAATTTTACAAGGTACTGTTAACAAACTTTGAGCTTTTTTCTAACCAACTTATTTTTTATTTTGTTTGCAATTTGAGAAGTTATTTTGAAGACGACGAAATAATTTGGAGTTACTTAGAGAAAAGATTTGGATTTGATTTATAGAATGCTATAATAAAATATGAGGATTTTTTTTAATAAT
Source organism: Citropsis articulata (assembly GCA_030449925.1). Lineage (NCBI taxonomy): Eukaryota > Viridiplantae > Streptophyta > Magnoliopsida > Sapindales > Rutaceae > Citropsis > Citropsis articulata. Next base: position 2,515,249 of record JASUUH010000137.1, on the reverse strand, counting down.
CTCACTTTTCATTTGGTTCACCATATGAAAATTTATTTTGAAGACTATGAAGTAATTTAGAGTTGTTTGGGGGAAAAGATTAGTATTTGATTTTACAGAAAATTATGAGATCATTCTTTTTTAATTATTTATTAATTTTAATCTGGTTTTTAGGATATAATGGAGCAAAATTTATTAAAACTTCAAATTAAAGTGCAAATTTAATTGTGTTATGTCTGTATGATCAAGATTACTATCCAATCGGGAGAAAAAGAAGTAAAGATTATGAAGAGGGAATGATAGTATGAATTTAAAATGGTCACGATTTAGTTTGGAAAGTTTGTAGTAAATTGAAGTGTTAGGATGGTGATTTAGTAATTTTTTTTTTGCTGCAGTACGAGCTTCCATTTTACTGTCATGGACAGGTAATTAAACTATTTGGCCCTGAATTTGTTTGCTCTTAATGAGTCACATATGAAATTCATCAATGTGTTGAAGAAATTTGGATATTGCTATGCAGGTAGTTGTACATGGATCACTATAAGCTGAATTGTAAGTTAAATAACTCAAATATTTGTGTAAACTAATTCCATGAAATTGAAATGATATGTTTGGAGGACTTTGATCGACATGTTAGTTTTAAATTGTTTTTCTATTGTGATAGTGATTGAGTTGATCATGTTTTGTTTTAAGAAGACTGAAAGAGTTTCAGATAAAGAGCCATCTGAAGATAACAGAGATTAATTAAATAGAGCACTATCTATTGTGAGTGGAAATAAACTTATATTTTCACAATTTTAGAAATTTAAAATCTAAAAAGATGGAATTTGCAACTTCATTCATTTTTTTTAATATTATGTCTTAGTTATTGGAACTTTTCAAGTGAAATATTGTGGTCAAGAAATATTAGGGCCAATAGTGGAAGTGTCTGTTAATCTCTTAAATAAGTTTTAGGTGAGAGTAGTAGCACAAAATCTGAATTTTGTATTTTTAGTACTCATATAATTTGTCTAAGTTCTTGTATTATCTTCTTTTCTTTGGGAACACTTATTAAAACATTAGTTTGTGTTTGTTCTGGTCACTCAACTTTTATCCCTATGCGTGCATTCAATGTGTTAGAGTGTCTTTTGTACATAGAACATATATGATGAAGATATATGTTCATAAAATCTCCTTAAATTTGATCTTCATTTATCTAGATAAATTAAATGACATGAAAAATTAATTGATGGGTAATGTGTATACATGCAATCTTGAGAAGGCAAAACGACTATTTATATGAAGGAGCACATTTGTAGACAATAAAGGTATATATGCTGGATTTTTACATAATTAATTAATTAGTTCCTTTCTAGGTCCTTTCTAGACAATAAAAATTAATTAATTAATTTTTACATAATTAAACGTAGGAAAAGGTCCTTTCTATCATTTATAATTAGTAGGGATGCGGCTAATTTAGAAAATGACATAATTAATTAATTTAAAAAATGAGCTAGTAAGAGATAATCACGAGATTTTTGCAACTGAAGCCATTCAATAAATTAGTGTTATTTTCCATGTGTATGAAAGGACTTTGGTCTACATTTCCTGAATATCCACAAGCAACAACTGAAACATTGCCTACATATTTTGCATAGTTTGGTATCATATTCTGCATGGTTTATCAACTATTTTATCTTATGCATTCAAGTAGGATCCAGATTTGTTTCGTACATTAGTTTGACAATGCCTGCTGAGGGGATTTGACTCAAATAAATTTGAAGTGATCCCCTGGGAAAAGTTGCAAAATAAATATCCTATGCTTGTTTGGTAGTTGGTGTATGCTAAAAAAGTGTTGTAGTCTACTATTAATATGGTTTTCAAATAATGCAGGACCTCATTCTTGAGGATGAAGATGAGGAACAAATACAAGGGACGAGCAGAATACTTGATGAAATATTAAGAAGTAAGAATGTGCAATCCATCATCTTGAAGTGTAAAAACAAAAGAAGATGAAGAATTATTTTGTAATTATGAAGTTGAACAACGAATGAACTAACATTTATATTTTACTACATGTATTGTTGAAAGCATTAGATTATTATTTTAATATAATGAACTTAATTATTTTTTAGTAATTGTTTTAATTTTATTATACTTAAGTTGTATAATTCGTGTAAAAATTGATTAACAAAATGAAAAAAAAAAGTTTCATGCTTTCGAAGGACTATTCAATATTTCCGACGATTTAAAATATGGTTCGAATCTAAATTTTTTTAGGGTTACACAATTTTACCGACAGATGTATTTTGTTGGAAATTTATTGTTACCGAGAAAATGTGTCTCTAGGGAAAGTTTTTATTCATCGTTTGAATGTATTTTCCGACGGAATTGTTTTATTTTTACCCAGGGAAATGTTCCTTGATAATAATCCATTTTTCCGAGGGGCCATCGAAATTAAAGAATTAACGACAAGCGTTTTCACGAAGGAGTCTGACGGACATTTTCCCTCGTTGATAAGTATTACCGAGGGATTTGCAAAATTACCGAGGGAATTCTTCCCTCGGTAATTCATGTTTTTGTTGTAGTGAATGCAGAACTGGAAATATGCAGTTGTCATTTGGCAATATGACCATAGAGCTCAATATCTTCAACTTTGCCAAACAACCTCATAATGCAGATGATGGAATTGTTGATATGGATTTAATACAAACATTAGTTGATAATAATTTTCTGTCAAATCTTAATGATGACCCTTTACAAACATTAGTTGATAAATAGAAGTCAAGAGTTGAACAACTAGTACCATCAGAAAAGAAACTCAGCCCATCATCAGAATCACCACCAAAACCCAGCACTTTGGAATATGCATTTTTTGGAGAAGAAAGCACTCTGTCAGTAATCATTTCTTCCTCCCTCAATGACAAACAAAAAGGTAAGTTGTTGGAAGTTTTAAAAGAGCATAAAGGAGCATTAGGATGGACCATAGCAGACATAAAAGGTATAAACCCAGTAGACTGTATGCGTTACATTCACCTTGATGAAAATGCGAGACCTACTAGGGAAATGCAACGTCGGTTAAATCCTAACATGAAAGAGGTTGTTAGAATTGAAGTCCTTAAGCTATCAGATGTAGGTATCATTTACCTCATTTCTGATAGTTCATGGATCAGTCCTGTGCAAATTATCCCCAAAAAGTCAGGAGTCACAGTAGTTACCAATGCTCATAATGAATTAGTGCCCACTAAAGTAACTACAGGATGACGTGTATGTATTGATTATAGGAAGTTAAATTCTATCACACGTCAAGACCATTTTCCTTTACCATTTATTGATCAAATGCTTGATAGATTAACATGACATGAATTTTATTGCTTTCTAGATGGTTACTCATGATACAATCAGATTCCCATAGCACCAAAAGATCAAGAGAAGACTAATTTCACTTGTCCTTTTAGCACTTTTGCATATAGGAGAATGCCATTTAGATTATGTAATGCACCTGCTACATTTCAACGATGTATGTTGAGCATTTTTTCTAATATGGTTGAACGATTTCTTGAGGTCTTTATGGATGACTTTTCTGTTTTTGGTGATTCATTTGATCAATGTTTACATCATCTAATACTAGTTATGCAGAGATGTATCGAGAAGAATTTAGTTTTAAATTGGGAGAAATGCCATTTTATGGTAAAATAAGGTATTATTCTCGGTCACATCATTTCGAGTAAAGGCATTGAGGTTGATAAAGCTAAGGTGGACCTCATTTCCAATCTTCCTCCACCTAAAACAGTCAGAGAAGTAACATCTTTCCTTGGGCATGCTAGTTTTTATAGACGTTTCATTAAAAATTTTAGCAAAGTTTCTAGACCTTTATGTAATCTACTTGTTAAGGATGTACCTTTTGTCTTTGATGATTCATGTCTTGTGGCATTTGAAAAGCTAAAGCAGTTGTTGACATCATCACCCATCATTACCCATCATTCAGCCCCCAAATTGGAACTTACCATTTGAGCTTATGTGTGATGCATCTGATTATGCAGTAGGAGCAGTATTAGGACAAAGAGTTGATCGAATTCCCTATGTTATTTTACTATGCTAGTATGACATTGAATGATGCACAGTTGAATTATTCAACTACTGAAAAAGAAATGCTAGCAGTAGTGTTTGCACTAGAGAAATTTCGATCTTATCTCATTGGTTGTAAAATAATTGTATTCACAGATCATGCTGCTCTTAAATATCTTCTCACAAAGAAAGATATAAAAGCTAGACTAATTCGTTGGGTGTTACTTTTGCAGGAATTTGACTTAGAATTCAAAGATAAGAAAGGAACAGAAAAATGTTGTGGCTGACCATCTTTCTCGTTTTTATTTTGATACAACTATGAAACCATTACCTTTGAATGAGTCATTTCCTGGTGAACAATTAATGAGTGTGGAAGTAGTACTATGGTATGCTGATATTGTTAATTATCTTGTTACAGGTTAACTTCTAGAGCATTGGACTAAGCAGGATAAGCCCAAATTCTTTGCAGAAATAAAGAATTTCTTTTGGGATGATCCTTATCTATTCAAGTATTGTGCAGATCAAATTGTTAGGCGATGTGTCCCAGAAAATGAATTTCAAAACATTCTTTCATTATGTCATGAACAAGCTTGTGGAGGCCATTTCAGCGCTAAGAAAACATGCACTAAAATTTTACAATGTGGTTTCTATTAGCCGATTATATTTCGAGATCCTTACACTTTTTGTTCTTCATGTGATAGCTGTCAACGAATGGGGAGCATAATACTAAGGAATATGATGCCACTAAACCCAATTTTAGTGGTTGAAATTTTTTATGTATGGGGTATCGATTTTATGGGACCATTTTCCTCCTCTTTTAGTCATCAATACATATTGGCTGCTGTTGACTGTGTTTCGAAATGGGTAGAGGCAATTCCATGTAGGACCAACGATCACAAAGTGGTAATAGGATTTTTGAAAAGCAACATAGTTTCATGCTTTGAATTCCATCCAGCAATAATCAGTGATGGTGGTGCCCACTTTTGCAATAAATCATTCAAAACACTTTTGACAAAGTATTCCATCACTCATAAAGTGGCGACCCCATATCATCCGCAAACCAGTGGCCAAGTTGAGATCTCCAATCGAGAAATAAAGCACATTTTAGAAAAGACGGTGAGGCCCGACAGAAAAGATTGGTCATTGAAATTTGATGATGCATTATAGGCATATAGAACGGCTTTTAAGACCTCAATTGGGATGTCACCCTACAGGCTAGTGTATGGAAAAGCTTGCCACCTACCTGTGGAACTCGAGCATCGTGTGTACTGGGCCATCAAGAAATTCAATTTTGACATGCAGCAAGCTGGCTCAGAAAGAAGATTACAGCTGGTAGAACTTGAAGAAATTCGCAATGACGCGTACGAAAATGCCAAAATTTACAAGCAACGAATAAAAGTATTTCACGACAAGAAAATTATAAGAAAATCTTTTACTCCAGGTCAGAAAGTGCTTTTATTCAATTCTCGCTTGCACCTATTCTCAGGTAAGTTACGCTCTCGATGGTCTGGTCCATTTATTGTTCACACTGTTTTTCCATATGGGGCAATTGAAATTAAGGATCCAAAGAACGACGTCACTTTTAAAGTTAATGGTCAAAGATTAAAAGCATATCTAGAGTACCAACCACATGGAGAGGATAGCGAAATAAATCTGAGTGACCCACCAAGTTTAAATTGAGGCTTTTCTTTTCTTTTCGGTGATTTGATTTGATTTATTTCTTTTCTTTTTTTATTATTCTTTTGCTTATTGAAATTATTTTTGCGTAAGTGTGCTTGTTTACCCATTACAGTTCTCTCTTATCATTTTAATCATGAGACAGTACCTCTTGTACATGCTTAGAACATTTCAACCTATCCGAACTCATCTCAGAAAGCAGATACGATTTTGTAAAAAACATCGTATTTGGGCTTTGCAACCACCAGAGTTAGTCGCTCATGTTGAGGATTTAGAAAGCCAACTCAGAGATATTGAGAGAAATATCTACAGCACCCAGTTGGAGCTTGAGGTAAATTCAATAATAGGACGATTTTAGTTTGTTTTATGTGTTTTAATTTGTTTCTCTGTTTGTGTGTTTTAGTTTGCTTTGTGTGTTTAAGTTTGTCACCCCGATGAAGTGGCAAATAACGGTACTCCGTGACAATCAAGTCGGTTACTTCAGTTTCCCATAATAACTGATATTCTGAGACGAAGGCATGGACAGAGACGAGATTTTAGCAAAGCTTCACAAACGATTCCCTTCGCTTCCTCAGAATGCCCTCTTTTCAATCTATAAAGCCTGATCCGAACGCATGTGATTGCTTATAAAGAATGACATACCTGCTGACATCCACTGGTTAATCGAGGCCAAAGTACGCTTGACAGGTGAGTTGCCTCTTAAATTTATTGTATACATGCATGGTTGTTATAAAGGAAATTATGCGAGAAAACAACGAACTCGAAGACTTTCTGTTGCTTGTCATAAGTGTGCCAGAACGATATGCAATAACAAACCATGTTCTTTATGGATGGTTTGAATAAAGAGTCATTGAATAATATCCTTTTGTCTCTTAAAACGCATCCCAGTGGATACGTACAAATAGCGATTCTCCAGTTATGGCCATGATTCGAGAAAGAACGTGCACAATACAGTCTCGAGAATCTGACTATAAACGACCATGTTTGCCAGTTTGTAAGAAAACTGGATGGGAAGCCTATCCTCGACCCATAGAGGGCGTTCAAGCCGTTTCTGGATGTAAAACCAGAGGAAGATGTGAGCCATAGTCGCAACTACCTGTGAATATCCGTTTACTTTACTGTTGTTTTATTTCACTGTTCTTTTACCATTTGTATTATTGCCTTTAATAATTTTCTGTTATCATTGTTTGCTTTTTTTTTTTTTACTGTTTTCTTTTTTATTCTTGAGCCATGTGCCTTATACGTTAATTGACATAATGCCTCATACACAGATGTGACCCGTTCTCACCAAGGTTCTTAAATATGATTTTTTGTTGTGCACTCACAAATTATTTTTTAGCAGTATTCTAATGGAAGCTACTCCCAGTAAACAATTCAAGAACATTTGTGTGCTCTCTGGGTTTAACTATGGCAAACATAAAGAGTTCGTTGAGGCAGCCATAGATCTTGGTCGAAGAATAGCAGAGAGAAAATTGCACTTGGTGTATGGAGGAGGTGGCCGAGGGTTATCTAAAATTGTCTCAGAAGCTGCTTATGTCAGAGGGAGCCAAGTGTTAGGCGTCATCCCAACAATTCTCAAACCTTTGGGCTGTTTGTCTAACTCATCAACTGGAGAAGAATTAGTTGTCTCAGGTAAACAAGAAAGAATAAATGAAATGTTAAATCATGCCGATGCTTTTATTTTCCTTCCAGGAGATCTTGTAACTCTTGAGGCACTAATCACATTAGCATCTTGGGCCCATCTGAACATCCACCAGAAACCCATCGGTTTGTTAAATATCAATAATTTTTATGATGGCTTTATCGTATTTCTTAATCATGTAATAAAAAATTATTTACAGATCTCAGGACTGTTGTGTTGGAGTGTTCAAATAATGATGGTAACAGTAGCCGCAGTAAGAAGTACAAATTAGATTTAACTCTCCGCTTGTAAATATTTTCTTCTGTATTACACTACCAGGTGATGTCTTCTAAACTCTACTCTTTTCCTTTCAAACATTGAGGACAATGTTTTGTTCTGGTTGGGGGGAGGGAATAGTTGACAATTGTGGAATATTGGTTAAGTTTTTACTAATTTTTGTTGTACAACTAACCGTGGCTAACTTTTGAGTAGAAGATGGCTGAATATAGAGTGTAGTTACTCTAAAAACGCATCTTCTTAGTTTGAAAGTTAAAAACAAAAAAAAAACAAAAAAAAAATTGTCTTATTTTCAATGTGTTCTTTCTAATATTTTCTTTTTTACTTCTCCTTTACAGATATACATTTTTAAGTTTTTGAGTCGAAGATGGCTGAATATGGAGTGTAGTGACTCTGGAAACGCATCTTCTTAGTTAAAAAAAAATTCAGACATTTTTCTTTTCTATTATTAATTAATTTTTCTGCATCATTTTTCATCTTTCTGTATGTATGTTTTCTTTTCATGTTTAGAATAGGTTGGGGGATCAAATGTTATTAAAAAAAATTGTAATTTTGTGTGAGTTTATTGGATGACATGATGACTTTCGAATCTTAGTATTTGTATTATTTTTGGTCTTGAGTAATGTTACACCATGTTTGCTATTCTACATGTTGATGTCGAAGACAAATATGAGTTGCTTGAAGGAATGCACATGTCATAATAAATTCCAAGTGAGTTTTTGAGCCTATCATTTTTTCTTGGAGAGTAACCCTTTTTGCCTATTCTTTATATAGCTTAACATATTATTATTTTATATATGATCTCTAGATTTCCTTTAAGTCAACCCTCTAAAAAAAAATGTGTTGCTACATCTGAAGGTCCACTTAACTAGTAGATATGGAAGATTATTTAGAGCCTTAAAAGATGATAGAAGGCCATCTTTGACCCGTTTAAGCCTTTCAAGCCATCCATGTTATGAAATATCCATAGTTAGCCCTTTTGAGCCTTTATTAAAAAATATTTTTTTTCTTTGTTAACTTATCATCCTGACCCACTCCAATTTGGAGTATTACCCAATAATTTACAAGTTCCATCACCTGTTCATGTTTGAGAAAAAAATAAATAAAATAATTATTTTGTTCAGCAAAGTTGTGCCATACCAAAAAAAAAAAAAAAAAAAAAAAAAAAGAGAAATACAATAATAATAAATAAGCAAAATGCACCTTTTAATTTTCAAAAGATCTCTATTTTTTCTCAAACATTTATTTTTTTTGTTTTCTCTATTTTCCCTTTCTTTGTTAGCCATTTCCCTAGCCTACGTTACGTCCTAATAAAAGTCCTTCTTGATTTTAGGGAACTATAATCTGAAGTAAAAGCTAGTTATATGGGCTATTAAGATGTAGTGATGCATTAAAAAAAAAAGAATAAATTGGGTTGACTAGTATTTTGTTTGAGATCGTATTATTTCTAAGCTGTGGGCATATTTTTTTTTATCTTGGTGAGAGTGTGTGATATTTCTTTATTATTTTTTCTCAATTTACCATTCATTGTAGTGACAATTTTTATTGGGTTCAATTTCTTTGTGAGAGTGTCACTACTACCGGTGGGATTTTGGGGTTTGACATGTCATTCTTGAAAATGGCTCAATTAGTATAGTCTGCTGGACTGATGCATGTGGATGGTTGATGTGATTGTGATATTTCTTTAGACTGGAGATAATGCTTATACTTTTATTTTGATTGTTGTCATTAATCTGATTGAATAAACACAATTGTTTAAAATAAAAATTATTTTTGAGTTTGAATTTTATTTTCGCTTTATTTGCTAGAGACTAGCAATAAGCTAGTTGGGGGGTGTGTTGAGTGTTACAAAGTGTATATTTATAAAGGAGAAAATCATCATTTTATATTTTAAGTCTCACTAACGTCTCTATTTTTATGTATTTATTTCTCTTGTGATTTAATTATGTGTGTTTTGTTAAAATTAAGTATTTTATGTATTTTAGGGGCATCATGATTGTTTCACAATGAACGAGTGACCAGACAGCAAAACGGACATCACTTTTGAACTCAGGACGGTCAAAAACCTTAGGAATAGTATAAAAGGAAAAATGTCACTGTTCACATATACGGTACTGTTCATAAGTACGGCACTGTTCATGTTACTGTTCACGACTCTGTTCACATATACGGTCCGATGATGTAGCATCGACCGATGACGTGGTAGCACTTGATTGGAGAAAGATGTGGCATTTGGTTACTTATGTGGCGTTGACTGATGATGTGGCACGATCCTATTGGACTAAAATTCTTATGTACTGTTGATGATGATGTGGCAGCATTTCAGTAGACCAAAATCATGCGTACGGTACATGCACATATATGGGATTATTTAGTTGCATTGTGCAAAGGCGTTCTTGTTCAAACCGTGTTCTTGTGCAACGCGTTATCGTGATCGATGACGTGGCGCAATCCTGAGCGTCCGAACTGTTTTTTAATCCGATGGCTATGATTCACTCAATGTATCTATAAAAAGGGGGCTCCCCCCCTAATTTGATACCCATGAATCCATTTTTGAGCTTAGTTTTCTGTAATTCTTTCTCCTTCTTGTATTTTCTATATATTTTAATAAATTTTCATTTTACCCCTAGTTAAAAAATGAGTAGCTAATTTTCTTTCAAGCTTGGGTTGAAGGTGAAGTCTCAACATGTTCCATGGGCTTAATTTAGTAAATTTATTTTCTCTTCCCCTCTAATATTTGTGGTTGTTTTGACTTTTCATCGACAACACACACCCTGATACTCTACCGTTAAACCCCAAGACCCTGAAGATGTTGCTATTATTATTTGGCACGATAAGCCCTTAGCACCATATTTATTTGAGCGTGGTTCATGAGGTGTGGAAACCCCCCTCATGATTTAATTGATATTAATATGGAATATTTAGCCCATAGAGCATGTTGATGCAGATCCAGATACCCAAGTGCTTTATTTCAATAGATTTCATTTCAATTTATTCCTGCCATTTTAATTTAAATTCTAGCATAGTTTAAATTACCTTCACCACAAATCCAACCACCCATTTAAGAAAATTAATTCTATACATAATTAAAATTCACCTCCTCATGGGATCGACACTCATCACCGTTAATCTATTCTACAATAGATTCATGCGCTTGCGAGTTCAATAAAATTTGCACAACAGTAATTATCCTTATTCATGAAATAAAAGGAAAATAAAATTCTAAATTGAAAAAGAAATAAAATTCTAAATTAGAAAAGAAATTAAAAGTCCTAAACTTTAGTTAATAAGGAAACTAATCCTAGTATAATATAGATTTCTAATCCACATCAACTAAGCTTGCTAAATACGGATAAAAATTTAATTACAAAATTAGTCCAATTCCATACTTAATCCTAGCATCTAAAAATGTCCTCAAAGTTTTGAGATGTAATTGAATTTATTTCTTATCCTATGTCCCTCTTGATCGTGTAAAACAAGTTCTCAATCCATATTAATGTTGTCATCAAAGAACGACTTAGCTCGGATTTGGATAGATGAATTGAATTATTACTTGTACGTACTTTATAAAATCTTGTCACGTGTATTTGACTCTGAAATTGAATAATTATGACAATATATAAAAATGATATAAAAAATTTTAAAACATGCATCATGTTTTTATTATATTACTTCATTAAGACGTCTTGTATAAGTCTTTGTAGCGGTCCGAATTGTTTACAAGAAAAAGAAAAAGGAAACTTATGTGTATAGAGTGTTGATTTGGTTCGGTATCCTCCATTTGTTAAAGTAATAAAGTCTAAGATTCTGGATTAGAATAATATATTCTTGAATGACAAGTGTTGCATTCATTTGTGATGGAGTCTCGCTTAAATATATTGCGGGCCGTGATGTTGGGCTCAAAGCTGTGATGATTGGGTTTGCTGGGTTGAGTTGCAATCGCTGTTGGGAGGCATGCCTCCCGGGTTCTTGATCGGGAGAATTCTGATCTGGTTCATCTTTTTCATGACTTTGGGGCTATGGGCCATGATGGGCCTCAAATGTGAGACAATTAAAACAAAAAAAAAAAATATATATATATATATATATATATTGATGCTACAATATAAAAACTTTAATATAAAAGCATAAATCTAAGTCGAAAGGGCGAGGATAGAGAGTAATTGCAGGAGCTGTTTTCAGTTCATTATTTTGACAAAGTAATAAATCTCTTTTTCCTTTTGCTTTTGCAACTATACATAGGTCGATCATGCTTGTCATTTTTCATTAAGAGAAATAATTAATTCTTGCAATAACTGTATATTGGTTGATAGTGTGGCAGCATGTATATGTTGATGAGTAAAGCATAAATTTTGACCTGTAAGTAAGGGAGCAATTGATTGAAAACTTAACGAAACTTTTTTGATACAGTTGTCTTTGTTGGGAGTGGATATGACTTTGCCATTGTTTCAAGTAACTTGATGACTTAATCCCAATGAGCTTTCATGATTGCAGATTCTTGGAAGACACTTCCATGAGTAGTGCACAGCAATCAAACTTAGCTTGCTGCGTCGACAAAGAATAATATTTCTTTTCATTGTTGGCTTTGGATACAGCATCGGCTTAACTAATTGAGTACAAAATTAGTAAGTGGAAACCATAGTAATCATCATCACGTATCACTACAATCTTGATCGTACAAGATTTCGACAGGTCAAGTGTCGCACGAAATGTGATATATTTTAGAGATAATTAGTACGTAAAACTATGGTTGATGAAGTCTAAACTAATACGTATCCTACATGTAACATGTCCATCACATAAATTTTTCATAAATGAAATTTACAATATAAAATATATATGTACGCAACACCAAGAGAAGAAGCACCGACATGCTTTGATAAAAACTTAAATCTAATAGGTTTAAAATTAATTAATTGTGATAAATATGAATTTATAAAACACAAGGTCTTTGCTTAGTTTCATTTTTAATAATTTAAGGGAAGTCTAAATTGATTTTATAGTTGGTTAACTACCTCTCTTAAAATTCAAACCCAAATAGCCAATTTAAGCAAAATAATTGAAAATCATTAGGTAAAATTTTATGAAAGGCTTAACTTTGATAAAATATTAATTGAAATAACTTGAACCAAAACCTTCTTGGAGAAGAATTTGGTATCATTTTAATACAACTCTTAGTATATAATTGCCCCATTGCACATTTTGGGATTATTATGTTTATGGAATAAATCATTTAATACAACGTGGACCATTTGAACTAAAAGAAGCTTTTGTTTTTCCTAAGCATCAAAGCATCATTTCTTCCCAAACTAGGAGACAAGCCAAATGATACATGTGTCACTCAACTTACAAGCAACAACTTCTTTTTGCAGTCTAGACAAAGGGCTAATAGAGACATTGGCTCAACATTCTACTATAAAAGCAATGCGCATGCTTATAACTTTTCAGCAACACTAAAGCAGGCAAAGCCATGAAACCCCAATATCACTTATCGCTTTGCCTTGCAATATTCCTCTTATTAACAATCCAAAGTACCCCTCAACAATTTGCATGTGACAAGAGCAAGTCAAAAACAAGCCAGTTCCCGTTTTGCAACTCCTCATTAACTTATGAGGACAGAGCCAAGAACCTAGTTTCACTCTTAACTCTCAAAGAAAAGGTGCAACAATTAGTAAACACAGCCACAGGCATTCCCAGGCTCGGCGTGCCATCCTACGAATGGTGGGGCGAGGCGCTACACGGCGTCTCAAACGTTGGACCCGCGGTGCGTTTTAATGCCAAGGTGCCCGGTGCGACAAGCTTCCCAGCTGTAATTTTATCAGCTGCTAGTTTTAATGCAAGTTTGTGGCTCAAGATGGGGCAAGTGGTGTCAACCGAGGCTCGTGCCATGTACAATGTTGGTCAAGCCGGGTTGACGTATTGGAGTCCTAATGTTAATGTGTTCCGTGACCCGAGATGGGGCCGTGGCCAAGAAACCCCCGGAGAGGATCCATTGGTGGTATCAAAATATGCTGTGAATTATGTTAGAGGTTTACAAGAAATAGGTGATAGCAAAAATTCATCTAGCGACAGGCTTAAGGTCTCCAGTTGTTGCAAGCATTATACTGCTTATGACGTTGACAATTGGAAAGGTGTTGATAGATTTCACTTTGATGCAAAGGTATTGTTATTTGTTATATTGATCGTATCTTCGTAAATATAATTAGTGTGAGGCCTCATGTTGTATACATGTATGATATCTTATGTCATCGTAATTAAGTGTTGGGTTGTTGCAGGTGACAAAGCAAGACTTGGAAGACACGTATCAGCCACCATTTAAGAGTTGTGTAGAGGAGGGACACGTAAGCAGTGTAATGTGCTCGTACAATAGAGTAAACGGAATTCCAACATGTGCTGATCCAAATTTGCTCAAAGGAGTTGTTAGAGACCAGTGGGGTCTTGATGGGTATGTACTTACGTATGATCCAAGGTCAAGCTCCTAAGCATACAAGCTGTGCCTAATTGTGCTTGTGTTGTTGCATTTGGCAGATATATAGTGTCAGATTGCGACTCTATTCAGGTTTATTACACTGCCATACATTACACCGCCACGCCTGAAGATGCAGTGGCCCTTGCTTTGAAAGCAGGTTTTGCACTTGCATCCATATAAATGCTTAATTGCGTTTAATTGATAGTCATGATTTCATTTATACCCGGTATCTTTTTATGATTTTGTCACACAGGTTTAAACATGAACTGTGGGGATTATTTGGGGAAGTATACAGAGAATGCAGTTAACATGAGCAAGGTTGAAGAATCTGTGGTGGATCAGGCATTAATATATAACTACATTGTCCTCATGAGGTTAGGCTTCTTCGACGGGGATCCCAAATCACAGCCACTGGGGAATTTAGGACCGTCCGATGTATGCACAGATGATCATAAGTTCTTGGCTCTTGATGCAGCTAGGCAAGGAATAGTTTTGCTAGAAAACAACGGAGCTCTTCCTTTGTCTTCAGATGCCACCCAGAACTTAGCTGTTATAGGACCAAATGCTAATGCCACCAATGTGATGATAAGCAACTATGCTGGTATTCCTTGTGGCTACACTAGTCCTTTACAAGGCCTGCAAAAGTATGTGTCCGCTGTGACATATGAACCAGGTTGTAGCAATGTGAAATGCAAAGACGACTCCCTTATTGAACCGGCAGCTAAGGCTGCAGCCGCGGCTGATGTTGTTGTCGTGGTTGTGGGCCTTGATCAGTCTATAGAAGCAGAAGGGCTCGATAGAGAGAACTTGACTTTACCTGGGTATCAAGAAAAGCTGGTGACGGAAGTAGCTAATGCTACAAAAGGGACAGTGATTCTTGTTGTTATGGCTGCTGGTCCTGTTGATATCTCTTTTGCAAAAAGCAATAGCAAAATTGGAGGGATATTGTGGGTGGGATACCCAGGACAAGCTGGTGGAGATGCGATAGCTCAAATAATCTTTGGAGACTATAATCCAGGTAATTAATTAACCCATGATCAGTTTGATGAGTTTAAGCTTTGGTACCACTGCTCGAGGTTAATTGCTTAAATAACTTGTTTTAACTATCAGCTGGAAGGTCTCCGTTTACATGGTATCCGCAACAGTATGTAGATCAGTTGCCAATGACAGACATGAACATGAGGGCCAATGCCACAGCTAATCTCCCCGGAAGAACCTACAGGTTTTACTCGGGCAAAACCGTCTACCCATTTGGCCACGGACTAAGCTACTCATCGTTCTCCAAGATTATAATCTCGGCCCCTTCCACAGTACTCATAAAAAAAAATCGAAACAGCATATACTCTTCTCATGCTCAAGCCATTGATGTCACCACAGTAAACTGCAAAGACTTGCATTTCCATGTTGTCATTGGTGTCAAGAACAACGGGCCAATGAGCGGTTCTCATGTTGTGCTAATATTTTGGAAGCCACCAAGTGCATCAACAGCTGGGGCCCCAAATGTGCAGTTGGTTCGGTTTGAGAGAGTGGATGTGGAGAGGGGCAAAACCAAGAATGTGACAGTAAGGTTTGATGTGTGCAAACGGTTTAATCTTGTGGATACCCAAGGACAAAGGAAGCTGGTCATAGGGCAGCACACCCTTATTGTTGGATCTCCAAGTGAGGGCCAAGTGAGGCACCATCTCAATGTTAGGCTTGCTAGAAGTGCAAGTGAAACAGACTTGGCAATCATGTAGTTTCAGCACCACTATCACCAACAAAACTAATTTAATCACCCATATATTAATTTGAGGTGTTACTGTTATGCAATAGTAAAAACTTAGAGATCTATTTAATAAAAGTAAGAACTTATATTTTTATACAATAAACATTGTAAAAATAATTATAGAACTAGACAAAAATATCTTACTTTTCAACAATGGGTCTGTGCACCCATCACCACCAATCCAAGAGACAGCACCGAGTATAGGATCTGTAGTAACGGTTTTTAACTGCCTATTTGATGTCCAGCATCGCAGTTTTCGTGAAGCTCACTGGTTTCTTAAAGTTGATATCATTGCAATTCAAGAGAACAAACCGGAGATGATCACGAATCAAGAACCACATATATTTTTAAAAAAAAAAAAAGAAAAAAGAAAAAAAAGAAGATGTATGTAAACAATTCACGGCCCATAAACCACCCATTTTCCTTTTGTAAAAGCCACTTCTTGCGCTTTCTTGATCTGAAACACTCAATTCTCTTTGTTTTACTATTAAACAAGAAAAAAATGGGCTGAATTTCTTTTCTCTTTAAGGAAAATGGCAGAATTGAGTTCTGATGTTCCATTGAAGCTTCTTAAAGAAATGGGAGGCAAGGAAAATGAATATAATGATTGTGGGAAGGCCGTTTTGCTAAATTTATTGGGAGTTAAAATGACATTCTTATAGAGATACTAAACTTTAATGGGGATGAATGATAATCTAATAGAGATATTAAGCTTTACAAAACATTTTTTTAGCGTTTTTTTCCTCCATTTTTTTAATCCAATCAGCAACTACAATTAATGGTACATTTGATTATATAGGGAGACTTCGGCATCCAAAAGAAGATTGGTAATCTCATTGCACTATCACTATTGAAATCTCTGGTGGAATGATTGGTTATATCATTATTATTATTTATTAATAAACAAAGTATATGATGTAAATAATAATTAATTTCTGTAATAAAGGTTCTATTGCCTTTATTTTATTTTATTTTGTTTTTTGATAAGACAGAGCTTGTCTTCCTGGTGAAACACTATAGACATAAATTGATATAATTCGATTTTTTAAATAAATTAATGTTAAATAACAACAAGCAACAAATAGTGATAGTAATTTGTGGGCTTGTGCTGGACTTTTTCCACATCATTCAAACAAAGTTAGGCCCTTCAAAAGCTCGTCCAAATTGGACGGGCTGGGCTTGAGTTTTTTAAATTAATTATAAAATATTTTTAAATTAAGACAAAATTTTAAATTAAAGATAATTATCTAATACATAATAGAATAATAGTCCAATACATAAAATATTAGCAATATAACCTAATGAATAACAAATGCTAATATAAAAAATTAAGCTAATTTAGTATTTTGAGTTTTTTCTTCGTTTATTTAAATTAAATTTATTGTTTATTTATAAATTAACAAACCTAGGTCAAGTTCGGGTTTTTTTACTAAGTCTTTGTCCAAGCCTAAACTATGTAAGTTTTATAATTTTTGGGCTCATATCAAGGCAAATCTATATGGGTCGGGCTTGGGCCGATCCGGGCTTTTTTGCCACTCCTAACAACAAGTAGCACTCCTAACAACAAGTAGTTTAACAATCTAATAAGATAAAGAAGGTTAAGGCTTGGTTCCACCACTTAGTGGTAATGGGATAGTCAAAAAATCAAATCAGTGGGGGGTAAAATTTAGACATAGAATACAAGGAAGAAAAAAAATATTAAAGCTTTACTTATTTCATTGCTTTTCCAATCTTATTGATACTTCTCCTTACACAACCTTGAGAAACTAGAAAGAAGGCAGCTAAGAAGAGCATATATATAAGTAATAAATTTAGATCCATTTGTTTTTTTTTTTTTTGACAATAGCT
This sequence comes from Citropsis articulata, assembly GCA_030449925.1. Taxonomy (NCBI): domain Eukaryota; kingdom Viridiplantae; phylum Streptophyta; class Magnoliopsida; order Sapindales; family Rutaceae; genus Citropsis; species Citropsis articulata. The sequence continues at coordinate 2,497,546 of JASUUH010000137.1, read as the reverse complement.
CTAATTTTGATGAGGTTTTTACTTACAGAATTGTGCGTGGGAATGAGAATGAATGAATTTGAATAGAATTTGAATAATGAAAATGAGAATAAGGAATGGAAATGAGATTCTAATGTTTACTTGGCAAAAATAAATGGAAATGAGAATGTGCTGGAATGACATTGATGTGTTTACTTGGCAAAATAAATAGGAACGAGAAATGAGAATGAGAATTAATTTATCAAAATACCCACAGTATTAAATAATATAATTTTCATTAACTAGATACATGTATAAATATTATTATAAAAATGATATTAATTAAAAATAAAATTAATAATAATAATAAATGTTAATAATTATTATAAATATTATTAACTTTATTATTTTAGTTACTATTAATTATTGTTATTATTATTTTTATTAATATTATCATTATTAACATTTATTATTATTATTATTATTATTATTATTGTTATTATTATTATGATTATTATTATTAACTTTATTATTTTATTTATTATTAATTATTGTTATTATTATTTTTATTAATATTATCATTATTAACATTTATTATTATTATTATTATTAAAAATTATTATTAACTTTATTATTTTATTTATTATTAATTATTGTTAATATTATTTTCACTAATATTATCATTATTAACATTTATTATTATTATTATTATTATTATTATTAAATTTTATTAACTTTATTGTTTTAGTTATTATTAATTATTGTTAATATTATTTTCACTAATATTATCATTATTAACATTTATTATTATTATTATTATTATTATTATTATTATTAAATTTTATTAACTTTATTGTTTTAGTTATTATTAATTATTGTTATTATTATTTTTCTTAATATTATCATTATTAACATTTATTATTATTATTTTAATTATTATAACTAAAATAATAATAATAATTTTTATTATTTTTATTGTTAATAATAATAATATTAATAAATTAATAATTCGAAGGGTACAAAAGTAAATTCATCTTTTATTCTCATTCCCACATTTTCAGTCCCTACCCCCCCATGGGAATGGGATACCTATTCTTTATTCCCAAATTGTGTGAGACCCACACAATTTATTCCCAAATTGTGTGGGACCCATACAATTTATTCACATTCCCAAATTCAATTTTGCCAAGTAAATATAGCTTTGATTCTCATTCTTCCATTCCCATTCCTTATTCCTACAAGTAAACACACCCTAAATAAGATCATCAATATCAAATTAGAACTTAGACTCTGTTTTCATGCAATTGCCCTAGTAAGTTATCAATTACGAGATCTGTGCGTGATTATAAAATGATTTTTCACTTAAATTCAATGTATTTAATTCATTCAATGGAGAAAAAATTTATAATTTCAGCTAATTAGATAGAATATGTTTTTTTGGAATTTTTTATGTGCGATCATTTCTACCAACTTAAGTCCCCAATTAGTATTCTTTTTATATTATCCAAAATATCATGTTAAATCAATGATATAATCTACATTACTAACCCGTTGTGTTTATTTAGTAATTCCTTCTTATTTCCCACTTTCTGTTTTCAACTCTCCTTGTATACACACACACATATACATACATACACACACACACACACATATATATATATGTGTGTGTATATGTATATGTATATGTATATGTATATACAATAGCTAATGAAAAATGAAAGTCCTATAAAGTTGGTTTTTAAGTTTGCTTTTCAAAATAGGATGATCAATCCAAACTGTCTTGGGGTAGGGGGCTTCCTTCGCTTTTTCTTTTATTTACTTATCTTCAAAGCTATTCAAAACACCCCTAACGCTATTCAGAAGACATTTAACTCAACTTATATAGTGTGTGCCACAAGAAAATAATTCAGACAAACCATTCAACTTTTGTGTCATTGAATAAACTATGGAAGTGCAAAGTACGACCCATCGGATGATTGAAAGAGAATGAGTGAATGACGAAGCTTCAACTATTATGCTCTTTGGTCTAGCTATTAATATGAAAATGAGGTAAAACCTATACGGATTTTATCAATTAACACATTATTATTTAAAACTTTTGTTTCTTGATTAATAGACAAATTCTTATAATTTGTAATTTCTATAATATTGGAGCTTTCTATATACACAAGGATTCAAGACTTTAATGATTAATAAAATACTACAAATTCTAATTGAGAAAATTGCAAAAAACGGAAGTCAAATTTGAGTATTCTAGAACGAAGTATAAATATTAGAAGTTTACTAATTGTGATAAAAGAAAAAAAATGGCAAATGCCATTTGAGTTTATTAGACAAAAATACTACCGATTTTGTAGCTAGTAAAATTTGTAAGTCTCAAAGTAGGATAAGGATTCAGTGCTGAACTGAGTTTTTACTGAGCACTGAATCAATGGTTATTAGATAAGATAAATAAAAAAAACTAAAGATTTAAAACAATTCTAATATTTTATTTTATTTAATAACACTTGATTCAGTGCTGAGCAAAAACTCAGCTCAACATTGAATCCTAATCCCTCAACGCAAGCATTAAAATTGAATATCATGTGTCAAATTCAATATTTGTAGTCTAAATTACACTACCTTACACTGTACCTCACATCATAGAATCATTTATTTTTTTCCATTTCAAATCAAGATATCAACTGAAAATGATAATTGATCCACTACTTTCAGTGTGAATTAATTTGATTTTGTTTGAAAAAATTTCAATCACTTTCACATGAAACTTTTAAGGATCTTCACTAAGAAGGAAGAATGGGACTGAAAGTTTTGGTTTCAATGATTGAAGTGTGGTTATTATTTGCATAATTGTAACTTGCAAGTAATATTTGAGAATTTTAATGAAAAAATTGTACAAATTACAATTTATTTGTTTAAAATAAATTACGTTCATTGAATTTGTTAACTTCAAAGTAGCATGTTAGCTATAATATCCAAAAATCATAGTGTGACATTCAAATAAACGTCAATAATATTACAAGCACAGAATAATGAACTTGCCAATTAAACGATACCAGACGAGTGAAAAAATTTTAGACAATTAACTTTGAATAGAGCTAAAAAGAGCTTCTCAAACAAACCTTTATGAGAAAAAGTTTAGCATTTTCTTTTTTCTAGATCTATATGTATATAGCTCACACTCGGCCTCTTAGGCCGAGTGGCCGTGTCCTCATGAGTGTGAGCAGTTCAACAAAAAGCGTTGTGGGCGAATATTCTAAATATGACTCTCCCTTGACAAATACGAGTGCAGTAGATACATCCTCTTACATGGAGTCATTCGTCTGCACGTGTCTTTAATAGAATAAAATGTAATAATATGGGGTATATATCCGATTGTAAATACTGTCATCATGGAGGTAATTAAATGCAGGCGTATCTTGTCACGTACTTTAATAGAATAAAAATGTAATAATATAAGTCCCAGGTATATATCTGATTGTAAATATCAGTATATTGATCTGCTGTAATAGCAGTTGTAAATATATGTGTAATGCAGTATATGGTGTGTAAACAGTTAAAAAAAAAAAATTTATATAGCTCATAAATTTACTAGAGCCTATTGAGTATTGACCAATCAAGCATATATAGCTCGGAAATTTACTCCCACAAATAATAGAGGGGGGAGAAATGTAACTCTATTCCACATTTTCTGAAGAGGGAAAAAGGCCTCGTCGAGGTATGAATATAGAATAAATCTAACTCTATTCAATCAACCAATCATATTATATTATGGTACATCAATTTATATTTCATACAATTGTTTATTTCTGTTACTAATACTATTTCAAAATAGAAAGGAAGCAATATAAGGGTCAATGGGCCATTTTCGCCCCACAAAAAATTAAAAAGTGGGCCTGCTAGTCACAACGTCGTCGTTTCGGGTTATAACCAAACCGGACCATCACATGACCAAATTAGGCACTTGTCGGACACAAATCTGTTAGCGGCTGCTCGTCATCTTTTCCTCTCCAGAAATTGAAAATCGTAACAGTGGCAATTCCGTCCGTACATAAAAGTAATTTCTTTAGCTAAAACAGTTTTCGCATCGCTCACTCGCCGAGCAAGACTCACCAGGTTTGTTCATTTAATTGATTAATTGTTATTCAATTCTGTCGCTTCGTGTTAGGGTTAGGGTTTGGGTTTGGGTCTAGTGCTCAGGTTAGTGTTCTGTAATTTTGACCTAAAATACACGTGGTTGCGTATGTGTATATGTGTGTGTGTGTGTGTGTGTGTGTGTGTGAAATCATAGTTCACGACGTTTTTTGTTTTTAATTTGTTTCTAAATTTTCTATAAAATTGATGATTGGTGGAATTTGTGCTGTTTGTGGTGTCTGTTAGATTTCAATTTGGAAATCCGGAAATTTGAGCTGTTTGTTGAAGGAATTTAATACATAGGTGTATTTGGTTGGCGATATGAGTCAATTTCAATATGCACAAAAGTTGCCAAAATAAGTTTTTCCCGGGGTGATTGAGATTACCATTACGATGTCAATGTTGCGGAAAAGAGCTGACAACTTGCTGTTACGTCTGTGTAATCCAAATGAGTTCAGTCTGTCCTATGAAAGAAATTTCTGTATGTGAAGGGGACCTAGACATCGGTAGATTCAACAAAGATGAATTCTTGCGATATCTGTCTCTGAAGGATAACTGATGATTTTTTTTTTCTTTGGTCTGAGTTTCAGCAAACAAGCGGAGATATGCATGTGTCTTATTGGAAGGGCTTAATATATTTATATTGCTCTGGATAAATTGTTTTGTGGTGCCAAAACTAACATCTAACTCTCTTATTTCTGATAGCTGTTTTACTCCCATAGAGTGCTTTATGGTACTAGACAAATATTTCAACCAGTGTGTTTTAACCTGAAACCAAGCTGTTTCTGTCTAGATTGAAATCCTCATCAGAAGAACCTTAAAAAAAAAAAAAAAAAAAAAGAAATGAACGTTGAAGTACCTAGATGATCTCAATGCTATTGTATTGTGCAACATGTTGTGTGCTGCATAAAATATTAAAATCTGTATAGCAAAACTACACTAATGCTCTGCTCACACCCAAGTAAGTTAGTGCTTTTTACTGACTAGGGTGTGACTTGTGTACCAATGCTTCTCCCTAATGTGGATCGTTGGAAATCTAAGGTAAATCATTTCTAAAACGGAACCCTATATGCCTACTTTTGTTAGTATAATCTGGATCAATTTCCTGCCACTAACTTCAAGGAAAGATGGGTTCTTTTCTGTTTGCCAATATCATCATCATCACTTTTACGGATGGCGATATAGCAAAGTTGTGGGAGATAGGCATCCCAAACTTATCCCAAATGGTTGAAATAGTCCTGCACCGACTGATTTTTGTGCCAAACTGGCAACATGCTTAGTTTTTGCATCCAAAGTCACGCTTTTGAGAATTAGGAGACTTTTCGCAGACCAATATCTGTCTTTTTACCTCTCTATTTATTATCCTCCATTTAGCTGTATTATTTCTGTTGGATTGACATACGGCCGTCTTTAATGGGACAACCTAGTTGGTTTGCCTCTCGCGGTGGAACCAAGAGGTCAATGGTTTAAATTTCCTTCTGGCCAACCTTTGGAGGGGAATTGAATTAGTTTGGGGTGGGATAGGGTGAGGTGTGTGGTAAGTAGAAAAAATGATTGACATAGGTACTCAATTTAACTCGAATCATGTGTTATTTTGTTAGTATCGTCATGACGTCTATTATTATGACAATGTCTAGGGAAAATATAAATGAAATAATAATAACAAGAATTTGTGGGAATGATACTTTGGTTAAAAGAGATATTTCTATTCCCTGAGCACAGAAGAAATGTGGATACAGTGCAGATTTAAAATAACATGCTACCATATGCCAACACGTGATCTCTAATTATGGTGTGCATTTGGAGCATAATCTGCTCCAGATGACAGGACAAGTTTTTCCCCAATCTTTTTGAGGTGACAGACTTCCCTAAGCTAACTCTAGTTATCTTTGTTCCTTACATACTTGGAATTCTCTAAATGCTTGCTGTGAGAAATTATAAGGATATGTCTTGTGATTGCTGATTTTCTATGGTAATAGCTAGCTTCTGGGTCTCTTTTTCTCATGAAACCCACCTTTTCAATTTACGATCCTCTGACCTTTTCCTTTTTTTTTTTGGGGGGGGGGGATGCCTTGGAAGTTAAGAGGCAGAAAAGTTGTGTGAAAGAGAGGAAAAACACCCAAGTACAGTGGTCCCAGCGTCTTCCTGTCTTTCTTATTTTCATTTTTCTCTTTAAAACCTCCATGGCCCACTTTAATGGTCTGATCTGTATCCAGTGTAGATGGCTGGTCAAGAACTTGGAATTTCTGCCCACCTTTTTTTTTTTTTTTGGTCTTTGCTGTGTTGGGGAAAGTATTTTTTTAGAGGAGATCCATGAATTTCTCATGAAGGTTGTTTTATGGAGATGATGTTGAATGCAGTGATATGTAGTTGGATATGATTGGTGCTTGTTGAAATGCTGTGTTCTTTTACTTTTAGGATTTGGTGTTTTCTGTTTTGAAGGGCGTGGTAGGGGCTTGGTTTGTACTCATGGATGATGATGGGTGTATGGTTGTGATTTGGACAGGGAGGCAGCAGCTATTCTGGGTTTGGTGGTGAAGTTTTTGCAGATCAGTGGTGATAGGTGTTAATAGGTTTTAGTTGAACATGAGTTCTATCAGCAGGAGCAGAAGCAGGAGCAGGAGCAGGAGCCCGCTGGATCGTAAGATCCGCTCTGATCGCTTCTCCTACCGTGATGCACCATACAGGAGAGGGTCTCGTCGGGGTTACAGGTTTTCTAATTTTGATCATCTAATTTTGATCATAAACTTGTTTATTCTTTCTCTTTATTGGCTTGAGGGGGTGGGGGGTGAAGGAGACTGTTATGTCTTTTGTGGAGGTCGTTTTTGTAGCTGACCGTTATTCTAGTTATGGTTGATGATTCTACATGATTATGTCTTCGAGGATCTTCAGAATTGTTTTTAGCATTTCTGCTTATGATTGTTCTCATGGTAATTACTTGTTTAACTACTTTTAAACTGTCTCGGAGTTTCATGCAATAGCATCGGTTTACTCAAGTGTGTTATTCATTTATTTACCTAACGCCATCATGGTTGTGGAGATACTTTTGTCCCTGCCTTCTGTATGGTGATTTATGATAAAACTATTGTGGAAATTTGGTTTTGTGTTTTGAGTTGTTCTGTGGCAAGTTATGTCTTGAATTCCTTGTCACTGAATTGCATTCAAGAGTTAATATTTTCTTGAAAGTAATATATATTTTTACTGTGCATTATGGCTGTTTTTGTATTATGTCCTGGATTCTTCTTATTAATGCTTCTGTCGGTCATTTATTATATTGGCTACTTAACTCTTTTGAGGATACCTTTCTCTTTTATATGGAAAGCCCCAAAAAAACAAAGAGTAAGGTTCTTCATTATTCATTAGGATGAAAAGTTCTGAAGGTTTCATGTTTTTCTAACACCAAACGAAGAAAAAAGGGCTCTTTTATTTTTTTTATTTTCAGTTTACCATTGTTCAAAATCAATTTAAAATTGGGGTCCTGACTGTTTTAGACTAAAATAATTCTAGATTTACTTTGTCCCATGCATTACTTTTTCTGCTCAGGAATTAATTTTCTTTGCATTTTTTGCCAGCCAAAGTAATCTTTGCAAGAATTGCAAACGGCCAGGTCATTTTGCTAGAGAGTGCCCTAATGTGGCAATTTGTCACAATTGTGGTCTTCCGGGGTATGTAATCTCTTTCATTTGAAAGAAATAAAATTATATAAGTTGATATCTGATCGCTTGCACTGAGCATACGAGCTTTTTATTATTATTATTATTATACATCTCGTAATTCACAAGTAGTTTGCAGTTGGTCTGTGAAGGTGTGCAGCTGTGTAGCTGTCTGGTATCCTCTTAGACATCATTTCCATTCTTGAAAATGAAAAGGCTTTGGGAAGCGTGTTTGACATGCTTTTCCAAAAGGCAAAACGTGTTTTCCAACCTTTAGAGTTTAAATCAACAATTTCATTTTCAAAATTACTCATGAATAATGCCATTATTAAAACGAAAGTAATGCCACCCTAATGATTCGCACAAATTTTTGTGTAGAAAGCTTAAATTCCTTGAAATTGCCTGTGGACCCTTAATGTGGAATCTATATGTTCAAGCATTTGCTTCCCTGCTATGCCTGGAATTGATTTCTTTTGGACTAGTTTGGTGTAGGTACAAGCTTCACTAATTTTTTCTGTGTTTGTAAATTGTGGTGACTAGTTAATCTTGACATCTGGAATGATTGTAACTTAACCCATGTGTTTTACTCTGGCCTTAACCAGTGGAACGTTGCATCCTTTATTGATCCTTATTAATATTTATGGTTGCTGCTTGTTGTTCAACCAAGTTACTAAGACATTCTGCAATTGCAATCTAGTGGTATTACGTTGGTGGAAAAATTACATATGCTTCAATGCAGCTTTTGTTCCTTTGCTTCGAAATACGTAGTATTCACTGTCCCCTTATCTCTAATCTTGAGGCTCATATTATGGACATTGCCAGATGAGATTTTTAGGAAGAGAAGATAATTGCATTGCTTTGATTTCTGAAATATTCTGCTGTTAAACAGGCCTTTGGGGAAGTTTCGTGACTGTAGTTTCCTGTCACCTAACTTTGTATTTTAAATTTTTTTCAGTGATAAGAAAGGAACTCATCTCCCTTGAATAATGTAGTGATATTCTTCTGATTTTCTTGTCACTTGAATTAATGGGCAATATTGATGTTTTACTTGTGATTGTGCTTGAAAACATTTGCCAGCCACATTGCTTCAGAATGCACTACAAAGGCATTATGTTGGAATTGTCGGGAACCAGGGCACATGGCTGGCAACTGTCCAAATGAGGGCATCTGCCACACGTGTGGCAAAGCTGGACATCGTGCAAGAGACTGCACTGCTCCCCCACTACCACCTGGGGACTTGAGATTGTGCAACAACTGCTATAAGCAGGGTCATTTTGCAGCTGATTGTACAAATGACAAGGCTTGCAATAACTGTAGGAAGACAGGTCACCTGGCACGGGATTGTCCGAATGATCCCATATGTAACTTGTGCAATGTTTCTGGACATGTTGCTAGGCACTGTCCAAAATCTGGTGGTCTTGGAGATCGCTACGGTGGTGGCAGCGGTGCTCGTGGCAGCGGTGGCAGCGGTGCTCGTGGTGGTGGTTACCGAGACATAGTATGTAGGAACTGCCAGCAGCTGGGACATATGAGCAGGGATTGTATGGGACCGTTGATGATCTGTCACAACTGTGGTGGACGAGGACACCTAGCATATGAGTGCCCTTCAGGGAGGTTCTTGGACCGCTATTCTCGAAGGTACTGATAGATGGCGTGTTGAGTCGGCTATCAATTTGTCATACTAGTTATTTTTCCCTGTTATTTTTGGATACTGTTTTAGCTTAGATTTGTTGAAGGTTTGAGACTGGAACTGGATAGGGCTGGATAGTTGGTTTGAGAATTTGATGTGGCAGGATTGCATTTTTTTGGTTTTTGATGTGGGAGATTTTTTAATCCATTAAAAAACTTATCGATTTGTGCCATTTGTTGTTGTTATCGAAATAATAGATTACTATTAACAAGATGCTGAGTGAGTTTGGTTTCCTCTATTTGGATTTCGTCATGAAGTTATTTGGATTTCGTCATGAAGTGAAGTGACTTATAAGTGAAAATGTTTTTTACCCCCTAAATTATTTTCACGTTTTGAGAAGAAAATTTGAAAAAGCAGAAGCAGCGTATTTATGGAGTGTTTACGTGAGGGATAATTTGAAAATTAGAATAAAATGTGTGTGTTTTACACAATTTGGGAATAAGAAATGAGAATCCTATTTTCATGGGGGGTTGGAAATAGGGATTCTGATTTTTGTATCATTCTATTTTTTTCATATTTTTTGAATTATCATTGTTTAAATTATTATTATTAAATTTTATTAACTATTATTAATTATTGTTATTGTTATTATTATTATTGTTATTATTATTATTATTATTATTAATAGTATTGTTATTATCATTTATTATTATTATTATCAAAATTTATTAATTGTATTATTTTATGTGTCATTATTATTATTATTATTATTATTAAATTTTATTAACTTTATTATTTTAGTTATTATTAATTATTGTTATTATTATTTTTATTAATATTATCATTATTAACATTTATTATTATTATTATTATTATTTTTTAATTAATACTATTTTTATAATAATATTTATATATATATTTAGTTAATAAAAATCATATTATTTAATATTATGGGTATTTTGGTAAATTAATTCCCATTCCATTCTATTCCCATTTCACTCTATGTAAACGCACAATTAGAGTCTGCTTTTCATTGACTATCATTTTCAGATGCGTTGGAACGGTGAAAATTTGTATGGTGTTGGCATTTTATGAAAAAGATCAAAGAAAGTATTTTTTTTTTCTTTATCAATTATTTTGAAGAAAATCAACAAAATTTGACTAGTTTAAGCTGAGCATGAAATCTAATTATAATATTCTATTGGTATTATATGCTATAGTTTGGGCGCGGTTAGAAAATAAATAAAATTTAATTATACAAAGGTGTTTGAGTTTTTTTTTTTTTTTTACATTATAATTAGAATTCTACTGATATGTTTATAATCAGACATCAATCAATATCCCTCAGGATCCTCATTTTAATATGGGAGAAAAATCTATTCTAACCCTAAAGCGGAGAGTCATATAAACCTTTATCAAAGGCGAGTCGAGTCTTAATAGTTGAGTTACCAATGGACTATACAGTGTTTGGGTTGTTGGGTATGATATTGTAATCATTGCCTTACTTCAAATATTTTTTGTTTTTATAATTTTTGGTCAACATGTGGTATCAATTTTTCTTTCACGCATGTTACACAAAATTTTGAAATTAAAAAAAGTTTATCTCCATTCTCAAAACAAATTTAATAGAAATCATGTGGAAAATCAAACTTATTCATTTTCTCTTTATTTATTTCATAAAATAGTTATTATTGGTCGTCACATTTTTCTCCAAAATTTCATCCAAACACATTTTCTTTATGTGTGTTCCTATATTTAAAGTACATTAGATTATTACAAAAAAGTTTCTATATTTAAAGTACATTAGATGATTACAAAAGGTGTTATAAATTGAAAAACACTAAATTCATATAGAGCTAGTAAAAGGATCACTGGGCCGCGTTCGTATTATGTTAGTTTTATATTGTGTCAAATTTAAGTTGATGCAAATACCATTTGTTTAATATTTGTGTTATAATACTTAAACTTTAATTCCACACAGAAAATAAATTGATTATTACCTAATAACTTACTTAATATTTATATATTAAATAAGATTTAGATCATATATTTGCACTCTATTATATATATATATAAGAGCATATATATTTATTAAAATATTACACATTTATATTATTAAATTCTAATCATATTTAGGATTTTATAAGTAAAACATTATGTGTTTAAAATTTTATATATAATTGTGTCAACATGGACCGGCTCATTTAATAATCATATTAAATTTAACAACTTGTGTCAAATTTTGCTGGCTCTAAATTTAGAAAAATATTTTATTTTTAAAAACTCTTTGAAAAATAGTACTAGCCACACAAAAGTATGATTTTATTTATTAAATTATAATTAGTTATAATGTCATAAAATATTTTTCTTTTTAACTATGATGAAACAGAACATATCATGAGTAGTTCATGAACCACAATCAAATACTTATTTTGAAATGTAAAACAAATAAAATACGTGCATAACTTCATGAATGTTTTTGACAACATGTAGGAACCGATAAATCCCAAATATGACGTGGTCACGATCTTAGAAATGAAATTAGAAGTCAAAATTACATCACACGGTTGCGAAAGTCCGTTAAGCGAGAGTACACACAGGGACGCGGACCGCGGAATAATCACCAACCATCAGTGGGGCCCACAGAATTTTTGGGTAAAAAAGTCATGAAGTCACCGGATTGGGGACAGTATCGTCTATTCAAATATCACACGTGCGAGGCAACAAAATCCTCTCTCTAGAGAGTGTCAAATTCTCTTGCGTAACTCTCTCTTCCTTCTCTCCCTCCTGTCACACACTCTACATTATTTTATTTTATTTTAACTAAAATCCAAAGAAAAAAATAAAAATCACAAATTGCTCCCAAAACCCTAGGGTTTCATTTCAATTTCTAGGGTTTTCTCCAATTTGAATCGAATACTGTAGTCTCTAAGATGGAGAACGAAGACGAAGAAGCTTCGAAATTGACGAACCCTTCTGTTCAAGTAGAAGATGACTCGAATAATTTCACCGCAACAGCAGCGACAGTTACGGACTCCAACGATGCAGTTCAGGGAATAACCGAGCCGCAATGCGAATCGGAAGCTATGACCGAGTTGAGCGAGTCGCTACAACTAACGTCGAACGAGCAATCGTTGGGAGAAGGGAAAGAGATATTAGATGATGAGTTTGTTGAGAAGCGCGAGCCTGTGGCTGAGTTGGACGAGTCGAAGTTCTCTGGAGGGGATGAGTCACGTGACTTGGAGCCAGTGGTGATTGCTGCGGTGGTTGGTGAAGAGGATGGGGATATTGTTGCTAATGCTGAGGATGTGGTGAATGGCGGCGATTTGGTTGCGCCTTCAACGGCCGTTGGTGGTGGTGAGGGTGCCGAAGATGATATGATTGACGAGGGGGAAACGGAAGGTAAGAAGCGCGTGAATGACGTGGCGGAGGGAAAAGAAGAAAAGGCTGAGGTGTCTGAGGAGGTTGATGTCGGGGCTGAAATGAAGGGGGTTGATGTGGCAGAGGAGGAGAAGGAGATTATGGATGAACAAAATGGGGATGACCTGACAGTCGAGGCGCAGATAGAGAATGAAAATGAAACGAAGGTGGAAGATGTTCAAGAGGCAAAGGAGATTGTGGATGAACAAAAACGGGATACTATGGCAGCAGAGGCGCGGACTGAGGATGAAATGAAGGTGGATAATGTGGCAGCAGAGTCGCGGACTGAGGATGAAAAGAAGGTGGATAATGTGGCAGAGGAGACTGGTATTGTGGATGACCTCATGGAAGAAAGGGCAGAAATTGCAGGGAACATGGAGACCGTGGGTTTTTCAAATGTAGTTGATGTTAAAGAGGAAATAGAGACTGCTGATGAAACAAAGGCTGTTGATGTGGCAGTGGTGGCCGAAGGAAGGGCAGAAATAGCTGAGGATAGTGAGATTGCAGGTGACACAAAGGTTGTTGATGTGGCAGAGGACAAGAAGAAAGAGATAAAGGTGGCTGATTTGGCAAAGGAAACGATGTGTTATGAGGAGAAGGTGGCAGATGTGACAGTGACTGAGACGGAAGTGGCAACAGTAGCAGATGAGATGGATGTTGGTAATGTAGCAGAAGAAACAGAGGTGCAAGAGGAGGAGATGGAGTGTACTGATGTGGCAGGAGGAGAAGCTGAAGTGGAGGAGGAAATGGAGAAAGCAGCAGAAGAAACTGAAATTCTGGAGGTCACTGAGACAGATGAGATGGAGATGGGTGATGTTGGGGAAGAAACCATGGAGGTTGGAGCTCACATTGGAGATGAAATGGAGAAGGCTGAGACAGCAGAGGAGATGGGAACAGGTGATGATGTGGAGGAAGTGAGTACAATGGTTGGAGGGAAGAGGAAGCGAGTTGGGAAGAATTCCAAGTATCCTGGAAAAGCTCCTTCAAAGAAGAAATCTGAGGAGGATGTTTGTTTTATTTGCTTTGATGGCGGGGACCTTGTCCTCTGTGATCGCAGGTGACATTATCAGTGCCTTCCTCAATAATTTTATTTGTATTTTTTTTTTTTATTTCACGTAATTGATTGCTGATTGGGGGTTTTTTATGTTGGGTTTATAGGGGATGCCCAAAGGCATATCATCCTGCATGTGTTAATCGCGATGAGGCCTTCTTTCGAGCTAAGGGTCGATGGAATTGTGGTGAGTGTTTGCATGATTGTGTCATTTTCTTTTGTTTTTATTCAACATTCAATTAGTTGTATATCATTATTCTCTTTGTTCTTTTTGTTTTTACTTTCTAGCATTTTGGAAGCATTTGGTCTTTTGTGGCCACTGACTTCTTGGTGATGCAGACTTTTGCTTTGAAACCCAGTTTATGATGAATTTTATTATGAAACTGAGTTTCTACTTTCTACTGCTAACCACAAGTATTTGAAACCAAGAAATGTAAATAGAGTTTACCATAGGAACACTTCAATACATTCGTTGATGCCTTCATCCTGGCAGTGCCTTGTTCCTCTTTTTTTTTTTTTTCACACAAGTTCTTTTATAAGTATTGAAGTTGTTGCTTCCTCTTTTCTTTGCAAAAGGTGTGACCTACTCGACAGCAAAGCTTGCAGGGGTGGACTTGTGTGAAGGGACAGGAAGTAAAATCTTCAATATTCCCAGCACAATGTTCTAGTTTTGCAAACTTATGAAGTTGGTTTATTGTGCTTCATGTGAAGTGTAATCTATTCTTTGATGACTAGGAGTGTTTGAATTTTTTGGAGTTCCAAAGGCAATTGTCAATACTGGTAATTTCCATTGTCAAGTAAAAGTGCAAAATCATGATTACTAGCCTGGATTGTAATAAGCTTTTAGTGGTTCAACATTGGGGATCCATAACACATTGAAGATCCGGAAGTCAATTGTTAAACTACAAGTTACAGTTCTTTGGTATCTATATTTGTTAGAAGCTTGCTAAATGTGTGGCAAGTTTGGAATTTTTTGATTTTTGGAACGACGCTGTGCATGTATAATGACTCAGTGAATATATCATTAGCTTTATTTTGATTTTAAGCGGTTCTCAAGATCAGTTGTTAACAATAGTGTTACGCTGCCACCTTTATGCAAGAGAGTGTTCAGTATAAGCCTTAAATGCTTTTCCATTTGAACCTAAGAGAATACATTTATGTTTCATTTGTTGAATTTATGTTCTGCCTCTTGTGGAGAAGGTCGGTTCATGCTCTTTGTTGTCATAGTGAACTAATTGAAGGATTGCCAGCACTGACAAGTTTTTTTCTTGACTTCAATTTACACTCTCCTAAATTTCTTCATCTTAAATGAAGCTTACACATATTGTTTTGGTCTATAGTGACAAATTTTTTTTTTAAAAAAGAAAGTCTGAACATTATTCTGCTTTGAGAATGGGCAGTGGCAAATGCCTATTTTTGTGTGAAGAAATAACAAGAATTTTAGGAAGGGAAAGGAGAACTCAGTCTAATTTTGTTGTGTGTAAACATTGCCCAGGTGATTCATAAGAACCATCTAATCAACCAACCAACTGGTTCTTTGCATCTACTTTCAAATATATTTCTGACTTCAATCTAGCATCTTCATTTTGACTTTGAAGTGGTAATCATAATGCTAGAATAGCTAAATAACCTTTTAACTGTTGGTCTGTTAAAGAAAAAGTTTCTTGTGAGATTGTTAGACTACTAGTTGGTTTGAATTTATTGTGTTCACAATGTCCAAGATTATACATTTAGGGGTAATTGTCAGATGGCACAAACAATCAAATATGGGATGAAGGTGTTCAAGGTTACATTAACTTTATTGTATATATACATGAAGCAAGAACCATAGCTAAAACTTCTGAAGCTTCCTTGACAGTTTCAAATCCACCTATGAACATTTTATAGCAATGTGGAAATTCAGATTCCTATTTCCAATGTCTCTGAAACTGGGTCAAGGTCATATTTGTATACTGTTTGTGTATTATGCGATTATCCTCTTTTCTTTGCTATTTGAAGGAATTGATCGATTGCTTTACTACTTTTGTTATCACTTGTTGTTTCTTGCATGTATTTTTGTTTATCTGATTTTTGTTATATCTATGGGCTTTTGTACTTTTCCTCTTCAATATTCGATGCATGTGACTGCTGGCCCACGCTATTGCTAGTGCTCTCTATCTTTTGTTTAATAGTTAATTCGAGGACCTTAAATCTTCATATCTTTGCTGTCCTTGTCTTTTTTTTTTTTTTTTTTAAATTCCCATGTAAAAACATGGCTATTACATGGGTCTTTTGCCTATCTAATTGGAGTGTTGTTATTTATTTATTATTCAGGTTGGCATCTATGCAGCATTTGCGAGAAGAATGCATACTATATGTGCTACACTTGTACATTTTCCTTGTGCAAAGGGTGCACCAAAGATGCTGTCATCTTATGTGTGAGAGGTAACAAGGGCTTTTGTGAGACATGCATGAAAACTGTGATGTTGATTGAAAGGAATGAGCAGGGAAATAAGGAAATGGTACGTATGCTTTTTCCCCACCTCCCCCAAAAAAAAAAAAAAAAAAAAAGCGTCGTTGCTACTGTTTCTTTTGCGGGCCATCTCATATGAAGATTTTATAGCTTGAACAATTTTATTTGATACGCGTATTCGAAAAGTTTATCATTTTAATGGGATTTGATTTATTTGAAATGTTGCAACTGTGACCTCAACCAAGTTGGTGTCCTTGGGCTTCCTTTAATTATTCTGGTGAATGGCAAGCAGCTAATATTGGCACTAGGCTATTGATTGGTGGAAGATTTTGGCATTGATTGTGCACAGTTGATTTGACTGTTTCGTTGGAAAATCAAAATATGTCAGGGCAGTATGTATACATATTGAAAACTTTCTATGAGTAGCACAGAAGCTGACTATATCGTAATGAGTTTGAATCTTGTAACAATCTAGTATTTGCTGATGATTTAACTTTCTATTTATAGTCCCTCCCTTCTTTATCTTGTAGGCCCAAGTGGATTTTGATGACAAAAATAGCTGGGAGTATCTCTTTAAAGATTACTGGCTTGATTTAAAAGCGAGGCTTTCCTTGAGCTCAGATGAACTTGCACGTGCAAAAAATCCTTGGAAGGGATCTGATACACATGCTGGTAAACAGAGTTCGCCTGACGAACTTTATGATGCTAATGTTGATGGAGGACATGGTTCAGACAGTTCTTCTGGGAATGCAGAGGCAACTGTCTCTAAAAGAAGGAAGGCCAAGAAACGGTCCAAATCCCGTGCCAAGGATGAGGCGTCACCAGGAACAGTCAAATTATCTGGTGGTGAAGGGGCATCTACTGATGGAAGTGTTGAGTGGGCATCGAAGGAGCTCTTGGATTTGGTTATGCACATGAGAAATGGCGACAAATCAGCTCTATCTCAGTTTGATGTTCAGACACTCCTTTTGGAATATATAAAAAAATATAAGCTTCGGGATCCTCAACGTAGAACTCATGTTATCTGTGATGCACGCCTCCAAAATTTGTTTGGAAAACCACGTGTGGGGCATTTTGAAATGCTTAAATTACTTGAATCTCACTTTCTTACAAAGGAGGATTCTCAGGTGGATGAACTTCAGGGGAGTGTTGTTGATACTGAAGCAAATCTGTTGGAGGCTGATGGGGGCTCTGATGCCTTGGTAAAGGGGGTTAAAGATAAGAAACGCAAAACACGTAAAAAGGGTGATCACAGAGGACTTCAATCTAATGTTGATGATTATGCTGCAATTGATATGCACAACATAAATCTGATTTATTTGCGGCGTAATTTTGTGGAAGAGTTGCTAGAAGATACTGAAACTTTTCACGACAAAGTTGTTGGTACCTTTGCGAGAATCAGAATATCTGGTAGTGCTCACCAAAAACAAGATTTGTATAGGCTAGTACAGGTTACAGGTACATGTCTAGATATCTCTTCATCATCCATATTATTTTTGGAGTGTCTTTTGTGAAATCTTTTCATTTTCAAGTATATCATGATACTCTGCACAGGTACAAGCAAAGGTACTGAACCATATAAAGTGGGCAAAAGGGCAACCGATATCCTCCTAGAAATATTGAATTTGAACAAGACGGAGGTCATATCAATTGATATAATCTCAAATCAAGAGTTTACAGAGGTGATTAATAAACATTTCATGCATGCTATATCTCCATTTAGTCTCTTTGTTTGCCTTCATGCCAAGAAAGTGATGGATTTGCCATCTGCTTTTTTGGATTCAGAAAGTTACATAAATGGCAATAATTAGAAGGCTTCTAACTTGAACACTTTTTAAGTAGCTAGTTAAGTAGCTTGTTCCTCATGAATAACATACGATGGGGAGTTAAAATGGAGTGTACAATTACACTTCATTATCAAGAAAAATAAATAAAAGGTAAACAAATATACAAATAGTGAGGGGTGTTTGTCATAGCAGTGTGGATTACAGATTGTGTTATGGAGATTCATTTTGTTTATTTGTCTATTTATATGTCCGTATAATTTCTTTGTTGTATTCATGTTTCCTCTGTTGATCTGTTAGGATGAATGCAAGCGTCTCCGCCAGAGCATAAAGTGTGGGCTTATCAACCGTCTGACTGTGGTAAAGCCACAACGTTCCATTTCTGCTTTGAATCAGCCATGAAATATATATTTGTTCTTTCTTTAAATGTTTTAATTGGTTCCTTGCAGGGAGACATTCAGGAAAAAGCCATGGCACTCCAGGAAGTCAGAGTCAAAGATGTAAGTTCATTGTGTGTTATTTACTAGTGGATTAAATCAACTTGATTTTGATTTCCTGCACATTCAGGGAAAAAACCATGGCACTTCAGGAAGTTTATTCTATTTCCAAAACATTTTCTTTGATTATTCAATAAATCAACTTGATTTTTATTTTCCTCCCAATTATCAGTTGTGAAGAAGTCAAATAGATAACTTTGGCTCATAACATGTATCACCAGAGGAAAACACTTCCAGGAAATAGTGGAAGAGTGTAAAATATAGATGCTTAGAAAGCATTTCTAACTAAATTTAGAAGATGGATGAGAAACTAAATGCTGAATATATGAGAATAAATTGCCTAAATTCCAACATTTCAAATCTTATCATTAACCACGGGCTGAGGGAGTCTTGT
Organism: Citropsis articulata; assembly: GCA_030449925.1. NCBI lineage: Eukaryota > Viridiplantae > Streptophyta > Magnoliopsida > Sapindales > Rutaceae > Citropsis > Citropsis articulata. The sequence goes on along the minus strand of JASUUH010000137.1, from coordinate 2,478,573 downwards.
CCATATTATGGCAAGAAAGCAATGTTTTGCCAACGTCCTGTCCCTTCTGCTCACTTCCACTCACCAATTGTTGAGAAAAGTCTTTACTTCAACCTTCAATTAAGTCCTGGTGCCAAAGTGGAGGGAATAAATTGGATAATGAATTTCTTGTTATTTAAAGCTATGCAAAGGTTTGGAATAGTCCATTTTTAGTGTTATTTTAAGATTTTTTTTTTGTTTTATATTTATACTGCAGAAGGAGAATGTAAATGCTGCGCGAGAACACTATGAACACTGCTTCATTAAATATTTTAACATGCGCGTAGTACTAAGTAATTATTATGATTTCAATGTTTTGGGGATCTAATGCTTAGATATATAATGGTAAATTAATATAAGGTTCAAAGAAAATGGTTTCGGGACAAGCGAGTGCCAATAAAATCTACAGGATTTCAAGGATTATTTTGGTTCTGGTCTGTCTTTCTCTAATTCCTCCCTTCCAAAAAAAAAAAAAAAACCCCAAAAAAAAGAAAAGGAAAGGTTGTGAAGTGAGTGCCGGAAATAGAATTTGGAGAGAAGGTTAGAGATCATCATGATACATCCTTAAAATCAATAATTTAAATTTTCCTGATTCAATATCTGAAACTTCACCATTAAAGCGAATAAAAGAAATGGAAGTAGATAGCTAACAACACGACATTGCTATTTCCCTTTGTCCGTTTTATTTCCTACGGTGCATAATACTTCTTGTTCCAATGCAGTGGATGGAAGCAGAGATATTGCGTCTCAGTCATCTCCGTGACCGAGCTAGTGATTTAGGGCGCCGAAAGGAATATCCTTTACGTTATGAGTTTATGAGCAACTTTATTATTATTATTATGTTAAAATCTTTCATGCAGTCTGGATATTGTGTTTTAGTTCTAAATTCTCCTCTTGCCTCTTTCCCAATCTTGTCTTTGTCCATTCTTTTCTTTATGCTTTATCTCTCCATCCGTCCAGCTTATTGTTTTATTTCTCACCATGTAGTTTAGCTAAGAAAATGACAACATTAATTCCTGTTTATCAATAATTGAATGTTTATGCAAGTGAATTCACAATTAATAGAGTGATTTTGGAAAACTGTTAGTATTCCTTGACCTATGTTCACGCTTAGAGAATGTGTGGAGAAGTTGCAACTTCTGAAGACGCCAGAAGAGCGTCAGCGTAGACTGGAGGAAATTCCAGAAATACATTCAGACCCTAATATGGATCCAAGCTATGAGTCTGAAGAGGATGATGGTGAAACAGATGACAAGAGACAAGGCATGTTTAGAATTCTTTTGAATTTTGAACTTATTCTTCTGTTTATACAAATATCATAGTTTGCATTCCTCTTGTAACATTGTTTTGTGTGCATGCAGACTACATGAAACCAAGAGGTAGTGGCTTTAGCAGGAGAGGAAGGGAGCCAATTTCTCCTGGAAAAGGAGGTTCTTTTTCAAACGATTCCTTGAGTGGGACAAGGAATTATTCTGGTGGGATTAAAGATTTGACTAGAAACATGTCTAATAAAGGCTTCTCGAACAAAGGGGATGATTTTGTTGGAGGTGGCGAGATAGTGAATGAAAGTTTATGGAATCAAGCAAGAGATAGAGAAACCGAGCAATTTAACAGTTGGGATAAACCGAGAACTGCATTCAATCTAGAAACTGGTGCTAGAAACAATTCTGTAGTATTATCAGAATCAGTTTCTAGGGCTGTTGCAGAAAAATTACCAGCTTCTGCCTCTACAGGTGTAACACAATCTGCTCCCAAAATTAATGAATCAGAGAAAATATGGCATTACCAGGATCCATCTGGAAAAGTGCAAGGGCCATTTTCCATGGTCCAGCTGCGGAAATGGAACAACACTGGATATTTCCCTGCAAATTTGAGAATTTGGAGATCTAACGAGAAGCAGGATGACTCTATACTTCTGACTGATGTATTGGCTGGCAAGTTTCATAAAGATCCTCGCTTGGTGGACATCAGTCTGCCTCAAACAATCCCGTACTCTGGGAAATCACATGGAGCACCTTCACAGCCAGGAATGGAAACTCCTGTTGGAGGAAGTTCAAACTTTGATCAGAATCGTACAGCTTGGAATCAGCACGGTACTCCAGGTTCTTCAGGGCAGTCTGGTGCCACTCCTTCGCTTGAGCTTCCGAAGCAATATAGAGATGGTTGGGTATCTGAGACAAACCTCCCGTCTCCGACTCCAACTCAAAGCACTGCAGGTGAAATTAAGGGGAAAGCACTTGAAAAAGAATGGTCCCCCACCCCTAATAATCAACCTGGTTCTCTCATGGTGACTAATCTATTTCCAGGAAATGTAGGGAAGCAATCTCCTCCTGCAACTGGTTTGGAGACTGGGCAATCGCCAAATTTTTCTACTTCTTCTTCTACATCAAAATTGAGTGTTAATGTAGATGGTTTAAATATCACTCATGGAGTGACTTTGGCATCTAAGCCTGAAACAGTTGAATCACAGAGGGTGCTGGTCAGTCCCCACCAGCTACCTGCATCCAGTTCGGTTGTTGCCTCTGTGAATCCTGCTGTCGATATAAAAAGTATTGGTGCTAATCTCCAAACTTTGGTTCAAAGTGTGAGTGCAAATGTTACACCTGTTGAAAGTCATGGATGGGGTTCTGGTTTGGCTGCTAGGCCGGAGATGATGGCTCCATCTCCCAAACCTGTGACTGGAGCTCAAGGCTGGGGAAGTGCTTCATCCCAGAAGCTAGAGCCCAATAATCCAGTTTCTATGCCTGCTCAGTCTCCTGCTTATGCTCAACCTTATGCTTCAACCTTCAATACAGGTAATTCACCTGGAGTTTTCCCTGGGTCAGGCCAATCAGGTATGCCAGCTTCTGATTCATGGAGAGCTCCTGTTCCTAGTCAGTCAAATGTCCAGTCTCCTGCTCAACCCATCACTCCTTGGGGTATGGGTGTTGCAGGTAATCAAAGTGCTGTGCCAAGACAGGGGCCAGAGAGTCAGAATACTGGTTGGGGGCAAATGCCTGCAAATCCGAGCATGGGTTGGGGAGGACAACTACCTGCAAGTACAAACATGAACTGGGGAGCTCCAGCCCAAGGGCAAGCTCCTGGTAATGCACATTCAGGTTGGACTGGACCTGTACAGGGCCAAGCACATAAAAATGCTGTTCCTGGTTGGGCACCGCCTGGTCAAGGACCATCACCTGTAAATGCAAATACCGGGTGGGTTGCACCTGGGCAAGGGCCACCACCTGGAAATGGAAATCCTGGTTGGGGGGCACTAGCAGGGAATCCAGGCATGTGGGGTAGTGAACAGAACAATGGCGGAGACAGGTTCTCGAATCAAAGAGATCGGGGTTCTCACGGTGGAGATTCTGGTTATGGTGGAGGTAGACCTTGGAATAGACAGTCATCATTTGGCAACAGAGGTGGAGATTCATCCAGACCTCCTTTTAATAAAGGGCAGAGAGTGTGTAAATTCCATGAGAGTGGGCATTGCAAGAAAGGATCTCAATGTGATTATCTGCACACTTGAGTTTTGGGTATTTACTGATAGGGGAGGATAGAGCAGTTATATCTGTACAGTATATTTTCATCTGAAGAAATTTCCTCACATTATGTCTCTCAGTGCTTATACATAGTTTTTAACTTTTTGTAGCTGTAGAATCTCACTTCCGATAAACATTGTCCATTCTTCCATCTTTTTTTTTTTTTTTTAATTTCATTGTTCTTATTTAATTGTTAGCTGATTGGTATAAATAGATTGTTAGTGACGGCATGTGGTGATGGATCCGGGTTTAGGATTATTCTCGGTTCTGTGATCCCAAATGAGTTGATGAGCCAGTATGGTATATCATCTTTTTGCGTGTAGTTGATTCATTTTAATAATCTGCAATCTTCTTTTCAACGTTTGTTATGTTGCTGAAACAGAATCAAGAAAATGTCAAAAGTGTGGACTGCTTTTGATCACAGGGTCGTTTGGATTCTCTGCGAAAGGTTGCCTGCAATCCATATTACTTACTACTGGCATCCTCCGTACTCCTTATGAAGCCCCTCTCCTATAGTAATTACATTAACGGACAAAATAAGTCTAAGTGTATCCTTACGTTGCTCTCTCCAACTTTTTATGTCCATTCAACTACACTAAAGCCTCCTGGAGCCAGTTTGGAAATGTTAAAAATTTTAAAATAGTTTTTGTTAGTTGTGTCGTAAAAATAATTTGTGAAGAAAATTAGTTAAATATTTAATAAATTTTACTTTTAAAATTTATAGATATCTGATAAAATTTATTTTAAACTGATGAAAGAAAATAAATAACTACGATGTACATAATATAAGATAAAATTTACTTATACATATAAAAATGTGTACATATAATATTTTTAATTGTGTATTATAATAATTTTTATTAAAAATAAAATTAATAATATATTAATTTTACTTTTTTATTTTTTACTTTAAAACAATTGATAATTAAATTTATAATATAGTGAAATAAATTTAATAATAATTCAAATAATAAATTGATATTAATAAATTGATATTGATGAATTGTAATAAAAATTTATGAGAATATTGATTTAGTTTTTAATTTGAATAAGGATAATTTTGGGGTTAGGTAATAATTATAAACTTATTTATGAAACTGTATTAAAGGATAAAAGTAATTTTCAAAATCAGAATCTAAAAAATACTCTTTTTCTATTTTTCAAAATCAGCTGTAGAAAGTACAAAATTTGACAAAAATGATCTTAATTTTTTTTTTAATCAAACACTAAAATTAATTTTTAGATTTTCAAAATTACTTTTAAATCTTCTAAAAATAAATCCAAACCGGCCCTTACATTTTCTGCTTGCTCACAAACACTTTTGCATTCTAATTTTTTAATTTAAAAAAATTAAATCCACTTTTAAGTTTTATTTCTACTTAATTCATACATATATATGATCTTTTTTCAATTAAATATATATGCTTTAATCATTCAAAAAATTGTTAAAAAAATCTGCAATCGAAGTTGGTTAGAAGAAATTAAATTTTTTTCCCTTTTTGAATCAGAAAAGAAACTGAAAAAATGAAAAAAAAGGTATTTTGGAAATTAAAATAAGATTCACAGAAAAGGGATTTGAAAAGAAAATTATAAGAGTGCTAATAGTCCCACCCTAAAAGTAATTTTATAATTTTCAATAAAAACTTTCATTGTAATCAAATAATTAAAATTTCTTGAGTATAAATTTTACTAACAAAAACTTTACTTAAATAATCTTTACATAGTAAGTTATATAAAATGAAACCTCAAAATCCTATTTCCTGGTTTAAAATAATTTGGACCAAAATTTACTCAAATGCCATTCAATTTTGCCAGCAAGAAATTTTGTTTTATTTATTTATTGGAAGAGCCAAGTACCTTCAACAGTTTGGTCTTGTGTTGGGTTGCTGTTGCTCGGAAAGAGTGAAAAATCGACAAATCCGATGGAGGAAGATAAAGAAGAGCAAATTAAACAACTCCAAAATCAAAATCAAAACCCTAAACCTAATTCAAGCACTTACAAGGAAACTAATCAGGGCAAATTGCTGAAAGGGAAGTCATGCAAGGGTTGTTTGTATTACTCTTCTGCTCTCAAATCCAATTCTCACAACCCCATCTGTGTTGGCATCCCCAGAACCCTAAATGAAGGTCTTTCTTCTATTGGGTTTGTTTTATTTGTATTTTATTTTGATTGCCTTGATTCTGTTTGCTTGTTAGCTTACGAATCATGAAAAAATCATAAATAAGAAGAAGAACGCTTGAGGTTTTATGATCCGAACTTATGATAATTCAGACTTAGTGCTAATGTTTATTCGCATTGATGCAGTTTGATTTCGGGTCCGATAGTGTAATTGATCATCCTTGGTGATGAAATTTGAAATTAAACGTAATAGAAAGAACGGGAAAATTTGCTGAAATTTTGGATGCCTTCTTAATGGGACAATTGGAGTGATATGAATTAGTGAGTTTGGATGTTAGGCTTATTAATCATCGCATGCTGTAAGCACTTGTGTGTTCTTAGAGGCGATGAAATAAACAGACATACAGCTTTTCTTCTATTGTTTCTGGGTTGTATTGGTGCTAAATTGTTGCTATTGCTATGATTGTATATCTGTGATCAAATTTTCCGTGAATTTCATTAGACTTATGCACTTGGTGTGGTCTGAGTTTTATTGAACACTAAATTGTTTATTTTGTATATCCCAAAATGATTGCAAGTTTTGGTTAACTTCTGATAATTGGCATATTGTATGAGACCTGTTGGTATTCCAGATGGCACTTAAAAGCTAAGAATGGTATAATATTAGCTCTGATTTGCTCCAATTGATGCTTAAGTGTTTGTTGCAATTGTCTCTCATGTTATTATGCTGCTTAACTTTTATACTTCCATTGACATACATTGCTAATGGTGTTTCTTGTGTATTATGCTGCTTAATTTTGGCCCTTTGTTCCACAAACGCACACATCTTGTTGAAATCTCACTTCTTCAGAAGTATGTTTATTCATTCCATGATTTTGAGGTGTTTGAGCAGTCCCCGGGTACATTGTTGGAGAAACTGAGTTGGAAGCTTCCAAAGAGGGCCGTACCTTAAAAGATTTCAAGTATGGTTGTGTTGGTTACTCAGTGTTCCTGGACAATAAGGATTCTTCAACTGATAAGCAGGATGGTAAAGAAGCAGAACTGCCATTCTGTGTTGGTCTCGAGGTGATGCATATTTTTAATCTTATTTTCTGATTGTTTCGTTTCAGATATGTTCTAATAAGAAACTCTGTGGACCACTTGCATCGTCAAATTTTAGGATGTGGTCGGTATTTATAGAAGCTGTTAAGCATTGGGTAGTAACTTATCTTTCTCCACTCAAAACTCTTAAATGTTTTATTGTCTTGTAAAGAAACATAAATTTCTTTTATTATCTTGGTTTTGTCTACACAATTTTCTAGTGTTGGACAATTTCAATGACTTTTATACTTCTCAAATCAAGTTGAATTTTTGCTTAAGAGATAAACTAAAATTTGTTTGTTTGTTATTTTTTTGAAGGTACTGTTGGACAGAAGCCCTTCAACTGCCAACCATGTTCCTGCTCATGTTCGTAAAAGTGAAGGTGTTGAGAGTTCCTTTTCTTTTTTCCCTTTAAAATGGAGCAAAGGCTCTCTTATTCTCCTAGTTATACACTTATATGTTTTACCTCTAGATGAACTTCAGAGTGCCTGTTGAAACTAATATAGCTTATTGGCTTGTGCATTTACGCTTTCAGTTTATCTGAAGTTGTATACCATGCATTGTCATGGAAATGTTATGATCGTTCTATCTGCATTCTAGAATGTGGCTTTGGCTTGCCTGAAGTTTAATTTGTTGTAGAAGATTTAGGAAAGAAACACTTCTATATAAACAAATTTATCAGATTTACTGGAAAAATATTAGGTGCTTTGATTGGGCCTTGGACACCAGAGTTGAGGAGAATTATGTATCTGTGTTGGTGGTTGGCATATCCTTGAAAATTATTATTGGTTTCTGTGGTAGTGGAAAGGAAAATATTGTTGCAGCGTTTGGTGATTATATCTCCAAAGATGTATTATAATAGTTATTGATTTCAAATGCTTTTTAATTGCCACTATTCTTCAACTGAGATGTGGAGGTGTTGATTTCACAAATGTAAAACATGATAGAATGATTGTATGCATTATTCTTCAATAAGAATGTGGAGTTGCTCTTCTTTTTCCCTTTAATATTTTGTTTCATTCTTGCTGGACTTTCTGGCTATTTTTCTCATATTTTCCAAGTTGCATCTATGTCAAAGTGATCAAAATCATTTATAACAGGAGATCCTAATATTAGTCAACTATTTTTCTGTTGCTTTTTATGCTTTTGGTTGTTTCTGCTTAACTAATTGTTCATGCTATTTTGCCTTCATTAGAGAGTCATTCTTTTCCTCAGCCTCGATCTCAACCTCAACCACAACCACAACCTCGAACGTACAAGCCAGCACCTTTTCCAGGAGACGAATACTGGAACAGGTAAGAGAGCCAAAACCTAATTGATGAATTTTAGAAAATTGTTGATGTGATTTCGACATTCCATTGAAGTTCATACGTGCTAAAAGATCCAACTTCTTAAGTCTCTTCTCGTGTGTTAAACTAAATGTGCAGGTTTAAAAGGAATGCAGGACTGGTTGCAGCTGGGGTGGCAAAAAATGTGAATAAAGTTGGTAACCAAATAAAAGAGACATTGGAAGACATTCTGTACCCTTACAGAAGGAAGTAGCAAGGATTGGTGTTCACTTCCACATAATATATATAATGTGTTGTAATGAGAAGGAAGGCAAACGTGCAAGAAATGGCCTTTTTTCTGTACTTTTTAATTAATATTATGCTTACTTCATACATTGTAAGGAGAAAAATGGCAGATTTCACTTGATTCGTTGTAATAGACTCAATTTTGATCTTGTTTATTAACTATTTATTTCTTCATTTCGTTTACCGATTGGGATAAGTTTTGGGATACTTCGGTTGTTTGTGGGTAGAGCAGACAAAAAAAAAACGGGTTATCAAATCATGTGTATGTTGTGTCAATTTCGTGTTGTATTAAATGTAGATTAATCTAAATATGATATATATTAACAATCATGATAAAATATAAAAATCCTAATCTGACAGGAATTTTTTCGAAAAGTCTTCGCCCTCTTATTCAATGGGTCTATTAGAGAAGTAACTCCATAGGATTGAGGTGGCCGATCTTCACCAACTTAACATGGCAGAAAAGATCAGTGTCACAAGGTCTGAGATAGGCTTAAAAATAAGTGAGTTATCTGATAATTAACTTACAACTTGTATATATAAACTAAGATTTACATCAATCATTGTGTGTCTATGTATAAACTTAGTTATATATATGTATGTATGCATATATAGAGTAGTCTTTCAATCAGGGATTCTTGACTTTAATAAAATAAACACATACTTCAATGCATTATATTTTGTCTTGTAGTGTATTGAAATCTAATTTTTTTTGTCTTTTAGTTAATTCCTGACTTTATTGAAAAACTACTATGTATGTGTATGTATATAAACTTTCTAACGAGAGTTTTCTCATTGTGTTACAGTCTGAAAAATTATTATGCCATATTGTGTAATAGTGTAATGTCTATGATATTATTATGCCCTACAACATAATAATTTTCCTGCATTTTAATATATTATGAGTACTTTTTTGGTGAGGGTTCCTGCATTTTATTAAAATACAAAAAAAGTATTATGCCACATAATATAATAGTATAATAGGCATTACATTATTATACAATATGACATAACAACTTTCTTAAACTTTAACAAAGTCTATAATCCTATATATAGTCTTTTAGTGTAGACACCATCATTTTTTTTTATAAAGGACACACTTTTAATCTATGCGGTTTAAGAGAGTTAGTTTTTAACTCTCTTACACTGCATGACTTTATAGTTTATTCAAAACTAATTATCTTAAACTGTACAATTCAAAAGTGTGTCTGTATTAAAAAAAAAAAAGGCCGCTTGCACTTGAGAATGATCATATATATAATTATTTTCAAGTGAGGACATCTTCACTTTGTTACTAAAATACAAAAAAAGAAATTGATTTCAATACATTGAAAACTATATTTTTTTTGTTTATTAGTATATTAAAATTTGTGTTTTTTATTTTTGATTGGCATCTTCACTTTAATACCCTCACTAGAGAATGATCACACACACACAAACACACACACACACACACACACACAAAGAGTTTTGCAAATTATTATTGTAAAATATATATATCTACTAAAATATTATATATTTACATTATTGAAGTTCTAAATCTATATAGAATTTAACAAACGACTAAGATAAACACAACAAATACGACACAATAAATGACCTCTTTATCCCAAAAAAACCAAAGTAAATATAAAGAAGGTTTAATAAACGACTTGATATGATGAAGACTAGATAAAGAAGACTAAAACACTATAGAGATATGAAACATTATATGTGACCAAATAGGTTTCTTCTCGTTTTCTATGTTAGCTGCTTCTCTAATATAAAATACAACATGTCTTCTTCACTACTTTAATGTGTGAAATACTTTTCTTTATATAGGAAAAGTATTGCACCTAAATCATAGTAGAGGAATATTAAGATATACTTCCTTAAGAGTCCAATATTTCAAAAATACTTTTATTAATAGTATATTTTCTTAATAGTCCAATATTTTATAAGGGATATTATCATTTTCCCACCAAAATTTTTCTGACACATCATGTCAGTACCACGGTTTGGTAAAAATATCATTTTACCACTAAATATTTAAACTGTTAGCACTTTTCCACTATTCCGTTAACTAAATAAATATTTTGCTGACGTCATAAGGGCATTTTGGACATCTCACGTGAAGCCAAGCAATTAGTCATGGCAGATTTTGTAATTAAATCATCTTTTGTTGTTTACTTACAGGGGTAAAATTGACTTTTTATACATTTTCCGTTAAATATTAACTGGGTTTTAACGGAATAGTGGGAAAATGCTAACAATTTAAACGTTTTGTGGTAAAATGATGGTTTTACCAAACCATGGTACTGACATGATGTGTCAGAAAAACTTTAGTGGGAAAATGATAATATCCCATTTTATAAATACCTGATATACTTATCAAAGTAGTAATCATCTTTACTTGGAACTCTTTGATATGGAATCCTATGTACACGTCAATTTGCTTCTTCTGTGCCTCTAAAAATATTCTCCAATGGTCCATATAATCTAATCTTGATTATAATATTATTGACACAATGATGCCACTAATAAAAACCCTAACAATCTCTCACTTTGGCATTCTTGTAGTTAAACATAGATTACCCAATTTTTTGGTTTCCAAATAGCGTGTATAGAAGCAATAGAGACCATGAGCAATAATCTACTCACTAGCAACAAAAGCAACCAAAAAATTAACCAAAACAAAGATACTTAGACACTATTAGTTCAAGACAAAAATCGTCTCTAGATAAATGCTCACAACCAAAAGCAACCAAAAAACTAACCAAAACAAAGATACTTAGACACTATTAGTTCAAGACAAAAATCGTCTCTAGATAAATGCTCATGTTTATTATTCAATTAGGAAGATTAACTCTCCCTTTAAGATAGATCATCTCATATCAATATATGATGAGAGTATTGATACATAATAAAATAAGCAATAAAGATCATATGCAAATCAAACAAGCTCCCGCTTAGAGAAAGAATAATAAATTCAATGGACATATAAATAAGCTCCTCCTTTATTATTGAAATCAAATTTAAATAAAGTTTGAACAAAATAAAGAACTACTTTTCCGTTTTCACGAGGCAATAAAAACTAAAATACGTTCTCTCCCCCTTTTGACAAAAGGTGTCAAAGCATGATAAAGAATATAAACAAAAAAACTAGAACAACATCCTAAGCTAGATGAAAATCAAAACTAATGAACAAAGGGGTATAAAGTAAACAAACCAAGGGTAGTGAACATGCCCAATGTCATCAAAAGTTTGTTCAGTGCATTCAACTCAACCTGATAAATCTAAAATCATCTTCTTTTGATATCCAAACACTAGAAAGTGGAGTGAATGGTTTGAAGCTCAAAGTGATAGTGGCCAAATCTATGAGAGCATTCTTAGTAGAAGTATCTTCATCTTGAATTACCAACAACACTAAGGACTTCTACCTAGGATAGACTGGTTTAATATAAATAAGAAAGAAAATAAACACCTCATCTTATTTAACCAAATTATAATCCTCAGATGTCAACACTTGATAAATCAAGGAAGGGAATAGTAATGCATGTCTCTTCCAAAACATATTGGCATTTTTCGCAATCAAATCAAAAGCCAACTTGCCAAAGTTGAAAGAAACTCAACCTTTAATTGAAAAAAAAAACTTTAGCAAATAAAGGGTCTACGGTAGCATAATTTTCATTAGGATACCAAATGTGTGCCCCAATCCAATGCAAAGCTTGTTATTTAGAATCAAGTTTGGAAACCAAAAGGTCTTTAGGTTTAGGGGAATGCCTTCCTAAAAGTCCAATAGCAATAGTAAACATGTCCAAGGTATTTATATGTTTCCAGACATTGGTATCATCAAACTCTTTATTCCTAAATCGACAATTGATTAAAGAAGAGAAAAACCTCAAGATACGTCCTCTCACATAAATTTTATGGAAAAAAACCAAGCTTAGTCTCATCCATAATATTCTTATTCAAATTGGCATAGAATTTTCGAACTAAGTTAGGTGCATATGAAGAGACATTCTTATGGTGTTTTCCAAACCAATAGCAATAATAGATGGTTCAATCTTAAAAGGAATAAACTTGGAAATAGCAACACTCCATTCAGAATGATATTTTCTTGTAAGCAAGAAATCAAGACTATCACTACAAGGATGAGTATAGTACTTTTTACCATAAGCACAAGGTGACATATAGATTAAGTGGCTATGGTTTTGATTAATTGGAGGCTTTGGGACATGTTTATCTGAATTGGCTTCACTAGGATCTTTTTCAATTGAATTAGCATGTCCATTACAAGATCCAACAAAATTGTTGAGTGAATTGGTGCAATTGATATGTGCACTTTCTCTTTGTATGCTGAGCAATTTCGATGCAATTTCTGTCATAGGCCATGGATTGGCATCCTTATCTTCTTCATGAGCAGCATGCAACATATTAATTGGATTAGATCCATGCACTTTGGAATCACCTAAAGCATCCACTTTCTGTGCTTGTTCAACATGCACATTTGATTTTATGGAAACCATCATGCACAATTTGAAAAAGAACTAAAATAAAGAAATTCTAGAGGTATAGGCTACTATTTGGACGAGAAAGAATGAGAAAAATGAGCTAAACAAGAGCCCTTATATAGAAAGATAACCTTAGATCTTGTATGAGTAGAAAAGAGTATTTTGAGTGAGAATTAATTATTGTGCTTCCATAAATAATAAAACAACTCAAACAAGGTCGTAGAATCTTCATATAACAGTGATAACTAAGACATACCTAAAATAAAATCATAAATAAGAATTATTTTCAAGAAAAATCACAAAAATTGCAAGTAAAAAATTGTCAAAAGGACGTCACTGAGAATCGTGTCAGATTTAGGAAAATTGTGCAAATATAAGAAAGTTTTATGCTCAATATAAAAAATGGTGAAGCACTTCTGATTGCGCAAAACATGAACAACCCTAAATGACTAAGTGTTATCAATTTAAACCCTAAATCATGAAAACTCCTAAAATTAATTTGCAAGTATATATGTTTCATGCAATCATCCATGCAATAATTCGATACATGAAACACATAATTAAAAAAATTTTATGCAAAAAGACACTTTTTTTTTTTGAAAAATTGAAGCGATATGTCCATCAATATCATCATAAATACACACAAAATCAAGATAATCAAACTTCAATCACTTGAACTAATAAAAGATTAGTGAAATTTTAAACTTTTGTGTGTGATACAAATCCATCAAGACTCAATCTCGATTTTTCTCGAAATCAATATAAAAAAAATAGAATGAACAAGTCAAACTAACCTTATCATCTTGATCTTCAAATTGACCTTTTCATTGTACCAGGCAATATGATAAAAGATTGCAATAATAATTTTTTTGTTTGTCATTTTACTGCATGTATATAACTTTTAAGAATTTTCTTTTCTTTCTATTTCAATTGCCTATAGTCAGTATCTTTCACTTTATCCCTTAAAGTAGCCTTCTTCTTATGGTAATTGGTCCTCATTATACTTGTGACATACAGACTCAGATTATTCATGTATAACTTCACTCTTAAATGTTGTGGATAGTTATTTCTGACTGAGGTGCATGTACATCTTGATATCTAAAGTTGAGATAAGAGTTAAAAGTATAGTCAATGTTCAATATATTAACTTCAACATGAGAAGCCTTAAAATTGAAAATCAAGTTAGTAAGATATATGTGCACAAGATATGTTTAGATTAGACTAATAAAAACTTGGTTCAAGCTTTCAAGTCATCAAATCAAGATATTTTTCATATAGTGATTCAAATAAAGTACGTGTGATACAAAAACACATTCAAATAATGTATTAACCATGTCATGAGATGTCAAATAATAATAATAATAATAATAATAATAATAATAATACATATACATGTACAAAATATCGTAGAACACAACTACAAAGAACAAATACCTAAAGCTTTTCTTAAGGAGTCAAATCTAGATGCATCCAAAACTTTATTAAATATATTTGCAAGCTAATTTTTGGTTTTAATGCACACCAGAGATATAGCCTAGCTTTCAACCAGAGATATAGCCTAGCTTTCAACTAACTCACTAATGAAATGATGTCTTATATCAGTATGCTTAGTTCTAAAATGTTGAACAGGATTCTTTGAAATATTCATACCACTTACAATATGCAGTAAGAATATCCTGACTAATACCATAATCTTCAAGCATTTACTTCAACCAAAAAATTGAGTACAACAACAACTAGTAGCAATATATTCACCCTCGGCAGTAGGTAAAGATGCCAAGATACAAGATTGTTTCTAAAATAACAACAACTTCCAGTAGTGCTCTTTCTATTATTAAAATTACTTGCTCAATCAATATCGTTATATCTTGCAAGACTTGATTAGTGTCTATAGTATACCAAATTTCACCATCAATTTTTCCATTTACAAAACAAATGATAAATTTGACCGTAGATAAGTGAGATTTCTTGGTTTTTACCTAGTATCTTGCACACCAACACTAGAACAACACCAACACTAGAACAAATTTTTTGTGTACTTGTAGTTGAGTAAAATAAGCTACCAATCATATTTTTATATGGGCTTAGATCAACACTATATCTTTTATTAATTTTAAATTAGTGCTCATAAGTGTTCTCATGTGTTTGGTTGAATCTAGTCCAAACTTTTTCACCAAATTTTTTGGTATACTTACTTTGAGAAATAAAGATACCATTTTCAAATTATTTCACTTGTAAACCTACGAAATAGGTTAAGTCGACAACCATGCTCATTTCATTTTCATTTTTCATTTGATCAACAAATTCTTGAACTTACATTAGAGATGTAAAACTAAAAACAATATCCTCCACATAAATTTGAGCGATCATAATTCTAGGATTAAGATATTTGATAAATAAAGACTTGTCCACTCCCCCTCTTTGGTAGCCTTTTCCAATCAAGAATTTGGTTAATCTTTCATACCATGCCTTAGTAGCTTGTTTTAATCCATATAAAGTCTTTTACAATTTGAAAACATAATCGGAATGATATTGATCTTCAAAGCCTTTGGGGTTTTCAACATTGTTCATTCGAAATTCCATTCAAGAATGCACTTTTAATATACATTTAAAATAGTTTAAAGCTAATAAACAAAGTATAGGAAATAAAGCCTAATAGACATAGTCTAGCCATATGAGCAAATGTTTCATCAAAATTAATATCTTTAATTTATGTATAGCCTTGTGTGACTAACCTCTAGCCTTATTTCTTATTATATTATTAGATTCATCTGTTTTATTCTAAAAAATCCATTTAGTACCAATAATATTAGTGTGATATGACCTAAGAACTAGTGTTCAAACATCATTATGCTCAAATTGTTCAAGTTCTTCTTTTATAGCTTTAACCTAAAATTCATCCAATAAAACTCCATTAGTATTTTTTTGGTTAAATTAATGAGGTAAATCAAAGTAAGATTCGCATACCTCATTCTAGTTATGATGGAGCTTTCTAGACTTCCAATAATAAGATTTGATGGGTTGTTCTTTACAACTCTTAAAGATGGTCCCTTCTTAACTTGGTCATGAACATCAATTTTGATTCTTGATTTTGCATTTTCTTCCTTACTATTTTCTTAACATAAGGGGGAAGAATTAGCATTTGTCAAATCAATCACTTAACTCTGATCTTTGGAGTTGGATTGACTATATTCTTTTTCAATAAAGGTTTAGACATTACTTGAATTTGACTTTACTTCATTTTTAATGAACTTTGATTTTCCATTTCAATAGAAAATTCTGAAAAATATTTAAAATAATCAATAATAACATTAGTAGATTCTATAATAGTTTTAGTCCTTATTTATATACACGATAAGTTTTACTATTGATAAATTAGCTAAGTAAAACACCGTAATCACTTTTTAAGTCAAACTTACTCAAGTATTCATGATCTTTCGAGATAAAGCATGTACTAGCAAAGATGTTAAAATAACTTAGGCTAGATTTCTTACCTTTCCACAATTCATAAGAACTTTTCTTAGTGCCTATATGCGAGTACACATAGTTAATAATATAGCATGCAGTATTAAGTGCTTCTACCCAAAGATGTTTAGTTAGCTTCTTAGAATTTAACATCACATGTACCATCTCCTATAAAATTCTATTTGTTCAAGAGTAATAGGTGCTGAAAATTCATGTTTTATACTATATCTATCATAGAATTCTACAAAATTGGCATTTTCATGTTCTTTTCCGTGATCACTTCTAATATTATCAATATTGTAATTCTTTTCACTTTTCAATTTAACATATAAATTTTTAAACATATTAAATTATTAGATTTTTTACTAATAAAATCAACCCATGTATATCTAAAGAAATCGTCTATGCAAACAAAAGCATATCTTTTTCGAACCACACTTTCTACTTACATTAGACCCAGGAGATCCATATGAAGTAAATTGGGTACCTTAGATATGGTAATATATTGCACAACCTTATGTAATGTTCTTTGTTATTTGCCGAATTACAAGAATCATAGAATCTAGGTTGCTTCTTGTTGAGCTTAGGTATTCCTCAAACATTTTCTACACTCACAAGTTTAGTGAATAATTTGTAATTTAAATGACCAATGATGTCATATCTCAGTTTCATCAAAAGCAGCTTTATGACAAGTAATAGATTGGATCAATTTGTAATAATGATCAGACGATTTAGTGTCTTTAAACATACATTTACCCTTGTTGTTGCTATCAAAATCAACCATTAAGTTTTGGTCATAATTTTGAATATTACTCAAAAGATTAGCTTTCAGATCTTCAACATGCAAAACATTTTCAAGTCTAGGAAAACCTTCAACATTTGAAGTTCCTTTTCTAAGCACATGATTTTTAATACCATCTGCAAAAGTTACATGTTCTACACTATATTTTTCATAACTAATTAATGCACTATGATCACCAATCACGTGTCTGAACTAGCTTTTCCCAATGTTAAAATTTGGTCAAGTTGCTCCGTTCTAGAATTCATTATTTTCAAAGGTTTTTGAGTTTTTTTCTAGCTTTATCGAAACTACCTTCAATTTGTTTTTTTTGGTTTGAAAGCTGATTGCCTTACTTTCGAACGTTAACTTTTGATTAAAAATTTTTATGATAATTAAGCTTGCATTTTCTTACATTTTTCATTCATCTTTATCCATTCTGAATGCATGTGATTGTATACTTTACTCATAGTTCGAATAATGACATTAACATCATGACTATTTTCGACTTCAGAAATAGATTCTTCATCACTTGACTTCACACATGAAGTTCTAATAATATTATGGAGAAGAATCCGTATATCACGTAAAAGACAAACATGAAATGATTTTGATCTTTCATCATCAGAATCTTCAAGTTCCAACTTCTTATTATGAACAAGAAGATTGCTAATAGTATCCTCATTATCTATGCTTGAGTTATCATTATCGCTCCATGTTGTTTGTACTGCTTTCTTCTTTTTTAAAATTTAATTAGGGCTTTCAGTTTGAATATGATTGAAACAATTGTAAGCCCTAAATTGAATACTTCAATCTATATTAGTTCCAAACAAATTAGTATTGGAAGAAAAATTACTATATTTTGCAGGTTGTGGCTTTTATGACAATTCCTTCTTCTAGTTGTTTTTAGAATTTCCTTGAGTTAAATTTTGTAGTGATCATAACCAAGGATTTCTACACATCTTTAACTTCATTATCAATATCATCAGCATCACTCTTTGAATTTGGCATCTTAGCTTGAAAAATAATACTTTTTTTCTTTATTTTTCTTCAAATGATCCGTCCCAAAAGTCTAAAGTTTGCTAATCACTTGAATTCCGACCATGGTGCTAATATTATAGTAATTTTCAATAGCTGCAATTTTAATAAGAAATCTATCTACCAAAGATCTCAAAGTTTTTCTAAACAATTCTTCTTTATAAATTCTTTTACTGAGAGAATATGAAATATTAGCAATTTTAAGAAGTTTAGCATTAAATCAACAATTTCTTCATGTTCGTAAAATTCTCAAATTTAGTTACAAGTTTTTGATGTTTAGAATATTTTACTGAATTTTCTTCTTTATGAGTATCTCGAAGAGTATTTCAACGTTTTTAGTAATTGTACATATGGAGATCAAATCATGTTGATAATAGCATTGATTGCTTTGAAATTAAAGCCAAATTCTAGAATTTCAGTGTTGGAATATTCATTCACAAGCCTAGGAATTATATTTCCATCCCAATCAGACATGGTGGGTAAAATATAGCTTTTTCTAACACATTCCATAGCTATTATGTCAATAGATTTAATAAAAGTAGTCATCCTTTACTTTTAATACGAATAATTGGTGCCATGAAGTATTGCTGGACGAGCGGTTGATCCTTCTTCTCTCTGTAAATCTGTGCGCATAAAAATATATCATAAACCCAAAATCTCATGAAACACATTGTCAGTGACACTGTTTTGATGCCGTTTGTAAATAATTTAGATTTATTTTCAACAAATGCAAGCAAAATAAAACAATAGTTAAATTAATTTCTGTAATTAATTAATCTTAAAATTACTATTCATAGTTATCGTTCACCGTTATTGTTCATTATATCACACTTTTCATGTTACTAGTCATTCATCATAAATATACTAAAAACAATAAATTGCAAAAAGTCAAGCGCATAGAGGATTTTTACATGGTTTAAATCAATAACGTACGTCTATGTGGCCACACCCAAATAATAAGCAATTAATTAAGATTATAACCTATTGGATTCTTACATAATTTCAGACACCCTCTTATTCTCGCTGCCACCACGTTGTATCCAACTTAGACGACTTTCTCTAGCGAACACCCCTCGACTTCAATTGTATTTACTACTTTCTTTGAGATCCCTTCAACACAATAAACAAACTCTTCGTCCATAAGAGACTAAAGTAAATATAAATAATATTTAATAAAACACTTGAATATGATGAAGACTAGTGGAAAAAGACTAAAATATCATATACGGCCACATAGGTTTCTTCTCATTCGCTGCATTTGTTGTTTATTTGATATAAAATATGATATATCTTCTTCACCACTTTAATATATGAAATATGTCTCTTTATATAGGAGTAATTAATATTTCGCTCAAACCCTAATAGAAGGATATTAATAGATATTTCTTTAAGAGTCTTATATTCCATAAGTACTTAATATTAGGATAGACTTCTTTAGGAGTCCAATATTTCATAAATACTTGTATCAATGAGGTGGTTATCTTTACTTGGAACTCTTTAATATGGAATCTTCTGTACATGCCAATTTACTTCTTTTATGCCTCTAAAAATATTATCTAACATTCCATATAATCTAATCTTAATTAATTCCTAAGACTAGATAAATCTCTATTGAAAGAAAACAAATCCCTAATAAAAGAAACAAATAAATTATAATGTTATTAACACAATAACGCCAATAATAAAACTTGACATATTTATTCATCCACTTATTTGAGGTGATTGAGTAGTTCCTCAAACTGTATTGGAATCTTCTAAAAAGGTTCGTACCCTAAACGATTTTAAGTATGGTTGTGTTGGTTACTTGACATTCCTGGACAATAAAGATTCCTCAGCTGATAAGTAAATTTTATTGTACTCGCAAGTACACAAATCTATTGTAGTGTAGATTAATAATGATAAGTGTTGATCCCATAAGAAAGTTGATTTAATTTTATGTTGGATTAATTTTTCAAGTTATATGTGAATTGGCTAGAGATTATTTTTGAATAGTAATAATATTTAGAATAAAAAATGGCAGGAATAAATTAAGGATGAAAATAATTCAAATAAAACACTTAATTTTCTGGATTCACACTCTACATTTTACCATGAGTTTACTATTCTTTTTTAGTTTAAATTAATTTATGTGGGGATCTTTCCACTTCTCATAAACCTCACTGTAATAAATATGGTATTAAGCGTTCAGTGTACCAGAGCATAATGATCTTCTATGAACTGTGGTGTCAAGTACATATTGTGCCAGATGATAATAATCTTTTTGTCAATAGGGACGCAAGGTCGTCTATTAAATAGCTTAGATAAACTCTCTATCAATATTGAATTAAGATGACATGCAAATATTAAAAGATCATTACTAAAGAGTAATGATATTCTGCTAAGTATAGTATCAAGTACATGTTATGCTAGACGATAATAATACTTCTGTTGATAACATGGCAAGACCATCTATTAAATAACTTAAATACACTCTGCCAACATGGAGTCAAGATAACCTACAAATATTAAAGGGTAGTTTCTTTCTAATAAATATGGTGTAAAATGCTCATTATGCCAGAAAATAATGATCTTTTATTAGGGAGTCGGTATATCATCCAAAATCTAGACAAGATACACTATTTATCAATGATGAGTAAAAAAAGCCATCTAAATCAAAGAGAAAAAGAAAATAAACTTATCAAGTTAAGCCTATGGATCATATTGAGGCTTCACCTTCAACCTAAGTTTAAAATTAAACTCGTCACTCATAATTGAACTAGAGGTAAAATGATAATTTTATATTAAAATACTTAGAAATACAAGATAAAGTGAGAATTACAGAACATAGAGTTCAAATTTGCATTCAAAAGGTATGTGTTGGCAACATATATTAAAAGGGTATATATTGTACTTACTTTTTTAACCAATGTTTGGTAAAATTACTTAACTAGTATGTACTATATAAAAAAGTAAAATTAATACCGATTTTGCCGTGTAATAAAGGCTCGCACCAACCCCTGGGTTTTTATTAGCTTGGTCAATAAAATTAAGACTAAAAGAAAATTAAAAGAACTCACAACCCTTGTCATCTTCTTCTTCGCTTTAAAAAACAAATTCACAAACAACTTTTTTACCAAATCCTTTTGTTACAGGTAATTTCAGCACTTAACTTTTGTAAATCTTTATTAAGCATTCAAATATTAACTAGATCCATGTTAATTTCAGAGGAAATTTTGTCTTGCTCTCGAGTTCCTAACCAAGATTTTTAAAAGTTTTATGGGTTCTCCTTTATTTGCTAAGTATGGTTTGCTCAGATTTTGCTCAGATACAAAATAAATATCATGCATTAGTCATTCTGAAAAAAAGTGTAATGGTTGACATTTGTTTGTTGATTTTATTCTGTTATAGCCTTAATTTGACTAATTCAAAAAAAGAAAAAAGAAAAAAGCCATGCGGTCTATATTTTGTTTATTAATTTAGTTCTGTTTATGGTCATAACTTGACTAATTGAAAAAAAAAAAAGAATAAAAAAGCCATGCAGCTTATATCTAGGCTTATATTGAGTGATGATTATGAGAGGCACATATATATTATTTGCTATATCACTAGGGAACGATTAAGATAAACATTCCTAGCACTTTAATATTCAAGATTAAAGATGATTGAGGCAAAAGAGGTTTTGGGCACAAAGGAATTATTATTGGGAAATGCCTAAAGTAATAATGCTATAATTACATGTTTATTGGGTAAAAATGTCTTAATATCTACTTGTTTTTATTTTTGTTTCTATTTACAATATTTGTAAGTTCTAATTTAAGATTTATGTTTTATTTACTGGAAGTTCTGCACTAGTGTGAAAAGAATAAGAAAATTTGTCCTTTACATATTATTGACCATCTGGCATTTACAATTAGTGTTCTTATCCATAATTAGGGGTGAGCATAAACCCACAACCCATGGCTTTACCCAAACCCAAACCAAATAAAATGATTTGAGTTAGATGAATTATAAAAATGGGTTAAATTTGGGTTTTGATATTAAGAAACCATTTCATAATAGTTTGGGTATGGTTTACCCATGGGCAATGAATAAATTCTCAAAACTCAAGTGACATGTATATGAAAAATAAATTAAACAGAATAAATGAAATTTGATCACTCTCCACTTCAATTACAGTCTTAAACTTGGCTGATGTTAATATTAAGAATAAGAAGCTTTTGGATACATTAATTGAGATTGCTACTGACGCCTTCTTCATAATTCCTCAAGAGAAAGATGACATCATATAACTTGTTTTGATGAAGCATCGTATTGTGTGTGCATGTTTCGTGACTTGTATTCTTGCTGCATATTCGATGGTCACCGCTAACCGCTTTTTGGTCCTAAATCTTTGGGGTTGCTTTTTCCAATAAACGTTGGTTACATTTCTTTATGTGGTGATTATGTTCTTTAATTTGGAGCCTCAACAAGCTTGCATTGGACCTCCACATTCTTGACTGTTTGCTTATGAGGTAATACTTTGCATTTTGGGCTTTACGTAGAACATATTTAAGTGTGGCTATGCATTTTGGTTTTATTTTTTTGAGCTTTAAGTGTTGAACATATTTAATTATATTGATCATATAATTGTTTTATTACTAGGATAAAAATGGCAAAAACTACCATGCTTTGATATTATTGGCTTTAAGTGATAGTAGTGATTTGCTTAATGGGTATGCTTGGAATTAGTGAATTTAATTAATTGGAGCGATTTGCTTGATTATTTAATTGGTGCATGCTTTGATATTAGAGGACTAAGAAAAATTTACTAATTAAGTGAAATCTAATTAATTGAATTAATTTTTTTGTGTGTGTGTACATATATATAATAAAAAAATTGAAACGCGTAAACAATCGATTTCGGTAGAGCTCGTAAAATTTGACAAGACCCGATTACCCGGCACGAACACGACACGAATAAATAGGTATGGATCATCGAATTTAACACGATTATTAAATGAGTCGGGTTCGGATTGACACAATTTTTTTCGTATGTGGTTAGGGTTAAAATTATTGACTCATTTACCCGATCAATAACTCGATTATATTTTCTATTTTAAAATAATTTACAGGTTCTTGTCATCAAAATTATAATATTAGAGATGATTATCTCTTTTATTTTATTCTTTAAAAGGGTGAATATAAACACAACGTTTTATTTATAAAATTTTAAACATATTTAGAGTTCAATAGTGTAAATGTGTAAAATATTGGTAGACATGTATATTTTACAATATTGATATGTAATACACATATATAATTAAAACTTAAATAATGTAAATATGTAATATTTTGGTGGATAGGTATATTTTATAATGTCGATAAATTATGTATGTATGTATGACAGTATATAAATTATTTAATGTAACTTTTGTTTAACATACATATATTAAACTGGTTATTGGATAACTCGATTATTTTTTCGTGTCGGATTTGAGTCTCAATATTTTGACATGATTATTAAATGGGTCAGGTTTAGGTCTAAACCCGACCTAAATTTGACACGACACGATAAGAACACGACCCGATGACCCATTTTTCTAACTCTAGATTTCAGGTACTATCATGGAGTGTTCAATGTGCATTATGGTTGAATGATTGAAAGAGATAGCAGAATTATATTTCTAAATTCATAATTAGTCGTCTCTGTCTCAAACAATCAATTTAAATATGTAATGTTTTGTTAATATTTTACGTTAAGAATTATGATAATGATTTAATATGTAGCTTACAATTTTACAATTTAAATTATATTTCAAAAAAGTATAATTAAATTCAATAAATAGGAATGGAAGAAGATGGAGGTATAAGCCACACCATTGGAAAGAAGGCATGTACAAGGCGAGCATGGACATATGTTGAAGAAGAAAGATTGTTAGATGCACTTGATGCAGTGGTTGTAAACAGTGGTCATGCTGATAATAGATTCAAATCTGTTACATTTATACATCTTGAAAAGTACTAAACCAAAAGTTACCAAATTATGGTTTGAAGGCTTCTCTTCACATTGAATCCAAGATTACGAAATGGAAGAAACAATACGGGTTGATATTTGATAAGTTGAACATGAGCAGTTTTAGATAGAATGATGTCAAAAAATATGTAGAGGTTGATAGTGATGAAGTTTGGAATTCATATGTGTAGGTTAGTGAAAATTTTAAAATTTTTGAATTTATTTACTCTCATTTGCAGGTTTCTAAAATTTTCTTTTTGGAGATAGACTGTTATTTAGCAATTGCTATGTCCAGGTTTATTAAATTTTGTTATTTTTTTATAAGAAAATTTTAACTATTTAATATATTTAACTTTAATATTTTTTATTATCTATTGTATCAACTACATCTTGATTATTTGTAGTCTCATAATGCTGTAAAAAACTAGAAAGGTAAGACATTCCCTCTTTATGAAAGATTGGCAAATATATTTGGAAAGGACCATGCTAATGGACATGGAGCACAAACTCTTGTTGATATTGAAGATGAAGCAAATCAAGAAGAAATTCGCAATGATGATAATGAAATGGATGATAGATGTTCTCCAATATTAGCTATACCACTTTCAATTTCTCAACACACTGCTCGAGCTCACTCATATCCACCAAGTAGGAAGAGATCTAGATCAAAAGGTGACTCGCATGCTGACATTGATAAGATTGCTAATCTTATCAGCCAATCATTTGAAAACATGAATACAATAGCTCAACGTATGTTCGATAACAAAGAGGATCGTTTTGACATTTCTAATAAACTTGCAACTGTGAGACTTTTTGTTGAAGAAGAATTTCTAGCCTTAGAGCTAATTCTAAAGGAACCTATAATATTTCAATTTTCAAGTCCTCAAGAGGTGAGCATAAGGTAACATTTGGTCATATGCTCTTAACATTGATATGTCGATTAAAATGGCTGTGATATTTTAAAGCTAATAATATTTTGGTATAGGAAAGATGTGTGTACTAAACACAACCCAAAAATTTTGGTATAGTATTGAGAACTTGAACAAATTAATATAGCATGTGTGTACTTAACGCAACCTGATATTTTGGTAGAGTATTGTTGTAATATTTTATTATTAAGTTGAACAAATTTTTGTAAATTTTTTAATGATTATATTAAGTTGAAAATTTCCCTACGAAGAAAAGTTATAAGCTTTATTTATTAATTTGATTAGAATTATTTTTCTATGATTAATTTTAATGGGAAATATGTAGAAAAATTATGTGTCAAAATTTTTTAAAACTTATAGTTACATAAATCTAAAAACAAATATAAAAATATTAAATTTGCCTGTAAGTATTTTATTATATAAAAATTTGTGTGTAAGTACTTACGGAGTACTCACATGTCAAAGATTATATCAGCCTAAGATTATTATATAGATTCCAATTTTGTTGAACACCAAGATAATATAAAATCTACTTCGTGTTAAATCTATCTACTAGCCGGATGTGTTGTTTCCTAGAAGAGTGCTGAACAGTCTCTTATAACCTCTTTTACGATAACAACAAAGTTCATACCACATTATGAGGCATCCAATCACGGAATATGACTACGAAATTTTATCACAGGGTTGCGTACAGTAAATGATGTTGATAGATAACTTAAGTTATTTTGTGACAATAAGTCAGTAGTACTGTATTCTTAATGATAACAAGAACTCAACAAAATTGAAGTATATAGACATTAATTTCCTAGTTGTCAAAAAAATAATTTAAAATGGATAAATGTCTATAGAGCACATCAATATAAACTCCATGATTGTGGATTCGCTTACTCAAGAATTGCCACCTAAGATGTTTCATGAGCATATTACTCGTATGGGTATTGTGTCTTAAAGGATATCCAGTTTTAGTGGGAGTTTGAGATTTAAGATACTCTTATAATATAGATATTTTTCAGTTATTTCAGTTTATGAATATTTAAGGTTATTTTCTACAAAAATAAAGTTTTGGTTTATTTACACTCTAATTTTAATATGATTTGATCTCATTAAGGTTTAAAGTAGACCGGTTGAAAATAGACATGTTAAGATCACATTGCATGAAATTTCAATGCTATTCATCCACATCATAATCCATGTCCTTCAATTATATTGGCATAGTGACCATTGATGGGTCGAGTTATGATAGTTGTAATAAATGTCACTTTTATGTTGGTATGATTGATAACTAGATTAGTTATAGATACATTTTGGTAATGACAGTAAGCTTGAGCTCATATAGTTATTTTTGCAAAGTATAATTATATGATTATACATATAGCCTACGTAGGAGATTGTTGAGTTTGTAATTCAGTATTATTAGATCTTTAATCTAACATTGGGATTATATGTGAATAGTTATATATTACAGATTGTCATATAAGGTTAAGTCCAATTAAAAGTAATATATTAACGTTTTTAATAATAAGAGCTTTATTGTATTTGATAGGGTGTGAACTTTTAATGGGTAGAAACTTAAGTGTAATTTATATTTCTATGATGGGTTGAAATAAGAATATCTAAAGACAATAGAAAAAATTGTTTAGATAAATAGTCATAGTCCCCAGATCACACATATCTTTCTATTCTTTCTGACATTCCATCATTAGAGAGAGAGTATAGAGAAAATTAAAGGATTCTCAAGGAGAATGTGTTGATCTGAAAGACCAACCACATGATTCTAGAGAGTAATTCAACATTATACATTTAGATATGTTTTTGCATAATTTTTTATTAATTCTTGGTGATACAATATGAATATTCTTATATTATACGTGATAGTTTTCACCAAAAGATTTATAATTCTACAACATATTCTTAAAATGATGTATGTTAGTTTTATTATTAATGCATGCTTTAGATAACATGTAGTTGGTAGTGGCGGAAATTTAATGACAGAAGCAATATATTGATGTCTAGTAAGATTATATAATATGCCATATTTACTTTTGTTACTTTTTGGTTTTATATGATGATGAAATTAGAATATTTAAGTTTAAAGTATATCTATCTTAGTTTAATTTTTAAGTAACATGAAAAGAATGTCATTCTTTTTGTTTATTTTATGCTCGCGAGTTATTACAATAATACATTACAAAACAACAAATAAACGTTAAAGAATTGGGCTTTTAAACATGGGGCAAGTTGAAGCTCTTCAAAATCGGTTAGTGTATTTATAGTTTCAAAACCCAGGTGTGACATTTTTATAAAATTTTAAGAGAATAAAGCTTTATTTATGATCACCTTTTGAAATTATCCAAAAGCTTGGAGATTGTGCCCAATTTAGTCCTATATTGGGTATGTCCATGCCTATAACTCAAATTATTTTTTTAATTTAAAGATTATTATCTCTTATATTTATGATCTATTACATATTACTTTGTGATTATATTATTATAAAACGAGACCTTTGCTTTTTATTTTTACATACTTAAAATTGAAGAAAAGTTATCTATAGACTATTTTTGCATCTATTATTTGTTCTCTCTTTTTCATACTAAATTGTGTTACTAATTGATAAATAGTTTAACAAAAATTACTTATTTATTTATGTTTTGAAGTAAACAACAAAGAGTGGGACTATTGGCACCCCTCTAAATACCTCTTCAAATTCGTTTAATTATTTTAAAATTTTAACCTTTGTTAAAATTACATATTAGGACAACGTCTATTTAAACTCCCACTCAAAAGTTAAATATTTTTTTTTATTTTAGAAATTAAAAGGTTATTTTTCTCTAATTTTTTGCTAAGAAATTTACCACTGATGGTTATAATAGAGAAAATAAAAACTTATTATTTTCTTCTTTTAAATGGAAGAGACTCGATTATTGAAATGAGGTTTACTAATAAAAATTAGAGAATGAGGTTTACACAATAAGTTTTTTTAAGGGTATTTTTGTTATTGATGGAAGTATTAAAAGAATTTAATAATTTTTAAACATATTTTAATGGAGTTAATTAAGAAAAAAAATGTATTAAAAGATATTTAGAGGGATGCCAATAGTCCCCTCAACAATAAAATATTTGTTAGGAAATTATTTCAAATACCTGTCCAGTTAAAATAAAGGATTATGGTTCAGAATAAATTTGGGTTGGGTTGGGTTGGGTCCAAGAATCCTAACCCAAACCTTAATTAGACAAAGATATATTCTAAAAGAAAATATTGTTATCTATTATCTAA
This sequence comes from Citropsis articulata, assembly GCA_030449925.1. Classification (NCBI taxonomy): domain Eukaryota; kingdom Viridiplantae; phylum Streptophyta; class Magnoliopsida; order Sapindales; family Rutaceae; genus Citropsis; species Citropsis articulata. Next base: position 2,450,313 of record JASUUH010000137.1, on the reverse strand, counting down.
ATTATTGTATTTAGAATACAATATTTATTTTATGGTAAATACTAACATACATTTAATATATATTACTCCTCTCACATAAACAATAAGTACACTCCATATTATTCACTGTTCATGTGAATGGTTGCAACATATATTAAATGCATATTAGCGGGACCCTTAATTTATATGTTGCGATGCTTTGTGCTGTTGCAGGTCCAATTATTTTACATATAATTATGTATGATTTGATTCTTTTTAATAATTGTGCAACTACTAATTAGTTAATACATTTATTTTTTAGATAAATAAATTCTGAACTCTCAAACCGCAACCCACCCCACTGACTATTATTGGGTTCAGTGGCTGGGAACGCGCACCCGTACCTGTCAACAACCTTTGACCTCATGCAACTCAAATTAGAATTTGGACAAGGAAAATGCTTGGGAGCGAGATTGACGAGAGAAGCACGAGAGAAACGGGGGGTTTGGCTGCCGTTTTGCTTCTCTCGTTTCTCTCGCTCCCAAGCATAAAAGCAGTGACACGTGGGCTCTGCTTTTTGTCATTTCTCTCACTTCATTTTCTCGTTTCTCTCGTGCTTTGCTTTTAATCTACAAGTTTCTCTCAATTGAAAATGAAATTGCGAGAGAAGCAACTGCTGGAGGGAAACAAAAAAAATTAAAATGCTTGGGAAAAAGAGCAGAGCCCACGTGAGGAAATCTTATCTTATCTTTTATTTTTGCTCTTCTCCTCGCACCAGCAACCGTTCCTCCTCAAGCAAAATCTCTCACTCAATATCACCGGCAACGTCTACTCTCTCACTCAATCTCAGCCATCACCGTTTTCCCTCGCACCAGCAACCGTGGCTCATTCCAGCCATCACCAGCTTCACTGTTTTCCCACGCACCAAAGAACTGCTCTCATCCACCATCACCAAAGGTGCGGTGGTTCCTCTTCTAACGGTCACGGTCTGTCAAGCTTCTTCTTATGCATGCACGCACCAAAGAAACCGTTCCTCATCCCAAACATCACTATCTATGCGTGGCTCTTCCCTCTTCCCAAGCTCTGCAATTTTTCAATTTATGTTTGGTTAAGTGTTTATGATGAGGACATTATGTGCACAGTTAAATCCCGTTTTAATTTTCAAATTACATTTTCCTTTCATTAAATTCTGTTTGTGATTGACCAAAAATTTGTCTTTTACGAATTTTTTATTTGCAAATCGACAAAATCCTGCGGGTGATTTTGTATCCAATCCAAGGAAAACCGCTTAAAATGTGACTATCAATATTGATTTGAAAATGAAGATAAGAGTTAAACTGCATCGTAGGGTGAGACGCATTGTTGCATTTGTCGTGACCATTCCCTGGGATTTTTAGGTTTACTTATCTTGTTTAGTTTTGCTTGCTTACTATTTATTCTGTAAAGCATGCTTACTATTTATAATTCGTTTTAGTCACCCTATTCATTTTGATCAGTTTAAATGGCACTGTATGGTATGATATGAATGAAATTTGTGATGGGGCTAATTCTTGTGGCAATGGTATTTGCATTGAATAATTAATCCTTGGGAGGGTGAATGAGTTTCATCAACTCTTGAATTATATTATGAAAAAGCGAGCTTAAGAAAACTAAGTTTAAGCCGGCAGTACACTTTATGTTTGGCAGTTTAAGTTGTTTATATTGTTAATGCAATTATCTCAAGCATTATCAAGCTTGTGTGTGTTAATACTTTGTTTTGTTTATATTTTGACAGCTTAAGTTGTTTATTAATGACAATGTCATCTAGTTCAAACGAAACCCGAAATTCATTGCAAATATATAATGAATGCGGTGAGCAAATGGAGTTGTTAACGTCACGTACTACAAAGAATCCAAATCGTAAATTTTGGAAATGTAGAGGATGTACGAACTTTCAATGGGCAGAAGACCGTAAATCCGGTGAAGAAAAAATTGATTTGTTAGTGGAGGAAGTTAGAAAGTTGACATTGGAGATTGAATGCTTATCTGTTAAGATTCAATTATGTGAAGCGCAGAGAGGATTATTTAATTATGATTTCATTAGAATACTTGTGATAATTTTACTATGTTGTATATTTAAGAATTTCTTTTAAGTTCTTTTAATTTGTAATGTGTACTGAAAAAATTGTGAATTAAGTGAAAATTTTATTATTGTAGTTATTATTATTATTGTTCTTTATGTATATAGTCACTTCCAAAAGCGACATGACCTTCGATTTTTCCGATTTACCGACAAGAGAGAAAATGTAAGGATTCTGCTTATTGATATCTTATCATTCCAAACTATGCTTTGAAAAGACCAATCTGAACTAAATATTGGATCAACCATCGTGGAATAAATTCAAAAACATAAAATGTGAAGATTAATGCTTGTGCAAGTGCGCGTGGAGGGTCTTGTGTGATTTTCCCAAGCATTAAATGCCATATATGGAGAGCTACAAATTTTTCGGATATGGCCTATCTGTGTTATTGTTTTTGACCATGTTCACATCTGAATTTTCCTTGAAACTTTGACCATTTAGTACAGAATGCGAGTAGAAAATGTTTAGAAACCAACAAATTGAATGGCATCAAGAATGTGTTTATGCTTTTAAAAATTTTGTATAAACGTGTATAAGCTCAATGGTCGTGTTGTGATCAATCTTGAATTTGATTTGAATGAGCTTATTTAGATTTGGAGCTGAAAACTAGACATTATTGACTTATTCTCCAGAAAACGGATCGCCGTTAACTGTTAACGGTTAACCGTTTGCGCTGGTCAACGTTTCCGTTGTGCTGGATTTCAAATTAACGGTTGACCGTTAGTCTTTACCCTTTCGCCGTTAAAATCCAGAGACCTGCACAACAAAAATCTTCTATCCGTTCTGGCTAAACGGTTAGGGCTTTAGCAAACAATAACATACTGGAAATTATCGGTTAGCCGTTTCCCCGTTAACGGTTTGCCGGTAAAGTTCAGAAACTTTGCAAATCCCAATTCAGCTCCGTTTTTACTAATCGGTTAAGGGTTAACAAAACATGGCTCTCTGGAAATTAATGGTTAGCCGTTTCCCCGTTAACGGTTTGCCGGTAAAGTTCAGAAACTTTGCAAAACACAATTCAGCTCCGTTTTTACTAATCGGTTAAGGGTTAACAAAACATGGCTCCCTGGAAATTAACGGTTATCCGTTTCCCTATTAACGGTTCGCCGGTAAAGTTCAGAAACTTTTAAAAACACAATTCAGCTCCGTTTTTACTAAGCGGTTAAGGGTTAACAAAGCATGACTCTCTGGATATTAACGGTTTTCCGTTTCCCTGTTAACGGTTCACCGGTTATTTCCAGGAGCCTTTAAAAACAACCAGCTTAACCGGTTTGCTTTAAACGGTAAGAGGTTTAGGGTTAAAACACTTACTGAATATTATCGGGTAACCGTTAACACATTAACGGGTTGCCGTTAAATTCTAGTGATTATTAACGGTTAAGGCGTAAGAAATAACCCTTTTTTGAGCAGAGCTTAACCAAAATGGTTAGCCGTTAATGAATAAACGGTTAGCCGTTTATATGCAGTGGCTTATTTTTGGCAGGGTTTAAAACAATCGGTTGAAGCCTTAGTTTTTTTATTTCCAGAAATCAATAAAAAGAACATTTAAAGGTAAAGATAGTAAAGGTAATCGAAATAAACCCAAGTCAAACACCAAGTTATCGTTTGAAGCCAAATGCAACGAGAATGATAGTGAAAATAATTGAAACAAATACAAGTCACACATCAATTGCGGCGATTGTTGTCTTCATTGCGGCGATTGTTGTCTTCATTACATTGTTGATGTAACAATTGTTGAAAATTTCCACTTCCGGATCCTTCATACATCATCGAAGGAGAAGAATAATGCGACTGTACAGCATATGGTGGGACTGGTTGCTATAATACATAAGAAATTAAAAAATTATTATACATTTAAAAAATTTGACAATATTTTACATTATGAATTTTAAAAAAATATCAGGACATTGTCAAATAAAATTAATAAAATATAAAATTTTACAATCTGATATGCGTAATGAAATTTTAAAATATAAGTATACTTACTGTATGCCAGCTATAAGGAAATGGATGATAAATATTATTTGCACCAACTTGAACTGGATAAATAGGTACCTAAAAAATAACTATGTGAATTCATATTAAATTGCTAAAGTTGTCTTCATCTTAAGTGAATTTATTGCTTACATTATAATAGCCTGAACTCACGTACTGATTGATATTTGGATTAACAGTACTTCCTTCCTGAAACGTCTACATATACTCAACAACATAATTAGTTACATATGTTTAAAATAGTTGAACTAACATTTATAATAAAAACAATAAAAAATTATAACCTTGGCAATGTTGCTCTGTTGTGTGGAGATTTCAGTAGGCATTTCAACAGATGCTGAAATATTTTCTTGCAAATCCTGCAAAATTATAATGTACAATAACATTAAGAAAAAATTATGGTAAAATGAAATTAGAAAACATATATATGCAGATAAACAAACCTTATTTTTTTCGGCAATCTTGTTCTTTTTGAGGTTTTTTCCTCGATGATATTTGTTTCCTTAAAAGGAGGCGACCTTTACGACGTCTTTGCATCGATCATTAATTACATGCTCAATATTATTGCTGCTACAACTCACTTCCCCAGTGGCGGTTGTTTCAGCAGTTGCACACCGAATTTGCTTAGGCAGATAATTTATTGTTTTATTAATCCAATCCAACACAAATTTGTAACTACTCTCATCATCGGCAGCTATGTTTGTAACCTCAGTGAAATCAGTACACATTTTGTCATATCTCTCATGCTGAATGGATAAATTCTGCACACCATAACTAACTTTCACCTTACCATAACATCTCCTCACATCTTTCCTCCACCTTGATAAAATATACATCTCCGGAAGTACTTCAACACCGTGCCGTATTAGAACTGAAAGGGCATGTCGACAAAGAATTCCCCTGAATTGAAACTTTGAGCAGATACAACTAACTTCACATTCAATTTCATCAAAAACAACCTCAAAGCTTTTTTTCTTTCCTTGCCCATACGATTCACTGATTTCATATATTGACCCAACAGAATCAACTGTATCACAATACATCAGTGCTGTTATTTCTTGCTGGAATTCTTTGAACTTAGAAATAGTATACATCTTCTCAACTTGCTTCTCCATTTCATATCTTGTTATACATGGAGTATTTTTACTGAAACACTTGGCATCTGCTTGCCATTCCAATTCAGCTTTCCTTCGCAATGCATTTTCATATTGCTTCACAAACTGCTTTAAATTTGTTTTTGAGTTAACAAACCCATCAAAAAATGCATTCATACTTTCACTTCGCTGAGTTGTTGACATTCCCGCCCAAAATGTGTCTTTCAAATAGCATGGAACCCAACGAAACCTCTCATCGTATAACCCATTTAACCAATCATTATCCCATAAATCATATGTTCTAATCATGTCATGCCAATCTTTCTCAAATGCAGCAGGACTCAACGAATCATAAACAACAGAAAGTAAGGAAGAAATAATACCTTCACGTTCTTTAAAAGCCCCTAACTTCTCAGGCACCTTCTTCATTATATGCCACAAACACCATCGATGCCTAGTCTTAGGAAAAACTTGTGCAATTGCCTTCTGCATTGCTTTATCTTGGTCTGTAATGATACCAATGGGAGCGGAACCAGACATGCATGATAGCCATGCCTCAAATAGCCATGTAAATGTCTCCGTATTCTCGTTACAAATCAATCCACATCCTAAAAAAATCGACTGCCCATGATGATTAACTCCAACAAAAGGGGCAAACGGCATGTCATACTTATTCGTAAGATATGTGGTATCAAATGTGACAACATCTCCAAAATATTTATAAGCTGCCCTACTTCTCGGATCTGCCCAAAATACATTCTTCAATCGATCATGCTCATCCAAGTCAATGCTAAAAAAAAATCCATTGCATTCTGTTTGTTTTTTCTCAAAGTACTTTAAAATTGCCATAGCATCTCCTTCTCCAAGCTGTAATCGTCTTGATTTATCAACAAAATTTCTACAATCTTTTTCTAAAAATGACACATTTTCATGCCCACCAGCTTCCACAACAATAGAATTAAAATTTTTAGCAATGTTAATTCCCGCAGAATCTTCATTTCAATACGCTTTTTTACACTTGCACTAATTCTACGGTTACAAGGAAAATATCGTGCTTTGTCCGGACTCAACCCATGATTATGCTGTAGGTTTAAAACTCGGAGAATCCATTTTCCCTCTTCATCTACACATCCTCCGATTTTAGCTTCACAACCAGTTTTCACAACTGGTTTCAACTTCAACATATTAGTAGCTCTACTATCTGCTTTGCCACTTCGACCACATGCAAAGGTCGCATATTTTACAGTCCCGTCGCTCCCTTTTTTACTAGTTAGTTTCTTCACGGGGAACCCTTCTTGTTTACCATATGCCTTGTAAAACTCAAACATCTCTTCATGACTGTCGAACAACATACCAAGAGTTGGCTCAAATTTTTCCGGTTGAACATCTTCGATTGCATGCTCATTTTCATAAATTTCCATTTCTACAAAATAAATAATTAACATTCATACTTTCAACAAATTTAAAATTAAAACAATTTTAAACCAAATAAAATTTAAATAAAACTAAATTCATTATCATTTATCAATAACCAAACAAATTTTAAATTAATTCATTCGTTTTATGCTTTTAATGCCACAACATAAACCACAACAGCTCAATAAACACACAACTAAATTCAAAATTATAAAAACCCATAATTCATACAAGTTTCTCAAAATCCCAGTAATCGTACATCACAGTAAGCCCAAATTCAACCATTTTCATACAATTAAACTACTTTTAAATTCTGTATAAAAATTACATTTTTCACAGAAATGTGAAAACATAAATTCTACAATAAACCAATAATTTTTCAATTTTGTTTCCAACCTGCAAAAGATATGTAAAAAAAATAAAATCCAGAAACTAATTACACAAAATCACATAAACTTAACATTTCTTGCCTTGAAAAAATTTCATTTATTTATTGTTTGCCGAGCAAATATAAGATAATTAACAGCAAATTTACAAGTTGAAAGCACCATAGCACCATTTTCCTTACTTAAACAAAAGCTGATAGAGCCGAGAGGGGGGGGGGAGAACAACAGTCCTGCTTCCGCTTGCTGCCGTGACTGGTTGCTGGAAGAGTTTCAGATCGTGACCGGTTCCTTGCTGCCGCGACCGCTTGCTGGAGGCGTTCAGATCGTGACCGGTTCTTGGAAGAGGATCGTGACCGGTTCCTTGCTTCCCTTTCTCTCGACTTTTCCTAGTGATTTGTGTGAGGTGAGACAAGAGTGGAAGAGAATGGTTGCTGCCGTGATGGGCCTTGATTCGTTGCCGGCGATTTGTGTGAGGTGAGACAAGAGTGGAAGAGAATGGTTTGCGTGATGGTAGTGATTCGTTGCCGGCGATTTGTGTGAGGTGTGAGAAATTGAGAGAAATGAGAAAGAGCAGAGCAAAGCCGGAGTGAGTAGAAATGAAATTGTTTCTAGGTTTCTGGTGAGAGAAATGAGCAAAGCCTGGTGAGAAAAATGAAATTGATTCAAACGAGAGAAATGAAATTGATTCAAACGAGAGAAACGAGAAACGAGAGAAATGAAATTAAAAGCATATAAAACGAGAGAAACGAGAAAATGAAGTGAGAGAAATGAGAAAAAGCAGAGCCCACGTGACTTCATTTTTTTGTTTTCTTTGCGAGAGAAACGAGAGAAGCAAAACGGCAGCCAAAGCCCTCGTTTCTCTCGTGTTTCTCTCACCTTTCTTGATACCTAGCAGCACTCTTTGGACAATAGCATTGTCACATTTGGCTTAAACCAAAATCAAATTAACTTTAGTTTTATAATTAGTGAAATGATTTTAACGCATTTTATACTAAAAAAATATCACACATCAATCTTAAATAAAATTTTCATGAAATTTAATTAGAAGAGCGACCTCCTCATAACTCAGTTCTTAATTCATGTTTTATCAACGTGCTTATGTTAAAATAATAAATAAATAAATTACTAGTAGTGGAAGGTTGGTACTTGGTAACCTATGTAATCAAAGGGAGCAAGTAATTGTAATTCAGTAAGTTGAATATCTCAACCAAGGACACTAAACCCAACTGTATGTGGCAACAGGCAACTTCTCCCACCCCATTTTTTTCAACTTTTATATATACATATAAAATATAATATTTAATTAAATATTTTTTAAATAAAAATAAAAAATGAAAAAGAAAAAAAAAAAAAACCGAATAACGAGGTGATAACTGCTAAGCCTCGAAGAAGAATGCAAGAAACATTACCAAGTTGCAAGAAAGAAGCGAGAGAGCTTTCCGGGCAAGTTAACGAAATTTCATCCTTCCATCCAACTAACTTCCCTTCATCTGCCTTTCTCGCCGCTGTCTTCCTTCATTTCCTTTTTTTTCTTTATTAATTTTTTTTCAGTTTTTTTCCTTCTGTCGGACAACATTTTAAAAAAATTTAAAATAATTAAAATAATAATCTCTCTTTCACTTGCTCCTCCTCTGCCCGCCCGATTTTTCATTTTCTAGGTTTCTTGTTATTGCAAATGAAGAAAGGTTCAAATTCGACGTCGTTTTCTTCGTAGCAATTCATTTCGTTGGTTGATTTCTTCGACTTTTGCGTTCGGAGACATAAGTAGGTTGATTGATTGATTGATTGATTGATGGCTCTTTGCAAGCGCGTGGTTAAATTGGTGGCGGATTCAGGTGTTAGCGTTACTAAATCTCAAGGTTTTAATTTGAATTACTCGAATACTATCGGTTATCGCCAGATTTCGCAGCTTGTTAAATCTAATGGAAAGCGCGCCTTTCTTGTCGATACATTGCAACTGGTACTTTACTTTCTTCAATCTCATTTCCATTTTTTACTTTTATTTTTAATTATTATTATTATTTTTTTGCAATTTTAAGTTTTAATGTACGGGAAAAATCAAAATGCTGAATTTTTATGAGACGGATATTTTGGTTTTTTGTTTCATTTCCTTTATTTTCTCGTCGTGCAAACAGGATTAGGTCATATTTTGACTTGTTGTTAGAATATTAGGAAGTATTTTGACATTTGTTTAACTTTTATATATGAAGGTGAGGGGTCTAGAAGCGCAAGGCGTGCCATCGAAACAAGCAGAGGCAATAACAGCTGCAATTACTGAAGTTCTAAACGACAGTTTGGAAAATGTGGCTCATACCTTCGTTTCTAAGGGTGAAATGCAGAAAGTAAGCTTGTGCTTGTTTTGCACACCAGTTGTTTGTTTTTTTTACAATAAATTGTAGCTGGTGAAAACCTATGTTTGTTATGAAGAGATATTGTCTGTGACGGTTTATGTTTTTTGTGGTATGTAGACTGAGATGATTCAAGAAGCAAATCTGTCAAAGTTTAAATCTGAAGTGCAAAGTTCTCAGGTAACTTTTGTTATTTTAAATGTAAGCTGGGCAGCTGGTAGTTCTAGTTTATATGATGGCATTTGAAGTTCAGTTTATTAGTTGGCATTCAGGAGTCTTTGTTTTTAGTTATACAAATTGCATTGACAATGAAATGATTCAATGAATGAGGATGTGTGGTAATAGTCACTTTAATCAAACATGGATGAAACAATCTCAAAACTATTAGCATAGAAGCCTTCTGTTTTTGTCATTTCAGTAGGTATTCATGGTTTAAACACTTCTTGAATTTGAAAAAACATTGCTGAGCTTATAGAAGAATTATTTTTTCCTGTTAAAATCTTCATATGTTGTTGTTTCTATTAAGCCATTTTATGCCATGGTGAATGTATGAGTGCGCATGTTGTCAAAGAAGCAGTTATTCTAGCCTAAAATTTTTACATATTATGAAACAGTGAAGGTGAAGAAGTGGTAGCAATCTTGCATCAAATATTGTGAAACAGCGAAGGCATAGAAGTCTGGAAGCAATCTTCCATCAAATTTTCTAATGTATATATAGTTAAGATTTGCTCTTTTACTAAAGTTCACCCGCCAGTTAAAGGTCATATGTTAATATAGAAGGCTACCTAGCTCTTAGAATAGCCTTTAGTCAATCTGAATTGTTTTGCCCTCTTTTGTATGACATCCTTGTTGGAGAACTACTTAGGAGTTTGTTGGTAAGAGAACTAGGGTGTTTTGGAGGTGTTGCATGTTAGCTACCTTTGGTGTATTTGTTTTTGTAATAAGTAATATCCTCTCAGTGGTTCCAGCATACAATCCTTGAGGTGAGAGATGGTAGTTTTCCTCTTAATGGGACTTCTGTCCGATGAGTTTTTATCATTTTAGTGTTAACTTTGAAATTGACGTGAAATGAGAATATTGTGTTTGCACATTCAGTGCTGTTGTCGGTAGATTGATTCTGTCCAGTGGGTTAAGTTTTTCTCAGAACTGTTATGCTGTTAGGAAAGTGTAGAATTCGAGAATTGATTTTACAGATTGTGGCACTGGCAGTACCTGTACTTCTCTCCTTCAAGTTGTGTTTTGCTTAGAAGCTAAGCTTCAGAGTCTGTTTATTGATTCTTGATAACCTATGGAGACGTGGGGTGGTTCTGGCAACAGAAATTTCAATGAGGCTTATTTTCAGGCAGCGTTGGGATCTGACGTAGTTTTTCACCCCCTATTCTTGAAAAGCCGCTAAATTGATTCCATCATGACTTCTAAAAATCTGAAACGAGGGGTTTCAGGGGGTTGGGGTGTGGTGGGGAAGAACAAGAAGTCAAATGAAACTTTGAATAACATAAAATAATTTTGGACGAAGTAGAAAGGCTGGCAGAATTCATTCGTATGGTATGTTTTATGTCTTGAAGATGTTTACCTATTCAGAATGCTTACAAGGATCAGATTAAGCTGAATGTAGGGCCATTAGTAATGTTATAATGACTTGTGGTCAAAAGAGTGGAGTGGTGGAGATACTTAACTAATTTCATCAGGGAATATAATCATTGAAGAAGAATTTCTACAACTAAATAGGACATATGTGAACAACACTGTTTTTTTCCTTGGAGAAAGTTATACCCCACATGGATTTATTGGCTAAGATTTTTAATGAGGCAGTTCTCGAGCATGGCTAATGCCATTTTATGATTTATTGAATGATATTTCTTTTCCTTGAGTTTCTATCCACTAGATTTCTTCTTAGCAAAGATCAAATACAGTCATCTTAAAGTGGTGGATAATGGATGTCTAAGGCAGAGTATTGTGAATTATGGAAATCCATCATCATTAAGTTTCCAAGATGGCATGAGGAAATGAGTTTGACATCTTAACGACTCCACTTTTTTAGCACATCTTATTATGATGTTACTCATAAACATGCATTTTGCTTATTTGTATTAACATTTGTCAAAATCAAATAATTGGGAGGTGGGCTTCTTTGTTGGAGATGGGAATTTTCTCTTTCCTTTAGCTAAACTTTGCTATATTTTAATATCTTCTTTTGCCCCGTTTGTTTCAATATTTAGATAATATGGTTTTGAGCGTTTACCCCATGGTTGACGAAAGGTTTCATTGTTGTTATAAACAAATTTTATGCGAGGATACTTGCACAGAAACAATTATTCAGGAACAGTTTAATTATGGTGTGCTAAATTGAATGTTTGAGTAGACCAATGCATCGAAGAAGGGAAGGGGGGAAGCAAGGGAGTGGACCAGTTTTGCACATGAATTTCCATTCAGAATCTGCATTGATGGACGAAACTATACTGCATGGAGAAGACTAAAAGGGTGCAATGAAGGGATAGTGGATTTGTGTTTTAATTACTACTATAGGTGCTCATATTTTCTTGTAGTGTGTTTGGAACCAAATATTCCATCCAACACATACACAAACACCTATAATCTATTAATCTCACAGGACTCTTCTCCTACTGAAATTGATGGTGTTGAGAGTTGTTGAGAGTTTCAGGAGACAAGATGTCTACATGGTGTTTGGTTAGCACTCATAGAACATTCATAGAAAATGCACCCTGCTTTAAATTATGTACACCATTTGGAGAATGATATATTTACTTTATGATATTTCTGCATTCTTACAAGCTTGACATCTATTTTATTTTCCTTGGTGCTTCTGCAAGTAAAAAGCATACAATCTATACAGTATATATGATTAAAATAATATTATCATACACTTGTATAACTGCATTCTCATGTCTAGATTTCTATGGATTGTTTCCTATGTCCATGTCAAAGTACAGTGCTTGTGTTCATAATCAATCAAGACTGTTGTATTGCTTTTAGATGTTGACTGTTGTAGTGCTTTTGAATTTTGGTCTATCTTGTATAGTCTGGTTGTATCGTAACAAATTATGAAGAACATACAAAATGCATTTTGGACTGTATCCAATTTTACTGGGTTAGATTATTAACTTTAATTTATTTTCTGTCATTCTCTACTGAAATATTCTGTTTGGAGGCAGCTCAGGCCACAGTGTGTAAAATTCTTGATAGAAGATTCTAGATTTTTGAGAATGATACTCTGATAGGATAGTAGTTGATTGCACTGCAAGCGTCGCTGGTCATTGTTGATTCTTTGTGAGCAAGCCTTTGTATAATTTGGTTGCAGGAGCATCATTTTTCTATGTTGCAACGTGAAACTGAGAAGCTTCGAAGTGACATAGAGAAAATGCGCAGTGAACTCAGGTTCGTCTTGTAAACTGCTGGCTTTTGACAATTGCATATGTACTTTTTCTTAGTGTTTTCAGTTCCTGACTAATTTATTTCGAAACAGGTATGAGATTGACAAGGTCACTGCAGGGCAGCGTTTGGACTTAAATCTTGAAAGAGGGTAAGCAATCAGTTAAATTTAGCTCTCTCTTCTCCATACCGATACTTGTTATCTTCCACATAAGTAAGATATTCTTCCTTTTCTTCTGCTTCATTTTTTAGTTTTGACCCATAATTGAGTGCAGGCGTATACGTGATGAGTTAGCAAACCAGAATGCAGAAACCACCAACCTCACTAATAAACTAGACAGAGTGAGTTTTGTCATTTTGCATGAGAGATATTTTGTTTGCTTTTTTTTTTTTTTTGGCTTCATGTAGTGTTTTTTATGGCATTAAACTTGGGTATTTTACATTTTCTATAGGAAATTCATGCGCTAAGAGCTCACATGGAGGCAGCCAAATATGATGTAATCAAATACTGCATAGGTACCCTCGTTTCCATATCTGCCGTTGGGCTCGCTATAGTCCGCATCTTGATGTAGTGTTATCTACACTAAGGCATTTATGTAACAATTGCTCAGAATTACTAATTGTCATTCTTTTCTGGCCACTTGCCTTTAAAAAATGGATATTAGAGTCATTATGGATTTGTGATAAAGGATACTTCTGAGATTAGGCAATTGGTCAGAACAGTAATCAGGTGTTAGTGTGTTGGATGAGCTTAATTTGTTTTAGATGGCTCTTTCATTTGATATAATCAAGCCTGTGTCTGGCTACTACATCCCTTCGTCTACAGATTTATATAACGTAGCAAAAGGGGGTAGAAAAATTTCTATATCACAGTATTGAAACTAAATGTATGTGGCACTCAGTATTTTGGAGGTGGTGCATTATAATTTCTACTGTTTCAAGAATCTTATATGATTTTCCAAAAAAAAAAAAAAAAAAAGTGCTTGGCATCTTATTTATTTCGTTAATATCGTCAGGGTATGGAACCCCAACTCAACCCTTTAGTTGTGGCATTTTCCTGCCGACAAACACTATTTTCTTTGGTAGATGGATAATTATTTGGATTGACGTTTTGGAATGGACCATTTGTTCTCTTTCTGTGTGTATTATTTTATGATTCTAGTGTCACTGATTTGATGAAAGCGTCAGCCGAGAAAATGATAAGTCACTTTAGCACTAATGGCTTAATCTCCTTACGCCTAATCTTAACCACTTCATTTTGATTAGATAATAATTTAGAAATTATTATCTTTTCACCTGCAAACATGGGTCAAAATCGATATTAAAACCCTTGAACTTGCATCCTTTTTCGTCACACAAGTATAGGAGTTATAACATTAGGCTGGTAACTCGAATTCGAATGATAATGAAGATAAGAATTAAAAAATTGATTTTAGTTTTGTCTTCTTTATCTTATTTATATTTCAGGTGTGGGTATTTTCTTTTTCTATATAGGTATGTTATTACATTATATGATCTTTTAGTTAATTAAATTTTGATTTTATTAAATTACACAGTTTAGTAATGTATGGAATATTTAAAAAGCGTATTTATATGAGGAAAAAAAAAGTGCTTGCATGGAAGAATAACTATATGTACAGAGAGACAGAGACACTAGGCTTATGAATTTGATGGTGAAGCGGGTGGATTGGTTGAGAAGTAAACTTCATTTAAAATAAATAAGTAAATAAAAATTGATTGGCCACAGGAAAATATGATGAAGTTCTTCTCTTGTAATTTACGTAAAGATGTAAAAGGTTGAGGACAATCCACATTGACATTGTATTTTAGGATTGATATGCGATTTGTGACAACGACAAAAGAAATTGAGTATTCTTTCTTTTATTAATCTATTTTTATATGATTGAATTCATTAAATTAATCTGTATATCTCATCTGTGTGTAAATTCTTAATAGTTATCTATGATATCCAAATTTCTATATATATAAATTTTATCCATGAGATACAAATATTCGTAGATATTTAATTTATATTTCTAATTAAAAAATAAAAATAATAAAAAATTAACAGCAACAAATCTCAAATTACAAATTCATACCACGGCAAACGAACATGATGATGGGGTCAACGACGGCAAAGGAAGAGAGAAGGTGGGCAATGGAACGCCCAAGCATCACTAAGGTTGGCAATGGAACGAGATGGGACAGGATTTGTTAATCTTAGTCTCATCTCGTATATACAAATGGGATTAAAAAATGATTTTATTATCGTCCCTTTATTTTTTAGACAAAAATATATCATAATCTCATTTCGTTAAATATCTTGTCTCTTCCCATCATCCTAAAAAGTCTCAAATGTAAATAAAATAATTCTGATTTTTTTTCTTTTAAGGATCATCATAACGTAATATAACAAAATTCTTCAATAAATACAAAGTAGAGTAATTAAATAATAGTTTTATTTTGATTACATGCATGTTCAAATATAATTTTATACTAATATTTTTTAATTGTCTATTTGCTTCCATTGTACATACATTAATATTAAGATTTATGCTTTAAAAACTAAAAATTTGGATAGTAAGTTAGTAACCAACTTCAGCCATGTTAAAATATATAATAATCTAATAATATAATAATAAACCAAACCAACAGGGTTTGGCAATGGAATGCGATGGGATGAGATTTGTCAATCTCAGTCCTGTCCCGTTTATACAAGTGGAATAAAAAAAAAATTTTATTCCCGCTCCTTTTATTTTTTTGGGATAAAAATATGTCTCAATCCTGTCCCAAATGGAATGGGATCCCGCAGAATCTCATCCCAGTAAGAAAAATTGTCATCCCTAAGTATTAACATAGCATGGAGTGGCATAAGGTGCACCTCTGCCATCTTGCGTTTTCTGGAAAATAGACTATATGAAAAAGATGGCGGTGTATTCAGATTTGTGGCCATTTAACGATGGTACTTTAGTCCTATTTGAGCAGCACGTGCAGATGTTCTGTTGGCATTTTATCAGAACAAAAAATATAACAGCACTTTGATTGAAAAATTCAAAGCCCAATAGTGTTAGTGGTGTCTCGTGTAGTTGCCGGATACCTCCCTAGAATCGGGGCCAAAAGCCATCGCCAGTGACAAAACTAGAAGTTCTTTGTTACTGATTGGATTGTGCAATTATAAAATAAAATATTATTTGTATATTAATATTGCTATCAAGGTGCTTTTAGGACTTACATTTTTTATGAGGGATATTGTTGAAAAGTTTTTTTTATGAGGGATATTGTTGAAAAGCTAATTTTTTAATTTTAGTTAATTTAATTTTTTGAAATTAGATATTGGAATTCCATTTAATATGATCTATATCTATCCAATATCTAAAAGATTTTGAATGGATATTATTTAGTCTAGTTATGGTTGAAAATCTATCGATATTTACATTCATTTCTCTACATTTTTGTGAAAGAGATGTTTACTTTCTAAATTATACAATTGAGAGGAGAAATTTGAGTCTTAGCATAGAGGCCAGGACTCGAACATGTGCTTTGAGAAATTCTAGGATACATAAGAGATAATGCAACTAACTATTGCTTGTATGACATATGTAATTGAATTTAATATAATCATCACTTGTATAGTCTCTTTTGAAAATAAATGCACATGTATTATAACATTATTTGCTTGTTATATGGTCGATATGATAGTTCTTATATATTTTAAAATTTCTAATGCTCTTGATACCACAATGTCAAAAGCTCAAGGGCATACTATCATGTGGCTAAATAATACTATTTAATATTAAATTATTATTATTATTACCTGAATAGTTTTCTCTCATTTAAATTCACATTTTATAACTTATGGACGTTTACACCTAAGAATGACACTTAAGTGTTAATCTTTATTATTTATTATCAATTTTAGCAATATGGCAACCACAATTGAAAAAAATATATTATGAAGATAACTCTTACACATCTTCATAATAATCAACTTTGATCACAATTTCATATGTCATGGTCATCATGAATGGCTTAATGTAGCCATACATCATATTCCTTTATCTACAAGTTGCCCAGCAGCTTAGCTACCACAGTCTAGTTGTTGGAGTGTTTGCTAAATTTGAAACAAAAATTTACATAATAGTGGTACCACAGTCTAGGTAGTGACAATTGATTTTCATTTATTTTATTATTTTTAATTTCATTTATATTTCAAAACAAAAATTTATCAAATAACCTTTACATAATAATGTTCACCAAATTTTTTTTTACTTTTTTGTTTATAACAGTAGCTCTTACTCTATATGAAACTTTGGAACTCTTTAACTTTTAAATATCTAAAACTACCTAGAAATTTGTGAAATGAGAAAAACATTTCAAAATGATGGCTATCCACTTGTTAACCAAATAATAAGACATGATCAGACAAATTAATTTACATGATCAAAAAATACTATACACAAAAGATACAAAGTATACTTCCTATAAGAAAGTAATGGAACTAAAAAGATAAGATCACCTAAGCATTTAACTGACTTCTTTATTGGAAATAACCTTTTCTTAATAATAATAGCTCTTACTTCATATGTAACTCTAGAACTTTTTAACTTATAAATATCCAGAAACTACCTAGAAAATTGTGAAATGAGAAAAACATTTTAAAATGATGGCTATGCACATGTTAACCAAAGAATAAGACATAATCAGACATATTAATTTACATGATCAAAAACATTATACACAAAAGACACAAAGTATAGCTCCTGTAAAAAACTAATAGAACCAAGAAGTTAAGATCACCTAAGTATTTAACTGACTTCTCTACTGGAAATTACTTTTTCTTGATAACAGTAGCTCTTACTTCATATGTAACTCTATAACTCTTGAACTTATAAATATCTAGAAACTACTTAAAAAATTGTGAAAAGAGAAAAACATTTTAAAATGATTGCTATGCATCTATTAACCGAATAATAAGACATGATCAGACATATTAATTTACATGATCAAAAACATTGTATATAAAAGATACAAAGTATACCTCCTATAAAAAAGTAATCGAACCAAGAAGATAATATCACCTAAGCATTTAACTAACTTCCCTATAGGAAATTACTTTTTCTTGATAACAATGGCTCTTACTTCATATGTAACTCTATAACTCTTTAACTTATAAATATTTAGAAACTACCCAGAAAATTATTAAATGAGAAAAACATTTTAAAATAATGGCTATGCACCTATTAATCAAAGAAAGACATGATCTGACACATTAATTTACATGATAAAAAATAATATACACAAAAGATACGAAGTATATGTTGTGCAAATTTTATTAAACTCGCAAGCGCACGAATTTATTGTAGAATAGATTAATGGTGACGAGTGTCGATCCTACGAGGAGGTTGATTTTAATTATGTGCAGAATTAATTTTCTTAAATGGGTGGTTGGATTTGTGGTGAAATTAATTAAAACTATTCTAGAAATTAAATTGGAATGGCAGGAATAACTTAAACTGAAAACTATTGAAATAAAGCACTTGGGTATCCGGATCTGCATCAACATGCTCTATGGGCTAAATATTTCTTATTAATGCCAATTAAATCATGAGGGGGGATTCCACACCTCATAAATCACGCTCAAATAAATATGGTGCTAAGGGCTTATCGTGCCAAATAATAATAACCTTATACTAGGGTGCCAGTTTAACCAGGGCGGTATCTAGACAAGACTATTATTATTTGTCAACGAAAAGTCAAAACAACTACAAATATTAGAGGGGAAGAGAAAGTAAATTTACCAAATTAAGCCCATAGAATATGTTGAGACTTCACCTTCAATCCAAGCTTGAAAAGAAATTAGATACTCATTTTTGAACTAGGGGTAAAATGAAAATTTATTAAAATACGTAGAAAATACAAGAAGGAGAAGAAATTACAAAAATCTAAGCTTAGAAATGAATTTAGGGGTATCAAATTAGGGGGGGAGCTCTCTTTTTATAGATACATTGACTGAATCGTGACCATCGAATTAAAAATAGTTCGGACGCTCAGGATTGCGCCACGTCATTAGTCAACAGTCAACAGTCAACGTTTGAACAGTAACACGGTTTGACCACGGTTTGCACGCGATAGCGGTTTTGAGCGATATACTATTTACGATGCAGCGGTTTGAATAGTAAATAATCCCATGTATGTGCATGTACCGTACACACGATTTTTGCTCCACTGAAATGCTGCCACGTCATCGATCAAGGCTATGTCATCGGACCGTATATATGAACAGTACCGTGAACAATGCCGTACGTATGAACAGTACCGTATATGTGAACAATGACATTTTTTCTTTTATGCTCCTCCTAAGGTTTTCGACCGTCCTGAGTTCAAATGTGACATCCGTTTTACTGTCTGATCACTCATTCATTGTGAAATGATCGTGATGCCCCTAAAATACATAAAATACCTAATTATAATAAAACACACATAATTAAATAACAAAATACTTAAATAAATAAAAGTAGTAATGTTAGTGAGACTTGAAGTGTAAAATGACGATTTTCTCCTTTATAAATATGCACTTTCTAACACTCAACAGTATACCTGCAGTAAAAAAGTAATAGAACCAAAAAGTTAAGAGCACCTAAGTATTTAACTGATTTCTCTATTAGAAATTAACTTCTTTTGGTAACAGTAGCTCTTACTTCATATGTAACTCTAGAACTCGTAAACTTATAAATATATAGAAACTAACTAGAAAATTGTTAAACGAGATAAAAAAGTAATAGAACCAAGAAGTTAAGAGCACCTAAGTATTTAACTGATTTCTCTATTATAAATTAGCTTCTTTTGGTAACAGTAGCTCCTACTTCATATGTAACTCTAGAACTCGTAAACTTATAAATATATAGAAACTAACTAGAAAATTGTTAAACGAGATAAACATTTTAAACTGATGGCTATGCACCTATTAACCAAAGAATAAGACATTATCAGACACATTAATTTACATGATCAAAAATACTATGCACAAAGGAAAATAATGTTTGCCTTGGGTCATACCCTAAACACGACGTCGTTTCGGCTTTAAATTGTTTTTTTCAAGCACTATTGAAGAACGACCGTTTTTCTTGAATTTTTTTTCTTTGCTCTGATTTGGTTTTGAAATACAAGTGTCCAACCCAAGAGGGGGGTGAATTGGTATTTTAAAACTTATCCTAATCAAACCACACAATAATCCAATCTAATGCCTTAATAAAATTGAAAAACAATAAATTCAATGAAAGCACAATAATAAATAAGTAAGGGAGGAGAAAACAAACTCAAGGATTTTTACGTGGTTCGGCTATCCCCGCCTGCGTCCATGCCTCCAAGCTCACCGAGCTTGAGGATTTCACTAAGCAAGCCTCCAAGGCTTCAAATGCTTACAATTGACTTCCAAGGTGTCAATGGACATTTAAAATAAGAGATTATCCCAATCTCTTAACCCAAGTGTATCCCAACACTTACAATCTCTCAACTTGATTTTACAAAAAGGATTACAAATGAATTTCTCTCACACAATTTGTTTGATCATAAATGAAAGCTCAATGTGTGAATAAATGAGTTGAATACAAGAGTTTAAAGCTCAATGAAAGTTTGTATGCTCAATGATAATCGTTGGAAAACTTGTTGTTTGAATTTGATTGAGCTTATTTATAGTTGGACTGACAGAGTTGTCGAAGCTCTTCAAAATAAATACTGATTCAACTAAATAAATTTGTAGAAATAGTGAAACCAGGTCGAATCCCAAGAGAACTATGTATTTAATTCCTCAAAGTTTAAAACAAAATTAATTTCCCAAGAAAAAAATAGATTTTCAAAGTTTCTGCCCAATCGGTTAACCGTTAGTAGTTAACGGTGAACCGTTTATTTGGTGAAATTTTCTGGGAGTTAACCGGCTAACCGGATAAGGGAAACGGAAGACCGTTTATGATTTGTCCACTCACTGACTCTAATCGGCTAATCGGTAAGGGAAAACGGCAAACCGAATTCGGGTTGGCTTGGTTCTGGAATTAATCGGCTAACTGTTTAGGGAAAACGGAAAACCGAATCTCTGGTTCTCTTCTCCCTATCGGTTCTGTCCGCTAACGGTTTAGCCGTTTGGGATTAACGGTTATCCGATAGATGTTAACGGGGAGCCGTTAGTGATTAACGGTTAACCGTTTTTCTGGATTTTAATTTTCTTCTTTAACAAGGAATTGATAAAATAAAATAAAATAAAAATAAAACGATTTTAAAATTAAGCAAAGAAAATTAATCTTACCAAACTTCCAATCCAAGGGTATCAATTCCATCCAATTGCAATTTTGATCATAGGCAAAAATATAAATTACTCAATCTAAGAACTTAGTCTACTTAATCGGAATCCCGCAGAAAGCAATTATTCTCCTAATGTAATAGATTCAAACAATCGCCCAAATCCAAACTTATCACTAATTTAACTGGGGATCATCGTTCCATATCAAATTAAGTGATAGCATTAAGAATGGTGAGAATGACTAAAACAAGATCAATTAATTCAGATTACTCTAATTTAATCAATTTGTATTTTTATTTCCCTAGAGCCTATCATGCAAGCTATGTAATTGTGGCCATCAATATACACACACATGAGCCAACTCCTTGCTACTCAATTCAGTCATTCATGACAATTACGGATCACAAACTCATGACTAGCGATAGAAAAATAAATATTGAATTAAGGCGTCAACTCAATCAACATAAATAATTCATAGAAAATAAGAACAAGAAAATAAAAATTACTTGGACTGAAGAAATTCTTGTTAAGTTCAAAGCCTCACAAAACTACAACTGGAATTTGATTAACCCTTGGACCGGAATTAAAACCTTAGCCACTCATGGTGGCCAAACAAAACAAAAGAATTGATTGATGAATGTTGCAGCCGCTGGTTTTTGCTTTGTCTCTTGACTTCACGTTCTTGACTTTTTTTCTTCACCCCTTCTCACGTTGGCTTCCTTGGCCTTTTATATTGCTAGCTTTTGTTTGCTTTCCCTCACGTTTCTTTTCCTCTTTTGCTAGCTTTCCTAATCCTTCTTGGCTTCTTCTCCTCTTAATGCTAGGAAACCGTCTCCTTCAAGTCAACGGTCAGCCCACGTTCCAAAGCCCAAATAAAGCCCTTATTATCCACTTTTTATCATAATCTCCATGTTTTGGCTCCTAGATCAAATCAAACATGATTTCCACAAATTAGCATAAGATTAATCAAAATATGAGGGAATTAATCAAAATATAATATGACTATTTATAACCTATCAAATTCCCCCACACCTAAACCATGCTTGTCCTCAAGCATATCTTAAATCATCATACCAATCCTCCCTTTTACCTCCTTTCAAAACATTCAATATCCAAGAATACCAATAAAGCTAAACACACATCAATGAGTTGAATCATAGTGACAATCTAGAGAATAAGCATTCATAGGATAGAATTTGTAACAAAAACATAAACATCTTATCGATTCATCAAAATCAAATGCAGCAAGACTTAACACCCTCACATGGTTTCGCTCAATGCTCTCAAAGTGTTTAGGGTGCGTGTTTTACTCTCAAAATCAAAGCATAGCATGTCATTACCATAGGCTTGCAAATGATTTAAATCTCCACCACTGCATATGAATATGATGCAAAAATCAAAGGGACTTAACAAGGGTTGAAATGGGGCTTAGGTAAGGGTATGGTAGAAGGAAAAATGAAGGGTTTAACGATCAAGACAAAGAGTTAATTACATGCATGATTTAGATGCCACAAAAAATAAACAAACATACTTCTAAAACATTGAAATTTATCCCCACATTTAAGCACTTAAAATACTTGGAGAAACAATTTAATAATTCAATTGCTTTTGCAAATAATTCTCCAATCATCCAATTAAGGGAATAAATTCAACAGAATTTCTTTTTCTTTTTCTTTTTCTTCTTTTTTTTTCTTTTTCTTTTTCTTTTTCTTCTTTTTTTTTTCTTTTTCTTTTTCTTTTTCTTTTTTTTTTTTTTTATAGGCAATTACGTCACTCTTGTCTTGATAGGGTAGAAAGAAAACAAGGATAATAAACAAGAAGGCTTTGGGTTAAACAATGTGTTAGAAACAAATAAAAGGGATAAATAGGCTCAAAGGGGCTAACTAGGGGAAAATAAAAGGTGGGTCTTTTAGAGTCTAAGAATTGGTTAAACCTAATTGCCCTTATCACACTTAAGCATTAATTCAAAAATGTGGTCTCAACACACATTCATAAGCAAGTTCTAGAATAAACACACTAAGTTTGATACACTCAACAAAAATAAAAGGAGCAAAATGTAATGAGTTGCTCTTAGGCTCAAAAGCTCACTAGAGTGTCTATTTTGTATCAAGTCTTGTGCACTTTTCAATTAACAAATTAATTCGACACTATCGAAAATTTTAAAGAAAAACACTATTCATGCTTACCTCTTTCATGCATTAAAACTCAAAACAAAGATGTACCCCTAACTTACAAGGTATTCAAAGATATTGAGAAGACTTAAAGCACAAAAAGTTTTAAGAACAATTTAAAAACTTGCCAAAATCCTCCCCCACACCTAAATAATACATTGTCCTCAATGTATCAACAAGTAAATAGCTCACAAAAATTAATAATAATGAAAAGTAAATGAGAAGGGAAGAAGAAACTCCCCTGAATGTGAGCGATGTGGACCCGAATGAGCTAGGGAGAGGGTGCCAAGGAAAACTGTAAAATGGCGTGAGCGCGTTTTATTGAAGTTAATCTCCTGTCCAAAATATAGCTTCTGCTTCATTAAGAACATCTAGAGGCTTAAAATGAAATCAACAAAAGTAAAGAAAACCAAATAAAATAAATAAATAAAAATTCAAAAGCAAGAATAAAGAAAATATTTGGGTTGCCTCCCAATAGAGCAATTTTTTAACGTCGTTTTGCTCGACAGAGTTGCAAAGCGAATAAATCATCCAATGCCTTTTAAATTAGATTGTGCATCTAATTCTAGCTCATTCCCAACACTTCCTTGGGCAAAAACATCCTGCACAATAGAATCAATCACATCAATCTGACAAAGAGAATGCACATCAGTAGGGTGTTTCACAGCATCAAAAATTTTAAACTTAACAATCTCTCCATCAAACTCGACAGAGAGAGTACCCTCATCTGCATCGATTTTGTTTTGGCAGTTTTCATGAAAGGTCTTCCTAATAAGATTGAAGCTGATTTTGAAGAAGGATTACCTTCCATCTTTAAGATGTAAAAATCTACAGGAAATATAAGCTCATTAACCTGTACTAAAACATCTTCTACTATCCCAAGTGGGTGAATATAAGAACGGTCAGCCAATTGAATAACTACACCAGTCTTTTGCAAGTCATTTAACTTCAATTCTTGGTAAACAGAAAATGGCATGACATTAATTGAAGCTCCTAAATCTAGCATAGCATGCTCAACTTTCTTTTCGCCAATCACATGGTGGAAAACATACCGGATCCTTGCATTTTTCCTCGCATATTCTTTTGTAAAATCACACATTCTTACTTACCTCAACCTTCCCTTTTCTTTCATCTTCCTCTTGTTGGTGCACAATTCTTTCAAGAACTTTGCGATTTGGGAATTTGTTTGATCGCATCCAATGGGGATGTTGATTTGCACTTTCTCGAATGTGTGTCCGAATCTCCTTTTCTTGCTCATCTTCTTTGGCTTAGCTAACTGCTAGGAAAAGGAGGTGTAGGTGTGTAAGATGAAAGAGATAAAGGAGGATCGAATTTTACCCCACGCCTGCTTTTTAGGGAGCTTCATCTTCATCTCCCTTGGCCATTTCTGCCTTTAGGTGGAGTTGATCCCGAGGAATTTCTTTCCGCCGCAGGAAATTGCACCACGCCTCCTTGGGTTGACTTACGTGATAACTTTCCAGAATTTTAAGCTTCCAACTTACTAACTGACGTGGCCAATTGAGTAATTTGGTAGCCTAAATTCTGGATGCTTGTCCTTGTTTCCTGTTGAAGTTGAAGAGTATTGGTAGCAAGATTCTTAACAATATCTTCCAAAGACATACTTGAGTTTGGAGCTTGAGTCTGTGTGGGGATTGGAGGTGGTCTAGTGAAGTTCTGAAAAGGTGGCCTTTGTTGTCCTCCTTGGTTTCCATAGCTAAAGTTAGGATGATCTCTCCATCCAGGATTGTAGTGATTCGAATAGGGATCGTATTGCCTTTGAGCGTGGCCAGGAAACCCACCTATGGCATTGGCTTCTTGTGTGGAGTCTTGTTGCAATGTGGGGCACATATCAGTAGGATGCCCATGAAGTGAGCATATTCCACACGCTTTCACTGTTTGTAATTGCCCTACAGCCATTTGACGGACCAAAGCAGTTAAATCAGAAATTTGATTTTTAAGATCGCTTACCTCGTTAACTTGCTTGATAGATCCTCCACCCGCTCTTGTACCAAATTGTTGAGAAGTTTCAGCCATGTTTGAAATCAATTGTTTTGCTGCTTCAGGTGTCTTGTTCACTAAAGCTCCACCACTTGCTGCATCAATCATACTTCTATCCATTGGCAACAATCCCTCATAGAAATATTGGATAAGGAGTTGATCAGAAATTTGATGGTGGGGAAAACTAGCACATAATCTTTTGAATCGTTCCCAGTATTCATACAGCGTCTCCCCAGTGATCTGTGTGATGCCATAAATCTCCTTCCTAATACTAGCAGCTCGTGAAGCAGGAAAGAATTTTTCCAGAAATTGCCTTTTCATCTCATTCCATGTGGTGATTGAACCGGAAGGTAGATAATAGAGCCAATCTTTAGCTTGATCTTTCAAAGAGAAAGGAAAAGCTCTAAGGTTGATTTGCTCCTCGGATACACCATGCGGTTTCATTCCAGAGCAAACAATGTGAAATTCTTTGAGATGCTTATGAGGATCTTCACCTGCACAACCACGAAAAGAATGAAGTAAATGAATCAAACCAGATTTTAATTCAAAATCATTAGCAATATTAGGAAAGGGATGATGTTGATTCAAATCTGCGGCGAGTTCTTTGAGAGTTCATGCGCCATCTTTCTTCTACGCAGATGGATGTACCACCAAGAGTTAAATTTATCTCGCTTCTTCCTCAAGACGACGTTTTCCTCTCTAGTCTCTTTTCTCAATTGACGTTGTCCTCTCAATTTCGTGATTATCGCAAATTAGAGTCCGAGAAGAACGGGTCATAAACCAAATCAAATAAACAATTAAACAATGAAACTAAAATTAGTTCCGACAGCGCCAAATTTGACAGAGTTGTCGAAGCTCTTCAAAATAAATACTGATTCAACTAAATAAATTTGTAGAAATAGTGAAACCAGGTCGAATCCCAAGAGAACTATGTATTTAATTCCTCAAAGTTTAAAACAAAATTAATTTCCCAAGAAAAAAATAGATTTTCAAAGTTTCTGCCCACAATCGGTTAACCGTTAGTAGTTAACGGTGAACCGTTTATTTGGTGAAATTTTCTGGGAGTTAACCGGCTAACCGGATAAGGGAAACGGAAGACCGTTTATGATTTGTCCACTCACTGACTCTAATCGGCTAACCGGTAAGGGAAAACGGCAAACCGAATTCGGGTTGGCTTGGTTCTGGAATTAATCGGCTAACCGTTTAGGGAAAACGGAAAACCGAATCTCTGGTTCTCTTCTCCCTATCGGTTCTGTCCGCTAACGGTTTAGCCGTTTGGGATTAACGGTTATCCGATAGATGTTAACGGGGAGCCGTTAGTGATTAACGGTTAACCGTTTTTCTGGATTTTAATTTTCTTCTTTAACAAGGAATTGATAAAATAAAATAAAATAAAAATAAAACGATTTTAAAATTAAGCAAAGAAAATTAATCTTACCAAACTTCCAATCCAAGGGTATCAATTCCATCCAATTGCAATTTTGATCATAGGCAAAAATATAAATTACTCAATCTAAGAACTTAGTCTACTTAATCGGAATCCCGCAGAAATGTAATAGATTCAAACAATCGCCCAAATCCAAACTTATCACTAATTTAACTGGGGATCATCGTTCCATATCAAATTAAGTGATAGCATTAAGAATGGTGAGAATGACTAAAACAAGATCAATTAATTCAGATTACTCTAATTTAATCAATTTGTATTTTTATTTCCCTAGAGCCTATCATGCAAGCTATGTAATTGTGGCCATCAATATACACACACATGAGCCAACTCCTTGCTACTCAATTCAGTCATTCATGACAATTACGGATCACAAACTCATGACTAGCGATAGAAAAATAAATATTGAATTAAGGCGTCAACTCAATCAACATAAATAATTCATAGAAAATAAGAACAAAATAAAATTACTTGGTGAAGAAATTCTTATTAAGTTCAAAGCCTCACAAAACTTCTAATTTGGAATTTGATTAACCCTTGGACGAATTAAAACCTTAGCCACTCATGGTGGCCAAACAAAACAAAATAATTGATTGATGAATGTTGCGGCTGGTTTTTGCTTTGTCTCTTGACTTCACGTTCTTGACTTTTTTTCTTCACCCCTTCTCACGTTGGCTTCCTTGGCCTTTTATATTGCTAGCTTTTGTTTGCTTTCCCTCACGTTTCTTTTCCTCTTTTGCTAGCTTTCCTAATCCTTCTTGGCTTCTTCTCCTCTTAATGCTAGGAAACCGTCTCCTTCAAGTCAACGGTCAGCCCACGCCCAGCCCTTATTATCCACTTTTTATCATAATCTCCATGTTTTGGCTCCTAGATCAAATCAAACATGATTTCCACAAATTAGCATAAGATTAATCAAAATATGAGGGAATTAATCAAAATATAATATGACTATTTATAACCTATCATGGACCTAAAAAACTAGCCATTATTGACTTTCTGCCAGAAAACGGATCGCCGTTAACCATTAACGGTTAACCATTTGCGCTGGTCAAAGTTACCATTGGGCTGAATTTCAAATAAACGGTTGACCGTTAGTCACATCGGTTCACCGTTAATTTCCAGAGACCTGTAAAATAAATTTGGCTTAACCGTTCTTACTAAATGATTCAAGGTTAGAAAACTGGACATAATCGGTTTACCGTTTTTCTGTAAACGGTTCAAGGTTAATTTTTAGAGACTTGCAAAATAAATTTGACTTAACCGTTCTTACAAACGGTTCAAAATTAACAATCTGGAAATAATGAGTTCACTGTTTTCTGTAAACGGTTTACCGTTAATTTCCAGAACCATCATTTTAACAATCCTTTGTAGAACATGCTTTCTGGAAATTATCGGTTAGCCGTTTTAAATAAACGGTTAGCAGTTTGCTACAGTGACTGCTATAGTGAACTATTTATCAAAAATTACAGCTTTACCTCAAAACTTTTTATAACTGTATTATGGCCCAAAATGTTATAAAACTTTACAGATATGTCTAATTTTAAAATTTTCAAAATAATACTCGTTAGTTGTCAAAATAATTTTAAAATTATGAAATGGCCCAAAATACTATAACACTTTTCAAAAAAATCCTTCTCCATAATTTCAAACAATATTGGTTGATTTTCAAGTTTTCAAAACACTTCCAATTAAACCATAAACTTGAAAAACAACCAATTTCATCAAATCATTTTTCCATTAAATATAAAACATTTAAAATGTGAAAATAATAATTTATCTAAAATGTATAAAAAATAATTTAAGCTTTTAAAAACTTAATAATTCTTAATCTTATTTGTTATCATCAAAATCAACAATATGTAAACATATATGTTAACAGCTTTGAATGAAGTCATTTTGGTTTGCAAACATCCTTCTTCTTTCTTTCTTCAACCCAGCTGAACCCTTGCTTCTTCCTTTTCTTTGTTCTCTTAACAACACTATTTCTGCTTGAATTTTTTAGTTCTAATTTACTGTGAACGAAGTCATTTTGGTTTGCAAATGGCAGTCCTTTTCTTCCTCTTTGTTTAACCTAGCTGAACCCTTGCTTCTTCCTCTTCGTTCTCTTAATGGCACTGTTTCTGCTTGAATTTTTGTCAACCTAGCTGCAGAACCCTTGTTTCTTGCGTGTGTTGCTTCAAATACTACTGTTGATAACATTGTTGAACGGCTTATTCCTCACAAGTATTTGGCAATCTTCCTTGGTTTACCATTACAGATATTTGGCAATCTTCTATGTTTACATGGTTTACAATTACGGATAACATAGTGAAGGCATGTAATGTAGTTTGATTAAATAATTAAGAATGAAAAATGCTGCCAATTTATGGTTTTGGCCTCACTTTTGTGATTTTCACAATCTAAATTTTTCCTTACTATGAGACTACATTAATGAGTAAAATATTAGATTATGATATGTTTCATTTTGTTTCTATATTATTGTTTATAAATTTAATGAATTTGTAATAATTAATTAATAATATGTTCAATTATTTTAATTTACGGCAGTAAATGGACAACTTAGAACAAATAGAGGAGGTTGATGAAGTGGAGAAATTGGAAAATTTACAGTGGGCTGATTTTGAAGAAAATAATAAGGAATCGGTGGAAAAAGTTGTTGAGCCTAAGGTTGGGATGTTTTTTAACAGTCCTGATGAAATGTTTGAATATTACAAAGCTTATGCCGTACAAGAAGGGTTTCCTGTGATGCAGAGATCTTGCAGAAAGAGGGACAATGAGAGTGTAAGATATGTGACATTTACTTGTGGGCGAAATGTCAAGTCAAAAAGCAAATCCGATAATGCTTTGCGGCTTTAACCTAACCAAAAAATTGGATGCAATGCTAAAATTGCAACACGTTTGGATGTTATTACTGGAAACTGGGTAATTGGAAATCTGTACCTTGAACACAACTATACCGTGAGTCCAAGCAAGAGTAAGTATTATCGATGGAACCGTACCATTGGTCCTTTTGTTAGAAAGCAGCTTGAAATAAATGAACAAGCAGGAATTAAAATGGCTCAAAGTTTCAAGTTTATTGTTGTTGATGCTGGTGGCTTTGAAAACGTCTTATTTTTAGAAGAGATACTAGAAATCATGTTGACAAGGTGAGGCGATTAAGGCTCGGAGAAAGGGATGTTATTGCAATTTAGAGATATTTTAAGAAAATACAAATAGAAAATGATGGGCTTTTCTTCAGTCTTGACTTCGATGAGGAAGGTCGGTTAAAAAATGTATTTTGGACAGATCCAAAGAGTAGGGCAGGCTATAAAGACTTTGGAGATATTATTACTTTTTACACCACATACTTGACAAATAAGTACGACATGCCATTTGCTCGTTTTGTGGGAGTTAATAATCATGATCATTTAATTTTACTAGAATATAGGTTGATTTCGCATAAGGACACAGAGAGATTTATGTGGTTATTTGACACATGCCTTTCATGTATGTCTGGCTGTCCTCCTCTTGGAATCATCACAGATCAAGACAGTAATGAAAAAAGTAATTAAGATTGTTTTTCTAAATACTATGTATCGATGGTATTTGTGGCATATACTAAAGAAGGTTCCTAAGAAGTTGGGAAGGTATGCAGAATATCATGACATCAGAGTTTCACTACATTATGTTGTTTATGATTCATAGACCCCCATTGAATTTAAGAAAGCTTGGCATGACATGGTAGAGAGAAATAATCTTGGTAATAATTAGTGGTTAAATGGTTTATACGAGGAAAGAAATCGTTGGGTTCTATATTTTGTTAAAACATTTTTTTGGGCTGAAATATCAACCACTCAACGTAGTAAGAGCATAAATGCTTTCTTTGATGGATATGTTAACTCAAAAAATAACTTTGAAGTAATTTATGAAGAAATATGAGAAAGTAATTAAAAGTAAAATTGAGAAAGAGTGGCATGCTAATGCTAGGTGTTTTAGCCAATGGATGCCATATCGTACTAGTTTTCCAATGGAGAAGCAAGTTGAAGAAGTGTACACTATTGCCAAGTTTCAAGAATTTCAACAGGAGTTACTGAATAAGATGTATTGCGAGCTTTTTAGTTGTGGCGGATCAGAATATCAAGTCATTGAAAATGATGAAAAAAATAAAGAGAAAACTTTTAAAGTTATTTTGAAAAAGATAAAGGTGAAGTTCGTTGTGTGTGTTTGATATTTGAATATAAGGGTATTCTTTGTAGACACGCCATTACAGTGCTGTCATGTAATGGTATCAAATTACTTCCTGAAAAGTATATTATGCGAAGGTGGAGGAAAGATGTGCGGAGATGCTATAGTAAAGTGAAAGTTAGTTATGACGCGAGGAGTTCGAGCATTGAACATCAGTGACACAAAGAGGAGTGCATTGTGTTTTATGATGTTACTGAGGTAGCTTCAAAAAACGAAAAAAGCCATAAAAATGTTATGGGCTGGATCGAGAAAGCAATGAAGGATGTATCTTTATTATATGTGACATTAACAATTCCATCTAATCACTGCATCTGTTACGTATTAGCGATGCTTTGATTCTCACTTGTGTTGGATGACATTCTCTATGATTAATAGATTGTTGGGAAGAAATTGCCCAAAAAAAAAAGACAACCTGATAAAAAAAAAACCAAAACTACTAAGTAAAACAATTTCAGTCAATAAGTCATTATTTAGTGATTTGTCTAATCTTTAAATTGCCAATAAAATTACCCATTTTAAATTTCATTATGAAAACACAAATTCAGGATATTCTAATTGGATCCTGATCTCTATAGCAAAATAATGTGTATACAATATAGCCGAACTGCTAGAACTCATTTGAAGGCTCCCAACTGCACTAATAAGCATCTATTATTTAATCATTCCCTAGTATTTCTTAAACTAGGCACATTCCTCACAGAAGATGAAGGAGTATTGGTCATTTAATTTTATCAACTAAGATACCAAACAAGCTAACAAAGACGTAAAGGTAATTTATAGAAAATATCATTGCAGAATTAAAAGTGATGTTTACTTGAAGTAATCTAGAAAGAAAATGAAATAAATTCTTAAAAGAATTTGGACTCCTAAGTTAATTAAATTGGGTAATTCCTCGATTGCATATGGATTCTACCGATTACTTTAATTTGTAAGTTACTCCAACCAAACAGTTCCTAAAGAACTTGCAATGCCCTTAGACCTTAGTACCTAGTTGACAGCAAAAATAAACACATTAAAAAGAACACATCCATGCGAAGAGCTATCTATATATGTCCAAATCCAGAGATGAACTGTCAGTGCCAGACTAACCCTACTTACAAAATTATGATAACCATTGACAATAATAGGAATGTAGGATTGAGAGCAATTGGCACCTTTCGAAGGAAAAATACTAAAGATGAGTTTCTTATGACTCTAAAGTTAACTTTAGAAATTGTAGGCATAAAGTGCTCCTATTCACAGAAAAGACATGTTTATGTAAATCCAATTTAGCAGGAAGAATTACTCTTCAATTGAATGCTATAGATGGTAAGAAATTATGGATATTCAAGTCCCTATCCCTATCAAACAAGGCCATTTCACATGCTCATCAATATCTATCCATATCAGAAAGCCATTGTCCCTATTTTGCTCTAACCAACAAAAGCCAAAATTGATCGAAGCATTACCTCAGCTCGTGATAATTAGGCCGCTTTGTGAATGGTTGTTGTGTGATGGTTGTCGGTGATGGCACACACGATGGCTGCGCGTTATGGACGACGAATGGTAATTTCAGCTGCGATTGTGGTAGATTGTGAATAGTTGGACCTCGGTCGATGAAGGAAAGAGGAACAAGGCGAACAAAGGAACAATTGCCTTCTGAAGGATCCACAATTCGCGTTTGGGTTACTATTGTCTGGTTAAAGGGGTCTGTCCGGTGAAATGAGGAGATGAAGAGCAATAGGTTCTATTTCTTCTTCTTCTTCGATAAAGGAAAGGGCTTTTGCTTTCCAACTTATTATTGTAAACCCTAAACGGCGTTGTTCCATAGTAAATTTTAAAAAAAAAATTAGAGCCGAAACGCCGTCGTTTTAAGCAGTTTCGAGGTTTGACCCGGGGTAAATATTAGCGCTGATACATAAAGATACAAAGTATGCTTCATGTAAAAAAGTAATCACTACTACAAAAATTACCTTTACTGACACTTCGTTTCTGACACTTTATATAAAGTATCAGTAATTATGTACATATGCACCATTTTCCACTTTTAACAAACAAGTATTATAAATTATTGATATTAATGTGTCAGTAAATTAAATATTAGGAATCACTAACACTAAAGTATCAAAAGTTGAAAAAAAAAAAACTAAAATTTGTAAAACTTGGAACTCGAACCTAAGACTTTTAAAATTTAAAGTACTTATGCTTTTTCCGCCCACCAGACCTATTGAATTAAGACCCAAATATTATATTAAAAAATTAAAGAACAAAAATTAAAAAGCAAAATCCCCAATCGATCTCTTTGCCCCATTTCGTCTAAGTGAATCAAAACTTACAAAATCCCTAAATCCACCACGCCGCCAACGCACCCAAAACCTCTCCTATCACTGCCGTCACTTGACTAGCCACTGCCGTTGACTCCCGTGCACCAAAGTCTGGTCTTTTTTGCTGTCATCATCCCCCGTGCGAGGCCAGCAAACAAGATGGCGGAAGCGGAAATGGTGTCGCTTATGGACATCGACGATGACGAGAACCAGAACTTGAAACCAAAGACAACGGAAAAACGCCATCGCTTCGTGCACGCCACCGGACATTAAAACCTCTCATTGGGTTGAAAAGTACCGACCTCGGTCCCTACCGACGTGGTCGCTCATCGCGACATTGTCGACACGGTAATTTTTTTTTAACTCTATTATCTATTTTCAGTGGTTTACATTCCTTGACTGCTTTCTAATTTCTGTTTGTTTCGGAGATATTGCAAGAAAATAAAACCCGGAATAGAAAATATTGCATGGGTTGAGTTTTAACACATTCGATGCAATTGTTTTCGTATCCAATGGCGGTAGCAATCGAATGAAGTTAATCACATTTTTCGATAAACTTTTTGTTTGTTTTAATACGGTTAAATAGTTGATAGGTTAGAAACAATGACTACCCCATCTTCCGCTATATGGTCCTCCCAAAGACAGCAAAACATCTACCATTCTTTGCTGCACTAAGCTTTATGGAGCACAATACCACAATATGATTCGAGTCTGAATGCGTCGATGATGAGAGGAATCGTTGCGCGTGCAAGATCCGTGGATTTTGCTAGCACTCAAAGCTTCTCATTTGGGTAAACTAATTGCTATCCGCACGTGATTTGCGGCATTTGTATTATTATGGGGTGTGTGTGTGTGTGTGTGTGTGTGATTCTAGTTGTTGAAATACATCATTATACAATTGGTGAGAATAATCAATTTTCTGATGCATCATTATTATGATACATTACAATTTCCACTTTGTGGGACAAGTTTTGTGATATTTTCTCCTTAGTAACTAAACTGGGAAACTTTGAATGGTTCCTAAATATTCTATGACTTTGGTTGAGGATTCATTGGTTCTAATCAACTATCCCAAATTGGGTTACTCACTACTACAATTTATTTTACTATTTTAGTCCTTATCAACATCTTGACTTTTCAATATTGCCAAAGATGAGAATAGCTTGTTATTTCCTTTCTATAAATCGCTTGCATATGGGGATAGCTTATTGATGCTAAACATGCATTTTTGCCACTCAATGATTATGTCTCTGCTCACATAATATCTCTCAAAGTGGTACCCTGATCTTGGCTTTACAACAATTGCTGATTACTAAAAGAGTTTTGTCTTTACAGTGTAAAGGCATCGCCAGTCGGTCTTGCTTGACGAGGTGATGCCATGACAAAGGATGCTCGGTTTGTCTTGTGGAGGTGAACCTCCTCGTCCCACTTTATTACGTCTCGCCTTCTAGTTAAGTTTCTAACATCCTGCTTTCTGGCGTTTGTTCTGTATAGTGATTGAGAAATACACAAAGAACACTAGGTTTGCGCTTATCTGTAATCAGGTCAACAAGATTATTCCAGCATTGCAGTCTAGATGTACCAGATTCCGATTTGCTCCTCTTGAACCTGTTCATGTGACCGAGCGTCTCAAACATGTAATAGAGGCTGAAGGGTAATTATTTCTTCTCTCTCTATTTTTCCATTTGCTGTCATCATCTCCCGTGCACCAAAGTTAGAAATCCACTGTCGTGATTTATGATTTCTTGTCGTCGCCAGTAACAAATCCACTGCCGTCATCACCCTTAGGTCGTAACAGCTTCCACCCATCATCAATACTCAGCCATTCATCACCGGTATAATTTCTCAGCCTCTGTGGTTGCTGTTGTACTGCCTCAATCTCCGTTGTCGCTTCCGTACTACCTCAATCTCTATTCAAGGTAAGCTCAATTTCTGCCTTATTTATTTATTTATTTCATTGGTCTTCTTTTCGTGCTCTCCTTAATTTCTAATTGACTGCAATTACAACTTAAGATTTATTTAAATAATTTTGTTATAATTATTATTTTGATGAGATCAAATTTGTTTTGAAATTTTTACGAAGAAACTTTACTTTTCTTTCCATTATCGCCAACTTATACATGCGACGAGGATAGAATTTACTTACCACCCACATTGACTATACTGATTTTGATGAAGAATTTCTCTTGAACATGTAGTAGAATTATTGTTGCAATGAGTCTTTGATTGTTGAAATGTTATTAGCATCTTTTAATAGAAATATCTAGGTTATCCGTGATGACCTTAAATTGAAAAATGGGCTTAATTGAAAATGGCATGATGGGCAAATAAAAGTCATGAACAAAAAAGTGAAGTGGAGGGTAAAGGCAATAGCATTAGGCATCTGGCAGCAGTAGAGGCAAGTAGGTGGAGATGGTCATGGTGGGTATTGTAATGAATCACCAAGTATTTGATTGTTTGTATCTTTTGTAGGTTCATAGCCCAAGTATTATTGTTGAGGACGTGGAAGAAAACGGCAGCTTGTCTATGGCCTCATGTGCAGATCATCAATTGCAGAATATCCAGGTATGATTGTGAACATAAATGAATCACCAAGCTATACTGGGTAAATTCACATAAGCAACTTATCACCTCTATGAGTTCCTACAAATTTAAAGAAAGTTGTATGATACGGTAAGCTTTTGAGATATTGTGGAAATAAGAAAACTAAAAGTAAAATAACATGGCCTTGATTGGCCTTTTGTCTTTTTATAAGGCTCTTCATTTTGTTCATTTTGGTCAATGCCGAGTTACAATTGGCAAAATGAGTTGTTTAGAAATAACTTGATTGGGACCATTGTAATTTAAAAATTTTTGTTATAGTTTTTGCCATGTAATAAGAGAATTAGAGACTTTATAATGTGAAATGGCACATTACAAGATTATAGTTGAAGGTTGGCTTGTATTTGGTAGTATTTGTTTTAGTAGAATAATAGAATTAGATGGAACTGAAGGTAATCTTTATTAGTAAAACTAGTATTTGCAGTCTCTAACTCCACTCAGGCAACATAGTTTACAGATAGTACTACTATTTTTTTTAATTAAAACTTTAGCTTTGTTTTTTTTTTTTTGTGGATAAATTTTAATTCATAAGTAGGTTGTAAAATTGAGCGTTCTCTCTCTATAAATGTACTTTAAACATTAAAAAAAATTTATATGATGATTAAACAATATGAAGACTTTTTTATTTTAAGTCTTAATTTCCATTAGTTACTTCACTTATAAATTAGCTTGACATAATAAAAAACCATTAGGGCCCATCTTGCTTGTTCATCTTCTGTTTTGATTTCAAGCTTCTTTTGTTTCAATTTTAGGATTTTGTTCCAATTACTATTATAAGTGCTTAATTATAAACCTCCAAGACTTATTTTTTGTGGTGTTCTAATTGATTTTATGTGCTTGTAGGTGGGGGAAAAAAATGAAGTCACGTATGGATATTCAGTACATTCTTGTGCTTATTCTTGTTGGTTAATGTTTGTTGAAACTCAATTTGGTACTTTGTTATTTAAAACTTGTCGAAAACTTAATTTGATATTTATGTTCTTTTTTATTTTTTTTCCAAATAGCGATGTAGTTCAATTATGTTAATTTAAGTGATGTATTTGGGATATTTATTATGTGAATTGTGTTGGGAGATTTAATATATTTATTTTTTTAATTGTAAAATGAACTGGAAAAATACAATTAAAATAAAAATATATTACTAACCAAAAGCAGCATAACATCTAAATACCGACTCAATTTTAAATAGACATGTAAATAGTATTATTAAATATTTACACTTCGTACTATTATTTTAGTGATACTATAGTGACATGAATTACTGACACGTAAATAGTATCATTAAGTACTAACGCCATAGTGTCATTATTTGGGTGATACTATAAAGAATACCTAATTATCGACACGAAAATCATCGACACCAAAAATTAGTCATGCTCGGAGCATTACTGACACAATTAACAAGTGTCAATAAAAGTTATTACTGACACTAAATTGGTGTCAGTAAAGCCCATTTTTCTAGTAGTGAATAGAACTAAGAAGATACGATCACCTAAGCATCTAACTGACTTCCCTATTGGAAATTACTTTTTCTTAATAATAATAGTTCTTACTCCATATGTAACTTTAGAACTCTTTAACTTATAAATATCTAGAAACTACCTAGAAAATTGTGAAATGAGAAAAATATTTTAAAATGATGGCTATACACTTGTTAACCAAAGAATATGACATTATCAGACACATTAATTTACATGATAAAAAAAATTATACACAAAAGATACAAAGTATACCTTCTGTAAAAAAGTAATGGAACTAAGAAGTTAAGATCACCTAAGTATTTAACTGACTTCTCTATTGGAAATTACTTTTTCTTGATAACAGTTGCTCTTACTCCATATGTAACTTTAGAACTCTTTAACTTATAAATATCCAAAAATTACTTAGAAAACTGTGAAATGAGAAACATTTTAAAATTATGCCTATGCACATATTAACCAAAGAATAAGACATGATCAAACACATTAATATACATGATCAAAAATAGTATACACAAAAGATACAAAGTAAATCTCCTGTAAAAAAGTGATGGAACCAAGAAGTTAAGATTACCTAAGTATTTAACTGACTTCTTTATTGAAAAAAAATGAGTATTAGACTTTTTAAGATAGAACATAATCTTTTTGTATTGGAGGTGGAAGAAAAATATTGTGGGGGGGGGGGGGGGGGGGTGCATCAAGATAACTTAAAACATAAAATTTCAAAATTACTCTTTCTCGGTAGAGGTGGAATGTTCAGGATGGCTAGGAAAAAATTTATTAGAGGTCATTCACCCCTCAATGGATCATCTTTAACAAGTGATGTTGTCTTCAACAATTTTAAGTCAACACTTTTGCTCTTTTTGGATCTATAGAATTTATAATGATTAGGTCTTTAGATAAAAACTATGAATCAACCCCATGTGTGCATAAGTTGTGCGTCCATTGTGAGCTTGCCTACTTGGCTTGGTTTCACGTCCATTTACTATGTATGCGCTATTGCACCAAGCGCTTGGCATTCACTTAGCATGTGTGTGTCTTACCTAGTGTGCTTGTAATCAATCAATCAAAAGCAAGACTTAATTAAATAAGTAAACAAAAATGAACAAAATTATGTTGTCATTATAAATATATAAGGCAACAGTCAATAGTTATTTGTAAAAAAGTTGACGCACCCATGGTGTAATTATATTGTGTGTTTGATCCTCTATTATTGTTGTAAGTAATCATAGTATTGCTCATGATATTGTCAAAGAAGATGAGATGAGTCTTCTCTTAGTCAATTGCGACTTTCTCAAACTATGTGCCTTGCTTCACTTAGATTGGGTATGAATATATGTAATTATTTTGTCCTGTGTGGTAGCTATTTTCATAATATTCAATAACCTTCTCATATAAAAAGTTTAAAAGAAAAGAGGGGCAAATGAGTCATTTATTTTATGTTTGATCATATATATATATATATTATAGGAAATAAATTTTAAAAAATAATAAAAATACAAGAAAGATATCTAATTATTAATATAAAATAAGTATTTTTATTATTTTTAGTATTCAATTTTTTTCATAATTTTAATTTTAATTTATAATAAATATGAATCAAAGTGTACGAACAATAATAAGAAATGTGTATAATTTTACCATCTCAATTAGATGGACAATAACAATTGTATACTAAGAAATATATATAATTTGCGTAAAGAGATTGCTAGTTTTCCTTCTAGTAAAATTAGAAGATACCCATTAACTCCCTACTATTTTCATAATACCTAATAACCTTCTGATATAAAAAGTTTAAAAGAAAAGAGGGATAAATGAGTCATTTATTTAATGTTTGATCTCAGAATATATATATATTTGTTATAGGAAATATATTTTAAAGAATAATAAAAAATACAAGAAATATATATAATTATGATAATATAAAATAAGTATTTTTCTTATTTCTGGTATTCAATTTTTTTTATAATTTAAATTTAAATTTAAATTTTTTTAATTTATAATAAATATGAATCAAAGTGTATTTGAAAATAAGAGTAATATTATAGAATTATGGTGACAGGAAGATTATTGGATAATATGAAAATAAGAATCTAAATGGTGTATAATTTCAAGAGGCAATGCTACAATTCCTATTTGTATGGTAAGAAATGTGCCATTTGACTTTAATTGTTACATAAAGATAGAAAACAAACTAAATAATCCTAGCTCAATACCAATATCATGTTTGGCAAAAATTTTGAT
Source organism: Citropsis articulata (assembly GCA_030449925.1). Classification (NCBI taxonomy): domain Eukaryota; kingdom Viridiplantae; phylum Streptophyta; class Magnoliopsida; order Sapindales; family Rutaceae; genus Citropsis; species Citropsis articulata. The sequence goes on along the minus strand of JASUUH010000137.1, from coordinate 2,410,850 downwards.
TTTTCTTTCTTTTCGTTTTTTTTTTTTTTGCTTTTTTTTTTTTTTTGCTTTTGTTTTTTAATAATATTAAATTCTATAACTTTTTAATATAATATAATATAATATAATATTAATTTTTATTTTCTCTTATTTTGACATCATAATTATTAATATAAATTAATTATTTCTTATTCATATTTTAATTTTTATTATATTAAAATATTACTAAATAATAATTATATAATAATTAATATATAAAATTGATTAATAAATACTTAAATAATATAAAAAATAAGAATATAACTTGATATTACATTATTTAATTATATTATAGTAATTAATATATATATATATATGAAAATTTAATATAACTAATAAAAATATTTATATGTGAATAAATTTAAATAATATTAATTTAATATTAATAGTAATAAAAATATAAATATAAATTATCATTACATTATGTATTATTTAGGTATTAATAAATATTATTTTCTAATATATAATAAAAGTTAATAAAAAATTAATACAAAGATAAGACCAAACATAAGATAACTCAAAATTAATACAAGATAAACAGAAGACCAAACGTCAGACAAAGATTATTATAATACAATGCTAATGCAATACAGCATAATGCAATACACTTGCATTAAAATAATACAATATAATATAATATAATACAGTGTACCAAACGCACCCTTAAATCACTCATTGAGGATATGATAGTCCACGGTTTGCATATTTATTTCCTATCATATGATACCCAATATCCATATATGAAGTCTGAAGATACTACTGAAATTTCATTATTTGAAATAAAAGAAATAAAAATACAGAGAGAAGTTTTAATACATGCATAAGCTCGATGAGCTGTCAAAACGTCAATTCTACTACATAACAGATAGATAATTCAAAATATCTTCAGAGGACAAGTCAGTCGATAACTCGGCACCGCAACGAGTCGACTCGCTTTCGGAGCAGTGAGTCCAAACATATCATTCATGTCAAGCTGACTGGGGTTCATTCCATCAGGCAACTCCCAGTTAAAGCAATGAAGCAAATGAGCCACGGATAACTCCAAAGCATACAATCCGAGTTGCATACCGGGGCAGGACCTTCGGCCCGACCCGAATGGGATGTACTCAAAATGATTCCCTGTAAAGTCTGGAGCATTCTCGTGCAAAAACCTAGTAGGGTTAAAGTTATCCGGATCTTCCCATGCGGACGAGTCTCGCCCGATAGCCCATGCATTGATCATGACCCGTGATTTGGCAGGGATATTGTACCCGGAGACCACCGTGTTCGATGCCGTCTCGTGGAGGAGGAGAGGGATTGGTGGGTGAAGGCGTAGGGTTTCTTTGATGCAACACTTGAGATAGGTGAGCTGCTTGAGGTCGGAGTCGCGAAGGATCCGGGTCAACCCGACCTTGTCAGCAAGCTCTTCTTGCACTTTCTTCAGGTCATGTGGGCTCTTCATTAGCTCTGCCATTGCCCATTCGATTGCTGATGCTACAGTTTCTGTTCCTCCAAACATTACGTCCTGTGAAAATGAAAATTCAATATATATTAAGCTTTTAATGCACGCATCGTTTTACTCGCATGCATACATAATATTATGAAAAGTGTAAGAAGTAAATGGTAAAAGTCAAAAATAATTTTGGAGAAAGTGATAAATATCTTTATTTTAATGCGAAGAATGTATAATTATATATATTGATTATAACATATTATGTATATTGATAATATCATGTGTTTTGTCATCTATTCTCATCCCACTGAAATCTGTTGTATTTATGTGTTTTGTCTTCATATGCATGCATATTTATTATTTAAATTTTTTATATTAATGAATGAGGAAAATAATAAATGTGGGTTATTAATGTTCTCAAAAAATAGAAAATAATCATCATTATAAATAACAAAATATATATTATATCACATAAATGCATGTATTATAACATAATACTGAGTTTACGATTATTATAGTAGAATTCACAAATGTATGCCCGTATTCTTTGTTTTTATGACAAACATTTTATTTTATTTTTTACAAAATAAGTTACATAAAATACTCATTTAACAAAGTGATTTTCAAGCAGTTTTATTTGATTGTACTTTAGAGTTCGAATCTAAAAGTCATTTTTTTTAAAAAGTTACATAAAAAAATCTACGAATATTAGAAAATTTTTAGAAAGTTAATCAATTATTTTGATAAAAAATAACTCATTCATATCTCTGAAAGCACAATATGAAACATACTTACCATGATGATGGCTTTGATATGATCTCTAGTGAGCTTAGCAGACTGCAAATCATCACCATCACCTTTGGCAGCAACTCCTTCTTCTTCACTATAAAACGCCATTAATTCATCGACCATATCACTATCAGCCTCAGCTTCACCATCATTGTTATTAATTTTGCCTTGTTCATCACGGGCAATCTTCTTCATCTTTTTCTTCATGTGCTCATCAATAATGCTATCAATGAACCCATCTAGTGACTCCCTTGCCCTAGCCATCCTCTTATAAAATCCCCTCGCATTAATCCACCCCATCCACGGAAAAAAATCAGCAATATTGAATGCCCCAAAAAGCTTGGAAAATTCTTGCAGAATCTTCACAAACTCATCTTGCCCATCATGTGAAAACGACCCAAATGCTGCCCTATATGTAATGTTCCTCGTCAGAGCAAACACTAATTCGCCTATATTAACTTTTGAGCCTGTTGTGTTCATCACCGTTTGTAATGTTGAGTCTACCTCTTCTCTTACTGACGCCCACGATTCCTCTCGTCTTCTGCTGAAGAGCTTAATCACGCAGATCTTTCGCATTTGTCTCCAAAAGGGTCCGTAGTTGGCAAACGCCATGTCGGCTCTGTCGTAAGTTAGGTATGTTATGGCCACGTTTGCTGGTCGGTTTGCGAAGACGAGATCTTGAGCCTGTTCAGGACGTAACCACAAATTTAGTTTATAAATTTTTTGAGCGAATAACTTAGAAAAATATTCTACGTAAAAGGGCAACAAAGGCACATGCTTTGTTTTATGGTTAGGCAGACTATTTTTTAACAATCGTGCGCAGTTGGGTAATCGAAGAGTATTGTTGTCCTAAAAAGACCATATATAATTCTTTCTTCAAAATAAAGAGGTTTCCATAACTATTTCATCAATTCACTTGGGGAATGGGGATCATAGCCTTTTTTCACAATATTTATTGAGAAATACTAAGTTAAGGAACTATAATTTTTGGATGAATAATTTAGAAAAGTATTTTATTGTTAAATTAGTAGTAAAAAGAAATATAAGATTTTGTAGGAAAAAAGTTTAAAATATATACTCCGAGATAAGTACAAGAAAGGTCTGGTTATTTTTGAATCCGCCCATCTGGTCAATAGAAAAGAATTTAATATCCATTACACGTATATTATATCTTCGCTCAAGGGTGGATTTATATTCAAGGGAATATGGGCAACTGACCCAACTCGAAAATAAATTTTCTTTAATTTCATATATATTAATTACTTTTTGGGAAAAGTGTTTTCTAGTTGGGACAATTTTATAAACAAAATTTTGATATAAAGGTCATAAATTATTATATTCTATTGTTAATGAATCAATCTTTTAGATCTGCCCCAATTTTCCACTCATATGCGGACATTAACATTAGATAAGAACTCAAAAAATGAGATAGTGAAAAAGTTAATCAATATATCTTTCCAACTTGAGGGGGTTCGTATTGGAAACCTGAAGAACTTCTTTAGCCATGTCCGGCGTCGATACGGCGACGACATGAATTGCTCCCATTTGGAGATGGAGGAGGCCACCGTATTTCTTGGCAAGGTCTGCGAGGCCGCGGTGAGTCAGTTGGTCCATCATGGCCATGTTGCCGATGATCGGATACCCTTTTGGGCCTGGAGGGTATGTGAGTTTTTTACGTAAGGTTGTTAATGAGAAGAGAACGAAAGCCAGTAAGAGAGGAAGAATGATGAAGAAGATTGGTGATGATTGAAGAGTTTGAAGCAGAGAATCCATGGCTATAGGTATAATTAATTTGGTTAAAAGATGAGGCCTAAGCGTCTGAAAGTGAGTATTTTAACGTTTTTATAAATAAGTTGCGTAGGCTCAATTAGGACCGATATCGTTCTGCGTTAAGCCAATAAGGAGAGAACAGATTTTGGTAAGATATGTGCGAATTTTTCCCATATTTAGAGGTCCGCTAGCATATACATCATTTGGTTTTATTTGATTTCCTATTTCTGCTGCTGAAATTTAAATACATTACTAACTCTCTTATTACTTTCATAATATTTAATAAATTTTTTAGCACCAAAAAAAAAATTAAATAAAAAGGGTGGTAAATGAGGAATATAAATTACGTATTTATTATAAAAAAATATTTAAAAGCAACAAAAAGTACAAAAAAAATGACTTATTATTCATTTTATATTCATATTGACACACCTATATTTCTTTTATTTTTATTTATTAATTTTAATTTATATGATTTAATCAATTTATAAGAAATATGAACAAGATTGGATTTGAAGCTAATGGTAATATTGTAAAATGATGGTGTTAGAGAACTTATTGAGTATTACAAAAACAATAGAGGATAAGTGATATATATTAATTTTAGTAAGGAAAAACTAACAATCTCCCCGTAAAATCTTGAGTTCTGATAATTAAACAAAAAATCTAATAGAGCATTGACAAATTTAAAGTAACATCCAAGCAATATTATTGTGTTAATTTAAATAATCAATTAACAAAGTAATCTCGCCTGAGTTTATGGTTAATTTTTTATAATGCTCTATCACCCTTCAGTTTCTTTAGCATTTTCAAAAAGTGACATATCGTAAATGATGATGTGGCAAATAATTTAGTGTTGATTTGTTGGTGGTGTGACGATGATAAGTCAACTATTACCAATTGATTGGTGCCATTTCATTTTGTAATTGAGTAATGAAAAACTTACAAAGTTTGGTATAAAGTTTTACCCTAAATAATGTGATACATGACATATCATTCATTTTATTAATGTTGTAAAACTATCTTATTAACGATAGTATCAAAAATCTATTAACTTGTATCCCAATTTCATATGTATATTATTACTTTCTTAATTATTCTTTGACGGTCTTTTTTTTTTTTAAATCGATCTAGGTATTTGATCTGTGAAAAATATTTATTTTTTCTTTTGAAATATGAATGCAAGAATTAAGTTGTTTGCTTTTCTCAAATTAAGGAGGTCTGAAAATCCGTATTTTTATATTTTTACCTTTATAAAATTTTAAATAATAAATAAATAAATAAAATTTTGTAAAAAATAATATTTCTTATTAATATAAATCCCAATTATTCCGAGTACAAACAATGTGATGAGGGTTAATTGTAGGATTTATGTAAATGAAATAATTAGACATGGCATTTCGAAAATAATAATAATAATGGGGCACGGATGGTTGAACAATTCGACAAACTAAGTCGTTTTGTTTTAAAATAAAAATATTTGAAAATTTGTCTGAAATAATTAATTCCAGTCACATTAGGTATTAAGCGAAAAGGCCCAAAACCAAACCCGCTCCTCCCCTAAAGCGTATCTAATAGTGTGTCCAGCTATGCTGTCTTTGACGCTACCAACCCCAGTACTTTTGTCTTAATTGTAAATCAGCCGTTGGATTTAAGGCATTCCAATTTTACTAAACAAATCTACAGATCTAAATTAGAAACCCACTCCTAAATCTCCAAATATAATTTTCATCGAAGTTCTCAAACCATCGAAAATCCAACCTAATCTGACTTCATCAAATGAACAATTCATTCCTACGTGCAACAGCAATAAAAGGCCTGACTTTCGTTGAGTTGTCGATGGTATTGGTGCAGGATCTGCAAACTCATATTGAGAGCTGAGCCCTAAATCTTGAGAGTTGAGCTTCGGTTATAATCTAAATGAAATATGATTGCCCCACTTTTGAGTTTATAGAACCTTTTTTTTAATTGGCCATTTTTGTTTGATTTCACTATTGTTTGGGATTGGTGATTGTGGACTATTGTTAACAAATTTAATTTTGTATGTCTTGATGGATCAAGAATTTGAAATTTTACCTTTTTTAAGACATGCACAATCTGATTCAGGATATTAAGAAATTTATAGTACACAATCCGATTGCTTCATCCACGCCCGGAACTGAGAATCTCACTTTGGCAAAAGCAATGAAGGGGTTAATCTGGCTACAAGGATTGATTAAGCAAATGGTGGGAGATTTGAACAGTGTTGTGTGTTTTGTGATAGCCAAAGTATGATGGATTTGAGTAAAAATCAGCTGCATCACAAGAGAACGAAATCAGTGTAACCTCTAAAAATCAATGTATTTCCACCTTAAAATCAATGTATTCTAGAAGGGTGTGTTTGTCCCATGAATTTAAGCCTAATAAAGCCGAACCACATAAATCTCATGTATTATTCTCTTTATTGTTTTTGTTCTTATCAATTTTTTGTTGTATATGACTCTTTTATGGTGTTTTTCTATTTGTTCCACAATCGACGTGATCTGAGGTACTCAAACTATGACAAAGTACTTAAGATTTATCCTAGACAATTAATTTGGCTATGATCATAACAATTACCGACTTATTGGGTAACTAAAAATTGTTGTATATCTACGAGTTGTTTGTTGTCTAATAACTTATAACTTTTTAAATAGAGATGATTTAAATAGACATTTTGTTAGTAAAGTTTTTATAAATAGAGCTTGTATATATATTAAAAAAAAATTAGTTATTTGGCTTTCAATAAGAGTTTTTATTAAAAATTATAAAATTACTTTAATAGACAAGTTGTTTAAAGTTATGTTACTAAGAAATGAAATAAGATTATGAAATAAAGAAAAGATATTTAGACATTTTAATATTTTGAAAAAACTTATCAATCTCTAATCTTAAAAGCTTAAAATTTAAGTTTTTACTGGTAAAGACAAAATATCTTATTTAATATTTAAAAGCTTTACTGAAAAGACCAAAAAAAAAAAATTGAAAAGAGTTTATGAGATTAAATAAATACATATACCCATTAGATAAGGCACAACAAATAAACATTTATTAGGTAACTCGAAAACTGCTGCATGTCTAAGGGTTGTTTGTTAGCTAATGACCTTTCATTGCCGGTAACTCAAAAAATACTAGGTTTATAATCCTAATACATTGAATATTATCCAACAATTGCTTTAGAACAAGACAAGCAAGGGGTTTTTTGCAGCATGTGCAACGTAGTCGTAGCCTCTAATATATACTCTTTCAGAGAATGTTTAGTATTGTAGTAGATTCACAAATAATCATTTTTTAAAATAATTTTAGACCAGTACATTTCGACTTTAAATTCATATGATTATTTGGATTGAATGTATGCAATGAATAAAAAATATAATCATCATTTTAAATGGAAAAGATATATTAAGTATTTTTGTTTTTAATATCCTTTGATCAGTAATCAAGTATTGGTTCTATTTTCTTTGTTTTGCCTTTAAACATTCGTGTGAATATGTGATGAACAAAGAATCTTCACGTTAACCCAATGAACAATTGTTCATGTAATCTAACACGTAATATTATTTAATTAAATAGAGTTTTTATTTACAATAAATATTTTTGAGTATTGCTAAGCTTATTTAGTTGGGATACTTAGTAAGTTTAGCATTATGGATATTTTTTCAATAATGTTGCTGTTTCATATTGTCATTCAAGCTTTTGGGAAGGCTACTGAGCGATTTCTAGTAGAATTAGCATATATAATGTAAATGTGGTTTTGTATATTATTTTGTGACATTAACAGTAAAAATGTGGATTACTGATATTTAATTAGAAAAAAACTTTTCAAAATGGCAACTCAATACATGTTAACATCATATGATGTTACTATGAATTAATAATAATAATAAGAATAAGAATAAGAATAAGAATATGATGTTAATACTATATACTGTTACAATTAATTTGAAAAAATGATGAAAGAACATATTAACACCATGTGATTTTATAGTTGTCTATATGGCCATTATGGATAAAAATTATTTTTTAAAAAATGTAATGACATCGAAAAAGTTAACATTTAACAAAATCTTGTTAAATTTTAAAAAAAAAACACAAATAAACACAAAGTCTTGTTAAATTCAAGGTAAAGAAGTAGGATGTAAAAGGAAATTGTCAAAATACAGGGGAACTTTGGTATTTTTCCCAGTACTATTGTGAGAAATTTCAGTCATTCTATTGTGATTATTTACTGCCACTGTCTTTTGTTTTGTTTTGTTTTGTTTTTTGCAAATTATTATTATTATTATTTTCGTTAAAGGATCTAAAGGTTTTTCAATTCTTCTCTCCTGAGCAAGGTATGATTTTTCATTTTAGTTCAAACAAGAAATAACTAAAAAGAAAGTAGAAACTTAGAAGTACTCGTTTGCTGGAGGATTGCCCCTCTTCTTTGGGATTGTTTAAATACAAGATTCAAAGCAACTAATGACTTGTAAATAAAACAGAAAAATAATATCTTTTAAAAGATAAGAAAAGTCAATTTGTTATGTTGTAAAAGATTTTATAAATTTAAAAATCTTGCCAAAATATTGGGGTATTTCTTGGAACATGTTGAAAATGTAAATAGATAAATACAGATAAATATAGAGTTTCTCAAGTGCGGATGATAAAATGTGAATCTTGTGCGCATGCAATTATAAGATAGAAAATACAGCTCCAGACATTAAAAAAGAAAAGTATACTAAAATCTAGATATTTTGATTTTAGCTTTATCCGTAAATCGTATTTTAACGTCCAGTCCTGAGAAGTTCTGTAGATAAATAAACTTCTAAAAATACGCATATATGTTCAATTGGGCTTAATCATTTTTGCAAGACAATTGTCCGAAGGCTTATGTAGAGGGAAATACGTAACTGGGCATCCAGGATTAAGTTGTTCAAACCCGCAAACACAAACAAACACACAACCAAATAAATAAGAATGGTTAATTTGATTCGATCATCAGATGCGGGTGTTCTTTAAGTAAATAAATAAACTCGAACCATAAATTTTTTGTACAAACAATATTCTGCTTGATTTTAATAAAATAGAATGATTAATTAAAAAGAAAACTCACTTAAGGAGAAAATAATGGAGGAAAATGCACATCTTAAGTTTAGTCAGATCAGCCCCAAGGCAAATCCATTGTCCACCTCCAAAGGGAATGAAAGCTTCAGGTCTTGTATTATGATTCTATTTGTAATTCAATAAGTCAAGAAATCAAATATTTTAGCTATTACTTTTAATAAACTAGCTAGATTCTAATTATTATCCCAGTATTTTTGTCCCGAATGCAGATACGAAACTTATCTTGGATAAGGATAGTTAATTTTATAATTTCTCCTTTGGGCAAAGCTCGACTAGTGATAAATAAGCTTTACTCCCACAACCATATGAGTTTGATAATAAGAACAAGCAAGGCTAGCCAATGTAGCCGTAAAACAACCAGAAGACCGCTGATCGAGCTTGTAAACGGCAATTACGCCAGTTTCTGTGAGCAACACCGCCTATGTTTGGTTCCTATGACTCTCTCTTCATTTTCTGACCAACCCCAGGGATCAAACCGGCTGTTTTCACCGTAGATCAGTCGTTGGATATTCACGGCTTTAGTGTTCGATCTACTACTTTCGCCGCACGTGGGAGCATACCACCACTATCATTAGAGTCAGCGTGACCTGAAGGGCCTAACCTGAGCTTCCCGGCCACCAAACTTGACTACCAGTCACCTTTGACTGACAAAGGCAATTTGGTAATTTTATACTTTAAGGTCCTAGGAGCACTACTAAACACCCATGGCTTTAGTAGCCACCGAAGGAGATGATCTACCACTTTTCACCCGTGTTCAGTCCTCTGACCGACAACATTTAACCCAGTAGCAGTTACATCAAAATGGAAAACCTAGGTCGTGGGATACCCAACACACTTCCGGCTCGTCGATGATGTTGTAGCACGACTGTTATTGCCACCCTCAAACCTTCTCGACATAACCTTACCTTCACTGATATCCCAACAGCCACCACTAGCCACTCGTAATGAACTAACTCATGTGGGTCCCCAAATCCATTCCATCAACCGAACCCCTTAAACCGTGTTACTAACATTAACCTCAAGCCTTCACATGCTTTTTCTCTCAACCCAGTCGCCGTCCTCAACCCTAGTGCTGTTTCAAGACCACAAAATTTTTTTATAGACGGCGCGATTGGTTCTACTGCTTCATCAATTCATGTGAAATTGGTTTAGTTGCATAAAGGTGAACCACTGTCCATTTCTCCACCGTGGAATTTGGGGAGATGGCTGAGCCTTTTAGATTGGCTTTTGTCGGTAAGTTTTCCTTTGGTCACTCTCCCATAAATGTTATTCAAAATTTTTTTATTTCTTTGGGGCTGAAAGGAAATTCTCAAATTTCTTTACTTGATAATAGACACATTTTGATTAAATTCGAAATTGAGGAAGACTATTCTCGGATATGGGTTAGGCAGAGTTGGTAGTTAATGGTAGAGGGCTGTGGGTTTCTACGTGGTCTACTAATTTATGTTCTTTGGTGGAATCTCCTATTGTTCTTGTTTGGGTATCTTTTCCTTATTTACCTCTTCATTTTGTTCACTAAGCTTGCATTATTTTTCAATTGCTTCTGCTGTTGGTACTCCTTTATGCGTGGGTCATGCTACGGCCTCGATTAATAGGCCATTTGTTGCCAAGGTATTAGTAGAGTATAAAATTTCGTAGCATTTGTTGCCGCGTATTTGGATTGGTGATGGCAATTTAGGTTTCTAGCAGGACGTTGTTTTTTAGCAGGTTCCAATTTATTTTAATTCATGTAAGCATTTGGGCTATTCATGTAAGCATTTCGACAAATGATTAATGAATCACAATAAGTTAAAACCTACTAAACAACATTCTACAAAAAACCTGAATCGCCCTCACCAATCTAAATACGCAATAACAAAGGCTACAAAAATGTCAAATTCTACCAATACCCTCATAACAAATGGCCTATTAATCGTGGCTGTAGCATAATCACGCATAAATGAGTACCAACAACAAAAGCAATTGAAAATAGTGCAGGCTTACAGTGAACAAAATGAACAAGTAAATAAGAAAAAGATACCCAAACAGGAACAATGAGAGATTTCACCAAGCAATGTAAGTCACTAAACCACTTAAAACCCCCCTTGCCTCTACCATTAACATACCAACTCTGCCGAATCCATATCCGAGAATAGTCTTCCTCTATTTCCAATTTAATCCAAATGTGTCTATTATCAAGTAAGAAAATTTGAGGATTTTCTTTCAACCCTAAAGAAACAAAAATTTTCGAATAACATCCATGAGAGGGCGGGCAAAGGAAAACTTACCGACAGGAGCCAATTTCAAAGGCTCAACTATCTCCCAAATTTTCGCATTGGAGAAATGAACAACTGGTTCACCTTTGTGCAATAGAACCGGTTTCACAGGAATTGATGAAGCAGTAGAACCAGTCACGTCATCTACAATAAACTTTTGTGGTCTTGAAATGGCACTAAGGTTAAGAATGGTAACTGGGTTGAGAGCAGAAGTATATGAAGGCTTGGGGTTGATGGTGGTGCTACGATTTGGGGGTTGGGTTGGTGGAACGGGTTCGGGCACCCACATGAGTTACGTCATTACAAGTGGCTGGTGGTGGTTAATGGGATGTTAGTGTGGATAAGGATGTGTAGGGAAGGTTCGAGGGTGGCAATAGCGATCGTGCTACAGGATCACCGATGACGAGAACGGCGTTGTTGATGTGTTGGATATTCAAGGACCTAGGTTTTCTATTTTGATGTGAGTATTGTTGTGTTGGATGTTGTCGGTCAAGGGGCTGAACACAAGTGAAATCTCGTGGATCATCACCTTCGGTGCCCACCAAAGCCATGGGTGGTTGGCTGTGCTCCTGGTCAAAGTGTAAAATTATCGAATTGCCCTTGTCGGTCAAAGATAACCGATAGTCAAGCTCGGTGTCCGATAAGCTCAAGTTAGACCCTTCAGGCCATGCTAAGTCCAATTATGGTGGCAGTAGGTTCTCACGCACAGCTACAATGGTAGATCCAGCTCATAAAGCCATGAATATCCAACGGTTGATCGGCGCAAAAAACGGTCAGGTTGGTCCCTGGGGTTGGTCCGAAAATAAAGAGAGAATCATATAAAACCAAACCCAAGTGGTGGCGCTAACGGGAACCGGCATAATTAGGCCAAAATGAGAGGGCGGTTACTACTGTTTCGCGAGCTTGATCAACGTCTTATGGTTATTTTACAATGACATTGACGACAGATAAACGACCGTAGTAGCTCAAGCTTTCGATCGATACCTCCCTTTACTGGTGAAGTGGCTGGAAATGTGAGATCCATCCGAGCCAGGTTGTTGTCTGAGTCGGGTTTGTTTGTTGTCCTGATATTGTTTTCAAACTTTCTTTTATAATTTATTGATATGATAGAGATAAACTATGGAGATTACTTCTTCATTCCTTTTCCAGCACTCCCTTGTATATTTCACCGAAGAACTTAGTTTCTCACCTCTATGTAGTAACTTGTTGCTTTGGAGTTGAGCAGGCTAAAAGACTGTGAAGCAAAATCTTTGGTGGGCCTTCGGGTATAACATTAAGTTTTCATGAACCATTCGGGGATCGATGTGTTCTTATAATAACACGAAGTTATATTATGTGCAATGCATTGAATACATTACATGGATCTAACCCATACATTATATGGGTTCCACTTTTGACACAAAATAAACTATTTGTATTTCTATATTGCATGCTGTTAAAGGACTTAGAAGCTAGGGATATGCTTCCCGTTGCAAATGAGCACTAGTAAAATCATCAATAATAATATAATATGTACTAGGCCAGTATTCTATAAGACTTTCTTACAACTTATATGTACATATACAGGGGAATTGTCCGGTTTGGAATTCAGTAATCTGGGAATCCCACTGGGGCAGTTGGATTTCTCCAACTTTTTTTTCTTTTTTTGGGTTCAATTTGTTGGCTTCTCCCACCATGTGTAGCCAAACCACTTTACCCTGGGAAAAGCACTCTATGGTAGAGATCTAGTCCATTTTTAGTAAAGAATTCCTTATATGGTAAGAACTAAATTAAAAGACAAAAATTACCAAAAAAATTATAGGACAAAACATATTGGGGGTGTGTGTGTATATATATATATATATATAGAGAGAGAGAGTATAAAATAATTTTATAATAAGGGATAAGATAAAAGACCAAAAAATATTTTTTCTTTTTAATTTATTAAAATCTCCGTATTTTTATCTTTTACCTTATTCCTTAAGAAAATAAGAGATTCTCTTATTAGAAAGGAACTATACACACACATGTATGTATGCATATGTATGTATGTGTGCATGTTTGTAGTTGTCACAAGTTTTTTTCTTACGCATACTAATTTTTTTCTTATATCTACATACACGTTTACTCTAGTATTTAATGATTACTCTGCCATTCTCATATGATTGCTGGCTTGAATCTACACCTCTATTTCATTTTAATCCTTCAGCAGCTTATATGGTCCCAATATCTTCTTTTTGGTGTGGTGTGGATTGGGACATGGGGAAGCTTTTATCAGTACTGCCATCATCAGTTGTGGAACAAATTGTATTAGTACCTATTTCTAGTACTAGGCCAGATATTCTTCGTTGGACCATATCTAGAGATGAAAATTTTTCTCTAAAAAGTAGCTGGGAATTTGTACATGGATCCTATAGCCAGAATAAGGTTTTTTCTTTAATTTGGCAACAACATATCCCTTCGCGGGTTTCTTTTTTCTTGTGGCGGTTATTGAATGGTTTCTCGGCCACGATGATGCTTTGTGCTTGAGGGGTTTTCACATCGTTTCTCAGTGTCTTTGTAATCAGAGAGTGTTAGACATTTATTTTTGGATTACCCAGTGGTTCAACAGGTTTGGCAGCAATTTCAGTCAATGATTGGTCGTCCATATCTTCCTTTTTCGTCTCCGCATGCTTTGCTTAGTCACTGGCCACGGTGCTACCGTTCTTCAAATCATATTCGAGTCATTCTCTCATGTTTCATTCTGTGGCATGTTTAGAAGGCTCGAAATGCTCTCAGGTACGATTTAGTTGCCTCTAATATGAAAGCTGTTATTTATAGAGTGCTCCTGGATATTAGGCTAGCCAGTGACGCGTTTGGTTTTAAGACATCTCAATTGAGGGGCATTTTAGACACTCATATTGGCGAGGGATTTAGGATTATCATGCCTACCCGTAAACCACCACGATTGGTTTCTTGGATGAAACTGCCACCGGGGGTGGTGAAGTTAAGTGTGGATGGTTGTTCTAAGGGAAACCCAGGTATGGTTGCTGGAGGTGGTGTTTTGCGAGATCATCAAGGCATGATATTAGCTACTTTTGATTCCTTTTTGGGGCACCAATCTATTCTTTTTGCTGAATTGATGGCTTTGTTAGAGGGTTTAGATCTTGCTATTTAGGTTGGTTTTTCTGATCTTGAGGTAGAATCTGATTCTGCCACTCTAGTTTCTTGGGCTATTTCAAGTGCTTTTGTGCGATGGGATTTTACTTATATCCTTGGGCATGTTCGGGCTTTGGCTTCTAGCACATCTATTATTATCAGGCATGTTTTTTTAGAAGCTTCATATGCTGCTGACTTTATAGCTAATTGGGCTTGTACTCATTAGACTTGTCAATAATTTTTCAATGCTGATGATCTCCCAAACGGTTTATCAGACATTCTTCATTTGGATACTGTCACAATTCCATACATTCGACATTAATTACCGTGATTTGAATTGTTTTATTTGATCACTAAATTTTTTACTTTTCTTAGAAGGTTTTGGTTTATGTCCCCCTCCTTATGTTATTTCATTGATTGATTTATTTACAAAGAGGGGTCTGGCCTAACTCCCCACCATCTTGGTGGATTATCAAAAAAAAAAAAAATTACGCTGCCATTAATTTCTTTGCCACTACGATATTGTCCATAAAGTTTTTTTTGTGATGAATTGGATTTAGTTAGACTATATATCTACGTCTTCGTTGTGTATTTTTGGTGTAGAAATTTTGTATAAATATATTGCCACGTTATTAAGTATTTTATTTATAAGAAGTGGAAATTCGAATAATATAATTCGGTTAAAGCGTTGTTGTTGTTGCAAGGTCGTTTGCCTTTTAATTTTTTCCTTCGGAATATATTGCATCCGAGACCATATATTTTTATATCTTATACTAACACAAACAAATTAATTTAACTTAAACAGAGTTGAGGAACATTTCTTTTAGATTCTTGATGCTTGCATCAGAGACCATATATTATTATGTGCTAAATATTATTAGACAGACAAATTAATAAAACTTGAACCACGTCGAGGAACATTTCTTCCAGATTCTTTTTGTAATTGGGTATCTAATTTTATCAAGAGAGGGGGAAAAAAAAGTCTTGTGTATGACTATACGTACCCAGTGGCTTAATTGGCTTGCGATTAAGGATAGATAATTTATAAATTGATAACGTTAACTAAAAAAAGCACTGCTGTTGAAATCAAGACAGCTCAAGATTAGCACAAAATTTATTGACAATTTGATCTCAAATCGAATCTCTTGACTTTTGCCAGTTCACTGTGATTGATTCTCTAAGAATAATTCTTTCCTTATTTTCCTTTGTTACCATTACTGTCTGCTGATAAATAATGTATTACCTTTTACATTTAGATTCATTTAGTGAAAGGCAAAATTTCATTAATGGCAACAAGAAGTCTGGGTTCAAACTCTACTCACATGAATAAAAAGAGAGATGGATTGACTTTGACTTTTTTTTGGAGTCTCCCAGAAGACGATTCCCTTCACTGAAATTCTTTGTAATTGACCTCAAAGAATTAGTTGATTTGTGTATGCTTCAGTTGATTTGTGTATGCTTCAATGGATTGACTTGCCAGGTGTATGCTTGAGTTGATTTGTGTACATTGGTCAGTAATGGATCTAGATCTCTTGTGGCTGAGAGATGCAATGCATCTCATCCCTTTATTTGCATGGTTGAACATGAGAACAAGTGTTACCATTTGCACTGCCATAGGGAATATCTTATTACCCTTGGAGTTGTAAGTGGGTTGATCCTCCTCACAACATTTGCCATTGTGATTTGGCTCCTTGCATACAGGCGGAGCAAGAGACGCAGAAAGTCTCGAAAGTTATCTAATCCAGCAGCTTCTGCATTAGTTCCCCCATCATGGAAGGTGTTCACCACTCAGGAATTGAGGATTGACTTTGACTTACTAAAGCTAAAAACATGATTTGAGAAAAGGAAATACCAAAACTTTTTTCCTAATTGTTTGGACAGCCTTAATTTCTGTCTCGTAAGGACTTAAATATGTTTATCAAAGAGTATTTGAGTGAGAGCAAAAAGTAAATTAAGAGAGCATGCATGACAGCTGATTAGTGATAAAAGTTGAAGTTGATCAGATTGGCACATGCCCGGAAGACGAGCATATATATCATTAGTTTACTAATTGTTATTGAAGGAATTTTGGATCTTCGATACACCATCGTGCCTAATTAGGCTGGTGGTTACATGCTGAACCTCAAATACACACACTATACTTGGACATATCTTGGAATGAACATTTTTGTGATGTATTCGTGCCTTTATACAGGCAACAATATCATAGTTATATGTTAAAATTTGAAAAACTAACTTCCATTAACCGCTTGGAAGTTTAAACATTAAGGATCTGTCTCTTGTAAAAGACACACTCTTTAATCACAGCACATGGCATACATGGTGTATCGTACATGGCATACATGTCAATAGATTCTGCTTGGGACCATTTGATCACATATATAACATATCCAACTTGATCAAATGAGGTAAGTTTAATTTCTTTAGATGATGATACTCTTTATGTGCATGCATATTCTCTTTGATAAACTACAAATTAAATAGAAGGTATCTTTATTTTACAAAAGTAAAACTGTATAATATCAATATTTTAAACTAGGAATAACCAATTCATACCTAGTCATTAATGAAAACTTTACATTAAACGGCTACTATTACATATATTTATCTTTGGTGCCTGTAAACAGACTTTATATACAGAAAATCTATTATAATCCTCGTTACCTCGCTTAGTGCACTCTTATCATTTTTCCAACCAATTGTACTTTAAATAAGGCAGAGTTGTATCAATTGTTTATCTCAGGCGACCTTGACATTAATTAACAAATGATATGAACATTCCGCATGTTACAACTATCCATCTGGATTGTTCTTAAATGCATAGTTGTATAGTAGTTACATGCTCTCTGAAATTTTCGAGATATAAGCCCTTGGTCAAAGGTTCAGCTACCATCTTACTAGAGGGAACATAGTCCACTATCATTTCTCCACTTTCCACTATGTTTTGTATATCCTGATAATTTATGTTAACGTGTTTAACCATTGAGCTATTTGGTCCACTTTTGACTAAAAAGATTGTAAACTTATTGTCACAAAACATATTACCAGGTTCCTTAGGTGAACTAGCTACAAATTATCAGTGAACCTCTTAGGCCGTACAAGTAATGCAGGATATATATTCTGCTTCTAGTGTTGACTTTGCAACACTAACTTGCTTCTTGCTTAACCCAAAAAAACAGCAGTTTCATCGAATAAAAAATTAAAAATATATTTTCACTTGCTGACTTTTTATCATCCATATCACCTACAAAATCTGCACCACAGTAACCAACAAGTTCTAAATGACTCAAGCCAAAGCACAATTTCATACCTGTAGTCCTGTGAGGGTATCTAATAATTCTTGTTACTAGCTACTTGCCAATCCACTTTTCTTGGATTTGATTGATATATACTTACTACTCCTACTGCACTTCTCATTGCATACATGATACTTCCTGCAGCTTGTGCATAAGAAACATTTTCTATACCTGGCTCTATTGGCTGGTGGACAACCTTATCAAAATTTAGGTCTTAGATTTCTAATATCACTTAATATGCCTATGTGTTCAATTAATAAAACGTCAATAATTATTATTCATTTTCAAGTTTCACAGACATGGTCATATCCTCATATTCATTTATACACGTGCAAAAAGTTCAAAACAAACAACTTGAAAAGGCGGGAAGATTTCTTCACTTGCGCTTGGGGCTTCTCGAAGAAGGAACTGAGAAAAAAATGGAGATGACGAGACATACATGTCTAAAGCTGGAGATTCCCGACCCCACCGATCTCATTTTCGTTAAACGCTCGCGGTTTCAGGCCCACTTCGAGCTCTCCATCACCGACGGTCGCAACGCTTGGCTCTGCAATGGTATTATAAACTAAAACCTGCAACAAATTTTAATTTAAATTTATCTTTCTTTTTTTTGGTGTGTCTAAAAGTAACATCGTTTTCGCCTTTCCGACAGCGTCTGAGGAGCAGGTGAAAGAGAGGGCGGCGCAGTTGAACTCGCCAGTGACCAACTACATCAAATTGCGCGAGCACTATTTGGGGCTTGTTAGGGTTTCAACAGCCTGCAGGTTCCGTTTACGGTTTTACTGATGCTGCTGATGGATGTAAAAGAGTAAGGTGTCATTTGTTTTTTTATCTAAAATATGAATAGACTTGAATTCTAAATAGATCTGAATGTCTGAATCTGAATAATATGTTTGTTTTTTCGTCTGAATCTCGGAAAATAAATATTAAGTTGTTTGTTTTTTTCAACTTAAAAAACTGAAAATATGTATTTTTACATTTGTATTCTTATTAAATTTGAATGTCAAATAAATAATATATTAAATACCACAATATTTTAATATTTATAAGTAAAATAATATATTAATGGGAGATTTAAGAACTAGATGAAAGGAGCAAAGTGAGGAGCAATTCCATGACGGTTAAAAAATAATGATGAGATTATTATGTTGGGTAAATGTCTATGGGTGAGTTTTGAGATAGATATGAAAAATAAATTATAAAGCAAAGATATTTTTAACATTAGAAAGTAATTGACTTAATTCAAATTTCTCTATTCAGTAAAAAGCAAAAAAAAAATTGACTTATTTTATTAAGTCAAAATTATCTAAAAAGTCTCATTAAGTTATAAAAACAAATACTTCTAATTAACTTAATTAGTTAAGTTAAGTCACTTTAAGTCATTAAGTTAAAAAACAAACGCCACCTAAGTTTTTCTTATTATTTTTAAAATTTTAATTTAATTTATCGAAATTGAAATTGAAAATTTTGAAATTGGGTAATTATCCACTGACCATATTTTTTTCTGGCTTTTTTAAAAATATACAAATCTTTTTTCTTGGCCAGCGCTCCACCTGAAATCAATATTCTTTTTCATTTATCCACTCCCGTTATAATACTGTTAGAACTTTGCTGACATCATAAAGGTAAAATTGTCATTTCACAATGACATTGTTTGAAGATAGAAGTAAATAAATGTAAAGCAATATAATTTTAAATAGAGTTTAGCAGTAAATAAAGCAATATAATTTTTCACAATGACATATAATTTTTCAAAAAATTCGAAATAAAAGGTGGTCGGTGGATAATTGCTCTTTTACATTTGGGGGTAAAAAAGTTATTTGTATAATATTCCGTTTGTTCTCTTAAGAGTTTAAAGTCAGAAGTGGATAAGTGTAAAATAATATAACTTCTGATGGAGTTCAGCAAAAAAATTTAAGAATTGTGTATTTTTAAAAAAATGTAAAAAATTAGGTGATCGGTAGAATATTGTCCTTTGAAATTTAAAATTATGTGGTTAAGTATGTGATTGTCATGAATTGCAGTTGCCATGGACATTCGAGAAGGAAGGGGCTGAGCTTGAATGACAGTTGAAATGCGGACCGGCAACTAACAACAAGAAGCTTACTATTGGCATGTACTCCTCTGAAGTTCTGTTTAAATTCAAGTATGAATTTCTGTTCAGATTCCTTAAGCCTCTCTAATATTCGAAGGGTATCCACTCCACTTACATTTCATAAGGGAGAGATTGTTTCTACTTAATTATTTGATAATTAAGGAAAGATTGAAATTAACCCTCATAATGCTTTTATAAAAACTTGAACCCTTGCGCTCACTATTGTAAATGCAAGAGCTCTCCCACTACGCTAAAGGTCAAGAGCTGTCCCACTACGCTAAAGGTCCATGGGTTTGTTGGCTGAAATTTTGAAGATTGTTAGTTGAAACAATTTTACTTGGGCATGTAATATTTATTAGATTTCAATGACTTGGTACATGTTGTAAGTAATGTTTAAAGGGGCAAAGAAAGAAAAAGACTCGGGATCTGCCTAAACTGGGTTCTTTTATATTCAATAGAAGGGATTTATTTCTCTTGACGATTGATACAAATCTACCAATGGATGTACATTGACTTGGTTCTTTGTATTTTGTTCATGAGGACGATGTTACATACATAGTTTTCATGATAGACATTTATATCTTTAGAAGTTGACTTTCTCTCTGTAGGTGGTCCAGACTTTAGGTAGGAAGAGCGAGTAGTTGTTACAAGGAATGTAAATCAAACATGGTAGAATTTTTTTTTTTTTTTGGAGTTCGAATATTCTATTGATTCACTCACTTCTGTTATGTCAATATTAATCATTAATAATTAAAATTCAAGTTCTTATTTATAGTGACAATTATATGTCTCATGATTAAGGATGTTTGAGGGTTTTTGTTTATTTAAATTTTCTCAAATACAAGGTTTAGGAATAAGGACGTGTGCTTTATATCCCCAAACCTTTAATTTTGATAAGTTCAGTTTTATCACCACCATCAATAACTAAGAAATTAATGCTTAGAAAAGCTAATTCAGATATTTATCCATTTAAAATCTCTGATTGCTGGATAGGAGGAGCAAGAGGAGATTTATATATACGAAGAAAAGATCTTCTACGCATAAAGAGTCGGGTCTTGACTCTTAAAGAAACTAAGAAAGTGGGCATTATCTTGACTGATTTTGTAGCAAACCAAGAGCATAAAAGTTATGCCTATAGGTTCAAATAATTAACTTAACAGAAAATTTTTGTTGGCTTTGCGCAATAAATATGCAAATTTTTATTTCTCTATGTATGTGTATATTAATGATTTAGACTCGTTTTGAATTGAGGTTGAAACTTAAATAAATTATTTATTTTATAATTTTTGAAAAAATAACATTTGGTGAATTTTGTAAAAATCATTTATTTTGAAAATTTTTTCCTTTTGATAGCAATTTTTATAAATATGTAAGAGGTTACTTTTCATAGGTATCTTATTAAAAAAGAACCGCACTTTTTTAAAATTACTATTATAGCCTTAGTATTATAATAAAAAGATAATTATGTCTTATTTTTTTATAAACCCGAATATAAAAACCATTAGATATTATATTACGGCTACAATAATTGTACATTTTCTAAGTTCATATTTTTTATATTTTGTTTTTTTTTTATCATGATAGGAATCAATGAGATTTACATATGATTACATAAATTTTCTTTTAACTATGAACAATTTCAATGGAAAGCTAACCATGACTTTTAAAATTATAATTTCATATTTTAACATTTAATCTATTCATATACTTTTCTATATTCATGGTGTTTATTTAATTAGAAAACAATGTAGGCTTGATAATATTTTAATTATGTTTTCTTGATTATTTCAGTTATGTTGTTAAATAAGAGATCATTTTTTTTTAATGTGGATCATTTATTTATGTGAATATAATGCATGTTGCTTTTTATTTCATTTAGATTTTGTATTGGCATGAACTTTTATCATATTGTATGCAACAAATTATGAAGTTCGTTAGATTTTTAAGTTTTTCCACTTCATATAATTTTACATGTTTTAAAAAGAAAAAAAAAAGGTATATCTAAATAACCCGTTATACATACTTTGAAAAGATAATTAAAACTTATGCTTATTTTGGTCATTATAAAATAAAATAGTGCTTTTATAATAAAATTTACCAAATGCATGTATTTTCTTTTTCAAACTCAAAGCAACAGTAACAATATAATTTATTGAACACTAAATTGGTTTTTTTTAATTAACAGTTTATTTCATTCACACAATAGAAGCAACTTATTTTATTAGCTACCGCAATTCCAAATTAGTCTTTAGATTGTAAATGAAATATTACTCAACTAAAGAAATTTCTGTTGACAATTTTTTCTATAAACTAAATCATAATGTTAATATCTAATGTCACAGGACCATATATATATATAAACTTTTAATTTCTCAAATAATTACCTATAAAATAAAATCTATAAAATTGAAATAAAATAAAATCTATAAAATATCAACAAAAATGTAGGCTCATTTGTTTCTAACAAAGGACAGAGAAATAATTAATTAAAATAAATGAATAATTGTAAATATGCAAGTTGTTATCAGAATTAATGTTTGTGAAATCATATAACTTAAATTACTTTTTTCCCCTAAAGTTTAAAAATTGTGAGAGAATATGTAATTTTCCGAAATAAAAATTTGACATTTAAAACTCATGATATTATCGTATTTTATTTAGAAATTCATTGATTTTACAAACATTTACAGGTTTCATGGCACCCTATAGTCTCAACAGAACTCTGCCCCTGATCCTATGACCCTCCACTAAAGAAAATTCACTAATATTCAATCAATCAAGTGGCCACTTATTTATTTCCATGTAAGTCTTCCATAAGAGAAATTAATCAAATTATTTTATGATTTTGGTATTTTGGAGAGGAGGAATTCCAAAGACGAAAGCCAAAGTTACCAATCATCATCACATCAAACTCAAAAGGAAGGCAGGGCAACCCAAAATGTGACTTGACCAATTTTTCATGCCAACAATATGATGATGATGTCTTGTAGGCCATGGAAGAAACTGGTCCTTGACCTTGACCTTTTCTTAGTTGATGACACAAAGGGGCATTCACTTAGTCAGCAGCCAATATCCAAAATTAATTATATGTTTAACATTTAATATTTTAGTATTAATATCCAACCCACAACTTGACAAACAACTTGGGCCATTTGGGTTAAAACCACACAATTTTGGTGGTCTTCTTTATTTTTCCATCGGTGCCTAAATTTATTGCTTTACCTACCCCACAACCATCTTTAGCTTTTTAACGACACCATCAAAGATTTTCATATCCCTATCCAACCATTTTGAAAATTTCAATGGCTCTCTAATCGAAAACAACTCAAACATAAATTTAAACATTTTAAATTAAAAAGTTTAGCTAAATTTTAAATTACTCTTTTGTTGAGTTAAATTTAAATAGGCCTGTAGCCATTGGCACGTTATGGGTTCAAATTTCAGTGGTCGCAGAGCTTGATTCTCTATATAATAGGGGTTGATAAGTCTCTACACACTGTAGTAGAACCGATCTTCCTCCCAGACAATATGGTAACGGATTTTCTTTCAATTTTAAGAACGATCATATCTGACCGCGCCATAACAGTGATAAGATTATTTAAGAGAGTCGATCCGATCAGAATATCAATAGAGTTTATCAGAATATATCGATCAAAAAAAAACTATCCTTAAATTGTTTACCGTAATTTTAAATTTTGAAATTATCTCAATATTTAGTCAAAAAATAAAAGAAAAATAAAGGTGAATTGATAAATTTTTTTAGCTTCTTAACATAAATAAAGTATATTGAGATTTTAAAAAATAAGAAGATAATTTAAAAATAATCAATTCACAAAAAAAACAATCTGAAACCAACCCAAAAAAGTTTAGCTTAATATAAAATCATACATGTTTATTCATTATAAGAATACTAAAGACTAAAGTCTTTGTGAACACTATGTTAATGTGATTTTTCACTTATATCATGGAAAATATTTTATATCTTTAATAATTTTGTTAAAATTATTATTTAAATTTTATATTTACTATGTATTACTAACTTTTGTTTTATAGTTATAGCTTTTTTTCCACAGCAGCGGTAACTTAAAAGCTCCAGCACCTCAATCCCAAACACACCCTATAACTTACAATACAATTATTCTCATTTGCAAATGTTTTTATTTTTTTAAATGTAAACTTAAAATTTTAAAACATTGTAAAAATCTTTTATAACACTTTAATAATCGAATTTTGTCAAATATAAGCTAATTTTTTTTGTCATACAAACTTACAAAGATTCAAATTCAATTCATCTATCCGTTTTTAGCTTAATGTCTGAACTATATAATTTTTATTGGAGATGGTGAGTAAAATAATCCCTATTTTTTATTATTATCGTTATTATTATCATTTTTATATGTTCACATCCATGCTTATTAGTCTTTTCACTTACTAACTTGCTTATTTAGAGAACAAATTAACACAACCCATTCAATATGTTGTCAAATTGTCAATTCTACTTCTAAAGAATGAGGAGTAAAGTTTCAAGTCATAAAATAAGTACTATAATTAGTATTATCTAAATAATATATTTAACTCTCTTAACTCAACCTGCAAATTAAAAATAGTAGATAAATAAAATACAAGATACTACAAATAAAAACCTCCGTATTGTCCGTGACATATATTTAACTATAGCTACGGGCCATAAAGTCATGCCAAAATTATCCTCCTATGAAACCAAAACCAACTGACTCCGGTTCAAACCGGTAGAATTAACCCTGGTTCAGTCATACCTACCTCTGCCTAAAACCTTCAAAAACTCTGAACCATGTGGCTCAACCCAACATCCGGTCCAGCAGATTCCTTCTTTCTCCTCATTTCCAACACTTTTCTATGACTATTCGAATGCACGTCCACGGAAAATGTCGGGCTACAAGCCGGTCTATATTCCGGAAAAAGCCGACCGGACTTATACCGAACCCCACATGCATTGCAAAGAGTTTTTGGACCAAGCGGACCGGTTCTCCACTGTGGAGTCTTTTGGGTTTGACAGTGGCTACACCTCCTCTGAAACAAACCTCCCCCACTTTGAACCGCCGGTTGCCTCTTTGGTTTCTTCGCAACCGGTTCGTCAAAACCACCAAACCACTCAATATTTTGAACCGAGTCCGTGAAAATAAGACAAGAAGTTGAAGATGAAGAGGATACTGATGACTCGGTGGATAACGGTGACCCAAACGACCAAACCCGGCCGCTGCGTCTGGTTCGTTTGGTTCTCGCTTTTGATGGCACCCGTGAAGGAAAGCATGGGCTGGTGGTGGTGGTGTTGGTTGAGGTTTTGTTCGAAACCGGTTTTCCATCCGGTTCAACCCGGGTTCGTTCTACATAATTGGGGTACAAAAGTGAAAGTTCCGAGCATGAAGAATCGTCTACAAACTGAGAAACCCATTCAAGCTCAGCAAAATCATCAACCTGTTGAAGAAAAGAGGGGGGAAAAACACAAGTGAGTTTTTCACTTTTCAACATTAAATAAAAAAACGCAAAAGCAAAAACGCTTTAATAAACAAAACTTTTTCATTTTAAAAAAAAAAAGAGAAAAACTTTACCGGTTCAACGAATTCATTTGTGAGGAGTGATTGTTCAGAGGAAAAGCTACCGGAGTTAGAATTATTATCATCATCAACAGGGTCAGGCGAAGAGAAAGAATCCTTATCATCAACGAACCCGTCTTCAAAATCACCATTAGAGAAGTCGAGAAGATCATCAACGGAAAAATCTTCATTCGAAACGCATGAAATATCATCGAAAAATACTTGCTGGGTCGATTTCAAACAACACGAAAGCTCTCTGCGTAAACTGGGCTTCAAGGCTCTTGCTTCCATGCAAAACTCCATAATAATATTAATAATAATAATCGCGTTTTTGTTTTTTTAAGGGATTGTTTCTTTTGGAGAGATAGATTAAGAAGATGATCGAGATTCGAGAGAAGAGAAATGAAAAAGAAAAAATAAAAATAAAAATAAAAATAAGAATATGAAACTGATTGATTGGTTAGTTGAGAAAGAATTGAATTGGCACTGAAATGAAGGCCGGTTCGTGGGCGAAACTGGTGCGGAGTTAATGGCTTGTCTTTATATATATTTTATATATATATGTAGTTTCTAAATTTATTTATGGTTTTGCTAGCTTTGATTTGAATTTTGAAACTGTAAATTGTAAAATAAAAATAGTTATACTGTTTTGGGGGGGAAGAACAAAAAAGGAGTTGCCACAATAATAATGCATGTTGAGATTGTAATTGATGGCTGAGCTGACCAGTCATTAGTCTTCTTGGGTTGGCTTTGTTTGGACCCAACAATCCCTTGTATTTTCCACTTAGATTTTTCTTTCCTTTTTTTTTTTATTTTTTTCCAATCCTTTGACTAGTCATTGTTTGGTCTTTTCCCATGACAGATGTAAATCAATAAAAATAAAAAATAAAAAATCAATACAATTTTTTTAAAAATAATTATATTTGATTATACCAACGTTAAACTCAATTATCTATACAAATTTAAATCCATATAATTGTAACATTTTCAAAAGATTTATTAAGCATAGTTCGAAAATCTACATTAAATATTGGATAGATTTATTTTCAACTAAAATAATTGTATATAGTATAGGAATGCATAATTAATACTTTAATTCTTGAATGAATAGACTCAACGGTAGAAATTCAAATCATATTAAAGTCGGAAGGAGATTTTATTTACAATGTAACTTTGGTATTAAAAAAAGGTGATCAATTAAAAATATAAATTCCTTTTGTTTGCATTAATATGTAATTTATTTCTTATAATTTTTAGACTATCACTAAAAGACTCTTTTAATTTAAATCTTTAAATACTTATTTCTTATTTTTATGGTAAATAAAAGATTGAAAAAATTAGTTATCTCTTAAAAAACTCTTCAAATAAAGATAAGTTCATATTATTTTAATTAAATCTTTTTTTCACTAAAATAATAATAATTATAACACATCTCTCTTTTCAAGAATGGGAAAATGAAAATTATATAATACTAAATCGAAGGATTCAAAAGCTCTCTAGATGAATTTTTTTCAGATAAGATTATTTTTCCTTTTTTTTTTTAATATTGAAGAGAAAGAAGGATAATTTCATTTAAAGAATTTCATAAAAAAAAAAATTTTGAAAATTTTTTAATTATGTAACTTTTTAAATGATAAGTAAAATCTCATTAATAGAGTTTTTTAGTTTTTAAGTAATGCACTTGATCTGCTTCAATGTGAAACACATTTAACACAATTTTTGTTATAAAGCAAATTTAGTAAACTTAGTGAATGTCTAGTCAATGTAATTTATATATATTTTTAAAAGAAATGAAGCTGGCGCCAAACAGTGTTTACAGGCATGGTTGATTTTTGTTGTGAAAAAAGTCAGCTTCTGTACGGTTGATTCGATATGTGGGAGCGGGACCCACAGAAAGACCAAATCCAACGGCTGAGAAGACTCCGTGAGAATCACACCGAATGCGGCGCTAAGATTATTCAAAAGTTAAAACCACTCACGAAACCGCCGTCATGTTGTGTTTTTTTTATTTCTGCTTTTCTACATTCTTCCAATAACACCTCTAAATGTTTTTGTATTTACCAAAAAGGGTCGCTTTGCCTTTGCTTTGCCGCGTTAATCTCGCCACAATTTCTGACTAATTCCATTTCCGTTGCTTCCTGTCTAATTTTAGGAAAATTCGAAGACCACTCGATGAAATTCTCCGTTTTGGAAATCCGACGGACGACTGGCCAAGTTGGAATGAATCCAACGGTGAAATTTGTAGCCTAACTTTTCGACCAATGTTTAGCGCGTGGAAGTTTCGTTTGTCCTTTTACTTTTGTTCATGCGTTGGGGAAAGTTTAACTGAGAAGGTTTCCACTTCCACGTCGTTATAAGCATGCAACGCGTGCCGCTCTGCGGATTCACGGGTGGCTACGAATACTTATTGAGCACTTTTTTTTTGTTTTTTAATCTTGTACAATACCAAAACCAAAAAAAAAAGAGAAAATTATCGACCAACTACCTTCAGAATATAAAAAATATAAGTAGACGTCATAAATTTTTGATAATATCTCTATATTACCTCAATTTTTAATTATATATCAACTAACAACTTTTTCATTAATTTCAATAGTCACCATTAAAAAATTCAAGATAAAAGTCTATTTTATCCCCAAAATGAAAAACAAAGAATAAAACCATCAATTTATCTTATAGGGATAAAATAATCTTTTATCTTAGATTTTTTAATAGTAACTAATGAAATTAATGGAAAAATAACTGATTAATATAAATTAAAACTTGAGGTGGGCAGGAATGTTATTGTAAGCTCATGGCTGCTTCCACTTTCAATATTCTTAAGGTGATGGACAGATAATTTTCATATAAATAAATATAGTTAGTATATTTGTTGGGACTTAAACTAGTCGATTCTTATTGTGATTTTGACATTTTAAAGTTGAAGTTAGTAATAAATAAATAAAATCTTATCTCTGTTAGAAGACTCGAACATTTGACCTCAAGAATTTAGCGAGAAAATGCATGACCAGCTCAACTGATGAATTGTTGGCAATATACTCACTAGAAATTATAAATAAATTTCACATTATTATTTGTATCTAATTCATCGTAATAAAATGCTATTTAAATTTATCTATATGATTATTTTTGCTGCCACTTGTAATTATTTTATTGAGTAATTTATTTCTACAAAAATTGAAGCAGACGCATATAACTAAGTAGGATTGTAAAGTAGTTTTCTGAAAAATTAGGTTGATTTGGCATAAATATTTGTACATGTTATGTTAGTTACATCGATTCATGAATAATAGGCTTAGAAAATTTGAATTATTGCGAGTGTTGTATCAATTATTGTTCGCTAATTAGTCGAGTTAGAATTGTAAAACGAAGTGATCGGAAAATGTATCAAATAATTTACAATTTAGAGGGAGATATAGGAGAAGTTGATTAATATTTTTTGGTTTAAATTTGCTTACGTGAGAAATTGTTTGCAAATCAATGCGACAGTATACTTAAATAGGATTCTTAACTAATTTATGTACTCTTTCAAGAAAAATAATAATTTATCCACATATTATTTTCATACGAAAAATACATGCATGAAGTTATTTTATTAATTACAATTTAGGTCTTGTTAAGTACATCATTTGTAGCTTACAATATCCTAAAATCAATTTTTTGTATGACTTAATTACTGCTAGTCAAGCAACTACTTTTGGATCAAATAATATAACTTAGTACTTACTTACAATTTGACTATTAATATAGCATAACTTGAAAGTCTACATGATTTACGCGAGATAAAGCAATAAACACTATAACCACTTACTCATCGCTTCGGATGGTATTTCAACCAAAATAAGGCATTGAAATAAAATTGCCTTACAAAAAATTGAAGAAAAAAAAATATATGAATGAATTATAGGAAAACAAAACTATTTAAAATCAATTTTTCTAGCTTTCTGAGATACAAATTTGTTAATTAAATTTTTGTATTCTAATTTTGTTAATATATCTTTCTCAATAGACAATATAGCTAATTCATTTAATCTTTCTTGTGACATAGTTGATATAAAATAATTTTTTATCAATTTTAATTTTAAAAAACTTCTTTATGCAGAAGCAACAGTTTTAATTTAATATAGTTTACCTTATTTAAAGTAATTAATTATTATCAATTAAATTTAAACAAATTAAAAAATTAATATCTCAAATTTGGAGCCTTCATCATGATCTGCCGCCTATATTTGTTACAAAGACAGCGCTTCTTATTTTATAATTAAATGTTAAAATCATGATCTTGTGATATTATGGAGGCCATAATCTGATTTTAATGTTGATCAATCATCATTAGTAAAGATCAAATGTTATCCTCCCAAATCCCAATTTCCTACAATTCAAAAAGAAAAGGAAAGGAAAATAATTCACTTTCTCTTCGTTTGAAGACAAAAGTTGGTTTTGGGATGATGGCCATTATCGGCTAATGCCTTAATAATTGTACCTTCGCTTTCTAGAGAAATTCTGGACTAAAACTACTAATTACATATTAATTTATATAACTGTTAAATTAATACATAGTTCAATTAAATAGTATTATTAATTACGTGTTGATGTTTTAAAATAAATAGGCACATATCATACGTATATTAATTGAATATAATAATTTTAATGTACTATAGAATTACTTCATTTTGATAATTCATTTTGTAATTGTTTGTTTTCGTTTTAATAATACCGAGAATTTACTTTATAAAATCTTCATGTCATCATGTGCATTATGTTAATTGTTAATATATTATAATTTAATTATTTAAGGTTTGTTCTTAAATAATAATACATAAAATTTAAAAATAATTAGTGGAAAATGTAAATCCGGCCGACCATTGACGAGAAACAATGTTCTTTAGGAACAGCACGTGACAGAAAGCTTACAAGAGACGCAAAACGGCAAAAGGCCAATTATCCATGTCGTTTAACATTTAAAATTATCAAAACGACAAAGCATGATTCGGTGCGGTCACGTGCTTGGTCACGCGCTTCTCTAGTTACAATGTTACTGGTTTTTTGACACCAAACTCAAATTATAAAATATTTTCAAAGCTATTATGATGATGATTCACGAACATGCTTAGCTGCATCCCATCAACTCCTATCTGAATCTTTTTTTTTTTGAAATACTATTTTAACACTTAATAGATTCTACACGTTAGTATAATATGTTATGTTATTATCAATTACTAGTGGGTAAATTTGACCGTACCCTCTACTAGAGTGACTATCTTCAAAATACCCCTAAGAATACGAAAACATCACTCTACCTCCTAATTGCCGTGACTGTAAACAGATGACTGACGTTGAAGAATTAAATTACATAATTATCCTTGTGTGAAATAGAATATTCTATCTAACAGTATTATTAGGAGAGATTTTGATATAACATTTCTGTAAAAAAAAGTGGTAGTGTTAAAGTTTTAAATTGATTAATATTAAAATGTATATTTACTTGTTTGGTCAAAAAGTTTTAAATTGATTCCTTATTTGGGCTTTTGATTGAAGAAAATTACAAGGCATGCCATTAAATAACACTTGTTTACAAGGATTTGCACTGTGATTTCAACCACTCATTTTACAAGAAAAAAAAGTCATCTTTCTCTCCCTTTGACTACAATAATTCAAAAATCAAACTAATTATTATTTTACAGATTTGAACAAGCTTTGTACTAGCAAAAAGCTCAAACAAAACATCACAAAAAATAAAAAAAATAACAGTAGGTATGTCGTTTTCAAAAGGAAGCTGGTTTGATGTAGAAGCTGAAGATGAAGATGAAAATGAGAAGTTGGAGATCAATGAGAAGGTGGTCAAGTTCATAAACAAAACATGCAGAGATTGTGGTAAACGTGCACCTGTATGCATCTTAGAGTCTACGTCAAATCCTAATAAGTTGTACTACAAATGCGATAATAAAGGCTACAATTTCTTCAGATGGTAGAAACTAAGTATGTACGAGTATAGAGTACTCATAAGAGGATTGAGAAAGTTGCATGAAGGTTTTGAAAATGATGATTAAATAGGAATTAAAGATAAAAAGATGCTAGAGATAGGAATTTATAAACTTGCTGTAAAATTAGATTCAATCATTAGGCTGCTGTATATTATCTTATTTATGCTGGTACTTTGCATGATGTATATGCTTTGTGTTGCTCGTAACTGAAGTATGAGGGTAGAAAGTAGAAATTAGTTTAATAAAATTAAATAGCTGAATGAAAAACTTCCATGTACTAGAAGCTCATGTATTACATTCATTGATATGTACTTTCAGTTCAACAAAATATTACACTTATGTTGTTGCAATCAATATTCACCATCATTAACAGCATATTACATTTTGCCTTTTCAACTTCTATGACAAGGGATTGCAGAACAGACCAAATATTAACTGCAACAACCCCAAGAAATAGTAATTTAGCCTAACTAATTAGATAAAATTATAAAATTAACAATTCCAAAAAAATATGAGCACACATACTGCGTCTCAATTTTTTAAAGTCTACAATTAGATTTTAATTACAAATATATACTGTAATGTCGTAGCAGTGTATTCAAGAAGCACATCAAAATATCAAAATCAGCAGCACCATTTTATGTAAATGTCCATACTGCTACCATCATATCATTCATTGTAACAGTATTTCTTTGAAACATAAAGCCCCACTTAGTAGTTACCATTTTGCCGAAACAAAAGATTAATTTTTGAAGAAAAAGAAAAAACAACATCTTATATGTAAATAAAAACATTATTTAAAAAAAAAAGAACTTACAGCTAATTTGAGCGGTTGTTTTGCCCTTCAAATCTCTTTTTGTTTGAACTAGGCTAGGTTGTGGAGTGGTACCACAAGATTTGCCTCTCTCTTTAATTTCAATGCCTCTTGTTGGTGGCACTGAAAAATGATCAAAACATGTGTTTGTTGCTGTTGATGCATTCATTTGTCTCTCTTTTCCTCTGTTTATTCCTACGACTTCCTTTGTTGTTGTTGCTTTCTTTGTTGCTGAACCCCTTGTTGATTGTTCTAGGGTAGGCATAAAAGTATTAGGTGATGGTTCAGCTGTTGATCCACCAGGTGTTGAGTTTCTAGCAGCATTCACTCTTGTAAATGATGCTCCTAAGCTTGAGGCTGCTATCAAGTTCTTGCGATGCTTCTGTTCAGCACAGTTAAGTAAATTTTGAGTTTATAAGGCTAGTACACCCGATCTTAAAAAATTCATATTACTCCCAACATATAGTGACAAAATTATAATTTACATCTTAAAAAATGTGAAAACATCAGTTAACTCCTATATGTAGTCATTCTAGGTGGGGGTAATTTTAAGATAACGTAACAGTGATGAAAAAGATTTTGAAAAATTAACTTTTAAATTGTAAGCAATCTTAAACTGACCAATATATGCCTAGTCTTCTTATGTGCATTGGCTGAATCAACAGAGCAACTCTTTATATTATGACCAATACCCCGATAGTATGAACAATATACTACAAACCTTCTTCTATGTGTTGGTAGTTCATCAGCCTTTCTTCTCCTACATGTTTTAAGTCTGCCAGAGGGACTTTGAACAATTGAGGCTAATATTTCATCAGCTTCAACATGTGGCCATTTAGATTTGTTCGGCAATGAATGAATAATGCCAGCATAGCATCTTAAATATGCATCCTTTAGGAAATAATGGGCAACATACTTCTCATAAGTAGCTCTAATGTGAGTTATACAAGGCATGACATGCTTAGAAGTAAGCCACTGATCTGCACAGGCCACAACTACATATATGCTCATCAAGGTTAACAATATAAGACTCTTGCCCTATTTCAACTTCATATAAGGCATCACTTGCTGGTATGACGTGATAATTCCTACTAACCTTCAGCATGTTGTTCATCTTCTTGTTAATAAAAGTAGGAACATCACTTGGCCACTTCAAATAACTTTGTCTTCTCTTAGTTATTACTTTCATCATACGTTTCCTAATGTGCTCCACCAAAGCTATAACTGGTGCTTTCCTCATTTCACCAAACCATGCATTCCAACTCTCTGTCATGTTATTTGTTGTGTGATCACACTTTACAAACTTATCAAATTTAAAGGCAATGCATCTTCATCAATTTTTCATATGCCATTCATTGCCTTTACAAAAACATCTTTACTTGATGCTTTAATTGCCCTCTAAAACTAATCCCTCAACTCCACTTGCGGGAATTTTGTCTTGAGATTTGAAGTGGAGAATTTTGTCTTGAGATTTGCAAATACATGTCTTGCACATAACCTATTTTGTGTTCCAGTGAACTCAAAATGAAGTGCATTAAGTACCTCTTTTGCCTGTCAGTTATGAATGTCACTTGCCTATTATCAGCTAAATACTCTTGCAAGTGGCCCAAAACCCAAGTCCAACTTTCAGTATTCTCAGATTCACAAACACAAATTGCAATGAGAAATATGCCTTGATTTACATCCAAACTTACTGCTGACAGCAGCACACCTTCAAATGACCCTTTCAAGTGACAGCCATCAAGCCTTATGAATGGCTTACAACCATTTTTTAACTCATCCCTAAGGCCTAAGAAGCTCACCATAAACCTTTGAAACCTGCACTTATTAACAGGTGTGTCCTACTTTGTCACCTTCAACAAGGCCAATGTCCCTGGCATTTGCTGTTTGATCACATTTGCATAATCCCATAATGACTTGAAGCTCTCAATATGGTCACCACCAGCAGCTGATTTTAAAATTCTTCTCTTTGTCTTATAAACCTTTTGTGGAGCAACGGTCACCCTATACATTTTTTTCAGATCATCTACAAGTATGTCATCACCTATCCTTGGATTAACAAGCACTCTATAGCGGCACTTTGATGGTTGTCGAAGCCAGCAAAAATAAATACCTACTCTAAATAAATTGTGTATAGTGATTGAGCATGGTCGTGTCCACAGAGATTGATAATTATTTAAATCCTTTCAAAATGTAAAATGCAAAATGGGGGGATTATTGACAATAATAAAAATCAAATTAAAAAAACAAGAATGCAAATTAAAATTGTAATTCAAATTGAGAAAAGCTCTGGTTGAAGGAATTAACTCAGCTTGATTCGACTACTGATCATTGATCTCAATATAAATCATTACTACTTATGAATAGACTGGTTATAACTACTGAGACCCTCTAATAGCCAATCTCTCCTTAACTAGTCGATAACCAAGGTACGACCATTGGTTATTTCCCTAATCAATAGACAACCCTAGATACGATCGTATGATTTAATCAATTGACAGCCTGAAAAGCCAAAGAGACCCAAATCCTAATCAATTTAAATTAGATTGTTTATTCTCATAACATAACGCACTGTTATGCTATTTGTCACAAACATTAAAATCTTCATGCGATGAATCTTCTAATTGACAATAGATTAAGTTGATAATTAAATAGTGGCCAATTATCTAATTAACAAACATAATCATGACAATAATTTAGAGAATAAACAAATACCCAAAAAGCAATAAAACAATTAAAACATAAGAAAGATCTCACAGTAATGATGAATCAAAGCTTTATTAACCTCCAACCAGAATAATAAGTTTAGTTCCTCATAGAGAGAAGAGAAAAATTTAGATCTAGGGTTTCTCTTTTTTTCACTCCTTGATGATCCCCCCCTCATTCTCTTTGTGTTTTAGTCCCTTTTGTATTGTAGAGTTTTTCTAAAAATAGAATACTAAAATCTAAAATATTCTCTAAATTCGAAATTATAAAAATAACCCAAAAAGGTAAAACACGTTAAAATAAAAACTGTAAGTTTTTCGTTGACAGCACGCGCCCACGCCTTATCAATAAAGTTCTTCTGAAATTCATAATTTCTCTAAGAAAACAATCATCCTCAAATATCATCTTGTAGCTCAATTTTAGCACCAATCAATAGAATTGCACCTACAAAATAAAACACAAATAAATCACTATTATTAAGTGTAAAATATTGATATTAAAGGAAGTAAACAATGCAAAACTAGTGCATAAATTGCACTTTAACAAATTCCCCCACACCAAGATAATGCTTGTCCTCAAGCATATAACTCAAAACTAATCCCAAGTCTCCACTCAATTCTCATCTCAACTCATCGAAAAACAATCTCAAGCAAGCACACCTCAAGAAATTCAGTTAATCAATATTCGAGAGACAAGGATTTTAAAGCATAGGATCTCATAAGCTAGTATAAAGACATTCAACCACCAAGAAAGTCTATTCAAAATTCAAGTGCAACAAGATTTAATAGCCCTCTCATTGACTTCACTCCATGCACTCAAAGTGTTTAGGGTATAATTTATGCACTCAAATCAAATCAAAGAATGCTATTACTATAAGCTTACTCATATATCACATCTCAATCCATAAAACATGAATTAAATGCAAAAATCTAAGGGTCTTAGAAATGTTGTAACGAGGCTAAATGGGTTAAATGAAAAAGAAGGTCTTTGAAAGAAAAAGAGATCAAAATGAGAAGAATGAACTCATCGTTGAATGAGCTGATATGAAATCAAACGCTTATTTACTCAAGTCGTAAGAATGTATACTCTTTCTCTTTTTTTTAATTTCTTTTTGTTTTTGTTTTAGTTTATTTTTTTTTTGTTTTATTTTTTTTAATGATGAATCAAACAAAAGGAATGAACCTTGCACAATTTAATTCAAGCATAATGCTTGTTGATCTAATTGAGAAACTTTAATTCAAGGTAGCAAAAGCAACATAATATAAACAAAATATATCCAAACAATTAGTCCAAAAATCTCTTTAAATTAGGCTCAAAAGGAAGAAAAATGGGTAAGTAGATAGAGAAAATTAGAAGAGAATGGTTAAGGCTCAAACAAAGATAACAAATAAAGGTCTTCGGGTGGAGAAAAAGAAGAAAAATGCGGAAATAGAGAAATGAAAAGTGGTTTGCCTTTATCATTTGAATGCATAAAATCCCGTAATGCGGCTTCAACATGCATAACAAAGTAAGTTCTAGAATAAACAAACTAAAATTGATATTCACACAACAAAAATAATTAGAGCAAAGTGGTTACTCGTAGGCTCAAATCCTCACAAAGTTGGTAAATTTGCCATCAAATCATGTAAACTCTTCAAATGAATCAACTATCAAAAGTGGTGTAGAATGAGAAGAAAGTATGAGTGATATATAAAAGGAAAGATAAAAAGGATAAAAAGCGAGAAAGATGTATGTAGTGATATAAAAAGTGAAAGATAAAATGAGATAGAAAGAAAGAAAAGAAAAATGAAAGAGTATGATAAAATAGAAATAGATGTAAATAATTTGAGATAGATTGGGAAAAGAGTAGTGACAAAGAAAAGAAAAAAAAAAGAAAAATTAAACTTAATATATGAATCATACTAACTTCAAAATCATTTAAGGATGAGCAGAGTGAAAATAACACTTCCAGACATCAATATTGCAAAAATCCCTCCCCCACACCAAGAACTTACATTGTCTCCAATGTATGATAATCAAAGCTCACATAAAAAAATAATGCATAAGGATAAAAGATTAAAGGCAAAAAGAAAAATGTCCTTGAATTGTGAGCTTTGATCCACATAATGTCTATGGGCTTGGCGGAAATGGTGGGATAAATCCCACACTCAGTATCTTGCGGCAAATTCTGCTCCATCTTGTTCACCATGCTCTATTTTCTCTGGCCGAATGCTCGAAGGTGGTGCGGATGTAGAAGGAATAGTTGGTGGGGCGAACAACGTCAAACTCGTCGTGGTGTAGCCTTGACTCACAGCATAAAACTTCTTTGGAAATTGAGTGGGTCTTGGTTCGATGGCGAAATCTCCCTCCTTGAATTCGACCACACTCTTTCAAATCTGAGACATATCCAAAAATTCCTTTTGCAAGCGGGATGTAAATCGTTATCCTCGGGGATCAAGCACATAAGTTTATAGTATGAGTAATGTATGGACCAAGAGATATAAAGTCTATACTTTTTAAGCACACTCTAAAATTGATCTGCTAACCAAAAACTTAGATTAGGCCTCACATCATTTAACATGCGGATAAAATAAAATTCGGTTTAGAAAACTAGAATGATCTTTCTTTTAAAAATTATATGCAGAATCGATCTGCGCGTTTCAAAACAAGGATCACGTAATAAAGAAATTTCTTTGATTTCCGGGTCGTGGCGATCTAAAGATAAATTACGAAAACCATAACAAAATTTTTTCGCTAAAGTCACAAGTTGTTCTAAATATCGTCTGAAGCATAATCGTCATCAATGAATCCTAAAGCTAGGTTAAAATCGGTAATAGAGTGTAAAAATTTAAAGTTAACCTAAACTTTATCACGTTCGAATTATCTGAAGTAAAATCATTAGGTATATTAAATTGAAAAGTAGCGTAGAACTCCTAATCAATTTCAGCATAACCCAAACAATCAGCATCAATATGTAACCAATTTTAACTATCGAAGAATTAAACTCATCCCGAACATTCAATTTTTAAGAGTCGGATAATGAATATCTTGGTTGGAAGTATTTTCCGCTTGGAAATATCCTTATCTGCTCCTTTTTGCATTGAGTCGTGAATGTGAGTCTCCAGAGATTGGATTAATGACAGCAACTCATCGCTTTTTCCACGCCGATCTTTGTCGCGAACGGCGTGAATCTGGCTTGTGTTAATGGGGCCAGTGGGAGCGGCAATTTTGGATTTCTTTTCGACGGGCTTTTTTTTGGATGTTGATGACTTGGTGGTTGATGCTTTCCTCTTCAGCATTGGCATAATAATTTCACTCACGGGTTTTGTTTGAATGCAAAATTACAGCGGCTGGGATGTGGGTTGGCTAGAAACCGGATTAAAGTGCGCTGGAAAATTTGTTTGGCTGATATGGGCTGCTGCGTGTGGCTGGAGTGAGGTGCAGCGCGGCTGGGATTGTTGGGCTGTGGGAGACGCACGCGGACGCTGATCGCGCGCTGCTGAGTTGTTGGAGACACGTGAGCTGGAGTCGCTTGTTGCTGATTGCGGCTCGCGGGTGTTGGCTGGTGCTGCGCGCTGGAGTGAGGTACAGCGTGGTTGGGATTGCGAGGCTGCTGCTGCTGGAGTTGCGCGCTTAGACTGG
The DNA here is from genome assembly GCA_030449925.1 of Citropsis articulata. NCBI lineage: Eukaryota > Viridiplantae > Streptophyta > Magnoliopsida > Sapindales > Rutaceae > Citropsis > Citropsis articulata. Next base: position 2,372,259 of record JASUUH010000137.1, on the reverse strand, counting down.
TACAGCGCGCGGGCGCTGGAGATGCGTGGGTCGCGAGGCTACTACTGGGTTGGAGACGAGCGCTGAAGACGCGAGACCCTGGTGCAGCGCGCGGGTGAGGCTGGGATGTGGCTGCTAGAGCGACTGGAAGGAGGAGAGCTTTGCTGGGAAGAGGAAACAGGGGTTAAGGATTTGTGAACAGTGATTTTGTGTTTTTTTTAAATAAAAAAATAATAAAAATAAAAAATAAAACCCCTTTTTTTAATAAATAAATAAATAAATAAAATAAAATAAACTCTTTTTTTTAAAAAAACTATAAACTAAAAGAGACTTGCGACACCAAAAATTATAGAAGTACTTTTTTTTTATAAGCATGCGAGCACGCCTTAAAATCATTTCACTTCAAAATCACAGAAGTACTTCTTAGTTAAAGCATGGGCACGCCTTAAAATCATTTTTCTTTAAAATCACAAAAGTACTTATTAGTTAAGGCGTGAACACGCCTTACCAAAAATTTACTTCTGGCAAAAATAAACAAAAACATTATTTAAATAATCTGAATCAAAATTAAAAGCAACAGATATAAAAATAAATAAATCCTTTGGGTTGCCTCCCAAAAAGCACCTAAAGTCTTTGGTTAGACACATTCATGCATTAATCTCTATAAATGGGACTATAAAATCCATATGATATTTCAAACACCTTCATAAAAAGGTTTTAAGCGATGACCATTAACCTTAAAAACTTTATCAGAGGTTGGACTCCGAATCTCAACTGCACCATGAGGAATAGGGGTGGGCAAAATTGGGTTCGGATCAACCCGATCGGGTTTCGGGTTGTTCGGGTTAGGAAAAAATTGACCCGAATTAAACCCGAATTAATGACCCGACCCGATCGGATCGGGTCAGGTCATTAATTCGGGTTTAATTCGGGTTAGGTCGGGTTAGGGTCGGGTTGAGTTCGGGTCATTTCGGGTCAGTTCAGGTCGGTCGAAATCGGGTCAGTTCGGGTCAAATTCGGTTAATACAATTTTGAGTTTTTTTTTCTTTCTTTTTGCAGTTTTAAGGGTAGTTTTAACTTTTAAGACATTTTTCTTAATTGTAATCATTTTTACTAATTTTCAACTAAAAAAAAAAAGAAAAAGCAAAATACTATTAAATCAAATGAATAAACTTAAAATGCTAGAATAAGATTATTTGCCTATTTCCTTAGAGGGTATAACTAAGATTTATTATTTGCTCAATCAACAAAGTCCAAACTTAATAAAAGTTAAAATTAATACAAACTTACAAAGTTCAAAGCATAATTTCTAAATACTAGTCTTTAAAAGTTGGAAACACAAACTCACAAAGTCACAAAATTTAAACATAATTAAATTGTTCTAAAACACAAATCACAAAGTTCAAACATAAAAACTAAATAAGCTTCCTTAGTTCCTCCACCTTGGCTCCTCCACGGCTCCACGCAAGCAGTTTGATAAGTTCTAAATTTAAATTCCTGAACTTCAAGTTTAAGCGTCGATTGTCTAAAGAAGGATTGAAGAAATGCACAATAATTATTTTCTTTAAGGCATGTTGTAAATGAATAAACTCAATTCATATAAAAAATTAAGCAAATAAACCAAATACAACACACTTGATTATATATATATCATGCTTATTTTACGGCATTCACCACCAAAAAAACCAAATTCATAAGGTTACACATCAAACACAAACACAAATTCATAAGATTACACATCAAACACAAACACAAATAAATAAATCTAATTCATATCTTTAATTGAGCAAATAAAACCAAATTCATAAGGTTACACATCAAACACAAACAGAAATTCATAAGATTACACATCAAACACACACACAAATAAATAAATCCAATTCATATCTTTAATTGAGCAAATAAAACCAAATTCATAAGGTTACACATCAAACACAAACACAAATAATAATACTAGAAAATAAAACTATTTTATCAATTTCAACTTATCTAACTAAAACAATTACAAATTTATAATTTTATAAACTAAAATTAGACTTAAATTTTAAAACTATAACAACTATAATTATAGTTTAAATTACAAGCTAATAGTGCTATAATAGTGCTATAATATCAAATTATGAATAATATATATATTGAAAGTTACCTTTTAAACATCCATAACACCAATGTCGGCGCTCACCGCTTCTACTGTCGAAGCTTGCGATCTTATCAACTCGATAAAAAAAAAAAAATTAATAAGTAACTTAAGTACATGACTACATTACATGTAGATGTTCTATATAAAGTTATAATGCATTTTAAATATATTACGTATATAATGTATTATATATAATGTATGATAAAAAATTAAAAACATTACCTTCTTGTAATTCCATATGAAACATTTGCTCCTTAATATCTTCTTGGAGATTGTAGATGGGATTGGCAAAAAGTTTAGATTGCAGCCAATTTTCAGTGCATATCAACGCCTCAGCCATAGCCGGGGTTAAAGAACTCCTATACTCGTCAATAATACGACGCTCGGTGCTAAAGGTAGACTCAGATGCCACGGTGGAAACAGGAATAGCGAGGACATCCCTTGCAATTTTCTCCAGAATTAGATACCTCGATCCATTCACCTTCCACCAAAGCAAAACATTAAGTTTAAGATTGCTGGGATCTTCAACTGGATCCTTCAAGTACCTTTCCACTTCAGATGCTACTCTTCTACTCTCATTCTGAACAGAAATCTTCTTAGCATATCCAAGGAAAGGTCGAGCAACTCGAAAAGTGTCATCAGCTTCACCACCAGCAACATCCATCAAATTAGCCTCAGTTGTAAAACATTGAGAAGAACTTGTACCACCATAGCTGCCATTAAGACCACTCCCACTATACATCAATGGTGTGGAACTAGCGGAGAATGCACTATATGCATCATAAAATTCATTCAACAAGTCCCTCACTGCTTTGGTCATTTGTTCAACCATGAAACTATTATTGCCAAAAATGATCTCAAAAATATGTTTAGCAAAATCCATTTTCACTCGTGGATCAAGAATAGAGGCAACAATCAACATTTTGTTTATCTTCCCTGTGGACTCCCAATACTTATCAAATTTTTCCCTCATACTATAAGTCATAGAACCCACCCAAGGATCTGTACTTTCTTGTAGTGCAGTCAATGAACTCTCAATTAAGCCAATAGTATCATAACAAAGATTAGAAGTCACACTCAAAGAGGTGGAAAACAACAATGTGGCATCATAAAATACCTTCAAAAACTTCACAATTCGTTCAGCACTCTCCCAGTCCTTCGGTCCAGGCGGGCCCACCCTTCTAACATTATTTTCTTTCTTAGCAAAGTATGCCTCATAAGATTTGTCCACTTCTGCCATTCTATCAAATGCCGCTTGAAATTTCAGCGCAGTCATCAACATCAAATAAGTGGAATTCCATCTGGTTGGACAATCCAAAACAACAATTCCTTTTGGACAATTCATCTGCTCAGCATATTGTTTAAATGTCCGCAGCCTCGTGGTAGAGGATCTCACATACTTCACAGCATTTCGAATAGCGGTAACACTAGCATGCAACTCACCCAACCCTGAAACAACAATCAAATTCAAAATATGTGCACAACAACGCACATGCATATACTGTCCCGCCAATACAAGTGCATCATCATTCCTCCAACTAAGCAACTGCATAGTGACATAACCAACAGCAATATCATTTGTAGTGGCATTATCAACAGTTATTGCAAACAACCTCTCAATCCCCCAATCCTGTAAACAAGCCACAATCTTTTTGCCAATCGACTTCCCTCTGTGATCTTCGATTGCGCTAAAACTAATAATCCTCCTGTTCAAACACCAATCACTATCAATAAAATGAGCTGTAATCACCATGTAACTCATGTTTTGAACAGAAGTCCATAAATCAGTTGTAAGAGACACCCGCTGTTTGTTGTCACAAATCAAACTCTTCAACATTGCTTTTTCCTCCAAAAATAACTCCATAACATCTCTACCAACAGTTCTTCAAGATGGCATAACAAACTGCGGGATAGCTATACTGCAGAAATGCCTAAATCCTTTGTTGTCTACAAAGCGTGACAACTCACCCATAATAATCATTTTAATTACTGCCCTTTGACACGCGTCTTGACTCCATCCTTTACCCAAAACCAAATTACTTGCATTTTCTTCGCCGCCCTCAGATGTCAAATTTTGTTGACTTCCACCTTGTTGTTGCCGAAATGTCTTGTATGTTTCACAAGTTTTTATATGCCTGTTCAAATTTGTAATCCCATCAAGCCTTGAATGACATTGATATTGTTTACCACAATAGTTACACTTGCATTTGTTTGGATTATCTTTGATTAAGGTGAAATGATTACATACTACCGATCGTTTCTTCATTTGCGGTCTTTTTCGCTTCGCCTTTTCCTTTCCTCTTTGGGTTCCTTCCATTTGTACACTTTGTTCTTCATCGTCACTCATCGAATTCGATCTTGAGTGTCCAAGCATCTGAATATACAAAATAATCATTAATAATCATTAATTCAAAAATCAAAACACCGAAATATTATTAACATAATCTAATTAGTAATTTCAATTCAAATTGTTCATACTTCATAAACAAAAAAACAAGAAATTCATTATTAATTAATTAATTAATAATATCTAATTACCCATTCCCCATAACAAATTAATAATATGATATTATTAGCCTATCTAATATCTATGTCTTAATTCTTATAATAAAGTATAAACCCTTTAATTTCAAGTCCAAATTACTTGTACTTAATGACTTAATAGATGATTATTGATTAACATACAATAAAATACTAATTGAATTAGTTAATTTCTTTAAGATTGAAGGCTTGAAATTACTGCACAACTACATATGATATAATCTCATAACACATTATAATTATAAAATATATGTGACATAATACTTAATTTTAATATTTAATCTTCATAATGTCCTAATTTATTCATTAAAAAATCAATTATTAACTATTATCAACCATTATTAACAATTATCAATTAACATTATTTCAATTGTTAATAATTAACAAAATTTTTGACTTTTTATTATTTATTAACAATTAATAAAATTTATTCATAGCAAAAACATAAATACATCAATTTTTTTATTTTATTACTAACATTTATTTTTTGATTTTATTAATAACATTTAAAAATACATAATTACAACAATTAAAATAATAACCAACTACATAATAAATAACTAATTAGACAATAAATAACCAATTAAATTAAGCATATATAATATAACAAATTAACAATATAGTTTTAGTATATACCATTAATTGGAAGTTGACAAGTCACAAAGTCACAAACACAAAGGAAAGGATCAAAGGAGTAGCACAAGTGAGCAGAATGCAGATCACAGCAAATGGGCAAAGTGCAAACAGGCAAGCCGGCAAAGTGCAAACACTCGGACTCGGGTCGGGTTGGAGGCCGCGGGATTCGTCGATTTGAGCAAAAGATCACGCCAATCAGCAGCAGATCACGGCAGCAGGTGGAGCAGCAGATCACGGCGGTCGGCAGCAAATCGCGGCAGTTGGAATGTAAGCGTTGCCAAAAGATGAGGGAAAAAGTCCCATAAAATCAATGCCCCACACATCGAATATTTCACACACAAAAATATGAGTAAGTGGCATTTGATTCCTATGACTTAAATTGCCAGTCTTTTGACAATTCTCACACGACTTACAAAACATATATGAATCACGAAATAAAGTAGGCCAAAATAGACCACATTCTAATACCTTAGATGCTGTTCTTTTGGGACCAAAGTGACCACCACATGCATATGAGTGACAAAACTGAAGAATAGAAGGAATCTCAAACTCATATACGCACCTTCTAATGACTTGGTCAGAGCAATGTTTCCACAAGTAAGGGTCATCCCAAACATAGTACTTAGCCTCACTCTTAATCTTATCTTTTTGAGCCATCGTCAGATCACTAGGTAGTGTTCTTGTAACTAAGTAATTGACAATGTCAGCGTACCAAGGAACTATACCTTGAGTTACAAAGAGATGCTCATCTGGAAAATCATCCTTCAAAGGTGCTGCTTCTTCACTCGTGGTCAATCTACTAAGGTGGTCTGCAACCAAGTTTTATGCTCCTTTCTTGTCACGGATCTGCAAGTTGAACTCTTGAAGTAGTAGGATCTAACGGATGAGTCTCGGTTTTGCTTCCTTCTTGGCGAGCAACTATCTGAGAATTGCATGATTAGAAAAAACAATCACTTTGGTACCCAATAAATATGAACGAAATTTTTCTAAAGCAAAAACGATAGCCAAAAGTTCTTTTTCCGTTGTTGAGTAATTGCACTGAGCACTATCGAGTGTCCTTGATGCGTAATATATCACATGAGCAGCTCTTCCAACCCTTTGTCTGAGAACAGCACCAACAGCATAGTTACTGGCGTCGCACATTATCTCAAAAGGAAGGCTCCAGTTGGGTGGCTGTATAATTGGAGCTGAACTTAATAACTCCTTGAGCTTATCAAATGCTACCTTGCATGCTTCATTAAATTCAAACGTCACATCTTTCTGGAGCAGCTTGGATAAATGATGAGCTATCTTTGAAAAATCCTTGATAAAACGTCGATAGAAACCTGCGTGACCAAGGAAAGAACGAACTTCCCGCACACATGTGGGATAAGGTAAAGATTTAATAACATCTATCTTAGCTTTATCTACCTCAATTCCTCTAGCAGAGACTACATGACCCAAAATAATGCCTTGATCTACCATAAAATGACATTTTTCATAATTCAAGATAAGGGTTGTTTTAATGCATCTTTCAAGTACTTTCTTCAGATTATAGAGACAATCATCAAAAGAATCAGCATAGACCATAAAATCATCCATAAATACCTCTATAATGTTCTCAACGTAGTTTGAAAAAATACTGATCATGCACCTTTGAAAAGTGGCGGGAGCGTTATAAAGACCAAATGGCATACGTCGGTACGCAAAGGTTCCAAACGGACATGTGAAAGTAGTCTTCTCCTGATCCTCAGGCGCAACGGGTATCTGATGAAAACCTGAATAGCCATCAAGACAACAAAAGTGAGATTTTCGTGCCAATCTTTCAAGCATCTGATCAATAAAAGGAATAGGAAAATGATCCTTCCTAGTGAGTGAATTAAGCTTTCTAAAATCAATACAAACCCTCCACCCATTCTGAACTCGGGTGGGTACTAACTCACCATAAGAATTCTCAATAATTGTTATACCAGTTTTCTTCAGTACTACTTGTACCGGACTTACCCATTTGCTATCCGAAATTAGATAGATTATACTTGCATCAAGAAGTTTCAGAATTTCTTTCTTCACTACTTCCATCATGGGTGGATTCAAACGGCGTTGAGCTTGAATCGAAGGTTTGGCATCTTCCTCAAGCAGTATTCTATGCATGCACGTGGACGGACTTATCCATTTAATATCAGCAATTGTCCATCCAATAGCCTTTTTGTAATCCTTAAGCACTCTAATAAGCTTTTCTTCCTTTAAAGTACTAATCTTTGAAGAGATGATCACCGGAAGTGTCTCACCATCCCCTAGAAATATGTACTTTAGATGACTTGGCAACGGTTTAAGCTCTATTTTCGGTGCCTGCAAAATAAATGGAAGAAGTTTTGCATGAGTTGAAGGTAATTCAATATAAGATACATGATGAGTTAAAGTTCTCAAAAAATTTAATTCATAAATTGTCTCTTGCAATATAGAATTTAAAACAAACTCATTTTCAATCCTTTGCAATCCTTTGAGGCCCAAACTATTGTTTAAAGCAGCTACCAATGAATCTTCAACATCCAAATAAAAAACTTCCTGCACTATAGGACTAATAACATCCATAGAAAATATCGAATGTTCCTCACTAGGATATTTCATGGCATCATTCATATTGAACTCTATAACCTCTTGATAGGTTATAAATAGTCATATTATATTTAGTTTAATTCCCTCATATTTTGATTGATCTCGTGCTAATTCGTGGAAATTATATTTGAATTGATTTAGGAGATGAATCATGGAGATTGTGACGAAATTTGGACAAAAAGGGCTTTAATTAGGCTTTGCTAACGTGGGCCGACCATTGGCTGGAAGGATTCGGTCCTAGCAATCAGAATTGGAGAAGGATTTGGTCTCCTAGCACAAAGAAAAGAAGAAGCCAAGAGGAAAAAGGAGAGCTAGCCAAAAAGGAAACAAAAGCAATATAAAAAGAGGAAAGTTGGGCGTGAGAGAGGAGAGCTGGAACGTGGGAAGCAAGAAGAACGGCTGCAACTTTCTTTTCAAACAATTCTTTTGTTTTGTTTGGCCACCATGAGTGGCTAAGGTTTTAATTCCGATCCAAGGGTAATCAAATTCCAGTTATAGTTTTGTGAGGCTTTGAACTTAACAAGAATTTCTTCAATCCAAGTAATTTTTATTTCTTGTTCTCATTATCTATGAATTATTTATATTGATTGAGTTGTGTTTCAATATTTATTTTCTATCGCTAGTCATGAGTTTGTGATCCGTAATTGTCATGAATGATTGAATTGAGTAGCAAGGAGTTGGCTCATGTGTGTGTATATATTGACCGATTCATAGCTTGCATGATAGGCTCTAGGGGAATAAAAATACAAATTGATTGAATTGGAGTAATCTGAATTAATTGATCTTGTTTTAGTCATTCTCACTATTCTTAATGCTATCATTAAATTTGATATGGAACGATGATGCCCAGTTAAATTGGTGATAAGTTTGGATTTAGGCGATTGTTTGAGTCTAATATATTAGGAGAATAATTACTTTCTACGGCTTTTCCGATTAAGTAGACTAAGTTCTTGGATTGAGTAATTTATATTTAAGCCTATGAACAAAATTGCAATTGGATGGAATTGACACCCTTGGATTGGAAGTTTGGTAAGATTGAATTTTTGTTTGTTTAATTTTAAAAGTCTTGTTTTTATTTATTTTCATCAAATCCTTTAAAACCCTTGAAATCGAAGAAAACGGTCTACCGGATTTCCTTAACCGGCTAGCCGTTTGTGTCGAAGCAGGAGAGCTCTGATCGGCCTCGATTCGCTAACCGGTTATCCGAATCTTTCGGATCCGTCTGAGCAACATTCGGAATTCCGGTTTTCCTCATCCGGATAGCCGAATCTTTCCAGAAACGAGAAGAACGAGAAACGGCTTTCCGGTTCTTCCTTCAACCGGCCTGCCGAAAGACTTCCAGAATTGTTGCCATCTGCATTCGGTCTACCGGTTTCCAATAACCGGATTGCCGAATCCTTCCAGAACCAACACAAGCCACAAACGGTCTTCCGGATTTCTCCTCAACGGTTAGCGGATCGCATCGAAATATCACGCAACCGGATTGCGGATTCCTTTTCCGGTTAGCGAATCGAGTCGATAGCGGACAACACACAAAGCGGACATCCGGTTTCCAATATCCGGTTAGCGGTTATTTCCCGAAAACTTCACGAGAATAAGCGGCTAACGTTTTCCAGCTATCCGTTTTGATCGACAAGCTTGAAAATCAGTTTTTCTTGGAAAATTAATTTTTAAACTTTGAGAAAATTAAATACATAGTTCCCTAGGGATTCGACCTGGTCTCACCATTTCTACAATTTTATTTAGGTGAATCAGTATTTGTTTTGAGGAGCTTCGACAAACTCCGTCACCTCTCTATCAAATTTCATAGTGAGAATCCCTTTATGTACATCCATTTTAGTTCTAGCAGTCTTAAGAAAATGTCTTTCTAGTAAAATTGGGACATAATTAGAGGAGTTATCCTCTTCCATATCAAGTACATAAAAATCAGCAGGAAAAACCAACTCATTAACTTGTACTAAGGCGTCTTCTAATACCCAATCAGGATATGCATTAAACCTATCAGCTAGTTGAATTATCACGCCAGTTTCTTTTAATGGACCAACATTCAAAGATGAATAAATAGAATGAGGCATGACATTAATAGAAGCTCATATATCTAACATAGCCTTTTTAACTCTAACACTACCAATTTTGCAAAGAATAGTAAACATACCTGGATCCTTACACTTAAGAGGTAGTTTCTTTTGGAGAACTGCTGAAACATTCTCCCCCATGTGAACTCTTTCATCTCCTCTTAATTTTCTCTTAGAGGTGCACAATTCCTTAAGGAATTTAGCATATCGAGGTATTTGTTTTATAACATCTAATAAAGGAATATTTACCTCAACACACAAACGGACATCCGGTTTCCAATATCCGGTTAGCCGGTTATTTCCCAGAAAACTTCACAGAATAAACGGCTAACCGTTTTCCCTTAAACGGCTATCCGTTTTGATCCAGCAAGCTCGAAAATCAGTTTTTCTTGGAAAATTAATTTTTAAACTTTGAGAAAATTAAATACATAGTTCCCTAGGGATTCGACCTGGTCTCACCATTTCTACAATTTTATTTAGGTGAATCAGTATTTGTTTTGAGGAGCTTCGACAAACTCCGTCAAAATTGGCCGCAATTTTAGTTTCTCATTGTTTAAATTGTTTATTTGATTTAGTTTATGACCCGTTCCTCTCAGACTCCTAATTTGCAGTATAATCCCGAAATCAAGAGGACAGCGCGTCAATTGAGAAAAGAGACTAGAGAGGGGAAACGTCGTCTTGAGGAAGAAGCAGAGATAGATTTCACTACTGGTGGTACATCCATTTTTGCAGAAACTAAAGAAGAGATGGCGAGAACTCTCGAAGAACTTCGCACTGATTTGAATCAATGACCCCATGCATTACTTTTCCTAATTTTGCTAATGATTTTGAATTAAAATCTGGTTTGATTCATTTACTTCCTTCTTTTCGTGGTTGTGCAGGTGAAGATCCTCATAAGCATCTAAAAGAATTTCACATCGTTTGCTCTGGAATGAAGCCACATGGTGTATCCGAGGAGCAAATCAACCTTAGAGCCTTTCCTTTCTCTTTGAAGGATCAAGCTAAAGATTGGCTTTATTATCTACCTTCCGGTTCTATCACCACATGGAATGAGATGAAGAGGCTATTTCTGGAGAAATTCTTTCACCTCATTTGCTAGTATTAGGAAGGAGATTTATGGTATCACAAATCATCAGGGAGGCCATGTCTGATCTTGGGAGCGATTCAGCGATTATGTGCTAGCTTTCCCAGTAATTTCGGATCATCTCCTCTTCCAATATTTCTATGTGTGTTTATTGCCAATGGATAGGTGTATGATTGATGGAGCTTGTGGTAGAGCTTTAGTAAACAAGACACGACAGAACAATTGATTTCAAACATGGTGAAACTTCTCAACAATTTGGTACAAGGCGGGTGGAGGATCTATCGAAAGCGTTAACGAGGTAAGTGACCAAAAATCAAATTTCGATTTAAGCGCTTTGGTTCGTCAAATGGTGTAGACAGCGCAAGCGGTGGCGTGTGGGATATGCTCATGGGCACCTCTTGATATGTGCCCAGCGTTGCGCAGACTCACACGAAGCCAATGCCGTAAGTGGGTTTCCTAGTCACGCTCGAGGAAGTATGATCACTATTCAAATCACTACAATCACGGATGGAGGATCATCCTAACTTTAGCTATGGAAACCGAGGAGGACAACAAAGGCCACCGCCGAACTTCACTAGATCACCTCGATCCCAAACTCGAGCTCCCAACTCGGTATGTCTTTGGAAGATATTGTTAGAATCTTGCTACCAATACTCTTGATTTCAACGGAAACAGAACAAGCATCGAGTTTAGGCAAAATCACTCGATTAGCCACGTGGTTAGTAAGTTGGGCTCGAGTGCGGAAAGCTACATTGGGAAATCGACGAGGAGAGCGTAGTGCAATATATCGCTGACGGAAAGAAATTCCTTGATTCGATTCCACCTAAAGGCGAAATGGCCAAGGAGATGAAGATGAAGAAGCTCCTCCCAAAACAAGGCGTGGTAAAATTCGATCCTCCTTTATCTCTTTCATCTTACACCTACACCTCCTTTCAAAAGTTAGCTAAACCCAAAGAAGATGAGCAAGAAAAGGAGATTCTGGACACGTTTAGGGGAGTGCAAATTAACATCCCCTTATTGGATGCGATCAAACAAATCCCCAAATATGCAAAGTTCTTGAAAACGTTGTGCACCACCAAGAGAAAAATGAAGGAAAAGGGGAAGGTGGAGGTAAGTGAGAATGTGTCGGCAATTTTACAAAAGAGTATGCCCGAAAAATGCAAGGATCCAGGTATGTTTTCATTACCTTGTGTGATTGGTGAAAAGAAAATTGAGCATGCTATGCTAGATTTAGGAGCTTCAATTAATGTCATGCCATTTTCTGTTTACCAAGATTTAAAGTTGAATGACTTGCAATCGACTGGTGTAGTTATTCAATTGGCTGACCGTTCTTATATTCACCCACTTGGGATTGTGGAAGATGTCTTGGTACAGGTTAATGAGCTTATATTTCCTGTAGATTTTTACATCTTAGAGATGGAGGGTAATCCTTCTTCAAAATCGGCTTCGATTTTATTAGGAAGACCTTTCATGAAAACTGCCAAGACAAAAATTGATGTAGATGAGGGTACTCTCTCTGTCGAGTTTGATGGAGAGATTGTTAAATTTAACATATTTGATGATGTGAAACACCCTACTGATGTGCATTCTCTTTGTCAAATTGATGTGCTTGATTCTATTGTGCAGGATGTTTTTGCCCAAGGAAGTGTTGGGAATGAGCTAAAATTAGATGCACAATCTAATTTAAAAGGCATTGGATGATCTATTCGCTTATGATCTGTCAGCCAAAGACATAAATGAATCAAAGGCGCTACTGGGAGGCAACCCAAATATTTTCTTTATTCTTGCCAATTTTATTTCTTTATTATATTTAGTTTTCTTTACTTTCGTTGATTTTATTTTAAGCCTCCAGATGTTCTTGATGAAGAAGATTAACCTCAATAAATCGTGCTCACGCCATTTTTCAGCTCTCCTTGGAACCTTATCCCTAGCTCATTCGAGTCCACACTGCTCACATCCAGGGGAGTTTCTTTCTTCCCTTCTCATTTACTTTTCATTATCATTATTATTTTTTGTGAGCCATTTACTTGTTAATACATTGAGGACAATGTATTATTTAGGTGTGGGGGAGGATTTTGGCATGTTTTTAAATTGTTCTTAAAAATAAAAAAATTTGTGCTTTAAGTCTTCCCAATATCTTTGAATACCTTGTAAGCTAGGGGTACATCTTTGTTTTGAGTTTTAATGCATGAAAAAGGTAAGCATAAATAGTGTTTTTCTTTAAAATTTTCGATAGTGTCACATTAATTCGTTGATTGAAAAGTGCACAAGACTTGATGCATAGACACTCTAGTGAGCTTTTGAGCCTAAGAGCAACTCATTACAATTTTGCTCCTTTTATTTTTGTTGAGTGTATCAAACTTAGTGTGTTTATTCTAGAACTTGCTTATGAATATATGTTGAGACCACATTTTTGAATTGATGCTTAAGTGTGATAAGGGCAATTAGGTTTAACCAATTCTTAAACTCTAAAAGACCCACCTTTTATTTTTCCCTAGTTAGCCCCTTTGAGCCTATTTTTCCCTTTCATTTGTTTCTAACACATTGTTTAACCACAAGCCTTCTTGTTTGTTATCCTTGTTTTCTTTCTACCCTATCAAGACAAGAGTGAAGTAATTGCATGATCGAAAAAAAAAAAAAAAACGAAAAAAAAAGAAAAAAAAAAGAAAAAAGAAAAAAAATTTGTTGAGAAATTTATTCCCTTGATTGGATGATTGGAGAATTATTTACAAAAGCAATTGAATTATCAAATTGTTTCTCCAAGTGTTTTAAGTGCTTAAATGTGGGGATAAATTTCATCATTCTAGAAGTATGTTTGTTTATTTTATGAGGTATCATAATCATGCATGTAATTAACTCTTTGTCTTGATCGTTAAAACCTTCATTTTTCCTTTTACCATACCCTTACCTAAAGCCCCATTTCAACCCGTGTTAAGTCCCTTTGATTTTTGCATCATATTCATATGCAGTGGTGGAGATTTAAATCATTTGCAAGCCTATGGTAATGACATGCTATGCTTTGATTTTGAGAGTAAAACACGCACCCTAAACACTTTGAGAGCATAGAGCGAAACCATGCAAGAGTGTTAAGTCTTGCTGCATTTGATTTTGATGAATTGATAAGATGCTTATGTTTTTTGTTACAAATTCTATCCTATGAATGCTTATTCTCTAGATTGTCACTATGATTTGACTCATTGATGTGTGTTTAGTTTTATTGGTATTCTTGGATATTGAATGGGTTGAAGGGAAGATTGGTATGTCGATTTAAGATATGCTTGAGGACAAGCATAGTTTAGGTGTGGGGGAATTTGATAGGTTATAAATAGTCATATTATATTTAGTTTAATTCCCTCATATTTTGATTGATCTCGTGCTAATTCGTGGAAATTATATTTGAATTGATTTAGGAGATGAATCATGGAGATTGTGACGAAATTTGGACAAAAAGGGCTTTAATTAGGCTTTGCTAACGTGGGCCGACCATTGGCTGGAAGGATTCGGTCCTAGCAATCAGAATTGGAGAAGGATTTGGTCTCCTAGCACAAAGAAAAGAAGAAGCCAAGAGGAAAAAGGAGAGCTAGCCAAAAAGGAAACAAAAGCAATATAAAAAGAGGAAAGTTGGGCGTGAGAGAGGAGAGCTGGAACGTGGGAAGCAAGAAGAACGGCTGCAACTTTCTTTTCAAACAATTCTTTTGTTTTGTTTGGCCACCATGAGTGGCTAAGGTTTTAATTCCGATCCAAGGGTAATCAAATTCCAGTTGTAGTTTTGTGAGGCTTTGAACTTAACAAGAATTTCTTCAATCCAAGTAATTTTTATTTCTTGTTCTCATTATCTATGAATTATTTATATTGATTGAGTTGACGCCTTAATTCAATATTTATTTTTCTATCGCTAGTCATGAGTTTGTGATCCGTAATTGTCATGAATGATTGAATTGAGTAGCAAGGAGTTGGCTCATGTGTGTGTATATTGACGGCCGCAATTACATAGCTTGCATGATAGGCTCTAGGGGAATAAAAATACAAATTGATTGAATTGGAGTAATCTGAATTAATTGATCTTGTTTTAGTCATTCTCACTATTCTTAATGCTATCATTAAATTTGATATGGAACGATGATGCCCAGTTAAATTGGTGATAAGTTTGGATTTAGGCGATTGTTTGAGTCTAATATATTAGGAGAATAATTACTTTCTACGGCTTTTCCGATTAAGTAGACTAAGTTCTTGGATTGAGTAATTTATATTTAAGCCTATGAACAAAATTGCAATTGGATGGAATTGACACCCTTGGATTGGAAGTTTGGTAAGATTGAATTTTTGTTTGTTTAATTTTAAAAGTCTTGTTTTTATTTATTTTCATCAAATCCTTTAAAACCCTTGAAATCGAAGAAAACGGTCTACCGGATTTCCTTAACCGGCTAGCCGTTTGTGTCCAGAACCGGGAGAGCTCACAATCGGCCTACCGATTACGCTAACCGGTTATCCGAATCTTTCCAGATCCGTCACAAGCAACATTCGGAATTCCGGTTTTCCTCATCCGGATAGCCGAATCTTTCCAGAAACGAGAAGAACGAGAAACGGCTTTCCGGTTCTTCCTTCAACCGGCCAGCCGAAAGACTTCCAGAATTGTTGCCATCTGCATTCGGTCTACCGGTTTCCAATAACCGGATTGCCGAATCCTTCCAGAACCAACACAAGCCACAAACGGTCTTCCGGATTTCTCCTCAACCGGTTAGCCGGATCGCATCCAGAAATATCACCAATCGCAACCGGATTGCCGGATTCCTTTTCCGGTTAGCCGAATCGAGTCAGTAAGCGGACAACACACAAACGGACATCCGGTTTCCAATATCCGGTTAGCCGGTTATTTCCCAGAAAACTTCACAGAATAAACGGCTAACCGTTTTCCCTTAAACGGCTATCCGTTTTGATCCAGCAAGCTCGAAAATCAGTTTTTCTTGGAAAATTAATTTTTAAACTTTGAGAAAATTAAATACATAGTTCCCTAGGGATTCGACCTGGTCTCACCATTTCTACAATTTTATTTAGGTGAATCAGTATTTGTTTTGAGGAGCTTCGACAAACTCCGTCACCTCTCTATCAAATTTCATAGTGAGAATCCCTTTATGTACATCCATTTTAGTTCTAGCAGTCTTAAGAAAATGTCTTTCTAGTAAAATTGGGACATAATTAGAGGAGTTATCCTCTTCCATATCAAGTACATAAAAATCAGCAGGAAAAACCAACTCATTAACTTGTACTAAGGCGTCTTCTAATACCCAATCAGGATATGCATTAAACCTATCAGCTAGTTGAATTATCACGCCAGTTTCTTTTAATGGACCAACATTCAAAGATGAATAAATAGAATGAGGCATGACATTAATAGAAGCTCATATATCTAACATAGCCTTTTTAACTCTAACACTACCAATTTTGCAAAGAATAGTAAACATACCTGGATCCTTACACTTAAGAGGTAGTTTCTTTTGGAGAACTGCTGAAACATTCTCCCCCATGTGAACTCTTTCATCTCCTCTTAATTTTCTCTTAGAGGTGCACAATTCCTTAAGGAATTTAGCATATCGAGGTATTTGTTTTATAACATCTAATAAAGGAATATTTACCTCAACCTTGCGAAATGTTCAAGGATGTCTTTCTCTTATTCCTCCTTCTTAGATTTTGCAAACCGACTTGGAAAAGGAGGAGGTATCACCACATGTAGGGGTTTTGCTCTGGTGGGTTGCACATCTTGAGATTTAAGCATCAATTCATCCTTTTCAAGCTCATCTTCTACTTGCTTTGTCACTTTTTTACTAGGCTCTTGCAACTCCTTCCCACTTCTAAGGGTGACAGCACTAGCGTTTTACTTTTGATTCACCTCAGATTGTGAAGGCAATCTCCCTGATACTTAAGACTCCAGGCGGCTCACTGTAGTCACCAATTGACTCATTTGGTTCTCTAAATTCTGAATGCTTGTTGTAGTTGCCTGCTGAAATTGTTGAGTGTTAGTCGCAAGTGATTTAAGAATTTCTTCAAGAGATATACATGACTTGGAGTTTGACTGTGGAGGGGCTAGTTGTCTTGGTGGGTATTGTTGTGGGAATCCTGACGGCCTAACTCCATAGCTGAAGTTAGGATGATCCCTCCATCCCGGATTGTATGTTTGTGCATAGGGATCATACCTCCTCTGAGGCATGCCTGGAAATCCTCTAACTGCATTGGCTTGTTCAACGGGTTCTTCTTGAAGTGTAGGACACATATCAGTTGAATGACCCATATTGGAATAAATGTCATAAGTCTTCACCTGTTGCACATTACCTACAACAAACTTTTCTACAAGCGAAGTAAGTCTATCTAAACGTTGATCAATAGAAGAGATATTTACCTCATTCACTTTCCTTGAAGTGGGATCTTGCCTGCTGCCAAACTGTTGTGCATTGGCAGCCATATTTGAGAACAAATCCCTTGCTTGAGTAAGGGTCTTGTTCACCAACACACATCCACTAGCAGCATCTATCATACTTGTATCCATCAATGACAATCCTTCGTAAAAATATTGAATAAGAAGCTGATCAGAAATCTGATGCTGAGGGCAACTGGCACACAATTGTTTGAATCGCTCCCAATACTCATACAAAGTCTCTCCAGGAAGTTGTCTAATCCCACAAATGTCTTTTCTGATATTAGCAGCTCTTGAAACAGGAAAGTACTTCTCGAGGAACTGCTTCTTCAAACCATTCCACGTTGTAATAGATCTTGGAGGCAAGTAGTACAACCAATCTTTAGCTAGCCCATCTAAAGAGAAGGGAAAAGCACGCAGCTTAATCTGCTCTTCAGTCACGCTTTGTGACCTCATACTTGAACACACAACATGAAACTCCTTGAGATGTTTATGAGGATCTTCACCTGCAAAACCATGAAACTTGGTTAATAAATGAATAAGACCAGACTTTAATTCAAAATTTACCTCCAAGTCTGCATATTGAATGCAGAGTGGTTGCTGATTCAAGTCTAATTCAGCTAACTCTCTGAGAGTTCTTTCTACAGGTGCAGCTCTATCCATCACTTGTTCTTCCGAATCGCTAGATGATTCAACCAAATCAGGCACCGTATCTGTTTCAGGAAGCAAAGGCAACGAGGATTGTTGCTTAGCTCGCTTCGTCTGCTGTCTCAGCTGGCGAGCTGTCTTCTCAATTTCAGGATCAAACAAAAGTGTACCTGTACGAGAAGAACGAACCATACACTAAGTAAAACGTAAAAAGGATTAAATAAACAACACCAATCCCCGGCAACGGGGCCAAAATTTAATGGTTGTCGAAGCCAGCAAAAATAAATACCTACTCTAAATAAATTGTGTATAGTGATTGAGCAGGGTCGTGTCCACAGAGATTGGTAATTATTTAAATCCTTTCAAAATGTAAAATGCAAAATAGGGGGATTGTTGACAATAATAAAAATCAAATTAAAATAACAAGAATGCAAATTAAAATTGTAATTCAAATTGAGAAAAGCTCTGGTTGAAGGAATTAACTCAGCTTGATTCGACTACTGATCAATGATCTAAATATAAATCATTACTACTTATGAATAGGCTGGTTATAGCTACTAAGACCCTCTAATAGCCAATCTCTCCTTAACTAGTCGATAACCAAAGTACGACCATTGGTTATTTCCCTAATCAATAGACAACCCTAGATACGATCGTAGGATTTAATCAATTGACAGCCTGAAAAGCCAGAGAGACCCAAATCCTAATCAACAAACGCATGCGATGATTCATTTAAATTAGATTGTTTATTCTCATAACATAACGCACTGCTATGCTATTTGTCACAAACATTAAAATCTTCATACGATGAATCTTTTAATTGACAATAGATTAAGTTGATAATTAAATAGTGGCCAATTATCTAATTAACAAACATAATCATGACAATAATTCAGAGAATAAACAAATACCCAAAAAGCAATAAAACAATTAAAGCATAAGAAAGATCTCACAGTAATGATGAATCAAAGCTTTATTAACCTCCAACCAGAATAATAAGTTTAGTTCCTCATAGAGAGAAGATAAAAATTTAGATCTAGGGTTTCTCTTTTTTCCACTCCTTTATGATCCCCCCCTTCTCTTTGTGTTTTAGTCCCTTTTGTATTGTAGAGTTTTTCTAAAAGTAGAATACTAAAATCTAAAATATTCTCTAAATTTGGAATTACAAAAATAACCCAAAAAGGTAAAACACGTTAAAATAAAAATTGCAAGTTCTTCGTTGACAGCACGCGCCCACGCCTTATCAATAAAGTTCTTCTGAAATTTCTAATTTCTCTAAGAAAACAATCATCCTCAAACATCATCTTATAGCTCAATTTTAGCACCAATTAGTAGAATTGCACCTACAAAATAAAACACAAATAAATCACTATTATTAAGTGCAAAATATTGATATTAAAGGAAGTAAACAATACAAAACTAGTGCATAAATTACACTCTAATACACTTTCTTGCTATCTAGGCTTCGGTTACCTCAGGATTGTTATTGAGGCCTTGACAGGTGTGTATGTTGTGCAAAGTTCGAATCTAAAAGCACTTGCCCTAGTTTTTAAGTGCAGCATATACTCTAAATCGCCATTTGTCTGTATAGTAGCCTTACAAAATCCTTTTTCTCTCGAACTTGATCCTTCTACCCCTGAAACTGTTTTGAATATAGTAATCCTTCAAAACCCATACAAATTCTCTGCAATTCTTGAACATTATTCCCTCTCTAAATTCTATTGGTTCCGTACCCTCCTTGAATATTTACCCACCTAATGCATGAGACATCTTCCTAAATGGATGCTCATCCTCTGGGTTTGAAAGTGGCCTATAGTCACCATTGTCACTTTCATATCCATCAAGTAAGCCATCATCTTTTTGGTTTTGAACTTAGTCTTCATGCTGACTCTTAGATGATCTTGTGGCTCCACACATGTCATCTTCTGATGCAGACCATATGTGGAAGTCCATTTCCTCAGCTGGTAGCATCTCATCATCTTCGTCTGTATTTCTTGTTGGGCCAGCACCATCATCCAAGTTGTTTGATTTATTTTTTTTAGTTACCTTGGGCATGTTCATGACTTGCTCAGAATCTATAAAGTTGGTCTTTCTCTATCTTTTTACATTCTTTTTATCAACCTTAACTGTAGTAGAATGAGGCCTCCTCTGGTTTGTAATCCTTTGAGAAGCTCTAATTTAGACAACAACAACCTTTCTCTTGTTAGCTTGCCTATGTGAATGGGTGATAGTAACGGGTGACTTGCTGATATTTTTTCCATTTCTTTTATAAGGTTAAGTTTGCACAATCTCTTATGGTAAATTGTCAGTAGGTATTGTATCTTCCGCTTGATCTGCTGGTTCTTCTGATTGAAAATGTGCAGCCGTTGATCTTCTAAACCTAGAAGACATATTATTCTTTAAGGATTGGGACAATAGTGGATCAACATCCTCAAATGCATCTTCATTAACTTCTACTGCAAAGTCATCTATGCCTTCATCAATAATATGAAAATCAGATAAGTGATCACTATGCTGTAAAGGTATACAGAGTCAGTCTCACCCTTATCAGCACTCTTTTTTGGACCACCATCACCTGAAGGATGGTTAAATATAGGCATTAATAATGAGGTTTTGTCAAATTGAGGTGGTACTATTGTTGTTGGTCCTGGGAATGGGGTTTGATCAAACTGTAGTAGTACTTTTGGTGTGGTTTGTGTTGCAAGCTTAGGTTCTACTGGAGTGGTGGATCCTGGTGTAGTTTGTCTTGCGAGCTCAGGTTCTGTTACAATAGTGGGTTCTAGTGTGGTTTGTGTTTCAGGATTGTTAGCTTCTGCTTCAACTTTAATTTCAGTTGTGGTTTGTGTTTGCACTGTGTGTTCTGCTGTAGTGGTGAGTTCCGGTGTGATTTGTGTTGCGAGCTCAGGTTTTGCTACAGTATGACTTGTGTTGTGAGTTAAGGTTCTACTGCAGTGGGGGGTTCGGCTGTGGTTTGTGTTTTAGGATTGTCAGCTTTTGCTTCAACTTTAAATTCAGTTGTGGTTTTTGTTTGCATTGTATCTTTTGCTGTAGTGGTGGCCTTAGGTGTAGACTCTGGTTTTGAAATGAAGACCCTACAAAATTTGGTCTTTGAAATTTTTCTTGAACTCTTTTCTAGTAGCAATTGCATGTACCTATTGCTATGCTTCAACATTATCGGTTGGTTGCCTCTGAAACACAAACAACACACTCTGAGGTTCAACATCAAGCCCAGCAGCAACATCTTCTATATCATCCTCAAAAAACCTCCTTTTAATTAAATTCGTCACATTAAGTGGTATAATGGTAATGTCAAACACAATCTCTGTAAACTTCTTCTCATTGTACAACTGCCATATCTGATACAGCTCATGATCATTATCTATTATACCATTCTTCCCATTCCATGGCGGTGTAACTTTAATAATGAATCTCTCATCTCTATAACTGTTTCTCCCAACCATCTCTCATCTTTATACTTGTTTCTCCCAACCATTCTTTTCATGCAGCATTGATTAGAATAACTCTACTTAGAAAGTCAGGATCAATGAGGCCAACCTCAAAAGTTTCACCGAGAAAGCTGACAATACCTTTCACCCTTAACTACAAATGCAATAATAAAAGCATTACAAATATCAATAACAACACCAATGTAGGCATGATATCTAAAATTATAAGCAAAACCAAAATATCCATCACCAAAACCTAAACAACCACTTTTTTTAATCTTCGGCAGCAACTTATTTGTAAAGGAAATACTATAAACTGTTAATGGTACAATGAAAACAAAATGCCTGAATTTACTAAGAACTAGGTTTTAAACCTATTTTTCTTCAAATAATAACAATAAGAGCATAAATTTTTCATATAAACAGGTTATTCTTCTAGTTAATATTGTCCTGCATTCCCCTGAAACTCTACTAAACCCATTTTAATGGAAATAATTTAATGAAAAAAATAAATTCCTTACCTCTGCCATCGTAAGGTTGTTGTTACCAGCAACCACTCTCCAATGGTCACTTTTTTTTTTTTTGGTCTTTCGAACAAAAAATGTCTTCTTTATGACCAATATTTTGATGCTCTGTTTTAAAGTTTCTCTCTCTAAACTGTGAACAAGATGATGGTTCGTGTCAAGAGAAAAGGATCCTCTGCAGTTTTTATATTTAAGCACTTATATATTTTCTCATTAAAATTTTTGAAAATAACTTATTTTATATTACCCTATATAAAATTATAAAATTCTAAGGAGTGGTTGAAAGGCTGCCTTGATTTAACATATCATAATTCTCTAGGCTAATGCTAATTACGGTGTTTATTCAAATACGATTTTACCCTGTAAGCTCATTACTTTAACGGGAAGATCACGGCAATTGGGGAGTAGAATGATGTTTTCGTATCCTTAGGGGGTATTTTGAAGATAGTCACTCTAGTAGGGGGTACAGTGAATTTACCCATTACTAATTGAAGCCATGGAGAAAATTTTGTTGACTAGATAACATTGAAAGAAAGAAAACTTAATTTTATAGTACTATACTATTAGTAATATAATTAAAACTTTGTGGAGATCTGCATTGATATAATCTATTTAAAATTTAGTATCAAAGTCTATTATAGTAAAAGAGATATCCATTTTCAAATTATAAGAATTATCCTTCTCCAATACAGGGATAGATTAGATTTTTAAGTTATATCCGATAAAATTCTAGGTGGCTGTATTATATCCCAATGTCCGCACCTGATAATTCTAGTTTGCACATATGTTATACTATAGAGTAAATCATAATCACCCATCACTAGATGTTATGTTAGGCCGTTAGGCCTTGAATTGAAAACTTGTCTTTTAACACAGGTTAGGAATCTCATAATTTCAGCAAGCAATAATTTTAATGGTAATGCATGCAGCTGCTAGCAATTTATCAAAATCTGCCAAAGTTTTCTTATTAATGAAGCGACAAAGTTATGATTGTGGTCAGCAATTATTTGGTGCAGAAGCAAACCCATCATCTGGTTGTTAACCAAACAAGGGGCAGGTCCCTTTAAAATATTATTAGATGCAGGTCCCTTTAAAATATTATGTGATTCATATAATGCAGGATTTCATAAGTGACCTCATTTGACAGAAACCTCTAATCTCAACGCTGATCAAGTACCAAATTCTAATCATTTTTTCCTCTAACTTCTTAACTTGAAAGCTAAAAATTTAGGGTGAGCGTATGTTGCAATCAGTGTTACCCACAAATTTTCTTCTCTTGTCACTAGTGTTTTTGTTAACGGCAATAACATTTTCATTGAATTTACTTGTTTTTGTCTATGTGAAACATCTGTTACTTGTATCAACAAAGTAGTTTTCGGTAATAAAAAATATATTATTAAGAACCAAAACCTATATATATATATATATATATATATATATAGACATACATATATAAAGTAATGATCTGACCTAAGATATTAGATTTGTTAAAGTTTAGAATTATTAAATTATATAGTTTAATAACTTTTTCAAACTTTCACAAATATAAAATTCTGATTAGAACACACACACACAACATTTATTGCAACATAGACGTTTCCTGCATTACTAATTAATTTGTTAATCACTTCTAAGAAAAGTTTTTAGTCACAACTTTAATGAGTAATTTTAATTTTTCAATTTCTATCGTAATTATTACTAATTATTACAATTCCAAGTGATATGGTATTAATCCAACATCCATTGAATGGTGAGATGAAATAAAAAGTAATTTTGTAAGTTAAAAAATTAATCAATCAATATATGAGTATATATTTTAGAATTCTATTATTATTCTGTTAGGTAGTTGGTTTGTATTTTTGGGATGACATTTGGCTACCAATATTAAAAAGAAATGGACACATCAGGTATAGCACCACACACCTTTTGGTGATCTCCTTATCTTTCTTTCCAATTATTAAAGTTAGTTTAATGTGATCCACATATCACTAGTTTTTCAGCCACTGTAGACTTTGCCACTGGTGTGCAAATCGAAAATTTCAAATTTCTCCCAGTGCTTCTTGTTCCTTATTCATTTTTGGGGTAATGACACATACTATAGACCAAACTTGGAAATGTGGCTCAATGATAAAGCTTGAATGTATACTGTATAGCCCAAGCTATTATTTCTGGGGAGGAAAAAAAAAGACACACAGTATTATGCCCTCCACATGAAACGTGGATTAAATAAGCGCTATACGAATATATGTTAGGTGAACTGCTTGATCACTCCCTCAACTTTCAAAAAAATAAAAAATAATTGAACTGATTGATCCCAAGTTTAAGCTATATAGTAACTTCTCATTTTCACTGCAAGCAAACATTACATTGAAAGTTTGAAAGTAGCAACTTCACACATTACCTCTCCAGTTTTCTTTCCCTCAGGAGGCAACTAAGTTTCATTCTTTTGCTAACTAAGCTTGAACTGCGGGTTTAACTTGAACGAAGCAGCAGCTAATGAAAAATTACTAATGAAAAGTGATGCATCTTCCAGACTTTGGGTCATGTTTCAGCATAAAATTCATCGATGATGGTTCGAACTATCAATGGTATCCTCACTACATGTATACCATCTTCCCAGAACAGATTTCCGAAGGAGTATCTACCTTGAACTCTTAGCCGGGAATAAAAAGTTACCTTAAACTTCAGCTTCTTTCTTGTAGAACTAAATGTCAATGTTGATGGCTCTACTCTAACAGTAGTCCCCGCAGGAGCTTGGACACGAGCAGTATAGACAGAGTTCACGGGACTGACATTTGTAACTTGTCTTGACACAGTTAAGCTCTTCTTGAGATCAGGGATGGTGATTGAAGGCAGATTTAGATTCATAAGGAACTTGGTTGATTTATCATTGCAAGTGGTGGACGCTCTATTCATTAAGCTGATGGCAGAATTATTATACCCCATGGCACAAAGGAATCGAACATAGTCTGATACTTCCATGTCATATACTAGGCCAGGATCCATGGCTTTATTGGGATCGACATGGCCTCCACCATAGTCAAATGGATCAGCGTGCTTGTGAGGAGCTCCCCCAGCGACTATGCTTTGAGCATATTCATCTTTTAGAGAAGCTGGCCGAGATTGACAGAAGGAATATTAGCAATGTAACTAATGTTAATAGGCTATAAGAGCAATTGAAATTTTAAATTTTATGAAATTTCAGTTTTCACCTGTTGTCACAATTGCAGACTTGATTGCAGCTGGACTCCACGTTGGATGAACAGTTTTCAGAAGGGCCACAATACCAGATATATGGGGGCATGACATGGAGGTTCCGGATTCAACTTTAAAGTTAAATTGCGGTATATAATTTGGAGTCACATGATCAGTTTGTTCAGGGGTTGAAACGGGTGACCAAGACGCCAAGATATTAACCCCAGGAGCTGCAACGTCTGGCTGCACAACATTGCAGCTCCACAGCACATTGAAATAAGCTGATCAAATGAACTACATAAACAATACTCATGTAAACAAGATGGCAAATACCTTCAAAACTGAGGGAGAGAGAGAACTGGGTCCTCGAGAAGAAAAGAAGGCCACTTCTGGTGATATTTGTTGCCCAATTACTGTCTTTGTGAAGCTAAACTTGACTATAGGATTTCTGTCGCATAAAAATTAGAGTCAAGTGACAGTAACCATAAACATCAAGTATATATTTAGATGATTACTGTTGATTCATGGTCACAATCACAAACATGACGCCGTAAAGCTTATATGCATGGAAAAGCAACAAGTATATCTTTAGAACATGCCTATGGTCACCACTGAGAGTTTTCACCTGTTTGCTTCCATGTAGGTGAGAAGAAATGTTCCAATTGCAAAGTCCACTTGGACACAGGGAATACCGAAGGAAAAATGAACATCCTTTGTGGGAAACTTAGCAAATATGAGACCAACACCCCCAGAATCCATTACAGTTTGCGCAGCAGTTGCAGCTGACCTCTGAAACTGTGACTGGAAACAAATAACAATCTTTCCTCTCACTAAGGTTGCATTCAGGGTCCCTGATTCACAGCTTCTGTTAAGAGTGCATGTTGTTAGAATCTTTATTGTTCACCAATTACCACAGACTAGGACGTTCATGCGGATATCAAAGCCAGCATGAAGCAAAAGAAAAGATGTTTTACCTCGCACTACCTTCATCTGCATCAAATGCGGCAATATCTTTCCCCATCACAACAGGATAAAACTTGTTCAGATCCTCTTTACCATTATAAAAAGCCTGACCCTGTTTGAGAAAATAAAACTTATTTCTAGGCTATATGTATGAGTTTTTTAACAATACAAGAGTAGCTTAGCTGAAATTCAGGCAAGGATGTTATAATTTGGTTTCAACAGCACAAGGAACTTGATTAAATGCTACTGCATGACAACAAAATTAATTTTGCTATTCAAAATATTCAAGCAGAAATCTGCAATTTCATTTGAATGATCCTCATTCAAATTTATGTTGGTCAACTTGAACACAAAATGGAAAGCTGTCTCATAGAGTTATATCATAGAGAACAAAAATTTCGAACTGATACATTTTTCCTCTCATACAAATCATCACATGTTTTGAATTCAACATGCATACCATGATGTAGCCAAAACCTTTGCAAAGAAGTATAGAATTAGAACTCATTGAAGAACTAGTCAGTCCGCTCAACTACCTTCAGAATGGCATACCAGTAACTTGTCTACTCTTTTTGAACTGCCAAGATCAGTGGGAAACTAAATGCCACCAGTATTATAGTTATACCTGTGAATCTGAAAATAACTTCTTATGCAGATACCTTAAACTTTCTGAAGCTACAAGCGACAAATGCTATCAGTACGTATTCTATTGATACCTTAGTTAAAAAAAATCTTCTGAGTTCCAATTTCCATCATGAGACTGAACAGGGCACATTGCCAAAACCATATCCGTTATTCAAATATGAACAAATTTATTTCTTTTTCTTTTTTGGCAAGTTATGCTCAATTTCATGGTTGAAAAGGAACTTAGATTGTACCACAACAGTTTTATTGTTTCCCATTGTAATAGCAGTAGGGAAAGCTCTATCAATGGTGCTTGCCGCAACAGTTATAACCCACGGGGCAGTATTTATGACCGTTTGAGGATAAGGACCAGAATTCCCAGCAGAGCATACTACAGAAATTCCTTTTGCTACGGCGTGGAAGGAACCAATTGATATTATATCATCAACATATGTGGAGAGTGGAAGTGATGAACCAAGAGACAGCGAAATCACATCCACACCATCAAAGGTTGCGTCATCAAATGCAGCCAGAAGGTCAGCTGAACTGCAGCCACCAGGAGCCCAACAAATTTTATAGATAGCTAACCACGCTAACGGAGCACCACCTCTGGCCAATCCTTGTGCTAGTCCTAAAAAGCTTGCATCTTTTACCATGCCACCAGCTGCAGTTGATGATGTATGAGTACCATGGCCCACAGCATCACGGGGAGACAAGAATTCAACTCCATCGCTTGAATTTAGTTTTCCAAATTCAGCTTCATATCCTTTAACATACCAACGTGCACCTACAATTTTCCTGTTTAAAAATTTCCATGCACTAGCACTATTAAGCCAATCACAAAATCAGTCAACACATAAGAAAAAGCAAAAAGTATAATCTTAGACTCTTTAAACACTATTCTGAAAATCCAAGAATCAGATTCTATCTATTTGAGTCAACTTTCACCTTGACATAATGGAACCCAAGATAATTAAGCAAAATTAAGATTGCATATCACGATAAATTACATATTAGCCAAGTAAAATTTATAAGTGAATTATGCTCTGCCTGTTTAAGTAGAATTATATTCAAGTCATGCCACCAAAATTTAAATTACAGCTAAGAAACAGTATCATGGTGCCAGGCTTTGATATTGCTTTCGAGGTAATAATGAGTAGAGAAATGAGTAAAACCTATTACAATTGGATCGATTAAATCCTTCTCCTTCCTGGCATATCCCATTCCATCGAGGTGGAATTTCTCCCATATTCTCATCTTTGAAACTTTCAGACTCTGGCCATATGCCTGCACAGCAAGCAGTGATAACATGCTTAGTTAAATTCCTCTAATCGCACACGAAAATGTAGCATGCTTTCACTAACCAGTATCCAGGACACCAATTATTGATCCAGCGCCTGAATGGCCCTTTGAAAGAATTCCATTCTCAACATTAGGCTTTAGTTGTAGAAAATCCCAGCTCCTAGTTGTGTGCAAACTAAGTATCCTATTTGGTACAACACGGACAACTCCAGGGAGATCTACACAAGCACATCGTACAAAATGTGTCAACAGAAAATATTGGTTAATAAAACAAATTTAGACGGCTGAAACGGATTTTCTTCACCAACATTATAACACCTGCAGTTAACTTGGCCTGGGACTGTGTTAAGACTGCAGCAAATCCAGAAAAACCATGCTTGTAGCTGTACAGAATGGATTCCTTAGCAGCTTCTTTGCTGTCAAATTGAAACTGCTAGTTATCACCTAGTGTTTTTTTACAATGATTAGTCCCCTTATGGTTTCTGTAGCGAATGCTATTCATTATTGTTACGAGGGGAAAAGAGAGAGTTAAAAAACTACCAATTGATACGAATTAAAAATGAAGGTTAGGTCACATCTGCTGTCTCTCCCGTAGCACAGAAAAGAGCTGTTTCTGAATAGAAATTTGGTCAACACTTCCAATTTCCAACCAGAAAGCACAAAATATACGCAAGTAAATAAGTTCATTGCGGTGTTTAAATTGAGCATAGGCTAGCAAGAGCACAAAAAAGTTTGTAATTACTAATACATGGAAATAATGACACCCACTTCATTTTATCAAAGATACTAATATAGATAAATATAGAAAGCGGGAAAATATTTTATTTTCCATGTTCACCATACGGTAACACAAACATTTTGCATAAGGTTTATATGATAAAAATATGACAGGTAAATTCAGCTAAAGAGAGTGAAATATAAACCTTCCAAGAATATCTGAAAGAATCTGATGGTGCGAATCCTGAACCAGCTGAGGCTCATCCCATCTTCTCTCTCCCATATAAACAATGTAAACCTGTAATAATTGAGCATAAAACCGCAAACCCCGTCAACAAAAATAATTATAATAACAAAAAAAACACTAGAAATAACCAAAACTCAAGCTCACACAACAAACCCACATTGCTTGAAGCAGTTGCTAGCAGCTGACACACAGCAGGAACAAGACAGATGATGCCACAGAGCCAATAAGAAGCAGCAGCAGCCATGAATGATCATAAGATAACTGAACGATAAACGAACCCCCGAAAAGATTGTATAGTTCACAAAATTCATATCCAATGATGAGGAGAGTAAATGATTTAATGGGCTTGTATGGTTGTGTGTAGGGACCACGTAACATGCCTGCTCCACTGTCAATAGTTAAACAAGCATTTACATCAATAGTGAATCCATTTAATGCACCACTGACTGACTGAGTAGATGATACAAAAGACAGATGTACATCATAACGTATGTCCGTCTCTCTTGCCTTGTTTGATTGGTTGGAGAAATGTTGAAGATTATGAATTTGGAAGAGAGACCGGGACCTGTCTTTGTCATGGAGAAATAAAAATACACTACTTCAAAGATCGACTTGAATTCCATATGTGCGAGTGCGATGGGATAAGGGGTAGTAAGGTGATGTCACATCCTTTCTCTTTGCTTTGACTTGCAGTTTGTGCGTATACGCAACCTATAAAAACTTGTTTTGATTTGCAGTTTGTGCAAACAGCCAATCTATGAAAACTTCTGGGAAGATGCATTGTCCTTTCTTTCTTCTTAATTATTTACTTTTATTATTACAGTAGAACCATTCAGTCCGTGGAAAATTTACATAGCATAGCACCAACACATCGCATCATTGGATATGAATTTTGAGAACTACTAGGGAAAGAAATTGTTGTGAAACTGATCTATACAAGCTTGATCAATTAACACCCCAAGACCCTATTCTGACTTAGAGAAAAGGAACAATGACAAGTAAAGATCACGAACTTACTGCAACTCACAATCAAGAAACAAAAGCAAGAAACTGAGACAAGTATTTTAAGTGGTTCAGTACCAAGAGCTGGTACTTACATCCACTGGGAAGCCAAACAAAAGACCTTTTATTATCCTAAGAACAACCAGTACAAGAGATGGTGATTACAGAGAACAAGATTCACAACTCCTTCTCTCTCTATCTTCTCTCTCTTTCTAATGATTGCCGATCAATGAAGATTTATACCGTAGTTTCGCTATTTATGCTCGCTCGGGTTGTTATGGAATAACAACCCTTCCCGCCAAAACCAACAGAAGAGCAACCCTCCTCACGTGCCTTTCACAAGTCACTTAAGTTAAACTAAAACGACACTCGTCAATGACGCTTGTTAATAACATTTCCTTCGCAGACGACGCTGAGTCTTTGTCGGTTTTGTTTCTCGAACCTCCTCGACGACAAATCATACAGCTTGACACCGAATGACTGACACTCCGAGTTTATAAGTTCACTTTCATCAATCTCCACCTTGAACTTAGTAACTCTAGCTACTCCTCTCATATTTTCCTTTTCGCAAATGCTTAGAGTCAGAATCGCTAAGTTCAAACAGAAGTTGAACTTGGCAGATGGCACAGCTTTAGTCAACATATCAGCTGGATTTTGTCTGAATCTTCAACAGCCTTCACAACTCCCTCGATACTTCAAGTCTCACAAAATGCACCACGCCGATGTGTTTTGTTCTTTCATGACGAGTCCGGTTTTTGCTCGATGGATTGCACTGCTATCACAAAGATACCACAACTGCTTGTTTAGCCCCAACTCAAACCATTCCTTTAACCAGATGGCCTCTTTGAAAGCTCACGCACTGTACTCACTGCTAGGACAAAGCAACCACATTCTCAGAAAGTGGCTTCAGCTTACAGCACTCAGAGTGAATAAGAACCCCGTCTCGAGACCTCCTTTATCGAGATCCCCAACAAACTGAGTCAACATAACCCACCAACTTGTGCTCCTCCTTCTTTAACCCCCATACAGTAATCTAACCCATAGTGCCTTTCAAGTACCTCATTATCCATTGGATCGCTTTCTCCAATGCTCATGCCTGGATCGCCATAACTGCTTTCACCACACTCATCCGCATGTGAGATATCCGTCCGTGAGGACCATGGCATACATGAGACTCTAACCGCATCAGTAGTAAGGTACATCCGCCATATCATGCTTTTTCTCAGATCGGGCCAGGCATCAGCAGACAAGTGATTTGCCAAAGGTGTCAAATTTTTAGATTCAATCATACCAAATCTAGTCAAGACCTTTCTTATGTAGCTTTGTTAAGAACATAAGCTTCATTCTTCCGCTCTCGATTATTTCCATACCTGTAATCTTCCTCAGCCCAAGGTCCTTCATCTCAAACTCACCGCCAAGAGACCTTTTAGATGGTTAATTTCTTCTACGCCATGACATGCTATAAGCATATCATCCACATATAGCATGAGGTAAATCATTCTTCCATCACCAACGCCCCTAAAGTATACACAACATAACAGATCTACTATAAGTGTGCTTAGTCATTAAACTCACAATTTCAAGTACCATTGCTCGGGTGACTGCTTTAACCCATATAAAGACTTCTTAAGCAAACAGACATGGTCTTCTTTCCGTGCATTACATATCCATCAGTCGCCCATCACAATTTCTTCTTGTAATTCACCATGCAAAAGTCGCTTAACATCCATCCGCTCCAGACATGTCTCAAGTGCAACAAGAGCTAAGATGATTCTCGATAAGCACGTTTACCATCGGAGAGAAGATTTCATCAAGTCAACCCTTCTCTCTCAGAAGCCCCTCGCTACCAATCTAGCTTTTAACCGCTTGGTTCAAAGATCGATATGCCTTCCTTGACTTTGAAGATCCATTTGCAGCTAACAGTCTTCCTTTTTTCTGGCCTTGCTATCAATTTCCAAGTTTCATTTTTCATCAGTGATTCCATTTCCTCATCCATGGCTCTCTTCCATTTCAACTTATCTCATTGCTTATGGCTTCTTTATAAGTTCTTGGTTCACCATCATTTACCTCTTTTGCAGCTGTTAATGCATAAGCAATTAGATCTGCTACTGCATATCTCTTTGGTGGTCTTACAGATCTCCTTTTCCTATCCCTTGCCAACTGATAAGAATCTGCTTCACTCTCAGTTTGTTCTGACTCCTGGATATCATCAATTTCACCTGTCACACTCCTGTATCTTCTTCAGTAGCTGGTTTAGCTTCTTCCTTGTCAAGAGACTCCACCTCAAACTGAACATTCTTGTGTATCAGGTCGTTTATCTTCGATTTAGAATCGGATCGATTCATAATCTGCCTCATTAAAAGTCACATCCCTGCTAATGATACACTTTGGTGGCTTAAAATCAGCACCACAACCTATAGCTGTGCACTTTGTGAAATCTACACTTCATAGCCCTTGGCTCCAGTTTACCTTGCTTCACATGTGCATAGGCAAAACACCCAAAGATTCTTAGTTTAGAATAATCTGCAACCCTTCCAGACCATAGTTCAATAGGTGTTTTACAATCTATTGCAGTTGATGGACTTCTGTTCACCAGGTAGCATGCAGTATTCAAAGCCTCTGCCCAAAGTGACTTGGGCAGTTTCGAGCACAACAACATACATCTCACCTTGTCCATTAAGGTCCTGTTCATCCTTTCAGCCAGGCCATTTTGCTGTGGTGTGTGTATGACTGTCTTGTGCCTCACAATACCACTCCTTTCACAGAAGTCTTCAAACTGTCTGTTGCAGAATTCCAAGCCATTATCTGTTCTCAGGTTTTTTACTTTTAAGTTTGTTTGTGTTTCCACCAGAGTCTTCCATCTTTTGAACCTCTCCAAAACTTCATCTTTAGTTTTGAGTACATAGACCCAAACCAGCCTTGAGTAGTCATCTATCAAGGATAGAAAATATCTACAACCACCGTTGAAGTTACTGCAGCCCCTCATGCATCGTGAGTGTATGTATGCAAGTCTTTCTTTGGTAGAATGAACTACAGTTTCAAACTTAAGCCTGGAAGCCTTCCCTAGGATACAGTCTTCACAGAACCCCAAAGAATTCAGCTTGTCATTCCCAAACACCCCTTTCTTATCAAGCTCCTTCAGCCCTCTTTCACTCATATGCCCCAACCTCAAATGCCATAGTTTTGACTTATCTACACTATGCTCAGTGACACCCGCCTCTCCAATAGCTGTTTGTCCATTCAACACATACAGACCATTTAACTTGGTACCTTTCATGATTACCATTGAGCCTTTAACAACCTTCAATGTCCCATTTTCAGCCTTAATAGCACAACCAATTTGATCCAGCATGCCAATGGATATCAGGTTCCTTTTTAATTCAGGAACATGCCTAACCTGAGTTAATTCCCTAACCATGCCATCATGCATCTTAAGGCTTACAGTCCCAATACCAACTACTTTACAGACTGAATTATTACCCATCAGAACCATACCACCATCACAAGATTGATATGAAGTAAAATAGCTTCTATGTGGACTCATATGAAAGGTGCAACCAGAGTCAAGTACCCACTGACCTTGAGGTTTTTCTTTTGTGGCAATGAGAACTCCAGCAGTCTCAAAATTTGTTTCTTCTGTGGCTATTGCTGCATTTCCAGATTGGTCTTTGGATTCTTTCGGCTTTGACTTCCTCTCAGGGCAATCCCTTTTAAAATGCCCTTCCTTGTGACAGTGAAAACACTTCAGATGTTTCTGCTTTGATTTTGATCTTCCTTGTTTCTTTCCTTTGTTATCCCTCTTTTCAGGCCTGCCTCTGACTATCAGCCCCTCACTTGATTCACTTTCTGGATTGTCTTGTTTATCCTTTAACTTCTTGGTGCCAAGAGCAGATTTAACCTCTTCCAAAGAAAGTGTTTGTCTTCCATATAACAGTGCATCCACAAAATGCTCATATGACTTTGGTAAAGAACTGATTAGCAGCAAAGCTTTGCTCTCATCACTCAGTCCTTCATCTATAGTTTCCAATTCATCACAAACCCTATTAAAATCATCTATATGTTCATCAAGTGATGCCCCCTCAACCATCTTTAAAGAAAACATTTTCTTCTTGATGTAGAGTCGATTAGCCAGAGATTTTGTCATATATAGTTGTTCCAGTTTTGCCCAGAGCCCTGCAACTGTTCTTTCCTTGGCAACTTCTCTTATCACTGAATCTCCAAGACTAAGGATAATAGTACTCCTTGCCTTTTTGTCGATCTCAGCCATCTGTTCTGGTGTTTTTGATGATGATGAAGCATCTGTGTCTTCACTTTTGATGGCTGGTTCAATTGCATCTCCCAGGCCCTGTGTGATCAATAAGGCCTCCATCTTAATTCTCCACATATTGAAATCGTTTTGCCCTGTGAATTTTTCAAGATCCACCTTAGTGCCCATTTCTTGATCTCTAAATCAGAACCAAAAAAGCTATGATACCAATTGTTGTGAAACTGATCTATACAAGCTTGATCAATTAACACCCCAAGACCCTATTCTGACTTAGAGAAAAGGAACAATGACAAGTAAAGATCACGAACTTACTGCAACTCACAATCAAGAAACAAAAGCAAGAAACTGAGACAAGTATTTTAAGTGGTTCAGTACCAAGAGCTGGTACTTACATCCACTGGGAAGCCAAACAAAAGACCCTTTTATTATCCTAAGAACACCAGTACAAGAGATGGTGATTACAGAGAACAAGATTCACAACTCCTTCTCTCTCTATCTTCTCTCTCTTTCTAATGATTGCCGATCAATTAAGACGATACCAGAGCTCTTCTATTTTTGCTCTGCTTTCTGGGTTGTTATGGAATAACAACCCTTCCCGCCAAAACCAACAGAAGAGCAACCCTCCTCACGTGCCTTTCACAAGTCACTTAAGTTAAACTAAAACGACACTCGTCAATGACGTTTTGGTTAATAACATTTCCCTTCTTGCAGACGACGTTTGAGTCTTTGTCGGTTTTGCTCTCGAACCTCCTCAGACGACAAATCATACAGGCTTGTGACACTGAAATGACTTGACACTCCTGAGTTTATAAGTTCATTTCTTATCAGAAGAGTTTGATGAGAAGATACATGTTAATTTCTATGTGGGATTTTATTTTATTTTATTTTTTAAACATTGTATCAGCTTGTAAATTGGGAATTTATCAAAAAAGAGACGTCGGTGATAGGGGCATGTTCATCCAATACAAATTTAATACATACATACACTATTTTTTAGTTAATCAATCATGAGGACTAGAAAAAGAATTCTAAACATTTGACATATATTTATTAGAGGATTTGAATTCAGTATTGAGCTAAACTTTTTGTGGCGATCTTTTAAAAAAATAAAATTAGTCGTTATTCGATAAACATAAATAAATAATTAGATATTAACTATATGATAATATAAATATATGCATGACAGAAAATTACAGAAAGGGTAGATACAATCAGCCATTCGGCCTTGGTTGAAATCTATGACTTATGTTGGGGCAGAGTAGATGAACCACGGCTCACATTTCACGCGTCACACATTTTGCAAATTTTTATTTTAAATGGCATTACAAATGTAATATCATTTCCACACCCATGTACAACTAGTGAAATTGGTGACTAAATATACTCATGCTAGCATATCTATACCCCCATATTACCATGCAATCATTTCAAGTCGGTGTATTTTACTTCAATTAGTAAGGACACTTGTGCTGATATAAGAAGGTTCACAATCCAATTCTACTCACAACAAGAATTAGGCAAGGACAAGAACAAATCATACTCGGCAATATGCTGAGTATTTGTTGATGATGCTCCATTTCATATTACTTCTGGTTTGCCTAAATCATCAAACAAAATTTCTATGTACCACATTTGATCAATCTAAAAAAAAAAATAAAAGTTGCATCATGCAGAAAAGTTATTACAGAAAAAACATAAAGATATTCCTCCAATATTTATAAGGCTAAAAATTTGAACATCTTATATAAATATGAATAGACTTTTAATTGTGTAATACATACCAGTGATTTAAGAGGTTAAAAAAAAAAACAATAGATATTTTGTAGCATTTATAGAAAAGAAGAATGCCATACACAAGCAGAGCCTAAAGAACGAGCATTTCTACTAGATGCTATTTTCCCATTTCATTACTTCTAAACAAAATAAGGAAATCGAGAGAGCGAGAGAGAGACCTCTTAGGAGGAGAACTCCTAAAATTTCCATAATAATGGCTGAAATTTACATGATGCAACAATGACTGCATCGAAAGCGTTGACCATATCTCTGCGAGTAGCATCTATGAACATGACATCACTATGCAACACTTCTTAATGTTTTGTAATATGAAGGGACTCTCCAGATCTGGTTTTCAGGCAGCAAAAACATGCTATTAAGTATTAACTCAGCATTCAACTCATCCACTTACTTACTTTGTCTCTTGAATTGTGGAATCGAGTTTAAACTAATTTCATTCTTTACAAGTAAGTCCACGACAATTGAAAGTATAGATGCATATGGCATTACATTTCTCTTATCCATTGAGCGAAGAAGTTCTATAACTTTTGATGTCTCATACTTTCGAATGAAACCCAGCACAAGCGTAGTAAATATGACGCAATTGGGTGCCACACCCTTTGCTTCCATATCAAGAAATAAATCATATGCCTTGTCCATTTGCTGATCATTACAAAGCGCATGGATCATGATGTTATATGTTGCTGCATTTGGCATTAGGCCTACAAGAGGCAAACTTTGAAACAGTTCCCGAGCTTTTTTCAGTTTGCCTATTTTACACAATCCATCAATAATGCAGCTTTAGGCCACGATATTAAGTTCACACTTGAGAATTCTCGGAGTACGAAATAGTTCAACTGCCTCTACTGTGGGGGAAAATACAGTTTTTAAAAAAAAACTTTTTAGGACCGATCTCATAAAATATATATGAATTCGTAATCTAGAAATCGTACCTTGAAAATCTGATCTGACTTTTCCCGCTGATGTGATTTAGGCTCTGAGATCACTTTCGTCACCACCACGTTCGTTATATCACGATCCGTCGCCAAACGATCTTCCAGGTTATGACTCAAGATTGATCTGCACTTGACGTGTGGGCGCCTTTATCACTACCTAAAAGCAAACTAGCACGAGAAAGTTTTTCTCTCAAAATTAGAGAGAAAAATCTTTTTCTCTAAAATTGTTTGAAGTGGCTGTCTTTTTTTTTTTGGAGAAAAATAAGCCTTTTATATTATTTCTTTAGTGAAACCCTAGGCTCCAAAACTAAAGTTACGTTACTTTCCTTTTCCATATGACCACCAAAATAACATGCCTTTATACAAAAGTATATTAATGGAGCCTCCCACTAAATAATATAATTATGTTTTTTACCCAAATTGCTAGTTATCTTGCTTATTAATCCAGTAGTGGTGCAGTCAATTAAATGAGCTAACCCGGGGATCATTTGAGAACATACAATAGTGGCTACAACAATTAAACATGTAATTAAACAAGTCTAATCATTTAATTCCAACTCTACTCCACTATAAGATTGGAACTGACCTCCATAATTGTATGTTCAAATAAAAAAATTCGTCCCAAGCCACATTGATTTCTTTACTGCTCAATCTTTTGTACCACATCGTTAATTAAATCGATATCTCAACTGTCCAATCGATTTAATCACATCTTGTACCTTGATACTTATTGGTTTTCTCTAATGATCATTTTCAACATACTAAATATGTTGACACACTCTGGCCAGAGAATTCTATGATCAAGTGCCGAAAACCTATCAAGAGACGTGTCGTACAAATTCTATATTGTTAATCTATAATTTCAATACTCATAATTGCTCCCACCAAAATACCGGGTAATCTTGACCACAAATGTGTGTCGTGCCCATTGGTAATTCAAATGTAATAACAATTACAATCATGAAATCATAATTAACTCAAAATTAAGATTACAGCAAAATCAATGCCTATGAGATTTAATAAGTCTGACAGTCATTTCAAGGTTAATTAAATCTCATGTGTGATCCAGCTCAATGTAGTCAAACTACATCAGTAAATTCATACATGATTAAGACAAATCATTCAATGAATTTACTACAGTCTAAACATAAATAGAGCGATCAACTCTGTTTATCAACTGTGAACTTAATTTATTTAATCATAAGATAACTTGTATTTATATCTTCTGTGAATCCATATGATGATCACATAAATACATATAATATGATTAAACGGACCTTATTCAATATATTTATGCAATTAAAATATCTCAAATATTTTATTAATCAGAAAATAAATTAATATGCTTTAAAAGAGCATATAATCCCAACAATCTCCCACTAGCTCTTAAAGCATATCTGTCATATTGCACATGCTCTAGGGCTCTAAGTGCAGGTTATAAAGGTTTTCCACTAATGGCCATTGTTATAAGATCTGCTATTTAGCATCTTATGCCATTTATGGTACTTTCATATAACCTATCTACACTATTCCCTTAAAAGATGATACTTCCTTTCAATATGTTTTGTTTCTTGTGGTTCCTTGGTTGAGCTACTGCACCACTATTATCACAAGATAGTTTAATGGGTGCAGTCACAACAGGTGAGAAAGTTGATTTCTTTTAATGGGAACTGTAGGTTCGCTTAATATGAAAAATATGCTAAATTAATGGTCAAGTTTAAAACATTCAGCACGGAAGTAATAAATGAAGCAATCGTGTTGCTTAACGACCAATCTTGGGATTTATTATGAGTATTATTTAATTAAGTTGCTATTTTATTGACTGTAAAATGCTTACACTTGCTAAAAAGAAAAGAAAAAAAGTATAAAATGTACTAATAATTAATTATATAGTTATATAGGCTAAATAGATTTTATGGGTATCAATGTAAGTAATTAAACATCTATTTTTTGTATACAAATTTAATGTTTTAAGATTATTTCATCATAAGATGTAAGAAATAAATATGGACACATGATATAATCTTTTGGGTAAAGAGAAAATTTTAAATATAGTCAATTCACAAAGGGGATAATTTGAAATTTATACTTTGGGTAAAAATAAGAGGTATGAGATTAAAATCTCGCACCCATATGTGGAGAAGATTATATATAAAAATGTAGAGAGATATTGGAAATAAAGACATTTTCTTTATTTTAAATCCGATTAAACCTATTGTACCTAAACACAATGTCACTTATTATTATACTCTCGGCTAACTTGATTTCTTTTAATGAAATTTATTAAAAGAACTGCAGTTGTAAAAAAAAAATTATTAATTTCCTTAAAAAAAAAAAAATACTATTCTACATTTTACAAAGACCATACCCAGCATTTCCACGAATCGTTTTAGATTTCACAGATCGAATTAGACTGAAGAAGCTCTTACTCTCTCACAACAGGTGAGAAAATGTCTCATATAAGCTGTTTTTCTATAGTTCACCTAAAATCCACATAAGAAGATTCAAGCCTTTAACCTCAAGAATAAGGTGAGAAAGTGTCAACTACTAGATCAAGAAGTAATTGATGAAGATTTCTATGTACTTTTTTTTAAAATTCTTTTTAAACATTGATATCAACTTGCAAGTTAGGAAATTATCCAAAGGAAAACTTGGGTGATAGGGGCAGGTTTATCCAATACCATTCTAATGCGTACACATTTATTTTTCAATTAACCAATCATGAAGACTAGAAAAAGAATTCCAAACATTTGACGTACACTTATCAAAGTATTTAAATTCAATATTAAGTTGAACTTTTCGTGCCGATTTTTTAGAAAAATATAATTAGTAGTTATTCGATAAAAATATATAAATAATTAGATATTAACTATACAATAATATAAATATACGCATGATAGAAAATTACAAAAGTGTAGATAAATGGGTTGGGCTTGGTAGAAATCTATCTCGTCATGCCTACTAAAAAATTGAATCATACGACTCAAGTTGGGAAAGAGTAGATTGTGAACCACGGTTCACATTTAACAAATTACAAATTTTGCAGGTTTGTCTTTCAAATGACATTAGAAATGTAATATAATTTCCATACCCATACGTGGTTGGCGAAATTGGTGACAAAATATACTCATGTTAGCCTATCTATACCCCCAAATTACCATGCCATTATTTCAAGTCAGTGTATTTTACATCAACTTGTAAGGACACTTGCGCTGACATAACAAGTTTCACAATCCAATTCTACTCACAAAAAGAATGGGGCGAGGAAAGAACAAATCATTGTCAGCATATACTAAGTATGATGCTCCATTTCATATTACGTCTGGTTTGGCGAGATCATCAAACAGAATTTCCTTGTATTCACATTCTATCAATCTAATAAAAAGGTTGCAGCACGCAGAAAACTTATCACAGAAGAAACATAAAGATATCCCTCCAATATTTATAAGGATAAAAATCTGAATTGTTCCATAAAGTAGATGTTTCATACAAATATGAGTAGTCTTCTGATTGTGCAATACATATCAATGATGAAAAAAAAATGATATTTTATAGTATTTATAGAAGAAAATGTCACACACAAAGAAATTAAATGCTATTTTCCCATTACATTACTTCCAAAACAAAATAAGGAAATTAAGAGAGCGAGAGAGAGACCTCTTAGGAGGAGAACTCTTGAATTTCTATAATAATGACTGCATCGAAAGCATTGCCCATGTCGATGAGTGGCACCTGTGAGCATGACATCACTATGCAACACTCCTTCATATTTGTAATATGAAAGGGACTCTCCGGATCTGGTTCTTAGGGAGAAAAAACATGCTATTAAATCAAATTCAACTCATCTACTTACTTTTGTCTCTTGAATTGTGGAATCAAGTTTAAACTAATTTCTTTCTTAACAAGTAAGTCCACAACAATTGAAACCGTAGATGCATCAGGCATTACGTTTGTCTTTTCCATTGAGTTAAGAAGTTCAATAACTTTTGATGCCTCACTATTTCGGACGTAACCCAGCATAAGCGTATTAAATATGACAAAACTGGGCACCACACCCTTTACTTCCATATCAAGAAATAAATCATGTGCCTTATCCATTTGCCCATCATTACGAAGCCCCTGAATCATTATGTTGTATGTTACAACATTTGGAATTGCCACACCCTTCGCTTCCATATCAAGAAATAAATCATGTGCCTTGTCCATTTTCCCATCATTACAAAGCCCATGGATCATGATGTTATATGTTACAACATTTGGCATTAGGCCTACACGAGGCAAACTTTGAAACAGTTCCCAAGCAGTTTCCAGTTTGCCTATTTTACACAATCCATCAATGAGGCAGCTGTAGGATACGATATTAAGCTCATACTTGCTATTTCTTATAGCACGGAATAATTCCAGTGCCTCCAGAACAAAACCATTCTTGCAGAGCCCATCAATAAAGGTGGTGTATATATATGTATTAGCTGCCACATGATTATGCCGCATCTCATCAAACAGTTTTAAAGCATGCTCAACCTGGTGTATTTCAAAAAGGCCACGAAACAAGGTGCTATATGTAACAACTGTTGGCTTAATTCCATTAGACAGCATTTTCCTATAAAGGTTTAAAGCTTTCTCTACATCCTTAGTCTTGCAATACCCATTTATTAATGTGTTGTAATTAACAACATCATGCATGCATCCGTTAATCTCCATAGAAACAAATAATTCCCTTGCACGATCAATTTTACCAGTTAAGCAATAACCATCAATCAATGTGTTATAAGTAGATGCGTTGGGATTCACTCCTCTCAAAATCATCAATTCTAACAGCCTACTTGCTTTGTCAATCTTTCCATTTCTACAAAGCTCAGCCAAGATCACATTGAAGGACGCAACATTAGGTTGTACTCCTTGATCCATCATCTCAATAAACAAACACTTGGCCTCTTTCCAATCATTAGCATAACAAAAACCATGAGTCAAAGAGGTATAGGTAACCACATCTGGGTTAATATTCTCATCCTTCATCTTCAGAAACAGTTCCTTAGCCTTGTCCACAAAACCTTCCTTACAAAGACCATCTATAATAGTACTGTATGTAATAATGTCTGGCTTACAAACAACACCAAATTCCCCATTTCCGTTAGCCATCTCTTCAAATAAATTTAGAGCAACAATTGTATGGCCAGTTCGACACAATCCATTAATCAAAGTACTGTATGTAAAAACATCAGGCTCACAACCAAACACTCTATGTTTCGTAAACAATGCGGCGGCCTCCATGATTCTACTCTCCGCACACAAACCTTTAATCAAAGAATTAAAGGTCACAGCATCTGGAGTAAAACAAGACCTGAGGATCCTCCCAAGAACAATAAAACCAAGAGATACTCTACCGATTTTGCAAAAGCAGTTAATCAAGATATTGTAAGTATAAAGATCTGGAAACAACCCAGTTGAATTGAGTCTCTTGAAGAGCGAAAGGACAGTATCATAATGTTTATTCTTAGCAAGACAACCAAACAAAATATTGAAGGAAGAGACGGGAGGCGGAGAAGGGTGCATGTGGAGCATGTAATCAAAGATACACAAGGCTTCATTAGGAGCAATAAGATTAATATCACCTTGACCTGATGATTTGCACCTTTCTTTGAGGAATTTTTCAAGTGAGGCTCGGTCTTTGACTGTCAGTCGCAGCGACTCCTTCAGTTTAGCTGTTGTAGTCGGATGTGAGGGTTCATTTTCCGAAATTGAAGATGTGGGTTTTCTGGTACGAGGGAACAAAGAAGAGAAATTACATCCAAGAGCCGATATTGAAATTGAAGTAAAATGAAAGGAACGAGTTAAGGAAGCGAAAGCCATTGGAGAGCTTTTGATTATTTGGGGTTGAAAAAGAAGAAGAGAATTACCGAAATAGAAGGGAAACATACCCCCTCTTTAAATGATGCTATGCTTTTGGAACCGTGACAAATTGTGTGTCTGTGTTTGAATGGCTAAATAATTAATAGTTAATTTTTAAATTTCACCGTTTCTAATTTAAACAGCGAACTTTATTCAGTTGGCGCATAAATGTAAATTAAAGTACCAATTTTCCTACATTATCCTTATACTCAAACATAATTTGACACGAAATTTTATGTTTAAATATGTTAAATGGCCATGGTTACCAACTGATCAGGTTTTATCACTCATTTAAAAATAATTTAATTTATAATATTTAAAATAATTTAATAATATATAGTTCGATGCTAGTAATAACAACATCAACAATAACAACAACAACAATATAATTCGTAATATTTAAAGTAATTTAATAATATATAATTCGGTACTAATAATAATAACAACAACAAAGGCAAGAATAATAGCAGTAGGCAATAACGATGATCGATATAGTAGCAGCGACAGCAAGCAGCAACTACAAATATCCGTGAGGAGCATCAGTAACAATCGATCTTTGCACTATTAGCCCGAGTGGTTGTGGCGAAGTATTCGGCCCGCAGACGCATCAGAGGATTTAATTTATATTTCTTCTTGCAGAAAGTGAGCCTTTCTCTCAATATGTGAGTTTGACGTCCCTCGAATATTTGAGAGGATTTAAAATCTAAGCGGTGCCATATCAAAATTGATGATGCAAACGGGTCTCAGTAGGTGTAAATATCAATTGTAAATCTCTTATAATATGAGTTGTAATCTGAGCATTAGGCTCATGTAATTAAAAAAACAATCGATCTTTGCACAGTACTCATGAGATTTTTATTTATTTTTTAAATATTTAAAAGGAGGACAAAATGAAAATTATTACAATTGAGTGGGGGTAGTATAATCCGTCTTGAAAATGAGATTTGGATTCCAAATCCCCCTTAGAAATTAGAAATCCAAGAGTTATTCATAAATTAATGTGAGGCCAACAAATTTAATTCTCAATCCTCCTCCTCTCTTTATAAGTAAACAAGTTAATGAATTTCATTCCCTCATTTTTATTTCCACTTAGTAAACATGTCATTAGATACATACATCAAGATTATTTAAATTTTTTTTGGCAACTTTTTTGGTATTTGAAATGAGAAAATTTTTTGTACTCTAGGATCATTACTCCTTATTCATTTATTAATAGCCATCCATGTAAAAGAAATGACCAACGTAGGTGTCGATTGAAAGAAGCTTAGGGCCCGTTCGGTACCCTTTTCCAAAACATGTTTTTGTTTTCATTTTTATAATACACACATAAAACATGTTCGGTGCATTTTTTTCACAAAACAAATTACAAAACACAAAATCTGGATTCATTATTATAACTACACAACTCAAAACAAGTTAAACATGTTCTCCAAATTTTACAAATTATACCTAAAAATGAATTAAAAAACAGAAGAAAAATCGTGACCTCCTCCTTATCTCTTCACTGCGCTCTCTCTTCCCCGCAACTTTCTTCATCCAGTTGCAGCAAATCTGCACTCTCTCCCTCTCCTTATCTTCATCCAACATCTTTCTCTCTCTTTATTTCTCCCGATCCACTCTCTCCTCCTTATCTCTTCACTGCCTCTCTCTCTTCCCTCTTCTCCCGCAGCCTTCTTGATTCAGTTGCAGCAAATCTGCACTCTCAGCCACTGCCGCTGCTCTATTTCCGCCATAGCCGCTGCTGCTCAGCTCCGTCTCAGCCCAGCCGTTGCTGCTCGTCTTCGCCCAACCGCTGCTGCTCTGCTCCATCTCTGATCCGTCTTTTCTCAAGCCTCATAATTGAATTTGGTATGCCTTCGCAACTGGACCATTCTTTTAAATTGTTTAT
Organism: Citropsis articulata; assembly: GCA_030449925.1. Lineage (NCBI taxonomy): Eukaryota > Viridiplantae > Streptophyta > Magnoliopsida > Sapindales > Rutaceae > Citropsis > Citropsis articulata. The sequence goes on along the minus strand of JASUUH010000137.1, from coordinate 2,327,359 downwards.
TCATTATTATTATAAAATTTATATTCAATTTATTCCATGAAAATGACATGCCCCATTACCTCTTCCAAATCTATAAACAAAGGATAGTTGAGTGATTTTAATTGTTTTTAATAGCATGTAAAGATCTGTTCACGATTGTCATTGCCATGATATTAATTTTACTACAAATTCCATTTTGTTGATGATGCACAAGTTGAATTTATTGCCTGTCACTCTAATTTTTTTTTTTTTTACAAAGAAAATGCATTAGGCAAATTGGGCTTTTGTTATTAGAGAGAAATATAGATTTTTCAAGGTTTGCCCTGGATAGAATTCAATCAAACAATCTGTAATTTGAATTTATTACTTTAGATAGAATTCACAATTTGAATTTATTGCCTGTCATTCCAAAAATTTTTCCCGGATAAAATTCACTCCAATCTGCAACTTGTAGAAGTGAGAACAAAAAATAAAAACCCATTTTTTTGTTGTGCCCTGAAAAAATTTTGATGAAAGCTTGCCCTTAATTTAAATTGGCTTGTGTAATTTATAATCTATGTATATGTAAGAGCAGTGTTTGTAGTTGATTTAATCTTTTGTATATACTTTCAGCTATGATTTAGACTTCTTCTTGTAGTTAGTCATGTAAGGTAGTATGATATAACCAAATTTGGTTGACAATTGTTGGAAGAAAAAATCTATGTAAATGTAAGGCAGTATTTGTATTGTTGCTCTTGTCTCCAAATAAATATAATGAACCGGTCTCCTCGTTGTTGTATAATGCAGATACCTTGCAGCTTGGTTTGTCATCATGTTATTGATTATGAGTGCTGCAGTAGTTTTTTGTAAAGGAGTTGCTTTTCATGAGTGCACATACATCATTATTCTTAGGCACAGAATACAAATTGTTCCATAATTAAAAAGTTTAATTTTCTTTTCGGCTCTATTTTGTCCACTCTCCTTTTGTAGGGTGTTTGGACCGGAATGTTGATTGGAACTTTTGTTCAAACTATAGTTCTTATCATCATCACTTTGAAAACGGACTGGGACAAATAGGTATTATATTTTTCCATCTAGCTTCTCATGTATGAGTTTATAATTTTGTTTTTCTGGTTAACCCCAATGATTTAACATGTAAATGATATGCATGAATGCAGGTAATGAAGGCTCGGGAACGCGTTAACAAGTTGTTCATTCCCGAATCACCGGAACAATCACCTAACGAACAAGCAGATGTCGCAGCTTGACATAGATGATCTTCAATTTCCAAAATGTTTTTTTGTTGGTGTAAAGCTTTTGCCAATCAATTGCTCACAATTTTGTTTTTGCTTTCAAGAGTACAGTCGGGCATTCAATCTGCCTCATGGTATTTGATGTACAACTACATTGCTCATGTAGATGAAAAATCAAAAAGTGGAATTTCATTTTTTTGCCCTGTTTTTGGTGTTTCAACATCACCATTTTGAGATTCACTCGTATTGACTCAATTGTAGTATTGAACATGATAAATTTCGGAATTGTTCACTAGATAGCTGTAGAAAATGAGCATGTGCTCATTTAATAACACTGTCATACTCATACATTAGTTTTGTAAATAGAGTGTGTATGGTAGTTTATATCCAAGCGTGATTAGTAAATAATTATAGTTTGCGTAAGCAACGTCTAATTCCAACGTCTAATGCCTTAATAAATTCAAAAACAATAAATAAATTCAATGAAATCACAATAATAAATAAGAATGTATTTGAAGCTCTATGAAGATTGTATAATCGTGTATAAGCTCAATGGTCGTGTTGTGATCAACCCTTGATTTGATCTGAATGAGCTTATTTATAGTTGGAGCTGAAAACTAACCGTTATACACGTTTTTGCCAGAAAACGGATCGCCGTTAACCGTTAACGGTTAACCGTTTGGGCTAAATTTCAAATAAACGGTTGACCGTTAGTCACTAACCTTTCGCCGTTAATTTCCAGAGACCTGCAAAATAAATTTGGCTTAACCGTTCTAACTAAACGGTTCAAGGTTAGCAAACTGGAAATAATCGGTTCACCGTTTTTCATAAACGGTTTACCGTTTTCCGTAAACGGTTTACCGTTTTCCGTAAACGGTTTACCGTTAATTTCCAGAGACCTGCCAAACAAATTTGGCTTAACCGTTCTAACTAAACGGTTCAAGGTTAGCAAACTGGAAATAATCGGTTTACCGTTTTTCATAAACGGTTTACCGTTTTCCTTAAACGGTTTACCGTTTTCCGTAAACGGTTTACCGTTAATTTCCAGAGACCTGCCAAATAAATTTGGCTTAACCGTTCTAACTAAACGGTTCAAGGTTAGCAAACTGGAAATAATCGGTTCACCGTTTTCCGTAAACGGTTTACCGTTAATTTCCAGAAACATCATTTTAACAAATCTTTGTAGAACATACTTTCTGGACATTATCGGTTAGCCGTTTTAAATAAACGGTTAGCCGTTTGCTACAGTGAACTGTTTTTGAAAAAAGTATTACCAAACGCATATTCTGTGTTTTTATCATTTTCAATTTTATCTACCAAACGCATATTACTGTTTTCAATTTTAAAATACAGAATACAAAAAATGATACCAAACGCATATTTAAATTCGAAATATAGTAACTGCAAAACATCATTTTCATTTTCATTTTTATTCTCAAAAAATACAAATCCAAAAACAATACCAAACGGGCCCTTAGCTTTTATTAAATAATACTTATTAGGTCAAGCATCTTTCACACCATCTTTCCCTACATTTTTTGCTACAAATAGTTCCCCTAGGTCAAGCAAAACCCATCCATTGATGCGATTCTAAAAACCTACATGCTTCTTCTATCTTTCTATTTTCACAAAGCTCATCTATGATCAACATTGAAAATCACAACATCATGCTGCACCCTTAGGTCCATCATCTCAATTAAAAAACACTTTGCCTCATTCTAGTCATTAGCATAACAAGAACTGCAAATCAAGTAGGTATAAGACATTGGAATTTGAATCTTTCCTTTAGGAATTCGTCCAGTGAGTATCGGTCTTTGGCGGTCAGCAACAAATCATTTTTGGAAGTACAAATAGTGGGTTTTCAAGGGTGAGTGGGGAAGAGGAGAAATTACATTTAAAAGCTGTTCTTGGAGTAAAAAAAAAAAACAATCACATGTTGATGCAAATCATTATGATTAGTTGCAGATAGTAATGATAATAAGTAAATGAAAAAGGATTAATAATCTTGAAACAACAAAGATTTTTTTTTTTTTTGAACAAATAATATGGCACTATTTGATTGACTTAAACAATAATTAATTTTCAAGTTTTATTATTTTTAATTCAAATGCTATTAACACGTACATCAGTTGGAATATAAACTTAATATCTAACTGAGTAAACACAGCACAATCTCTTGACGAGAGATGTTAAAAATTTAGTATTCTCTTCATGTTATATGTGAAGGTTGAACCGTTGAATCTATATAATTTGTGTGTATTTAATTAAATGTTAAAAATGATGCGCAAATCTGTAAAATAAAATTTAGAGTAGCAAATGATGAGAATTATCCGCACAAAGTTCGTTAAATACCTATATCCCCTAAGGGCTGACAAGTTTTGGTATTGAAAAAAAATAACGAGTAAGTGACAGATATCAGTATCTAAAAAATTAATGGATACAAATTTGGACATACCCGTCCCCCTCCATTTGAACCCCCTCGTAACATTACTACTGCTCTTCTTATTAACAATTTTTTTTTTTGAAAGGTCTTATTAACCATTTTGATATCTTGTTAGAAAGTTTTTTTTTTTTTCTCTTCTAACTGAAAGTATTTTTTTCTTCAAAAGCTAGGACTAATAATTTTAAATCTTTGGCATATTAACATCACCTCGAGTGCTTACACCGTAAACAATATTATAGTGTTAAGTTAGTTAATAGTATGCAAGTATTTGTAGCTCTATTATTATTGTTCTCTTTAACATCCACCATATATCGAAGCAATCGTGTAGTAAAAAGTACTAGAGTATTAATTCAAGCATAAATGCTTGTAAAAGTTATTATTATTAATTTTGTTAATGCATATATATATTACAATCAGAAAATTTACTTCATCCATGTTAACGCGGAAAATTTACGCATGTCCAATTAAATTAGGAGGGGAGATGAGAGTAAGTTACTTATAAGTTCCAGCAAATTTAGTTGTATTATTTTGTCCCAAGGTTAAATATCTTATTACTTGACTTTAAACCGTCTTTATTCAAGAATACAAGTGGGGTGATTGTAGAAATGATATTTGCATGACCTCCATTGTATGCGTATGCTGATTTGCAGCTGAAGTGCCTATTTTAATTTTGAAACCTCACTTGTGTGCATTTTCCTTGAGTTGTCCCTTTTATTTCCAACTTTCAGTTTGTCTTATGACGTTTTATCTTTTACATCTCTCAAACCTGACAAGTTTGAGTTTTACAAGAAACAGTAGTAGTGCGTTTACTTCCTCGAATTGAAGAATCGAAATCATTGATAACGTTTACTTCGCAAAATAGAGTTGGGAATCAGAATTGAAATCATTGAGTCTACCATAATTTAGGAATGAGGAATGAGAGATTATTTTCCAAGGGAGGTGAGAATGAGTTTTCCATTCCTTATAATGACCATTTTGCCTCCTCACAGAATCAAAATGTCCATTTTGCCCTTAGTTATAATTAATTAATGTATTATTATAATTAATCAATTAATATATTAGTATATTAACAATTAATTAATTAAAATTTTTTCAATTAATTAATATATTAATATATTATTAACAATAATTAATAATAATTTTGAATAAATAATCACCATAATTAAATATATAAAATAATAATTATGACACTAGTTCATTAAGTACTTTTTAATAACTTGTTAAAATGTAACTCATCTCGATTTCAAGACAAAGTAGCCACATCAATGACAATCCAACTTATTTCGATTCCGATTCCCATAGTTTCGGTAAATAATTTATTCTAATTTACATTTTCTATTATCATTCCAGTCTATTTCAATCCGAGTTTAGTAAACGCACTAAAATTATTGGAAAAGGAATTAGGTCATCTTTTGGCTTGCCAATAAACTTGCAGAAATTGGACCTTGAAGGATGCACCAGAATTCATGATGGTCTTGTTCATCTTAAAGGTATCGAGGCCCGCAATCATTGGGAATTTTATTTGACATTTGAGATATGATTCTGAATCATGAATACACACACGCATGCCTCTGTCTGCTTTATATTCAATAAATTGGTAGAATTTCAACTTTAGTTATTTTTTATTATATTGATTTTTTTATATTTTAAATTAGATTTGTTAATACAATGAAATTTCGTTATGCTTATAGAATATTATAGTACTTTCAAGAGTCAACATCAATCAACGGATAAACCTAATCTTAAATGAGGGGTTGGGCTAATACTTCCAATAAATTAGGGGTTGCATGGAAGCTTGGAAGATTAAGACAACATTATTCATACCAAAACCAAATTTCATGCAAAGCAACCACTGGGCAACTAACTACTTATTTTGAGTTGGTCAGCCCCTACATTACTTGTTCTATTGGAGCAAGCATGGAACTTAAGATAATTTCAGACAACAAAAATACCAAGAGCAAGTAAAAGGAGGGGGAAAAAACAATAATGATTGAACTTCCAACAAGAATTGTATTTTAGAACAATAAATAATGTGTCAAACCATAACCAACAGTAAAATGTAGAAAGTCAGAGCAATGCTGCGCCAGTGATCAGTGAAAGGAGCTTTACACCATTTGCTTTGTAGGCATTTGCAATTTCTTCAAATTCGCTCGAACTTGAAGGATCTGATTCCTGGGAGTGAACTCACCATTGCAAAAGAGAATAGGCCTCGAGGCTTATGGCCAAGACTTTATATGTGGGTTGTAAAGAAAAGAGAAGACTATCATTGTAACATATGCACTGTACCATTCTAATTTAGTGCATTATTTTATTTTTTTTTAGTATAAATTTTACAGTTGTCGGTAATGTTACAGATTTATTGAGGATAGAAATAATGCGTTTAATTATTATTTGATGCCCGAGGCTTATGGCCAAGAATTTATATGTGGGTTGTAAAGAAAAGAGAAGACTATCATTGTAACATATGCACTCTACCATTCAAACTTAGTGCATTATTTTATTTTTTTTGGGTATAAATTTTACAGTTGTCGGTAATGTTATAGATTTATTGAGGATAGAAATGATGCGTTTAATTATTATTTGATGCCCGAATTAATTTATAAATTATTACGGTGTTGAATTGAGATAAATTGAGCGCGATCAGAAACTCGGGTAACCAGATTTTTATTTCTGTCTCGGGTCTGATATTCGTTTAATTTGTATTTTGTAAAAAAAAAAAAAAAGGTTTTCGTTTTTCGTTTTCTATATATGGAGAGAGAGAGAGAGGGGGGGGGGAGAGAGAGATCCAGGTTGACCCGTTTGACCGAATCCGACCCGCGTATTGACCTGCTCCAACTTCCGATTCCAGCCACCTCACCGGCTAGGCTTGGTACCGATCTAAAGCTCTTGACATGCCGGTCGTACCCTTGCCGTCCTCGTTGCCGGAAACCGACCAGAACGCCGGCAAATTGAGCTCGAAAACTCGTGGCAAGACCCGTTTTTCGTCGCCGGAGTTGGGTGACGCCACCGGCTGGAATTTGTTCCTCAGCTTCCCAGCAACCTTTTCCGACCAACCAAGACCACCCGAGACGCTGGATTCGCCGTGAACGATTGCCGGAAAACTCACGGACTTGGGAAGCTCGATCGGGCGTCGTTGCCCCGCGTGGGAGGCCACCGCCGGCACCATTGGATTCAGCGTGGCCGGAACTAGTAGACTTGAGCTTCCCGTCGCCGTTGATTGAAGTCCGGTCACCGTTGACCGGTGAGGGGCAATTCGGTAAATTCACAAGCTTTGGGGGTAAATTTGTAATTTCTAAAAAGTTATGGATAAATTGGTAATTTTTTGTTAGGGCTGTGTGGTAATTTGACATTACGAGGGTAAATCGGTAATTTGAGTTATTAAGGACATTTCGATAATTTCGTACTTTTGGGGTAATTTCGTAAATTCGAAACTTGTGATTAATTATGTGATTCGGACTGAGGACAAATTGATAATTTATAATTTCGTGGATAATTCGATAAATTATGGTTCCGACGATAATTTGGTTAATATTGATGTTGGGGGTATTTTGGTAATTTTGGCATATAGGGGTATTTCGGTAATTTTGGTAATTTTATTCATACGGGAATAGTTTATTACTGATAAATATTCGTTTTGAGATTTATTGCGTAAGATTAGCAGTATTTCATATTACGAGAAATAATTATGTTGTTTATTTAAAATAGGAGGATCTACAAACGCGAATCAGCCCGCAGATATAGTTGATACAGAGTCAGGACATCATCACTGTGAGTGGAATATACAAAACTTATTTTCATATTATTTTCTGATTTTACGATTCAGTACAGTATATTTTGATAAATGATTATTTAATGCTTTAATTTAATGATTTTATCAGAAAATAGATTTCTAGTTATGAGTTGATGTTTATTATTATTGCAATGAGTTTGATTAATGATTTTATTATTGTTTTTGAGTAAATACATGATAATAGTTTTAAAGAGAATTAAGTGAATTTGAGATATGTTTCACAGAAAAGAAATGAGATTCAGATATAGTTAAATATTTATCGATTTGTGCATAGATATTGTTTTGAAATCATTAGACAGTACCCTTCCCCATCAGATACAGAGATACAGATCAGATCATATCAGATCAGATGAGATTAGAGGCCTTTGGGGCCCGTCTGAACACACACAGAGGCTTTGGGCCGTGTGTTTAGGCGCTTTTGCCTTTTGGGGGCTTATGCATGCAGTATAGTGATTACAGATATTCGGGGACATGTATGAGACAATATTTTCCCCGTCTATTCGTATAGCTCCGGGACATCATGGTTCCCTGATTGTCTGTCCGTTGAGGTCCGGATATGATGAGATTTTTCCCCTGGGTACTTGTTTAGTGATAGTTTATCAGTATTCAGTATTCGATATTATCAGTGTTATGATTTTATTGATTTTATGTAGACTTATGAAATATTGCCATTTCAGTACACAATTTTGAATTAAAAGAAATTATTCAAGTTATTTCGAGATTTTAATGAGAATTGTTTAGAGAAAGATTAAAGTATTTTTTTAAAATTAAATTAGTTATTTTCAAAAATTACTATCCACTCACTGAGCTCACTAAGTTTTATACTCACTCCGTTTTTATTATATTTCCTCCCCAAGAGACTTGCAGGTAAATCAGTCGACCCAACAGCAGTTGTAGTTTGATTTTCAGACTATAGGATGGTGTTAGGAATTGTAGATATTTTATTAAGATATTTTGGATTGTATAATTTATTTAATGTTTGTGGCTAAGAATATTTTGTTGTATTTGATATTATAATGTTTGGAGAAGATTTGGTATGTTGATTAAAGAAGTTAGTTGTGGGTGTTGGTTGGATTTGAAATCATATTGGGAGTGTTAATTTCATAAATTTACAGGATTAATATATTATATTTATAGAGGAGATTCTGCCGAATTTTTGATAGAATTTCTTAGATAATAGAATTATTATTAATTCAGTTAAGCGAGATCCGATACACTCGTCCTGAGAGTTCTGGACGGGTCGTTTCAATCATGATCAAGATTTGTTAGCAGAAGAATATGAAACAAGAATGGAAAGCGAGGACTAATAACAGACGTTCCAGCCCTGTCAAGTATATATGTTTTTGATAAATTTTATCTTATTATGTTGTCCTCAATCTTCATAGAGAAAAGGATGTCAGTTTCAACAAAGTTTGTCTTGCCAACAAGTAGTATAACAAATACCAACACACGCAATCATGGTTCATGAGTCACCATTCAAGCGAATGCCATGTCACTAGGTATGAAAAAAATATGGACAATTACACAGACTGAAAAACCTGAAAACATACTCAATTTGGCGCCAACCTGAAAACATTCTTAAGCTGGGACATCCCCAACTCTAAAAGAATAAAAGGAGCAAGCCCACAGAAACTTCTTCCTCTCCAGCGAGCTCCTAACCAGAACACAGGAGCAGCAAAACTTCAACTAGAGGATGAAGAAGGTGATGCTATGGAGGAAGTACCACTTGTTGTTGATGAAGTATCGGCGGTGGCTGGAAACCAGCCCCGCCGACAGCTATGAGGATTATCAGTTGGAACGTTCGGGGATTGGGGAAGGACCGAACGTTCCGAGAAGCTCAGGAAGTTATTCGTGAGCATAAACCCCAAATTTTGTTCCTCAGTGAGACAAAAATGACAGTGCAGCAGATGAGGAGAAAGAGTGAGCAATTACGTTTTCCGAGTTGTTTTGCAGTTGGTAGAGAAGGAATTGGAGGAGGCCTAGCAATGCTTTGGAGCTCTGAAGTCACGGTTGAAGTTAAATCATATAGCCTCCATCATATTGATGCTGTCGTTCATAGTGAGAAAGGGAGATTATGGAGATGTACGGGCATTTATGGGCTCCCGGAGTCAGCCCAAAAACAGCACACATGGAAGCTTTTGAAAAGGTTAGCAGAATTATCCTCCTTACCATGGCTTTGCCATGGGGATTTCAATGAAATCTTAAACTTAAATGAAAAAATCGGAGGTAATGAGAAGCATATAGGCAGGATAGCTGATTTTAGAGAAGCCCTTAGGGAGTGTGAATTGATGGATTTGGGGTATGTTGGGTACCCGTTTACGTGGTCTAACAGGAGGTTCGGGGCTGACTTGATTGAGGAGAGACTGGATCGCTTTTTATGTAATAAAGGATGGGGTAATTATTTCCAGGAAAAAGCAGCTGTGAATTTAGTGGCTTGGTGCTCCGATCATAATCCGATTTTGATGGAAGTGGTTGAGAAAGGAATAGGGTGGAACTATATGAACAGGACTTTTCACAGAGCTCACTACGAAGATATGTGGAGCCCTTACGAGAAATGCAGGGAGATTGTTAAAAGGGAATGGAGCGACAACAGTTGCTGGAGTCGGGGTAACCCTGTTGAGTTGTTTAAGAAGAAATCTAAGGAGTCTCTGGCTGAATTGAAGCTTTGGAGCAATGAGGAATTTAAGGGCAGACAAAAGGAGTTGAAACAGCTAAAAGAAAAGTTAAAAATGTTCAGACAAGAGACCAGCCATCATGCAAATGCGGAAGAGATTAGAAGCACTGAAAGGCAGATTGACAACATCTTGTTGGATGAGGAAATCTACTGGAAACAAAGATCGAGAGCTGATTGGTTGAGAGAAGGGGACCGGAACACCAAATTTTTTCATTCAAAAGCTTCTGCGAGAAAGAGGAAAAACAAAATTAAGGGGCTTGAGGATGACCAAGGAATCTGGAACGAAGATATTGAGGATGTAGAAAAATTGTTTTGTGAATACTTTACAAACATTTTTACTACAACTAATCCATCTCCAACTCAACTGAATGCAGCTTTGACAGATTTACCGCAAAGAGTTACAAGAGAGATGAACAACTTCTTAAATCAGAAGTTTACTGAAGAGGAGATCTCAGCAGCGCTTGGCCAGATGTGTCCCACTAAAGCACCAGGTCCGGATGGGCTTCCTGCAGCATTTTTTCAAAAGCACTAGAACGCTGTTAAAGAAGGAGTGATAACTACTTGCCTGCACATTCTCAATGAGGGAGGTAGTATAGCACCCCTTAACCATACTTACATTGCTTTGATTCCAAAAGTGCATAATCCTAGAAAAGTGACTGACTTTAGACCTATTAGCCTCTGCAATGTTATTTACAGGATTGTAGCAAAAACCTTGGCTAATAGACTAAAGCAAATTCTCGATGAGATTATTTCCCCAACCCAAAGTGCCTTCATCCCGAATAGATGATCACTGATAATGTTATTATAGGCTATGAGTGTCTTAACAAAATTAGACAAAGTAAGGGAAAACGGAACGGACTGGTAGCTTTAAAGTTAGACATTAGCAAGGCTTATGATAGGATTGAATGGAGTTTTGTAGAGAAGACAATGCAGCAGCTAGGCTTTTCTGCCAATTGGGTAAATTTGGTGATGAATTGTATTTCTACAGCGAGTTTCTCAGTGCTTATTAATGGTGTGCCGAAAGGTACAATATATCCTCAACGAGGATTAAGACAAGGATGCCCGCTCTCACCATATCTTTTTATTATTTGTGCTGAGGTGTTTTCAAATTTGCTCACGATGGCAGAGAATCAAAAGTTAATTCATGGATTGAGTTTCAGCAGAAATTTGTCCGTCTCTCACCTTCTTTTTGCAGATGACAGCTTGATATTCTCGAAGGCCTCTAATGAAGACTGCAAAAACTTAAAACAAATCTTCGATGTATATGCCAAAGCTTCCGGTCAAATCTTCAATTACCAAAAATCTTCCATGTTCTTTAGTAGCAACTCAAATCTGAGATTGGTGGAAGAGATCAAAAGCATTTTTAATCTCAGTGTAGTTTCCAGACATGAGAAGTATCTTGGCTTGCCGTCTATGGTAGGGAGAAGGAAGATCAGCTTCTTCAATGATATCAAATTACGAGTTCTTAGCAAGCTGTCCAGTTGGCAGCACAAATTCTTTTCTTGTGGGGGCAAGGAGGTGCTTATCAAAGCTATAGCTCAAGTTGTGCCTGCGTATGCAATGAGTGTTTTCAAAATACCTCAGAGTATTTGTGATGACATCCAAAAAGCCATAGCTAGATTCTGGTGGGGCGATTCAGAAACGCATAAAAGCATCCATTGGGCTAGGTGGGAAAGGCTGTGTCAGGCAAAAATAAGAGGAGGAATGGGTTTCCGAGAATTCCCAAGCTTTAATCAAGCTCTAATCGCAAAGCAAGGTTGGAGGATTATGCAAAACCCAGAGATTTTGATGGCTAGAATTTTAAAGGCAAGATATTTCAGGCAATCAAGCTTCTTGGAAGCACAGCTGGGCTCAAAACCTTCATTTGTGTGGAGGAGCATTCTGTGGGGCAGGAAAATCCTTCATAAAGGCTCAAGATGGAGAATCGGAAATGGAGAACAAGTGTATGTTTACAAGAGTAATTGGATAGCTCAGCCTGAAACGCTAAAACCAATATCCCCACAGACTTTACCCCCTTGTTCTTTGGTGACCGATCCGTAACCAGCAGGAAGGAAGAGGTCGTTGTTCGTAGTTTTATGGAAGAAGAGGCTGCAAGGATTTTAAACATCCTCCCAAAGTCCCTCACCGGATCACCGACGGCACTACGACAAGCATGGCCTTTACACAGTCAAGAGTGGGTATCAAATTGCTTTAAAACTGAAGTGCATAGAGTCAGCAAGTAGCTCAGATAACTCCAAAACGCATTGGGATGTTATCTGGTCTAAGGAAATTCCAGAAAAGATCAAGGTGTTCATGTGGAGAGCAGCGCGAAATTTGCTCCCGACAGCCCATAATCTTTGGCAGAGGAAAGCTATTAAGGAGCCCGTTTGCTGCAGATGTCAGAGGGAGAATGAAGACACCTTTCATGCTTTGATGGGCTGTAAATATGCCTTAAAAGTGTGGAAGTTAACGGAAATTTATCAGCACCTCAAATCTTTGGCTCGGCAAGACATGTTAAGTGCTCTCCAGGATTTAGCAACAAGCATGAGTAAGAAAGATTTAGAGTTGATAATTGCTGTGTGTTGGAGTATATGGTATTCACGAAATATTCTTATCTTTGAAGGAAAGACTGAAGATCCTCATATTGCAATGGCAAGAGCTATAGGGACTGTGGAATCATATAGGAGGATAAAAATTCCGGTGACAAATCTCCAAGCATCAAAGCTGCAATCAACAAGCATGGAGGCCTCCTCCAAATGGGTGGTTTAAAGTAAATGTTGATGCTGCCATTAGAAGTTCAAATCAGACAGCAGGACTAGGTGTGGTCATTAGAGACTCCAAGGGTGAAGTTGTGGCAGCAGCAATCCAGAAGGTTGGATTGAAAGGGAATGTCGCTTATATGGAAGCTGAAGCAATTAATTTAGGTTTTCATATAGCTCAAATTGCTAAGTGTCAGCCAATGATTGTTGAGTCGGATTCAAAAGAAGTGGTTGATCTTGCTTACAACAGGAAGGGTTGTTTGTCAGAAATATTTTGGCAGATAACCACCATTCGAGATAGTCTGAAGAGATTAACCCAGTCCCAAATCCAGCACGTTTCACGATCTTGCAATAGAACTGCTCATGATTTATCATATGTAGCCTTGAATTATGATGGTCTGGTTGTATGGCTAGGAACCTTCCCGCCTGAGATAAGATTGTTTTTCTCTGTTTCCCACTAATAGAAAGCTTTACTTTCGCATCAAAAAAAAAAAGAAGGTAATCTCATATATTCGAAGTACAAACTAGTTCAACTAGAAGTTCCAATATCAAAAGACAATCAACTTAACTAACAGAAAGTTCAACATAAACCTGTTCCCTCGCAAGAGAAAAATGAAAAACAAATTTTATCTATTTAGAGAAGAAAAAGAGGTCATATAGGAAGAGCCTAAAACTTTTGAAACTACAGCTAATGAGAAAGATGCATCATGGAAGGAAAACTGATGAATTGAATAATGAAATAGTTATTTTTACAACAAAAAGTTGCCAGAGTTTGAAACTTATCTGATGAAACGAGGAGTTAGCCATGTCTGCAAACAGAATCCGTGAACAGAACCTGGGAACATGCCAACAATACACAAACACTCCTTCACATGTTGTAATAAGAATGGGATTCCCCAGATCTGGTTTTAAAGAAGAAGAGACATGCTACTGAATCAAGATAAACTCATTAACTCTTGAATTGTGGAATCGAGTTTAAACCAATTTCATTCTTTACATGTAAGTCCACAAAAATTGGATCATTATTCTGGATGTTACCTTTACTCCATCAGAAACCCGCCAAGGAATCGGCAGGGCTTTCCGGCCAGGCCAAACAAAGAAAGTTTATGCATGTAGATATTGGTTGCTGCTGAGTCTCCTGAAGAGGAAGACCATCCCACTTGCTTGAAGAAGGAACTGATCTCAAGGATGTGGTTTGAATGGAATGAGTATTGTGATTATAAAAATTTTCAAGTGGAGACTGTTGATGTGAACGATTGTGGTGATCTCTTCTTGGAAAGTCACCTCTTAAAGGAAGATGTGCGAGTTTTGTACAAGAAAAGTTAGTTTTCTTTTGTCATTTATCTCAGTTGAGTTCATCAATACGATTTCATCTGCTCTGTTTTAACTCCGATATTTGTATACTTTTCAGGTAGATCAAAGCATTTAGGATTGAAACAATGGCCCGGCAATAGCAATCTCTCCCTTTGTATCTAAATCTGACTGACTGGTGATCCTCATCCCCTCAAAGTTCATCTAAATGTAGACTTCTGAAAGCCGGGCAGCCAAAAGCAGTCCATGTTCTGAATTGTGTTTCCGGTTGATCATCTTGGATGTCTGTTAACCAATTTACATTTTCCGAGTGAGTTTTATAGCATCTTCCTCACAGTAGGTACTTTTTAATCGGTAATTTCGCAAGTTTCTGCCGCTTTTCATGTAAACAGTTAAGTCTGTGTCATGTTTGAAGCATTTTTTCACATTGTTTGAAGATTTCTCGAAACTGAGAAATGTCTGTGTGCAGGTGAGGGTAAATCATTTCATAGAAGAGTCATAAGCCTAGGCCCTAGCAACATGGAGGATGAATTATTTCACAGAACAGACATACACTGAAAGTTTACAACAATCTAAATAAAAAAGCTTACACTTTATATAAGGTTTGTCAGTTTTACATGCTAGCAGCCCTCAAAGTAAGTATGCGAAGAGTACAGTAAGGATAAAATATGCTGTAAATTCAAAGCATAAAAGATAACCAAGTGCCAATAAAGTGACAAGCTTCAACTAATTCATTAGCTTCTAAAGCAATGGATCATTAAGAGACAACAAGACAGAGGGTGATTTTACAGTTTCTTGCGGCCATTCAAAGGAAGCACTAAAGCGAATAACAAGTTGAAAGACATGATACCGTACTAAATCTGGCATCAATTGTATGAGGCATGATAATCGTATGAAAATAGGCAACTCTACCTTATTAGTAAGAAATTACAAAAATATAACGAGTTAAAAAGTTTGATCCTAACAAAAAACTTACCATGAATTCTATTGCCGCACTTATGACATAGATGCAGTTGGTGGTGAAGAAAGCATCGGCTAAAAAGCCACCAAGTTGCGTAAAGAGGAAGGCTGTGGCCATGAAATTGGTGACTATGTTTGCAGAGCTGGATGGTGAAAAACGCGTAAACTTTGAAAGATGCAGCGCAAGGTTGCTTGCATTGGCCAGATATACTGCATTCTCCAGTACCTACACAGCAGAGTTCGACAATATAACAATTCAAATTAGCAAAGCCTCATGTTTCTAGTGCTAATTCTTATCAACATGCAAATATAATATTTCTCTTAATGTATAATTTCTTTTACTATAAAGTCTAAATGTTTGACGGTACGTAGTAGCTAAGGTTTTTACATTATGGTAAGCATGTGAGAAAACGGTAGAAAAATGTGCTTTAGTAATAGGAAAAATAGACCGACCCAAGACAAAACAAGCAGCAAAGCATGCCATCATGACGGCCTCTCAGAGCAGGTTTATTCCTCCAGTCTACATAACCTTCCCATGTGTTTAGCTGGTGTAACCCGTCCTACAAAATGACCCAAAGGAAGGGCTGATAAAAAATGCCAAGAAACGATTAAGAGAAGAGAAATAAGAGATAAATATATAATTTTAGAACTTTTTGTTGAACTTGAGTTACAGAGCACCTTATGTAGAATTTCCCGAACAACTAGTTTGCTAGTAGTATGTGGAGTGCTACACACACACAAAATAGATTGAGAAATTGGGGATCCAGTTGCCCGTAGAGCAAGTTCTAGACTGATTGAAAATGACTATTCATTTTCTTTTTAACTTGCCAACCTTGACATCTTGTACACACGAGAAAGGGAATACTTGGTCCGAATGAAACCTGAAATGGAGAGGGAGAATTGAAGTTAAACAAGGAACCAATATATTATTATAGATTATTGAGTTACATATGACTTGACGTGGTAATGCTAATCATGAAAATAATTCTAATGAAATAATATAATTTTCTTTAAAGCTAAGTATACAGGTAAAAGAAGGTGATTATCCTCCAAGATATTAGAACTTGGTGTTGGATGATTTCCAGGATAAACTGTGCAATATGTCTTGTCAATGCAGATGGATAGCACAAAATGGTATATAAATTAAACCATATCAGCTTTTTAGATATGCCCCAGATCCACAGACAAATACACAATCGTTCACCCCAGTAGTGGGAACACCACTGATTGTAAAAGGCTAGCTAATCCCCAGAGATCAATACTTTGTCTACTTACACATATAAATAATGATGCATGCTTATTTTTTATTTTTAATATATGATCCTAGCATAAACTTGTATTCCTTTTTTATCCATTTCTTCAATGACATGAAGGGCATCAGTAATTTTATCATTTGGTTTTGATTGATTCATGTGATCTTCTTTCTTTCATGTTCTTGCTGCACGTCGATGTTGGCTTGTATTGTTTCTTTATCGTAAAGTACTCATGCAGTCAATGAATTATTGACTTCTGCCATTGTTGGGTAGAGTCGGTTACCTTTCTGAGCCACCTGAAATTCCTTAATTCCCCTTTCAATCAAATATGTGAATGTGACGTTTCAGATAGATTGTTGGTCCGCGAGATCTCCAAATTGGGTGGCTAATATCCTAATTAAAGGTCCTACTAAACAAGCATTTTCTTCCATATATTGCGGCCCTGGGCCTGTAGTAGTTTTATGCTTCAACGCGAAGAAATGATTTACATTTCAGTTCAAGAAAACATTCATGAGAAGAAAGGATTAACATTTTATTACTGCAAAGCACAAACCAACAAAGATTACCAAAAGTAGTTAAAAAAAAAATGTAGGCCAATCGCCAATGTCATGGCAATGTGGCATGGAAACATTCTACATTCAAATTAAGCAAACGCTAAACCAACAGTATGTTGATTAAATAAATGGTGCAAGAGTATTGATCATTTTTATTTTGTGCTTTTTGGCTGATACAGCGATACGATTGGAATAAATAATGGAATAATTAATTCCTTGGCTTTCCGATTGCTAGCGGATCATATTCCGGAAAGCTTGTTAGCCCCTCTGTATGATTTGAAAGTTGAGTTAAAAGTGATTTTGTTTTAATTAATATTCCACCCTCTGATAAATGCCATATCAAGTTAGAATTCAATTGTTGAGATATATAGCCTTACTCATTAAAAAAAAAAAAAAAATTACAGCATTACCTCATGACAGAGTAGTTGGACCACATGCTCGAAGTTCATTTTCTGTTAAAATCAGTTCAAAACCAGGCTATCCAGACAAACTTTTTCTCTATTTAAAAGTATTTCGGTACATATATCATTTTTCTTTTGGTTCACATGTGTGCATACAAGTTCAATTTATCCAGCAGGAAACGTTTGGCACACTTCAAGGCTGCAACAATGCCAGAACCAAGATGGACGATCTTTAAGGATCCTCAAAAGCAGTCAATTTTTTTTCACAACATGGATCAATAAGATTGCCGCGTAAAACGCATTGCTTTCAAAAAGAAAATGACTAGTAAACCCTTCACCATCGTCAATTCTTCATTGTCATTTGCACGCTTACTTTAGCAGGTTCTAAAACCAAAAGACAGGAAGCTCAAATTGTCAATGCAAGTAAAAGTAGAAAAACAAGGAAATACAATCCATAGCAAAAAGGAAAAAGAGAAGGGAGAAAAGGGGGGGGAGTACAAAAACGGGATTAATTGGCCTGCATAGATATATGGCTGGAAATTAAAGAGAATTAATCATATAATTCCAAGGCTCTACAAGCATCTCAAATACATGCTTCGAAGAATTGTCTTCTAGAATAATCAGAAATGCTGTTTCACAACAGAACCAACCGTAAAACGTGGATACTATGAGTAATGTTGTGTGAGTAATAACAAAAAGGACCTTTAGACCACATTTGCTTTCTAGACATTTGCAATTTTTTCAAATTTCCTCGAATTTGAAAGATTTGATTCCTGAGAGTGAACTCGCCGCTGCAATAGCCAATAGGGCTTGAGGCTTATGGCCAAGACTTTATATGCGGGTTGTAAAGAAAAGAGGAGACTCGTCATGATCAAGATTTGATAGCATAAGAATATGAAACAAGAATGGTTGGCGGAGAAAAGTTTCTCAGTTTCAACAAACTTTGTCTTGCCACCATTCAGTTGAATGCTACGTCACAAGGAATGAGAAACTTTGGACAATTAGTTAGATGTTTTGTATCACTGGAACCAAAAACAATCCAGCATGTCCAAAGCCAAAACGTTAACAGAAATAAAACATGAACACGTTGAAAAACCTGATGCATAATTAATTTGGCATCAATCCCATTACAGTCGGCAATCTCATATACTCAAAGTACAAATTAGTACAACTAGAAGTTCTAGATATCAAAGACAATCAATTTAACTAACAGAAAGTTTCAACATAAACCTAGTAGCCTCACAGACGGAAAAAGAAATGCCATTGTATCTATTTAGAGAAGAAAAAGTGATCATACAGAAAGAGCATAAAAACTTTGCACTTCCAGCTAATGAAAAAGATGCATTATAGAAGGAAAACATATGGCCTGAATAATAAAAAGTAATTTTACAACAATAAGTTACCAGACTTTGAAACTTGTCTGATGAAACAAAGAGTCGTCCATGTCTGCAAACAGAGTCCATGAACAGAACCTGAGGACATGCCATCACTACGCAACACTACTTCACGTGTTGTAATAAGAATGGGATTCTCCAGATCCAGATTTTAGGCAGAAAAAAAACATGCAAGTAAATCAGCATTCAACTCATTGACTTACTCGTGTCTCTTGAATTGTGGAATCGAGTTTAAACTAATTTCATTCTTAACAAGTAAGTCCACAACAATTGAAACTATAGATGCGTCTGGCATTACATTTCTCTTATCCATTCTGTGAAGGAGTTCAATAACTGTTGATGTCTCATTATTGCGGATGAAACCCAGCATAAGCGTATTAAATATGACAAAATTGGGTTCCACACCCTCTGCTTCCATATCAAGAAATAAATCATATGCCTTGTCCATTTGCCCATCATTACAAAGCCCATGGATCATGATGTTATATGTTACAACATTTGGCATCAGGCCTACACGAGGCAAACTTTGAAACAGTTCCCAAGCAGTTTCCAGTTTGCCTATTTTACACAATCCATCAATGAGGCAGCTGTAGGATACAATATCAAGTTCACACTTGCTATTTCTTATAGAACGGAATAATTCCAGTGCCTCTAGAACAAAACCATTCTTGCAGAGCCCATCAATAAAGGTACTGTATATATATGTACCAGCTGCCACATGATTACGCCGCATCTCATCAAACAGTTTTAAAGCACGCTCAACCTGGTGTATTTCAAAAAGACTACGAAACAAGGTGTTATATGTAACAACTGTTGGCTTTATTCCTTTAGAGAGCATTTCGCTATAAAGGCTTAATGCTTCCTCTACATCCTTAGTCTTGCAGTACCCATTTATTAACGTGTTGTAAGTAAAAACATCATGCATGCACCCGTTACTATCCATAGAAACAAATAATTCCCTTGCACGATCTATTTCACCTGTCAAGCAAAAACCATCAATTAATGTGCCATAGACAAAAGCATTTGGACGCACACCACGCTGAATCATCAGGTCCAACAACCGACTTGCCTCATCCATCTTTCTATTTCTACAAAGCTCAGCCAAGATCACATTGAAGGACACAACATTAGGTTGTACTCCTTGATCCATCATCTCAATAAACAAACACTTGGCCTCTTTCCAATCATTAGCATAACAAAAACCATGAATCAAAGAGGTATAGGTAACCACATCTGGGTTAATATTCTCATCCTTCATCTTCAGAAACAGTTCCTTGGCCTTGTCCACAAAACCTTCCTTACAAAGACCATCTATAATAGTACTGTATGTAATAATGTCTGGCTTACAAACAACACCAAATTCCCCATTTCCGTTAGCCATCTCTTCAAATAAATTTAGAGCAACAATTGTATGGCGAGTTCGACACAATCCATTAATCAAAGTATTGTATGTAAATACATTAGGCTCACAACCAAACACTCTATGTTTCGTAAACAATGCAGCAGCCTCCACGATTCTACTCTCCGCACACAAACCTTTAATCAAAGAAGTAAAGGTCACAACATTTGGAGTAAAACAAGACCGAAGGATCCTCCCAAAAATTACAAAACCATGAGAAACGCGACCCATTTTGGAAAAGCAGTTAATCAAGATATTGTAAGTATAAAGATCTAGAAACAACCCAGTTGAATTAAGTTTCTTGAATAGTGAAAGGACAGTATCATAATGTTTATTCTTAGCAAGACAACCAAACAAAATATTGAAGGAAGAGACAGGAGGCGGAGAAGGGTGCATATGGAGCATGTAATCAAAGATGCACAAGGCTTCATTAGGAGTAATAGTATTAATATCACCTTCACCTGATGATTTGCACCTTTCTGTGAGGAATTTTTCTAGTGAGGCTCGGTCTTTGACTGTCAGTCGTAGCGAATCCTTCAGTTCAGCTGTTGTAGTCGGATATGAGGGTTCATTCTTAGGAATTGAAGTTGTGGGTTTTCTCGTGTGAGGGAACGAAGACGAGAAATTACATGTAAGAGCTGATATTGAAATTGAAGTAAAATGAAATGAACGAGTTGAGGATACGAAAGCCATTGGAGAGCTTTTGATTATTTGCGGTTGAAGAAGAAGAGAAGAACTACCAAAATAGGAGAGAAACATATGCCCTTTTCCTTCCAATGCCGAATATTAACAATGCCTTGACAATCTGTCCGCAAACCGCAATCTGCCGTTTATTTGACAAGTAGAATGCAGAGGGATTTGTACCCGCTATACTCTTAAAATACGCTATTTATCCGAATAAACTCCCATACTTCAAATTTCCTCATATATACCTTGTTTGATGTGCAAGTACTAAAATACCCTACTTAAAACATTTTATTTCCCAAAATCATTCACGATTTGCTTCAAACATTCAAGTGCGCCACAGCCACTTCATCTTCTCTATGGTAAAAGAAGGAAAGAAGAGAAGCTTCAAACGTCTCACATTTACCCATATAAATCTACACCCACGCTCCCACAGCCATCACTTCTGTTCAAGTGCACCGACCCTGTGACTTCTAGTCATCCTCGATTTGCTTCCTCATTCCAGCTGATGTCGTCTCTGTCATTAAAGCCTCCGGCTTCGTTCGCCGTCTCCGATTTCATTCACCTACGCCCACGCTGCCGTAGCCATCACTTCCGTTCAAGTGCGCCGACCTTGTGACTTGTAGTCGTCCTCGATTTGCTTCCTCGTTCCACGGCTCGCTCATTGAATTTGTTCGTCATCATCACACACAAGGTAAGGTATATTGAAACTGCTCAATCTTCTTATATAATGGTCATATTGTTGCTGATTTGGCTTCTTAACATTGTAATTGTTGTTGTCTCGAGTGTTGAAGGTGATGGATTATTAATCTATTGTATTTGTTTGTCAATTAGAGATGTGTTTATGGAGATTGGTTATTAATCATGTTTGTCATTTGGACATGTAACTTCAGTAGCTTGGTGCCTTGGTTCTCGACTGCAATTTATTTATTTATTTATTTATTTTGTTCTTTGTTAACTTATGTCATTTAAAAAGACTTTTTGAGGATGCTTGATGGTTGGTATTCATTTTTGTTATTCATTTTTGCATCATTCAGCTGGGCTGGTGTTTGAGATTTTTGGAATTGTAGGTGGCTGCCTGGTTGGGATTTGATTCATTTTGAAATAGAATTGAATTTTGGGATAGGATGTAACCCGAATTGCAACCAAAATTGAAAGTTGGACCCGAATTTTCAATGTAAGCTGATCCAAAACTCGAACCTAAACTGAACCAAAATGAACAGATCGGGGATTATCTGGATATCCCCGATCCAACCCCAATTACCACAATTTGGGTGGTAGGGATGGGTTCAAGTATTATAAAAACTTGTAGGGATCGTGATCCCTGCCCCAATGCCATCTCTAATTTATTTGTGTAAATCTCTAGGTATAAGTGAGGTGGGGATTGAAATATTTTGATCATATTGGCTTTCACCACTCATAAGATTGCATGTTTGTTCCTGATTTTCTCAAAACCCCTAAATGGATGAAGAGTTTGTGTAGAATTGTGAGACCATTTGATTGCTGCAAGCATTATAAATTTCTTATTCAGCAATTTGATTTGACACAGGTTTTTGTTGTTTATAATTTTCAATACATGTGATTTAGTCGTGTAATAGATACTTTAATGGATTGTAATCGTGTAATGGATACGTCACTGGACTGTTGTGGTGTGATAGATACTTTACTGGACTATGGTCGTCCAATGTATATTTGACTGAACTGTAGTCGTGTAATGTATACTTTACTGGACTATAGTCGTGTAAAGGATGCTTTATATATATTGTGTTGTCATGTAATGGATACTTTGTATTATTGGTTTAGTTTTTATTGTTAAATAATATTTTCAGTCATGCTAATCCTATAGATACTAGTTGTGAGAAAGCCATGCTGGAGTATATGGAATATTTTTAAGATGGAAAAAAATTCTCGTATTTGTTGCTTCTATATTGCGTGATCATCTCGACAATTGATAATAAATTACATCAAGACTAATATAATATTTTAAAATTTTTGATACATGTCGGGGTGGTCCATCCGGACATGCCTCCGTGACGCTTCGTGGTTCTATTATCGAGGAGAAGGTTAATCATCTTGGTTGTCGCATCCAAAATATTGAAGAAAATATTGTGAAGCTGGAAAATACCATGAAGAATATGGACACAAAGATTGATAACATTGAGGGAAAAATCGGTCATATTAACGTGATCGACAATAATTAAATAGGCTTATTCAGTTACTCGAGGAGTTTTTAACCTCAGAATCTAAGGGGGTTGATTTTAAGGTTTGATATATAAAAGTTTTAATATTTTTTCATTTAGTTTATATGTTTATTTAATTATCTAACAATTTGGTTCTTATGACTGTAGCCTATGAACGATCCCATGGACGTCGCATCGGGTCAGTCACCTACACAGTAAAGAAGCTGCGAGAGACGACGGATGTTGAGGTGCACCCTCAAGAGACCGGGCGCTTTGAAGTGTGTCCCTTTATACCCCAAGATGAGTTATTGGAGCCAACAAGATCATGTTACACAATTTCGAAAATCATTGGCTGTCAAATTATTTGGGCATAGGTCGTGGAAAAAAACTTTGTAGTGTTTTATCCTTCAAAACTTCGTTGATGTGTAATTTTTTGTACCATGAGATGTAATGGTTACAATGAGCATATTGTTGATATTTGATGTTATTAAAAATAGTATGTACAAGACTCTGTAAGAAAATAGTATGTTGTTGATATTAATGATAGAAGGTAATTTTACAATATATGTGATATAACATGATGGCCATATATGCTCAGGGAATGTTCTGTGTACACATACCCGACTGCATTCGAGTATTTGCACAGATACACGACTGCAGTCGGGTATTAAGAATGCATGACCATCTCTTCAGTGTAAATACCGATCGTTGTCGGTATTTGTACATATACACGATCGCAATGGGTATGAATGCATGATCAGCTCTTCAAAATACCCAACCGCCATCGTATTTTGTACAGATACACGATCGCTGCCGGGTATTAGAATGCATGACCAGTTTCAGAAATACCCGACTGTCGTCCGTATTTGCACACGTATACACGATCGCAATGTACTTACAAATATACATACAGTCGGGTATTTACCATATTAAACTTCAATGTAATAAATAACAAATGTGGTTGTACATCAAACAACATAAATCCAATACTTATTCAAATCGTAAATAAGATGTAATACAATGCAAATTGTTGCACAATCATCAGAAATTTTTTGGCACCTTCAACCCAAACACTTGGCCCATGAGAAAATTATAAGCCCCTGATCGCGCCGGTTGAAAACAATATAAGCCTTATAAACATGTTCATTCATCTGCGCAACAAAAATGGTATAAATTTATCAACCAAAATTTATATATATTAAAAAAATTAAAAACAAAAAAACAAAAATGACAAGTATATAAGATTCATAATAGTACATGTGATTGTTTACGTTTCATTCGGTCTCAGTACAGGCTCGTTGTTAGACAGTGGGATTGGTGCACTGCAAGTTAGTCGATTATGTCCTCGCGAACCACACTTACCACACTTACGATGCAACTTCTCTTCGCCTTGTGATGCTATCCTAATTTCTTGTGGCCGACCCTTTTTTCCGCTTTTCCACAGGGGGCAAAACCTAATTACTTTGCACTTCTTCTGAAATCTCCCATTCTTGTTCTGTGCTAACATGATATATTGTTTCTGTATATGCTGCAACCCATGCTTCGCTAGAATAGTAACGAGAACATATATCATATACAGACAATATTTCTCGATACCTACAAACAGCTAATGCATGTTCACAAGGTAGTTGATCGAGTTGAAATTCCCGACAACTGCATGTCTTATCAAGAATGTTGACGTGACCATGCAAACAAATTAACTCTAGGCATATATCTATTATCAGAGGGTGGGAAACTCATATTAGAAGGTGGGAAGCTTATATTAGAAGGTGCTACATTTCCCACTGTTGGATCACTAACTGTTATCCTATCAACATCATCAGGAACAATAACATTCTCATTTTCCTCATTTGGCTCCATTCTATCATTTAGTTGTGTTTCGGGAACAAATTCAAATATTGATTGATCTTCAACAACAAAATTATTTGGGCTTAAACCTTCACCTCCAACATATGGCTGAATATGTTCTCGTGGACAGCTATCCCGCCCAAAGCTAAGGTCAACATGAGTAATAGGGGTCACCAAAATCTGTTTTCTTTGGTAGGTAATGCAAAGAGGAATCTTCAACTCAGTTCCACTAATTGTTTCCTCTAGAAAATAATCAATATCATCATCAGGAACAATAAAACTATTTTTCTTGCACTGATAAGATGTTGAGATCTCATATGATTGGAACATTTTCATATATGCACAATTATAGTATGTAAGTTCATATATATATGATAATAGTTATGTAACTTATTAAAACACATGATTATAGTTCAGTAATAGTAAAAAGATATATCTACTGAAAAAATATTTGATATTATTAAAAATAATATATACAAGCATTATGGTGTTTTATTTTTTTATTAATTATATTAATGATAGAGAAGATAGTTTGTACAATGTATGTGCTATAACAGCATGACCATATATGCTCAGGGAATTTACAATACATGATCAGCTCTACATGTGATACAGTCGGTGTATTTCAATACATAACATGACTCTACGTGCATAAATGCATTGCGATCGTGTATGTATGGATTTACATTGCGGATCTGTATTTGCAATACATGACCAGCTCTCTGTGTGTAAATACCCGACTGCAGTCGTGTAAATCCATACATACACGACTGATGTCGTGTAAATCGGGTGCAGAATAAAATTTTCGCAACAACTTCAGGTTTTAACGAATGTAGTTATAAAATCCATCAAATAACAGTCATATGACGCAAATATAATGAAAATGTGAGTTGCTTTATTGTTTATCACAAACCAAACAAAACCCTAAAAATAACATAATGTCAACAAAATGAATAAATAACACAAAATGAAAGTAAAGTTTCAAATACCTTAATCATAGGATGAATAATGCACCCAGCTGCAAACTAAAATCTCAGTGCATTCTGGGTCTGATTTGTGGTGTGGAGTGAGCTTTGGTTGTGGGAGTGAAAAAGAGTAAAGTGTGTTGGAGGTGAGTTGTGGGTGTTTTATATTTTTCTCTAAGGATATTTTAGACAATGCACCATATAAAAAGGTATATCTAGATAATTTTCAAGTATGGGGTATATTTAACTAAATATGATACTTTTGAGGCATATTTAATTAAAAACCCCTAGAATGCATTACTCACAATAATGTTATGCTTTTGGGACCGCAACAAATGAGAGCTCGCGGTTCAATTAGTTCAAATAATAGTTAATTATTAAATTTTATCGTTTTCTAATTTAAATTGTAAAATCTCTCCAGTTGAATAAAAGTATCAAATTTTCTTACATTATCCTCCTACTCGAACGTAAGTCCACTCGAAATTTCATGTTTTTTTTTTTGATATACTACACTTAGAGCTCTATTGATATTTACAATCCGCAATTACTTGGGACATATCCAGATAATTCTATTCCAGCACCGCCCAAATATTCACCCTCACATTAGTTGGAGAGAGATTTTTTACCCTCACATTAGTTGGAGGGAGATTGATTCTACCCTAAACTGGGGAGCTAGCTACCCCATTATTTTTTTTTGGGAGCAAGTCCCAGCTACCCCACTAGCTGGGACTAAACTTGAGAGCGCGGGTTGCCAATGGGCTACGAGCCCATTGGCCTCGAAATTTCATGTTTAGATAGATTAAATTGTCATGATTATTAAAATGAATAGGTCCATCACTCAGTATAAAAATAATTTATAATATGTAATTTGGTGCCAAAAGGATTGAATTATCCTTATAAAATAACCGCTATTGTCATTTGTACATGTTTTTATTTTGTCATTTTACGAAGTAATTCTATTTTTTAGTGAGCGGCTGATACAAATTATAAATTGAGATAAAAAAACTGAGCAAGTTTTTTTTTTTTTTTGAAAAGGAGAGTAAACTTAAGGGCCATTTATTTTTTTGACTTAATGACATAATTGACTTAATTTTAATTAATTAAGTTATTAAGTTCGTTTGTTTTTTCAATTTAATATAAATTTTCAGCAATTAAGTTATTAAGTTATTAAGCTAATTTTTTTAGCTTTTCACTTAATCTAATATCATTAAAATATATTATCCAAAATATCCATATTTAATTAATTAATTCTCATCCTTATCTAAATAAAATTTAATAATTAGTTTTATTCTCTCTCTCTATCTTTTTATTTCTTCAAAATAGCATTATTTATCTTCATAATTTTTTTATGAATATTTTTCATATAAAAATATCATAAACTACAATAAAATTGATTAACATATATAATATAGAATATTAAAGAGTTGTATTTAATTGAATATGATTTATATTATGATAATAAATTATCTTATTTGTATTCTTTATTGTTTAACATTTATAATTTGTAAGGACATAAATGTAAAAATATTAGTTTTTAGATTTTTCAAGTTAAAAAAACAAACAACTTAATATTTAATTTAACGATTCAGACAAAAAAATAAAATAAATATATCATTCAGATTCAGACATTCAGCTCTATTCAGAATTTAGACTAATTTAAGTCTATTCAAATTTCAGACAAAAAAAAAAAAAAAAACGACATCTTAGAATTTTTGTAGTATTTTTGTAGTATTTTTGGACACAGAGTAAACTTAGGATAAATGGCTAATAATTTCTTATATTATAAAAAATTTATTGTTTTCATGCAAATAAAATTAGTAATTGATATCAATTTAGATTGTATTTCTAATTTTTTCGTGATAGGTGCGAGACCCATTCTTTATTTTTTTTTAATAATCACATGATAGGTGCAATTATAAAGAAAAAGAATCCGAGTTACACTGCAACATCTGTACGTTATACAATTTTTTCTTTTTCTTTATTATTGACGCAACATTGTCGGTTCATGCTTCAAATTTTTAATGCAACAGGTTGTACAAATTCACAAATTGTACCTAGAAAATTTTTTTTACCAATAAGAAAAAGTTTGGGCGATGTTACTTATAGGAAACCATGGCACCT
This sequence comes from Citropsis articulata, assembly GCA_030449925.1. Classification (NCBI taxonomy): domain Eukaryota; kingdom Viridiplantae; phylum Streptophyta; class Magnoliopsida; order Sapindales; family Rutaceae; genus Citropsis; species Citropsis articulata. Next base: position 2,299,433 of record JASUUH010000137.1, on the reverse strand, counting down.
ACATATAAAGAAATCATGCAAAGTCTGGAGAGTCATTTTAAAACCCCATTAATTTAATTATTTATTGTGTTAAGGATTTGTTTGGTAAACGAGATTATAGTGTTACTTTAATTGATAGTATGCAAACTTTTTTAACTCTATTATTACTGTTCTCTTAATATCCACCATAAGTTGAAGCAATCGGTTAATAAAAAGCAAAGTAATACTACAAGCATCAATTTTTGTGAAAATTAATATTATTAATTTTTTTATACACAATCATCTTATTGTTTACTTAATTAAGAATTTTATTTTACGTTTGAGATATGATATGATTCTAAATCGTATATATATATATATACACATATCTCTTTGTATGATCTGCATTTAGGTAGCGTTTATATGTTAGAATAGAGTAGGAATCCTGAGAAGTGGTAAGTAGAAAGAAACGAGGGTAATAGCAGCATGTATGGAGCAGTAGCCGATTTTGGGTATGGAGAGAGGGTGTTTCGACGGTGGATTGCGGTTGACAAACGAGTAATAGCCACCAAGAGGGAGAGAGCTATAAAGTAGACCTAGATAAAGAGGATGGAGAGAGAGAGATATGTGCATAGTTCAGGTGGATTGTGGTTAAAGAAGTATCAACCACAAAGAAGGGAGCACTGTGAAGAGTTGACGAGGGAAAGGGGATAAGATTTTAGGAGAGAAATATAACTTTTTAGATTTTGTTTTGGGATTTATTTTTAGTTTAATTTGTAATTCATTCGAGACCGTGTTCAAGAGGTTCTCACTTTTATAATTGTAAAAGTGAATATGAATTCTTTGCTTTATAATTCATTTTTCGGATTCAACCCACTGAACATGTATTATATTTATACTCTCAAAACAAAAAGGAAAACAAGCCTTGAAAATGGTACCTAAAAAACCCTAACTGCTTCTTTTAAGTTGGTCATAACCTGTATTATTTGTCCTATTGGAGCATGCATGGAACTTTAGATAATTTCGGACAACAAAAACAGCAAGAGCAAGTAAAGAAATAAAAAAATGATTGGACTCCTAACAATTAAGTTGTCATTTCATTCTCAACAGTTAAGAGTGTTCATTTATTAGATAATAAATTTTATAACTAATAAAATTAATATTCTACCATACACCAGATTAATATAAAATCAAATTACGGTGGTGTTTGTTTTTTTGTCTGAAATCTAAATAGACCTGAATTAGTATGAATTCTGAATAGATCTGAATGTCTGAATCTGAATGATATGTTTGTTTTTTCTTCTGAATCTCAAAAAATAAGTATTAAGTTGTTTATTTTTTTCAACTTAAAAAACTGAAAAATATGTATTTTTACATTTGTGTCCTTATTAAATTTGAATGTCAAATAAATAATATATCAAATACCACAATAGTTTAACATTTATAAGTAAAACTATATTCAGCTGAATACATAATGATTTTAGAATTTTAATATATAAAATACCATAAATTTCAAATTTTATCGTATATAATATAAGAAAAAAAAACTAATAAGATGCTTGAAACAATTGATTTGCGATTTCATCTCGAAGTTGTCGCATGTAATTTTGATCTTCAATACTTGAGGAGTTGATAGCATCAGCTGTGTGGTTTTGATTGCCATGACCACTTTCTAGCTCAACCTCATCATTTTCATATTGAGCAAATAATGCATCATCCACTGATATTTTTCGAAGAAAATTATGAATCGCCATGTATGCCACCACTATTTTTCTCTGTGTATCAAATGAGTATGGTGCCATCCTTTTTAGAATTGGAAAACGGGCCTTTAGCACACCAAAAGCACGCTCAATAACATTTCTCAATTTAGCATGGGCATGATTGAATATTTCCTCCCTTCCTCTAGCTCGACCGCCATTATGAAAGTCACCTAACCAATAACGCACATGACGGTATGGTGCCATGAAGCCTCTAGTATGTGAATATGCTGCATCAACTAAATAGTATTTATCTAGAAAAAAGCATTCAACATGAGTGACTAATAAAATATAATATTATAAATTATAATGAATAAATTGGCGAAATAATGAATAATAACATACCGGGCGGTGGAATAGGAAAATTATTTCTTGGATAATGAATGGTTTCAGTTAAGACCCTTGAATCATGTGCAGTTCCTTCCCATCCAACAACAACATATCTAAATATCATGTCAAAATCACAAAGGGCCATTACATTTTGAAAGCATTCTCCCCTCCCGCGGCCTTTATATGGCACTTGTTTATCAGTTGGAATACATGCATGAATAAGAGTTCCATCAATTGCACCAACTGAATCCTGCATATTAGTAATTAAATTTTTTCAATAATCAAAATAAAAAATTTTATTCTTCAAATTATTAGTTTACAGAAAGTTTTATACCTTAAAAATTTGCCTTAATCGAGTATTACGGATGCCTCTTGAATTATCCATAAATGACGGAGGAGTGATCATTTCTTTTGAAAACTTCATCATTGCCGTTAGTACTTCATGAAAATACATATGCACTGTATGACCTGAGTGCTGGAATCTAATTTTAATGAACCGATTTCGAAGATTATGGCTAATTGTAAATAAGAACATGGTCATTTTCTCTTCAACAGTTAAATGCTTACTATCAGAAAGCCATCCTTTTTCTTTGAACAATTGACATAGAGATATGAACCCATTCTTATCCATCTGCATAAGATCATAGCAGACTATTGGTGATCCATTTAAAAGTTCTTGAATGTAAAGAGAACCTGTCAGAGATGATGTAGATACTCATTGCCTTTTGGTCGACCCTTTCAATAATTTTTTTGCCAAAATAATCAATCGTTTCTGTAATATTCTTTTAACCCCAATCTTTATGTCAACTTCTTCGTTAGCCATAGACATATCTATTATACAAAAATAAATAAACAAATATATATCATATATATAGCATTTAAAGAAGAACATTTAATATTAATTGAAGTTGGACATGCCTACTATTAAAGTCCAAAGTATTGCTTAGGCTGCAATTTATTTGTGATAGGATATAACAACCTAATCATATAAACAAATTTATAAGAAATTGCAAGGGCCAAAATTAAGTGAAAAAAAACCCATATATAAGCAACGTAAACCACACTTTGAGCAGCAAAATATTCATTAAATATTCAAATAACCAAAACACACAATTCACTACACAAACCAAAAGTTCAACAACGACCTCAATCAAAACGTTGATTTATTGCATAAACAAAAAGCTATATAATCCAAAAATTCCATATGACACCAAATAAAACATTGACAAATGAACTAAGAAAAAGATATTAAGGCCCTTTTGGTAAGCTATAAATCCATCCAATTCGTTCTTCATCACACTCCATGCTCATCCATAGTTCTCGATACTCTCTTTTATTGCAGAGTGCATTAGTAGCCACATAATACATGGGATTGTCATAAGTTAGCAGCTTTCTTAAAATCGGCATGTACTGAGTAATTGAAGGTCCTTTATCATCGGTTTTCTCTAATACAGCCACCAATTTGTTGATATCTTCACGAGTTTCATCCGATTTGCTTTTCTTTTGTTTCTTTTTACATCTTTGCATGTCATCAGGAAGTGGTTCATCCACATTGGTGTATGAATCAGGTGTTTTTACCTCACAATCATTATCTTCTAAGTTAATAGGAGTTTCAGATAGCATCAATGATAGATTTCTCATTTCTGGTATCCCTTCCATCCCAGAACTCCAATTATAAGCTCCTGTTGCTATTGCACCTGAGAACAATGCCTGCAACTCTTCAGCATTTGCTAAAGGTTTATTGCGAAATTGTTTAGCTTCTGGATATTTCTGTTCAATCAAAACATAATAATTGATTATACTTATATTGTAAAAATTTTAAATAATTCACTTAAATAAAAGAAAAAGAGATGTGACCTTCAAGTATTCTTCCCATCTTTCAGGTGGCCAATCGAAAGTACGAGTTATAAAATTGTAACCATGTCCCGTTGCCATTGTTAATTTTAGCCATGTGAGGTACTGCCTTTTCATATAATCCCATCCATTTTAAAGTTGTTTAGGGGTAATAGATTTTCCTGTCAATGTTTTCAGTTCCTGAGAAATCGTATTCCAAGCAGTAGGCTTCAAGGTTGCCCAGATCTATTTCCATTATTTGCTTCAAGCAAAGATCAATAAAATATTTCCTATAAGTAGGATCAGTCCAATTTGCTCTTTCCCCTTGTGACGACATCTATGAGAAAGTTCCGCAAAAAACAATCAAATAGAACCAATTGTGGATTATTAATTTCAGCGATTCTTAATTTCCGCCATTATTAATTTCATTCAAAGATACTGGAAAATTTATAAGCACTCAAGATAGCTCTATTAAAACCCCTTCAACCAATTATGAAAACAAAAACACGCAATGCCATAATCGCATTCAATCAATTGATCATACACAACATCATCTCAGTTATAAAAAAGAAAAATAAAATCAAACAGATGAGCAAAAATCTGCCAAAATAATCACCGTCAGATTAAACAAATATATTTTTAAAAAAAGATTTGACCGGTCATGTGAATAAAACAATACTACCCAAAACGCAAAACAAAGAGTAACAAAGCTATTGATTATTATAAATAGCAAAGCTATTGAATGGTCATGTCAGATCCAAAAAGAGTAGCAAATCAATTGATTATTATAAAGAGCAAAGCTATTGAACGGTCATGTCTGATAAAAAATGAGTAGCAAAGCAATTGATTATTATTATAAAAGTGAATATCAGAAAACGTAATTAAAAAGTGAATAAAAAAAAAGCGGCTTACCTGTGAAAAAGTGAACGGAAGATTTAAGAACTAATTGGGAGAGCTAAAGTAGGGAGGGATTTCATACATGAAAAATAAATTATAAAGTAAGGGTATTTTTGACATTAAAAGTAAATAATTTAATTCAGATTTCTCCATTCAGTAAAAAGCTAAAAAGATTAGCTTATTTTATTAAGTCAAAATTATCTAAAAAGTCCTATTAAGTTATAAAAGCAAACACTTCTAATTAACTTAATTAATTAAGTTAAGTCACTTTAAGTCATTAAGTTAAAAAACAAACGCCACCTCAATTGCTAGAATTTATAACTTTACTTTAAAAAAAAAAGATTTTATAGTATTACCTCATGCCAAAGTAGTTAGAGGACATGTTTCAAGCACATTTTCTATTAAAATCAATTTGAAATTAGGATATCCTTACAAATCTTTTTCCAATTTAAAAGAATGTCCATACATATATCATTTTTCTTTTGGTTCACATGTGTGCATACAAGTTCAATTTATCCAGCAGGAAACATTTTGAAAACTTCAAGGCTACTAAATCAACATTCAACTCATCTAATTAACTTTTGTCTCTTGAATTCTGGCAGAGTTTAAACTAATTTCATTCTTACTCGGTAAGCGCACACCAATTGAAACTATAGATGCATATGGCATTACATTTCTTCTATCCATTGAGTGAAGAAATTCAAAAACTTTTGATGTCTCATTCTTTCACATAAGCATAGTAAATATAGCACAATTGTACATCACACCTTTTGCTTCCATATCAAGAAATAAATCATGTGTCATATCCATTTGCCCATTGTCACAAAGCCCATGAATCATGATGTTATATGTTACAACATTTGGCATTAGGCCTGCACGAGGCAACTTTGAAACAATTCCCAAGCAATTTTCAGTTGCCTATTAAATTTTCACAATTCATCAATGAGGCAACTGTAGTTGTTATTATTCTCAACTGCAACCTGCCCTCGAAAATAAAAGATACATCATCAGAAATAACCTTATCTTTTTGTTTAATAATCACCTTATATTATTTAGTAATGTTATTTCATTAATTTTTTTATTTTTATTGTTGAAATATTTATATTAGGAAAGTAGCATAGCAAACATAATAATAATATACAAAATATACTAAATGTAACTTCATTAATTTCAAAAATTGTAATATATGCATCTCAATTTCTTTAATGGATTTTATTATATATTTCTTTTTCGACATTCACTTTAAGTCGTCAAATTAGTTAAAATTGTTACGAGTAATTTTGACACGTTTATTAACTAGATCATGTTTGGATTATTTTAAAATTTTCATGACATTAAATTGAGATAGATCGAGCGCAATTAAAAACTCGAGTAACCAGAATTTTGTTTCCGTCAGGGGTTCGGTATTAATTAATTTGTATTAAGCTTAAGCCAAAAAAAAAATGCCGGTTCTATAAATTAAGAGAGAGAGAGAGAGAGAGTTGACCTAATTTTGACCCGGATCTGACCCGAAAACCCGCGAATTTAACCCTATTGGAACTCCTGTTTTCGGCCACCGTTCCGGTCGTGCATGGTATCGATCTGAAGCTTGTGAGATACCGGTCACATCCCTACCATCCTCGCCGCCAGCAATCGAGCTTGCAAAGTCGCGACCAAGACCTCTTTTTGCCGCCGTTGATCCCGCGGGTTTTGGGTGACGCAACCACCTGGATCTTGTTCCTCAGCTCACCAGCATTCATTTCTGACCGACCACAACCACTAAGGATGCCGCATTCGCCGTGAACGACCGCCGGAAAGCTCGTAACTTTGGAGCTTCGATCCGACTTCGTTGCCGCATGTGGGAGGCTACCGCTGGCACCGTTGGACTCATCGAGGTCTGAACTATCAGACCTGAGCTTCCTGTCACCGTTGGCTGAAGTCCGGTCACCGTTGACCGGTGAGAGGCAATTCGGTAAATTCGTAAAGCTTGGGGGGTAAATTTATAAGTTCTGAAAAATTATAGATAATTTGGTAATTTTTTATTAGGATAATTTGATAAATTATGGTTCCGACGGTAATTTAGTAAATATTGATGTTTGGGGCATTTTGATAATTTTGGCATACAAGGGTATTTCAGTAATTTCAATAATTTTATTCATACAGGAATAGTTTATTACGGATAAATATTTGTTTCGAGATTTATTGCATAAAATTAGTTGTATTTCATATTACGGAGAATAATTATGTCGTTTACTTGAAATAGGAGGATTCATAAATGAGAATCAGCCTGGAGACATAGTTGATACTAGAGGTGGCCAATGGGCCGGACGGCACGAGGCACGGCACGGGCACGGCACGTGTCCGTACAGCACGGCACGGCACGAGCACGTTTTGGTAAAGCACGTGGCACGGCACGGCACGCACGTGGGCCGTGCCGGGCTTAGGTTTTAGGCACGCGGGCTTTAAAAGCACGGCACGATTAGAGATGGGCCAAAGCACGGCACACAAAAAGTAAACTTAAAATTTTATAATTTTATAAATAACTTGAAATTAAATCTTTTAATATATTTTATTATTTCCAATTTTTTTAATTTATTTAATTCTTAGTTTCAAAAAAATTATAATTGATTTATATTTATAATTTATTAAATAAATAATTGATATCATGATTTTAATAAATAAAATTATAAATATGATGATTTTATAAATACGTATTAATATTATTATAAATTATAATATATGACTCTATGTAATTCCAAGTTAATAATTAAGTTAACTCTTAAAAAAATTATTATTGTTGCTGTTAAGTACTAAAAAGGAATTCTAATACCATAGAGTCAAACTTAGCAACTAATATTACATTCTTTTATTATTATTAATTTATTATTATTGAATATGAACTTGAGTTTTAAATTTTTTACTCTATTAAATTTAAATAAAGGCACATGGATTTTAAAAAAGTATATAAGCTTGAAAAAAAAATAAGACAACAACTTAGTATGCGCTCTTAAAAAATAAAAAAGGAAAAAAAACTTAGTGGGCTATTTTTCCTAGGCACGGCACGGCCCACGGCACGGCACGGGTGGGCACGGCACGAGTGGGCACGAGCACGAGCACGTGTAAGCACGGCACGTTTACTGTGCTGGCACGGCACGGCACGGCACGAAATGAATAGTAAGCACGGCACGGCACGGCACGAAATGAATAGTAAGCACGGCACGGCACGAGCACGAGCACGTGTGGGCTTCCTTTAATGGGCCTGGGCCGGCACGGCACGGCCCGTTGGCCATCTTTAGTTGATACTGAGTCTGGACATCATCACTGTGAGTGGAATATACAAAACCTATTTGCAAATTATATTCTAATTTTATAGTGCAGTACAACTTATTTTAATAAATGAATACTTAATGCTCCGATTTAATGATTTTCTAGAAATGAATTTTATTTTACGTGCTGAAATTTATCATTATTAAAAATGAGATAGATTAATGATTTTATTATTATTTTTGAGTAAATACATGATAATAGTTTTAAAGAGAATTAAGTGGATTTGAGGTATGTTTCATGGAAAGTAAATGAGATTCAAATGTGATTACATGTTTATGTATTTGTGTATAAATGTTATTTTTGAAATCATTAGACAGTATCCTTCCCCTCCAGATACAGTGATTCAGAAAAAATGAAATGAGAGGCCTTTGGGGCCCGTCTGAACACTCATAGAGGCTTTAGGCTGTGTATTTGGGTGCTTTTTGCCTTTTGGGGGCTTATGCATGCAGTATAATGATTACAGAGATACAGATGCTGAGATTACAGATGAGACAAATGAGATGATATTTTTCCCGTCTATCCGTATAGGTCTGGGACATGATGGTTCCCTGATTATTCGTCCGTCGAGGTCCGGATATGATGAGATTATTCCCCTAGGTACTTGTTTGGTGATAGTTTTGTGGTATTCAGTATTTAATATTATCAATGTTATGATCTCATTGATTTCATGCAGATTTATGAAATATTGCTATTTCAATACATGATTTGAATTAAATGAGTTATTAAAGTTCTTTGGGTATTTTAATGAGATTATTTTGAGAAAGATTAAAGTATTTTTCTAAATTAAATTATTTATTTTCAAAACTATCAACTCACTGAGTTCACTGAGTTTTATACTCACCCCATTTTTATTATATTTTCCCCCCTTCCCAGGGGACTTGCAGGTACATCATTGACCTAAGCAACATTTGTTAGATTGATATTCGGATTTCATGACGGTGCTAGGAATTGTAGATATCTTATTGAGATATTTTGGATTGTATAATTTATTACATATTTGTGATTAAGTATATTTTACTATATTTGATATTATAATATTTGGATGAGATTTGATATGTTGATTAAGGAAGTTAGTTGAATTTGGAACGATTTTGGGAGTGTTAATTTTTATAAATTGCAGAGTTGGGCATATTATATTAATAGAAGGGACTCTACCGAATTTTTGATAGAATTTCTTAGATATTAGAATTATTATTTATCCAGTTAGACGAGATTAGATAAACTCGTCCTGGGGGTTCGGGGAGAGTCATTTCAAAAATTCATAAAATCACATTCATCATTCAAAAATACAACAAAAATATCAATTTTTCTAGTATCTTTTATGTAAAAAAAAAAAAAAATTCACACATGTATATACAAAATGATATCATCATATCTTGAATATGTTCAATCATCCTCTAAAACAAATTCTTTAGTTTCTGAATCATTTGCCTCAACTTCATCATCCTCACCCCCATCATCGTCTTTTTTTTGACAAAACAATATCCCAGGTGAAAGAAAGAATTTTAATCATTATTGTTACCGAAATAGAAATTGTTATACTATATAATAAAGAAGTTGAGGTTGCATAGTTTTCATTTCAAAAAAATCTAATAATTATTCCCTCATCCACCTATATTATAAACTTGGCTATAATCACTTGAGATCATTTCCTCATCCATGATTCATCAACTAATAGAGTAATTACAAGTCACCAATCATTTTTCATGAGAACTCAAAACACAGTACATACATGTTCACGTAATTTATTAATAAAACGAAATAAACAACCTACACCTTCTGAGATGATCCTTGAGCACTTGACTTTCCAAGTATGAGCTTTACTATTCTTTTCAACTTCTTGACTTTTTTCTCTAAATCTTTTGCTTTTTTTGTCAAATAGTATATAGATGTGTTGTGCAAATTTTATTGAACTCGCAAGCACACGAATCTATTATAGAATAGATTAATGGTGACGAGTGTCGATCTCACGAGGAAGTAGATTTTGGATTTTAATTGTGTGTAGATTTAATTTTCTTAAGTGGATGGTTAGATTTATAGTGAAATGAATTTAGACTATCCTAGAATTAAAATTAAAATGGCAGGAATGAATTGAAATTAAATCTATTGAAGTAAAGTACTTGGGTATCTGGATCTGCATCAACATACTCTATGGGCTAAATATTCCTTATTAATGCCAATTAAATCATAAGGGGGGTTTCCACATCTTATGAACCACGCTCAAATAAATATAGTGTTAAGTGCTTATCGTGCCAAACAATAATAACCTTGTACTCGGGAGCCGGTTAAACTAGTGCGATATCTAGATAAGATTATTATTATCTGTCAACGAAAAGTCAAAACATTCACAGACATTAGAGGAGAAGAGAAAGTAAATTTACCAAATTACGCCCATGAAACATGTTGAGATTTCACCTTCAAGCCAAGCTTGAAAGAAAATTAGCCACTCATAATTGAACTATGGGTAAAATGAAAATTTATTAAAATACGTAGAAAATACAAGATGGCGAAAAAATTACAGAAAATTAAGCTAAAAAATGAATTCAGGTGTATCAAATTAAGGGGGGAGTGTATCAAATTAAGGGGGGGAGCCCTCTTTTTATAGATACATTGAGTAAATCATGATCATCGGATTCAAAACAGTTTGGACACTCAGGATTGCGTCACGTTATCAGTCAACAGTATGTGGTTTGACCATGATTTTGACCACGCGGTTTAAATAGTGATGCGGTTTGAACAGTGATAGCTTGAATAGTGACGCGGTTTGAATAGTAAATAATCCCCATGTATATGAATGTACCGTCCGTACAATTTTTTGTCCACTAAAATTCTGCCACGTCATAGGTCGATGCCACATCATTGGTCAACGTCATGTCATCGGATCGTATATGTGAACAGTATCATAAACAGTACCATACGTATGAACAATACCGTAATGTGAATAATTCCATTTTTTTTATGCTCCTCTTAAGGTTTTCGATCGTCCTGAGTTCAAAAGTGATGTCCGTTTTGTTGTTTGATCTAGCATTCATTATGAAACGATTATAATGCCCCTAAAATACATAAAATATTTACTTATGATATAACACACATAATTAAATAACAAGAGAATTAAATACATAAAAGTAGGGATGTTATTGAGATTTAAAATATAAAATGACAATTTTTTCCTTTATAAATATATACTTTCTAACACTCAACACACTCTCCAACTAGTTTATTACTAGTCCCTAGCAAATAAAGCGAAGACAAACTTCAAATCCAAAACTGAATTTTTTTTTTAAAACAATTATGTTTATTCAATCAGATTAATGATAGTAATTAAATAAAAATATAAGCATTATCTCCAGTCTAAAGAAACATAACACCTACATCAACCATTTACACGCATCAGTCCAGTAGACTTTATTGTAGGTATAGTAATCAAGCTACTTCCAAGAATGACAAGTCAAATCCCAAAATCTCACCGGTAGTAGTAACACTCTCACAAGAAAATTAAACCTAATAAAAATTGTTATTTTAATGAATGGTAAATTAAGAGAAAATAATAAAAAAATATCACACACTCTCACCAAGATGAAAGGATTATGCCCATAGCTTAGAAATAGTACGATCTCAAATAAAGTACTAGTCAACCCAATGTATTCATTTGTTTTCATTTTTTTACTTTATTTTTTTTATTTTTTCTTATGTATCACTACATTTTTATAGCTCATATAACTAGTTTTTACTTTAGACTATAGTTTCCGAAAATCAAGAAGGACTTTTACTAGGACGTAACATAGCTTAAGGACATGGCTACGAAAGGAATGAGAAATATGTAAAACAAAATATATGTTCGAGAAAAATAGAGATTTTCTGGAAATTATAAGGTGCATTTTGCTTATTTATTATTATTGTATATCTCGTTTTTTTTCTTTTCTTTTTTTCTCTTTTTTTTGAACTAAAAATTTTTTTTAAGGTATGGCACAACTTTAGTGAACAAAATAATTATTTATATTTTTTCTCAAACATGAATAGGTGATGGAACTTGTAAGACAGCGGGTAATACTCTAAATTGGAGTGGGTAAAGATGATAAGTTGACAAAGAAAATATTTTTTTTAATAAAAGTCTCAAAAGGGCTAACTATGAATATTTGATAATAGGGATAGCTTGAAAGGTTCAAACGAGTCAAAGATGACCTTTCTATTGTCTTTTAGGGCTCTAAATAATTTTCGAAATCTACTAGTTAGGTGGACCTTCAGATATAGCAACATACTTTTTTTCTTCTTTTTTTTCTTAAACATTTTTTTAAGAGAGTTGACTTAAAGGAAATCTAGAGATCATGTATAAAATAATAAACTATTAAGCTATATGAAAAATATACAAAAAGGGTTACTTTCCAAGAAAAATGACAGACTCAAAAACTCACTTGAAATTTATTATGACATGTGCACTCCTTCAAACAATTCATATTTGTCTCCAACATCAACATGTAGAATAACAAATATAGTGTAACATCATTAAGACCAAAGATAATACAAATACTAAAATTCAAAAGTCATCATGTCATCTAATGTTAAAAACTCACATAAAATTGCCAAATTATTTTTTTTTTGTTTAAACGACATTCGACTCTCCAACTTATTTTAAACATAAAAAGAAAATATGCATACAGAAAAGTAAAAATGATGCAGAAAAAATAATTAGAAAAGTTATACTTAAAATGATAGAAAAGAAAAATGTCTGAAGTTTTTTTTTATCAAGAAGATGCGTCTCTAGAGTCACTACACCTCATATTCAGCCATTTTCCACTCAAAAATTTGAAAGTGTATATTTATAAAGGAGAAGTCAAAAAGAAAAAGTTAGAAATATCATACTTAAAATAAGGTAATAATAATAATTTTTTTCAAACTAAGAAGATGTGTTTCTAGAGTCACTACAGTTTATATTCAGCCATCTTCTACTTAAAAACTTAGCCACGGTTAGTCTCTACAACAAAAAATCAGTAAAAACTTAACCAACATTCCACAATTGTCAATTATTCCGTTCCCTCAACCAGAACGAAATATTGTCCTCAATGTTTGAAAGGAATTAAGTAGAGTTTAGAAGATATCATCTAGGTAGTACAACACAGAAAAAAAATATTTACAAGTAAAGAGTTAAATCTAATTTGCAGTTCTTACTGCGGCTACTATTAGCATCATTATTTGAATACTCCAACACAAAGGTCCTAGGATCTGGCTCTGGTCGATTATGCTTATAACAGATCAAGTAGCTCATTAGTAGTATGCGCACAAACAAAAACATTTTTTTACTGAGGATGGAATGAAATAGTTTTTTATTGCATGGTTAAGAAATGCGATAAAGCTATCATAAAAGTTATTGACATTTAACAAACCGATGGGTTTCTGATGAGTGTACAGATGGGCCCAAGATGCTAATGTGATTAGTGTCTGTAGAGTTGTAAGATCTCCTGGAAGAAAAATAAAAGTATCAACATGATTTAGCATTTCAGTTATTCATTTTTGCATACCTGAGAGGACTAACTCTTCTCTAGTTGGTGAGTTAGACAAACAGCCCAAAGGCTTTAGGATTCTTGGGATGATGCCCAACACTTGGATCCTTCTGACATAAGTATTTTCTGAGACCATTTTTGATAATTCTCAGTCACCTCCTCCATATACCAAGTCTAATTTTCTTGTTACTATATTTCGAACAAGATCTATGACTGCCTCAACGAACTCTTTATATTTGCCATAGTTAAACCCAGATAGCACACAAATGTTCTTGAATTATTTATTGGGAGTAGTTGCCATTAGGATATTGCTTCAAAAATAATTTGTGAGTGCTTAACAAAAAATCATATTTAAGGACCTTGGTGACAATGGGTCATAACTGTATATGAGATAGCATGTCTGTGTCAATTAACGCGTAAGGCAAATGGCTCGAAAGTCAAAAGGAAAATATTAAAAAGAAAAGCAAACAATGGTAAAATAAAATTATTAAAGACAATAATGCAAATGGTATAACAACAATGAAATAAAACAACAGTAAAGTAAAAGTAAAAAGATATTAACAGGTAATTATGACTGTGGCTCACATCTTCCTTTGGTTTTACATCCAGAAATGGCTTCAACGCCCTCTATGGTTCGAGAATAGGTTTCTCATCCAGTTTTCTTACAAACTGGCAAACAGGGTTGTGCATGCTCTTTTTGGAATAATGGCCATAACTGGAGAATTGCTCTTTGTACATATCCACTTGGATGCGTTTCAAGAGACAAAAGGATATCATCCAATGACTCGTTATTCAAGCAATCCTTAATGAATTGAATCTTGTCTTCCCTGTTATCAGACACCATTCCTAAAGAATATGATTTTTTATCGCATCTCATTTTGGCATACTTATGACAATCAACAGAAAGTCTTCGAGCTTTTCGTTTTCCTGGGTAATTTCCTTTACCACAACCAAACATGTATGCGATAAATTTGAGAGGCAACTCACCTGCCAAGCGAACTTTGGCCTCAATTAACTAATGGATATCAGCAGGGATGTTATTCTTCATAAACAATCGCATGCGTTTGGACCGAACTTTATAGATTGAAAGAAGTGCATTATGAGGAAGTGAAGGGAATCGTTTGTGAAGCTTAGCTAAAATCTCATCTCTGTCCATATCTTCATCTCATAATATCAGTTAACTAGGTTGTCCGCCATTTAACTAAGTAACTGACTTGATTGCCACGAAGTACCGTTGTCCGCCATTTAACTAGGTTGACAAACTTAAACACCCAAAGTAAACTAAAACACATAAATGGAGAAACAAATTAAAACGCACAAAGAAAATTACAATCATTCTCTTATTGAATTTACCTCAAGCTCTAACTGAATATCGTAGATACTTCCTTCAATTTCTCTAAGTTGGCTTTCTAAATCGTTAACATGGGAGACTAGGGATGGCAATTCAACCCGTACCCGGCCCGGACCCGCATGAAATCCGGAGTTCCGGTCCGGGTTCAAACCGTACCGCATTAAAATAAAATCCGGATCCGGATTTAATTTTTAAAACCCGTATATGCCCGGGTCCGGTTCCGGGTTCAGGTAAACCCGTATATCCGGAACCCGGACCCGGATATTTATTAATTTTTAAAAACTATTTTTAATATAAATAGGAAAATGAAAAAACCCAAATGTTGCCCTAGCTCATTACACTTTCCCAACCGCAACATTTCCTCTCTCAATCCATTTCATCGCCTTCTTCAAAATCAAATCATCGTTCATCACTTACCCATCTTCGTATTCTTCATCATCATCGTCACCGCCGCTCATCATCGCCGCCGCCGTCACCGCTCATCATCATCATCGCCGCCACCGCCGCTCATCATCTTCATCGCCACCGCTCATCATCATCGCCGCCGTCACCGTCATCATCTTCATCGTCACCGCTCATCATCATCAACCTCCATCGCGACCGGTAACAAGCTCTAATATTTTTTAATTGTTTATCGTTAATAGAGAGTGATGGAAACGTGATCAAGATTAAAGTCTTTGGAAACGTGATCAATTTGATTCAAATGCGGCGACGATAATGATGATGATATCGTTGCTTATAAGTGGGAGGTTCGAACCAAGAAAAAAACGAGCTGATTTTGTATTTAGTTTGTTTACAAGTTGGATTTGTATTTGATTTGCTGAAATCTGGATTTGTATTTCTATTTGATTTTTTAGTTGAATTTAGGTTTTTGTTTCAATGGGATTCATCAATCCGGGTTGGAAAACCCGCATTCCGGGAACCCGGATTTTTCCGGGTTGAACCCGTCCCGGACCCGGAGTGAAAAAAGACGGGTTTATTTTCGGGTCCGGTATAGAAAATATTCGTCCGGGTCCGGATCCGGAACAGCTAAACCCGGACCCGCACCCGAATTTTGCCATCCCTATGGGAGACTAACTCTAGTGGTTGTAGGGTCCAAATACGATGTGTTTTACAAAATCGTATATACTTTCTGAAATGAGATTGGACACATTGAAGTTATTTAAGAATGTTCAAAAGGATTTGTCTTATGATAAAAAATGATAGGAGAAAACTTAATAGTTAAACAAACACACTTATATAAAAATAATTTCAATCAGCAAAAGAATATTAAAAAGAAAAAAAGAAAAAATCAAATCAAATCAACAAAAAGAAAGAAAAATCTCAATCCAAACTTGGTAGATCACTCAAATTTATTTCAGTATCCTCTCTATATGGTTGGTACTCTAGATATGGCTTTAATCTGTGATCATTAACTTTGAAAGTGACACCATTCTTTAGATCCTTAATTTCAATTGCTCCATGTGGAAAAAGAGTATGAACAATAAAAGAGCCAGACCATCGAGAACGTAACTTACCTGGAAATAAGTGTAAGTGAGAATTGAATAAAAGTACTTTCTGCCTTGGAGTGAAAGATTTTCTCATAATTTTTTTGTCGTGAAAGAATTTCATTCGTTGCTTGTAAATCTTAATATTTTCATATGCATCATTGCGAATTTCTCAAGTTCTGGCAGCTGTAATCTTCTTTCTGAGCTAGCTTGCTGCATGTCAAAGTTGAATTTCTTGATGGCCCAGTATGCATGATGCTCGAGTTCTACATGTAGGCGACAAGCTTTTCCATATACTAGCCTGTAAGGTGACATCCCAATCGGGGTCTTGAAAGTCGTTCTATATGCCCATAATGCATCATCGAGTCTCCATCACTAATCTTTTATGTCTGGCCTCACCGTCTTTTCTAATATGTGCTTTATTTTTCGATTAGAGATCTCAACTTTGCCACTTATTTATGGATGATATGGGGTCACCACTTTATAAGTGATGGAATACTTTGTCAAAAGAGCTTTGAATGCCTTATTGTAAAAGTGGGTACCACCATCACTGATTATTGCTCGAGGGAATCCAAAGTGTGAAACAATGCCCCTTTTAAAAAATGCTATCACCATCTTATGATCATTAGTTCTACATGGAATTGCCTCTACCCATTTCGAAACGTAGTCAACAACAATCAATATGTATTGATGGCCAAAAGAAAAAGGAAATGGTCTTATGAAGTCGATACCCCATACATTCGTTGACACCTATCACATGAAGAACAAAAGGTGTAAGCATATCGAAATATAGTTGGTCAATAAATACCACATTGTAAAACTTTAATAGCTGTTTTCTTAGCGCTGAAATGGCCTCCACAAGCTTATTCATGGCAGAATGAAAGAATTTTTTAAAATTCATTTTCTGGGATACATCGTCTAATAATTTGATCTACACAATGCTTGAACAGATAAAGATCATCCCAAAAGAAATTCTTTATTTCTGCAAAAAAAAATGGGCCTTGTCTTGCTTAATCCAATGCTCTGGAAATTAACCTGTAATAAGATAATTAACGATATCAGCATACTATGATAATACTTCTACACTCATCAATTGTTCATCTGGAAATGACTCATTCAAGGGTAATGGTTCAATGATTGTGTTAAAATGGAGACGAGAGAGATGGTCAGCCACAATATTTTCTGTCTCTTTCTTATCTTTGAATTCTAAATCAAATTCCTGCAACGGTAACATCCAATGAATTAGTCTAGCTTTTGCATCTTCTTTGTGAGAAGATGTTTAAGAGCAGCATAATCTGTGAATATAATTATTTTACAACCAATAAGATAAGATCGAAATTTCTCTAATGCAAACACTACTGCTAGCATTTCTTTTTCAGTGGTTAAATAGTTCAACTGTTCATCATTCAATGTCATACTAGCATAGTAAATAATATGGGAGCTGAATAATCAGATGCATCACACATAAGCTCAAATGGTAAGTTCTAATTTGGGGGCTGAATAATGGGTGATGATGTCAATAGCTGCTTTAGTTTTTCAAATGACATAAGACATGAATCATCAAAAATAAAAGGCATATCCTTAGCAAGTAGATTGCATAAGGGTCTAGAAACTTTGTTAAAATCTTTAATGAAACGTCTATAAAAACCAGCATGTCCAAGGAAAGATCTTACTTTTCTGACTGTTTTAGGTAGAGGAAGATTAGAAATGAGGTCCACCTTGGCTTTATCAATCTCAATACCTTTACTTGAAATGATGTGACCGAGAACAATACCTTGTTTTACCATAAAATAGCACTTCTCCCGATTTAAGACTAAATTTTTCTCGATACATCTCCACAGAACTAGTGTTAGATGATGTAAACATTGATCAAATGAATCACCAAAGACAAAAAAATCATCCATAAAGACTTCAAGGAATCGTTCGACCATATCAAAAAAATACTTAACATGCATTGTTGAAATTTAGCATGTGTATTACATATTAAAATGGCATTCTCATGTATGCAAAAGTCCCAAAAGGGCAAGTGAAGGTGGTCTTCTCTTAATCTTTTGATGCTATGAGAATTTGATTGTATCCTGAGTAGCTATCTAGAAAGTAATAAAATCCATGACCTGCTAATCTATCAAGCATTTGATCGATAAATGGTAAAAGAAAATAGTCTTTACGTGTGACAGAATTCAACTTCTTATAATCAAAGCATACACGCCATCAACATTTGTAACTACTATGACTCCTGACTTTTTGGGGACAACTTGCATATGATTGACCCATGAACTATCAGAAATAGGGTGAATGATACTTATATCTAATAGGTTAAGTACTTCAGTTCTAACAACCTTTTTCATGTTAGCGTTTAACCGACATTGCATTTCCCTAGTAGGTATAGCATTTTCATCAAGGTAAATGTAATGCATACAGTCTACTGAGTTTATACCTTCAACTTCTTATAATCAATGCATACACGCCATCAGCATTTGTAACTACTATGACTCCTGACTTTTTGGGGACAACTTGCATATGACTGACCCATGAACTATTAGAAATAGGGTAAATGATACCTACATCTAATAGGTTAAGGACTTCAGTTCTAACAACCTTTTTCATGTTAGCGTTTAACCAACATTGCATTTCCCTAGTAGGTTTAGCATTTTCATCAAGGTAAATGTAATGCATACAGTCTACTGAGTTTATACATTTTATGTCTGCTATGGTTCATTCTAATGCTCTTTTGTGCTCTTTTAAAACTTCCAATAATTTACCTTTTTGTTCGTCATTTAAGGATAAAGAGATGATTACTAATAGAGTACTTTCTTCTCCCCTAAACGCATATTCCAAAGTGTTGGGTAATGGTTTGAGCTCGAGTTTTGGTATTGATTCTGATGATGGGCTGAGTTTCTTCTCTGATGGTGCTAGTTGTTCAACTCTTGACTTTCATTTATTTGTGTCCATGGATGGCGCTAAGTCAAGTAAGGCATTGACTTCATCGACTGATATGTCAATATCAAAATTCAAACCAAAGTGAGTTAAAAATGTTTGTAAAGGGTCATCACTAAGGTTTGAAGGAAAAGTATTATCAAATATTGCTTCTATTAAATCCACATCAACAATTTCATCATCTGCATTATGAGTTTTTTAGGCAATGTTGAAGATATTAAACTTCATGGTCATATTGCCAAAGGAAAACTGCATATTTCCAGTCCTGCATTTAATGTGAGCATCGACAGTTTCCAAGAAAGGTCGGCCCAGGATAATGAGGATATGCTTCCTTGAATCCTAAATTGCTTGAGTGTCAATTACAATGAAATCAACAGGAAAATAAAACTTGTCTACCTGAATAAGCACGTCCTCTACAATACTACGAATATTTTTATGGACCGATCTGGAAGCTGTAACACCACTAGAATTGAGTGTAATTCTCCTAATCCAAGTTTCATAAATACTGAGTAAGGCAACAAATTTACACTAGCTCCTAAATCCAACAAAGCATTCTCAATTGCATGCTTCCCTATGCTACATGAGATAGTGGGGGGAGCCTGGTCTTTGTATTTTAGAGGAATTTTATGTTGGAGTATAAAACTAATGTTTTCTGTTAAAAATGTCTTTTTTTGGACATGAATGTTTCTCTTTTTAGTACAAAGATCTTTAAGAAACGTAGCATAAGATGGCACTTATTTTATCACATCAAGTAAAAGGATATTAACACTTACCTATTTGAAGATTTTAAAATTCTCACCTGTGGATTTTTCCTTCTTTTCTTTAGTTAATCTCTGAGGAAATGGAGCTTTAGGAACGTATTCGCGTGGATTTTTTTCCTTCTTTCTCCTCTAATGATGAGCGTTCAACATTTACAAGTACAATCTGAGTTGTTTTTGTCACCGGCATCTTCACTGTGTTGTCGACTTCTTTCCTTTTTCGCAAGGTCATAACGGTTTTGACCTCTCCATACTGCTATGGTGAACTGGCACTTACTTTATGCACTCTTTTAGGATTAGGCACTGGTTGACTTGGAAATTTTCCTTTCTCAATAGTCATTGCCAAGGTTTGAACTGAAGAGGCAAGTTGTCCCACCATTTTTTTTAGATTTAAAACTGATTGGGCTTGTGAGTTGAAGTCTGCTCTTATCTCATTTTGTAGTTTATCAATGATGCGGTTTTGTTGCTCGATCGTGGAGTGAGTAAGATTCTTGAGATTCTGGAATGCATCCTCCCATGGTCTGGGTTGAGGTGGTTTGGGTTCTGATTGTATGGTTTAAATAGTGGCTGAGAGGCTTGAGGAATTTAAGGAATTGGTTGCATTGGTGGAGGTGGAGCTGTTAGTCCATTCTGTTGGAATACTTGAGACTATAAAAAATTAGGGTGATCTCTCCATCCGGGGTTACATGTGTTGGGGTAAGGGTCGTAGTTTGATGGCTTTCTCCTTATACCTATGGCATTGGCTTGATTTGAATATGAGTCATAGTCATGTGGCTCTATTGATTTAGCAGTTGTCAATGATGCTATTTGTCAGGAAAGGCTTTAAACCATCTCTTTGACTTCTTTAATTCTCGAGCTTAACTCACCAATGTGAACCTCATTCACTCCCTTAATTCTTTTAGTATTCCTGAGTGATTGACTCCATTGTTGGGAATTATCCGATTGTCGATGGAAAAAATCTCAAATCTCTTATGCACTTTTTAACATTAGCTCTCCTCTACTTGTTACTATTAGCCATTCTTGCACATGCGGCAATAATCCCTCCAAAAAGTATTGACATTGGTGTCATTTCTCATACCCATTATGTAGACACTTCAAGAGTACCCCTATTGAATCGCTCCTATATTTCGAAAAACTGCTCATCTTCTCTCTGGATAAACTCTGAAATTTCCCTGCGAATAGCGTTAGTTTTATGAACTGGGAAATATTTATTCAAAAAATTTGTTACCATTTGTTTTGATGATGTAATACTATTAACAGGCAATGTATTGAGCCATGAACTAGCTCTATCCTTTAAAGAAAATAAGAATAATCTAAGTTTAACGTCATCATCTGAAAAATTCTCATATTTAAAAGTTTGACAAATAATATAAAAATCATTCAGATGATTATATGGGTTCTCATTTTCTAAGCCATAGAATATTGGGAGATAATTTAGTACACTAGGTTTTAAATCAAAACTCCTAACAGCTACATTTTGATACTTTATGCATGGTATGCTCAAATTAGTTAAGGGACTGAAGTAGTTCTTAAATGGCCTCTTATGTGGTTCTAGTTGTTGGTTTTGCAAATCCATTTTAATTTTATTTCTAAAAGCAATGTGTTTGTGTGTGCGAAGTGTTCTTTCAAGTTCAAGGTCTATGGGCTCAAGATTAGGTAATAATGAACTTCGACCATGCATGCAAAGAACAAAAGAAATGAAAACAAAACTAATAAAAATAAAGGAAAAAGAGAAATTACAATACTAACATTATCACGTTGTTACAATCGTACTATGAAAACATACTCAAGTGCAATAAGAAAAATACATGAAATAAATTAACTTAAATTAAAATAAAGAAATAAATTAACAAAATAAACGAGAAATTACAAAGAAAAATAACTTGAGAATTAAATTATAGAGATTTAAAGAAGAGGAAAAGAAATTCTGACCTAAAAATGTATATTCACTTTTTTTTAAAATAAAAACAATTATAAAGGAAAGAAAAAACTAAAATAAATAAAACAAATTATTTACAAAAATTAATTCTACGAATTAAAATACTTACCTCCCCAGCAACGGCGCCAAAAACTTATTGTGCAAATTTTATTGAACTCTCAAGTGCACGAATCTATTATAGAATAGATTAATGGTGACGAATGTCGATCCCATGAAGAGGTGGATTTTAATTGTATAAAGAATTAATTTTCTTAAGTGAGTAATTAGATTTATGGTGAAAGGAATTTAGACTATCCTAGAATTTAAATTAAAATGACATGAATGAATTGAAATTAAATCTATTGAAATAAAGCGCTTGGATACCTGGATCTGTATCAACATACTCCATGGGCTAAATATTCCATATTAATGCCAATTAAATCATAAAGGGGTTTCCACACATCATGAAACACGCTGAAATAAATATGGTGCTAAAGGCTTATCGTGCCAAACAGCAATAACCTTGTACTAGGGAGCCGGTTAAACAAGTGCGGTATTTAGACAAGATTATTACTATCTGTCGACGAAAAGTCAAAACATCACAGATATTAGCGGGGAAGAGAAAGTAAATTTACCAAATTAAGCCCATGGAACATGTTGAGACTTCACCTTCAACCCAAGCTTGAAAGAAAATTAGCCACACATAATTGAACTAGGGGTAAAATGAAAATTTATTAAAATACGTAGAAAATACAAGATGGTAAAGGAATTACAAAAAATAAAGCTAAAAAATGGATTCAAGTGTATCAATAGGGGGAGCCCTTTTTTTATAGATACATTGAGTAAATCATGGCTATTGGATTAAAAATAGTTTAGACTCTCAGGGTTACGCCACGTCATCAGTCAACAATACATGGTTTGACCACTATTTTGACCACACGGTTTGAATAGTGATGTAGTTTGAACAGTAACGCGGTTTGAATAATGGCAGCCTGAATAGTAACGCAGTTTGAATAGTAAATAATCCGCATGTATATGCATGTACCGTACGCACGATTTTTAGTCCACTGAAATGCTACCACGTTATAGATCGATGCCACATCATCAGTCAATGCTACATCATCGGTCAACATCATGTCATCGGAACGTACCATGAACAACACCGTACATGTGAACAGTACCATTCTCCTTTTATGCTTCTCCTAAGATTTTCGATCGTCCTGAGTTCAAAAGTGATGTCCGTTTTGCTGTCTGATCTCTCGTTCATTGCGAAACGATCATGATGTCCCTAAAATACATAAATATTTAATTATGATATAACACACATAATTAAATAACAAGATAATTAAATACATAAAAGAATGGATGTTATTGAGATTTAAAATATAAAATGACGATTTTTTTCTTTATAAATATACACTTTCTAACACTCAACAAGATTTTTGTTACCTCTTTAACTTGGAGAACCATACACATCCTTTCCTTTGATACCAACTCCCCCACCAACAACACGACTATGTGCTGGTTCTCTTGTCACTTCTTGATATATTTTCCATTCATCCATCGGCAAGCCTTGATTTGTAGCAGTTGAATCTCATTGATTCCATTGTTTTCCTATAATAAATGCATACATTTGTGAGCGCATATAGTAATGCAATCATGCAAATAAATCATAAATATCATGAACATTTAATATCAAATACACACATGCATTTCCTTCGCCTTGTTACTTGCCCATATCACATTTCTTACATGAAAAAACTTGAATAAATGAAGAGGACTAAGTTCAGTACCTGTTTATTGCTGTAATAAAGAATTGAAATTCAATAAGATCATAATAAATAAACAACACTTTTGTTATGATAAAAGTCATACATTTTCTCTTACCATTTCTTTTCTATGCTAAGCCATTGGGACCGAACTTGTAGTACGAATAAGTTTAGACTTGGTTCGATTCTTCTTGCTCGTTGTGCTTTTTTTCTATATATAAGTTTATAAAAGATAAGCATAAAATCAGCTTGCATATTCTGAACCCATCAAGTACAACTCATGTATAAAGCACATGGACAAGATATAAGCATTCATTAGCTAAATAACCTTCAACAGTAGACCCTTTAGAACGAGCCTCATTATAACAAAAGTGTTGTTTATTTATTATGATCTTATTGAATTTCAATTCTTTATTGCAGCACATGGACAAGATATACACAAAGACCTATCTCAAAATTTTAAATTAAATTAAAAATTATTTCATTTAAAAGAATTAGTAATATAATTGAAACAAAATTGAAAATGATATTACCTTTCTATTGGGAACATCCATCTATATTGAACAAGTTCAGAAACTTTTGTTTTCCAAGCTAAATGAATAGGTAGGTGCTCGATTATATCAAAAAAAGGAAAAGGGAATTTTTTTTTTCTAATTTACAAAGTATTAAGCCCATTGTTCAAGCCTAACCAAATATTCTTCTTTCAAAACCTTAGCACATAATTCTCTGTAAAATGTGCTAACTTTAATCAAAGCATCACAAACCCATTTAGGTAAAACCTCTCGCACTGTAAGAGGCAATAATCTCTCTAAGAACACATGACAATCACGAGGCTTCATACCCAAAATTTTATAATCGAGTACATTCACTACTTTCAACATAATAGCACATAATCAAATTGACAAAAATGGCTAGAGTAAAATATGGATTAATTAATTACAATAAAAATAATTAATTAATCATGTTGTAGCTCTAATTCTTATGACTGAGTTCCATGCAAGATCGAAGCAATTTTCAAAGAAATAGTTAATATGCCAAAATAATTTTTTTTAAACATCTTTGAAATATAGAAAAGTTGTGTCCTAGATGTTTAATCAATTTTTTAATCATTCAAAATTAAAAAAACTCGTGAATTTGGACTAAAGAGAAACAATTGTCCAAAATATATTTTAATCATTTTTTTTTCAAAAAAATAACATGTCAAACATGGCTTGAATTATTGCAATTTTCTGGCTACAGAGATGATCTGAATAACAATTATTATATAAATAAGTAATAAAATTGTAAGAGATGTTTTTTTATTGAATTTTCTTGCAAAACCAATAAACTACCTTTGTCTTTTTTTAGGTTAACATTAAATAAAATTAAAGAAGTTTCAAAATAATGAAACTAGAATGAAACCTCTGTCACTTCTAAAGTGAAAAAATCAACTAAGACCAAATGTAGTCAGCCATAGCTAGAGTTTAAATTTGGTAAAAGTAAAATAATTTATGTTACAATTAGGGATTGATTCACTAAGGCAGCCAAGAATTTTTGTTCGGGAGAGGCAATTTAATTTTAATAATATAATTTTAACATAATTATTTTTATCAATAACTCCATTATAGCATACAAGAGAAATTAAATGGGAAAGATATTGGTTTTCTAGTAGTTGTATACCAATTATAATCGTCAACTATTGAGCACAGTGAAGAGATCCCTAAAATTCATCAGTTGATGGAAACCAAAACCTAATCCAAAACTAAGTTGATCCTAACCCTAAATTAATTTAAAAAAACAAAGAAATCAACTGCAAATTAAGTGATTGAACAATGGAGAAATGAGATAACTACGTTCACGCAATCGAGAAAGTGACAACAATGGTGATGTGAAAACATAACTAGACGGATTAAACAAAAGATCTAAACTCTTTCAAAACTTATTCAGTCAGATTAAAATGTGATCTCATCATGTGAGTTTCTTCTTCTATATTTTTTCTTTTTTTTTAATGAAATCAATTTTACCTGAGGAGAAACTTGAGCAGTCCTAGTAGCTTCAATAAAGGGCCAAGAGATTGTGCACTTGCTAAATTGTGAAGTCTCTGGAAAGTAAATTTTAAGTTCATGTATGAGTGACTCCGGTTCTTAATTTGTCGGTCTAAACATCTCCTTAATTTTGTTAAGCTTTGATTGTTTATTGTTTCTTCACTCGTAGGCTGCCAAGTGATAGCTAGCTTTGGATTTTGGTTTGAGAGGGAATGATTATATATATATATATAAATATATATATATTATAAGGAATTAAAATCTTTTATTTGACCAAAGTTTGACAAATTGATATATTTGCAAGCAGATCTCTACTACTGGGACTAACATAAATGAGTTCTTTTTATTTCCTGGAAATATATGTGTTCTTACTAATTTTTTAAGCTAGCAAAAGTAAGACATTATTAAATGTTAAATTTATAATAATTTAATTAGTCACTAAAAATTATGTTCGGACTTTTAATTAGGCAAAGCCCACATACTAAAGGCATGTATCTTGCTTTAAACTTTACAACAAAAATGTACTCTGAGTATTACTCATCTATTTTCTGACCAATTTATTCTTTATCAGCGAGGGTAATTTGCCCTTGAAAAAACTAATGGTTTTTTAACATATATCCAACGGCTCTTCTCTGCCTTTATAAAAAGTACTTATTACCGAGGTAACTAATGCCCTTCGAAATATCTCGTCGATAATTATTTGTTGTAGTTAACTTTTGTATTGCCAAACGAAAATCTAGTGTGCTTCTCATATCAATATTAAAAATTGTTTAATATCACACTACTTTTAAATACCTTTTTGTGTGAAACGACCTCCATTCAATAACTATTTTTTAAATCATAAAATATTTAGTTTTACTTATATTAACAATAAATTAATATATATGAGGTATCTAATTAAGAGAGAACCTAAAGTGATAGGTCGGTTAAGAGAAAACTAAAAATAAAGTGCTTTTGGATTATCACAAAAGGTGAAAAATTTTCACCAAACCATTTGGAATGTTATTTGGAAGCTTGCCTTGGAAGAAGAGTTTTAAGTAAAAATTTTGTTTTTGAAAACAACCAAAAACGTACTTTCAGTTGCTGAAAATTTATGGAAGACAAAGATACTTAAAATCCTAAATGTTAAATATGTTATAGTAATGTGGAGAGCATATCCCATGCTTTGATAGAGTGTAAGATGGCAAGGAAAATTTAAAGTCCAAAGAATAATAACATTTAGTTAATGATATATAGAATGTTTAAGGCTATTCGAAAATTTAAAAGAAAAGTAAAAGGAAACAAATGCATCCACTGACTTTTTTTTTTAAGAGAAATTCATTAAACAGAAAAATGATTACAAATTGTTCAGTAACCAATGAAGTTGAACAACACTCCACTTTCTAGGACCTGACATAGAACCCCCCACCCTAGCACAACTATGGGCAGCAGCATTCATAGATCGACGGACAAACAAGAATTGCACTTCTCCAAAATTCTGAGCTTAAAAAAACATTCCTCAATGATGAGGCCAAAGCCATTGGGACTTGAATGATTCTCAGTTAAAGCCTTAAAAAATTGAAGACAGTCTAAATCAATGACCACACGAGGAAGTTACAGATTCTTCAACCAACTAAGAGCCTCGCAGACACCAAACGCTTCTACTTCTCTAGCACTAAAACTGCCAAAAAGCCTATCATACTTTGTAGCCAAGAAAGTGCCCTCAGCATTTCAAACCACACAACCAAAACTGATCTTTCATTGAGAAGAAAACACAACGGCATGATACAAATTGACGCAGTGAGTTGCTAGATTCACTCTAACTTGCGTTCTCACGAAAAGAAAAAAAAAAAGGTATGACAAATTCTGAATTAGAATTTGAAACGAAAAACTCACCTTTGATTTAAGATTGAATGAATCTTTACAATGTATTTAGCACATATTTATGGTACTCAAACTAGCTCCACCTACATTTCACTCATCAAACACACTAGCTGTAATCCACTAACATACCAACTGTAATTCACTAATAAAGCATACCAACTTTAATCCACAAATAAAGCACATGTGTTGTATTCCACAATTTGGGCCCTCATGTTTTATGCTGCATCAGTTTCTCCCCCTCTTAAAGGCAACTCGTCCTCGAGTTAGTCAAGGAATTCGTTCTGGACCATGATACTCGCACAAATCTTGAACATTGAAAGTGTTAAAATGGCATAGTATTCGGGGAGATCGACAATATAGGCATTATCATTAATCTTTTGAAGGATTTAAAAAGGACCAATTTTCTTCTACTTGAAGCCATCAGATTCTCTCAGCAGAACTCACAATTGCTCTGATACCAATTGACGCAGCGAATTGCTAGATTCGCTCTAACTTACGTTCTCACGAAGAGAAAAAAAAAAGTATGACAAATTCTGAATTAGAATTTGAAACGAAAAACTCAACTTTGATTTAAGATTGAATGAATCTTTACAATGTATTTAGCACATATTTATAGTACTCAAACTAGCTCCACCTACATTCCACTCATCAAACACACAAGCTGTAATCCATTAACATACCAACTGTAATTCACTAATAAAGCATACCAACTGTAATCCACAAATAAAGCACATGTGTTGTATTCCACTATTTGGGCCCTCATGTTTTATGCTGCATCAGTTTCTCCCCTTCTTAAAGCCAACTCGTCCTCGAGTTAGTCAAGGAATTTGTTCTGGACAATGATACTCGCACAAATCTTGAACATTGAAAGTGTTAGAAATGGCATAGTATTCGGGGAGATCGACAATATAGGCATTATCATTAATCTTTTGAAGGATTTGAAAAGGACCAATTTTCTTCTGCTTGAGTTTACTGTATTCTCCTGCGGGAACTCATCAATTGCTCTGATACCAATTGACGCAGCGAGTTGCTAGATTCGCTCTAACTTGCGTTCTCACGAAGAGAAAAAAAAAAGGTATGACAAATTCTGAATTAGAATTTGAAACGAAAAACTCAACTTTGATTTAAGATTGAATGAATCTTTACAATGTATTTAGCACATATTTATAGTACTCAAACTAGCTCCACCTACATTCAACTCATCAAACACACTAGCTGTAATCCACTAACATACCAACTGTAATTCACTAATAAAGCATACCAACTGTACTCCACAAATAAAGCATATATGTTGTATTCCACTATTTGGGCCCTCATGTTTTTTGCTGCATCAGTTTCTCCCCCTCTTAAAGCGAACTCGTTCTCGAGTTAGTCAATGAATTTGTTCTGGACCATGATACTCGCACAAATCTTGAACATTGAAAGTGTGAGAAATGGCATAGTATTCGAGGAGATCGACAATATAGGCATTATCATTAATCTTTTGAAGGATTTGAAAAGGACAAATTTTCTTCTGCTGAAGCCATCAGATTCTCCTCAGAACTCACAATTGCTCTGATACCAATTGACGCAGCCAGTTGCTAGATTCGCTCTAACTTGCGTTCTCACGAAGAGAAAAAAAAAGGTATGACAAATTCTGAATTAGAATTTGAAACGAAAAACTCAACTTTGATTTAAGATTGAATGAATCTTTACAATGTATTTAGCACATATTTATAGTACTCAAACGAGCTCCACCTACATTCCACTCATCAAACACACTAGCTGTAATCCATTAACATACCAACTGTAATTCACTAATAAAGCATACCAACTGTAATCCACAAATAAAGCACATGTGTTGTATTCCACTATTTGGGCCCTCATGTTTTATGCTGCATCAGTTTCTCCCCTTCTTAAAGCCAACTCGTCCTCGAGTTAGTCAAGGAATTTGTTCTGGACAATGATACTCGCACAAATCTTGAACATTGAAAGTGTTAGAAATGGCATAGTATTCGGGGAGATCGACAATATAAGCATTATCATTAATCTTTTGAAGGATTTGAAAAGGACCAATTTTCTTCTCGCTGAGTTTCATCAGATTCTCCTCATGGGAACTCATCAATTGCTCGATACCAATCGACGCAATGAAGTTGCTAGATTCGCCTAACTCATGCTCTCACGAAGAGAAAAAAAAAAGGTATGACAAATTCTGAATTAGAATTTGAAACGAAAAACTCAACTTTGATTTAAGATTGAATGAATCTTTACAATGTATTTAGCACATATTTATAGTACTCAAACTAGCTCCACCTACATTCAACTCATCAAACACACTAGCTGTAATCCACTAACATACCAACTGTAATTCACTAATAAAGCATAACAACTGTACTCCACAAATAAAGCACATATGTTGTATTCCACTATTTGGGCCCTCATGTTTTATGCTGCATCAGTTTCTCCCCCTCTTAAAGGCAACTCGTCCTCGAGTTAGTCAAGGAATTCGTTCTCGACCATGATACTCGCACAAATCTTGAACATTGAAAGTGTTAGAAATGGCATATTATTCGGGGAGATCGACAATATAGGCATTATCATTAATCTTTTGAAGGATTTGAAAAGGACCAATTTTCTTCTGCTTGAGTTTCATCAGATTCTCCTCATAGGAACTCGCCAATTGCTCGATACCAATTAACGAGCTGTTAGATTTGCTCTAACTCATGCTCTCAATGAAGAGAAAAAGTATGACAAATTCTGAATTAGAATTTGAAACGAAAAACTCAACTTTGATTTAAGATTGAATGAATCTTTACAATGTATTTAGCACATATTTATAGTACTCAAACTAGCTCCACCTACATTCAACTCATCAAACACACTAGCTGTAATCCACTAACATACCAACTGTAATTCACTAATAAAGCATACCAATCAGATCCACAAATAAAGCACATGTGTTGTATTCCACTATTCGGCCCTCATGTTTTTGTCGACCGCCCTCTTAAAGCTTAACTGCTCG
Source organism: Citropsis articulata (assembly GCA_030449925.1). Taxonomy (NCBI): domain Eukaryota; kingdom Viridiplantae; phylum Streptophyta; class Magnoliopsida; order Sapindales; family Rutaceae; genus Citropsis; species Citropsis articulata. Next base: position 2,268,746 of record JASUUH010000137.1, on the reverse strand, counting down.
AGTTAGTCAATGAATTTGTTCTGGACCATGATACTCGCACAAATCTTGAACATTGAAAGTGTGAGAAATGCATAGTATTCGAGGAGATCGACAATATAGGCATTATCATTAATCTTTTGAAGGATTTGAAAAGGACCAATTTTCTTCTGCTTGAGTTTACTGTATTCTCCTGCAGGAACTCGTCAATTGCTCTGATACCAATTAACGCAGCCAGTTGCTAGATTCGCTCTAACTTGCGTTCTCACGAAGAGAAAAAAAAAGTATGACAAATTCTGAATTAGAATTTGAAACGAAAAACTCAACTTTGATTTAAGATTGAATGAATCTTTACAATGTATTTAGCACATATTTATCGTACTCAAACTAGCTACACCTATATTCCACTCATCAAACACACTAGCTGTAATCCACTAACATACCAACTGTAATTCACTAATAAAGTATACCAACTGTAATCCACAAATAAAGCACATGTGCTGTATTCCACTATTTGGGCCCTCATGTTTTACGTCGACCGCCCTCTTAAAGGCAACTCGTCCTCGAGTTAGTCAAGGAATTCGTTCTGGACCATGATACTCGCACAAATCTTGAACATTGAAAGTGTTAGAAATGGCATATTATTCGGGGAGATCGACAATATAGGCATTATCATTAATCTTTTGAAGGATTTGAAATGGACCAATTTTTTTCTGCTTGAGTTTACTGTATTCTCCTGCAGGAACTCGTTCTTTACGCAGATGCACTATGACATAATCACCCACTTTATATGACTTAAATTATTTGTGCTTGTCAGCAATGGCCTTGTATTTTGCGGTAGATTCTTCTAACTTCTTTTTTACCTCTCCATGTATATCGATCATCTTATCAATTAGATGATCAGCAATGACACTCATTCCAGGAAGCTTTGGTAAATGAACCAAGTCTAAAGTGTGTAATAGAGGACGAATATAAACATCTTCGAATGGAGATTTACCACTAGAACGATTAGGCACATTGTTGTAAGCAAATTCAGCTTGTGGTAAAACATTCTCCCATTGTCTTGGGTTTTCTTTAACCAAGCATCGTAAGATATTTCCCAGTGTGTGATTGGTGACTTTAGTCTGCCCATCTGTTTGTGGATGACAAGTGCTACTAAATTGTAAAGTTGTATCAAGCCTTTTCCACAAAGTACGCCAAAAATGACTGAGAAATTTGCTATCACGATCAGAAACTATTGTCTTTGGCAATCCATGTATTTAACAATTTCGAAGAATAATCAACGTAGGTAAAGATCCGAAGTTTTCCTGCATGGAATAAAATGAGCCATTTTAGAAAAACGATCTACCACAACAAAGATAGAATCCGAACCTTTCTGTGTTCATGGTAATCCTAAAATAAAATCCATGGACAAGTCTTCCCAAGGTGCATTTGGAATAGGAACTGGCATGTATAACCCAGTATTCTGAGCTTGTCCTTTCGTAGTCTGGCATGTATAACAACATTTGACAAATTTCTCAACATCACGTTTGAGATGAGGCCAGAAATATCGAGCTTCTACTAATGAAATGGTTTTGTCTCGTCCCATGTGACCTCCTAGACCTCCGGCGTGTAGCTCTCGAATGATGTGCTCTCTTAATGATCCTCGTGGAATACAAAGACGATCTTCAAAGAATAGAAATCCATCATGTAATTGGTGTTTACTTGTAACTCCGTTAATGCACTTTTGCCATTCTTCATAAAAATCCTCGTCATCTGCATACAAAATTTCCAAATAATCAAAACCAATTATTTCATTATGGACACTAGTCAATAACAAAACTCGACGACTTAATGCATCAGCGACTTTGTTCAATTGGCCTAACTTGTGTTTGAGAGAGAAGGTGAACTTCTGAATGTAGGTAATCCATCTTGCATGCATTCGATTGGCTTTAGAGGAATTGTTGAGATACTTGAGAGCTTGATGATCCGTATTTATGATGAATTCTTTTTGAATTAGATATGGCTCCCATTGTTGCAAAGTACGAACAATTGCATATAATTCTTGCTCATATGTCGACCATTTCTTCCTCGTCACTTGAGTTTCTCAACGAAAAGGCAATTGGTTTACTGGGAGAGAACAGCCCAATTCCTACCCGTATCACAATCAACTTCAAAAATCTTGTTAAAGTCATGAAGTGTAAGAACAGGTGCATATCTAAGTTTCTATCCTTCAAGACAGTAAAGCTTTGATTTCTCAACATCACGAATTATTTCTCAACCGGGCCCGCCACCGCTTTCTTCACGGAGATGCCTCTGTGGTATTCACATGGGCCTCACGCTACCGCTTGTTGGAAGAGGAGACTGCAGTTTCTGGTATGATTGCTAGTTGGGATCTTATCCCTTGTTCTTTTATAACTCTGCTGCGGCTTCTTCGGTGCTGGTGTCCTTCTATTGGCAAGGTACAGTTTGGGATAGAGGCAAGCTGAAGGACATATTGCCATCTTCCATTGCCATCTTCCATTGCGCTTGATGATCCAGATTTATGATGAATTCTTTTGAATTAGATATGGCTTCTATCAAGGTAAAGTACCTAACAATTGCATATAATTCTTGCTCATATGTCGACCATTTCTTCCTGGCTTCGCTGAGTTTCTCACTGAAAAAGGCAATTGGCTTCATTTCTTGGGAGAGAACAGCTCCAATTCCTACTCCAGAAGCATCACAATCAACTTCAAAAATCTTGTTAAAGTCAGGAAGTGTAAGCACAGGTGCATATCTAAGTTTCTATCCTTCAAGACAGTAAAGCTTTGATTTCTCAACATCACGAATTATTTCTCAACCATTATATTCAGTTCCGCTACCCTGCTTCTTCGCTGTGGAGATGCCTCTATGGTATTCGCTGCACGGCTGGGCCTCACGAGCGCTGGCTTGTTGGAAGAGGAGACTGCAGTTTCTGGTATGATTGCTAGTTGGGATCTTATCCCTTGTTCTTTTATAACTCTGCTGCGGCTTCTTCGGTGCTGGTGTCCTTCTATTGGCAAGGTACAGTTTGGGATAGAGGCAAGCTGAAGGACATATTGCCATCTTCCATTGCCATCTTCCATTGCGCTTGATGATCCGTATTTATGATGAATTCTTTTTGAATTAGATATGGCTCCCATTGTTGCAAAGTACGAACAATTGCATATAATTCTTGCTCATATGTCGACCATTTCTTCCTGGCTTCGCTGAGTTTCTCACTGAAAAAGGCAATTGGCTTCATTTCTTGGGAGAGAACAGCTCCAATTCCTACTCCAGAAGCATCACAATCAACTTCAAAAATCTTGTTAAAGTCAGGAAGTGTAAGCACAGGTGCATATCTAAGTTTCTATCCTTCAAGACAGTAAAGCTTTGATTTCTCAACATCACGAATTATTTCTCAACCATTATATTCAGTTCCGCTACCCTGCTTCTTCGCTGTGGAGATGCCTCTGTGGTATTCGCTGCACGGCTGGGCCTCACGAGCGCTGGCTTGTTGGAAGAGGAGACTGCAGTTTCTGGTATGATTGCTAGTTGGGATCTTATCCCTTGTTCTTTTATAACTCTGCTGCGGCTTCTTCGGTGCTGGTGTCCTTCTATTGGCAAGGTACAGTTTGGGATAGAGGCAAGCTGAAGGACATATTGCCATCTTCCATTGCCATCTTCCATTGCGCTTGATGATCCGTATTTATGATGAATTCTTTTTGAATTAGATATGGCTATCAAGGTAAAGTACGAACAATTGCATATAATTCTTGCTCATACGTCGACCATTTCTTCCTCACGAGTTTCTCACCCAAAAGGCAATTGGCTTCATTTCGGGAGAGAATACCCAATTCCTACCCAAGCATCACAATCAACTTCAAAAATCTTGTTAAAGTCGAAGTGTAAAGACAGTGCATATCTAAGTTTCTATCCTTCAAGACAAGAAAGCTTTTGATTTCAACATCACGAATTATTTCTCAACTACCCTCACGAGCCAGGAAGAGGAGCAGCTCGGTATGATTCAATGGGATCTTATCCCTTGTTCTTTATAACTCACGGCTTCTTCGGTGTCCTTCTATTGGCAAGGTTTGATGAGGCAAGTCAAGGACATATTGCCATCTTCCATTGCCATCTTCCATTGCGCTGATGATCCGTATTTATGATGAATTCTTTTGAATTAGATACGGCTATCATTGTAAAAGTACTAACAATTGCATATAATTCTTGCTCATATGTCGACCATTTCTTCCTGGTCACTGAGTTTCTCAACGAAAAGGCAATTGGCTTCATTTCTTGGGAGAACAGCCCAATTCTACTCAAGCATCACAATCAACTTCAAAATCTTGTTAAAGTCGTGAAGTGTAAAGACAGTATATCTAAGTTTCTATCCTTCAAGACAGTAAAGCTTTGATTTCTCAACATCACGAATTATTTCTCAACCATTATATTCTGGGCCCGCTACCCCGCTTCTTCACGTGGAGATGCCTACGGTATTCATACGGGCCTCACGAGCGCTGGCTTGTTGGAAGAGGAGACTGCAGTTTCTGGTATGATTGCTAGTTGGGATCTTATCCCTTGTTCTTTTATAACTCTGCTGCGGCTTCTTCGGTGCTGGTGTCCTTCTATTGGCAAGGTACAGTTTGGGATAGAGGCAAGCTGAAGGACATATTGCCATCTTCCATTGCCATCTTCCATTGCGCTTGATGATCCGTATTTATGATGAATTCTTTTTGAATTAGATATGGCTCCCATTGTTGCAAAGTACGAACAATTGCATATAATTCTTGCTCATATGTCGACCATTTCTTCCTGGCTTCGCTGAGTTTCTCACTGAAAAAGGCAATTGGCTTCATTTCTTGGGAGAGAACAGCTCCAATTCCTACTCCAGAAGCATCACAATCAACTTCAAAAATCTTGTTAAAGTCAGGAAGTGTAAGCACAGGTGCATATCTAAGTTTCTATCCTTCAAGACAGTAAAGCTTTGATTTCTCAACATCACGAATTATTTCTCAACCATTATATTCAGGTCCGCTACCCTGCTTCTTCGCTGTGGAGATGCCTCTGTGGTATTCGCTGCACGGCTGGGCCTCACGAGCGCTGGCTTGTTGGAAGAGGAGACTGCAGTTTCTGGTATGATTGCTAGTTGGGATCTTATCCCTTGTTCTTTATAACTCGCGGCTTCTTGGTGTCCTTCTATCGTGGTACAGATTGGGAGGCAAGTCAAGGACATATTGCCATCTTCCATTGCCATCTTCCATTGCGCTTGATGATCCAGATTTATGATGAATTCTTTTGAATTAGATATGGCTATCAGTAAAGTACGAACAATTGAATATAATTCTTGCTCATAAGTCGAACATTTCTTCCTCGGCTCACCGAGTTTCTCCTTTGAAAAGGCAATTGGCTTCATTTCTTGGGAGAGAACAGCTCCAATTCCTACTCCAGAAGCATCACAATCAACTTCAAAAATCTTGTTAAAGTCAGGAAGTGTAAGCACAGGTGCATATCTAAGTTTCTATCCTTCAAGACAGTAAAGCTTTGATTTCTCAACATCACGAATTATTTCTCAACCATTATATCTGGCCCGCTACCGCTTCTTCACGGAGATGCCTCTATGGTATTCACGACTACTGGCCTCACGATGGCTTGTTGGAAGAGGAGACTGCAGTTTCTGGTATGATTGCTAGTTGGGATCTTATCCCTTGTTCTTTTATAACTCTGCTGCGGCTTCTTCGGTGTCCTTCTATTGGCAAGGTACAGTTTGGGATAGAGGCAAGCTGAAGGACATATTGCCATCTTCCATTGCCATCTTCCATTGCGCTTGATGATCCGTATTTATGATGAATTCTTTTTGAATTAGATATGGCTCCCATTGTTGCAAAGTACGAACAATCGTGACATAATTCTTGCTCATACGTCGACCATTTCTTCCCGGTCACTGAGTTTCTCACCGAAAAGGCAATTGGCTTCATTTCGGGAGAGAATACCCAATTCCTACCCGTAAGCATCACAATCAACTTCAAAAATCTTGTTAAAGTCGTAAGTGTAAGACAGTGCATATCTAAGTTTCTATCCTTCAAGACAAGAAAGCTGATTTCTCAACATCACGAATTATTTCTCACCACCGCTTCGCCCCGGCTTCTTGCCTGGATGTTTCACTACACGGCATGGCCTCACGCTCTGGTTTAAGAGGAGACCGCAGCTCGTATGATTGCTTGGGATCTTATCCTTGTTCTTTTATAACTTCTTGGCTTCTGGTCTTGGTGTCCTTCTATTGGCAAGGTACAGATTGGGATATAGGCAATCTGAAGGACATATTGCAATCTTCCATTGTTGAGCAGATATTGTTGGTGCCTATTTCTAGAGGCGAGCCGGACTTGATTCGTCGGGACCCTAGCCCCGATGGCACTTTTCGGCTTCGGTCTGCGTGGGAGCTCGTGCGGTACTTTAGGCTGCGAGATGAGGTTTTTGTGATGATTTGGCAGAGGCACATTCCGACACGAGTTTCTTTCTTTCTATGGCGGCTTATCCAGGGCTTTGTCGCCACTGATGATGCATTGTGCTCGAGGGGTTTCCACCTAGTATCTCGATGTTTGTGCGGAGGGGCTGCCGAGACCCTTTGTCACCTGTTTATGGATTGCCCGCGAACTCGTCTTATCTGGGACCACTATCGGCGGACCTTGGAGATGCGAGAGCTTGGTTTTTTGTCTCCCCGTGCTTTGCTTACTTTCTGGAGACAGTGTGCCCCCTCCCGGAATCATCTTCGTGTCCTTCTACCTTGCTTCATTTTGTGGTAAGTTTGGAAGGCCCGAAATGCTTTTCGGTTCCGCTCCGAGTCCTTCTCCACCGATGCAGTTCTATTTCAGGTATATTCAGACCTCAGACTCGCTAGTTTTGCTTTTGGATTCAAGCCCCCCCAATTGAGGGGAGTCTTGAGTCCCCGGATTATGAAGGGATTACGAGTTATGGTCACCGCTAGGAAGCCGATCCGGTTGGTTGCTTGGACGAGACCACCCCCCGGGGTGATCAAGTTGACTGTGGATGGTTGTTCTAGGGGCAACCCTGGGATGGCAGCTTCAGGAGGCATTCTTCGGGATCACCTAGGAGGAGCTCTGGCTGCTTTTGGATCTTTTCTGGGCCATAGGCCGATTTTATTTACTGAGCTCATGGCGGTTTGCGAGGGTTTGGAGCTTGCCATCCAGCTTGGTTACTCTGTCCTCGAGGTGAGCCTGACCACGGCTACGGTGGTATCTTGGATCCTCTCGGGCCTGCTCGATGGGATTACGCTTATTCTTCGTCGGTTGCCTGATTTCTTCATATCCCATTCGGTGAGGTACTGCAGGTTACTTTGATTGACTTTCTGGCCAACTGGACTTGTTCTCATAGGATTTGCCGGAGATTTCTTGGAGATTCGAGAGCTTGGTTTTTTGTCTCCCCGTGCTTTGCTTACTTTCTGGAGACAGTGTGCCCCTCCCGGAATCATCTTCGTGTCCTTCTACCTTGCTTCATTTTGTGGTAAGTTTGGAAGGCCCGAAATGCTTTTCGGTTCCGCTCCGAGTCCTTCTCCACCGATGCAGTTCTATTTCAGGTATATTCAGACCTCAGACTCGCTAGTTTTGCTTTTGGATTCAAGCCCCCCCAATTGAGGGGAGTCTTGAGTCCCCGAATTATTAAGGGATTACGAGTTATGGCCACCGCTAGGAAGCCGATCCGGTTGGTTGCTTGGACGAGACCACCCCCCGGGGTGATCAAGTTGACTGTGGATGGTTGTTCTAGGGGCAACCCTGGGATGGCAGCTTCAGGAGGCATTCTGGAGGAGCTCGCTTTGGATCTTTTCTGGGCCATAGGACGATTTTATTTACTGAGCTCATGGCGGTTTGCGAGGGTTTGGAGCTTGCCATCCAGCTTGGTTACTCTGTCCTCGAGGTGGAGTCGGACTCGGCTACGGTGGTATCTTGGATCCACTCGTGGCCTGCTCGATGGGATTATGCTTATTCTTTCGTCGGGCGTGTCGTCTGATTTCTTCATATCCCATTCAGGTGAGGCATGTGCTCCATGAGGCTTACTAGCTTGACTTTCGCCAACTGACTGCTCATAGGATTTGCCGGAGATTTCTTTCAGCCTGAGAGCTCCCTAGAGGGTTACTCGGTATCCTCCGCACGGATGCCCAGGGGACTCCGCACATTAGACGTTAGTCTTTTTCTTTATATGTTGTATCTCATTTTCTCTGAGAGGTTTTGGTTCTTGTCCCCCTCCTATGTATTTGATTCATTTTCGAATTTATTTCACAAGTAGGGGTCCCGCCTAACCCCCCACCTTTGCTTTAAAAAAAAAAACATTACATTTAACTCAATCAACATGAGGTCTTTCCCAGCACACAGCCCCGTGAACCAAATTGCTCTCATCTACATCAGCAAACAGAACCTGTTTTCTCAAAGATTGCCACTGGTGTAAAACGTGGCGAGCAGAGCTGAGAATTTGATAAACCCGACCACATCTATTATTCCAAACTTTATCATTACGATGAGCCTAAATCCTCAAACAAATCATAGCAATAAGATCACACTTCTCTTTACTACAACAAGAAAATATAATACCAAGACATTCCATAAAAGTAGAGACTTGACCAATATAGCCAATAGGAGAAGCAATCCAACAAGATTCATCAAAACCACAATCCACCAAAGCATGAATAACATATTCATTATAGGTATTACAAACAGAGCAAAAAGCCAGCCCCTGAACTCTACGGTTAAGAAGGTTATCAATTATGGCAAAACATTCTTAGCAGTACTCTAAAAAAGATTCTTTACTTTACCAGACACATCCCATTCCATAGGAGTCTCCAAAAACTCGAGGAAGAGTTATTAGCATCATAAGTCATCAATTTATAACAGCTATGAATCGAAAACACACCACAAGGATCAGCCAACCAATACCACAAATCAAGATCCCTATGAGTGCCAAGAGATATTTTCAGAATAAGATCTCTATCTCAAGCATTAAATACATCAATCACAACACCATAATCCCACTGACGTTGTTCAGACATCATCAGACTGCATATTGGTGCCATATCAATCTCCTCATATACATCAGTAATAATGAATCCACAATCAGAGTCAAGAAGCCAAGGATCTTTCCCAATGAGCACCTGCTGCCCGCTCCCAATCTGAAGTCTGCTACCTCTTATAACAACATCCTTCATAGCCATTATGGAATGCCAAATAAAACTCGGATTAAACCCAAACTAGCATAAAAAAATAGAAGACCTACGAAAATAACGGGCCTTAAGAATCTTTGCTATAAGAGAAGTTGGGTTGTTAACAGATTCCACACCTGTTTGCCCAACATTGCTACATTGAAGATATAGAGCTATTTGAATCTTATCCCCCTAAAATCTTTTGACTTGCACAAATACTTCTACTTCATCTCATTAATTCCACCACTATCATTGGGCTTACTACCTACGAAAATGAATTTATTATAATCTCAAGCTCTTTACAAAGATCAAGTGGAAGAAGGTAGACATTCATTGCATAGTTAGGCATTGCTTGCACCACCTTTTTCAATAAAATCTCTTTTCTAGATAGCATCTTCGTATTCTAACCTTGAAGCCTCTGCCAAACTTTGTTCGGGATACTTTGAAACACAGCTTTTTTTTCTTTTTTCCAAAACAAGAGGGAAGACCCAGATAAGTACCATGGTCAGAAGTAACATTAACATCCAGCACCTTACACACCTGACTAACAACACCAACAAGCACATTAATGCTAAAAGAAATTGAAGATTTGTTAAAATTAACTTTTTCCCAAAAGCACGACCATAAGAAGCTAGAATACTCTTTATCAAATGCATTTCCTACTGATTTGTTCGAAAAAAAAAAATCATCGACAAAAAATAAATAAGACACCATTGGAGGACCTCTAGCAACCTTTACACCATGAATCAAGCCAACTTTTTAATGCACACTAATCAGAGAGCCCAACCCTTTAGCACAAAAGATAAACAAGTAAAGGAATAACATATCACTTTGGTGCAACTCTTTACTGGGAATAATCGACCCTACCTCCTTGCCATTACGAATCATATTGTATTGAACTGTAGAAACACAAAGCATTATCAAGTCTACCCATTTATCTGCAAGCCCTATTTTTAACATCATAGTCTAGAGAAACTTCCACTCGATACGGTCATATGCCTTAGACACATCAATCTTAAGAGCCGTATTACCATAACTTCCTTATCCCTTTCTTTTCAAAAAGTGTATAACTTCTGTTGAGATAATGATATTATCTGTGATTACTGTACCAGGAATAAAAGCACTTTGGGCATTAGAGACAACTGAAGTAAGTATTGTCTTCATTCTATTAACAAGCATTAGAAATAATTTTATAAAGAACGTTGCATAACGCAATAGGCCTCATATCTGCTAGAGTCTCAAGCTGCTGCTTTTTCAAAATCAAAACAATTGAAGTGTCATTTAATCCCAGAGGAAAAGAACAATTGTTAATAAAGTTTAAAGAAGCCAGCACGATATCCTCATCTACAATATATTAGAATTTTTTATAAAAGGCAAGATTCATGCCATTAGGCCTTGAGGATTTATCCGGATACATATCAAAAAGGGCATCTTTAACTTTAATAGCAGAGAATGGAGCCAAAAGCATTATATTCTGATCACTGGTAATGCTTGACTCTACACACGCTAATACATCATCACTGCTACAGCCTTCAGTCTTAAATAACATACTGAAATACTCCACAATCAGCTTCTCAATCTCCTCCTGATTAGAACTCCAATGCCCCTAACTATTGCGTAACCTTTCAAGAGAATTCCTACGCTTCCTCGCTGAAGTCATAACATGAAAGAAACGCGAGTTCATATCTCCCTCCTTAAGTCAAAGGGATTTTGCTCTCTGCTTCCAGAAGAGTTAATGGCTATGGAGGAGTGAATTATAACGATTTTTGGCCTCAACAACTCATCCACACCAACCTGGTCATGCCGCCCCCTTAAACAAGCCATGATACATTTACAATAAAAAATATGCTTGCGGAGATCACAAGCCAAATGACCCACCACTGAAATAAGTCAGCTCCACACCTCAAAATCTTTTGTTGAATTGAATAACCCAAAGAAGAGGCCCAACTATTTTTAATCACATCAACACAATCCTTCTCTTGCAGCCACAAATTCTCAAAATGAAATCTCATGTGCCTATTAGTATGAACAATAGGATTTGGGTCTATAAAAATAGGCAAGTGGTCGGAGCAAGAAGCCTCCAAACTCATAACCTTAACCTGAGCAAAATGATTAAGCCACCTAGCCGAGGCAAAAACTCTATTAAGTCGCTCCTCCACCCAATCAGCAGACCCTCGAGATCTCTCCGAACTAAATTGATAACCATGAATTTAAATAAGGAATTATGCGACATGGAATTATAAGAGGTCTACATACTCGAGACTTATCTAAAATAATAAATACATTTTTTGAATTTTTTGAACCATTTACAGGTTAAGAGCATCTTAAAGGAGAGAAACATTATCAAGAATTTTTTTATAATCCATGGATAGTGTAATTTCAAATTTTCAAAATCTCTAGAGGTTTTTTTATAATGACATGATAATGCAATGGGAAAAGAACAGTGAGCCTCCTAACGTTTGTGAAAAATGGACATAAAACTCCTTAACATGTCAAAAAAGACACATAACCCCCATTATTGTTAGTCAATTCCATCTATTTAATAGTAAATTTATTTTTAGTTTATAATTACTATTATGTCCTTATAATAAATAAATTAATATATTGATTTAAGACAATGAGCCTCCAATTTTTACTTCCTATTTGCTCAATCTACCTCTCATTCATATGTAAGTTTATTTAATATTTCATTTTGCCCAATTTTTTTTGGAAGAAAATAATTTTATTTTTATTTTTATTTATTATTCATCTTTTTTTTAATCATCTTATCATTGGGAATGGTATATTCATAATCTAGAGAGAATAACTTGGGTAAAAGATAATTACATCTTAATTTTAAGTTTTAAATAAAAAATTATTGATTTCATTATACGCATCATTGATGACATATCATACATTAATATACTGATTTATTTATTATAGGGACATAATTATAATTGCAAATTAAAAATAAATTTTCAATTAAAACAAATGAAATTTATTAACAAAAATGGGGGTTATATGTCTTTTTTGGAACTTTTTATTTCGTTTCTAAATCTTTTAGTTACAACTTAACAACACCCATCGTATCCTCTATCTCTATGTATGTAGATATTTTTGAGATAAATTTTCATATTAGATATAGAAAATATAGTATGACTTTATGGCACCCCCCCCCCCCTTCTTTAAATTAAACCACCTTCATAGCAAATACATTTTTTCAAATATTTTTTATCGGAGAGGATCATATAGATCTCTCAAATGGGCAACAAACGTAATGAGTGCAATTATGCATGTGAAAGTATATAGTAGTGATCTACATTACTTTACAGACGTACATTATGATTTTGTGGCCATATAAACGTTTAGCTACTATCACATTTGTAGAAAATTAATGTAAGATTTCATAATATATATGTTTTTAACAACTTTACATCAAGTTCAATGAAAGCAAACGTAATATGGAAGCTTTAATTTGCATCCTTTTAGCTAATTAAGCTTATGAGAAACTAGGAGAGCTTAATTTAAGCATACAAGGTGATTGAATTTTGAACCCAAAATTAATTAATGACTTTAGGTCCTGTTGTTCGGCTGAGTTTATGGAAACTTTGTTTTGCAATTAATTTCCCATTAATCTAGTAATGTGTCTTACTCAAGATATTCTTTGTTTTTGAATCATTTGCAAGATGATGAGTTAAATGGAGTTTTTGGTTGTCATGTTTTGCATTATGTGGATTCCAATGTTACTGCCACAAGAAAATCTAGTGTGTTTCTCATATCACTATTAAAAATTATTTAATATCATATTACTTTTAAATACCTTTTTATGTGAAACTACCTCCATTCAACGGACCTTGTTATGTTACATCATCATGTAACATACATGATGATGTAACAGCCGTTGGATGAAATCCAACGGTTGTGAAAATATGAGATGAAAAAATCATATTATTTTCATAACCGTTGGATTTCATCCAACAACTGTTACATCATCATGTATGTTACATGATGATGTAACTTAACAAAAGCCCCATTCAACATATATTTTTTAAGTTATAAATATTTAGTTTTTATTTATATTAATAATAAATTAATATATATGAGATATCTACTTAAGAGATAAGAGAGAACCTAAAGTGATAGGATTGTTAAGAGAAAACTAAAAACAAGATGCTTTTGAATAACCAGAAAAGATGAAAAATTTTCACCAAACCATTTAAAATGTTATTTGGAAGCTTGCTTTAGAAGAAAATTTTAGGTGAAAATTTTCTTTCTTGAAATTAGTCAAGGACCTATTTTCAACTGCTAAAAATTTATGAAAGAAAAATGTGCTTCAAGATCCTAGATGCCAAATTTGCCATAGAAATGCGGATAGCATATCTCACACTCCGGTGTAAGATGGCAAGGAAAATTTAAGGTCCGAAGAATAATAACAATTATTTAATGATCTACAGAAATTGAGTTTTAGGCCATTTGAAAATTTGAAAGAAAAGTAAAAGAGAACAAATGTATCCATTTGTTTTAAATAAGGAATTGTGCAATATGGAGTTATAAGAAGCATGCATACTTGAGACTTATCTAAACTCTAAAGCAATAAATTCATTTCATGAATTTTTTGGACCATTTATGGTTAAAGGCGTCTTCAAGGAGAGGAACATTATCAAGAGTCTTTTGATAATCTGGGGATAGTGTAATTACAAAATTTCAAAATCTCTAGAGGTTTTTTTATAATCACATGATAATGTAATTATAAAGAATGGATCCTAGTATGCTACAAAATCTCTATTTTATACCTTTTTTTTTATTGATAACAACATTGTCGGTACATGTTTCAAATGTTTAATACTAATGCTATACAAATTAACAAATTTTACCCAGAAAAAAAAAGGGAAAAAGCCTTTTACATCCCTAAGGTTTCATACAATAGCTCATTTCATCCTTACTTTTTAAATAATAGCCCAAAATATCCTTCCGTTAACTCACCGTTAGTTGAATGCCGTTTGTTAGTAATTCATTAAGGGTAAAAAAAGATTTTCTATCAAAGAGAAAATTAGAAAAATAAATAAAGTTGACATATAAGTAAAAATAATTTTATCTAATTCCACTAAATAAGAAATATCGAAAAAGATGAAAAACTTCTATTTCACTTTTTTTTTTTCATTTCTTTCTATTTTGGCAGCATGAAAACCCTATAAACCCTAGATCTAAGTACCAAAAATATCACAATTTTCTTATTCATATAAGTATACGCTGTAATTACACTATAAAATGGCTTGAATTGAGTTGGAGATAAAGAAGATATTCAGCTCATGCAATCACATAAATATTAGTGGTATTTTTGAGTTTTTCTTCCAATGATTTAAAGATATTGTGTTAATTACAATTTATTCCTTATGGTAATTATTCAATGGCTATATCAAACTATATCATCCTTGATTTCATTTAAGAAAAAGTTAATGCATTTTGCATACTTTGTAGTGTTATTTAATTGTGTAAAAATTTTATTTTAATATAGTTTGTATCACTTTAATAAAAAAATCATATTTTACCCTCAATGAATTACTAGTTAATGGCTTTACATTAACGGTGAGTTAACGGAAGGATATTTTAGGCTATTGTTTGAAAAGTAGGGATGAAATGGGTTATTGCATTAAACCCTAAGGATGAAAAGAGCTTTTTCCCAAAAAAAAATTACTCATAACAAAAAGAGTGGTTGATATTACTAATAGGAATCTGCATGATCATACAGCACCTAAACATAAAGAAATCATGCAAAGTCAGGAGAGTCGTTTTAAGTTAATTTAATTATTTATAATATTAACGATTTTTTCCGTAATGTGGTAGAGGAGTTGTGATTTTAAAATGTTTGGTAAACATATTGTTTGAAATTTTTTTATTTATTTGATTAAGAACACTTATATATCAAAATTATATTTAAAATTTATTTTAATAAATACAATAAATTTTTATTTCGTTTCTAGATCTTTTAGTTACAACTTAACAACACTCACCATATCCTCTATCTCTATATACATAGATATTTATGGGACAAATTTTCATATTAGGTATAGAAAATATAGTACGACTGTATGGCACCCCCTTTAGATTAAACCTTCTTCATAACAAATACATTTTTTTTAAATACTTTTCATTGGAGAGAGTCGTGTAGATTTCTCAAATGGGCAACAAGCGTAATGAGTGCAATAATGTATATGAAACTATGTAGTAGTGATCTACATTATGATTTTGTGTGCCATATATACATTCAGCTACTATTGCATTTGTAGAAAAGAAGAAAGACCCCAAAAAGCAAGATTTCATAATATATATGTTTTAACAACTTTACACCAAGATCAATGAAAGCAAACGTAATATGGAAGCTTTAATTTGCATCCTTTTAGCTAATTCAGCTTATAGGAAACTAGGACCGCTTAGTTTAAGCATACAAAGTGATTGAATTTTGAACCCAAAATCAATTAAATGACTTTAGGTCTTGTTGTTTGGCTAAGTTTATGCAAATATTGCTATTAATTTCCCATTAATCTAGTGATGTGTCTTACTCAAGATGTTCTTTGTTTTTGAATCATTTGCAAGATGATGAGTTAAATGGAGGTGTTGGGTTGTCATGTTTTGCATTATGTAGATTCCAAGATTCAAGAGGCATCATTTGTAGAATTTTTTAACACAATTTCTTAGACAATTGAATTAATGCACTTTAGTAGTGGTGAAGATCGAACTAACGAAGCAAGAATAATATATGTAGCTCTACACGTTCTAGATCAAAAGTCAAAACCCGCATTGCGTTCATAGTCAACAGTTTTACTGACGAGCGCATGAATGATACAATAAGAACGCCTACATCATAACGTCTCCGTCTTCTTTTTTTTTTTTAATATTCAAAAAATAAAAAATTGTCAAGACGACTGAAACAAAAGCGGAAAATAAATAAAAAATTAAAAAAATCAAAGCGACTCCCCCAACACAAGCATTGTGCCTGCCCAAAACGCATTCGTTTTTCAATTCAAATCAACCAGAGCTTCTCTCTCTTCTCTCACTCCCATTCTCATTCTCATTTTTTTGCAGCTTATAAATTCAAATTCGAAAAATCGAAAACCGAAAAAAAAAAATCAAAATCCTCAATTTTGAATGGAAGCTATCAGAAAACAAGCCACAAAACTCAGAGAACAAGTCGCCCGCCAACAGCAGGTACACGCACAGAAAATTTTTTTTTTTTTTAATGTATAAATTGTTTTAATTATTTAAATTATAAATACGATGGAACTCTAGTTTTCTTAGCAAAAGTTTTTCTTAGATCCAGCTCCAGTTTCATTTCTTAGCTCTACTGTTCTGATCTTGTTTATTGGATATTAATATTTTTATTGAATTTTTTTTATTATTATGTTGATTATCGATTAGGTCTCGTTACTGCTGTTAAAGGAATTAAGTTTTAGATCCGTTAAAATGCTTTTAGATTAAAGAAGCCAGGGTGAATTATGTTTTATGATTAGGATAATTTACACACATGTAAATAAGCATAGCCAAAGTTATTCCTTTTCAGAGTTATATGTGGTTGTGGCTGTATTGAATCTTCACATTGTGTCATTTTAAGGGGGATTGTAGCCGTATGAATGACCAAACTTATTAGACTATTTATTTTTAAGTGTGTGAGTGTGAAATAAAATTAGTAGAAGTGTTGGTTGCTGCCTTTTAGAAGAGTTTTTAAAGAAACGTGTGTGAGGATTAGAGGAAAATTGATCGGCAAGAGGTATAAGAATGGAGTTTGGAGTTAGAAATTAGAGTCTAATTGGTTTGTCAGAGTTTGATTTGGTGAATTTTGAAAAGAGTTCTGAATTTTGGTGGGTATTTTATGTTTAGCATACTTGTAAAGGAACATTTAAAATTGGCTCAGCAAGTGTTTTCTCTATCTCTTCTGCTGCTGTAATGATTGTAGGATTTGTGAGTCCAACTTGAGTTGATGCAATCAGAATGGTCGGTTATCTTAATGTGATAAGCGAGGGGATGTTTAATTATTTAATGGCTTTGTTGTGTATCACTGGAAAGAAGAAAACTTTCATTGAAGGTGAGTGCATTTTGAAAATTAGACGTTATACTTGTTATATCAATAGGGATCACTTCAAGGCTTACTAGTAAGTTTTTGTTTTGAAGTTTCTGTGGTGCATAATATGACTTTGATTAACCAAATATAGATGTAAGTGTACTTAATTTACATCATAATCATTCATTTTAAGGCTTTTT
This sequence comes from Citropsis articulata, assembly GCA_030449925.1. Taxonomy (NCBI): domain Eukaryota; kingdom Viridiplantae; phylum Streptophyta; class Magnoliopsida; order Sapindales; family Rutaceae; genus Citropsis; species Citropsis articulata. Next base: position 2,251,348 of record JASUUH010000137.1, on the reverse strand, counting down.
TTAGTCTTGATAGTGGTGCTTGCAAACATATTTTGCACCCTAAAATATAAATTTGTCTGAACCTACACTGTATTAGTATGATTGCTATTGATTTTCTCTGTTATCAACTACCTAATAAAATTACTTGACTTAGTTTGCCTAAACACACTCACAAGCACACATTTAATTGCAAAATGTATGAGTCTTTATCTCATGGGCTGTTTATTTTAGGCTGTCTTCAAACAATTTGGGGGTGGGGGATATGGTGGGTCAGACAATGTTGTAACTGATGAAGCAGAGCTCCATCAGCATCAGAGACTTGAGAGGCTTTACATCTCAACGCGTGCTGGAAAGGTTGTCTAGTCGTCCTGTTGTTTATCTCTCTTCCCTTTCTTTCTTCTTCCCTTCCTTGACTTCTAAATGTTTGCCCACACTTTTTCAGCATTTCCAAAGGGATATCGTTCGTGGTGTGGAAGGATATATTGTTACTGGGTCCAAACAAGTTGAAATAGGTGACTAGTGAAATGGTTGCATCACTTGTTGATGTTCTACCGTGAGTTATACTGTCTCACACTGTTCTTCCATTTATATGCTTTATTTTCAACAGGAACAAAGCTGTCAGAGGACAGCAGGAAATATGGTTCTGATAATACATGTACCAGTGGTAATACATTATCAAAAGCTGCTCTAAGTTATGGACGAGCTTGTGCTCAGATGGAAAAGGAGCGTGGGAATTTGTTGAAAGCTTTAGGCACACAGGTTTGTCCAAACAACATAGTGGTTATTAATCTTAAATTGCATGCATGGGCAAGATATGCCTCACTGGCCATTAGTCAGTAGCCCTAGGCTTTAGATGTTTGCATATTTAGTGTTATTATCTTTTTCCGACATTTGGATACTTAATTCATTTTAATTATATCTCAATATAGATTGTATCTTATTGAGAATTCAAGCCTATGCCATTGCTCATACTGACACTGATTGTGTGCCTGCAAAGAAGGGTTCTACTTGGAGACTTGTTTTAGAACAGGGTGGCAATTAAAGTGGAATTTTGTTACCAATATTCGATATGGTTGTTTTGATCAGTGCACTATGTTAGTTTTTTCTAATAATAGTTGAATAAACAGAACCACTCCAAATTTTGCTGGGTTGATGCAAATCTGCAACCTCATTGTGTGAAGTCCGGTACTCAAACATATAGAATAGGATTCAGTGAGCCTCAATACACTTGTTCTAGTACCTACTAATTTTGCTCTTCATGTGGTGCTGATTTCTCCGATGTTTAGGTTGCTGAGCCACTGAGAGCAATGGTATTGGGAGCTCCACTGGATGATGCCCGACATCTTGCTCAACGATATGATCGAATGAGACAAGAAGCTGAAGCTCAGGTATTTTGTACTATGGGGTTCAATTAAACTTGGAATTTAGGAACTTTTCCCGAACTTTTGACTTGTAATTAAATTCTTCCAGTTTCAAATGTTTGTTTTTTTGTGGGTGGATGCCAGCTAGTTTTGCTGTTAAGACCTCTTGGGGTGATACAAAAAAATTTTCGCTACAAAAAGTAAAATGGTTGGGGATGAGATATATTGTTCATCATGCTATGCTTTAAAAAAAGTATTTGTTTCAATTTCTTTGATATTTTCTGTAGAAGAATTCTATTCATTCATATAATGTAAAATAGATTGTCCGAATCATTGATCAATTTATGTGCAGTGCCTAGTAAGAAGTATCTCCAAGCTTACTTGGATAGTTGATGTCCCTCTTTCGAGCTTGTAATTTCATCTTCTCTTAAACCTAGTCAGGCTATTGAAGTTTCGAAACGGCAAGCTAAGGTGAGGGAAACCCCAGGTAATCCGGACCTTGCTTTGAAATTAGACGCTGCAGAGGTGAAGCTACATGATTTAAAGTCGAACATGGCAATATTGGGAAAGGAAGCTGCTGCAGCAATGGCTGCTGTTGAATCTCAGCAACAGAGGCTAACTCTCCAGCGCCTTATTGCAATGGTACCGTAAACTTCCCAATTTATTTTTGTCAGCTTCAATATAATATTATTTCGATATATGTTTTAGGAAGCCATTCTGAAACTGTCATGTCCTTTTAATTTTGAATAAAGGTCGAAGCAGAACGTACTTATCATCAGAGAGTCCTTCAGATACTTGATCAGCTTGAAATCGAGGTATCTAATTGCAGTACCTTGTCCTTTTGAATTTTCCTGTTATTAAAGCTGATTGCAATCAACTGATTCCAGTAGTTTTCTGTGTCTGTTTTATTATGATCTGTCTGTTCCTATCGATAGATGATATCAGAGAGACAACGGATTGAAGCAGCTCCTACGGCTCCTACACCAAGTGTGGACACTATGCCGCCACCTCCAGCATATGAAGAAGTTAATGGTATATATGCTTCTCAAACACACAATGGATCAACAGATGCCATGGGTTACTTTTTAGGCGAGGTTAGTTTTTTAATGGTCTATCTTTTTCCTACGTATCTATTTGGCTGATATTAGTGCCATTATCCTACAACTGCTGCTTAACTAGATTGTTTCTTAACATGTTGCAGGTTGTGCATCCATATCAAGCTGAATCTGATGTGGAGCTCACTTTGTCAGTCGGTGACTATGTGGTGGTTCGAAAGGTTCACAACTTGCTTGAATTGAACTTTGTAAATTTATATAATAAAATGAATTCTGAAACTCACTTGTATTGAATGTATCTTGTGGAAAACAATTATTTAAGATCTGCAAACCTTGACAGGTTACGAATAATGGTTGGGCTGAAGGGGAATGCAAAGGCAAAGCTGGATGGTTCCCATTTGGATACATTGAAAGAAGGGACCGCGTTCTTGCGAGCAAGATGGCTGAAGTGTTCTGACATTTTTCCTGGGTTCGGCTTCTTGTGCAGCGGCTTTTGTATTTGTGTATGTTTTGCTCATGTGTTGTGACAAATACGAGAATACCTCCTTTGACTGCTTTCTTTTCTCTTTTTTTTTGACCTCCCTTATAGTGAAATCTCCTCTTTATTCCAACTGATGCACGAATGCCTTTCATATCTTATTTATTAATGTACTTAGGTTTGTTGTTCATACTTGTTGATTGAGGAGTGAAATAGCCTTCTGTTCAGAATATTCAGCGTTTTCCTCTTTGTTGTTCCCGGTATTCGTTTACGGAAACATGAAGTTGCTTATTGAACAAGACTTTGTCACCATTGTTGAAGAATTGCGATTATAATTAACTAAGATATGGAAAGTACAGCGCAAGGTTTCGGGAGAAGGCATCTGGATTAAGGTTCTAATTAGTTCTTAAATGATATTAAGCTAGGTTTGACTCTATAAGGTCTTCTTAACTTCGAACCTTCAACACAAAAAGTTTAAACCTCGAATAAAGAACTTGGAAGTCCGGGTATTTATGGTAGTAGAAAGATCTCAGTTGAAGAGCGTGCTTTCAAATCATATGAATAGTAAATTCTCTCTATCCAAACGAATGATGAAGGTCGAAATTATTGTATTTTTTAAGGGTACATTCAACCGTTTATATTATATTATATTATATTATATTATATTACTCGAATAAAGAACTTGGAAGTCCGGGTATTTATGGTAGTAGAAAGATCTCAGTTGAAGAGCGTGCTTTCAAATCATATGAATAGTAAATTCTCTCTATCCAAACGAATGATGAAGGTCGAAATTATTGTATTTTTTAAGGGTACATTCAGCACATTATATTATATTATATTATATTATATTATATTATTTTAATATTAATATATTATATTATATTGTATTATATTAATATTGTATTATAATAAAACTATACAATATTTGGTGTGACACTGTATTGTATTAATTTTTAATTATATTATATTTGATAATGTACTGTAATGTATTAATTTTTTTGTGATTGATGTAAATTATATATTTAAAAAATAATATTTATTAGTACTTAAAAAATAATAAATATAAAATTCTTAAATTTTTGAAATTTAACATTTTTATTAAAACTTTTAATCTTATTATCTAAATATTAAATAAATATAAAGATATTAAATGTAAAAATAAGCTAATAATCAAATAATCTCTAAATAATTTAACAACATAAATAAATAGTTAAAATTTTTAAGATTAGTTCAAAAATTATCTTAAGATGATAGAATAAAAGTTTATACATATTACAAGATAATAATAAAATAATAAAGTGATACAATTATTATGACATATTCACTAAGAAAATAAATTGAACTAAATAATTTAGTAATTATTTATATTATTAATTTTCAATTAATATTATTCAAATTTATTCAAATTTAAATATTTATTATTAGTTATATTAAATTTTTTAAAAATAACTAATTTAATTATTGTAATATAATTAATAATGTAATATTATATTATATTATTCGAGTATTTATTACTAGTTATATTAACTTATTAAAGATTAATTAATATAATTTTATATATTAATTAATATAATATAATATATATTTTAAAATATATAAAATTAATAATAATATAATGCTATTAAATAATAAAAAAATAATTTATTAATTTATATTAAAATTATTTTATAAAAATAAAAAATATTATATTATATTATATTATTTTATTTTTATTATTATTATTAATTATAAAAAAAACCTATTAAATTAAAATATAATAAATTAAATTAAATTAATTATTATTATTGTAAAATATAAATATAAAAATATAATATAATATTAAATTAAAAAATTAAATTAATTTATTATTATTATTACAAAGTAAAAATCTATTAAATTAAAATATAATATAATATTAAATTATATAATATAAAATGTATTGTAAATATAAATATAAAAATATAATATAATATTAAATTAAAAATTAAATTAATTTATTATTATTATTACAAAGTAAAACCTATTAAATTAAAATTATAATATAATATTAAATTAAAAAAATAAATTAATTTTTTATTATTATTATTACAAAGTAAAAAAACCTATTAAATTAAAAATATAATATAATATTAAATATAAAATTGTATTGTAAATATAAATATAAAAAATATAATATAATATTAAATTAAAATTAAATTAATTTATTATTATTATTACAAGTAAAATCTATTAAATTAAAAATATAATATAATATTAAATTATATAATATAAAATATAAAATTGTATTGTAAATATAAATATAAAAATATAATATAATATTTTTGAATTTTATAATTAAAATATTTTTATTTTGATAAACTTAATTATATCAAAATTATAATAATTATTAATAACTAATTATTATTATTATTAATTAATAATTATTAAATTAATATTAAAATATGAAAAATATTGTGGATAAAAAACTAAAAGAAAGAGTTAAATTAGACTTCAATAATAAACTTCAGCAAACATGACTTCGACAAGTAAATTAAAGGAAAAAAAAAAAATTAGTAGCATTAATTGGGTACATTACTTGTTACAATGATTCAATTTGTGATCGACACTTTACTTTAATTATCTCTTATCCACAATTATTTATGTCAAATTTAAATCCAGAAGCGTGTACTGATTTTTTTTTCTTCTTGTATTAATTTGTGAAGTTTATTTGGAATGGAAGTATCTGGGTCTAAAGGATTAAATTATAACATTGAAGAGAAGGCACTGAATGGTTCTGTGTTTACTCTGCCAAAAATAGCTTTGGCTTATCGCTAAAAATGAATAAAAAAAGTAGAGTTAAACCTAAGGGTTTTTTGCCATTTCCAATGGTATCTGACTTTGGCATGTGAAAGTTATGAAGAAAGGCAACTGCAGCTTAGAATGTCTTGAAGAAAGGCAACTGCAGCTTAGAATGTCTCGATGTTTGATTTATCTCAGCAATGATTGTGAGTGTGTAAGAGTATTACCTCATAAGCAAATGATCAAACAGGTGGAGGTCCAACGCAAGCTCGTTGAGGCTTCGATTTAAAGAACAAAGTCACCGATCCAGCAAGAATACAGTGTCACGAAACATGCACATGCAATACGATGCTTTATCGAAACAAGTCCTACGAAGCCATCTTTAGGGATGGTAAAATTCATATTCGGATTCGAAAAAAAATATGCAGATCCAGATATGAATAATATCTGCACGGATTGATATTTCAGATATTCGAATCCGCATAATAATAAATTTAAATATAATTTTAAATTCAATAATTTACATAATAATATTAAATAAAATTCAATTATAATTTAAGGATCAATAATTTAACATCAATTCAACATAAATAACATACAACAATACCATAAATTCACAAATAATAATTTCACAATATAAATCAAATATAAAAAATCTAATGTAAACCGATTTATTACAAATTCTCTAATAATAATAATAATAATAATAATATTATTATTATTATTATTATTATTATTATTAGTTTTTAACATAATTTTTAAAAGTTAATGAAGATTATATAATTAATTATACCTATACATTTACACAAATAATTTAATTAAAAAATAAAAAATCTAAGATAAACCAATTCATTACAATATTCTCTAATTATTATTGTTGTTAATTTTTAACATATTTTTTTAAAATTAATGAAGATTATAGAGTTAATTATGCTTATACATTTAAATAAATAATTTAATTTATATATTTCTCAATTGAAATTTAATTAAATAAATAATTTAATTATAAAAAAAATACGGACCCGAATATCCAATTTTCCGAATGCACTTGCATCCGGATCTAGATCCAGATCCGCACAAATTGTGATTAAATTGTGATTTTGAATATCCGGATCTACATTTTTTAACATGCGGATCCAAATTTTTCCAGATGAATCTTTGTGGATCCAGGCCGGATCCGGATTTTGTTGCCAACCCTAGCCATCTCTCTCTTGAGGAATTGCGAAGAAGGCAACAATGGTGAGAATTTATCTTGTTTAATTTATTTTTCACTTACATGTCACTTGAGTTTTGAGTTGTGAGAATTTACTCATGGCCCATGGGTAAACCACACTCAAACCATTATGAAATGGTTTTTACATCTAAACCCAAACTTAACCCATTTTCATAATTTATCCAACTCAAACCATTTTATTTGGTTTGGGTTTGGATAAACCCATGGGTTGTGGGTTTAAGCCCACCAATTCACAAGGCAGCACGGGGTACACACTCTTAAAATATATATAACCAACAATATCAAGAGAACAAGGAGGAAGCAGTTTTCCCTTTTGCTTTACAAAGACATTACATTTGAACTGGATGTATGAAGAAATCCAGCATTGCCTATAAGAAGAATATTGTATGCAAATATAAGAAAAAATAACAAAGTTTAAGGCAAACACTTGATAGATCGCACCATGGATGATCCCAGGAATAAGTTCAAGATGGTGGTGACCCTGCAGAAACAAAATAAAATGGAAAAATTATGAGCTGTGTACAAGGAGAAAATGCGATGCGAGTTTTTCCCGATGGAGAAATCTTGAAGAATTCAGAAACAAAACTTACACTACTTGCTTGCTTGGGTGGAAGAGAGGTAGGAGAAAATAATGGCCAGCATGATGAAAAATATGACGATCTGCAAGAGCATGGCATAATCAGTACATAATCTTGGAATAGTGACATTGGCTGAAAAATGAGCAGCAACTTACCATGGTTGAACTATATCTCAGCTCACTTTGAATAATGTAAGATTTACTGCTGGGACCCAAAATAAGTATGTCAGATAATCAGTTAATCAGTGAAACTCACTGTTTATAAAACTTGGAAACTTTGACGAACCTTTTGCTTAGGACTCTGGAGTCCATGCAGGCTTTCTGTATTGCTTCCATACTGCTCAATGTTTTTGTCGCATTTGGATCATTCTTGTTGATCTACAATGGTCGATAACATATTTTAGTAAGTGACTGGAAGCATCAAGAAGAAACAAGAAACTTTGCAAAGGAAGAGAAAATTGCTGATAAAGGAAAGCGCCATCATTAAAAGTTGCTAGCAGCACTACAAACTTTCCTCCTATTACTAATAAACTTTGATCACCTAGGATTAATTCACCAGAGCAACATCTAAAAGCATATGAAAGCTACTGGGGGTTGAAAAAATAACCATTATAGCTGTTAAATGGTCAAGTAATTGGCTCATTTCAACAAAACTGAAATAAGACACTACCATAATGTCAAAACAAACGGAAAAAGCCAAAAGGAAGAAAAAAAGGATAAAATAAAATTCTCAAGGAAAAAATCTTTTAAGTACCTAGATTTCCCTAAAAAAGTATACTAGCATGAAAAATGAAGGTTATGTATATCCAAGAAGCCCAATTAACAACCCCTCAAGACATCAGTTAACCAAAATAAATTTCATTGCAACTTGCAAAGTTGATAGGTCTTGTTATGTTTAGCACCGTACCTTGGGTTTCAGAATACAGCAAAAATCATAGAAGGCAACATAGACATCAGCCATGTTGTTTGTTCGGTCAATGACTTTAGCGGTGAGTCCTACAAACGGAATAAAATTTTAAAAAGTAAAGTAAATTTAAAAGAAATGGTTAGAGAAAGTAAAATGCTAAATAAAGAAATATTACTTGAAACCCAAAAAAAACTGGTAAAGGAGCATAAAGATGTCCACTGGAAAATAAATTGGATTATTATTTGCACTACACATTCTAAGAGATTCTATCTTGCTTCAACATTTTGTTTACAAGTCCATACAAGTCCAAGGATTCTCAATGGATCCCATCTAGATGACATGCTAAGCAATGGAAAAAAAAGCCTTTCAATATCCATGAAACATCAAGCTCACACCCTGTTTTTTTTTTTTTTTTTTGTTACATGTCTAAAGTAACTCTAGCTTCATCTTTAAAGAAATACACATTCAGAATTGAGATCATACCACGCCTCATTTTGACTACGCCTCTGAAGACTTCAATATTGTTGTAGCATAATGCTAGTGTTCCAATAGCCATGATCTACTAACAGTAGAATAAATCAAATGAGACACAAGGTCTAACAGAAACATTCATGACTATAATAAGAGGGGTAATGAACAAAAATCTGAAAATCATACGCTCAAGTAGCATAAAAATTTTGTCCCAGATGCAATAACCATTTCATATGCACAAGCAAACTATGACCAGAAGAGAAGAAAAAGAAAACGAGTTTTGCTTTGAATAGATGTAGCCCTTAAAACATCAAATTTTGCAACCAAATTTCAAGGTAAAAGTGGGAAAAATTTTCCAACTATAGCAAACTGGATGTCCATATTGGAAGGGAGCCGGAGCTCATTCCGAGAAAACAAGGTTATTAACTTAATTGTGGAAAAATAATTTGGAGAGACATAGATTCATGCAGCAACTTCAGTAAATGCAACCAGCTGCTAAGTATAAAACAGTACAAAAAACATTTTGATGTACTGATACCACTCTCCCCAAGGGGGACACAGCCCAATTTTGGCTTGGCCTCTTCCAGTGGAAGCAAGAGGTCAAGGATGCATCCATCTCACCAACCTTGGAGGGGGATAAGTATAACTTGGGGTTGATGGTATTGTAAAAGTTAAAAATAAATGTTGATACCAAAATTCCAAGATTAATTCTCAAATCAGAAGATACTAGAAGCAGCGCACCTGAGGGATAGCACAAAATCGGAATATAGCATGATCCCTTAAGGCAGACATGTACTTCAAACAATCTTCCACATGCATCAGAGCATTGGTGACCATATCATTCAAGCACTGTACTGCTTTGTCGGAGTTTTCCTCATATTTTAAGTCCTTGAGGGGCAAAATTTCAAAAATGCCAATTAGAAAAAGAAAACTCGATGGGATTATGCCCTTACTAGATATTCAAAATCATAAACCCTCCAGGAGATTAAAAGGGAAACTGAAAGGAAAATAGATGTGATAAAATTGAGATAAAACACGTAAAAGAGATGTACCTCAAGTTTATTAACATATTTACTCCAGATCTCTCGAGGCCAAAACATGCGAGACTTTGGTATCTCATTAATATCTTCCAGATAATCTCGAATGATATTTGTTTTCTGATTGTTGATCCAAATTGTCACAGCACAGATAATCAAAAGTTGAGGCTCGGTACAAAGCTTATTGGTCACAGCACAGATAATGGCCATACCTGAAGAAATAAACCCATTGAGTTGGAAAGACTATCTGGAGCCAGATCTTCCTTCCCAGAGGCATAGAAAAGCTTGGACAGACCTAATCCAACAAGTCCTGCTACATAGTGACAATATTCATCATAGTCATTGATCGATTCTACCTGCAGGATGGAGAGAAAATTTATAAGTTCATGTGATAGATTCAGACTCCTTGCATTTTCTGCAATTGTATATGGAATTCAAAAAGTTCCAACACATGGAGAAAGAACTTGAAAGAGATCGACTAGCTTTCAACACTTATTGAATTAATTTCCCCTAATACAATTTTGCTACAATTCCATTAAACCTGTACACATGAACACTCACATCACACAACATATGAATAATGATTTGCACCCTTTAGATTTTATATCAAGACAAATAAAATAACTAGGAGAATAATCAGGGCATAAGCCTCAACGTTGTGTTTGATTATCCGCAGAGAAAGTTGATCAACCCTAAATTTTCTGGAAGCGGAGCAATGATCATCTAATTAACCACTAGATGTTTCTGTGACATGTCGATAACATGCAGAAAGAATTTCCACCTTGTAATTGGTCAAGCATTTCAACTAAAAATATTATGAATTGACTTTTTCTTTTTCTTTCTATGAGCTGAGGGAAGAGGGCTGAAGTTTGACAGCCAACAAAGCATACACAACTAGAAAGCGAGGCAGAATTATATGTCAATATCAAGAATTCATTGATTGGTTAGTCCAGCATAATTATGATTCACATACCTCTTTGCAAATGAATTTTGCCATCCCAGCACCCATTCTTTTGGTTATATCCTCAATTGCATCCCGATAACTGCACAATGAATTCAAATGTGACTTTAACTGATTGTAAAAAGTAAATTTGCAAATGATATGCGTGTTATAAGCAAGTAAACACAGCAATTTGTTAAATGTAGTTAATCGCACAAAGAAATCTATATGGTACCCCAAAATAAAATTCAGCTTTATAGTTCTCTCTATTTTCAGCTTGGACTAAAATTATGAACTAGATTATAATTTCATCAATGTATAAAGCAAAGGAACTCCCTTTTTAGGTAGCCAACCATGAACCAGAAACAGCACCCAATTGAAAACCCACTGTCACCCTGATCCAAGGACTAGGCATTTTTCCAACTGAATAGTCATTTACAAAACAGTATAGCATCTAAGCACCCGAGATAAAACTCACTTATATTCAAGAGATTCATACATTAGCTTATTGAATTAATAAGAAGATTACCCTTAAGATTACTCATATTTAGTAGCAGTGACTTCTACGTGGTAAATTTGAATTACAATGACGGAAGCTTTCACAAAATCTAACATGTTTCAGAAATAAGCAACAAGCCTCCAGATATATCCTACAAAGCAATATTTAACAAAAACGGGAAACAGAGTAAAAGAGGCAAAGATATCATATCTGATCAGCTTGCAGTTTGACCAGCAATAAAAGAATCAATACGAATGCCTCATACTTACAAAAAATCTTTCCAATCAATTCTATTGATAAAAGCAAGATAAGAAACTAACCCTTTCCCAAGCTCCAGAAAAGCAGTTGAAACGTGATGAAATTGATCCATGAGCACTTTGTATTCCTTTGTACCACCTTAAATAGACAAAGAATTAAAATGATCAGAGCTAGATAAGACTCTAAGAAAAGGATTAACATATACCACATCACAAACACTCCGGGAAAGAAAGGTTCATTGACTTTATCTATACAGCTATGATCTCCTGTTTCCAATCTGTTACTGAAAACCTTGTTGAACACTCAAAGTCTTATCAAATAGCCTGAAGAATGTTGAATAACAGATCAAATTGCATGTAGATACTAGACGTATAGAGTACAACTTACAAAAAAAATATCCAAGCTTCTCTAACTTACCAAGTTAGAAAGGGCAAAAAAACATAAGAGAAGAACCAGTAGTAATTCAACCCAACTTTTATCAGACTTGAACAAATTCCAAAATTAGCAGAGTACAAAAAAATTGAAGGATGATGCACAATTAACCATAACAACATGATTCCTTTATTGTTACAGATGAACTGAACTGACAATTGAACCAATCTCTAAAGGATATATTAATCTAACACGTGACCAACAAATTTACCAAAGTTGACAGAAATTTAATTTTTATATTTATCCGTCTCTGGTATGATTGATTCAAACAAGAGATAAAGCAATTCTATATATCAGGAAACTCACAAGAAAAATGCCATTCACGGTCATAAACATGACGATGAAAAGCTATCAGAATGGGCACTTTGACATCTGCGGGTATGCTGGTGTCATCCTCTGAAATTATAAAAATGATAAATACCATCAGAGAAGAGCATTTGGCAGTATTTTGAAAACGATATATAACAGCAGTAGAAGAAGAAGATATACGAGAAAGATTTGGAATAAAACAGGATCTGTTCAACTAATCTCTTTTATCTTATAGTCATATATCAGAATATAGAAGCTATAAACGGCCTAAATGAATGAGTGAAATTCTGGAAAACATCACATCAAATTTACATAGAACAACATACAGCAGCTAGTAGTTTAAAGTAGACGTTTAATATTCAATAAAGCAGATTCAGTGTGCCTAACAGCATATTATGAAAGTCACTTAGAAAACAATAGGGTTCTTCATAACAGCTAGAAACAAATTGGTTAAATATAACAGTAATAAAACAAAAGGACTAATGACAACAGAACATACCAACAGTGTCGAGGGCTCGAAGAACCAAATAAAATATGCAAACCTGCGCAACAATAAATTGTGTCATCAGGAATTAGATTAAGCTGTTTCAAAAAACAAATATAAAACAACAATGTGACTAGAAACAAGAAACGCATTAGTATATAGGCATCTCTCACAGTAAATAATAACAGCAGAAAAGAGAAACACAAGAGTTTTAGATACTATACTAATAACTAAAACTCAGAACAGCTAAGTTTAGTAGTTCACGACCCACAGTAAATGTGCTTACTACTGCTTGACCTTTTTATACCATAGCTGAAGTCAAATAAGCTTCAACAATAGTTCCTGGTCATCCAAGGAAACTTCAAGGATCTTGGGAACAAATTCTTGGAGCAACCATTCTCTACTTTCAAACAGAGCTCTTAAATTTTTTAAAGAAAATGAATTAAAGTGCACCTTTCGCTGGCAATAAAAAGAAAAGGCACATTTTCAATAAACTATGGTACAATTTGCTAGTTGAGAAAGAACCATCACAACTCAACGGAACACGAACTTAAACTCCCATTAGTTGAAACTTCAGCATCACAAGGAAATGCACCAGAATAGGGAAAAAAGAAAAAGCCTAGTCAAACAAAAGTACACCTTATATTCAGAAGACACACACCACCATAAAGATAAGAAAGATTATCAAAATTCTTTCCCCAGGATAGTAATACAAGAATTCGATCGTCTAAATATCGAACTTTCCTTCTAACAACTGAAACAAGTAATATCGAATTCACACCACAACCTATGCTTAAATAAAACTTAGATAAATAAATTTTGCCAACGTCCCAAAAAGGTATATTCAAAAACCTATCTTATGGCCAAATGTAATATCACTAACACCAATAAGTAGATCAACAATCAAATAGGCCAAATAAATAAATTCTTAAAATTTACCAACACGCATCCAAACAGCCACAAGCATTATCACCAAAAATGCCAAAACCAAAAGCACGTATGCAGAAAAGTTACCACTAAAAGAACTCAAACTTGTCAATAACACAGCAATGATCACATCAAGAATCACATAAAGATCCCTCCAAAACCAAAAGCACGCATGCAGAAAAGTTACCACTAAAAGAACTCAAACTTGTCAATAACACAGCAATGATCACATCAAGAATCACATAAAGATCCCTCTAAAAAATGTATAGAAACTTACGGCGTTTCTGAGGTCAGTACCGAGCTGTTGAATAACGAGAGCGAAACTTCTGGAGACCTTATGAAGCATAGAGTAACAAAAAGCCCAGTGAGGCTCAGCTGGGATCTGCTTTTCAGCTTGCCTCGATGCCATTTTCAGCTTCAATAACGGGTAAAAATCATCTGGATGCCTCAACACCGCTGCCAAACTCCCCATTTTTTTTTTCAAACCTAGAAAGCAACAACAACGACGACGAAAAAATCTTCGAGAGGTTATTTGTAGGAGACGATAAATTGTGCTAGATTTTGGGTCTATTATAATGGCGTCCTGTAAACACAACAAATAAATAATCTTATAATGTGGGTTCCAAAAGATTTGGTATTTTTTAAATTTTAGAATTTGATTATTGGTTGAAAATAAAAACACAAAATGGAGAATAATTTGTAATTTACAATGAAAGTGATTTTAATTAATTATACTGATTGAATTGGACTCCAGGAGAGAGGCTGTGCGGTGCCTAAACAACGAATATGATTATGGCGAGGAATAAAAGCTCTGTATTTTGTTTTGTCTTTTATAGTTTTACTTTTCGATTTTTTTAATTTCTTTTTAATATAAAACAGCCGAATTTATTTGACGGAGCGCTGGCTGTGTGGGCCCCGTTATGGACGTAAAGACTTGCTTGGATTAATCATTTACGATTGACAGCTAATTTTGTTTTTGCCAATACTGGGTTTTAACGTAATTTTATTATTAAATTATTAATATAAATAATTAATTAATATATACATAATATAAATAAAATTTATTTTTATATATATATAAATAAACATAATATTTTTAATTGTGTATTATAATATTTTTATTAAAAATAAAATTTATAATTTATTAATTTATTTATCTTAAAATAATTGATAAATAAATTTATAATATAATAAAATAAATTTAATAATAATTCAACTAATAAATTAATATTAATAAATTTATTAATATCATATATTTTTTATAAATATTATATGTATATTTTTAAAAAAAAAATCAAAGCCAATCTTTCAAATTAGAAAACTGAAGGAACCTTAACTCAAAACACTTTGGTGGGTGGAGTCCTAGCTGGTCCGGATCCCATTGGATTAGCGTATTAGCAATTTTAAGTAGGGATGGCAATTGTGCATGCAAACCCATAAACCCGCCCATCAAAATCGGCCTGCTGCAGGTGAGTTTACCCGTTGCGGACGGGTTTAGTATTATAAATTAAAACCCGCATATGGATGTCTGTGGTTTTGTCATTAACTTTATATCCGGTGGATACCCGCATGGATATCCACCAAACCCACTATATTTTTTTCAAATATTTTTAATTTAATTTTAATCTAAAAACGTATAAAGAAAATAATATAATTATTCAATAAAGAAATACAGATGTGATATATCTTCCATTCTAAAGTCACGACTTAAAGAAAATCGAAGGCATTTCCCCTTTGACTTAGCCGCACACCTATCTGACCATCTCTCATCTTTGTCTTCATTCAATCATTTTTTTTTCTTCAGTCGTGAGCTTATGATAGTGAGTCAGCACCGTACACTCAACTTAATTCATGGATTATTATATACCTATTATAATTTTGTATGTACTATTTTTTTAATTTAATACATGAATTATTTTATTATTATAATTTTTTCTTCAAATTAGTATTTGAAAAAACTAATCTTAATTATTATTGTAGGCATCGAGTTGGATGGGTGCTTGTGGTGGTGAATAAAGTGAATATCTTGTCTTAAAACTTATTTTAAATGATAATATGAAATATAATTGTTATTTATAGATAACAATTTGTATTTTTTAAATGGACTTGTGTAATTTATAATTAAAATTGAGAAATTATGTTGGATTGATGTTGAAATTTTAATTTTTTATTTACATTGTTTAAATATAAAATTGAGTATATTATGTGGAATTTGAGGTTATTATTATAAATTTATATACTATATATTTGTGATTTTAAATATCGAAACTCGTAAAAAATCCGCGGGGTACCATTGTAAATTTGTTAATTGTCAAAACCCGTTGCGGGCGAATTTTAAAAATTAAAATTCACTGCGAATTACGGGTGGGTTTGATAATTTAAAAACTTAAAATTAACTCAAAACACTTTGGTGGGTGGAGTCTCTAGCTGGTCCGGATCCCATTGGATTAGCGTATTAGCAATTTTAAGTAGGGATGGCAATTGTGCATGCAAACCCATAAACCCGCCCATCAAAATCGGCCTGCTGCGGGTAAGTTTACCCGTTGCGGACGGGTTTAGTATTATAAATTAAAACCCGCATATGGATGCCTGTGGTTTTGTCATTAACTTTATATCCGGTGGATACCCGCATGGATATCCACCAAACCCACCATATTTTTTTCAAATATTTTTAATTTAATTTTAATCTAAAAACGTATAAAGAAAATAATATAATTATTCAAATTACCAAATAGCGAAAGGTCAAAAGTTGTGTATGTGATATATCTTCCATTCTAAAGTCACGACTTAAAGAAAATCGAAGGCATTTCCCCTTTGACTTAGCCGCACACCAATCTGACCATCTCTCATCTTTGTCTTCATTCAATCATTTTTTTTCTTCTTCAGTCGTGAGCTTATGATAGTGAGTCAGCACCGTACACCCAACTTAATTCATGGATTATTATATACCTATTATAATTTTGTATGTACTATTTTTTTAATTTAATACATGAATTATTTTATTATTATAATTGTTTCTTCAAATTAGTATTTAAAAAAACTAATCTTAATTATTATTGTAGGCATCGAGTTGGATGGGTACTTGTGGTGGTGAATAAAATGAATTTCTTGTCTTAGAACTTATTTTAAATGATAATATGGAATATAATTGTTATTTTTAGATAACAGTTTGTGTTTTATAAATGGATTTGTGTAATTTATAATTAAATTTGAGAAATTGTGTTGGATTGATGTTGAAATTTTAATTTTTTATTTACATTATTTAAATATAAAATTGAGTATATTATGTGGAATTTGAGGTTATTATTATAAATTTATATACTATATATTTGTGATTTTAAATACCGAAACTCGTAAAAAATCCGCGGGATGCCATTGTAGGTTTGGTAATTGTCAAAACTCGTTGCGGACGGATTTTTTAAAAAAAATTAAAATTCACTACGAATTACGGGTGGGTTTAATAATTTAAATTTTATATAAATTTAAATTTAGCAATGATAAACACACTGCAACACAATGCCCAATACCATCCCTACTCTTAAGGTCGTTTGTTATGTATAGAAAATCCAACACGTTCGTTAAGTACAACTTTAACATGGTTGCATGAAGTTTGTGGGGGTTAATTTATTTAATTGTATGCCCCCGTTTGGTTTCATTGATCTCGTGGCTTTGGTGGATGGTTATTATTATGTTATGAGTCATGATTATGTACAATTTATTTGGTTATCAATTATTCTAATGTTGTATTTAAACCATAAAAATAGAGATAACAGAATTTATGAGAAGTTTTGACTTATCACAGTATCTATTACTGGAGAGCATAGTTCTCTTGCATAACCATGATAATTTATTTAATTTTGTTTGCTCTATGATCTTAAACATATTATAATTATTATAGTCAAAATTTTGATAATAAAAAAATAAAAAATAATAGATAAAATAAATGTGTCCATTTCCATAACTAAAGGGGTGTATCCATGCATTAGACCAACCCATAAAGTTTGGATCATGACATTGGGTAACAATAATCTTATTTTATTTTCTTTTCTTTTAGATTATATTAGAGTTGTAACTTGCAATTGAACAATTCTCGATTGATTTCCACCAAAATTATGGTTGATTTTGACCTTCATGATTTTGCTAAAGCGCTTGGTGGAGCCAGTTTTACCAATTAAATTTTCAAAATTTGGAATTACTTGTGATTCTTTAACAAAATTCATAGTGCCAACGACCTAACAAAATAGTGATAATTGTATTATTAAAAAAGAAAAAGAAAAAAGGCCGGACCCACTGAAATCAATCTTTGATGAAGCACCAAACGCCCCCACGAAAAAGCCTCCACTGTGCTCTGCCACGTTGTCGGCATATTCCAATGACTTATCAGATCCTCACTTGCTGTTAACGGCAAGAGACAAGGCACTTGCTGCAGCGGAGTACACGTGTTAAACAATAAAAGGAAAAAACTGTGTTTTAAATGAAAGGTACGTAGTACTTTTGATAGAAGCATTAATTAAAAGCTATTTACTTTAATGTTTTAAGTGACTTCCACATCAAAAGTAGATTCAAAAAATTTCTCATTTCAAAATGCAAAGCATATTAAAAATATTAAAAAGTTACAAATTCAAGATTTTATAACGGTGCATTGTAGTTGGGTTCTTAAAAAATTGACTTCACAATTTCATGGTTGGATTTTCTTAGGTTCTATTTATTGTAACATACAATCATGTTTTTTTAATGTAAAAGTGAATAACAGAGCAGTGAGATAAACGTTTGATTTTACAATTTTATGTTTGGATTCTAAGACTATGTTTGCTGTAACTTACAATTTAATTTTTGTTTTCAATATAAAATCAAGTAACACGGTGGACAGTGGATAAATTTTAGTCAAATGTAAACTACATTAAATAAAGCTTTAAAAGAGCTTTCATATTTATTTTGCAAGGATAGAAACTCATATTTCAAGTCTTCTTCATGACTAATGTCCAAATTTAAAAAAATATGGATTTGAAATATGATCTTCAATCTATGGTGTTACATAAAATAAAAAATTAAAAGTATGTATTGTTTAAAGTATGGTGATTGCTTGAACTCATAACTTCAACCCAGATGCTCTTATTAATTTATGAGTTTTTTTTTTAAAGTGATGACCAACTCTAATTACGTTTGCTTCAAAGAAAATAACCCTTCTAATCAATGAAAGATATTACATGAGAACATTTTTATCGTCTCACTGTTGGGGAAAATTTAGTATAAAAAAAAATTTTTTAGGACCGATCTCATAAAATATATATGAATTTGTAATCAAAAAATCGTACCTTGAAAATCTGATTTGGCTTTTTCCGCTGATGTGATTTAGGCTCTCAGATCACGATCCGTCACCACCACGCTCGTTAGATCACGATCCGTCACCAAACGATCTTACATGACTGTGATTGATCCGACTGACGCATGTACTTTTATCACTACTATAAGCAAACTAGTAAGAGAAAAATTTTCTCTCCAAAAACAATTGTAGAGAAAAAACTTTTTTCTCTGATATATATATAGTGACTTTCCTCTCCTGTTTAGGATAGAATAAACCATTTTATATCTCCCTCATATTGTAAAATTTTAGGCTCCAATAATTGAAACTAACGTTATTTACTTTTCTTATCATAGGGGCCCACCTTGTAAAATAACACGAGGCTCCTTAGATATAAGCATATTAAATGGAGCCTCCCGCTAAAAGATATAATTATGTTTTTGACCCAAATAGCTAGTTATCTTTCTTGTTAATCCAGTAGTGGTGCAGTCAATTTAATGAGCTAATCTGGGAATCATTTAGGAACATACAATAGTGGCTACAACAATTAAACTTGTAATTAAACAAGCTTAATCATTTAATTCCAACTCTACTCCACTATAAGATTGGAACTGACCTCCATAATTGTATGTTCGAATAATAATTCGTCCCAAACCACATTGATTTCTTTACTGTTCAATCCTTTGTACCACATCGTTAATTAAATCGATATCTCAACTGTCCAATCGATTTAATCACATCTTGTTCCTTGATACTTACTGGTTTTCTTTAATGATCATTTTCAACATACTAAATATGCTCTCTACTGGGAGAATTACATGATCGTCGAAAACCCATCGAGACGTGTGCATAAATTCTATATTGTTAATCTATAACTCCAATACTCATAACTGCTCCCACCAAAATACCGGGTAATCTTGACCACAAGTGTGTGTCGTGCTCATTGGTAACTCAAATGGAATAACAATTACAATCATGAAATCATAATTAACTCAAGATTAAGATTACAGTAAAATCAATGCCTATGAGATTTAATAAGTCGATCATTTCGAGTTAATTAAATCTCATATGTGATCCATCAATAATTCAACTACATCAAGAATTCATACATGATTAAGACAAATCATTCAATGAATTTACTACAGTCTAAACCTAAATAAAGTGTCCAACTTTATATATCAACTGCGAACTAAATTTATTTAATCATAAAATAACTTGTATTTATGTCTTCTGTGAATCCACATGGTGATCACATAAATACATATAATATGATTAAATGGACTTTACTCAAAAAATTATGCAATTAAGATATTTGAAAAATATCTCATTTTTTTTATTAATCAGAAAAATTATTTATTACAATTAAATAAAACACATATGCTTTAAAGAGCATATTTTCCCAACACTCACCACATGTAGTATTGCATAATTAAAATGATGGTTTGGTAATGTTGTAAAAGAACATGCCACTTCAGCAGCTACCATTTACCGACTTATAAACGAACATCTTAAAAGTTTTTGCTTTTTTTTTTTTTTTAAAAAAATTATTCTCTTCCTTCAACTATTTTAGTTTGGTATCAAATGAAAGACTGATGAATTCTCATAATCTCTTGCCTTTTTTTTTTTTAAAATTTTAAGTTATTGTCTTGATTAAAATATTTTTTTCATGTCAAAAGAAAAGACAATTTCCATCGATTCGTGCTTCAGAATACAACAACGAAAAATCATTAATTATTTTAAAAAGTATATATTTGAAGAAATGAAGGATGAAAAAAAAAAGAGATAATAATAAATCTCAATTTTTTTTTCCTCTTTTGATTATACAATCCAAATTTTATGTTAAATAGTAGGACTTAACTATGGTACAACTATGATATAATACCATAATTTTTTTCAATTATCGAATCTCTTATTTTTAAATTTAATAGTTATATTCAATGGCTGAAGATAAATGTGGTACCATACTATAGTTGCACCATAGCTGACCTTACATAGTAATCAAATTATGTTGATATATACGTAAAAATATAATAAAGAAGAAGTACGGGACCTTCGAAGAAAAATTGGTGAAAATAGTAGAGATACGGTTAATAGGATGAAACTGATGGAGAGCGATCTGCATCCAACTTACGAGACATAAATAAAATAATTATTTTGTAGCGAAACTGTTTGATCTTGTAGTCAGTGCTGGTGCTATTATTTATCAGTGCTCTTCACATTTTTATCATTTTTCATTGGATTTGATTACGCTCATTGATCTTGGTCGTGGTTGTTGCCCATAAGAAAAGCACCACAAAATTCATCATTGAAAGCGTGAGCATTATTGCATGTACTTATCCTTCGTTCACGTCCCTCTCAAATTGCTACTTCGAATATATGGACTGTTGCCACTTCAATTTTATTGTTTCTTTCATCCATCGAAGGACATTATTGCTCAACCACCGAACCATAAATATGGTCAACTTTAAACGTTGTTGCCATTTATTATTGAGATTGTTTGTTTATATCAGTTCAAAGGAGACATTGTCGCTCATTGTGTCAAATGTAGTGTTGTGTATGATGATGAAGGTTGAATCCACAGCCCACCAGCTGTTTTTTTTTTTCTTTTTTCTTTTTATTTAATTCATTTTTTTATATTTGTTAAATAACAAATCACCCCCCCCCCCCAAAATTGTGTTTACAATAATTTGTTGTTAAAGGAAACATAGTTCTTGTCTCATAGTATCTTTTTGCTTAAAACCACAATACCTAACTACCAAACCAGCTATTAATTAATTAATTAATTTTTTTAATCATATACTTTTGTGTGGTTAAAAAAAAAAAAGGAAATCAATCAATGTTAATAATATGCCATAAATTATTACACTAAGTTCAATAAATTGATAACATTGATCAAATAATAAACGTTCAATAAAATCCTCATTAATACGGAATGTGTAATTTAATAAAAAAAATTAACAACATTGAATAAATATTTGATTATTTTACGTAGATATTTTTAAGTAATAGATTTAATAAAACTCATTTTTCTTTATTGTATCAATAATGAGCACCACGTGTGTAATAATCTATGCGGTAAATAATATGACATTATCCTTCCCTTAATTTATGTCTACTAAAATTCATTGTTTATATTGTTAACAATAATTCACTAATTTCTAAAACTCCTCAATTATATATTTAGGTCTTGGTAGTACAAATTATATAATTTGCTGTGATTGTTTATTTATTTAATAATTTGTTCAATTTTTTACGGTTCTACTGATTCTTCACAGGGGAGGGCCATTGAACAAGGTAACATGTGCAAGTGCAATCATAATAATTGTTATTATGAGTGTGTGTATGTATGTATGTATTTATTTTTTGTTTCCTTTGGGGACAAATATTATGATCTAATTTAGATGCTGTAAATCAATGAGCAAGACAACACCAAAATTTTAAAATTTTGCTCGTTTGGGGGTTTATTCACTTATCAGATCATAAATTTTTTTTTATGAAACTCCTTTTTCTATATTTTCTTGTTAAAATAACTAAAAAACAAACAAAATTTTATAGCACCCCCTTTTTATGACGAAACTAATTTGATAAATTCGCTCATACTCGTTAAACCCCATTACATTTTCCAGGTTATTTAAGCTTATTGTTTCTTAATCTGTTGAAGGGTATTATTGTTTAATTAATAAGGAATTAAATGGTCAACTTTACGCGTTGTTGCCATTGAATATGAGGTTGCTCACTTGCTTGTTTACATCAGTTCAAAAAAGGAAACACTGTCACTCGTTGTGTCAAGTATACTGTGCATTATGGAGAAGTTGAAAACTAAAAACCTCAGGAGTCATGAGACAATTAAATCCAGGGCTTTGGCATGAGCTGATGTCTTGATTCAGGTGGCTTAGGGCCCATTTTGGGTCTCGATAAAGTCAGCCCAGCAGCCATTGTTCCCATTTCTTTTTTATTTAACCCCTTTTTATATTTGTTGAATATAAAAATTAAGACAAAAAAATAATAATAACAATCCGTAATTCGTAGATATGTTTTAAGGTTATTTCTAACTTATATGATGATTGAAGCTCTAAACAGGAAAGGATACAACCCATTTGTCATCACTATTCCATCACCAAATGATTTTCTGCAGATCTTTTTATATAGCTGCTCTAGTTTTTGTAACAATCTTCTCAAGGGTAGCTCCTCAAGAAAATCATTTTTTTTGGTAACATGACATCAGCTTATTCCTTAGACAATCAGGAGTAGCATATGTAGACACAAGATATGTATTGAATCTGCTTCTTGGATTCACAATTCACTGTCACAATACTTCACATAGTACTGTTTATTAAATTATTGCAGCAGCTTCATCACTTCACCAGTCCCAAGCGAAAGAAAAATCAGATTGAATGAACACGTCTTCAGCAATCAAATTGAAAACGCACTCACGTCACGAACCCCAGCTCCCAGTTTTTGGCTTCTGTCCAAAAAGTGCTTTCTAGTTACTTGCAACAGTGCAGCACCATATTTCTTGGCTTCAACCCCCACCCCAAAACACGGATTCTAATTTCATTGCAGAAAAATCAGCATGACAAAAACCTGTTTAAGCAATAATTTTAGTTTTAAGAAATTACATGATTCTTAAGTAAGAGTCCTCCACACGGTGCAAACCTCCTGTGGACTCGTGCTTTTACAGCACTTTAAAGGTAACATGTGAAGGCTTAATAAGACTAAAACAGCTCTTTATAACATTGTAAAGAGTTGAGTCTGTACTTTTTGAAGTACTGACCTATGCAATATGCATTAATGCCTCCATTATATTGTTGCTAGCAAATACTACTATTTTTTGTTTCGGATCTTCCAAATCATCCCTGTAAGAGATCCGGACCTATTTTTTTTCTGGTTATAAAAAGATTCATTCTCTTCATAAAAAATAGGAAGTAAAACCAATAAAGATTTCTTTTTCGATTCATTCCTAAAGTTGAATACGTCATTCAAGAATGATTTTTGCTCCAATCTATAGGAAAAATAGAAAAGTTGGAGCTATCCAATAGTAAGATGATAAATTAATTTTGTACTCTGATGGATTATTATTATTATTATTATTATTATTTTGATATACTACACTCAGAGCTCTATTGATATTGATGTTTACAATTAGAAATTACTTGGGACTCTTCTGAATATTCCTATTACAGCACAGCTCACATATCAACTCTCACTTTTAGTTAGAGGGAGATCGATTCTACCCCCAATATGGGGAGCTAACTACCCCATTATATTGAGGAGCAAATCCCAGCACTGCCGCTCTGCTGGGACTCAAACCCATGCCCTCAAGGTTATTGAGGGCATGGGTGGCCAATTTTTTTTAAGAATATATAATTTTAGGGATATTCTCATTTTACTACCAAAGTTATTCTGAAATATCAAGTCAGTACCATAGTTTGCCGAAAAGTATATTTTGCTACGAAACATTTGCGTCGTTATCAATTTACTACCATTCCGTTAAGAACATTAAAAATTTACTGATATCATAAGGGTATCAAAGACATTTCCAGCTGTGAAAGCAAAATTATCTGTTAATTTGATAGATAAATTATCATTTTACTGCCAAGGTTTTAGGGCGATTATCATTTTACTACCAAACTCTTGGGGGTAAAATTGACTTTTAACTCAATTTCCGTTAAACATTAACGTTTTCTTAACGGAATGGTAGTAAATTGATAACGGTGCAAATGTTTGGTAGTAAAATGTATTTTTCGGCAAACCATAGTACTGATGTGATATGTCAGAATAACTTTGGTAGTAAAATGATAATATCCCATAATTTTAACTTAAATTTTTTACTTAAAATAACACACAAATTTTAGACTATTAATCTTCAAATTCAATAAAAGCACACATATCCAACGGCGCAAAACACTTAATTTTGAATATGAGTTTTTTTTAAATACTATTATGTATGACTGCTATCGATATTAATTGTTTCTTTTAATAATGTTTTTTTACAGTTTTGAATATTAATTGTAATATTACATTAGATATTACAATTAATATTTACAAACAGATTATACAACTGGGATCACTCACATTTCGTGAATGAGAGACTGTATCTCCACTTAATTATTTAATAATTAAAATAGTATTAAAATTAATTTTCATAATATTTTTATATAGAATCAAACTTTTATGGTGTGTTTACTTCTTGGAATAAGGAATGAGAATGGAGGAATGTGAATCAAACATATGTTTACTTGACAAAATTGAATTTGGGAATGAGAATAAATTATGTGGATCCCACACAGTTTGGGAATAAAGAATAGAAATCTCATTCCCATGGGGGGTAGGGAATGAAAATGTGGGAATGGGAATGAAAGATGAATTTACTTTTGTACCATTCTAATTATTAATTTATTAATATTATCATTATTAACAATAAAAATAATCATTAATAAAAATAATAATAAAATAATAATTATTCTAATTATAATAATTAATAATAACTAAAATAATAAAGTTAATAAAATTTAATAATAATAAATGTTAATAATAAAAATATTAATAAAAATAATAATAACAATAATTAATAATAACTAAAACAATAAAGTTAATAAAATTTAATAATAATAATAATAATAATAATAATAAATGTTAATAATGATAATATTAATGAAAATAATATTAACAATAATTAATAATAAATAAAATAATAATTTTAATAATTTTTTTTAATAATAATAATAATAAATGTTAATAATGATAATATTAATAAAAATAACAATAACAATAATTAATAATAACTAAAATAATAAAGTTAATAATAATAATAATAATAATTAATAATAACTAAAATAATAAAGTTTTTAATAATAATAATAAAATGTTGATAATGATAATATTAATAAAATAATAACAACAATAAATAATAATAACTAAAATAATAAAGTTAATATAATTTAATAATAATAATAATAATAAATGTTGATAATGATAATATAAATAAAAACAATAATAACAATAAATAATAATAAATAAAATAATAAAGTTAATAAAATTTAATAATAATAAATAATAATAATAATAAATGTTAATAATGATAATATTATTAAAAATAATAATAATAATTAATAATAACTAAAATAATAAAGTTAATATAATCTAATAATAATAATAATAATAATAATAATAATAATAATAATTAATAATGATAATATTAATAAAAATAATAATAACAATAAATAATAATAAAGTTAATAATAATAATAATAATAATAATAATAATAAATGTTAATAATGATAATATTAATAAAAATAAAAATAACAATAATTAATAGTAACTAAAATAATAAAGTTAATAAAATTTAATAATATTATTAATAATTATTATTAACATTTATTATTACTATTATTATTAATTTTATTTTTTTAATTAATATTATTTTATAATAATATTTATACATGTATCTAGTTAATAAAAATTATATTATTTAATACTGTGGATATTTTAGTAAATTAATTTTTATTTCCATTTCTCGTTCCTATTTATTTTACCAAGTAAACACATAAATGACATTCTAGTACATTCCAATTCTCATTTATTTTTACCAAGTAAACATTAGAATCTCATTCCCATTTCCAACTCATTCCCAACCTATTTCCATTCCAGTTCATTCTCAGTCCATTTCGATTCCAACTATTTCTAAGTAAACAAACCATTACACAGGCAAAAGTTCTCTACTGTTCAAAGTCCCATTGGTAGTTTTGAAGACGTTATATCGGTTAAATTAGTGATGTAGGTTTCTGACTTTCGTCTCCACCAGCCACTTTCACGTAACCAACAAACAACATCAACAATTCAACATTTCCCTCGTTCAGGTTTTGGTTTTGGACTCAAAAAAGGTAAAAAAAACACTTAAAAATTAAAAAAAAATGCAAATCAAAACCCTAATTCACCCATTACAGGGATGCTCTCCATCTTTGATTATCTTGAACAAGGCCCCAGCTCTCGCTCGCTTTCAGAGCTCATTTTCACCACCAAGTTTACGTTTTTTTGCACCAAATATCCTTCACAGAGGAGTTAAAACTAGCTGCATTAGTCCTGGAAAAGAACTGATTTTTGATGAAAATAGTGACAATTCAATTTCTTTATCTAAGAATGAAGAAGAAGAGCAAGAGGAGGAGGAGGAGGAGGTAGAAATGGAGGTGAAGAAAGGAGGATTGGAGAAGCAGAGTATATGGAGTCAAATGAAGGAGATTGTGATGTTTACGGGACCCGCCACAGGGCTTTGGCTTTGTGGGCCATTGATGAGTCTCATTGATACTGCTGTTATTGGTCAAGGAAGCTCCGTTGAGCTTGCTGCTCTAGGTAATTCTTTACAAACATCTGTGAGCTTGCTGCCTTAGGTGCTTCTATGGGTTCCTGAAAACGTGTTGGAAATGAAAAATTCAAATTTTTGTAATTGGTTTTAAGTTTTCCTTATTTAAGACAACACATGACTTCAGTTAATATGCAGCACACAAAACCATTACTGACTCTGATGCTCTAGTTATTTTTTTAAAATCTGTATAGCGGGGTCTTTATAATTGCCTTTCTTAGTTTGGTAATGGATTAATATGATAATTGTGAGTATGGATGAGCAGGGCCAGGAACAGTTATGTGTGATTATTTGAGTTACGTGTTCATGTTCCTTTCAATTGCAACTTCGAACATGGTTGCGACTTCCCTTGCCAGGCGGGTGAGTTTCTTTAGCAGTCTTACAGTATCATTGGTTATATGGTAGAGTTCGTTCAAGCATGATAGGACGTACGTTTAAGAAGGCACTGCTTTGTAATCTTTTTAACCAATGTTGACTTCCCATTTCGGATGTGGTTGCTCCTCTGATTTCAATGGAATGCTCACTGATACATTCTCCAGTTAATACTGCAAACTAAGCATGAATGACAATATGACATGATGATTTTGGCCATGTGCCGTGCCTTCATTCCATCAATGTTGTCTGTGCATCATCTCGTGGTCATCTCTTCTGCATCATTTATTGTCCAATAAATCTTACTGATACATGGTTGATTGACCAAATAGGGAGAGAATAAAAAGTAAATGCATAATATTTCATGGAAATTTCCAAATACGATTTATAAGATCATCATTTAATCTCTTAAATTTTTCCAAATATATTGGATAGTTTGTAATTTTCATCTCTATTACAACGTACATTACCATATCAGGTCTCATACTACCCATACTGCATCTATGACTCTCTCATCCATAAATCATAACGCACCACCCCCTTCCAAAAAAAAAAAATATGCAATATCTGGTGGTTGGATTGTTTAATTTTTCCTGTACATTTTAGGCTGTACTTCTTAACTAGATACTACTGTTGCAGGATAAAAATGAAGTGCAACATCAAATATCAGTCTTGCTCTTTGTTGGGTTGGCTTGTGGCTTCTTGATGCTTTTGTTTACAAGATTCTTTGGACCATGGGCACTAACTGGTAATAAAGACTGGTAAAGATTTTAATCAATTCCATAATATGGAGATATTGAGTGCTTGATTATTGTTCTTGATCAGTTGTATGGTGCTTTAACTACATAAGGATAGCAACAATTAATATTTAATAGCAGAAAAATAATTCTTGTAGAAATGCATTAAATGATGAATTCTCTATATATTTTCAGCTTTTACTGGGCCAAAGAATGTGCAGTTGGTACCGGCAGCAAATACATATGTTCAGGTTGATGTTCTTTCTCCTGAATCTTTGTGTTTCGGGGACAGTTTTGCTGGGAGTTCAGTATTCATTAATTGTTTTTTTTCCTCCCTTATTAGAATACGAAAAACTATTACGATTGCACCTTCTTCCGTAATGGAAATCATATCTGCTTGAGAATGATCTTTAGTTGTAACTCGTGAGAGCAGTAGTTAACCAGTTGGTGACACTATTTCATCCCTGATGCAAAAGAAGAATCTTTAATTTTCTATTTCATTACTTGTACCTGTCACAGCAGGTAAAACTCTAAGCATTGTCTTACAAGTATATGTTTATACATGTACTATGTCAAACAGTTTATGTGGCATGACTCATATGTTATTCATATAATTTCTGTTTCCCAAATTACATTGTCACTTTACTGCTGTCCCACACCATTTTAGTTGGATTATCACATGAATATACCAGTTGAATGGCACTTGGACTTTGTTTTTTTTGTTCCATTGGCTTTGTAATTTAACAGAACCTTTTTCTTTGGTAGATTCGAAGCTTTGCATGGCCAGCAGTTCTAGTTGGATTGGTTGCTCAAAGTGCAAGGTGAAGAAAACCAAAATTTCTTTCCACAGGCTATCTACCGAATACACTGGCACCATCCTAGTCTTTTTGCCTTTCTGGACACATATTTGTTAGCTGTTAGAACTGTTACTTTGACAGTATGCCACCTCTATATGATGCTACATATTAGTTTTCTTCACAGGGAATTCATCTGAGCTGGGAGAAACCTGTTTCACCTGTGTTAATAAAATTATTGCTTCATTACCTAGGCTCCTTTATGATGAGCTGTCATTGGTGACCTTAAATTAAAAGTGCAACTTGGTTAAATATTATCTTATGTGAGATTGTTTGTCTTGAAAGAGGTACTGCTACACCAGAACCAGTCAATGTGGTTGAAGATTAATGAATTTTGTGGCTCCGAAATACTGGAAAATGCCCTTCCTTTTCTTTCGTTTTTCTGCTAATTGATAAGAACATCCTTTATTTTCAATGAAGTCCTCCTATGTTGAATTTATCAAAACTGCAAGTAACTTTACTTTATTGGTTGTCTGTTTTAACATTCTGTCATTTCAGTCTCGGCATGAAAGATTCTTTGGGACCTCTAAAAGCTTTGGCGTTTGCCAGTGCCGTAAATGGTATCGGTGATGTAGTCCTTTGTAGCTTTTTGGGCTATGGCATTGCTGGGGCAGCATGGGCAACAATGGTGTCACAAGTATGAAAAATTACCATTTTGATATCTATGAGATATGATTTGATCTTTTTATCTTATGTTTTCACAATAAATTCTTGAGTGTTTGAAAGATCATTCACTTTTTCCTTGTAGATTTCCTTTTTGTGTCACTATTTAACAGTATATATTTTAGGTTGTTTCAGCGTATATGATGATTCAGTCTCTGAATAACAAAGGATACAATGCCTTTGCTTTCTCTGTTCCATCCACCAATGAACTTGCCACGATACTTGGACTTGCTGGTCCAGTTTTTATAACTATGATAGCAAAGGTGGCACATAACTTCACTTTATTGTTGTGTCTGGTACCATATGATTATATCACCTTAAATCTGAGGTATTTCAACTTTTTTCTAGGTGGCTTTCTACTCGCTCATTATATATTTTGCTACATCTATGGGCACAAATACAGTGGCTGCTCATCAGGTTAGATTAGTCAGCCTCTTTTTTGCTTCAGATTTATATTGCCATAATGGATGCTTGATTAAAATGACTGGTCACTATAGGTTATGATTCAAACATACGGCATGTGCTCTGTATGGGGTGAGCCTCTTTCTCAGACTGCGCAATCATTTATGCCTGAGTTGATATATGGTGTCAATCGAAGTTTGGTAAAGGTCAGTTATGTTCACTTCATTTTATGCCAGCTTTATCTTATTTCTCACCTTGATTACATTGCTGCAGCTAAAGTCATCTGACATCCAAATAGTTTTCATGTGTTTCTGGTGACATAAATTTTGTGGAATCACCACCTTCTTCCGTAGTTCTTGGTAGTGCTGTCTCAATTTTTTTTTCCTGGCTCAAACATGTTCTGAAAGGCTTATCATTTCAAATAGGCAAGAATGCTGCTGAAGTCACTTCTTATCATTGGATCCATGCTTGGATTGGTATTAGGGACCATTGGAGCATCTGTTCCTTGGTTTTTCCCTAATATCTTTACATCTGACAAGAGTGTTATACAGGAGGTGAGTTCTTATTGAATTAAATAATCTGGACTTCCTTTTTCTTACCTTATTCTTACTGTTTATTATAATTTGTATGGAATCATGAGTGAGGGAACAATCAAGAGTTGTATCATATGTTGCAAATAGTGCAATCCTAATTGATTGGGGCTACACATCGGAAATGGTAGTTCAACATTCTAATCTACATCAGTTCTATTTAAATTTTAAGATCACTTGGTATCAAAACCATGAATTGGATTCAAGACAATTTTCAATATTCCCTTACCTAATGTCAAAAAATGTAATGTGTGACAGATAGATCCAAGAAATTGAAACAAGATGACTGTTTTTGGCATGACATTTTCTCTCTGATATGATAATTTCTGGACAGTTATTTCAGTTCCTTTATTTATTTATTTATTTTTTTAATGGTTTATTGTGATGCGTATTATTCATCTTATGTGAGATCTGAGTTAAAAGGTGGAGGAAATAAATTTTGTAAACTGTCAATTCTTCATTATAGTGATAACTATCTCTGTAGGATTATCTTTATGGCAAAAGTTTTATGTGTCTGATTGTTTGATATAATACTTCTTCTATCCATGCAGATGCACAAAGTGCTAATACCATGCATGCTTGCATTGGCTGTGTCACCCAGCACTCATAGCCTTGAAGGGACATTGTTGGTATATCAATCTTTTCCCCAAGCGTATCATATGTTTTATACCTGTTTTTCAAACTAGAAATTGGTCAAACACATTATAGAGTTTGCTTAAACTGGCAGTATATAGAATCCTCTCAAATGGACTTATACTGTCTCCTTCTTGGTAAACATAGTAGAATTTTGATTGATTTTTATGGATAAAGCAGAAGAGACAAATGCTGCTAACAGAAAATTATACATCATATCTGTTAGAAGGATGGTGGTTGAGATAGCATTTGATATTGTTGGAGTCTTTTTGTTGTGCACTTGCTCACTTTTGGCAAGAGCAGAACTGAAAATCCTTCCATTTCCTTTGACTTCTTAGTTACTTTCAAGGTAGTGATGAGTTGGCTACTTCTTTGCAGATGCATCTTCTTTGCCTATAAATTATCAAACATTTATTTCACTTAATACGTTTGCCATATAAGTGGGAGATTACAGTGTAATTCTATTGGTCTACATTTTTTCTTCTGTCTTGCTGAGTGAGATATATTTTATTCCTCATTCCTCAACTAAGGGATCCTTTACCCTAACCAAAAAAGGAAAAACAGCATTTCCACAATTTTACAAACAAATATGGCACATTGGCAGGCATAGGCCTATTTGATTTATGTAATTTGCTAATATTATCAGTCTTCACACTGTGGTACTAATCTAACAATCTGAGTCTATTTTTGTTTCGGAGGCTGGACGAGATCTTAAATTTTTTAGCATTTCAATGGGCGGATGCTTTTCATTGGGTGCTCTTGTACTGTTGGTAAATATCTAACTTTTAATTTCTTCTATTCATTCTCAATGTTATTTGGGATTTCCCTTTTATGATTGGTAATCACTGATTAGCACTCTTCTGTTTTCCTTGTCACTAGTTTGTGAGTAGTAGAGGATATGGTTTGCCGGGCTGCTGGTTTGCTCTCGTAGGCTTTCAATGGGTATGACTAAGATCTCCAGCCGTCTGGTATTCGAGCAACTTGCAGTTAGACTCATTTCATTTGATAATCCTAATTTTTCAGGCTCGATTTCTCCTTTCACTCTGGCGCCTTCTTTCTCCTGATGGCACACTTTACTCCGAAGACATGAACCGGTATAAAATGGAAAAGCTGAAAGCTGCTTAGAAGTACCTACTGAATGAATCAAATATCATGTAATGTGCTAAGCGTGTTAATGGCATGCAGCCTCAATCTATTTTTTTCCGTCACAGCCAGCGAGCAGCAATGCTTATCAATTGTAGTAATTGCACTTGATTCTTACAACGTAGTATAATAATAGGGAGATAGGAAATCCTGGAAATCTCCTTAAAATGAACAGAAATGGAGACACAAGACAGCAGTCATGTTCACGCATGCAACACTGTCTTTACATCTTCGCCACAAGTACATGTCATAACGTGTATAACGTCAGTTCTCCCAGTTCAATAAAAGAGCCCATCCTTTTTCTTGAAATACAACCACATATGAAAGTCCAGGTCACAAACTCACAATGCATAATTACGAGGACAGAGAGGGATTCATGTATATGATGGATATTTGACGAAACGAAGAACTCCAATAGGGACGCAGAGATAAAGAGCGACAAGTTTGAGATTCATTACCACTCGTTCTTGATGAGTTTGTTTATTATAAAGTCAATTCCATTACAACAAAATTGTTATAAAGTGAAATGTAAATTTTATAACCTGAAATATAATAGATTACTGGCCCATTCTAGAATCTAATCTCAGCGGTTAGCAGTTAGCAGCCGGTCCTTTCATGTGGGCACCTTGTTCGGATTCTTACTCAAGATTCAAAAAATTGCTTACTAAGTTATAAAAGCCACTCTTCCTCATCTTTCCAGCTTTTGTTCTTAGTTTTAGCTTAGGTTCCTTTCTTTCTGTTTCTTGATTCACTCCCCTTTTCAACTTTCTAAAAAGAATGCAAGTCAAAACTTTTGCTAACCACTTTGTTTCTTCTCCAAATTCGGGGCTGAAACTGGTCTCTCAATCTTTAACCTCTTGCAGCAAAACATTTCTCATTTCAACTACCCTCCAATGGCACAGCTCTCTTTTACCCTCAAGACTATGCGTTTTTGCACCAAAAGATCATCAGAAAAGATTTATAACTACTTGCATCAGCTCAAGCCAAGAATTTGCAAGTGACAACGACATTAGCGATACTTCAGTTTCTTTGTCAGAAGAGGAAGAAGAAGAGAAAGCAGTGGAGGTAAAGACAGAGGGATTGGCCGATCAGAGTATATGGAATCAAATAAAAGAGATTATGAAGTTTACAGGACCAGCCACGGGGCTTTGGATCTGTGGGCCATTGATGAGTCTCATTGACACTGCTGTTATTGGTCAAGGAAGTTCTCTTGAGCTTGCTGCTTTAGGTACCTCTTCAAGATCTTTCTTGATCGTCATTTTCTGTTTGGTTGCTGGGAAAACGTAAAACCAGAGAAATATTCTTTTAAATTCTAAATTTATGATTGTTGTTTTGTAAATTGTCACAAAATGCAACTG
This sequence comes from Citropsis articulata, assembly GCA_030449925.1. Taxonomy (NCBI): domain Eukaryota; kingdom Viridiplantae; phylum Streptophyta; class Magnoliopsida; order Sapindales; family Rutaceae; genus Citropsis; species Citropsis articulata. The sequence continues at coordinate 2,217,229 of JASUUH010000137.1, read as the reverse complement.
CATGAAGCAAACAATTTCTCTGTTTGAAATTGGAACAATTTTTTCCTTTTCATTTTCCCGTCTTCTGTTGTGTATTCTAGTGGCTGTGGATTTGTCTTGATTGTGCTTTTATTGCAGGCCCTGGAACTGTTTTATGTGACAACATGAGCTATATATTTATGTTCCTCTCTATTGCAACTTCAAATTTGGTTGCCACATCGCTTACCAAACAGGTTAGTTTTCAAATATCTCAAGAGTTTTTTGTGCTTGTGCGTCACTATTATCAATTGTTATTTGACAGTAAATGCAGTTGTTGTTTTTTTTTTCCCCGAATTAATATCAGATGTTCGATAAATAGCATTACAACTCGGGGAAATTATTGATATGCATGCTTTGCTTAGGGACTAATTTTCGGCATAATTTAGGGAATGTCAACATGGCATGAATTACTTTCATTATTTATACTAACATTATCTACTGCACCATTCTTGCCTTTTTCATTTTCTATTTTGTGTAGAAACCATCCATCTTCTATTTTATGTTTTCTACAGTGATAATACTAGTTTATGATTGGCCTTTTATATTGCATAGTTTGACATTGCAGTATTTTTGCAGGATAAAAATGAAGTGCAACATCAAATTTCTGTCTTGCTCTTTGTTGGATTGGCTTGTGGCTTCTCAATGCTTTTATTTACAAAATTTTTTGGAATGCAGGCACTAACTGGTAATTTTTTTTTTCCATTTTTCCCTCCACTTAATTGTACTTAAATTATGTTTCATAATTTTTCATCCCCAGATTTTAAATAGTTAGAATATGCAAGGACAGGGCCATCTAGCGCCTGACAAATTCACTATTCTTGCTTTTTTTCAGCTTTTACTGGGTCCAAGAATGTTCATATTCTACCAGCAGCAAACAAATATGTTCAGGTTTATTTTCTTTTCAATAAACTTTGACACTTTTGTTTTTCTCTGTTAAAGCTTGTTTAGTATTCTTTTGATATGTAAGAATATATCTTAATGAACGCAATTCTCCATGAAATCTTGCCTCCATCAGTTATCAACTTGTATTTTTGGATTGTGAGATAACCTTTTCTTTAGTTTCTTCCTTGGCCACTTAATGAAATGATTCTTTCTTACCCATTTCAATTTTTGATGTTCTCCCCTGCTTAGATTTCTTTCTGAGACATTTAACAGAACAAAACTTTTTCTGTCAGTAGATACGAGGCTTAGCATGGCCTGCTGCTCTTACAGGCTGGGTTGCTCAAAGTGCAAGGTAAAATGATATTGTCACTTCTCATTTATAATTAATTGAATTTTCTAGTGGCACTTTGTTCTGGTTGTTTTCATCGGGCACTTACTGATGCAAACACTAAAAGGCTCTCTAAGATCAAACTAATCTGTTCTGTTTTCTGTGTCATTCTGGTTCTAAAAATGCATTTTTCTACAATGTTCGCCTAAGCCAGATAAACTTCTCCATGCTGACTTTAAATTCTTATTTTTTTCTCTTTATGATTCATAGTCTTGGCATGAAAGATTCCTGGGGACCTTTAAAGGCCTTGGTGGTTGCCAGTGCTGTAAATGGCATTGGTGATATAGTTCTTTGCCGCTTTTTAGGCTATGGTATAGCTGGTGCGGCGTGGGCAACAATGGCATCGCAAGTAAGCTTAATAATCAATTTTTATTGTTAGTCCCATGTGATTCGATTTAATTCAACGTAAACTATCTTTTATTTTATCTTCACTTTTTTTTTTTTTTTTTTGTTATCACCACTGACCAGAATGCATCCCAGGTGATTGCAGCTTATATGATGATTATTAATCTAAACCAGAAAGGATATAATGCATTTGCGATATCCATTCCGTCACCCAGTGAACTTCTAGCAATATTTGAGCTTGCTGCTCCAGTGTTTGTGATGATGATGTCGAAGGTTTATAACATTTTACCTGATCTTAGACCTTCTATTTGTTTACAATAAATAATTTCTGAGCATCTGAGGCCTTTTGGTATCCTAGGTAGCTTTCTTCACTCTCCTTACATATTTTGCTACATCGATGGGAACAATCACCTTGGCTGCTCATCAGGTCAGTTTGACTTCTTCTTTTGCTCCTTTAGTGCGAGAAGTTGTGTTCAGTCATATTAACAACTTACGATTCACTCAGGTCATGATTCAAACTCTCATGATGTGTACTGTATGGGGTGAGCCTCTAGCTCAAACAGCGCAATCATTTATGCCTGAGTTCTTATATGGGATGAATCGAAATTTGGCAAAGGTTAGTCGTTCTCATTTTTATTAACAACAGGGCAATCTTTTCTTTAAATTTTGTTCATGCCTGTCTTTTACTTTTGAAAACCAGGAATGAGTTTTCATTCATACTACAATGAGTATATACATCACATGTTAAATTTGACGCCTTTAACTCTGCTTATAGAGATTAGAGGTGTTGATAAAATATTTGGTAGATAATTTCTGTTGCAAAACTTGTTTTTACTTGAATTGTTGTTTGTTCAATCTTCAATAATATTTATGATGTCTAACAGGCACGGATGCTGCTAAAGTCACTTGTAATCATTGGTGCTATACTTGGAGTATTGTTAGCAATTGTTGGAACATCTGTTCCTTGGTTGTTTCCCAACATTTTTACGCCTGATAAGGTGATCGTACAAGAGGTTAGTTCTTGCTTTATGTACTTGTAAAAGCATTTCTGTTCCCTATTTATTCATTTAGTACTGCAAATTACGAGTAGCAATCTGGTTTACTGAGTTTTAGAAACTTGAACTAGTCTGTCATGAGTAGCATTCAATTTCATGCAATCACTGCAGCTTATATATATATATATATATATATACATATAACACAAGGTCAAATCTGAAAGTCCTTGCTAGAATGAAGCGTCACTAGATAATCCAAGCAAGCTCTATTTTAACCCTGAATACACTGTTAAGCAGACCGATTTGGACCATTTACTTATTTTAGCCCTTCATAAGTGAGAGATCCAACTGATATAGAATGCTGATTTGAAAATACATAATCTGGTAAATTGCAAACTTTTTCAACTCTGCTGCATACACTTTTCTTTTGCCCATGCAGATGCACAAAGTACTGGTAGCATACTTTGTGGCTTTAATCGTGACACCAGCCATTCTGAGTCTTGAGGGAACGCTGCTAGTAAGCATGAGTATACTTATCTTGCTATCCTCAGATTATGTCTGCTTTTTTAACCTGTTGAATTGGATCACTCCAGTCGAAATCAATCAGTATGTTAATTCGGAATATTTGTTCTTCATACAGGCTGGACGAGATCTAAAATTCGTTAGTTTCTCTATGAGCGGATGTTTTTCATTGGGAGCTCTAGCACTATTGGTAGAGATCAACTTCATTCCTCTGGCATGTATACCAGAAGTAGTTTAATTATCTCATTGACTAATTATCTTCCTCTGTATAGCTTGTGAGCGGCAAGGGATATGGGTTGCCTGGCTGCTGGTATGTACTTGTAGGATTTCAGTGGGTAAGTCTTTCACCCTCTGCATTTTTTTACTTCTTTTTTTCTTTTTGTTGCGACAGAATGTCAACAACTGAGCTGAATGAGAACTTTTTTGATAGACTCGATTTTTCCTTGCCCTCCAACGCCTGCTTTCTCCGACTGGTATACTTTACTCCGAAAATGTAAGCCAGCGTCAACTGGAGAAGCTGAAAGCTGCTTAGCTCCATTCTTTGCCTGTGAATTAGATGAATTACTGCATAAATGAATGCGTGTCCTCATTGCCGAAGATATTTTTATTGTATTTCCTTGATGCCTTAAGTGAGACTCAAGGCGCACAAGCTAGGTGTAGCTGTAATATGTTATTCTTACATGGTGTATGATACTTGCTGGATGAATTACTATAATCGTACGCTACACTTTTAACTGCCCCAATCCTCAAGGAGTAATCGAAAGGAAAACAGCTTCTAATAATTAAAAATTTGTTCCCCATGCTTTCTTTTGGTGATCATCAATGTTTTACAAATTAGTATGCTTAGTGTTCAGATCGATGCTGAAGCCTTTATCTGCATTCAGAATACGTTTAAGATTTCTTATTATTGGATTCATGCTCTCAAAAATCTATGTTAGATACACAATGAGTCATGATTAAACCATATGCGACCTTAGTGAACCCCGAAAGAGCCAAATATATAGATTTCGGAATTCAGACTGCAAAACGGCATCATATAAGCTCAATTTTGTTACAAAAGAGTGTTTTCTAAAAGGGAGCAAGAATGCAGACTAAAATCATGCCCAAGTTGCCGACTATTCTTCTAACAGTTCATAAGCAAGTAAAGCACAAACTGCATCTAAGTGAACATAATCTGCACAAAAGGAACTCCCTCAAAGCTGCATCAGTGTCCTCCAAACAAGCTAAAGATTGGAAGAAAAAATTATACATAGGGTCGGCCACATACTAGCCAGTACATTCCATAACCACATTCCATAACCAAAATTCTCCTCAGATCACATCTTGTCTTATCTTCGTTTGAACTCGAATTCACAACCAGCAATCCAGGATGATTATTTACAACAGCTACTTAGGAAACTAAGCAAAAACCTTAATGGGTTGAGCAAGAGATCCATATGTGAGCACCAGGGCTATCCTTGACAGTGTTTCAATGATAGCTAATCAGAGGCACGAGATGAGAATCGGCTACTCCCCCTGCGTCCACGTCCAGAAAGTCGAGAAACTTCTGCTTTCTTCTGTATTGAACCATTAAAATGACAGTTAGTGAAAACACAATGCAACAAAGAATCATTTTCTGCAACACAAACATTTGTCAAAAGGAACTCTGAGAAGGAGTTTTTCTCCTCATTGTTCTCTACCAGCAGTAAGGGCTTCAATTTTGATTCTTTTCTCACATAAACTCTACGAGCTTGTTGCTTCTTCTCCTCTAACTTCATTTTCGTGAAACTAGGCCTGTATATAATGACAGTCTGACCAATTTGACTAACCACAACAGAACCAGTTGCTTCCTCCAATTGCTTCACCAAGTCTTCTAGCTCCCCAGGACAGGTCCGGTGAATTTTAATCTATTTAGATCATATAAGTCAACAGCAATTGTTAGCCTCAGCACATCAAACAGCTTCAGTTCTTCACTAGTACAACAAAATGGCATACAGCACTTTAACTCAGTGAAGGACATTTAGATAATAAAATGGAATCAGAAGTTGACATGGCAGCACAAGCATCAATGTAAAGAGGAGATCTTAGTTCTGCAAGTAAAAGATGGATTAAATGCCCATCTCACGCAATTAATGGAAGCAAAAATTGGCTAACAAATTCTATGCTTCAACCAGCCTAATCGGCTCTCTATTAATTGAAAATGAGACACAAGAAATACATTCTAATCTTGATTACCAAAATATTTCATTAAAACTTTTAAGCTTTACCCAACAGAACACAGCTCAAACTTATGCAGCTGCAAATTCACACCCAAAGCCACTACTCTACAACCTTATCAACAAATCCATGAGCTCAACTTACCAAACCTATATTCTCTAAACCAAGAACCAAGCTAATGCCCACAAAACAAAAAAAACAAAAAAAAAAAAAATTAAAGGAAAAAGTTAAAAATTTAATAATGACAGTAAGCAAATTTTACATATTGAAAAGCTAACCTTCAGGAGCTCATTGGCCTCGAGAGTCTCAATGAAAGAAGTCACAACGCCATCAGTAACACCACTCTTTCCCACCAGCTGACACTTGAGCTTCTTCCCCAAACTGTGGGCATAAGACGCCAATTCTTTCTTCTCTTTCACAGTCAACTTCGGTAACGGCAACGGTGACCGTGACCGTGACCGTGACTTCACCTCCTCCTCGGCCTCACTGCCAACAACAACCGTCATCTCTTCCTCCTCTGTTTTGTGTTCTTCCTCAGCTTCAGATTCTTGAAACTCATTTTCAACAACTGTCACTGGCTCTTGTTCTTGCTCTTCATGTTGGTCCTGCAGCCGCGGGGAAGAGAGAGTTGGGGTGAAGGATTTAGTAGTGACTGTTGTGGGTGTGAGAGTCAGAGAGGAGAAATTGTGAGAGAAGAAGAGCCAATGGGTGGGGATAGAAGTGAGGTGGGGTTTACGGAGTTGGCATTTTGAGAGGATTGTGGAGGTCGTGGATATGCAGAGGGGTCTCAACAAGAAACTCATTGTTGTTGCCATCGTCGCTGCAGCGGTGCTGTGCTGGCTAAGATTTTTGACACAGCTCTCAGTCAAATCAAAACCTCTACGAGGAATATATATAATTTTTTAATTTTTTAATTTTTTAATTTAAACGAACAATGACCATAGCACGTGGCAACATCATTGCGGGTGCTTGGTCTAGTGGTATGATTCTCACTTCGGGTGCGAGAGGTCGCGAGTTCGATTCGCGCAACACCCAACTCTTTTCAGCTTTCACATGATAATCCGGTGTAAATTCAACTGTTTAGCATGATAATTTATACGAATTATGAAAGAGAGAGATGTTAATTAAAGGTTTGATAACACAATTTTAATTAATTAATTATTACATCTTATTGCTTAATCACATTTTTTTTTCCTTTCTTGCAGTATATATTCAATTACAAACAAATAGATATTAATATATAACATAGATTATAATAAGTGTAATACTTACACTAATAGAAAAATAAGTTTTATTGACATCAATTTAGTGTCAATAATTATTTTTACTGACACTTATTAATTGTGTCAATAATACTCAAGTCAAAACACACAAACAACACTAATTTTTAGTGTCAATGACACTATCATGTCACTATAATATCACCAAAATAGTGATACGATAGTATTAATATTTAATGATATTATTTTTATCTCAGTAATTCTTGTTATTATAATATCACTAAAATAATGACACAATAGTGTTAATATTTAATGATACTATTTATATGTCAATGATTTATATCATTTTAACTATTTAATGTCAGTATTTAGTGATGTTATGTTACTTTTGATTAATTGTATATTTTTATTTTAATTATATTTTTCGTATTTGTTTTACAATTAAATAAAAACTCAAAATATATTAAATATACCAAATCTCGCAATGCAATTCACATAATAAAAATCTCAAATACATTACTTAAATTAACATAATTCAACTACACCACTGTTTGGAATTAAAAAAAATAAGTATAAAATTAAGTTTTTCACAAGTTCTAAACAACAACAAAGTTCTAAATTAAGTTTCAACAAATATTTATCAACAAGAATAAGCACAAGAATGTCATTGAATATCTATACATGGCTTCAATTCTTTCCCACCTACAAGTACATAAAATCAATTAGTACACTACTGTTAGCCTAAAGGGCTACACATTATGTAATTTTGATGATAACAAACATGTGTTTAAATGAGTTAATAAATATTGTATTTCACAAGTTCACTAGTTTTTTGAAGGATAATATTTATGCAAGTGAATCAAGTGAAATCAAGTTCAAGACACTCAACGGACAACGGCGAAATCAAGAATGAAGTTAAAGCTTGACGGAAAAATTATTGTGACAATTTCTTGTAAAGCCGGTATGATTTAATTTATGCATGATTTATCATTTGAGAAGCTCAAGTTTTGTTTAATAAATTATTACTTTTTATAAACCAAAATGTTTTATTTTTAAGATAAAAATATTTTGTGGAATTGAGTAATTTGAATTAAAATGAAAATGTTTTACAATATTTGATTTTAATAAATATTATTTTGAAATTGAATTTAAACTTATTTGCAAAGATTTGAAACGTTTTGGGCCATATTGTAACTTATAAAAGATTGAAGGTTTAAGTGAAAGGTTTTGAGAACTTTAACATTTATGTTGATTATGTTAAAACTTAAAAAGACTTTCATGAAAAATATTATTACATGTTGGGCCATTGCATAATTTCAGAAAGTTTTGGGAATGATAAGTATTATTTATAAATTCGGATTTGGACTTATTTGCAAAGGTTTGAAACAATTTGGGCCATACTATAATTTATGAAAGTTGGAGGACCCGAATGTAATTCAAATATTTTGATGTCCAAAATTGGACCTATTTGAAAAGTTTTGTGACTTTCTGGGCCATAGTATAATTACAGAAAGTATTAAACTGTAATTTCAAGGAACAAAGTACATCAGAAAGGTAACTAAAATAATTAGAACATCATCAGCCATTCCTGGCCACTGGAAAGACCTGGATCATTTATAATCTGCCAGTTTTTCTGTTTAACTATAAAAACCTTAATTCCAACTTCATTTTATGACTTGTGCCCAAAAAAAAAAAAAAAAAAAAAACAAGTTTATAAAACATATATTGAGCTTTCATTTTGTAAATCATCATTGATTGAATCATCATTGAGCTATAATTTGTTTATCCACTCTTGAAGAGAGTTTTATTGTTGTAACATTCATTTATCTTCAAATTGTGAGTGTTCAAGTGGGAAACACTTGGGGTTAAGAGATTGGGGATATAATCTCTTGTTGTAAAGGTTTATTGACACCTTGAAAGTCAATTGTAAACATTTGAAGCCTTGGGAGGCTTGGATAGTGAAATCCTCAAGCCCGGTGTGCTTGGAGGCGTGGACGTAGGCGGGGATAGCCGAACCACGTAAAAATCCTCGTGTTTGTTTTTCTCTTCCCTTACTCCTTTATTATTATGCTTGCTTGAATTTATTGCTTTTGATTTGATTAAGGCATTAGATTAAATTGGTGTGCGATTTGCTTAGCATATATTTTAAAATCCCAATTCACCCCCCCTCTTGGGTTGCACAACTTGTATTTCAACTACAAAAAATAAGTTTTGGATATTTGGAAGCAAAAAAACTCATAAATTATTCATATATTACCTCATAATTGTAAGCTATAATTAACTTGACAACATATGTAGCCCATTGATCACGAAGTCACGAGAGCTCTCTCATGATGTATTCATCAATTCCTTTGAACTTTGATTTCAAAATAACAAGTTATTCACAAAAAATTAAATTGTAAACTATAGCTATTCACCTAATCTCTCCAACAATATGTCATATACCAATTATTATAAGTACCTTTACTTGCAACATATAAAATACGTACAATATATGCTAAAAACATAATAATCAAGAAACACTCATTAGGTCTAAGGTTCAAGGTTCTTTTTGAGGTGATTTATTTTACAGTGCATTAAAACAATATGATGCAGTATTCTAAAAATTATTTTCGATACTTACGTTATGTTTAAGAATGTTCACATTTGTAACGATATCTTAAATGTATTTTTATCACGTAGTAGCCACATTCAAAGCTGCTAGGTTGCCTTATACACTACAAAATAAAAATTACATAATTTATTTTTTTTTCTGAAATAAGCAATTATTATTTAGATTTGTCTCGTTTTTACCTTGACTGAGATCCATTGAACATTAGCCTTTATACTAGACTTTTCTAATCCCACTATAAGGAAGACATAACGAATATTAGTAAATAATTAATATAAAAAATAAAAATAAAAGAATATAATCAAAGATACAAATAAGAAACTTAACTGATTCACAATCTGCATCATCTTTTCATTAGGATTACTTTCTAAGGGATCAAGATAATAGATAATATATCTTATCATATCAATTACGAATAACACCCAATAGCTGCTAAAGAAAATAAAAATTATTTTTTAAACATGGATTACAAGTAAATTTTTTTATATAATTAATTTACTAAATAAAGAATATGGTTAGTAAATGAAAAAGACTATACCCAGGGTTATATGGGAATAGAACGACATGTCCGAACTCTGCTAAGAAATAAGAGGAAAGTACCATAACACCTTTCGAAAACCCCTTTCCTAATTTTTTTTAACCATCTTTTTTTTTTCTTTACCACCTAGATGCTCTACAATTTGTACATTTAGTAAGATCAGCAAATTCATTCCTATGCAGAATGCAATCATTTAGATATGCATATATTTTTTCATACTCTAAGCCTAGCATTTTCACTATTTTCGTGGCTTCATACATTGACTTAGGTAGATTATTATTATTTGGTACAATATTAGTAATGACTTCTAACAAAACAAAAAACTCTTTTATCGGACCACTCATAGCTTCCTTTCACATTATAAAATCTTATTAATCCAGATAGTTTTGAATGGTTAGCACCTAAATACAAAGACTTTTCAGCATCTTCAAGCATATCCTTAAAATAACTAGGATCTTTATTACAATGCTATAAGCATCTTCGACCATGTCAATTATGCCACTGTAATCACGACATCTGAATCTTTGATTATGTTGATGGTCTAGACACTTTGTAGATGTAAAAACAAGGCTAGTCTCACCATGTCAAGTCCAAACTCTGTATTTTGCAAGAAAACTTTTTTCAAATAAATGATCACGCACCTATTGAGGAGTATGAAACTCCATATTACAACAAAAGGTGCAAGGACATCTAATTGACATTTAGTTTTCAGCATTCAAAATGGCAAAATGTTAAAAAATCATTAACTCTAGGGACAACATATTACAAGTTATCCAAGTTCTATCCATTTCAAATACTTTTACTTGTTCATATATTATATAGTGTCAGTTTAAGTTTGATAAAATTGCATGATTAATTTCAAATATGTAAAGTTATTATGATTATATCTTCAATAATAAATTCATAATTTAAGAAAATCACTTACAACCCCTATAATATAAATCAATGCATTACCATAAAGTATAATAATTTTTCTAGTATAGTTATATTAATTTGAAAGCATTAATAATAACATATTTTTGTTTGTGAAAATTACATGGCTTATGTATTAATTTGAAAACATTCCACTTATAGGTAATCCCGATCAAGTTTAAATCACTGGAATGTCCTCTAATCGATACTCCACCTATAAATTTAAGGAGATAAATTACTAAGATTGGCCTTAAGGGCTTTTAATAAGCTGAGCTAAAATTCTAAATAATGAAATTTATTAAATAATGATAATTTAGTCCCTTTTATATAATAACCCTTAATATTGTGAATTCACCAAAATAGGAAAATTTGAGATATTATTTAATAATAAAATTCTCCTAATCAAAAAAAGAAATCCAAAACAAACGGTGTCCAAATCCGATTTTTACCACAAAAAGGTAATAATCTTAAAAGAAAAAAAAAACCAAGAAAGAAACAAAATTTCAGGCTCGAGCTTGGGCCAGAACTGCTTAAGCGTTCTAGATTTGATTTGTCTCATCTCAAATTTCAAAACGGTGTATTATATGCCCCAAACGGACACTTGTGGCTCAAATTATGCCCTTTGAAAGATACCCTACTCACAATACGCAACCATCCTACATTACTATGTTTAAGCAAAATTATATTGTCTGAGTGGAGTTAGAGACTGCAAACATAATTTTACTAATAAAGATGACCTTTAATTCTATCTAATTCTACACTAATACTAACAAACAAAAGCTAACCTTCAACGAACTATATGTCACAGTTTTGTTTAACAGGTCTGTGTAGTAAATTATTAAACTCCAACAAACAGGTTTTTATACATACCGAGAGTACTCAAGTTTCATTTGACAGATAATGACTAGTTCAAGTTATAATATTCAATTCAACTAAATCCTAAATTCGAATAAAGAAAGGGAGCGAAATGGTGAAAAACTAAATAGTACCGTAATTGTCAATGACAACGACGATGTTGATAGAGTCCTGTATTGCTTCAAAATGTTGTAGAACGGTGAATCAGACGCTCGATTGCTGAAATAAAAGTTTAAATAGACTGTACTTATGTTTAAGGTCTGTTTTACGTCCTTACAAGGTTAGCGAATTTGGCTAGTGTAGTGAATTGGGGAAAAAAAAATTTAGGTTTCGATTGATGAGATGAGGAAAAGAGATTCAATTGAGATGTAGGCTAGTGTAGTGAACTACTAGGAATAAGTATAAACATGTGTTGGCCAGCATAGTGAACTGAGGAAAGAAATTTTTAGGTTAGGATTGATGAGATGAGAGAAGGAGATTCGATTGAGATTTAGATATATTGCTTTTGCTATTGTATTTTTGTTTTTAAATTTTTAATGACAAAATTTTTATCTTAAGTTTATATAGTTTAGTGGTTCGTGTTTTAAACATAAAATTTTTAAATTAGAGGTCTTAGGTTCTAATTGGTAGATTTACAAATTATAATAAAATTTTTTAACCTTAGATATTTTAGTGTCAGTGATTTCTGATATTTAATTTACTGACATGCTAGTATCAATAATTTATTATGGCAAATGCTCTGTTATATTTCATGTAACATATACACTCTACAACAACCACAAAAAATTATGTGGGCTCATAATTTGTGTGGTTGTTGTGAAGTGTGTATGTTACATCTAATATAACATAAGGACTCCCATTTATTATATTTATTTGTTAAAAGTAAAAAATAGTAAATATGTATATAATTAGTAATACTTTTTATAAAGTGTTAGAAAATTAAGTATCAGTAAGTATCAGTAAATGTTATTTTTATAGTAGTAAAGGTCGGCAGGGATGTAGCCAACGGGCCGTGCCGGCATCAACCAGCGGCCCACAAGCCCATGGGCCGGCGCGGCACGGCCCACTAATTTGGTGGGCCATGCCCACATTTTTTTTATGGTGAGCCCGGCACGAGCCCGTTCGTGCCGTGCCGTGGGCCATGCCGCCCACCACTTTTTTTTTTTTAAAGCCCATGTGTCTGGCGTACCCATGTATCTGACGTGCTTTATTCAAGCCCATGTACCTAACATGCTTTTTTAAACCCACCAACATAATAATAATAATAAAAATAATAAAAAATTCATAATCATATTAATTTTATTAGGAGAATAATTAATATTTTATTATTAGTTTATCACAATTTCACAACTATATATTTTATTTCACAATAACCAATCATAACACAACAATACATAAATTTAATTCCATAGATCATAATAATAATTAATTAAAAATAAATAGACAACCCTCAAATAGCAATTAAAATAAGTCATAACTGCGGTCTACGAAACCTATCTCTATTAAATATTAACTAAGTTATGATTTAATACTAATATGAAAAATATTTCATATGAAAAATATTTTATTATTAATGCTGTAAAATTTTTTATTTATCATTTATAAATTTATGATATTTATAATTTTATTTATTACAATCATGATATTTACTTATTCATTTAATAAATTATAAATATAAAAAATTAATTAAATAAATATTATAAATCAAATTAAATATCATAAATAAAATTATGATATTTATAATTTTATTTATTGAAATCATGATATTTACTTGTTCATCTAATAAATTATAAGCATAAAATAAATTAGAATATTTATTTAAAACTAAGATTTAAATTAATTTTTAAAATTTTATGCTAAAAAATATATTAAAACTTTAATTTTAAGATAGTTTCCTTTAATTTCATAACATTTTATATTTACGTTTTATTAAAAAAATTTACTCAAATATATTTGCTTTCAGCGTGCTTATTAGCGCATACCAAGTAGCATCTTATGGCCGATATTTGTCTTGTCAAATGGCACCCCAAGTATCAACAACAGCTTTTGTGCGTCTACAATTGTGCAGTGCTTTTTAAGGTCAGCGTGCGCAAAAATGCAAGTCTGTGGGCGAAAAATCGCGGTATCGTCTTGATCTTGTCATGTCGAAATGTCTTTCGTCTTGAGTGTGGAGTGTGCGTCTTGGCGTGGTGAAAATCTTTCACAATCAAGCTAGGACACGTTTAAAATGAAACATGATCAAGTGCAGAATTGCAAGCGTGGCAAGCTCTCATTTGAAGAGCTATGTCGAGGACCTCGGGACCCTTAAATTGAACTTGTCACACAGTTGTACTCTATATAATGAGCGCACTTGCACCCACATGACTAGAACCTCATTTAAAATATAATATAGTTTTGAAAATTTTGACAGCAGTATTATAATATATAATACGGTAACTATAGTATTCATAATAAATTTACTTATTACAATTATACTCATTAAAGACCCTTCAATGAGATATTATGTGTTGAAAATAATGAAAGATAGTTTCATTTTCAATACGATCAAAGACATCTTTTTCAAAGTAAACAAATAAGTTATCAATTAATTTGTTCTTAAAGTCTTCTAATAATAATGAAAGTAAAGATACTGCATGATCAACAGATGATCATCGTCATTACTCAGAATATCTCGAATACGATCACGCTTAATCGGTTCAAAAAAAAAAAGATATAATTGCAAAACAAAGAGTAAACATTAATTCATGGTAAAATTAAGAATTTTTAAACTAAATAAAATATCAATCGGAGTATTTGAAAATTAAAATTGGCTGGACTTACATTGTTGAAAGACTGTATAATTGAAGAGAACTGCTTTTGATTTATGGGAACTAAGATGAAATTCATGCACCAACGCACCCACACTGCTCTAATTCGGCTACTCCACTATAGCCGTAACAAACAAATAAAGAAAGTTCGTTTGATTCAAAGTATGGAAGGAGTCTAGAAAAACAAAAAAGAGTTAAATAAATCTCTTTCTTTAATCTTTTTAATTTATTTTAATATCTATTGTCTTTTAACTTTGTTTTAAATTTCATATTGTTTTAATTGTAAATCAAATTATTTAGAATTAGACATTTAAACTTCGGACTACATGAAATCCTTAAAAGTTAACTGGGACACTTTCCTAATTTTACATTTCAACTAGTATTTTCTTAAATAATAAACAAAATATATTATCTTGTAGAGTCATCAAAAAAATTTTCAAAAGCTAACTGAGCCTGCACCCGAACTAATGTTATTTTCCCAACTTTCTGGCTGCAATGATTTTTTTTTTTGGGTCTAAACTTACATTAAGTCTACGTCAAGAAAGGCTATGTCATTTTAAAAAAAAAAGAAAAAGAAGAAGAAAATACTAGTAGGTGAGAAAAAAAGAATAAGAAATACAAGAAAATCCATACACATTTTGAAAGATATATCCGTTCGAATGAAAATTAGTGGGTAATTCCACTAAGAAAATAAGTACAAGTTAATCAATAAAAATTACGTTTTCAACATAACTCTATATGATACATCAGGATCATGTTATGTTAAATGATATATAACATTCAGGAACCCTTGAATTCTCACATAAAATCAAAAAATGCGAAACAATTAAACTATCATAAATGACAACTCATAAGTTTACGTACATTACATTACCTATAATGTAACATAATCTGACCCTATATAACCTTTCTCCCAACTCTCCATTAAAAACCCTTTCAACAGCATTGAATTCGCAGACATGACCTGTAAATTTTTCATTGCGCTCAACTTATTAGTTGTTATAAAACACTAATTTTTCATTTCATGTCTCTACATTTCTCGTATCACCAGAGTTCAAAAAAAGGAAAAAAAAAAAAGATCTTAAAATGTTAAAAGAATAATGCTTTTCATTGTTTGGTGAAGAGGAAAAGGTTTGCATTGACCTTGAGACAATTCCCCATTCTTTTATTCCAAAACAAACCAACAATGCAAGACATTACAAATTGAGACGTGAAATGAAAAATACATCAAACTAATAAGCTTCAGAAGTTAACCCAAATCAATCAGCAATGGCACAAAACACAACATTAGCAGGCAGCCTGCTAGCCGCACATCCTATTCTACTACACAAAAACATTAACATTAAAAGTCACAACCAATTGAAAAAAAACTACGAGCACACAAATGCAGAAGTTCTCGCTTACAATGAAACGGGCCCCCAGTAATATACATGCCATCCATCTGGAGGTGGAACCCACAACCTCAACCATCGAATGGTCCAGGTGGCAAGATCCACCCTCAGTCCCCCAACCCCTCTTCACAGCTGATCACTCAGAAAACCCACAAACACTAACTAAACTTTTAAAACAAAACAAAAGAGATTTCATCAAACACTAACCCACCACCACAAGCCATAAAAGTGACAGCAACAAGCAAGCCATTAAACCAAAGCATGTACCACCATCCTCATCATCGTCATCATCATGTGTCATGTCAAAGCCACAAAAATTTAACACTAAGTTACGGTTTGATTTGATGACGCATGTTCTTGGAAGCCTCCCAAACGCTAGCTAGTGCCTCTACATTTGCCAACAGTGCTTTGTTTCACATTCTTTCTTGTGCCATCCCGGGCTGGACTGAAGCAAACCGGCAGGTATTCATCACATGGAAAGTCAAAACTCCGAAAGTGCTTCACCAGCTCCTCCTTTCCCTATATAATAATAAAAAAACACTTTTTTCTTTGAAATTAAACTCATTCAAATCCAAGTAAAAGATTTGTTATTTTATCAAGACAATGATTAGGGCTACGTATATGACAAATGCATGTACCTGGACCCTAGCATAGGCAATTTTACATATCTTGTTTGATTGGAAAACATTCCACCGCTTGTCATGTGCAGCAAGGAAAAATTTCCAAACAGCGGTTGGATGAGTGAAGTTAACAAAGGCATAGCCTTTGTTCATTCGGCTTCTGTAGCAATAATTGATTAACCACAAATAAGAATAAATTTTTAGCTTTCTTAAAGTCCAAAAGGGGTAGTATAAATGCATGCCTATTAAATGAAAATGAGTTAATGACTCAAATTATTGATAATATTGAAGCACATCTCGGGTCTTGACAGCAACATACTTAAAATCAATAGGCAAGTATAAGAAATCAAACGCTGACAGAAAGGATTCTCCTTCGAGCACTGCCTTTTGATTTTCTTCCATGCAGTGATCGTCGAGGAAATTCATCAGCATTTCACGACTGTAGAAAAATGTAAACACACAAAAATTAGTACACAATATGCATTACTCAAAATCCCACTTGAAAATTATGAAAGAACGAACTAGCGAAAAAAAGAATCTAACATGCATGTTCATCCCCAAATCTTTTTTATCCCTAAACCCAAAAGTTCAACGAGTCTTGGGTTAAACAAAATGAGGGAATTAAAATACCCACAAAAGAATAGGGTTTCTAGGGATCAAAACAAAACAAAAAGACCCTTAAAATCAAATATTTAAGTACAAAAACTCATTAGTTTGCTTGTCCATGAAATCAATGCATGTTACCCAAAAAGAAATTAAAAAATATATAGAAAAATAAGGAACAAAAAGGCCCCAAGAGGAAAGAGATAGAAGGGTTATACGTGAATCTATTGGGAATATTTCGGATCATAACCGTAGTGTTATTCCCATATTTTCTCACGGGCAAAATAGGATATCTTTGCTGATGAGGCTTCACATTCACAGCCTTGGTATACTGCAAATTTGCAGTAAGATGATGGAAGTCACCATCATTAAACTCAGGCCTCCATTGCACCTGCTGCTTCAACCTTCGTTCTCTCTGACTCTGATCACTTCTCCTCCAAGATACCCTATTTCTGCAATTCCCTCTCCTTCTTCCCCTTGCTGCAAAAGCTACTCTTTCATCATCATTAGCACTACTCTTTTGAACTACTGCTTGAGCTTCATCATCAGGTGGCTTAGCTATAATAGCAGCTGACGGTTCTTCAGACACTGGACGCGGAGCGGTAGCCGGTGGCAGCAAGAGATTGTTGGGTTGTACTTGCACCACTTCTTGTTGTTGGGTTGGTGACGATGAAGGGTAAGGATGGTTTGTTGGAAACGAATAATGAGGAAGAATCGGCGCCATGTAATAAGACGTTTGAAGATATGGAGATGGAGGGTAGTTTTGGTAATTACAGTCATGAACAAAACAAGTGTTACTTAGGTTTTGTTTAGCCACCGGCAAAAACTCAGGAGCCGCAGGGTTCAAACAACTCTTCTGATTCTTCTCCGCTGCTTCTTCTTCTGCCATGATTGATCGATATCCGAGCTGCCGCAAGTTAAACAGAGTTCAAATGTTTTGAGAGAAAGAATATTGTATAAAATATTTGAATGAGAGAGAGAGGAAGTGCATACAGCTCGAGAGAGAGCGAGAAATGCTCAGAACTAGGAGAGATTGTCCGTGCGTTCTATACTTGATTAATACATTTATGCCACGTGTATAATTATTTTAAAAAAGGATCATATTAATCATAATTAATAGAATTTAATATTTCGTATGCACTCTACAATTTTTTTTAAAATTAATTAGTGATGACTACAATACAAAATGTTAAAAAATGCCCCAAGACTTAATTACTCCCGTAAATGCTAAAAACGCCTTAAAGTGACGATTTTACCCCTGGGGCCTGAACTGGGTACAAGCTCACTATTGAAAGGTCACATTCTCCCCTCCAACAATGTAACTTTATAATCTGGGATCAGTAGACGGCCAAAAAGTTGTACCATTGTACGCAGCCCTGTCGTTAAGATACCACAAAAAAAAAAAACCCTAAGCAATTGATTTTTACTTTTACAAACGGGAAACTTTTATTTTGTTATATTGTTGTCGGGACCAAAAATTATACAAATTATTGTTTAATTTCCTTATGCACTATATTAACAATTAATTAATAAAGTATATCAAATGTAATGTATATATGAGAGAAAAAGAGATTAATATAATTTTAAAAAACACGCACGCGTGCATGTATTTACGCATGCGTGTGTGTTTGTAATTTTAAGTATATGCAATATTATTTAAAAGTCTAAATATTTTTAATTTCCTAAATATTTTTGTCTCAATGTAAATTCTATAAATGTTATATAATAATTTGATAACAACTTTAAAGAGTAATTTATAGTCCCAAATAGCTTCACAAAAATATTTTATTTCATCTTAAACATACCCTATAATGTAACCCAAGACATAATGTTTGTTATATATAGATAATTATTATTATGCGAGGTAAATTCTTAAAAAACAGAGAAAAATGATAACCTTTTATAATGTGGATTTTTTTAATAACTAACTTAATTTGGAACCAAAATTTTTTATCATTATATGAAAATTATTTCTATATAAAAATATCATTATAGAAAAGCTTTAATGAATTTTTGATTGATCCCACTCAAATTATATTTGTGTTAACGTGATATTATTCATATTCATACATGTAAAGCACGTCAAATTATTAAGTTTTTTTTAATGCTATTTAAATTGAACATAGTTTTTTTTTAAAAAAATCATTTAAACTTTCCTCTTTATTTACTAATTTCTCAAAAATAAAATGAAAAAGAAAAATAAAGTTAGGAACGTTGCTTGCTAATCATTGACAGCCGTTTATTTGCCTAAATAGGCTTTAAAGAGCGCCTGAGAACTCATTCGATATATAGATAAATGGTGCTAACTGCTAAGCGCCCACCCGCTGGATAATATGACTGTTTTCTGATTTGGATAAGTAACATTTGATCTTTTTTAAAATAAAAAAAAACTGTTAGTTCATAATATTTATAATTATAGTGGTGGATTTTTTTTTTTTATCTGATTTGGGTAAGTAAAATTTTTTTTATACAAAAATATAGAATATAAATAGATAATTTTCTTAATTGTTAATTCGTTTTAAGAATGAGTGAATGTAGATTTTTATAAATTTTTAGGTTAGGATTAATTTTGAATTACCGTGGTGGTGGATGCTTTAGTAAAATTACTAACACTAATAAAAAGAAATCGATTTTTTGGGACTTTATTTTTATTTTTATTTTTAGTTTTTAGTTTGTGTAATTATAATTAAATTAATTGGAGTTGAAAGGGTAATTTAAACATGGTAAGAGTGAAATTAACATTTCGAAATCTTGTTACAATTTTTCTAAACTGGTCAAGGAACCTAGGATCCGTTAAACGGACTCTTAAGTGCGAAAAGTAGATATATTCCTCTATAACATGGAGGCCATTCGTCTGGCGTGTCTTGATAGCGTGAAAATGTAATAATATAAATTAAGTATAAATATCGATCAGAAGAATATCAACAGATAGATCATTGTAATAAAGTAATAATAGATGCCAGAAACGTCCTACAGCAGATCCAAAAAAAAAAAAAGTGCGAAAAGTGAAGGCAATGGGATTTGTGTGCAGGAACTTTAAGATCTGGGGTTTAATAAATTTTTAAGCAAACAATAGGGATAAAAGTGTTAATAAACCCTTTTGATCATCATTACATGCAATTAATGCATGGCAGAGAAGACGAACCTGCATACGTAAACGCACTATGGTGAAGATAATGTATGCTGTGTGCCGTCGATTTCTTTACCGAGGAGATAGATCCAAAGGTCAGTGACTTTTCAGAAAGTAATATTTTCTCAATTTTTTATTGTACGTGTCAGTGGTAATAATTAAAAATGAGTAATCGGTAATTTTTTTAATGATTTTAATCAGTTCTCTTCCAAATGCAAGAAAGCATAATTTTGAAAATATATAAAATTGAACAAAGTTGTATTGAATAAAAATGAGCACTCAAGATCATACGATTAGTCAACTAAGGAACTGTGTCAGATACGACTTCTGAGTTCACATGTTAACAACTTGAAACTTTAACCAGCACAATTAGTACATAATTAGATAAATACATTCAATTTATTTTGATGAGTAATTTTTCAATCAGAATCTCTGGTCATATTAAAATAACAAATAAATTAAAAGATAAAAAATAAAAATTTTAATATGGTATATTTGCTCATGTAATATAGTGAATTTTTTTAAATTATCCTGATTTTAATATGGTAAAAAAAAATTAATCCCTTGGATCGTAAGCTATTTCTTATTTTGATAATCATAAAATATACATAGCAAGCAAGATTGTATAAACTAAATTATGTTACTCTTTAACATACCACCAACAACAGAAAAAAAGAACGGAAATTGTATTTGATAATGGGATTTTCTCTCCAGTTACCTACTAATACATATATGTATTTGAAAAATCTCTTTACACCAATAGTCATCAACAGGCGATTCTCTGTCCAGTCTTTCACTCTTTCATCTGAGTTGGCAAAAATCTAATTGTATCACTAAATTTAACTTCAACATAATCAAAAGAGTCATTTGCTTCGCTCCCTAGGTTCAGCTCCTTGTATCATTGTTCGTTGTGTTGTGCTTGTGCGCCTTTCAATGCTAGTAAGGCAGCCCCATATGCAGCCTCAGTTTGAATTGCTCGACTCACAGGCAAACCCAGCACTCTTTCTCGTATCTTGGTCCATTTCTCATTCTTTGCACCACCTCCTGCTGTGAACACTTCATCAACTTGTGTTGCCCCCATATCCTTCAACAAGCTGTACGCCTTCGCCTAAGTATCATACAAACAACGCTATCTTTGTCACAGGGTTGTGTTAATGAAGCTTTTGAAAGATAAGTGAAGAATTTGAATACCTCTATCCGTGCAATGGACTCCAAAATGCCATGCAAATACTCAACATCACTTTGCGGGCGAGGCTGTAACCTGCACAAGAATGTAAATTACGAATTACGTAAAATGTTAAAAAACCAGTACAAGGACACTCTGCCAAGAATTTAAAGTTATGGCCAATTACACATGATGAAGAAAGAAACATGATCTCTATTGCTCCGCTTAGAAATGATGACACTGTGAAAACAAGTTTAATGTGACCTATCCAAAGCATATAAATTGAAAGGAAAGTAAAAAGGGACAAGAATACCTGGGAACCATCTTTGGATCTGCCACAGGAAATCTCTCACCAACTGCTTGCAAGGGATAGTAATCTAGAGGAGAGACCTCCATGGGATTAATATGTTCACTTAATTTCTCCAACCGCTCATCAGTAAAAATTTGTCTAAGAACTGCTCCGCCGGTGTTTGAAGCACCTCCAACGAGCCACTTATCATCAAGGCGATGACTATACACCCCAAATCTTGCATCCTCAATCCGACTGGTGCTCAATAACTTAATAGCGAGAGTTGAACCCAGTGAAGTGACCTAAAACAGAACATTATAATCATCATCACCAAAAACTCCAGGAGCTGTGCATCAGAAAAAAATAAACAATCGCAATTCAAAAAATGGATGTCTGCAGAAAGGTAAAGTTCACATTATTTGTAAATTGGAAGCAGTGTGATGCAAGAGAGATTTAGTAGGACAGACAAACTAAGAGATCGGGATCAAATGATCTAAACTTCTTTCATCTGATAATTTTCAGAAAATGTTTAATGTTTGTCTTGTAGATGTAATATGATATCCTGGATTGCTTCAAAGAATAAATAAGAACTCTAAATCCAGAAGAGGGCTCACAGCTTTCCCAGGTTCTGTTGCACGAGCCGCAAGAAATGCAGCAATACTATCTGTGGTTCCAGTGCATACAACACAATCTTTTGGAAAACCTGCAAGGGTATATTGTAAGCGTTGTTTCAGAGCTTGTGGTGCTTCCCACTCAGATAAGATTCAAGTGCAGCAGAACAATGTAAAGAATCCAAGTAATCAGCCCAGTTCACATCCAATATTTCAAGAGAAACAAACATGGATTGCAAGGAAGTCATGATATCATATGTTGCTCAGTCCATTGAATTCTAGACCACTCACATTTTTCAAATTAGTCATCAGGACATGACCTTCAATGATCAACCAATCTCAAACCTAATAGAAAAAAGAAAGCTGTGAAATTCCCTTCATTTTTTTCTTCACCAATATCACAAAGTAGGGCTCTTAGGTGACTGGAATGAACTACAAGAAATTTGCGAAAACTTATTATTGATGACAATGCAGGTGCGTTAGAAAACAATAGTTTGATGCTCTGTTGGCTTCCGCCAGCGACAAGTCAAACAGAACAAAAACATACCAAATTCAGTTCTGATGCCCTCTTTTAAGAAGCCAATTGAAGTTCCGGGAGCTTGGACAGAAGGTAAGAGTTGTGAATAAGGCTGAGAGAGTAGCCAAGGTGGATATGATTCGAGTTCAGGATCATAACCAACCTTATGACACACAAAAGACTCATTAGCACAAAAACCTTAACTTAGATGAGTGTTAACGGTAAAAGATCATAAACAAATGCAAATAAGAACAGAAAGTACCTTCAGTGCATTATTGTAATCAGACAAGCCAAGCTTTCCATGAAGAAGCCACAACAACCAATCTGCCTGATGTAACAATACCGCTGATTCTCTATTGTTACCCCCAATGTTCCACCATGAGACAAGCTTGCAAAGAGTAGAAGTACCAGAGCAAACTGTGTGGTTCGCAGGAGCAACAGACTTTACCACTGGTAAAGCATCAGGACAGCTCTCATTGTAAAGGAACGGTCTCCATAATGGTTCTCCTGAATTGCTGCGGCAACAAATTCAAATGCATTCCTGATATACAAGTGGTCCCCATATGACAAAAGGAAACAATACAAGCATGAAGCAACAAATCTGTAAGGTACCCACCTATCAATTATTATAGTAGTCGCAGAAGTGCCATCAATAGAAATGGAAGCTACAAGTGGCCGGAGATTAACAGGAACAGCTTCGAGCAATGAGAAAAGTGTGACCTTCCAAGAGCGTATCCAATCTATACTTTCTTCAGTCTTACTACACAACAGAAACAACAGTTTCAGCTTTCTCGGAAATTTTAATTCCAGCCCATTTATCTGTCTTTAAATCATCTAAACTCATCAGAATATATCAATAATATATCTATCATATTAAAATTATAAAAGCAACTAGAAAACCTATCAGCACACCAATTCTCTCCAATACTATGCTGATAAACCCTCCTATAATATATCCATAATATATCTCTTTACCAGCTAGTCCAAATTCTCATAATGTATCTCTTTACCAGCTGGTCCAAATTCATCAACTACTAACATTTTTAGTGTAACACTATGAAAAAACTGAACGCAGAACAATTACATTCAATTGGATCAAAATTCAAGCTCAATTCAAAGCCAATAAAATCTTACCATAAATTTTGGATACTCTTTCTTTCCTTCGGAAAGAATTGTCCCATCTTTATCAATAAGAGCAAACCTTGCTCCAGAAGTACCAAAGTCCATTCCAAGATACAGCCGTTCACCCACCTGCACATCATCTTTACTACTACTGTTGCTCACCCTCAAACTCATGCTTCTTGCTTTTGTTTTGTTCCAAGACTCAGTTTCTGACATTAACTTTCTTGACTTACAGCGCCCTGATGCATCAACCCAGAAGCAGAAATACTTTAACAATATTACTAACATTTGTTTAACACAAATTATGTGTTAAGGACGCGGTATTAAATGCTGTGTTAAGGACACGGTATTAGCATGCCACTTACAATAAAATAAAAAACGGCAGTGTCAAGTCAGTTGATAGAGAAATTTTATGTAATTTTATATGATTTTGCTTTAAATTATAAGTCGAAGTCAATGAAAAATGTATAATTAAAGATTGAGTGGTACCATATTTTGGTGATGATGTCGAGAGAAACAGAGAAGGGATAGCAAGAAAACGGGCAGAGATTGACGCTAGCATAATGTATGTGCTGCTTAGCTCTCGATGGATAAGGAATAGGGAGACAGTTTTTATGGGCTATGTAAAGAGACGTGGGAGCAATACTTCTAAAACGACTTGTCGGTTCTGGGATATGTTGGCTGGGGGAAATGGAGGAGCCTGGGGATATTGGGCCATAAGGTTTTCATCAAGTTGGGCCGATTTGCAAGCTCGTTTAGAGTTCATTCAAATTTGAGAATTTACCATTTCTATTTTTTTAGGTATTTGTTTTTTTAATTTAAATGGATTGGGTAATTTTCCTTCTGCTTTGATTTTCTAAGACTTGCCATGTAATTAAAAAAAAAATGAAACAAAGAAAATGCTTGTCAGCAATTGATAATAGTTTATAGGTGGTTAACAAAAGTTATCGGCCATCTACAATTATTCGGACAATGGAACAAATGACAACTTTGTTTTAGAGCTTTGAAACCATAATGTATGATGTATCTACACTTCAAGGAGCTTGCAAGGTGGGAATTGCACTAGATACATCCATTCATGCCAAAATACAACAAATATTCCTTGACTTAGTTGATCTTTAATTTTACAAACATTACGCATGTACCTAAAAATACTTAAAAAAAATTAAAATACACTTTAAGTTATATAAAATTTCTTGACTTCGTGCCCGACTCTCTCAACTTTGCACTTGAATTTGCACTCAACTTCTTAACTTCGTATTTGACTTACTCAACTTTCTTGACCTTATACTCGACTTACTCCACTTACTCAATTTTATACTCAATTATGTACTCAAACTTCTTTCTAAATTGTTTTAAGTCACTAAAAATAAGAAAATAAAATAAAATAACACAAAAAAAGAGTTTTAAATCACTACATTTGATGGAGTAGTGTGTGTTAAATTGTTAATGACAATCTTTTATGAGTTTATATTTGTTAGGACTTGTGTTTAAAGTGTGAATGAAATGGTGAGAGAGAATATATTGTCCAAAAAAAAAAATGGAAGAGATCAATATTATTGAAGGAGAGATGATCTAATGATCAATTTTTTTTTGGTTTTTTTTTTTTTTTACTTTTCTCTCCTTCTTGGAGCATAAATGTGTAATGGGGTATAAATTTAAAATTTTGGATCAAATGGGGTATATTTAAACAAAATATCACTTGCAAGGTATACATACTTATTTGGACTTTCTAATGGTTTAAGTCCTATTTAGTATTGAGATGCTATAACTTTTAAGCACTGAAAAAAAGAAAAAAATAATCATGAAATAAAAGTAGTAAATTTGGTTTTTAAATAATAATTAAAAAAATATTAAACATTTTATACTTGGCTCTTCATCATACAAATTTATAATCAACTAAACTCAGTTTTCAAGTTGCAATAGCTAATATTTACTAAAAAATTACAACTGCCTAACCTCAATACTAAACAAGACCTTAAAGATAGTACATAATTTTTTCAGATAATGTTATGCAATTAATTTATAATTCTTATGTATTATGAGAAACACTGCTCACATATGCTTTTTTAAGTGAATAGTTGAATTTTTTTGGGTCTGTGTTCATCTTTTTAATTATTATAAAAAATATTAATTTTCATTCAACTCAATATAGTAAATTCATTCATGATTTCTATTAAGATTGAAATCCTCCCCCCCCCCCCCCCCCAATAACAGTTTCGTAACAATTTAAAGCTAATTTAAAGCTAACTTAATTAAAGAATAGGTGATTGCACTATAAAATCTTGGGACTTGTTGAACTCCAACAATCCTGAAAACCTGAAGCTTGCCTGACCCAAAAGAATTCTTATTCTTGCTACCCTTTCAGTTGTCTTTGTTCTTTGAAATATGCTAAAGAGAGATGAAAACTGAAAAGGTGGCATGAATCATATGCACTAAAGAAATGGAAGATAGCAAGAAGAATAGACAGCCCTCTTTTAAAGAAAAGATCTGATTGTTGTGGCACCCACGCCCACATGCTAAATTTATATAAGACAGGTAATGTTATAGCACGTGAGCCACAAACACAAAGTGCAAACTGACAGCTAATTTTGCTCAATTGCTCAATTGCTCATGCCTATACCTTCACTTCACAATCAACCAGTCACAATTTCTCTTTTGAATCCCCATCGCCAATGTGCCAATCATATATAAACATGATCACCAAGCAACAACATTGGACCACATTTACACTCACAGAGGAATAAATATAAAAGGTTGCATGTGCCAATCAAAGAGACAGTCAAATTTGATCATTGTATCTACATCACATTCTTTTTTAATTCTTTGCTTCTACTCTTCCTCCCACATTCACAAATCATAATACAAGCTTGCAGTTGTTTTAACCAAAGCAGCAAGCAAGAATTTCTTAACCTCTCTCTCTTTCTTTCTTTTCTTTTTTTTTTTTCTCCTTTGGGTCATTATGATATGAAATTTTGGTGATATCACAGAGACTTTCTTAAAATTAATGTGTAAATTCACATTCGTAAATAAATTGTAAGCATGAGGGTTTAACATGAAAATTAATTAAATTTTAATTACAATCTTTAGCAACAATAATGGTCGGCAAAATTAAAATTTTTAGATATTTAACTTAAATGATTAACCTTTTAAGTAGAGTGACTCATCTATCCCTTTTTTTAAACATTAAGCCCTCTACATTTTAGATGGAGAGATTCGTCCTACGTGTTAATATTTAATTAATCAATATATATTTTCATTCACTTTCTTGATTATGTAAGACAAATTCCACTTTTTTATAGTATGAAAATTTGAAGGTCAAATTCTCTTTACAGCATGTAATTGCTGTTAAAAAAATTGAAAGTTATTTTGATGATGTTTTGTTACTTTATCGTAGGTAATAGGACTCCCCTTTTTAGCATTTGCTTTCAATCCTAATAATCTTGCTAGACTTCTTCTCTTAGTTAACGATTAGTTAGAACAAAACTGTCTATAGGAACCCATTACAATTACATCTCACCTTTCTTTCACTTTCTTCCCCAATTTCAAGGTTCTCAATCTGCATCCATTGGATTTATTTCGATAAATATTGTTTGATTGTTTTCCTTTGATCTTAATTCATACCTACCATATCGTTGTTTTATCTTTTAAATTATTAGAAATGCCTTAACATTTTTTTTGGTTACTAACTTACATTAGTAGTAAGATATTTGTCTAGCCCCCACCTTAATCAAAGGTTTATTATAATACAATGACACAATCTCAAAATCTAAGCTCGCAATTGGTTGAATTCCTTTTAAATATTTGAACACGATCATTCTCTTGTTTAAGACATACAAATGGAGTAAAATTATTTCTTTTTGGAGAGTAAATTATGATCCAATTATTAGAATATCTTCAATCTTTTTCTTAAAATTATATTACAAACAAAGGGTTGTGATATTTGATTCCCTCATTATATCTCACCATTTTCCACTAATCACTTTTAGGCTAATATCTAATTTATCCTTATACAAAATGACTTAAAAGGACAAATAACTTTTAAAGTGCACCTACATGTTAGTTTTTATTAATATTTAATTTCACTAATCTAATTTCTTTTAGATTTTTAAATTATTATCTCTTCTGAAATATTATATATTCTACTTGTGTAATTATGAAATAAATTAATTTACTATACTTAATAAAGGATTACATAGCAGTATCAAATCTGTTTTTTTTTTTTAATCGTTATGGCAATGATGTATAAAACATTTAAAAAGATAAAGAGACACTATAGTGATGATGAAAGATTTTTTCGTTTTTAAAAATAGATTTTATAAGTTTTATATGGTGGGTGGTTGGAAAAAATATAAAAATTTAAATAAGGGTAAGTTCGGGATTAGGTGCGGTATGTTAAGAGATAAATATTAATTTAAAAATTTTAATGGTTGCCTAAAAGTGAGTTTAGTGAGATATAATGAGAGGGTCCATTATTATAACTCCAAACGAAATCTATGGTGATCAGCTTTAATCAACATTATAAAGATAATAAAAAAGAGTGTTATAAAATCTATTAACTAAGAGTACAACCATATAGAAAGAGAAAGAAAGAAAGCAAACAAGAGATATATTGTATGTAGAGAGGAATTTTATTCAATCTATTGTGTGTTATTCATACTTCCAAGTATATACAAATAAGGAGTAAAGTCTCCTTTTATAGTGATACAACCACAAAGTAGTAAGTAATACATTATAATCGTAAAAGACACCAATCTTTAAATTAAGGAGATAAATGAGAGTTATAAGAGACGAGAAGTTACTTATGAGGAGATAAAAGAATGTTTTGATGAATATCCACATAAATTATAATTATTTCATAACAAATAGTAGATTCTTAAAATATAACTAAAAAAAAAAGAATTTATTACAAATAAATTACTTATACATTCATCTCCACACACCACAGAGACAGAAAAATTTGCTCAAGAAACGTATTTTTAAGTGTTGTTTGTGAATTTTTAGATTTCCTTGTAAGTCATGATTAAATGTGTTTCATATTTTTAAACTTATTACAAAGTGCATGGAAATTATAAGCAATGGTTTATGTAAGAATTGCCACTTTCCCAAGCAACCAAAAAACAAAAAGAAAAAAAAAACCTTTGGCACTACATGAAACCCCTAAAAAGGATAAGCCTGCTCAGCACTATCATTTTCGGAATTGAAAAATCCTCTCCCGTTGCCTTTCAATTTTTTGACCTTTTTTTTGGGGCAATAATTTGTTGGAGTGTATTGCTTTCAGAGGCTGTTTTTGTTGTTGTTGATTCTATTGTCACTTCCCATGCATGGCATCAAGTAGAAGCTCTAACCATTTAGTAAATGCGAGTATTTTCATATAAACGGTTGTTGACAGACAGCACTGAAATTTATTGATGTTTCTTTTTTTAATATTAGGCCTGCTTAGTATTGAGTTATTATAGTTTAAAAGATACAATTATTACATTAAAAAATATAAAAAAAAAATTAATAACATATAGTAAATATAATATTGAGATAACAAATTTGATAAAATTAGTAAAGATGTACAGATTTTTCATGATATAAGTGTAAAATTAAATTAATTTAGCCTCTAAATTATAACAGCTAGTATTTATCAAACACTTTAGTTTTTTAATTTAAAAATTATAGTTGTCCAACTTCAATTCAAAATACTTAGTATGACTAGGTTAGTGTTTGATCAGATTGTAAGAAAAAATTAGAATGGCTATTCTGGCTAGATTAGTGTGTGGTTTTCTAAAAAAAAAAAGAGTAATATTTTTTGGACAAAGTAGCACTCATTTTAACAAATAGACCAATTAATATGGGTTTTCATGAGACCAAATAGAAGCGCCATCTACTTATGTGGGAACAACAACACGAAAATTCAATTGATCATTGCATGTATTGTTTTCCTGGACATAATTATTTTCTGGTTTTGATTTGAAGCATAATACAAAGTTGTTGAAGACATCATCACCACCAAATACCAACAAAATGCTGACTATATTGTAAACACAGTATAAGAAAAAGCCAAACCACATTCGGATAAAGACAATGGTTGGAGCCTCGGGGGTCCCTACTTGGGTCAAATTTATTAGGAGCTAATTTATTACTGTATTTTTTTAAATTAAGTTCCAAATTTAAATTTTGAATATTATTTTAAATCAGTAAGTAACTGATTTATTTGATTAGAAATTTGTGATAATTATGAAATAGGCAATATGCTATTCTTGTCTACTTGCTGATCATTTAAAAAAAAGAAAAAGAATCCATTCAAAAAAAAAGAAAAAGAAAAAAAATGTCTGTTGTAAAGTAATGTTTGTCTTGACTATTGCTTTTAAAAAATTCTTAGGTGAATTTAAACAAATATAAATTTAATTTTATATGCTATACACTCTGGCATCAGGTGTCAGTGTCACAGTCAAAAATTGAAGCCTCACCATCAAAAGGTTTTCCTTTTTCTACGAGGCTGATATGGAGATCTCTGTCTATTGATAATCTCTTTCAAGTAATTTTTTATATGGAAACTTCCAAATTCAGAATTTTTTTTTTTGTTCATTGAAGATTTTTTATTTTAAAAAATATGACGCGAATTCTAATACATGCAGAATTTGTTGGCACTATAATATTGCTGTCACATTATCCATTTTAATTATTAAATATAATGGACATTTATGTAATTATTTTTTATCGTCTAACCCAGCACAGAACAAATGCAAATTATATTTGTTGATGCTTATTTTTAACTTGAGATAAGTCAATAGATGGAGGACTCGTGTCTTGCAAACACAGTGAAAGATATTAGGTCAGTTGCAAATTATTTTTGAGCCACTGCCAATACCAAATGGAAATTGCTACCAATAACTCATTATCAATTAAACTTTTTGTTTTGTATAAAATTACCCTGCGTTGATAGTGGATTTAATTTTAGTAATGGTTGTTAATTCAATTTTTATTTCTTGAAAAAATTATTATGCTTCATAATTAATAACTTGCTGATTTAACCTTTTGAATTTTATAATAAGAAAGATTTTAGAATTGGAGTGTTGGATAATTGTCTAATGGCAAACGAAAACATGAACGTTTTCCTTTTTTCTAATTTTTAAAGAAGAAAAATGAACGAGAACCACGTATCTGGTGTAAACACGAACATGACACATATGATGAAACCGAGCAATCACATGCATGAGGATATTCAATGCGCCGGGGCAGGTACGGTAGTTGATCCATCCATCATCGGCACTCACCGCTCGTGCAACCCTCACTGGCTGACGCGGACACCGAAAAGACGAAATTGGCCCCACGGTTGTTGGTTATATCTCATCTCAATTCACATACAACATTTTTGTTGAAAGCGGGACTGGGAAAAGCCGCCCGTCACATGGGTAACTACCTTCCACCCCCACCGTCCAATCGAGCCGCCACCTTCTTTTGGATCTGATCCCGCGAGCGTCTACCTCACGCTCCTGTTAGTTTTGGTCATTTTCAGGGTATGCTGGATGCCAATGATCATGAATTGGAAACATTTTAAAAAAATAAATTTTACATGAAATAAATAAAGAATTTATCTTAAGAAATTAATAGTGTGCTTGGAATTGAGGTTAGACAATTATAATTTAAAAATTACAATACTGAATATTTAATAAATATTAATTATTGTATTTTGAAATTATATTGATATAATTTTTTATTTGTATTATAAAAAATTTATTATATTTTTAGTAATCTTGTCAAAATTATTATTTAAAATTTATATTTATTATAAATTATTAATTTTCATTTTACAGTTATAATTTTTTTAATAGTAACTATAACTTTTAAATTATAACACCTCAATCCCAAATAAAACCTAAAAGACTTTTGTCCTTCGATTTTTTCCCCCTTCCAACTTTCTGTCTTATAAGTTTTTAAAA
This sequence comes from Citropsis articulata, assembly GCA_030449925.1. NCBI lineage: Eukaryota > Viridiplantae > Streptophyta > Magnoliopsida > Sapindales > Rutaceae > Citropsis > Citropsis articulata. Next base: position 2,185,561 of record JASUUH010000137.1, on the reverse strand, counting down.
CAAGAAAAATCCCAATTTCTCGCTCCCATGATTTAGGGCATTTCCGTAAATTACTGCTACGACCATACAAAACAGTCGTACTTGTGCGCATGCAACAGCGAGTACAATGCATTATCTACTCGGAAGGTTCGGCTTCTGAAACAAGATTAAAATTTAATTTATTTTTTGTCGTAATTAATACCCACGGTTATTCCCGCTCATTTTTAGCCCTTTATTTTTCAAAATTCATTAACTTCCCGGGTCCATCCTCGCCGTCCACGTCAGCAGTACCCTCCACGTCAGCCCACAGTAACTCGTCACTAACCTTTCTCCTCCAATAAAAAATTTATAAAACATTCAAATCTCTGAAAAGCTAAAACCATATTTAAAAATAAAATTAATGATAAAAAGAAAAAATTCATCGGTCTCAGTCTCTCACCAGTTATTAGAGAAATCTTCTTCACGTTTCTCTGCAACTCTCTCTTTGCCTTAAAGAAGAAGAAACAATCTTGCCATTGCTAAATCTATAAAGCGTAATTATTTAAAAAATTTAAAAAATTGAATAAAAAATTTTGAACAATGTTCTTTGCTTTTGTGTATCAAGCCATGTGAGGTCACTGACACATTCTCTTCTTCTTCTCCTCCTCCTCCTCCGTCTATTCTTTTCTTCACTAACTTGTTCGCTTCTTCGAGGCTCCGACTCGCGGAGTCAACGCAACTCAACACAATGGCGTCCTCGTCGCGAGCTCGTAGCAGTTCACCGTTCTCGTACCGGAAGCCGGTGACCCCGTATTCGTCAACGTCGTCGACTTCTTCTTCGTTCATGAACAATCGACTTATGCCGCGCTCGTGCTCTACCTCGGCTTCCTCGTACTTCAACTCTGGGAACGGACTCGGTTCCCGATCCTTGACGCCAAGTCGGTCTTGCTCCGACTCAATGTACAACAGTCCGCGCGGTTACAGCGCACGCGCAGCACCGCCGGTCATTTTTCCGTCCGAGGAGTTGATGGCCGAGCCGTTAGATGCACCACAAAGGTCCGGCGATAGCATCTCCGTCACTATTCGGTTCCGGCCATTGAGGTAGGTTGGTAGATCTGGTTTTGAAATATTAGATCTATTAAAGGAAATTGAACAATTTCTTTTTTAGTATTTATTTTGTAGATAATGTGATTGTTTGGTATTTATTAATTTAAATTTAGTGAGAGGGAGTTTCAAAGAGGAGATGAGATCGCGTGGTACGCAGATGGAGATAAGATTGTGAGAAACGAGTATAATCCAGCTACTGCTTACGCATTTGGTAATTATTATTACTTCCCTTTGTTTTATGCTTTTTTTGTGACTTTGAATAATGTGATTATATATAAACGGAATTGTTCAGATAGAGTGTTTGGACCGCATGCAAATTCACAAGAGGTATATGATGTAGCTGCTAGGCCTGTAGTAAAGGCTGCAATGGAAGGTGTCAACGGTATGTGTTGACTAATTGATTAAATTGTTAGTTAGTCCATAAGCGAAGTATGATTTTGTGTTTGCATTTGAATAAATCAACGTGATTGAAACATTGCAGGGACTGTTTTTGCTTATGGTGTTACGAGTAGTGGGAAGACACACACTATGCATGTAAGTCCTGGATATTTACTAGAATTCCTTTGTTGATTAGTTTTATTTGGAGGCTCAATCTGGTGTCCACGAAGTATTCTTTCTGGATTTTTGGTCTGTAGCAGAACATTGTGACTCTATTTCATTTTGTGTTTTAGTTGTTTACCGGGCAGTTATCAAAAGAAATTAAAAGGAATAATGGCTGTGTGAACTTTAAAATCTGAAGGATTGATGAGAACTAGATTACAGGATTGAATGTTTATTGCATATGTTGGCTCCAATAATTACAGGATTGAATACGTACTACATAAATTGGTGCCATTGACTTTTTGTGATGGTTTGATGAAAGAATCATTGAGATATCTTATGTTTAACAGTGGCAGTTAACACTCTTGGACTTCATTTCAGTGGAATAATATGTTTCACATTTGCACTTTCCAGTTCCATCTTCATTACATTTGTTTCCCTGTAGATTGAACCGCATTTCTTTGTGGAAACTTTTATTTGGCAAGAGACCTGAGCTATAATTATTTGGAATTGTTTTGGTATATTACTTGTAAGAAAATCAGTGTTAACACCTGTCCCACCCTCACCCAAAGGTTTTCCAAGTGGCTTCCTATGGTGGCTACTGGAAGTGATGCATATTATTTCCAATGTTCTGTAAATGTGACTTAATGTCCGTTTACGATTGTTAATACATCAGTACATGTAGATCTGGTAACTCTTTGAATCGCATTATTCAGGATATTTTGTGTTGAATTTTAGTGCTTTTACCAGAGCGTAATATGTTTTCTTGGAATACTTTTTTTGTGTATTTTGTTTGCTTTTCATTTCAAGTGGTTGTATTTTTTCAGTTCTAAATATGAGATTGGTATTGGTTGTAGGTTCTTCTTACATATCACATAAAAATGTTATAATCTATTAGTTGTCTAGCGTATGATGTTTCTTTATATTTTGTCAACAGGGAGATCAAAATTCTCCTGGAATTATACCATTGGCTATAAAGGATGTGTTCAGCATTATCCAAGATGTAAGTGTTCAAATCTAGAGCATTTGAGATATAACAATGAATTTCATGTTGCTTGACTGTCCAAGTTTTTCTTGTTTAACTTTCATTACATATTATTTTCTATTGTCTTTTTAGTTTCATCTGGCTGTCCTAGTGCTTTAGTTATATTTAACTTTTCCTCCCCTCATTTGGTCATTTTTCACTTTACATTAGAATCTCGTAGGTCCTTGCATATTCTATCTATGGGAGAAACCAAAATTTTGACTTCTGGTTTCTAAGGAAACTGCTAAATTTTCCTATAATTGCCCCTACCCTGGTTATAAATAGTGCTATTCTATTGTTTAGTTTGTTTACAACAAACTGGCATTACTATCTAGTGTAATGCCGCTTACCTTTATTTTTCTCTTTGATAATTACCTTATTGTGGATAAAGTTTGGATCACTAACTGAATTTTCACATCAGACTCCCGGAAGAGAGTTCTTACTCCGTGTGTCATATCTTGAAATCTACAATGAGGTGAGTGGCTCTTTACAGCTGTCATTTCCAATTTATGATATGCCATTAGCAATCGATAATTTATATAGTTTAATTGCCAACTTGTCTGTTTTATTAAATCTTTATGGAACCAGAGTGTTCATCCTGAATTGCAGAAAACTGATTACTATCAATTCTGAAGGTGTTATTTTGTTAATCTAGCTACTTTTAGACGTGTAACATTTGATGTCTGCTGCTAACACAGCTTCTTGTATCAGGTGATAAATGACTTGCTTGATCCAACAGGTCAAAATTTGCGCGTTAGAGAAGATGCTCAGGTTTTGGCATTTTGAGATTTTTAATGTCCTTTTAACCTTTGCAATATGGTGCTTTTGATTGTTTTCTTTTTATCAACATCATCTACATATTTGCTTGGCTACTTATTAGAATAGTATGGTAGCGTTTGTTTTTTTATCAGAAATCTAAATAGACTTGAATTAGTCTGAATTCTAAATAGAACTGAATATCTGAATATAAATAGCGTGTTTGTTTTTTTGTCTGAATCGTTAAAAATAAGTATTAAGTTGTTTGTTTTTTAAACTTAAAAAAATTTGAAATCCGATATTTTTACATCTATGCCCTTACAAATTATCATATTAAACAATTAATAATATCTCAAATAATATAAATAAAATAATATATTTTTATAAGATAATCATACTCAATTGAGTACAACCCTTTAATATTCTAAATTAGTATATTATAATCAATTTTATCATTGTCTAAGATGTTTTATACAAAAAATATTCATTAAAAATTATAAAAAAAAATAATACTAATTTGAAGAGAGAAAAAAAAAGTTTACAACTATATTATCACAAGTTATAGAGATGGATAATAATGCTAATTATTAAACTTAATTAGTTATGGATGAAATTTAATTAATTAGATGGGGAGATTTTGGAGAATATTTTTTAATGATGTCATTCAGATTTTTTAGATTAAGTAAAAAGCTAAAAAAATTAGCTTAATGACTTAATGGCTGAAAATTTTGATTAAGTTGAAAAAACAAACAAACTTAATGACTTAACTAATTACAATTAAGTCAATTAAGTCATTAAGTTAAAAAAACAAACAGCCCCTATATCTTGTTAACAAATTGACTGTTTACTGCTGCAATTTAAACTTCTAAAGTTTCAAGTAGAATATCAATGATTGAAGATGTTTTGCTTCCTTTTGTAACCTAAGAGGTTTTTTTTGTTGTTCATATAGAGCTTGGAAGAAAAAGATTTTTTTCCTGGAATCTGTGTTTCTGTCAATCTACCCACTCTAATTTGGAAAAGTTGATAAAATTTGATTTCATGATGTTGACATGACTTACACTAGATTTACATTTTCAGGGCACTTATGTTGAGGGTATAAAGGAAGAAGTGGTATTGTCTCCTGGGCATGCACTTTCTTTTATTGCTGCTGGGGAAGGTATTTACCTGGTTTGCTCCTGCAGTTTTCTTCCTTTTCCGCATTTTTATATTCTTCACCATCTCAAATTTTCTTACTACTAGTCTTTTAACTAATGTATCTTAATGGCAGAGCATCGTCATGTTGGCTCAAATAATTTTAATCTGTTGAGCAGCCGAAGTCATACCATTTTTACACTGGTAATTTTTCTGTACACACACTCAGCTAAATTTTATAGTCCCTTGGACTATTACTATGTTGTACTTCTGTTTCATTCAGATTCTTGAATGCTTTCCATTCATTTCCTGATTTGCAACTGATTTGTACATGCCCTCCCACACTTATTTGTCCTTAAAGATTGGTTCCATCATTAGGAGAATCAGGCCTAGATTAGTCTTAGTATACCATAGCTTGGATGTCTGGACCATCTTGCGTGAAATCTACTCCCATTCCAGGGAGAGGTTTGTGGGAGCAAACCATGGGTTTGTTGATTTGGCCAACACCTCATGAGCCCATTAATTAAGATTTCCTTTTCATGATATGTGAATTGTTGACTTCCTTGTTTCTGTTTAAAATTGCAAAAGCTTCAGTTACACTTGAAGGCTTGGAGAGTATGTTAAGTTTTATAGGCTAGGAACTCAAGAGGATATTGGATATAAATGACAGTATTGACGAAGAGTCTACCATCTTCTCATTCACACGGTTCAAACTTGCTGTCGTATTTGCAGATGATTGAAAGTAGTGACCATGATGATGAATATGATGGAGTCATCTTCTCTCAACTTGTACGGTGATTTTTTCTCTCGGTCAAAACAGCATATTTGTTTTTATATGATTTGTCTCAACAACTATTTTCAATCTCTTCTTTTCCTTTTTTTTTTTTTTTTGGTTTCAGAATTTGATCGATCTTGCTGGATCAGAGAGTTCAAAAACTGAGACTACTGGGTTAAGGAGAAAAGAAGGATCTTACATAAACAAAAGTCTTCTAACTCTTGGAACAGTATGTAAACAGAAGGATCGCATTTTACTGTTATGATGAAATTTCCTATTGTTGATTTTCCTGTACTGATCTCTAATGACCTTGTTTCTTAAATAAAAGTTAAACTGATGTAAAGTCTTGATTCCTGTCTATTAACAACTTAAGTGTGGCTTGTAAATTATTTGCTTCAGTGATGAAAAGTTGGTAGGATACAATGTTAAGAGTGTTAAGAAAGCAGTTAGCTACAGCATACAGATACTAAAACTACTCATTTGAATTTGATGCTTGGATTTAGTGTGCATATACTCACAAAGAGGAAAATATTGTATTTCTAACTATCTTTGTAAATGTGACTTATTTTGATACTTATAATTTGATTATATGGATGTAATGTGAAGGTCATAGGAAAGTTGAGTGAAGGGAAGGCATCTCATGTTCCCTATCGAGATTCCAAGCTTACTCGTCTTTTGCAATCTTCTTTGAGTGGGCATGGACATGTTTCGGTGAGTTTGAGATGTAGTGATAATGTTGTTGATGAGATGGATTATCTCAACCTTTTATATTATTTTGTGATATTATTAAATTTATTTGTGCATCCAATTCATCTGATGGCACCCGGTACCCATACAAAAATTGAATTTGACTGTAAATTTATATTGCCTTATTTCCTTATACAACTATAATTTATTGTTCCATTTTTATTTTATTTTTTTCTTTAGAAGCAGCAATAGACAATCTTTGTAAATGTCAGTATTGAACTACATGTCCTTGATTACAAGGTGGTGAAAACTGATTTACTTTATATTCGATATGTTACAGCTTATATGTACGGTTACTCCTGCATCTAGTAGTATGGAAGAAACTCATAATACACTGAAGTTTGCGAGCAGGGCTAAGCGAGTGGAAATATATGCCTCAAGGAATAAGGTTCGTATTCTTTGCAGTTTAACATTGGCAATGTGAGAAAACTTACAACTGGAGATCCTCTTACCTTACCTCTCACTGTTACACCAAGAACTTTTGCTGGCTCCAATATATTGCAAAGCCTCCTGTCTCTAATCATTGTCCTGTCATGAGAAATGTACTCCCATTGCTGCCACTTGCCATTCAAGAAGCAGTTGACAACTGCCCTATTAGCAATCATTACTTCTCGATGTCAACTTAAGCTATCGAATTCCATAACCAGCTTGCAAGCCTGATGTGGTCTAAAATCTTAAATGGCTTCAAACATTATCAGCACCACTAGTTGACTCATGGTGTTTTTCAACTCCAAAACAAGAATGCATTAAAAGCTCTAAAAGGATGATAAGCCTCATTGTAGTTTGAAGGTTGAACCATGGGCTTAAAAGCAAAGTAGGCTATTACTGGCTTCAAGCTAAAGCTAGTTCTTTAGTCTGAAAAAACAAAGAAAGCAAGAAAAAGAAACCATATCTCTCAAAAATAGTGAAATTGAGGTGACCATATCTCTCAAAAATAGTGAAATTGAGGTGTCTCTTAGGTGACATTGTATTCTTTTCTTTCAATCTTTCCAAAAGCTTATTCAACAATGGCTAAATTTTCCCAAAAAAACATTTATTTGATGGAGATAGAGGATACGAGGCTTTGTGAATGGGTGGAAGAAACTTGTCTCCGCATAAAACAAGAGGAAAACCTGAAGATTGATTTGAGTACTCATGTATAAAAGTTTTACATAATAAATCCAGGGTACTTGGGCTCTCCGTGTGGGATGTGTAACTAATTCCCTTCCTGACCTAACTCTCGTACCAGTGTGGTTTTGTGCCTGTATCTGATCAAGTTCCTGTTTATTGAACAAAGCACCTGGCCTTTTGGTTTTGGGTTGTGCTAGATTATATTTTTTTACCTCTAATTAAGTCTAACACTCTTTCTGAAACTTTCTTCAGATTATTGATGAGAAATCACTGATTAAGAAGTATCAAAGAGAAATTTCAAGCCTCAAAGAAGAACTTGATCAACTGAAGAGGGGCATCCTTGTTGGTGTTAGTCATGAGGAGCTTGTGACCTTAAGACAAAAGGTTTTCACTATTTGTCTTTTCTTTTTCGTACATAATTGTGATGTTAAACTAGTTTGATTACTAATATTCAGAAGTATTGTCTGCTGTTCATAAATAGTTAGAAGAAGGTCAAGTGAAAATGCAATCACGGTTGGAGGAGGAAGAGGAAGCCAAGGCTGCTCTTATGAGCAGAATCCAAAGGCTAACAAAGCTCATACTTGTTTCTACCAAGAATACTATTCCTGGATTGAGTGATGTGCCTAATCACCAAAGGAGTCATTCTGTTGGTGAGGATGACGTAAGTTGTTATACTCTTTGGAATAAAAAGTGTGGTTTGTCCATTTCATTCTTTAATTCTCTTCAAAAAGCTGGAGCTTTGATTAAAGTTCTCAACACAAACAAATTAAAAAGAGACTCAAATATGGGTGGAATTCATTGTGTATTTTTGCTTTTTGAAACTTATGGCTATAGATGATAAATGTGTTTGGTGAATGCTTGGTTACTTAGAAATGTGGGATTTTTATTTCTTTTATTCATGACTTATCTTTTTCTTATATTTGGGGATGTGTTTATCTCTTTTCAGAGCATTTTCCTCTTGTTTGGATGAGATTTGGTCGCTTGTTTCACTAGATGATATTAAGAATGTTGGATATTTGTTCTGAAAATGTTAATAAGATCTATTTCTGCCATGCCTTCTCGTTGTGTGCAGTTGGATTTATTGCGCGAGGGTTCTTTGCTTTTAGATTGTGAGAATCAGAAGGACTCTACATCTTCTGCTTCAGGGCTTGCTTCAGATCAGCCTTTTGATTTTAAACACAGAAGATCCTCCAGCAAATGGAATGAAGAATTCTCACCCACGAGCAGTACGGTTACTGAATCAACTCAAGCGGGTGAACTTATTAGTGGTTCCAAACATCCAGTAGTATGTTCTCATGTTAACTTTTAACTCTTTTTGGGTACTATCTATCTAGTATGTAACTTTCTTGTTTTATGTTTTGTCCGAACTATAGCTCTTAATTTGGTGTAATATGATGTGAGAAGGGCCACCCACATCTTTTCTAAGGTCACTAAGAAGATACGTGTGGACATATGCACACACAGCCACACACTTAATGAGACTGTTTTTTGGAATTTCCAGATTTGGTCTAATCACCCTACATAAAATTCAATACTAGAAGTCCCTTTTTGCTTTAATCTTTTAAGTATTTCTTTTACCTTGATGAGACTTAGCGACAATATATTTGTCTAGCCCCAATTGAGTTTTAAGTGGCCAAACAAAGAAAGCTACTTGAAACCCTTCAGCCAGGCACTAGGGGCTCTTATCAGCTCTGCTTTAATATTAAGAATTGTGTTTCAGTGCAAGGCCATAGTTTTGTATTTTTATTGTTCTTTCCATAACGCAGTAATATAAAAAAATGATTGTTTGGCTCTTTTTTCTAAGGGTGGGATGACATCTGATCAAATGGACCTTCTTGTCGAGCAAGTTAAAATGCTTGCTGGAGAGATAGCATTCAGTAGCAGTAACCTGAAACGCCTGGTAGATCAGTCAGTAAATGATCCTGATGGCTCAAAAGTTCAAGTATGGCTTTCTTCCTTTGTTCTATGTGCTGTCTAAAACTCAGTTTAAATTTGCCAATGAATGATTTGAAACTGCTGGCACTGTCATGATGAAGAGGAGACATTGAAATCAGTTATAATCGTAACGGAGTCCTTATGAATATGTGAAAACCGTATATAACTTGATTGCTTTGGCTGCTAATTGATCAGTGTGTTGTTATCATCAACATAGTTTCTGGGAACAAATCAGGTGCAGGGGTTAGCTTCGTATTGGCATAGGTGATGTGATATGGGAAAGAGCATGTGTTGCTTTTTGTACTTTCAGAAGTCACAGTTTTAATACCAGAAAACCACCTGATTCGTCTCCAATCTCCTATTGCTTTAAGAATTTTGTTTTAACTTCCGTGTAGGTCAATACTAATGAGAATTCTATGCATTTCAAACTTCTGATGCTATTTATTTCAGTATCTGGCCTCTAGATTATTCAGCATTACTGTCTTGATTTGCTTGATGAGTGTGTTTATTCTTTGCAGCCCTGACCGACTTGTGTGTGCTTTCTTCCATGGCAGATTCAGAATTTGGAACGAGAGATCCAAGAAAAGCGGAGGCAAATGAGGATTCTAGAACAGCGCATTATTGAGAATGGAGAGGCATCTATGGCTAATGCATCGATGGTTGATATGCAGCAGGTAGTTTACATGCACTTTATCGTGGTTACCTTAATTATTTCTTCTTTATAATATTTATTTATGTGCCAGAAATTATTGATTCTGTAATTATTTGGTTAGTGCCTCAATAACTTCTAAATTCTTCTATTTTCAACAGACAGTTACAAGGCTGATGAGCCAATGCAATGAAAAGGCTTTTGAGTTAGAGGTGAGAGCTTTATGTTGATGTAATATAGTGTTGAGAGGACGCTATATTGTAGATATAGGCAGACACAATGATGATAGAAATGTTTTGTATATTTGAAGTATGGAACCTCATGTTAACCATTTAACTAAATTGATTTTGGCCAATTCTTGTAGATAAAATCAGCTGATAACCGTATTCTTCAAGAACAACTGCAGAACAAGGTAAAGAAGCTCCTTTCAAAATTCTCAAATTCAATGCAATCAAATTATTTTCTTTTAATCTGCCTAATTAGTTGAGAGTGTTTATCCTATTGGCTGGGAATGATGTTAGTTTATTCATCAGGTGAAGATACTTTCCTGTTTGTTTAAAGTCTAAGCTAATATATGCTTGGTTATGGTCAGTGTTTAAAGTCTAAGCTATAACATATGCTTGGTTATGGTCAGTGTTCTGAGAACAAGAAATTGCAAGAAAAGGTGAATCTACTGGAGCAGCAGTTGGCTTCTCAAAATGGTGATAAATCACCAGGTTCTTCTGGACAGGGTACCTCTGACAAATATGTTGATGAATTAAGAAAGAAAGTTCAGTCACAGGTAACTACTCATGTATAAGAAATTCTATCTCCTTAATAGGCGTAACTGAATGGATGGTGATAGCTGCTGGCCATTCACCTATTTGGCATGATTCAGTTTTGCCATATTCTTGGAAGTATTTCCTTAAGTTGTCTGATTTGATGCACAAGCTCAGGTATATATCCTCATCATTCTTGTTTAATTCAAATCCGTTGTCATCATTGAAGATTTATTAGACTGTTGCTTCATATCTAGAAATGGCAATTTTTCAGATTAGAATCTCCATTACCATACCCAAAGCTGGAAAATTGCCATTGAAATCCTCGAAGTCTCAAGTTGAGGATGAATGGGAATAGGGATTCGTAACAAATATTTACTGTTATAAAAAATTGCTATCTCTCTTTATATGATAGTCTATCAACTGTACCTTTCCTTTTATAAATCTTTGGAGCGAGCTTAAACTAAAATAGCTCATCCAAGATCATTTCCTACAGGAGAGAACATCCCATTTGATACCGTACTTAAGTACGACAGGCTTTCAGAGCATTTTCTTTGCTGTAAAATTGCTTGACTTTATGGGCTCCTGTTTACATTCTCATTTGATTTTGGATATTTGTTCTGTCACTGTAACTGTAATCTTAAGCTTGGACAGTTGAGTGTTTTGTCAACTTTCTCATTATGAGGCTTCCTAATTTGTTCCAGCAGATATTTATTGCATCTGTATGATTCTATTGATTATTTTTCATAAGTGTGTAGCTTGTTGAACCTAGAGTTATGCATAGGCTAATTTGGTGGTTACCTAAATTGGGGGTGTAATCTTTTATATTTATTCCACACAAATGTAATATACAGAATCTATGAAATATGATCTCCTGCAAACACATTTAATAATATGTGGGTAAAATTTTTTCATATTTTATATTAACTCGTCATAAAGATGTTCTATGAAGTTTGTTGTAAAATTATGTTTGATAACAATCCTGTCTTACATCAATTTTTCTCCTTTGCCTGTGGTTTTGCTTTCTATCTAATATACATGTTTATTTTTATTTTAAACAGGAGATGGAGAATGAAAAACTGAAACTTGAACATGTTCAACTTTCTGAGGAGAACAGTGGGCTGCATGTGCAGAATCAAAAACTGGCTGAAGAAGCTTCTTATGCGAAGGAACTGGCTTCTGCTGCTGCTGTTGAGCTGAAGAATTTGGCTGGTGAGGTGACCAAGCTCTCCTTACAGAATGCCAAACTTGAAAAAGAATTGTTGTCTGCTCGAGAGTCGGTGCATTCTAGAGGTGCTGCTATGCAAACAGTTAATGGTGTTAACCGAAAGTATAGTGATGGTATGAAAGCTGGAAGGAAAGGCCGTCTCTCTGGAAGATCAACTGAAATTTCAGGAGCTGTCCCTGATGACTTTGATTCATGGAATCTTGATCTTGATGATTTAAAGTTGGAACTTCAGGCAAGGAAACAAAGGGAGGCTGCTCTTGAAGCTGCCTTAGCTGAAAAGGAATTTCTAGAAGATGAATATCGGAAAAAGGTTGAAGAGTCCAGGAGAAGAGAAGAAGCATTGGAAAATGATTTGGCAAACATGTGGGTGCTTGTTGCTAAGTTGAAAAAGGAAGTGGGCTCTGTCCCTGAGTTAAACACTGTTGAGAGACACAGCAATGGAGAAGATCGTGTATGTGATCCAAAAGCTAATGAAACTGATTGTAATACTGGCCTAAAAGATAGACATTTTTTGGATGTGTCAAAACCAGCTGATGAGAATTCAGTTGAGCAACAAGTTTTGGATGTGCCTAAACCGGCTGATGAAACTCCCAAGGAAGAACCACTTGTAGCTCGCCTAAAGGTAATCATTTATTCTTTCCATGATTTTCCTCGTATGCACTGATTTTTTTACTCTTTTTGTTTAATTAATAATTTGAACCTAAAGGGTGGTTTGGTTGAGATTTTTTTTTCCCCCAATTTGTTTAAGGCAAAATTAGCAGTTGCTTTTCGCTTATATCAACCATTCTCTGTCAACAGAGACACATTGTTGGACCATACTCCATTATCTTGTCAGCTAAAGAAGCTTCTCATACGCTGAGATGTTATATTCCTTTGCTACACGCTCAATGTTGTGTTAGATGTTTTTTACCCTCCAATGATGGATTGTTTCCTCCCATTGGACACATTTTTATTGTCCCAGAAGCACCAAACTAAGATAACTTTGACGAACTTTAGCTTTCTTGTGTTTTCACAAAAAACATTGGACAGTGTTTATATTCTCAGTGGTTGCTTAAAGATATGTAGTTAATTGGAACTATGGAAAGATATAATAATTCTTGCTGGAGAGTTTCAGTCTTAATTTTGCATCCATAATGTGATACAATTTTGAAAACTAATGGCTTTAAAGGAATCCACTTAAACTGTATATACCGCTTTCAGGCACGAATGCAAGAGATGAAGGAGAAGGAGCAAAAATACCAGGGAAATGGAGATCCCAACTCCCATATGTGTAAAGTTTGTTTTGAATCACCAACAGCTGCAATTCTTCTACCTTGCCGGCATTTTTGTTGTGAGTGCTTTGTAACTTTCATGCATTTCAAGTTCCCTATATTTCATGGTCTTATTCTTGCCTGTAATTCGGCCTGGCTGCCTGGTTTGTGTTCGCAGTGTGTAAATCTTGTTCACTTGCTTGTTCAGAGTGTCCAATTTGTCGTACAAAGATTTCAGATAGGCTTTTTGCATTCACTTGACAGAGCATTTTATGCCCTCAAAATGAAGGTAATTCAATTTTATTTTGCTCATTCCTTTCATTCATAATATTCTAACCTAGTTCCGCCAAATTCTCTGGTCACGTCATTGTATAGGTGAATCTGTATTAATTCCATCTACTTGATTATGTAACAAAACATCAGATAACAAGCTCTTCCTGCCCCCCACCCCCCAAAAAAAAAAATATAGTAATAATTTACATAGAATAGCAAAGTTCTAATATGTTTTTGCCTTTTTTACCCTGTCCTATATGCAGAGTTTGTTATCCTTTGCCTCTTTGGCATTTTCCGTGCAACAGCGGGTGCAATTCTTTTATTAGTTTCTCTGTATGTAGCAATCTAAAAGGTATGTCAATAGTTTGTTTTTGCATCTCTCTCCCCTGCAGTTGTAAAATAAGGGGGATTTAAAGGGTAAAAGAACGGTAAAACGAGTACATTCGGAATTGCTTTGTTTTTGAACACGCAGCAAAATGTTGTGATCCGTCCTCCAACAGTGTTGTTATGTACACAAGCAGAAAGGAATTTTTTTCTCAATTCCACCTCTATAAATACCGATTCCTCAATTTTCCCGCTTTGATTTGCTCTCCAAGAATCTTCATAATTTTTCTTATTTAATATTTATGCAACATAGCAATTTTTCATTTTTCCATTGAATTGGCAGTGCTTCCGCTTGAGTTCAAGTAAACAACTGCTACTGAACTGTTGTAACTTAATGATACACGATTTGGAAGGACACATTAAGGTTATGTTTGGTATTGCTATTGGGCGGTTGTAGACTTTAACTTAAAGTTATTATACTAAAGTATTTTGTAGATAATAGTTATTATGATTTAAAAATTAAGTTGATTTGATTTACTAATTATATTATAAAAAGTTTATAATAATTTTACTTTTTTGTTTGTCAATATTAATTTTTAGAATTTATATATACAACACACTACTAATTTTACGTCATTTTATAGTTGTAATTTTTTTCAGCAGTCGTAACACTTTAATGCCAAAGTCCTAACGTATTGTTTTAAATGAAAGAGAGATTGGGTACAGCTTAAGCGTAGTATTTACTCAAAATGTTTGTGATACTCAATCCTCTTTTAACCAATAGATTTTATCCTGCTAATAAGCTGGATGATGATGACCGCTATTTTGGCGGACGCTAAAATTTACTTCCCGATTTTAAGGTGGGCGTATTCTTTTTGACCGAGCATGGAAGTTGTCAAGAAAATCTGCGGTTCTCTTTCTTTCCTTTCCTGCTCATTTTAGACTATAGGATTTCAACACGACTATAAGTTTAGGATTTCAACACAGCGACAACACATTTTGAACATACGTGTAAAATCATTTATTTTTTTCGTTCATATATTTTTGCTTCTTACATATTTTTCTTTAATAAAATCATTATTTTATTTATATGTATAATTTACAATCTGTCGTATCAATTTTATTCTGATACGGTCCATATTTTTAATCTTAGGATAATGTATCTGCTTTAACTAATATTTAAGAGAAATGTACCAATATTTATAGAAGAGATTATGTATTTCTAGCTCGAACGCGTGCGATGTTTTAAAAGCCAAATCTATCATGTACCGTAGACACTTACAAGAGAAGAATTTGAGTCCTACAGACACTCAAATCTCTCTAACAAAGGTGTTTTACCACCCACCAGATGACCCAGTGGCAGAGGAAGGAATATTCGGGACTTTACGTACGATGTTGTCGGTCATTTTGAATTTAAGGATTAACTTGTGTGTTAAGCGCCAATAAATCGGTGATTTGAAAGAATTGTTTGTTGGTAGGACCTTTATAATCAAGAAGTTACATCTTTCATTGATGCTTGCTTCTGTATGAATATTGAAAAGTCTCTCTGCCCCTTGTTTTTTTTTCCTCTCAACTCCATTAATCAAGATTCAAGACTCAAGAGGATGAGAAAGCAGCAAAAGAAGGATGAAACTTTTTGTCAAAATTCATTAAAATGTTAAAAGAAAATAACAAAACCAACCATAAAAAGAAAACACAGGGAAGAAATTGCACCATTGACAAAAGTCAGAAAAAAAAAAAAACCATCCCATATTGAATTACACAGCAACATGATATTTAAAGATCATTAACAAATCAACCTAACATTTGATATCAACTTCAACCAAACGTGTCTATTTTTCTTGACAGACTGAGCTCTGATCTGAGGAACTCTCAATCTTTTTGCTGCTCCTGTTGATTCCTCGAATCCCTTTAATAACCCATTTTGGGAAGAAAACAAAGGTACCCAGATTGCTAAATCTTCTAATAATGAAAAAGAAACCATTTTTCTTTCAAGATCTTGATCACAAATCTGCACAAAACCAAAATCCCATGTTGCATAACATTAGCATAAACGTCAATGAGTTTAATCAGAAGAAACGACATTACTTATTTATTTAAAGAAAAAAAAATGTGTGTACCGCAAACCCTTACATAAAACATTAGTAGATGTAGCATATGAAGAAGGATCAAGAAAATCATCTACACGCCAACCGGGCAGTGTCTCCATCAAATACTCAGATATGCTGCTGGTGTCACTAATGTGATTGTCTCGTGGTGTTGAATTGGAGCTAAAGATTGAATTTGAATGCGATGATGGTGAGATTTTCTTTTGATCATCAATGGATGTTGTTGTTGTGGCGTCGCAGCATGCAGAGGATGAAGGGCTAGGATTGTAAGTAGTATTAGAAGTAGCAGAAGCTGAACCCGTAAGCATAACCCCTGTGAGAAGAAACCTGTTGTGTTTCTTCGTGTATTCATTGGCTTTATGAATTGGTATGTCACATTCTCTGCAAAGAATTGCTCTATCTTCTTGACAAAAAAGCAAAGCACGTCTCTCCTATTGATTCAAAAACACAAGAAACAAACAAATATTGACACCTTATAACTCATTAATTCTTCAACGAAACTAATAATCAAGAAAATAATTTATATATCTGCAGTAACCTGACAAATATCACAAAGAGGAGATTCTTTGTAGCTGGGGCTAACAAGATTGAAACGCGGGTGCTTGCTGGCTAACTTGTTAGCATGATGAACGCGACGATCACAGGCATCACAAAGAGCAGCTTCATCGGCTGAGCAAAAGACTGCGGCCTCTTTTTTGTCACACACATCACACCAAATCTTCATTTTTTAAAAAAAATTAACTTCTTGAGCAATATTTTTGATGATATGCAAATTAAATTAAGCCCCCTCACCCCACTAAAAAGAAAGAAAATAAATAAATAAATAAGAGATTGATGATAATAATAATGATATACTGTTGTAGTGAGTATTGAGTTGGGAAATACTGTCAAAGGTATAATGGGGAGTTATGGGCAATGGCTAAAATGCAAATGCAGGTTTCTTTTAAGTGCTGCTGACTATGAGAAAGCTCTGGAGAGAAGATAAACATTACAGAGCTCTAAAATTTCCCCATATAGAGTGGAGCAACTTCCAACTTGGGTTTTTTTTATTATTAAATTTCTTTTGGTGTATTAATAAATTATTCTCTAGACCAATGTGAGGTTTCACTCTCAGACTGAAATGGAGGGGTGGGCCACGGGCAGCATTCATCCTGTCATTTATTTTATTGACCCAAAGCTCTTCTTTTTTTAAAAATATTTTGAAGTAGACAATAATAGAATGAATGCAGCTTTTGGGAGACCAAGATGGTTGCTTTTAACTTTTCTCCATTATCATATATTTTTTCAATGATTTTGATTTTTGGAAGTCTGGCTTCTGATTTCATTGCAGCACCCGTCCCTTTTGCCTTAAATAAATGGTCCGACTATGTTAAAACAGGGAATACCTATCTTCCATTTAACCTAAGCTACAACCTCACACATAAACAGTATATGTGTGAGGTTTATGTATTATTTATGTGTGATAGTGTATCTTACAATAAATATAAGATAAGAAGATCCTTCCACCTTAAAACATTATTAATAATCACATTGTCATAATAATAATTTATTTTTTATTTTTTAATACCGTGTACTAATAAGATAGTAATTTATGGTGAAATAATTTCGCTATAGACACTAATTAAATATTATTATATTGCATTAGAATCAATAATACTCGCGATTCGAATAGATAAGTCACACTGTTAAATTACCACTCATGTGTTAAAAAATCAAAGTCCAAATTTGCAAACTCAAGCAATTGACAATCCCACATGCACTTTGAATTGAAGTTTAGTTAATTTACAGAATTGTCCTGTGAGGACTTTTCATTACTTTTTTTTATGGTTTAATCGATTAGCCATTTATGGTAAAAATAGGGAAATCAAGAGTTTAAATTAAAAAGATGCAAAATAAAAATTAATATTTAAGTGGAGGTTGATGTAACCTAACATGATTCCTATTAAGCTAGATTACATCTTTGTGCATGGCCTATATGTAGCTTGGCAATTTAATTAACAGTGAAGTCTATAGAAAGTAATAATTGTAAGATGGGATTTTGTTTTCAACTTTTGTGGATTGCACATTACATTATTTCAATTTTTTATTATTAAATTTGTGCCCAAGATCTACCCACTCTAGTCTTTAGCTTCCCATAAGTCATAAAAGCTTCGCAGCTGCAGTCATCTCAAAGCCCACACCAGTTGCATTATAATATTAATATATATCTATCAGATCATAACCTGGGAACAAACGATACTTAACCACAACATCACGCTGTTTCATCCAGATTTTCGACCTCACTAATATTCGGGATGTACTCCACTCGCTTCGCCAGCAGAGAAAACTATCTTCACTCAATATAATTAAAAACGAAATTACCCCACAATACGTTTGTGGGGGTTCGAACTGCTGCCCTCCAACTGCCCTCCATTTGGAGGGCAGCAGCCCTCACCACTCGGCCTTTGGCCGAGTGACTACCAGTTGCATTCTTTTGAATTCACCATATAAGCTCCCTGCTGATTTAAAATTTACTGCTCACATACATTTTTACATGCCTTTTATAAGTTTCGTTCCATTCAATATTTATGAAGAGACTGTATGGGCTTCATCGCAGAATAAAATATGAATCTTGTGACTCATCCTTCTCTCTTTTTTTTTTTTAACTCACTCTCTTTCAATGCAGGTTAGGAATTACGTGGACAATGAAATTAGACTAAATATTTTCTTGTAATGCAGACCAAGGAGGCAATCAATTTCTATTGACCAAAATAATGATTTTGCATTCAGTTCCATTTTGTACTTTTTTTTTCAAAAAAATTTGATAGTAACACAAACTTTAATTGAAACAAATCATCAATCGGCTCTCAAAAATAATAATTGTAATGAATCGATCATAAAAAGTAAACTGTTTAGCTTTGATTGGTTGATTATGACTAAAATTGTTATGAATTCCAATATCTTTTAAGGTTGGAATAAAAAATCTAATTATTTTTTTTTAAAAAAAAAAAAGATTATACACACACATGGGTAATGTTAGATCCTTAATCCAATATCGAGTTTATGTGTGAATAATTATGCATTCTAAATTATTATATAAGGTTAAATCCAACTAAAAGTGATATATTAAGATTTTTAGTGATTGACCTTTAATATGTCTGCGATGGTCTGAGTCTTAAATTTCTAAAGACTGAAGAGTAATTTTTTTTTTTTTTATGATGGGTTAAAATAAAAATACCTCTTGATAATAGAAAAATTATTTATACAAGTGGTTATGATTCTTAGATCACCTGTAATATTATATTTTTTTCTCATATCCCATCATTAGAAATAGTGCAAAGAAAAGTTTAAAAGAATATTTAAGATAACCTGTTTATTTGGAAGACAAATCACATTACTCTATAAAGCGATTAAGTATTATGAATTCAGGTACACTTACGTATGTTTGAATATTAATTCTTAGTGATACGATATAAATATTCTTAAATTTTAAATGATAGTTCTCATCAACGAATTATTTTCTAACAGTTAATGCATTTTATAAATCTACCGAGGCTATCTTAAAAATTCTCACTCCCTAACAACATTGAAAAAAGAAGGGGTTCCAATTGGTGCCCTCAACATAATTGTAGCCAACCGTGTAATTGCGTAATGCATTGCAATGGAAATGTGTGCAAACCTAAACTACAAGTTGAATGAATGACTACATGTAAAGTTGATACAGCCAGAGGTATAATAAATGATGAAAACGAAAGGAAGAGCAAAGAGACAAATATAGGAGTGATGAGCAAACAGAAGTATTGAAGATGGTGGGATTGCGTTGTATCGTCTAGGTTGGCTCTTGCTGCAGAATTGTGCTTCAAATAAAGCTGTGAATGGAGACAAGGGCCAAACGCGTCAATAATTAAATGTACATTATATTCATTAATTTGAACAATAATATTGTACTTGGGGGATGTTTATTTTTTAATTTAATAACTTAATTGACTTAACTTGAATCAGTAAAATTAAGTCCGTTTATTTTTTTTAACTTAAGGTGGCGTTTGTTTTTTAACTTAATGACTTAAAGTGACTTAACTTAATTAATTAAGTTAATTAGAAGTGTTTGTTTTTATAACTTAATGAGACTTTTTAGATAATTTTGACTTAATAAAATAAGTCATTTTTTTGGCTTTTACTTAAATTATAAATCAATTAAGTCACTTACTTTCTAACGTCAAAATATCCTCGCTTTATAATTTATTTTCACGAAATCCCAAAATTCTCCTATGTATATTTACACATAATAATCTCATCATTATTTTTCGTCCATGAAATTCTTACTTATTTTGCTTATCTCATCTATGTCTTGAATCTCGCATTAATATATTATTTTACTTATAAATGTTAATATTTTGTGATATTTAATAAATTATTTATTCGACATTCAAATTTAATAAGGATGATACAAACGTAAAAGACATATCTTCGCTTTTTAAGTTGAAAAACAAACAACTTAATACTTATTTTCCGATTCGTATTTAAAAACAAACATATTATTCGATTCGCATATCTGCGCTCATTCAGAATTCAAACTAATTCAGATCTATTCAGATTTCAGACAAAAAAACAAACGCCACCTTAATGAAAATTTTCATTACGTAAATCATTAAGTTATTTAGTCAATTCTTTTAGTGTTTTAGTTAATCTAAAAAGTTTTAATGATATCATTAAAAAATATTCTCTAAAATATTCATATCTAATTAATTAATTTTTATCCTTATTTAATAATTTACATTATTACCCCTCTTTATAACTTGTAATAATATAGTAGTAGATTGTTATTATTTTTGTTTTTTATTCTCTTTAAATTATCATTAACTTCAATCAGAAAAATTAAGTCCGTTTATCTTTTTAACTTAATGAAAATTTTCATTACTTAAATATTAAGCTATTAAGCCAATTCTTTTAGTGCTTTACTTAATCTAAAGAGTTTTAATTATATCATTAAAAAATATTCTCTAAAATATTCATATCTAATTAATTAATTTTTACCCTTATGTAAATAAAATTTAATAATTTACATTATTACCCCTCTTTATAACTTGTAATAATGTAGTAGTAAGCTGTTATTATTTTTGTTTTTTATTCTCTTTAGATTATCATTATCTATCTTCATGATTTTTTATGAATATTTTTCATATAAAAATATCATGAACTATGAAAAACCATTGTATTTAATTGAATGTGATTTATATTATGATAATATATTATCTTATTTAAGTTCATTGAAGTGTTTGTTATTTATTTAACATTTAAAATCTGTAAGGGTATAAATGTAAAAATACTAGCTTTCAGATTTTTTAAGTTAAAAAACAAACAACTTAATATTTGTTTTGAGCAATTCAAATAATAAAAAAAAAACATGTCATTCAGATTCAAACATTCAGTTTTATTTAAAATTTAGACTAATTCAAGTTTATTTAGATTTTAAACAAAAAAAGAACGCCATCTTAGTTGAGATACTTTATTTATATCTCAAATGATGTGTCACTATCTGATTGATTCAAATAATAGATAATTATTAAGTCTTAACATTTTTAATTCAATTAGTGAGTCTCTATTGGTGACACATGAGTTAGTTTGTAAACTAAGTATCCAACCTAATTAGGCATAGCATCACTCTAATTATAAAGGACATTAGCAATTATTATATTAGGTGGCAAAATCAGAATTTTGATCTAGAAGGTATGAAATATTATAATTAAACAAAATTTTAAAAAATCATAGGTACTGAAATTTCGAACAAATGGCAAAGAAATCCCAATTCTTTTAGGAGAAAGAAAACAAAAAAAAAAAAATTATATGTACAAAAAAATTGGGCCGATGATAGCGAAAATGTTGAGATTTGTTGTAGCAATTGAAAGTTCCTTTGAAATATGATAAGGTAAGGTACTCCAATAAAAATAAAAGTAAATATAAAAGCATATTAATTATTAACTATATGCTTTAATTTTATATCATCGTTATAAATGTAAAATTCACGCCATGATAATTGACACAAAAAAGGAGAATGCGGATACGACTTCTTTACAAAATTCATAGAATTCTAAGGCTTTGTTCTTAAATTTAAATTCTAAAATTAATTTTTTTTTCTTGATATCGTGCGTTCTCTAAAGATTGATTTGCGGCTGCGCCGTAGGCATCAATTGTTGACTAAAACTAAATTCAAGATCCGAAAGGTTTGATATTTTTTTACACGATTTCTTTAAAAGAGGAAACATGTACCAATCAACTATAAAATATAAATAAATAAAAAAAAGGGTCAACTCATTAACTTATGAAATGAGTTGAATTCAAATTCAACCAACTCTAATTTTCGTAATTTATCATCAAATAGTTTTTGATGTTTGATGAAAGATATTAGCGTACGAAAGCAGACGAACGAATCGTCACTTTCAATAATTAAATATTATGAATGTGTGGCTGCCATATTGACCAAACAACGAGGTTTAGAGCACTTTTAATAATAATACCTTTTAACTCTAATTAATTAACGTTAAACTTGTTGACTTTTAATCATATGCATGGAATTACATCATCTCATAATTATCCAAACTTATCTAAAATTTGAAGAATCTTTTGACCTTTGTAAATTTATGATAATTGTATTTGCTCAGAATCTTTTGAATTACATCATCTCATTATCCAAACTTAGCATGCGGAAAATTCTAATTGTTTTCTTTCTTTTTCTTTTTGCATATTAGGCTGTGACTTTTTCTTTTATAAATTTTGTTTTAATTTTTTTTTTCTTCTAGAGATGGGTATGAACGATCACTTACAATAAAATGACAAAGGGAGAGTCTCCAAGGCTTGCATCAATTATTGACTGGATGCATGTTGTTGATTTCTAGTTGGGGTTTAGTATGAAAGAAAGAAAAATGTGAAGATAAGTTTGACTAACAATATGTCACCGAACGCTAGAGGACAAATAATACTTTTTAAGACATGCATTTATTTGTATGATCTTTTAGGGGATCAAGCTATTAAGATTTTGCAAGCTGTCAGCTTCGAAGAGGCGAAGGCAGATAAGGGAAGAATAGTGCAGCTGAAATTATTTTAATTAAGATTGTAGGGTTCCAATACTTTCCCACATGGGAGCCAGAGATTTTTGGGGCATAAACAACTGTTATTTTGGACCGCATCTTTCCAACAGGAGCTTTAAGAACCAAGTGGATGCGAAGCACTCCTTCAGTCTTAAAAAAAAAAGAAAATATTCCCAATCAAGGGGTGTAGTGTGCATGGAAGACCATTCTCTCAAAAGCACTTTTTTGGACACAAGTGAAAGCAAAGATAAAATATTGAGCAATGAGAAATCTAGAGGAGGAGAGAATCCGATCAGGCGACCATGAATAAGAGGAATGCATTAGCTGTCTGTCCGTTCTCTGGTTGGGCTGTTAGAGTTGGAGAATGACAATTACTTATTTTTTAAATTAATATTCTTAACACCACATAGTGGGGGCGGAAAATGGGAAAAGCTTTCCGTTCTTAGTTTTTGTGTAATTAATAGCTGTCGTGAGCGCAGAGAATTTATCAAAAGTCAAATTTATTAAAGTTGCTTTGTGAACACTCAGAATGGCTGAAGTGTTAAGAATTTTTTTCCTAACTTCTACTCCACAGCTGTAGCTTTTTCTCCACAGCAGCTGCAGCTTAAAAAATGCAGCACCTCACTCCCAAACACACCTTAAATCCTTTGAAACTACAAGAATCCTTAGATAGAATGGGATTCCAATTCAGGAACAAAATGAACGCTTTCTAATTCATGAGCAATTATAAATTAAAAAACCACTCTTATTCTTACTTTATTATATTTAATAATACTTAAAAAAATAATATATAAGTAGTTAAATATTTGAATAATTATTCAATATATTACTCTATTTAGTATCTCAAATCAAAATTTATTAATATGATAATAATTGATTTATTATAGCTAATAACAATCGCATAAGAAATTAACACACACCAAGATGAACTAGTTAATTTTTTTTTTTTGAATGGAAAGATGAACTAGTTAATGGCTGTGAATAAACAGACTAATTCTTATTTTATTGGAGAACGATCGAGATGAGCCTATGATTTATATCACACTTAATTTTGTATAATTCTTTTGTCTTGATCTATGGACATAAGTTATATAATTAAGGAATAATAAGTGAAGTTTGAATTTGCTCTATCTTCCTATTTTGACTAATAACTTAGTTAGAACATTTGATTGTTTTTTATTTTTTATTTTTTTCTAATTAAGTTTATAATAGTGGTACATAATATTTCTTTTAGTCTGAACAGAAGAATGCATGTTACATCTTTTTAGTGTAAACATTTCATATTTGGTGTGTGTGCGCACGTGCGTGTAATTCTTTTGTCTTAATCTATAGACATAAATTAGTGTAATTAGAGAATAATAAACGAAGTTTGAATTTGCTCTATCTTCCTATTTTAACTAGTAAATTAGATAGAACATTTGACTGTTTTTTATCTTTAATTTTTCTTCTAGTTAGGTTTATGATAGTCGTACACAATATTTCTTTTAATGTGAACGTTTACATGTAATAAAAATACATGTTACATCTTTTTAGTGTGAACACACACACACACACACACATAGATGGAGTTCCCATTAGATAACGATTATCATATGTGCCATAGTAAAGTGTAATTGTTCAGACAAGATAACGACTACATATGTTATACATATGACTATTAAAATGTATGGTTGAACAAACAAGACGATAGACCAATCAAAAAGAAAAAGTTAAAGAGGAACAATCTTATATCTATTCAACAACTTTAGTTTTTGAATTTTAAGGTATTCTTAGATCAAATGCATGGGCATGTACGATATCATAAGTTAAGAAAATTATTTTCTTTTAAAAGTTAGACAGAATGGATTCGATACATTGATCTCCTATAAAATCAATTTAATCATTATTTTGAGACATAAAAATTAAAAGCATCAATATTTTTCAAATGGTTGAGTCTCAAATCACAATCAAAGCCAAAAGGTAGAGAAAGGGATAATTTAATCTTATGAAAGAGGTGGGAGCTTTAGCAAGCAATCACAATCAGCTATGAACTTGTTCGTTAGAATTTGAGTCATTTTTTTTTCTCTTACACTTGATGTAATACCCCAAATCTCCTAAGGGTATTTAAGTCTTTTTAATTTTTAATGATCCTTTTTACCTTAGTATAAATAGAACAAGATGTCTTTTTTATTATAAGAGAGAGAGTAAAAGAGGGATCGGTGAAAAAAAAAACACAACAAAAAAAGAAAAGAGAGAGAGAGAGATAGAGAGAAAGAGAAGAAGAAAGTCTTCTTCTTTATTCTGTCATGAGTAACACATAAGATCAAGTTGCATAATTTGAATTGAGTATCGTTGAGAGAAGATTTGGATCTGGATATAAGTTTTTATTTTTGGTTTTTATTAATTTGTTGTGGAGAAGCATGATTGCAACAGAAATAGAATTGTAGAAACCTAAGATCTTGCAGGAATATGCTGACAGTGTGTTATTACGAAAATCATAGTAATTTGTATAAATTGATTTTGATTCTTATTTTTGGTTATGCTAAACTAGACATCGTCTAGAATGTTTGAAACTTGTTTCAAGTTAATCGGATAAGATTTCAATTAATTACGATTTTTCAAAATCAAGTTTGAAAACTTGGAAATTTCTGATTTCAGCGAAAAACATGAATTAAGATTTATTTTTACTATAGCTAGACGTCTTCAAAAATTATGAAATTTGGACCAGTGATTTTTATATATGTCTAGTATGATTTTATAAATTTTCATGATTTTATGATAAAGCAATAAATTGTTCTATATTTTTAAGAAAAGTGTATTCAAAATAGAAAAATATTTGACAGTATTGATGATGTTTGAAACGTTAATTATTTTCAATAGTTTTTGAAGGAATTAAGTTATGAAATTTTTATCAATGAACTTTCAATGTGTCGGCATATGTTTTGTAAAATCTGAGACTTTTCCAATGAGGGACTAAATTATTAAAAAATCAGAGAGTATGGATTGTTCAGTTTTGAGGTCCAATTATTAAGAGTATTGAGGTTGAGCTTAGGAAATATTTAAATTGAGATATTTGAGGACATTATAGTTTATGATTGAGACTCGATTATATCTTATGAGAAATTTATTGATGATTTTAGGTTGATGATATCAACACGCATTTGTTACATGAGGATGCCCAGAGGTAAGTAAACTAGACTTCAAAACGAATCACAATAAACAATATATATGTTTGACTTGTGTGAAAAGTTTATTTTGATACGTACGATTATGGATTTATATGTCTCTGCCCATGTGTTTATGTGATGTGTTGTTATGTGTTGTGCGTAATTATGTACATGGGCGTATGTATGTATGATGATTCATTGGCATAAGCACGAAAATGCATTGAGTTTTCTATGAATGAGAAAGTGGATTTTAATAAATGGAATTTCTGTTTTATGAGATTTTGCGTTGGGGGCCACCTCTTGAGACTATGCGGGGCCACCTCTTGAGGGCCAGAGCACCGCAAAGTGCCACGTATGGTGCAAAGTGCCACGCACATCACAAAGTGCCACAATTGCAAGATACGTATTTTATTGAAAGAAAATATGAAAGTTTGAAAGCGACAAAAAGAGATTTTGATGAATTTGTTTTCAAGTATTTGGAAAAGACCATGACATATCATCTATTGCATTATGTACAAGTATGTATGTATTTTCGTATAAGAAAAACTAGTTTGCTTACTGAGTTTTATACTCATTATAGTTTATTGTGATTCAGTTCCCAAAAGTCAGGATTGATTTATGAGCAAAGAGGACTTGAATTGAGAACGATAGATGGTTTGACCAAAATTTTAGATAATTCCGCTGCCTATTATTTTTTAGGTTTGAATTATTATCGATTGTAAGGAGATATTGGTGGTAAAGAGTTTTTTTTTTTAAATTTATATGTGAGTTATGGTCATACATGCCCTCGAAGTTGGGCTAGGGTGTTACACTTGATTGGAGAGCCTATTACAAACTAATTGATAAATGTTAAATCATTTGAGATAAAAAATTTGTAATGCTAGCACTATTCATCCTACAATTATGAGGACTTATGGTTTTATCAAGTAATTAATTGGAGTCTTTGCCGATGGAAGATGTAATATTGTGCTACATTTAATTATTTGATAATTAATTGGAGGTTTGGGTGATGAAAGCTATTATGCTTTATTGCATGTAATAATAATACATTCATTTTGGGTCAGTAATTCATTAGTTTGCAGATTTGAAAGCAATTCCGATATATATATAAGTGGAGCAAATACCAAAGTGAAGATGACATAGATGTTGGTTTAAAAATAGTTTTGTAGCAAAAATATTTAGATCGTAGCTCTCATACAATATATAAAATTATTATAATATAGAAAACATACTTTTGCTTTTTCATTAAAGTAATTTAGGCTCTTAATTCACGATTTGTCACCAACAATCTTATTGGATCACGATCTATCGCCAACGATCTTTTAGGCTATGACTCAAGTATTTTCTACACTTAACTTAAAGACGCCTTTATCACTATTGTAAGCAATTAGCAACAGAAAATTTTTTCTTTCAAAGTTAGAGAGAAACGTTTTAGAGAGAGAAAATTTTAGGTTATGACTCAAGTGTTATCTGCACTTAACTTAAAGACACCTTTATAAGCAACTGGTAAGAGAAAATTTTTCTCTCAGAGTTAGAGAGAAAAATTTTCTTTTTCTCATTTCTATATATTATGACTCATCTCCTCATTTTTATGAAAAAATAAGCCATTTATATCTCTATTTGATATCCTTATTTATCTCCATTTTTAATTCTATTAAATTAAATTTGATTTAAATTAAAAAAGATAGAACCAAAAGTGGTGTTTCACTAGTGCTTACTATGGGGCCCACCTTATAAAATAACACAAGGCTCCTCATACACAACCATATTTAGGAATGACAATTATACCCACAAACCCGCAAACCCGCCCAAACCCGCTACTAAAACTCGTCATTAAAACCCGCTCAATGCTGGTAATTTTACCTATGGGGTTTAGTATTATAAACTAAAACCCGCACATGGATGCGGGTGGGTTTGGTATTAGTCTTATATCCGGTGGATACCCGCATGGATATCCACCAAACCCGCAATATTTTTTTTAAACATTTTTAATTTAATTTTAATCTAAAAAATGTATTATGAAAATAATATAATTATTTAAATTACCAAATAACCAAAGGCCAAAAGTTGTGTATGTATGTACGTGGCTCATCTCTCATTCTAAAGTCATTACCTAAAGAAAACTAAAGACATTTTTCTTTTGACTTAGCCGCATGCCCATCTACCTATTATAATTTTGTATGTACTATTTTTTTTTAACTTAATACATGAATTATTTTATTATTATAATATTTTTCTTCGAATTAGTATTTGAAAATATTAATCTTTATTATTATTGTAGACATCGTGTTGGATGGGTGTTTGTGGTGGTGAATGAAATGAATATCTTGTCTTGGAGCTTATTTTAAATGATAAAATGAAATATAATTGTTATTTTTGTATATTAGTTTGTGTTTTTTAAATGGATTTGTGTAATTTATATTTGAATTCGTGAATTTGTGTTGGATTGATGTTGAAATTTTAATTTTTCATTTATATTGTTTAAATATAAAATTGAGTATGTTATATGGAATTTGAGATTATTATTATAAATTTATATATTAAACATTTATAATTTTAAATGCAGAATTTGTGTTGGATTGATGTTGAAATTTTAATTTTTCATTTATATTGTTTAAATATAAAATTGAGTATGTTATATGGAATTTGAGATTATTATTATAAATTTATATATTAAACATTTATAATTTTAAATGCAGAAACCCGCAAAAAATCCGCCGGGTACCATTGCGGGTTTGGTAATTATCAAAACCCGCTGCGGGTGGGTTTTCTTAAAAAAATTAAAACCCGCTGCGGGTTGCGGGTGGGTTTGGTAATTTAAATTTTATGCGGGTTTGGGTTTGGTAATGGCAAACCCGCTGCGGGTGGTGCCCATTGCCATCCCTAACCATATTAAATGGTGCCTCCCACCAATTAAGATATTTAGGCTTTTAATCCAAATAACTAGTTATCTTACTTATTAATCCGTAGTGGTGTAGTTAATTAAATGCGCTAACTTGGGGATCATATGGGTACATATAATAGTGGCTCCAATAATTAGATTTGCAATTAAACTAGCCCAGTTGTTTAATTCTAAAATTAAATATAGAATAGTGTTCTCGAATTATAATTAGACCTATGCCACATTTATTTTTTTACTGAATAATCCTTTCTACCACATCACTAATTAAATTACTATTTTAATTGTCCAATCAATTTAATTAAATCTTGTTCCTTGACACTCATAGTTTTCTCTAATGATCACTTTTAACATACTAATTATGTTGACACACTTTGACCAGGGAATTATGTAATTAAGTACCGAAAACCTGTTAAGAAATGTGTTATACAAATTCTATATAGTTAATCTATAATCTCACTACTGATAATTGCTTCCACTAAGATATCGGATAATATTGACTATAAATATATGTCGCGCCCATTGGTAACTCACAAGAAATAACAATCATAAACATAAAACTATAACTAACTCAAGATTATCTCACTATTGATAATTGCTTCCACGAATTCTGTAATTAAGTACCGAAAACCTGTTAAGAAATGTGTTATACAAATTCTATATAGTTAATCTATAATCTCACTACTGATAATTGCTTCCACTAAGATATTGGATAATATTGACTATAAATATATGTCGCGCCCATTGGTAACTCACAAGAAATAACAATCATAAACATAAAACTATAACTAACTCAAGATTATCTCACTATTGATAATTGCTTCCACTAAGATATCGGATAATATTGACTATAAATATATGTCGCGCCCATTGGTAACTCACATGAAATGACAATCATAAACATGAAACTATAACTAACTCAAGATTGAGATTTCATAAAATCAATGCTTATGAGATTTAATAAGTCTAACAATAATTTTAAAATTAATTAAATCTCATATGTAATCTAGTTCAATATAGTCAAACTATATAAATGAATTAATACATAATTAAGACAAATGATTCAATGAATTTACTACAGTCTAAATATAAATAGAGCGCCCAACTCTATTTATCAATTGCAAACTCAATTTATTTAATCATAAGATAATTTGTAGTTATATCTTTTGTGGATCAATATGATGATCACTTAAAATACATATAACATGATTAAACGGATTTTATTCAAACTATTTATGCAATTAAGATATCTAAAAAAATATCTCAAATATTTTGTTAATAAGAAAATAAATAAATCGATATGCTTTAAAGAGCATATAATCTCAACAATTAGACAGAGAGCAATAGTTAATGCTAGTTTAAAATGGTGTGAGTTCAGGACTGAAGATGAAGATGATGAGCAGAGGACAATAAGCCTAAGAGTTTTAAAAAAAAACCTATCAGTCTACCAAATTGTATTTGGAATTTGAGGAAATACACACACACACACACACTTGGCAAGTAAAAGAAATTAAAGAGTCCATAAAAAAGATTAGAGAGTAAAAGAAAAAATACAAGTAAGGTTAATTTTATTTGTCTTTGTCTTTAAATGCCAATAGTTTGACTTCTACTCTTATAATTTGCTTCTAGGCCAACTCAGCTGCTGGTGACTTGTTTTACCAAACACTTTTTTAGTGTGTGTGCGCGCTCAGCACACACACACACATGAGAGCAAGAGAGAGTGTATTTGGTATGATTTGAATTCAATTATATTACTATCTTGTCTTATTATTGGTGTAGTATTTACTTAAATTGAAGAAATTGATTATCATATGGGATACCCAATACGAAACCAAAAATATAAGGGCTTGTCCGTACCATTTTTGGGCCTTTGTTTTCATTTTCGTTTGAGAGTACAAGTATAATACATGTTCGGTGGCTGGATGCAAACAATAAATTAAAAAGCAAGTTATTCAGATTCACTTTAATAGTTATAAATTTGAGAACATGTCTAACGCGTCCTTCATGTACGAATTACAAAACTAAATTTAAAAATAAATGATCAACTAAATGAAATAAGTTGCACCTATTAATAGACTATGAAAGGGAATTATATAAAATATACAACTTATTATAGCAAATGTGTATATTGATAGTGCTTTTACGCCATATTTGGTATCATTTATTAAACGCTTTATCTTGTATTTTAATTCATATGTGTTGTAATATATAGCTTAATTATAGGGTCAACAATGACAATATAAAACCATTTTTTTAATGCTAATACTAAAATTTTGTCATTATGTACTTTTTTATAATTATTTTGTTTAAAATATTTATGATATGTTTGTGTATGAATTAGTTAAACAATTATTTGATAAATATAAGTATGACTTAAATGTTTAATAAAAGTTGTTTTTAAAAATAATACTATCGGACATATATTCACTATTTTTATTCTTTTTAATAGTATCTATTGAATACATATTACTGTTTTTCGTTTTAAAGTATATGATGCATAAAATTATGCCATATTTATATTTAAATTCAAAATACAACAACTGCAAGATACTATTTTTATTCTTATTTTTATTTTCAGAAAATACTATTCAGAAATAATACTGAACAGACCCGAAATTGGCCAAAAGAATACCCACTTTATAAATTCATCACTTTAAAAAGATTTACCAATAAATGTTATCTTGTTTAAAGCATACCTTTAGCATGTATAAATTTATCTAAACATGAACTTGTAGAAATAGAGTATAAAAGTAAAACGTAGATGTCAAAGCTATTTTTTAAATAATAGAATTAAAAGGACATAGACCATGTGAATGGAAATAAATATTTAATCATTGGAAAGAAAATTTGCTTAAACTTTCAATAGAAGTCTTAAAAATAATAGTAGACCTAGATTTTAAAGTAATCTTCCTCTTTCATTAGACAATTACCTATAAATCTTAACCGAAGAAATCTTAAACTATATGATAAATATAATAAACACCTACATTTTCTTCCCATCTTCACCGTCAATCTTTCTCACGTAGCTCAGTGGTTACTTGGTTATCTTTTCCACAACCGACTATGATGGCACTAGAGATGGCAATGGGTTGGGTTGGGCTCGAGTTTGTTCAAGCCCAAGTCTGTCCTGATCACTAAAATAAAAAGTCCGAACCAAAAAATATCTTAGTCATTTAAACTGTCAGACCTGATTTTGTTAGGAACAAAGCCTGACCATTATTTTCTAAAGATTTTTTTAGATATTTAAGTAATTTAAAATTTAAAGAAATGGATATAGCCTCCTCATATATATTAAAATTTAAAAGCTTTGAAACTTGTATAAAGTAACATAAACATAAAAATTACTCAAGGTTTTAACCATATAATTATATAAATAATAAAATAAGCATAAATATGTACTTTTTTTTGTTTTAAGGTCGGATCAAATTTGAATTTAATTGGGTACTAATATTTAGATCCCATCCCGATCTCTAACCTTTAAATTCGGGTCAACGCCTAAAAAATTTAGGTAGGGTGAGTTAGCAAAATTCAGTCCGGACGTTTTTGCCATGTTAGATAGCACACTATATAGACTACATATTCACTCCCAATATCTCATCAACAACAATTGTCACAAATGTTATTAATTAATAAAATACAAAACTAAAAACGAAAGTCATGATTAATGAAATTAAATCAAACATATATATCAAATAGGCATAACCACTCACTATAGCTGTATTTACAATTACTTAGAACAATATGACAAAACTTATATAAAGCCATAAAGGGAAAAGGACTCACACACCTTCAATATTTAGTAAAGGAACAAAAAACTTCTTAATGTTTAAAAAAAATATCCACACCCCCAAAATTTATAATTTTAACATGTAATTACCATTATACCCTTCTAGCAATTTGTTGATTGTGTAATTTGTCAATATATTGTTAATAAAATTAAGAAAATACCCTCATTACCCAATTCCTCTATTTAAATTTTTATCAAATTTTCTCTTCAAACTAAATAAATTTAATTAATTACTTAAGAATTAAAATAAATAAAATTGGTTATTAATGCCGTAAGGATAACAATTGCTTGTAATTATTTAAACATGATTACTTTTTTTTTTGTTGATTATATAAGTTTAAATGATTGACATGTGGAGAATTGTTATTTAAAAAAAGTAATTATGCCTAAATAATCACAAGCAATTGTTATTCTTATAGCATTAATAATCAATTTTATTTATTTTTATTCTTGAGTAATGGATTAAATTTATTTAGTTTGAAGAAAAAAATTGATAAAAATTTAAATAGAGGAATTGACTAATGAGGGTATTTTCTTAATTTTATTAACAATATATGGATAAATTACACAATCAACAAATTGTTAGAAGGGTATAACGGTAATTACATATTAAAATTATAAATTCTACAAGTGTGAATGTCTTTTTTAAAATATTAGGGAGTTTTTTTGTCCTTTTACTAAATATTGGGGGTGTGTGAGTCATTTTTTCAGCCATAAAAGCTATCTAATGTTATTAAGTCATATGATTTAACAATCTAACATCAATACATTATCAAAATTCTATTTGAAATTGAGGTATCGTAACTTTTAACCAACAATAACTGTAAAAAAAATATAGTAATTATAAAATAAAAGTTAATAGTGTATAGTGAATATAATTTTTAAATAATAATTTTAATAAAATTAGTGAATATATAATAAATTTTTTATCATACAACTATAAAATCAAATCAACTTACCTCATAAACTACAATCACTAGAGTTCATAAACACCTTAGTGCCCTATCTTACAATATAAAAGTTTATTAGATTTTACATTTTTTGGTATTTTAGTATGTATGTTATCGTGCTGTAGACTTAAAAAATAATTTATATTTAATTGGACAAGTGACGTGCTGTTACTGAGTATTTACCCCCTATTACGATAGAATTGTGCACACGGGATCAATATACTTGTTTCTCGTCACTTTGCTCTTTGCTCTTCTCACTCTAAATGGGTTTGGAGAATGAAAATGAAAGAATGAGAATAAAACACATGTTTATTTGGGGAAATATAATTTAAGAATGAGAATAAAATGTATAGGTCCCACATAATTTGAAAATAGAGAATGGAAATCCCATTTCGGGGTTGGAAATGAAGATGTGGGAATGAGAATAAAAGATGTATTTAATTTTGTATTATTCTAATTATTATTTTATTAATATTATTATTATTAACAATAAAACTAATAATTAATAAAAATAATTAATTTATCATTATTAACTATATATTATTATTATTATTATTAGTAATATTATTATTATTATTATTATTAAGATCCATTACGTATCCAAGGACTTTTATTCTTTTTGGCACCTGTTGTTTTGGCTCAAATATTTTTGGTTCTTAAAAAGAAACAATTTGAGAAGGTTCAATTGTCCGAAATGAATTTCTAGATTAAAAATAATATTAACTAAAATAATAAAAATAATAAAATTTAATAAAATTTTATTTTTTAATTAATATTATTTTTATAATAATATATATATATATCTAATTAATAAAAATTATATTATTTAATATTATATGTATTTTAATAAATTAATTCTCATACTTACACCTCATTTCTATTTATTTTACCAAAAAAATAAATCAATAACATTTCAATATATTTTTATTTTAATTTAATTTTACCAAATAAACATTAAAATTCCATTCTTATTCTTTTATCCCTATTTCCGCCAATTCATACCAGTTTATGGATCTTGTTATGTTACATCATCATGTAACATACATGATGAAAAAATCAAACGGTTGGATGTAACAGCCGTTGGATGAAATCAAACGGTTGTGAAAATATGAGATGAAAAAATCATATTTTTTCACAACTGTTGGATAAAATCCAACGACTATTATATCATCATGTAACATACATGATGATGTAACTTAACAAAAGCCACATGATGATGTAACTTAACAAAAGCCCTGTTTATTCCCTTTCCACGGAGTATACGCATCATAAATTCAAACTTATCTCGCCGCCGTTGCCACTCTT
Source organism: Citropsis articulata (assembly GCA_030449925.1). Taxonomy (NCBI): domain Eukaryota; kingdom Viridiplantae; phylum Streptophyta; class Magnoliopsida; order Sapindales; family Rutaceae; genus Citropsis; species Citropsis articulata. Next base: position 2,150,737 of record JASUUH010000137.1, on the reverse strand, counting down.
TTTTTGCCGCTATCGCCATCGTTCATCAGCGAACATGCCACCTATCTTGCCATCATGTCATGCTGGTACTGAAGTTGTTGTTTTCTAGTTTGGTTCTCGATACAGTTTCTTGAAACATAATGTAATAAAAACTGATCGCTTTGATCTGATTATGAATTTTATTATTCAATTTTTTAAATAATGTATATGATTTTTCAAATAATGTATATAATTTTTAATTGCTCTATTGAGTTTTCTTTGAAGTTTTATTTATTTTTTTACTAATTTATTTTGTAATTGTTGAAATTTCAACTCACCTTTAGCTTTTGAAGGATTCTAATCTAATCGTGTGGGCTGTACCGTTAGTTTTACATTTAGATAATTCCCTGATGTGAGCAAGAGAAACTCCAAGAACCTAGCTGCTTAAATTATTATTTTTAGTGATTATTTTTTAAAAAATTTTGACTTTGGTGGCAACTATGGAGATTAAGATGTTAGCATTTTCGGTTGATAGCCCTTCGCTATCGGTCACTACTGCTGCCAAGCTTGCGTGTATCTTGACACCGACTGATACGTCGGGCTCTACTCCTACGCTTTCCTTCTCAAATGGGTATAGATAATCTGTTGCTGCTTTTATTTTTTGTGTGTTTAATTATCAGTTTGTTTAGTCAAGTAATTCATTTGGGTACTTAGGTATATCGAAACCCTTTTTTGTAAGTTTGGTGAAGTCCTCTAATTTCAGTTTTTCGACTTGATTTGATCTTGAAGCCAATAGTTTTAGATATGATATTGGCATGATTTTCCAATCTTTGTGTTTCTCTTTCTAAATTTAATAACATTTTGCTTTATTTTTTAGCTAATAAAAGAAAATTATAAACTGGGGAAGAATGTTGTGCATTCATGTTTTGCCTTATTTGTGATGTAGGTCAACATTGCATCAAACTTATGTCCTCCTCTGTTACATTGGTTGGGTTGCCAATTTCTATGGTCAGAATTCAAATGAAGCTGGTGAGTTAATTATCGGTAATTTAATAAAGGTCAACCAATTTTGCATTTCGATGATACAAATCCTTCCAAAGAAAGCAATGAATTTGTGGATAATCTTCTTAAAGATATTGAGATATTGGGCATCAAGTATGAAACAGTAACGTACACTTCGGTCTACTTCCTGGATTTGATGGAGGTATGGCTGAGAATTTGAGGGAAAGGCTTATATGGGTGACACAACTCATGAGGAAATGCAGAAACAAAGGATGGATGGGATTGGATCAAAATGCAGAAAAAAAGTGTAGAGGAGAATATGAAATTGTAAAAAGGAGATGATTGCGGGATCTGAAAGGGGCTTGCAGTGATGTCTTCGTGGGAAGTTAGACATGCAAGATCCCAATAAATCTCTTTGAGATCCAGTCTATTACCGTTGCAATCCTGTTCCCCACCATCAAATTGGGTCCAAGTACAAGATATACCCAACATATGATTTTGCTTGTCCTTTTGTTGATGCTAAAGAAGGAATAACACATGCACTTATATCTAGTGAATACCATGATCGCAATGCTCAATACCATAGGATTCAGGACGATTTAGGACTGAGAAAGGTTCACCTTTATGAGTTCAGCCGGCTGAATATGGTGAACTCACTTCTCAGCAAGCACAAGCTTCTCTGGTTTGTACAAAATGGAAAGGTTGATGGATGGGATGACCCTCGCTTTCCTACTGTCCAAGGAATTGTGTGCAGAGGTCTGCATGTTGCCAGTTTATTCTTGAACAGGTAAAACAATGTAGCTGACTAGGAGGATTTTTGTAGTTCAAGCATTTTCTATTCTTATTTATTTGTGTATTTACTGAATATGTTATGTACCGAGATCACCTAAGTGAAGGATTCACTTTTGTATCCTTATTTTTGCAGGGAGCTTCAAAAGAAGTCTTAATCTTATGGAATGGGACAAACTTTGGACCATTAATAAAAAGATAATTGATCCTGTGTGTCCTAGACATACTGCTGTCATTAAAGAACAACGTGTATTGATGACTCTTACCGATGGCCCCGATAAACCATTTGTTCGTGTCATACCAAGACATAAGAAGTATGAAGGTGCGGGAGAGAAAGCTACAACTTACACAAAAAGGATATGGATAGACCACGTTGATGCTCAGTTGATCTCAGCTAATGAGAAAATTACATTAATGGATTGGGAGAATGCCATGGTGAAGGAAATCAGTAGGGACCACGATGGAAATGTCACACAGTTAACAGGGGTTTTGCATCTTGAAGGATTCGTCAAGACCATGAAATTGAAGCTCACTTGGCTCCCTGAAATAAATGAGTTGGTTAATCTTACGTTGGTCAGGTTTGACTATCTAAACATGAAAAAGAAGGTGCATTTTAATACTGATGATCAAAATTCTCCTTCCGCTTATTATTTTTCAATGTTATAAAGTTTGTGATTCTCAAGAATGAACTTTTGGAGTGAATGTTTGGTGTGATGTGAATTTGTGACTTATTTTAACAATCATATTGATTTTATTGCTTTTTTCCATCCATATCAATACTGAAGCAATCAAAGTGAATTATTCAACATTTGCAATAGGGATACTTGGTGCATGGGTTTGAATATTGTGGTCGGTATATGGCACTTTTACATTCTAGTCATGTTTATAAAGCTGTCTTTTTTATTGATGCAGCTGAAAGAAGGTGAGGACTTCCTTGATGTGCTCAACCCCTGTACAAAATTCGAAACTGCGGCTGTCAGAGATTCAAACATGCGAAATTTGAAACGTGGAGAGATTTTGCAGCTGGAGAGAAAGGGCTACTTCAGATGCAATGTTCCTTTTACCAGACCTTCGAAGCCAGTTGTTCTCTTTGCAAGCCCAGATGGGCTCATGCAGGCTGTCTTGAAGTAAGAGCTTTGCAATTAGGATATCCGCTGTCCTTATGTGTTCTTAGCTGTGATTGGGAAGTTTTATTCTCCATCCCCTTTTAATTTCTTATCTTATACGCATATTTTTGGACACTGTTGAATTAGTTAACTAATTTACCTTTCTGTATTTCAATTGAAGCGTGCTGAGTCTTAAATGAAATTATTGCAAGATAAACCTTACGGAGAATACATACTGTATGTATCAAATCTCTCATTCTGGCTATGAATTGCAAACAACTCAGTTGACTCAAATTGTAAATTTATTACTGAAATGGATGTCATTTTATGCATTGCTGGATAAATTATTTGTTTTCGGATTGACAGCAATTAATTTAATTAACAATAGCATGTTATTGGTTTGATGTTTAATGTACTAGTGTGATGATGTTCTAGTTATCAGTAACTTTGTTATCAGTTTTGCGTTTCATGTTAGATTGTTTGGTGGAGAAAAATTTATCTTTTTCTTTTTTTTTTCCCCGAAATATTTGGTGGCAGTTCCAATCTAATGAGTGAGTATGAGAAGTTATGCCAATCGTATCCAATCTCAGCAATACATGTAATTAATTCTAAGAAGTGTTCTTTTCACAATTTTCTTTATTTAGTATAAAGAGCTTCTAAAAGCAAATATGATTCATCAGAATAATTAATGGTCATCTTAGAATTTATATTATATCTTACGAACAAAAATGATAATACCATATTTATCCATAAATCATATTTCATCAATCATAAAACCAATTTTATTTATTAAAATTTGGACATCTACGTTTCAAAATATGCCATTGAAGCCTTATTTAGTATTCAAAGTTACAAGCTAAAATTATTGTAGAAAATAAAACTGTAATTATGAAATAAATTTACAAAAATAATAAAGGTATTGTAAGTTATCATTCAAATAGTGAATGAAATTAGTGGAGTGTGTAAGGTACAATAATTACTATTTATTAATATTTTAAGATTATAACTTTTAAATTACAACGGTCCAACCTTACTATAAAATAGAACGTGATGTAATTATTTAGTAAGGGTAATTATTTAGTAAGGACACGCGCCGTTCGCTACAATGGGCCGGTCTTTTTAAACGGCCCAAATATTTGTGCAAATAGCCAACAACATGACAACTTCAATTTTCAGTTATCAAAAAACTCAATTCACCAAATCAGCTTCGAGCTTTGTCGATATGAAAATTGAACGGTCATAATAACTGTCCAGTCTCCCGCCATTGTCCGTACATAATTGATAATACCAGCCACCATTTCCATGGCCACGCTATTCTCTGGCTTGGCACCAGTCACTACACCTCTCAAACACCGGGTACTTGCGCAAGACCCTAATTAATTTTCCTAATCTTTCAAAGCTTAGTGATGTCGTTTATTTATTTATTTTCGTGTGAACAAATTTTGTTTTTGTAATGCAGTGTTCAGTTCTCCAAAAAAGATGGCATATTGGGGTTTTTAGAATGACGATGCTCAATCCGGTTTCTTCGACCAATTCAATTGAGTGGAAACGGAGGTATGCCTCCTGCATTTTTCTAGAGCTGAATTTGATATTGTTATTTAGGGTATGTTTGTAATTACATATATTGTGCTTCTTCTACTAACCTTTGAAAGTACAATGTTTAAAATGTTTGGTGGTTTATAGCAAGCAATAACCACTTTTACTTGGCAACTAATGTTCTATTTCATAGCAATTGTAGACTAAAAGCCACAGCTTGTCAATCCAAACATATCCTGAATTATCGAAATGAGTTGTTGATTAATGATTATCTTGAATTGGAGGGTTTATATTGAGACTCACTGTTGTTTAGCTTAATTACATGGGACTTATGGACTCATTAAGTGGGAATCAGGGAGTCAAAAGTTTATCTGAATTGGGTTCGATATAAATCAAACTAGCTTGAATTCTTATGTCTTTTTGACTGGTTCTGGATAATTTATCTTGTTTTAAGGATATTCCATTTTTTTAGATATATATACGGAGTTCTTATCTAGCTAGCAACTGTTATTTGTTTTGCTATTTTCTTGCTCTTGAATGTCAGCTGGTAGCCAAGTACTAATCATTTAAAAAGAAAGTTGCTAAAAGAAAGTTGAACGCTTGTTTATTATAATTAGTAATGTGAAGTCGTCTCTTCGATCACCAAATTTTTTTCTTTTCCATTATTCCAATCTAATCTATTGTAAAGATTCGAAATCAACAAAAGAAAAAGTAAGTGGACCTAACCCATTGAATCATGACTATATCCACTATTCTGATATTAAAATTTCAAATTCGATAGATATGAAATTCGAACAGTAGATTTTTTTTTATTTGATATTTCTTTGGACTCCGCAAGAATCCGTCGATATTTCCGATTCAATCTGCTTTTTCCTAGGCGTTCCATACTAAGAAAGGGTGATTCCAAGTTCCAAGACAAGAGCTGTTTCCAATATGTTTCTTTTTCTTTGATTACCGAACCGAACACAAGAAGATCAAGTTTGATCTCTATCTAATTTATATCGATATCTGATTTATATATAAATCAGATCGCGGCTTCATGTATCAAATATTTTCATATCAAGGCATACGATCTTTTTGTTCCGACAATGTTAGGATAGTGGGTGTGAGAAAGAAACTTTCATTTACAGTCTCCTATTATTTAATTTAATATTGTATTGAATTTCAAAAATCAAAATTAGAAGAGTACATAAAAATATTGATTTTTCTCAATCTCACGAACAAGATCCAAGAAGAAATAAATAGAGCGAGAGGAGTAGGAGTAGGTCTGGGTATCAACCAATGAGGAGAAAGGGGATTGCTTCTTCTGAAAAGTTCTTTTAAAGAATTAATCGATCTGATTGATGAGTCATAATAAGCAACTCATGGTTCAGTTGCAAACCAGTATTAACAAGAAACAATAGGAACAAAAAACAATAGGAAGGAATAAACTAATTGAGTTCATGGATTTACCCAAGTCAGGCTATGGACCAATAAAGGATTTTTATCTTCGAAACCAATTAGAAGGGGCAATGTACGGTACGAGAAATCAAATCATCCCTAAATGATCGAATCCTCGAAGGACTCGGAAGTGCCATAGTGTAGTGACAAAACCGAGCTCTCAAGACAAGACTATATAGCTCTCCAAATCAAGAATACCAATTTAAGTAACCAAGAATAAAAAAAAAGAAACAGAGCAAGAGATAAAGAACATGCACAAGAATTAACGTGGTTCAGTCCCACTTAGGAACCTACATCCACGGCTGAGAAAGCCAGCTAGGGCCGAACTTTATTGATCAAGGATGACTGATTACAAGACAACTTTTGTATTACAGCAAATTTAACTTCTCTACAAAGCCTTCGTTTCCGTATCTCTCAAGTTGTTCTCACTCTTTACACGCTCTGAAACAAAGAATCGGCACATGTATATATATATACGTCTTCTTGCACGTGAGCTTCCAAAGTTATCAACTTAAGCTGTTAAAGTCAACAACCTCCTGGACCCCACCTTATGCCAGCTCACCAGCCACCTTATCAACCTCATAACAGAATATAACTACCTTCGGTTTCACACATAGCATAAGGTGTTCGGAAATGGTTGAAGTAGTTGAATAGGAGGACCATTATGACTATGGCCCTTGGTAAATTTACCAAAGAGGAAAAGGATTTAGTTGATATTATGGATGACTGGTTACGGATGGACCGATTCGTTTTTGTAGGTTGGTCTGGCCTATTACTCTTTCCTTGTGCCTATTCACCGCCCCCCCTAAAAAAAAAAAAATCCTTGTATTAGTGAATGGTTAAAGTTATTTGTTAATTAATTAATATTATTATACGTGCTGGATTGGGCTGTTGATGGTAAATTGGCGTGTTTGGATCTAATAAAACAGGAGAAATTTAATATTTGCAGTCGGTCGGGATCCTGAGGAAGCATTCAAAAAGACTGTAGAAGTGGATAGACTGATTGATATGCTAAGGGATGCAAATCCAAAAGAAGTAAGTGATGGTGCTTTGCTGTTTGTTTCCCCTTTTTTTATAATCAACATCAAACCCCTTTTTTTATTTCCACATAAAGTTTGAACTCGATTACTGGCTGTTCTCCTATATGATAGGATTGGTGGTTAATCTTAATTTTATCTTTTATGCGTAAGCAGTGTTAGAGTTATTGTAGGAGCAACTAAACTGTCTTACTGTTAAGGAATCAATCATCGAATGTCGTGAAGTCATTTGTTCTAGTTGCTTAGTTTGGGTAGTAGTCATGCAAGAGTAAACACATGATTTATTAATTTCATTTGGAGATGTCAAAAATGGTGCCCTTAAAAGTGATTACGATTATACTATCATACATATGATTTCATAGAAATTTATTGCCATGAGGCAGAATATTCCATGAAGCTGATGGAGAAACCTGAGTTGTCCTAGACAACTTTTCAAAACAGTTAGATATCTGTCAAATGTGAAAACCTTATCTCCGGTTATTCCAAATTAAATTTGCAGCTTAGACATCTGGTAATGGGTATTTGTTTGTATTTTTCTTGGGCTAAATGTGGATGCTATCACTTGAAAGAAAATATCAGCTATTGTTGAGCTTTGTGAATATATTTACATAAACTGGTTTTTCATGTTTTTTTCGTTATTTTTGTGAACAGCTTCAGCAGCTTGTCATTGAAAACATCCTTGCTTTCAATGAAGGTTTTTGGATACGACTTGCAGCGAGAACTGATACCTGCAAATCAGAGGATGATAAAGCACGGTTTTTGACTTGGTTAATTCTAATTTTTTATTGTGTTCCTCTAGTTGACTTCTTGCGGTTTCCTCTTTTTAATAGTGGTTTTGGCATTATTTCTGTCCTATTGCAGAAAGATTACGAGGAACTGGCAACATCTGTTATGAGCATAGTGGATCGCGTTGTCCATAAGACCCATGTACCTTGCTCTCTCTTGCATTATCCGTTTAACTATTTATGATTTTGTTATGTCTTCATCCATGTAAAATACCTCCTACTTCTCCAATATGAACTCTTTTCTCTTGTTCTTGATGGTATCTTTTCCCCATGCAGGAAAATATAGAATCAGCTACTGATGTTCTCAAGGCCATTCTTAAACCTGTGGTTCATGAGGAAGAAGAGATTTCCTGGCCTCCAAGAGATCCTGAGGTTCTCAAACTGATGGAAAAGGTAGGTATTCTTTACACTTCGGTTTAAATTGATTGATTTTCTTATGTTGAAGATCTTCAAAGGGTTTTGTACAGAAGATTTCCAACTTATATTTCTCTTTTCCGGAAATTAGAATATCTTGTTATTTGTTAGAGATGATTTCCAGCTGACATGATTTTGCTTACTAGTAGTCTAGCATAAAAAGTAAAAAGTAAAAAAGTGTCCAGAGATGATTAGTTTTTGCATTTTTCAACTTCATCACAACGGTGAAGAAATCTTGTTTGTTTAGATGATTTTTTGACAGAAATAGGTAAGAGTATGAGTGTTAGTTGCATACATTGTGTTAATGTATTCTCTTTGTAAATGCAATTTCAAATACCATTGTAATTTTCATTGAATTGAATTAAATTGATGCGAATCATTTTACAAAACTTGAGGAAATTGTCCAAAGAGAGCAAGATGGGCAGCTAGATGAAGGATTCCTAGCAGAAGTTACTGCTCAATTACGACAAGTGAGTTTGATCTATCTTTTCTATTGAACTCCTGTGAATATTATAGTTGTGGCTATATTTGCTAGTGGCCAGCAATGCAAACCTTATCTTCAAAGTATCCTCATATGGAGAATTTTCTACAACAAAAGATGTTTGTTATTACATGGTGCTTTGCCTTATATTTGAACTATTGAACTTGCATTAACTTTTTTCTGTTCTAACCTACTTGCAAGATTTTGCTGCGATACATGTAAAGCTGTAGGGCCAAAACTTACATTTTAACAGCATTTAGATGCTATGTTTTTTGAATCTTTAAGATAATTATTGACTGACTTAATTTATTAATCTTTTGCAGTCAAAAGAAGATGGGGATAAGCCAGGGCTTGAGGCTATGTTGCAAAAGGTTTTACAACTCTATGCTTCAATTAAGCTGTCCAAGAAAAGTTATGCAAAGAAAGGTATAATAGCTACCATTCTAGGTTCCATATGTTTCCATTTACAGAAATTTCTGTTGGCATGATATCTTATAGATGGGTTCTTTATTTTCATCTATATATTTAAAGTATGATATTTGAAGTAATGCAATGTTGGTTCTTTTGGTTCTGCATCATATCTAATTCATATTCCATTGGTTTTAAGTGGAACATATGCTCATGCATGTACGTGCTTATCTATGCACCTAAAGAATGTTATATGCTACATTTTTCCCTATTTTAACTTTTCTTTATCACTGCATTTCTTGTGACTTGCTTCAGCTCATAATTTGAACTCCTTCAACTTTATAATTGAGAAAAATAAAGTCTGTCCCCTCTTTTTCCCTAATGCAGGGAATGAAGTTTTGAAGGCTGAGCAATTTCTTGAGACCATAATTAAAGGTGCATGCCTTCTCCCCTGTTTTTATGCTTTCAGAAAAAGGGCAAGTATATCATATTTATGAATGATCCGTGTACTATTACTAGGCAAAGAGGAAGTTGTATGATTACTCAATATTTTTTAGTAACTAGTTTCTCTGGCTCTGTTATGTCACTTTCAGCCTATGGCTGAGATCAAGCTCTGAGTCTTTAGACTCTGCAAAATTGATGGTACTTCCACGGATAGTCTAAATTCTCCTTGCAAGACTGAATGAAAGGATTTGGCTCTTTGCATGGTTATTCTAGAGCTTGGTGTCTGGGTCTAGAATGGCTAAAAGATGTTTGCCAATTCTGGCTGTGAGAACACACAGTGCTTGTTAAATATGTCCAGAGAGTTATGTATAAGGTCTGTTCCAGTGTGGCTGCTGGTACTCAGTTTGGTTTTTAACTCCAAGTTTTCATTATATATACTGTTGCTGTCTTAACATATTAGATAGACAGAAGATTGTGCCTCGGGCTTTCCAGGCCATACGTGGTGTGACTGCCTGGAGTGCAAAGCTCCCAAGAATCTTTTTTCATTGTAGATGATTTATACCTTTAAGTTTGGATAAAAGGAAGAATGTGTTTATGGAGACGTAGTTAATGCTTATACTGCATGTTTGGTTCCCAGAATTAGATCATATTCTTTTCAAAAAAAAAGAAAAAAGAATTAGATCATATTACTATTTGTTTCTTTCTTTTCATTTACTTTTCTCTCTTTCTGTCATGATTCTGCAACCTTATCATTTTGAAGTTGTTGGGCATGACTCATTAAAATTTAAGTTGAGTGCTGAGGTTTGAATAGTAAGTCCATCATACATACATACGAAGACTACCAGTATTTGTTTGGAGCACATGAGATCCAAGCACTAACATGATAAATTGATTTTGTGTTTGCATTTTGGTGAATTTTCAAGGTAATCCAAAAGCTGTTATGGAATTATAAATAGAATCAACAGCTCATTTTCTTCTGTTTTGTTGGCAGTTCTCCAGGAAGATCATTCTTAGTTTTGGACCTCTCATGTTTCAAAGTTACTAATGTTATTTTGCCTCACTTATAGATATGTTTATTTGCTGTAGCTCCTGAGGAAGAATGGAACAAACTTTTGATTGATGGATTGACAGTTGGAAAAGGCAAAATTTTGCCAGAGGAATTTTATGCTGTCATTAAGAAACGAATTGAGCGGATTCTTATCCGAACAGTAACAGACACCCTTTGGCCTTGTATCTTTAATGTTTAAGAGTTTTAGCATTTCGTAATTGCCTGATGTTTTCTCTTTTCGTTCTCCCCCAGGAGGGAGGCTCCTACCAGCAGCGCATCCTTACTGAATATGTCAAAGGCATCCAATCAAGAACAGAGCAGCTTGTACAGTTACTTCAGGGAAATCCTCAATAATCTGTGCAGAAATGAAGATGCCATTCCACATTACAAGTTACTCTTAATTTGCTATAGCAGAAAGAAGCTTTTCCTTTGATTGAGAGCGGATAAATGTAGAAATATATGGTACCCTGTTTTGTTCTTCAGCTTTTGTGGCAAGCAACACTGTAGCAAAATGTTGCTTGGTATGTATATGCTCCCATGTCAGCTGAAAGTATCAGAAAAGCTCGTCACTACAAACACAGAGGGATTCTTTGCAGCGGCATTTACCAGGATGTTTGTACATTTCTAATGAACTTGTATGTAATCTTTCCTTTTATCTTGGGTAATAAATTGGATTATTGCTCAGTATTCCATACTTCAGTTATAAATTTAATTAACATACAAACTAATGTGGCACAATATGATTAGATGAGTAGAAAAAATATTGTTATACACTTATTGTCTTTCTATTTTTTCACTCTTCCAGCGATTATAATGCCACAAAAATTTTAACAATCAATTTGTTTTTGTTTTGAAGAAGAAACCCGTTTTTACCATTGGAGTTATTTTATTTTTACAAGAAACTGCATTTATCAGTTTTTTATTTTTTATTTGAATATCATTTACGAGATCAATTAAAACACCCATTTTCATCACAGGCTTTTAACATTTTCTCCGAAAACGAAATTCTCAAATGTCCAGATAAATTAAACAGGTGCGTAGCGCATTGTTCGTGACAATACGATTGTCACAACACAACAGATGCAATCTAGACCGTTAATTGACTTCCCCCGTCCCATTCCTGCCAGCTTACTTAGATCAACGTCTAGTATTAACTAACACCCAATGACGCATCATCCAGCATATCATAACCATCAAATCTCAATCTAACGGTCATCATTACACATCACCTGATGACTGAATGTAAATAACTAATAACAAATATTTTTGTAATTTCGAGTATCAGCTAATTCAATATTTTTTGCAAAGGCACTCGATTTTTGTTTCTTTTCCATTTTTTGTTTTTTCAAAAATAAATATTTAAGACGCTCCAGTCCGACGGTGCCCCTAATAAATAACAAAAATACCCTTCATGTCCCCGCTCTATAAGATTTATCCCACATAAGGACTGCACACTCTCTCTATCAGACTCAGATCTAAATTGAAAATCAACACATATAAAGCAAACAAACCCTTAAGCTATCTCTCTCGATCTAAAAAAATTTCTCTCTTATAAATTCGCAAAACTCGCATCGCTGATCTTGGCTTTGCTGATGCACTAACCAAATCACATGCCGTTGATCATTTCGCGTACTGGTCATCAGATCTGAGGTAAATTTATGTTTAATTCCTTAATTTTGTAAATTCTGTTTAATTGAATGCTTTTGATCTTGCTAGATCTACCTGTAATTCAATTTCTCTGTGTTTATTGCTTTTCGTTCGATGCCTTATCTTTGCTTAGGAATACGACATCGTATTAATTTCTATTGTCATTTTTTACTTGAAGATCTGTTCTTAATTTTGCGATTAAACGGGTCGGTTAGTGAGAGTAGATAGCATATTTGTTTAAGGAACCAAACGAGGTGCACGAGATATAATTTGGTTTAGTTAACTATGAACATTGTTGTGGAATTTGATTGAATTGTTTGTTTTGTTTTTGTTTTGGTTAGATTAGATTTCGGTGTTTGTTGATTTTGATTGGAGAAGATGTTGACCAAATTTGAGACAAAGAGTAATAGAGTGAAGGGACTTAGTTTCCATAGTAAGAGACCATGGATCCTTGCAAGTCTTCACAGTGGTGTGATCCAGCTATGGGACTATCGTATGGGGACACTCATTGACAGGTTTGATGAGCACGATGGCCCTGTTCGTGGCGTCCATTTCCACAAGTCTCAGCCCTTGTTCGTCTCTGGAGGTAAATGAGATTTTCTGTTTACAATGTTGTCTGATTGATCTGTGGGTTGAATTTTTGGTTGCAGAAGATCAGTACTGTTTCTTTTAGTGGCATATTATTGAATTTTGCAAGATCTAATAAGGATGTTAAAGCAAATGCAAATGCTGAGTGGACCTTTTGACTTCGGTGTTTACAAATTTGGATATGTTTAGAATTCGGCATCTTGTTTTATCTGTAGATCTTATTCAGAAATTGGATTGTCTTGAATAAAATAACAGTGATCATTGGTCTGTCTTTCTAGATCTAACTTGAGTATCTAATTTAAAACTGGTTTAATATGCATCTTGGTTTTCTTGTATTGTCAAACAGTGAAAAAGATAAATATGGTCTGTCCTGGAGATGACCAAGTTGGTTGGCTTCTTCTACTATCGATTGAATTATGGATATTGAGTACATTTTTTGGTTCAATTATGCTCGTCAAATGGTTTTAGATGGGTAAACCAAGAGTGTAATTGAAGCCTTTGTGCTCTATGCTATTCTGGATGTGACAATAATGCATGCAAAGGATTGTTTGTGCAGTACTGATTCTGTTATTCATCTCTTTAATAAAAAGAAATTGCTGCATGTAATAACTTACTATCTTCTGTAGGTGATGATTACAAGATCAAAGTTTGGAACTACAAGATGCATAGGTGTTTGTTTACCCTTCTCGGACACCTTGATTACATCCGTACTGTGCAGTTTCATCATGAGTACCCTTGGATTGTGAGTGCCAGTGATGATCAGACCATCCGCATATGGAACTGGCAGTCACGTACTTGTATTTCTGTGTTGACGGGCCACAATCATTATGTTATGTGTGCCTCATTCCATCCTAAAGAAGACCTTGTTGTTTCAGCCTCTCTGGATCAGACTGTTCGTGTCTGGGATATAGGTGCCCTGAGAAAGAAAACAGTGTCTCCTGCAGATGACATTCTGCGGTTGAGTCAAATGAACACTGATCTGTTTGGCGGCGTTGATGCTGTTGTTAAATATGTCTTGGAAGGTCATGACCGGGGAGTCAACTGGGCAGCATTCCATCCCACCCTCCCTCTCATTGTCTCAGGAGCAGATGACCGTCAAGTTAAATTATGGCGCATGAACGGTAATTATGGAAGCGTGTGCTTTTACTTAATCTCCCTTTGATTGTCAAACAACAGTTATTAGGTATCTTTGACTATCTGCTGCGTTGGCAATTTTTTATGGTAAAATGATAAAGGAACAACAGTATAACAAAAGCATGCCAAAAATATTTGTGTTTTTGTGAATTTTGAAATTTTCTTTAATTGTTTTACATTTTTCAACCGATAATTAGTTTTGTTTGTTTCATAATTGCATTTATATTTTTATTTATTCTTTTTTTAAGAGCATGAGGTATGACATGCAACTTTTATACTGTCAGTGCTTTTAATTCATCCTTTGCTTGTCCAAGCTCCGCTTTTGTGATTGCGAATTGCACTTTAGAATAACTGTATTAGTTAAAGCAAGCTACTTGAATATTTTTTGGATTACAAAAATTGTCAAATTCCATAGCAATTTCCACATCCTCTTTTATACTGTTACCACTGATAAATCCAGTTATTAAAGTGAATCTTTTCCCCCCCTTTCCTCCACTGTTTTCCAGAAACTAAGGCTTGGGAAGTGGACACTTTGAGGGGGCACATGAATAATGTGTCCTGCGTTATGTTCCATGCCAAACAGGACATAATTGTATCTAATTCTGAGGATAAAAGCATCCGTGTGTGGGATGTAACGAAGCGAACTGGAGTTCAAACTTTCCGCCGCGAGCACGATAGATTCTGGATTCTAGCATCTCACCCTGAAATGAATCTTTTGGCAGCAGGCCATGATAGTGGCATGATTGTCTTTAAGCTGGAGAGGGAACGACCTGCATTTGCAGTGAGTGGTGATTCTCTGTTTTATGCCAAGGATCGCTTTCTGCGATATTATGAATTTTCAACTCAAAAAGACACTCAAGTTATTCCAATTCGGCGGCCTGGTTCTACAAGCTTGAATCAAAGTCCGAGGACTCTTTCTTACAGTCCCACAGAAAATGCCGTTCTTATCTGCTCAGATGTGGATGGGGGATCTTATGAGCTGTATGTCATACCTAAAGACAGCATTGGTAGGGGTGATAGTGTGCAAGATGCAAAGAAAGGTCTTGGAGGTTCGGCAATTTTTATTGCCCGAAATAGATTTGCTGTACTTGACAAAAGCAGCAACCAAGTATTGGTCAAGAATCTAAAGAATGAGGTTGTTAAAAAGAGCATCCTTCCAATTGCTGCAGATGCAATTTTCTATGCTGGAACTGGTAACTTGCTGTGTCGGGCTGAGGATAGAGTGGTTATATTTGATCTACAGCAGAGGCTTGTTCTTGGTGATCTCCAAACTCCTTTTGTCAAGTATGTTGTATGGTCTAATGACATGGAGAGTGTTGCCTTGCTCAGCAAACATGCCATTATCATTGCTAGTAAAAAGCTTGTGCACCAGTGTACTCTTCATGAGACAATCAGAGTAAAGAGTGGAGCCTGGGATGACAATGGTGTTTTTATTTACACAACTTTAAATCATATTAAATACTGCCTCCCAAATGGAGACAGTGGGATTATTAGAACCCTTGATGTCCCAATCTACATAACAAAGGTTTCTGGAAACACAATCTTTTGCTTGGATCGGGATGGGAAGAACAGGGCTATAGTTATTGATGCAACAGAGTATATTTTCAAGCTGTCTCTATTGAGGAAGAGATATGACCATGTCATGAGCATGATAAGGAACTCACAGCTTTGTGGTCAGGCAATGATTGCTTATCTGCAGCAAAAGGGCTTCCCTGAAGTTGCTCTGCATTTTGTGAAAGATGAAAGAACTCGATTTAACTTGGCTTTAGAGAGCGGGAACATTCAAATTGCAGTCGCATCAGCTAAAGAGATTGATGAGAAAGACCACTGGTATAGATTAGGGGTGGAGGCTCTTCGCCAGGGTAATGCAGGCATTGTGGAGTATGCTTATCAGAGGACCAAAAATTTTGAGAGGTTATCTTTTCTTTATCTCATAACCGGGAACATGGATAAGCTGTCCAAGATGCTTAAAATAGCTGAAGTTAAGAATGATGTCATGGGTCAGTTTCATAATGCTTTGTATCTGGGCGATGTCAAAGAACGTGTGAAAATCCTGGAGAATGCTGGTCATTTGCCTCTGGCTTATATTACTGCTTCTGTTCATGGGCTGCAAGATGTTGCTGAGCGACTAGCAGCTGAGTTGGGAGATAATGTTCCATCTGTGCCAGAGGGAAAAGCACCTTCCCTTTTGATGCCTCCATCCCCTGTTTTGTGTAGTGGTGATTGGCCTCTTCTAAGAGTCATGAAGGGTATCTTTGAAGGTGGGCTGGATAATATTGGAAGGGATGCTGTGGATGAAGAGGAAGAGGCTGTTGAGGGTGATTGGGGTGAGGAACTGGATATGGTCGATGTGGATGGTTTACAAAACGGGGATGTTGCTGCAATCTTGGAAGATGGGGAAGTGGCAGAAGAAGGTGAAGAAGAAGAGGGAGGATGGGACCTTGAAGATTTGGAGCTTCCCCCTGAGGCAGAAACACCTAAGGCTCCTGTGAATGCTCGATCTGCAGTTTTTGTGACACCAACTCCTGGCATGCCTGTTAGCCAGATTTGGATCCAGAGATCTTCCCTTGCTGCTGAGCACGCAGCAGCTGGCAATTTTGATACTGCAATGCGGTTGCTGAACAGGCAACTTGGAATAAGAAATTTTGCTCCTTTGAAATCCATGTTTCTTGATCTTCATTCAGGGAGCCACACTTATCTACGTGCATTTTCATCAGCTCCAGTGATACCACTAGCTGTTGAAAGGGGATGGAATGAGTCTGCCAGCCCCAATGTGAGGGGACCACCAGCACTTGTCTTCAATTTCTCACAGTTGGAAGAGAAGCTCAAGGCTAGTTACAAGGCCACAACAACTGGGAAATTTACAGAGGCCCTCCGTCTCTTTCTTAGCATTCTTCATACAATTCCTTTGATTGTGGTTGACTCAAGGAGGGAAGTTGACGAAGTTAAGGAGTTGATTACTATTGTCAAGGAATATGTCCTTGGTCTGCAGTTGGAGCTTAAGAGAAGGGAACTCAAAGATGATCCGGTACGCCAGCAGGAGCTTGCTGCCTACTTCACCCACTGCAACCTTCAAATGCCTCACTTGCGGTTAGCCTTGCTAAATGCGATGTCAGTATGCTTCAAGAATAAGAACCTTGCTACAGCAGGTAACTTTGCCAGGCGGTTATTGGAGACAAACCCCACGATTGAGAGCCAATCAAAAACAGCCAGGCAAGTGCTTCAGGCCGCAGAGAGAAATCCAACAGATGCCACACAGCTGAATTATGATTTTAGAAATCCATTTGTCATTTGTGGAGCAACACATGTGCCAATCTACCGAGGACAGAAGGATGTCTCATGCCCCTACTGCACTACCCGGTTTGTGCCCAGCCAGGAAGGGCAGCTCTGCACAGTGTGTGATCTTGCGGTTGTTGGGGTAGATGCTTCAGGATTGCTCTGTTCTCCTACCCAAATTCGATGATCAAACTACTGAATCAGGAAGAATTGTTCAACCATTTTTCTGCTCATCCTTTTGGCAGCATAAACGATCAAGTTGATTGATTCTCATATCTGCAGCTAAAAGGTAAGATACCAAAAGAAGAGTTAAAAATTTCGAATTTATTGTTTGTGCTGGCTACTTTTTTGGCTTTTACCTTCTTTTTTTTTTTTTTTTTTTTTTTTTTTTTGCCCTCTATTTAGTTGGCTATGATTTCCAGTGTAATAACAATTTGAGAATTTTGACTTGGGTTATTCTTGTTAGTTGTTCATAAACAAGAATAGCTAAAGGGCTTTTGTTAAAATTAGATGATTGTCATAGGCAGGAAGACTTATATGTCAATGTATGCAGACCCCATTTGGCAAATTTGCTTTTTGCTATTATACTTGGTTTTTCTCTTGGTTGACTAGTTGAAAGTAATTTCTGCCAGCTCTCGGTAATCAATATTTTTGATGTCCAGTCAGCAATGTTGGGGCTATGATTCTCTGGAGGCTTTGAGAAAATATGTGTGTTGTTTGTTGTTTTTATTGTTTGGGTTAAACTATAGAGCATGATGGCTTGTAAGATATGAAGATAATTGTAAGAGACCATTCATATTAGTGTAATAAATTTACAATCTTTCTTTTGTGAACCAAATTCAGTGTTATTATTCTGCAGATTTGGTCTGTAGAAGAATGAAAGTGGACGCAAAACTATAGGAAGTTAAGATGTTAATAGAGTAAGTAGGGAAGGGTTAGATGTTGAGGCTGTGGATGGGGATGTGTTGAAAATGCAGCCTATAGCTCTAGCGTTGACAAGAAGTTTGTTGAATCAAGTCATAGATAGTTAATGAAATTATGGTAGGGAAGAGCATAGATCCTATACTTTATCATTTTTCACTTTTAAGCTCAGTTTGGACATGCAATTTTTTTCTGCTTGCTCTGGCAGTAATGAGAACTGAAATAACAGGCGTGTGTATGTACAATTCCTTAATTTACTACATAGGATATGCGACGGTGGTCTACTCCATTTGATATGGTAAAAGGCTTGCAAACGAGAGCCAATATTATCCGAATCTTGCCGGTAAATCTTTTGCCCTTTTTTGTGAACTCGTTTCAACTTTTCAGATATGAAAACGTCTTTAGTGGTTCTACGGGCACTACTTTATTTATGAAAAAGCCATTTATATGAACACAATGTTGTTTTTCTTTGAAGAACAAACTTGTTTTTCCATTAAACCCCTCCATAAGTTTACTGTTACAAGGCCTAGCATTGTAAGCTCTTAAACATACCATCTGCACGCTCTAAATGAAACGCTCAAAACAATTAACATATCAAACGTAGTATTATGGCAACAACAATATTGAACGTCAAACTGGTCATCAATTTCATTTTGGCATCTTTAAAGTGCGTTATGGATGATCAAGATTGACTTTCATTTGTTGATATGTAGCCCAAAAAAATTATTTCTGAGATCCAAAAGGGGTTTATTGTAAATTGCCTGTGATTTTAATTTTTTTTAATGGTGTTTATTGAGAAATAGGGACATGAGGAGGATTCGAGAGCACCACTTAATTCGTTTTTTTGCGGGAAATTTCAAGTAAATATCATTCTACGCTATTCCCAGTAGCGTGAGATGTTATATAAGGTGCCGTTCATTTGTTGAATACTTTTAATTTATAAGATTTGCTTCCCATCACTCTATTGAGTGGATGAATAAATCTGTCTTTTTTTTTTTATTTAAATAGAGACATAAAATTAAAATATTATTTGAGAAGTGGTTGTAGAGGCTTAAAGTTAAAGTGCATAAATCCCATGATTTAGGCTTTTTTTAAAGATTTTTTTGCGCTTTAAAATTTTGGATATATATATGTAAATAAAATAATAATAATAATAATAATAAGAAGAAGAAGAAAAAGAAGAAGAAGAAGAATGTAATTTTATGAGGTGTTATTTACTGAGAATTATATATTTTTGAATGTAATATAAATTTTATGTTACTTTCTGTGCCGAGTAGAAGAAAGAGTATGATGGTGAGTCTGAATTTCTTTCACTCTAATGTTTATTTGTAAATTTTAAGGGGAGTAAGAATCCCACATCGTGGTCTCCACATAATTTTGGAGTGGGGAATGAGATTCTCACTCCTACCTGCCCTTATAGGAGTGAGAATCCACTCCTTCCTATTCCCTTTTATATTTAATAAAATAAAATAAATAAAATCATATTTATTTAAATAGTATTATTATATCATTTTATAAATTATAATTATAGAAAATAATAATATTCAACATATCTAAATAATATTATTATATTTGGTTAAAAATAATAATTACATTGATTTTAAGTTAAAATTACTTAAAAATAATATTATTATACATTATACTCATAGAGAATTAATAATATTATTATTTACTATCTTTATTTAAAAATATAATATTATTATATTTATTTAAAAATAATAGTATTATATTTATTTGATATTAGTTATTAATAAAAAAAAATTTATTATAAGAAAATGTTAATTTTGTGATATATTATTAATAATAATGTTTCATTTGTGTTGTTTTTATTAACAATTTTTTATTTACATAATTAAAACTAAAATTAATAAAAAAATTGTAATTTACATAATTAAGAATATTAATAATTATTATTAATTTACAAATATAATAAAATAACTATTTTATTTTTAAAATATTTTTTTATTAATTTTGTAGTTAAAAATTATAATTCTTTAAATAAAGGTAAAATTGTGATTTAAAATCATTTACTCTCAATTCAAGACAATGTAAACAATAGATTGAATTATAGTTTCAATTCCATACTTTTATTCCAGTTTAAGTAAATAATCTATTTCCATTCTCATTCCACACTCCTAATCTCAAGGTTCTCACTTCAATTTAAAATATAAACGCTACCTTAATAACATGAAATCAAGAGCGGCAAGGAGAAGTTGGGGCTTAAGCGAAAGGATTTTATTTCTAGAGAAGAAGTGCTAGGAAAATTGTAGCAGAATGTTTTAAACAATTTACTATTACATGACGTCTCAAACAATGTATAGTTTCAGCATATAAATAATACATTATAGATATATAGGAGCATAAGTGTATAATAAGTTCACGATTTTATTGATTTTGGGTTGCAACAACCATCGTCTAAAGGATTGTGTTAGTTGTATTTCATGAATACTGTTTCTCACAGTCAGAGTTTATACCCCGCAGGGCGATTAAATTTTGTTAATTTTTCATGATTTATTGATTATTTAAATCTAGCTATACCCTAATTATGATATGTGTGTGTGAAGTACCATTTTGGATAGGGGTAGGCATCGGGGATTCAAAAAAATAATAGACATTTAAGGAAAATAAAAACTGCATCGTGGGTTCGGTTTGGTTTAGTTTTAGTTCTTCTTAACAATTCTGTAATAATTTGCTTAACAGTCCCAATTATCCAATTTAGTATACTTGAGAAATTATAGGGTTGCGTATGTGGTCAAGGAATTACTTGATAATAAATTTAATTACTCATGTATGTTATATGATATACAAGTACAATCTTCAGCCTAAAACACAATATCATTGAGCTAAAAAAATAAAATAAATAAAATAAAACTCTAATGCTCAATTAATCACCACGCAGATTAAAACAAAAATCCAGTGATAATGAAAATAAAATTAAATATTTTTAATGGCAGCGACAGCAGACTGGAAAGCAGAGACGAAAAGATGGCTGTCAAACTAGAAGGAAGCAGCAATGGTTGGCAGCCATGCTCATCTCTTGTTATCAGCAGGCAACAGTCAAGATTCAGTAGCCTTAGGGCTTGGTTTCGAGTTGTGCAGCAATGTGTGATGTGTATGTGTTATCTTAAAATTATAAAAAAGCCATTAATTCAATTCAGTATCGATTTTATAATTTTTTATTCGAAAACTGAGCCAAACTATATTTTTTAAGAATATGAATCAGTTCTGCTCACCCCTGATTTTAGAACCGATTTATGAACACAAAATTTATCATTATTCGTTTCAGTTATGAAAGTATCATTTAAGAGGATTTGTAAAAGTAATTGAATTATATAACATTTAAAAATAAAAATCTCATCATTGCAATCGAATTCGTCAAAAATTTTCCACGCCGATTTAAATTGGATAGAATCGATCTTCTTCCAGTATTAATATTTAATAGTGAGGACAGATTTTTCTTCAGCTTTAAGTGAAGAGTTGAC
Source organism: Citropsis articulata (assembly GCA_030449925.1). Classification (NCBI taxonomy): domain Eukaryota; kingdom Viridiplantae; phylum Streptophyta; class Magnoliopsida; order Sapindales; family Rutaceae; genus Citropsis; species Citropsis articulata. Next base: position 2,129,241 of record JASUUH010000137.1, on the reverse strand, counting down.
ATTTAGACTGTACCATAATAGAATTATCTAAGAGAGTCACGATCAATATCTGATTATAAATATAAATAAAATTCTTGTGGTAATATATTAACGTATGAAAAAAAAAATTAGTTAAAAGTTTAAAATTGTGGGGTATTGATCCCAGGGAAAAAAATAATAATCTTTGGCTCATAATTAGTCTCGCCACGTAACATGTGGTCTGAAAAAGCTAAATTAAAATTTAATTAAAATTTCAAAATAGAACAGCTTTCCACATGGCTCAAAACGAATGGTAGCTTCACGTGGACCAATAAGGATTCTGCTCACGTGATCCGCGACGTGTGTGCCCGTTGATTTATATTGAACTCGGGTAAAGGTTAGTAAATCACAACTTCTTATACACGTTATCCTCTTGACTGTTTTGTTTTCTTACAAAAAAAAAATTCCAATTCATTTTACAAATATAACGAAGTAGCAAAGGCGAGAGGCAAAAGAGAAATTAAAAATCCAAGCGAGGGAAAAATGGCACGGAAAAATCAAATCTTGCATTTGCAGCAACAAGGGAGCGATGAATTCTTGTGTTTATCATCAGGGGAATCAGAAGAAATTGATCTCTCGTACTGGGAATTCATCAACCCATCTGATGCTGATGATGATGCTGATGATCATGAGATCGATGAACTGTCATTGGACAGCATCAATGATGAAGGGATGTTTGTTTCTTGGCATTCTTCAGTTGCTAATTCAATCGTAGCCCTAGAAACATCGCATTTTGATGAAGGAAAAAGTGTTCTTGATGATGTTGGTGTTCGGATTGGTGGTGGGTTTATTGAGGAGCAAGTATCCCATGTGGGAGATCAGTATCATGATGATGGTGTGGATGAGGGTGGGTGTTGTGATTATTATGAGCATGGTTATGATGATAGCGATGGTTATGATGATGATGGTGCGTATGATTTGGATGATGAACTTGTGCCAAGGGCAGTGAGTGGAAAGCTTGGGAGGCAGAGAATGAGGAAGTTGGGAAAAAGGGCTTCTGCAAAGGTGAATTCTTCAAAGAGGGCTCCTTTTTCATATGTGAAGCCTGGTGCTGTTCATGGCAAGCATGGACTGGGAATGAAGTACAGTTGTTAAAGCAACAAGGTAAATTTGGGAGATTTGTGAAGACATTTGGTTAAAAATGTGGTTAAAAATTTGGCATGTAACTAATGTAGTTGGGACCAGGGTATCTTGGTGAATTGTTAGGTTATGTTAATTGGATTTGGTTCATGTGTTTTACTTACTATGACTCTTAACTCATTGTCTCTTATATCAGTGCTTATTTATGTGATGTCTCTGGTTTCTTTTCTCTTAGTTGAGTGCTTCAATTGGTCTTGGTTGAATTAATTTGTTTGTATAATATTTTGGGAATGGATGGCTGGCACAATTTATGCTAAATTGCAAATTGATGATTCAAATGATCAAAATTTTTCATTTTAGTTGTTGTTAATGGGTAACCTTGTTCTTCTTGTTTGATCTTTTGACGTAGTATAGTTCATATACATATACAAAAATCAGTAAAGATGCTGTACTTCAGTTCTTGGTGGTGATTGATTCTTTGATAGGGAATTGGGTTGCAAGCTCTGGAAAAATCATACCTTGTAGGATGGGATTTGTCTGAGCTTCATGACTCGAAAAATGAAAGAAGTTTGTTTGTTTAAGGGGAAGGTTGATTGAAAGGAAATCAATTGTTTAGTTAGCGTACATTTATGGGGTGGACGGGTGATGGCAAATTGAAGGGATGAAATATGTTTCACTTGAGTTTCCTATATGTGTCTTATCTCAATGAATTTCTCGTTCGATTGCTTCTGCAGTCTATTAAGAGGTGCATGAAACCTTCCGTGAGTTATGGATGCATGACTTTCCATCTTGCTGCAGCCACCGCCATTATCACAGTCTTTAACCTCTTCTACCTTTGAAACACCACTTCATTTCCATCTCTTTTTCATTCATCTTGTTCTTCTTTTTCCAAGTCATTGTTGCACCAACCTGACACTGAGCTTAAGTCCCAGTTACCTTTTAGTTTTTCCTCCTTCCGTATATTTTTTTCATTCCATACATCACTATACTTTTCTGCTAACCTTGCTTACGAATCTCCAAGCCAGAATCAATTCCTATTGATGTGAGAACCTTTTAAGAATACTTCATGAAGAAGAAATGTCTTTTGCCCACTTATCGGAAGGGTTGTTGCCGGTTAATTAGTTACCAATACCTTTGCTGCTAAGGCACTTAAATTTACTTATAATATCGACAGCTAATAACATGGGGCAAAGCTTATGTTACACTAGCTGTAGGTTACAGTTAAAAATTTTTAAACCCTTAGAAAAGACAATAATTATTAAAAAGGTCAATAAGTTTTAAAATTTTATTTTACACCTCAATTTGCAGTTAGGTAACAGTATCGCTAGTATTTTAATTTTTTTGAAGTTCTCCATTTATATTTATAGTAAATTTAGTATCAAATTACTCAACATTTTTTTCTATTTTATTTAATTGAATTTACAACTTATTTAATCTTATATCTATTGAGTATTTATTCATTATATTAATGATCATTTATTTTAATATATCATGATCATCAACGTTGAAATTTTTTATGAATTGTTTAACTTTATTAAATTTTTTACTTAGTTGACCTGTTAATCTTTTAATTTGTTTCATATTTTCTTCATTGAAATTATTAATTTCTAATATTTTGTTTACCTTTTCTATATCATTTATAGATAAATTTGAGTCTTCTAATTTATTTAATAAATACAATGATATTTAATTTAATTAATTATTTTTCCACATGTTTGAATCATTGATTAGATCAAATGGTTGAATTCTTTCGTTAGAGGTTTTGATAATTTATTTACTGTAGGTCCAAAAATTTATTCATAACTTGTGAATTTTTATGAATATAGTAATAATAATTTAAATCTTTATAAAACTATAGTAAAAACTTTATAAAGTTTTTAAAATAATTATAGAAGAGATGGATGAGAAAACCATTTAATTATAAAAAATTAATGAGAACTTATTTGAAAAACTAAGTAAGCTTATGATTACGAATGAAATTTTCTGTAAATTACAATTACTCCAGTACTTCATTTTACGTTAAAATTATTTTTATCTATTAGATTTAAGAAATATCAAAATCAATGACCAATATTTATTGGTTGTTTGTTATATTATTTGTAACATAAGCTTTGCGAATAACATGACGCTAGTAAAGCAACTTTTTAGTCTTTACAAAAGCAAAAATTGAAGTTGCAGTTTACATCTCTAGTTATCAAAACCCTTCCCTACCTCCTCAACCGTCTTGTGAAGGGGGTTTGAATCCTATTAATTGCTGATGTGTCTTTTCTTTTCTCTCGTGAAAATTTTCTTGACCTAAAAAAGGGTTGGTCAAAATATATGTGAAGATATCTTTTATAGACCATTGAATTTTTATCATGAGTCATATGTCTGCAAATTCTTGACCTGGTGACCTATTATTTTTTCTTCATTACCTGCTCTTCAAGTAAACTGCGTTGGGTGAAAGGGGGAGGAAAGCATATGTAAGTCCTTTGAATGAAGTAAAGATAAAATATACATGTGCCATCAGAGATTTGCGAAGCAGATATGAAAGGGTAATTTTCAGAAACCTCCCCTCATGTTTTGGATTTTCTCACTTTAATAAAATATATTCGTGTATTCTCAAAGACCTCCCCTCATGTTAGTATTCACATCCTTAGACTGTTTGTTGATCGGCAAAATGACCAAAATACCGTTGACATAAACAATTTTTCTATACAAATTAGTGTGGTTATTAGCATTATATTGGTTATGGCGCCAAAGGCTATAAACATGATGAAATTACCATATCACCCTAATCCATTTCCTAAATAACTTAGCTGAATTAGGATAAAAAAATTAAAAATAAATTTAGAAAATTTAACTGTCGTTGCCAATATTTATGTTGGTTGGCTACATAAGTAGCCATTGCTAAGCTCAACAAACAACAAAGCTTTTGCTTCTGATAGTCAGACTACAACTAAAGTTTTCTTCTTCCTTCAGCAGTATCAGAACATCATTGGCAATATCCTCTGATATCTCCAAATCAATCATGCATTTACAAACTCTTTCAATAATTATTTAAATCTCCCCACTTTCCATTCATTATTCAAAGTTGTAACACCTATGTTGTGCAAATTTTATTGAACTCGCAAGCGCACGAATCTATTGTAGAATAGATTAATGGTGACGAGTGTCGATCCCACGAGGAGGTGGATTTTAATTATGTGTAGAATTAATTTTCTTAAGTGGGTGGTTGGATTTATGGTGGAAGTGATCTAGAATTTAAATTAAATTGGCAGGAATAAACTGAAACGAAATCTATTGAAATAAAGCACTTGGGTATCTGGATCTGCATCAACATGCTCCGTGGGCTAAATATTCTTTATTAATACCAATTAAATCATGAGGGGGTTTTCACACTTCATGAACCACGCTCAAATAAATATGGTGCTAAGGGCTTATCATGCCAAATAATAATAACCTTGTACCAGGGTGCCGGTTTAACTAGGGCGATATCTAGACAAGATTATTACCATTTGTCGACGACAAGTCAAAACATCCACAAATATTAGAGGGGAAGAGAAAATAAATTTACCAAATTAAGCCCATGGAACATGTTGAGACTTCACCTTCAACCTAAGCTTGAAAGAAAATTAGCTACTCATTTTTTAACTAGGGGTAAAATGAAAATTTATTAAAATACATAGAAAATACAAGATGGAGAAGGAATTACAGAAAACTAAGCTCAAAAATGGATTCAGGGGTATCGAATTAGGAGGGGAGAGCCCCCTTTTTATAGATACATTGAGTGAATCATAGTCATCGGATTAAAAACAGTTCGAACCCTCAGGATTGCGCCACGTCATCAGTCAACAGTACGCGGTTTGTACACAGTTTGCACGCGGTTTGCATAGTAACACGATTTGAATAGTGGTGGCTTGAATAGTGACGCGGTTTGAATAGTAAATAATCTCATGTGTGTGCATGTACCGTACGCATAATTTTGGTCCACTGAAATACTGCCACGTCATCCATCAACAGTACATAAGAATTTTAGTCAAATAGGATCGTGACACATCATCGATCAATACCACATCATCAGTCAACGCCACATAAACAACCAAATGCCACATCCTTCTCCAATCAAATCCTGCCACGTCATCGGTCAACGCTACATCATTGGACCGTATGTATGAACAGTACCGTAATGTGAACAGTGCCATTTTTCCTTTTATACTCCTTTAAGGTTTTCGACCGTCCTGAGTTCAAGAGTGATGTCCGTTTTACAAAGAGCACTGAAATAAGCAAATCCAGACACTCAAAATACCATATTCAACAAAAAAATCACTTCGACAAGTTGGAATCAAGACATAAACAATTAGGACAAGTAATGGAGTAATTATAAAATAAATCAATCGAAAGCAGTTTGTTAATCCCTTGAATGTGATATATATAAAGGAATCTCAGTATCAATATAAACATAGACACAAATACAACCATCCAAATATAGAAACATGGCTCAACCATGTGATGTATCTAAAAGAATTTCAATAGTGATATAAACCACATAGGTAAATACAAACATTTAAATGTAGAAACATAGCTCAACCATGTGATACATATAAACAAATTCTAATGAATATAGTCAGCCATCAACGGCTGTAATCTAATAAGCCATTACAACTCAATAGTAGTCCATATTTACATATAAGCAACTAATAACTGTTTAATAAGATTAATACTAACAAAGGCAAGAACTAGCCTTGTCAATGAAGTGAGTTTCTAAGTACCACACATCACACAAAATATATAAAAGACTCAAACATAACTATACAGCAGAGTAAAAGGTAATATAACATCTTTACAATGTAAGGCTTACATAAGAAATGTGTTGTATTATCTACTCATTTTAAAACATGTCACATGAGATTAGTTTGGACTCTACTACTACTGCTTAATGAACACTCTTGCCGCCAAAGCTACTGCTGCCGGATTCACTATCTATTATCTCTTTGGGCTTGGGTTAATTGCCCTTCATTAATAAAAATATTGTATTAGTATGCAACTTATAGTGAGTAAAGAAGTCATGAAGATAAGATAAATGTTAATGCTTTGAACTTAAACACATAACATAGATTCAGATAAAATTTACATAGACTTTGAGTGCATATTGAAGTTCACCTTTGGGCGATATAATAATACACTGCAACAAACATAATTGATGCTTAACTTTAATTTCACAGAATTAGTAATCAAATGCACATTAACTAGACATGCAAACTATCTTTGGATATACTAAACATATCTAATCAAGCATACTGATTCCCCACAATCATGATCATAGATTATAAAATTAGTTAATCAACCTTTGATAATTCCTAAATATTTTATAATCTATAAATTTCAATATATCAATAAGCAAAATCATAATGTCATTAAATAATAAGCATCAAAATAATTATGAGTATTTGAAATTGAATTTAATTAATTTGAAATCTATGAAAACTTTCTAATTTGGCCACTTTGGTGACTAATAAATTATCATAATATGAGTGTCAAATTAAATATTTATAACAAAGTATTTTCCTTAATAAAAATAAATAAATAAATAAAAACCACAAATATCAACTGAAATTTCTAACAATAAAATTGGAACATTAAGAAATTTCAGAGATTATTAATTAATGAGCAGAAGTATTCAAAATTATGATAACAAAACTTATAAAGCTTGACACAAAAAGTAAGTGGTTTTATCATACTAAAGGCTAGTTTGGGATTGCAGATGCTTATGAAATAAGTTGCTTGTGCTATGTAGATAAAATAAGCTGCTGATTAAAAAAGTAGCTTGACGTTTGGTAAACTGTGCTGCTGCAGTTGCTGTGAGTTTGAAAAGTAGAGTATATGTGTTTGGTAAAGTTTATTACGAAAGTGCTGTTTTATTATGTAATGACCAAAATAAACATATATTTTAATTGCTTTTTATTTTTAGAGTATGTTTAATAAAATTGTTTAGACATATCTTTTTTCTTAAATATGTAAAATTACAATAAAAAATCAATTAAAAAAATTTAAAGAACTTTATAATCGGTTACATAAAATATAATAAAGATAAAGGTATGCTTTATATAATAGGGTTTATGGATAAACCATATTATATAATTATCTTTTTATTAAAATCTAGGGTTATAATAGAAATTTTAAAAAGGTATGGTATAAGCTGCTTAAGAAAAGCAACCCCCTACCTGCTTTTAAAAGTTACTGACAAAATGGAGAAAATTATGAAATAAACTGCTTTTACAAAATTCATCAAACATTATTTTTATCAAAAATTATGAAATAAGTAGTTTATTGAATTTCAACCGCAATCCTAAACGGGACCTAAGCCCAATCAATCATATCTATAATTTAATAAAATAAAAGACCAGGGACTCAACGGAAATATTACATGCAACTCATCGCCTTTGGCTGGACTTAAATGCTTAAATGCAAAAAAATTCTAAACTTTAGATAAAAACATAAATCAGAAAACATTAGGGGGTCTAATGAAAATATTCAAAAGAAAAAGCCTGATTCAACCTTTATGTGTTGCGCCACCAACACTTTTGTTTGTTTTTTTTTTTTTCTTTACTGTTTTATAGCAAAATGATATATACAGAATTCCTACGCCAATTATTTTCTATGTTATGTATATGCAGAATAATAACCCGAATAATAACCCGAATTGGCACATATCCATAAGGAAAATTGAAAATACGAGAGGGTTATTATCGATCTTAATGGAAAATCATGAGTTCTCAAACATGCTCTGATACTAATTGTTAGAATTTTTTCAATTCTCATAAAGTAAATAAACTTTACTTTGAACAAACTTTAATTCCTAAGATAATAGAATATCATGATTTTTACATCATCATAATTAAGAGAAAACATACCTTAATTCATAGCAGTTTTTCTTTATCAAATCTCACTGCCAAGAGTTAAAAATTAGTAAAATTAATTTTTCTCTTTTGACCCTTTAGAGTGACTTACTTTTTTATGAAAAAAAAATTAAGGTGATATCTTTTTATATATTGGGTGGAGAGAGGACCAATTTTTTAATAAAATCCTAATTCCCACTTTTCATCAAAGTAGACAATTAAATTTTCCCCATTGACTAATAGGATTTCAATCCATAATTTATTTTGTTATTACTAATATAATAATGTGGCATGTGGGCTATTATAAAATATTCCAACATGCAAACATACCGGAGGTCTCTGAGAATTCGTAAATATATTCTATCAAAATAAGAAGACTACAAACCTGAGGCGAGGTTAAGGCTTCTAAAATTTACCCAAAGATGAAAATATGCATGATTGCATGTGCCAATGGGAAACATTTTTGTTGGTGTATGCCGTACGGTGATGAGAAACAAGAAAGAAGAGAACAAAATGCAAAAAGGAAAAGGCAACAAATGAGTCCCACTGTTGATAGATTTTGCTAGTGGTTAGGTGTGAATATGGGTACGCTCTTGTTCCGTTCCATCAATGAGGTGTTGATTCACATCAAAATAGTGGCTGAGATTTTGCATCTTTTAAAAAGAAAACTTGCAAGAAGCAGCTAAGAAATTTTTTTACCCAAAATTATTCTATTCCACGATGGACAATTCCACTTCCATTATATGCTTCTTGAGGGGGCAAAATCCTACCCTCACCTTATTATCGGGCGGGCAAGACATGTTTCTGGTTCAAGATCGAAGGAATGGTCATCTCTTGAGTTTTGACCCCAAATTAATGTCTTCCCTTCTCTCTTAATCTTTTGAGTGTATCTTTATGCCTGTAATGAGTACACCTGTAAGTTAATATTTGATGGCTTACAACTCACGGCTCTTATTTTACAAATCTCTCATTGTAAGTATAATACCCAATCAAGTTACTGTAACCCTTTTCTTTTTAAAGTAAAATTTTAAAAATATATAGATCTTTAAATCCCGTAAATTAAGCTTAAAAAGAATTTGTGACTGCTCGGAAACTATTCTTAATTAACATACAGCAATTTCACACTGCATCTCAACACTATTATTTTTTTACAAAACTAGAAATTGTAACTTTACAAGAGTCCCCTCCCGCTAACTTCCGCATTTCTTTAAAGTTTGGACCAACAATTCTACGTATAAAGAACTATTTTTTTAAAAAAAAGTTGTTTAATTCATTACATATAGAGTTGCATAACGAGTGCATTGGAGTTACAAATCACTGTATTCTTAAAAATTAAAATCACTATGTTCTGAAATCACGTATCAATTAGTAGAGCGTTAACAACTCCCCTTCATATGTGAGAGATTTTTTTTTTTCAACTATTAGGAAGTTGATTACACTCATTTTGCCATTGATATTGAAGTTGAGCTATTTCAAAAATTGTAAAAAGGCATGCACTAAGGTCTTATGAGGTGCTGAAGAAATTTTACAGTACATGTGGAGAGAACATTTCTATTTAAAAAAGAAAATCGCTAGTGTATATTTCAAGTTAATTCACTAGATAACCTTTCAACGAACCCCTACTCCAAGCTATTAGAACTTTGAAACACTATTAGAGCCATCCATGACTCCAATACCAATATACCTACTAATCCAAACACTTGAGCTATACCATCTAATAATTTGGCACAGTCGCCTTGTGCCATCCAATGCTAATATTAACCACAGTTGGCTTTAGAGAATTGGGGCTTTAGCTGAATTTTTTTGCGGGACCTCTTTTTATTTTACAATTTTGATACTCAAAGAAACATAAAATGACTTAAAATTTATTCCATCTTTGATTCTTGAATTTTAACATTAACAAAAAGATCTTAAAAAATTTTCAAAACAAAACCTAAAAAAATTGTCAAGATGATATCTTTTTTACTTCCATTAGAATTATCACAAAAAAACAAAGAAACAAATAAATAAGAATAATATTAATTTCAAATAGAATATTTTGAATGGTAGCACATAGAAACTTGAGATGATGAATTGATTATCAAATAATAGATATGGACTTTGTATTTTGAAAAACTAATTTTTTTTATTTAAATAAACTAATGAATGTAATAGTTTTCTTTGTAAAGAAAAAAGCAAGAAATTTTTTTGTCTACTAATATTATAGATTATGTGGTTTTCCTAGAAATCGAAGATTTCAACATTAAATAATCAAGTTCTTTTAGGAAACTGAAAAAGTAAAGAATTTAATTTATTTTTTTCTTGGAAAGACTAATTATGAATGAATTAATGGTTAAACAACATTATTAATAATTTCTCTTTAACATTAAGATTACTAAATATAAATTTTCTATAAAAGAAATTTCTTAATTGTAGATGTTTAATAGGCTTTTCTACAATGTATGAGTTTTTTAAAAAAAAATTATTTAAAAAATTATTAAAAAATACTTAAAAAATGGACCCTTAAAAAAATATAAGGTTTTAGACGATCGGTTTGCTCACCAATATTCAAAGTCACTCCAAATGTTAAATTTTTTATTTATTGTACTTCATCTTCATAATACTAAGAAATTAATGAAAGAAGAAATTTTCTTATAGGACAAAAAATTATAATAATATGGGACAAAATGAAATTATTTAAATTATAATTTTTAGCCTTATGAGATTAATTATACTTACATTCATTTCTCATAGGAAAGAGAGACTACGAAGGAGAAGTCAAATAAAGTAGTGGTAAGTCTCAAAAAATAAAAAATAAAGTAGTGGTAGGCCAAAACCCACACACACGGCCTAGGCAAAGCTAAGCACTGGAGTGAAATGAAAAGTGTCAAAACCCGGTTATTTGGATAGATGAATAGGTGATGTAGGTGTCAGTTTTGACTGTCAGAGAAAATAAATATGGGCTCGCAACCTTTTGAACCATTTTTGGTATTTTTATTCATGATATAAACAGTGTTTATTCTTTAGCCTACTGTTTAAAATCATAAGACCTATAAACCTAGTACCAATGCCAGGGTTAATTATTTTTATTTATATATTTTTGCTTGTCATTAATTTCTTCTTTTACGCTCACCTGTTCAGCTGTCGGCTCCAATAACGAGTCATTCGGTCGCATTGCGTCGTGTCATTTTTGTGGTATATTAAATTTAAGTTCACACAATCACCATTCGTTTAATAATTATGTAAAATATTTATATAAAAAATGTAATAAAATTTGTATTTTTAATATTTATATATTTAATAAATTTTATATTAAATATTTACACAATATATCTTTTTTTATGTATGTATATATACATCATTTATCGATATTAAAAAATATTTATATTTGTCAAAATATTATATATTTATATTATTAAAATTATAAATTTGTATAAAATTTTATAAATAAAATATTGTGTATATATTTTTTATTTAAAAAAAAAAATATATATATATATATATCTAATATTTAACTCGATGATAAGAATTTATAAATTAATTTAAAATAAAAAATATAATTATATCATTGATCAGATAAATAAGTTAAAAATTTTAATTTCTGTTCGATGAAAAAAAAAAATCGTGTAAATCTAAACCTAACTTACTTAATAAATCGTATCAAATTTTACTATTAATATCTATTTATTCGTGATGCGCTCGGATAATAATGAAACGGTTTCAAATTACGCCAGCTCCACTTAACGCACAACCGAAATAGTACTTTAATCATTTCACTCATCAGTTGCTGTCCGCTATTATTATTAAAAAAAAGAAAACAAAACAAACAGAGAAAGAGAGAGAAATTCATTAGTGCTTTCTTTCTCTGTCTTGTGGGTGTCTGGGATAAATTGTTTTTAAAAAACTTTGAGTTGAGTTGAGTTGATGATGCGTTAGCCATGGCGGCTTGCGTGCGCTAGCTTCCGTAATAGTTTTGGTTGTTACTATTTTAAGCGCTTCACTCTGCAAAAACACCAACAAAATATCTTTCTTGTTAAGTTTTTCTATAACTAGTTTCTCAAAAAAGCTTGAAGGACATAACCCCAACAAGTTAAAGACTACACCACATATATATACCCACAAAAGCAAAACCCTTGTTTGGATTCCTACATTTTTTTTGTAAAAAAGGTAAGTGCTAAAAGCAAACGGGTGTGCGGTACTTTTGTTAGAAAAGGAAAGAAAAATGAGAAGTGAAGTGCTAGTAGTGTTATGAATTAATGATGATGAATATTAGACAATTAGGAGCTGAATTAGGCGTCACAAGATGTCAAGACTGTGGGAACCAGGCCAAAAAGAACTGTGCGTACATGAGGTGTAGGACTTGTTGTAAAAGAAGAGGATATGAATGTGATACTCATATTAAAAGCACTTGGATTCCAGCCTACAGAAGGCGCCAGAGGTACCTTCATCAACACCTTGTTCCTGTTCACGAACAGCATCTTCAGCTTCAAGGAGACAACCCAAAAAGGCTTAGAGAGAATCCTTCTTCACCAGGTAAAGTTATTAGATCTGTACATTTAGAAAGCTAACAGTTATGTAGATTCATCAAACACGCCCCATATCATTTGCTTGTGCTTTCAAAGATTCTGTCGTAAGTTGTAACCCTAGCTGGCAGATTTCTTTTCCTGCGTTCTAATAATTGCCTGTGTTTAACTACTTGTTGCGATCTTCTTTTTTTTTTTTTTTGGTTTTTTTTCTTTGGCTCTTTAATTGTTACAGGGTTACAAATAGGAAATTTTCCAGCAGAAATAACATCTGAGGCAACGTTTAGATGTGTTAAAGTGAGTTCCATTGATGATGAAATTGATCGAACAACACTTGCATACAAAACTTCTATAAGTGTTGGAGGGCATATTTTCAAAGGAATTCTCTATTATCAAGGCTGTGAAAGTAACTCCAATAACAATGTGGGAGAGAGCTCCTCCAGTGAGCCTCCGCCGCCACCTCAGCATCAGCAGCAACCTTATTATCCCTTCACTGTTGCTGCCCTAACCACCACCACTGCTGCTACTGCCACTACTACTACTGCTTTAGCTGAAGCTGATGAAACTCCATATCCTTCTTCATTTACCTACCCATTCGGCTCTTACGTGTCCGCGGGTACGCAATTTTTCCCAAAATATCCAAACTCTTAGACTGACCAAGTTGTGTCTTGGAAAGAAATGTGGGAAATTGAAGAACAAATTAAATGCTTAAGAGATCCTTGGCTGGCTGGCTAGCTAGCTAGCTAGCTTTGATTTAGTTCTTTCTTAAGCATTTTTGTTTTATATATGTATAACCATCATATGTATCTTTCCAAGAGACCAATAAGGATTTTACACTTATTGGCTTCACTAGCTCTCTCTTGCCAACATCATTGTTGCTGTTGTGTTGCTTTGATATCAGTGGATTTTGATTATATAATTGATGTCGATTGAACTAGAAAGTACTGAAGAGCTTATTTCTTTGTGCACTGTTTTTTAACTCCAATGCTTGCATTATATGATCTTCTTTGGTAATATTAATTAATTAAATGTGATATTCTGAAGACAGGCTTAGCACTTAGCATTTTGTCTTGTTGTTAATTTCTTTATCCTTAAGTCTTTCTAAGTGTGAGCTAATCTCATTTAATTGTTTGTTTACGAACTTCTAAGCTGCTTTTTTCCCTATTTCCCGTATCTTTGCAGGCTTGAAACTAATCTACATTTCTAATTCTACTACATACATAAGTTTTGGCAGACCGATAAGGATTTGAAGAGAATTTTATTTTGTATTTATTTTTAATGGTTGTTTCACCAATGCATGAACATCACCAAACCCAATATATTCAAGATTCCACACACAGACTCATGCTACACACAATGTATGCAAAAAGGTGAAAAGAAATGCGGCATATAAATCACGATTTGCTTGTGTTTTGAACAATTTTTGCCAAGTATAGTTAGCTGAAAGGCTAGAGAGAATTTGTAACAAAATATATGGTTAGTATAATCGCTGTTTGATGATTTCATATTGCCTTCTATATGCATTTTCCTTTATGTTTAGTGGCACTTATAGCATGTGTTAAAGTGTGTCTTCTTTATAAATGATGATTGCATGAAAACAAATTGTTTCTATAACATTTAACTATTTGCATGCATATAAATAAATTTGAGTGAGAGCAGTACAGCATTTTTGTATATTATAAGCAGGGTTTGGAAAGTTGAGGAAGAATCAGCCTGTGGCTATAGGGGCTAGCCACAACTACTAAAAAGCAAGAACTAAGCTCCCTCAAAGTTGAATAATTTATATGTTTAGTCAGAAAAACTATGCAGGCATCTTGTGGATTTTAGATGATAATTATTACTTTAATTGGAAAGCATTGCTGAAGCTCTCCCATGCTTGTATATTTTATTACAAAGATGCATTATGTCAATCACTAACCATAAGATTGAGACCCTTACTGGCACAGAATATATACTTTGTACTTGAAAGAAACCATTTACTAAATTCATTGTTCATTGGTTCTATTTACTACAAATTTCATGATCTAGAAGCAACCTCACTTTGAAATATTCCATATTGAGGATTCTCTTCCAAAATGAACTTTCTTTGAATGGCTTTCCCTATTTAGTCATAGAAAGCAAATCCTTAACTTCTGTAGGAAGAGATCCAGCAAATAGATAAAATAGAAAAACAAAGTAATATATAAATGAAGTAGGGCAATCTATATATGTAGCCCTAAAAGTAAAGTGATTTATTGTGATGTTTTTGATATTAGAATATGAGAAACAAGCTTGACTTTATCTGGGTTTTGAAATAAACTATGCAGCAGCAGCAGCCAGAAGCACTCCGAAGGAGGAGAATGTTGTTCTTTATAAGTGCTTTTAAAAAGCTTTTGTGAAGAAGGAGAATGCTGCAAATGATGCTTATCTCAAAAGCATTAGACACCAAGTTAATTTTTATTATGAAAAGTGAACACTTATAGTGCTCCTAATCGTAGTGTTTCGCGTATATGTATGGATTAATTGCAAATTAGACCAAACAAGTTGAATAATGTCTTTTGTACGTAGCATCAGTTGTAAAACTATTAGGTAGCGTTTACTTTTTGGATTGGAGTGGGAATCCTTAGGAGTGGGAATCTTAGGAGTGAGAGTGTGGAATGAGAATATGTTGTTTACTTACACTGAAATAGAAGTATGGAGTGGAGATCAGAATCCAATTTATGTGTTTACTTAGTCTTGGATTGGGAGTAAATAGTTTCAAATTATAATTTTATCATTATTTAAAGAATTATAGTTTTTAATTACAAATAAAAAATATATTTAATGAATAAACATTTATTTTATTATATTTTTAAATTTATAATAATTATTAATATTCTTAATTATGAACATCACAAATTTTTATTAATTTTAATTTTAATTATATAAATTAAAAATTATTGATAAGTGCAATATAAATGAAATATTTTTACTATTAACATAGTATGAAATTAATATTTTCATAGAATAAACTATTTATTAGTATTAATTATTAATATTAAATAAATATAGTACTATTATTTTTAAAATAAATATAAAAATATTATTCAAATAAATATAATATTATTTATTTTATTTTATTAAATATTAAATTAAATTAAAAAGGGTAGAAAAGGGAGAGGTGGGAGTGGATTCCCACTCCCACCTCTCCCCATAGGAGTCCCACTCCCACTCCCCACTCCAAAAATGAGTGGGGCCCATGGAGTGTGATTCCCAATTCGGAGCTAACTTGTTGAAGTAAACATTAGAGTGAGAGAAATCAACACTCCTCACTCCCACTCCAAAAAGTAAACGCAGCCTTAACTAAATTGTTGATGCGTGTATTTATGCGTGTATCAGTCATAAAAATTATATCATGCGTGTATTTATGTCAAAAAACTATTAACTAAATTGTTGATTACATAAGACTCAACGTATTTATCAAATTAGTGTTAATTAGTTGTATTTTTACCGATGTACCAAAGTTTTTTTTTTTTTTTGAAAAAGATGACACATTTTCTTTCAACAAGTTTTGGCATAAATTAATGCTTACGCTTGAATGAGTTTATTACTCAACAATCACTATATGTGAAGGGAATAATCTGCTGAAAAGTCATACTTTGTTGGTCATGTAAATTAATTCATAATGCTGCAAAATTGAAAAAGTTTGGTTCGATTCTTTGGCAATACTAGTTTTGTATACATCAATCTTTTTGCAGAAGTATGATAAAGTGGTTGATTGGGCAAAAACTGCAAATACCACATTTTTAATGCAAGTAATAGATACCATCTTCAAAGAATTACTACCAAAATTGTTAATGGTATATTATATAATCAGTTAGTGGAAAATTATCGTGCATGCAAAGAAGGTAACATTATTTAAAACGCCATAAAGACACCTCATCAGTCTAACTTCATGAGTATGTTTTACTCACCAATTATTGGACGAGCATTAAATCTTAATTATTTTGACAAGCATCATCACTAACGTGGAGTGGACACATGACGTCAAATAAAAAACTAATTAAAGAATAATATGTAATTATGATATTACTAACTCAGTTTTATCCCTTAACATGTGTCTTAAATTACTAAAATACACGTGGAGTTGTTGACATGTGGAACTCTTTAAAAAAAAAAAAACAATAATAGTAAATTCTGAAATCTGATTATGCGTTCTAATTATAGGCAATAAATAGGGTGACAGAAATTAACTGTAAAGTTTTTTATTAATATAAATAGTACGACGCTTCCATCACATCAAATTTTACACCGTTACAGCTTGCAGCTTGCCCATGTCTTTCAATCCATTAAATGGGGACAAATTTTCAATAGTTCTTCAACCTTAATGACTACTTTTACATAACATAATTGTCTACCATTGATTGCTTTGATGAAATTCTGAGAAACACGAGCAGACTAAGGGTTTGTGAATTGTTTTATCCTTAATTAGTCACTGACAGACAGTGGCTCCTCACTATGCAGCGCCTCTGATAAGCCCCCACTTTGTTGTCTCAGAATTGCGCCACCGCGGCCCCCCAATTATTTCAATACCATTTTATTGCTATTATTTTGTTATAGTAAGAGCACGTGGATAAAGAAAAGGGCTAATTAAGGACATCTTCGAGTGTAATTTTAATACAGAAAAAAAATCCACGATCAAAATTATTCTTGAGTTAAAAACATGTTTTATTTTGAATGGTCTTTTACTCAATGCACTCATTTACTAACATTTTAACATTAATTTTTGGATCAGACTATTTGAATCTATTAATTAATAATTTTATTATCTAAATAATTTCAGAAAATTATTTCTCTTTCTCTTCTTAATTTCATAAATTCACATTACTTCATTTAAATTTTTTTTAGCCACAAATAATTGATATCACTAATTAAGAAGAACAAAAACCCACTATTTAAAAATGAATATCAACAAATTTTTTATTTTTTATTAGCAATGAAAATTAATTAATATTTAGAAATTAATTTTTATAAATCACAAAAATTAATGAATATTTAAAAAAAAAAAGACAAAGCTATCTTGCAACGATGGTACCACACCACAGTAATGCTCTATTACGCCTCCACTGTTTAATATTAATCCTACTTATTTTTTCGCCTCCACTGTTTTTTTTTTAATTTCGTTTCCTTCTTCTCTTTCTTTTTTTTAATAGAATTTCATAGATAATTTTTTATATTTTTTGAATTTTCAAAGACAATAAGAGGATTTATTAAAAAAGAAAAGAAAATAAAAACCAATCAATTGGATTTGATCTAATATTAATTGGGTAGTCTTCTCTCAAAGATAATAAGCTTATTTGACTAATTTTTTTATACAATCAATTGGTTTAATGATCAAATTTTGCCAACTGAATCTTAGTTATCCTAGAATATTAAAAATCTTGTGACACTTGTCCTTTAGTTTTAGTATATAATTAGGATATAATTATCTTTGTTTTTTTAATTCATTAACTACAAATTACTTAGCGAATTTTTTCTTGGAAAATATTAGATCATGAGGGAATGTTAATTGAACTATCTTAAATCACAAAGTTTCAATCATTAACATTAGAAAGAAAATCTTGATAAAAATTTATTAGGATTTAACTACCTTTATTTGAATTTGATTGAAACGTGCAAACAAACAACTTACTCATCTCAACTTGTATAATAATAATAATTATTATTATTATTAAATGCTTAAACCATAAATTTTTTATCTAATATGAAAAAAGTTTAACCAAACACTGAGTAACTGTTTTAAGTTTTGACTAATCAGACAAACTTTACGTTATTTGTTTATATTCTTTTTACCAGAAAAAAAATTCAATTTTCATTTTGGTTCATAAAAAATCAAATCGACAAAGCTATTAGAAATCTTTACATGAATTTTAACATCATTAAACTTATTATAAGTCTCTACAAATTTTAACATCATTAAAATTTCATTTTGGTTCATAAAAATCAAATCGACAAAGCTATTAGAAATCTTTACATGAATTTTAACATCATTAAACTCACTATAAGTCTCTACAAATTTTATCAAATATACATAAAACGATAAGGAAAATATTATTCTACTAAAAATATTATTCTACTAATGCTCAACTCCATTATGTTCCCATAAAAAAAAAACTAGAGAAATAAAAACAAAGGAAACAATATATCCTCTTCATTTTTCTATTCATTTTTAATGTTATGTACTTTCTCAATATTATGGATAATTAATTATAGAAGTAGATATGGAGATAATAGTAATAATTGGATAATTATAAAATATTGATATATCTATCTATATCTATATATCTATATAAAGTTAAGACTAAAAGAGGTGACGTGGCATCACTATTTCTCATCTTTGTATATTATCTATTATCTAATATATAGAGAAATTTTCTTTCAGATTTGGCTTTTCATCTTCTCATAATTAATTTGGCTGTTATTACACAATCAATATGTAACAGTTCATCAAAAGACCCATTATCTTCTCTAATTGAAACATTCTTGATAATAAATTAAGCAATAATTTATAAAATATTTTTAATCACTCTTCTCCTCTGCCTCATCTTAATTTATGAATAGCAACAAAAAATATGATATCCTACGTAAACATAAATACAACATAAAAGAACAAAAAATAGCAATGGCTCTAAAACATGTGTTTTTTATTTTGGCCCTCAGTTGCCTGATCATAGCAAATATTGCAAATGCAACCAGCAGGAATGATTGCCTCAACAACAATATGAAATCAGGCTACGATCTAGCAACAAGACTTGAAGCTAACGGAGTGCTGGAACGAGTTACTGGAGCTGAAATCATGCTCAAATGAGATTGTTTTATTCTTCCTTAATAGCCATGCTGATATTGGCCCTAATTGTTGCCGCGCTCTTGATATCATCATGCGTAATTGCTGGCCTACAATGTTCACCTCTCTTGGATTCACTACTGAAGAAGGAAACACACTGAGAGGCTACTGTGATACATCTTCCACTCCTTCTCCTGGTGGTCTCGTAGTGATATATTAGCCTCAGGTTTCTAAGATTTTGGCTTGAATAAGGTGCATCTATGGCACTTCTATTTCCATGGTATTAATTTAGCTAATGCAATTTAATTAAAAAGGTCTTTTTGGTTTTATCTTTGCTTTTATTTTTTTCATGTTTTTTTTTTTGAAGTCTTGCCTCTTAATTGAATAGAATAAATCGTTAAAAGTAGAATAAGAAAAAAGTAATACTAAATTCATTTCTTAAAACCGCGCAAAACGCGGTTTTATTTTCTAGTATATATATATATAAAGCTGAGACTACGAGAGGTGATGTGGCATTACTATTTCTCATCTTCTTATATTCTCTATTATCTAATATATTGGTTGAGATTAAAAAATAATTACATTACAGAATATTAAAAATAGAAAATAAATAGAAAATAATTATTAGATTACAAAAGATTTCTATTTAAATTCAACAATATGTAACCATTAATAATAATTAATTATAAGTCTTGAAACATTCATTTATTTTATTATGCCAACAATTAAACTTTAGTGGCTTAACATACATCAATTAATTAATATAAGAATGAAGGTTCCTTTAGATATTCGATGTTAAAGAGTGATAAGTTTTAAGGTTTAAAATAAAGAATAATTATAAACTGTCAAGAGGTATTTTAGTCTGTAAATAAATTAGGAAAGTTAGTTGTAACAATCCCTGATTTTCAAGGATTGTATTAGATATTCTTTCCCATTCTTTTCTCTGTGTAATCTCTATATATACTCAGCCATGTAATTATTCAAAAAAAAAAAAAAATCAATTCTGATATTTTTCAACCCTAGTTTGCGTCATGGTATCAGAGCCCTAGGGCGGTTTTTTCTGGGATTTCACGCTGTCAAGCAGACTTTATTGCTGCCGATCATCATCCTATTTTTTTTTAAATCTGCCTGAGCAGCCTTAATTGTTGCTAATCTTCCTTGCTGTTTTTTCCTTCCTCTTCATTCAATCATGCCCGAATCCGAACCCAAGGCCACCAGCAGTTCTTCGATTATTGAGGATGTCTCTACTGCCCAGAAATCCAGAGACTTGCAAAATATTAGAGTCTTTCATCGACTCAATGAGAGAAACTACCTCAAGTGGTCACAAGTCGTCCGCACGTATCTCAAAGGAAAGGGAAAAATCAGCCATCTGCTTGGGACTGGACCAGCAAAGACAGAACCCGGATTTGTGACATGGGATGAGGAAGATTCAATGATCATGTCATGGCTGTGGGATTCAATGGAACCAGCCATTAGTGACACCTGCATGTTTCTAACTAGTGCAAAGGGGATATGGGATTACATTCAACGTACCTATTCAAAGGCACATGATGCAGCCCGGGTGTATGAGATAAAAATTAAGACAAATGGGATGAAGTAAGGTGACATGACTGTCATGGAATACGCCAATATTCTGCAGATCATGTGGCGGTGAATCGATCACTACCGGGTGTTTGAGATGAAATGTCCGGAGGATGCGCGATTCTCAAGAAATTTATTAAAGGTGATAGAGTGTACAACTTCGGCTTGAATCCTAATTTGATCAAGTCCGAGTGCAAATTCTCAAGAAGGAGGAGGTTCCTTCATTGAAAAGCTTATTTCAATTATTCGGAGGAGAGTCAAGGAATGAGATGTTTGGAAAAATAAAGATGGAAGGATCCGCCTTGGTGACTAAATTGGAATATCAAGAAAAGAATAAGGATGATGATCACCGAGGAATTCGTGAAGGGAGAACCGGAGAGAAAACAAAGATACCTTGTGGTGCACCCATCGCAAGAAGGCTGTATACTGAAGGAAACTTGGAAGTTGAATGGCAAACCTCCAAGCAAAGGAGTGGGGAACACGTGGAAGACAACAGAGGCCCCAAGCTCATCTCACTGAGCAATCAAATTTGAAGATGGACCGGACAGCAAGGGACTCAAGGGAGATGAGATAGGGTTCAAAAGGGATGAGATTGAAAAATTACGAAGTTTATTGAACTCTCTTGAGAAACCATCTAGAGCTAGTTCCTTAGTCCTCTCAGGTAAACCAGTGACTTCTTATAGATTACATGCTTCTAACAAGTACTTTGATAATTCTTGGAGATTAGATTATGGAGCCACAGATCACATGACACATTCCTCACATTTTTTTCGAACATATACTCCTTGCCCGAGTAATAGGAAGATTATTGTTGCAAATGGAGAATTGGCTACAGTGGCAGGTTTAGGGGATGTTTATATTAACCCCTCCGTGGTTCTTAAAAATGTCTTGCATGTGCCTAAGTTATCTGCTAATCTTATTTCTATTCAGAAACTTATAACTGGCCTTAAGTGTTGTGCAATATTTTTCTTGTCTCATTGTGTTCTTCAGGATCAGGCCTCGGGGAAGAAGATTGGACTTGCTAATGAAAGAAATGGTCTCTACCACCTAGAAATTTCAAAGAAAACTGCCAGTAACTTGCATGTGTCTCTTCTCAGTTCTTCCAATAAAGATGCCATTTGGGTTTACCATTATTGTCTTGGTCACCCGTCTTTTAGAGTCTTACAAATTATGTTTCCACAATTGTTCGTAGGATTTGATATCTCTGAGTTCCATTGTGATGTTTGTGAGCTAGCAAAACATACTCGTGTACCTTTCCCTATCAGTAATAAAAGAAGTGTTTTTCCTTTTCAATTAATCCATAGTGATATTTGGGGTCTATCTCCTATTCCTAATGTTTCAGGGGCTCGTTGGTTTGTCTCATTAATTGATGATTGCACACGCGTAACCTGGCTGTTTTTACTTAAACAAAAATCTGATGTCAGTACTATTATTCCCAGCTTTCATTCCATGATCCAAACCCAATTTGGGGTAAAAATAAAAACCTTTAGGTCAGACAATACTAAGGATTACTTTAACCAGGTTTTATCACCCTATTTTAAAAAAGAAGGGATTATTCACACTTCTTCTTGTGTGGATACTCCCCAACAAAATGAGATAACTGAAAGAAAAAATGGACACCTATTAAATGTCACTAGAGCCTTATTGTTCCATGGTAACACGCCTAAATCCTACTGGGGGGAAGCCGTCTTGACAGCCACACACATGATAAATAGATTACCATCGCGAGTACTTGACAACAAGAGTCCTATGGAAGTTCTTAATACCTACTATCCTCATTTTAGAACCTCAAATGGCCTCATACCTAGGATATTTGGGTGCATAGCTTTTGTCCATGTCCATTGTCCACACAGAGGGAAGTTAGACCCCCGTGCCATCAAGTGCATTTTTATTGGTTATTCAGCTACACAAAAAGGTTACAAGTGCTATCATCTTCTGTCAAGGAAATTCTATATCTCAGTTGATGTTACCTTTTTTTAAAACAAATCCTATTTCCCTAAGTCCCATCTTCAGGGGGAGATAACTAATCTTGAAGATGGTCCTTTGTCTGAGTCTTTTGAGTCTTTTGAACCACTTGATCTTCCGTCTACATCTCATTCCCCTTCAATCTCTCCAGTCACGTCACAAGGTCCTACTAGAGAGCCCCAAGAACCGTCTAGCACAGAAACTGAGTCTACTTGTCAACCCCGAGAGTTTGTCAGTTCAGAGAATCCAAAAGAGTCTACATCCAAGCAAGTTACTGATCTTCAGGTGTATACAAGAATATCGAAAGCTCCTAACCTGACACAAGTCCAAGAGGCCAACCCGAGTCCAGAGAATGAGGGCATGGTGAGTACAGATCCAACCCTAGACACTGAGACAGTTGTAGCGACATCAGATGACTCTCATTTGCCCATTGCCATCAGGAAAAAATCCCGAGAATGCACCAAGAGGCCACTATATCCTCTTTCCCATTATGTCTCACCTAAACGCCTATCACCATCCCACCAGAGGTTTATAGCCAGCCTAAACACAATCTCCATACCAAACACACTTTTTGAGGCGTTATTGAAGGAGGAGTGGAGGAATGCTATGAGAGAAGAATTAGAGGCTCTGGAAAAGAATCAAACATGGGAGATAGTGGAGAGACCAAAAGGGAAGAACATAGTTGATTGCAAATGGGTATTTACCTTGAAGTATAAGGCTGATGGATCTCTTGAGAGATATAAAGCAAGGTTAGTTGCGAAAGGATACACTCAAACTTATGGGGTAGATTATCAGGAGACATTTGCTTCGGTGGCAAAAATGAATACCGTAAGGTTTTTATTGTCCTTAGCAGCCCATTTTAACTGGTCATTGCTGCAATATGATGTGAAAAATGCCTTTCTTCATGGAGACTTGAATGAGGAGATATATATGTGCATTCCGCCAGGATTTGAGGGGAATAAAACTGGCGATAAAGTCTGTATGCTTAAAAAGGCTTTATATGGGTTAAAACAGTCCCCTAGAGCATGGTTTGGTAGATTTGCTAAGGTAATGAAAGATTCGGGTTATAGGCAAAGTCAAGGAGATCACACTTTGTTCTTTAAACATTCGGCCTTAGGGGGAGTGACAGCTTTACTTGTGTATGTTGATGATATCATCATGACAGGGAATGATGATAAGGAGAAAGATGAATTGAAAAGGAGATTGATTCAGGAATTTGAGATAAAGGAACTTGGGAGATTTAAGTATTTTCTTGAGATTGAGGTGGCGTATTCTAGACAAGGGATCTTTGTATCCCAACGGAAGTATGTAACTGATCTTTTGATGGAGACGGGAAAGGCTGGTTGTAAACCGGCTGCCAAACCTATGGATCCAAACCAAAAATTAAGTGAAGCAAGAGAGGAACCAGCAGTGGATAAGGGAATGTATCAAAGACTAGTTGGGAGATTCATATATCTCACACACACTCGGCCTGATAGAGCTTACTCAGTGAGTGTGATCAGCCAATTTATGTATGATCCGAGAGAACCTCATCTTCAAGTTGCACATAGAATACTGCATTACTTGAAAGGTAGTCCCGGTAAAGGGATCTTGTTCAGAAGGAACTCTGTTTTGACGTTAAAAGCCTATACGGATGCAGATTATGCAAGTTCTATAGTGGATAGAAGATCAACAACTGGCTATTGTACATTCCTTGGGGGTAATCTGGTAACATGGAGGAGCAAGAAGCAAAATGTGGTAGCTAGATCATCTGCGGAAGCTGAATTTCGGGCTATTGCTCAAGGGATGTGTGAACTACTTTGGCTGAAAATTATTCTAGATGACTTGAGAGTCAAGTGGGAGGAACCTATGAAGCTCTATTGCGACAACAAATCAGCAATCAATATTGCTCACAATCCTATTCAACATGATAGGACAAAACATATTGAGATCGATAGACACTTCATCAAAGAAAAGTTGGAAGAATGACTCATATGTATGTCCTATGTTCCTTCGGGACGTCAGCTGGCTGATGTTTTAACAAAAGGTTAATTGTTCTAATTTTCATGAGATTGTATCCAAGCTGGGAATGGAAGATATTCATTCATCAACTTGAGGGGGAGTGTCGAGAGGTATTTTAGGCTGTAAATAAATTAGGAAAGTTAGTTGTAACAATCCCTGATTTTCAGGGATTGTATTAGATATTCTTTCCCATTCTTTTCTCTGTGTAATCTCTATATATACTCAGCCATGTAATTATTAAAAAAAAAAATCAATTCTGATATTTTTCAACCCTAGTTTGCATCATAAACAAATAGCAGTGTTCTCTAAAATAATTATATTACATTTAATTACATTAAATGATCCTTAAATGTAAATCACATTTTACATTTTTATAATAAATAATTCTAAAAATATGAGAGTTTAAAGTAATTTTAGAGTATAAATAACCCCGCATTTTATCAAATTGCTCTTCAAAAAATTCAATAAAAACATAAAATATTTTTTAGAGAACTGTTTGTTATATATATTTGCCTTAACTACATAGGCAGACCTCAACTTTTCAAGACTAAACATATAAACTGCTTTCATTAGCATTTTTAATTTATCTAGGTTGAGACAAGACAATTTTGGTAACATCACTCTCAATGAACATTTAACACGTAATTTGGAGCTTTGATTTCTTAAATATTTTTTTTTAAATTAGAATATATCAAATAATCTAAGATTAACAAATAAGTTATTTTTATTGATAAAATTATGAAATAAATTGCTTTTCTAACTTTTCGAGCCAGATCTTAAACAAGACTTTAATATAATTTCAAATATCGACAAACAAAAAATACACGAAGATCATATAGGCTCCGATTGTCTTAGAAATGATCAGACTTCTTTTTTATAATTATATTTAAATGCGAAGTAGTTGGGTGATTGGGTCAGAAATCACTATAATCAAAACACATAGTTATGAACAAAAAAAAAAAAAGAAAAGAAAAGAAAAGAAAAGAAATATGGGAACATTTTTTAAACCAATGGGGTCTGCGCATAAATTTATTCAAACATTAGGGACTTCGGTTTTTCTGGAGAAACATCTAAATACGAAAGGAGGGTTTCAAAATTGTTTTTGAGGGGTGCCGTTAGCATCAACCCTCTTAAGTCCCATTTCTCTACCTTCTCTTCCAAACCCTATGACGAGAAAAGTACAGAACCAGGCCCAGATTAGTAATGACGTCATGCACCTTTCAAATGGGTTTTGGGCCACATCGGGTTAAGTCCGGACCGTTTACACTCTACATGTAGGAGAGTTGGCGCCAAAAGGCACCATTTCCCGCCAAATCTTCCCGTCAAACACTTTGCGGGCGCCCAATCTCTGTCCACTAAACCCCAATTCTTCCCTTTCCCTCGCATTCAGTAGCCATGGCCGCTGATTCCGGCTTGCCCAGCTTCAACGACGGTCAGTCATAAATAAAATTAATTTTTTTTACTTACAGTTTAATTTTGTATATTGATAAAATTTCGATTTTTTTTTTGGTTTTTAGGGCCGTCGTCCCCGGACGATTCAGTTTCAACTCCAATCGACAACACCTTCTCCTCTCCCGCCGGCACCTCACGCGCCTCCGGTCGAGGTCGTGATGGCGGACGCCGCCGCCGCCGATCCACTACACCGACAGCCTTCCTTACGCCACCGGCCAACCAATCCCGCTTCGCCACTTCCTCTGAAACCCCAAACACCACGCCATCCCGCTCAAGCCGCAGATCCAACGGTCGAAGACACGCGACGTCGCCATCCTCAACCGACGATGTCCCACTATCGTCCTCTGAGGCCGGCGACGACATGGACGAGGCGACGCCGACGTTCGTATGGGGCACGAACATTAGCGTGCAAGACGTTAAAAGCGCTATACAAATGTTCTTGAAGCATTTTAGAGAGAAAGAAGAGCTGCTGAGTGGAAGTGAGAGTGAGATTTATAAAGAGGGGAAGTATATGAGAGCTATAAATAGGGTTCTTGAAATTGAAGGAGAGTGGATTGATGTTGATGCAAATGATGTGTTTGATTATGATTCCGACTTGTATAACAAAATGGTTCGATACCCACTTGAGGTTTTGGCAATTTTCGATATTGTGCTGATGGATATTGTTAGTTTGATTAACCCCTTGTTTGAAAAGCATGTGCAAGTAAGGATTTATAATCTTAAGAGCTCCACTGCAATGCGAAATCTCAACCCATCAGGTTTGTTCTTTTTAATTTGTTTTGTTTTACATTGTTCTTATTGATTTTGATGAATGAGTGGTGTGAATGAAGATTACAGCTGATTTTGGTATTGTTTTGGATAGATATCGAGAAGATGGTGTCATTAAAGGGAATGATTATTCGCTGTAGTTCGATAATACCAGAGATTAGGGAGGCTATATTTAGGTGTCTTGTATGTGGGTACTACTCGGATCCCATTGTGGTGGATAGAGGTAAATTCGTCTGTCTGATTTGTGTATTGATTTGACCGTGTAGATAAATGTTGTTTTGGATGAATGTTTTTTGTGTTTTCTGACGGAAGGGTCATACAGGACGGATAAATGAGCCTTCAACATGCTTGAAGCAAGAGTGTCTTGCTAAGAACTCTATGACGCTGGTGCACAATCGATGCAGGTAATTTAAAGCCTTAATTATGGGCTAAGCTGATTAACTGAGTGTGCAGGTGAACTCCTGGCATCTTAGGAGTAAGTTAATTTTCATATATCTCCAGCTGAATGGTTTTCAGGTCATGTATTACAGGGATGTACACGGGCATTATTTTCCAATGCTGAGTATGAGAGGAGGGTGGGGATTTTGGGGTATTGTTATTTGTTATAAATTGATTCAATTAAATAACTGTTTCCTCAGAAAGGCACTCATGGATGTTGATGTGATCATGTGAAAATCTTACTGTTTATGGCATAAACAGATCATAACCAATTGGTCCTCTTCTAAAACACAGGTTTGCTGATAAGCAGATTGTAAGGCTTCAGGAGACACCTGATGATATTCCTGATGGTGGAACACCACATACAGTGAGCCTGTTGATGCATGACAAGTTAGTGGATGCTGGAAAGCCAGGTGACAGAGTTGAGGTGAATCCACAGCATAACAATATTTTCATATCACGAGTTCCTCATTGTGTTTGTTCTTCTGATTCCTTCACTTTTTCCAAATGTTATTGCTGTCTGATTAGTTTTCCTCCTTGCATTAGGTCACTGGGATTTACAGGGCTATGAGCGTCAGAGTTGGGCCAACACAGAGAACTGTGAAATCATTATTTAAGGCATATCTTCCATTCTTTTTTTTTTTCCTACTACATTTGAATATCTGAAACATTGATACGGACTGGGAGTTATATTTCTTTCTTTTGGTCACAGACATACATTGATTGTCTTCATATAAAGAAAGCTGACAAGTCAAGAATGCTAGTTGAGGATGCTATGGAAATTGATAACAGCCAGCCTAGAATTGAAGAAGAAATTCAATTTGATGAATCAAAAGTATGTCAAGTTCTTCCCTTCCAAAATCTCTTATTTCTTTTATCTATCTTAAACTGACTCACTTTTTATATTGCAGATTCAGCAATTGAAAGAGTTGTCAAAACAACCTAACATATATGAAACACTAACCAGGTCTTTGGCACCAAATATTTGGGAGCTGGATGATGTGAAGAAAGGTCTTCTTTGCCAGGTGCTATATTAGTTTGGCCATCTAGTTTACCAACTCCTTTCTTTGATATTCCAATATGTTAGTTGATATTTTATCATTTTTCTGTTTGTTACTGATAGCTTTTTGCTTGATGTCATGTAGCTTTTTGGTGGGAATGCTTTGAAGTTACCATCTGGTGCTAGCTTCCGTGGTGATATCAACATCCTTCTTGTTGGTGATCCTGGAACCAGCAAGTCTCAGCTGCTCCAATACATACATAAGCTATCTCCTCGAGGCATTTACACCAGTGGAAGGGGGAGCTCTGCTGTTGGCTTGACAGCTTATGTCACCAAAGACCCTGAAACTGGGGAAACTGTATGATAACATCTAGAATCTGGTCCTTATATTTTCTTTACATACAGCAATCACCTTTAAATTGAAGAAATTGAGTAGATTTTGATACTAGCGACCTACTCTGTAGGTTCTGGAGAGTGGAGCGCTGGTTCTGAGTGATAGAGGCATCTGCTGCATTGACGAATTCGACAAAATGTCTGAAAGTGCAAGAAGCATGTTACATGAGGTTGATTACATTCCTTTTAATTTAAAAATTACCTTAGTTTTGTGAGTTGTCTATGCATGTATGGAAAAGTTGGTTTTTGTGAACCTGCAATTTTATTTCTTTACCCAATAATATGAGAACTTCTAGCTTCTACTTGTTTTCTTTGAAGTTTCCTCTTTTAGTGAATATGTTACGATTTCTTTTATGGACAGAAGTTGATGATTCTGTGATGGTATATAAAGCATGATAGATGCATAATTAACTCCCTGGATTAGCTAGTGTATACTCTTTACCTCATCACTCACTATTTTTGTCCTCGTGCACCTATGATGGCTTAATTGAATTTAAAATTGACTTCAATTCTCCCAGGTGATGGAGCAGCAAACCGTTTCAATAGCAAAGGCTGGAATCATTGCCTCACTCAATGCTAGGACTTCAGTATTGGCCTGTGCAAATCCTAGTGGTTCACGCTATAACCCTCGCTTGTCTGTGATTGAAAACATACACCTTCCTCCTACCTTATTGTCCAGGTAAGAAAGAACCATTTCTATGCCATGCAACTAAGATATTGCATATATTGAAAATTATATAGCTTCACATCTTTCACAGTGAACACAATGGTTAAAATGCATATCACATACTAATTCTTAGCGGTTGTTTTATTGAACCTTGGTTGTGAATCTTTTGTGAATACATACTAATACCTAGAATATTTGTTGATAATCCTGAATTGCAATTGTTTACAAAAACTACATTGACTCTTGATCTCAGGTTTGATTTAATCTACTTGATACTTGACAAAGCTGATGAACAGACAGACAGACGTCTTGCCAAGCATATTGTCTCATTACATTTCGAAAATCCTGAAGTACGGTAAACCGTCACTATCTCACTTCTTTCAAGGCATGTGTCTGGCAGTTTTCATTTGTCATCAAAAAATTCCTGTTTATTTGCAGAGTTCT
The DNA here is from genome assembly GCA_030449925.1 of Citropsis articulata. Classification (NCBI taxonomy): domain Eukaryota; kingdom Viridiplantae; phylum Streptophyta; class Magnoliopsida; order Sapindales; family Rutaceae; genus Citropsis; species Citropsis articulata. Next base: position 2,099,252 of record JASUUH010000137.1, on the reverse strand, counting down.
GAGCAGGGTGTCTTAGACCTTGCCGCATTAACTGCATATGTGAGCTATGCCCGAAAGCATATTCATCCAAAATTATCTGATGAAGCTGCCGAAGAGTTGACTCGAGGATATGTGGAAATGAGAAGGAGAGGAAATTTCCCTGGCAGCAGCAAAAAGGTCTCACACTATTTTGCTATTTACAACATTCCCTACTTCAGTTCATTCGAATACAATTGTTTAACAAATCTGATGAATGAATGCTATTTATGACACTTCTTTATAATGGAATATTATTGCATTCACAATTCCACCCATTGATTCTTCCTTCATGCATGTAATGACTTTGCTCTCAAGTTGGTTCTTTTTCTTTTCTCCTGAATGTTGAATTTGATCCGTCGCATTGTATAGACAACTGAAAGAATTGTGAATGCTATTTTGTTTCAATTTGAACTGTTGCAGGTTTGTTTATTTGTCCATGCCTAATATTTTTCGATTTGTTAATTAACAGGTAATAACAGCTACACCAAGGCAAATTGAGAGTTTGATACGCCTAAGTGAGGCCCTGGCACGAATTCGTTTGTCAGAAGTGGTTAGTATTGCATTTGAGTTTTTACTGCAATGATGGTTCCCCATGAGCAGAGAATGAACTTATGTCCTGGTCAAACAGGTTGAAAAGCATGATGTAGAAGAGGCATTTCGGCTTCTGGAAGTTGCAATGCAACAGTCAGCCACTGATCATTCAACCGGTAATTTTCTGGAAACACTTCTTCCCCTTTTATTCCTGATTTTATTTTCTATCTAGATTATCAGCATCTGCTAATGGCTTTAACCTGTTCCTAAAGGAACAATTGACATGGATCTGATCACTACTGGAGTTTCGGCAAGTGAACGACTGAGACGTGAGAATATGGTATCCTCCACTCGCAACATAATAATGGAGAAGATGCAACTTGGGGGACCCTCAATGCGCTTGTTGGAGGTGCACTAATATACTAGATGCGGCAATCTTTTTATTGTTATTTTGTGTAAATCACAACCAATACTTGAATGTGCTAAATCCGCAGATACTGGAGGAGCTGAAGAAGCTGAGCCCTGGAAGTGAAGTTCATCTTCATGACGTAAGTCTCTTGCTCCCTTTCCTCCTTCATTCTCTCTGTCTCAGTAGAATATAATGTTCTGACTGATGGGTGCACCTTTTCTATCAATTCAGCTGAGGAATGCGCTTACAACTCTTGCGAGCGAGGGATTCGTAGTTGTCCATGGTGACAGTGTGAAAAGAATATAGAACAGTATGTCATAACTAACTATGCCGAATTCTTCAAGTTAACCTGCTTCACGAGAAACTGCTGTAGGGTGGTGCTGTAACATTACCCAGAGACAAGGAAGCTGCTGCTCTTCAGATAATCTCTGGGACTTTCTAGAAAAAATGCCACAATAGCAATTTCATGTGAGCTACATGATGACTGTATATGACTTTCGTAGTTCATATCAGCTGCCATAACAAGAATCCCCTTTTTCTTTCATTTAATATGTGATGGCAAATCACTGGGCTGCCTGAACCCTTGGATTACGCATCGGAGGGTTCATCTTCATTTTAACTCGACTGGTACAGAATCAAGAAGCATTGCTTTAATCAAACTGGCTGTGTTTCATGGAGCTCAAACAAAAAGTTGGTTAATAAAAAGACAACCTGAATTACGAGAGCTATCTTGTTTTCTTTCCCGTGACTGCAATTAATAATTCAATGGACCTTATTTCATCACAGCACTTGCACATGAAGTTATGAGGAAAAGGAATTCATAAAAAGAGAAAAATATGCATCAAGAGTCATTTGTATGGTCTTGAAATCAAAGATGAAAGAATGATCGAGATGTTTATTTAGTGTGAATCACAGCCAGCTTTAGATAGTCAAGTTCATGCTTTATTAAAGTTAGGGTGTCAAAGATACTTGTTCGGCTCCAATCCGGGCAATGCAGACAAGTAATACTCGGTTCTAGGATAAGGTTGGACCGGGGCATCACAAAGTATGCAGCCCAAAACTCAGATGTTATTAAAAAAATTATAAAATATATATTATTTTAGAAACATAATTGAGGTACCCTAACGTTTAGAAAATTGAATAAAAAATTCTTTAGTATCTCAAAAAAAATGAATAAAAAATTCTTTAATATCTCAAAAAAGATATTTAGACCCCTATCTCTTAATGAATTCTATTTATTTTAATAAAAAATATATTTTTAACATATAACTATAATTATCTCCCTCTAGTATACAAGTCAACATATTGAGAAATTCTATAATACATCAAAAGTATTATAGCAGTCATATAACAAGTAAATAATGTTATAATATGTATACATTTATTTTAAAAAACTATCATACAAGTGGTTGTTATATTAAATTCAAACACACATATTATGCATGCATTACTTGGTTATAATATATCAGATATATTTTAAAATTTCTCCAACATATTGACCTAAACATATTATCACCAAATAATTGTTGATTATCCAATTTACCTATATGTTGTTAATAAAATTATGAGCATACCATTCTTCATAAGGATTGAAATTTTTGCTGAGAGATCCAATTTAATTTCCCAAGCAATTGCAAACACAACATATATATATATATAGGCAATTTCCCCCTCAAAAGTCTTGGAAAATATCATTTTCTATCTTCGCGAATAGTTAAAAAAAAAAAAAATCACCATTATCTCTTCCAACACCTGCCTTCATGCCACAAAATCATAGCCCAAGTATCAAACACCAACAACGCCAGCTCCTCAACGATCGTCACCTTGGCCTCTTCGTCCAAGCAAGACTTCTACTCACACTACCACTCCAAGTTCAATCCTTTCCCAAAATGTCGTTTCTAAGACGCCAAAACCGTTGCGGTTGTCAACTAGAAACTCAGGACTCAACTTAGAGAAATCGATATTAATAAAGTTATGATCAATCTTGCCCAAGAGCTCTCAAGACTAGTGAATCGAAGAATCATGATGTTGCTGTTGTTTGACTTCGTGTGCTGCTTTGGTGTTGCAGTTGATGGGTTGGAGAAGTTGGCAGAGGATTAAGTAGGACTCTGGTTAGAGTTTTGCCGATCAATCTCGCCGAAGAGCTGGTGTCGTGGTTGATTTGTTGGAGAAGTTGGCGAAGGATATTCTTGTAATTTAATTAACAATTGTTAAATTGAAAAAAGTACGAAATTGAAATTAAATTGGATCTTTAAGAAAAATTTCCTACCCTTATGAATAAGGGTATGTTTGTAATTTTATTAACAATTAAAAATTTATAAAAATAGTCTTAAAACTTTTGTAATTTTTAAATTTAACCCACTAATTTTTTTTTTTATTATAACCAACCAAACACCTTATTTTTGAACTAAATCATCCTCATCACTTTCAACAAATTTATAAAGGTATGCCACTTGAGAAATTCCATCACAATTAAATGGTCTCAACTCCCAACAACTTAACAAACATTCATCACTCTCAATAAATCAACAAATTTCATCAAGCAAGCATTGCATAATTAAAGATATAATTATCAATTGGAGAGTTTCTTAAGGTCAGTATATACTCTTACACAATATAAACCTTTTATATTTTGGAACTAAGTTCGAAATTAAAGTGGGTTTTACTGTAAATGTTATTATTATTTTATCCATAAAATAATATGATTAGTTAAAGTACTTAGTTTGAGTTGAGAAATCATTGAAAATACTAAAAACTCGAGTAAAAAACAAAACCTAGAACAAGTAGGACACACTAATTTAGTGAGACAGGCAGTGGGACAGGTATATCACATAAACCTACTATGTTTATGTGCGATAGGCACTTGTTTCACTAAATTTCAGATATTTTTCGAATGTCACAACTTGGGCTGTGTGTATCTGTTTTGGACGTATGATATACTATTTTGAAACTTGCAATGAGACAAATCAAATCCAAAATCATGTACTCCATTCTATTACATGGTTGAACTAAAAATTTGCATGAACTTAAGTGCAAAAGGCACTTATTGCACTTAAACGCATAATCACAGTATGTGCGATATCCATATAAATGTGGTGCATTTTCATTTTACCATATTTTGTAGCATGTAATCTTATTTCTTTTTTCTTTTTTAATGATTTTTAGGTTTAATGGATTCAGTTGTACTTTAATTGTGTTGCAACGATTGGCGGAAGATATTGGTAAATGGCCATATAGAGTACGTGAATGCCAAGAATACAACTTTTTTAGTTCGGAAAAATAGTATATTTGATCAATTTCTGGCAAGAGTGTATGAAGTTTTATAGATATATCCTAACGAACATAGTATATGATGAAGACAACTTTAAGGTTTAATAACATAATCTATTATATATGTTCATTACCTATGTACATATTTAATGATGAAATAGTCAAGGTTGTATTGTACATGACCCATGATGTGGTCAATTATGGATGCATCCTTATATTTGTCACCACATCTCCTTAAGTTCTGGCCCAAGATCCTGAGCCACTTGTAGAAACTAAAACTTCATTTAGAGCAACAACTTTATCCCTAATATTGACAAAGATGTGTTCTCACAAAAGATGTCATTGCAACAACGTTACTTTTCACTCCATGAAAATAATGACACCATTGATTAGAACGGCATTACGTTAGCGGATGTTGAAGAAGATGTGTTACCACTACGGACATTGTTACGGCAACATTACTCTTCATTCCACAACAATGATTTCCGCACTGATAATGGTCCTATTGATGATGTTAACATATATGTTTCCATATTATTGATTTTGATGATAACAAGTACGATTAAGAATGATTAAATTTTTAAAAGGTTAAATTATTTTTTATACATTTTAAATAAATCATTATTTTCACATTATAAAGGTTTTATATTAAATAGAAAAATGATTTTATGAAATTGGTTGTTTTTCAAGTTTATGGTTTAATTAAAAGAGTTTTGAAAACTTTAAAATTAACAAGTATTGTTTGAAATTATGGAGGACTTATTTGAAAAGTGTTATAGTATTTTGGGCCATTTTATAATTTTAAAAATTTTGGGATTAACGAGTATTATTTTAGAAATTTTGAAATTGGGCCTATTTGTAAAATTTTATAACGTTTTAGGCCATAGTATAGTTACAGAAAGTTTTGGGATAAACTATAATTTTAAAAAATAATTCATTGTAGCTGGCACTGTAGCAAGCGGCTAACCGGATATGGCAAGCGGCTAACTAGATAGTGGGCAGAAACTCTCCGGATGGAAAATGATTATCTGGCTATCATAAGCAGCTATCCGATTACAGATCAGAAAACTTCAAGAACACAACTATCAGGTTATAAATGGCGCGACATCTGATATTTTGGATTAACGGTAACATTTAAGCGGCTAACCGATTCCATAAGCAGTGGGTTATGAACAAAAGTCATAATGGTGGTTTTGAGCTCCCACTATAAAAACTCAACTCCAACTCTTGTTCAAGGTTCCAAGCACGCACCAACAAAAGGCATACAATATATCTTTGTTAGCCTACATGGCTATTAATATTGATTTTGATGATAACAAACCTCATATTTTTGGATAAACAAATATTTACATATTGTGCTTTTATAACAAGAAAATGATTTTGTAAAATTAGTTAATTTTTCAAGAATGGGCTAATATGTAAAAGATTGTTCTTAATAAGAATTATTTTTAAATTCTGAATTTGGGTTGATTTGAAAATATTTAAATCGATTTGGGCCATAACATAATTTCTATAAGTTTGGGCTTTATCATAATTTCAAAAAGTTTTGAGATTCAAAAAGTATTATTTAGAAATTCTGAAATTGGACCTATTTGTAAAGTTTCATAACGTTTTGGGCCATAATACAGTTGTAAAAAGTTTTGGGGTAAAATTATAATTTTAAAAAATAATTCACTGTAGAAGTTACTGTAGCAAGCGGCTAACCGGATATGGCAAGCGGCTAGCCGAATAGTGGGCAAAATCTCTCCGAATGGAAAACGGCTATCCGGTTATCGTAAGCGGCTATTCGGTTGCGGGTCAAAAAGCTTCCAGAACATAAACGGCTATCCGGTTATCGTAAGCGGCATGTCGGATATTGTGAAATTCAAATTTTTACCTTAACGGTAACATTTAAGCGGCTAACCGGATTCCATAAACGATAAGCCGGTTATGAACAAAAAATTCATAACGACTAGTTTTTGAGCTGTATCTATAAAAACTCAAATCCAACTCTTGTTCAAGGTTCCAAGCATGCACCAACAAAAGGCATACAACATATCTTGAGCTTTCAATTCGTGAATCATAAATCCTTGAGTCATTTTTGTTCTTAAATTTGTTCATCTAATCTTCAAGAGAGTTTTTGGTTGTAAATTTTCATTTCACCTTTTTAATTGTGAATGTTTGAGTGAGGGAAACACTTGAGTGAAGAGATTGAGATAAAATCTCTTTGTTGTAAAGGTTTATCGATACCTTGAAGTCAATTGTAAATTCTTTAAGCCTTGGAAGGCTTGGATAGTGAAAACCTCAAGCTTAGATCGCTTGGAGGCGTGGACGTAGGCAGGGATTGCCAAACCACGTAAAATTTCGTGTGTTTGTTTCTCTTCTCTCTTACTTATTTATTATTAAACTGTTATTGAACTTATTGCTTTCAATTGTATTAAGGCATTAGATTGAATTGTTGTGTAGATTTATTAGGATATTTTTTATAATACCAATTCACCCCCGCTCTTGGATTGCACACTTGTCTTTCAATCTTGAGCTCTCAATTCATGAATCACAAATCCTTGAGTCATCTTCGTTCTTCATTTTGTCTATCTACTCTTTGAGGGAGTTTTTGTTGTAATTTTCAATTCTTCATCAAATTTGTAAGTGATTAAGTGTGTGATACACTTGAGTGAAGAGATTGGGAGATAATCTCTTTGTTGTAAATGTTAATTGACACCTTGAAGTCAATTGTAAGTATTTGAAGCCTTGGAAAGGCTTGGATAGTGAAATCCTAAAGCTTGGGTTGCTTGGAGGCGTAGACGTAGGCGGGAATAGCCGAACCACGTAAAAATCCTTGAGTTTGCTTTATGCTCTCTAACTCATTTATTATTGTGCTTTTATTGAACTTATTACTTTTGAATTTATTAAGGCATTAGATTGGATTGTTGTGTGGTTTGCTTAGTATAATTTTTAAAATCCCAATTTACCCCCCCTCTTGGGTTGCATACTTGTATTTCAGATGACACCAACAATATAGAAACTGATAATGCTTGTTTGGAACTGTTCAATAGTAGGCAAGACATGAACTCCAATAGTGAAGTTGATGATGAGGGCATTGCTCATTCCGATATTCCTATCAATGATGAGGATGAGCATTAGTATGATGTTCCCATTAATAATAGAGACAACGAACCTATTCTTTCAATGACCTATTTAAGGATGATAGTAGTTGAACCCTTTGTGAGTCTTGCTCCAAACTTAGTTAAAAGCTGTAATTCTACTGATATTGGTGTGGGTAATTGGTCACTGAGAAGAATGAGTTAATAATGGAACTGCGCAAAGTGGCCTTACAGGATAAGTTTGATTATAAGATTGCACAACGACACGTTTTAAGGCCTACTGTTCTTCAAAATCATGTAAATGGCGTGTGTTAACATATATTTGTTTATAATGATGATTTTAACGATAACAAACAAGGTTAAGAATTATTAAATTTTTTAAAGCTCAAATTACTTTTCAGATTTTTTTTTAAATAAATCATTATTTTTATAAAATAAAGGTTTTATTCTTAGAGGAAAAATGATTTTATGAAATTGGTTATTTTTCAAGTTCATGATCTAATTGAAAAAGTTTTGAGAATTCTAAAATCAACAAGTATTGCTTAAAATTCTATTGACTTGTTTGAAAAGTTTCATAATATTTTGAGCCATAATATAATTATACAAAAATTTGGGGCAAAGCTTTAATTTTAGAAAATGGCAAACCGACATCTTAATAATGGCTAACCGACATCAAATAGAATTGAAGATTAGTTTCTGAACATTAACAACGATCCGACATCTTGATAATGGCGATCTGATAATTTGAATTTTTGTCATAATGATCACTTGTTCAAGTCAAAACGATGATCCAATAAATGCTAAACGGTGATCTGATTGTGTGCAAAAAGTCAACACAAAATGGCTTAATCAAATTCAAACAAAAATAGATTCAAGAATTATCATTGAGCTTGCTACTGAATGTACAATTATTATTAAGCTTCAAACTTGTTTTTGTTTCATTCATTCACACAAGGAGCTATCATTTGTAATCAAACACATTGTGTGAGAAAAAATGTATTTGTAATCTTTATTTTTGAGTAATTGTAACTGTTGTGATACACTTGGATTAAGAGATTTGAGATAATCTCTTGTTGTAAAAGTTGATTGACACTTGTAAAGGCAATTGTAAAAGTTCTTAAAGTCTTGAAGGCTTGGATAGTGGAATCCTCAAGCCCGGTGAGCTTGGAGGCGTGGACATAGGCAGAGTTGGCCGAACTATATAAAAATCTTTGTGTTTGAATTTCTCTTTCCTTATCTCTTTATATTTTAATTGATTTATTTATTATTGTTTTGAATTTGTTTAAGATTTGCATTAAGTATTTTATCAGAGTTTGATTATCTTATAAGGTCTTAACAGTCTAGGTAAAAGATTTATGGCAACCCAAAATGACTGTACCTTTAGGGAAGGACAGTCCATAACTAAACCACCATTCTTTGATGGTAATGACTACCCATATTGAAAAATTAGGATGAGAATTTATTTGCAAGCTTTAGATTATGAAATTTGGGAAGTTGTTTGTGATGATCCATTTATACCTATGACTAAAAATAAAGTAGGAGATTGTTAACATATATGTTAACATATTGTTGATTTTGATGATAACAAATAAGATTAAGAATGATTAAGTTTTTAAAAGCTTAAATTATTTTTTATACATTTTAAATAAATCATTATTTTCACATTATAAAGGTTTTATATTAAATGAAAAAATGATTTTATGAAATTGGTTATTTTTCAAGTTTATGATTTAATCGAAAGTGTTTTGAAAACTTGAAAATCAACAAGTATTGTTTGAAATTATGGAGAAGGACTTATTTGAAAAGTGTTATAGTATTTTGGGCCATTTTATAATTTTAAAATGCTTGGGATTAACAAGTATTATTTTGGAAATTTTGAAATTGGACCTATCTGTAAAGTTTTATAACATTTTAGGCCATAGTACAGTTATAGAAAATTTTGAGACAAAGCTACAATTTTTAGTAAATAGTTCACTGTAGCAAACGGCTACCCGTTTATTTAAACCGGCTAACCGATAATTTCCAGAAAGCATGTTCTACAAAGGATTGTTAAAATGATGGTTTTGGAAATTAACGGTAAACCGTTTACGGAAAACGATGAACCGATTATTTTCATATTGCTAATCTTGAACCGTTTAGTAAGAACGGTTAAACCAAATTTATTTTGCAGGTCTCTGAAAATTAACCTTGAACCGTTTACAGAAAAACGGTGAACCGATTATTTCCAGTTTGCTAACCTTGAACCGTTTAGTAAGAACGGTTAAGCCAAATTTATTTTGCAGGTATCTGGAAATTAACGGTGAATCGATAGTGACTAACGGTCAACCGTTTATTTAAAATTCAGCCCAACGGTAACTTTGACCAGTATGCGGTTAACGTTAGCAGTTATGATTATCCGTTTTTAGCGAAAAGGCAATAACGGCTAGTTTTTTCTCCCATCAAATCAAATCAAAGGTTGATTACACACGACTATTGAGCTTACATTCGAGCACACAATTCTGTTTGAGCTTTAAACACGTTCTTACTTCATTTTATTCACACATTGGGCATTAATTACTAATCTTCAATATTGTGTGAGAGAAAAATAATTTGTAATCCTTTGTATTGAGTGATTGTAAGTGTTGAGATACACTTGGGTTAAGAGATTGGGAATAATCTCTTGTTGTAAAGGTTCATTGACACCTTGGAAGTCAATTGTAAGCATTTGAAGCCTTGGAGGCTTGCTTAGTGAAATCCTCAAGCCCGGTGAGCTTGGAGGCATGGACGTAGGCTGGGATAGCCGAACCACGTAAAAATCCTTGAGTTTGTTTTTCTCTTCCCTTACTTATTTATTATTGTGCTTTCATTAAATTTATTGTTTTCGAATTTATTAAGGCATTAGATTGGATTGTTGTGTGGTTTGATTAGGATAAGTTTTAAAATTCCAATTCACCCTCCCTCTTGGGTTGCACATTTGTATTTCAAAGATGATATTCCAAAACTTTCAAGTCAATAGAGTGAGTTAGAAAATAAAAAAGTATATTTAAACTCCAAGGCAATGACTGCTTTATTTTGTGCCCTTAATATGAAAGAATTTCATAAAATGTCTAGTTGTGAGAGTGCTCAAGAAATATGGAACAAACTTAAAGTTGCTATGGGATAAAATCAAATTAAAGAGTCTAAAGCTAGTAGAAACACTCTATAATATGAATTGTTTTAAATGGAACAAAATAAGAGTGTCATGTATACTAGATTTACGGATATAATGAACACTCTAGAAGCCCTAGGAAAAACCTTTTTGAATAGCGAGAAAGTTAAGAAAATTATTAGGTCTTTACCAAAGGAATAGAGACCTAAGAGAACTGTCATTGAAAAAGCTAAAGATTTAAATACTTTACCTATTAGTAATTTGATTGGTTCTTTTATTTCATATGAAGAAGACTTGGCAGCAGAAAAAGGCAATGAGGAAAAGAAGAAAAGTATTGCTCTCAAAGCCTCAAAACATTAGAGTGATGAAGAAAATAAGCTGGATGATGAAGAGATGGCTATACTGGCTAGGAGATTCAAAAAATTCTACAAGAAACCTAGTGAGCAAAGAAAGTTTAAAAACTACAAGAATCAAATGGAGAAGAATGAGCCAGTTACTTGCTATGAATGCAAGAAGCCCGGACACATATGATCAGAGTGTCATCTTCTCAACAAACTCAAGAAGAATGCAATGGAAGCCACATGGGTCGACAACGATGAGGAAACAAGTGATAATGAAGAGCAACAAGAGATGACAAATCTAACTCTCATAGCAATCGAGGAAGAAACATTTGTGAACTTGATAAGGTAAGTGATCTTCCAATATATGATGAGTTACATAATACCTTTAAAGAATAGGTAAAAATATTACATCCCTTAAAACGAAAATGTTATAAATTTCAAATAAAAATGATGTTTTACAAAAATATAATGATTCATTAAATGAAAAGATTAAAGGAATAGAGTCAGATAATCAAATATTACATAATAGAGTTGCATTATTTAAAGGTAAATAAAGTATTTTATACGAGCATGAAAAATTACATATTAATGAAAGAAAATGGCGTTCTTAAGAAAAAAAAGTATGAGCTCAATGAAATTGTGTTAAAATTCACAAGTGGTCAAAAGGACTTAGAAAAATTACTGAGCACTAAAAAATATGTGTTTGACAAAGGAGGACTTGGGTATAAGACTAACTTAAAACAAAAATATTATAAGAATAATTTTGTTCTATAAGTGATCATAAGATTATATGTCATTATTGTAATCAAATGATTATATGAAATATAGATGTCCAGTGAAAAAAATACATATTATAGTGTAAAATATGTTTGGGTTTCGAAAGGAACTACTGCTAACACTCAATGACAAAAAAAAGTTTATGTACCTAAGACTTGAGATTTTCTCTGCAGGGTTTTAAAAAAAAGAATAAATGGTACTTGAATAGTGGTTACTCAAGACAGATGATTAGAAATTATACATGGTTTTCAAGTTTTACCAAAATTAAAAATGGTAGAGATGTTTCCTTTAGAGATAATTCAAAGGGAAAGATTCTTAGAATTGGTATTGTCGACAAAGTATCTTCAACTCTAATTGAAAATATATGTTTGATTGAAAACTTAAAACATAACTTGATTAGTATTAGTCAATTATGTGATAAAGGTATAAAGTTATTTTTGATAAATTTAGATATGTTATTAAAAATGCATGTGACAACAAAGTTTTGTTTATTGGAAATAGATGTGGTAATATTTAAATGGTTGATATAAAATATGCATCTACCTATGATAAATATTTTTCCATATTGCATGATTATGGTTGGTTATGGCATAAAAGACTAGGACATGCAAGTATGGATTTAATTTCAAAAATTTCAAAAAATGATTTGGTTAAAGGTATTCTAAAAATAGGTTTTCAAAAAAACGCTAATTTGGAAAACAAATCAAAATTTATTTAAAAAACAAGAACTATGTCTCTATTTCAAAACAGCTTCAGTTATTTCATAAAGATTTGTTTGGACTTTCTAAATATACTAGTTTAAGTGGCAAATATTATGCATTTGTAATTGTGGATGATTATTCTAGATACACAAAGATATTGTTATTAGCTAATAAGAATGATGATATTGTTATTAGCTAATAAGGATGATGCCTTTAATGCATTTAGAGTTTTCTATAAAAATGTTCAAAATGAAAAGGGATATGTTATTTTTTGTATTAGAAGTGATTATAGTAAAGAATTTAAAAATCATGCATTTGAGAATTTTTATAATGATTTTGGTATTGAGTATCAATTTTCATCACTTAGGACTCCATAACAAAGTGGAGTTATTGAGAGAAAGAATATGTCTACCCAAGAAATGACTAAGACTATGTTGAATTAAAATACTTTGCCTCAGTATTTTATAGATCGAAGCCATCAACACCGCTTGTTATGTTTTAAATCGTGTGTTGATTAAACAATATCTCAATAAGACTCTTTATGAGCTTTGGAAAGATAGAAAATTCAATATTGGTTATTTCACAGTTTTTAAATGTAAATATTTTATTTTGAACACAAAAGATAATCTTAGTAAATTTGATTCAAAATCTAATGTTGGTATTTTTCTTGGTTATTCAAACACAAGTAAAGCTTATAGAGTGTATAATAAAAGAACTTTAGTTGTGAAAGAATCAATGCATGTTACGTTTGATAAATTTAACCCTTCCTCTACGGAGAAAGTTGTTGTTGATGATGATGCAGATTGAGAATTACAACATGAATCTTTAAATGACAAACAAGATGATACATCACGTGAAAATTAATAGGAGCAACTGGAAGAAACTAATTCGAAGCAAGATGAAAGTACCTCTCAAACACTCCCCAGGGAGTGGAGGTATGTTTTTTTCTTACCTCAAAGATTTAATTTTAGAAGATCCCTCAAGAGGTGTAACCACTAGATCATCATTTAGAAATATTTGTGAGCATGTTGCATTCATATCTCAAATTGAACCAAAATCATTTACAAATATAGAAAATGATGAATCTTAGATTATGGCACTACAAGAGGAGTTGAATCAATTTGAGAGAAATAATGTATGAGAATTAGTTCCTAAACCTGAACATCAATTTATCATGGACACTAAATTGATATTTACGAATATAATGGATGAATCTGGTGTGGTTGTAAAAAATAACGCTAGATTAGTGACTCAAGGGTACAACCAAGAAGAAGGAATTGATTTTGATAAAATATTTACACCTGTAGCTAGATTAGGATCCATTTGGATGCTCTTAGCATTTCAATGTCATAAAGATTTTATTTTATTTCAAATAGATGTCAAGAGTGTTTTCTTAAATGGTTATATTATGGAGGAAGTTTATGTGAAACAACCCTATGCTTTTGAAAATGAAAAATTTTTAGATTATATTTATAAGTTAACAAAAGCTTTGTATAGTTTAAAACAAGTACCTAGAGTATGATATGATAGGCTTAAAAATTTCTTGTTGGATAATGGTTTTTCAATGGGTAAGGCTGATACAACTCTTTTCATTAAGTATAAGAATCAAGACATTTTCATTGTCCAAATTTATGTTGATGATAATTTTTTTTGTTTTACTACTGAGTTTTTGTGTAAAGAATTTTTATCTTGTATGAGCAAAAAAATTGAGATGAACATGACAAAAGAATTGAAAGGACACTCAAGAGATTTGGACTTGAAGAATGAAAGTTTAAAAGTATCCAACAATCAAGCTTGACAATAATGAAAAAAGCAAACAAGTTGATATCAAAACTCATCAAGGTATGATTAGATTCTTGCTTTATTTAACTGCTAGTAGGCCTGACATTATGTTTAGTGACACGACTCAAAAGTGTATTACTCCTAAGTATAAGAGTGTTTAGTTATAATATAACTCGGTGAGTCCTGAGTCAAACCACAGGAAATTTAAAATTTAGTTGTCAATTTGTTAAACAAAGAAAATTAATTGCGAGAAATCACTAGAAATCAATTTAAAAATATACTAAGGTTACGAGATCCACTCTCAGTATTTAAATTATAATTTTACTACTCTTTCATTTTTATATTTTATCTCACTTTTATTTGTTAATTATTATATCTGTTAACATGTAAATGTTTCTTTTATTGATTTTGATGATAACAAACATTTTGATAAATATGTTGGAGTTTTCACAATATCAAATAATTTTTTAAGAGCAAGAATTTTTCTATGAGTATTTACAAGTTTTTAAGAAACTGGAAAATCTCAGCAAAAATATGCAATTCTGGAAATAATCGGTGAACCGTTAATATTAACGGTTAACCGATAAAAAGCAGAGACAGGTTATTGTCTTAACCCTTAACCGATTGTTTTTAAACCTGCTAAACATAGCCACTGGATTTAAACGGCTAACCGTTATCGTTAACGGCTAACCGTTTATGCTAAAGCCTAATTTTTCTAAGGGTTACTCCTTAAGCCTTAACCGTTTATCATTTTTGCGTCACTGGAATTTAACGGCGAACCGTTAATTTTAACGGTGAATCGATAATATCCAGAAAGGATTTTTATGTTAACCTCTTACCGTTTAAAGCAAACCGGTTAAGCTTATTGTTTTTAAGGTTACTGGAAATAACCGGTGAACCGTTAACTAATAACGGCTAACCGTTAATTTCCAGAGAGGCGTACTTTGTTAAGCCTTAACCGTTTAGTGTTAAAGGATAGTTGAATTGAGTTTTGCATAGCTTCTGGAATTTACCGGCGAACCGTTAACTGGTAATCGGCTAACCGATAATTTCCAGTATGTTATCATTTGCTAATCCTTAACCGTTTAGCAAGAACGGATAGACGTCTTTGGTTGTGCAGGTCTCTGGATTTTAACGGCTAAGGGGTAACGACTAACGGTCAACCGTTTATTTGAAATCCAGCATAACGGTAACTTTGACCAGCGCAAACGGCTAACCGTTAACGGTTAACGGCGATTCGTTTTCTGAAGAATAAGGCTATAACGGCTAGTTTTCGGCTCCAACTATAAATAAGCTGATTCAAATCATTTCAAAGGTTGATCATAACACTACCATTGAGCTTATACACGTTTATACAATCTTCATAGAGCCTTAAACACTTTCTTGTTTCATCTTATTCACACATCAAGCTTTCATTTGTAATCTTAAAGATTGTGTGAGTGAAAAATAACTTGTAATTTTTGTTTTGAGTGATTATAAGTGTTGGGATACACTTGGGTTAAGAGATTGAGAATAATCTCTTGTTGTAAAGGTTTATTGACACCTTGGAAGTCAATTGTAAGCATTTAAGGCCTTGGTGGCTTGCTTAGTGGAATCCTCAAGCCCGGTGTGCTTGGAGGCGTGGACGTAGGCGGGGATAGCCGAACCACGTAAAAATCATTGTATTTGATCTCTCTTTCCCTATCTCTTTACTTTTATTGCAAATTAATTTGTTTATTTCGAATTTGATTGTTTAAGTATTACTTCATTGTATTTTTAGTTGCTTATTTTTTAAAATCCCAATTCACCCCCCCTCTTGGGTTGCCTTGTTAGTATTTCAATATCATTTAATTCTCAACTAACTATGTCTGTGGACAAATATAGAATCAAGTATCTAATGTGCCACAATTGTATTAATGTATCGACATTATGTCAAAATACTATACATATCCAAAAGAATTTATAAATTAACATAATATAAAAATAAGTAGAAAAGAATAAAACCAATTAAAAAATTTATTTGAGAAGATAATAAATTTAATAGTTTAAAATATTGAGCTTCACTCTTTACCTCAACTTAGTAAAATTAGCCATTCATATTGAAAGAAAACACGATACTCTTTTTATTTGATAAACTTTTGAAATATGTTACAAGAAAAATTGATACAGAAGAAAACAAAAAAAAAAAGAAAAAAAGAAATTCTTCAGCTCCTCACTTAGTTCCCTCTTGGCTACAACTCTCTCTCTTGGCTTGCTCTCTCTACTAGCTTCCTTGCATCCCCTTGCCTTTTATAGGCAAGGGATGCATCGTTTCTTTTATTTTATTATTATTATTTATATTAAATATATAAATTAATTGAAAGGTGTGATGGTCAGGTGGCAACATGGTCACTTGACCATCACGAGCAACCAAAGTATAGTTGCTCACCTTTTTGTTCTTTTTTATTTTTTTTATTTACAACTCCTCAATTGTACTTTTCAAAAGGCTCTAGTAATTCTTCTTTGTTCCTGCTTCCAGTTCCAATTTTATCTTTCTTCCTAAAAAAATTTATAAGATAAAAATTAACATATTGCGAATTAATTTGATGTAAAAATTTATTAGGGGAGAATTCCTATAATTTATAAGTTATGAGTGTATTAATCAATACTTTTAAGTGAAAAATTAATAATTGTATTCTTATTACATGTGCACTTTTTAGTGTTAATCATTTAGTGTATGCTTGTGTATAATATTTCAATCATATCTGAAAGAATCTCATTTGGTTGCGGTGAAAATGATTTTTCGTTACTTGAGTGGAATCATAGATCCTGGCCTTTGGTATCCTAGGGGAACATATATAGACTTAATATATTATTTGGATGCCGATTTTGCTGGATATAAGGTTGATAGGAAAAACACTAGTCGAATATGCCACTTTTTAGGTTACTCTCTAGTCTCTTAGTTTAGCAAGAAACAAAACTTGGTTGCACTATCAACTATCGAAGCTAAGTGTATTGCAACCGGAAGTTATTATGCTCAAGCCTTATAGATGAAACAAACACTTAGAGACTATGATATTTTCCTTGATAAAATACTTATCATGTGTGACAATACTAATACCATAGATTTTTCAAAAAATTCTATTCAACACTAAAAAACCGAGCATATATATATTAGACATCATTTCTTGAGAGATCATATTAAAAAGGAGATATTTCAATAGCTTTTGTTTCAACCGAAAAATAACTTGCTGATATTTTCACTAAACCCCTTAGCCAAGAATAATTTACTAAAATTAGGCATTAGCTTAGAATGATTAATATTGCACAATAGCATAGCTTTATATGATATCAAGCCTATCTTATTTTCATGATGTGATCACTTGCTTAAATTGGTTGTTTGAATTGTGTGAATTCATGAATCATGCATTAAATAGGCCTTTACAACATTCGGATCAATGAAATGGTTTTGGAATTGATTAATTATTGGCAAAAAACTAAAATAGATGTGCGAAATCGTAAGTTGAAGAAAACATATTGCCATTTTCTTAATAAACGATTAACCTTTTTTGGACAGAAACCAAGGAAAATATTCTAGAAGCTAACGGTTCACCAATTTCATAATAATGACTCACCGTTTTTTAAGAAATTTTTTGCATGCATTCTAGACGCTATCGGCTCGCCAATATTGTAAGAACAGCTCGCCGATATTGTAATATCGGCTCACCGTTATCACCTGATAAGTGAATAGTGAACCGTCTTCTTCTTCATTTTCTTTTAGCCTTGAATCGTCTCTCTCTACGCCGCAACTGCAACTCTCTCTCTCTCTCCTCCCTCTAAAATTACTCAATTTCTTGCCAAATTGAAGCCATAGAAACATTCTACAACATGTTTAGAGCATTTCTATCCAATTAAAATCCTTTTTCAAGCCCAAAAATTGAAAATCCCAAATCGAAACCTTAGGTTTTGTCAAACATTTTTCACTCAATTTGACTAGAATTTCTTTCATCCTTGATAAAATTAAAGCCATCGAAATCTTCCTCTACTTCTTAGATTTATCTAATCAGCTCAATTTATTCCAAACACACTTTATCACAAAATGCCCAAAATTTCCCTATAATGGCTAGTGGTGAACCTTCTACTTGATAAAAAAAAGTCAAACACACTGGTCAAGAATCACATGACACTTCTTAGGCCACTACTCAGGAATTTGAGCGAGTCCACTTCCCTTTACCTTACTTGGCTACTTGGTTTCATCAGCATTTTATAGGTAAAATAGTAACTACTTCCTTCTACACTAATATTACTCTTTTTGATGACATTATTATTTTTGAAAATTCCATTAGAGATATTCTAGATCAATGGGAAGAAGCTTTGAGTTTAGAAGAAATGTCTATGAAAACTTAGTTCGAATATTTTACTCTAACATGGAACTTTCTACTACCCGATATAATAAAATAATAACCTCTATAGGTGGAGTTTGTATTGAGTTTGATAAAGCTGACCTAAGTCATATTCTTGGGATTCATATGAGGGATTAGACATTTATACAACTAGAAAAGAGCTTGAATTTAATGATTTCCATCATATGGATGGTGTGAGGAACATTTGTAAGCGTCGTAATCTTTTTGTTGACCTCTGTTCATTGTCCTTTTAGTCTCAGCTTCTACCCTTCCAAGTTTGCATACTTCATAGTATACTCCAACGCATGGTCACACCTAGATAGGGTCATAATGATGGGTAACTAGGCTTGATGTTGGTTTACTAGATTCCCTCATCTGAAGACGGCCAATGAGCTCATGCACTATCATTCGTCATATGTTGTCTATACCCATAGTGACCAACCGATCATTTCCTTATGGCAACATCATTACTAGGATATTAAGGCACTTTAATGTACCCCTTACTAAGCATGTTTATATCGAGACCAGAAAGCTAGGTAGAGAGTTTGTTTTTGCGATTGGATTCCATAAGAAACGCAGTGAGTTGGTCAAGACTCTATCTTCTAAAATTGAGGACACTTTGATAGCTCCAGAGGATAATCGAATGGTTAATGATGTTTATTCTGAGAATGAATTACTTGATTTTCGACTCAGCGCTAGACCTCGTGAACTTTGCCGAGCTGCAGCAGCCCAATCTCAGCCTGAAGAGCCAGCATAGCCTGTTGAGCCCCTTGTTTCTGAAATGCCACCATCTGAGAGATTTATGCAGTATATCCTTAGCAAGTCCGCTCTCTTTCTCTACAGCAACAGCAACTTGTGTCCCGTTTCGATACTTTTCAGCAGTTCATTATAGATCAATGGTAGGAGGTTTGTGATGGTTAGAGACGCATCCTCACTGCCCTCGGTTTTCCTCCCGTTAAGTCTTCATCACAACCACCTTCTTAGCTTCTAATTCTATGATTTGTATTTTCCCTTGTTTCGCACAGACATTCATGGATTTCTTACATTTCTTTTTCATCTTATTGTTATGCTTTATGGTTATTGGTATGGATTTAGTTTATTTGAGTTTTTATTATGATTGTGATGATTTTGATAATATGTTGGAAAATTGATCGATATGGAGTTTGGTTAGTTAATATTACATCTTATATGAGAATGTTTTTTTTAATTATTTTTGTATTTGAGGATATGCTCATTTTTAAGGAAAGATTCTACTGAAATTTTTACTCGCACCAAGAGACAGTGCGTCTCTTGGTGCGACATGCGGGCGTGCCTGCGTGCACAATGTGCTTGTTGCGCGATTGCGATGCATGCGATGCTTGCGACAGCATGCCAACCAGCACGCGTAATGAGCTATCGTATGCATCTCACCCGCGCACAATGCGTGCCTGTCGCACTCACTACGTGTTATGCATCTATTATTTCACCATCGCCAAATTTTCATTCCATCACACTTGGTATATGTAAAAGAATACACACAACTTAACAAATCCCATTATTACACAAAAACCAAATATAAATTATCTTAGAGAAATTTCATCAAACACCTAATATGCGATATTCATAATTTTAACTAAATATTTTTTTATTATATCACTCCAATAAGCTATAATCATCTAGAAACCTAACAAATGCACTCAAATCATTATAAAATATTAAAGTTTGCTCACCGACGGTTTGAACTCTTTTTAATTTCTTGGATTCGTTTCCGATTTAATTTCTTGGATTCTTTTCAATTTTTAGTTCACCGTCGCTGTCTCTGTCATTGTTTCTGTCGCCGTTGCCATTCGCCATTCAAGAGCACAAATTTGTAATGTGGGTAGAGAGAGTTGAGCATGTGGAAATGTGGAGGGTAATTTAGGGTAAAAATATATATTTGGGCTAATTGTGAAAAAAAAATTGGGTGGGTCAAATTTAAAAATTGTAAAAGTTTTAAGGCTATTTTTGTAAATTTTCTACTAACAATTAATGGGTAAATTGAGTAATCAATAATTATTTTTTGATAACATGTCTATGTCAATATATTGACTTGTATACCAGAGGGAGATAATTATAATTATATATTAAAAACATTATTTCTATTAAAATAAATGGAATCTATTAAGAATGGAGTCTAAATGTCTTTTTTAAAAGGTTATGAGTTTTTTATTCATTTTCTTAAACGTTGAGGGCGTAATAATCATTTTATTATTATTTTAAATGATTATATATATTCAACCGATCTATTCCATATATGTGGACTTTAAATATTTAAAATTCATATTTTCATATCTAATTTCATTAAAAGGAATTTAAAATTTATAAAATTACAAAAAAATAAAAATATACATATATAATCTTATAAGATATAAAATCTAGGCATAAAAAATATATCCGCGCAAGTATGAGCATTGCCATACCCAAGTTTGAACTTAAATTTTACCATCCCTAATTAAAGTAAGATGTTTCTTAAAAGATAGAAAAGATATACACTTTAATATACTACAAAATGCAAACACACTATTTTGAAGTATGTTTTTCTTGTCCTAGGGTTTATTTGTTATTTTAAATATCATTTGAAAAGGAAAAGAAAATACTAAACTCATAATGTAATAAACCTCTGTTGTTTTAGATAAAGCTCGCTTGTTTAACCTTTAAATCATATGCAGTCCTAATTTGCAAATAAGTTTAGTAATGTGGTATTGTTATTATTGATGCAATTATTGTTCGGAATTGGAAAAAATGAGTATGGTAGGAAGTGCACTGGAAAAAAACAACTTTGCTATAAAATATATGCTTGAGCAAACTGATCTCAACAATCAGAGTGGCGCAGCGGAAGCGTGGTGGGCCCATAACCCACAGGTCCCAGGATCGAAACCTGGCTCTGATAAGAGCGGCTTCCGAATTTTTTAACTTTCATCGTGCCGTTCATTTTTAGGGCCCAATTATCCTCTGTTGGGCTCCACTGGTCTATGACAAATTATGCCAATTTCACTCCGCGCGCAAAACTACTCGGTGATATTCATGTCAAATGTTACCTAATAGGAAAATGATCCACGTAATTGGGTCCTATAAAATAGTTTGATTTAAGAAATAGTACGTGCTGATTATTAAAAATTTGAACCATTTTATTCCAAATTGCATTCATTCCCTTAAATTTGAGCCACTAAATTCGTGACTATAAAATGTGATTTTTATTAAGAAATTGGGCCATTGCATCATCCGATGAGTTCTTTTTTCTACTGAAATGGAATTTTGTTGCCCAAAAAAATGTATGATTAATTCATAAAGTCAAGAATTTATTACTTTATTTAAAAAAAACCATATAAATAACTTATAAGATAGATTTTTCTTCTATAAAAATATAGATTTTTCTTAAATATTCAAATCTATATTCTGTAATTAAATAATTTAAAAAAATGCAAATTGTTTCGAAGGCTTTTTCAGTCCTTCCAAAGATCATTAAAGAAAAGTGATTAAACTTTCCATTAAAAGAATATTATTCAACAAAAATTATTATTATTTGAAAAATAAAATAAAATGTTTCACTTAACATAATGTGGAATCTCTCGTTGTTTTAACTAAAAGTAATGATATATTCGTAAATTTTGGTACAAACTTATCTTGTACAAATTGATGTGGTATGATAAAATTAATCAAATTAAATATCTCTTTGTCTATATAATTTATTTTTATTATTTTATTATTTTATTTAACTTATAAATTAATACCATATCAGCCTGTACAAAATAAATTTATATAAGTGTCTATTATCACTGTTTAACTAATTACATCCTTCATTCAACAAAAAGATATAATAACAGTTACACCCTGAAAAAATACGACTATTAAAACGTGTGTGGCCACTGAAATACGTGGACGCAGGACACCTGTGAGCTAACAAAACGACACCGCTCCCAGTTTCCTCTCTCTTGCGTGTCAGTTAATGATAACAAAATTAATCAAAATCGCTAGAGAAATCGATCTCAATTTCCATCACCTGTCCGTGCATGTTACTGATAGAGAGAGGGCGAGGAGCTGATTGAACCGAATCAAATCAAATCCAAATCAAATCGGACGGCCGGGAGGAGATGGCGGAGTTACAATCAGGAGGCGGTGGAGGATGCTGCCCGCCGATGGATCTGTTCCGGTCGGAGCCGATGCAATTGGTCCAAATCATAATCCCTATTGAATCCGCTCACCTCACTGTCTCTTATCTCGGCGAGCTCGGCTTGCTTCAGTTTAAAGATGTCCGTATGCTCTCTTTACTTTCGCGTTGCTTTAGATTCTGTATTGTACAGAATTTTCAAATTTTTGATGTCAATATTTTGTTCAATTTTAGGAATGGGTTTGTTAATTTAGTTTTAAGTTTAAAAATTGTTTGGATGTCTTGTAGTATCTAGGGTTTTGTTAAGGTTCTTTCGTTCTAAAATGCTTATTTGATTTGCTTGGTTTTGCTTGTGAGAGCTGAATTGGATGTATTTTTTTTTTCCTCTTCTGTATTTTGAACTTGTTAATCAAGTAATGCCATGCGGTTCATTGTTGTTGATTTGGAACTAAACTGTTGGGAGTTGTCTTATGTGCTTGATGTATTGTTGTTTCAGTTAAACTCAGAGAAGAGCCCATTTCAGCGAACTTATGCCGCACAGGTGAGTGTCTGTGTCTGCTAGAAACTTTCTGTTTACGTAAACTCAAGACTTATGAATATTAGATAATTAGTTAATGTGATGAAGCTTTGAATATTTCTTTTTTTTGGGGGGGGTGGTCAGAACCAAGATAATTATATTAGATGTAGAAAATGTACATAGAGGAACGAGAAACCCACAAATAAAAAACGAAAAAATCCCTAAGCCTAAAAACTACAAATCCTATGGGATCATAAATTCTATCAAATGATATTACACCATAGTGGTGAAACTTTGAGTGATCGATACTCACTTGGTATGATATATAGTCTCAGCTTTCCTAAGTTGTTTAGGGGCACGTTTTGATTGAGGTGTTGTGGCTTTTAATCCATAACTGCAATGAAATGGAATATTAACTCTTAAACTATAAATGAATGGTTGTTTGGTAAATAAATAAATTTTAATTGCCAAATAAAAGAGGATGTTTTCCAAACTCTTTAGCTGTTGTGCTTACAAATTTAAGAAGAAGCACAGCATTTACGAACATACCCTATGTTGATCTTTGCCAAAGTGGAGTTTTGAGTCATTATGTGTATTGATTTGTGACTTTTTTGTGAAGATAAAAAAATGTGCAGAGATGGCACGCAAGTTATGTTTTTTCAAGGACCAAATGCTAAAGGCAGGTATATCATCTTCAGTGAAGTCTACGACAAGAGCTGACAACAATACGGATGAATTAGAGGTATCTCAAGATTTTTGCTGTTACAGAAATGAAAATTGTAACTTAGTCGGCTATACTAGAATTTTGTCTTCATTTTCATTTTTTTCTTTTTGGTTGTACTAGGTAAAACTTGGAGACCTCGAGGCAGAGCTGGTTGAAATTAATGCAAATGGAGATAAACTGCAACGGGCATACAGTGAGCTTGTGGAGTATAAGCTTGTTCTGCAGAAGGTACATATTTTTCTGTTGCCTTGGTCTATTGACTAACTAGTAGTCTAAAGCCTCATTTTTACATGTTACATTTAGTCTTTTTTTTAAAAAAAAAAAAAATGAGTCAAGCTTTGGCAAATAGTTGAGGCATAAATTGATAATATTACTAACAATCTCAGTTATTAGATTTTTGTTATATTATTTAACATGTAACTATTTTCTTCGTCCTATTGTCATTCTTGTGATAAACCTTAAATTCTGCATAAATTGTACCTTTCGATGCTTAATTAAGCTCAATTTGTTGCCTTTTGATTTCTTTCATTGTTTTTGTACTTTTGCTTACTCATTGTCTATCAACTTGCAGGCTGGTGAGTTTTTTTCTTCTGCACGGACCAGTGCTGCAGCTCAGCAGAGAGAATTGGAATCTCAACAAACTGGTGAAATGACTATAGAAACCCCTTTACTTACAGATAAAGTACAAATGCCAACCCTTGGCTCCCTTTATACTTCCATCTGTGCCCTTTAATTTTTGTCCTAACAAATCCTCTTGCTCTTTCATAGGAAATGTCAGCTGATCCATCAAAACAAATAAAATTGGGCTTTATTTCTGGCCTTGTTCCTAGAGAAAAATCTATGTCATTTGAGAGGATGCTATTTCGTGCTACTAGGGGTAATGTGTTTTTGAGGCAAGCTGTTGTTGATGAACCTGTGGTTGATCCTGTTTCTGGCGAGAAGGTGAGCTCTAGCACACATTTCTTGGATGCCTTTTCTTTTCTTTCTTTCTTTTTTTTTTTTTTTTTTTTTTTTTTGGGTTGGGGAGGGGGGGTTCTAAGTATAAACTTCTAAAAGATAGTGTTCTTATTAGAATATTGTTTGTCCTTGTTTTTTGTTTTACCATATGGTTAGAGATATATGTGCTCGTATAATCTTTACAGTTGGCTGCATATATGATTACTACAATCTCAAAAGTAATTGAGGCTAGCCTTTCCAGGCCGTTCTCATTCCAAGACAGAAGATCACTATAAAAAAGCCTTACTGTTTGGTTTTGTTTTTGTTTTATGCATGTATACGGTGTTGAATTTTGTATAGTTCTCTAGTTTAAATGCTTCATAGGTATTTATGCTCGTGTTTAGTGTTTCTTGCATGAATTTTGTGAATTGTGAAATTCTACACAGAAAGTCTGTCTACTTTCCATGTTTTTATCTTGTACGACAGTCTTTTTATATTGTACTGCAGTTTGAATTTTACTTTTGATTTCTGATTATAAAATGCAGATGGAGAAAAATGTATTCGTGGTTTTCTATTCAGGAGAAAGAACAAGGAACAAAATCCTGAAAATTTGTGACGCTTTTGGCGCTAACCGTTATCCTTTTAATGAAGAATTGGATAAACAAGCTCAGGCAATTTCGGAGGTACTTATTGCACTCTTGTTTGGAGCTGTTGTTTCTATTGCAAGTTTAATTTTTCTTTGTGCTTAATTTTCCTCCCATGTTGTAACCCTTCAGTAGTACTGTTGCTTGGATATTTATTAGTGTTCTTTTGCTTGGTTGGACTATTAACATGATGAGTCTGCTTTCCTTTTTGTGCTTGGAACAAAATCATATCAGGACGTGAAAGTTATATAAGAGAAGAAAAATTATCTTTGCATGTGTTTTAAATATTTCTGGGATTACCATATGTTCAGAATGGAAGAGAAGAAAAATAATCTTTGCATGTTTGTTAAATATTTCAGGGATCACCATATGTTCAGAATAAAGCCTGCATCTTTATGCTTTAGTGAAGAAAACTAAACCCTTACACTCGTTTCCAAATTTCAGGTTTCAGGAAGACTCTCAGAGCTGAAGACTACTATAGATGCTGGGCTGCTTCATCGTGGAAATTTATTGCAAACTATTGGAGACCAATTTGAACAATGGAACCTTTTGGTCTGTGAGAAATACATTATATAGTGAATGTTCTTTTCTATTTTTCAATAACCATGCCGCATGAGTTGCAACTCAGCCCTGTCAATTTATTATGCTATCTGCCTGATAGAGATTATGTTCAGTCATCTGTTTATTTATGTAAATTTTGAACTCATGAAGGTCAAGAAGGAGAAGTCAATCTATCACACTTTGAACATGCTTAGCCTTGATGTGACCAAAAAGTGTCTTGTGGGTGAGGGGTGGAGTCCTGTTTTTGCCACAAAGCAGGTAATTTCTTTCCCTCTGGTTAAAAGCTCTCTATTTGTGAATATTATTTAGGAGTACTTACAAGCAAAGCTTGAATTTATCTGGGCAGATTCAGGATGCATTGGAGCGGGCTGCATTTGACTCCAATTCTCAAGTTGGAGCCATTTTTCAGGTTTTGCATACGAAAGAGTCTCCGCCTACCTATTTTCGCACAAACAAATTTACTTCTGCCTTTCAGGAGATTGTTGATGCATATGGGTGAGTTTTTACTTAAGGTTATGCTGTACTTGCTTTGCTGCATGCGAGTTGACGTATAAGGACAAGAAGAATTCTGTCTTAAACTCATGCTACACTGCGTTAAATTTAGAACTCTCTGCTTTTTGGCCGACCAAATATGTAATTGATTCATAATTATTTAAGTCCAGCATACCAATCTCCTTTGTGCCTACCACATAACAAAAATTTAAGCCCTTTGTAAGTTATTGATGATGCCACCTTTTTTGCCCTTTTTTATCGTGGCATTCTAGTATACGTAAAACAACTGATATGGGTCAATATCATAGGGTCTAAAGTGAATATAAACAACTGTTATTGTGTATTCCTTTGTTTTAATAAAAACATCTTTGTTTCATATCAAAAAGTGAAAATGAACAAAGAGTTTCTGATTTATGTTGCTGTCTAAAGCAGTGATAATTTTTAGTGCATGTTTTAGTACAATGATTATGTGCAGGCTCCATGTGCATGTTCCCTTTCATGCTTATGCCATCTTTTTATGTTCATATGTTGCTTTTTGTCCCTTACAATATTTATTTTGAAATCAAGTCAAAATAACTGAGAATAAATGCACATTAAATTTTAATTGCAGGGTGGCTAGGTATCAAGAAGCAAACCCTGGTGTATTCACCATTGTCACATTCCCCTTTCTTTTCGCTGTCATGTTTGGTGATTGGGGGCATGGAATATGCTTATTACTTGCGACCTTGGTTCTTATATTCCGGGAAAAGAAACTTGCAAGCCAGGTAATCTTGTTTGATGTAGAATTTTGCCTAGTTGTGATTGATTGCTAAGTATAATTCAAGAGCATATGAGTCTTTTCACATCTTATTTCTATGCTGATTGTTGTGAATTCCGTGGCATTTCTACATCCTATATTATTATGCTACGCAAGATAATGTTAAACTAGCCATGATAATGGTAAGGGAAAAGGACATAGACACCCTCAATGTTTGACAAAGGGACACAAAATCCCCTGATGTTTCAAAAAAGACATCTACACCCCCAAAACTTATGATTTTATTATGTAATTACCATTATACCCTTTTAATAATTTGTTGATTGTGTAATTTGTCCATATATTGTTATTATTAATAAAATAAAGAAAGTATCTTCATTACCTAATTCCTCTATTTAAATTTTTATCAAATTTTTTCTTCAAATTAAATAAATTTAATCAATTACTTAAAAATAAAAATAAATAAAATTAATTATTAATATCATAAGAATAACAATTGCCTATGATTATTTAAGCATGATTATTTTTTTTATTTTGTTGATTATATAAGTTTAAATGATTGATTATTTTTTTTATTTTATTTTATTTTTATTTAAATAACAATTCTCTACATGTCAATCATTTAAACTTATATAATCAACAAAATAAAAAAAATAATCATGCTTAAATAATCACAGGCAATTGTTATTCTTATGATATTAATAATTAATTTTATTTATTTTTATTTTTAAGTAATGGATTAAATTTATTTAATTTGAAGAAAAAATTTAACACAAATTTAAATAGAGGAATTGGATAATGAGGGTATTTTCCTAATTTTATTAGCAATATATAGACAAATTACATAATCAACAAATTGCTAAAAGGGTATAATGGTAAAATTATAAAATTTGAGGGTGTGAATGTCTTTTTTAAAACATTAGGGGGTTTTATGTCCCTTTGTCAAACATTAGGGGTGTCTATGTCCTTTTCCCTAATGGTAACCTAGCAGTTATGTTCTCTTGTCTGTTTTATTATATCATGTGCTTATACTGAGATCATCAGGGCACAATTAGATATTGACTTTATATGGCTATGATTTAATTCTGGCTTTTTAGAATGTCAAAGATGATTAAAGTACAATAGATTTTAACAAAATTACATTTGCTGCTGGTTGGTTTTTGCGCTGAGTTTGTTATTATATGTAAGTTTCACTTTTGTATGTCTGTATTAGGATAAACTCTGGGCTATGTGCTGTTTGTAGGTGTTCTTGCATTGCATTCAGTCACTAATTTCCTTCCAGCTTGTGATATTCAACTTGATCATTTTCTCATGGTTTCTCTGTCATTCTGTTTGCAATTCTTTGTATTTTGAGTGTTTAATTGTGAAGTTTTGTAGTTTAATTGTGTTTTTCCCCCCCTCTTTGGTATACTACAGAAGCTTGATGACATTACGGAAATGACCTTTGGCGGTCGTTATGTTATTTTGTTGATGGCACTCTTTTCAATTTACACCGGCTTAATCTATAATGAGTTCTTCTCAGTTCCATTCGAAATATTTAGTCGCTCAGCGTATGCATGCCGTGATCTCTCTTGCAGGTACACCAATACCTTAGGTACATGGTGTGATCTTTTTGCATTAATCTGTTAGTTAACAGTGACACTGTCTTGGATTTCTTTTGGCAGTGAGGCTACTACAGTTGGCTTAATAAAAGTGCGTGACACCTACCCACTCGGTGTAGATCCTGTATGGCATGGCAGCCGCAGCGAGCTGCCATTTCTCAACTCTTTGAAGATGAAAATGTCCATCCTTCTTGGGGTTGCCCAAATGAACCTTGGAATCATATTAAGTTATTTCAATGCAACATTCTTCCGGATCGGTGTTAACATCTGGTAAATTTGACTTGCTAAGTTGGTTTTCGATTTGCTTGATGGCTTCTAAGCCTCTTCCAGAGTTGTAAAGAGGATGAGTAGCATACAACTAAAAGATAAATTTTCTCATGTATTATTCCAGGTGTCAATTTATTCCCCAGATGATATTTTTAAACAGCCTGTTTGGCTATCTTTCACTCCTTATCATTTTGAAGTGGATCACTGGTTCGCAAGCTGATTTATATCATGTAATGATATACATGTTCTTGAGTCCTACCGATGAATTGGGGGATAACCAGCTTTTCCCGGGCCAAAAAACAGCTCAGGTTGGCTCTTTATTTTTGTTTTTTTAATTGATTTCCCGTGCTTATTTACATCACATCACACTGATTCTTCTTGTGTGTTTCATTTTCAGCTTGTGTTGTTGTTGTTGGCTTTTGTTTCTGTCCCATGGATGCTGCTTCCAAAGCCTTTTATCTTAAAGATGCAACACCAAGACGTAAGTTAAAAGTCTTCTGTTTGCCGATTTCTTGCTTAATTTGTTTATAGCATTTGTTTTCCCCTGCTTTTCCTTTTGTTTTGACTGAGTCATGTTCTCCCAGAGGCATCAAGGCCAATCTTATGAACCACTCCAGAGCACAGACGAGTCTCTTCAGCCAGATACAAATCATGATTCCCATGGTCATGAGGAATTTGAGTTTAGTGAAGTTTTTGTACATCAGATGATACACACAATTGAGTTTGTACTTGGAGCAGTTTCAAACACAGCTTCTTACCTTCGATTATGGGCTCTGAGGTATCTAGCAACAAGAAAATCAATCTGATCAGTTTTTGTTATAATAAAATAATTTGTTCATATTTTAATGGAAGATCAAGAGTTGTTGAAATCAGCTGCCTTTCATGCACACCTGTACCTGCTCACATAAGATCATGCACTGCCATTTCACATAAATTACACATGAGATACCCTTTAGTCACTTTCGTTATATTGCTATGACTACATAAATATTACTTTCTATCTAATTGGAGCCCAACTTTGTCCATGGTGGCTAATTGTGCTTGTTTCTGTTTCCCTTTTTAACCTCTCTGCAGTCTTGCCCACTCGGAACTATCAAGTGTGTTCTATGAGAAGGTCCTTCTCCTTGCCTGGGGGTATGTGAATGCATTTTATGATGCTGCTCCATTTCTATATCGTCAAAAGACAATAACAATAATATAATCAATGAATAACGATTATCTCAATTACTTGCTGCAGGTACAATAATATAATTATCCTTATTGTTGGCATCATCATCTTCATATTTGCAACTGTGGGCGTATTGCTGGTGATGGAAACTCTTAGTGCTTTCTTGCATGCTTTGCGTCTTCACTGGGTGGAATTCCAGAACAAGTTTTATGAAGGAGACGGTTACAAGTTCTCTCCATTTTCATTTGCATTGCTTGATGATGAAGATGAATGATACACTTGATTGAATAAATAGTTACCGTCTGAAGATAATTCAGTTGTGTGTGCATAGCTTTGGGATCTGTGCTGATTTTTTTAATTTAAACATCGTGGAAGAGGTTGATCGGGCTGTATCTTGTAGAGACCATTGGAGAAAACCTTTTAAGCATTCGAGCATTGGCCCGTTCCCTTTTCAATGGTGGTTTATTTATTATTGGAAAGGATAAGCAGCTTTCGTTATTAGGCTAGCAGCATCGTTTGCTGAGCACAGTTAGTCAGTCCCATCCCATCTGTAACAATTGCATATTTGATTTATTCAGCTATTCTGTTATTATAAAATAATAAATATGTCCCAAACCAGCAGGAGAGGGGGGGGGGGGGGTGTTTTGGTGTGGAAATCTTGTACTTTTCTATTGTGATTATTTTGTATATTGGCATCAGTTTTTGCTGTGAAGCATGAAGCTGGATTTGTTGGACAGGAAGTAAGAGGCACACGTATAAACATATGATTGGTTGATTGAAAACATAAATTATAAATTATAAACATATGATTAGTTGATTGAGAATCTAAATAGTAATATAAATCAGTTTGGATGACATTATTTCATAGTATAAATGAGTTTGGATAACAATATTGGCAAATCGCAATCGTGTGAAATTGTGTTTTACTCGTTTCAAGTATAGTTACAGTGTTTGGTATTATCACTCCGTGTTCGATGATTGGTAATTTGCTATTTAGATTAGGGGGTCTCTAAATAGCAAATTATGTGAAACTGATTGGAAATACGTTAGCAAATTTGCTATTTAGTATCATTGTTACGCAATTTATGTGAAACTGACTGGAAATACGTTAATAGATAGGGTGGGACACGCATTCTCAAAAATCTCTAAAATAGGAAAAAAGAGGGAAAAGAACCAAAATCCTTGGCAGCAAGTCTTATCACCTGGAGACTAAATAGAAGGATATGTGGAGAATCTGTGGCCTCGAGAAGAAGAGAGGCGGCTCTACAACCGCCGAAATTCTTCCAATTTGAGGTTTCATGTACTCTTTTAGCAAATTGAATTTCGGTTTTTGGTTTGAAAATTTGAATGTTTAATCTTGATTGCGATTTCTCCCGAAATTTTTTATTACTTTATTTGTAACTGTTTTTGTAACATCATGTCTTGGTGTAAATATTCCCACTTTTCCCCGTCAAAATAAAATTGTGGCTAAAACGAAGGTACTCGAAAACCACTCTACCAAACCTTTAGGGGCACATTGGATACACTGTTAGATTGTTTGGGTAAACAGAAAACCGAAAGGTGGGAATCTCCCTTGTTTTTGTGTGTGCTTGCATCTATATAGGAATTGGGTATTTGCTTAATTATTTATGTAACACTACTCGTAAAGTCACAAACTAATGCTGTTGCGGACATTCAAAGACAAAGAACAATTGTTATATATATTCCAAGGATGGATGAAAATGAAGAAAAGCGAGAAGGAAATCGTCAACCCATTTCTCTTTGCTCATAGTGAAAAAGCCGAAACCGAAGAAGGTAATCACTTGACTCATGATATTATGTATGAGATTTTACTTGAGACTTCCTACAAAAAGTCTAGTCAGATTCAAATGCGTATGTAAGGCCTGGTTCAGTATGATCTCTGATCCTAACTTCTACGACATTCGCATTCAACGTCAGATGTCAAAGATCATGACTGCCAACCTGGATCTCAGTACTTCTCATACAAATTAGAAGAGAATGGGATGAGAGCGAGGAAATTTGCTGCTTTGAGTGTCCAAGATGAAGATAGAGTCGATACAATTGGATCTTGTGGTAGTTCAATACTGTTCTCTATCGAAGCAAACTGGCCAGCTCTATATGTATATGATGTCATCAGTTATCGACAGAAGTGACTGCCTTGTATACCATCTAGTTCTAATTTGCTGCTTCAAGTCATTGGTCCATGATACATCAAGCCAAAAATATAAGGTTTTGGTCTTTGTTATAAAATGAATGGGGTGCTTCAACTGTAATCTCTATGCCCTTTAGATTATGAAGCAAACGAGAACCGGCATTCGTTAGCTTGACTTGATTTACAAGGCAGCACACCGTCTATCAAACAACTGATCCTTTCATCTCTAACAACCTGCAATTGCTTGAAATAATACGTTCACATGGGACTTGTATTCTTTTCCTAAAATTTTCTTTCGCAATGTCCATTGACAGTATAAACTATAACAGCCTTAGAAGGCTGGGTACGTCGCACTCCTTACGTTTGCATTAGGTTACCTTCCGCGGGATGTAAGGGAGAGTTGCAGCAACAGAATGACATACACTCCGACGCATCATTATTTTCCATTCTATTGGTAAAACATGGGTACTGAGGAGATGAGTACTCGGATTGACGTTGAAGCTGGTTTCAAGTAACCAATCTCGTAATGAAGTTTCTATAGTCGAACTAAGGACAACAAAAGGTCACTCTATTTGTTTTCTTTGTTTATTCTTCTCTTGTTGGTGTATGCCATAACAATTGAGATGTATTAACATTGTAAATGTATCACAACTCATATACTAAATCGATAACTGGCCTACTCGAAAGCTTTTAAATTTCATAATGCCGTATAACCAAATAAATTTGTTATATTCAGGGTCCCTTCCAACAAGGAAATTCCTAACTTATAAGCTCCTTGACAAAATAAATTACCATATTCAAATTCAGAGTCCCAATTCAATAGGAAAATCCTTTATTTTACAAACTAAAAGATAAAAAAAACATATATGTGTTTGAATAAAGTAAAGTACACCCATTTTGTAAAATTAATACTCTTCCTATTGAATATAGTAATGACTCCATTATGATAATGAGATTAGTGATTTAAATAGGTATTCCATATTTTTGAAAGGAAGTCTTATACATTCCAACGAGCATTTTAAGATCGGAAGATTTGATGTCATGTCCTTGATCTGACAAATTTATGTAAAGCCAGATAACAGTCTTAATCTTACAACAAAGAAGTTCCACTTAATATGACATAAATGAGACATTTCAGTTTGACACCCACATGCAATAAGAAACCACTTATGCATTGAGGAAATTGTTTCAACATTAAAGTCGCATGCTTTATATACAAAACATCCAATGGACCTGTATCTGCTACTATAACCTACTCCTTACTTGGAGTCAATCACGAACAGCAGCAGCAGCTACAGTCGAAACCATGGAATCAACCCCACAGACGTTGCGACCCCTGCATATTTTGTAGTATCCGTTCTCTCCCCA
This sequence comes from Citropsis articulata, assembly GCA_030449925.1. Taxonomy (NCBI): domain Eukaryota; kingdom Viridiplantae; phylum Streptophyta; class Magnoliopsida; order Sapindales; family Rutaceae; genus Citropsis; species Citropsis articulata. Next base: position 2,065,539 of record JASUUH010000137.1, on the reverse strand, counting down.
GCTCTCACCCCATGAATTCTTGATGATCCAGTATGGCTTCTCCTTCAACCTGATTGGAGCATAGCCAGCTGAACCGTATCCCACGAGCAACACTCCATGATCCAATCGCTTCGAGCATATGTATGGGCAGGAAACTCCCCCAATGTATGTCTGCATGTATACAGCATTGATGGCCACTGCATTCAAACAAAGGAAGACTATTATGGTCAAAGCCAATAAACATCGCCATAAATTAAACTACTAGAGTGAAAATCTGATTTAAAATGTCATTGGAAACCTAGACATGAGCAGAAAAGATCCTCATGGCATGAAACTATCTGCAAGAAGGAATTATTTACCTGCAAGAGGACCATTTTTCACAAGATTGGCAGCAATTTGATCCTCATCAAGGGAGACAACACTGAAGTTAGCCACTGAGGCAGCAATCTTACTCTTATCAAACTTGCAGGCGCCACGATCAGTGCCAGTGTAAGGATAGTCTTCCTCCCGCACAAGCCCACCAGCCTTGAGTGTGTACTCGAAAGCACTGTTCATAAGCCCACCATTGCATCCAGAATCACAAGAACCTGGTTCCTCAGGATCACACTACAGACAGATATAACCATTAGGTTCAATTAGAAGAATTAGAAGCACTGACATGAGCTTAATTGGCAACTTTTCAGGGCCCCGGCGAGGGGGGGCAAAGTTTTCAATGTAACAAGCAAATAGCATATAATGAGCTCATGGGGTCATCATACTCATACAGAAAATTAGCTAAGGCATCAAATATTCAAACGGTTATATACATTTTATATACATATATATATATATGCAAGTAATCTTATAATCCAAGAGCGAGATCTATTCACAAACCTCGTGATCGCAATCCACAAGCTGTTGCTCACTGAGGCTCACAAGCTTTCCAGTCGACAGGAAGTTAGCACCTTCCAAGGCCCCAGTTGTACTGAAACTCCAGCATGATCCGCATGAACCCTAATCATCACAACAAAATAACAATAATCAATTACAAATCCAACATAATTTCATCCAAAATCAAATTCAAATTTAAAACTTTAACACCCTAACAAACATGAAATCCCAAAAAAAAAAAAAAAAAAAAAAGTTACCGTTCTAGCGCGACCTCGAAATAAATAAATGAAAATCACACAAATCCTAATAAATAGCAGCTTCAATGATATAAAATATCTTTAGTGAAGAGACACAAATTTCAGCAAAAATATAAATACAAACGAACAAAAATATTAAAACAGACCTGATCTTTAACAGGGCCTACAGCGCCCTTCTCTCTCCAATCAAAATCCGCGGGCAAATCATTTGTGGGCAAGATCGGTGCCTGATTCGCATCCTTAGGCAGCCTCAGCTTCCTCCTGAGGCCAAGGTACGTCCGGCGAAACTCGGCCGGAGTCAAGTCGGAGAACTGAGTGACGCCGTGGGTGGCGCTCGGGTCGAGCTTCTGGTGACGCGCGGCGCGTCGCAAGTTGGCCTTGAAAATATCGAACCTACGGTCATGCTCCTCCTGCGAAGCGTACGCTTTATTGAACTTCTTCTTGAACAGGGAGAAGTGGTGCTCTGCGCCCAAGAGTTCGTTGTTGGTGCTCTGGTGGTGGCTAAGGATCTCGTCACCGCCGTCCGTTACCTGCCTGATCAGCTGATCGCCATCGTCGATCATCGTCTCTGATGAAACGGCGTAGACGAAGAGGAGAGAGACCAGAAAGAGAACCCCCATTTTAGATCCCATGTTTTTAGACAATGCTGATCACAATAGAAGCGTTGGCTAGCAGGTAAGTCTTATATATATATAAACACATACACACACCCGAACCAGCAGGTAGTTGTTGATTTTTTTTTAAATCATTTTTTATATGAATTAATATATATAAATTTTAAATAAAAAGCAAGTTATGGATAAGATTTACATATCTGCGTAGCACAAAGTTACGGAGAGATTTCAGGTGATTAATTTATTCACCTTACTCTAAATACGGTAAAGACTATTTAGAATTTTTTTTATTTTTCTAAATACTGTGAGAAATACTATTTAATAAATAACTATATGTATTTTTATGAAATAACTGATCAAAATAAAGCCAGCGTATTATTTTTATAATTTTTTATATATTCTGATTGGGTATTGCTTTGGGAAGAAGGAGAAGAATGGGCAATGAACATAGAACACGTGGCGCCAGTTGAGTGTAGAGTTCAGGGAACGGTAGTTGCTTGCCTTGTTGGTTCTGACCGAACGTGATTGGATACAAGGAAAATGGGAGCTGTCGTGTAGTTTTTATTTTATGATTCCATTGAAATAGGGCCTATTCATACAAAGACTTGCGGATTGGAATGTTAGTTGGATTATACGGCCCAGCAGGAACCGACTTTTGTCTTTTTTTTTTTCTTTTTTTTTTGTGCGTCTTTTCTTTATTTTCATTTTTAAAAAAGAAAAAAGAGTTCTGCAATGCCAAAGCGGATAGGTTCAAACTGAGTTTTTTTTTTTTTTTTTGCCCTTTCCTTTTTGGTCGGTGGGGATGTAACGGATGGGCAATAAATACGGTGATATGGTGATGTTGAGTTGTTGACGTTACGTTTCCTGTAAATTACTAGGAAGCCACATGCAAAATTATTGAACATACCGGGAGGAAGGAATCATGAATCGTTTGATTTTCTAATTTGGATTTTCTGAAAATAAATTTTAAAACAATGAAAATTTCAAATTTCAGAATCATTAATGTATTTCGTTTCCCTCAATTTTCAAATTTCAAATTTCAGAATCATTAACGTACTTTTTTTTTTTTTTTTTTTTGGTTCGCTTATCAACTAATGTTTTGCTAAAATTCTAGTCAAGCCATTATCTAGACCAAAATGTTTTAAGGACTTATTATTGGTAATGATATCCCTGGATTTATGGGAAGAACTTGGGAGGAAAGACCTCTGCAAAGCTTTAAAAAGAGGAAAACAATTGTTAAAAGGCATTGCTGATGATGGCATTTATTAGTGAAACGATTTTAATTTTATAAGTAGAGCATCCCTATTCTTTAGGGTGTTTTTGGTCTTTTTAAATATGTGTCGATGTGTGATTTGACTGTTCTCTAAATTTTTTGGATCCCCTAACACTACACACATAAATGTATGTTACACACATCCCTATTCTTTAATGTATGTTACACTACACACATAAATAGTGATGATATAAGGCTCATTTACTATTTATGTGAGTGGATATAACATATATTAAATATATGTTAGGATTTACCTTTTTAACAATATTATGGTGCCTTTTTAACAATATTGTTGTGAGGAAATCAAATATAATGGGTTCTTTTTAAGTCAAGTTTGGCACGTGCCACTCCCTATATGATTGTTCTTTTGAAGTCATCGGACAAGTACACATGGGCTTATTGGATGGCAACTCCCTCGTACAGCCCTTTGCAGTAGCTTGCTTGTAGAGTCTTTCCGGTGGCACTCAGTAGGCCCAATGGGAAGATCTTCTCACCCTTACGTGCCCAAATATTTATGAACTTAAAAACTCTATCCTACGATCTTGTCACGATGAATGAACTTACTAAATTTTAAAATTATGTGAATAAAAAAAATAGAAAGAAAGAAAGAAATGAAGAAAAACGATGAACAAAATGAAATAATATTTTTTCATATTGTTTTCAATGTATTTCTATTAAACAAATACGGTAAAAAAAATTACATAAATTATTAACAAATTGGGTTGTTGGAATATGTATGACATAACCAAAACTGAACTCTCCTTACTCTTTAATAAATAAATAAATTAATTAAACAACTTGTTAGTATTCCAATCTTCTAGTCAATACGGGCTATACAGCTTAGAGCTTACGTTTACTTGGTGATTAAGTGAAGCAAACAAATAACTTGAAGAAACTGATGAGGTATCATCCTACAAAATCAAAAAGGCAAAAAAAGTAATCAAATTGAAATTAGTATTCAGTTGAGCCCCAGGCCCAAAGTCCCCTATTTTGGGTCCATTTAGAATGGGATAGAGACACATGCTTTCTAACTACAACCACGGCGTATTTGATGTTTGTTTCAGTGACTCTATTTGGAGATTTACAAGTTTGTGATTAGCAAATGTTAAAAGAGATTTGTCGAAATCTTAGTGTCTCTATTTGGAGTTAGTGTTAGTGTGGTGATCATTTTATTTTTTCAATTGATTTCGTTAAAAATTCTTTCAGGTGATGTTATAAAGAAATTGAAGGAGAATGGATACGAGTATACTTGGGGAAATGTTACGGTGAAGCTGGCCGAAGCACATGGCTTTTGCTGGGGAGTTGAGCGTGCTGTGCAGATTGCTTATGAAGCAAGAAAACAGTTTCCCGATGAGAAGACCTGGATTACCAATGACATCATTCACAATCCAACTGTTAATAAGGTCTTTTAAAAAAAAAAAAAAAAAACAATGCTGCTTTTCTAATATTTTCAATTCAGATATTTTTGTTGCCATGTTGTTTGCTAAGTTGTATTGATGAAACTGTTACGCTCTTTTGCTTCAATCATGATTTGCTTCTTTCATTATTATATTTTAGCAAAATGATTACTAAGGCTCGTAAGTTATACATGGCAGCAGTTGGAGGAGATAGAAGTTAAAAAGATACCTGTTGAAGAAGGAAAGAAGCAATCTGATGTGGTAGATAAGGGTGATGTTGTGGTTTGCCTGCATTTGGAACTGCGGTTGAAGAAATGGTGACTCTGAATGACAAGAATGTACAGATTGTTGATACAACTTGCCCTTGAGTGTCTAAGGTACCTTTAGCTGAGACAGCTCAGCTGTTATTATGATTATTCATTTGACTGTTTTATATCTTCAGTCCCTCTTCATGTGACATATTATATATTATTTTAAATTGTTTTCTGAAGGTCTGGACTACTGTTGAGACGCACAAGAAGGGAGACTATACTTCGATTATTCACGAAGGATATGGAAGAGGTATGTTCAGAAGGTGGATTATATTCTATTTTCTGGAGAAACTGTAAGAGGGATATTAGGGGATCTTCATTAAAATGCTTTTTTAAATTGCGATTTGATGCAGGCTGAGTAAGGGTGTGATTACATTCTCGGGGGTGAACTTAATGGATCTAGCTCAACAAAAGAAGCATTCCTTGAGGCATGAGTTTTTTAGCTAAATTAACCGTTAATGTCGACAATTTTTGGGGAGTTCTATAGATACTGATATAGTTATTTGCTTGCCTACAGAAATTCAAGAAAGCTATTTCAAAAGTATTCAATCCAGATGTTGACGTGGTAAAAGTTTGGCATTGCAAACCAAACTAACGCTGATGTCACCCCATCTGTTTCCAAGAAAGTTTGGCGCCTGGTGTTTAAGCAATTTTTCATTGTTACAGGAAAACTAGTCAAGAAGACCATGATGTGTAAATTTGGAGTTGAAAATGTCAACGAACACTTCATAAGCTTCAACACAATTTGTCAACGAACACTTCATAAGCTTCATAAATTAAAGATTGTTATAATTTTGAAGCTGTTTAACTTAAAGGATTGTTTTAATTTTCCTCTCTGCGTTTTATCCAGGCTGTTGACGATGTCCTTAAAAAGGTATTCGAGATCAAGCGTGAAGAAGCCTTGCAATTAACGTACACTGAGTCCAAACATACATATTATCAATAAATTTTAATGTGGTTGCAGAACTAGATATTGTAAAATTATAAACACAGCCTCTGCCAGGTCTTTTCTTAGTGCCCATGTGATCTGAAATTTATAGTTCTTGTGTAATATGAAGTTAGTGATTGCAACTTCAAACCAGCATGATATTGCTTGTAAAACTCCAATGAAATCGTAGACAGGATAGGAAAATTACTGTTCTTGTTGAACAAAAGGAGAGTAAAAAGAACTGTTGACTTCCCACTCTCAATTTCTCCAACCAGAGCAACGGTCTGAAAGAGAGAACAAAAATAGAATAATGTAATTTAGATTCTAACATTGTGTAGTTAATTGCTTCAAAGAATGGAAACTGAAAATTCAGCTTAGTAGCCACCTTGCCCGCGCCAATTTTCAAGTTGGAAGTCATTCTTGCCATCGAACTTTTCCGGATCAATCTTAGGAGCAGCCATACTTGGATCTGATCAAAATTCCAAGCTCCGAAACCAATTGTGATGACTTGACCTGCTAATCAGCCAAAATTCAAAGAACAAATTAACAGAGTATAAACCTAAAATCAAAACCGACACAGCCAATAACCAAGAGATTTACGTGGTTCAGCTGTGCCAAGATTGCCACAACCTACGTCCACAGAAGAAGCTTTCTTGTGAGTTTTTATTGAAGATCAATGGAGAATCTTCAGACAGCAATTACAAGAGACTATCGAGAACAAGCTAGATTTTTCTCTCTCTTCTATCTCTCTCTATATTGCTAGCTAATGATTATCAAAGCTGCTCACAGATCAGCTATATAACTGCATCAGAAACAACTTGAGAAATCCAGATTGCACAGCTCTATGACACGTGGATAACGGCTTTACCGAACTTGACTAAAGGCTTCTCACATGTTCGTCACGTGCAACACCATAGTAGTTATCAAAACGGCTGAATGTTGACGCCGCATTGATGTTGGTAATTCACAAGTGATGCGTGTGCTTATCTCGTGACCTATTAACTGTAATATCAAGATAAAAAACGATGCCGTTTTTTACCGCTGAGTTTGATTTACCATGCAGCTTCACAAAGATTTAGGTGGTGCTTGTGATTGTGGTTGGTCCAAGTTTTCGATTTCATTGAAGAGGCGAGAGATTGCACGACTGTGAGCAAGAAGTCATGGCCATGTTCCTCTTCTAGGATGGCTTCGAGTTGATGTTGGCGTCGAGTTTGGGAGCCCAGAAAAGGCTCTTGTTCCATCTGAGAAAAATAGAAAGAGTGCTGCTAGATAGCGAGAGGGACGAGAGAACCACGAGAGAAACGACAAGAGTTGCTGCCGTTTCGCCTCTCACTCCTCTCACCACTTAAAACATTAAAAAAGTAAAAAAAATTGAATAAAGGAATGGCGCGTCAAATCTAGCAGCTTTCACTTTCGCTTCCACTTTCCTCTCTCTCTCACGCCGGCTTGCACACTCCTTTCCTCTCTCACGCAAATCCATCCCCAGCCTCCCTCTCCAGCCAGAGCAACTGTTCACGACCTCCCTCTCAGCAACCAGCAACTTTCACTTTCACTTTCACTTTCCCCTCTCTTTCTCAAGCCATTCATGAATCAATCCTGCTAAATTATTTTCAATTATAAATAAATGTCATCCGTAGTTAATGAATGTATCAATCCTGCTAAATTATTTTTATTTTTATGTTCGCCTGAGAAATAAATAAAGACTTTATACTCGAGCTCCATCCAGTACTAGATCCATCCCCCCCCCCCCCCAAAAAAAAACAAAAAAAAACTCAAGCATTCTAATATAACAAAAGAAAAAATGTTGAGCCAAGAACCCATTCATATAAAATAAAAAACAAATTTCTGTACTTCGACTCGCCAAATGAATAAGAGTTTTTTTATATTAATTTGCATATTATTTGAGCCCTAGACTACACTAATACAAAGGAGACCAAGATAATAACATTCTAATTCTACAATTTCATGAATACAAAAAACTAATTCCAATCTCAACATCACAGAATCAAGAGAGCTGCAATTTTACATCTTTGGGAGGAATCACAAATAAATTCCTCTCCCAACTAACAATGATCGAATGACAAAATAACAAATTAAGAGACTGATTTTGTTGCAGAAGATTGACGCATCTTCTACAACTCTAGGGAGAAAATTAACAAAGGAGACCGGTGCCAAAGCTTTGAAATTTTGTTCGCAATGAACATGTATTCTATAGAAAATTGTTGCGGACGTTTAAAAATAACAAAGAACTCGTCAACTAATTGCCGAGATATTTAGTTTCTCCTCTAACTTCATATGTTGGTTACGTGAGAAACCCGTGAGAAACTGGTGGAGAGGGGGAGCATGGAAAGCTTACCGTTGGTGGAGAGAGCCGGAACCCTGAGCCGTAACTTGGTGAGAAGCACCGTGGTGGTTGTCTCATGGGAACCCGTGAGAAGCTGCCATTGGTGGAGAAAACTGGAACCGTGAGAAAACCTTCTTGGTGGAGAGAAGCTGGTGGAGAGGGAAGCCGGAACCCGTGAGATGCGTGAGGAGGTGATGGTGATTTGCGAGAGAAAGGAGCGTGCGTGAGAGAGAAAAGTAGCGTGAGGGAGAGAGGAAATCGAGGGGATAAGATTTATTTATTTATTTATTTATTTATTTTTATTTTTTTAAGTGAGAGGATCGAGAGGCGAAACGGCAGCAATCCTTATCGTTTCTCTCGTGGTTCTCTCGTCCCTCTCGCTACTTAGCATTTCTCAAATAGAAAATGTAAAAGAAAAGGTAAAGGTTAAACGAGAAGCCTAATGGGCGTGGCTGGTGGTTGATGATGCTATGTGCCATTGGTTGCTTTTGTTTTTTGTATACGCTAACCCATCTTATTCTGGCCAGGTTACCATGGCCATGGACCCACACCCATACCAAAATAGAACGGTCAACTGGAATGAATTTCTTTACTTATCAACTTGTCTATTGGTGGCTCTCGTTGTTGTGCATGGAATTGTTGTGCATGGAATGTGGAATCAAGCGCACCAAATAATTACAAAAAAATAAAGGACACAAAATTTTACGTGGTTCGGCAGCATACCTACGTCTACGGGAGAAAAAGAAAAATAATTGTATTACTAATAATTATTAGAGTACAAATTTGAGTAAAGAAAAGCTCACTTCACAAAACTCAAATCACCCAAAGTACTCTCACACACACTCTCCAATTGCTCACACTCTCAGAACTCTAAAATTGCTTCACTTACAATTTTCTTAAGCTCTCAAATTTGGGATGCTTAACAAATGAAAAACTCCCTCTATTTATAAGAAGTTTTTACACTATTACAATTTTAGTGCCCACCAATAATTTGCTAAATTGTCAAAGTTGTTATGAATTTGTCAAACTGTCACATGCTTCACCAACTCATTTGGCTTCATTTTCCATGATTCCATCCACATGCTTTACCTATGCTTCCAACATTGCGGCTAGAAGGTTATGCATGTCAAAAAACTATTTTGACTTTTCAACAATTCTCCACCTTGGCGAAAATTTATCCAAATCTGAGCCGACTACCAACGGATCATCATTCCCAAAGTGGCTGCATCTCTGTGACTGCCTACGTACCCATAATCTGGGATCAAGTCAACCATAGTTCAAAATTCTTCAAACTCAACACATTTGAAGGATTTGAATTAGTTTCAAGCAATGTTGAAACTTAACTCCAGAAACTACTTTCGTCAATAAATCTGATGGGTTATCATTAGTATCGATATTTTTCAATAACACATCATTATTCTCGATAATCTCTCTCACATAATGATACTTCACATCTATGTGTTTTGTCCGAGCATGATATGTTGGATTCTTCTTGAGAAATATCGCACTTTGATTATCACAGAAGACCGTAATATTCTCCTAGATTACTTCCAAATCTCCTAACAGGCCTTTCAGCCAGATAGTTTCTTTTATAGCTTCAGTTGCTGCCATATACTATGCTTCCGTAGTTGATAGAGCAATTGTCGATTGCAGAATCGACCTCCAGCTAATCGGACCTCCACCCAATGTGAATACGTAGCCCGTTGTTGATCTTCGCTTGTCAAGGTCTCCGGCAAAATCAGAATCACAATACCTACTACATTGTTGACTATAATCCTTCTTGAACAATAACTCAACATCAACTGTCCCCTACAGATATCGGAGAATCCACTTTATTACAAGCCAATGGTCTTTACCCGGATTATGCATGTATCGACTAACCATATTGACGACTTGAGATATATCAGGCCTTGTGCATACCATAACATACATAAGACTACCCACAACACTAGCATATAGAACACGAGCCATGTAATCATGCTCCTCTTGGGATATAACATATAAAGAAGAGCTTAATTTGAAATGAGGAGCTAGAGGTGTACTTATTGGTTTAGTTTTGTCATCCATACCGAATCTTTTTAGCACCTTCTTCAAATAAGATTTTCGAGTCAACCATATACTCTCATTCTTCTTGTCTCTACGAATCTCCATCCCAAGTATTCTCTATGCATCACCTAAATCTTTCATCTCGAACTCAAAAGCCATCTGCTTATTTAATCTTTCAATCTCACCTCTATTCTTCGAAGCTATAAGCATATCATCGACATAGAGTAACAGATAGATGAAAACTCCATCTTGTAGTCTTCTAAAGTAAACACAGTGATCGTGTTCACTTCTGGTGAATTTCTGCCCTTGTATAAATTGATCAAATCTCTTGTACCACTGCCTTGGTGATTGTTTCAGTCCGTACAAAGATTTAATCAATCTACACACATGATTCTCATTTCCAACAACTTTGAAACCACAAGGCTGAGTCATATAGATTTCTTCCTCCAAATCTCCATGCAAGAACGCCGTCTTAACATCTAATTAAGCCAACTCTAACTCATATTCAGCTACCAAGGCAAGTAGGATACGAATGGAAGTATGCTTTACGACTGGAGAGAAAACTTCATTATAGTCAATACCTTCCTTTTGAGTAAAACCTTTTGCAACGAGTCTTGCCTTGTACCGAGGAGTTGTTAGATTTAGAGATCCTTGCTTATTGGTGTAGACCCATTTATTGCCAATAGTCCTTTTCCCTTTGGGTAACTTTACAAGTTCCCAAGTCTTGTTTTGAAGGAGAGATTTCATCTCTTCCTCCATGGCTAACTTTCACTGATTACTTTCACTGCTGCGTAGTACTTCACCGAAAGTGTTAAGGATGTCATCATTGAAATACTAACTAGGCAACCCAAGAGGGGGGGTGAATTGGGTTTTTAAATAATAAGCAACTAAAATTCAATGAAATAATAACTAAGCAATCAAATTCGAAATAAACAAATTAATGTGCAATGAAAAGTAAAGAGATAGGGTAAGAGAGATCAAACATAATGATTTTTACTTGGTTCGGCTATCCCCGCCTACGTCCACACCTACGTCCACACCTACGTCCACGCCTACAAGCACACCGGGCTTGAGGATTCCACTAAGTAAGCCTCCAAGGCTTCAAAAGCTACAATTGACTTCCAAGGTGTCAATAAACATTTACAAGAAGAGATTATCCCCAATCTCTTGACCCAAGTATATCCCAACACTTTCAAACACTCAAAACAAAAGATTGCAAATTGTTTTTCTCACATACAATATTTAAGATTACAAATTAATACCCAATGTGTGAATAAGATGAAGAGAGAAAGTGTTTAAAGCTCAATGAAGATTGTATTCTCAGATATAAGCTCAATAGTCGTGTTGTGATCAATCTTTGATTTGATTTGAATGAGCTTATTTATAGTTGGAGCTGAAAACTAGCCGTTATTGCCTTTTTCGCCAGAAAATGGATCGTTGTTAACCGTTAACGGTTAACCGTTTGCGTTGGTCAAAGTTACTGTTCGGCTGAATTTCAAATAAACGGTTGACCGTTTGTCACTACCCTTTCGCCGTTAAAAACCAGAGACCTGCACAACAAAACTCTTCTAATCGTTCTCACTAAACGGTTAAGGATTAGCAAAGAATATCATACTGGAAATTATCGGCTAGCCGTTTATCAGTTAACGGTTCGCCGGTAAATTCCAAAAACATGCACAACACATTTCAACTAACCGTTCTCACTAAACGGTTAAAGATTAATAATGTATGCCTCTCTGAAAATTACCGGTTAGCCGTTATTAGTTAACGGTTCACTGGTTATTTCCAATGACCTTTAAAACAACAAGCTTAACCGGTTTGCTTTAAACGGTAAGAGATTAGCACAAAAAGTCCTCTCTGAATATTATCGGTTAACCGTTAAAATTAACGGTTCGCCGTTTACCTCCACTGGCTGACTTTTTATGCAATCAGTTAATGCTTTAGAAAATAAACCTCTTCTGCATTTTATCGGTTAACCGTTAAAATAAACGGTTCACCGATTATTCCCAGAAATGCACATTTTTGCAAAGATGTTCCAGTTTATCCAAAAACTTTTAAACACACAAAGAGAAATTCTGGCTTTTAAGAAAATATTTGTTATTATGAAACTCCAACAAATTGATCAAAAAATATTAAGGTTTGTTATCATCAAAATCAATAAAAAGAAATTTACATGTTAACATTCTCCCCCTTTTTGATGATGACAACCTTCTTTCAAGAATTGGCTCCCCCTATCTATATGCTCCCTCTACCTATATAACTAAAAACAGTTTTGTCAATATAGGATGTTTGAAAAACAAGTGCCAAGTCCAGTATTTGAAAAACAAGTGCAAAGTTCAAGTATTTGACAAACGTTCAAGTATTTGACAAACAAATGCAAAGTTCAAGTATGACAAACAAATGCAAAGTTCAAGTATCAGTATTATCTGTTCAAGTATCAGTATTATCTCTCCCCCTTCATCATAAAAAACAAAACTTAAGTAAAGGAAGCAAGAGAGGAATAAGAGAGGAGATGATACATGAGTAAAAATTTTGGCAGAGTCTCCCCTTAAATATGGAGAAATCCGTAAATACAATCATGAGGCCAAAACACTTCCAAAAAAGATATCAAACCAAGCATCAACAACTCAACATCTCCAATGCCATTCAATTTACACACATATAAGTAAATATAAGAAAGACATAGATATATAATCTAAAGAAAATAGCAATCGATCAAATAAAAAAAATCATCAAGATAAAAAATATATATATACAATCAAAATGTGAAATGTATGTGTGAAATAAAGAAAAGGTCGCGCCAAGAGGAGGTCGCTAGATGCGGAGGTCGTAAGAAGGTGTGGTCCCGCAGAGGCCGCCAGGTCAAACCCAAAAATACTCGAGAATCCGTCAGCAGGTGAATGATCTCGTCTTGGTGATCGATGCTCGCCCCCGAAAGCGTCCGAACTCGAGACCGAATCTGCTGCTGATCGTTGGAGAGAGTATCCAGACGATTAATCACCGCCGCCGAAATCCGGCCAGACATCATCACCGCCGCAGAATATCAGAAATGGGAGACGGAACGGTGGAGGCCCGAGGAGCGAAGGCTGCCGCCGAGGGTCGCCAAGTCAAGGCCGCCGGGAACCGGGCGAGCATCAAGATCCATCTCATGCGCGCGAATCGAAGGGGGCTGACGACGAGACGGTGGAGGACGAGCTCCAAGTCTGAAGTCAGGAAGCTGATCGGGAGAATAGATATCGTTAAGCATCCGATCGTCCTCATGAGCAATCAAGGTGTCCTGATTCTTGGCGTTGGAGGTCTTGAACCACTGCCCGTTCCTCCTAGTAAAACCAATGCTACTCATGGCATCCCTACCAATACGTTTGAGCTCTTTATACACGGAATCCCAAAAAGGCACACGAAAGTGACGCAGTATCTTAGTAATGATACTGCCATAGGGAAGCAAGCGGTGAGTAACCGCAGGAGTGGTCAACATGTGGTGCACAATGATATACCCAAGGTTAACAGGTCACCCACTAAGAACACTATCTAGTAACCCGACATCTAAACAAGTTACCTCATCCGAGTGACCTCTCCTAGGGGTAACAATATGCTGCAGAATAGAATAGAGAATGCGAACTTGAAAAGGTAGCAGCTGAGACCGAAAGGGGAGACCGCAAATATCATCACTCAAGTCCCTACGACGACAAATGTTACGCACACCATCATTGTGGACAAAATCATCAAATGATAGGATTTTTCTAGAGGTATAAAAAGTATGACCCTCATCCACAATTCCAAGAATGACAGTGTTCAAAAACTCAACATCAAAATCAATGGATACACCGCCAACAAGAGTAACAATCCTATCTAAACGAGTTGCGGATAGTTCCATATTAGAGTAGAAAACTCGAACTAGATTAGGATAAACTCTATCATCAAAGTCTATAACAGATTCTCAGGGTCTAAGCATGTTGCTAACACTCCTATCACATACAATCAAGTCCGTAAAATCATCTATATCCACAAAATAAGAATCGAGTACCTGTCGGCCCATAAATTGATTCTCAAAGCGTTTGTGCAAAGGTGATGTAGGGAAGTGAAGCCTTTTAAATTCAAATGTTTCCCATTGTGGTATGGAATTGACAGAGGGTGTATGTTTCCTTCTCCGAGGCCTCCGAGATGACTCAGCCACTGATGATGAGAAAAGCTTTCGAAAGATGAAATTGGGGGTTGCTGGATTGATTATGGAGTTTAGAGGGAGTAGAGGAAGTAAATTTTTGGTCCAATTTGTCAAGAAATTGTGAAAAACTTGATCAAAATGGACAAAAAAACAATCGGCTGCCCTTAGGGTTTTGATTTGGGAATTTTTTATTTTGGACGAGATCTGAAGATTTAAATCGGTAGAATCACTCTAAAAGTGATTAGGAAGAGTTCTATCGGAGAGATTTGATGTGAAAATGAAAAAAAATGGAAAAGGAAGGAGAAGGAAAGCTTAGGTTTCGCGATAATGGCAGAAACGGCGAGAGGCTAAGTGAAGGGGAAGACGAACCCGTGACCAGTTTTTATATTAAACGAAAACGGCGAGCCATTTTCTATAAACAGTAAAGGGTTAACTTCCAGTGAGCTTGGAATAAGAAAACGGTTTGAGGGTAAGGGTAAACGGTGAAGGGACAAGTTAAAAGAGCTTTCTGTTTTTAAACGGTTTACCGTTAACCGTAAACGGTGAGAGGATAACATTCGCGATGCTCTCTGTTTTTAAACGGTTTACCGTTAACTCCAAACGGTGAGAGGGTAGAGAGCAATCAAAATATCCTAGTTTCTGGAAATAAACAGTGAACTGTTTATGAGAAAAACGGTTATCCGTTTATTTTTATTTGTTATTTCGCACATTTGTTTTAATATTTGGCCAACAAATATTACAGTTCAAGATCATGGCTTTGATCTAAAAATGCTTTAAGACCATTTTAAATGCAAACTTCATGAACATATATGTATTAAAAAAATTAGTTCATACAAGACATACACACACTACTAGTATATCATACTCAGGCATTCCATGAATCTTAAAACATCACATCATAAATCAAGCAATTTTTTAGAATCAATAACATTAGTAGAAATGTTAATGTGAAAATTTTATCATCCCAAGTTCATGCCGAATTTTTGAAAATTGTTCTTCGCAAAGAGGTTTTGTAAAAATATCAGTGAGTTGTTTTTTCGTAGAAATAAACTCCAATGCAATATCACCCTTTTGAACATGATTTCTCAAGAAATGATGTCTAATTTCTATATGCTTGGTTCTAGAGTGCTGAATGAGATTCTTTGAAAGATTTATAGCACTAGTATTGTCACACTTAATGGAAATTTGTTCAAGATTAATACCATAGTCTCTAAGTGTTTGTTTCATCCAAAGAGCTTGTGCACAACAACTATCAGCGGCAATATATTCCGCCTCAGTGGTTTAAAGTGCAACTGAGTTTTGTTTCTTACTAAACCATGAAACAAGTGAGTGACCTAGTATATGACAAGTTCCACTAGTGCTTTTTCTATCAACTTTATAACCGGCAAATTCCGCATCCGAAAAGCATGTTAAATCTATATGAGTTCCTTTAGGATACCAAAGGCCAAGATCTATGGTTCCACTCAAATAACGAAAAATTCTTTTAACAGCAAGTAAATGAGATTCCTTGGGACATGATTGAAATCTTGCACACAAATATACACTAAACATGATATCGGGTCTACTTGCAGTTAAATAAATTAAAGAGCCGATCATACCTCGATATTTTTTAATATCAACTTCTTCACCTTTTTCATCTTTGTCAAGCTTGATTGTTGTGCTCATTGGAGTGCTCTTAGTATTTGACTCATCAATTCCAAATCTCTTGAGCAAATCTTTAACATACTTAGCTTGATTGATGAAGATTCCCTCATTGTTTTGCTTGATTTGAAGTCCAAAGAAATACTTCAATTCTCCCATCATGCTCATTTCAAATTCCTTACTCATACAAGATGAAAAATCCTTGCAGAAGGACTCATTAGTAGAACCAAAGATAATATCATTAACATAATTTAAACAACAAGTATATCTTGATTTTTATTCTTAACAAATAGAGTAGTATCCACTTTACCCATTGAAAAACCGTTATCCAACAAGAAATTTTTAAGCCTATCATACCAAGCTCTAGGTGCTTGTTTTAATTTATACAAGCTTTAGATAACTTATATACATGATTTGAAAATTTTTCATTTTCAAAACCGGGGAGTGGTTTCACATAAACTTCCTCCATAATATAACCATTTAGAAAGGCACTTTTAACATCCATTTGAAATAAAATGAAATCCTTATGACATGCATATGCTAACAACATTCTAATGGATTCTAATCTAGCTACAGGAGCAAATGTTTCATCAAAATCAATTCCTTCTTCTTGGTTGTATCCTTGAGCCACTAATCTAACCTTATTCCTTACAACCACACCGGATCCATCCATCTTGTTTCTAAATACCCATTTAGTACTTATGATGGATTGATGTTCCGGTTTAGGAACTAATTCCCACACATTATTTTTCTCAAATTGATTTAATTCCTCTTGCATTGCCATAATCCAAGATTCATCATTTTCGGCATCCGCAAAGGATTTTGGTTCAATTTGAGAAATAAATGCAGCATGCTCACATGTGTTCCTAGGTGATGATCTAGTTGTAACACCTCTAGATGGATCTCCTAAAATAGCATCCGAAGGGTGAGAAGAAACATACCTTCACTCCTTGGGGAGTGTTTGAATAGTACCTTCTTGCTGCTCCATATTACTTTGCTCTTCTTGAGCATCCTCTTGATTTTCTTGTGGTGCATTCTCTTGTTTATCCTTTGATGATTCTTCTTGTAACTCTTCATCTGCATCATCATTAACAACTCTTTTCTCCGCAGAGAAGGGGTTAGACTCATCAAAAGAAACATGCATAGACTCTTCCACAACCAAGGTTCTTTTATTCTAAACTCTATAAGCTTTGCTTGAGTTTGAATACCCAAGAAAAATACCAACATCGGATTTTGGATCAAATTTACCAAGATTGTCTTTTATGTTCAAAATAAAACATTTACATCCAAAGACTTTGAAATAACCAATATTGGATTTTCTATCTTTCCAAAGCTCATAGGGAGTTTTATTAAGAAGAGATCTAATCAACACCCGATTTAAAACATAACAAGCGGTGTTGACGGCTTCGGCCCAAAAATACTTAGGTAATGCATTTTCATTCAACATAGTCCTAGCCATTTCTTGAATAGATCTATTCTTTCTCTCAATAACTCCATTTTGTTGTGGAGTTCTAGGTGATGAAAATTAATGCTCTATGCCTAAGTCATTGCAAAAAGATTCAAATGCATAATTTTCAAATTCTCTACCATGATCACTTCTAATGCAAGAAATAGAATAACCTTTTTCATTTTGAACCTTTTTACAGAAAATTTTAAAGGCATCATCCTTATTAGCTAAAAACAATACCCATGTGTATCTAGAGTAATCATCCACAATTACAAATGCATAATACTTGCCATTTAATCTTGCATATCTAGATGGACCAAACAAATCCATGTGAAGTAGGTGAAGAGGTTTTGAAGTAGAAACATGATTTTTGTTTTTTAAAGAGGTTTTGATTTGTTTTCCAAATTGATAAGCTTCACAAATTCTATCCTTTTGAAAACTGATTTTTGGAACTCCTTTAACCAAATCATTTTTTGAAATTTTTTAAATCAATTCCATGTTTGCATGACCTAATCTTCTATGCCATAACCAACTATCATCATGTAAAGCTTAAAAACATTTATCATGAGTAGAAGCAACTTCTATGCCAATGGTATAAACATTACCACATCTATTTCCAACAAATAAAACCTTTTCATCACATGCATCTTCAATAATACATCTAAACTTATCAAAAACTACTTTATAACATTTGTCACACAATTGACTAATACCAATCAAGTTGTGTTTCAAATTTTCAACTAAGCATACATTTTCAATTAAGGTTGATGAAGTCTTACCGACATTTCCGATTCCAAGAATCTTCCCTTTTGAATTATCTCCAAAAGAAACATCTCCACCGTTTTCGATTTTGGTGAAACTTGAGAACCATGCATAGTTTCCGGTCATGTGTCTTGAACATCCACTATCCAAGAACCATTTGCTTTAAACGGTAAGAGATTAGCACAAAAAGTCCTCTCTGAATATTATCGGTTAACCGTTAAAATTAACAGTTCGCCGTTTACCTCCAGTGGCTTCTTTTTATGCAATCGGTTAATGCTTTAGAAAATAAACCTCTTCTACATTTTATCGGTTAACCGTTAAAATAAACGATTCACCGATTATTCCTAAAAATGCACATTTTTGCAGAGATGTTCCAGTTTATCCAAAAACTTATAAACACACAAAGAGAAATTCTGGCTTTTAAGAAAATATTTGTTATTATGAAACTCCAACAAATTGATCAAAAAATATTAAGGTTTGTTATCATCAAAATCAATAAAAATAACATTTACATGTTAACAATCACCAATAACTAGAAGTGCATAGGCTATCACCATATCTTTAGTAAACCATCCGGGTTTCTTTATCTCTCTTCTTGGCCTCCTTGTTGCTATAGAATCATCATTATCTACATCTTCAGTTGTTTCTTTATTTTGTGGGACATCAGAAGAAATAACATGTTCTTCAACTCTGGGTGTCTCTTCCATAGTTGAACCATTTTCTGATGTAGAGCTAACTGGTACATATGGAGTTGCATCAAACTCCACCTACTGCGATACCTCTGTAGTCTTGTTCTCCAACTGCTGGGAACTTGAAGCTTTCATCATTGAATCTTCATCAAACGTGACATCTTTATTACACAAAAACTTTTTATCTTCGAGATCCCAAAGCTTAAAGCCTTTTACTCTACCTTTGAATCCCATAAAGATAGCTTTTCTAGCACGAGGATCCAATTTACCATCTTTGACATGATAATAAGCTGGACACCCGAATATACGAAGGGAATCATAGTCTTGTGCATGCATTCCAGACCACATTTCCATAGGAGTTTTTACCTCCGATTGCAGCAGAATGCAACCAATTTATCAAGTGACTTGCGTAGCTCATAGCCTCAGCCCAAAATATTTTATCTAAACCAGCATTAGATAACATACATCGTACATTCTCCAGTAAAGTACGATTTATACGCTCAGCCACACCGTTCTGTTGCGGAGTATGTCTCACCGTGAAATGTCTTTTAATACCCTCGTTCTGGCATACTTGCAAGAATGGATCAGAAGTATGTTCACCCTCATTGTCAGAACGAAATACTTTGATCTTTCTGCCAGTTTAAGTCTCCACCAGTTTCTTCCATTTCACGAAAATCTCTAGAACTTCATCCTTTGCTCTCATAGTGTACACCCACATACGTCTAGAGAAATCATCAACAAATGTAACAAAATAATGGATTCCACCAAATTGATGCAGTCTTGGTTGGTCCCCATACATCACTATGAACATATTCAAGGATCTCATGAGTATCGTGATTGGCAGTACCAAATTTAACCCTTGTTTTCATGCTTACTACACAATGCTCATAGAAATTTAATTTACAAGTTTTAGTACCTTTTAAGAGTCCATGCCTTATCAAGGTTTGCAAAGACTTCTCTCCAGTATGTCCTAGTCGTACATGCCATAGCTTGGTGGTGTCACTGTGCACCTCAGCAATATTTGTTTCATCAGTTGTACCTCCCTTTAAATAGTACAGATTGTGACGCCGAACTCCTTGTATAATCATTATAGCCCCATATGTGAATTTCATTGTGCCATTTTCAATAGTAACCTTGTAATTTTTAACTTCTAGAGCACCTACGGAAATTAGATTTTTCTTTAAAGTTGGAACATATATAACCTCTTTCAATTCTCTGACCATTCCATCAAACATTTTGAGCCGAATTGTTCCTATCCCCATTATGCGACAAGGTTGATCATTCCCCATCACAACTGCACCAGATTTCATATTATGAAAATCCGTAAACTATTCTTTAATGGGACACAAATGATAGGTTGCTCCAGTATCAAGTATCCACCTGCTCGAACTAGCCACGTATGCTGCAGGAGTAATACTTAGTGAATAACCAGAGTCCTCATCTTTACGTGCCATGTTTGCTACTGCTGGTTTCTTCCTATCTCTCTTTTGAGCCTTTGGACAATCTTTCCTCCAATAGCCCTTTTCATGACAAAAGGCACACTCATCTCGAGCTGTATTCATGTTTCTCGATTTGGATCGAGAATTCTTTCCGCCACGCTTCTTCTTTTTCTCTATCGTCCTTTCTCTGGCAAACAAAGCTTCAGATGATACTTTTTCGGAATGTTTATCATTATTCCGAATTTCCAAATTAGTTAGTGCTGTGCAGACATCTTTGAAGATGATTACGCTTTTCCCATATATCAAGGTAGTCACAAAATTGCTATATTCCTCTGGTAGTGAGTGTAATAGAATCATAGCCTTGACTTCATCCTTAATATCTTCATTAAGATTCTTCAAATCAGTAAATAACTTTTCAAATCTTGAGACATGATCGTGCATTGACACCCCAGGCTTCATTCGAAAGCCATATACTTGGCTCATTACATGAAGGCAATTTTCAGCAGGTACTTCTCCTCCAATGTACGCCACAAAGTTATCGTACACTCCTCATCCTTCACCAAGTATTTCACCTCCTTAGTCAAACAAGATCTAATCTGACCACAAGCTTTCTCGTTCATACGATGCCAACTTTCTTCATCATACAAGTGCCTTTTATTTTTCAAAACAATATTGATATCGATTTGAATAAGAGCATCCATAACTTCGCGCCTCCACATGCCGAAGTTGATTTTCCCATCAAACTTTTCAACATCGATCTTCTGACCACCTATAACAGGTGCTAAAAGGCGAAAGTCTCGCCTCCCACCTGAAGTATCTCCAGGAATAATCTGGGTGGATCTCTCCCCACTTCTAGAAGTTTCACCTTCTACCATTTTCTCAATAAACTATTCCCACCTGAGAGATCAGTGTCTATATGTATGTATGCGTGAAAAAAATGCACCAGGAAAGTTTTCAGGAAAGATTGAAGGGACCGGTCCCACTTAAGACCTAATCTCCTTAGGCTCTTATCGCCTTTGTGACAGAACTTTCCTAGACATGCACAAATCCACACCACTACACAAGCTACTAATCCTCCCAAGTACGAACGGTTAACTCCACCGTATTCATGAACAGTACCGTATACTTGAACAGTGCCGTACATGAACAATACCGTATCCCCCAAAGTAGGAACCGTCGGCTCTGATACCACTTGTTGTGCGCGGAATACAGAATCAAACGCACCAAATAATTACAGAAAAATAAAGGACACAGAATTTTACGTGGTTCAACAGTATGCCTACGTCCACAGGAATAAGAGAAAAATAATTTTATTACTAACAATTATTAGAGTACAAATTTGAGTAAAGAAAAACTCACTTCCTAAAACCCAAATACACCCAAAGTATTCTTGCACACACTCTCAAATTGCTCACACTCTCAGAACTCTAAAATTACTTCACTTATAATTCTCTTAAACTCTCAAATTTGGGATGCTTAACAAATGAAAAACTCTCTCTATTTATAAGAAGTTTTTGTAGTATTACAATTTCGGTACCCACCAATAATTTACCAAATTGTCAAAATTGTTATGAATTTGTCACATGCTTCACCAACTCATTTGGCTTCATTTCCCATGAATCCATCCACATGTTTTATCAATGCTTACAACATTGCGGCTAGAAGGTTATGGATGTCAAAAAATTATTTTAACTTTTCAACACTCGCCTCTCTCCATGTACGTATATTTGCAGCTTTTCGTATGCTTTAATTTTAGAAATTTTAATTCAAACGGTAATTGAAGCTGACGTACGTCGTAAGTGAAGATACTAACTCAACTCAATTATTGACTGGTACAAGACAATTGATTTCATGTAGCCACTTGAATCGCCAAAACACAATTTCACTTTTCAACAACTATTTTTAACCGGCCAAAAATGGTTTTTGAAAGACACTGATAAAACCTCTATGCTTTAGGAAGTTGTTGAAAAGCGAAATTGTGTTTTAGGGGTGCATTGTTCAAAAAACTCATAATTTCTTGAAAGCCAACATTTATTATATCAAATAAGTAATTTGCTCTTCTCTTTTTGCTGTTCATTTATCACTATTTTATTTAATACTTTTAAACAACAGTAGGGTACCTAGATTTGTACATTCTGCTGCAAACTAAGGAGGCATAAAACCCAACAGCAATATTAATCAAACCCTAATGCTTTCCTTTCTCCACTATAACTCCATTTTTAACCACTGCAATCATATCTGCATTCCTGATTGTGGATAAACGGTGAGCTACCACAATTGTAGTTCTGTTCTTCATTACCCGGTCTAACGCATCTTGAACTACACGTTCAGATTCAGCATCAAGTGCACTGGTAGCTTCGTCTAAGAGCAATATCTTAGGATCTTTAACTATAGCTCGCGCAATGGCTACCCGTTGCTTTTGACCACCAGACAATTGGAGTCCTCGCTCTCCAACCACGGTATCATAACCCTACATTAATTTCACGTTAAGAAAGTAGCATAAGCATGCATTTACTGTTGAGTTATGCAATTCTGCACAGTACTTATTTTAATATTTATTCCAGTGATTTGCATGCATATTGTAGTAAATGGCTCGTTCTAACAATCTAACCTGTTGTAAGCTGCTGATGAACTTGTGGGCATTCGCCATCTCTGATGCAGCTTGAATTTCTGTTTCAGCTGCATCCCCTCCCTTTCCACATGCAATGTTGGCGCGGATTGTGTCGTTGAACAAAACTGGTTCTTGGCTTACTAGACTCATCTGCTGCCTCAACCATCGGAGTTGGAGCTTTTGAATTTCAACTCCATCAAGTGTAATGCGGCCAGCATCAGGATCATAGAATCTTTGCAACAATGAGATTACTGTTGATTTCCCACTCCCACTTTCTCCAACCAGAGCAACAATCTGAAAGAGAGAACAAAAATAGAATAATGTAATTTAGATTCTAACCGTGCGTAGTTAGTTGTTTCAAAGAATAGAAACTGAAAATTCAGCTTAGCAGTCACCTTGCCCGCACGAATTTTCAAGTTGAGGTCTCGGAAAACCCAGATATCCGGTCTTGATGGATATTTGAAGCTTATATGGTGAAGCTCTATTTCTCCCTTCACACTTTCCAAAATTGTCCCTGATTCATCACTAGCGTCAATTTTTGACGCCCGGTCTATGATTCCAAAAATGGAAGCAGCAGCACTCTTCGCTTTGTTTGAATCCGAACTAATTGAGCTGGATTCAGAAATTCCTATGGCTGTCATGGTCAAAGAAAAGAAAACCTGCAAACCAAACATAAGACATATTTTAGTGTTTACAAAGATCTGCCACTTTGGGAAACTGGATGGATAGATGTAAGAGACGAATAATATGCTAACTCTAAAAACATCTGGGAATGTGGCTTTTCCATCTTCGACGAGTCGAGCACCGGCATAGAAACTAGCTGCGTAGGAAGAAAACAGCAAGAAGAAAGAAGCGCCAAATCCTCCTCCACTGACCAACCCTTGCCTGATCCCTGTCTTCATAGGAGCTTCGCATTTCTTCTTATAAAGTTGCATTACCTTTTCCTCTGCACAGAAAGAAGCTACTGTTCTTATGCTTCCAACTGCATCATTAGCAACCTGGCTGGCTTCCTCATACTTCATCTGCAGCAATTCAAGGCCAAATTATCAAATCAAAACCACAGAACTTCAATATACTCATCGGGAAGTTTTAGAGCAGCAAAATATCACAACATTTGGGACTTCGAAAATATATACCTTTGCATCTGCACTGAATCCTTTCGTGGATTTTATTTGAGTGTATCCATTGATTCCAATAAGAGGAAGCATGACAAGCATAAGAAGGGCCAGTTCCCAACTTGCAGTAAAAGCAATGATCAAGCCTGCAGCTGCCGTGGCAGTGTTTTGAACTATCCTAGCCAGTGCATCTCCAACTAAAGCGCGAATTGATGCTGCGTCTGATGAAAGCCTTGCACCAATTGCGCCACTTGAGTGTTCAGGCTCATCAAACCAACCAACTTCCATATGAACCACCTTCTGAAAACACACAGACCTTAGCCGTTGGATCAACTTGTTTCCGGCCACCGCAAAGAAATATGATTGGGCTGCACTCAGCAAAAATGATCCAGCGCCAAGGACCACATATACAATTGCCCAGAACCTGGAATCCTTTTTCAGTTCATGAGGTGGTTTGAAATATGCTTCGATTACATTGGAAATTAATATGCCATAAATTGGAACTATAACGCCATTAGCCACAGCTGCAATGGTCCCAGCTAGAATAACCGGAATTTCTGGCTTATTGAGATAGGCAAGGCGCCTAGTTGGGACCTCTCGAGATACTTCTTCTGTTGGTTGTGAATGGCCTGCTGGTTCTCCCAGAGCAGTATCAAAGAACTGTCCTGTCGGTAAACCAAATGACTCCATAGAAATTTCTGATTTTCTTTGACCATCTATAGTCTGTTCTGACTCTTTGTTTGCCTCCTGTAAGCGTATAAGTCGAGAGTAAGCTCCTTCAGGATCCTCCACCAGTTCAGAATGTGCACCTGATCAATTAATCATATGAACTAACGTTGGTTTTATTATGATAAAAATTGCAGGTTTCGTATATTGGGATTAAAACATGCCACAAGATTGAACGCTATGAAAACATTGTGTGTTAGGTGACATTTTCTGTATAACATTTCTCTTCATGTGTTTCACTTAAAATGAGCCTCATATGTTTCATATACCTTTTTCAACTATCTTCCCTCGATGAATAACAGCAATCATGTCAGCATTTCTCACAGTGCTCAGACGGTGAGCAACTATGATTGTAGTTCTATTGACCATAATTCTATCCAATGCCTCTTGCACTACACTCTCCGATTCTGCATCAAGTGCACTGGTGGCTTCATCTAAAAGTAAAATCCTAGGATCTTTTAGAATTGCTCTTGCAATTGCTATTCTTTGCTTCTGTCCACCAGAGAGCTGGGTTCCATGCTCACCAACCAACGTGTCTATCCCCTATAACAAAGAGATTCAAAGCATACAAGCAATCGTATGTATGAAAAGATGAATCACAGTCGAAGCAAATTAAATAGTTTATAACTCAACCTGAGGTAGTTTATCAATAAACTTGGCGGCATTTGCAAGTTCAGTTGCTACTCTTATTTCTTCAATAGTTGCATCGTCCTTTCCGTATGCAATATTATCCTTAATTCTGCCTGTAAATAACACAGGTTCTTGGCTGACAAGCCCAATTTTCTTCCGGATCCACTGAAGTTGAAATTCTTTTAGGTTAATGCCATCTATAAGAACTTCACCAGCTTGTGGATCATAAAATCTTTCTATCAGACTAATGACTGTTGACTTGCCACTTCCACTTTGCCCAACCAAAGCTGCAGTAGTGCCACTTGAGATCGAAATCGAGAATCCGCTAAATATTTGATCATTTGGCCTCGCAGGATAGCTGAAATAAACATCATGCAACTCTATATCTCCACGAATGTCATCCAGTATCTTGCCCTTTATGTCGTACGCATCTATCTCTGGCTTCCTGTTGATGGTCTCGAACATCTTAAATGCTGCAGCTTGACCAGCCCCAAATGCACTCAAGCATGAAGATGCCCTCCCAAGGGACCTGATGCATTAATATTTGTCATTGCAAGAAGTGATCAGTAAACCAAAACAAATGCAAACAAGGTTGGCAATGATGAAGAGATGGAATTTTTCGGAATTATGGGGATGTGAATTAATATCTTATATTATATACGGTTTGAAATGGAACTTACATGGAACCAGACAACACCGCAACCATCACGTTGATCACTTGTCCTCCTGTATATCCTTTCTCTAAAATCAACTTTCCACCATACCAAACAGCCAAGGCGTAGCTGCAGAAAACGATGAACATAACCATGCCGAGACCAATTCCCGCAGCAAGGCCTTCTCGGACACCAGATTTGTAAGCAGTAACAAGAAAGTTCTCGTAATTCCTTATGGCTTGCTTCTCCCCAGTAAATGACGCAACCTGGATCAAAATCAAATTATGGTCATACAAAGCCTTTTGAATAAGATGTTTCAGTTTTTGCTGGAATTTTTATCTTGTATCGACAACGTAACTCACTGTTCTAATTGAGCCAATTGTTTGTCCGACCACAGTTGCTGCTTTTGCATAAGCACTTTGTCCGCGGGATGTCATCTTTGATATCACGATAGCCATGACTCCACCAGACATTACAAGCAGAGGAACGGAGGAAAACATGACAAGGGTGAGAAGCCACCCTTTTATAAATGCCATAAGAAAACCTCCAAAAAATGTTGCCACCAGCTGTAGAAATTTCCCCACCTGGCAAATTTGGCTAGAGTTACTTAGTTCTGGGATATCTTGTGCAAGATATGATTTATGAAACTGATGGTGCATTTTCTTAGCGAAATTAAAGTGTCCTACCTTCTCCCCCATAGCATCTTGTATAAGAACAGTGTCGCCGGACATTCTGCCAACCACCTCACCTGTTTTTGTTTCATTATCGAAGAAAGCCACATCTTGTCCCAGTATAGTTTTTAGATACACACTCCTTATTCTTGCAGCCTGTCTTTCCCCTGTAATCATCCAGCAAGTCACCTCTGCCAAACAAAAAACAAAGGCTTCTCAGTTCTCATTGACCCTGCAGATTAACCAATTACATTGGAACTAAAAGCCTGCAATGACTTTTAAGTGGTATTATGACGATTACTTACGGAGAAATGATGCAATCCCTGACCCAATACCCAAGTAGACAAATTTTAAAACGACCTAAAATGTTGACATAACAAAATTGTCTTGTCAGAATAGAGACAAATTTGGAACCAAAGCTTATTCAACTCAACATCTTCCTGATGATAAGTCTTGAAATCATTCCAGTATGTTGAACTCAAAGCAATAGGGGATTACCTTAGAAACTTTACCAACCGTCTCTCTGCTATTCTGATTGTCGCCAAAAGAATCAACCACATCACCGAATACTAGTGCCATTAGGGGCAAACACAACCCATTCCCTATAGCACCAATTGAGCCGACGATTATCAGTGCTATATCAGCAGAATCTGCAAATGTGAATAGCTTATGGAATGGAACAGAGTTAGTTTTCTCAGTTTGCTCGTTCGCACTCATGCTGGAGTCTTTGCCAACCTCTTCTTGGCTTTTTGATGTGGAGGCCTCATTTGAATTTGATTCGCCATTCAAGCTCTCCGGGCTCATTATACTGGCCCCAAGATATCACTCCTACAATATATATGTACGAGTACTAAACTATCAGGTGACTGTGAGGATTTAAAAGTTATGGCTCTTTTTGTGATGTTAAGCGAAGCTGCTGCTCGCAGGCATTAATTTATATGCCTTTCTATTACTTGAATGGCAAGCATTATGTCCGCGACTCTCTGCAAAAAGACTCACGGCGAGTAAAATGAAACCATCAATAGCTGGCAACAACTTCGTATTTTCATCTCCTCAACTCATAAATTATTGTACTGAATTGCTTGATGAATAATTTAGTTGTATCAAATTTTTTTTGCCTTAACGAAAAATCCTCCAAATATGAGTTGATGACAACTCAATTTCTTTCCCATTTATACGTGTGAATTAGCTGGATAACCATATATTTCATCAACTCCGCTTCGTAATCATACCCTCTCTTTTACATAAGGATTTTTTTCTTTTTTTGAGCGAATATCTTTTATAGAGATGCAAATGATACGGTGGGATCTATTAGTAAGATATAAATAGCATATAATGCTGTTATACATATATATATATATATAAATATCAGGGAACAAATTTAACCTTTGGCTAATGGCAGCCAATAGCTTGTCTGTACCTCTCAACTCATTAACATTTAATAGCAAATCTATATGAAAAAGATGGTATGAAACAGACGAATAACAAATCATTGGGCTCATAAATTAATTGACTTAATTTTAATGCTGTTTCCAGCCTTCCATGGGGATAATTGCTTTCAACTTTGTCCAATATCTTCTTCAGTTGATATGATTTGGTTTTGCGTCTTGTGTGATCTTAAAATAATAAAAGTCTTAAAGAATTATCACTATCACATTAATATTGTTTTACTTTCCAGATTAGAAAATCAGAATATGAAATCATAAAAATTAATAGTGTTTGCTTCACAAAATAAAATGAGGAATCAAAATCAAAATCGTGGAGTCTACCACAATTTGGGAATGAGGAACAGGAGACTCATTCCCAAAAGAGATGGAAATGAGTCTCATATTCTCAGGAATAATTATTTTGCCCTCTCAAAAAATAAAAATACCTATATTGTCCTCATTTATAATTAATTAATATTCTATTACAATTAAGTAATTAATATATTATAATTAATTAATTACCTAATTAATGTATTATTAACAATAATGATTAATAATTATAGTTTTTGAATAAATAATCACAATATTTAATATATTATGATTATAATTAATTCATATATTATTTTTTAATTAATTAATATATTTTTTACTAGTAATTAATATATTATTATTATTATTAATTATAATTTTTTATAATTAATCACTGTAATTAATATATTATTATAATAATAATAAATTAATTAATATACTACTATAATTATTATATTAATAATTATTATAAGTAGTTCAAATATTATTAATTAATTAATTAATCTAAATTATTACTGTTAAAAATTAATATAATTTTATTATAATTAATTAATTAATATTATAATAATTACTAATATAATTATTTTAATTAATTCATATATATTATTAATTAATTAATATAATTATTACTATTAACTAATATAGTAGTATATTATTAACAATAATATATTAATAATTAAAGTTTTTAATAAATAATCACAATAATTAATATTTTATAATTATTATAAATAATTATAATATTATTATAATTAATTAAATAAAAAATTTTACAATTAATAGATAATTAATTGATGTATTAATATATTATTAATAATAATGATTTTTGAATAAATAATAACTATAATTAAATATATAAAATAAAAATTATGACAATAATTCATTAAGTACTTTTTAGTAATTTGTTACAATCTAACTCATTTTGATTCCGATTCCAAGATAAAATAAACACATCAATGGGATTTCAGCCCATTTTAATTGTTACTTTTATAGGTCAAGTAAACAATTTATTCTGATTCCCATTTTAGCACATTCTCATTCTAGCCTCTTCCGATTCTAGCCCATTCAGATTACTGACTAGTAAATACAGCAAAAGTGTTTTATGATTGATTCAACCACATTAGATGTTTTTTATGTTATCTATAAAATTAGGAGAATTCGGTGACTACTTTGACACATGATAAAGTTTTAACTTCATATAAATAGTATTAAAATTTTGGATTATCTAGACAGTGTCATATATTATTGTCACTCATTACGAGGTGAGCATCGTCACCCACTATATCATTACTTAAAATTAAGAATCTATTAAAACCACTTACAATATCAAGTCATGTGAAAGGCATATATATAAAAAATATATATATATTTGATAAATTCAAAAAAAAAAGAAGTGAAAAAGAATTGGAATTTCCTAAAAGGAAAAAGATGATAACTTGTATGGAAGTTTTCTTGAGATCACTTTAAATGTAAATTTAACACTGAAAACAACGATGTTTGATAAATATCCTACGAATATCATATTATTAGTGGCGAATATTTATCCTCTTTTCAAAAATTTCAAAATGATATATTATACAAGAATATTAAAACTTCAAGTTAGGCCCATTACTTATTGCACAGTGGTCCTACATCACCGTGTGATTACATGCATAATATTGTTTATCTCGATGCTTGTAATAAAAAAGAAAATTAATAAATTATATCAACCTAAAAATTGTACAGATGTTGAGCCCAAAAGGCAACATATAAGAGACATAAACGGCCGCGATAGTGTGTCACACTATATTACTGGATTACCCATATGAAATTTACCGACAATAAAATACAAAGTTATTGTTTATTAAGTCCATGTTTTTTGAAAAAAGAAACTTAAAGGCCAAAATTTCAAGAATGCATGACTTAAATCCTTGTTAGTTACATTTTATTTCAATCAAGTCCTTGACCAAGATTGATTTCCACAAAAAAAAATTAGTCAAAAGGTTAAAATTTCTAAAATGCATGACTTAAATCCTTGTTAAAAAAAATTTGATTATAAATGCAAGTAATTTGTAGGGAAATTTCTCAAGTCTATTTAATTTTTATTTATTTTTAAATATAATTTTATTTGAAGTGGATTTTATAAAGACGGTGACAGAGTGTTAAATGCTAATAGCTTGACCCTAAGATAAACTCTGATAAGCCCACGAGATTTTGATACGAACATCTGAAACAAGCCCATGAACACGATGATTTTGGGCATATGAAACAAAGGTTTGTAGGCTTATTTCTTTCTATAACTTGTATTTGAACAAGGAACTTGTTATGTTACATCATCATGCAACATACATGATGATGTAACAGTCGTTGGATGAAATCCAACGATTGTAAAAATATGAGATAAAAAAATTATATTATTTTTACAACTGTTAGATTACATCATCATGTATGTTACATGATGATGTAACTTAACAAAAGCCTTTGAACAAATATTAGGATCCTCCAGTTAGGAGTATTCGCGGATTGAATTTTACGGATTAGACATTAATTCATATTCGATCCATGATTTTTTTATTTAAAAATTTTTAATCAAATTCAATCTACAGATTAGTGAAATTTAATCTAAATCCAATCCATATGTCTGCAGATCGTATATGGATTTGACTCAATCCATATCCAATCCACCATTTTACAAATTAATTTGCGGACTAAAAATTTTTAATCATGTTCTATCCACGAACTAATTAAATAAAAAAATTAATATTAAAATAATTTTATTACAGATCAAATTCAAAATTAAATAAGAAGTAAATAAACTAATTGTTTAAATAAAGTTAAAAAAGATATTCAAAGTTTCAAAATATAACACATTAAAAAGAAAAAATCTCATTTATTTAGATCAGTACATAAAAATTAACTGCTTAAGAAACTAAACTTTTTTATTTAATTATTTTTATTTTATATTATTATCAGATAAGATATGAGATGATGTTAAATAACTATATTTTATCAAGTATAATGTCATATTTATAAATTTAATTTTTTATTAGATCAATATTTTTTTTTAAATAGAGGACTTGAGCTTGACCCGAGCTTTCTTTCTTATCCAAGCCTTCATGTAGGAGGCTCGAACCAAAGTCTATAGCCCGAGATTTTTTGCCACTCCAAAATACGGGCTACACAGCCTAGTGCTTGCGGTAACTTGGTGATGAAGTGAAGGAAATATCTTGAAGAAACTGATGAGGTGTGATCCTACAAAATCAAAAAGGCCAAAAAAAGTATTGAAATCAAAATTGTTATTCGGTTGAGCCCCAGAGCAGAGGTCCCTCCTGCAACATGATTGTACCAGTTTCAAAACAAGCCCACGTTTTTCTAAAATAGGTCCATTTAGAATCTGATAAAGACACAAGCTTTCTAAACAAAATTTACAAGTTAGTGTTGAGTGTTGCCCCAACAGTTCTACAACCGCGGCATATTTAATGTTTGTTTAACAGTCCCTACTGGTTTTTCTTTCAAAGACAATGTTTGTTCTCACTATAATTTTGATTATTGATGATACTGTAAAAAAATTACCGTGCATACAAACTAGAGTAGCAATTAAATACATTTTATACATGCTATTGAGTACTCAAACTATATATTTTAATATTATGTCAAAATTAAAAAAAAGAAAAAAAAATACGAGAGTGGATATTTCAAACTAGTAAAGAAGATTGGGTGGACCAAAAACTGAAGCGAAGCAAAAAGTTCATTAAAAGTTCAAATGGGCCTGCCTTATTTTGTGAAAAGTTGGGTTAAAAAAAAAAGTGTCCCTCAAAAGGGTGACATAATATAAATGTGATAATGATACAGAAAAGGGAGGTCAAGACTCGCCCATCCAATAATATCTCGTGTTTCTTCGTCCCCGTTCGTTGCGCCTGCCATGAGCAACGTGGGCGGCCCACATTTCAAGGACAACAAACAGAAAGTCTTGCTAACTATCATTTATGGGTCTTGCTAATGTTACATTGAACTGTAGCGTAGCAAATTTTGAGTTGTATTTAAGATTTGAGCTTACTAGCTTACGGTTGATGTAAGATGTAAGATGTAAGATGTAAGGTAAGGGTGGGTAAAACAGAACCAGAACCGAAAAAATTCGGTTTGGTTCAATTTTTTTAGTTTCAGTTCGGTTTTTTATTTTAAAAAATTTAAATATGAATATATTGAATCGAACCATTCGGTTTGGTTCAGTCGATCAAAATTTAAAAAATCTGAAATGAATCGATAATATCGAACCATTCGGTTTGGTTCAGTCGATCAAAATTTAAAAAATCTGAAATGAATCGATAATATCATTTGGGTCCCTATATTTTATAAACTTGTAGTGTGACCTAATATTTAGAAAATATTTACATATAAAAATTTTGTTATGACCTAATATGTTTTGTAAAATTTTCAAAAGGGTCCTTGATTGAAAGTCAGCAAGGCAAGATAACATTACGATGTCTATGTTCTGATAAATTATATTATGGCGTAGAAACTTATTTTATTTTATTTATATTTTCAGCCAAAAGTCTTGATATTAAAAACAATGACAATGATTTTGAAAATTCTTCATTTTAGTCCAAAATTTTGCAATTTTTTTCTTTTTTTGTGTATAAAAATTTGCAAATTATTTTATTTTTGTTGATTATACATTGATTATAGTAGGCCTTGTGTGCAAGTTAAGGTGAATCGAAAAACCGATTTGTTAATCCGATCCGTTAAGCGAATTGTTACAGAAAAACCAAAACTAAACCGAACCGAACTATCGATTATGGTTCGGTTTTTATTTTCTCTAAAAACTTAATGAATTTTTTGAATTTAGGACCGAACCGAACCGAAACCAAAAATTTATCTCGAAACCAAACTGAATCGAACCGAACCGAACCGATGCCCACCTCTAATGTAAGGTGCAACTCTACCACAAATTTAATTGTGGATTATTTGGCCCTACGGTTGATATTGTTTAGGCCCTCGTCTTTGCGATTTTGTAGTAAACATAAAAATTTAATAATATATATTTTGTATTCATTTAAATTTGGGATCGAAATAAGTTCCAACTACTGTATACTTGACACCCAATACTTCTAATTTTGTCCGTATATAAGGAATTCGAATGTTGCATATTTAAAAATATATATATTTACTTTGTCTATAAGAACATATTTAGAGTGTATATACATAAGAGTGAAAATTGTTCTCTTAGTTAGTGTTTCAATAACTTTACATTTTAGTTGTTTTATGAGATATCATCTTAGGAGTTTTTATTTTATTTTATTTTATTTTTTGAATGACCAAATTCCAATTGATAAATATATTTTACTTGAGATTGAATATCTTATAAGTAACAATTTATGAACAAAGTTGGCATTATTTTTTGTCATTGCTCCAAATCTTAAAAGTCATTGACTGAAATTCCATTCTAACTATGAATTCTTATGGTTCTGGATGATTTAACTACATGATAATGATGCGGTCCCAATTAAAGCTAATTAAGATAGATTTCTCTTAGGGTGAGAATATCTACAAGTAATTGAATTTAGTTGATACTGAATAATTTTATTCTTGCTGTTAGAGCTTATTTATACTTAGAACAATAAGCTAGAACAATCTCAACTGATCGTGATTGTTGGCTGATTCTAAGCTGACTTATTCTCTTAAACTAATTGCTAAATCAAATAACAATAATAATAAGAAATGAAATAACATAAAATCAGCAAGTGAAGACTCTTTGGAGACCAAGTCCATCTGCAAAACTAGTGGAATGCACATGTGTCCCTTCAGCTACCAAGTTCTCATGCAACAGCTCATGTGTATCCTCGATACAGGGTATTAGGCTTTGGCACCCTTGATGAGCGTCGAGGCCTATCAGATAATTAGAAACTAAGGTAGTGTTTGGTTTGAAGAAGAGTAAGGAAATGAAAGGAGAGGAAAGTGGAATAAAGGAGATGAGAATATATTGAAATTCTTTTCCAATATTTGATTTGTTATAAAATTACATAAGGAAAAGAAATATTCTAACTTTTATTTGGATAATTTCACACTTTATTATTGAACTTTCAATTTTCTAACCAAACACCACTTAAGAACTTTTCTCACTTTTCCGCCCTCACTCTTTGGTCTGAATAATGTCGGTTTCAAATTCTCAAAAATAATAATAATAATGTCGTTTTCAAGAGAGAAAAACTAAGGTTGCTTAAATATTTATGATCACGTGAATGCTTAAATAAACAAAAAAAAAATTACGTGATGATTAAATCAAGGAAAGAGGCTTAGGATTCTGGAAACAGCGAGTGAAGTACCTAGCACCACATGATTCATTAAAATAATCATGTAAACAAATGCTAACTCCATGCATAACTATGACATAAACCTAGTCAATGGATAGGGTTAGTTCCAATAAATGAACGGACGAGATTCAACTACTGGAGGATCGAATCTCGTGCATAACTTTGAGCGCACGAATATGTAAATGGCAGCACCAATGAGCAAAGAAAGACCATTTAGGTCTTTTTCATTAGAAACTTCAGATAACCAAATTCCTAAACAATTTTCTCTTTAATGAATCGCGTTCATTTTTTTTCTTATTTAATATTCACACCTTGGAAAAGGTTCGACTATGCATTAGTAAGGAATATTTAAAAAAAAAAAAAACTATTCAACCCGTTAAAAGCTACATATTCGGATGGAGATGTAGATAAATTCATAATTGCTGCTACTAATATCTGCAAATGTAATATTCTGGGAAAAAAAAAAAAGAAAAGAAGAAAACCACACCAGTCGATAAGTTAATCACATTAAACCTTATATTTTGATTTTAAATTTTGTCTCTTGAATTTGGATAAAATCATCAATGGATGATATTCAAATTTCTATAGAAGGTCGTTCCTTACCATTAAAAACTGAACTTTGACTTTAAAACCAGAAACACATGTATAAATATGTGAACTTATTAAATTACTGAATTAGAAGAAGATAGAATTATTCTTTTTTTTTTATTGAGGTAATAATTTTTTTTTTATTTTTTAATTATCTCAATAAAGTATGTTTTGTTGGACACACGTTCAATGAAAAGTGTGTGGAAGTACGCAATTTTGAAAAAAAATACCGCTAGTGTGAGGGTAGTGGTTCGAGCCTCTACATATACATTGTAGGGGTTTAATTTATATTTCTTTTTTTCGAATTTTAAAGTTTAAGTGAAAGTAATTTTTTTTTCTAATATAAGAGTTTGATATCCCTTAAATATTTGAGAGGATTTGAGAGTTTGATATCCCTCGAATATTTAAGAAGGTTTAAAATCTGAGCGATTTCATATCAAAATTAATATAAACAGATTTCAATAATTATAAATCTCATATAATATGAATTATAAGATGAACATTAGTCTTATGTTATTAAAAAAAAAAAAAAACACTTTCATGAGTTATTTTTTAAAGGACGTGATGATAATGTGGGCCATACAAATCAATCATAGCTTCTTTCTTGGACTTTTCTCTCTTTGACAGTCCATTTGGTTTACTACTTACTATGATAAGATGTTTCAAAGTTTTATATTTTGAATTTTGCAACTTTTACTCTCATCCGTTCATTAGAAAAAAAATAAATATAAATTTACAGACATAGGAACACATATATACATACACGTGTATGTAGATATGAGTCATTCCTTTAGCGCAGATATTATTATTTTTTTCAATGTGAATACATTTTTAAATTAATATTTTATGAAATTAGTTTTTAATTTTTTTAACCTAAACAGTTTAAGAACGCGTTCATATTAAAAAATATAAAAATATATGTACCTAAAAATGATTATATCTAATAATATTAATATGATAGTGTTGTGTCAAAAAATACATAAATATTTGAAGACAATTGTCCATGTCAATTGTCGTTGAGATTTTATAATGCGATATAATATATACTAATAAAGACTTGAGTATATTGTATTTTTAGGAAAAATCTTTTAATAATCGATTTGAGATTTTAAAAAAAAAAGATTACTTAAATAATTTAATTGTATGAATCAATTTATTTGGCAATAGTTTTCTGAAAATATCATTGTAATTGTTACATATTCTTAACATATATATAATATTTTAATCCATCGATTCATATATTGCTTGTCATAGTATACACATTTTGTATTGGTTTTGTCATCGGATATAGAACATTTTATACTAGTTTGCTGCCTCAGCTGAAGATGAAATTGATTTAATCTATTATAATATTGTGCTCAAGCGCAAGCTACAAGGAAGAGTGATGGAACGGAAGCGAATTTTTTTATTTTGTTTTCCTTTTCTTTTTCGTGATGAAAGCGGCTAAAAAAGAGAATATATATAAACAACGGCATGAATCGAGATGATCATGTTGTGATCTAATCTTCTTTTCACCAAATTCTATTAATATAATTAGTAGTTAATAAATTTAAAAAATAATTAAATTTTAATTATATATTAATATTAAAATATTAATGGCGCAGAAAAGTTATTTTTATTGGAAGAACGTCTTACCGAAATGATGATTTTTAATCTAAGTCAGAAGATAGATTTAAAGCCCTACAATGCATTCCTCTTAGAATATCTCATGGTTAAGAAAAATATATATATATTAATGGCATAAAATTTATAAAAGATCAAGAATGCTCATATCAAGAGAGAATCCTAATTCGATATGGAGCGGTATAAAGTTACATACCAATCAAGTTTCTTTCTTGGACTTCTCGCAAACTCTATCCAAGATTCCTATTATGCCCTGGTATTGATCGTATTTCGTGTGGTTCAAGTACAATATGAAATTTAGTAAATGATCTATTTGTCATATGACTATATATTATCCGGCATTTCCAGTGGAATTATCCAAAAAGCAAACTAATAGCAAATCCTCATTACGTGTCATCATTTAATGCAATCTAATATATCTATTAACATTTAATTTATCCTATTATGTAAATCTTGTCACAACATGATCATCCAATATTTACTTCCACCAGACACATCCAATAAAATATACATGTTGACACCATAGATTGTGAGTTTAAAGCGCGATTAAAAGATAGTACGGCGTGTGAAAAGGCGATATGTCAGCAGCGGCTTTATTGGTAAAATATCTTAAAATATATATGAAATTAAAGTAAAATATCTTAAAATTAAAATTTTAATATATTTTTTAGCATAGACTTTTAAAAATTAATTTAAATCTTAGTTTAAATAAATATTCTAATTTTTTATATTTATAATTTACTAAAGGAATAAGTAAATATCATGATTTTAATAAATAAAATCATAATTTTATTTATGATATTTATTAAATGAATAATTTTTATTTATAATATTTAATTTTACTTATGATATTTATTTAATTAATTTTTTTATGTTTATAATGTATTAAATGAATAAGTAAATATCATAATTTTAATAATAAAATTATAGATATCATAAATTTATAAATGATAAATAAAACTTTTTACAACTTTAATAATAAAAAATTATTCATACAAAATATTTTTCATATTAATATTAAATCATAACTTAATTAATATTTAATTTAGATATGTTTCATTTGTGAATGAAATATTTTTCATATTTATAAAAAAAATTATTATGAATGAAATATATTTATGATAAATTAAAAATGATATCTCGTAGTTATGAGTTATGATTTATTGTAATTATTATTTGAGGATTGTATTTTTAATTTTAATTAATCATTATTATGAATTTATGATCTATAGAATTAAATTTAATTAAATTTATGTATTGTTGTGTTATGAATGATTGGTTATTTTGAAATTAAATATATAGTTGTGAAATTGTGATAAACTGATAATAAAATATTAGTTGCTCTTTTAATAAAAATTAATATGATTATGAATTTATTATTATTATTATTATTTTACTGATCGACGCTTAAAACACACGGTTTATTATTTTACTTAAAGACGCCAAGACGTACCAGACGCTACTAAATGACGGGCCAAAAATAAAAATTAGGCCAGACGGCCAAGAAAAATAAAAAAACAGAGACTACTTTAAGACTACCACCTAAAACCAGACCATCGACAAGAAAGTGCTCACTCTAAGCCTAGTCGGGATCCCACCAGCTTACGCGCCAGCCCACTGCCCATTCTACTTAAGTTACGCACATTCAAAGAAACAGTTGCACCATACCACACAATTATAAAATTTAATTGAACCCCTTTTACTCATTTTTATTTAATTTTTTTTCACAAATATTAAGTTATTTTCTACTACATCTATATGAATGTTTTAGTTAGCATCTTATACTATTTACTATTTATAAAATTTTATTTTTTATTACACATGTATCATAATACCCACTCTCTTTATAATTTTGAGATCAAATAATTAACCAGATCGACCCGAACCCGCAAACCCGACCAGGATTCTGTTTTCGTTTCCGGCCATTCCACCAGCCAAGGTTGGTACCAATCAAAAGACGTGCGATGCCGGTCATCTCCATGCCATCCTCATCACCGGAAAGTTTTCGGAAAGCTACCGTCGACTCGACTCGGATTTTGTTTCTATTTTCGGCCGCTCCACTGGCCAAGGTTGGTACCAATTGGAAGCTCGTGCGATGCCGGTCATCTCCATGGCATCCTTATTGCCAAAAAGCATTCGTAAAGCTGTGGATCGAAGCCGTGAAAAACCGCAGAATTACCGCTTTAATTCGCCACGATTTCGCCGATTTTCGGTGACTCCACCACTTGGATTTTGTTCCCTATAATTTCCTCTCTCTTTTCCAATAACCACAGCCACCAGAGGAGCCGTTGATCGGCCGTCGAAGGATTCACGAACACAACAGAAAGTAACTTAATATTTGTGAAGTAAAGTTTAAATAAAAATGAGTAAAAGGGGTTAAATAAAATTTTATAATAGTACAGTCACAAAAGACAAAAGGGATGATATGGTATGTATAATAACTTAGTCCTAGGTTGTGACCATGAAAAGTTTGTCTTCAAATCAATCATAAGAGCGTAAATAATTTAAAATCTAGAATGGGAGCGTGGGTAGAGAAACAATTCCAAGATTACAAAATGTCGGATTTAACCCTCTAATTGACAAAAAACGAAGCGCTCTGGCGCTTGCCGCTTTTCCATTTAAATCTTTGACTTCTATAAATAAGGGAAATTTTTGGCCCCCCGCCAAATGTCTTGGCATTTGACACCGCGCCCGCAAATGTTTTTTCGCGTGCCCCCGCGCACCCCAATTGCTGAATTTTGCTGTTAACGGCGCAAAGGGTATAACTGTCCATTTAATTAATCGATTCAAATATTCCGAAAATAAATTTTATTATTTTAATATTTATCTTTAGTTTTTTTTCTCCCTTCCTCTTAGATGAAGTTGTAGAGGCATTGGATTATTTTTTGCCAATGACTTAAAATAGAATTGAACTCAATTTCATCTTGATAGATGTCTCTACACTGGAAAATCTTATTTGCACCGTCTCAAATTACGAGTTAAATTCTAACACTTTTTTTTTTTTTTGAATTATACTAATACCATCGCTTGACATAAACTTGTTATACTAGTATATTTACAATCACTGCACTCCATTTACATCACCCAGAGACAGATCATCAGATTTTAAGCCTCTCCCGACATTCTGAGCGATGACGTCAGCTTTCATGTGGGAGAAACTGCCCTTCATTTCATTCTGTAGCCTCGGCGCTCCACAATAAAGAAATTAAAAGCGCAATCGTGAATGCGGGGCTCATGAGCCAAAACTCCGCACACTTTACGTGATGGTTAATGTGCAGCTGGGTAAGCCGAGTGCTCAGCTATTTAATACAATTTTAAACTGGAACACTTCACATCCATAGAAATGAAAAAAAAAAAAAAAAAAATTTACCTTTTAAATTGTAATGTTTACAACCACAACTCTTTCCAGCCACCACCCCAGCGATCGCCATTGCCACCACCTAGATTGTGATGAAATTGTTATTTTTAGAATAAAAAAAATATTATTGAATCAAAATAAAAAAAAAAAGAAAGAAAATGTTATTTATCTTTTAGATTGTGATGTTTACAACCAAGATTCTCTCCGGCCACCGCCGCCAAGTAGAGCTATCATGCCACAGCCACAACCTCTCATAAAGTGGCAACCACAGCTTCAACCATAGAGCACGGCTCCCCATAACTCCATACTCCGGAAATCAAGTAATCACATAGCGGCGGCCGCTACCACCATTCTCAGCCATCACGTGACAGCCACGACCAATATGATATTTATGCACTTGAGCTGCCTTTTATTTATTATATATATGCATCACAACAAAATGAAGTGCTTGGATTGTGTGGCCTGATTACTTTTCGTTTTTATAGAACTTGAATTGTGCAGCACAGAAGGAAGACAAAGGAGTTGTAGTTGGGAAGAAAAAGGAAAAGGTAAAATGCAAAAGTTGAACTCTTATCTAAAAAAATTAGAATTAATTAAAACAGTATCATTAATGGTAATGCTCGAGATTTGATTTCGGGTAAATAGCAGCACTCATCTACAATTCTTTCTTTTTTAACAATTTATTTGCTAACCAAATGTTGTTTACTGTAAAGTGCGGGAAGTTGTTCAATGGGGTTTAGCCGTTTGGATTTTATTTTTTAAATTAGCTTTGAAAAAACTGTATTTTTAATGAAAAGTTTGTTTAGTTGTAACGGTATTTCAGTATATTTGCAATCGATGCGATTCAAATTAGGGACATATCCGTCACTTGAACAAATTTAAAAGCAAAATCGTTTAATTTAACGGCTGATTGGGACGGAACGGTTACGCGATACTACGCGGAAAATCATTTGGTGTCGCGATGTCAAATATCGAAACCTTTGGGGGAGGAATAAAAATTACCCGGATTTAATAATTGTTTACCACTTTTCCGGTACTCCCAAGTCCAAGTCAACTTTCAATCACTTCCTATTCACGTGCTTTGATATTTCTTCTCCACTCTATGTGCTAATTCTTTAGTTGTATCCACAAGCAATGACATCTGGTTCAAGTTTAGGCTCAGCCAAAAAGAATCTTCTTGGTATTCAAAAATAAATAAAATAAAAGTTGACCTTTACGTTGTCGTGTATTATTCGTATTTCCCTCTGAATATTCCTCGTAATTTTATGTTAAAACGGTAAGTTTTTATATATATATATATATATACATGGACCATGATAAGACGACAACGTGTTGAGTTGTTTACAGAGAATACTCAAATGGGTTCGCTTGGTTTCTCTTCTCCTCTTGTTGTTGCCGTTTTGTGTTTGGTTTTGAATGCAGCGTTGCTTGTTAATGGAGGCAAAACCAGCAGTTTTATCAGGAAAGTTGAAAAGACCATTGATTTGCCCCTTGATGCTGATGTCTTTCAAGTCCCTCCTGGCTATAATGCTCCTCAACAGGTTCCTTTTCTTTGATCCTTTTCACTTTTATTGTCTCTGATCTTCGTAAGTTTGTTTGTTTTCCTAAGTTGAATAAAGGGTTTTTTTTTTTAAAGATAATTTTATTATTTTTTTTAGGTTCATATAACTCAAGGGGATCTTGTGGGGAAGGCAGTGATAGTGTCGTGGGTTACAGTGGATGAGCCAGGCAGTCATACAGTGGTTTATTGGAGTGAAAATAGCAAGCAGAAGGAACAGGCTGACGGCAAAGTTTATACTTATAAATACTATAATTACACTTCTGGTTACATTCATCACTGCACTATCAGACATTTGGAGGTGAATATTTTGTATTGTAAATTGATTTGTAATTGAAGAACTTTCATTTTGAATATGATGTTGATTTTCTTCTTTGTTTGGATTCTTGGTAGTTCAATACTAAATATTACTATGTGGTTGGGATTGGACACACCGAAAGACAATTCTGGTTTGTGACTCCTCCTGAAGTTGGCCCTGACGTCCCATATTCATTTGGTCTCATTGGTAATTCCAATTTGGAATTGTTACTTTGTTTTGGTTTTTAGTAGTGATTTTGACGAAATCTTATAGGAGCTCAACGAAATCTTTGTCCTTTGGTGCTTGTTATATCTATATGTATGTGTGTGTCTAAGTAACTGTTGGGGCTTGGTTTGCAGGGGATCTTGGTCAGAGTTATGATTCAAATATGACACTTACTCATTACGAGAGGAATCCACGAAAAGGGCAGACTCTGTTGTTTGTTGGGGACTTATCTTATGCTGACACCTATCCTTATCACGATAATAATAGATGGGATACATGGGGAAGGTTTGTTGAAAGAAGTGCCGCTTATCAACCTTGGATATGGACAGCCGGAAATCACGAAATTGACTTTTACCCAGAAATCGTAAGCATGTCTTAAGATATCCTTGGAAAGTATACATTTATCAATTTTCCATTTCCTAACATGAATCAGCAGTTCTATGATTTCTGTTTAGCAGGAGAATTGCCATGTAGTATACTTCTCGGACAATTTATTTTCAATCATGCAGTGTTTTCAACCCAAAAAACTATTGCAGCTAGATTCCTAATCTGTTAAATCTTCCATTGGTAGCTAATCATTACTGCTTCACTGCCTACTGATGAGAATGGCTCACATCTTTGGCTTCCCTAGGGGCTAAGGGGTCTCTATGTCTCATGAGCTAGGCATGCCAATTATTCTTTAGATTGGGGCTGGAAAATGAAATAAAATTAGAACTTGGAAAAAGTATGATATAACCGTTACTGCTTTTGCTATTGTTGAGATTTGTAACCCTCAGTACATGGTAAGACAGGAGTTGTATCTTTGTTGCAGGGTGAAACCGTACCTTTCAAGCCTTATTCCCACCGTTATCATGTTCCTTACAGAGCATCAGGAAGTACTGCTCCCTTTTGGTATTCGATAAAGAGAGCTTCAGCTTACATCATAGTCTTGTCTTCATACTCAGCATACGGTAAGGATGTGTTATTACCTCCAGTTATTAACAAGAATTTCAAACTTCACAATTGTGCATGATGCATGTATGCAACAAAAATTTATGTTTAACTAGCAGTTCTGACTTCTGAGGGTGATTCAAAAACTGCTAAACAAAGACTAACTTCTAGCTGCTTTGTGATTTTTGTGCTCCTTGCTTTGGGTCAGTGTACCTGATTCACTCTAAGGGAGAACACATTGTGTTTTTCCAATTGAAATTTTTGATAAAGGAACGTTGTGTTCACACTTCATAGGGACATATCTCTTTGTAGTTTTCTGGATCTCCATGTAGTGTTGTTTGGGTATTTAGTAATTTCAATGATAACTCAAATTC
Source organism: Citropsis articulata (assembly GCA_030449925.1). Classification (NCBI taxonomy): domain Eukaryota; kingdom Viridiplantae; phylum Streptophyta; class Magnoliopsida; order Sapindales; family Rutaceae; genus Citropsis; species Citropsis articulata. Next base: position 2,021,997 of record JASUUH010000137.1, on the reverse strand, counting down.
TGGCAACTGCCTTTTATACTTCTTCCAAGTTTCTGCTACCGACTAAATTTCTCTGTTTCTTTAGGAAAATACACTCCACAGTATAGATGGCTGGAAGAGGAGCTACCAAAAGTCAACAGAAGTGAGACACCATGGTTGATTGTTCTCATGCATGCTCCTTGGTATAATAGCTACAACTATCATTACATGGAAGGAGAAACTATGAGAGTAATGTACGAACCATGGTTTGTGAAGTACAAAGTTGATGTCATCTTTGCAGGCCATGTCCATGCCTATGAACGATCTGTAAGTATTCCTTCAATGATAGTACGTTCTAAACTGATTTTTAGTTTCTTCAAGTCTCCTTGTATAGTTATGATAGCTGTAGCACTCTTAGAATGTGCTTCAGAAGCATGCAATTTTCTGTCTCTTTGTTTTTCAAAATGATATTCGTCTCTGCTCATGGAAGTATGAAAAGTGTTTCTCTTTTCTGCTCTTACTCAAGACAACTTGTATGTTGAAACTGCAGGAACGTGTTTCCAACGTTGCATACAATGTTGTAAATGGTCTTTGCAGTCCCGTTATGGATCTATCTGCACCCGTGTACATAACCATTGGTGATGGAGGCAATCTTGAGGGCTTAGCAACCAAGTAAGATCATTGTCCATATAATCAATCTTCTTTCACATAAAAAGGATTTTATTTTTTGGGGTTGTAGTCAGATACTAATATTTCTTGTCGATACAGCATGACAGAGCCACAGCCAGCATACTCAGCTTATCGCGAGGCCAGTTTTGGCCATGCCATTTTTGAGATCAAGAACCGAACTCACGCTTTCTATGGTTGGAACCGCAATCAAGATGGGTATGCAGTGGAAGCTGATTCCATGTGGTTTTTGAACAGATATTGGAGTCCAATTGATGATTCTACAACAGCAGATTCATGAGATATATACACAACTTGTTCCTGGAATAAATACAAAATCCCGAGTCATTGATAATTTCAATCGTTAATGTAATGCTATTTGTATACGTTGTTCTTGCCGATTGATAAAGCAAAACTATATGATTCATACAGGTCAAATGTTTGGCTTTCAGCCAGTTGTTATTTAGTCATTTCTAGACAACAAATTTACTCACCAAATTTCTTTTAAACATTCGTATGAGTTATAACATAAGATGAAAAACTTTAATCTACTGATAATATGATCTTATAATTAAAGTTACAGAAAAGGTCAACCATCCCATAATTGAATGATAGTATGATCTTATAATTAACGTGACAATAAAGGTCAACCATTCTATAGTTGGATTATTATTTTCTTTTGATTTGATCATATACTAAGTAAATAATTGAAATATTAATTAATAGTTAATAAATTAAAAAATTAAATTTTATTTATAATAATTATTAAAAAATACATGACAGTAGATCTTTGAAAACTTAATAGAATTCATATAAACTCTTTTAAAAAACTCAAATTAAAAAAGGATTCTATTCTCTCAGGGAGGGTCCTATTCCTTAATCCTTAATTAGGTTAGAGATTTAAATTTGAGAAATCATATTCAAGAGAGGGAGTAGTTTTGAATTTAAGAGAAGAAAAATCCAGCCTCGAATCCAATTTCTCAAATTAAAATCTAATAAAACCCCTTAAATTTTTTGAAGTGATCCAAAGTTTGCAAAATTATATAAAAGTACATCGAAAATGAAAATATTTTTATTCTATTTGGGGTCAACTTAGGAATGCAACGCCGTCGTTTTTTACGAAAGAAAATGTAAAAACCGCTTCTCGTAGTTACTGAGTTGGCATTTTCATTTCAAAGTGCCCAAGCACAGAGCACAAACAGTCTTCGAACATTTTGATTCATTCATTGATCGATCGGTTTGATTCAACACAATTTTAAGAAAACAAACACGTTCACTTAAGCTTCCACTGATCAAATCAGCCAGAACCCCTGATTCTGATCAACAAGGTTGCCAGATCTTTCTCCGTACGAACGGCCGCTGATGAGGTAACACAGCGTGTCCGGTATAATGGCGGAGCAGCTAAGTAGCTCAACATCAACATCACCGATAGAAGCTAACAACGACAACACTAGCGATAATAATAATAGTAAAGACAATAAAAATAACGAAGACAAAGAGAATGTAATAGATCCAGAATTGTTCAGTTGCATGCTTCAACCGGCGACAGCTGATTCCGATCCCGATTACATCGGCGTTCGACGCCTCCTTCTCTTTCGCAAAGCCGAGTCCGGTGTCCGTCGCCGACTGGTAACTTCTTTTTTTCCCCCCTCCTTTTTGTCGCGTGGAATATTTAAACTCAGCGTAACATAGATTATCGCGTTATCATTAAGTTTTAAGTGATTATGAGTGTTTAAGTTCAACGTGTGTCCTTTTCCGGTTGGTAAATCTACATTCAATTCTGATCTGCACATTAATTTTATTTGATGATTAAGCAATTGCTTCCCACATTGTTCTGTATTGAAGGATTGGAGATGCAATGGGAAGGGGTACGTGGCCTATCGTAATTACATCCGCAGGCCAAGAAATTGGGAATCGCAAACACCAAGCTACCAGAGTACTCCTGAAAACAGGTTGCTGAAATTTTACTTGATGAGTATGAGGACTTTATGTTTGTTTTATCATGATCTCTCTGGCTAACCTTTTAAAAGCTTTCAATCCTAACTGGAGATCATAATTACAGTAGGAATCAGGTCGAATGTTGTAATGTCTTGGAAGGTGATAAGTTGATACTGAGATTGAACAATAGTAATGCACACAAATTTCTTTTTGAATTTGAATAATTGTCTTTTCCATGCATATTTGAACTTATTTGTTTGAAACTCAAATTGGAAAGTCACTGTCTTGCTTATTTCTTGATTTTTGTTTTCGTTCAGGCTTAGCTGGTCCACATTTGTGAATGTGTTAGGAATTGGAAGATTTTGTATATTTTAACATGAACTACATAATAATACCCAAATGAGAATTTATGGAAGAATTGAGAGAGCTTCTATCTGTGTTAACTTTACAAGTCGCAAGATGTGAGGGTAGAGGGCTCTTTCTTCCTATTTTGGCGTGTGCTTTTTCCGAGGGGACCATATACTTTTGATTTATTCTTTATGGCGTTGTATTCTAAACTTCAAAGGAGTTTTAATGACCATGCAAATTTCTGATTTATGGGTTCTGTTTTAAATTTATGTTTCCACATAATTCTGACATCAGGGTAATTTACTGGTTGATGCATCAGTGGGCGATGGCTTCCATCTTCAAGTCCACTCTCCCTTTTGTATGAGGTGGATAGCTGGAGTTCTAGCAGGGTATGTACAACTTATATGATGAATTACTTTTCTTATTCCCTTAAAATGTTTTTTTTTTAACCTCATCTTGCGTCTTATAGTGCTGTTGGAAACCAGGAACAAGGTTGTGGAATCTACATTCAGTATTAAGACATTTATTTAAGTATCGAGTAATTTGTGCTGCATGAGGAGAAAACCTACCCTTTACTGAATGAACTCCCTTCCTTCTCAGTGTAATCACATATTTGAAGTCAGTTTTACCACAGCCTCTTTCTATAATTTCTTGTGCAATTTTAGTGAAATTTGTGAACATTTTTCTTTAAAAGAAAGCGAGATTTTGTGTATGTTACATTAACCACTCTTGGTTTTACTCTAGGTCTCTTCCCTTGTCATAAATCTTCCATGCGTGCTTACCATATTTTTATATGCATGTTCAAATTGCTATTTCTTTAGTATGTATTGATCAGAATGTTTAACTGCACTCAAACATCTACAGACCAAGTTACCAGATGTTTGGAAGATTGAATATGAATCTGTGATATGTGCTTGTGATGGCTTCTTACAGTAGCCTACATTTAAACTTTCTCGAGCTCTTTATAATCTGGAAGAAAATGTTTATTGGATGATTGCAAAAGACAAATTCTGAATATTAGTTCTTTTAATGGTGTTTTGCTGCCTGTATATCCAGACACTGAGAAATTATCTCATTTTGATGTTGCACTTCAGTTGTAAAATGGATTACAAAGTACCTGCAATAGTTGCTTGCCAATAGCAGACAAACTGTTCAGCTTAGTTTCACTTAAACTTAAGATTAATGGATTACAAAATGTCTAGAATATTTGCATGCTGATAGCAAAGGAACTGTCCAATATCATATATTTATTTGTAACCATAGCAAGTTTCATGTTTGCTTTTTCTACAGGATCTGAGAAGTGGAAATTTAGCCTCAAGTCATAGAACAAGTTTCAGTTCGACTGCAAGTGATAGTGATCAGCCACGCCGACAAGGGCCTGAACCTGCTTATTCTTTTGTTGGCATGCATTGCATCTTTGATCAGTGCAAAGCAGCTGGTACTTGTTCTTCCTTAGACCTTTCATGTCTTTCATTTAATTTGAGTGACAAGTTTTAATCTTCCAAAAAGAAGGAACCTGATTGATTTAACATGCAGTTACCATTTTGAAGTTTGGGCACATGAGTTCTGATCTACTTGCATATGGGGCATCTGATGGAACCTTGACTGTTTGCACTGTCTCTGACCCACCTAAGGTCATCAAGCTGTTAAATGGGCATTCAAAAGATGTCACAGGTTGGATTAACTGGTATTGTTTCTATAGTCTTTCTTGTATCTTAAAGTGAAAAGTTTGCAGGCATGACTTGTCTTCTGTTTCTGTCATCTAAAGTGTGACTGCCATCTGACACCCTCTGTAATATTTGATGAAATGAGTGGTGTGTGAGACTGACTAAGCTTAAGCATAACTGTTTGTTTAGTTTGACTGTGGATACGTGGTCTATCCATTTTCTTCTTATAGTGAGCAGCAGAGCATTGTGGATTTAGTTTTTATATTGTCTATTTGCTTTGATAGGAATTGTCTAATACAAGAGATATGCCTACCAGAGGAAGAGCACCTTAGAATATTCTGTCCGGAATACTCCCATTTCTTTTTCTGTAGACTGGAAATAAATATTGTGGGAGGCCGCCAATGAGACTCAGCAAAGTTTACATTTAGAACTATTGTTCAGTGAGGAAAAGCTATAAAATTTTGAAACTAGGTCCCAAGAATTCTGGATGCATCATTACTCTCTCTAAAGACCTTTTCTTTGGGGTACTCATGAAACAACCTACTTTCAGTGACTTCTCTTGTTGTATTTAAATTGTCATTGCATAATTTCCATGCATTGAATGGTATTTTAGGAAAATATTTCTATAACTTGCTCAACTTAAAATTTTTGCTTAGGGGATAGAAAGATGAATGTTCAGCCCACCCATAATTTGTATGTAATATGAGTCTCGCCATCACTGGTGTTAAATATACCAATTTTAGATTGAGTCCATGTTTTCTATTAACTGGAGCTCGATGTTTCTGAGTAGCTAACCTCTTTTCAGACTTTGACTTCTCGTCAAACAATCAATACATTGCATCATCATCCATGGATAAAACTGTGCGAGTATGGGAGTTAACAAAAGGAGATTGCATTCGAGTAATATATGGAGTCTCTTCTCAACTGTGTATTCGTTTTCACCCTGTAAGTACAGTCTCACAATGATTGTTGTTTATTCTATTCAAATCATTCCATTCCATTTGTATGTTAAATGTTATCTAAGTTAATAGTTTCTCATTTTCAAGAATGATCTTGTTTGCGACCAACCAAGTGTTGGTTCATCTGAACCAAATTGCCTGGAGTAACCCCACATTAGAAATCCTAGAGCACCAATTCTTTTTCCTTTTTCTTTGTCTTTCCCAATTTTGTTATCAATTTAATCATCTTGAACTTGTATCTCACTCTGAAAATATAGCAAATTTCATTTTCAATATCCATTATTAGATTGAGATGCTTTAGATTTTAATTTCTGTGTCTCTGTGCGTGCGTGTGTGTGTGTGTGTGAACATGCTGCATAGGCTAATCAAATGTTAACCACCTTTGTTTGGATTTTTAAAAACCTTATTAGCTCTGAAATTTCTATTTTTATTTAACCTTTTTCTATGCAGGTAAATAACAACTTCCTTTCAGTTGGCAATGCAAACAAAGAGATCACTGTAATCATTGCTTACCTTTGCCTGCTGCATTTTGAGAAAGAAAAATTATTTTATTCTCAGAATTGTTTACATAGTTTCTTCATGTTGGTTTTGTTGATATTGCTGTATTCTACTATCTCGATTTGTTGCAAAATTTAGCTAAAATACTTTGTTTAATTATGGGGTTGTTTATCACAAACTGTGATATACGGATCTGCTGTGACTCACTTGGATAGACATAAATCAACTGGTTATGGTGCTAATAGATATTATACAAGGAAATCAGTTTCCTTCCAAAGTTGTGTCTTATGGTTAAACTGAATGTATTAATTAGGCTGTCATTGCTAAACATTGATAATAATTTATGTTGTATGTGATGCCCTAGAGAAGTAACACCTGAAAAGACCCCAGGAAGTTCCTACTGATATGGTTATGAAACACATAAAGACGACCGGTGTTGATATTATATTATCTCACATATATAAGAAAATGAATGTTTAATCTTTCAATCATAAAATGTGTTGACTATTGGTTGAATAGGAGAAAAGTCTCTGCCATGTGCAGTAATCAGAAATGAAATAGACCTTCTTTATCAATAAAAAATCTTCCGAGCAGCATATTAGAACTCACCTTTTATGTCTGCCTTCTGCTGGGTTTTGCTACTTTTTGCTGAGTTTTGCTACTATTCATGCTGGTGTTGTTTGAAGCTAAAATTTCCGAGTTTTTGTTTTTACTTGGCCAGTTAAAATGATTCCTGAGGATTCTAGACTTACCTGCTTTTGTTATGTCTATTTATTCCATCATACAAATGGTAAATTATAATTATATCTACACCAGGTATTCAATTTCAGCACTGGGAGAATTATTAAAAAATTGGTTGTTGACAGTGAAGTTACTTCTATGGATCATGATCACACTGGTCAGCTCCTTTTCTGCGGGGATGCACAGGTATATCTTGTGTTGCTTATATATCTTTAGTGTTTATAAACTCTTATGGTCCTATTTAGACATTCTTTTTATGGGGAATACGTCTAGGGATGCATATACTCAATAAGTATGGACTCCCACTCAGGCGCATTATCCCGTTCTCATCGTCATCGAACTACTGGGAAGCGCAAATGTCCAGTCACAACCGTGCAGTATCGGAGTTTCTCTCTGTTGGCAGGGGGTCCTGTGTTGCTGACATGTACCCAAGATGGAAATTTGTCTTTCTTCAGGTTAGGAAGCAAGAACATGCCTTCTGTTTTTGAGGTTAATTTAAAGCACTGACGGTAGGCTGGTGTTGGTATGTTGATGTTACAGTGTAGCACTGGAAATTCAAGGTTATCTTACTTTTCGTTGCTCACTTAAATTAGCTCCTAGAGTGCACAGCATTCGAGCTTCATTCTGCCCTTTGCTTTCCCTTGACAAAGGAGAATACATAGGTTAGTGTGCAACTCAGTGTTTATGCAATAATCATTTCTATTTTCCCTACATTTGGTTGGAGGATATGGTCTTTTCAAGTATGGCTCAAAATTCACCTTAAATTGTGTCAAAAAATAATAAAAAATAATAAATAAAAAATGTGTGTGTGTGTGTTTGTATTTTACAATAAGCAATTGGAAAGAGTAAGTTTCAGTGGAAACTACAAATTAAAATCAAATGTAGGGAGAAGAGATATGTCAATATAATGATGTTGAGTTTCATAATTTTCTACAAATGGAAATCACTTATAGAATCATATATCTTTTGCTTAAAGGCAAATAAATAATTGTCTTCATCTTTGCTGACATTGCTAAATGTTTGTAACATAAAGTTGCTGGAAGTGAGGATTCAAATGTATACTTCTATGATTTAGCAAAGCCAAAGCATTCGTGCGTGAACAAGCTGCAGGTCTGTCTCACTTGTGCATTAGCTCTTCAGTTTTCTGCTTTTATTCATTAAACTAGTTGTCAAATTGACCTGAATTTGTGATTGCAGGGTCACCGTTTTCCAGTTGTTGCTGTCGCTTGGAACCATGGAGAGAACTTGCTGGCATCTTCTGATCTTTATGGGATTGTCATTGTCTGGAAGAGAGCGAAGACAAGCTAGGAACAAATCTTTGTATGGTGGAAAAGAAAGTTCTAAGATACATTCACAAAGGCAGAAAGGGTTTCAACTTTGTTTTGCCCATCCTCTTTTGGTGATCCATTTGTATGGGTGTATTTCATGATTCATTGTATCAAACTGTTAATGAAACTGAATTAGAGTAGTTTTTATTGAATTTTGTACTCAAAACGTCATGCAAGATAAAAGGCTTGCATGATGATGTGTAATTTGTCGACAAACTGAGACATGTATAAACTCCACACGGATTGATTAAGGAACGAAGCGTCTCTATTGATCAAGACATGATCTTGGATGTTGGTTGTAGAAGGATTCTCTGAATCTGAATTCACGTTCAATTCTCAAGCAAAATTTCCGGTGGTTGTCAATTTCTTAGTAGCATTCCGTTGCAGTCTAGGTGGTTAAGATACTGGGCTTTCGCTCGAGAGACTCGGCTTCGAGGGAATAGGCATAGGAGAATCATAAAAACTCACCATCTCCACCCGACCTTCTTATAATAAGGCTAAGAACGAAAGAGATACAAAGCCACGATTGCTACTCTCTTATCTATTGCTCTCTTTCATAAAGTTAAAATAGTTGTATTATACACAAACCTATGTTATATATATATAAACAAGAAACTAGGATCGGTCGACCGGAGGAGGATCTAAATTTTTACATAATTACAGACGACCAAATACATCAAGTAAAAACCAAGTTTACTGTAGTACAAATATACAATAACAAAGTTTTTAAGACCAGTTTGCCTCCCCCGGTCCCGCTGACTCGCCATTACTAGTGTTTGTCAGGCAAATAGATATCTTTTGCCTCCATGTCTGCAAGCCCCCCCAAAGATTAACAAGGGAAAGATGTTTCAGATTGTCATAGTTTCTAATTCAGCTTGCTATGGTCACTACCATCACCTGCGGCGTCGTTTTGTTTCCACCTGAAACACCATCAACAAACATGCACTTTACCCGTTAGCAATATGCTACTTTACCTTGTCATAGAATACAAGTGTTGTCTGAATCCAGTAGTTCATTTAATGAGCTTGACATTGTACTCCTTACGTTTATCATTATTTGAATACAAGTGTTGTCCGAATGCAGTAGTTCAATTTAATGAACTTGACATTGTATTCCTTACATTTATCATTATTAAATGACACCATATTTACATAAATTAGTCAGCATTTATGAACAACTCTGATAGGAGCTCAAAAACAAATAAACATGAATGAAACAGACAAACCATAGGTTCACATATAGCCATGTACTACAGTCAATTTATTAGAATACCTTTGCATCTGAGTGCCTGCCATTCGCTTGAGAATTTTGCAACTTCTTTTGGCCTTCAGTTGAGCAACTTTCACAGAAGAAGTGATCAAGTCTTTTAGCTTCCTCAGCAGTCATGTTTATACAAGTAGGATGAAACCTGAATCACAAGTAGCATCTTGAAGACCGTATCGGTTTAAAGTCTAATAAAAAATATCTGTCCGATGTCTGATACCATTGGGTAAAAGCAACCACCACATACTATAGACATAAATTCGAATCACTTTCATGTAAGATATACTACCCTTCTGCCTTGTGACCATTGCTAAATTTTGCAGCCATGCTCAAGCAAATACTAAAAAAACAACATTAAGCCCCAATCTATCCAACAAATACCTACTCTAATTTCTTAATTCTGCAATATCTTTTGCAGTCGGAGACTAAGAACAGAAGCTTTCTTCATGAACGACCTGGTGAAATCTGGGTTTTCTCAGTAATCATATTTAAATAAGGTGCAGAAGCAGAAGTGTGAATAGGATACCTAATGTGAGTTTTCTTAATTAAACACAATAAACCAGAGAAAGTGAAGGAAAAAGAAAAACAGGAAGATGGGAGGAGTTGGCTATATAACCGCTCATTCTTGTGTGTGTATTTCTAAAGTAACTCAAAAAACATATTCGCTAGTATTCACAATTCAGTTCTGGTCCGCTAAACCTAGATCCCACGAGGTGTTCTCCAGAGACAGTCCTACATGTATAACTTTGGAACTTACTAAATGAAGTCAAAGAGCTGAGTATGGTGAATCAATCAGTTCATCATCAGGCGCTAGGGTCATATTGCTAAAATCCTTTCTACTTATCAGATTTGCTCCTAAGTTGCAACAATCATGACAGACACTACAGAAAGGGTTCAATTGTTTTATATATAGCTTCAAATTGATCTGTAGGGCCTTTCCACTTTCCAAACAATCACTAATCTCCATAGATACTGCAGTTGGACTTTCCATTTATGACCTGCCACATTGATATGTGCAGGCTTCAGTATATTTTCATCTGCAAAGTTTTTACACAGCAGCTAATTAAATTTAATAATCAAGCAAACTGCATCTTATTAAGACTATTAAACAACACCATTTATAAAAGAAATGACAATTATTTTATTCTTTTTTCTTTTCGGAAGCAATCGTTCCGCAGATAGTTCGTTCTAATATCGTAGAAATGAATACAGACAAGAAGAGTTAAAAGTAGACTTCAAACATGGTAAGAAGTTAAAGTTCCAGGATTATTTGTACTTCTATTTAAACACAAGCTAATGACAAAATACATGAGAACCTAGAGGTCTTCACAAGTGAATAGTTGAAGCCCAACTCTCTCCTCCAATTTGCTGAACCCTTCATTTCAGGATATAACCAGACAGAATACAATGAACAATAAGCAAAATTTGGAACATATTCCTAGACTTTCTCGACATATCCAGACCAACTTAAAAAAAAAAAATATATTATTGTGGCGTGGCAAGTAGCCATCAGCATCCTAAAACAAGTTTCTAACAAATACAAAATCAAGCAACAGAAAGTTGAAAGGTAGAAAACATGAAAAACAGAAATCCATTTGTGTAATAATCAAAACCTTCAATTATTCACGAGTGTTTTAAAATATCAAATTTTTGTACACCATAATGGATGAAGAACACGCAAGAGGGCTAGTTAACTTCACAAAACACAACAACTTACCAATCACTGCATCCTTCACACTGAACCATTAGATCGTCAGGATTATAAGGCATTTCGCATTTGCAATACCTGCCAAACAAAAAGAGAAATAATGAGAAGAAGAAGAAGAAGAAGAACTTACTGTAACTAACACAAAATTAACCCAAAACCGCACACTTAAAATTGAGGTAACCAAATTCGCATACACCTCTTTGTTCCCGAACAAAGAAGAACGCAGAATTCTCATGATAAAGTAAAAACATTTTTCAGATAAATTCCCAGGAAAAAGTTCAAAATACAATATTGGCTGTTTTCTACTAAATTCTATTCAATTTGTATCTTGAAACTCCAATTGTATTCCTAGCTTTCACAATTGAATATTCTAACAAACTATAAGTTTCTTTTAGCTGCACAAAAAGGAAATAAACACAACGAAACTAATTGTCACAGAATTAACAAATTAAAAGATAAAAAAAAAAAAAATGGCGACGTACACAGCGACGCGATCAGGATTGAAAGCTCCAGTGGAGGAATTATACTCGAAACGACAGAAGAAGTCATCGTTTCCGACGGCGTCAAGTTTGGTATAGCTCTTGAAACTGTGGACCGTACACTTGCCTTCGATTGTGTCGGCACTCTGAATGTCGTGGTGATCGGAGAGGAACACCTCCTTGGAGCCGTGGAACTGACGGCGGCCGCCGATCGACTCCTCCGGCCGATAGTACCAGCGGACGTGCACCTTGACGTTGGCTCCACGCGCGTCGGATTCGATCCGCTCGATCTTCGCCACGTAGGACGGCTTCGACGGTTCCGATGGACGCATTAAAACGCAGTCGCCGGCTGAAAATAATAAAATACGTCTTCGGTAAACCAATAATTCACTTATATAAAATCAAAATTAAAATTAATTCTAATTTTAGTTGAGTGCGTGTGTGTGTGTGTTTAACTTACGTTTAACAGTTTTGTTGATGGATTTGACTGTATAGGACTCGAGAGTCCGCCTTGGAGCTTTGGGTTTGGCCATTGGAGTTGAAGCGAACAGCTACTACACCACTGAACCAGAATGCACAAAAGTCATGACCAAAAGACACCGCACAGGTTGTGATGCCAATTTAACTCTCTGTTTTTATCTTCATCTAAGGCTTTGTTTGGATACCTTGAAAAAGGTTTTTTTTTCCCGTAAATATGATAATTTTATAGTATTGCTGTGTCTTACATCGAATGTTAAAAAAAAAAAAAAAAAAAAAGGATACATACTTTCTTAAATGTTTGGTTCTAGGGTTTAGCCGGATAGTTTTTAAATAATTTTATTTAATTGGTGATTACATATTTAAAAGAGAATTAAAAAATAAAAATTAATTTGGTTTTTGAAAAAAGAAAATTAAAATATAAATTTTCAATTATTTAAAATTTACTTTTTCAATTATTTAAAATTAAAATCTATCAACCTTTAAAAGCAAAAAGGAGTTTAATTCAATAAAAGGAACCAAAATACTATATTTTAATAAAAAATTTGCTTAGATAATTTTGAATATATATTTCTTATAGTTTACATGTGTCACATTAATTAATACAGTATAAATTTATTTTATATTTCCAACAAGAAATTTCCATCCAAACGCGTCTTTAAATGTTGAATTTTCAATTGATTTGCTGTTTCGCGTTGTAGGATTAAAAAACCGCGCGGATGTCCAATCAGCCTTGATCGAGTGTGAGAACTGAGACTAAAATTGAAACGTGGACACCGAGGGTAGGATTGAAATTATGGAGCAGCTGAGGGGGATTTATGACGACTGAAAAGGTTGGATCGACGAGAATCCACGTCAGCGTCTACGTAGATGTAATGGATTGAAAAGTTAAGCTGAAGCTGATGAAAATTTTCCATTAAAGTTGTGGAACAGAACCAGATAGTTCGACTCCGTTTCTGGATTTCTATGTGGCCAGATTTACTTTTACAACACTCACGTGCTGCTTTCAGGTGTTGCCACGTATGCGTCGATATTTGTCCTTGCTAACACCATTAAGCTACATCGTAGTATCATTTTTTATTTTTTTAGATTAAAGTAGCTTAGCAGCTGCCTACAATCCGATATAATTTGAACTCAGATTATTTGAGATTTTTTTTAATTGTTTGTTCGTTCAAATAAATAAAATATTAGTTTAAAAAATAAATAAACAAAAAATTATTATTCCAATCTTTCTATTGCTTTTTGATATTATTAAATTGTCAATTTGAAAGAAAAAAAAATAACATGCTATATGAATGACGGTAAATTATGATGATATTATTTATACAAAATAATGTATATAGATTTATTAAGAAATTAAATTATTTTCAGAATTTTTTCCATAACCAAATATTAATTAATATTACATTAAAAAAATAATGTAACAAAATTAAAGTTTAACCTAAAAAATTGGATGCAGCACTATTGTTTTGATAAAAAGGATAATAGTTTTCGTCATGTCAAGGGGGAATAAAGCAACCTGTCGTTTCAGTGACACCTTATTTACTACGTCAGCGTGTTCAGTGGGGTCCAACCCTGACTTTTGGATCTATAATTTGGTAGGGAACGCTAATGACCGTCGGACGTATTCACTGTGGCTGCCAACTGCCAAGTCCCAATTTGCTCTCTAATTTTCTCACTTCATGTGGACTCTGAATCAATTTACCCGCTTTCATTTCTTTTATTTTGTAAATTATTTTTTTAATTAAGGAAAATTATGTGCCATAAAGATGCACTTTTATAAAAAATATTATAATATTTTTAAGTTGTAGTAATTATCTACCCACAATTGTCAAAATGTATCTACTCATTACTATTCCGTTAGCCGCTGTTTTTAAGAGGTGATGTCATAAAGGTAAAATTATCTTTTAAGATAATAAAAGCTTTGATTGAAAAGGACATGTTGTTCAACAATAGATGACGAGAAGAACAACATCGTTTCATTAATATAAAACGAAGTCGTTTCAACGAAGTTAAAACATAACAATTAAACGAAGTCGTTTCATTGTAGTTGAGACAAAAAAAAAAATTGTGAAAGGAAAGAAAGCCTTGGCAAACATTCGAGAGAAAGCTTCCGTTAGAAAGAAAGCTTCCATATAGAGAAAACAATCAGCCGCTCTTGCCCATTTCCGTAGACTTTTCACCAAATACATTAAATACCCTCAATATTTAAACAAGTGTAGCCGACATTTGTGGAGTTTAATTTGAGGAGTTAGCTTATTTTGCTCGAAGACAACAAGTAAAATACCAGTTGTTGGGTGTGTTCATATATCAAGCTTGTTTCATACAATATATCTTTTATTTAAATAATAGATGTAAGATATTGTGATAAATTATTTGAATTTGTATATTTTTTTATTTCTATTACAAACCTTAGAGTGCAGAAAATTACGAAATAGGTTGTGGTTTATGTGGGTAATGTTTTTGCATGTTAAAAATTAAACAAAGTGCATTTAAATGATATTGGTTTTGATTTTCATGGGACTGTTTTTATATGTTAATTGAAATCATTGTTTACTGTTATATGTGTTCGGTTATATGTTAATTTTATGTATTTACTTGAGTGTGGTATGGTGGTGTTTATTTCGTGTTTTATTTTTAAAAAAACTTGAGTTTGCATTTATAAGTATGCCTTGTTCTGTTTGGTGTCACAGCAGACATGTCTCCAATGGACTTACTAATTTCTTTTGGAGGAGAAAAACACAATGATGGCTTGACTCATCCTGAAGATTTTACTGTTGATAGAATAAGAGCTGAGGCATTGAAGATAACTAGTGTACATGGGTTAGATGAAGCTGGAAAAATCTTATTAAATGTGATGAATTTGGAGAACAAAGTAAAGATTGTGTTAGATTCTGATTTTGGGTTAAAATGCTTAACTGGGATACATAATTTGATGGGTTTAACTATGCTTGAAGTTGTTGTCATTCTAGTTTTATGCCCTCAATATCCAAATTCTCTGTTAATATATTTGTTGCTGTTTAACCTAGGAATACAGTTGCCTTCAGAAGTTATAAATACGTTGAATGATCATTTTAATAGAGTAGATATGCAGAGAGGTACCCTAAAAGTTAACCATTCAATTAAAGATGAAGATGAATTATTATTAAACCAATTAGATAAAAGAATTCATAGTGATGATGATTTACTATCGAATTGGTCAGATAAAGAGATTAACAATAATGATGGTGGTGGTGAAGAACCTACTGTGCTACCACCATGTGCTATGTCTGTTAATGATACTGAGTTTGTTGAGCACAACAATAATAATGAGGGCAGTGATAGTGATGCTGATGTATTACTGGATGATGATACCAGGGAGGTCGAAATGGTAGTTAACTCTTCAGATAAAGACAAAAATGTTGGCAGTGTGCGATTTAGAGATTATTTAGAGAAACATGAGTATAAATTAGATGCTGATGGGATTCATAGGCTGAGAGTGGGTGATGTGTTTAGAGATGTGGGTCATTTTAGAGAAGTGTTGCATGAGGTGATGGTTAGGAAAGGGTTTAATATTAACATAAAATATAGTGAACCAAGGAGATATTATACAACATGTAAAGAGCCCAGCTGTCCATGGTTTGTCAATGGTGGAAGACTGAATGACAAAAATGGTTTTTGGTTGTGAGGGTATCACAAAAAGCATGAATGCATGCTTACAAAGAAATCTATGAAAGTGACCTCTACATGGATTGCTGAAATGATAAAAGGACATGTAGCTATTGATCCTAATGTCAAGATATCTCCTCTTAAGACTTATATGTAAGAAAAATTTAGATTGAAAATTGAGAAGCTGACAATGTATAGGGCTAGAGAAAAAGCAAGGATTCTGGTGTATGGTGATCAATCTAAGGGCTATCAAAAGCTGTTTCAGTATGCTGTAGCTATTCATCAGGCTGATCCAGGAGCTATGTGCAAGATGCTTTGTGATACAGTCAGTTATCCTGAAAAATGTCTGTTTCAGAGATTCTTTGTTGCTTTTCCAGCACAAAGAAATGCTTTCTTTAATGGTTGCAGACCGTTTATTGGGATAGATGGGTGCCACTTGAAGGGGAAATATAGTGGAGTGTTGTTAGCTGCTGTTGCTGCAGATGCTAACAAAGGGATTGTCCTATTGGCATTATCGGTATGCAAGATTAAGAATACCGAAACACGGAGCTAGTTTCTTGAACACTTACGCAATTATTTCGATGATGGAAGACATGTAACATTTATAAGTGATAGGCAAAAGGGGTTGTTGAATGCGATCCCAAACATATGGCCTTTTACCTATCACAGGGCATGGTGTAGGCATGCATATGCTAACTTTGCCAAAGACCATGCTGGTGCCAAATTGTGAAATCTTTTCTGGAGGGTAGCTAAGAGCAGCAACAAGCATGATTTTGATGAGGCAATGGTGCTTATTAAAGATGAAAAGATAAAAAGCTTATAATTGGTTGGAAAGAGAACTGCAGGGGTACACTTGGTCTATGCATGCATATGACAGAAACTGCAAGGTGGAGAGAACGGACAATAATGCATATGAATGCTTCAACAGCTAGATTTTGCCTTATAGAGATAGGCATGTTTTGTCAATGCTTGAGGAGATTAGATACAGACTTATGAAAAGATTTACAAAGAGAATAAATGAGGCAAACAGTTGGACAAAAACTATTGCTCGCAGAATTTACAAAGAGCTGGATAAAGCATACAAAAAATGAGAGAAAATGATTGTGCATCCATCAGGAGACTTGAATTTTTAGGTCATTGATAAATCTTATTATCCAGCTAGGAGGTTTATAGTAAAATTAGAAGACAAGACTTGTGATTGTGGATATTGGGAAATTGCTGACTTACCCTGCTCTCATGCCATGGCTAGCATAGGTTATGCAAGACATGAAACTGAGGAGTACATTCTTTTTTGCTTCACGAAGCAAGCTTATATTAATACTTACTCAGTTATGTTTAGTCTAATTCCTGATGAACTTACAGGGGAGCGTGGTGAAAGGCCGTTGATTGATCCCCCAATTGTGTAGAAAAAAATTGGAAGGCCAAAGAAATGTAGGAAGAGAGCAGCTGCTAAACCCCAAAAACGCAGCATGAAATTTTTTGTCAATTACTCGGTTTGTGGTGGCTCGAACCACAATTTAAGATCTTGTCCATTGAGGCCATCAATCGCAAGGGCAACTAGAACTACAAGTACTAATTCTCAGGCAAGTACCAAAACGAGAAATACAGCGATGACAGACCGTGTACCAAGTGGTCCAGGTTCAAAGAAAAGGAAAACTACAAGTACTGCTGGAACAAACAAAAAAAAAGGTTGAATTCGATTGATTTTATTTTCTTTGTATTTCATAGTTCATAAATCGTAACTGCATATATAGAAGCCTAATTTATTTTAAATTTTGTAATGCATGAAGGGTTGTAGGTGTCAGCTTATCCCAAGTCAACTGATCTCAAAATCTTTCACAAGCTTCAGCTGTAACAGGTGTTTTGTATTGAGTTTGATGCCCATTTTGTATGGTATAACTTCGTTGCGAATAATTTGTGAACTATATATATGTGGTTTTAATTTATTTTGTATTTCGTAATATAGGAATGACTTCATATGTCAGCTTATCCCAAGTGAATCAATCCCAAAATCCATCACAACTATAATAGGTGCTTTGTAATGAGTTCGATGCTCAATTTCAGTTTCCTAAACTATGTTGGTTATCTTATTTCGACTGAACTTAATTTTGGTCTTGCATGAGCCAAACCGGAAATTTTGGATGTGTTTTATTTGTTAGAACATGTAGTAGAAGAGATTCTAATTTGCCCTTTCAATACTTTGGATGTCTCTACTGGATTATTACTATTTAAGATAACTTATTTATTGGATGTGTTTTCTTGAAGATATATTTTATTCATTGGTGGATGTGCTTTGTAATCATAGTTGAGGGTATATTATTCTTTGGATGTGTTTTGTTTAGATAATGACTGTTTTAGCTGGATTTTACAGTCCAATTCCAGATTATTATTGATTACTTTCTCATGAAGACAGTTACAAATACACATACTAGCACAATTAAGATATATTTAAGCTTTCCCTCAATGATTTTCAGCCTCTTTTTTATTTTCACCACATCTTAATGACTTCGGCTTTTAACATATGACATCTCCTCATTAGTATTAGGATATATGAGAGATTCAGTAGTGAACCATTCCTAAAAATCACAGTGTTTCACTCTACAATGCTTCCACTTGCATGACCAAAACATTGCATTAGGATTTTGCAATGTAGTTGACACCATAGCGACTGCCTGCATGCCACACTTGTAATATTTTGACTGGCATTTTACTTTTTTGTATCTTTTGAATTCATTGACAGCAGAACTTGATGCCTGACTAGAGGCCATTTTCAAATGAATGTGGGTTGTAATAGCACAATGAGAGTATTTGTTGTTGTATTTGAAGTGAATGTTAGGTGTGTGGTGGGAGAGAGCAGGGGTGTGCTGCTAGGTTTTTGTTATAAAGGGATAGCAAATTTTTTTGTTTGTTGCAAGGAAATGTGTTGCTGATATAGCTCATTATATAGCAAAAAATATAACCATTATTGCCTCCAATGGATCTATTTGACTTTGCTTGCTTTTTGGGTTATTTCTATCTTTCTACGGTATTGTGAGTTTTAAGGGCATATTTGTCATTTCGCAACAATTCTGTTAATTTAGAAACAGTGACTGACGGAATAGTGGTGGGTAGATACATTTTGACAATTGTGGGTAGGCGATTACTACAACTTGAAAGTGTTGTAGAATGTTTTATAAAGGTGCATCTTTAGGGTACACGAATGATAATCTCCCTTTCAATTAATTATAACGGACATAACATCCTCTCTTAAATTACCCTATCATAAAAAATAGTAATGAAACTTTTAAGTTATCCATGTTTCCACCATAAATTTATAATTCATATCATTCATTCACTAAATTGTTAATTTTCATTAAAAAATTATTAGAATTATAGTAAATTGATCATTTTACTCTTAAAAGTCAATTTAACATAAAAGCACTTAAAGAAATTATCAACCACATACATTATGTTCACCTTGTTATAAAAAAAAAAGAAAAATACTTCAAAATTTTAAATTTGTTTGATTTTCATTGCAAGTTTGTAATTTTTATCAAAAGTCCAATAAATCATTAATAATAACATTAGAATATTTAACATAATTTAAATATAATTACTATTATACCTTGAATTCTAGGTTTTTTTTTTTTACTTTCCAACATAAATAATTAAATAAAATTTTACTTTTCTAGTTATGAAATTGAATTTAAGGATTTGATTGATTGGGTGTTTATGAATTAGAGTAATTTGTGGATTTATTTTGATTATTTAAGTTTGTGAAGATAAATTGGGAAGAGTAATTAGAATTTTTTTTAATTAAGAAAAAAAAAGGGTTTGTATGTGTATTTAATTCAATATTGTTTTAAAAAATAGTTTTTTATTTTTATATTATAAACTATTATTTAATTTAATATTTAGCATGTTAAATGTCTAATTATCCTTTTGACGTCATTAATTATAAATGATAATTTACTAGATAGTTAATACAAATTGTAAACTTATGGTAAAAAATAAAAAAAAATTTAAATTTTAATAGTATTTTTTCTAACAAGATAAATTTAAGATATATGACTAATAATTTTCTAAAATTATAATCATTCACCGAATTTTACATTTTAGAAGAGTTTTAAATTACAATAATTCAACAATCCAACTATGGTATCTGAAGGTACCGAATTGTACTCTCGGAACCATCAAAATATTAGAACAAATCAATAAAAATTAATAAATATTTTACTCTCCAGTTGTGTGATTCAATTTCTTACAGCCTAATAGATTTAACAAGTTATTATAAAATTTAATAATTTTTTCACTAGGCAGTTTTCTTCTTCAAGTAGTTTTTACCAAACATATATATATTAAGCAGTGGGCTATGCATGCTTGGTCCTTATATTCCAACCTTACCTTGCAGGAAATAGTTAGGTAAAAAGAAATTGCAACTGGGGAACCCTAAAATGGGCATTAGCTGCAGAAAAGGACCAGCCATAAATAAGTTTACATAAATTATAATTTCAACCTCACAACTCAAAACAAAGAATTTGGTGCACTAAGAAGATTACCCATAAATAGTTATGAAAAAGGGCAATGAGTCCAACAAAAGTTCCTTTCTGGTTAAGAGAAGCACTCGTCACATCATGATAAAAGTTTTTTTTTTTTTAAATTTTCCCAGAAAAGGACCATAAAAGATCGTTTGCTTTTGCTTAATTTAAGGTTTTTGACCAAGAAGCTGCTTTTGAAATAATGGCTTAACATTATTTTCTTGTCACCAAACGTTTTACCAAAGAAATCTTTGATGCATCCCCACTAATTTCCTCAAAGACTACCAACAGATTCTGTTTTGGTTTCAACCAAGATCTGGGAACATGGTACCTGAGAATATAACATTAGAGAAGCTATTAGCAAACACGCAATTAAAAGTTATTGAAATTTTAAAAATTTATTTTAAGATTTTGTACCATTGTTGCGTGGGATTGCCACAATCAAATCCGCAATTTGTAGGTCTATAAGTACCAGTGTAGTTGCAATTACGGCATGTGCCATTAGCAACAGCAGTCCAATATCTTCCAATATTTTGCCCATTGATTAATACTTGACCTTTGTTCATGCTACTCATGTCCATTGCTAAGGGCTCATCTCCTTCTGGTGCATCAAAATAGGCCTGCAACATCACCAGTGTGCATCAAGATCTCGAGTTTTATTATCAGAGAAGATGTCATGCTTGGCCAGAAAAACAAGTTCCAGTAACATGCGATGTTGTACTTGGTGACTTATAAATGTTATTAATATCACAAATCATGTGTTTACTAATAATAGGAAAACTTGTAAGACGGAATCTAGGTTGGTCCCCTACCTTATACCATGTCAACGGTTGCTGTTTCTTGTGCTCCAAGGAAGATGGCACCCAACTCACAAATGGACTGGAATTTTGAGAACCTAAACCAGTTACTGTTGCTTCTCCTTGAAGACCAATCTGTACACAAAAAAGGAGCATTCCTAATAACAAAAATGATTGAGTAAATGATAAATCATGAGTAAAGATGGAAGATTTGCAAACCTTGTATGACCATTTATGCCAGGACAAGTCCATCTTTCCCTCATCTATTCCATGTAACACAACCGGTCCGAGGACTCCTGTTTTATATGACTCAAAATGTGGACCGTTGTTCTTCAACAACAAACAGCAGATATTTCAGAGTTAAATTAATTTAAAATGTTAGAAGTATCTGATTGAATGGGACTACAGCCAAAGCTTTAAACCTTAGTGTCATATGCATGATACACTCCCAGCACAAAAATAGGCTGCATTTGCATTCAGATAATAAGAATTTATCTTCATTTAAACTGATGACTATGGTACTAACCGGCAATCCAACTGCTATACTGAGAAGTGAAATCATATTGACTCCAGCATGAAGGTTAACATTTCCTCTAAAAGTGAATCTTTTGTATGTTCGAGTCCCAGAGGCAGAGCCTAATCATTAGAGCAAGACTCTGTATCATCATCTGAACACAGGCAATAAAGCACTGAATAATCCAGTTGCATTTGCTAGAGGAAGAAAACCTGTGAGATGTCCATTTACAAACAAATGTAGGGCATGGCCTCTTGATTGCACGCTGAGCGTGGGACGCTCACCTCCACGCAAAAATGAGTCGGATGAACTTATGTTGACACTGGAAACATCATTTTGTTTAAAACATGTAAACAATGTTTTGATTGAAACATGTTTATTCTATCTTTACCTAGTTAAGTACCAAAGATAGTCGCTGGTATCTCTTGTGACATTCAACTGCTCCAAGAGACCAACTGTTGTGATTGTTGAATCATCTTCAAGTGAAAATATCTCCTCATTGAATGTCTCCCATGAGTGAAAAGTAACATTTGTTGGCAACATTTGAACATGGGATCTTTGACCTGTCACCTGCAACAAAGAAATTTCAAATTATTCTTCCTGGTGCGTGTTTAATAAGAAATTGCATGAGGAATTTTTGAATAACTTGAGCTTTCTTAGCAGTCATTGTTGGAAATTGTTCAATGTACTTACATTGGCGGTGTTGAAGATAATGTTTTTGCAATCGGGAAGGATGCTGATAGACCAAGGTGGTAGGTTATACTGCCTATTATTAAAAGTCACCCTCGCAGCAGACTCTGTATGGTAGTTTGATAAAAATGCTGCACAGTGCCCAGATTCGGAAGAGAATACATGTGCCTGAAAATAGTTTATAGTGCGTCAATTACATCCACAGCGAAGCTACTTATAAAACAAACTCTTTTTTCTAATTTGAAGTTGCTTGTTGCACACACTTTTGTATGGACAAGAGACAAACCTCTTCATAATTCCCCAAGGATGTGACAGTGGGATTAGCAGTAAGCAAAGCGTTTTCACATAATTTAATAGCCTTATGGAGCTCCTTTAAATGACCATATTTGGGTTCTCTGATCAAACCTATGATGTTGTCAAAGTGCTGATATAAGCAGCGAGTCCAAGAAATTTACTTATTTATGAATTAGAATTGTGCAGTACTGAAAAAAACAAAAAACGGCTCAAAGGCTCTGACCATATTCATCAATTGGAGCATCATAGTCATAGCTTGTAGTAATGAAAGGGCCTCCGGCAGTTCTTCCGAAGTTCGTTCCTCCATGATACTGTACAACAACTTCACATTTACATTAAACAGCAGGAATCATCTTGTAAAGTTTATGGGAAGTTAAAAGCTGATCCTACAGTTAGTGATGAAAACATATGACACCAATCATCTCTGTGGCAAGTCTACTGAAAGTTAATGATTGAAAGGAATAATTTTTTTTTGTTTTTATTTTTCATAGCAGTCGTACAAAAAAATAAAAGGAAGAAATGGAATTTTGGTTTTGCATTTGTCATTTGTCAATACATCTTTAACCTTTATCAGATGCAAAGTTCACACAAATAGATACATTCCTTTTGCTTTCTGGGGAATCAAGTAAAGCATAAAGGGAACTCTCTCTTTCTGCTTTGACAATCAAAGTATCATGCCTAGCAAATGCAAATGCACATCTTTTATACCATTTTACTGCTATTACCCAGTATAATGACAGCAAGGAATTTGGTTGTGACTGACCATGTAGTAATTAATAAAGGAGCCGCCTTTTTGGATGAACCGAGCAACAGCAAATGCTAAATCTTCAACTGGCCTTTGGTAATTTTGGCCACCAAAGTCTGAAAACCTACAAAAAGATGCAAAGGGCAAGTAAAGTTTACTTCAAAGTCACCATATATATATGTATGTGTGTGTGTGTGCGCGCGCGCGTGTAAGCATGAAATTTACCACCCAGTCCAAGCCTCAGTCCACATTTTCGGTTTAGAAGGTCTGTTTGGAAAGAAAGAGTGACAGTAAAAGCCATTGCATGTGTTTATCTGTCACCATGATTTAGAAGAAGATGGATTAAATTTTCGCATTGTTCATTTATAAACCTAAATTAAGACTAAAAACAAAAATAAAAAATCAAACAGCTTGGTGAATCAATCTGCTTACCACAGGATCTGGGGCATCTTCTTCCTTGCACATAACCCATGGGACTCCAGTATTTAACTCAACAGCCATCTCGGCTGCCCATCGCATGTAAGCCTTACCCGCACTTCCAAATTCTTCTCTTTCGGGTTCATATTCATTCTCAATCTACACACAATATGTGAAACAATCGAATATATGCAGAATGGATATGAAATATATCAGTATTTTTAGCTTATTGCTTCATTGAAAGCCTTAAACTTACCTGAGAGAGGATTATCGGTCCACCTTGAGACTTAAATAACTTTTCATCCTTCATCATCTGGACAATCTTTTGGGTAAAATTTTGCATTGCATGCTGCAA
Source organism: Citropsis articulata (assembly GCA_030449925.1). Lineage (NCBI taxonomy): Eukaryota > Viridiplantae > Streptophyta > Magnoliopsida > Sapindales > Rutaceae > Citropsis > Citropsis articulata. The sequence goes on along the minus strand of JASUUH010000137.1, from coordinate 1,997,990 downwards.
AACAAAGCCTGTAAGACACTAAACAAACACACATTCATTCCTTTCTCTTTTATCAATTATCTTTGTTACACGCAAACCTTGAAAGGCTTATTATCAGTTCTAAAGCTGACGCCTTGGACAAACTTCAACCAAACAGGAAACCCACTGAAAGAAAGAACATAAGTGATGAATTTTAAGAACATAAATGTATCAAAGATAAACCTTTATTTGTAATGAAAAAGAAAAAGTCATCACCCAAAATTCCACTCTGCACATATGTATGGTCCAATACGCAGATGCACATACAACCCGGCTTTCTGCGCCAACTTGATAAACCGAACCAAGTCGTATCTCCCCTCGAAGTTATACTAAAATTCACAAACAAAATTGACTAAATACCATAAGAATATGACAACAAAAGAGTATAAAAAATGGCAGAAAGTGCAAGAGTATGCAATAAATAGCAGGCGAAAAACAGAGTGGAAGTATACAAACTGAGCTTTAAAGAGAAAGTACATTGCCAGGAGAAGGCTCATGGATATTCCAAAACACATAAGTGTCAATAACATCTAAGCCACCATCTTTTGCATTCTGTATAAGGCCTTCCCACATCTGCATTATGCGTTCATAATCATGTACATTGTTTCATTTTTAAGTGCATTTTCTTGGAAAATATTAAAAGGGAAAGTGAGAGAAAATGGTTTGAGTTTTAACCTCATGTGAGCTTCTTGGATAGTGAATGGAGCCAGAGAAGAGAATTCTTCTCTGCCCATTAATGATAAGAGCCTTGTTGTCATAAGTAACACTGCTGAGTGTCAAATGGAGACATAGGGACAGGACAAGGGACATGAAAATTGACTTGGAACCGGAGCTAGCTGCCATTTTTGAAGTTGAGCAGACAATGTGAAGTGTTGTGGAAAAGGAAAGTGAGCATAAGTGAGAAGAAGAGAGGTTGCAGTGTCGCTTTTATACCGCAGCAAAGCAGTAGCCATTCTGTTTTTAACTATACCCTTAATTTATGCGTGATAAAAGAGATGGTGTTGATTTAAAATGCATGGCAACATTGAGGATAAGTACAAAAACTGTATATATATATATATATATATATATATATATATATATATATATTACACACACAAGATAATTGAGGATTTATTAACTTAAAACTTTTAATCAATAAATTTCTCACATACATTTACAAAGCAGTTTTCTAAAATTTCAATATGGTTTTAGTTTTGACAGATGAATTCAACTAACTCTTGTAGCAAATTCTAATTATATGTCCATTAATTTAAGTCATAAATTTTATATTTAAGTGATAAATTTTACGTTGCAGAAGATAAAGATTTAATTTATGTGATGATAATTTAATGAGTCATGGCAAATTCACTTAAATAAGCTCAGTTAGTATAATTTGTATAAATCATGAGAATTTGTAAACACATTCAACAAAACATGCCTAGTTTTGAAAGATGATTTTTCCATAAAATCAAAATTCAACTACCGATGTGGGCTGTCAATTCTGCACCAAATTTCAAACCAAGTCAACTTAACAAGCAAGGTGATTGAATTGGAGAATAGGAAGCTTCATTTACTGTTTAATCGTGGGAAAAAAAATTAAATGCCCAAACTTTTTGACCTTTTTTGTTCAATAATTGAATTAACTGGGAATTAAAGTACGGGTTTTTTTTTTTGTCATTGTTTTGCATAATTGAAATTTATTGTGATTGGATGCAGGCCAATTTTAGTGATGCTCAAGATTTTGATAAAGTTGCTATCAGTTGTACTGTAAAAATAATCAGTCGTGAAAAAATTTAGTTAAATGTTTGATAAATTTTATTTCTAAAAGTATTGTGAATTTTAAAAAGACTCAAATAGGTATAACATTAAATAAATATTATTTAGTATATATGTGTATATAATATTTTTGACATGTACATATAATGATTTACACCTATTTTATTTTATTAATTGTATTTTTTGTTTTGTTATCTCAATATAATCGATGATATCAACAATAATAACCTTGGCTTTATTCCTTAATTGAATAAGGATAATTTCAAATTTGTATAATACATATTAGGATATATATAAAATTGCAAATGTAAAACTGGTTTTCATAATTGAAATTTGAAAAACTGTTTTTTTTCTATATTTTATTTTAAAAATTTACTAAATACTAAAATTAACCTTTAATTTTTCAAAATAAGTATGATGCAGGCAAGAGAAAAAGACCAGCTTGTGAAATGTCAAGAAAAATTAAATCAAAGAATTAATTAAAGTATTAAAAAGAATTCAATGAGACGATATATCTGCAATATGCATGTACAATTCACCATTAAAAAAAAAAAAAACATTTTGAATGTCGTACCCCTTCGTCCATGACCATAGTTTATGTGGTACTTACATTTGTAATTAAAATCCAAATAGTATTACATAAAGCCCCCCCCCGCAAAAGAACTTATCTTAAATAAATTATTCATTTGAAACCATAACTTCACCAGCATAAATCATAAGCTTTTCATGAATTTGGGTGAAAGAGAAGGTGATGTTACTTTAGTATTTTAAAGTGAGAAGAGAAATCATGGAAATTGAAATTAAGATAAAAAGGCAAATATCTATGAATCAGAAAACACAAAGATAACAGAGTCACAGTCTATTAAGTTTATATACGTATCATATTATGTGCTTTCCTTTTCTACTAATGTGGCCTTTTAATTTTTTTATTTAAAAAAATATTGCCTTTATTTTTTTAAAAATAAATTCATTAACCTCCATATTAAATGCATGCACATCCAATATTCCAATCCAGCAAACAGAAAATGTAAAATACACTATCCGTATTTGAAAGGTAACGTATAATGCATGGGAGGATTTTTATAATCTAAGTTCATCCACTTTCGTGATATTAATCATCCAATCGTAAATTTGCAGCCCATGAAAAATAAGTAGGCATTCTAAAATTGTGCTTAGATCCAACAACATAAGTCTTAATAGTGATGTTGATCTTCTCAGTTATTTGTCGTAATGGAAAAGAACTACGTAATTTTGTAACAAACTGATAGCATCAAAGTCACACTCAGCAAATATCATCTGCCCCTTTTGTGATAAGTTAATGATGAAGCTGTCAATTATGGTATTTCCTGCCGTATAACTAATTTAATACAAGAAGCTGGAAGAATTTGTTGCGTTTGGGTTTTCTTTATAATTAATTTTAGAAATTGGTTTATTTTCACATAAGAAATTAGTTTTTAAGTTTGCATCAATCAAACTTAAGAAACTAAAAATGAAAAATCTGGTCGAAAACGGGGCAGTTCTTCTTTATGTATCCGGGTCAAAAAAAGACCATGTTTGCTTTCAAATATTCAGAAGAGAATCTGGTGAATGGATAAACACACCCAAGTGCACATCAAAACAGTTGAACGAGACCTAATTCTACATCTGATAAGTTACAAATGTCCTATGAATTTCTCAACTGGTAGCAAAATTCAACTTACAAAAGGCAGTAGGATTCAATGACCACAAAATTTTCAATCTTTTTTTTTTTCCCTTTTTCTGATAACCAGATTTTTCAATCTAAGATTGCACAAAACTTGTAGCAAGTAGATCTACATTTTAAAGGATTACCTCATCAGCTCTATAGAAGAAACTGTCATGAAATGCCTTACAACTTCTAACAAAAACTTACGACTGGAACCATCTTCGGAGTTGTTTTGAACCTTGCTTGTCACCATCAGGTTTGTTAGAACTCTGCTGTGAAAATTTGGTTCTGTATTGTTCAATCAGCATGTCAAGTTTGTCCACTGCTTCTCTACCCACTGTGCCTTTGTTCTTTTTTGGCCCTTTTCTTTTCATTGATTTATCACCCACCAGTCCTTCAGTTTGGTATCCCAGCTTCCTCTTTTGTGGCCGAAAATGTGCTTGTTCAGAAGAATTTGATTTACGTGCATCATTACCTTTGGTTGAAGTTTCAACATCAGGCTTCTGACGGTCCGGGCGATCCTTTCTGTTTCTCTTTGGGCCTTTTGTCTTCCCTTCACTGTTATCTCTTAAAGAGTCTTCTGCTTCATCACTAGCAGGATTGTGCTTCTGCTTCTTGTTAGCTTTATGCTTTTTATTTGTTTTTCCTTCTCGAACCCCATCATTCGCTACACTATCCTCACCATGTCCTGAATCTTTCTCTGATCTACTGTCACCAACAGGCTTCCGCTTTCTGGATTTCTCCACTTTGTTTGGATAGGTATCCGTTGTGTTTGACTCGTCATTTTGCTGCTGCTGAGCTTGTATCTTAGCGTTTCTCTGCTTCAGTGTTTGAACATTATCAACAGCAAACTCCACAATTGGACGATGTTCGGGACCAAAAGTTTCTGCAAGTAGCCGGAAGGTGATTTTAAAATTTGAATGTAATAAAACACTAAGTCTTGCATTGAGCACCAGCAGCATCAAAAAAATGGTGTAACACATTACTTGGGTTATTATTAAGAACTCTTAGAGCTACAAGTGCATGTTGGTGCTCTGTGAACTCAACAAAAGCAACTCCACGTGAGTAATGCTTCGTATCAACTTTTCCCTTCTTCAAACTATGCAAGAATTTTATCTGCATGAGCAATATTGCAGTTAAAAAAGTGACCTTATATATAGGCCAGTAAAGTGAGAATGAAAAAAGATAGCAAACCTGTTTAATAATAGGCTTTTGCTTTGAGGCTCGCGAGACAACAGCATCAATACAGAGCTTTTTCAGTTCTTTCTCGGTCATTGACTTGGGTAAATTGTATATAACAAGTCTTGTCCTTGAAACATGGAAATTCGGGGATTGAAGCTTAGTCATCTTTTTCTCATGCAACCTGCAATGAGTCTAAAAACATTACAAGCCTGTTGCGTGGGAATTTGAAACTTCAAAAATAATTGCTCATTTATCAGCAGGAATATTGAATATGTTTAATTAATTTCTTCTCGACACCATCATTCATCAAGAATGCAAAAACCAAAACTGACATAATAAACAAATTTGTGACACATTTTTCTTCTGAAGGAATTAAAGTATTCGGCAACAAGCGAACAGCATTTTTCAGACATTAACAAAATTATAGAGCTAAAAAATAAAAGAGAAAGATATATATTAACAGCAAATAAATAAATAAAACATTTGAAAATCATGAACTAAATGATTACAGAAAAGGATTTACATTTGGCGTTTTGACATATCATCATCTGAAACACCTTCAGCAGCTGGAGTCCCTTCAAGGATTAAGCCTTCCTATTACAAATTTGGGGAAAAAGGGAAAAAGTGTCAGTTCATGTTGGTGAAAGGTGAAAAGTCAAACATCACAAAATTTATAGGACATAACGCCATGGATTGGAGGAGGTAACAAGGAAAAATGGTCAAGTAAACTAACCTTTGCCAGGTAAAGATTTCGATGGTCATTAGTCTCATTTTTGGACTTGTCTATTTCCTTATCATGAGCCAATTTCTTATCCAAAGCCTTCAAAACAGTCAGTTGTCTTCCTTTCAGAAAAATTCCCAGACCTGAAGTAGTTTTTGACGCTGAAACTGCAGCAGTAGCTGCCTCCACTGTTTTGAATTTGAGGAAACCAGTCCCTTTTGGTCGCCTGCAGTAAGCACATGGAGATCATTTAGTTTAAACATAAAAGAACAGGAAACAAAGAAACTCATCAAATTGAAGACCAAACCAGTACTTGGTGACTTGATGCAGAACAGGGACAAAGGATGCCACTTCCCCAAATGCAGAAAATCTCTGCTTCACTTCTTCGTTGTCAAGATCAAAAGGAAGGTTGCATATGAAAATTGTATTCTGCAATTCATCTTCTCCCTCTGGTTTTTTAAGACTTTTTGGTTTGCTTTTGCCGGAGTTTAGTTTAGAAATATCTGATACCTTTGCAGACTCATTAACTGTTTTATCAGAACCCTGCTCCTTGTTTCCCTTGACCAGTGCAGAATCATCACTGAGAGAAGGAAGAGAGCCTGTCGAAGAAGTGAGTTTATTTAGTACTTTCCTTGCAATGTCTACTTCCTCATCAAAGTCAGCATTAGAAGGCAAGTCTTCTTTCTCTGATGAATTTGAGTCATCTGAATCAGTCTCTTCATCATCATCGCCCAAATCATCATCACTACTACTACTGTCACTGTTCCCATCACTTTTGTTCTGCACTCCTGTGAAGGCACAAATGGTTTATTAAGTTATAGAAATATCATTTGCCAACTTATTAAATACTAAATAAACTGCAAATGAAATGATCATAAGGGAAGAACCTCTACACACTAAATAATAGTTTAGCACTGAAAGGAGGGTAGAAAGAGACACACACACAATGACGAGAGAGATGGGCTAGGGAACGTATATTTAAACAAAAAATAAGCCCATTTGATTATGAATATCTAAACAAACTGACATAAATCAAGAATCTGAACGAAGAAAAACCTTACAACTGTGGCACAGTACCATATGTATGACAAAATATGGGAGTTGATTTTCATACTAACAAGAAAGAAAGAGAAACAAGAGCTCGTATGTATCCTTGGAAGAAGTGAAATTTAATTAATGGCCACAATTACCATCTTCATATGCACCAGCAGCAGCTCCACCACTACTGTAAATGTTCTTTGGAACCGCCCAGTCAACAGCTATTGGTCTTTTACCAAACTTTTGGCCATTGAACTTCTGAATGGCCTGAAAAAGAAATAGACACATAATTCAATGCAAGTTTACACTGCAATAGCAGTAATGTTATAGAGAAAGCATTGATCAGAAACCATACACTTTCTGCATCCCGTTTACATGTGAATTTGACAAATGCAAATCCCTTGGATAACCTGCAAAAAGAAAAATTAGAGTCGAAGTGAAAGGTTATGAAATTTTATCGATAGATGAAGAAATTATAGAGGAGTTAGAATACCCTGTATCGGTATTATGAGGAATATATACATCCCAGACTAACCCTACTGATGAAAACATGTCTTTTATCTCATTCACTTTGGCCTGCAGTAATTTTCGGAAACTAGTTCAGAAGATGAGCATATCATATAAAGAAAATTAATGAACACAAAAATACTTTTAGAAAAGGATAACCTTGAAAGGAATATTTCTGACAATAAGTTTCCACTTCTGAGTCTTGGAGCCCTAAATAACAAAGAAAATTAAAACATAATAAAATTTCCCTTCAAATCTATCATTAAAATTGTTTAAATCCAGTAAATCTCACCAAGCTAATGCCACTCTATTGGTTAGGCAGTGAAATAAAGCATGTATTCATTATGACAATCAAAGCAGCATTACAGTTGCCGCAACTAATTAAGTTCCTTTACCTCTCCACCAAGCTGACGTGCCCAAACTGTTCCCCCCTTTATCTCTTTTTGGTGTAACAATGCAACAGAAGCACAAGCTGATTTAACACTCGTATAAAGTACAGCTGAAGCATCCATTTTGCATCCTTCTTGTGCAAGGCCTGGAAAAACATCACAAGGGCACAAGCATCATCCTAAACTGATCAAAGGAGGATTACACCTATTTTAGTTTGCTATAGTATCCTTCAAACTGGAAACCACCTGCACCAAACATCTGTAACATCAACTATGTATTTTTGGCTTTTTGCAAACGGAATTATTTGAATACAAATAAGATAGAACTCTACAGAGATCACAGCCAAATGAACAAGCTAGTATGACAGTATTAGAATATGTAGTGGGGACAGCAAATATACTAGGATACTACATCCATATGCCAGAGATACCCGTGAAGAAGACAAAGACAGTGGATATGTTATCGCACTTCGGCTGCTAATAAATCCCAAAAACAATTGTGTTCTATGACATCATAGAAAATAGGGAGCATTTTCAATCCGTCAACTAAGTTATAGGTGTTAAGCAGTAAAGGGAAGTTAGTGATTCAAACAGATAAAGCCATGGAAATTTCAAAAAAAAGCTAGGAATGTTGCCCCTACAGATAGTAGTCTGAAACTATCAACAGGCCTCCAGAAAAGAGTCCACTGAGGCAGACTGCATCCTGATTTGGTTGCAAATCCAACCATCAAATCTTGAATGCAAAATCAATAAGATAGTGCATATGCTCTCAGATCTCACTGATCGAATGTTTCAGTTTTCTGACTTCTAAGTGAATGGCATAAGCATTATCATCTCAATTTCATTATGCGGCTACAGGATTCATAAATCGGAATAACTTTTGCACGGCATAGACAAGCAAAATCTGTTTCAAGCACTAAGCTAAGATATTGAAAGGAAAGGCCTTACCATGTTGTTCAAGCTCTTCTTTTGGAAGAGGATAAGTTACAGAACACACAGTGCCAATGCTTCCGGCAAGACGGTGGACTTCTTCAGCCATATCAGCATTCATAAGACCACCAATTATCACAGTTCTAGCAATTCTGCACAACAGGAACATGAAAGGTAAAGAAAGGTTAAAAAGCCGCAGGCCTGTTATAAATAACTGAATTAAAAAATTACCAAGCAATGATATAAGGCAAATAACACATAGCATGGTCACAATTCGTTTGTCAGTTGAGAACAAAATTCTGACTAAAGAATTGCAGTTCAGGAGATATATTCAGAATTGAAGTTCAGGAAATATATATCACTTAATGTTTCAAAGGAGGTTATGCATTTCAACTGCTATTTTCAGTTTCCATAAATAGCCAGTCAATATTTAAGTGATCAATACCAAAGGTAAAATGCAACAGATATTCTTTAAGACTTTACAACATCGTTATTTAGTGCTATACAACCCAAATCTATTGTTCCATTTACATCCAGATTCTGAACCCAATTCGAAAGAGATAAAAAATAAAAAAAAATCATACAACAAGCAACATCAGACATCTTCTTGGAAAATTTAGACAGAAGAAATATACAACTTAGTTTTCTACATGCCATGTGATTCCGAATGGCATATGTAATGTGATTATGATGAAAACAATTCATGATAAAACTACAAGTTTATGAACACATGGTATTTTCTTTTACTTCAACTCCAAGGCTATTTGACTTTAAAATAAAGATGGTTGAGAATATTGAGTACCTCTGCTTCAATGAACAGTTCTCTTTATCTGCAAGGTCAATGCCAAGTGTTGCCGCTTTTCTAGGTTTCACGGTTTTCCCTGAAATTTGGTGCAAGACATTAGATAAAAATAGTAAAACTAAAATAAATATGAACAAACATACTTTGATAAAACAAAAACGACTTCCAACCTGATTCCAATAACTTTGATGAATGCATCTCTGCCCCAGAGATTACACCATCCGTGTTATCATTTGTTTTCTCTATATCATCTGCCTGAACCTCTAATTGATTGGGGAGAAAGGGATAAAAGTTTAGCAAAAATTTGAATGCATTCATTAAATATGATGAAGCAAAACATAAGATATTAAAATTCCATGATCATAACCTTGAGTTGCTTTTGAACGGCGCTGCTCCAGGGAGGCACGATGCATGGCATGTTTAACTCCAATTTTCCGACCTCCAACAGATGTACCATTTTTCATCTCAATAGCACGGTTAGCATCTTCCATAACAGCGCTGCACATGGATGCACATAAAATACATGAGACAAACTCATAGTAGATTAGGTTTAAAAATGTCCCCTCATAATGTATCTATTAATCACAACAACAGATGATTAAAACAGTAAATGACTTCATGTTCCTCAAATTAGCAAGTATGCACATTTTGCACAAGAGTAAAAGTGATCAGAAACTTTAAATAATAGTAATCATAATTCAAGAAATATCTCATGCAAGTATCAAGTGCTCAACAGAAATTTAGACAATTTCCACTATATGTTCATTTCTTTAGACAGCATGATCATGAAACTAAGCATGTAAATCAGAAAAGATGAAGTTCACAGCCAAGCGATGAAGTGAGTAATTTCAAAACTCTGAATATCAGTCTTCATGGAAGAATGGTGATGAACTGCTCAACTGCAAAGAAAAAAAGCATCAAAGAGAAAAATGAAATAAATGTCTTAATTTAAGAAAGAAAAAATACTGACTTACAATTGAACGTAACCAAAGCCACGGTGTTCATTTGACCCTGTGAACACAAAACAAAGACCATAACACAGCCACATTTTCTGAAACCATACTTCACACTACAGAAATTATCACTACATTGCCCCAAACTTAGCAGTCAGGGCTAATTTAAACTTAAAAGTTAAAAAGATCCCCCTTAAAAGTATAAGTAGAACAAATCAACTTTGCCCAGCAAATCTAATAATAATAACAACGATATTAAAAAAATTCGGCAATGCTTTTGAATTAATTCAAGCTTTGAAAAGATAGCATCAGGTAAATCTACAATCAAGTTGCCAAAATGAAAACAACCTAATAAACATAAAATGCTCGCAAAGAATCACGGGAATATGTAAAAGCAGCTACTTCATTAGAAAAAGACGCTGAAATATACTTAACATATTTCAACTTAAGTCTTACGAAAATTGAACCTCTATTCAGCTCTACTAAACTGATAAATTTACAATAAATGAATAAGTTGGATTAGGAAAAAACACGTGCATAATTTAAGCTGTTGTGATGCTAACCTTTCTTGGTAACCATAAAGCATCTCCTGATTGGCCCGACATCACTGAATGCTTCCTCTAGCTAAGCATCACGAAACCAAAAAGAGGTTAAAATTGAAAAAAAAAAACAAATCGAAAGAAAAATGCTATTTTCACAGCTATAAGGATAGAAAATTGAGTTTTAACTAAACGAAAAATAATATATACTTGACGGGATTTTGAATTTTTTTCTTTTTTGGGAGAGTTATTGAGAAGCAATGAGATTTATTATAATAAGAAGAGAAAGTATACCTGAGAGTTAGTGAAAGAGTAAGGCAAGTTGTTGACGAACACAGTCGAAGGACTGTGTTCACTCTTTTCGCCTCCTCTATTTTTCTTATTTTTTCCCATCGTTCTGTTTGCCAAGCGAGAAAGTGCAAGTGAAGCTGCGTCTGAATTGAACCTAAAATCTCTAAAAACCTCGGGTGATTTATTCGAGAGGCGTAGACGGGCTGTGGCAAGCTGATGCGAAAGGATTCACAGCGGGCTGGAGCTAACCCGGCCCATAGGATTCGTTAAGGCGCAAACAAAATGATTGAAACAAGATTTTTTGTTCAGTAGCGAACCATAAACACACAAACTGAGAAGGTAAGTGCGGTATAACGCCAAATTTGTATACCTGAAGGGGCCAACGTGGGGCCAAAATAGATAAACAATAAACTTAGTGCGAAAACAAAAGGACGTAAAAATAAGAGCCAGAAGTAAAAGGGTTTTTTTTTGTATAAAACCATACCACTTGTTAGATTTTCTACAATTATAATATTATAATTATCCTAAGGTGATATTCAACAAAAAATTATTACAAAAGCCTAAATAGGTAGATAAATAATTATTACTTATATTATTATCTATTGTAATTTAAAAGTTAATTTTAAAGAAATTATTAGCCATATACCCATAAATGACATCCGTATCAAATATGTGTGAACACTTTTCATGTATATCACTTGTATACTTTAAGTTAAGTACAGACTTCAGATTCATGGTTTTAGTTAATACCGTCAGTAAGTGTCTAGTTTTTTGCTGATTAAAAAAATGGCATGTCATCCTATTTACCTGGTAAAATATGATATGTCATATGATATGTATTGATAAAAATGACATGTCATCCAATTTATTGGATAATTGTTAATAATTACTAAAAAAAACTACTTTACAACCGAATTTACTCCTCCAAAATTTAACCTAAATTTTTGAAAATCTACTCATCCAAGCTCCAACTGAAAGTTTTTATGGTATAATATGTATAATTGTAAATAATATGTTGTTAATAAATTTTTTATGGTATAATATGATTTTTTTTACGGATAATTGTTAATAATATGTACCATTAATAAATCATATTTTTTTAATCAAAAAATGTATTGTTAATAACAAAATAAAAAAATTGTATATTGAAAATTTAAGTTAATTTTTGGGGTAAATTTATCTTTTTACCTTATTTTGAGTTTCAAGGTCGAAATAGTCAATTTGCTACAATTTCCGTTAACTTTCTAACGACAGTTAACGGAATAGTGGATGGCAGAAGTGTTTCACCAACTTAGGGTATACGAGTGATATATATGAAAAGTGTTCACACACGTTTGATACGAGTGTCATTTAAGGGTATATGGCTGATAATTTCCCTTAAATTTATTATACCATATAAACCCAAGAATTTTTATATTCTTAAAGTCTTTCCGTTCAAATAAAAAAAGAAGTAAATATTGCAATGATGGAGGAAAACAAAAATGCGAAGGGGAGAATTTGGAAAAGAAAAGTACTTAGTATTGCATTGATGGAGGAAGAAGTGAGAGTTGATGTTATTTCATTAAAAAAAAAAATCCGTGTTTAAATACATATGTACATGAAGTGGGCATGATGAGCGAGAGCAACAACAACAACAACCCTAAAGGGAAAAAAAATGATCTAGAGTTCATTTTCCAATAAAAGCGAATCCTTCGATTCAAAGTCCGAAAGACCCTAAGTCCATGCACCATTTGTTAAGATCCTATGAAGACAATGCAAATTAGAAAATTGTTTTAGAAGCTTCATGATTTAAATCTAGTTAGAGATCATGTGCATGCGTAAGTTACTCTTTTTTTTTTTTTTTATAGAAGTTGACACATCAAAGTTGTTGTCTCAAACTCTGCAAAGCTGCAGATGATGATACAAACAAAAGGAAGAAGCTCTATGTGCCACGTGTGGAAGACAAGAATAGTCACATGCAAATGTTCACATCTCAAGTATTCATGATCCAATTGCAAACTCTATGAATATTTTAGAACCAGCTCAAGTCGTTGCTAATGGAAATGAATGAGAAGATGTAATGAAGGCAAATGAGCCAGTGGATCTATTTATTGGACTTGATAATGGATTTTTGATATTTGCATTTTGTTAATGGAATTAACATGTTTAAGATGTTACATAGATGATTTGAAAAGGATAAATTGACACCAAATCATTTTGAATTCACAAAATGTTGGGAATATACTTGTACTCAATAAATTTACTTCTCTCACAGAGATAAGTAATATCACTGAATAGAAAACAAGGGGAAAATATCATTGCCCAAGGTAATATACACGGAGAAATGAATAAAAATTCAATTCAGTCCTTTATTTTTCATTTGTCCTTATAAGATCTGCTTACATTGCAACTGTGGCATAGTACCACAGTTTTTGTCCTCATCCAATGGTACTATTAGATGATTGAGAGATCAATTTAATGGCTGAAATTATTATTTAATATTTGAAGCGGCAATTTACAATCGTTGGAGTCGATCATATATTAATTTAATATCATTTCAGCGACTAGGAAGTTTCTTAATCGTGGGGAAATTTCTTAATATAGCAATAATGGATCTGATTTCATCTAAAATCCATCTAGATATAGCAATTGAGAAATTGCACTCCTTGTCTTTCTCTTCTTCATTTCCTCTATACTCTTCATTTGTTCGGTCACTCTTGCGATGTTTACAAGTCGGTAAGTACAATTACAAACCAAGAAATGACATTAACAATTTTTATTCTATTTAGTCATGCTTGATTTTTTGTTTAGTGCAAAAAAAAAAAAAAGTTGATCTGGGTCGACGTGATGAAATGGTTGTGATATTTTGATGAAATATTTATTTTTATGATTCAATTAGGGTTTAAATTTAGGCTCATATAGAGTCGAATCTATTCGGATATTCGTATTGGCAGTGAAAGTAGGTCCTTTGAAGCCATGGCTGGGCTAGATTAGAAAGCAAGTCGATGATCACTGAGCCCTGGTGATGGTTTATACATTCTACGTGCGTAACCTCAACTTTTAGAACTCGATGCTGTTAGAATCATTATTGATCTCTCTAGAAATTATAGGGATCTTATTAGTAAACCTACATATGGAATTGTAATAGAGTCCAATTCTCCCAGAATTGATGAATCAATATTGAGACAGTTCGAAAAAAATGTATAAAAGAGAATGAAATTGAGTCAGTAGATAATTGCAGAGGCCAAAGAATCGTTTGATAATCAGTTGAAGATTAAGAAGGTAAAAGACTATTTTTTATGTGAATGAACCGTAAGGAAAAAAAGAAACGAGCTTTATTTATATTTTTATTGCTACAAAATCGACGCCTAAGTTTGCATTGTCTTGTTACGAGGTTGATAGAAGAGCTAATTGATCATCTGGAGTGCTGCAACCATGAAAAGAAGCTCAAACCTACAAAATGTTATTAGGTAATGTGGTTGCAACCTTGGTGGTTGTGAATTTAGATATTAAAAACTTGGGGCACCCAGGTACATGTGTTTCATATTGTGATGGATAAAATGAATATTAAGGCAATGTAGGTTATATGTAAATTAAAGGATTATAACGGGGCACGCATAGATGCGGAGGCTGTTGAGGATTATAACTTTTTGAATGTGTTGTATGTCTTTGTGTTCGGTAGCTGTGGTTCACTAAGTTGTAGAGGTTTCTGGAAACTAGCTTGGGAATGCTACAAAAGATGCTACTGATATGAAGTTGTGGAAGATTGATATGGATAGGAAAGTGAAAGGGGCATGGAGACTTGTTTTATGTACTGTAAATGAGAAATTTCTATCTTTTAATTAAGGTAAAGTTTAACCCAAAGGCATGCACATGGGCTTACGGGATGAACTCGTTTGATTTAAATGATTCGACAAAGGAGAAGTGCAGAGAACAATATCAGTAGTGGCAATATTTGGTAAGATTAATTTTAATATTTAGCCATTTTCATTTATTAATGTTGAAAAAATAGTTTTTATGCTGAATTATGCATTAACTATTTGCGATCAACTATAGTGGTTAGGTACTTACTTTGATTGCATTTGTTGTATAAGCTGCAACCTTTAGTTGTCTAATGAGATTGGTTGTGACTAGTACAACCCTTGTTCCATTCATAGCTAATATGGTAACATATTCACTAACTTATTCTGCACAATAACATTTTGGGTGAAATTTTTGTGTGTTTTTTCAATTTAGAATTTAGATTTGGATTGTTATTAAATAGCAATATTGTTTGTGTTACAGCATGAGAATAAGACATCATGGAAATTAAATGGGCTTTCTCTACATTTGATCACATTTTTATTCGACCACAAAACCACTATATAAATTATGGTATGTATTGTGTTGAGTGTTAGAAAGTGTATATTTATAAAGGAGAAAATTGTCATTTTACACTTCAAGTCTCACTAACATTGCTACTTTTATTTATTTAAGTATTTTGTTATTTAATTACGTGTGTTTCATTATAATTAGTTATTTTATGTATTTTAGGGGTATCATGATCGTTTCACAATGAACGAGTGATCAGACAGCAAAACGGACATCACATTTGAACTCAGGACGGTCGAAAACCTAAGGAGGAGCATAAAAGGAAAAATATCACTGTTCACATATACGGCACTATTCATACATATAGATCGCTCACAGACTGCATAAATAGTATATCGCAAAACCGACTTTCATCGTGGTAAAAATCGCCATCAGGTAAAAATCGGTTTATCGTGCAAAAACCGCCATCAGGTAAATAGTAGTCAAACCGTGAACTGCAAATAGTGTTACATGCTCAAATAGCGTTGATCGTTGATCATGACGTGGCGCAATCTCGAAAGGCCCAAACTGCTTTTTAATCCGATGGTCATGATTCACTCAATGTATTTATAAAAGGGGCTTCCCCTAATTTGATATCCTCGAATTCATTTGTAAGTTAGATTGTAATTCCTTCTCTTTCTTGTATTTTCTATGTATTTTAATAAATTCTCATTTTTACCCTTAGTTCAAATATGAGTAGCTAATTTTCTTTTAAGCTTGGGTTGAAGGTGAAGTCTCAACATGTTCCATGGGCTTTATTTGGTAAATTTATTTTCTTTTCCCCTCTAATATTTGTGGTTGTTTTGACTTTTCGTCGACAAATAATAATAGTCTTGTCTAGATATCACCGGTTAAACCCAAGACACTAGTACAAGGTTATTATTATTTGGCACGATAAGCCCTTAGCACCATATTTATTTGAGCGTGGTTCATGAGGTGTGGAATCCCCCTTCATGATTTAATTGGTATTAATATGGAATATTTAGCCCATGGAGCATGTTGATGCAGATCCGGATACCCAAGTGCTTTATTTCAATAGTTTCCAGTTTAAGTCATTCCTGCCATTCCAATTTAATTTCCAGTATAGTTTAAATTAATTTCACCACAAATCCAACCACCCATTTAAGAAAATTAATTCTACACACAATTAAAATCAACCTCCTCGTGGGATCGACACTCGTCACCATTAATCTATTCTACAATAGATTCGGCCATGAGTTCAATAAAATTTGCACAACGGAGGTAAGTATTTTAATTCGTATAGTTAGTTTTTTTTTTATTTTAATATTAATTTATTTATTTTAGTTGTTTTATTTTAATTTTTTTTTCTCCTTTTCTCATTTAAAAAAAAAATTTAAGGTTAGAGTTTCATTTCTTTTCTCCTTTTAAATTTGTGTAATTTAATTTTCCTATCATTTTCTTTGTAATTTAATTTTGATTATTTTGTTATATTTCTTTGTAATTTATTTTAATTTTAGTTAATATTTGTTTCACGTAATTTCTTCTTCTTATAAAGAATTGAGTGTGTTTTCATAGTAAAGTTATAACAACGTGACAAGGTTAAGATTATAATTTCTCCTTCCTCTTTATTTTTATTTGTTTTATTTTCATTTATTTTGTGCTTTGTATGCATGGAAGGTCATTATCACCTAATCTTGAGCCTTTAGACCTTAAATTAGAAATAACACTTCGCACACATAAACACACCGCATTTAAAAAGAAATTTGACATGGATTTACAAAACCAACAACCAGAACCACAAGAGAGGCCATTTAAGGATTATTTCACCCTTTAGCTAATTTGAGCACATCATGCATCGATACCCAAACGTAATGCTAGAGTTTTGAATTAAACCTAGTGTGCTAAATTGTCTCCCACATTCTACGGCTTAGAAAATGAGGACCCATATAATCATCTCAATGATTTCATGCTATCCGCCGACTTTTAAATATGAGAATTTTTCGATGATGATGTTAAACTTAGATTATTCCCATTTTCTTTAAAGGATAGAGCCTGCTCATGGTTCAATACATTGCCCGCTAATAGCATTACATCATGAGAACAAATGGTAACTAAATTTTTAAATAAATATTTCCCTCATAAAACCAATGCTATTCGCAGGAAATTTTAATTTACCCAAAGAGACGACGAGCGCTTTTTCAAGCATGAGCGATTCAATGGGCTACTCAAGTGTCCACATTACGGGTACGAGAAATGGCACCAATGCCAATACTTTTGAGGATTATTGCCACATGTGCAAGAATGGCTAATGGCAACCAAAGGAGGAGAGCTTATGTCAAAAGCGCTCAGTAGATTCGGGAATTCTTCCAAATACCAATCGATAATTCCCAACAACGTAGTCGATCACCAGAATACCAAAAGAATTATGGAGTGAATGAGGTTAACATCGTGAGTCAAGCTCGTAAATCAAGGAAGTCAAAGCAATAATCAAGGTCTTTCTCGACAACAAGATCATTGACGATCGCCAAATCAACAGAGCCACATGACCATGACTCATATTCGATCAAACCAATGCCATAGAATCATGAGAAAACCATCAACCCACAATCCTTACTCCAACACATATAATCCGGATGGAGAGACCACCCCAATTTTTCATGGTCTCAAGGATTCCAACAAAATGGACCAGCAGCTCCACCTCCACCAATTCAACCAAATCCACCAAATCCTCAAATTTCCCAAGCTTCTCAGCCACCATTTAGACCATACAATCAAAACCCAAACCATACTCAACCCAAACCATGGGAGGATACATTCCAAATGTCAAAATCTTACTAACTCCAAGATCGAAAGCAGAACTGCATCATTGATGAATTGCGAAACGAGATGAGAGCGGGCTTCAACTCACAAGCTCAACTGGCCTAAGCCTCGAGAAAATGGTGGGACAACTTGCTTCTTCAATTCAAACCGCAATGACCGCTGAGAAAGGTAAATTCTAGTCAACCAAAGGCACAACCCTAAAGCGATGAACGGAAGCATAGCTCACCACAACATCATGGAGAGGTCAAAGCGATGACCTCATGCGAAAAGGAAAGAAGTCGATAACAAAGTGGAGATGCCAAAATCAACTCGATTGTACCCGTGAATGCTGAGGATTCATCACCAAAGGAGAAAGAGGAAACCAACTCATGAGAATATGTTCCTAAAGCTCCATTTCCTCGAGGTTAGCTAAAGGAACAAAGGAAAATCCACAAGTGAGATTCTTGAAATCTTCAAACAAGTTGTAAACATTCCTTTACTTGAAGTTATAAAACAAGTGCCATCATATGCCAAGTTTCTTAAAGACCTTTGCACTAAAAAGAGAAATATTCATGTTCGTAAAAAGGCCTTTTAATGTAAAATGTTAGTTCTATACTCCAACATAAAATACCTCTAAAATGCAAAGATCCGTGCTCCCCACTATCTCTTGTAGTATAGGGAACCACACTTGAGTAATGCTTGTTGGATTTAGGAGCTAGTGTAAATCTGCCTTATTCTCAGATTTGTGAAACTTGACTGGGAGAATTACACCCAACTCTGGTGTTACAAACAGATCGGTCCACGAAAATCCTCGTGGTATTGTGGAGGACGTGCTTATTCAGTGTAGACAAGTTTTATTTTCCGTTGATTTCATTGTAATTGACACTCAACCAAGACAGATTCAAAGAAGCACATCCCCATTATCCTAGGTCGACCTTTTCTGGCAACTGCCGATGTTCACATTCAATGCAGAACTGGAAATATGCAGTTGTCCTTTGGCAATATGACTATGGAGCTCAATATTTTCAACATTGCCAAACAACCTCACAACGTGGATGATGGAATTGTTGATGTGGATTTAATAGAAGCATTAGTTGATAATAATTTTCTTTCAAACCTTAGTGACGACCCTTTGCAAACATGTTTAACTCACTTTGGTTTGGATTTTGATATTGATGATCAATCGATGAGGTCAATGCCCCGCTGACTCAAAGACCATCCATGGACACAAATAAATGGAAGTCAAGAGTCGAACAACTAGTGCCATCAGAGAAAAACTCAACCTATCATCGAATCACCACCAAAACTCGAGCTCAAGCCATTACCCAACACTTTGAATACGATTCTTGGGAGAAGAAAGCACCGCCAAGAATCATCTCTTCCTCCCTTGATGATTTAACGAAAAGGTAAGTTGTTGGATATTTTAAAAGAGCATAAAGGAGCATTAGGATGGACCATAGTATATAAAAGGTATAAACCTGGATGCATGCATTACATTCACCTTAATGAAAATGCTAGACCTACTTGGGGAAATGCAACGCTTAAATCCTAACATCAAAGAGGTTGTTCGCAGATCAAGTCCTTAAGCTATTAGATGCAGTATTATTTACCCAATTCGATAGTTCATGGGTCACTGCAAGTTGTTCCTAAAAAGTCAAGTCAGAGTTACCAATGCTAATAATGAATTAGTGCCCACTGAGTAACTACAGGATGGCGTGTATGCATTGATTATAGGAAGTTGAATTGCTACACGAAAGACCATTTTCCTTTACCATTTATCGATCAAATGCTTGATAGATTAGCAGTCATGAATTTTATTACTTTCAGATGGCTACTCGTGATATAATCGATTCATAGCACCAAAAGATCAAGAGAAGACTACCTTCACTTGCCCTTTTCGTACTTTTGCATATAGTGAGAATGCCATTTGGATTGTGTAATGCACCGCTACATTTCAACGATGCACGCTGAGCATTTTTTCTGATATGGTTGAACGATTCCTTGAGGTCTTTATGGATGATTTTTCTGTTTTTGGTGATTCATTTGATCAATGTTTACATCATCTAACACTAGTTATGCAGAGATGTATCGAGAAAAATTTAGTCTTGAATTGGGAGAAATGTCATTTTATGGTAAAATAAGGTATTGTTCTCAGTCACATCATTTCGAGCAAAGGTATTGAGGTTGATAAAGCCAAGGTAGATCTCATTTCCAATCTTCCTCCACCTAAAACAGTTAGAGAAGTAAGATCTTTCCTTGGGCATACTGGTTTTTATAGACGTTTTATTAAAGATTTTAGTAAAGTTTCTAGACCTTTATGTAATCTACTTGCTAAGGATGTACCTTTTGTCTTTGATGATCATGTCTTGTGCCATTTGAAAAATTAAAGCAGATGTTGACATCATCACCCATCATTCAACTCCCAAATTAGAATTTACTATTTGAGCTTATATGTGATGCATCCGACATGCAGAGAGCAGATTAGACAAAGAGTTGATCGAGTTCCCCATGTGATTTACTATGCTAGTATGACATTGAACGATGCAGTTGAATTATTCAACCACCGAAAAGAAATGCTAGCTGTAGTGTTTGCATTAGAGAAGTTTCGATCTTATCTCATTGGTTGTAAAATAATTATATTCACAGATCATGCTGCTCTTAAATATCTTCTCACAAAGAAAGATGCAAAAGCAAGACTAATTCGTTGGGTGTTACTTTTGCAGGAATTTGACTTAGAATTCAAGGATAAGAAAGGAATGTAAAATGTCAGGCTGACCATCTTTCTCGCTCCATTTTGACACAACTATAGAACCATTACCCTCGAATGAGTCATTTCGTATGAACAATTAATGAGTGTGGAAGTAGTACCATGGTATGCTGATATTGTTAATTATCTTGTTACAAGTCAACTTCTAGAGCATTGGACTAAGCAGGACAAGGCCAAATTCTTTGCAGAAATAAAGAATTTCTTTTGGGATGATCCTTATCTATTCAAGTATTGTGCAGATCAAATTGTTCGACGATGTGTCCCAGAATGAATTTCAAAACATTCTTTCATTCTCGCCATGAACAAGCTTTCATGGAGGCCACTTCATAAAGAAAACCTACAAAAATTTTACAATGTGGTTTCTATTGGCCAACTATATTTCGAGATGCTTACACATTTTGTTCTTCATGTGATAGGTGTCAACGAATGAGCATAACACTAAGAAATACGATGCCACTAAATCCAATTTTAGTGGTTGAAATTTTTATGTATGGGTATCGATTTCATGGGACCCTTTCCTCCATCTTTTGGCCATCAATACATATTGGTTGGTGTTGACTATGTTTCAAATGCAGAGGCAATTCCATGTAGGACCAACGATCATAAAGTGGTGATAAGATTTTTGAAAAGCAATATTGTTTCACGCTTTGGATTTCCTCGAGGATTTATCAGTGATGGTGGTGCCCACTTTTGCAATAAATCCTTCAAAGCACTTTTGACAAAGTACTCCATCACTCATAAAGTGGCAACCCCATATCATCCGCAAACCAGTGGCCAAGTTGAGATCTCCAATCGAGAAATAAAGCACATTTTAGAAAAGACGGTGAGGCCCGGTAAAAGATTGGTCGTCATGTCACGATGCATTATGGGCATATAGAATTTTCAAAACTCCAATTGGGATGTCACCCACGTGCTAGTGTATGGAAAAGCTTGCCACCTACCCCGTGGAACTCGAGCATCGTGCATGGGCCATCAAGAAATTCAATTTTGACATGCAGAAGTCGGCTCGTAAAGAAGATTACAACCGGCGAACTCAAGAAATTGCAATGACGCTGTATGAAAATGCCACGATTTACAAGCAACGAATGAAATTCTTCACGACAAGCAAATTACGAGAAAATCTTTCACCCGTGTCGAAAGTGCTTTTATTCAATTTCGCTGCACCTATTTCCGTGTAAGTTACGCTCGATGGTCCGCCCATTTGTTGCTCACACTGCTTTTCCACACGGGGCAATCAAATTAAGGATCCAAAGAACGGCTACTTTTTAAAGTTAATGGTCAAAGATTAAAGCCATATCTAGAATACCAACCACATGGAGAGGAGAGTGAAATAAACTGAGTGACCCACCAAGTTTAAATTGAGGTTTTCTTTTCTTTTCTCGTAATTTGATTCTTTTCTTTCTTTGATTATTCTTTTGTTGATTAAAATTATTTTTGTTTAAGTGTGTTTGTTTAACCATTATAGTTTCTCTTATCATTTTAATCATGAGACAAAGATCAGCTTGTACATGTTAGAACACTTCAACGTATCCAAACTCATCTCGTAAAGCAGACACGATTTTGTAAATTTCATCCTATCCGGATCTACAACCGCCAGAGTTAGTATTCCACGTTAAAGATCTAGAAAGACAACTCATGTAAATAGAGGATGGTATTTTGATCCGAATCGAGCTTGAGGTAATTCGATAAGAGGACGATTTTAATTTGCTTTGTGTGTTTTAATTTGTTTTTCCGTTTCAGGTGTTTTAGTTTGCTTTGTGTTTAAGTTTGTCACCCCATGAAGAGGCGGATAACCAGACTCCGTGACAATCAAGTTTGCCATTTCGCTTTCCCACAATAATCGATATTCTCGAGACGAAGGCATGGACAGAGACTAGATTTTAGCAAAGCTTCACAAACGATTCCCTTCGCCTCGTAATGCACTCTTTTCAATCTATAAAGCCCAACCAACGCATGCGATTGGTTACGAAGAATGGCATACCGGCCGACATCCGCCGGTTAATCGAGGCCAAAGTACGCTTTGGCGTGTGAGTTGCCTCCTAAATTTATTGCATACATGCCTGGTTGTGGTAAAGGAAATTATGTGAGAAAATGACGAGCTCGAAGACTTTCTGTTGCTTGTCATAAGTGTGCCAGAACGATATACAATAAAAAACCACATTCTTTAGGACTGGTGTCTGATAATGTGGAAGATAAGATTAAATTCATTGGATGGCTTGAATAAAGAGTCATTGGATAATATCCTTTGTCTTTCAAACGCATCCTGGATATGTACAAAGAGCGATTCTCCGCTTATGGCCATTATTCGAGAAAGAACGCACGACATAGCCTCGAATCGACTATAAACGACTCGCTTGCCGCTTTGTAAGAAAACTGGATGGGAAGCCTATCTTCACCCATGAGGGCGTTCAAGCCGCTTTGACGAAACCGTAGGAAGATGTGAGCCAAATGCAACCACCGTGAATATCCTTTTACTTTCGTTGTTTTAATTTCATCGTTGTTTTACCATTCACATTATTGCATTTAATAATTTTTATTATCATTGTTTTTTTCCCTTTTAACTGCTTTCTTTTTCGACTCTCGAGCCATGTGCCTTACGCGTTAATCGACACCGACATAATGCTTCATACACACACCGTGACCCGTTGTCACCAAGGTTCTTAAATATAATTTTTGTTGTTGCTGCACTCACAAGTTGTTTTTGAGCAAGATCCTAATGGCAGCTACTCCCAAAGAAACAATTCAAGAACATTTGTGTGCTCCGGATTTAACTATGGCAAACATAAAGAGTTCGCTGAGGCGCCCATAGATCTTGGTCAAGAATACAGAGAGAAAATTGCACTTGGTGTATGGAGGAGGTGACCGAGGGTTATCCAAATGGTCTCAACCCGCTTATGTCGAGGGAGCCAAGTGTTAGGCATCATCCCAACAATCCTAAAACCTTCGCTTTGTCTAACTCATCAACCTGGAGAAGAGTTAGTCGCCTTAGTATGCAAGAACGCATAACCGAAATGCTAAATCATGCCGATGCTTTTTATTTTCCTTCCGTGAGATCTTGCAACTCTAGAGGCACTAATCACATTAAGATCTGGGCCCATCTCGAACATCCACCGAAACCCATCGGTTTGTTAAATGTCAATAATTTTATGGTGGCTTTATCGCATTTCTTAACCATGCAATAAAAACTATTTCATTCCTTCCTCGCTTAAAAATTTGCACACATATCGCTAATGAGCTACTTGATCCGCTATGTTTATCAATCGAGATGATCCCGTGGACCGCTGTGTTGGAATGTTCAAATAATGATGGTAACAGAATGCAGTAGTTAAGTACAAATTAGATTTAAGTCTCCACTTGTAAATATTTTCTTCGTGTTGCACTACCTGTGATGTCTTCTAAACTCTACTTCTTCCTTTCAAACATTGAGACAATGTTTCGCTCGAGGGAGGAATAGTTGACAATCGGAACGTTGGTTAAGTTTTTACTAATTTTTGTTGTAGAATCCAACCATTTCGAGTGTAAGATGAATATGGAGTGTAGTTTAGAACGCATCTTCTTAGTAAAAAAAAAAAATTGTTTTTCTTAACTTTCTTTTGACTTCTCCTTTATAAATATACATTTTTACGCTTTTGAGTCAAGATGGTCAATACGGAATAGTGACTCTAGAAACGCATCTCCTTTAAAAAAAAAAAAATTTAGACATTTTTCTTTAATTTTTCTGCATGTATGTTTTCTTTTTATGTTTAGAATAGGTTGGGGGGTAGAATTTCGTTAAAAAAATAAATAAATAAAAATATATAAAAAAATATATATATATATATAAAATATATATATATTTGGTAATTTTGTGTGAGTTTTTGATATTGGATGATATGATGACTTTTGAATTTTAGTATTTGTATTATCTTGGGTCTTGAGTGATGTTACACCATGTTTGCTATTCTATATGCTAATGTTGGGGACAAATATGAGTTGCTTGAAGGAATGCGTATGTCAAAATAAATTCCAAGTGAGTTTTTGAGCCTATTAATTTTTCTTGGAGAGTAACCCTTTTTGCCCATTATTCATGCAATTTTAGCAGCTTTATTATTTTATACATGATCTCTAGATTTCCTTTAAGTCAACCCTTTAAAAAAAAATGTGTTGTCAGATCTAAAGGCCCACCTAACTAGTAGATATTGAAGATTTTTTAGCTCTCTAAGAGACGATGGAAGCCCATTTTGGATCCGTTTTAGACTTTCTAGCCATCCCTACTGTAAAATATCCATAGTTAGCCCTTTTGAGCCTTAAGACAAAAGAAAAAAAAAAGCATTTTCTTTGTTAACTTATCATCCTGACCCACTCCAATTTAGAGTATTACCCGATGTTATACAAGTTCCATCACCTATTCATGTTTGAGAAAAAGGATAAATAATTATTTTATTCAACAAAGTTGTGCTATAAATAAATATAAAAAAAAATAAAAAAGAAAAAAAAATAGAA
This sequence comes from Citropsis articulata, assembly GCA_030449925.1. Classification (NCBI taxonomy): domain Eukaryota; kingdom Viridiplantae; phylum Streptophyta; class Magnoliopsida; order Sapindales; family Rutaceae; genus Citropsis; species Citropsis articulata. The sequence continues at coordinate 1,972,840 of JASUUH010000137.1, read as the reverse complement.
AAAAAAAAGATATACAATAGCAAAAATAAGCAAAATGCATCTTGTAATTTTCAAAAGTTCTTGAACTTTTTCTCAAACATATATATTTTGTTTCCCTATTTTCCTTTCTTTGTTAGCCATGTCCCTAGCCTACGTTACGTCTTAATAAAAGTCCTTCTTGATTTTAGAGAACTATAGTCTGAAGTAAAAGCTAGTTATATGGGCTATTAAGATGTAGTGATGCATTTATAAAAAAAAATAATAATAAATAAATAAATAAATTGGGTTGACTAGTAATTTATTTGAGGTCGTATTATTTCTAAGCTGTGGACATATTTCTTTCATCTTGGTGAGAGTGTGTGGTATTTCTATATTATTTTCTCTCAATTCACCATTCATTGTAGTGACAATTTTTATTGGGTTTAATTTCTTTGTGAGAGTGTCACTACTACCGGTGAGATTTTGGGGTTTGACATGTTATTCCTGAAAGTGGCCTGATTACTATAGTCCATCGGATCGATGCATGTGGATTGTTGATGGTTGTGATATTTCTTTAGACTGAGATAATGCTTGTACTTTTATTCGATTGCTATCACTAATCTGATCAATAAACACGTGTGTTTTATAAAAAAAAAAGGTTTTTTGAATTTTATATTCGTTTTATTTGCTGTGACTAGCAATAAGTCGGGTGTGTGAGTGTTAGAAAGTGTATATTTATAAAGGAGAAAATCGTCATTTTACACTTCAAGTCTCACTAACATTGCTACTTTTATTTATTTAAGTATTTTGTTATTTAATTACGTGTGTTTCATTATAATTAGTTATTTTATGTATTTTAGGGGTATCATGATCGTTTCACAATGAACGAGTGATCAGACAGCAAAACGGACATCACATTTGAACTCAGGACGGTCGAAAACCTAAGGAGGAGCATAAAAAGGAAAATATCACTGTTCACATATACGGCACTATTCATACGTATTGCATCGCAAAAATCACATCGCGGCAAAAATCGGCTTATCAGGTAAATAGTAGTCAAACCGTGTGAACTGTGCAAATAGTTAATCGCTCAAATAGTGGCCGCTTGATCGTTGACTAATGACGTGGCGCAATCTCGAAAGGCCCAAACTGCTTTTTAATCCGATGGTCATGATTCACTAACGTATTTATAAAAGGGGCTTCTAATTTGATTTCACTGATTTCATTTGTAAGGTTATATTTATTTATTTCTTTCTCTTTATTGTTTTTTATATTTATTTTAATAAATTCTCATTTTTACCCTTAGTTCAAATATGAGTAGCTAATTTTCTTTAAGCTTGGGGTGAAGTCTCAACATGTTCCATGGGCTTTATTTGGTAAATTTATTTTCTTTTCCTCTAATATTTGTGGTTGTTTTGATTTTTCACGACAATAATAATAGTCTTGTTCAGATACACTGGTTAAACCCAAGACACTAGTACAAGGTTATTATTATTTGGCACGATAAGCCCTTAGCACCATATTTATTTGAGCGTGGTTCATGAGGTGTGGAATCCCCCCTCATGATTTAATTGGTATTAATATAGAATATTTAGCCCATGGAGCATGTTGATGCAGATCCTGATACCCAAGTGCTTTATTTCAATAGTTTCCAGATTAAGTCATTCCTGCCATTACAATTTAATTTCCAGTATAGTTTAAATTAATTTCACCACAAATCCAACCACCCATTTAAGAAAATTAATTTACACACAATTAAAATCAACCTCCTCGTGGATCGACACTGTCACCATTAATCTATTCTACAATAGATTCTAAGGCCATGTAGTTCAATAAAATTTGCACAACAAGTTTTTGCTGTCGGGAGGTAAGTATTTTAATTCGTAGAGTTAGTTTTTTTTTTCTTTTAATATTTATTTATTTATTTTAGTTGTTTTCTTGTAATTTTTTTTTCTCCTTTTCTCATTTAAAAAAAAAATTTAAGGTTAGAGTTTCATTTCTTTTCTCCTTTTAAATTTGTGTAATTTAATTTTCCTATCATTTTTCTTTGTAATTTAATTTTGATTATTTTGTTATATTTCTTTGTAATTTATTTTAATTTTAGTTAATATTTGTTTCACGTAATTTCTTTTTCTGATAGCAACTGAGTGTGTTTTCATAGTAAAGTTATAACAACGTGACAAAGGTTAGTATCATAATATCTCCTTCCTCTTTATTTTTATTTGTTTTATTTTCATTTATTTTGTTCTTTGTATGCATGGTCAAGGTCATTATCACCTAATCTTGAGCCTTTAGACCTTAAATTAAATAACACTTCGCACACATAAACACACCGCATTTAAAAAGAAATTTGACATGGATTTACAAAACCAACAACCGTAACCACAAGAGAGGCCATTTAAGGATTATTTCACCTTTAGCTAATTTGAGCACATCATGCATCGATACCCAAACGTGTGCTAGAGTTTTGAATTAAAACCTAGTGTGCTAAATTGTCTCCCACATTCTATGGCTTAGAAAATGAGGACCCATATAATCATCTCGAATGATTTCCATGCTATCCGCCGACTTTTAAATATGAGAATTTTTCAGATGATGATGTTAAACTTAGATTATTCCCATTTTCTTTAAAGGATAGAGCCTGCTCATGGTTCAATACATTGCTCGCTAATAGCATTACATCATGAGAACAAATGGTAACTAAATTTTTAAATAAATATTTCCCAGCTCATAAAACCAATGCTATTCATAGGAAATTTTAATTTACCCAAAGAGACGAGCGCTTTTCAAGCACGGGAGCGATTCAATGGGCTACCTTGAAGTGTCCACATTATGGGTACGAGAAATGGCACCAATGCCAATACTTTTGAGGATTATTGCCACATGTGCAAGAATGGCTAATGGCAACTGAGGAGAGCTTATGTCAAAAGCGCTTCAGAGATTCGGGAATTCTTCCAACCAATCGATAATTCCCAACAACGTAATCGATCACCAGAATACCAAAAGAATTAAGGAGTGAATGAGGTTAACATTGGTGAGTCAAGCTCGTAAATCAAGGAAGTCAAAGCAATAATCAAGGTCTTTCTCGACAACAAGATCATTGACGACTGCCAAATCAACAGAGCCACATGACCATGACTCATATTCAGATCAAACCAATGCCATAGGAATCATGAGAAAACCATCAACCTACAATCCTTACTCCAACACATATAATCCTGGATGGAGAGACCACTCTAATTTTTCATGGTCTCAAGGATTCCAACAAAATGGACCAGCAGCTCCACCTCCACCAATTCAACCAAATCCACCAAATCCTCAAATTTCTCAAGCTTCTCAGCCACCATTTAGACCATACAATCAAAACCCAAACCATACTCAACCCAAACCATGGGATACATTCCAAAATGTCAAAATCTTACTAACTCCAAGATCGAAAGCAGCAGTAACTGCACCATTGATGAATTGCGAAACGAGATGAGAGCGGCTTCAACTCACAAGCTCAACCGCCAAGCCTCGAGAAAATGCGGACAACTTGCTTCTTCAATTCAAACCTTGGCAATGACCGCTGAGAAAGGTAAATTCCTAGTCAACCAAAGGCTCAACCCTAAAGCAATGAATGAAGCAAGTACCGCTCACCACAACATCATGGAGAGGTCAAAGCAAATGATGACCTTGCTAAAAGGGAAAGAAGTTGACAACATAGTGGAGATGCCAATATCAACTCAGTTTGTACCGTGAATGTCGAGGATTCATCACCAAAGGAGAAAGAGGAAACCAACTCATGAGAATATGTTCCTAAAGCTCCATTTCCTCGTGAGGTTAGCTAAAGGAACAAAGGAAAATCCACAAGTGAGATTCTTGAAATCTTCAAATGTAAGTGTAAACATTCCTTTACTTGAAGCTATAAACAAGTGCCATCATATGCCAAGTTTCTAAAGACCTTGCACTAAAAAGAGAAATATTCATGTTCAAAAAGGCCTTTTAATGTAAAATGTTATTCTATACTCCAACATAAAATACCTCTAAAATGCAAAGATCCGTGCCCCCACTATCTCTTGTAGTATAGTGAACCACATTGAGAATGCTTTGTTGATTTAGAGCTAGTGTAAATCTGTTGCCTTATTCTCAGATTTGGAAACTTGACCTGGAGAATTACACCCAACTCCAGTGGTGTTACATACAGATCGGGTCCACGAAAATCCTCGTGGTATTGCGGAGGACGTGCTTATTCGTAGACAAGTTTTATTTTCTGCTGATTTCATTGTAATCGACACTCAACCAAGACAGATTCAAAGCACATCCCCATTATCCTAGTCCGACCTTTCTTGCAACCGCCATGTTCACATTCAATGCAGAATCGAAATATGCAGCTTGTCCTTTGGCAATATGACCATAGAGCTCAATATTTTCAACATTGCCAAACAACCTCACAATGTGGATGATGGAATTGTTGATGTGGATTTAATAAGCATTAGTTGATAATAATTTTCTTTCAAACCTTAGTGATGACCATTTGCAAACATGTTTAACTCACTTTGGTTTGGATTTTGATATTGATGATCAATCGACGAGGTCAATGCCCCGCTTGACTCAAAGACCATCCATGGACACAAATAAATGGAAGTCAAGAGTGAACAACTAGTGCCATCAGAGAAAAACTCAACCTATCATCGTAATCACCACCAAAACTCGAGCTCGCCATTACCCAACACTTTGGAATACGCATTCTGGGAGAAGAAAGCACTCGCCAAGAATCATCTCTTCCTCCCTTGATGACGAACAAAAGGTAAGTTGTCGGATATTTTAAAAGAGCATAAAGGAGCATTAGGATGGACCATAGCATATAAAAGGTATAAACCCATGGATCGATGCATTACATTCACCATAATGAAAATGCTAGACCTACTAGGGAAATGCAACGTCGGTTAAATACTAACATCAAAAGAGGTTGTCGCAGACCAAGTCCTTAAGCTTATTAGGGATGCGTGTATTATTTACCCAATTTCGATAGTTCATGGGTCCCCTGCAAGTTGTTCCTAAAAGTCAAGTCATGAGTTACCAATGCTATTATTGAATTAGTGCCCACTAGAGTAAGTACAGATGGCGTGTATGCATTGATTACAAGAAGTTAAATTGCTACACGAAAGACCATTTTCCTTTACCATTTATCGATCAAATGCTTTATAGATTAGGTGTCATGAATTTTATTACTTTCAGATGGCTACTCGTGATATAATCAGATTCCATAGCACCAAAAGATCAAGAGAAGACTACCTTCACTTGCCCTTTTCGTACTTTTGCATATAGTGAGAATGCCATTTGGATTGTGTAATGCACCGCTACATTTCAACGATGCATGTTGAGCATTTTTTCCGATATGGTTGAACGATTCTCGAGGTCTTTATGGATGACTTTTCTGTTTTGGTGATTCATTTGATCAATGTTTACATCATCTAACACTAGTTCGCAGAGATGTATCGAGAAGAATTTAGTCTTGAATTGGGAAAATGCCATTTTATGGTAAAACAAGGTATTGTTCTCGGTCACATCATTTCAAGCAAAGGTATTGAGGTTGATAAAGCCAAGGTGGATCTCATTTCTAATCTTCCTCACCTAAAACAGAGAAGTAAGATCTTTCCTTGGGCATCTGGTTTTATAGACGTTTCATTAAAGATTTTAGCAAAGTTTCTAGACCCTTATGCAATCTACTTACAAGGATGTATCTTTTGTCTTTGATGATTCATGTCTGTGGCATTTGAAAAATTAAAGCGTTGTTGACATCATCACCCATCATTCAAATTTCCCCAAATTGAATTTACCTTTGAGCTTATGTGATGATGCATCCGACATGCAAGAGAGCAAGATTAGGACAAAGAGTTGATCGAGTTCCCCATGTGATTTACTATGCTAGTATGACATTTAATTATGCACGGTTGAATTATTCAACCACGAAAAGAAATGCTAATGAGTGTTTGCATTAGAGAAGTTTCGATCTTATCTCATTGGTTGTAAAATAATTATATTCACAGATCATTTTTAAATATCTTCTCACAAAGAAAGATGCAAAAGCAAGACTAATTCGTTGGTGTTACAGGAATTTGACTTAGAATTCAAGGATAAAAAAAGAACAGAAAATGTTGTGGCTGACCATCTTTCGCGTCTCCATTTTGACACAACTATAGAACCATTACCCTTGAATGAGTCATTTCCAGATGAACAATTAATGAGTGTGGAAGTAGTACCATGGTATGCTGATATTGTTAATTATCTTGTTACAGGTCAACTTCCAGAGCATTGGACTAAGCAGGACAAGGCCAAATTCTTTGCAGAAATAAAGAATTACTTTTGGGATGATCCTTATCTATTCAAGTATTGTGCAGATCAAATTGTTCGACGATGTGTCCCAGAGAATGAATTTCAAAACATTCTTTCATTCTGCCATGAACAAGCTTGTGGAGGCCACTTCAGTGCTAAGAAAACAGCTACAAAAATTTTACAATGTGGTTTCTATTGGCCAACTATATTTCGAGATGCTTACACATTTTGTTCTTCATGTGATAGGTGTCAACGAATGGGGAGCATAACACTAAGAAATACGATGCCACTAAATCCAATTTTAGTGGTTGAAATTTTTACGACGATGGGTATCGATTTCATGGGACCCTTTCCTCCATCTTTTGGCCATCAATACATATTGGTTGGTGTTGACTATGTTTGAAACGGGTAGAGGCAATTCCATGTAGACCAACGATCATAAAGTGGTGATAAGATTTTGAAAAGCAATATTGTTTCACGCTGATTTCCTCGAGGATTTATCGATGGTGGTGCCCACTTTTGCAATAAATCCTTCAAAGCACTTTTGACAAAGCACCATCACTCATAAAGTGGCAACCCCATATCATCCGCAAACCAAAGGGCTGTTGAGATCTCCAATCGAGAAATAAAGCACATTTTAGAAAGACGGTGAGGCCCGAGAAAGATTGGTCGTTGCGGCTCGATGATGCATTATGGGCATATAGAATTTTCAAAACCCAATTGGGATGTCACCCTACTGTGCTAGTGTATGGAAAAGCTCACCACCCACCGTGGAACTCGAGCATCGTGCGTACTGGGCCATCAAGAAATTCAATTTTGACATGCAGCAAGCTGGCTCAGAAAGAAGATTACAACTGGCAGAACTTGAAGAAATTCGCAATGACGCGTATGAAAATGCCACGATTTACAAGCAACGAATGAAATTCTTTCACGACAAGCAAATTATGAGAAAATCTTTCACCTGTGTCGAAAGTGCTTTTATTCAATTCTCGCCAGCACCTATTTCCGTGTGTTACGCTCGATGGTCCGCCCATTTGTTGTTCTCACATCGCTTTTTCCACACGGGCAATTGAAATTAAGGATCCAAAGAACGCAAGCATTTTTAAAGTTAATGGTCAAAGATTAAAGCCATATCTAGAATACCAACCACATGGAGAGGAGAGTGAAATAAACCGAGTGACCCACCAAGTTTAAATTGAGGTTTTTCTTTTCTTCGTAATTTGATTTGATTCTTTTCTTTCTTTTGATTATTCTTTGTTGATTAAAATTATTTTTGTTTAAGTGTGTTTGTTTAACCATTATAGTTTCTCTTATCATTTTAATCATGAGACAAAGATCATTGTACATGTTAGAACACTTCAACGATCCAAACTCATCTCGTAGTTAGACACGATTTTGTAAATTTCATCCTATCCGGGATCTACAACCGCCAGAGTTAGTATTCCACGTTAAAGATCTAGAAAGACAACTCACGAAATAGAGGATGGTATTTTGATCCGAATCGGAGCTTGAGGTAATTCGATAAGAGGACGATTTTAATTTGCTTTGTGTGTTTTAATTTGTTTTTCTGTTTTTGTGTTTTAGTTTGCTTTGTGTGTTTAAGTTTGTCACCCGGTGAAGAGGCGGATAACCAGATTCCGTGACAATCAAGTTTATTTCCGCTTCCCACAATAATCGATATTCTCGAGACGAAGGCATGGACAGACGAGATTTTAGCAAAGCTTCACAAACGATTCCCTTCGCCTCGTAATGCACTCTTTTCAATCTATAAAGCCCAATCCAACGCATGCGATTGGTTATGAAGAATGGCATACCACGACATCCGGGTTAATCGAGGCCAAAGTACGCTTGCGTGTGAGTTGCCTCTAAATTTATTGCATACATGCCTGGTTGTGGTAAAGGAAATTATGAGAAAACGACGAGCTCAAGACTTTCTTGCTTGTCATAAGTGTGCGAACGATATGCAATAAAAAACCATGTTCTTAGAATGGTGTCGATAATGGGAAGATAAGATTAAATTCATTGGGATGGCTTGAATAAAGAGTCATTGGATAATATCCTTTGTCTTTTGAAACGCATCCCAGTGGATATGTACAAAGAGCGATTCTCCGCCATGGCCATTATTCGAGAAAACGCACGATATGCCCTGGAATCTGACTATAAACGACCCTGTTTGCCAGTTTGTAAGAAAACTGGATGGGAAGCCTATCTTCGACCCATAGAGGGCGTTCAAGCCGTTTCTAGACGTAAAACCAGAGGAAGATGTGAGCCACAGTCGCAACTACCTGTGAATATCCTTTTACTTTGCTGTTGTTTTAATTTCACTGTTGTTTTACCATTCACATTATTGCATTTAATAATTTTTTATTACTTTTTTCCTTTTTAACTGTTTTCTTTTTGACTCTCGAGCCATGTGCCTTACGCGTTAATTGACACTGACATAATGCTTCATACACAGCTGTGACCCGTTGTCACCAAGGTTCTTAAATATAATTTTTTGTTGTTGTGCACTCACAAGTTGTTTTTGAGCAGTATCCTAATGGCAGCTACTCCCAGCAAACAATTCAAGAACATTTGTGTGCTCTCTGGATTTAACTATGGCAAACATAAAGAGTTCGTTGAGGCAGCCATAGATCTTGGTCGAAGAATAGCAGAGAGAAAATTGCACTTGGTGTATGGAGGAGGTGACCGAGGGTTATCCAAAATGGTCTCAGAACCTGCTTATGTCAGAGGGAGCCAAGTGTTAGGCATCATCCCAACAATCCTAAAACCTTTGGGCTGTTCTAACTCATCAACCGGAGAAGAGTTAGTCGCCTTGTATGCAAGAACGCATAACCGAAATGCTAAATCACGCCGATGCTTTTATTTTCCTTCCGTGAGATCTTGCAACTCTAGAGGCACTAATCACATTAGCATCTTGGGCCCATCGAACATCCACCGTAAAACCCATCGGTTTGTTAAATGTCAATAATTTTTATGGTGGCTTTATCGCATTTCTTAACCATGCAATAAAAAACTATTTCATTCCTTCCTCAGTTAAAAAAATCTTTATTTGTGCACATACTGCTAATGAGCTACTTGATCTGTTATGCTTTATCAATCGAGATGATCCCGTGACCGTTGTGTTGGAATGTTCAAATAATAGTAGTTAAGTACAAATTAGATTTAAGTCTCCACTTGTAAATATTTTCTCTCGTGTTGCACTACCCAGGTGATGTCTTCTAAACTCTACTTCTTTCCTTTCAAACATTGAGGACAATGTTTCGTTCTGGTTGGGAGGAGGGAATAGTTGACAATTGTGGAATGTTGATTAAGTTTTTACTAATTTTTGTTGTAGAACTAACCATTTTGAGTCGAAGATGGCTGAATATGGAGTGTAGTGACTCTAGAACGCATCTTCTTAGTAAAAAAAAAAATTGTTTTTCTTAACTTTTCTTTTGACTTCTCCTTTATAAATATACATTTTTACGTTTTTGAGTCGAAGATGGCTGAATAGGGAGTGTAGTGACTCTAGAAACGCATCTCCTTTAAAAAAAAAATTTAGACATTTTTCTTTAATTTTTCTGCATGTATGTTTTCTTTTTATGTTTAGAATAGGTTGGGGGGTAGAATTTCGTTAAAAAAATAAATAAATAAAAATATATAAAAATATATATATATATATATATAATATATATATATTTGGTAATTTTGTGTGAGTTTTTGATATTGGATGATATGATGACTTTTGAATTTTAGTATTTGTATTATCTTGGGTCTTGAGTGATGTTACACCATGTTTGCTATTCTATATGCTAATGTTGGGGACAAATATGAGTTGCTTGAAGGAATGCGTATGTCAAAATAAATTCCAAGTGAGTTTTGAGCCTATTAATTTTTCTTGAGAGTAACCCTTTTGCCCATTATTCATGCATTATTATTTTATACATGATCTCTAGATTTCCTTTAAGTCAACCCTTTAAAAAAAAAATGTGTGTTGCTGCATCTAAAGGCCCACCTAACTAGTAGATATGGAAGATTATTTAGAGCTCTAAGAGACGATGGAAGGCCATTTTGGATCCGTTTGAGCCTTTCTAGCCATCCCTACTGTAAAATATCCATAGTTAGCCCTTTTGAGCCTTAAGACAAAAGAAAAAAAAAAAGCATTTTCTTTGTTAACTTATCATCCTGACCCACTCCAATTTAGAGTATTACCCGATGTTATACAAGTTCCATCACCTATTCATGTTTGAGAAAAAGGATAAATAATTATTTTATTCAACAAAGTTGTGCTATAAATAAATATAAAAAACAAAAAAAAAAAGAAAAAAAAAAGATATACAATAGCAAAAATAAGCAAAATGCATCTTGTAATTTTCAAAAGTTCTTGAACTTTTTCTCAAACATATATATTTTGTTTCCCTATTTTCCTTTCTTTGTTAGCCATGTCCCTAGCCTACGTTACGTCTTAATAAAAGTCCTTCTTGATTTTAGAGAACTATAGTCTGAAGTAAAAGCTAGTTATATGGGCTATTAAGATGTAGTGATGCATTTATAAAAAAAAATAATAATAAATAAATAAATAAATTGGGTTGACTAGTAATATTATTTGTGTGGACATATTTCTTTCATCTTGGTGTGAGTGTGTGGTATTTATATATTATTTTCTCTCAATTATCCATTCATTGTAGTGACAATTTTTTTTGGGTTTAATTTTCATGAGTGTCACTACTACCGGTGAGATTTTGGGGTTTGACATGTTATTCCTGAAAGTGGCCTGATTACTATAGTCTACTGGACTGATGCATGTGGATTGTTGATGTGGTTGTGATATTTCTTTAGACTGGAGATAATGCTTGTACTTTTATTTGATTGCTATCACTAATCTGATTGAATAAACACGTGTGTTTTATAAAAAAAAAGGTTTTGAATTTTATCTTCGCTTATTTGCTGGACTAGATAAAATTTCAGGGGTGTGTTGAGTGTTAGAAAGTGTATATTTATAAAGGAGAAAATTGTCATTTTACACTTCAAGTCTCACTAACATTGCTACTTTTATTTATTTAAGTATTTTGTTATTTAATTACGTGTGTTTCATTATAATTAGTTATTTTATGTATTTTAGGGGTATCATGATCGTTTCACAATGAACGAGTGATCGACAAAGAAACGGACATCACATTTGAACTCGTGACGAAAACCCAAGGAGGAGCATAAAAGAAAAAAATATCATCTCACATATACCGCACTATTCATACGTACGTAATCGCGTAAAAATCGGCCATCAGGTAAAAATCGGCTTATCGCGTAAATAGTCAAACCGTGAATCGTGCATAAATAGTGTTACCGTTCAAATAGTGGTTGACGTTGACTAATGACGTGGCGCAATCGAAGGCCCAAACTGCTTTTAATCCGATGGTCATGATTCACCAATGTATTTATAAAAGGGGCTTCTAATTTGATATCCTCGAATTCATTTATAAGATTAGATTTCTGTAATTCCTTCTCCTTCTTGTATTTTCTATGTATTTTAATAAATTCTCATTTTACCCCTAGTTCAAATATGAGTAGCTAATTTTCTTTTAAGCTTGGGTTGAAGGTGAAGTCTCAACATGTTCCATGGGCTTTATTTGGTAAATTTATTTTCTTTTCCCCTCTAATATTTGTGGTTGTTTTGATTTTTCGTCGACAACACAATAGTCTTGTCAGATACCGTCGGTTAAACCCAAGACACTAGTACAAGGTTATTATTATTTGGCACGATGCCCTTAGCACCATATTTATTTGAGCGTGGTTCATGAGGTGTGGAACTTCATGATTTAATTGGTATTAATATGGAATATTTAGCCCATGGAGCATGTTGATGCATCCGGATACCCAAGTGCTTTATTTCAATAGTTTCAGCTTAAGTCATTCCCGCCATTCCAATTTAATTTCCAAAGATAGTTTAAATTAATTTCACCACAAATCCAACCACCCATTTAAGAAAATTAATTTACACACAATTAAAATCAACCTCTCGTGGGATCGACACTCACCATTAATCTATCGCATAATAGATTCGTAAGGCCATGTAGCTCAATAAAATTGACAACAAGCTTTCACACATTTATGTAAAGATTAGTCTCTGTAGAGTTAGTTTTTTTTTTTTAATATTTATTTATTTATTTTAGTTGTTTTCTTGTAATTGTTTTTTTTCTCCTTTTCTCATTTTAAAAAAAAAAATTTAAGGTTAGAATTTCATTTCTTTTCTCCTTTTAAATTTGTGTAATTTAATTTTCCTATCATTTTTCTTTGTAATTTAATTTTGATTATTTTGTTATATTTCTTTGTAATTTATTTTAATTTTAGTTAATATTTGTTTCACGTAATTTCTTCTTCTTATAGCAATTGAGTGTGTTTTCATAGTAAAGTTATAACAACGTGACAAGGTTAGTATCATAATTTCTCCTTCCTCTTTATTTTTATTTGTTTTATTTTCATTTATTTTGTGCTTTGTATGCATGGTCGAAGGTCATTATCACCTAATCTTGAGCCTTTAGACCTTAAATTAGAAATAACACTTCGCACACATAAACACACCGCATTTAAAAAGAAATTTGACATGGATTTACAAAACCAACAACCAGAACCACAAGAGAGGCCATTTAAGGATTATTTCAGTCCTTTAGCTAATTTGAGCACATCATGCATCAGATACCCAAATGTAGCTGCTAGGAGTTTTGAATTAAAACCTAGTGTGCTAAATTGTCTCCCCACATTCTATGGCTTTAGAAAACGAGGACCCATATAATCATCTCGAATGATTTCCATGCTATCCGCCGACTTTTAAATATGAGAATTTTTCAGATGATGATGTTAAACTTAGATTATTCCCATTTTCTTTAAAGGATAGAGCCTGCTCATGGTTCAATACATTGCTCGCTAATAGCATTACATCATGAGAACAAATGGTAACTAAATTTTAAATAAATATTTCCACTCATAAAACCAATGCTATTCGCAGGAAATTTCAGAATTTACCCAAAGAGACGACGAGCGCTTTTTCAAGCATGGGAGCGATTCAATGGGCTACTCTTGAAGTGTCCACATTATGGTACGAGAAATGGCACCAATGCCAATACTTTTGAGGATTATTGCCACATGTGCAAGAATGGCTAATGGCAACCAAATGGAGGAGAGCTTATGTCAAAAGCGCTCGTAGATTGGGGAATTCTTCCAACGCCAATCGATAATTCCCAACAACGTAGTCGATCACCGTGAATACCAAAAGAATTAAGGGAGTGAATGAGGTTAACATTGGTGAGTCAAGCTCAGAAATCAAGGAAGTCAAAGCAATAATCGAAGGTCTTTCTCGACAAATAGCATCATTGACGACTGCCAAATCAACAGAGCCACATGACCATGACTCATATTCAGATCAAACCAATGCCATAGGAATCATGAGAAAACCATCAACCTACAATCCTTACTCCAACACATATAATCCTGGATGGAGAGACCACCCCAATTTTTCATGGTCTCAAGGATTCCAACAAAATGGACCAGCAGCTCCACCTCCACCAATTCAACCAAATCCACCAAATCCTCAAATTTCTCAAGCTTCTCAGCCACCATTTAGACCATACAATCAAAACCCAAACCATACTCAACCCAAACCATGGGAGGATACATTCCAAAATGTCAAAAATTTTACTAACTCCAAGATCGAGCAGCAGAACCGCACCATTGATGAACTGCGAAATGAGATGAGGGCGGGCTTCAACTCACAAGCTCAACCGCCTAAGCCTCGAGAAATGGTGGGACAACTTGCTTCTTCAATTCAAACCTTGGCAATGACCGCTGAGAAAGGTAAATTCCTAGTCAACCAAAGGCCTTCAACCCTAAAGCAGTGAACGGGCAAGTACCGCTCACCACAACATCATGGAGAGGTCAAAGCGATGACCTCTAAAAGGGAAAGAAGTCGATAACAAAGTGAGATGCCAAAATCAACTCAGATTGTACTGAATGCTGAGGATTCATCACCAAAGGAGAAAGAGGAAACCAACTCGCGAGAATATGTTCCTAAAGCTCCATTTCCTCGTGAGGTTAGCTAAAGGGAACAAAGGAAAATCCACAAGTGAGATTCTTGAAATCTTCAAATGTAAGTGTAAACATTCCTTTACTTGAAGCTATAAAACAAGTGCCATCATATGCCAAGTTTCTTAAAGACCTTGCACTAAAAAGAGAAATATTCATGTTCGTAAAAAGGCCTTTTAATGTAAAATGTTAGTTCTATACTCCAACATAAAATACCTCTAAATGCAAAGATCCAGCCCCCACTATCTCTTGTAGTATAGTGGAACCACACTTGAGAATGCTTTGTTGATTTAGTGAGCTAGTGTAAATCTGCCTTATTCTCAGATTTGTGAAACTCGACCGGGAGAATTACACCCAACTCCAAAGTGTGTTACAAATTGCAGATCGGTCCACGAAAATCCCTCGTGGTATTGTGGAGGACGGTTTATTCGTAGACAAGTTTTATTTTCCTGTTGATTTCATTGTAATCGACACTCAACCAAGACAGATTCAAAGAAGCACATCCCCATTATCCTAGGCCGACCTTTCTTGGCAACCGATGTTCACATTCAATGCGAATCCGGAAATATGCGTTGTCCTTTGGCAATATGACCATAGAGCTCAATATTTTCAACATTGCCAAACAACCTCAAAAAGTGGATTATGGAATTGTTGATGTGGATTTAATAGAAGCATTAGTTGATAATAATTTTCTTTCAAACCTTAGTGATGACCATTTGCAAACATGTTTAACTCACTTTGGTTTGGATTTTGATATTGACAGATCAATCGATGAGGTCAATGCCCTGCTTGACTCAGCACCATCCATGGACACAAATAAATGGAAGTCAAGAGCTGAACAACTAGTGCCATCAGAGAAAAAACTCAACCTATCATCAGAATCACCACCAAAACTCGAGCTCAAGCCATTACCCAACACTTTGGAATACGCATTCTTGGGAGAAGAAAGCACTCTGCCAGTAATCATCTCTTCCTCCCTTGATGACGAACGAAAAGGTAAGTTGTTGGATATTTTAAAAGAGCATAAAGGAGCATTAGGATGGACCATAGCAGACATAAAAGGTATAAACCCAGTGGACTGCATGCATTACATTCACCTTAATGAAAATGCTAGACCTACTAGGGAAATGCAACGTCGGTTAAATCCTAACATCAAAGAGGTTGTTCGCACTGAAGTCCTTAAGCTATTAGATGCAGGTATTATTTACCCAATTTCTGATAGTTCATGGTCGGCCCCTGCAAGTTGTTCCTAAAAGTCGAAGTCATGAGTTACCAATGCTAATAATGAATTAGTGCCCACTAGAGTAACTACGGGGATGGCGTATGCATTGATTATAGGAAGTTGAATTGCATACACGTAAAGACCATTTTCCTTTACCATTTATCGATCAAATGCTTTATAGATTAGCAGGTCATGAATTTTATTACTTTCTAGATGGCTACTCAGGATATAATCAGATTCCCATAGCACCAAAAGATCAAGAGAAGACTACCTTCACTTGCCCTTTTGGTACTTTTGCATATAGGAGAATGCCATTTGGATTGTGTAATGCACCTGCTACATTTCAACGATGCATGTTGAGCATTTTTTCTGATATGGTTGAACGATTCCTTGAGGTCTTTATGGATGACTTTTCTGTTTTTGGTGATTCATTTGATCAATGTTTACATCATCTAACACTAGTTCTGCAGAGATGTATCGAGAAGAATTTAGTCTTGAATTGGGAAAAATGCCATTTTATGGTAAAACAAGGTATTGTTCTCGGTCACATCATTTCAAGCAAAGGTATTGAGGTTGATAAAGCCAAGGTGGATCTCATTTCTAATCTTCCTCTACCTAAAACAGTTAGAGAAGTAAGATCTTTCCTTGGGCATGCTGGTTTTTATAGACGTTTCATTAAAGATTTTAGCAAAGTTTCTAGACCCTTATGCAATCTACTTGCTAAGGATGTATCTTTTGTCTTTGATGATTCATGTCTTGTGGCATTTGAAAAATTAAAGCAGTTGTTGACATCATCACCCATCATTCAAATTTCAAATTGGAATTTACCTTTTGAGCTTATGTGTGATGCATCTGATTATGCAGTAGGAGCAGTATTAGGACAAAGAGTTGATCGAGTTCCCCATGTGATTTATTATGCTAGTATGACATTGAATGATGCACAGTTGAATTATTCAACCACTGAAAAAGAAATGTTAGTTGTAGTGTTTGCATTAGAGAAGTTTCGATCTTATCTCATTGGTTGTAAAATAATTATATTTACAGATCATGCTGCTCTTAAATATCTTCTCACAAAGAAAGATACAAAAGCAAGACTAATTCGTTGGGTGTTACTTTTGCAGGAATTTGACTTAGAATTCAAAGATAAGAAAGGAATGTAAAAATGTAGTGGCTGACTATCTTTCTCGTATCCATTTAGACACAACTATAGAACCATTACCCTAGAATGAGTCAATTCCAGATGAACAAATAATGAGTGTGGAAGAAGTACCATGGTATTCTGATATTGAAAAATATCTTGTTACAAGTCAACTTCTAGAGCAGTGGACTAAGCAGGACAAGGCCAAATTCTTTGCAGAAATAAAGAATTTCTTTTGGGATGATCCTTATCTATTCAAGTATTGTGCAGATCAAATTGTTCGACGATGTGTCCCAGAATGAATTTCAAAACATTCTTCATTCTCGCCATGAACAAGCTTCATGGAGGCCACTTCATACAAGAAAACAATACAAAAATTTTACAATGTGGTTTCTATTGGCCAACTATATTTCGAGATGCTTACACATTTTGTTCTTCATGTGATAGGTGTCAACGAATGGGGAGCATTACACGAAGGAATATGATGCCACTAAACCCTATTTTAGTGGTTGAAATTTTTGACGTATGGGGTATCGATTTCATGGGACCCTTTCCCCCATCTTTTGGCCATCAATATATATTGGTTGCTGTTGACTATGTTTCGAAATGGGTAGAAGCAATTCCATGTAGGACCAACGATCACAAGGTGATGATAAGATTTTTGAAAAGCAATATTATTTCACGCTTTGGATTTCCTCGAGGATTTATCAGTGATGGTGGTGCCCACTTTTGCAATAAATCCTTCAAAGCACTTTTGACAAAGTACTCCATCACTCATAAAGTGGCAACCCCATATCATCCGCAAACCAGTGGCCAAGTTGAGATCTCCAATCGAGAAATAAAGCACATTTTAGACGAGGCCCGAAAAGATTGGTCGTCGGCTCGATGATGCATTATGGGCATATATTTTCAAAACTCCAATTGGGATGTCACCCTACAGGCTAGTGTATGGAAAAGCTTGCCACCTACCTGTGGAACTCGAGCATCGTGCGTACTGGGCCATCAAGAAATTCAATTTTGACATGCAGCAAGCTGGCTCAGAAAGAAGATTACAACTGGCAGAACTTGAAGAAATTCGCAATGACGCGTATGAAAATGCCACGATTTACAAGCAACGAATGAAATTCTTTCACGACAAGCAAATTATGAGAAAATCTTTCACTCCAGGTCAGAAAGTGCTTTTATTCAATTCTCGCTTGCACCTATTTCCAGGTAAGTTACGTTCTCGATGGTCTGGCCCATTTGTTGTTGCTTTTTCCACATGGGGCAATTGAAATTAAGGATCCAAAGAACGGCGTTACTTTTAAAGTTAATGGTCAAAGATTAAAGCCATATCTAGAATACCAACCACATGGAGAGGAGAGTGAAATAAATCTGAGTGACCCACCAAGTTTAAATTGAGGTTTTTCTTTTCTTTTCTGTAATTTGATTTGATTCTTTTCTTTCTTTTGATTATTCTTTTGTTGATTAAAATTATTTTTGTTTAAGTGTGTTTGTTTAACCATTATAGTTTCTCTTATCATTTTAATCATGAGACAAAGATCAGCTTGTACATGTTAGAACACTTCAACGTATCCAAACTCATCTCAGAAAGCAGATACGATTTTGTAAATTTCATCCTATCTGGGATCTACAACCGCCAGAGTTAGTATTCCACGTTAAAGATCTAGAAAGACAACTCACAGAAATAGAGGATGGTATTTTTGATCTGGAATTGAGCTTGAGGTAATTCGATAAGAGGACGATTTTAATTTGCTTTGTGTTTTAATTTGTTTTCCGTTTGTGTGTTTTAGTTTGCTTTGTGTGTTTAAGTTTGTCACCCCGAAGAGGCGGATAACGATCTCGTGACAATCAAGTCTACTTTCAGCTTTCCCACAATAACGATATTCTCGAGACGGCATGGCATGGACAGAGACGAGATTTTAGCAAAGCTTCACAAACGATTCCCTTCGCTCGTAATGCACTCTTTCAATCTATAAAGCCCAACCAACGCATGCGATTGGTTATGAAGAATGGCATACCACTGACATCCGCTGGTTAATCGAGGCCAAAGTACGTTTGGCAGGTGAGTTGCCTCCTAAATTTATTGCATACATGCCTGGTTGTGGTAAAGGAAATTATGCGAGAAAACGACGAGCTCGAAGACTTTCTGTTGCTTGTCATAAGTGTGAACGATATGCAATAAAAACCATGTTCTTTAGGAATGGTGTCCGATATGTGGAAGATAAGATTAAATTCATTGGATGGCTTGAATAAAGAGTCATTGGATAATATCCTTTGTCTTTTCAAACGCATCCCTGGATATGTACAAAGAGCGATTCTCCGATGGCCATTATTCGAGAAAGAACGCACGCCGAATCGACTATAAACGACTCGCTTGCCGGTTTGTAAGAAAACTGGATGGGAAGCCTATCGACCCATGAGGGCGTGCCGTTTCTAGACGTAAAACCAGAGGAAGATGTGAGCCACAGTCGCAACTACCTGTGAATATCCTTTTACTTTGCTGTTGTTTTAATTTCACTGTTGTTTTACCATTCACATTATTGCATTTAATAATTTTTTATTATCATTGTTTTCTTTTCCCTTTAACTGCTTTCTTTTGACTCTCGAGCCATGTGCCTTACGCGTTAATCGACACCGACATAATGCTTCATACATACCGCGTGACCTGCTGTCACCAAGGTTCTTAAATATAATTTTTGTTGTTGTGCACTCACAAGTTGTTTTTGAGCAAGATCCTAATGGCGCTACTCCCAAAGAAACAATTCAAGAACATTTGTGTGCTCTCGGATTTAACTATGGCAAACATAAAGAGTTCGTTGAGGCGATAGATCTTGGTCAAGAATAGCAGAGAGAAAATTGCACTTGGTGTATGGAGGAGGACCGAGGGTTATCCAAAATGGTCTCGTAACTCGCTTATGTCGAGGGAGCCAAGTGTTAGGCATCATCCCAACAATCCTAAAACCTGCTTTGTCTAACTCATCAACTGGAGAAGAGTTAGTCGTCTTAGGTATGCAAGAACGCATAACTGAAATGCTAAATCATGCTGATGCTTTTATTTTCCTTCCAGGAGATCTTGCAACTCTAGAGGCACTAATCACATTAGCATCTTGGGCCCATCTGAACATCCACCAGAAACCCATCGGTTTGTTAAATGTCAATAATTTTTATGGTGGCTTTATCGCATTTCTTAACCATGCAATAAAAAACTATTTCATTCCTTCCTCAGTTAAAAAATCTTTATTTGTGCACATCGCTAATGAGCTACTTGATCCGTTATGTTTATCAATCGAGATGTATCCTGTGACCGTTGTGTTGGAATGTTCAAATAACGATGGTAACAGATGTAGTTAAGTACAAATTAGATTTAAGTCTCCACTTGTAAATATTTTCTTCTGTGTTGCACTACCCAGGTGATGTCTTCTAAACTCTACTTCTTTCCTTTCAAACATTGAGGACAATGTTTCGTTCTGGTTGGGAGGAGGGAATAGTTGACAATTGTGGAATGTTGGTTAAGTTTTTACTAATTTTTGTTGTAGAACTAACCATTTTGAGTAGAAGATGGCTGAATATGGAGTGTAGTTACTCTAGAAACGCATCTTCTTAGTAAAAAAAAAAAAAAATTGTTTTTCTTAACTTTTCTTTTTGACTTCTCCTTTATAAATATACATTTTTACGTTTTTGAGTCGAAGATGGCTGAATATGGAGTGTAGTGACTCTAGAAACGCATCTCCTTTAAAAAAAAAAAAAATTTAGACATTTTTCTTTAATTTTTCTGCATGTATGTTTTCTTTTTATGTTTAGAATAGGTTGGGGGGTAGAATTTCGTTAAAAAAATAAATAAATAAAAATATATAAAAATATATATATATATATATATAATATATATATATTTGGTAATTTTGTGTGAGTTTTTGATATTGGATGATATGATGACTTTTGAATTTTAGTATTTGTATTATCTTGGGTCTTGAGTGATGTTACACCATGTTTGCTATTCTATATGCTAATGTTGGGGACAAATATGAGTTGCTTGAAGGAATGCGTATGTCAAAATAAATTCCAAGTGAGTTTTTGAGCCTATTAATTTTTCTTGGAGAGTAACCCTTTTTGCCCATTATTCATGCAGCTTAGCAGTTTATTATTTTATACATGATCTCTAGATTTCCTTTAAGTCAACCCTTTAAAAAAAAAATGTGTGTTGCTGCATCTAAAGGCCCACCTAACTAGTAGATATGGAAGATTATTTAGAGCTCTAAGAGACGATGGAAGGCCATTTTGGATCCGTTTGAGCCTTTCTAGCCATCCCTACTGTAAAATATCCATAGTTAGCCCTTTTGAGCCTTAAGACAAAAGAAAAAAAAAAGCATTTTCTTTGTTAACTTATCATCCTGACCCACTCCAATTTAGAGTATTACCCGATGTTATACAAGTTCCATCACCTATTCATGTTTGAGAAAAAGGATAAATAATTATTTTATTCAACAAAGTTGTGCTATAAATAAATATAAAAAAAAATAAAAAAGAAAAAAAAATAGAAAAAAAAAAGATATACAATAGCAAAAATAAGCAAAATGCATCTTGTAATTTTCAAAAGTTCTTGAACTTTTTCTCAAACATATATATTTTGTTTCCCTATTTCAGCGCTACGTCTTAATAAAAGTCCTTCTTGATTTTAGAGAACTATAGTCTGAAGTAAAAGCTAGTTATATGGGCTATTAAGATGTAGTGATGCATTTATAAAAAAAAATAATAATAAATAAATAAATAAATTGGGTTGACTAGTAATTTATTTGAGGTCGTATTATTTCTAAGCTGTGGACATATTTCTTTCATCTTGGTGAGAGTGTGTGGTATTTCTATATTATTTTCTCTCAATTCACCATTCATTGTAGTGACAATTTTTATTGGGTTTAATTTCTTTGTGAGAGTGTCACTACTACCGGTGAGATTTTGGGGTTTGACATGTTATTCCTGAAAGTGGCCTGATTACTATAGTCTACTGGACTGATGCATGTGGATTGTTGATGTGGTTGTGATATTTCTTTAGACTGGAGATAATGCTTGTACTTTTATTTGATTGCTATCACTAATCTGATTGAATAAACACGTGTGTTTTATAAAAAAAAAAAAAAAAGGTTTTTGAATTTTATCTTCGCTTTATTTGCTAGGGACTAGCAATAAGCTGGTTGGGGGGTGTGTTGAGTGTTAGAAAGTGTATATTTATAAAGGAGAAAATTGTCATTTTACACTTCAAGTCTCACTAACATTGCTACTTTTATTTATTTAAGTATTTTGTTATTTAATTACGTGTGTTTCATTATAATTAGTTATTTTATGTATTTTAGGGGTATCATGATCGTTTCACAATGAACGAGTGATCAGACAGCAAAACGGACATCACATTTGAACTCAGGACGGTCGAAAACCTAAGGAGGAGCATAAAAAGGAAAATATCACTGTTCACATATACGGCACTATTCATACGTGATCGCAAAATCGGCTTCGTGCAAAATCGGCCATTGTGCAGGTAAATAGTCAAACCGTAATCGCAAATAGTGTTCTCAAATAGTGGTATGTTGTTGACTAATGACGTGGCGCAATCCTGAGCGTCCAAACTGTTTTTAATCCGATGGTCATGATTCACTCAATGTACCTATAAAAAGGGGGCTTCCCCCCCTAATTTGATATCCCTGAATTCATTTGTAAGCTTAGATTTCTGTAATTCCTTCTCTTTCTTGTATTTTCTATGTATTTTAATAAATTCTCATTTTTACCCTTAGTTCAAATATGAGTAGCTAATTTTCTTTTAAGCTTGGGTTGAAGGTGAAGTCTCAACATGTTCCATGGGCTTTATTTGGTAAATTTATTTTCTTTTCCCCTCTAATATTTGTGGTTGTTTTGACTTTTCGTCGACAAATAATAATAGTCTTGTCTAGATACCGCCCTGGTTAAACCGGCACACTAGTACAAGGTTATTATTATTTGGCACGATAACCATATTTATTTGAGCGTGGTTCATGAGTGTGGAATCTCTTCATGATTTAATTGGTATTAATATGGAATATTTAGCCCATGGAGCATGTTGATGCAGATCCGGATACCCAAGTGCTTTATTTCAATAGTTTCCAGTTTAAGTCATTCCTGCCATTCCAATTTAATTTCCAGCATAGTTTAAATTAATTTCACCACAAATCCAACCACCCATTTAAGAAAATTAATTCTACACACAATTAAAATCAACCTCCTCAGGATCGACACTGTCACCATTAATCTATTCTACAATAGATTCGCTAAGTTCAATAAAATTTGCACAATAAGTTTTTGGCGCTGTCGGGAAGGTAAGTATTTTAATTCGTAGAGTTAGTTTTTTTTTTCTTTTAATATTTATTTATTTATTTTAGTTGTTTTCTTGTAATTGTTTTTTCTCCTTTTCTCATTTAAAAAAAAAAAAAATTTAAGGTTAGAGTTTCATTTCTTTTCTCCTTTTAAATTTGTGTAATTTAATTTTCCTATCATTTTTCTTTGTAATTTAATTTTGATTATTTTGTTATATTTCTTTGTAATTTATTTTAATTTTAGTTAATATTTGTTTCACGTAATTTCTTCTTCTTATAGCAATTGAGTGTGTTTTCATAGTAAAGTTATAACAACGTGACAAGGTTAGTATCATAATTTCTCCTTCCTCTTTATTTTTATTTGTTTTATTTTCATTTATTTTGTGCTTTGTATGCATGGTCGAAGGTCATTATCACCTAATCTTGAGCCTTTAGACCTTAAATTAGAAATAACACTTCGCACACATAAACACACCGCATTTAAAAAGAAATTTGACATGGATTTACAAAACCAACAACCAGAACCACAAGAGAGGCCATTTAAGGATTATTTCAGTCCTTTAGCTAATTTGAGCACATCATGCATCAGATACCCAAATGTAGCTGCTAGGAGTTTTGAATTAAAACCTAGTGTGCTAAATTGTCTCCCCACATTCTATGGCTTAGAAAATGAGGACCCATATAATCATCTGAATGATTTCCATGCTATCTGTCAGACTTTTAAATATGAGAATTTTTCAGATGATGATGTTAAACTTAGATTATTCCCATTTTCTTTAAAGGATAGAGCTCGTTCATGGTTCAATACATTGCCTGCTAATAGCATTACATCATGAGAACAAATGGTAACTAAATTTTTAAATAAATATTTCCCAGTTCATAAAACCAATGCTATTCGCAGGGAAATTTCAGAATTTACCCAAAGAGACGACGAGCAGTTTTTCGAAGCATGGGAGCGATTCAATGGGCTACTCTTGAAGTGTCCACATTATGGGTACGAGAAATGGCACCAATGCCAATACTTTTTGGAGGGATTATTGCCACATGTGCAAGAATGGCTAATGGCAACCAGTGGAGGAGAGCTTATGTCAAAAAGCGCTTCAGAGATTTGGGAATTCTTCCAGCGCCAATCAGATAATTCCCAACAACGTAGTCGATCACTCAGGAATACCAAAAGAATTAAGGGAGTGAATGAGGTTAACATTGGTGAGTCAAGCTCAGAAATCAAGGAAGTCAAAGCAATAATCGAAGGTCTTTCTCGACAAATAGCATCATTGACGACTGCCAAATCAACAGAGCCACATGACCATGACTCATATTCAGATCAAACCAATGCCATAGGAATCATGAGAAAACCATCAACCTACAATCCTTACTCCAACACATATAATCCTGGATGGAGAGACCACCCCAATTTTTCATGGTCTCAAGGATTCCAACAAAATGGACCAGCAGCTCCACCTCCACCAATTCAACCAAATCCACCAAATCCTCAAATTTCTCAAGCTTCTCAGCCACCATTTAGACCATACAATCAAAACCCAAACCATACTCAACCCAAACCATGGGAGGATACATTCCAAAATGTCAAAAATCTTACTAACTCCAAGATCGAGCAGCAGAACCGTACCATTGATGAATTGCGAAATGAGATGAGAGCGGGCTTCAACTCACAAGCTCAATCAGTTTCAAGCCTCGAGAAAATGGTGGGACAACTTGCTTCTTCAATTCAAACCTTGGCAATGACCGTTGAGAAAGGTAAATTCCCTAGTCAACCAGTGCCTAACCCTAAAGCAGTGAATGAAGCAAGTACCAGTTCACCACAACATCATGGAGAGGTCAAAGCAGTGATGACCTTGCGAAAAGGGAAAGAAGTCGATAACAAAGTGGAGATGCCAAAATCAACTCAGATTGTACCTGTGAATGTTGAGGATTCATCACCAAAGGAGAAAGAGGAAACCAACCCACGAGAGTATGTTCCTAAAGCTCCATTTCCTCAGAGGTTAGCTAAAGGGAAGAAAGGAAAATCCACAGGTGAGATTTTTGAAATCTTCAAACAGGTAAGTGTAAACATTCCTTTACTTATAAAACAAGTGCCATCATATGCCAAGTTTCTTAAAGACCTTTGCACTAAAAAGAGAAATATTCATGTTCAGAAAAAGGCCTTTTTAACAGAAAATGTTAGTTCTATACTCCAACATAAAATACCTCTAAAATGCAAAGATCCAGGCTCCCCCACTATCTCTTGTAGTATAGGGAACCACATTGAGAATGCTTCATTGGATTTGTGAGCTAGTGTAAATCATTGCCTTATTCTCAGATTTGTGAAACTTGGACCGGGAGAATTACACCCAACTCCAGCTGGTGTTATAAAAGATCGGTCCACGAAAATCCCTCGTGGTATTGTGGAGGACGTGCTTATTCAGGTAGACAAGTTTTATTTTCCTGTTGATTTCATTGTAATTGACACTCAACCAGTACAGGATTCAAAGAAGCACATCCCCATTATCCTAGGCCGACCTTTCTTGGCAACTGCCGATGTTCACATTCAATGCAGAACTGGAAATATGCAGTTGTCCTTTGGCAATATGACCATAGAGCTCAATATTTTCAACATTGCCAAACAACCTCACAATGTGGATGATGGAATTGTTGATGTGGATTTAATAGAAGCATTAGTTGATAATAATTTTCTTTCAAACCTTAGTGATGACCATTTGCAAACATGTTTAACTCACTTTGGTTTGGATTTTGATATTGACAGATCAATCGATGAGGTCAATGCCCTGCTTGACTCAGCACCATCCATGGACACAAATAAATGGAAGTCAAGAGCTGAACAACTAGTGCCATCAGAGAAAAAACTCAACCTATCATCAGAATCACCACCAAAACTCGAGCTCAAGCCATTACCCAACACTTTGGAATACGCATTCTTGGGAGAAGAAAGCACTCTGCCAGTAATCATCTCTTCCTCCCTTGATGACGAACGAAAAGGTAAGTTGTTGGATATTTTAAAAGAGCATAAAGGAGCATTAGGATGGACCATAGCAGACATAAAAGGTATAAACCCAGTGGACTGCATGCATTACATTCACCTTAATGAAAATGCTAGACCTACTAGGGAAATGCAACGTCGGTTAAATCCTAACATCAAAGAGGTTGTTCGCACTGAAGTCCTTAAGCTATTAGATGCAGGTATTATTTACCCAATTTCTGATAGTTCATGGGTCAGTCCTGTGCAAGTTGTTCCTAAAAAGTCAGAAGTCACAGTAGTTACCAATGCTAATAATGAATTAGTGCCCACTAGAGTAACTACAGGATGGCGTGTATGCATTGATTATAGGAAGTTGAATTACTACACGTAACGATCATTTTCCTTTACCATTTATCGATCAAATACTTGATAGATTAGCAGGTCATAAATTTTATTACTTTCTAGATGGCTACTCAGGATACAATCAGATTCCCATAACACCAAAAGATCAAGAGAAGATCACCTCCACTTGCCCTTTCGTACTTTTGCATATAAGAGAATGTCATTTGGATTATGTACTGCACCTGCTACATTTCAACGATGCATGTTGAGCATTTTTTCTGATATGGTTGAACGATTCCTTGAGCTCTTTATGGATGACTTTTCTGTTTTTGGTGATTCATTTGATCAATGTTTACATCATCTAACACTAGTTCTGCAGAGATATACCGAGAAGAATTTAGTCTTGAATTAGGAGAAATGCCATTTTATGGTAAAACAAGGTATTGTTCTCGGTTACATCATTTCAAGCAAAGGTATTGAAGTTGATAAAGCCAAGGTGGATCTCATTTCCAATCTTCCTTTACCTAAAGCAGTTAGAGAAGTAAGATCTTTCCTTGGGCATTTTAGTTTTTATAGACGTTTCATTAAAGATTTTAGCAAAATTTCTAGATCCTTATGCAATCTACTTGCTAAGGATGTATCTTTTGTCTTTGATGATTCATGTCTTGTGGCATTTGAAAAATTAAAGAATTGTTGACATCATCACCCATCATTCAGCCCCAAATTGGAATTTACCTTTTGAGCTTTTGTGTGATGCATCTGATTATGCAGTAGGAGCAGTTTTAGGACTAAGAGTTGATCGAGTTCCCCATGTGATTTACTATGCTTGTATGACATTGAACGATGCACGCTTGAATTATTCAACCACTGAAAAAGAAATGCTAGCTGTAGTGTTTGCATTAGAGAAGTTTCGATCTTATCTCATTGGTTGTAAAATAATTATATTCACAGATCATGCTGCTCTTAAATATCTTCTCACAAAGAAAGATGCAAAAGCAAGACTAATTCGTTGGGTGTTACTTTTGCAGGAATTTGACTTAGAATTCAAGGATAAGAAAGGAATGTAAAATGTTGTCGACCATCTTTCTCGCTCCATTATGACACAACTATAGAACCATTACCCTTGAATGATGAGTCATTTCAGGATGAACAATTAATGAGTGTGGAAGTAGTACCATGGTATGTCGATATTGTTAATTATCTTGTTACAAGTCAACTTCAGAGCATCGACTAAGCAGGACAAGGCCAAATTCTTTGCAGAAATAAAGAATTTCTTTTGGGATGATCCTTATCTATTCAAGTATTGTGCAGATCAAATTGTTCGACGATGTGTCCCAGAGAATGAATTTCAAAACATTCTTTCATTCTGCCATGAACAAGCTTGTGGAGGCCACTTCAGTGCTAAGAAAACAGCTACAAAAATTTTACAATGTGGTTTCTATTGGCCAACTATATTTCGAGATGCTTACACATTTTGTTCTTCATGTGATAGGTGTCAACGAATGGGGAGCATAACACGAAGAAATATGATGCCACTAAATCCAATTTTAGTGGTTGAAATTTTTTATGTATGGGGTATCGATTTCATGGGACCCTTTCCTCCATCTTTTGGCCATCAATACATATTGGTTGGTGTTGACTATGTTTCGAAATGGGTAGAGGCAATTCCATGTAGGACCAACGATCATAAAGTGGTGATAAGATTTTTGAAAAGCAATATTGTTTCACGCTTTGGATTTCCTCGAGGATTTATCAGTGATGGTGGTGCCCACTTTTGCAATAAATCCTTCAAAGCACTTTTGACAAAGTACTCCATCACTCATAAAGTGGCAACCCCATATCATCCGCAAACCAGTGGCCAAGTTGAGATCTCCAATCGAGAAATAAAGCACATTTTAGAAAAGACGGTGAGGCCCGACAGAAAAGATTGGTCGTTGCGGCTCGATGATGCATTATGGGCATATAGAACAGCTTTCAAAACTCCAATTGGGATGTCACCCTACAGGCTAGTGTATGGAAAAGCTTGCCACCTACCTGTGGAACTCGAGCATCGTGCGTACTGGGCCATCAAGAAATTCAATTTTGACATGCGAAGTCGGCTCGGAAAGAAGATTACAACCGCGAACTTGAAGAAATTCGAAATGACGCTTAAGAAAATTCCACGATTTACAAGCAACGAATGAAATTCTTTCACGACAAGCAAATTATGAGAAAATCTTTCACCTGTGTCGAAAGTGCTTTTATTCAATTCTCGCCGCACCTATTTCCGTGTAAGTTACGCTTCTCGATGGTCCGCCCATTTGTTGTTCACACTGCTTTTTCCACGGGCAATTGAAATTAAGGATCCAAAGAACGGCGTTACTTTTAAAGTTAATGGTCAAAGATTAAAGCCATATCTAGAATACCAACCACATGGAGAGGAGAGTGAAATAAATCTGAGTGACCCACCAAGTTTAAATTGAGGTTTTTCTTTTCTTTTCTGTAATTTGATTTGATTCTTTTCTTTCTTTTGATTATTCTTTTGTTGATTAAAATTATTTTTGTTTAAGTGTGTTTGTTTAACCATTATAGTTTCTCTTATCATTTTAATCATGAGACAGTACCAGTTGTACATGTTAGAACACTTCAACGTATCCAAACTCATCTCAGAAAGCAGATACGATTTTGTAAATTTCATCCTATCTGGGATCTACAACCGCCAGAGTTAGTATTCCACGTTAAAGATCTAGAAAGACAACTCACAGAAATAGAGGATGGTATTTTTGATCTGGAATTGGAGCTTGAGGTAATTCGATAAGAGGACGATTTTAATTTGCTTTGTGTGTTTTAATTTGTTTTTCTGTTTGTGTGTTTTAGTTTGCTTTGTGTGTTTAAGTTTGTCACCCCGGTGAAGAGGCGGATAACGGTACTCCGTGACAATCAAGTCGGTTACTTCAGTTTCCCACAATAACTGATATTCTGAGACGAAGGCATGGACAGAGACGAGATTTTAGCAAAGCTTCACAAACGATTCCCTTCGCTTCCTCAGAATGCACTCTTTTCAATCTATAAAGCCCAATCCGAACGCATGCGATTGGTTATGAAGAATGGCATACCTGCTGACATCCGCTGGTTAATCGAGGCCAAAGTACGTTTGGCAGGTGAGTTGCCTCCTAAATTTATTTCATACATGCCTGGTTGTGGTAAAGAAAATTATGCGAGAAAACGACGAGCTCGAAGACTTTCTATTGCTTGTCATAAGTGTCCCAGAACGATATGCAATAAAAAACCATGTTCTTTAGGAATGGTGTCTGATAACAGGGAAGATAAGATTAAATTCATTGGGGATGGCTTGAATAAAGAGTCATTGGATAATATCCTTTTGTCTTTTGAAACGCATCCCAATGGATACGTACAAAGAGCAATTCTCCAGTTATGGCCATTATTCGAGAAAGAACGCACGATGATCTCGAATCGACTATAAACGACATTTGCCAGTTTGTAAGAAAACTGGATGGGAAGCCTATCTTCGACCCATGTAGGCGTCAAGCCGTTTCTAGACGTAAAACCAGAGGAAGATGTGAGCCACAGTCGCAACTACCTGTGAATATCCTTTTACTTTGCTGTTGTTTTAATTTCACTGTTGTTTTACCATTCACATTATTGCATTTAATAATTTTTTATTATCATTGTTTTCTTTTCCCTTTTTAACTGTTTTCTTTTTGACTCTCGAGCCATGTGCCTTACGCGTTAATTGACACTGACATAATGCTTCATACACAGCTGTGACCCGTTGTCACCAAGGTTCTTAAATATAATTTTTTGTTGTTGTGCACTCACAAGTTGTTTTTGAGCAGTATCCTAATGGCAGCTACTCCCAGCAAACAATTCAAGAACATTTGTGTGCTCTCTGGATTTAACTATGGCAAACATAAAGAGTTCGTTGAGGCAGCCATAGATCTTGGTCGAAGAATAGCAGAGAGAAAATTGCACTTGGTGTATGGAGGAGGTGACCGAGGGTTATCCAAAATGGTCTCAGAAGCTGCTTATGTCAGAGGGAGCCAAGTGTTAGGCATCATCCCAACAATCCTAAAACCTTTGGGCTGTTTGTCTAACTCATCAACTGGAGAAGAGTTAGTCGTCTTAGGTATGCAAGAACGCATAACTGAAATGCTAAATCATGCTGATGCTTTTATTTTCCTTCCAGGAGATCTTGCAACTCTAGAGGCACTAATCACATTAGCATCTTGGGCCCATCTGAACATCCACCAGAAACCCATCGGTTTGTTAAATGTCAATAATTTTTATGGTGGCTTTATCGCATTTCTTAACCATGCAATAAAAAACTATTTCATTCCTTCCTCAGTTAAAAAAATCTTTATTTGTGCACATACTGCTAATGAGCTACTTGATCTGTTACAAGCTTATCAATCAGAGACAGATCCCAGGACCGTTGTGTTGGAATGTTCAAATAATGATGGTAACAGTAGCCGCAGTAAGAAGTACAAATTAGATTTAAGTCTCCACTTGTAAATATTTTCTTCTGTGTTGCACTACCCAGGTGATGTCTTCTAAACTCTACTTCTTTCCTTTCAAACATTGAGGACAATGTTTCGTTCTGGTTGGGAGGAGGGAATAGTTGACAATTGTGGAATGTTGGTTAAGTTTTTACTAATTTTTGTTGTAGAACTAACCATTTTGAGTAGAAGATGGCTGAATATGGAGTGTAGTTACTCTAGAAACGCATCTTCTTAGTAAAAAAAAAAAAAATTGTTTTTCTTAACTTTTCTTTTTGACTTCTCCTTTATAAATATACATTTTTACGTTTTTGAGTCGAAGATGGCTGAATATGGAGTGTAGTGACTCTAGAAACGCATCTCCTTTAAAAAAAAAAAAATTTAGACATTTTTCTTTAATTTTTCTGCATGTATGTTTTCTTTTTATGTTTAGAATAGGTTGGGGGGTAGAATTTCGTTAAAAAAATAAATAAATAAAAATATATAAAAATATATATATATATATATATAATATATATATATTTGGTAATTTTGTGTGAGTTTTTGATATTGGATGATATGATGACTTTTGAATTTTAGTATTTGTATTATCTTGGGTCTTGAGTGATGTTACACCATGTTTGCTATTCTATATGCTAATGTTGGGGACAAATATGAGTTGCTTGAAGGAATGCGTATGTCAAAATAAATTCCAAGTGAGTTTTTGAGCCTATTAATTTTTCTTGGAGAGTAACCCTTTTTGCCCATTATTCATGCAATTTTGAGCTTTATTATTTTATACATGATCTCTAGATTTCTTTAAGTCAACCCTTTAAAAAAATGTGTCAGATCTAAAGTGCCCACCTAACTAACTAGTATATATGGAAGATTATTTAGAGCTCTAAGAGACGATGGAAGGCCATTTTGGATCCGTTTGAGCCTTTCTAGCCATCCCTACTGTAAAATATCCATAGTTAGCCCTTTTGAGCCTTAAGACAAAAGAAAAAAAAAAGCATTTTCTTTGTTAACTTATCATCCTGACCCACTCCAATTTAGAGTATTACCCGATGTTATACAAGTTCCATCACCTATTCATGTTTGAGAAAAAGGATAAATAATTATTTTATTCAACAAAGTTGTGCTATAAATAAATATAAAAAAAAATAAAAAAGAAAAAAAAAAAAAGATATACAATAGCAAAATAAGCAAATGCATCTTGTAATTTTCAAAAGTTCTTGAACTTTTTCTCAAACATATATATTTTGTTTCCCTATTTTCCTTTCTTTGTTAGCCATGTCCCTAGCCTACGTTACGTCTTAATAAAAGTCCTTCTTGATTTTAGAGAACTATAGTCTGAAGTAAAAGCTAGTTATATGGGCTATTAAGATGTAGTGATGCATTTATAAAAAAAAATAATAATAAAAAAATAAATAAATTGGTTTGAATATTAATTAAATTGAGGTCGTATTATTACTAAGAAGTGGACATATTACTATCATCTTGGTGAGAGTGTGGTATTTCTATATTATTTTCTCTCAATTCACCATTCATTGTAGTGACAATTTTTATTGGGTTTAATTTCTTTGTGAGAGTGTCACTACTACCGGTGAGATTTTGGGGTTTGACATGTTATTCCTGAAAGTGGCCTGATTACTATAGTCTACTGGACTGATGCATGTGGATTGTTGATGTGGTTGTGATATTTCTTTAGACTGGAGATAATGCTTGTACTTTTATTTGATTGCTATCACTAATCTGATTGAATAAACACGTGTGTTTTATAAAAAAAAAAAAAAAGGTTTTTGAATTTTATCTTCGCTTTATTTGCTAGGGACTAGCAATAAGCTGGTTGGGGGGTGTGTTGAGTGTTAGAAAGTGTATATTTATAAAGGAGAAAATCGTCATTTTACACTTCAAGTCTCACTAACATTGCTACTTTTATTTATTTAAGTATTTTGTTATTTAATTACGTGTGTTTCATTATAATTAGTTATTTTATGTATTTTAGTGGTGCAATGAACGTGATCGACAAAGAAACGGACATCACATTTGAACTCAGGACGGTCGAAAACCTAAGGAGGAGCATAAAAAGGAAAATATCACTGTTCACATATACGGCACTATTCATACGTATGGTACTGTGCAAAAATCGGCTTACTGTGCAAAAATCGGCTTACTGTGCAAATAGTAGTCAAACCGTGTGAACTGTGCAAATAGTGTTACTGTTCAAATAGTGGTATTGTTGATGACGTGGCGCAATCTCAGCGTCAAACTGTTTTTAATCCGATGGTCATGATTCACTCAATGTACCTATAAAAAGGGGGCTTCCCCCCCTAATTTGATATCCCTGAATTCATTTGTAAGCTTAGATTTCTGTAATTCCTTCTCTTTCTTGTATTTTCTATGTATTTTAATAAATTCTCATTTTTACCCTTAGTTCAAATATGAGTAGCTAATTTTCTTTTAAGCTTGGGTTGAAGGTGAAGTCTCAACATGTTCCATGGGCTTTATTTGGTAAATTTATTTTCTTTTCCCCTCTAATATTTGTGGTTGTTTTGACTTTTCGTCGACAAATAATAATAGTCTTGTCTAGATACACCGGTTAAACCCAAGACACTAGTACAAGGTTATTATTATTCGCACGATGCCCTTAGCACCATATTTATTTGAGCGTGGTTCATGAGGTGTGGAATCCCCCTTCATGATTTAATTGGTATTAATATGGAATATTTAGCCCATGGAGCATGTTGATGCAGATCCGGATACCCAAGTGCTTTATTTCAATAGTTTCCAGTTTAAGTCATTCCTGCCATTCCAATTTAATTTCCAGCATAGTTTAAATTAATTTCACAAATCCATCCATTTAAGAAAATTAATTCTACACACAATTAAAATCAACCTCCTCGTGGGATCGACACTCGTCACCATTGATCTATTCTACAATAGATTCGTGCGCTTGCGAGTTCAATAAAATTTGCACAACATATTGGAACTTGAATATAATCCAAGCGTTAGTATGGAAGATATATGAAATGAATTGTATTTGTGCACTTTAATGGAAACATGAAGCCTTGGCTTGGTATTTCAATGAACCAATTGAAGTCACCTTAGACCAAGTATGTTGACTAAGATTTAGATTCGTTGAAGCATCTAAATTTAGTGCCTGAATTTTTTTTGTAAGCAAAAAGTCAGAGTGAAGCAAGAAGTTATAATTAGGTCACTGTCTCATTTAAGGAAATTTATTTCTTTTTGTCTATACAAGTCCTCCAATTGCAATTAAAATAAGTTGACAAATATGGTGCCCTATTAGTAAGCATTAATAAATCGAAGTGAATGTGCTGTCAATTTGAAAGTGCATCTCATATTGTGTTAAATATTTTTGAATTATATGAGTGACTATATCACTTTGTACAAGATTATAGAACTGATCCATAATTTACTAGTTAATGCAAAAAGTACATATATAAGATTGATTTTATTAAGTTTTGATAAGGGTGTTTAATCACATCACTTTAAACCATTTCACGAGACCTTTATATTTTAACAGGTTTTGCGTAGTGAGTAGACGAACCCTCAACTTAGAGTGTTGTCCATCGCGGAGATCGATGACCACTCGATTAAAGCCACCATAAAAAATTTGGAGCAAGTATCACGGGCCATCACAAGTGATAGAATTGAAAACCAAAATAGCATTTTTTCCCCTGCTTGTTGAAGTTATAATTTTAAATTTTAAATTTTAATTGCATTTGATAATGCACATAGGCATTGCCCTCCGTTTAACAATCAAAACATTGAAAAATAAGTTAATGTTCACACAAGTGAGAAGGAAGGGGGGAAGAGCTTTATGGTAGTAGTAGTCAGTGACATTTTTCTAGGCTATTGGATTAATGAATATTATGTGGTTGTGCCTTTGATGGCCATTGTTATGATAATGATGAATGCAATTTCAAAAAGCTAGTGCCCTGTATTATTCATGGAAAAATGGTAAATTTTTATGAGAAACTTCAAAATATGATTTCATCTTATTATACTTCGAACCTGGGTAACTTGTTACTAGCTTGTTGTTAAAGAATTTAATTTAGCATACATTTTAATGCTGGAAACTTGTATAATGTAGAATATTGCACGTGTGTGTTAAAATGAATAGTTTCAACAGAAAGGCTAATTGAAGTAAAAGGCCATAGGAGGAAGTTAAGAACATTGGCATGTAAAAAGGTAATACATTACCTCTTTGTCAGTAATAGATTGCCTTAGCCATAGTAATAATAGTAAACTTCAAACAGACACACCAATGAAGATCAAAGCTGAAGCATGCAGTTCACAGACATATTTGGGAAAATTATAAGTAGTTAATGTACACTGCGGTATAAGTAAACTAGATAGACCATGGTGGTAGATATCAAAAATTAGGTTAAGAGATAGTAATTTGAGGAAAGAATCACAATCTTTACCCATCCAAAGACAAACAAAAGGCCATTTAAAGGTTAAATATTACAAATATAACAAAACATTATAATGAAACATTGAGAGTTGAACTGCAAAAGGCTGATGTCGATTTCATGCAGTCGATCCAAATTGTTATCATAGGCCTGCACAGTAACACGCACAGAAAAAAGTGTTTCTTAAGTATCTATTTCTTGAAGATAAATAAGATAAATATCCAAGGGAAAACTAAAAACTAACAGATACATTTTAGGGTTAATTAATGAACCAACAAATGTTTTTAACCAATTATGCTTTTCTTGTGAAGTAAGTATAAATAATTTTAATAACTATGGGGACAATTCAAATATTCCTAAGTAGTCATAATCCTTACAAGCTCTGATTGTGAAAAAAAAAAAGGCAGAGTGACCAACAACATGACATTCAAGCACGCATGCAACATTATTAGTTTTACAATGAAAGAAATGAAGAAAGACAAACGAGCTAGCATGGGGACATTAATAAATCCGTATATAATAACAATGCTCTAGGATAAAAAGAGTAAATAATTTATGAACATAATGATGCTGGCAAATTCATTTAATGGTGAGTGCAGTGGACTGATGAAAAGAATGTATGGTAATGACACGCAAAAAATGCATTGACAAAGTAAAGAAGTGAATGTATATATAGAAAACAGCAAATCAATATTTACTTATATTTCCATTGCTGGACGTGGATATAATCCGAAGGCTATCCCTTTGTTCAGCCGAGCAAGTAACAATATTTAGATGTGTCCACTACAACAAGTAAGAACTTAGTTAAACTTTCGTGTCCAACTTTAACTTGGGAACATGTAGTGTGAACAAACCCACTTTTACTTGAAGGACAATATGCATTTGTAGGTTATTTGTAGAAAAATGGGAGTTATTTACTATACATTAAAGAGTTATGTTTGGCACAATCTCATTGCTGCACAATATCATTGCTGCCCTTCGCTGAAACAGCCTTCAAACTATGGGTCATCGGAGGATGTGTTATGTTACATGCATCCCATTTTTAAGTGTGTTCTTTAGATAATTATATCGTGCCTAGAGCATATATTGAACAAAAGTTCTAAACAGACATAATATTATTTATATATTCCTCAGCATTTCCCATGTTCAGTTGTATTCCTTTACATGCAAGCGCGCATAGAATTCTTGAAATTTGCCACAACCCATAATTGCATGACATTGCTTCCATGTTTAGGTTATAACACATGGATGTGGTGTCAGTTAGTTTTAGCCTTGCCCCATTTTGCTTAATGACTACAAAACACTGACCATCAATTATACGGTTATGAATAACTGCTCGAACTCTCGGCGTTACTTTTTCACTATACTATTTCCATAATGTTATTCTTCTTCGTTCAAACAATTCTGTTGTCAAGCATGAAATTCCCGTAAATCTTCTAGCGATACTCATCTCCAAATATTGATGCAAGTAATTACGAAGTTTGTTTGTAATGGATAATGTTACACAGGTGTACTTAACCCATTTAGGAATTGAAAACAGAGCCCAACTTGACCAATTTATTTGTAACAACTAATCATGGCATTCTTGACTTTCATAACGTATCAAATCCATATATTTATTGAAGGATGGTGCATTTGTACTGTGACAAGCCGACCAAAATAAGTGTTGTACTGGCACTGTAGGGAATCTCTTAACCATTTTAGTGAAAACCTTGTAGCAGTACTGTTTGTACGCAGCTTTAGGAAGGTATTCTTCAATGGCATAATCGATCCCATTATCTCCATAACCCAAAATGTATAGACCTTTACCATTCTCCAAATGCAAAACATTATTTATATTTTTTAAAAAATACACCCATGAATCCAAGTCTTCAACGTTAACTTAACAAAATGCAACAGGTAATATCCCATTGTTCCTATCAAGTCCAGCTACCACAAGCATCACACTGTTGTACGGGTTACTAATTTTCTATCCATCAACTGCCAGCGTACATGGGCAATGATTCTTAATGCATAAGACGTTCGTTCCCAGCATACAAACATCCTCTTAAAAATCTTTCTCCCTCTCTAGATATATGTCTATCTATCTCTAGGAGTACGAAGTTATGGCTATATGTCTCCTCCATTTCTTCTTTGAACTGGTTTAACATTGCATAACCATATTCATGGTCCATAACTAGCAAATGTTTTGCTCTGTTTACTGTACACAACAGTTTTCCTTCAGGATATATTACCCCATAGGTTGTTTTAATCTCATCATTTATCTCTATTTTGCTGACGTTTGGTTGTAATTTCCATAGATGAAGATATATTACTGAAATCCACTTGGATCAAAGGTACAATTCTTAGAGAAGTCGAGTGCATTTATGTTTTTGGGACGAATTCTGTTACAACAAATGTTGTTCCGTTAACAACTCATCCTGTTTGTATTACCTAGTTGCATCGAAGATCAAAATACTCATAACACACGACATGACTTCAATTTTCCATTACGTATAACTCGAACCCCTCACGAACTGTAAACACTTGAACTGCCTTTTTAAATTTATTGACATCTCTGAATCTCTACCTATAATACAATATCATCTTATGCTTTGGAGTGTTATCAAATTTGAACCAGTCACCCACATTTTCTAATGTTTCGCGATTTATTAATCTATACAAATGCCCTTGTCATTTTCCGATCAGTATTCTTCTATTTGGTCTTCATCATCGTTTTTGTCTTGTAGCCTTTCTTCTTCATTGTCTGAGTACTGGCCTTTTGGCCATTGTGTATTATGCACCATTCTTATTGGTCATTTTCCCTTGCATTGTTCATAACTATTATTTTTGCAAGGAAATAACTCTCTTGCAATCTTTATCTTCATCTTTCCACATTTATTTTTCAGGGAATGCTCTGTTTGGTCACTGTGATTATTGAAAATGTGTGTCCGTCTAATTACAAGGCTGCGACAACGAATATATTCTAGAGAACAATTGGTTTTGTTAGCTTTTGCGGTGGATCTACCATATTTCTGTCTCGTTTGCCTTTTCCCATGAACGACACTAGATTTTCTTTCCTCTTCTATCCTTATTTTTGTATCACGCCCTATTCGTTTCATTTCTACAAAATATATTTTGTATCCAGCCAAAACTAAACAAATAAGATATCAAATAACTTCCTATAAATGAATATGAACAACAAAATTAAATAAAAATCACAAGTTAATTCATGTTAAAGTGGAATAATGGGCAATAGAGGTTAGCTTTCAATGATTGTGCCATAACGTTACATGAGGGATGAGATTGAAGCCAGTAAAATTTTTGGTTAACTACGAACAATTACAGCCTCCCATCAATGTTATCGTAGCTCACTCAAAAAAAAAAAAAATACAAGGAGTGCACATTTTCATTATAAATTAAATTCATTTCCAACTGATAATGAAGTTGTAATGTGAATAATTACTTTTATTAAATCTCAAAAGTCACAAAACTTTTAATAGAAAAAAAAGTTACAAAACTTATTAGAAAAAATTAAGAATATTACCCCCTTCGAGAACATAAATCTTCAGTGGCCATAGTTTGCTTTTTGTTTGCTATGAGTCCTTCATTATTTTCGACAAGACAATTTAGAGGGTTAAGCGGGTTAAACTGAGTTGTCCCCTTTATGCTTTGCCTTATGATACTCGTGATGAAGTTGGCAGATGAAGGTGGAAACTTCCTTTCTTGCCCCATTCATCATAATTGTGCACTTAAACTATTTCCGTTAACGAAATTAAGATTTGGGGCAAAATTTGCATATGTATACGGCAAGTTGCCATAAGTTTTTTTTATTTCTATTATCAAATGAGACACGTCAAAATCAATTTAACAAACAAAAGAAGAGTCTTAGAAGCTTCTTTCATCAATTCTATTTTTATTAAAATGTTTGCATCGATTTTGATTCTGAGTATAAAATGAGACATCATTCAAAATACTTCGCTAACAGTTCTAAATTCATATGAAGCAAATGTAAGATAAATTATTTTAAATGATAGTACTGTTGAAGTAGTGTTTAAATGCCCAATACTATAATTATCTCTATAGGTCCAAAGCAAACCAATCTGTAAGGTTTTCTAGGATTCCATGGTGTCGGTTATGACTCAAGTATACTACACAACATCGCATTTCGAAATCAATGTTATTGTCATACATGTTGAATACTTACTCGCAAAAATAAATTTATTGGTACCTCTTCTTTCTAAATATTGCAATATGATGCATGCTTAAGAAGGTGATATAATCCATGCATATGAATCAAACTAAATGAACATTACAGATTCCCATCGTACCGCATTCTCATTTGTTTTCATTTTGGACTCTATTTTAGTAAATCACGGTAAATTATGAAATGAAAATAATAAACGCATACTTACATTAATTCGAAATAATGACACAACAATATGTTCAGTTGATTATCATTTACAAGTATATAAGTTTAGGGTGATCCATGAATATACTACTTAACATTGCTGCGCTATGTGTTATCTTACCCCACTACATGAAATTTAACATTTTATATTGCCTTCACTTGCCGAACTAAGGAATCAGAATCTTCAATTTTCCATCACTGACAATGGTTAATAGAATGCAACAACTAGGTTAATAGGCGATGTGAATTGTTGATATTGCATCATGGGGCCTTCCACAAATTGGGAATAACGAATCATAGCTCATTACCACTACACGGGGTGGGTTGCGTTTCCGATTCTTAGGATTAACCATTTTGTCCTCCCAAAAAAAGATAGAGAATGCCCACAGCGCCTTCACATGGTTAATTAATGTATTAATGTATTTATATATTTAATCTATAAAAAATTAATAATAAATTTTTATATATTAATTTATTAATATATGCAAATTATTATAATTAGTATTGTTATAAACACAACGATTAACTAACTAATATCATATATTCCTTATGATAATATATTTATAGGGAAATTATCATTGCCCCACTTCTCTTTTGCCTTATGTTCATCTAACCACCATTAAATTATAACATGTTCTTTACACCACCTTTCTTTTTAAGTTTGTATTAATTAGCCACTTTTATACTAACACCGTTAAATAATTTTAATAAAATGATAATTTTACCCCTAAATAAATAAAAAGATCATTTTTATTTTATAAAAACTTTGAAAATAAAAAATTATAATTATAAAATACTCCTAATTTAATAAAAAATAAATCCAAAAATTAGAATATTTATTTTTTTAATAAAATTATTTTAATAAAAAATTATAATTATAAAAATAATTACAAAATTTTGGGTGTTAATAAAAATCCCCTAAATTATTAAAATTTTGAGATTTATTTTTTAATAAATAAATTCAGTTATTTTAATAAAATTTTGCAAAATTATAATTTTTAATAAATAAATTCACTTATTTTTATTAACATATTACAAAATTATAATTTTTAATAAAAATAATTATTAAAATTTTACAAAATCTAAATTTAATAAAACTTAGCTGAGGACCTCTATTTGAGATTTATTTATTTTATTAAATTTAGGAGTATTTTTATAATTATAATTTTTTATTTTTTAAATCTCTTATAAAATAAAATGAACTTTTAATTTATTTAGGGGTAAAATTATCATTTTGTTTAAATTATTTAACGATATTAGTGCAAAAGTGGCTAATTGATACAAATTTAAAAAGAAAGGTGGTTCAAAGAACATGTTAAAATTTTGTGGTGGTTGGATGAACATAAGGCAAAAGAGAGATGGGGCAATGATAATTTCCCTATATTTATATTACATACACTAATTAACAGTTATTACATTAGTGTAAATTTAATCTGCCATTACTCATAATTTTTCATGTTTTATTATTATTGCACTTAATTATTTTTTAATTTCATTATTATTACACTTAATCATGTTTTCATAGTAAAATCACAAATGGTTAGGATGTTGACTCACGATGACTACAACGACAATAGTTTATACTATTATGAACTTAGGCATTTTACACGCGTCAAAGTTTCACTATTATTTTGATTTCAATTCCAAGGACCCAACTCTGATTATTACACTAATAATAAACAACTCATTCATAGATTCCCTACCCCTAGTCCTATTCCAGATCACTACCATTGCAAACCATTCTAAATCGCACTCATTCTAATTACTAACAATTGAACACAACATTACTGTTGTCACAAACGAAGTTCTACCTTTTGGATCCCTATATATACATTTATGGTGATCCAAAATTTAGTAACTCACATGGAGAGGCAGACTATCTTGTTGGCATTTTTTATATGTATTCAAATGAATCACTTACAATTTCTACGGGATCTACCTTAATAAGCTAGAAAGTATTTTTTTTTGCACCGATCATTATAGTCCACAGGAAATGTGTTAGCTGTTGTGAACGACTGTTCTGTAGGCAAACCAATGCAACAGCATTGGTTTTCAGTTATTGGAAGTAAATGATATAACATGTTCGGCATTTCCAGGGACCGCAAGTGACAATAGTTAATATAATTAATGGTGTTGTTTGCTTCAACTTAGTATTTATATTTTAATGACAATAGGGCATGGCTCTCTACAATGGAGTAACCTTATCTTTTCTAACAATTGCTCCCACGGCTACACCTATATTTTTTTTCATGTTCTTTTTCCCCATTTGAAAATACAGATATTCTTAATGTACGTTGTCGCAAAGGAGATACTTGATAGAGTGGTCCTTGTTTGGCCCTAATTATGTATTATCTAATTCCTAACAACTTGTCCCGTATTTCAATGTATTGACTACTGTATCAACAACCTGACAATGGGTGGCCCCATCCAAATTTACATCAGTTGCCATCATATGATAATTGACGTGCGAAAAGGTTGTCACTTTGTTTTTATTGTTTATTGATTACAACTGTGAGACGCACTTTACCTTGCCTACACCCATTTTCTCCAAGCTGAAGTAGACTTTCAACTTTGAAGGTAATTTGCTCTCCTACCTTTAGCCAACAAATCATTTTGTAAGGGGATAAACCTTCACATTGGCCATTAATGATAATATAACCTATCCAAATAATTTGATATTTGGGATATTTGAATGAAATTCCTGAGATAATCAAAATCTAATATTCTATGTTCGCTCTTGGTTACGAGTTCAAAGGTACCAAACTATCTAAATTGTGCATAATTTTTTGGATCTTTTTTTTTGCATTTTAATAACATATATTTTTTCGACTAAGTGAATGGCTGAGGCTTTAACATGGTAATTGGAGTGCTTAACTATATAATTAACATACAAAGATAAAGACAATATAACATTATAATCTTGGAGTGTAATAACAATAACAAATAAACCATGGGCTTCCTCTTTCTGAAGCCTTCAATTTATTAAATATTTTTGGACTTTTGCGTCAAAGCATGAGGAGCCAAAAAAGAATAACCGGATTTAACTATGTCAAGTTAGCTATTTGTGATAGTTGTTCAAAAACAGTAATTGTTTTATGACATGCTCAGTGACTAGTTTACATGGCAGGGTGAAATACTAGGCAATAAAAAGCTTTGCAAGAAGATGACGGTTTTTTCGACTATTATTATGTGATAGTTAAGGAGATATAAGATACTTCCCTATAATTGACTTATGAATTTCTAAGAAGTCCTAATAATATTTTGCTCTTAATGTCAAATCAGAAAGATCGTAGATACCCTTATCAAGTCTCCGAACCTTGTAATACAATCTAGCTCACGTACCAAGCATTACTTTACAGGGCTAACATGAACATGTTTTATTTTTTAATTTTTTTTCCCTTATGTATGAGCTATGCAATTGAGAGTTGTCTGAAGGAATGATTATATAAAAAAACTTACACCCAATTTATGTAAACTCTAATTTTATTTCATACGATCTTCAAAGCTACCTATCTTATCCCATTATTGACATGTGAACTGTAATTCTCAGTATTTTAAAAACCTAAAGATTGATTTAAAAGAGGGTTGTGATACATGGCCTTCAAATATTATTATGATAATGATGAGTTTTTTTTTTTAACACGAGAACCATGAGAATTTCCGCTCCTTCATAATAATTACATTAATAATTACTTTTAAGACAAAGTTAAATTGGGATAATGTTGTTTATAGACGTTCATATAATAATTGTTAGCCTAACGGGCTACACATTATGTAATTTTGATGATAACAAACATGTGTCTTAAATGTTTTAATAAATATTGTATTTCACAAGTTCACTAGTTTTTGAAGGATAATATTTATGTAAGTGAATCAAGTGAAATCAAGTTCAAGACACTCAACGGACAACGGCGAAATCAAGAATGAAGTTAAAGCTTGACGGAAAAATTATTGCGACAATTTCTTGTAAAGCCGGTATGATTTAATTGATGCATGATTTAGCATTTGAGAAGCTCAAATTTTGTTTAATAAATTATTACTTTTCATAAACCAAAATATTTTATTTTTAAGATAAAAGTATTTTGTGGATTTGAGTAATTTGGATTAAAATGAAAATGTTTTACAATCTTTGATTTTAATAAATATTATTTTGAATTTGATTTTAAATCTATTTGCAAAGATTTAAAACGTTTTGGGCCATATTATAACTTATAAAAAATTGAGGGCCTAAGTGAAAGGTTTTAAGAACTTTAAGATTTATGTTGATTATGTTAAAACCTAAAAAGGGCTTCTTTTAAACATATTATTATACGTTGGGCCATAGCATAATTTCAGAAAGTTTTGGGAATGGCAAATATTATTTTCAATTCGGATTTGGGTTTATTTGCAAAGTTTTGAAACTATTTGGGCTACACTATAATTTATGAAAGTTGGAGGACCCGAATGTAATTCAAAATTTTATGTCCAAAATTGGACCTATTTGAAAAGTTTTGTGACTTTCTGGGCCATAGTATAATTACAGAAAGTGTTACTGTAGCAAAATTCAAAAATAACGGTAACATCACTGTTCATTCCGGCTAGCCGGTTAAATCAAGCGGCTAGCCGCTTGAGCACTGGAATTTGACAATAACGGCTAGTTTTTCGGGTTTAACTATAAAAACTCAATTCCAACTTCATTTTAAGAACTCTAGAAAGCCAAAACAAGTTGATAAAACATATATTGAGCTTCCATTTTGTAAATCATCATTGATTGAATCATCATTGAGCTATAATTTGTTTATCCACTCTTAAAGAGAGTTTCATTGTTGTAATTTTTGTTTCTCATCAATTTGTGAGTGTTCAAGTGGGGAAACACTTGGGGTGAAGAGATTGGGGATATAATCTCTTGTTGTAAAGGTTCATTGACACCTTAGAAGTCAATTGTAAACATTTGAAGCCTTGGAAAGGCTTGGATAGTGAAATCCTCAAGCCCGGTGTGCTTGGAGGCGTGGACGTAGGCGGGGATAGCCGAACCACGTAAAAATCCTTGAGTTTGCTTTCTCCTCTCTTACTCCTTTATTATTATGCTTGCTTGAATTTATTGCTTTTGATTTGATTAAGGCATTAGATTAAATTGGTGTG
This sequence comes from Citropsis articulata, assembly GCA_030449925.1. Taxonomy (NCBI): domain Eukaryota; kingdom Viridiplantae; phylum Streptophyta; class Magnoliopsida; order Sapindales; family Rutaceae; genus Citropsis; species Citropsis articulata. The sequence continues at coordinate 1,928,064 of JASUUH010000137.1, read as the reverse complement.
CGATTTGCTTAGCATATTTTTTAAAATCCCAATTCACCCCCCCTCTTGGGTTGCACAACTTGTATTTCAATTGGTATCAGAGCAAGGTGCTCTTGTGTAGACTTAACCGTCTAGAGTTAAAGATCAATTGCAACCCAAATTAGCTCAACCTTCATGGAAGGCCAATCCACTACTAGACCTCCATTTTTTGATGGTAATGACTATCCTTATTGGAAAACTAGGATGAGAGTATTTTTACAAGCTTTAGATTATGAAATATGGAAAATAGTTTGTGATGGTTCATTCATTCCTAGGAATAATGCTTTAAGTGAGTCGGATAGAAAAATGATGTCTTTAAATTCCAAAGCTATGAATGCTTTATTTTGTGCATTAGATAAAAAGGAATTTCATAAAGTTTCAAATTGTTCTAATGCTTATGAAATTTGGAGAAAATTTGAACTTTTGTATGAGGAGACTAGAAATGATGAGGAATCTCATGAAGTGTCAAATGTGGCACTTATGGCAATTGGAGATGAATCGATGATGAGGTAAGTGATCCTACCTATGATGAATTGCATGATGCTTTTAAAGAATTGCATGATGAGTTAATGAAAATTGGTAAAAAGAATGCATGTCTTAAAAGAAAAATTATCGAGCTCACAAATAAAAATGAATCTTTAAGTGCAAAGATTACATGCTTAGAATTAGAGAATAAAGCTTTGCATGATAGAGTTGCACTATCAAATGAGAAATCTAGCACTTCATACAAGCATCTAGAATCACATGTAGATGACTTGAGAAATGAAAATGATGCTTTTCAAAATGCAATGTTTCATTAAATGAAAAGATCAAAGAATTGGAATTAGATAATGAAATGCTACATGATAGGATTGCATCATTTACTTGTAAACAAAGTACTTCATACGCATGAGAAATCACGTGTTGATGAATTAATGAAAGAAAATGAAATGCTTAAAAAGAAGAGCAGTGATCTAAATGAAATTGTGCTAAAATTTACAAATGGGCAAAAGATGTTGGATAACTTGCTTAATACACAAAAATGTGTGTTCGACAAAGGAGGACTTGGATATAAGCCTAACTTGAAACAAAAATATTATAAGAATTATTTTGTTAAGGCTACCTCCATATGTGATCATAAAATTGTTTGTCATTTTTGCAATCAAAATGGTCATATGAGTTTTAGATGTCCTATTAAGAGAAATATATATTATGGTATGAAATGTATTTGGGTTCCAAAAGGAACTATTGCTAACATTCAAGGACCCAAGAATATTTGGGTACCAAAGCACACAACTTGAATTTTTGTAGGTACCATAAACAAGGAATGGTGGAGAGTTCCTTGATGAAGCTTGTGGGGATAATCACTTGATCATGGTGTAAAAAATAATGAGGCAAGATGATTTAATTGTTTTGGTAACAATTCTTGCAACATTTATTTTGTTGAATGGATCATGAAAAATAGATAATAGCTTGAATTTGTGAAAGTATACTTGTATGTTTTCATAATTGAATTATCATTGTGTATAACATTGGGTGCTTTATCATGATGTATGGTTATATTTATATGATGATTGATTGTCAACTCACCATAATGGATCTGTTTAATTTTGATGACTATGTAATGTCTAAGCATGATAAATGAGTATATGTTTGATTTATTGATTTTGAATACTTATATGTTTCATAATTATGTAAAATATATGCATGATGGATGAATTATTTGTTTGAATTAATCATCTTTTGAATATTTTAATCATGATTCATGCATTAAAATGGTTTTTGAAAGTGTTCGGGATCACGAAATGGTCTTGGAATTGATCAAAAATAGGAGAGTGAAATTAGTGCAGCGGGCAGCCATGAGGCGGCTAGCCGCTTGCCCCCAAGCGGTTAGCCGCTTGGTCACTGGTTTTAAGCCTTTGCTTTTTCGTTTGTCTTTCTTCTTCCTCACATGTTCTTTGTTCTTCTCTCTCTCAAAACCGTGAGCAATTTCCTCCATTTTCAATCAGTTTTTTCTTCATTTTTCAACCTTTTTCATGCCAAGATTAATCATTCAAACCAATACCCATGCAGTTCACTCTCATTAAACACCTCTCAATCATCATTTCTTCACTTGTTCTTCATCATCTCATCATCATCATCCACGCGTGAACAGTAACCCACAATTTCTCTCTCAAATTTCTTCATCTTTCACTCATTTTCTTGTTAAAATCTATCATCCAACTCATTACCCATCCATTACTTTTTCATATTTCATCCTCCAAACATCATTTCATCACCTTTTCACAAAAATCCCAAATCTCAAAAACCTAGCTTTGGGCGTTTCTCTCTCTACGTTTTTAACATTTCTTTAGCTCATCTTTGATCCAATCCACATCATTTATTAGCTTCATTCATATCTAGGTTCGATTTTCTTGGCTCAAACATATTCATTTCACTCAAATTTTTAAAAATCCGAAATTAGTATTCAAGCTTGTTATTGTTTCAACAATGGTGGGTGGAGACAAGTCCAAGGAGAATCAAGTAGCCAAGAGTCGCAGGGGAGATTATGGTGAGAATTCGGAATTCATATTAAATTTGATGTTGCGAATTTTTTTTTAAATTTAGCATGAACTTAGGGTGATGGAATTTATTAATATATCTAATCATGTTATTAATACTATTAAATTAATTTCTAGATGATTTTGATGATTGATGATTATATGAGTGTGGCTTGATGAATTGATGGAGTTGTTGGTTTGTTATAATTGTTTAAGTTTATATGGAAGTGTTTTTAATGATATTGTGTATTTAAGGATTTGCTCATTTTTAAGGGGAGACTCTGCCGAAATTTTTACTCGCACAAATTGGGTAATATCTTCATCGAATTATTTTTGATGATCTTATTTTGATTGCATCGATTATTTATTTTATGATGAAGGGGGAAATAAATGTGATATTTTTTTTTAAAATCATTTTGGTTAAAATTTTAAATTGGCCATATATTTAGGGGGAGCATACAATATGATTTTTGATAATATGCTTTTTGAATTTCTTTGTTGTCCAAATGGGGAGACTAAGTATCATATCATTTTGATGTTTCATAAATGGGGAGAATATCATGCACCTTGAGCAATTTTATTTTTATAGTTGATATATGATTATGGTGATGATTTTAAGATTTGATTGTGATTTAATTCCATGATTTTTTATATGATGATCTTATGTTATGAGGAGTTAATTTGTAATTGATGGAATGGTGGTTCATGATCATGTTATGGTTAATTGAATGTTTGGTTATTATATGTTTCTTGATTAACCATTGACATGTCATTGGTATGAGCATTAAATTTTATAGTAATTTTGATGATGAAGGGGGAGAGATCATGTATTTTGAATTCCCGGATAAAGATGACATGTTTTTTGGACTTCAAATATTCTTAGTAATTTTGATGATGAAGGGGGAGAAGTCATGTGTTTTGAATTCCCTAAAATATTCATGCATGTTTTTGAAATATTAAGGGGGAGCTTACATGTTTTAAATTTGATTTATTTGTTGAATCATGCCATGTATTAAGGGTATAAATGTCATGAGATGTTTGTCATCATCAAAAGGGGAGATTGTTAGCCTAACGGGCTACACATTATGTAATTTTGATGATAACATGTGTCTTAAATGTTTTAATAAATATTGTATTTCACAAGTTCACTAGTTTTGAAGGATAATATTTATGTAAGTGAATCAGTGAAATCAAGTTCAAGACACTCAACGGACCATGAAATCAAGAATGAAGTTAAAGCTTGACGGAAAAATTATCATGACAATTTCTCAGAAAGTTCGGTATGATTTAATTGATCGTGATTTAGCATTTGAGAAGCTCAAATTTTGTTTAATAAATTATTACTTTTCATAAACCAAAATATTTTATTTTTAAGATAAAAGTATTTTGTGGATTTGAGTAATTTGGATTAAAATGAAAATGTTTTACAATCTTTGATTTTAATAAATATTATTTTGAATTTGATTTTAAATCTATTTGCAAAGATTTAAAACGTTTTGGGCCATATTATAACTTATAAAAAATTGAGGGCCTAAGTGAAAGGTTTTAAGAACTTTAAGATTTATGTTGATTATGTTAAAACCTAAAAAGGGCTTCTTTTAAACATATTATTATACGTTGGGCCATAGCATAATTTCAGAAAGTTTTGGGAATGGCAAATATTATTTTCAATTCGGATTTGGGTTTATTTGCAAAGTTTTGAAACTATTTGGGCTACACTATAATTTATGAAAGTTGGAGGACCCGAATGTAATTTAAATATTTGATGTCCAAAATTGGACCTATTTGAAAAGTTTTGTAACTTTCTGGGCCATAGTATAATTACAGAAAGTATTGGGGCAAAACTGTAATTTCATGAACAGTGTTACTGTAGCAAAATTCAAAAATAACGGTAACATCACTGTTCATTCCGGCTAGCCGGTTAAATCAAGCGGCTAGCCGCTTGAGCACTGGAATTTGACAATAACGGCTAGTTTTTCGGGTTTAACTATAAAAACTCAATTCCAACTTCTTTTTAAGAACTCTAGAAAGCCAAAACAAGTTGATAAAACATATATTGAGCTTCCATTTTGTAAATCATCATTGATTGAATCATCATTGAGCTATAATTTGTTTATCCACTCTTAAAGAGAGTTTCATTGTTGTAATTTTTGTTTCTCATCAATTTGTGAGTGTTCAAGTGGGGAAACACTTGGGGTGAAGAGATTGGGGATATAATCTCTTGTTGTAAAGGTTCATTGACACCTTAGAAGTCAATTGTAAACATTTGAAGCCTTGGAAAGGCTTGGATAGTGAAATCCTCAAGCCCGGTGTGCTTGGAGGCGTGACGAGGCGGATAAATGAACCACGTAAAAATCCTTGAGTTTGCTTTCTCCTCTCTTACTCCTTTATTATTATGCTTGCTTGAATTTATTGCTTTTGATTTGATTAAGGCATTAGATTAAATTGGTGTGCGATTTGCTTAGCATATTTTTTAAAATCCCAATTCACCCCCCCTCTTGGGTTGCACAACTTGTATTTCAATAATAATATTATAGTTCAATAATATTACTAACACTACATTATATAATATTGAGCCAAGTTAACAAGTTAAGTAGGCTTAAGAGACATATTATCAACGGTTTAGTCCGCTGACACAGACTTGTTATTTCTATCTTTAATAACATAATGACAAAAGCATTATGCTCACAATTCACAACCTTTCAGTTTCCCAGGTAGGCCCATTAAAACTTGACTGGCAATATTTCCACTTATATAAAAATAGCGACAATATGGTCTTTGGTGTTGGCGAGTTGCCCACAGCTATGGACATGTTAAGCCGAAGGTATTTATGGGTGCCTTTCCTTGCTATTTTGTGACTATGCGATATTGGCTTACCAGAGATTTTGGCTATCTGTAGTAATTAAGGTGGAGTTAGATCGGTAATTGCAGGCTGTTTACTGATCACCACGGATTACTCTATCCATAACCTTTATCGTCGTAGACCATAATAGAAGGTTTGGTTTGTAACATTATTAACCATATCTCCACTTGTCTTGATAATTATTGTGGATACCTTTGTGAATAAGGTTGATTGTTTTCTGTTGTCTCCGATTTGACTATTTTAGCATCAACTATCCGAAACCGATTCTTCGGCCATGGTTTAAGATTTTCTATTTTACATTTATAATAGTCAAACCATTCATTACAACCTCACAAATAATATATCCAATACCCAAATGTTAAATTTTATTGCAGGGGAGAAAACAAGATTTAGAACATCATAAACTTCCAACTAATGGTAAATCTTTGTCCTCAAACATGTCAAATGCTATTTAGGTCTTTATTGCTTAACGTCCTTCTTCCGTCAGACGGTTTGCTATCTAACTTTTACTTTCAAATAACGATTAATAAAGCCTCCAAAATATTTACCATTACACGATCAATTTACCGGCATATGCAGTAGTATTACCATGAACGAGGTTTCTAGATACGGCCACTTATCATAACAGGCACATATAGTTGTATACTTTTATACTTATACTTTTATACTTATACTATGGTTACTTACTGTACACATTTTCTTGAAGGTGTTTGCCACCATGGATCTAGATTCACCAATGTTGATGAATTGATCGAATAAGATCAGTCATTTTCATTTTTTGTTCTAGTGTTGTAATTTACTTTGAACACGGAACTCGATTCATAGTTTTTGTCTGATATTTGTTTCACATATTCATGTACCAATATTGATTTATTGAGTTTACATGGGAAATAGGCTTAAATTTCCTTATAGCTTACAATTGACAATGCTGTAACAAGAGGACAAAAACAACATCTTCGATCCTCTTACTGAATTATGGTCTTCTTTCCGGATTATAAAGAAGTACAAAGGCACATATGTTAAGGAAATGATTTTTTTTCATTAGGACACAACCATTGCTAATGTGTAAGTTAGGTTGGTTAGAGGATGCAAGCATCTGACCATCGTTCGAATGATCTCCAATAATAGTCAAGGTACCAATGGTTAACTGTGAACATATTCCTCAAGAATGGTGAATGAATTACCATTATGGTCTCGACACTTAATTAATTTTCGTATCGGTCTGCTCCTACACATAATGGTGATAAAAATTATTCATGCATATGATTCCATTAACTTTTGGGAATTAGCAATTAAAAAAAATATTAATATTGTTTCATTACATGAAATACAAAAAAAAAAAACTCAGAATTAGTTTTAACAAAGAAAATAAGGGGGTTACATAACTTTAATATACTGAACTCCACGATTTTAACTGTTCAAGTCCTCCGATGCGTAGCCTGTATCATATACAGTAACGATGGTATCATGACTCGCCTTAGCATTTAGGGGCTCATCGTCGACCACCAGAAGTACAGAGCAACCACTACTTTGGCCATTAAACTGGCGATAATGATCCCAACAAAGCATGTTGTTATGTGCACCGAACGAACGTGGTAGGCTCTCGTCTTCTCCTCCGTTGAAAAAACTTGCATGCGTCACAGCAAAATAACAATCGTTGTGGATTGTTTTGAAGACTCTGAAATTCGTATGAGTGCTCAACTGTTGTGAAAATTTTAATATACTCGCAAGCGCACGAATCTAGATATAGAATAGTGGTAACGAGATCGAACCCACAAGGATTGTTATAAATTGAAAAGTCTAATTTAAATCTAAAATTAATATTAATCCTAACCTAGTTGAGCAAATTGAATTTTAAAAGAAATTAAACTAATTAAAATAAGAAAACAATTAAAGCAAATGAGAATTCAATAAGACAAAGATTACCAAGGTTTCAGAATCCACCACTATTCAACTAGTAATTATTAATTATTAATTAATCCCCAATTTTAGAGTGACAACTCGAAATCAATCTATGTCATCTCATGGATATGACAATTAAGCCCAAATAAAATTAATCTTATGTAGGTTCTTTTTCTGCTTGATATTATGACATCTAAGAATCCCATGTAAACATATTGAATAACAAAGAGTCAAAGTTTTCCTAAGCACTCTATGTAAACAATTTAATGAAAAACACAAAATCAAAGATAATCATGTATAAAATTTATAGATCCAAGTATAGATTTAATCAAATATTAATCCTAACAATCAACAATGTATGACAGAATTGGTGAAAGGATTTTGATAACATCCAATTAATCATGTGAAACAAGAACTATAAACATTGAAGCACACATGTAGGGAATTAATTAAATAAAAAGACAATTATTTCATTGAATATGATTTCATCCTTAACCTCAGTATAAGAAATTTAGCTAGACATACTTAAATTGGGAGCAACAAATAAAATAAAACCAGCCATAAAAACTGAAGCTCTGCTGCCGCCGCTCCTGTCTTCTCTTATGAATTACCACTGCTTTGTTTTCCTTCCTCTGGCCGCCTCTTCTCTTTAAAGCCGAAATTCAGCTTTTATATTATGCAAAAGTGGGCCACCGACCTAGTTACTTGTTAAGCCTAAAGGCTTAGCCTTTTTAATTTTGTTCTCACTCACGTGGAGACCATTAATTTTGTTTGCACTTTGGAAATTGAAAGCTCATGCGCGGGCCCTCCACTTAAGCTAAACTAAAACCAACGACTTAAATTGTTCTTCACGTGGATCTCCTATCTTCCTGTGCATGGATGGATTAACTTCTTGAATTCGGTTTCCTTGGCTTGACAACACATGTAAATATGTTTAATTTCTTCTGAAATCAATTAGTTAACGCTTCCGGAATTGACCTCTCTTGTGTCCTTTTTATCCACAATCTCTAATTAATTCCCTATTCAACAAAATAATTTAATTAATTAAAAATAACAAATAAAAATAACTAGCAATTAAATAATTAAGGATAAAATATGTTTGTAAATTATGCTCATCATCAACATTGTTGGAAACAGTGGCAATAGTGGTTTTTAAGTTGTACCCAGTTTTGGCGGTTCTTACAGTTGTAGTTTTTATTGTTACAATCATTGATACTACCGTGAGGTACCATCTAATATTAATAAAAAGAAGAATTGTTAATGTTAATCAGCGATTGCTCATGGAAGACAGTATAAACAGGAAGGAATGTCAGAATGGTAAAATATAATTATGGCAAATGGTAAAATAATAGTTATTTGTTTGATATTCAAATTGCCCATTCATTTCTGCGACGATGTAAACTTTCCAATTTGTAATGCCTTAGATACTCTTTTTTATTATGTAGTTTAGCTTGCTTGGTCGTTGGAAATGTAAAACCAAGAAATAGAATAGCCACTTCCTTCCACTAATCAGTTCATAAGGACCAATCGAGCTTAACGTTTAATACGTAATGCTCATTATAATAATAATTTCCTAACTAATCAAAATAATTTCCTAACTAAATCTATATTGTCATGAAAAATCCTTTAAGTGTTATTTTTAGCATTATCATCGGCGGTAATGAAAATGAGTAAGTTGAACAATAATACTTGCAGATAAAGCAATCTGCACACATTCAATAAGGGATGCCATGGCTAGTTATTGTTGTATAAACGTTAATCTTCCCCTATAAGAAACTTCCATCGAAATCAATGCTTAAAAGATTTGAACGATGAAGAAGATGGCGAAGTGATAGGTGATAGATAGTTTGACAAGCAAAGTTTCCATGCCTAAATGAAGTAGAAAGACACTGCTTTCAGAGATGTACCAACCACTGATTAGTTTCAGTGGCTAAGACGTGTGGTCCAAGGCTAATAAATAACACATTAAAATAATATATAGGTAATGATGACCATGTTTGGGCAAGATATGATGGCACACTATACAAATATTTGAATAAGGTGAATGATGGTATAACCATTAAATTTTGTGCAGGCCTGTCTGTAAATATTTGAATAAGGTGAGTGATCGTATAAGGGCTTAAATTCCATATGATGTGCATTACTGCATTTAATACAAACAACTTTATTAATGGCACTTGGTGAGTGATGGTATATGGTTTAAATTTCACACAGGCTTGCCTTTAAATATCAGTGGAACCTTACAATTGTAGTCATTTCATTCATTGTAGACAAAACTATAACTCTAAAACTTTTAATCTATGGAATCAGCTACAGATACAAATCCTTCTCCCTTCATATTCGTCCTCAAATATATGGCTTCGGCCATGGTCATTAAAACTGGGAAGCCTGCGAGTTATAGTATCATATGACTATGTAACATAGCAGCATTGGTGCTATAAAAGAAAGAGTCTCATGTGATCCACAGTTTTCGCCCTAAAGTTGTTCTTTCGTGGGCTGGTCGGGTTATTGATGTTAACAAGGACGAGATGTCAAATAAGACAATATGAGTTTGTATCATTAAAGGACAATACAATCTCTATCTTGTAGTTATGTTTGATGATTAGCCGTCATATGGCAGTAAAAATCAGTATGTTCTCACTCGATTGTTAGCATCCAGAGATGAAGTGACTATGTGTAGTGAGCATATGGTCGTCGATGCAGCTACAAAGGCTGCTGAAGAACCAACGCAACCAAGCAGTCAAGTTGTAGGCGTAAAGCATAGGTATAAGTGCAGAGTGTACAAGGTCGATGGACATGCAAAGGGTACAAGCAAGATTGTTAAACCAACAGCGACGATTAACCCTTCTAGCAAAAATGTTTTGGTAAAAGATTTATACTATAAGAAATTGATAGAGTTGATGTAGCTAATAATTATCACCATCTATTTTAGTTTTTACCTTTTTAATAGTTTTGTTTGGCCTTCTTTATCATCAATCTCAAATATGTCTACTTTGGCATTTTATGTTATAGTGTTTACTTGTTATGCACTTAGGGTGGAGAGAAGCAAACTTAGATTGAGGGGCACGACCGAGTCTGTACCGGAATTAATGCATTGGTGGTGACATTGGACCAACAACTAATTTATTTTCGAAGCATGGTAATAGCTTTTGACAATGCAATGGGCACAATAATAAGTTTTGGATGTAACTTAAAAATATGTTCTCTTTCTTGTACAAAATATATTGTACATATTTTGGAATTCCTTATTTGTATGTTTTGGAGCAGTTGAAAATGCTTCCACGGGTGGTAAACATCTATACAATGTACAATTTAGAATAATTATGTAATTGTGCCAAGAAGTTTAATCTTCCATGTTTGTTATTGCCTACTATGCATGGGAAATCTAGAAGAGAAAAATCATATACGTACGTGCAATTGCACCTAAAGGTACACGAATGACAATTGAACCAATCAAACTAAATTGTGTTTATATCGATATGAAGTTATGATCGAAGAGTATTAAGTGCTGAATTTAGTCCAAATTAGGCCCTTTCTCGAAATATTGCAAATATACAAGTAAGATTTTTCAGGAATGCATGCATGAAACATGCATGTAATCAACATTTGAAATTAATTAATCGTAACCTCCAAACTCATTATACTTTGCTGGCAAAATACATGGGTCGAGGAATATAAGGGCAATTTAACAAGTTAGTTAAATTAAATGAACACAGCATCGGTAATAGTAAAAATATATAAGGAAGGAATATATGTTTGGTCAATTAAATTGACAATTACAGATGTTAACAGAATTGCCTAGAGTAATACAATATGCAACAACAAAATTATTAAACTTTTAAATTGTCAATTAATGTCTGCCGATGGATTGCAGGATTAACTAACAATGTAATGGTAAATAAATTGTTAATGAACTCGTTTTCATAAGGAAATTGTGATAAGAATAAGATAAAACTACCAATCTTGGTGATCAATTTGTTTGCTCTTAATGATTCCCAATAACAATATGTTAATGTTCATAGGTAAACTGTAATTCATGAAGATGCAATGACTTTCTTCATACATGTTGAATAGTTACAATTGTACAGTCTCGAGGCTGACTAATGATAAATAGGCAAATGATATGAAGTTATGCATCGTTGGATGTTTGGAACAAAAAAATTTAGTCGCATGGAAAGTAATATATCTTGTTAACAAAATTACAATAAAGTGAACAAACATAGAAAAACAAAGAAAATAACTTAATATTTGTAAAGGTAGTCACACATATTACTACAGTGTGGATTGCGTGCCTAATGGTAATTTAAAAACACAAGTCAGTCAATATAGGCGGACCACCAAATAGAATTATAGTTAGCAATAAAGACATCATAGTTAATTGAGTGGGTTGAGATGTGCTGGTATAATAGTAACATTATTTGGAATCAATGATAAAGAGATGATAGGGCGAGAAAAATATGAGCTAGTTATGCCTTGTATAAAAAGAAATGGCAAAAAAAGGAAGGTTCGTAGAACAACCACGGTGAGGAAGAATTACCACTGAAGACTGTATAATCCTAATTATCAAATTTGTTGACTATGAACAACAATCCTCTACACCATTTTAAATGCAATTAGAATACAATGACTAATTCAAGCAAAGAAACATAAGATAAAGATGAATTTGAATATCTTATTACTACAGCTGCCGACGATGATGGTGACTGGAATGCATCTTCAAACGACAGAGGGGAAACCGACAATGATCATTCGAGAAACATGGAACTAAAACCTCACATTAACAGCTAACTAGACTACGTTTGGCCTCAATCTACCAATCAGAATGAGACTGAACAACAACAATGCTTAGATGGGATCCAAAATGATGTGACTGTCATTACATCTTTGTTAGGCAGGGAATTCTTGAGTGAAGAAAGAGCTGACACGTGTTAACGAGACTATGCAAGAAAAGTAGGATTTAGGGTTTAGAGACATAATAAACGAAAAAATGTTAATGGCAAAATCACAGGGCGAACATGGATTTGTAGCCGAGAAGGACTCAAGCTTGCAAAATACCTTAAAAAAAGAAAAAGACAGAGAGAAGTAAGGCCAATTACACGGACAGGTTATCGGGCACAATTTCAAATTATTTTCAATAAGGAAACAAATCAATGGTCATGTAATTATTTTCATGCACTGTATAATTACAAGTTGACCTCACAGCAACTTGTGCACCACATAAGGTCCCACAGAAAAGTTATAGATCTAAACTTGATAGTGGCTTTGTCATTGCAGAAAGTAGGGGTAATATCATCGCAAATTCACGAGTTCATAATGGATAGATCAGGAGATTACAACAAAGTTCGGTACAATAAGGTTGATGTTCAAAACAAGTTGGATTCAAATAGATGGCGACAATTGAAAGAATCGAATACAGAAACATGCTTATCATATCTAAAAAGAAAGAAAAAGTCTGATCCATTATTCTTTTATGATTTGACTGTTATAAGTTCAAATTGACTTAGGGACTTGTTTTGGTATGATGGTAGAAGTTATGTAGATTATGTGTTGTTTGGTGATGTTATAGTATTTGACTCGACATACAGGACCAATGTGCATCGAAAACTTTTTATGGTAACTTTAGGGATTCACCACTATCAGAGAACAATAACGACTTATTAGTATTAAAAATTGTATGTTTGTTATGATGTAAAAATGGTATTTTGCGTTATTAATGTAATTTATATTTGTAATTGTGTAACATATTATGAATTTCTAATTATTTTTCTAAATATTTGATTTTGTGTATTTTTGTGTGTTTATTAGGTAAAAATAATAATTTCATACAATTGGAGGCTTCAAATAAATGTACGGATGTCAAATTTAAATTTCGGAAGTCCGAGAAATTATGTCATTGTCGAGGAGAATCCAAGACTTTTGTTGTAAATTTTTACGTTTTTACCACGGTAAATGTGGTAATTGTAAAATTATAAGTTTTTATCTTGTTGGGTATGATATTTGATTAGTGGAATGGTTTGGATATGCTTGAGTGGATAAGATAAGATTATGTTTGATTAGTGGGATTATTAGTGGGACAAATGTAAGGTTAAGATTTAATTAGATTTTTTTTATTTGTGTGGTGTGGATTTACCATGCATTAGTATAAATAGAGAAGGGTGGTGAACACATCTCTTTGCACCTTCTCTTCTCTTCTTTCCTCCCAATTCTTCTCTTCATCTCTCTTTGTAATATATTTTTAATTAATAAAATTAGGTTTATTTCAATTTTTAATTTCCATTTTAATTATGTTTTTTTCAATCTTAATCATTTCTTTTATTTCAAAAATGTTTAGCTAAATATTTATAGTTAGGGGAAGGTGAAACTCTTAGTAAAAAAATATGGTTTAATCAAATTTAATTTTTAATTTTATAAATTAAGTTGTTTTCTATTTAATTTTATTCATATTTTATATTTTGAAATTTTGATTTATTGTAGACAAAAATAGAAATTTGGCACAATGAATTCTTAATATCTTAATATAAAATATGGTAAAATGGTATTTTGATTTAGTGTAGACAAATTAAGTTTTGGCACATTAAATTCTTAATCCATAATAAAATAAATGGGAAAATAATTTTAATTAATAAAATTAATCTTTTGGGAAATATAACAAAAATAAAAAGAATTTGTTAAATTGTATTTATTACTAAGAGTGGATCCATAACCCTAACTAATTTAACTTCATAGTTTTCCTCAAATTAAATTATGTGTTTTTAAATTTTATTTTTATTTTTTTAGATAAATTTAAATAAACAAATTAAACCCTTTTTCTGTGGATCGACCTCGGACTCACCGAGTTATATTATAACTAGGCACTCTTATATTTGGGAGTAAATCAAACATTTTAAGTTGTGTCAACGACAAAGCAATACGAAATATAATTACCAAGGCCTTTCCATAAGCATCACAAAGGCTATGTTGCTGACATTTAGCTCGAAATATTCAAGCGAATTTAAACAACACTGGATTTATGAGAGATTTTTGCCGGTGTATACTTAAAGCTTATAGCGAATAGGAGTTTAACACGAAATGGAAATTAATGGTGGATAAGCACTAGGTTGGAAAGAATGAGTGGGTTCGGAAGATGCATGATGAAAGGCAATGTGGTCTGAGGCTTTTTACGTGGAAAGTTCTTTGGTGGTATGAGAAGTACGCAAAAGTCTGAAGGAATAAATGTGTTTTTTAACCATTATATGAATAGAAGATTGGGATTGATTGATTTTGTTAAATAGATAGACCGACTTATAGATCAACAAAGGGAAGGGGAGAGAAAAGATGACTTTGATAGTTGTAAAGGACATCCGGTTCTAATTACACATTTAAAGATGTACAAGCATCAAGCAGCGGAAAAGTACATGAGAGCCATGTTTCAACTGGTACAAGACGAACTAGACAAGGAAGGGATGTTAACGGCAGTAATATGTGGTCGGGATGTAATGTCAACTACTTATCAAGTAAGATATTTTGAGGTTCTTGGAAAAGAGGTTAAAATGGTGATAAATGAGGCCACAAAAATCATATCCTGCAGCTGCAAGCTCTTTGAAACAATTAGAATTCTATGTTCACAGTCACTTATTATCATAAAGGCTGAAAATATAACAAAAATTCCGAAGTCTATGATATTGTCTCAGTGGACCAAAGATGCAAAGATAATGGAGCACAGTTCATCGGATACATGTTCAAATATTTCTCATTACATGACGGAGGAGGGTCGAGTAGGTCTAACTTTTTCGTCATGTCGAAGTTTGATTAAATATACGGCATTAAGTGTTATCGCATATAATGTGGCAATTAATGATATCTATAACCTGACTTTGAGGTTGGAGGCAATGTGTCAAAAAGATAGACCGACTGGACAACCTGTCCGAATGAGTGAGAATGTGCTGCAAGATCTAGAGGTTGTCTTAACAAAGGGTTCAATGAAGAGAGCAAAGATGGGACAAACACAACAACGAAAATGCAGCAAATATAGTGTTCCTAGACATAATGTAAGAAAGTGTAAGCAAAAGACTTAATAAAATCAGCCATTGGAGGACTGTTCCAGTCAGTATATGGATATTATTTCAAGTAATAGAAATGTCTTCGGTTGAAATAAGGTTGGCACAACATATTCATCATGTATACCTATCCAAAACCCTCATAACAGAAAAATTTCCATGTTCCATTGGGGTCATTATCGAATTTATGGTTGGGTAATTTCCAACTAGTACAGATAGTGACATAAGTATTTTGGCGCTGAACACAAGTACCTTTACTGGACGCTTTATCCATATTACAACCTCATCATCTGCCCCAACAAATTATTGTGACATTCAAAATCAATGAAAGTATTTAATTTAAAGGAAAATCAAGCCCAGATGTTTTGTCTACGTATCTTGTCATTTAGTCCATGTTGCAAATTTTAAATTAACTATTTACTATAACAAGTACAAAATCTTGTTCTACCAAATTCGTATCAGTATGCTTCTATCGAATAATTTTTTTAATGTTGGAAACTTTGTCTACAAAAGCATATGAGTATGACATCCTTAATGTAGGGAATACATAACTCAATTCCAACAATAAAACGTTCGTGTAAGGGCCTAACAAATCAAGACTTATAAACGGTAACAAGGGGTGTGCACACCAGTGGCCAATGTATAACCATATATATCTGTTAATCCCACCTCATTCAAAGCCTATGATTAGGTTGAAATGGAAAGCGCTAAGGAAATTAATATATATCATACATATAAATTACATTAAAAGCATACAAAAGGCTTTCAATCTCATTATCTATATGGGGGGTGAATATTTAATCGATGTATGAATACACCAGCAAGACAATAAGTTTATATATCCGAGTCTCTACTCTGAATATCAACTAGAAGGCTATCAGTTGCACCTTCGAAATCTTGCCATGTGCTGTCTCAAGGGACATCCATACACATATATTCAAAAATAGTATGCAAGGGCAACTAATAGTGGGACCATACCCCATTCGTTTGCATCTTTGAAGCTAACATAACCTTCTTTTATCAATGACTTCACAGATTGATTGTTCGGTAACATCGATTCGCTTTTGATGCATCTTAACACTTGAACGAAGCTTATCCTTCAAAAGTTAAAACCACACATGATAAGTTTGATAATAATTCGTGCCCTTTCAACATCCGAGTGGAATTGAATAGCAAAAAGTAAATACATGCACGTTAAGTAGAAGGTTATCCAGAGGTTCCAATGGCAAGTGAAATAAAAAGTTTATTAGATATATGTTTTGTCTTGTGTAAAATAAAATAACTAAACCTCTGTGTCATTAAGGCTTGACCATATATTATGCCTCTCCATCATCAGCATTATATACAGTACACAATCATATTCATTGCGTATGCTAGGCTCTCGGGTACAAAACTCAACTGAAAAATCTCTTAATTTTAAACTACTAGAGTAAATATTTGAACCGCCCTGGTCCAACATCATCTCAATTGATCTTGGCTATAAAATAACAGTCGGTAGGCAAATTAGTTTAAAGAAAACGAAAACAACATGACCTTGCCCAAGTCAACATTTTTCTCAACACAAGTGCACACGTGCAGTATTTTAAATAAAGTTATTAGTTATTTGATGAAATAATTAACACGGAATACTTACCACCCCATTTACATAGTGCAATGTTATAATGCATACACATTGCAGCAGGAAGCGAGTCCGATATCTCTACTTGCATGTCAAAAATTACTAAAACCAACATGTACCAGCATGCATGACCACATTTCACAGGGACAAAAATCTACAAAGCATTATGCATTTACAGTGAAAACAAACCATGTTACTTCATGACGAAATGATTTATATAAACATAATTTTTATAAAACCATTATATGCTTTCACTTACTTTATCACAAGAACCAATATTTTTTTATATAAATCAGCGCGTATAAACTTTCCAACATTAAGACTCACATCTCTATACTCACCACCAACATTATCTTGCAACTATATAATTTGATGGTTGTTTATGTCATCACATGACAACTGAAACTTGTATCTAGTACAAGCACTAACCATATAACGTATTTAACAAAAATAAGTTTCCTCTCAACTTGTAAATATAATGACACCAACATTTGTTCTTAAACAAATATATCACGCTGCTGTACACACCAACTTCTATTTTAACCTATTAAAATCCCACCATAAAAATGCCAGATTATAAAATAAACAGCTTACAGTGTTATAAACAAGCAACAAAAGACTAAATTTACTATGTCCGACATTTACAGTTGCTTGAGCAGATAACAATTTCGATACACCCACCACAACATGAAAATTATAGATAGTTATGACTTCTGGAGAGCACACATGAACTTAATTATTGAAATACCAAATTCAACGATAAAATATGCCTCTATATTTAAAGTGGCCAAACTTTTAATATATAATATTGCCGTAAATATAAGTTTTAACAGAAGTTATGATTGTACCTTCATATTAATTATATTTTTAAGAGACAGAGACATGATATCATTCCTAGTAATCTCATTTAAGTTTGTTTAGAAAAGCATCTCTCTAGCACAGAAATACCATCATTTGTGAAGTTTATTTCAATACATCCACTGAATCAATCAACAAGTAAGAACTA
The DNA here is from genome assembly GCA_030449925.1 of Citropsis articulata. Taxonomy (NCBI): domain Eukaryota; kingdom Viridiplantae; phylum Streptophyta; class Magnoliopsida; order Sapindales; family Rutaceae; genus Citropsis; species Citropsis articulata. Next base: position 1,910,102 of record JASUUH010000137.1, on the reverse strand, counting down.
TATATATTTCAATCTCGAAATTTTTGTTCATATTAATTCATGCACATGACTGTATTACTTCAACAAATATAGAATTTATCTTACCCTTTATTAAGAGCTTCATCCATGCAGAAGTTAACTAAACTCTCCTCTAAAGTACTAAAAGGCCTTGGTATAAGAAACGATCCAAATCGATAACGTCCACTTTCAGTACATTTTTAAAAATAGCAACTCTCGATTGATAAAGGCATCACACTTTTGGTCACAAATAGTCACGGCCAATAACATTTTAGTTGGTACATAATGCTTCTGCATTAACATTGACTCCTATGACAATTGTTCCACAAATTCATTGTAAATTGATGAAACTAAAACATTTCTAAATATCAATATAAATGTAAAACAAATTACTCGATCAAAATTAAATTTTTCTTAAGAACAAACAACCTTAGTCTCCATGTTACTGTGAAAGTTTTCAACACAATGTCCAGACGCGCAGGACCTAATGACAGTATCTACCAAATGGACTAAATCCATAAGTTGTGCACCTTCACACTCCTTTACAGCAAAGTCATTATTCATTTCCATACATCATGGTCTGCACTATGACACAATTCCTTACTCTTATGATAATTGTTTCCCCTCTCACCTTCTACTATCACACTGCATTCTTTCCCATTTTTACTATTGACAAGGTAGCTGCAGCACCAACCACATGTCTCCAATTTGTCAATAGATTGTCCTACATTTGTCGATTTGGATGTTGGCTTTTTTAACTTTACAATATAATTCACGTTTATCATTCCACTACTCGTACCCATGTCAACTGGTTCAGTACTTTTAAAGAGACCTTCAGGAGGCCTATTGGGTTCATGTCAATTTCTATTTCCTCTTTTTAGTGCTGCAGTACAAACCCATTTCTGATAAAATAACATGTTATAAGTACATATCTTATAATTATTGTGCAGTACAAAATTTATAAGTAACCGTCAAAACTAAATTACATTAAAATAAATCAACCAGTGGTTTTCACACCACACCTTTTATCATTTTATCAACTTAATTTCACTTTTACATTAGTAAAAAATTCAAAAAACTAATCAATCTTATTGCCATGTCTCTCTTGTTGCAGTATATTAAATTTTATTCTCATCTAACGCACCTCTTTTGTAATGCTTGCACTTCCATTTGCCGCATTCATTTGGCATTCGGTTACACCATTGAAATTAATTCAATTCATTTTCTATAACTTTAATTGACTCCTCCTGTTCCAATATTATTTATTCATGGAGTTCAAAAATTTACAAATGGCCAACAAATCCATAATGCCCATTAGATTCTACTGTTTGATTGCCTTCCATACCTCGATTTGCAGCTTTTCCCAATAACAACATTTTTTTATTGCAATGTGCTCTTCTCTTTATTCCTATAAAGCAGTTAAACAATGAGTCATTTTTACCAATCTCACCTTATTTGATTTTAACAAATAAAATTATAGTCTATATGCCAGTATTTTTATAACAATATAAGACTCTACAAATACAATCATCTATAACATACAACCATGCTAGCACCTAAAATGTAAAACATTCTTAAACTGTGGCTCGTAGCCCATGAACATCTGAAGGATATTTAATCGTTTTAATGGACAGATTCTGCTATTTTTCCCCAACATTCATTTCATTTTAATAGGGTTAGTCACCAAATATCATGAATGCAGATCATGATATTTGTCACCAAGCAATTCATGTTTATACTAGGTGCAATCCAGTGTTATAACTAAATTGAAATTCATAACCCCAATATCCTCAATATAGAATTCGTCACTAGGAGAGCATACAGTAAATCAAGCAGTTTATAAGATGCAGTTCAAGTTGCACCATATGAATTAACCATTTAACCAAATGATCCTTACGGAAAGAAAGAATTATCTACCTGCATGGTCTATTGAATCTTAAATTCAGGATCATTCTTTATTTTCTTCTCCAATAAATTACTTGCCTCTTGTTCCTTCAATCCTGTGCTTGGCACGATGAAATTAAACAATTATTCCTTCTTACCATTCTTCCCTTCTCCCTTTCTCACACATGAACATAACCCATCTACTAAGCTAATCACCGGTATTAAATCTTTTGAACAAAATTAACAATTTCTTGTAAGGACTAACCTGCTATGCCCTATTAAACGCCTCATCACCAAATCAAACATACATCTTTCCACTTCTTTTTTTTTCAGTTTATGAGATGTGCCTAATTTCTAAAGTTTCAGCTGTGCTCAATGTATGTTGCAATTGCCTGGTACAAAACTGTTTTCGCCTTTAATTTATCTGACATCGTTTACAAATACTTCAGTTTGATACCACCGCGATTCCATTGGAAAAAATTTGGATTATCGGAATTTTGTCAGAAAGATTACAGTAATTCATGGGTTTTGGATAACATATGGTTGATGGCCATTCAAAGCAAATCAAATAATTAGAGCACTGTATCTAAATCTTTATTAATTGGGAATTGAATACAATTTCCCACAATAACTTGAAGCAACCGGCTGCTCTAATTATCCACCGGCTCTTGTCAACCATTGGATGGACTCATTTTAAAGCCAACGGCAATTCTAAAAGAAGACAAAAATCGTGGCACCATACTAGAGTTGTAACGTAGGCAAGTCCTCTTATATATTTTTTTTTTCTTCGAAGACTTGTACATAGGTCCGCCCCTATGCACTTCTTTTCTTTACTTGGTACTATTTTTGCTTCTTTTTTTTCTTCATGGTAAAGTTTAATAATTCAACAACGATAGCAACACTAGAAAATACTATTGATTTAGCATCATGTGACCGTGATACGGATTAATTACTTAAGTAACTAATATAATAATAATACGTAATATAGTAAGAAATTAAATTATTAAAAAAATAAATATTTTTTACAGGAGAAATAATAGACATACCAAAAATTTATCTCAAATAATTTATCTTTTTTGGTGATAATTCTTCATAAAAACTATGTTATCTCACCATATATATTCCTTTTTAAATTGCTTATGGGCCAGCTGGCCTAGGCTGATCGTAGGCAAGTGGGCTAAAAACCTTAGCCCTCCAGGACCCATGAATGGGCCAGTGCTCACACCCATTGATAGTTCAAGCAGTATGAAAGAAAAGTCAACATTGGCTTATTGATAATATTTGATATAGTTTAATAAAAAGTTGCAGAAATATCTCCCGAACATAAACAAGCCTACCATCTTTGAAATCAAACCACATGTATCAAGTACACAGCAAGAAAACCGGGGGGAAAAAAAAAAACCCATCAGAGAGAAATCATAATGAGTGACATAAATCACCGGAGGGTTCACACTAATGGAATATGGATGCACATAGCAGAAAAAGGGCAAGGACCCCTTGTTCTGCTCATTCATGGCTTCCCTGAACTTTGGTCTTGCTGGAGGTACCAGATAAATCATTTGGCTGAGCATGGTTACCATGTTGTTGCACCAGATATGCGAAGCTACGGGGACACGGATTCTCCTCAGGATCCTGAATCATATACAGTTTTTCATCTTGTTGGCGATTTGATTGGCCTTCTGGATGAGCTTGGAGAAGAACAGGTAAAGGGTTGTAGCTTTGATGCGTAGATTTTACATGACACACAAATTTTAATTGATAGGAAAGCTATAAAATAAGATTTGAAAAAATTAGAATGGCATATGATCTATTTTCCATTAGACTTGAATCAGAAGTTATGTTTCTTGTAATTTTTATTATAATGTGTATAAATAAAATACACACACATCTAAATATGGGAACGTGTATATACATGATGCATCTTAATATTTAAGGCTCAATTGAACTCCAATTGATATTCACTTATTGGATGACCATTAAAATAATTTTACAAATTATAAAATTTATCATTTAAAAGACAAGTGACACGTAGCATTGGAATTGAAGTTAGACTTCAAATGTTGGGATTACTAATATTATAGATTTTTTCTCGAATGAAATGATGGTCATAAAATGATCAGGTATAATCTAACATTTTATTCTGCAACTAAATGGATAAGCTCACGTTAACTCGTTAGAGAAAAAATCTATATTGCTTCACATAAGTGCAAAAGAAGAGCTTCTCGGTTGATTCAAACCTATTTGCACTTCCTAAAGCTGCAAAATGATCTTGTTGTGTTGAACAGGCATTTGTAGTGGGACACGACTGGGGTGCGCAAATTGCTTGGCACCTCTGCCTCTTTAGGCCAGATAGGGTAAAAGCTCTTGTTAACTTAGGTGTCCCTTATATGCCACGCTCCCCGCAACTCAAACCAACTGAAATATTTTCTAAATTATATGGAGAAGGATTCTACATTTCTCAATTTCAGGTAACCTATTAACAAACTTATTCTAGTTGTTCACAATTTTGTTTCATAACTTATGAACCATCTGGTTTCTTGTGCTCAACAGGAGCCTGGAGTTGCCGAAAAATCGTTCTCCAAATATGACTCTTTGACAGTTTTGAAAAAGCTTTTGCTCGTAAATGCTCCTGATCTTCTTGCCGCTCCCGCTGGAGTTGAAATCATAGACTTTCTTCACACCCCATCTTCATTACCTGAGTGGGTGAACTTGGAAGATCTACAATCCTGGGCCAAAAAATTCAATGCAAGAGGTTTCACTGGGGCGCTGAACTACTACCGTGCCATGGACAAGTAAGAATTGTCACAACTCAACATCATTTTGAATTGCATTTGGTGTGTCACATAATTAGGCCAGAATATTTGATTGCGTTACGCAGCAGTAGTTTAGCTTTTGATTTATGAATTAATGGTGTATCATGTATGGATTGATGCAGGAACTGGGAGCTAACAGCACCATGGCAGAGCGCCAAGATTTGTGTTCCTACAAAGTTCATAATAGGGGACAAGGATATGGGATTTAAATCATTTGGGATTGAAAATTACATCAAGGGAGATGAATTTAAGACTCTCGTACCTGATCTTGAAGTAGTCGTAATTCGGGATGCGCAGCATTATATTCAACAAGAGAAAGCTGAGCAAGTTACTGATGAAATTCTGTCCCATTTCCGTAAGAAATCAATAATTTGTACAACTTATTGATTGGTGAAACCTTAATGTGTCAAATCAAAGTTTTGGCTCTTTACGGGAATGTCCCACGGATAAAGGGGCATCGAGTGTGTTTTTAAAGTACAATGGGCAATCGATTCCATTCTTATCGAAATGTTGTTTTCTTGTTAGGTTTGATTGCAGCTTTTAATAAGCCCATCGGTTTGGGTTCTTTTGTCTGTTGTGTGGTCCATGGGAAAAAGGCTTAACCGTATGGGTTTAGGGTTATTTTCTTAATTTTTTTTTGGTTGGGTACATGTTGAAAATGATCTATTGTAAAAGGAGAACGAAACTTGCATGGGCACGTCACTTTGTGACTAAATTTATAATGTGTGGTATTTTAATTCGCATTAATGTGTAATGTGATGTGAGTTAGTTGTTTATTCTGTCATTTTATCTTTATTCAGATATTTATTTTTAAAAAAATTTCGTGTAGGTCACAAAAATGTTAAGTACAACTTTTCCGTTTAATAAAACTTTCAATAAATCTTGTGCAAATTAAAAAAAATAAATCGTTTGCAACTTTGCATGCGCTTTTAGATCGTTGATGGACAGCAATTACTTCAACTAGGCAATTATTTTTGTTGTTTTTTTTTCAAAGTGGGGAATAAAATGGACAGTTTTAGCTTTTAGGTCCATGGAGGAAGGTTCTTTCTAGTTTCTAGGACATTTTAGCTCATTGTGATTTGTGAAGAGGATCTCACTATTAGCAATATGATACAATGCATTTGAAGCTCCAATACTGAAAGTGCATAATCATGACAAGGATTTTAAGTGGGCCCAAAGTCACCACCAAATGGTCCAAATAATTTCAGAAACTGCAAGCAGACAGAAACCAAACTTAGGATGCACAGCCATGAGCAGGAGCTTTGGTTTTTTCTCTATTTAAGTGTTAAAAGCAAAACCTACACAGTGAAAGAGGAATTGCCCAAATTTGCTGTTAGGTGAAAGAGAACAAAGATCACACTCCATTCGCATCATAATAACCTTTAGTGTTTTGTTGTCCTATAGACACAAGTTTTTTTTTTTTTTTAAAGAATTGCATCTAGCTTTAAGTTTGTAATATAAAATGTACAATTTATAATAAATTATGTAATTTAAATATAAAATATTATTAAAAAATCTTATATTTAGAGTAACAGGATACTAATTATTCAAGTGCTTCCCAAAATATGTGTGAGAAGATTTTACTTTTAAGTTTAGATGTCTAAATTATAGTATGCTAGTGCTCTCTGTGAAGAGTCTTGATAATTTTAAATTTTATTTTTAATAGATTTCGATACAGTCAATGAAAAACATATATAAACAAAATTCCAAAATTCTAAGACTTTTTTTTCGTTTGGCTTTCAAAATAAATTTGCATAAAGAATTCATGATCATATTTTTAAAAAAATGGGAGAAAATAATTTGTTAATAAATTATAAAAATCTAGAAGTGTTTTTGACGAATTGCATGCATTACCGTACCAGAACAAATCCCAACGAACAAAATAAAAATAAAGTGGACGGAGCAAATAGGCAAAGGTGGAGAACAGTCTGACTGGACCCTATGGTCCCTCGCGTCCGATGTGGGCCGCACTGCATTACCAGTGGGCCCCAATTTGTCCCTGCTGATCTCACCAAGAGATGGAATTGGAACTGATCCCTGTTTAAGCACACATACCATTGGATAGTTTGGATGATCGAAATTTGTTGATCCGATTTTTAAAAGCAGCATGGGACCCACATCATTGTATAAAATTCATTACTCCTTTCATTGATCATCGACGCGTGTCACTTGATTGCAATTTTAATTTCTTTAAGTGATCACTTGTCAAACATGACAATCTATATTTCAATACAATTAACCAAAATGACAATAATAGTAACATTACCGACTCAATTAAATAAATAATTAAAATTTGGAATACAAAATTATTACAGCTGGAATATTTCAATGCAAAATTTTTTTAATTGTTTATGAGTTAGTTGATTTGGGAAAATAATATAATTTTGCAATAAATATATCTAATTATTATGATTATGGAAGGTATATTATTATTTTGGATTATTAGACTCCAACGTGCCGGCCCAGGTTTGGCTTTGTGGCCCGCCGAGATTTAAATAATTAAAGTTTGGCATAAAAAGGGCTCAACCAAATGTAACCTCAAAATAACATAAAATTTTATATAATTGATGAATTATTATACGATTGTAATAAAAATAATAATAAGTTGCAATAATATATATATATATATATATATGTGTTTTTAGCTTATTTTGGGGTCAAATAAAAGGAAATCACCAAAAACAAACTAATTCCTCCCCAAACAATATGTATATGGCTTTAGGTGCCCATTATTCAAAGTTTGGCCGTTGGCACGCCATCTTATGAAAACTATAAAATATTTATTGATTCGTCTTTTCTCTTAGAGCGCGTTTGGTGTGTGCTATTTTACGGTTGTGATTTGTAATCTATAGTTTTAAAGCTCTATTCAAGGAAAAAAAAATTATATTTAGTATTAAGTTCAGTTACGACCCTAAAGTACGTAAATATTTACATTTGTAATGTTGAAGGTGAGACAGATTAATTCATAGTTATTTGATTTAAGGGTGGGATTATATGTGCTTTAAAAGTTAATTTAAACATCGTTATTAAAGCATATATAATATGATTTAGTATTAAAAATATTTTATTATTGAATAAATACTTTATTATTAAAAAAAAATCTAAGGGTGGGATTATATGTGCTTTAAAAGTTAATTTAAACATCGTTATTAAAGCATATATAATATGATTTAGTATTAAAAATACTTTATTATTGAATAAATATAACATAATTATTTTGATCAAGTACATGACTCATTCATTCAACATACAATTTTCCTATCTAAAACACTAGAGCTTTTGTTTTTACCTTCTTCACAACAATGCAAATATTTTCGAAGAAGCAAAAGATTTTTAAATACAGCCCTTTTGATTTTTAATGTGAAAAAAAAAATCTCCATGGAACTTAATTCGTTGACAAGTAATTGCCTTGTTTTTATTTAAATAATTAAGCGTTAATCCACGAAGGTTGACCATGAAACAAGATGAATAATGAGTTCGAAGTTGGGATACCAAAAAAAAAAGAAGTAATAAATAAACAATAATTTTACATTTATTTAATTGAGACACTTATCGAAAATTAATTGAGAAAAGAATATAATTATATAAAGAACTATATATACACTAACAATTATTAAAACAATAATATCAACTTGTTATAATTAAATTATAAGATAATTTAATTCCAACTGAATTCATTGAAATGGGTCCTAATGTTGGTTTCTGAGATGGAGGGAGGATGATACCCACTTTTTCTCTTATGATTTTGTAAATAAAATAGTTATAAACTAGGGTTCATTTTTCCCAGCCTAGCTCAATTAGGGTCCCATAGCTTTAACTAACTTGATGAAGAAGAAGTAATTTAAAATTAAATCTTGATTAATGTTCAGGTAATTATGGATGCCTTTTATCTCTTATCTTAACCTATTTTTAACCTCCTCAAAAAAAAAAACCTATTTTTGACTTATTATACTCAACATGATTGTCAACTTTCAAATTTTTATAGCGTTTGTTGGATGAACAAAAATTAAACCCACCTTCCATCAATGTGAACACGGTTAATGTTAACCTCATTTACAAAGATAATTTTTTACTCCAAAATTCAACTATTTAACATTTTTTTCCTTTGTAGAGATAGAATTGTACAATTAGGACTACAAAATTTCAAAAACACTAATTAATTTATTAACTAATTTTAAAAAATAATTTAATAAGCAATGTCATCCGCCTTATAAGGCTTAATTTTTCTTGTCGCGTGATTTCTAGTGTTTATAAATCCAATATTGTGAAACACTAGCATGTGACAGTATGCCGCAAACGCAAAAATAACATAGTAAAATTTAGTGGCTGACACGATTGCTAATTATGGTTCATATCTTGTAGCTCTTGCCCTTGGTGGGGTACTGCTCCAATTTGTATTCTCAAGAGTTTACATGAGCATACTTGGGGGCTCCTACGTGTCGATTCTCTTGAGTTTTAGCATGTAACTTAATTCGTTTTTCTTTAATAAATTTACCGCACCTATACCCCCAAAAAAAAAAAAAAAAAAAAAAAAGTCTGTCATCAAGTTTTGTACCCTAATGAAGGACTGGTGTCATTTGAGCCCCATACAACTCTTTTTCTATTTCTTTCTTTTCTTAAATTAAAAAAAAAAAAAGTAACTTAAGGATAGAGTCCTTTCACGATATTTCTGGTAAGAGTAGATTTATGAGGTGAAATATAAATTTATGTATTTTAAATTTTGGTGGTCCTTAAATTATAATACAGTAAAATCTCTCCATAATTATATAGTCTATGCAATAATAAAATAATCATAATCATAAAAAATTCTGATAGTAACTTGGATCAGTTATGAATAAGAATGAATTCTATATTATAATAAGTTATAATTTTTTTTAATTATATATTAAAAACATTGCTTTTACATAATAATAATTAACTATATATTAAAGAAAAATATATTTTATATCACATTAAAAGAACTTGTCTCCTCATAATATTGTTATACAACGGAGTAAAACATTAAAAAGAATGCAACTATTTAGAGACTTGTAAGATTTCAGTAAAGGAAATTGCCTTCATGTGGTAAAGTTATCCGATGAGAGAAACATTAAAAATAATGCAAACATGTAGAGACGTGTAAGATTACATTAAAGGAGCTTGCCTCCATGTAGTATAATTATACAATGAAAGAAATATTATAGAGAATGCAAACATTTAGAGACTTGTAAGATGATTTTGCATATTCCTCACAAAAAAATAGATACATCTATTAGTTTCTTGGTACATTGAATTTGACATTCTTCATTAATTAGTTATTAATCTAATGTATATTTTACTTATACATCACTTATATTAAGGATAATTAAGTCAAAATTATAATTTTTATAACTACATCTTTACTAGCTTATAACATCCTTATAGTACAAAACTAGAAAAATGTGGATTACCCTTTTATTCCTTGGAGAAACTAAGCAACCTCCCTCCTTTTCATATTTTATAGTAGGTCCAAATTTTCTGCAGTTATATTGGTATTAACTTTATATATTATTTTACAATTATACCTCTATTCTTGATGTAAATCATGAAATTTAAATGTTTTGAGAATATGAATTGAGTTACGTTTAATAATTAAATTAATTTAATAATGAAATATAAATTATAGAGAAATATCATATTAAAAATTTTTTAATAAGAAAGATCATATTTTAATAATATAGTGATTATAAAAATAAAAAATTAAAAAAGAAAAGAACTACGTTTAAAAATTAATTATATTTATCACATTACTTACAATTCATGATTAAATTAATTTAATCCTTAAGGGTATGTAAGTCATTTTATTTGATCTATATTATTAATATTTAAATTTTATGACTAACATCAAGATCAAGAGTAGAGTAGTAAAATGATATATAAAGTTAATACTATTATAATTGCGGAAGGACAAATTCTAAAATATGAGATGGGTTTTACTTAGTTTTTCAAACAACAACTGGCAAGCCCTATTTTACCGTATAAAATTAGTTCGGTCTCAATATTATAACTAGAAAGAGTTTTTACTATATATCTATAATAATTAACATATAACAAAATTTATTACGGTAATACAAAATATTCAACGATTATTCACATGATTCAACCACAGTGTCCTGTGATACCACACTATACAATCTAGACACCATTGTATGAGGAGAAAAATTGAAAAAAGATAACAAGATTTTACGATTTGATAGTGCCAAGACCGAGTCGCAACCGCAATCACATAAGTGAGCACAAGATTTATTTTAGCTTATCTTTTGAAAAAAAATAATAATAATAAGGCTCTGTTTGGTACAGCTTATTAAATAGAGCTTATAGCAGTAGAGCTTATATTAATAGAGCTTATACTAATAGAGCTTTTGGACAAAAAATCATTGGGTGTTTGGTTATTAATTAAAAAAGTACTTTTGAACCATTAAATTGTTTGGTTGTGTAAAACTAAAAATATTTTTGTGTAATTAAATTACCAAAAAGGATATGTATTCATAATTATATAAGATGTAACAAAATGCATCCAAGCTATCAATTAATAAGAAAAAATTAATTCAATCACTTCTTTAATTTTCAAAATAAAAAATTACATCATTGATATATTCTCCCAAATAAATAATACTATCCAAATTAAATTGCATCATTGATATATACTCTCTCAAGTGTTGGGTATGTGTAGGGATTGCAAAATTAAAGTGCTAGTTATTTAAAAAAAAAAAAAAGAGAGAGATAAAGTGAAGTAGCGGCGGCAATATGTTTATATAGCGGCAACAATTTTCGTTGGGTATGTTTTATACAAAGGGTATTATGTAATTAATGAAATATGTTAAGGATATTTTTAATATTATATATTTTTTAGAAAAGCTCTCTAACCTCTACTCCCAAAAGCTCAAATTTTTAGCTTTTACTAGTAGAGGTAAATTAGCTTATTTAAGCTAAAAAAACCTCTACTCAAAAAATAACCAAACACCATAAAAAATTTTAAAAAGTCATGATTAAATAAAGACTTATACCTCTTAAATAAATATACCAAACAAAAGAAAGAAATAAAAAGTAGGAAAAAGAGTAAAAATTCTTTTGCTGTTTAAAAACTAATCAAAACCTGTTTAATACTTTAAAATACATTCAAATCCTCTTCAGAAGTAATTTCTTTTTGCTAATCATATTATTTTACACTTTGTTGTTATTTAATACTGGAAACTTGGATACTTTTAAATATTTATTAATTGAATAATGTTTTATAATTATTATTAATTTAAAAAGTAAATGAAAAATTATGGAAAAAGTAAGGGAGTTGTCATCATGTTTGAATTAATTCTGAAAATTTAAATTCAAAATTAATGTATATGCGTGTGTAGGAAAATTATCAAGTATGAGTTAAAATATTAAAAAATACAGATGTCAATATAATATTTTTTGTCATTTAGTGTATTAAAATATATATGTTTTGTTTTTTTAACTTATCCTTAATTTAATATGGTTAGGAATTCTTGATTAGAAACTTATACACATGTATTATTTTTTTGGGAGAATAATAAGTTTAAATTATATATTTGTATACACGTATCCTTAACTTATTATTCTCCCAAAAAATAATACACATACACACACATATAAATTCTCAAATGTTGATACCTAAATACATTTTGTGCGACTTCTCTATTATACTTTGTAGCACAAATAGTTAATTGAATAAAAATACTACAATGCCAAAATAACAAACAACACGAAATTGATCTTTAGATAAATGAACTTGAGAAATTTATATATATATATTCTTTTGCAATGAAGACATTTTGAAATATAAACAAATATAGATTTTAATGTATTAGAGGTTATTTTTTTATTTATTAATATGTTAAAATTTATACTTTACTATTAGTCAGTAATATTTTTATTTTGTTAAAATTTATATTTTATTAAAATCTATACTTGGGAGGTTTTAGCCTCCGATCAATTTTATTAATTGAAAAGAAAAAGGTGGGGTTTCGCACTTTCGCTCATTTTCTCATCGGAAGACTAAGGCCGAAGCTTTGTGTCAGGAAATCAGAAACCCACATACGAAATCATACGTAGGGATGAGAGTGAATCTTGGGATATCACGCCTTGTCAGCCAATCACATCTCTTCTTTTTCAATTTATTATTATTTATCTTAGATTTCATCTCCACTTCCAATGACACGTGTCCTCCTCTCACCCCGCTGTCGTATCAATTCATCAAGCCCCTACTTACTACGTCAAAGTTCCGATCCCAGGCAGCTTTGATTTCCTCGCTTCTCTTGTTGCCCCTCCACTTCTACCTAATTACTAGTCTGACCACTTCCTTCAATTTTCAGCTAATAGAGGTTCGGTAACGGATCTCATTAATTAATTATTGCATTTTGCTTTATCTTGCAAGCTAAACAATGTGAGTTTTATATGTTCTGTCATTTTTGTTTGTTTGGAGCAACAAAAATTCATAAATGTTTAGCCATATTTTTCAAATATTTGGTATTATAATTTTTAGTTGTGTGTGGCAACAATTCAACAACCAACCTTATTAATTAATTATGTTTTATTAAAGTTTTGCTAAAGGGTCCAGCTACCTTGCGTCATGGCTTGGTACCCCAGTTGTTTGTCTCTTAGCAAATGACCCTTTAGATTGTGAACAAAGACCGAGATTTACCAGCCAGAAAGAAATTAACCGCCAAAGTCAGAAAGACCAGAAACGAAGCAAGAAAGATAATCAATCTAAATTCAACGCTTCTCTCTTCCTCTCCTCCCCGTGAGTACACTTGTTCTTCATCCATAATTGATAGTCACAGTTCTTCAAACAAACCCATCACACAGAGAAAGTCACCATCTCGGCCCCAGGCTATTGTCACGACTCATACCGCCATCAGAATGAGGACTGATTCTTCACCACCGTCATGTGTGTCGTCAGACCGCCCGACCGACCAAATGATGTGGTGTCGCTGTCGCTATGGCCTACGGCACTCACGATCTATTTTGTTCATGTGGTTGTTAAATGATTTCAGTCTCCGGTTTTGTTCATAAGATTGTTAATTGATTTTGTTTGCTCTTTTCTTTACTTGTTGTGACTTCATTTCTCATTGGGATAAATTCAAGAAGTATGAGTCCAAATTGTTTGAATGTATAATATGTGAAGGCCCTGCCTACAAATACTTTGGCTAGTGTGTCAGCTGCAGGCTCTGAGGAGGGTAAGATAAATTAGTTTATGAACAAGTTGAAGAATTGGTGATATAGTTGGTTACGGCTAAAACTGCATAAGAGTTTTCTAAGTCTGCATGTAACTATTATTTTGGGTTACTTTAAAAGTGACCAGAATAATTGAAAAGCATGAAGAAAACCTGATAGAAAAGAAGTTTACAGGCTACCCCAGATAGAGGACCTAAAACAAAATTTACTGAATTTGGAAGTTAAAATCAATCAGTGTAGCGTGAGTTCTTAAACAAGAAACTATCAATTTTACTTCAGGATGCAAGCATGTTATTTACATCTTAGATTTTCCATAAAATTAAACATCCTTCAATTTAACTTCTAAAGGATCGCATGTTTTTCATAGATGGTCAACCAAAACTAAATTGTGACTGCACACTCACTCCTGTTGAATAATCACTTGCCTAGATTACCTAAATAAGAGTTATATTTTGCATTCAATATTGATTCCTGGTTACTCTAAATATGACATATATTATGCATCTCGCTAGTGATTCCTAATTAATCCAGATATGACATATATTATGTATATCAGACTTATATGTCTGACTTGCGATGAGTTGAAAATTCAAAAAAAAATCATATCCCATTCCCAATCAAAGCTGAGTTGTACTTTTTGGGTTAGAATATTTTCCATGCACCAAGGTATCCAGCAGGTGCCTACTGCAATGTGGCTCAACCGTGCCCATCCCCGACACATAACCAAACTTCATAAAGTGATTGTCTTGCCAAGTTGAACCCCACCGGAATCAAGCAAAAGCAAAGACTCAAGGTGTTGAAATCTCCAAAAAATATTTTGATTACTTTGCACTGCCAGCCACATTTAAACTTCTTTCTGACTTGAATATATTTCATACCGCAAGAATATAAGATGAATCTATTAAATGTAGCATCACCCATGCTTGGGCTAAATCCTGACAAATTTGGCTGCATATGCCCTTACATGAAGTTCAGTCTAAAGGTTTTCAAGCCATAATTAAAACAGCAAATCTTATAAATATAACACCACTTTCATCAGATTTGATAACCAGGATTCATTGGACCAAATCTGAGTAGTTACGAGATTGGGATTACTACTTGAAAATAATTAGTTATATTTTCATTCATAAATTTATAAAAATAATCCACTCAGGTTAAATTACAATATAATTTAATGTAAATGCCATGGTTATTTAACCCATCCTTTTTTTTCTCTTTTAACTTATCTTTCATCTCAATAAAGCCTTCATTTCTTGGTTGATGATTTATTATTTTTAAAATTTTTAGTATTACACAATTTTTCATCGTCACCATCATCATCATTGTCATAATTATAATATTAAACTTTATTATTATTATTATTATTATTATTATTATTATTATGACATGGCCTACTATTTAAACTACATGGATAAAATTAAAATTAATTATTACTTCAAACCTCAGGGTTGGGGAATTTTCCCTCTTTTTCCCCACCAATTACTTTCATACTTTCGCAATGCACTGTCTCATCTCTTCCAAAAATTTTCGTCACCTTTTTTGAAAATTTCATTTCCATCTTAGCTCAACCCAGAGTTGCACGCTTCCACCAAATTGTTTTCAACCAATAGTTGCATCCACCGTTTGCTGTTTGTTTCAATACATGTCTTCTTAACTCACGTTGGACCCATTACATGCCTAGTTTTATCAAATTTTTGTTTTCCCTCTACGCTACCGGCCCATTACCTTTTTCTTCGGTTACCTCCGATCATCTTTGTGTCACTTCTGCAGCCGTGGGATTATATCCAAGGGCTCATTTACTATAAGACAAAAGACTGGGGTACGAAACACCTGACGCAAATTAGTTATCCCCTTTGCTAAAATGTTTAACTTGGTACCATTTAAAAAAAATGGTAGTGTGTCATGTTTCAAGTTATTTTATTGAATTAGTCTTTTAGTGTTTCTTGTCAAATATATTAGATAATAGTAGGGTCAATTATAAATACTGAAAGAGACTTTTGTTATAACTTATAACTTGGTCAGTTCAATATATATTAATTATCGATTTTGATAAACTTTAATTTATATGATTAAAATAGACCAAATTTTCATAATATGTGATTGGATTGAAATCATCTTGTTGATTTTAGATAAGATTATACTTACCGACTTGAAACTAAATCATACTCCAATTAAGTTAATTATGAATTGGAATTCAACTAATATTGAATTGTATACTTTTCTTTTGATAAAATATGTGTAATTGGTGTTACTAATCTTCATTATTGCATTATAATCTCAACTAATCTTTATAAACATCTTTACAAATGACCTCAAAAGGACCCACAAACTCTTAATCACTACCAAATAACAATATGATGGAGACAACCAGATATATGTCATGGTTTATGTCATCTACTTCCATTGATTTTTCTTTTTTTTCTTAAAAAATATTCTCACCAATACATTATAATATAAATTGCAGTGACAAGGGGCCCACAAAACCAGTTTTTGCAAACCATTCTTATTGTCATACAAATTCATAATTCATAGGACCCATAATCATGATCGTTCAATTTGCATAATATTTTATGTGCTTTTAGTCCAATTGCCAAACAACTGATCTTTTCTGCCACTTCTTATACTATCAAAGAGAAAATGACCCCATTGATACGATGATGATCAGAGAAAGAAGGTGATGATGCATTGATGCTTCATGTTAGTCAAAAAATTGAAAAGTTGTGAGGATTTTTTTTGGAGACTTTCCATGAAAATCTAAGCATGTGGGTAGTGGGTACTGCCTTTTTCACTCATGGCACATCCTATTTGGATGATCTTCTATAAAAGGACAAATGCATGCATTATGAGAGCAGTGTTTATTACTCTTATTTTATTTGTTCAATGATTCAGACTTCTTTTTTTCAAATATTTAGATTCAATATTTTGAAGAATTTGTTTCCATGTTAAATTTGATTTTATTTATGTATTAAAAAGTTAGAAGAAAAGACACTTTGCCAATTTTTTAATTTATAAAAGAATACTTTATCATCTTGTATAAATACTTCCACTACCAAAAAAAAAAAAAATTCACATCTCGCTATGATTATATGAAAAGTAAATAAATAATGTTCTATACATTTATTAATATAGTGATATGTTTTAGTGTTAGTATCTGTTTTATAAGATTTATTTAACGATTATAAATAGTTATTTAATCTTGTAAGTAATGCTCAAAATTTTTCGTTTTTGTTCGGAGTTTTTAGAGTTTAGATAAGTTATTTTACTTCAATTAGTAAAAACTTAAATTTTAAGCCTTCGGGAATAGAGATAAGAGAGTTTTTTTTTTTTTTAAAGTTTAATAGTTTAAAATGCCTATTATTCATTTTATATTCTTATTTTATTCTTTTTATATCATTATTTTAAAAATTTATCTATTAAAATAATTTTAAAATTTTTAATAAAATCTCACATTAACACCCAAACAAATAATTTTTTTAGTAAATGCTCTATTTATAAAAAATTTACAAATAAAGACTCTATTTCAATAAGTTTTTTTTTTGAAAAATTATATCAAATGAAGCTTTAGTTACTTAAATCAAATCGACATTATTGTTACTATTTATTTTAAAAAAACTAGATCAAATTATGCCAGTTAATCGAAGGATTAGCCATAGAACTGGCCACGTCAATTACGCCAAGTATCAATCGGTGTTAACCACTTGGTTTAGCCCAGTGAGAACCTTCCCTCACAAAGGTGAGGGAGCGGTTCGAGCCCCCGTAGTGAAGACGAATATTACCGATGTGGGAGTTTAGCTTACTCGAAATCCGGGTTTAAAATCTGACGATGCCTATATCGGAGATCGTTTAAATGGAGTCTGCCCAGATGTCGTGGCGCTTAAAATAAAGTGATGCTTATCTCCGTAATCGATGTAACAGATGCCTCAAATATCTGTAATGATCAGAAATATAACGGTAGAAATAAATTTAAAATAAAATAAAAAAAATCGAAAAGTTGATTGTGATGTGAAAAAGTCCAAATATATTCGTATCTCACTAATAATAGCACATTTTGACGCTGCAACTTCCCCATAAAGCTTTGCATGTAATATTGAACTGTTTGATTTTTTTATTAAGTAATTATTGAACTCAATCCCCATAATTATAGATCTTTCTATTACAACTCTGCCAACAACTTTTGTTCTTCCATATCTTTCAATAAATGTATATATATATATATATATATATATATATATATATATAAAAGGAAAAGGACACCTCTAATCTTAAACTTTGAGGAAATGTTTATGTAAATTCTTAAAATTTTAATAGGAGATATCGATACCTACTTTTAACTATACTATTTTTTTGTAGATAATAATAAAAAAATTATTTTTAGATTTTTATTAAGTAAAAATATAATTTAAATAGTTTAATTTGTCCAATGGAAATAAAATAACTTTTGGAATGTAAATTAATATGCTTGTTTTAGTAATATATTTGAATTTATAATAAAAATTTAAATAAATCTTTGGGTTAAATAGATTTTACAACTAATTAAATATGTCTCATGTATTGATAATATTAAAATTATTTTATATAACATTGAAAATAATCTAAATTTTTTATAGATTTATTTTAACATTATGTTTCTTTTAATTATAAAATTTAGTTTAATATAATATAATATAAGATATAAGTATTAATTTTTTAAATATTAAAATTATTTTAAAATGCATATATTGTTACCTTTATTTTAATATTATTTTTTCTATTTATTATAAAATATTAGAGTTAATTTTTCAATTAATAGTGCCAAAAAATATTATAATCAAAATGGAGTCTTAGTACTTCTTATTAAAAATTTAAGGGTCTATGTGATCATTTTCTAAACCTTAAAGTGTAAGCATCTTTTTCTTTTTACTTATTTTTGGGTTCAAATTCGTTGAAAATGTACAAATTTAAAAATAAGTAAATAACTCTCTGTCACTAGACAACAATTACACTAATAAATTCATTTCTCATAATTTATATTCAAATTTTAAATAAATTAAAATGGATCATGAAAACCATAACATTTTAGCCTTTCATTCTAACTAAAGCTACAAGATTTAAAAAATAAAATAAAATTTGTACGAAACTAACTTTCTTTTTGTTATATTTTTGAACATTTTTTTTTTGTTAAATCTTTTTAACATCACCTAAAAGTTATATTACTTTGAAAAAGGCCATGCCATATTCCCATTCATTCCTATCTTAATCTTCACTCATTTTGCATCTTGAGAGCATGTTCTTACATTGTAATTTGTAAGTACATAAATTTCAAAATCAAAAAGAGGAGGAGAAAAAAAAAAAAAAAAAAAAAACCAAACACACAAGCAAACAAACAAAAGTATTGGAATTGTTTTCTTTTTGTCTAAAGAGAAGAAAAGAATAGTCGTGGATAATGTGATTTTAGTGGGTTAGGCAAACGATAGGTTCGAATCTTACATTCTTATGGAACTTTTTCCCCCTCACTATGTTGCGATTTTGTAAAAGGAATTTTTTTTTCTTCTTGTAAAATTAATTATTATTTTTGCAAAAAAAAATTTTTTTTACCAACATCCTTAATTTTCTAACTAAGAAATTCTAAACCTCGTTCTCTAATAAACGAGAAATGCTAATATTACATGGAATTATGGAGACCCCTTCTGAATCACTTCAAATAGATCTATTATGTAGTATATAATTCAAGCATCTAAGCTGGGTAATGAGTATGACCAAATCAAGTCAAACCAATTAAGTGGTTCAAGGAAGGGTATTAAAAAAAAGTTTCTAGAATATAATTTCTCATATGACAAATTAAGAGAACAACTTTTTTATTTTTTATTTTTTTAAAAATTTGTTCATGCCTCTCATCTTGTTTCACCCCAAGCTCAAAGAGATCCAATTAAGGCGTTCTTACATATTTGGTTTGAAGAAATCAAAGGAAAGGAGGGAATAAAAAGAGAAGAAAAAGAAAGAAATAAAAGGAAAAAACATGAATTTTATATAAAAATTAAATAATAAAATTGAGATTAATCTTATTTTTTTTCCTCTCCTTCTTCCTTTTTCTATTCCCCTCCTCTCTTCTCATTTAGTCATAGTTTAGACATTGAAAAATAGTCAGAAGATCAATAAAAATTAAGAAAATTTAACGATATCCAAATTATAAGATAAAGGTACCTAATGATAAACCAACCATAAATATAGAAATTAAGTTAATTCTCTTCAAATTTAGTGTGAACAATATTCTGTTCCCAATTTCTTTTTTTCTCTTACTTTTACTAAAAATAAAAGTGAACACATGCGATTATCCTTTGGAATATTCTTTTGAAATTCAAATTGACAATTAAAATAGTGTATAAGAATTATATCTAGAAGCATTCAATAAAACTCATTTTATCTTTTTTATTTTTTTGTTACGTTTTTATATAATTTATACATCCACTTTTAGGATACGATACCGTAATGTGACAAAAAACTCATTTCATCTTTTTGTGTTCTTTTCAATGTATAAGTATTGGGTCCGACTACAGTCTGTATCCAAAAAGTGGATAATGATACAAAAACAAAAGCTATAGGGGGATGATTATAAATACAAAGAAAAACAGGAGCCTTGTGCAAAAGTTGGATATTAGTTAGAACAAAAAGACAAATGCAGTGATATGGCATATGGGCACCTAATGGTGCGCCTTTTATATTAAAAATACAAAAATAAATTTAAATAAATAAACTGGAAATTAAAAAAAAAAAAACAACTTAACAAAAAGCAAAAGAAAAAAAAAGAAAAAGAAAATAGATATAAGGTGGATATTGCAGCCAAAAAAACCAGACCTTCCATGCTTTAGCGGAAGGATTATGAGAGAGACAGCCATTGAAGTAGAAGAAGAAGAAGAAGAGGAGGTTTAACGAAGGGGTTTTAGGTCTACCAACTGGTTGTTAGAGATTGACACTCCTTAACAGCCAATGAAACAACAAACAACAACAACAACAACAGCAACAAGCAGAAGCAGAAGAAGCAGAAGCTAAAGCTAAAAGCGAAAGCAGGTCAAGCACCAACTACTTCTGTTGCTACAACTGGGTTTGAAGCAAGAACCTAAAAGGAAAAAAGACGAGTTCATTATATTTCTCTTTTTGAGAGACTTTTAGAGGGACGAAGAAGAAAAAGAAAAAGAAATCAAGAATTGCTTTTGCTTCGTGTATGTATGTACAAGTACATGAGTATGTGTGTGAATCTTTTACGTGGGGATTGGTGAAATGATAAAAAGAGAGTGATTGGTAAGAGAGACAGAGAGAGCAAAAAGTGAAATTTTTTATTGCTCCTTGAACTATTACTGTTGCTACCTTAGAGGGGTGGGAAAAAAAAGAAGATTTGTTAGTTTTAATTTGTTTTTCTCTTCTGGGTTTGTTTGTTTTTGTTGCGATATTATGAGCAATATTTTCAATGAAAAGTGAAGCGTTGTGTTGTTGTTGTTGTTGTACTACGGGGTACTTGGGATCAGAAAGTGTTTTGTTTTCTGAAGATTTTGTTATCAGCGGATCTGGTGTTGTCTTCAAGCTTTTCTGTTCCCCACAGCACCCACAACTATTGCTTGTTTCCAGGTATTTTTTTATTCTTGTTATATTGACTTTTTCTTCATTATCTTTTCTTCTCATATATAAGAAGTCTATCAATTTTTATTTTTTAATCAACTCTCTCTTTGCCTGGATGATGATGATCATAAGAAAGTAAACTATATTCTTTCTTGAAAATTGTTTACGGTTTATGAGTTTGTCTTGTTCACTTTTTATCTTCGTTATCGTTTTTTTTTTTTTTGGGGGGGGGGGGTTGGAGATTTTAAAGCTTTTCTGGGATTTTTGTAATTTTTGTTTTCTGTTGAAATTTCGTTTCATTTGATGAAGGTTAACTCAATTTTTGTGCTCATATGACTGAAAGGGTTATTTTTATATTTTAATTTTTTTTATAGAGCTAATTTGAGGTTTCTTCTGGCTTGACGCTTGCATGCTGTCTCTGTGTGTGTTTTTCTCTCTCTTTCAAAACCTATGAAATTTTTGTATGATGCATGGATATTGTGCGATCATGCTTATAGAGATTGATTTTTTGTTATTGAGTTTGCACTGGCTTATATGAGTATTGGCTATTTGTTGCGGTTGCAAATTGGAACTCCTTCTGCCACTATTAGAATTTTTGGCTTTGTTTGTTATAGAGGGTTATGTGATCTATTTCTGTGAATTGCTCCTTCTGCATGTAATTTGCAATGAAATTGGTGTAGTTACCACATGTTGAAATATTTGCAATGGTATGAACTCATTATGGTTTGTACATGGCATGAAGTTATTATTCAGAGCCAGATCTAATTGTTCCTTCTATTAAGGTTTGTACATGGCATGAAGTTATTATTCAGAATCAGATCTAAAAGAATGTTAATTTGATTTTAGAACATTCTCAAAGTTGTTGATAACTGGAAACAATTTTTACTGTCATTTTTTCAACAGAGAAGATGATTTTATAATCGAATCTTCATAATGTTGCAGGATGCTCTAGTGATAACACAAATATGGCCACTTATTTCACAAGTACAAGTAATCAAAGGGAAGGCACGCCAATGATATACTTAAGGGAATCTTTGCCTAGTTCTTATCCAGAGGCATCTGTTCTTCCTGGTAATGTAATGATGTATATGAATTCTGGGTCATACTCTGGTGCATTGGCTGGAAGTTCTCAGCAGCAAAATAACTGCATTGACATCCAGTCTGTGGAAGCTTCGCATTCAACCCCGCAGCAACAAGAAATGTTCTCAAATCTTGGTGGAACTCGAATTGGGGAGCATCAGTTCAATGCATGGAGGGACAGTAGAAATGAGATGTTAGTTATGCACCCAATGGGTGGTTCTACCAGCATGCTTCACGGTGGACAGAACTTGCAGGGTCAGGGATTATCTCTCAGCCTGGGGACACAAATTCCATCAGGAATTCAAATGCCCTCCATCCCCTATCGGAATCCGAGTGCAGGTTTTGTTTCATTCTTGGGTTCTAATTCATCAATTTCTGCCGATGGTGGCAGGAATGGACCTTCTACAGATGAACAATCAAGAAATGTTGATTATCTACCAGCAGGTACTTCTGGAGGTAATCAGGATGGTAAAGGAGATTTGTCTCCATATGGAATGCCAAGCATTGCAAGAGCCATTCCTAGTTCCAAATACCTCAAGGCAGCCCAACAATTGCTAGATGAAGTTGTTAATGTTCGGAAAGCTCTGAGGCAGCCCGATGGTGAGAAAAGCCAAAGCACGCATGAGCAACGGATGAACAATTCCAAGGATGGTGATGGAGGACCAAAAGATGTTACTTCAAATACTCAAGAATCTCCCAGTAATTCACCAAATGAGCTTTCACATGCCGAAAGACAAGAATTGCAGAACAAGTTGACAAAGCTTTTGTCCATGTTAGATGAGGTAACATCAAATCATTACAGTTTTCCTAACATGTTTCTGAGGCGATCATATCCAGTTATTCTCTTCCAGTTTCTGGCACCTTGAATGCAAAATGGATGATTTTTGTTACTGGTGTAAGTCTTTCTCTGTACGGAGAAACTTGTTAACCAAGTCATTTTAGAAAAAAGCAAAATTATTTTATTTGTTTTAAAATCTCAAATGACTGAGCATTTAAATTGAAGCAGTCAGATCTAAGTGTTCATGAGCATCCTGTTTGAAGAAGAAAGAAACATAAAGTCCAAATTGTCTGTGTATACATTCTGTTGATTACTAGTCCAAGTGAGAGAGGAGAAATCACTACTCATTTGAGCCAAGACTATTCAATTGTCCTAAGGTTATTGATGATACCAGAACTCCAAAATTCAGAAATATTCATTTTTTGTACTTTGTTTGAGTTTACCTCTGAAATATTTCACACAAAACTGCGTTATGAATGCATGCTTAGTGTAATTATATATTACATCGCAATTGTTAGATCCTAACGAATTCTCTGTTTTCACAGGTTGATAGAAGGTATAAACAGTATTATCATCAGATGCAAATAGTAGTGTCATCATTTGATGTGATAGCTGGATGCGGGGCAGCTAAACCATACACAGCATTAGCTCTGCAGACCATCTCCCGTCACTTCAGATGTTTGCGTGATGCTATCTGCGGCCAAATTCGAGCAACCCGCAAAAGCCTTGGGGAGCAAGAGAATTCTGAAAACAGTAAAGGTGTTGGAATAACTCGCCTCAGATATGTGGATCAGCAGCTCAGGCAACAGCGGGCACTTCAGCACCTCGGTATGATGCAACAACATGCCTGGAGGCCACAAAGGGGGCTGCCTGAAAGCTCTGTCTCAATTCTTCGTGCCTGGCTATTTGAGCATTTCCTTCATCCGTAAATCCCTGACCTTAGAACCTTTTTTTTTTTTTGGTTCTCGTTCTTATTATTTTCCTAACAATTTGCTTATTCCTGTAAAAATATTTATGTGCCATCAAAGGATTCTGTTGTTTTCTTTTTGTTATATTGATTGTTATTTTTTTTTTTTTGGGTCTGGTAGTTATCCGAAGGATACTGATAAAATTATGCTGGCAAGACAGACTGGCTTGACTAGAAGTCAGGTAAAATTACTCAAATCAACTTATTATCGGTTCACTAGGCAGATATGAGGTTGTTTCAGTGCAATGCTGATCATGCTTTTCTTCAATTGGTAGAGTTCTGATTTGTATCTTGTATTTGTTGGCCAACATCTCAGAATCACAGTATAGCAAATGAATAGTGTTAAGAAAGATTATACTGGATTTACTTGGGAGAATGATGAGAAGTCAGTGTCATGGCAAGTATTGTGAAGCCATTTTATGTTATATTTGTTTAGTTGTTGATTTTTTATGTGAATTACATTGAAATCTGTCTAATTATGATAAAACATCTCATGGATTTGAGGAAGGTAATGGCAAATTGGTATGATAATTCCCTGAAGCCCCCCCAACTCGTCCCCCAACCCCAAAAACCACCTTTTGTATTTTTATCATTATTGATGAAGAGGGTGCCATGCATATCGTCAGACCATATCACAAAATGTACATGCATCTGTTTTTATGTTCCACATAACACGATTGTTGCTTTGATCAGGTTTCAAATTGGTTTATAAATGCGAGAGTCCGCCTATGGAAGCCAATGGTCGAAGAGATGTACAAAGAAGAATTCGCCGATGCAGAGATGGACTCTAATTCTTCGTCTGAAAATGTGGCCAAAGCAACTAGAGGTGATTTGCGGACTTCAGAGGATAGAGAGGAAGACTTGCAACAAAGTGGGAGCTCAACAGCTGCTGAGAGGTGCGGTACTGGACAATTGACCAAGTCTAAGTCTGATCGTATTCCTGATATAGAAATGGCAGGGGCCAGTTTCCAGAACGAGACAAGTGGAGAAGCTGAAACCGAGTATGGGTTATTGAAGCTAAGGGAAGACCAGAGGCCCGGTGTTGATGACTGTAACCTCTTTCCTGATGCAATGGTTCCTTCCAGTGGTGGCAACGACAGATTTATGGCAGCAGCTGCTGCTTACCACCACATGTCAGAGTTGGGGAGGTTTGGGAGTGGAAGTGGGGTGTCTCTCACATTGGGGTTACAGAACTGTGAAGGTGGTAGCCTTCCTATGGCTGGTGCAACCCATCAGAGCTTTGTTGCCATGAGAGATCACGAAATGTACCATGCTGCAGCATCTTCTGTAGGGACTGACACAGTAGATTATGATTGTATTAATAATGGGAACCGGCAACCCAGGTTCAGTTCTTCCCATTTGTTACATGATTTCGTAGCTTGAAAAGTGGTTCACTCGCATATATGCATGGATTAATCTGAAATTGTTCTTGATTGTGATTGGTAAAACAAGAATTTGTAGTCTTCTGAGTAGGGAGACATAAAACACGGTTGTAATATATCAAGAAATTGGTTGATTAGCAGTATATTTGTAAAGGTAAGAGAGGCATAATTTTTTTTGGGGATGGGTGGAGGGGAAAGATGTACAATTAGTGACTCTAGTCCCTGAAGGGGTTAAAAAGGGAAAAAATGGTCTGCTTTGAAATAAAGTTGGTGAGAATTGGCTTATCATCACTTGAATTGATTATGACCTCTTAAGACTCGCTGAATTGTCCTCCCGTGGTGGTTCATTGTTGCCAAGTCAATTTCTCTCAATCAGCAACAGCAAGAGAGATTAAGGAAAGAGGTTGTTAGCGTTCTACGATAATACTTGAAGCTTCATGCTTCCTTTTAAAGGACGAGGAAAGAATCTTCTAGTCCTAACTTTATTAAAATAAGATGAATGTCTATTTGCTAGGAAAGTAAAACGATAATTGACCCATCACTAATCTGCTTACCCTCACCATTCTTGTTACCGGAACCGTGACTATTGTCCTTTCTCTTGAATTTTTGTGTTGTTTCATTTGTAAGAAACTCAAGGTGTTTGTACTGCATCATCCATTCAATTCTTGTCGCACACACGTATTTACGCCATTCTAGATGGTTCAGATGTACTCAAAAAGAGAATTCAGTAGGAGAGATGGAATGTATGCATTTGGATTATTTATGAATCTTGATGATGGCGTGTTGTATCTTGTATAAATAGTCAAGCATAGAGGCCTCATGGCCTGTTGCAATCTCAACTCTCAAATCTCAAGCGAGAAGATAACTGAAAGCTTTGAGGAGGTTCCAACTTCAGAACCAAAACATATGTAAACAATTTTAGTAAAAATTAAATGTTGGTCGTGTAGTAAGTTTTTTTTTTTTTTTGGGTAATGGAGTAAGTTTTTAAAATAAATATTGTTAGTTGTGTAGTAAAAATAATTAGGTGTGAAGAGAATAAATTAAATATCTAATAATTTTATTTTTAAAACTGATGTGAATTTAAAAAGCCAGTATATGTGTTTGGTATATTTTAATTTAAAATAACTATAATGTGATAATATAAATTATTATAACAGACGTAATGTTGGACGCTAACTTACACATAAAATTTGTATAGTCAAGTACTCTTTTGTGTATATTTAATAATTGGTAACTAAGAAAATAACATATGTAATTTATTACTTTTATTTTGTTATATAAAAAATTGATAATTAAAATGAAATTCATTGCTGTAGGGTGAAGTGGTTTTAAACAAAAAAATTACCAAATGACAAAATTAATTTTGACCTCTTGAAAGACACTTTTAACCTGCGAACATCAACTACAAACGAATCAGAAATTGAGTTTTGCTAGAATTTAGCTATTTTGATGATTCTTGGCCTCTTTACATTATATTTTCAGCATTTCTATAACAAAAGAAAGAACCTATGGGCGAGAACCATATAAGTCATAATTCTCTGATTCATTAGCTCTCTTAAGTAATGATGGTCCGGCTACGCCTGGTCCTCCCTTTGATTTTGATTCTGCAGTTGGGATTGAATATTGGGAACCCCTTGAAAGTGGCCAAATTAATTTTGAATTAATCCCGTAGCTCTTTCTCTAAACCATGCACCATTTCACAAGAAGAATAATTGGAAGACTATGAAGAATTTAGGGGGGAAAAAAAAGGATCAAGAAGAAGAGAACAGTAGCAGTAGCTGCAACTAGAATTAGGTTTATTTGTAAATTTTTTAAGGGTGTATAAAGTAGAACTCTATATTTTTCTGAAAATTAAATTAGATGATAGCTGTGTAAAACTTGTTAAAAATAGCCCCACTCTATAACAAAATATTAGTAGGGATACACAGTCTAAACAGCAATCACTTCAATTCAATTTATGGACATCAACAAGAGAGATGATTTTTTCACAGGTTAATGCTATACTTGTATGGTTTGAGATACACAGTTTACGTGATATGATATTTGACTTGTCATTTTTAATATATGATGTTGATTATCAATTTATCACCAAAGTTCGTGAAGATATTTTCATCAAAATAGTTCATCCAAAATGCATCATAATGATAAGTGATATTATATAATAAAAGAATTTACAAAATTATTAAACCAAATGTGGCTGAGTTTGTCTTTTGATATGATGGATCAAGAGGTGCAGCCTGATGTTGTGTGTTTTAATATGCTCATAGATGGGCTCTGCAAGAACGGGAAGATGGACGAAGCCAAGAGGTTGGCAGAATCGATGATTCAGAGAGGAATGAATCCTGACACATCTACTTGTAACGCATTAATGGATGGTTTTTGCTTAACGGATAGATTTGATCGTGCAAGGGAACTATTTGCTTCCATGGGGAGCAAGGGGTGCAAGCAGGATGCTTTTAGTCACAGTATTTTGATTAATGGGGGCACTGCAAGAATAAGGAAGAAGAGGAAGCTTTAAGTCTTTATAGGGAAATGACACCTTGTTTCCTGACCTTTTTCAAATACGTCAGGTTTTGAAACTGTTTTGAGGAGATGCAGCTTAATGGTGCATGTGGTAGCAGAATGGTATACACATACTATTTTTGTCTATGGGCTCTGCACGAATGCCTTCATTCCCCCGGCAGTAGACTTATTTCGTGAAATAAGAAATAACAAGTGTTGAAACCTGCAACTGTCTCATTGATGGGTTATAAATATTGGAGTGAAATAGGTAGACTTTAGATGAAGATTTGCTATTAAAATTTGTAGACAAATTACTAGGTAAAATAGGTGAAAAATTACATAACGAATTAATTAATTGATTTAAAACAAAAAGAACACAAGGAATAAATTATTATGCTACATTATTACTAATAATAGAATACAGTAGAGGTAGAATTAGATAATATTGTGAAGAAGAAAAACATAGAATCAATTAAAATTACAATTTAGAAAAATGTGTATAGACATGAAAGAAGTACCAATGTTAGGATGCAATTATCCTAGTTATTTTAGACATAAGAAATCTAGAAAATATAGAAAGAAATATAGTCAAAATAAGCCACCTTATAGACATAATAGTAGAAAATTTTACAAAAAGAAATTCTTTAAATATAATAATAATAAACAAAAAGTCAAGAAGACATTTAAAAAAGGAAAACGTGTATATAAAAGAAATAAAACTTGTAAATGTTAATTATGCGGAAAGGAAGGGCAAATTAAGCCAAATTGTCCAAAAAATAAAAAAGCTAATCAATTAAAAGTAGACATAGTTAGTGAATGAGTTCAGACTAAATATTGATATAAGCTTTAGTAGAGTTAAAACGAGAAATTCCACACCTAAATCCAATAAAATATAGCTATAGAGAATTTAGTCAAGAGAGTAATAATATTCAACAAGCGCAATTTAACACTAAGGTTAAATTATTAGTCAAAATCAATAACAGGTTAGAATACTTAGACAATAGACTTAATAAACTAGAAAGCAATCTTCAAATCTTAGAAAAAAAAAGAATTCGCATCTCACCTAGAACTTAGCAACAGTTTAGATAACTTAAACAAAGAACTAGACATATTGACTAACCATGTAGAAAAGTTAAATTTAAGTGGACCAGTCTTAACGCGTAGGATAGCAGACATTAGAGATATTTTAGGACCAAAAGTAATATTAAAAAGTAATAGATCTAGTAAGAAACGGTAGAGTAGACGTAAACATGGCAGAAAGAATTAGAAGATTGCTTTTATTTTCCAATAAAGATAAAGAAATAATAGAAAGGACAGAATACATAATAGACGAACAAGACCCAGACAAACTATTAGAAAAAGGTTTGAGCAAATTAAGATAAAAAGATTATATAATGAAGGATAAAAGTCAAAATTAAACAATAGCTTATATGTTTACACAGATGAAACAAAATTATTAGTAGTAAACAGACGAAAAGAATTAACTTTAATCAGTCCAGTACAAAGAATCTACTTTAAAAACAAAATTATACATATATACACATGAGAATAATAATTATAGGAATTCTTAGTCAAGCTAGAGAAGGTTTAGGCACAAAGGCACATTTATATTTATATGATAATAGATTTTATGATCATGAGCAAGCCCAAATAGTGAGCGCAGAAGTAGATTTAAAAAATAAAGTAGCATAGCAGGATGCATACGCAATATAGATATAGACATAAACGAATTATGTAAACATATTAAATTAAGCGTACAAACTAAAGGTTATAAAATGAACTCAGAATATAAAAATCTTAGGATAAAACATTCTTTTCAGGAAAATTATATAATAAATATCATAAGAAATTTAGATTTGAAAGAAAAAAATATTGTAAATTGTTTTAAGAGCCAATATGCAGAAACAATAGTACCTAAAAATTTAACCAATAGCGAATTAAATAGTTTAGAATAGATTTTACCTAAGATAGAATGTTAGAAGTACTAGAGACTAGTTATACTTACATGAATAGATAAAATTAAGTTACACAGAGATTTAGTATTATAGATAAAGAAATAATCCAGAATTAGAAGAAAATGAAGAAGAAATAGAAATTAATATGGCAATAATAGATAATATAGACAATAATAGATAATTTAGATAGGAATCCGTATCTCACTTAGAACTTAGCAGCAATTTAGATAACTTAGACAAAGAACTAGACATATTGGTTAACTGTTAGAAAAGTTAAATTTAAGTGGACCAGTTTTAACGTGTAAGACAGTAGACATTAGAAATATTTTAGAACCAAAGTAATATTAACAAGTAATGGATTTAGTAAGAAATAATAGAGTAGACATAAACATGGCAGAAAGAATTAGAAGGTCGCTTTTATTTTCAAGTAAA
Source organism: Citropsis articulata (assembly GCA_030449925.1). NCBI lineage: Eukaryota > Viridiplantae > Streptophyta > Magnoliopsida > Sapindales > Rutaceae > Citropsis > Citropsis articulata. The sequence goes on along the minus strand of JASUUH010000137.1, from coordinate 1,879,512 downwards.
GGTAAAGAAATAATAGAAAGGACAGAAGACATAATAGACCTAGACAAGTCATTAGAAAAAGGTTTTGAGCAAATTAAGAAGAAAAGATTATATAACGAAGGATTAAAGTTAAAATTAAACAATAGCTTATATGTTTACACAGATGAAATAAAATTATCAGTAGTAAACAGACGAGAAGAATTAACTTTAATCAGTCTAGTAGGAAGATACTACCTTAAAAAATAAAATTACATACATATACACATGAGAATAATAATTGTAGGAATTCTTAGTCAAGCTAGAGAAGGTCTAGACACAAAGGCATATTTATATTTATATGATAATAGATTTTATGATCATGAGCAAGCCCAAATAGTCAATACAGAAGTAGATTTAAAAAATAAAGCAGCAGTAGTAGGATGCATACCCAACATAGATATAGACATAAATAAATTTTGTAAACATATTAAATTAAGTGTACAAACTAAATGATATAAAATGAACGTAGAATATAAAAACCTTAGAATAAAAACATTTTTTCTAGGAAAATTATATAACAAATATCATAAGAAATTTAGATTTGAAAGTAAAAATATCGTAGATTGTTTTAAGAGCCAATACGTAGAAATGATTGTACCTAAAAAATTAACCAGCAGTAAATTATATGGTTTAGAATGGATTTTACCTAAGTTAGAACAAGATAGAATGTTAGAAGTACCAGACACTAATTATACTTTCATGAATAAACAAAATCAAGTTACACAAAGATTTAGTAATTATAGACAAATAAGTAATCCAGAATTATAAGAAAATAAGGAAGAAATAGAAATTTATATGGCAATAATAGATAAACACAAAACAATAATTAATAATAGAGATAAAATTATAGAATTAATATTTAATCAGCCTAAAAAATATTTAGATGAAAGAATTATTTGAAGAATTATGCAATAATGATGAATTAACAGATGACGATATAGACAGAGAATTAATAAAAAAATTTAGACTTTAAAAATTTAGAAATATATGAAATTTATTACTTAGAACATGTAGATGAAATATTAGTAGGAGAAGAAGACAAAAAACTAGAAGTAGGAGAAAGTAGCCATAAACCAGTATTAGAACTAGTAGTAGAACCATCAAATGTAAAAAGTTAATTAAAAAAACACGTAATCCCAGACACTAATAAAAAGTATACAGAAGCCGAAAGAGTATTTAAGGCTAAAACTAAATTAAAAAATTGAAAAACCATGCCACAAGCTAGAGATTTATTAGTACTAGAATTAGAAGACCATAAACCAAGCTAATGGAAACAAGTATTTAATCGATGGGAAAGTAATTTGCTTAGACATTCTAGGGAAGCATTATCAATAATAGTAGGCCCAAATTATAAATTAATATATTTAGAAAGTATCTTAGGCAGTAGAGAAAGACATATATACTTAGGATGGAGAGAATGGATGAAAAAAAATAAATTAGAAGAATTAAACAATTTTGATACAAATATTACAGTAATTAGTTTTATAGATTTAATTAAAAAATTAGTATTAAGAGTAGATGAAAAGACGATGTAATTAAATAGATTAAAGCTACTAGGAATTTAGAACAATTAAAAATTTGTGATTTAAGATATTTTGATGAATATGCTAATTATTTTTATAAACATCGGAGTGAAATAGATAGATCTTTTGATGAAGATTTATTATTAAAATTTGTAGACAAATTACCAGGTAAAATAGGTGAAAAATTACATAACGAATTAAGTAATTGGTTTAAAACAAACAGAATACAAGGAATAAATTATTATGCTACATTATTGCCAATAATAGAATACGTTAGAGGTAGAATTAGAGAATATTGTGAAGAAGAAAAACATAGACATCAGTTAAAATTACAATTTAGAAAAGTGTGTATAGACATGACAGAAGTACCAACATTAGGATGGAATTATCCTAGTTGCTCTAGACATAAGAAATGTAGAAAACATAGGAAGAAATATAGTCAAAATAAGCCACCTTATAGACATAGTAGTAGAAAATTTTACAAAAAGAAATTTTTTAAATATAATACTAATAAACAAAAAGTAAAGAAGGCATTTAAAAAAGAAAAACGTGTATATAAAAGAAATAAAACTTGTAAATGTTATTTATGCAGAAATAAAGGACACATTAAGCCAAATTGTCTAGAAAATAAGAAAGTCAATCAATTAGAAATGGACAATTATAATATAGAAGAAGAAATTTTAGATATAGAAGAAATTCTAAATGTAGATCAATTATCCGATAGTGATGGTATATGTATAGTTAGTAATAGTGAATCAAATACTAGTAGTAATTCAAGCTTGGAATTAGAATCAGACATAGACATAGACATTAATGTTCTAGAAACTTATACTTCATTTTTTGGTAAAAATTTTACAAATTGTAATAGAAAATTTGAATTAGGATATAGAAACACAGACACAAGAAAATTCTTTTGTAATGATTGTGATGACAAACAACAAATAGAAGATGAAACAAGAGAGATAAATAGAGCAGGTAGCAAATTATTAAATATAAATGTAGAATTATTATTTAAAAAAGAAACTGTTTATACTAAAGCAATGATAGACTCAAGTGCAAATAAATATATAATACATGATAGCTTAGTACCCAAAGAAAATAGGAATAAACTTAGAAACCCTATAAACATTGGACAATTTAATAGAGAATTAATGCAAATTACATAATGTATAAATAATATACTAATTAGAATAAATGGTGAAACACATGGTTTGGCACAAACATTTATTTCAAATAAAAAAGTAGGATATAAATTTATTTTAGGATTAAATTTTATATTAAGAAATAATAGTAATATTTTAATAACTCCAAATGGAGTGAATTTCTTTAAAAAGTCAACATTCATTCAACCCAAATACAAAACATATATCTTACCATATGAAAAGAAAACACTAGTAGTAGAAAAAGATATAGATGTAGAATTTTTTGATTTTTTATTAGAAGAAGAAAAAGACATAGCCAGCTGTAGTGGACTAGAATTAGAAAATGATGTGATAGAAATCTTAGATGACGTAGATAACTATTTAGAAGATGTATTAAATATAGAAAAAGAAGTAGACTGTTTAGAATGTGAAAAATGGCTAGAAGAAATTAGAAAAAAGGTAGAAGAATTAGAAAAGTTAGAAATAATAGAAAATAATCTAATTAGAAAAGATAATAGAGAAGAATATAAATTAGAAATCATTAATCCAGACATAACAGTAAAAACATAAGATTTAGCTTATAGTTTAGAAGTTAGAAAAGAATTTAAAATACATATAGATAAGTTATTAGAATTAATAGTTATTAGGAATAGTACTTGTAGACATAGAAGCCCGGCATTTATTGTAAATAACCATAGTGAACAAAAACGACGAAAAAGTTGAATAGCAATAAATTATAAAAGACTAAGTGAACAATAGTATAAAACATCATTCTATCAACTCACCGTTAGTTAAATGTCTTTTTTCAGTAATTCATTGAGGTTAAAAAATGATTTTCCATTAAAGAGAAAATTAAAAAAAATAAAATTTGACATATGAGTAAAAATGAATTTTATCTAATCCCACTAAATAGGAAATATCGAAAAGACAAAAAACTTATATTTTAAGCAATTGTTTTGCATTCCTCTCTTTTTTGTCGGCATGAATGTCCTATAAACTCTAGATTTAAGTACTAAAAATAATCATAATTTTCATATTCGCATAAGTGTACTCTCTAATTGTACTATGAGTAGACTTGAGCAGATAGTGGTAAGGACTCTTGAGGAGATAGTGGTAAGCACTTAAGAAGACAATGATATTAAAAAAAGAGTGGTGGTAAAGTTCAAAATAAAAATTTGTTGAAAATTAAAAAGATATTTAAGATATGCAAGCACACAAAAGTTGGTTGTATTTTTTAGTTTTTTTTCAATGATTTAAAGATATTGTGTTAATTACGGTTTATTACTTATGATGATTATTTACTGGCTATATATCAAACTATTTAATTGTTGATTTCATTTAAGAATAAATTAATGAATTTTGCATATTTTGTAATGCTATTTAATCGTGTAAAAAATTTATTTTAATACAGTTTGTATCATATTAATAAAAAAAAACTTGTTTTGCCCTTAATGAATTACTAGTTAATGGCAAAAAACCAATGGTGAATTAGCGGAAGGATATTTTGAGCTATTGTTTAAAAATGATAGATGAAATGAGCTATTGCATTAAATGTTAGGGATGAAAAAAGGGTTTTTTTTTTCGTTTTTTATATTATGAAGTTGTTGTTAAAAAGTTCATCAAAAAAATATGATGTTAAAATTGGAATATAGTTTTGTGTTTATTTATATTTAAGCTTCCATTTTCTTGTTGAAAACAATATATATCTGATTATGCTTAAGAATTTAGATCATGCATTTGAAATTTGAATATTTTTGTTAACTTCTTTTGCAGCCTTTTTTTTTCTAATATCATTTGATTTTTTTTTTTTGGTGTATGCAAAGACCTATAAAATCAAATCTCAAATTAGTAACATTAGAAGTTTAACTTTTGGAAGTTGTATTAATTTTATTGATGTTAAAAGTTTTTAAAGAGTTATTTTCTCACAAGTTTGTAAAATAATTTCTCAACAAAAGTGGTTTTGGACTCATTTCCTTCTAAAATTCTAACTTCTCGATAATTCTCACATCAGATCACTATTGTCACTAACTGCTTAAGTGATTGAAACTCTCATTTTTGTGATGAGAATTTAGATTTGATTAATTTTTTAGTGCATTGGATAAATTAACAAGACATCATTATTCTGTTTGTAAAAAAACCCCAACAAATTTATGAGTAAAAGAGACCATTAGAAAAACATAAATGACTTAAACATGCAAAATCATATTGTAAAATGTTGTTACTATAGAGTTAGATTGTCATAATACCATGTTGACCATAATAAACCTCTAAAAATTATTTTAGCTAAGTCTTGAAAATTGAAGAACTTATTTTATAAATTAAAAATTATATACATACTTAAAAATGAAAAGGAAGGATACTCATTATTAAAAACAACGTTATTAACAAATTTCATGAGGCATGATAGTAACAATAATAATTGTAATAATAGTAAAAAATAAATAATAATAGTGGTAATAATACAAGTATAGTACAATAATATTTAAAATTAATAACATATTTTTTTGTTGAAGTAATTAGAAAATAATAAAACTAATTTGAAAAGAAAATAGAGTGGCAAAAATTTAATTCGAATTTTAAAAATCTTAATTCTTGATTTATTTTAGTTTAAAGATAAATAAATAAAATTAATTGAATGATAAAACGGGCATAACATTTATAAACAACAAAAGTTAAGTATAAATAAATTCAAGTTCAAGAAATCTCATCAAGATAAATTAAAGTTTAAGAAATTTTGGGATCAAGTCAATTGATTCTAAAAAGAAATAATAATAATTTGACACAAATAGATTAAGAAAGTTTCAATTTTTGTAAGTTTAAAATTTTTTATAACTTATGTTGTCATAATTTTTTACAAAATAATTTTTTTGAAAAATTAATTTTATGAGAAACATAGCAGTTGCGTGCACTCTTTGCATTCTATTTTTTATTTATTGTCGAGGTTTTCAAAAATTAGGGAAATTATTTAAAAAGTAAAGAGAAAGTTGAAAATAAATGCATTAAAGTAGCGTTTACTTTTTGGATTGGAGTGAGAATCCTGAGGAGTGGGAATCTTAGGATTAGGAGTGTGGAGTGGGAGTGAGAGTAGGTTGTTTATTTAGACTGAAATAGAAGGATGGAATGAAGATCAGAATCCAATTTATGTGTTTACGTTGTCTTGGATTGAGAGTAAATAGATTCAAATTACAATTTTATCCTTATTTAAAGAATTATAGTTTTTAATTACAAAGTTAATAAAAAATATATTTAATGAATAAATATTTATTTTATTATATTTGTAAATTTATAATAATTATTAATATTCTTAATTATGTACATCACAATTTTTTTATTAATTTTAATTATATAAATTAAAAATTATTGATAAGAACAATATAAATGAAACATTTTTATTATTAACATAGAACAAAATTAACATTTTCTTAGAATAAACTATTTATTAGTATTAATTATTAATATTAAATAAATATATTACTATTATTTTTAAATAAATATAATAATATTATATTTTCAAATAAAGATGGTATATAGTAATATTTTTAATTCTCTATTAATATAATAGTATTATTTTTAAGTAATTTAAACTTAAAATCAAACCAAATTATTATTTAGTTAAATATAATAATATTATTTAAATAAATATAATATTATTTAAATATTTATTAAATATAATTATAGTAAATTTAATAAAAGGAGGGTAAAAAAGAAGGGTAAACATAAAATGAAACATTATTTCATTTTATTTAATATAATTATATTAAATTTATTATTATATAAAATAATAAAATAATATTATTTAGTACAAAATTAATATTTTCTTAGAATAAACTATTTATTATTAATAATATTAATATTAAATAAATATAGTGCTATTATTTTTAAAATAAATATAATTATATTATTTAAAATAAATATTATTTTATTAAATATTAAATATTAAATTAAATAAGAAAAACCCACTCCCACCTCTCCCCATGGGAGTTCCACTCTCACTCCCCACTCCAAAAATGGGTGGGGCCTACGAAGTGGGATTCACACTCCTTCCTCATATTAGTGAAGTAAACACTGGAGTGGGAGGAATCCAGACTCCTCAGTCCCACTCCAGAAAGTAAACGCAAACTAATTTATTTGATAATATTAATATGAGGATAAATATGTGTAAAGATTAAAAGCTCAAGTACATATGATAATATGAGGATAAATATGTGTAAAGATTAAATTCAAAATATCTTATAAAGTGATGAAAATAAAAAAGAAAAAATTGACTTAGATTATGGATCCAAAATATTAGAAAAGATTAAGAATTGCAATAAAGATTTTTCAATATTATATGGTAAGTTGATGTTTACTAAAATAGTAAGGGGTCAAACACATTCATCTTATTAATATTATTGTATTTGGTAATATAAGTAAATTGATTATTTAACCCAATAATTGGAATGCTATCAAGTTAATGGGAATGTTCAATACAGAATCAGTGGAATAATAGTTAAAACAAATGAACCCATAAGTGAGAAAATGTAACTAAAATTGGAGACTAATCTAACCAAAAATAAATTATGAAAAGTAAATTTGGTACTTAACGTAAATAATTGAAATCTTACACAAGTTAATTAATGGGAATACTCATCACAAAACTAGAGGAATAATTAGCTAAAACATATGAACCAAAGAAAAAGTGTAGTGAAAATTAGAAATTCATTCAACAAAAAATGAAAGTTACTTGGAATCTAAACTAAAATATTGGTATTTAACAAATTCCGTAAGAATATCAAATGCAAAACCGATAGACCAAGAAGTTGAAACATATGACCCTATTAATGAAAATTTTGACCAAAATTAGAGACTAATTTAACAAAAAAAAAGTTATTTGATGTTTAACCCCAATAACTGGAATTTTACCAAGTTAATTGGAGTATTAAATGCAAAACTAATAGAATAATAATTGAAACATATAAACATATATAAGAAAAAGTATAACCAAGATTAGGGATCTAGTTAACCAAAAATAAAATTTGAAAAAATCAATTTGGTACTTGACCTAAACAGTTGGAATCTTAACAAGTTAATGGGAATATGCAACACAAAATTAGAGGAATAATTAACTAAAACAAATGAACCAATAACAGAGAAAACGCAATGAAAATAGGAACTCATTCAAGGAAAAATGAAATTTACTTAGAATCTAACCCGAAATATTGGTACTTAACAAATTTAGAAAGAATATCTAATGCAAAATCGATAGACTAATAAGTTAAAACATGTGAACCTATAAATGAAAAAGCTTAATCAAAATTATGGACTAATCTAACCCAAAAAAATAATTTTGGTGGCTAACTCAAATAACTGTAATCTTACCAAGTTAATTGGAATATTGAATACAAAACCAATGAAATAATAATTGAAACATATAAACCCATTTGCGAAAAAGTATAACCAAAATTAGAGACATATTTAACAAAAAATAAAGTTATAAAAAATAAAGGGAAAAGGACACCTACATCTCCAAAATTTTGAGAAATGATCACAAAGACCCCAAGTTTTTTAAAAAGACGCCACGACCTCTTTTTGCCCATAATACCCTTTAACTATAGTAATTAGAAAATTGACATTAAAGGTTTTTAATTAACAAAAATTTAATATAAATGATGTAATCTATACAGTAGACTAATCATATTAAATTATTTTTGACATTTAAAACAAAATTAAAATTTTAAATTATTATATTTATTTTAATAATATATTTGTAATATTTTTAAATAAATCTTTGGGTTGACTAGATTTTACAATTAAAAATAATCTCCCTATTAATAACATTAAAATTACCTTTTACATGATATTCAAAACAATTTTAATTCTAATTTATTTATTTCAATATTATGTTTCTATCTATTATTAAAATTTTTTCTATCAATTATTAAAGTTTACTTTAATATAATAAAATAGGTCTAATAGATTAAAAAATATAAAAATATTTCTAAAAATTAAAATTATTTTGAAATGTATATATGTATATATTATTACATTTATTTTAATGTCATATTTCCATTTATTATAAAATTTGAGGTGTACTTTTTTAGGGATTTATAGAGTCAAGAGACATTATAGTAAAACAAGAGTCTTGGTGTCCCTTACTCCCTTATTAAAAACTTGGGAGTCTTTGTGATCATTTTATTAAATTTTGGGGGTGTATGTGTCTTTTTTTTTCAAAAATAAATTTGGTACTTAACCTGATAATTGGAATCTTACCATGTTATAAAATTTAAGTAGTAATTAGCTGAAACACATGAACCCATAACTGAGAAAGTGCAATAAAAATGAGAAACTCATCTAACGAGAAATAAAAATTACTTAGAATCTAATCTAAAATATTGACATTTAGTGAATTTAGTAGGAAAATCAAACATAAAGCTAGTGGACTAATAAGTTAAAACATATGAACTTATAAATGAAAAAGCTTAACCAAAATTTGGGAGTAATCTAACCAAAATAATAATAATAATTTTAGTATTTAACCTAAATAATGTAATTTTAACAAATTAATTGAAATATTGAATGCAAAACCAGTGGAATAATAATTGAAACATATAAACTCATATGATAGGGTATAACTAAAATTAGGGACTCACTTAACTAAAAATAAAATTTGAAAAAATAAATTTTGCACTTAACCCAAAAAATTGGAATCATACTTAGTAAGACTCCAATTTTTTGGGTTAAGTACGAAGTTTATTCTTTCAAAGTATGAAATAAATATAGATTATGATAATTGGAATTTCATACTTTACCCAAAAAAAAAAAGAAAATTTATAGATAGAAAGTATGAAATATAGATTATGATATCAAGGAAGATTAAAACAAAATGAATTTAAAAGAGAGTGAAATTAAAAGTTTAGTTTGTAAATTCTGAGAGTAAAGAGAGACTATGCAATGTGAATGGAGAGGAAAAGAGGGTGAAGGATATGATAATTTTCAAATTTTTAATACTAGATTTATAGTTAAAAAATGATATGGAGATTGGATTATAATTCAGCTCTAAACTAAGTTCTTGCAGAATGCTGAATCAATAGTTATAATTAACTCTTATTTTAACAATAATGTTTGAAATCCTAATTTTTGAGTATCAACTTAAGTCTCAATGTTATGTATTAGTTATCTATTAAATGATAAATTTTATAGCTTGCATAATTACTTAATTATTATCTAATAGGTGAATGTCAAATCAATTAGACTCAAATTGAGATTCGAAACTTAAAATACCTAATAATACTCTAATTTTAAATTTGTTACTTTTTTATTTCCCTTACCGAAGCCAAATAATTATTGATTCGGTGCTAAATAAAAATTAAGGGCCCGTTTGGTACCGTTTTCATATGCTTGTTTTTATTTTTGTTTTGGAAATACATGTGTAATACATGTTTGGTCAATTGGATTAAAAAAACAAATTATAAAACACAGAATTCATATTTTAGTTTATAGTTATAAGACCCAGAACGTGTTTAACACGTTCTCTGCTTATTACAAAACCAAACTCAAAAACAAATTAAAAAACAAAAGCCCTCTCCATCCTCACGAACTCACGAACTCATTCACAAATCTCATTCACGAACTCACGGTGCTCTCTCTCCATCCTTTCCAGATCTACTCACAGGGCCCTCTCTCCCTCCTTTCCTGATCTGCTCGCAGCGAAGCTCTCTCTCTCTCTCCTTATCATTGCCGATCTACACACAACAATAAGATCTCTGTCCTTTGCTTTCCAGATCTGCTATTTCTCAGTTTGCCTATCTCAGTTGCTGCACTTCATCTCTGGTGTCGTTGCTGCTTCACTCGATCGCCGTCGCTCCCGTTTCATCTCTGGCGTCGTTGCTGCGTCACTCGATCGTCGTCGCTGCCGCTTCATCTCCGACGCTGCTGGTGCGCCATCTCGCTGCAACCCCTGCTGCTCCATCCAACTACCTTGACTGCTTTTGCTCTCTCAACTCCATCTTTGTTATGTGAGTTGCTGATATTTTTCTTTTTTAAGGCTTGCATAAAATCGAATTTGGCATTCATTGGGTTTTGATTTGCTTGGGAAAATGGTGAGTGTTGAGAATCCGTACTCAATAATTATTTTCTATTATTACCAAATAGAAAACGAACCCAGTGAGATTGTGTTTGCTAGTAATTTTTTATATCATTCCCCTTTTCTCTAATTATTTTATATTTAGTAAATATAATTTTGTTGGCATGAGATTGATTAAGTTGGTGTTAGTATAAGAAAATTGTCCAGTTTTATTGGATGTTGGCAAACTGCTACCGTCAATTATATTCCATGGGTAATTATTTTTTAAAATGTGAATTAATTTTTTTAAAATGTGGTTTGCCGTTTGTGTATGGTATGTCTGCTCCATTATGCCTTTCGGATCTGCTGGGTTCCTCACTCATTGTGCGGTACTCTGTGTACGTTACACGGTGCTCGATCTCATTTCTTGCAATTCTTTCGATCTCATTCTGCAATTGCTTCTTCTTAAACAGTCTTTGCTCGACTGCGCACTTGCTGCAATTGCTCCAATCTACATCGCCGCTGCTTTTGCATGCATCTTGTCGCTCTAATTGGGTGAATTTGCATGTGATCTGATTTGTTTTGCTGCAATCCTCTATCATGTTCAATTGGTTGAATTTTGAGTGTATCATGCTTAATTGGACAAATTGGATGATTGCCGAGACCCTTAATCTACTTAGATACATGAGTTTCTCATCCTTTAAGTTTTAATTCGCAATGCAAATATTGGTTTACTTTTCATTGTGTTGAAATAATCAATTCTGTTGGGGGAATTATCCTATTATTCATAGTTCTTTGAGTTGGAAGTGCATGGGCAGAGACACTTGCGATTTGATTTAATTTTGTTGTCTTTGACTTGATAAGCATTTAGGTAAATAAATAATACATAAATAGTTTACACATTTTTTGATCTTATTCTTTTTTTATGGATCCGATTTCGAATATGATCTGATTTCTTTATTTGTTCTTGGTTTTGTTTCGTTTTTCTCTCCGTTATTTATCAACTTTTGATGATTAAAAATTTGATGAATGCTCAACATCTTTTGAACTTATTGTATTCCTTTGATTCATCATGAATGACTCTGTAATTCCACAACACTTTGATTAATATTTGATATATATTATTTTTTTAATTTTTCAAGATAAGGATCCACGTGATGTTGATGGTGATGATAAGGCTGATTGGTTACCAATGAAGAAGGAGATACTAGTAGGCCACTTACTAACATTGATTTATCTCCGTGATGTCGCGAGATGAATCTTTATAAGAGATGTAATTGCGAACACATGTGGCATGATTACATACGTAATGCATAATGTCTTTCATGTAATTTTTTTATCTATATTTTCTTTAAATCATGTGTTGTAAAACAATGACAATGACAATGTCAAACTTTTTTTTTAATTAATGTTAATTCTAAAACTTTATCATCATGTAATTTTTTTTATAATAAATTTGTTTATGGTATTGAAATACAAGTGTGCAACCCAAGAGGGGGGGAGAATTGGTATTTTAAAACTTATCTTAATCAAACGACACAACAATCTAATCTAATGCCTTAATAAATTCAAAAATAATAAATAAATTCAATGAAATCACAATAATAAATAAAAATGTATTTGAAGCTCTATGAAGATTGTATAATCGTGTATAAGCTCAATGGTCGTGTTGTGATCAACCCTTGATTTGATCTGAATGAGCTTATTTATAGTTGAGCTGAAAACTAACCGGTATACATGTTTTTGCCAGAAAACGGATCGCCGTTAACAGTTAACGGTTAACCGTTTGGGCTAAATTTCAAATAAATGGTTGACCGTTAGTCACTAACCTTTCGCCGTTAATTTCCAGAGACCTGCAAAATAAATTTGGCTTAACCGTTTACTTCTTCAAGCGGTTCGAGTTATGGAAATAATCGGTTCACCGTTTTCCGTTTTCTGTAAACGGTGTACCGTTTTCAGTAAACGGTTTACCGTTAATTTTCAGAGACCTGCCAAACAAATTTGGCTTAACCGTTCTAACTAAACGGTTCAAGGTTAGCAAACTGGGAATAATCGGTTCACCGTTTTCCGTAAACGGTTTACCATTTTTCGTAAACGGTGTACCGTTTTCAGTAAACGGTTTACCGTTAATTTTCAGAGATCTGCCAAACAAATTTGGCTTAACCGTTCTAACTAAACGGTTCAAGGTTAGCAAACTGGAAATAATCGGTTCACCGTTTTCCTTAAACGGTGTACCGTTAATTTCCAGAAACATCATTTTAACAAACCTTTGCAGAACATACGTCCTGGACATTATCGGTTAGCCGTTTTAAATAAATGGGTAGCCGTTTGCTACAGTGAACTGTTTTTGAAAAAAGAATTACCAAACGCATATTCTCTGTTTTTATCATTTTCAATTTTAGCTACCAAACGCATATTACTGTTTTCAGTTTTAAAATACAGAATACAAAAAATGATTATACCAAACGCATATTTATATTCGAAATATAATAACTGCAAAACACCATTTTCATTTTCATTTTTATTCTAAAAAAATATAAATCCAGAAACAATACCAAACGGGCCCTAATAATCACTTAAACTCGTAAGCCATTTCGGGCATTTATTCTTCCTTGCGCGCTCGCACACGCGTATCAATGGACTCGTCTTTGCCAACAACTTATAATTTATAAATGGGCTTGCTTCTGTCACAATATTTAGTTGGTCCACTAAACCAAATCGAGTAATTAGGCTTTTGTCTCACTCCCGTACATAATAAAATAGGTAACCAGAAGATTTGAAAAAAGAAAAAAAAAAAAACTCTTCAATGGGGTTCAAATCTGGTTGTAGTCGTTCATTCTCTTTTGCTTCAACATCAATATCAGCTTTCAGATGTAACTTCTCATCTCTATTTATTCACTTCCGAGGCCTCACTACTCGTACTTGTAATTCTAATTTGAAAAATCAGCCCTCATTTCCAACTACAACAACTAAACGGAACGATTCGTTACTGCTGACAGCCCGAGTCAAAGACACAGCCTCCCTCGACAAATTCCTGAAAGAAAGATGTAAATTATCGGGTGAAGGTGATATTAGTGTTATTACTCCTAATGAAGCCTTGTGTATCTTTGATTACATGCTCCATATGCACCCTTCTCCTCCTCCTGTCTTTTCCTTCAATATTTTGCTTGGTGGTCTTGCTAAGACTAAACATTATGATACTATCCTTTTACTCTTCAAGAGACTCAACTCGACTGGGTTGTTTCCAAATATTTATACTTACAGTATCTTGATTAACTGCTTTTGCAAAATGGGTAGAGTTTCCCATGGTTTTGTTGTTCTCGGGAGGATCCTCAGGTCTTGTTTTACTCCCAATGTTGTGGTTTTTACTTCTTTGATTAAAGGTTTGTGTGCGGAGAGTAGAATCATGGAGGCCGCGGCATTGTTTACGAAACTTAAAGCGTTTGGTTGTGAGCCTAATATTTTTACGTACAATACTTTGATTAATGGATTGTGTCGAACTGGCCGTACAATTGTAGCTCTTAATTTATTTGAAGAGATGGCTAAAGGAAATGGGGAATTTGGTGTTGTTCCTAAGCCAAACACTGTTATATACAGTACTATTATAGATGGTCTTTGTAAGGAAGGTTTTGTGGATAAGGCCAAGGAACTGTTTCTGCAGATGAAGGATGAGAACATTAACCCCGATGTGGTTACTTATACCTCTTTGATTCGTGGTTTTTGTCATGCTAATGACTGGAATGAGGCAAAGTGTTTGTTTATTGAGATGATGGATCAAGGGGTGCAGCCCAATGTTGTGACTTTCAACGTGATCATGGATGAGCTTTGTAAAAACAGAAAGATGGATGAAGCAAGTAAGTTGTTGGATCTGATGATTCAGCATGGCGTTCGTCCAAATGTTTTTGTCTATAACACATTAATCGATGGGTTTTGTTTGATGGGTAGATTTGATCGTGCTAGGGAAATTTTTTTTTCCATGGAGAATAAAGGGTGCAGACATAATGTTGCTAATTACAACACGTTGATAAATGGGTATTGCAAGAATCAGGAAGTGGAGGAAGCATTAAGCCTTTATAGCGAAATGCTTTCTAAAGGAATAAAGCCAACGGTTGTTACATATAACACCTTGGTTCATGGCCTTTTTGAAATACACCAGGCTGAGCGTGCTTTAAAACTGTTTGATGAGATGCAGCGTAATGATGTGGCAGCTGATACCCGTACATATACTATCTTTATCGACGGGCTCTGCAAGAATGGTTATATTGTAGAGGCAGTTGAACTATTTCGTACTTTGAGAATTCTCAAGTATGAACTTGATATTCATGCCCACAGCTGCCTCATTGATGGATTATGTAAATCAGGCAGAGTCGAAATTGCATTGGAACTGTTTCGAAGTTTGCCTCGTGGAGTCCGAATGGCGAATGTTGTTACATATGGCATCATGATCCATGGGCTTTGTAATGACAGCCAAATGGATAAGGCACATGATTTATTTCTTGACATGGAAGAAAATGCTGTGGCGCCCAATGTCATCATATTTGATACGCTTATCCATGGTTTCATCCGAATTAATGAGCCATCAAAAGTTATTGAACTTCTTCACAAAATGAAGGAGAAAAAAGTAAAGCCAGATGCATCTATAGTTTCAATGGTGGTGGACTTACTTGTAAAGAATGAAATTAGTCTGAACTCACTTCCGTCATTTCCTGTCCATGAGCGACAGGGGAAAGTTGATGAGTTAAATGTCAAGTAGCAGCAGCTTGTGTTTTCAGCTTGAAAACCTGATCTGGAGCATCTCATTCGTGTTACAAAATGACGTCTCGCCTGGTGACAGCATGTTCTCTCTGATGATGTTCATGGATTCTGACTAGTGTGATCTGGAGAGTCCCATTCATATTACAAATCCTGATCTGGACAAGCTAGCATATGCGATCACCAACTGTACATGGTTGCTGATGCCAAATTAAATATGGTATCACGTTTTTCAACTTGTTATTTCCTATAGCACTTCCATTGAATGGTCACAAGGAAATGTAAAAACACCCCCTGTCTAGTTCTGTCTTAATGACCCCTCATGTTAGAAGCTAAGGAATTAGTTGCAGCTTGTCAATTTATTGGTGTTTGATTGTCATTTGTGCTTTGAATTTATGGCATGTTTCATCCTTGCTGTACTCTTCGTATATTTACCTTTGGCAGCTGCTAGTATGTATAAATCAAAAACCATGTATAAATTGTAAGCTTTTTTATTTAAATTGTTGTAAACTTACAGTGTATGCCTCTTCTGTGAAATGCTTCATTCTCCATGCTGCTAGGGCCTAGGGCTTATGTTTTTACTGGAATCAACCTGCTGTGAGCATGCTTGGATTCCAGAATCTCTTATTCCCTCTCACACATGACATGGATTTAAGTTCTTAGCAGTTGAATCAACCTGTTACTTCCTTTGATTGATAGGGTATTAGCAACCAATATGAGAATCTGTGCGTTGTCATGTTTTTTAATCTGTGCTTGTCTTTTTGGATCGTGTAATGCTCCAAAGAATAAGCAAAAACATTTCTAGTCTTCTCTTTACATCCCTTCAAACGCTTGTCACTTAATCGGTGCTTTGATGTGTTTGAGTAATTTTTTCTTGTCATTTTTTTAAACCTTCTGTACAAAACTATTACATCTTCCTTTAAGCACTGACTTTCCAAAAAGAGATCACCACAATCATTCACATTAACAGTCTCCGCTTGAAAATTTTTATAACCACAATATTCATTCCATTGAAACCACATCCTTGAGACCAGTTCCTTCTTCAAGCAAGTGGCATGATCTTCTTCCAAACTTGATACGCGCAGGAGGATGCAAAACTTATACACCAGAACAGCAGGAGCAGCATATACGCCAAGTTTTCAAAATTTGGTGCAGAAAGCATTAATCAGAGCAAGAAAAGCAACTCAAATTTACGTGCGATTTTGTTTCTGATCACAACACCAAGAAGGGCGACTTGCATTTTACGTACTGTCGAACTGAATTACTTTGCTGATCTCACTGCAGAGGAAGTCTCTGCCACATTCACTTGTGTAGGTCCCCGTCCACCTGGAGAGATATCTGCCTGGTATCTTACCATCTATCTTTGTCAATTTTTTGTGTTAATTGATTTGTTAAATTTGAGTTCTAATTTATGTTACATTCAAGTTTTTCCCTTTTCCCCCTGATTAGTCTTCTATATGTGGCACATTAAAACCCTGTTTAACCTTTTAGCTACTTTCTTTCATTTTAATAATTAAGAAACAAACTACACTCTTGTCCAATGAATTTCAACATTCCCCAACCTTACTCTCTCGTCCAATGAATTTCAAGATTCCTCATTCCTTTTCATTTAACTTGATTGGGATGCAGTATTGGGTTAATTTTATTGGTTCGGATTTTCAAATTTTTTTGCATAGTTTTTGGTGTTCTATACTGATTCACTTATGTATTCCTTGTGCCCTTCTAGTTATATAAAAGTTTCTATGTTGCCTATTAAAAAAATAATAATAATAAAAAAAATCCATACTTCACAACTGAAGCCTTACCATTCGCATATCCGCATAATGGAAATCTTTTATTTTTATTTATTTTGATGATGCATTTGCTTACCTTGAGAGAGTTCTACATTTATCTTACATGCAACGAATGGTAGGGGTTAGGGTCACTTCAGTTTGTTGCCGGTCAAGTGGAAACTCATCGATTCCATCGAGAGCTACAAAAAAGCTGGAATCTTAAACAAAGAGTAGTCATTTGGGTATTTGTGTTTCCAATTTTCTATATGTTCATCTACAAAATACAGTTTCCAGCAACTGGTTTCTGCACATGGGCGTTACTGCCGATTAGGCATGGTATCAAGTTTTTCAGTCTGTCACATCTTTTTATCTCATCTTGTACTTCCATTGAATGGCTACAAGAAATTGTCAAAGCACCCAGTTTCTAGTTCTCTCTTAACTGTAATATATCACTTTAGAAACATAAGATGCACCTTGTTGCTTCAGTGTCAATAATAACCATTGGGCTTTGAATTTGCAGCATATTTAATTTGTATCTCTGCCGTACTCTATATATTATCTTTAGCAGCTGCTAGCGCAAATATTTCAAAAACCTTGTAAGTCGCTAAACATTTTTCTGTTTTCTCTGTTTGGTGATTACAATCAAACAATGAAGGGAAGGAATCTCGAGAATCCCAATAATATTACCAAATGTAAGGCTCTGTTGGCAATTGATGGCAGGGTTTACTGGTGCTGCTCGAATCGACGCAGTCATTGACTCGTCAGATATTGTAACATAAACTTATTCTAATCAATTTCAAGAGTTTTGCTACTATATTGTCTCGCTTTCTTTTCATGGCCTACTTTGTTATAGCTTATTTTGTTAGGCTATAACAAAGTTACAAGTATTGTATCTTACACCCACACACATGAATAGTATGTGGTATGGGATACATACACTATTCATGTGTGTGGGTGTAAGGTACAATACTTTTAACTTAATGTTTGCCGTTTTGTTATGGAAGTTTATCTTTCAAAGAATTATGTTTTTATCGACATATTATTTCTTTAGTCCTTGAATAATTATTAAGTGACCGTTATGTTTTCTTTTGTAAATTGATTACTAAGTGCTTTTAGCTTTATGACTTATTATCAGATTAATTGTCTCTGATGTATGGAGCTTCTGCTTGATAATTTTGGTAAACCGAAGATGCTATCAATGTGGCGTTATGATACATTCCACTTCAAAAACTCTTTGAACAGCATTTGACTTGATAGAATTTGCAGCATATTCATCACTTTTTGGTAGACTTTCATTATTTCCTTTGGTACCTGCCGGGCCATAGTTGTTGAAAATCCTGATAAGTCATTGAATGTTTTCCCATTTGCCCTGCTCGGTGGTGAAAATCAACAACGAAGGTATGCAAAATGAGGTGATTTCGATACTTACAGTAACTATTCTAACGCCGATCTGATGACTGATTTGTTTGATATTCGTACACACTTTCCGCAGTTGAGACGAAAGTAATCTGTATCTTTGGAAAGTTGTGTTAAATTTGGCTACAAAAGAAGGGACTCGAGAACACCGTAATCTTTGTGGCACGATGCAGAACTTTGTCATAATGAACTAATAAACTAACATCTCAAGTAGACGTAATGTATAAAACGTAGCGTTGAGTTCAAGATTAGGATCAGAAACATGCCTTGATGTCAGCTCAGCTGCACTCATTCTTCTTCACCATCGTCATCTCTGGTAATTGGATAAAAGAATTTGGCCAAAGAAATCTTACTCTAACCCTCGATTAGGAATTTCCAATCTGCATTGGACATAAAAGGGTTACTTTTGACCATTGTAAACTTCAATTTATTTCCTGTGTTGTTAAAAAGAGGCTTCCATTTATTTCCTGTTTTGTTCAAAAGAGAAGGGAAAAAAAATGAATACTTTATAGGTAAGGGGTTTATAACAGTGATGTGCACAAAAAATAGCATAAAATCTACTTAACCGAACAATTCACTAGATTGATTCTCACTCGACAAATTTCTCAAAGACAGATAAAAAAAATCGGGTGACATTACTTGCAATGATGTTCCTTATATGTTTGATTGCATGCTCAATCTGCAGCTTTCTCCTCCTATGTCTCTGTGTGTGTGTGTGTGTTTTTCCCCGGTGGTCTTGCTAAGAGTAAGCAATATGATACTGTTGTTTTACTATTCAAGAAACTTAATTCATTTGGGTAGATGCCGGATTTTATTGGTTATAGTATTTTGATTAATTGCTTTTGCAAAATGGGTGGGGTGCGTGATGGTTTTGTTGTTTTTGGGAGAATCCTTGGAAGTTGTCTTATTCCCAATGCTGTGGTTTTCACTTCTTTGATTAAAGGTTTGTGTGCGGAGCGTAGAAATTATGGAGGCCGCCACCCTGTTTATGAAGCTAAAAGCACTTTGGTTGCATGCCTAGTGTAATTACTAGTACTACTTTGATAAATGGATTGTATCGAACAGGCCATACTCTGGTTGCTCTTAATTTATATGAAGAGATGGCTAATGGGAGAGCTGAATTTTGTGATTTTTTAAGCCTCTCACTCTCGCTTATAACAGTATTATGGATGGTCTTTGTAAGGAAGGTTTTGTGGAGAACTTTTTCTGCAGATGAAAGATAGGAATATTAACCCAAATGTGGTTGGTTACTTATACCTCTTTGATTCAGGTTTTTTGTTATGCTGATTATTCGAATGAGGCTAAGCTTTTGTCGAGATGATGGGCCAACGGGTACAGAGTGACTTTTAATGTGGTTACAGATGACCTTTGCGAAAATGGCAAGATGGAATGATGAATGAAGGCAATAGGTGAAAGAGGTGTCAAACCAGGTGTCTTTACCTATTGCACATTAATAGATGGTTTTTGATCAACGGGTAGAGCTCAAGGTGCAAGTGAATTATTTGTTTCCATGGAGAGTATGGGGTGCAAACATGATATTTCTAGTCACTGTATTTTGATTAATTGGCACTGCAAGAATAAGGAAGTAGACAAAGCTTCTAAGCCTTTATAGGGAAATGCCCTCTAAAGGAATTAGGCCAATGGTTGTTACATATAATACCTTGTTTCTTGGCCTTTTTGTAATACACCAGGTTGAGCATGCTTTAAAACTGTTGTAACTATTTCATGCTTTGAGAATTCTCAAGGTTCTACTAGTTAGATTTGCTGTCTTCAATATATGTAATTACCAAAGTAATGCATGAAATGGAGCATCACTCAATGCATAGCCTATTGTGACTTTGATGTTTTTATTATAAGCTAATCTTGCCTTTATCCTCAACCTTGTGAGTGGAATTGGATATATATATATATTGAAACTTATAGTTCTTATTAGTTGAAATAACCAGTACTTTGTGTATATGTGATCATGCAGGTTGGTACTGATGCCAGATCAACTATCGTATCGTGTTTCAATCTCTCTTCATCTTCCATTTTACACTGATGCGCATTCGTATAAATCCATTAGCGGACTCTCTTTGCCTCACTTTGCAGCATGTGTGATAACAAGTAATGGCACAGCTTCTCTTCTCAGCTTCTGTCTAGTACTGGATCATTCTTAGAAAACTCATTTGATAGTATTCTTTATCTTCTTTTTCGCTGGAAAATTATCCCCCCTTTTCTAACATTAGAGTAGGTGTTCAGTGCATTGTAACTCACTCTTGATAGTGTGTGGACAAAAAATCTTCTTTTTTGTGGCTTTTCATTAATAAAAATGGTAGGACTATTTGAACCTATTAATTTCATCTCTAAACCATCTTCTTAATTAAGAATTTTATTATCAAAATAATTATTGATAGAATTAGTCAATTAATTCTTCATTTTTTTTCATTCTTAATTCCTCAGTTCTCATCAATTCGTTCATATTTTTTCTTTCAACTCTAAATAATTACCATAAACCAAGAGGCGCAAAATCCATTATTTAAAAATAAACATTAACAAAATTTTTACCGGCCATAAAGGTTAATGACTATTAAGAAATTATTTTTTACCAACCACAAAAGTTAGTGAATATCAAGAATAAAAAAGAAATCTTATATATAGAAATCATGAAATATAAATTATGATCTAATAAAGGTAAAAAAAAATGAATTCAAAAGAGAGTGAATATTCAGAATTTAGCTTGTAGAACTTAAGAGCAGAGAGAGACTATGCAATTGTGAGTGGAGAGGAAAAGAGAGTGAAAGATATGGTAATTTTTAAATTTTTAAAATTTTAATAATAAATTTATAGTTTAAAATAGGTATGGAGGCTTGATTATGATTTAATGTTAAGGTAATTTTTTGCTGAATACTAAATTAATAATTAAACTGAGTTCTTATTTAAATGATCATGTTTAGAATCCTAACATTTGAGTCTCAATTTAAGTTTTAATTCTATAGGCTACGTATCTATTAGATAATAAATTTTATAACTTACAAAATAACTTAATCATCATCTAATAAATAAATACTATATCAATTGAGACTCAAATTAACATTTAAATATTAAAATACCTAATATTACTCTTATTTTAAATTTTTACATTTTATTTCCTTTACTTAAGCCAAATAATTATTTGATTCGGTGCTAAAATAAAAATTAACTCTCGCTGAAACTCGTTAGCCATTTCCTGCACTCGTTCGGACTCGCGCGCGCGCGCACATCAGTGGATGGACTCAACTTTGCCAACCACTTATAAATGGGCTTGCTTTTCTCTTAATTTTGAATTGGCCCACTAACCCAAATCAATTAGTTAGGCTTTTGTCTCTCCCCGTACATAATACAATAGGTAACCAGAAGATAAAAATCTACTAAAAAAAAAGAAAGAAAAATTCTCTTCAATGGGATTCAAATCTAGTTGCAATCGTTCATTCTCTTTTGCTTCTACATCAATATCAGCTTTCGGATGTAACTTCTCATCTCCATTTATTCACTTCCGAGACCTCACCACCCGTACTTGTAATTCTAAGTCCAAAAATGAGCCATCATTTCCAACTACGACGACTAAACGGAACGATTCGTTACTGCTGACAGCCAAAGTCAAAGACAGAGCCTCCCTCGACAAATTCCTGAAAGAAAGATGTAAATCGTCAGGTGAAGGTGATGTTAATGTTATTACTCCTCGTGAAGCCTTTTGTATCTTTGATTGCATGATCCATATGCACCCTTCTCCTCCTCCTGTCTATTCCTTCAATATGTTGCTAGACGGCCTTGCTAAGAATAAACATTATGATACTGTCATGTTACTCTTCAAGAGACTCATCCCCACTGGGTTGTTTCCAAATATTTGTACTTACAGTATCTTGATTAACTGCTTTTGCAAAATGGGTCGAGTGTCTCTTGGTTTTGTAGCTTTTGGGAGGATCCCTAAGTCTTGTTTTACTCCCAATGTTGTCGTTTTACTGGTTTGATTAAAGGTTTGTGTGCGGAGAATAGAATTATGGAGGCCGCCGCATTGTTTACGGAACTTAAAGCGTTTGGTTGTGAGCCTAATGTCTTTACGTACAATACTTTGATTAATGGATTGTGTCGAACTTGTCATACAATTGTCGCTCTCAATTTATTTGAAAAGATGGCTAATGGAAATAGTGAACTTGGTGATGTTTGTAAGCCAGACGCTGCTATGTACAATACTATTATCGATGGTCTTTGTAAGGAAGGTTTTATAGACAAGGCCAAGGATCTGTTTCTGCAGATGAAGGATGAGAACATTAACCCCAATGTGGTTACTTATACTTCTTGGATTCGTGGCTTTTTGTTAAGCTAATGATTGGAATGAGGCAAGGTGTTTGTTTATTCAGATGATGAATCAAGCGGTACAGCCAGATGTTGTGACTTTCAGTGTGATCATGGATGAGCTTTGTATACGTAGAAAGATGGATGAAGCAACTACATTGTTGAGCCTGATGATTCAGCATGGTGTGCGCCCAAATGCTTTTGTCTATAACACGTTAATAGATGGGTTTTGCTTGACTTATAGATTTTATTGTCCTAGGGAACTATTTTTTGCTATGGAGAATAAAGGATGCAGACATAATGTTGCTAATTACAACACGTTGATAAAGGGGTACTGCAAGAATAAGGAAGCAGAGGAAGCGTTAAGTCTTTATAGCGAATTGCCTTCTAAAGGAATAAAGCCATCAGTCGTTACATATAACACCTTGTTTCATGGCCTTTTTGAAATACACCAGGTTAAGCGTGCTTTGAAACTGTTTGATGAGATGCAGCGTAATAATGTGGCAGCTGATACCCGTACATATACTATCTTTATCAACGGGCTCTGCAAGAATGGTTATATTGTAGAGGTGGTGGAACTATTTCGTACTTTGAGAATTCTCGAGTGTGAACTTAATAGTCAAGCCCACAGCTGCCTCATTGATGGATTATGTAAATCAGGCAGAGTCGAAATTGCATTGGAACTGTTTCGTTGTTTGCCTCGTGGAGCCCTCATAGCAGATGTTGTAACTTATAACATCATGATCCATGGGCTTTGTAATGACGGCCAAATGGATAATTTCTTGACATGGAAGAAAATGCTGTGGCGCCCGAAGAAAATGCTGTTACACTTATCCGTGGTTTCGTCCGAATTAATGAGCCATCAAAAGTTATTGAACTTCTTCACAAAATGAAGGAGAAAAAAGTAATGCCGGATGCATCTATAGTTTCAATGGTTGTGGACTTACTTGTAAAGAATGAAATTAGTCTGAACTCACTTCCGTCATTTCCTGTCCACGAGCGACAGGGGGAAGTTGACGAGTTAAATGTCAAGTAGCAGCAGCAGCATGTGTTTTCAGCCTGAAAACCTAATCTGGAGCAGCTCATTAGTGTTACAAAATGACATCTCGCCCGGTGACAGCATGTTCTCTCTGATGATGTTCATGTGTTCTGATTACTGTGATCTGGAGAGTCCCATTCATATTACAAATCCTGATCTGGAGAAGCAAGCATATGTGATCACTAACTGTACATCGTTGTTGAAGTCAAATTAAATATGGTATTGTGTTTTTCAACTTGTTATTTCCTATAGGGCTTCCATTGAATGGTCACAAGAAAATCTAAAAACACCCCCTGCCTAGTCTCTCTTAATGACCCCTCACTTTAGAAGCCGAGGAATTAGCTGCGGCTTGTCAATTTATTGGTGCTTGATTGTCATTTGCACTTTGAATTTATGGCATATTTCATCCTTGCTGTACTCTTCGCATATTTACCTTGGGCAGCTGCTAGATGTATAATTAAAAAACCTTATTGTTATGCAATTCAGGCTTCACAACTGAAGCCTTGCCATTTGCAAGTCCGCATAATGAAAATCTTTTATTTTTATTTATTTTGATGATGCATTTTGCCTGCCTTCAGAGAGTTCTACATTTATCTTACGTGCTATCGAATGGTAGGGGTAAGGGTCTCTTCAGTTTGTTGCCGGTCAAGTGGGAACTCGTTGACTCCATTGAGAGCTACAAAAAAGCTGGAATCTTTTAAACAAAGAGTAGTCATTTGGGTGTTTCTGTCCCCAACTTTCTATACCTTCATCTACTCAAATACAGTTTCCAGCAACTGTAGTCTGTACATGGGCGTTACTGCCGATTAAGCATGGTATCATGGTTTCAGTCTGTCACATCTTTTTATCTCATCTTGTACTTCCACTGGATGTCTTATGGCTACAAGAACTTGTTAAAGCACCCAGTTTCTAGTTCCCTCTTAAGAGTAATATATCACTTCAGAAACATATTGAGTAGATGCAGCCTGTTGCTTCAGAGTCACTAATATCCAATGGGCTTTGAACTTGCAGCATATTTAATTTTTACTTTCACTGTCAAAACAATCTACAGACAAGGGAAGTGCTTTCCTGGCGTATATGTTAGAAAATCCTAATTGGTAAGTGCTTTCCTGTTTTTTCTCCGTTTGGTGATTACAATCTACAGACGAGAGAAGGAATCTGGATAACCCGTTGATGGGACAAAAGACCCGTTTGGGGGGTCTAAAATATAGAGCTCCGTTGCCAATTGATGGCAGGTTCAGTGGTGCTGTTCGTATCCGAATATTATTTCTTTGGTCCTTAAATAGTTATTAAGTGATCCTTTATGTTTTCTTTTGTAAATTGATTAATATGACGTTAAATTTTTATTTAGTACAAGATCAAATCATAAGAAAATTCTAATCATATTCTCAATGTTGTTTTTTTTTAAATGGATTTCATTAAAACAGAGGAAAAACATTACAAACTGTTTAATAAGCATGGAGGTGGAACATGACTCCACTCTCCAGAACCTGACATAGAACCTCCTGCCTTAGCAACAGTATGAGCAGTAGAGTTCGCAGATCGCCGTACAAACGAGAATTGCACCTCTCCTATAGTCATAGCTATGAATCGACTCCTATAGTCATAGCTAGGAATCTACACTCCTCAATTATAAGTCCGAAACCATTGAGGCTGGAAAAATTCTCAGTTAAAGCTTGAAAAACTTGAATGCTATCCATTTCGACAATGACACAAGGTAGCTGTAGTATCTTGATCCAGCTGAGAGCCTCTCTAACACCAAGGGCTTCAGCCTCCCGAACCCCAAAAATACCCGTAAAACACTCACACCGTGCTGTCACAAAGTCACCCACAGAGTTACGGATAACACACCCAACACTGATTTTGCCCCAAACACGAAATATGGTAGCATCAACATTACACTTCAACCAACCAAATTCAGGCTTTTCCCAACAAACAACCCCATGACCACTGCTATTGACATCACCATCGACAAAGAAGCGTTGTTTCCTTACCATTTGCCACTGGTATAAAAATTGCCCAGCAGAGTTGAGGACATGTACAACAGTACCATTTCTTTGGTTCCATAAATGGTCATTTCGATGAACCCAAATCCTCCAGCAAATCATGGCAGCAAGTTGACAATTCTCCTTGTTAAACCGAGAGAAAATAAATTCCAACCAAGTCAAGAAAGAGCTGCAGTGGCCAAAGAAACCAATAGCAGAGGAAATCCAACAAGATTTAGCAAAGCCACACTCCAGTAAAGCATGTGTAACCGTCTCATCAGAGGCATTACACATGGAACAAGTAGGCATGATAGGCACTCTGCGCCGACCAAGATTTTCCGCTGTCGGTAAGACATTTGCCGCAGCCCTCCAGAGAAAGTTCCTGACCTTGCTTGGTACTTCCAGTTTCCACAAAGCTCTCCAAATACGAGTAGAAGTATCGTTAGCACAATGAGTTAATAGTTTATAGCAGCTACGTACTGAATAAACTCCACAAGAATCATGCAACCAATACCACATATCAGACTCCCTACGATAGCTAAGAGGAATTTGCAGGATCAGTTCTTTATCCCTTGAATTAAAAAGATCGGAGATAACATCTACGTCCCAACATCTTTGGTTCGGAACCATCAAACTACTCACCTTCGCAACAACTAGTTCCTCATTTAGCTTGGATGAGATAAAACCAGAATTGTTATCTGGCAGCCAAGGATCTTGGCCTACCAGAACATTATGCCCACTGCCAATTTGAATACGATTCCCACAAATAACAACATCCTTTGCAGCTATAATAGACCGCCATACAAAACTCGGGTTGTGCCCCAACTTGGCATCATTAACAGAAGTTCTCGGATAATAGCGAGCCTTTAAAACTTTAGCAACAAAAGATTCCGGTTTTGTAAGAAGTTTCCAGACCTGTTTGCCAAGCATAGCGACGTTGAAAGTGTGCAATTGCTTGAATCCAATTCCCCCAAAATCCTTCAGTTTACATAGGTGCTCCCATTTCAGCCAGTGAATTCCCCTACCACTATCGCTTTTGCTGCCCCACCAAAAGGAATTCATCATAACTTCCAGCTCCCTGCATAATTCAAGCGGTAAGAGATAAACGTTCATGGCATAATTAGGTATTGCTTGAGCCACTATTTTTAGAAGGATTTTCTTTCAAGCTCTAAATAACATTTTGGTATGCCACCCTTGCAGCCTCTGTTAAACTTTGTAGCGAATATAAGCAAAAATGTCCTTTTTTTTTCAGCCAATGTGAGATGGAAGTCCGAGATAAGCTCCATGATCAGCTGTAGCTGTGACGTCTAGGATTCCGCATATTTGGCTGGCAGTACTATCTTGCACATTAGCGCTAAATGAAATGGAAGATTTAGTGAAATTTACCAATTGACCAGAAGCACTACCATAGGTAGCCAAAATCTGCTTCACTGTAGAAGCTTCTGACTGATTTGCTCTAAAAAAACAGAAAGTTATCATCAGCAAAGAACAGATGAGACACCACTAGAGCACTTCGAGCAACTCTCACCCCATGAAGCACACCAAATCTTTCCTGCCTCTTAATTAAAGAACTAAGGCCCTCTGCACACAAGATGAAAAAGTACGGAGACAAAGGGTCGCCTTGGCGGAGACCATTGCTTGGAAGAATCGGGCCCACCTCTTTATCTTCCCGATGCACACTATAATGAACTGTTGTCACACAAAGCATGATTAGTTTCACCCAAGTAGCATCAAAACCAAGTTTAAGCATCATGTCTTGTAGAAAGCCCCATTCAATCCTATCATAGGCCTTGGACATATCAATCTTTAGAGCAGCTACCCCATGTTTTCCTTGCCTCTTTCTCTTTAAAAAGTGCATGATTTCTGCCGAAACAATTATATTATCAGTAATTGCACAACCAGTAACAAAAGACTCTGAGATTCTGAAACAATTAAGCCAAGTATTGATTTCATATGATTAGCCAGCATCTTAGAAACTATTTTATAGAGCACATTACACAGAGCAATCGGCCTCATATCGGACAACACCTCAGGCCGCTGTTTCTTCGGAATAAGAACAATTGATGTATCATTTAAACCCATAGGGAAGGAATAAATATGAATAAATGACAGACAAGTTGACACCACATCCTCACCAACAATGTGCCAGAATTTTTGGTAGAATGCAGGATTCATACCATCGGGACCTGGGGATTTATCAGGATGCATATCAAAGAGAGCCTCCTTAACTTCAGTTGCATGAAACGGGGCCAACATGAAGGAATTTTGCTCGCTGGAAACCCTTGACTCCACACTCCGTAAAATGGTAGCCGTATTATAGCCATCGGATTTAAACAGCTTAGTAAAATATTCTATGATCTCCGCATCTATCTCAATGGAATTAGAAAGCCACTGACCTTGACTGTTGCGAAGAGCCCCGATAGAATTTCGTCGTTTTCGTGCTGAAGCCGAAGCATGAAAATAATGAGTATTTCTATCTCCTTCTTTCAGCCAAAGAGATTTCGATCGTTGTTTCTAGAAAACCTCATGGCTGTGAAGGAGCTCATTATACCTATTTCTGGCCTCAGTGAAAGCAGCCACACCATCTACATCACGACGCCCCCTCAACGAAGCCATGTGCCTCTTACATTCTAATTTTCGGTTTCGGAACTCACGAGCTAAGTGCCCACCCCAAACCAGCAAAGCCTTGCCACAGTCTGTAATCTTTTGCTGAATAGAAAGCTCGGTAGGGGAAATCTAGTTGGAGCGAATAACATCAACACACCCAGTATCGCGCAACCATAAGTTCTCAAATTTGAATCTGCTATGTCTGTATATATGGAGGTTCGGATTAGGGTCTAATAAAATTGGTAGGTGATCGGAGCAAGAAGCTTCCAAACTGCATACTCTTACTCGAAAAAACTGTCTCAACTAATCGTCAGTAGCAAATGCCTGATCGAGTCTTTCTTCAACCCAATGATTTGTACCTCGAGCTTTCTCCCAAGTAAATTAGTAACCCTCCATGCCCAGGTTAATCAAACCACAGTCTTTAATGGCTCTGTTGAAACCCATCAGCTTCCAATTCGGGTGTTCATGTTTCCCACGCTTTTCATGAGCCGCCATTAAATCATTGAAGTCGCCAATACAAACCCACGGCAAAGATGAGAAAGTAGACAACATACGAAGCAGATCCCAGGATGCCCAACGTCAGCTTGATTCAGGATAGCCATAAAAACCTGTGATTCTCCACCTCCCAAAGTCAGCCACTTCCACCTCTGTATCAATGTAATTCTGTGTATAGCTAAGTAAATTAACAGCACAAGAAGAATTCCAGAAGAAAGCAAGACCACCCCCGCGGCCCACTCTATCCACCACCAAAAGCCCAACAAAACTTATTTTGATTTTTATGCTTTCTAACTTCTCTTTATTACATAAAGTTTCAATTAAAAAAATAAAATAAGGTTGCTTACTACGGACCAGATCCACTAACACTTGAACTGTCAGTGGGTGGCTCAAACCACAGCAGTTCCAACTCAAAATACTCATTGGGCTCGGTGGGCCTGGAATGCAGGTCCCACCGCTGGTCCATTGTTTGCCACCATAGAGGTGTCATTTGATGTTGAAGTCTCCTCATCTAGGCCCATAGTAATGTGAAGCCCAGCCAAAGATCTTCTGCGTTTGAAATCATTGATAATAAGGCCACCTTCCATATCACCATCCAAAATACCAGCTATCCCCCTCGCTGACTTCTCTATTTGTTGATGCCCAATTGGTAAGTGCCTGTCAACGACCATATTGAGAGCCACATTTCCCATATTTTCACCCCCTGTAAAAGGCTTAGATAAGGCAACTCCAGATGTTGTGGCAGTGACCGGATCAACTGACATGGCCACTGCTTGATTCGCGCCCCTTCCTTTAGTTGCCTCAATTGCTTCAAGTGGTCCCTGGCGCAACCACCGTTCACCGGAATTCATCGCACTTCTTTTGGTCGGCGCCTTCAACCAATGCCCATAGACCGGCACCATTTCTTCTCTTGGACACTCATACAGTTTGGGGCATTGTTTTGCAGTATGCCCCAGCAAGCCACAGAAGAAACAAAAAATATTTAGCCTCTCATACTTAAAGTCGATCCAAAGCCAATCTCCTTTGGCTTTCTTTAATTTCATTCTGCGCTTTAGAGGTTTTTTTACATCAATGGATACCCGAATGCGCATATAATTTCGCCATATTCCCAACAAATTATTTTCATCCGAAACCAAGAAAATGCCAATGTAATTCCCAATGTCTTTTAAGATTTTTTCGGACATAAACCCAATTGGTAGATTATAGATCTGTATCCAGAAGGCAGTAAAAAACAAAGGAACATTTTGTGGTTGCTCATCTTCCTCCAACCGTTTGACAATCAAGAGATATTGGTCAAAAGTCCATGGTCCCGATTCCACCACCCTATTAATATCAATCTCATGAAAAAACTGAAAGAGAAACAGAGTGGGGGATAATTCTTTGATGCACACTCCTTTATCGGGGCGCCACAGCGACGCCATTGTATTTTTCATGGTAGCAAAGTTTATCACTTTATTAGTAAGAAATCTTCCAACTAAGCAAAATTGGAGATCAAGTTTCCCCTTACCGCCGTCACCCCCCTCATCCTCCGTAATTATCGGTCCTCCTTCTTCCTCCTCATCGATGGACATGCTAGCATAGCCACTATGGATAGCACCTTCCAGTGAGTCAACGTTGGTGGCCATTTTTATGAATCAAAGAAAGGCAGCCAATACCTAGGATAGAACAAAGATTGAAACTTAAATATTAACTTGCCCTAAAGACAAGACAAACCATAACTTGTCCCGGAGACAAGACTTAACATTGCTCCGCCATTCTTAATCACACGCAAGAAACTAGTAGATTAATAAACCTATTAAATTGAGTTTAATTAGGTATCTAATTTTAATGAAGGTCCTAAGCACAAGCTGTGTGTAGTGTAATCAATTTAAAGGTAAATGAAAACTGCACTTTAACCATGTCCCTATGAATATCAGATTAAACATATATGGCCAATATCAATACGAGGACTGTGTGATTTGATGCATTGTTAAAACATTTTTTTAATGGATTTTTTTTTTAAAGAATAAAGCATACCCTTATCTTGAGTAACTAACTAATTACTCTCAATGTTGTTAGGTTTATCATAAAACTTAATTATCATATTGAGACTATCAATATTAATGGTCTCTAGTATACGAAACGTCTATTTAATAGTTCAAGTATAATTTGATAACTGCAAACCCAAGAAAGAACTTAACATCATCTTTCCGAAATGATACTAATAAATTGTACGTTATATACTCAGCAAGAAAGGCACATAATTCAATTCAAAATAGAGTAATGGCCAAATTAGAAGCATTCATATCAAAAGCTAATTATTTTATTCAATATAAGAAAAATATGTGATGTATCATATGTTCAAAATTGTATTATTCAAATCGATGCTCTCAATTATGTTACTTCTGGGGCATACTTGATATGTAAAATATTGAACACATTTTTTTTATATGATATATACTCTTTGTTCTCCTTTAAAATTTTTATTGGGAGGACTCCATGAGCTTTTGGAAATATTATTTTATTTTTGGTTGTCGTGCTCTTTCTTCAATTCTAGAGAGACCAATCAGCGAAAAAAAATCGTTATAATTATATAATCCTTCATTGATTTTTTAGTTTTATTTCAACGGTAGTCAAGATTTTGGGGGGAGGGGGGGTATCATGAGTCATAATGAAAAATGCATATATAATGTTGATAAATTACTGCATTCTTATGATGCATTTGTTTTCAATTTGAATACCAATAGATATTGTTCAAGAAATAAATTAAAGAAAAGAATCTACACACAAAGATAAAACAGCTATAATAAACAAAATTCATGAAGCACAAGAAACATTACATGCAACCCAATAGTATTTTAGGATCCTTTTAACTCTCCCCACTTCATCAATCACCATCAACAGTGACAGTCAAAGAAATTAAAAAATCATTTTTTCCCATGGAAAATTTTTTTTTTTTTTTTTTTTTTTAAAGCGTGTGTGGGGGACCCGACTAATCCGGATTCGGCCCAAGACTTACGCTAAACCCTCCCCATCACATGTGATCGAACTGCACTACCAAACTCAAATTTACGCGCCACTGAGCCACAACATCGTTGGGTCACAGCCTTCCTTTTATTTTGCTTCGGAAACACCAGCTTTAAGCTCTGATTTGTTTTCTTCAATCACTCACTTTCGAAAGCTCACCACTTCAAATTCCAAAAACGAACCCTCATCTCCATCTCCATCAAAATCAGCTGAACCGAACAATTCGCTACTACGGGCAGTGAAAGACAAAGTCAAAGACCGGTTCTCACTCGACGAATTCCTCAATGATAGATGTAAATCGGGTAATATTAGTCGCAGTGATGCTCTCTGTTTGTTTGATTGCATGCTCAACATGCGGCCTTCTCCTCCGCCTATGTCTTCGTTCAATATTTTGTTTCGTGGTCTTGCTAAGAGTAAGCAATACGAAACGGTTGTTTCACTTTTCAAGAGACTTACTTCAGTTGGGTTGCTGCTTCCGGATTCTCTTAGCTATAGTATTTTGATTAATTGCTTTAGCAAAATGGGTAGGGTGCGTGATGTTTTTATTGTTTTTGGGAGAATGCTTAGGAGTTCTTTTACTCCCAACGTTGCGGTTTTTCACTTCTTTGATTAAAGGTTTGTGTGCGGAGAGTAGAATCATGGAGGCCACCGCAGTGTTTACGAAACTTAAAGCTTTTGGTTGTGAGCCTGATGTTATTACATGCACTACTTTGATTAGTGGATTGTGTCGAACTGGCCATACAATTGTTGCTCGTAATTTATTTGAAGCGATGGCTGATGGAAATGGGGAATTTGGTGTCGATTGTAAGCCATACACTGTTACATACAACACTATCATTGATGGTCTTTGTAGGGAAGATTTCGTGGACAAGGCCAAGGAACTGTTTGTGCAGATGAAGGATGAGAATATTAACCCCAATGTGGTTACTTATACCACTTTGATTCACGGTTTCTGTCATGTTGATGATTGGAATGAGGCTAAACGTTTGTTTATTGAGATGACGGACCAAGGTGTGCAGCCTAATGTCGTGACTTTTAATGTGGTCATAGATGACCTTTGCAAGAATGGGAAGATGAACGAAGCAAGTTGGTTGGTAGAATTGATGATTCAGAGAGGTGTGCATCCAGATGCTTTTATCTATAATACATTAATGGATGGGTTTTTCTTGACGGGTAGAATTAATCGTGCAAAGGAACTATTTGTTTCTATGGAGAGTACGGGTTGCAAACATGATGGTTTCAGTTACAGTATTTTGATAAATGGTTACTGCAAGAATAATAAATTAGTGGAAGCTATAAGTCTTTACAGAGAAATGCTTTGTAAAGGAATTAATCCAACAGTGGTTACATTCAATGCCTTGTTTCTTGGACTTTTTCATATAGGTCAGGTTGAACAGGCTTTGAAACTTTTTGATGAGATGCAGCTGAACAGTGTCGTGCCTGATTCAATTACGTATGCTACTCCTGTTGACGGACTCTGCAGGAATGGTTTTGTTCTAGAGGCAGTTGAACTATTTCATACTTTGAAAAATCTCAAGTGTGAACTTAATATTAGAGCCTACAACTGCCTCATTGATGGATTATGTAAATCAGGACAACTCGAAGTTGCATGGGAACTTTTTCAGAGATTGCTACACAAAGGCTTAATCCCAAATGTTTTCACATATAACATCATGATCCATGGGCTTTGTAATGGTGGGCATATGGATAAGGCCTATGATTTATTGCTTGATATGGATGCAAAGGGTGTGGCACCCAATTTTGTCATATTTAATACACTTATGGTGGGTTTCATTCGAAATAATGAGACATCAAAAGTTATTGAACTTCTTCACAAGATGAAGGAGAAGAAAGTGATGCCAGATGCATCTATAGTTTCAATCGTTGTGGACTTACTTGTAAAGAATGAAATTTTTTTGAACTCACTTCCCTCATTTCCTGTCCAAGAACAACAGAAGGAAGTTGACTGGTTGAATGTCAAATAGTAGCCTCTCATTTCAGTGTAGTACCTGAAATTTAGAATCCCATTTGTATAACTGAATGTGAAGGTGTGCTGAATTGTGATGGCATTTTAACAGGTGCTGTTCATCGATTCTGTTCTCAGACATGGCTGACACTAACAAAACTGTTGTTTCATCAGATAAGTTTTAGGTCTGACCATTTTTTATTGTAAACTTACCTATTTATTATTAAATTCATGATTTTTCCTTTTATGGTGTCTCTTTCTTATTAGCTGGAAATGCTAATTCTTTAAGCTCTTTCTGTATGACCTTTATGTTCCCAAAGACATATAAAATGGCATTTTATTTCTCTTCTGTGGGTGTTTAAGTATTATGTTGAGACTTTCTATTCGTTTGATGATTGTCTTTGATATTTGGAACTTCAATTTGAAGATTTTGGCAAACAAAAAGAGAATTTAACGCATGAATAGAGCATAAAATAATAATTGCGTATAACAGAGTATAAAATAACGTTTGGCTTATCTTTGACCTTTTTTTTCCCCTTTAACACTTTTTTTTGGTGGTATAAACCAATGCTTGCCTCATTCCTCATCCTTCTGAGTTAATTCTACTGTGAAACTGATAATCCTTACCCTCTTTTTTTCTTTTTTGGTTTTCTCCCCCAGGGCTCCCCCCGGGGGGGGGGGGTATCATGTCTTTTAGTCTATGTCGTCTTTTATCTCGTCTTGTACTTCCATTGAATGGCTACAAGAAACTGTCTAAACACCCTTTTTTAGTTCTCTCTTAAAAGTAACATCACTTTGGAAACATATGAAGTAGATGCAGCTTGTTGCTCTAGTGGCACTTAAGATCAATTGGGCTTTGAATTGGCAGCATATTTTATCTCTGCCGCACTCTTGGGATATTATCTTCAGCAGCTGCTGGCCCTTGAATAATTATTAAGTGACGTTTATGTTTTCTTTTGTAGATTGATTACTCTCAAGTGCTTTTAGGTTTATGGTAAGACTTAATATCAGATTGATTGTCTCTGATATATGGGATTTCAGTTTGATAATTTGGGTAAACCCGAAAGTACCATGAATGCGGCGTTATGATGCATTCCACTTCAAAAACTTTTTCAACAGCTTGTCACTTGCAGAATTTGCGGCATGTCGCTTGGTGTTAGCTCAGCCGCACTCGTTCTTCTTCACCATCGTCATCTCTAGTAATTGTATAGAAAGGATTTGGCGCAAAAAAAACTTTCTCTAACCCTCGAGTAGGAATTTCTAATCTGCATTGGGTATCAAAGGGTTAATTTTAACAATCGTAAACTAATTTTTTTTTCCCCAATTTTGTTGAAAAGATATGGGAAAAAAAATGAATAAATTAACTTACTTGATATGTGCACCAACAAAAGAAAAAATTAGAATTCAGTGCTGAATTTTTTTTTTGCTAAACACTGAATCAATGATTAAAATTTATTTTAAATTTTTATTTTATTATTTCTCTTACCTAACAACCATTGATTAAGTGCTTAGCAAAAAATTAGTTTAGCACTTAATCCTTATCCTTAAAATCAGGTGATATTAATCGCAATGATGCTCTTTATATTTTTTATTGCACGCTCAATATGCACTCTTCTCCTCCTCCTACAGTACACGTATATATTTTTCGGTTATAGTATTTTGATCAATTGCTTTTGCATGGGAACTGTTCCGTAATTTGCCTCATGGAGTCTTAATGCCAAATTTGTAACATATAACATCATGATCCATTGTCTTTGTAACGATGGCCAAATGGACAAGGAACCTGATTTATTTCTTAACATGTATGAAAAATGTTGTGTTGCCCGATGTTGTCACATTTGGTACGCTTATCTATACGTGATCTTGCAGGTTGGTATTGATGCCCAAATCAATTATGGTATCATGTTTTTCAATCTGTGTTCATCATCTATTTTATGCTGATGCGCATTCGTATATATCCATTAGTGGACTCTCTTTGCCTCTCTTTGCAGCATCTCTGTTAACATGTAATGGCACAGCTTCTCTTCTCAGCTTATGTCTCGTACTGGTTCATGCATAGAAAACTTGTAGAGACATGATGATTTCATAATCTAATGGCGTTTCGTAGTTTCTTTTATTTGAGAAGTTGATTGTTTTTTGTTCGGATGATACTTTATATCTCCAAGTAATTATCATTTTTTTTTTCCCGTCTGAGTCTTGGAGCCATAGTTTGATGCATTTGCGTGAGTGCATTTGCTGCAGTAAGATTTAAGAATTTAGGCAATAATTTATTCTTTTTCTAAAAGACTGAATGGAGGAGCTCCCAACCATTCGAAAATCTAAGAAGTGTCCATATCAATGATGATTTATTATTTTAATGAATTATTTCTCTTAATTAAAAGTTATGGAAACACTTATTCAAAATCTCACTCGTCAAATTTCATTACTTGTTATTGCCATTTGTGATTGAATTTACAACATTCTTGATCCTATAATATTCTTTGTCTTCCACTTCATTGAAAAATTATTCTTTCCTTTTGTCAAGAACTCCCTCCTTTTAATTAAATGTAGATCAATATAAAAGATTAAAAAAATAAAAATAAGACTCCGATCTATGAAAGAAAAAAAAATATACTACATTAGAGTAGGTGTTTGGTGCATTGTAATTCAGTCTTGGATGTGCGTGGACAAAATCTTCTTTTTTGTAGCTTTTATTAATAATTCACCAATTTTCTCTGCAAATCATCTTTTTGATTAAGAATTTGATTTTCAAAATAATTATTGACAGAACTTCTTTATTCTCGCTTCCTCAATTCTCATAAATTCCTTCGTAGTTATTAATTGTAAATAACTGGTTTTGTTATGTGCTATCATAAATCAAGAAGAGCAAATCTCATTATTTAAAAATGAACATTAAATGAATAACAAGAAATTATTCTTTGTCAACTATAAAAGCTAGCAAGATCAAGAAAAAAAAATCTTATATATAGAAAGCACCAAATATAGATTATGATTTATTTAGAAGGACAAAAAAAAAAAAAATGAATTAAAGAGAGAGTGAAATTGAGAGTTTAGTTTGTAGAATGTGAGAGTAAAGAAAGATTATGCAATTGTGTATGGCACAGGAAAAAAGATTAGTGAAGAATAATTTTGAAAATTTTTAATTTTTAATTTTTAATAATAAATTTATAGTTTAAAATGGGTATGTAGTTTGGATTATGATTTAGTGTTGAAATAATTTTTGTTAAGTACTAAATCAATGGTTAGAATTAACTCTTATTTTAATAATAATATTAGGGATGTCAATATTTAAGTTTTAATCTGAATCTCAAATGCTATGTATCGCTCATTTATTGGATGCTAAATTTTATAATCTATAAAATTACTTAACCATCATTTAATAAATAAATGATACATCAATTGAGAGTTAAATTGAGACTTAATATTAAGAATATCTAACATTACTCTTATTTTAAAAAGTAATGTTAAGAATATCTAACATTACTCTTATTTTAAATTTTACTTTTTTATTTCTCTTTAGGTTTATTCACTGCTCAATAAAAATTAGGTTTATTCAGTACTTATGTTTGCCAACAAGTTATAAAATGAGCTTGCTTACCTCTTAATATTAAACTAGCCCACTAACCCAATTCGATTAGTTAGCCTATTGTCTCTTCCCTATACATAATAAAATAAGTAACCAGAAGTAGAGGTCCAATCCAATCCGTTCAATCCATCCAATCCGTAGAAATCCAATTCGTAAAAATTTGATCTGTAGATTGATGGATTGGATTGGATAAAAAATTTAAAAATCCGCAGTCAGTGGATTAGATATGGATTTACTTTTGTGAATCCATGAAAATCCGCGAATCTGCAAAAGAATAAAAAATATTTATTTAATTAAAAAAATTAAAGTTATAAATATGGGATTATACTTACTAATAAATAAATAAGTTAAAATATAATTACATTAACACTATATTATATCTTATCTAATAATAATATAAAATAAAAATAATTTAAAAAAATAAAGTTTCTTAAGCAGTTAATTTTTATGTACTGATCTTAAAAAATGAGATTTTTTTTTTGATGTGTTATATTTTGAAACTTTGAATATATTTTCTAGCTTTATTTAAACAATTAATTTATTTAAATCTTATTTAATTTTAAATTTGATCAATAAGTTTATTTTTTTATTTAGTTAGCATGATTAAAAATTTTAGCCCACAAACCAATCCACAAAATGGTGGATTGGATATGAATTTGGTTAAATCCGCATCCGATCAGTAGACATAAGCATTGGATTTGGATTGGATTTCATCAATCTGTAGATTGAATTAGATGAAAAATTTATAATACACAAAATCATGGATCGGATATGGATTGATGTCCAATCCGCAAAATTTGATCCGTGAACACCCTCTAACCAGGAAATAGAATCTTCGAAAAAAAGAAAAATGAATAAAAGAAAAAAATATCTTCAATCGGATTCGAATCCTGTTGTAATTGTTCATTCTCTTTTGCTTTAGTACCAATATCAGCTTTCAAATGTAACTTCTCATCTTTATTTATTCAATTCCGAGACCTCATTACTATTTCTTCTAATTCTAATTCCAAAACTGAGCCCTCATTTCCAACTACAATGACTAAACGAAACGATTTGTTACTGCTGACGACCAAAGTCAAAGACCGAGCCTCTCTGGAAAAAATCCTCAAAGAAAGATGTAATCATCAGGTGAATGTTATATTAATGTCATTACTCCTAATCAAGCCTTTTGTATCTTCGATTACATGCACCATTCTCCGCCTCCTATCTCTTCCTTCAATATTTTGCTCGGTGGCCTTACTAAGAATAAGCATTATAATACTGTCCTTTTACTTTTCAAAAGACTCAATGTAATTCTAGTAATGTAACCTAAGAGGGAGAGTGAATTAGGTTTCTAAAAATATTCAATTCTAAAATAAAATTCAATACAAATCTAAAACGAATTAAAAGCAACAACAAATAAATCAATCACAATATAAAGAGATAAGGGAAGAGAGATTTAAACACAGGGATTACCTTCCATCTCTAAGATGTAAAAGTCTACAGGAAATATAAGCTCATTAACCTGCACCAAAACATCTTCCACAATCCCAAGTGGGTGAATATAAGAACGGTCAGCCAATTGAATAACTACACCAGTCTTTTGCAAGTCATTTAACTTTAATTCTTGGTAAACAGAAAATGGCATGACATTAATTGAAGCTCCTAAATCTAGCATAGCATGCTCAACTTTCTTTTCGCCAATCACACAAGGTAATGAAAACATACCTGGATCCTTGCATTTTTCCGGCATATTCTTTTATAAAATTGCTGACACATTCTTACTTACCTCAACCTTCCCCTTTTCTTTCATCTTCCTCTTGTTGGTGCACAACTCTTTCAAGAACTTTGCATATTTGGGAATTTGCATGACCGCATCCAATAAGGGGATGTTAATTTGCACTTTCCTAAACGTGTCCAGAATCTCTTTTTCTTGCTCATCTTCTTTTGGTTTAGCTAACCTGCTAGGAAAAGGAGGTGTAGGTGTGTAAGATGAAAGAGATAAAGGATGATCAAATTTTACCCCACGCTTTGTTTTAGAGGGAGCTTCTTCATCTTCATCTCCCTTGCCCATTTCAGCTTCTTTAGGTGGAGTTGACCCCGAAGGAATTTCTTTTCCGCTTCTCAGTGAAATTGCACTACAATTCTCCCTTGGATTGACTTCTGGCTGTGAAGGTAACTTTCCAGAATTTTGAGCTTCAAACTTACTAACTGACGTGTCCAATTGAGTAATTTGGTTGCCTAAATTCTGGATGCTTGTCCTTGTTTCCTGTTGAAGTTGAAGAGTACTATTAGCAAGATTCTTAACGATATCTTCCAAAGACATACCTGAGTTTGGAGCTTGAGTCTGTGTAGGGATTGGAGGCGGTCTAGTGAAGTTCTGAGGATGTGGCCTTTGTTGTCCTCCTTGGTTTCCATAGCTAAAGTTAGGATGATCCCTCCATCCAGGATTGTAGTGATTCGAATAGGGATCATACTTCCTTTGAGCGTGACCAGGAAACCCCCTACAGCATTGGCTTCTTGTGTGGAGTCTTGTTGCAATGTGGGGCACATATCGGTAGGATGCCCATGAAGTGAGCATATTCCACACGCTTTTACTGTTTGCAATTGCCCTACAGCCATTTGACGGACCAAGGTAGTTAAATCAGAAATTTGATTTTTAAGATCACTTACCTCGTTAACTTGTTTGATAGATCCTCCACCCGCTCTTGTACCAAATTGCTGAGAAGTTTCAGCCATGTTTGAAATCAACTGTTTGGCTGCTTCAGGTGTCTTGTTCACTAAAGCTCCACCACTTGCTGCATCAATCATGCTCCTATCCATTGGCAACAATCCCTCATAGAAATATTGGATAAGGAGTTGATCAGAAATTTGATGGTGGGGAAAACTAGCACATAATTTTTTGAATCGTTCCCAGTATTCGTACAGCGTCTCCCCAGTGATCTGTGTGATGCCATAAATCTCTTTCCTAATACTAGCAGCTCGTGAAGCAGGAAAGAACTTTTCCAGAAATAGCCTTTTCATCTCATTCCATGTGGTGATAGAACCGGAAGGTAGATAATAGAGCCAATCTTTAGCTTGATCCTTCAAAGAGAAGGGAAAAGCGCTAAGATTGATTTGCTCCTCGGATACACCATGTGGTTTCATTCTAGAGCAAACAATGTGAAATTCTTTCAAATGCTTATGAGGATCTTCACCTGCACAACCACGAAAAGAAGGAAGTAAATGAATCAAACCAAATTTTAATTCAAAATCATTAGCAATATTAGGAAAAGTAATGCATAAGGGTTGTTGATTCAAATCTGGTGCGGCGAGCTCTTTGAGAGTTCTGTCTACCATCTTTTCTTCAACTTCTGCAAAAATGGATGTACCACCAGTAGTTAAATCTATCTCCGCTTCTTCCTCAAGACGACGTTTTCTCTCTTTAGTCTCTTTTCTCAATCGACGCGCTGTCTTCTCGATTTCAGGATTATACTGCAAATTAGTAGTCTGAGAAGAACGAGTCATAAACTAAATCAAACAA
This sequence comes from Citropsis articulata, assembly GCA_030449925.1. Lineage (NCBI taxonomy): Eukaryota > Viridiplantae > Streptophyta > Magnoliopsida > Sapindales > Rutaceae > Citropsis > Citropsis articulata. The sequence continues at coordinate 1,838,348 of JASUUH010000137.1, read as the reverse complement.
ACAAATTAAACAATGAGAAACTAAAATTAGTTCCCCGGCAACGGCGCCAAATTTGACAGAGTTGTCGAAGCCCTTCAAAATAAATACTGATTCACCTAAACTAACTTGTAGAAATAGTGGAACCAGGTCGAATCCCAAGAGAACCATGTGATTAATTTCTCAAATTTTAAAACAAAAATTAATTTCCCAAGAGAAAAAGCTCTCTGCCTCAAACCGGATAACAGGATTTTTCAAACCGGTAAACCGTTTATTGTGTGAAGTTTTCTGGGAGTTATTCGGCTAACCAGATAAGGAATCCGGAAGACCGGTTGTGGTTGGTTACCTTTATGTTTTTATTCGGACAGCCGGATAATGGAAACCGGAAAACCGGTTGCGGGTTCTTTCTTTTCTGACGCTATCCGGACTAATAGGTTAAGAAGCAAACCGATTCTGATTCGTAACCTTTCTGGGAACAATCGGACAACCGGTTAGCGTAACCAGTAAGCCGAATTTCGGTCCTCTCGGTTCTGTCCACTAACGGTTAGCCATTAGTGATTACCGGTTATCCGTTTTCTGGGTTTTAATTGTTTTCTTTAACAAGAAATTGATAAAATAAAATAAAAATAACAAGACTTTAAAATTAAACAAAGAAATCAATCTTACCAAACTTCCAATCCAAGGATATAAATTCCATCTAATTGCAATTTTGATCATAGGCAAAAATATAAATTACTCAATCCAAGAACTTAGTCTACTTAATCGGAAAAGCCGTAGAAAGCAATTATTCTCCTAATATATTAGACTCAAACAATCGCTCAAATCAAATCTTACCATTAATTTAACTGGGCATCATCGTTCCATATCAAATTAAATGATAGCATTAAGAATAATGAGAATGACTAAAACAAAATCAATTAATTCAGATTATTCCAATTTAATCAATTTCGTATTTTTATTTCCCTAGAGCCTATCATGCAAGCTATGTAATTGTGGCCATCAATATACACACACATGAGCCAACTCTTTGCTACTCAATTCAATCATTCGTGACAATTACGGATCACAAACTCACGACTAGCGATAGAAAAATAAATATTGAATTAAAGCGTCAATTTAATCAATATAAATAATTCATAGAAAATAAGAACAAGAAAATAAAAATTACTTGGATTGAAGAAATTCTTGTTAAGTCCAAAGCCTCACAAAATTACAATCGGAATTGATTAACCCTTGGACCGGAATTTAAAACCTTAGCCACACATGGTGGTCAAACAAAACAAAAGTTGTTTGAGAAGAAAAATAATTGCAGCTGCCTTTGCTTCCTTTCTCACGCCCTTTTTGTTTCCTTTTGCTGGTTTTCTTTTGCTCTCCTTTCTTGGCTCACGTCCCTCTCTCTTATAATGCTAGTTGATCGAATCCTTCTCCAATTCTGATTGCTAGGAAACCGACTCCTTCTCCAATTCTGATTGCTAGGAAACCGACTCCTTCTAGCCCATGGTCGGCCCACGTTTACAAAGCCCAAATTAAGCATGATTCAATTCTCATGTGCTTAATTGCTCCCAAAGTCATGCCTTTTTGTCCAAATTCCATCATAACATTCATGTTCCATCTCCTAGATCAAATCAAACACAATTTCCACAAATTTGCACAAAATTAATCAAAATATGAGGGATTTAAACAAAATATAGTAGGACTATTTATAGCCTATCAAATTCCCCCACACTTAAACCATGCTTGTCCTCAAGCATATCTTAAATCATCATACCAATCCTCCCTTTTACCTCCTTTCAAACCATTCAATATCCAAGAATACCAATAAAGCTAAACACACATCAATGAGTTGAATCATAGTGACAATCTAGAGAATAAGCATTCATAGGATAGAATTTGTAACAAAAAACACAAGCATCACATCAATTCATCAAAATCAAACGCAGCAAGACTTAACACCCTTACATGGTTTCGCTCAATGCTCTCAAAGTGTTTAGGGTGCGTGTTTTACTCTCAAAATCAAAACATAGTATATTATTACCATAGGCTTGCAAATGAATTAAATCTCCACCACTGCATATGAATATGATGCAAAAATCAAAAGGACTTAACAAGGGTTGAAATGGGGCTTAGGTAAAGGTATGGTAAAAGGAAGAATTAAGGGTTTAACGATCAAGACAAAGAGTTACTTACATGCATGATTTAGATGCCTCACAAACTAAATAAACAAACACACTTCTAAAACAATGAAATTTATCCCCACATTTAAGCACTTAAAACACTTGGAGAAACAATTTGATAATTCAATTGCTTTTGCAAATAATTCTCCAATCATCGAATTAAGGGAATAAATTTCACAACAGAATTTTTTTTTCTTTTTTTTCTTCTTTTTTTGTTTTTGTTTGCTTTTTGTTTTTTGTTTTTTGTTTTTTTTTTTAGATCATGCAATTACTTCACTCTTGTCTTGACAGGGTAGAAAGAAAACAAGAATAACAAACAAAAGGCTTTGGGTTAAACAATGTGTTAGAAACAAACAAAAAGGAAAAAATAGGCTCAAAGGGGCTAACTAAGGGAAAACAAAATGAGGGTATTTTAGAGTCTAAGAATTGGTTAAACCTAATTGCCCTTATCACACTTAAGCATCAATTCAAAAATGTGGTCTCTACATACATTCATAAGCAAGTTCTAGAATAAACAAACTAAGTTTGATACACTCAACAAAAATAAACGGAGCAAAAATGTAATAAGTTGCTCTTAGGCTCAAAAGCTCACTAGAGTGTCTATTTTGCATCAAGTCTTGTGCACTTTTCAATCAACAAATTAATGCGACACCATCGAAAATTTTAAAGAAAAACACTATTCATACTTACCTCTTTCATGCATTAAAACTCAAAACAAAGATGTACCCTAGCTTACAAGGTATTTAAAGATATTGAGAAGACTTAAAACACAAAGATATTATTATTTTTTAGAACAAATTAAAAACATGCCAAAATCCTCCCCCACACCTAAATAATACATTGTCCTCAATGTATCAACAAGTAAATGGCTCACAAAAAATAATGAAAATGATATGAAAAGTAAATGAGAAGGGAAGAAGAAACTCCCCTAAATGTGAGCAATATGGACCCGAATGAGCTAGGGAGAGGGTTCCAAGGAAAGCTGTAAAATGGCGTGAGCATGTTTTATTAAAGTTAATCTCCTGTCCAAAATATAGCTTCTGCATCAAGAACATCTAAAAGCTTAAAATGAAATTAACAAAAGTAAAGAAAACCAAAAATAATAAATAAATAAAAACTTAAAAGCAAGAATAAAGAAAATATTTGGGTTGCCTCCCAATAGCGCAATTTTTTAACGTCGTTTTGCTCGACAGAGTCGCAAAGCGAATCAAGTATCCAAATAATGAGGATGACCTAAATTGACTCCGATGAGGCATGGAGCAATTTCACCCTCCTGATAGATTTTCAACCTATGGCCATTCACTTTAAAAATTTTGTCTGAGTCCAAGCTCTTAATCTCTACTGCACCATAAGGAAACACATTAATAACAACAAAATGACCAACCCATCGAGAACGAAACTTACCAGGCATGAGCTTCAATCGAGAATTATATAGCAAAACTTTTTGACCAATCTCGAATTGCTTACGAACAAGCATGTTATCGTGAAACAACTTGGATTTCTCCTTATAAATTCTTGAGTTCTCATAGGCATCTAACCTCAATTCCTCTAACTCTTGCAATTGCAACAATCTTGACATACCGGCTTTGTCTAAGTCCATATTACATCGCCGCACCGCCCAATAGGCTTTGTGCTCGATTTCCACCGGTAAGTGACATGCTTTACCAAACACAATTCGGTAAGGAGGCATACCTATAGGAGTTTTGTAAGCCGTGCGGTAAGCCCAAAAAGCATCATCTAAATGAAGGCTCCAATCCTTTCTTCCTGGATTCACCGTCTTTTCCAAAATAGATTTAACCTCTCTATTGGAGACTTCGGCTTGTCCGTTGGTTTGAGGATGATATGCGGTGGCAACTCGGTGATTCACTCCATATTTCTTCATCAAAGCTTCAACCGATCTATTGCAAAAATGCGTTCCTTGATCACTAATAATTGCCCTTGGAATTCCAAACCTAGCAAAAATGTTAGCCTTGACAAAACCTACAACAGCTTGAGAGTCATCAGTTTTGGTGGCTTTTGCTTCCACCCATTTTGAAACATAATGCACAGCCAAAAGAATATAAGAAAAACCACATGATGATTGCAAAGGACCCATAAAATCAATACCCCATACATCAAATATTTCACAAATAAGAATTGGAACGTGAGGCATTTCATTCTTGCGAGTTAACGCTCCTACTCTTTGGCATCTCTCACAACTTTTGCAAAACTCATATGCATCTTTAAACAAAGATTCCCAATATAAACCACTATCTAAAATTTTCATAGCGGTCCGTCTAGGTCCAAAGTGTCCTCCATATGCATAATCATGGCAAAAGGCTAAGATAGATTGGAATTCATTTTCAGGTACACATCTTCTAATCATTTGATCAGAACAATATTTCCAAAGAAAAGGTATGTCCCAAACATAGTACTTAGACTCACTCTTAATCTTAGCTTTCCTAGACTTACTAAGACTGTTAGGTAGACTTCCCGTAACCAAATAATTTAGCATATCAGCATACCAAGGAATCATACCTTTTAGTTGGAACAAATACTCATTCGGGAAGTCGTCATTGAAAGGTGTATCATCTTCTTCCCTTATCAATCGACTCAAGTGATCAGCAACAGAATTCTCCACTCCTTTTCGATCCTTTATCTTCAGGTCAAACTCTTGGAGAAGTAAAATCCACAGAATCAGCCTTGTTTTCGATTCTTTCTTGGCCAAAAGATACTTCAAAGCTGCATGGTCAGAATACACAACAACTTTAGAACCAAGCACATAAGAACGAAATTTATCCAAAGCAAAAACAATTGACAAAAGCTCTTTTTCTGTAGTGGAATAATTGCGGCGATTTAAAGTCCTGGAAGCATAATAGATGGCATGACTTTTCTTGTCAATCCGTTGCCCTAAAACCGCTCCCACTGCATAATTGCTTGCATCGCACATGATTTCAAAAGGCAAGTCCCATCGAGGTGGTTGAATAATTGGCGCGCTAGTCAACAATTCTTTGAGCTTATCAAACGTTTCTTTGCATTCCTTCCCAAACTCGAATTGAACTTCCTTTTGTAACAAATTTGTTAAGGGCAAGGCGATTTTGGAGAAGTCCTTGATAAACCTGCGATAAAACCCTGCATGTCTAAGAAAAGAACGCACTTCCCTAACATTGGTAGGGTATGGTAAGTTTGCAATTATATCCACTCTTGCCTTATCAACTTCTATACCCCTAGAAGAAATCACATGTCCTAGAACAATGCCTTGGGTGGCCATAAAATGACACTTTTCATAATTTAGAACCAAGTTAGTATCTATGCATTTTTTCAAAATCTTGGTTAAATTATCTAAGCACTCATCAAATGAATCCCCATATACAGTGAAGTCATCCATAAACACTTCAATGCAATTCTCAATATATTCAGAAAAAATACTCATTATGCATCTTTGAAATGTACATGGAGCATTACAGAGACCGAAAGGCATTCGCCTATAGGCATAAGTTCCAAAAGGACAAGTAAATGTTGTTTTTTCCTGATCTTCCTGTGCAATAGGAATTTGATAAAAACCTGAAAACCCGTCAAGAAAACAAAAGAAAGACTTTCCAGCTAATCTCTTTAGCATTTGGTCAATAAAAGGTAGAGGAAAGTGATCTTTTCTAGTGACTTGATTAAGCTTCCTAAAATCAATACACATTCTCCAACCATTTTGCACACGCATTGGCACAAGTTCATTATTCCAATTCTTAACCACAGTTATTCCAGTTTTCTTTGGAGCAACATGAATCGGGCTTACCCATTTACTGTCAGAGATTGGGCAGATTATACATGCATCGAGCAACTTGAGAATTTCTTTCATCACTACTTCCTTCATAGCTGGATTCAACCTCCTTTGTGGCTCTCGTGATGGTTTAGCATCCTCTTCAAGTAGAATCATGTGCATGCAAATTGATGGACTAATGCCTTTTATGTCGGCTAAAGTCCATCCAATTGCAACCTTGTACTCTTTCAAGGTTTTAACCAAACTTTCTTCTTGCTCCTTCGTGAGTCCTTTCGATATGATCACGGGCAATGTCTCCCTTTCACCCAAATACATGTATTTAAGGTGATCTGGCAAAGCTTTCAATTCCAGTTTTGGTGCCTGCACAATAGAAGGTAACATCTTGTTATTAGTAGAGGAAATTTCAGCATTAGAATTTATGTGAGCTTGAAGATTTCACTAAACAAGCCTTCAAGGTTTCAAATGATTACAATTGACTTCTAAGGTGTCAATGGACCCTTACAATAAAAGATTATCCACAATCTCTTAACCCAAGTGTATCCCAACACTTATAATCACTCAAGATAAAAATTACAAATTTGATTTTCTCTCACACAATATCTAAGATTACAAATAAATGCCTAATGTGTGAATAAATAAAGTAAAAATATATCAAAAGCTTGATAAAAGTTGTATTCTCGATTATATGCTCAGAGATAGTGTTGTGATCAACCCTTTTTTGAATTTGAAAGAGCTCATTTATAGATGAATCGCTGGCTTGCCCAAAAAAAAAAAAAAGCAGTTGCTAATGCTAACAGTTAACTGCTTGTCTTGGTCAAAGTTACCGTTGAACCAAATTTCAAATAAACAGTTGACCGTTTGTCACTAATCTTTCACTGTTAAATTCCAGAGACCTGCAAAGTAAATTTTTGCTAATTATTCTTGCTAAACGATTAAATATTAACAAAGAATGATATTATGGAAATTATCGGTTAGCCGTTTGTCATTAATGGTTTGTTTCTATTAAATGGTAAGAGATTAGCACAAATTCCACCCTAGAAATTATCGGTTAACCATTTGACATTAACAGTTCGCCAGTTATTTCCAGTGACCTGCAAAACAAAAAGGCTTATCCGTTTTGGTTAAACTATAAGAGATTAGCACAAAATTCCTTTCTGGATATTATCAGTTAACCGTTTTCAATAAATGGTTCACATTTTAATTTCAGTAACCTTTTCCAGCATATTTGTACTTACCGTTTTTGCTAACCAGTTAGAGATTAAGCATTAAGCCTTCATTGAAATTTATCAGTTGACCATTTCAAGAAAAACGATTCACCATTTCAAGAAAAACAGTTCATCGTTTACTTCCAGAATCATAGTTTTAGCCAAATTTCACAGGGAATTATTATCTAATTGAAGTTTAACAATTATCCATCTTTTATGAGCATAATTGGACTGATTATATGGTATTAATGAATAGCTCTAATATTTTTGATAAAAAAACACTTAAAGTTTGTTATCATCAAAATCAATATAAAGAACATATACATGTTAACACTCAATTCGACTGGGTTGTTTGCATATCTTTATACTTATGATATCTTGATTAACTACTTTTGCAAAATCAATAGAGTATCTCTTGGTTTCGTAGCTTTTATGAGGGTACTGAGGTCTTGTTTTACTCCAGATGCTGTTACTTTTAATTCTTTGGTTAAAGGTTTGCATGCGGAAAGTATAATCATGGAGGCCACCGCATTATTTATGAAACTTAAAGTGTTTGTGATAAGCCAAGAAGGTCGCAACGTGTGCCTATCAAGAATTACAAGTTCACTATATAAAAGAATGAGTCAAGAATACATAGAGCCGTTGAGGATTTAATGGAGTGGTTAGCTTATATATGTGCAAGTTAAGACTTAGTCAAGTTCTGTTAGCTAGTATTTTGTTATTTTAATAAGAATCGGCTTTAGCTGGATTCAGTTGTTGATTTTCAGTAGTGGCAGTATTATCTTTAAGAGGAGTCTGTTATTCCTTTATGTATTTAAACTCGAGTATTATGCAGAATAAAGTAAGTTGATTCAATAACAAATTCCTATGGTTGATTCTCATCCTAAATAGAATTATATTTACATACATATTACAATAGCTTTGACTAAGACCTATCATTGGTATCAGAACTAGTCATAATGACATCTGACAAAGAACAGGTTGAAAATCTAAAAGCCGAGCTAGGAGGACTTCAAGGCAGTGTGAGCCATATGGAGTTGGAGATTATTGATAAGTTTTAACAATTAGAAAACATCATCAATAAACTAACCAGAGGCTTTGGTTTCAAACAAAAAAGAATCCAATAGTAACATTCACGACCGTAATAGGTGATTTCGTCAAAACAAAGATGAATCCATGGAGCACATGGGAGGAGGAAGACAGATATTCACATTCAAATTATCAAAACTTGAGTTTCCAAAATACTCGGGAGAAGACCCTACTAAGTGGTTCAACCGCTTTGAGTCCCAAGGCACCACTGAAGTTCAAAAAGTGTCGTTAACATCTTTTCTCCTTGAAGGTGAGGCAAATCGATGGTGATAATGGTTGCGAAGGGCTTACAAGGAAGAATGAAGAAAAGTGATGTGGGCAATATTTGAAGAGGAATTGTGAGCGCAATTTGGACCAACAGAATGTGAAGATTTTGATGAAGTTTTATCAAGGGTGAAACAGATGGGCTCATTACAAGATTACCAAAAAGAATTTGAGAAGTTAGGAAACCGAGTGCTAAGATGGACACAAAGGGCATTAGTTGGGACATTCATGGAAGGCTTCAAACCAGAGATCGCAGAAGGGATACGAATGTTTAAAACCCGAGTCATTGAAGGAAGCCATAAGCTTAGCATGAATGCGAGATGATCAGTTAGCTTGCAAGCAAAAAATCACGAAGTCTCCACAATACAACCGTTCCCTATTTGAACTTGTGTCTCCAATAAAGGTTAAAACCACCTTGGCCCCGAAATAGCGTACATGGGATGAAATGCAGAGAAGATGAGTTCAAGGCCTCTGCTTTAATTACGACGAAAAATTCACTCCAAGGCACAAGTGTCGAAGACCCCCACTTTTGTTACTGCAAGGAGGCTATAATTCAAGCAATGAAGAGGATGAGTAAGCCATAGTCAATGAACCTGAAATATCACTACATGCTCTAACCGGGTGGTCAACTTCAAGGACCATAAGAATCACAGCCAAAATTGGAAGCCAGGAGATGGTTGCCCTCATTGACAGTGGATCAGCTCACAATTTTATTAATGAATGAGTAGCTAATTGGCTGCAACTGCCAGTAGTACCAACTGAACCATTCAATGTGAAAGTGGCAAATGGAAATCCGTTAAAATACCAAAGGAGATTTGAAAATGTCCAGGTCCTGCTTCAAGGTGTCCCATTCTCCCTTACTCTTCATTCTTTGCCATTAATTGGATTAGGTTTGGTGCTAGGAGTGCAATGGTTGGAGAAATTGGGGACAGTGATTTGTAATTGGAAAAAAATGACCATGGAGTTCCAATGGGATAATCAAACTCAGAAGTTGCAATTGTTAAGTAACAATTTTAACCCCAAAGAAATACTATTTGAGTTAATAAATTAATAAAATAAAAATGACGCGATTTCAAAAAAAAAAAAAAGTGCGGCCGTGGGTTTGTTTGCCATGGCCGTGCGCGACCATGAATTTGTTTGCCATGGCCATGCGCTGCCATGGATTTGTTTGTCATGGCCAGGCACGCCCGTGGTTTTGGTTGCCAAGGCCACGTACGGCCTTGAGATTGGTCGCACGGTCAAGGGTTTGGTTTCCATCTCGCTGAGATGTTCACACCAACGTAGTTGGGTTAAGATCTGAAAACAAGTAATTCTTATTAGCATCGTAAAACTTTTAACCAGCTGCAGTAGCAGGTTTCAAATGTGCATCAGCCACCAACTCTTCGCAATTAGCTTTAGCTGGAGTGTTAGCAAATTCATGACTAGACCACAACAATAGCTCCTTTCTGAACTCTATCATTCACACTATGGTCGCACATCACAATCTTTGCCTGCAACTTTCTCTCGCATCAAATTGTCCATCATGCATAAATTCTTATTTGTTGCATTACTAATGTTACAAGTGTAAAGAAATGGTAGACTAACATAAGCTGGGAAATCTCGATCCTGTGTGCCTGCACCTACAGTAGTTATTCATGAAGCCATGGTTTTGGTTTCCACGACCGTGCGCGGCTATGGGTCTGGTATTCATGGGTGCAAAATGAAATATTTTATAAATATTTAGAACATATTATAAATATTTAAAATGTTTGTGTCTGGTTTCTAAAATTAAAAAATATTTGGGTCATAAAAATTAGTCTTCACAAAGGTTTGACCTTTTTTTTAGTTAATTGACTGTTACGAGAATGTACAAATATTATTTTATTCTTTTGACTGTTAAGAATAATAGAGACATAACAATTTTTTAGGGATAAGTTAACGTTTTTTAAAATAAAGGAGAGATTTAACTATTGTCCCTTCACGAGGGATGGGCCGAAACTAACTAATAATTAGTTATCATTTGAGTTAATAAAATGCTGACACATCATATTATTGTAAGGGTGGGCAAACGCAATATGACCTAATGAACCTAGTCCAATCTAATCCAACTCAATCTAATTTTGATGGATTGAGTGAATTATTATACATTAAATGGATCGATGTTTTCAGACCTAATTAATAATTAAGTTAGATTGGGTTAATTGTGATAAATTTGTCTAACTCAATCCAATCCACATAGATAATAATAGTAATAATGATATGTTAATCCTCAATTATAAAATCCTAAAAGCTAAAAAACTCACCTAATTTTTAACTCTTTTTATTTTTTTTAATAAAAGAGACTATTTACTCTTATATCTACTACTCTAAACTCTAATTATAAAACAAAAATCACTCTCTCATAAGTTAGTTTTAATTTCTCTTTATTGTTTAGTAAGCACTCAACACTATATAGTTATATGTTATTTTCATTTTATCACTGGATATCATGCTAATTAATTATTTAAAAAGTTTGAATTTGAAATTCAAAAAAGAGATGCGGGAAACCATGAGTGAAGTCTAGAAGCTCATTGTCAAAATTTCTTAATTTTAAGATAGTTGGTTTTTTTAGTTTTCTTTATCAAACACTAGATAATGAATATAATTTTCATATTATAATAGATTTATATTTTATTATAATAAGCTTCACTTTAAGTTCGGTATCTTTTTATTTATTTAGTCTTTGATTTTAATTTGATTTTCCACCCTTTTAACTCAGCCCAACCCAACTTAATAATTTAAGAATTAAATTAGATTAAATTAAATATATTTATTTAATTAAATTAGATTAATTTTATCTCAACGAATTTAATAGTAGATTGGATTAAATTTTGACAAACCCATTCCAACCTAATTTGCCGTATCCCAAAAGCATACCATTACTGTAAATAATGCAACCTAATTGTGAAAATTAACAGTACAATACGGTTGATGGTACGATGTACCCTACTGCTTCAAAATCGGAATGGAAATGAAAGAGCAGGTTAGGGTGCGTTTGGTATTGTTTTTTAAATGATATTTTTGAATTTTTTTTTATAGAATAAGAATGATTAGTTTTTGGTGAATTTAAAAATATGTTTGGTTGATTGTTTTAAAATAGTATATGAAAATGAAAACAATAAAAATACATTTGGTTGTTTGTCTGAAAATTTAGTGACAACGAAAAATCATGATAAAATAATTTAATAATTTTTTTTTAATATCTAAATATTTTAAATGGTCTTTTCTTATTATTATTATTATTATAGATGTTAATTTTAACAAACAATATAAACAACTAAAATAGTTTTAAAAGGGTATAATTTATCATATAAATTTTGTATCATTTAAAGCATTAGTTAATTATATTGTTGGATGATTTATCCACCTAAATTATAGATAATATATAATTATAGCAATTTTATATTAGTTAAAACACTAATTATTATTATTAGTAAACAATTGAAATAATATTGGTGCACTATTTTTTAAAATTTATTAGCATATTATAAAATGAAAAAAATTAAATTATAACATGAATAAATAATATAATATTAACCAAATAAGTGGATATGGGACCCGTATACTATTATTCAATAAGAAAATATTAAAGTTATAATTTTAGTGGACTCCAGAAAAAAAACAAAAATCAGAAAACATTAAAAGGTTGTTTTTCACTTTCCTTTGTTAAAGTGAAAAATAAGATTTTTTCGTTTTTGTTAGAAAATAGAAACAGGTAGTATTGAATCCAGCCAAACGTATTTTTTTATTTTGTGTTTTTGTAAAATGAAAAATGACAGATGTAAAACGGTGCCAACGCACCCTTACTCTTCTATTTTGGTAATTCCATTCGTCTTCTTTAACCCCAAATAATCACAAACTCTCCAATGGCTGTTGTATCCTCACACCGTTCGTTTTATTTTACTTCAATTTCAGTATCAGCTCTTACATATAAATTTTCATCGTCATCCCCTCACACAAGAAAACCCAGATCTTCAATTTTGAAAAATGAACCCTCATATCCGACTACAACAGCTAAACTGAAGGAGTCGCTACTACTGACAGTCAAAGACCGAGCCTCACTCGAAAATTTCCTCAGAGAAAGGTTCAAATCATCAGGTGAAGGTGATATTACTACTATTACTCCTAATGATGCCTTTTGTATCTTTGATTACATGCTTAATATGCGCCCTTCTCCGCCTCCTGTCACTTCCTTCAATATTTTGTTTGGTTGTCTTGGTAAGACTAAACATTATGATACTGTCCTTTCACTCTTCAAGAGACTCAATTCAACTGGGTTGTTTCCAAATCTTCGTACTTACAGTATCTTGATTAACTGCTTTTGCAAAATGGGTCAAGTGTCTCATGGTTTTGTTGTTCTTGGGAGGATCCTCAGGTCTTGTTTTACTCCAGATGCTGTGACCTTTAATTCTTTGATTAAAGGTTTGTGTTCGGAGAGTAGAATCATGGAGGCCGCCGCATTGTTTACGAAACTTAAAGCGTTTGGTTGTGAGCTTAATGTCGTTACGTACAGTACTTTAATTAATGGATTGTGTCGAACTGGCCATACAATCGTTGCTCTTAATTTATTTGAAGAGATGGCTAATGGAAATGGGGAATTTGGTGTTGTTTGTGAGCCAAACACTGTTACATACAGTTCTATTATCGATGGTCTTTGTAAGGAAGGTTTTGTGGACAAGGCCAAGGAGCTGCTTCTGCAGATGAAGGATAAGAATATTAAACCTAACGTGGTTACTTATACCTCTGTGATTCGTGGTTTTTGTTATGCTAATGATTGGAACGAGGCAAAGCATTTGTTTATTGAGATGATGGATCAAGGGGTACAGCCTAATGTTGTGACTTTCAATGTGATCATGGATGAGCTCTGCAAGAATGGGAAGATGGATGAAGCAAGTAGGTTGTTGGACCTGATGATTCAGCATAGCGTGTGTCCAAATGTTTTTGTCTATAACACATTAATGGATGGGTTTTGTTTGACGGGTAGATTTGATCGTGCTAAGGAAATTTTTTTTTCTATGGAGAGTATGGGTTGCGAACATGATGATGTTAGTTACAATATTTTGATAAATGGGTACTGCAAGAATAAGGAAGTGGAGGAAGCATTAAGTCTTTATCGCGAAATGCTTTCTAAAGGAATAAAGCCAACAGTTGTTACATATAACATCTTGGTTCATGGCCTTTTTGAAATACACCAGGCTGAGCGTGCTTTAAAACTGTTTGATGAGATGCAGCGTAATGATGTAGCAGCTGATACCTGTATATATACCACCTTTATTGATGGGCTCTGCAAGAATGGTTATATTGTAGAGGCAGTTGAACTATTTTGTACTTTGAGAATTCTGAAGTGTGAACTTGATATTCAAGCCTACAACAGCCTCATTGATGGATTATGTAAATCAGGCAGACTTGAAATTGCATTGGAACCGTTTCGTAGTTTGCCTCGTGGAGTCCTAATGCCAAATGTTGTGACATATAACATCATGATCCATGCGCTTTGTAATGATGGGCAAATGGACAAGGCTCATGATTTATTTCTAGATATGGAAGCAAAGGGTGTAGCACCCAATTTTGTCATATTTGATACACTTATCCATGGTTTTTTCAGAATCAGTGAGCAATCAAAAGTTATTGAACTTCTTCACAAGATGAAGGAGAAGAATGTAATACCAGGTGCATCAACTGTTTCAATCGTTGTGGACTTACTTGTAAAGAATGAAATTAGTCTGAGCTCACTTCCGTCATTTCCTGTCCACGAGCGGCAGGGGGAAGTTGATGAGTTAAATGTCAAGCAGCAGCAACATGTGTTTTCAGCCTGAAAACCTGATCTGGAGCATCTCATTCGTGTTACAAAATGACATCTCGCCTGGTGACAGCATGTTCTCTCTGATGACGTTCATGTGTTCTGATTACTGTGATCTGGGGAGTCCCATTCATATTACAAATCCTGATCCGGACAAGCTAGCATATTTGATCACCAACTGTACATGGTTGTTGAAACTAAATTAAATATGGTATCATGTTTTTCAACTTGTTATTTTCTATAGGGCTTCCATTGAATGGTCAGAAGAAATTGTAAAGACACCCCCGGTCTAGTTTTCTCTTAATGGCCCCTCACTTTAGAGGCTAAGGAATTAGTTGTAGCTCGTGAATTTATCGGTGCTTGATTGTCATTTGCACTTTGAAGTTATGGCATATTTCATCGTTGCTGTACTCTTCGCATATTTAGCTTTGGCAGCTGCTAGATGTATACTTAAAAAACCTTGTATAAATTGTAAGCCTTTTTACTTAAATTGTTGTAAAATTACGGTGCACGTCTCTTCTGTGAAATGATTTATTCTCCATGCTGCTAGGGCCTGGGGCTTATGTTTCAAGTGGAATCAGCCTGCTGAGAGCAAGCTTGGATTCCAAAATCTCTTATTCCCTCTGACACATGACATGGATTTAAGTTGACTTGTTACTTCCTTTGATTGATAGGGTATTAGCAACCCAATGTGGAATCTGTGCGTTGTCATGTTTTTTTAATCTGTGCTTGTCGTTTTGGGTCATGCAGTGCTCCAAACAATAAGCGAAAACATTTCTAATCGTCTCTTTACACCCCTTTATCAAATAGATGTAGCTTGTCACTTCATCGGTGCTTTGAAAGATTTTTGAGCAATTTTTTCTTGTTCTTTTCTGAAATTTCTAATAATACTATCTATCCCTACTTATTAATAGGAGAGAATTAAATTTTTAAATATCCCTGCCCATAAATAAGAGGGGAATTAGATTAACATTATCTCACCACAAGAATTCAGGTGTATGGCAACTGAGGCTCATAATTCCATTCAATAGAGTAAGGACCAATAAATGACGCTGCTCATGTTATGAAACTAAACATTGCCAATGGCCCTCTCGGGTTATCTACAGATTTGCCATCATTCTCAAGTCAAATCGAATACGCATGCTGTTGCTCATCAAAGTTGCACAAAAGATCATTTCTGAGTATCTGTTTATAGAGAGAAGAAAGAGAGAGAGAGAGAGAGAGAGAGAGAGAATCCTTTATGTGCAACTGCAAATTTCAACATCTATTTGCATTGATTTACTCTCACCTGCTACACAGACATTTATTATATTTGAGAAATATTCAAAGAATGTGAAAAAAAAAAAAGCCGGAAAAAAGATACAAACTTAGCTGTTTACATGAAAAGCAGCAGAAACTTGTGAAGCCACCGATTGAAATGTACCTATTATGAGGAAGCACGCTATACAGCTGATCGGAAAAGGGAAAATAGTTAACAGACATCCAAAGATGATCAACCACAAAGACAATTCAAAGCGTGGGCTGCTTTTGGCTGCCCGGCTTTTAGAACTTGATATTTAGATGAACTTTGAGGAGATGAGGATAGAAAGTGAGAGACTGCTATTAAAAAATATATTAAAAATTTCATGTATCAAAAATATATTAAAAAAATTTCCGAGTTGAGGTTATGTGACTAAAAAATTTACAAATTTAGTTACAAAAATTGAAAATAGTGAAACAGGCTCTATAAACATTAAAGACATATGACAACGTCCAGTAAAAATTTTATTACCGCTTATAATTCTAAACATGATAAAGACTCGATTTGTAATTCGATACTTCAATTCAGGAAAACAATTTTAAGATTGCATAAGGCCAATTTCAAAATTTGTTACACTTATTATACAAGCTCAAAAAATCATAAAATTAAATAATCATAAAATTAAATGTGCACATACCAGATAAGTAAAGGAACTTTTAGAAAAATACTTGATTTTAAGTACAAAAACATGCTTAGAATATATCATATTTTAGACCCATCAATTCTAGAAAACGATTTATAAATTGCAATAGCCCTGCTTACTAAATTTTCATAATTAATTTACTTCATAATAAATTTCAAAATTAAAATGTATAATAAATAAATATGTTTATCAACGCGAAATAAAAGTTTCATAAATTTTAAATCACTTATTTACTTACTAATTCCATTCATAAGTCTTAAAGAAAAATATCCATGAGGTCCAATTAAATTTGGGGTGGTAAAGAATCTTCTTTCTACGTAATAAAAAATAAAAATGAAATATCAATTTATACAAATTATTAATTTTATGGTGAGTAGATCCCGTATGACCTGTGTTTATTTTATGTTAAAAAGTATTGCTAAATTTTATTTTGTAATTTAAGTTTGTAATTTATATTAGTCGTCCACTAAAAATATTAAATTACTCTCATAAAACGACAAAATAGGAACAAAAACAAATAACAATGTTGATCATTTTTATAATGATAAAGCAGTCTTTTAACACTTAATTACATACAAAATTATTTTAAATATTACATATTAATTTTTTTTAAATTAATGATGGAACCTGACTCATTTAATAATCATAGGAATTTAATATATTTGAGAATGCAGATAATGTAAGAAAATTGGCACCTTTATTTACAGTTCGTACTTTGTATGCCAACTGAATAAATTTCACCATTTGAAATAGAAATGATAAAATTTAATAATTAATTATTATTTGAGCTGCCAGATGCAGCATTTACTGTATCTAATAAGCAAAGCATTATGGAAAGTAATATTTCCTACCTGTAAAATTAACGGTAGATTACGGTTTATGGTATAATGTTCCTGCTTGTTAAAAATGGGAATGGAAAGAAAGAAAAGTATTTTGGCAATTACTTTCTTCTTCTTCAACCCCAAATAATCGGAAGCTCTCCGATGACTTTTGCACCCTCAAATCGTTCATTTTATTTTACTTCAATTTCAATATCAGCTCTTAGATGTAATTTCTCATCTTCGTTCCCTCGCACGAGAAAACCCACAACTTCATTTTCCAAAAATGAACCCTCGTATCTGACTACAACAGCTAAACTGAAGGAGTCGCTACGACTGACAGTCAAAGACCGAGCCTCACTCAAAAAATTCCTCAGAGAAAGGTTCAAATCATCAGGTGAAGGTGATATTAATATTATTACTCCTAATGAAGCCTTGTGTATCTTTGATTACATGCTCCATATGCACCCTTCTCCTCCTCCTGTCTCTTCCTTCAATATTTTGTTTGGTTGTCTTGCTAAGACTAAACATTATGATACTGTCCTTTCACTCTTCAAGAGACTCAATTCAACTGGGCTGTTTCCAGATCTTTATACTTACAGTATCTTGATTAACTGCTTTTGCAAAATGGGTCAAGTATCTCTTGGTTTTGTAATTTTTGGGAGGATCTTTCGGTCGTGTTTTGCTCCAAATGTTGTGACCTTTACCTCTTTGATTAAAGGTTTGTGTGCGGAGAGTAGAATCATGGAGGCCGCCGCATTGTTTACGAAACTTAAAGCGTTTGGTTGTGAGCCTAATGTCTTTACGTACAATACTTTAATTAATGGATTGTGTCGAACTGGCCAAACAATCGTTGCTTTGAATTTATTTGAAGAGATGGCTAATGGAAATGGGGAATTTGGTGTTGTTTGTGGGCCAAACACTGTTACATACAGTACTATTATCGATGGTCTTTGTAAGGAAGGTTTTGTGGACAAGGCCAAGGAGCTGCTTCTGCAGATGAAGGATAAGAATATTAAACCTAACGTGGTTACTTATACCTCTGTGATTCGTGGTTTTTGTTATGCTAATGATTGGAACGAGGCAAAGCATTTGTTTATTGAGATGATGGATCAAGGGGTACAGCCTAATGTTGTGACTTTCAATGTGATCATGGATGAGCTCTGCAAGAATGGGAAGATGGATGAAGCAAGTAGGTTGTTGGACCTGATGATTCAGCATGGTGTGCGTCCAAATGTGTTTGTCTATAACACATTAATTGATGGGTTTTGTTTGACAGGTAGATTTGATCGTGCTAAGGAACTATTTGTTTCTATGGAGAGTATGGGTTGCAAACATGATGATGTTAGTTACACTATTTTGATAAATGGGTACTGCAAGAATAAGGAAGTGGAGGAAGCGTTAAGTCTTTATCGCGAAATGCTTTCTAAAGGAATAAAGCCAACGGTTGTTACATATAACATCTTGGTTCATGGCCTTTTTGAAATACACCAGGCTGAGCGTGCTTTAAAACTGTTTGATGAGATGCAGCGTAATGATGTGGCAGCTGATACCTGTGCATATAGAACCTTTATTGATGGGCTTTGCAAGAATGGTTATATTGTACAGGCTGTTGAACTATTTCGTACTTTGAGAATTCTCAAGTGTGAACTTGATATTCGAGCCTACAACAGCCTCATTAATGGATTATGTAAATCCGGCAGACTCGAAATTGCATTGGAACTGTTTCGTAGTTTGCCTTGTGGAGTCCTAACGGCAAATGTTGTAACATATAGTATCATGATCCATGGGCTTTGTAATGACGGCCAAATGGATAAGGCACATGATTTACTTCTTGAAATGGAAGAAAATGCTGTGGCGCCCGATGTCATCATATTTGTTACGCTTATCCATGGTTTCGTCCGAATTAATGAGCCATCAAAAGTTATTGAACTTCTTCACAAAATGAAGGAGAAAAAAGTAATGCCAGATGCATCTATAGTTTCAATGGTTGTGGACTTACTTGTAAAGAATGAAATTAGTCTGAACTCACTTCCGTCATTTCCTGTCCACGAGCGACAGGGGGAAGTTGATGAGTTAAACGTCAAGCAGCAGCAGCATGTGTTTTCAGCCTGAAAACCTGATCTGGAGCATCTCATTAGTGTTACAAAATGACATCTCGCCTGGTGACAGCATGTTCTCTCTGATGATGTTCATGTGTTCTGATTACTGTGATCTGGAGAGTCCCATTCATATTACAAATCCTGATCTGGACAAGCTAGCACATGTGATCACCAACTGTGCATGGTTGTTGAAGCCAAATTAAATATGGTATTGTGTTTTTCAACTTTTTACTTCCTATAGGGCTTCCATTGAATGGTCACAAGAAAATGTAAAAATACCCCCTGTCTAGTCTCTCTTAATGACTCCTCACTTTAGAAGCCGAGGAATTAGTTGCCGCTTGTCAATTTATTGGTGCTTGATTGTCATTTGCACTTTGAATTTATGGCATGTTTCATCCTTGCTGTACTCTTCATATATATACCTTTGGCAGCTGCTAGATGTATAGCTAAAAAACCTTATATAAATTGTAAGCTCTTTTACTTAAATTGTTGCAAAATTACAGTGTATGTCTCTTCTGTGAAATGATTCATTCTCCATGCTGCTCGGGCCTAGGGTTTATGTTTCAACTGGAATCAGCCTGCTGTGAGCATGCTTGGATTCCAAATTCTCTTACCATCTATCTTCAATTTTGTTTGTTAATTGTTTTATTAAATCTTGAGTTTCAATTTATGTTACACTTCAAGTTCTTTTTTTTTTTTTTAATCGGTTGATTAATCTTACATATGTGGCACATTAAGACCCTGTTTAACCCTGTCGTTACTTTCTTTCATTTTAATAATTAAGAAACCAACTATACTCTTTTCCAATGAATTTCAAGATTCCTCATTCCTTTTCATTTAACTTGATAGGGATGCAGCATTGCGTTAATTTTGTTGGTTTGGATTTTCAAATTTTTTTGAATAGTTTTTGGTGTTCCATACTGACTCACTTACGTATTCCTTATGCCCATCTAACTATAAAAAAGTTTCTTAGTTGCCTTTTTTTTTTAAAAAAAGAAACTAACTAGAAAAGAAAGATTCTTGCTTATTGAAGTGACTTGGGTTTCTGAGATAGAGATATACTTTTCAACTTTCTTTTTGTAGAATGTTTTAATTTTCTTATACCGAAATGCATTGATTTGTCTTCATTAGCAATAATAATAATAATAGCACGGTGTAGTCTTTTCGTGGATTGCATAACAATGTTATATTGTTATGCAATTGACACCTCATGACCGAAGCCTTGCAATTTGCAAATCCGCATAATGAAAATCTTTTATGTCTATTAATTTTAATGATGTATCTGCCTGCCTTCAGAGAGTTCTACATTTATCTTACATGCAACGAATGCTGCTTGCAGATTGGATGTTAGGGATTTTGGGTGTTCCGAGAAATTGGATTGGAGGTGCGGGTCAAGCGGAAACTCATTGATTCCATTGAGAGCTACAGGAACGCTGGAATCTTAAAGAAAGACTTGTCATGTGGGGGTTTGTGTTTCCAGTTTTCTGTATGTTCATCTATAAAATACAGTTTCCAGCCACTGTAGTATGTACATGGCCGTTAATGCCTGTTAAGCATGGTTTCGTGTTTTTCAGTCTATGTCATCTTTTTATCTCATCTTGTACTTCCATTGAATGGTCACAAGAAATTGTCAAAGCACACTGTTTCTAGTTTTCTCTTAAGTCTTAACAGTAATATATCACTTTAAAAACATATTGAGTAGATGCAGCTTGTTGCTTCAGTGTCAGTAGGGCTTGGAATTTGCAGCATTAATTTTTATCTCTGCTGTTTTCTTGTGTTATTACCTTCCCCTGCTTCTGGAGGTATATGCTTGAAAATCCTAATCGCTAAGTATTTTCCCCTTTTTCTCTGTTTGGTGATTACAATCAACAGGCAAGGGAAGGAATGTGGAGAATTCCATTGATGCTACAAAATATAAAGCTTCGCAGTGAATTGATGGCAGGGTTCAGTGGTCTGTTCATATCGAAACAGTCAATTGTTTCATCATTTACTATAAAATAACCTTATTCTTAAAAGTTTCAAGAGTTTTGCTACTATACTGTCTCACTCTTTTTCTCATTGCCTTCCAAAACGCTTTTCATTTAGAGAATCATGTTTTTGTGGAAAATACTTTTTTTTTTTTTTTTGGGGTCCTTAAACAATCAGTAAATGATCCTTTATGTTTTCTTTTCTAAATTGATTACTTTAACATTGAATTTTTGTTCAGTACAATATCAAATGAGAATTTGATATTGTACTGAGACTTTCAATATTGAGACTTTCAATATTGATGATTTCTTATATATGGAACTTCTATTTGATAGTTTAAGCACAATTTGATAACCAGAAACTCAAGAAAAAACTTAAACATCATTTTCCCACGAGAATGCGAATAAACTGTATAGTGTATACTATATATTCGGCAAGAAAGGCACATAATTCAATTCAATATAGGGTAATGGTCAAATAAAAATCCATTCATATCAACAGTTCATTACTTTATTCAATACAAGAAAAGTATTGGATATGCCATATGTTTGAAATATTATTCAAATTTATTCTCTCAATTAGCTTACTTCTGGAGCATGCTTAGATGCGTAAAATATTGAAGACTTTTTTTTATATGATATTTATTTGTTGTTCCCCTTTATAATTTCAATTGGGAGAACTGCTTGAGCTTTTGGAAATATTACTTATTTTCGAATGTCACGTGTTTTTCCTCAATCCCAAAGAGAAAAATTAGTTGTTCTCCTATATAATCCTTCATGGGTTCTTTAATTTTCTTTCAATGGTAGTCAAGATAGAAAAAAGAAAGTATCATGAATCATAATGAATAATACATATATAATGTTGATAAAATATTACACTCTCACGACCCATTTGTTGTTAATGTGAGTATGCAATGATATTGTTCAAGAAATAAAGAAAGGGAAAGATATACATTAATGATAAAAGACGTACAAATAACCAAGAAAGAATTTGTTCTAACAAAATTCATGAAGTATGGTATCATGTTTTTTTAGTCTATATCATCTTTTTATCTCGTCTGTACTTCCATTGAATGGCTACAAGAAACTGTCAAAAACACCCTTTTTGAGTTCTCTCTTAAAAGTACGTCTGTTAACGAGTAATGGCACGGCTTCTCTTCTCAGCTTATGTCTCGTACTTGTTCATTCCTAGAAAACTTGTAGAGACATGATGATTTCATAATTCGTGGTTTCTTTTATTTGAGAAGTTGATTGTTTTTTGTTTGAATGATACTTTATATCTCCAAGTAATTATCATTTTTTTTTGCCGTCTGAGTCTTGGAGCCATAGTTTGATGCATTTGCGTAAGTGCCTTTAATGAAAAATTGAGAAGACTGCATTTGCTGCGGTAGGATTTAAGAATTTATGTAATAATTTTTTCTTTTTCTAAAAGACTGAATGGAGGAGCTCCTAGGCATTTGAAAATCTAAGATGTGCTGATATCAATAGTGATTTATTATTTCAATGAATTATTTTTTTTTAAATTGAAAACAGTTATGGAAATTCTTATTCAAAATCTCACTCGTCGAATTTCATTACTTGTTATTGCCATTTGCGATTGAATTTGAAACATTCTTGATCTTATAATATTCTTTGTCTTCTACTTCATTGGAAAATTATTCTTCCCCTTTGTCTAGGACTCCCTCGTTTTAATTAAATGTAGATCACTATAAAAGATAAAAAAATAAAAATAAAACTACGATCTATTAAAGAAAAAAAAAATACTACATTAGAGTAGGTGTTTGGTGCATTGTAATTCACTCTTGGAAGTGTGTGGACAAAATCTTCTTTTTTGTAGCTTTCACTAATAATTCACCAATTTTCTCTGCAAACCATCTTTTTGATTAAGAATTTTATTATCAAAATAATTATTGATAAAACTTTTTTGTTCTCAATTCTCATAAATTCCTTCATAATTATTAACTGTAAATAATTGGTTTTGTTCTGTGCTATCATAAATCAAGAAGAGCAAATCCCATTATTGAAAAATGAACATTAAATGAGTATCAATAAATTATTCTTGTCAACTGTAAAGCTAGTGAAATCAAGAAAAAAAAATCTTATATATAGAAAGCACCAAATGTAGATTATGATTTATTTAGAAAGACAAAAAAAAAAAAAGAATTAAAGAGAGAGTGAAATTTAGAGATTAGTTTGTAGAATGTGAGATTAAAGAAAGATTATGTAATTGTGAATGGCATAGGAAAAGAGATAAGTGAATGATAATTTCGAAATTTCGAAATTTTAAATTTTTAATAATGAATTTATAGTTTAAAATGGGTATGGAGATTCGATTATGATTTAGTGTTGAGATAAGTTTTTGTTGAATTCTAAATTAATGGTTAGAATTAACTCTTAATTTAACAATAATATAAGAGATGTCAATATTTGAGTTTTAATTTGAACCTCAAATATTATGTCTCGCTAATTTATTGAATGATAAATTTTACAACCTGTAAAATTACTTAACCATCATCTAATAAATAAATGATTCATCAATTAAGACTTAATGTTAAAGAAAATCTAACATTACTCTTATTTTAAATCTGAACTTTTTTTATTTCTCTTTAGGTTTATTTAGTGCCCCATAAAAATTAGCTACCACTGAAACTCGCTAGCAATTTCGAGCATTCGTTCGTACTCATGTTTGCCAACAAGTTATAAAATGGGCCAGCTTATCTCTTAATACTAAATTGGCCCACTAACCCAATTCGATTAGTTAGGCTATTGTCTCTCCCCCGTACATAATAAAAATAGGTAACCGGAAGATAGAATTATAAAACAAAAACAAAAACAAAAAACTCTTCTATGGGATTCGAATCCTGTTGTAATCGTTCCTTCTCTTCCGCTTCAGTACCAATATTAGCCTTCAGATGTAACTTCTCATCTTTATTTATTCAATTCCGAGACCTCACTACACGTTCTTCTAATTCTAATTCCAAAAATGAGTCCTCATTTCCAACTACAACGACTAAACGGAACGATTTGTTACTGCTGACGGCCAAAGTCAAAGACCGAGCCTCACTGGAAAAATTCCTCAAAGAAAGGTGCAAATCATCAGGTGAAGGTGATATTAATATTATTACTCCTAATGAAGCCTTGTGTATCTTTGATTACATGCTCCACATGCACCCTTCTCCGCCTCCTGTCACTTCCTTCAATATTTTGCTCGGTGGCCTCGCTAAGAATAAGCATTATGATGCTGTCTTTTTACTTTTCAAGAGACTCAATTCCACTGGGTTGTTTCCAGATCTTTATACTTACAATATCTTGATTAACTGCTTTTGCAAAATCGGTAGAGTATCTCTTGGTTTCGTAGCTTTTGGGAGGATACTCAGGTCTTGTTTTACTCCAGATGCTGCTACTTTTACTTCTTTGATTAAAGGTTTGTGTGCGGAGAGTAGAATCATGGAGGCCGCCGCATTGTTTACGAAACTTAAAGCGTTTGGTTGTGAGCCTAATGTTTTTACATACAGTACTTTAATTAATGGATTGTGTCGAACTGGCCAAACAATCGTTGCTTTGAATTTATTTGAAGAGATGGCTAATGGAAATGGGGAATTTGGTGTTGTTTGTAAGCCAGACACTGTTACATACAGTACTATTATAGATGGTCTTTGTAAGGAAGGTTTTGTGGATAAGGCCAAGGAGCTGCTTCTGCAGATGAAGGATAAGAATATTAAACCTAACGTGGTTACTTATACCTCTGTGATTCGTGGTTTTTGTTATGCTAATGATTGGAATGAGGCAAAGCATTTGTTTATTGAGATGATGGATCAAGGGGTACAGCCTAATGTTGTGACTTTCAATGTGATCATGGATGAGCTCTGCAAGAATGGGAAGATGGATGAAGCAAGTAGGTTGTTGGACCTGATGATTCAGCAAGGCGTGCGTCCAAATGTTTTTGTCTATAACACATTAATTGATGGGTTTTGTTTGACAGGTAGATTTGATCGTGCTAAGGAACTATTTGTTTCTATGGAGAGTATGGGTTGCAAACATGATGATGTTAGTTACAATATTTTGATAAATGGGTACTGCAAGAATAAGGAAGTGGAGGAAGCGTTAAGTCTTTATCGCGAAATGCTTTCTAAAGGAATAAAGCCAACGGTTGTTACATATAACATCTTGGTTCATGGCCTTTTTGAAATACACCAGGCTGAGCGTGCTTTAAAACTGTTTGATGAGATGCAGCGTAATGATGTAGCAGCTGATACCTGTATATATACCACCTTTATTGATGGGCTCTGCAAGAATGGTTATATTGTACAGGCTGTTGAACTATTTCGTACTTTGAGAATTCTCAAGTGTGAACTTGATATTCGAGCCTACAACAGCCTCATTAATGGATTATGTAAATCCGGCAGGCTCGAAATTGCGTTGGAACTGTTTCGTAGTATGCCTCGTGGAGTCCTAACTGCAAATGTTGTAACATATAACATCATGATCCATGGGCTTTGTAATGACAGCCGAATGGATGAGGCGCATGATTTATTTCTTGACATGGAAGAAAATGCTGTGGAGCCCAATGTCAACATATTTGATATGCTTATCCGCGGTTTCATCCGAATTAAGGAGCCATCAAAAGTTATTGAACTTCTTCACAAAATGAAGGAGAAAAAAGTAATGCCAGATGCATCTATAGTTTCAATGGTTGTGGACTTACTTGTAAAGAATGAAATTAGTTTGAACTCACTTCCCTCATTTCCTGGCCAAGAGCGACAGAAGGAAGTTGATGAGTCAAATGTTAAGTAGTAGCAGTGTGTGTTTTCCGCCTAAAAACCTGTTCTGTAGCATCTCATTCGTGTTAGAAAATGACATGTTGCCTGGTGACAGCATGTTTTCTCTGGTTTGTGGATTCTGATTGTTGTTGTGGTCTGGGGAATACCACTCATGTTACAAATCCTGATCTGGATAAGCTAGCATATGTGATCACCGACCGTACGCGGTTGTTGATGCCAAATTAAATATGTTTCATGTTTTTCAACTTGTTATTTACTATAGTGCTTTCATTGAATGGCCACGACAAACTGTAAAGACACCCTCTGTCTTGTTCTCTCTTAATGACCTATCACTTTAGAAGCTAGCTAATGAACTAGTTGCGGCTTGTCACTTTATTGGTACTTGATTGTCATTTGTGCTTTGAATTTACAGCATATTTTATCCTTGCTGTGCTCTTAGCATATTTACCGTTTGCAGCTGCGACCTGCGAGTTTGTATAATTAAAAAATACCATATATAAATTGTAAGCTCGTTTATTTAAATTGTTGTAAACTGACAGTGAATGTCTCTACTTTGAAATGATTCATTCTCCATGCTGCTAGGGCCCAGGGCTTATGTTTCTTCTGGAATCAACCTGCTGTGAGCGAACGTCAATTGCAAAATCTCTTCTTCCCTCTCACACGACATGGATTTAAGTTCTTAGCAGTTGAATCAATTTGTTACTTGCTTTGATTGATGGGGTATTAGCAACCCAATATGAGAATCTGTGAGTTGTCATGTTTTTTAATCCGTGCTTATCGTTTTGGATCATGTAATGCTTCAAAGAATAAGCGAAAACATTTCTTAGTCTTCTACTCTTCTCCTTACATACCTCTATCAAATAGATGTAGCTTGCCACTCGTCACTTCAGCTGAACGTATTCAGAAAGAATTTAGCCTTCATCCCATCTTTTATATCCAATCTTTCTAACAACTCGTCCATCTTATCACCTGCTGGGACAATTTTCTCAGAGAGGGAATTCATTTTCGGATGCAGACAAGTAGCCAATTTCGGATGCAGATAAGTAGCACTTCCAGCTGCAGCAATCTTAATCTTCCTAGACCAGTTCTTTAACTTCTGGGGTTCACTCTTTTGTTTGGAACTGAGGTTCAGCACTATAGTGAAATCTACAAGTCCAGGAAGCTCATCCAAGAAATCTCCCTTATGATAATAGATGACTTCGCTAGTCATCTACCGCACTTTCCTCTGAAAATCCTCATCGCTTTGCTGAGAGTGCCCTACCAATTCGTAAAAAGTATCCTGTGCATTTGCCTGAATCCGCTTCTTCATGCCAGACATTTGCACTCTACTCATTATAAGCTTAATAACAGGTCGGGATGTGTCCATTTTAGAAATTTAGGACGAACAAAGTTTAAAATATTGAACACCCTGTTTGACATGATTTTGACAGAGCTTTCCTGAAAGCATAACCTTTCGAGGTGTCCGTGCTTTTGCAAGGGACAGCAGCGCATCAGTTTTCTCGTTCCTTGGAGTATGCCCTTCATCCAAAACCGGGATTGAAGGTTGCTTCAGCGCTATCTCCTGACAGCTGGCTGAAATCTTGCTGGTTTCAGGGTCACAAATGGTAGTCCTCAACCCACTTTCTTTAGCACCCCGAAAATCAGATAGGTAAGTTCTGTTGCTCCGTTTCACCTGAATTTAATGGAAATTAAAACCGAAGATCATACCATTTCAAGCAAGGAATTAGCTAACAAGGCTTCAAAATTTATCCCAATAGCCAGACTCAAGCAAAGCTGGTAAATTGGTGTGACTGCAGAAAAATTAAGCATATAGTGACAGAAAAAAAGTTAACGTAATAAAACACTACGAGGTACTGGTGGATTTCACTGTGTCATGGAATTTTGCAATTCGCAGGGACACGAGCACGAGGCAGCAGGAAGACCAGCAGGTTAATGAATTATTAATTACAAATCAATAAAAGGAGTAAATGGCCTGCCTCTCAATGGTGAAATAATGGTAAGCCAAATAAACATCACAAAGTGCAGGACAACATGGCCAACCCGTCAATGTCGTAAATAATTAAATTAATGGAGTTTTAAAATGACTTCCTCGACTTTGCATGATTTCTTTATACGTAGGTGCCGTGTGAACATGTTAGCTCTTGTAAGTACCATCAGCAACACTCTTCGTTATTGGTTGAAAAACCGAAAAAAGAAAAATCGCAGGTGCAATTTGTGGATTTGTGCGGCTTGCGGTTCTAAATATTTGAAACACGTACAGACAATGTGTTATCAACAACCAAAAAAAAAAAAAAATAAAAATAAAAAAAAAAAAAAAAAAAAAATATATATATATATATATATATATATAATACAGATGTTGTAATGTAACTAGGATCCTTTTCTTTATAATTTCATTATCATATGATTATCAAAAAAACCTATTGAGATTTTGAAATTTTGTAATTGCACTATCCTTGGATTCTCGGGAGATACTCTCCTTAAAGACGCCTTTAATCCGTAAATGGTCCAAAAATTAATTCATGAAATGAATTGATTACTTTAGATAAGTCTCAAGCATGCATACATCTTATAACTCCATGCCTTATTCAAGTCAAGCATGCATACATCTTAATGCATTTGTTTGTTTTTTCTTTCTTTTAAATTTTTGAACGGACTTAATTCTGAAGATCATTAGTTGAGGGAAAAGGATAATTGTACAACACTTTGCACAAAGCAGTAAGTTTTAGAAAGTCTACATTATAAAAGTTGATAAATTATAAAATTTTGATCATTTTCACCCCTAGAGCCTTTTTTTATTTATTTACTTAGACTATTTTTTCATTTCTTGCCACACGAGCACGAAGTGGTATCAGAGTATGGTTTAATTAGTTAATTCTAATTAGAAGATCCAATAGTTTATGAAGAGAATAGAATATTTAGATTTAGAACTTAATACCTATCATAGTAAGAAGACAGTTTAGATCAATATTGTATAGATTATAATATAGAAGGTAGTTTTAGACACAACCTACATACAAAAAATTCTCTATTAAATAGTTTAGTAGATTTAATAGTTAATTTAGGTAGAAATGCGAAATCAAAACTAGATAAGATTAATAAAAATTTTAAGATAGTCTTTGATAGTATAAGAGAAAATAGAGTAGTCATCAAGAGCGTAGAAAAAAATTAGATTTCACAGTAGAATTAGATAAAATATCAAGAATAGAAGAAGGAAGATTAAAATTAAAACAATTAGAAAATACCAAGAATTAAGAAGTAATACCAACTTTAGAATTAGAAGATTTAATATGAAGATTCGAAAATATTAAAATTAGTACAGATATAGGAAGCTTTCAACCTAAGCAAATTAAGAGCTATAGATATTACTAATGGATAAACGTAAGCAAATAGTCAGTAATAGTAAGTTAGAAGGTAAGTGTTTGGGGAGGAATTAGGAGGCCAATGATGAAGCGCCACGTGTTGACATTTAAGGAATTCGTCTAATCCGAGTACCTTGGGTACCTCGGGTACCTGAGGTACCCGGGGTACCCCGGGCACTATAGGGGTACCCCAGGTACTTCAGAGGTACCTCGGCTACACCGTGTAAAGATATGAAGGTCAGAAAGGCATGTGTAAAAATATCCAAGGATCGGTGGGCCCGAAATCTCCAATAAATCGGCATAACACGTGCCGAGAAATAAAGAATCATTGAGGAAATATTATGCTGTGAAAGAGGAGACCGCCGCTGTCACGCCAACAAACCAGCCAAAAGTTACTGCTATGACAGTTGGGACCACCCATATTTCCCCGCCACGCCTGCAGATTTATAACGGATTTGCAGAGGTACGCAGGACCACCCGGGTACACCCCGCACGTGAACTTGCTCCCCGAGTATGTTTTTCGGAGCGCCCAAGCCGCCACACGTACGAAAAGGAGAATATTCCTAATATCACCAGGAGGAACGCCAATAAAATAGCGCCAGGTGGCACGGCGACCGGGGTACACCATATAAATACTCAGGTTAATTTTCTATCAAGTAAGCTTTTCATACACACACCAAAAGGGAATTAAGGTCTTCTTGAACCTAAAAAAACCTCCATTATCGAGAGCTTGCAAGCTCACAAACCTGAGATAACCCCAACTCTGACTTGAGCGTCGGAGTGTGGTCGCCGGCCACCCCCGGCTCCACCTCTGACCTCGTTTCTCATTGTTTCGCAGGTCTAGAAGGTTTCAAAGGATTCTCCAGCCCTCTGCGCCCGAAGTCGCCGTCTCCTCCACCTTCCCCCATTCCGTCAAAACCCAGTCAGCCGATACTCCCCCAACAAGCGAGGCACCCCGCTCTCCCGCAAAAAATAAATTTATTGTTCTTAGTTTGTTTTTGGTATTTTCCTTTTATTGGCCCCAAAATAAGCTAAAAACAATTGGCAAAAAAAAGCCCCACACGGTGCTAAGCTTGTTGGTAGGTGCTTGCTCAACAATGGCACCCGAGGTACCCGACAATGCGCTTTTAGTTCATGGCGGATCGGGGACCATTATGATGATGAGGCGGGCGACTCAAGCGAGGCGCCCGTCTGACAAAGGCAAATCATATAATCAACCGGAATTCATCCCGATGAAGAGCCCGTTACTCATAAACACTTCGAAGATTTAGCCCACGCGATCCTCAGGGCTGTAGGATCTCGGGTACCCGAAGCAGCCACTTCCCCGGTGACTCAAGATATCCCGCCTCCACGAGATGAGAAGCAAATCGTGCCAAGATCTGAAATACCGGAGGGGAGTAGACCAAAACACGGACCAGCGGGCACCCGTTCAAAATTTCAAACCGGTGGCTCTCGAGAAGAACGCTCCACTGCTTCTTGCTATTCTCGTAGTAGCCAAGGTACCAAGCGCAAACAAAAGGCACAAGAAGACCTCCGATGCAAGCTGAATGCCAAAAGAGCTTCCCAAACAACTGCGGCATCCTCAGGTGCACCTGGGGTACCCCGCGAGTTCATGGAAAAAATGGAACACCTCGAAGCTCAAGTGAAGCTCCTTTCTGAAAGACAAAACCCCACCAATGCTCTAGCACCAGCAACGTATAACTCGCCATTCACCATGGAGATTCGAACTGCGGTTCTCCCGAAAGGGTTCACCATGCCTCAAATGCAGCAATACTACCTCGGATCCCGTGGAGCATCTTGAGTTATACCGTGACGAGATCGATTAAGGAGTGGCGGCGGTGCTATGTGCGGATGTTCCATACCCTC
Source organism: Citropsis articulata (assembly GCA_030449925.1). Classification (NCBI taxonomy): domain Eukaryota; kingdom Viridiplantae; phylum Streptophyta; class Magnoliopsida; order Sapindales; family Rutaceae; genus Citropsis; species Citropsis articulata. The sequence continues at coordinate 1,807,229 of JASUUH010000137.1, read as the reverse complement.
ACCGGACCGCCAAGTCATGGTTCCGGTCGTTGAAGGCACTAGTGTATCCTCTTTAGACCAACTCTGTGATTTTGTTCATGAGTTTGGTTATGCTTCCTCCCAAGATATAGCATCGTCCAAGCTTGCTTTTATCAAGCAAAGGGAATCGGAGTCATTAGCCGAGTACGTAACCCGCTTCCACCAAGAGGTGTTGCGCACGGGTACATTTGGTCACCAGTATACTCTCACCCATTTTGAAAAGAATTTGCGCTTGGGGAAGTTGTGGCGGTCGTTTCAGAAACATCGCCCTCTTTCATATGGGGAAGCTCATTCTCGAGCTCTACAACGAATAGAAATAGACAAGAAGTGTCACCTGAAGCGGAAAGAAGATAAAATGATAAGTCGCAAAAAGGGTGCCTCGAGAAATCCAGAAACCTCACGACCGATAATTCCAGGGCACCCTCTGAGGGCTTGTTGGGGGCAAATTGAGAAAAATGATGAATAAGTAGGTAGGACATGAAGCACAAAGGCCAACTCCGCATGAAATGAACAGTCATGAACCACTTATGGAACGCCACCATATGAAGGAAATACCACCAGCAAAAGGGAAGCACTTTACTTCTTTCGGTTTACTTTATTTATTCTCCTTTAATGATTATGTGTTTGATATATGTGGTCGACCATATGGGGTACCCAGAATACCCTAAACTGATCAGTTGCACTTTTTAATTCTCCAAGTCTCTAATGACAATAACAAGTGATCCTAGGATCCCTTGTAGTCTCCTCAGGATAACAAAATAGTATCATATAATGATCTATATCTCGCTCTTTATGAATGCATTCGCTTTACAAAATTTGATGATGTGTGCACTTTTATTTGCATTTTGATTATTTGATATGAATAAGTAGTTTGAAATGCTATAAGAATATTTCGCCATTAAACTAACTCCATGTACTTTATTGTGCAATGTTCATTGTGGTACAGTGTAGCACCAAAGATTGCTCCATTACGAGATAGCTTAAGCTATAATTACTCCATTGCAAAAACGCCAAATTTAAAGAGGGAGGGTCAGAGAAGGCCCGAGGGCGAGGTAAACCAGCATACCTTAACGCCATGAGGTCCCGTTAAGGTATGCACGCGCCCACACCTCTATTCGGTCTGAGCTCAGAACCGAGGATAAATCACCACAAATTTAAAGAGGGAGGGTCAGAGAAGGCCCGAGGGCGAGGTAAACCAGCATACCCTAAGGTCATGAGGTTCCGTTAAGGTATGCACGCGCCCACACCTCCATTCTTTTACTTAGCTTAGTAAAGAATAATCAAACAAACGGCAATCACAAGAGTTGAATGCCTAAAAGAAATGAGGGAGGCAAGCATGCACTTCCATTATCTCCTTAAACGCCTACTAGACAGAACCGAGGATAAATCACCACAAATTTAAAGAGGGAGGGTCAGAGAAGGCCCGAGGGCGAGGTAAACCAGCATACCCTAAGGTCATGAGGTTCCGTTAAGGTATGCACGCGCCCACACCTCCATTCTTTTACTTAGCTTAGTAAAGAATAATCAAACAAACGGCAATCACAAGAGTTGAATGTCTAAAAGAAACGAGGTAAGCAAGCATGCACCTCTATTATCTCCATTAAATGATGACTAGAAGCAGACGGCCAAACAAGCATGTTTTGGTCAATTCTGCAGGATAGGAGGCCAAGAAGGCCCCCGATAAAAATAACGAGGGGGGTACCTGGGGTACCCCGACGAACCTCGACAAATCTATTCGAAGATGCGCCATAATCTCCATTTACATCTTAGTTTCGCCAATTATGAATTTCATTTTATATTATGATGATGATCGGATTGTTAAATTATTTGAGATACGCCACAATCCTTATTAAGACAAGCAGCGAGCACATCTACAAGGGCCACCACACAAGCGCCGAGAACATATCAGGAGGTACCTAGGGTACCTGGGGTACCTGAGGAACCCCCACTGGTCTACACAATCAATCATAAACAAAGGATGCAATGGCACAACCAAGTCAAGTCTGATATTGAAAGTTTAAGTGAACAGTAGCAAGATTGCCGAGGCAACCTTTCAAAAGGGAAATATCCAGATACACCAAAAGTTACAAAAGTAAAGGAAGGAGGCTACAAAAACATCTGGGAATGAACCCTAAATAACAAGCAAAGAAGAATCAAACAGAAAGGGGGAACATCTTCTACACCATTCCCCTCAATTGGGGCATCAGCAGAAGCACCCATGCCAAAAGGGGTACTACCTTCATGAACAATATTGGCGGAAGGGAGGTCAGATGAGGTACTGGGTACCCTGTAAGATTGGCCGAGGACTCGAAACGGGAGCCCTGGGTATCCCTTGTCTTCGACATTCCGTAATGGCCGACTTGTCCACCCATTTCTCTACTGGGTACCACGAGTTCGGATCTACACCTGCACTGTCATGATAAGAGTAAAGGCTTTGTCCATCATCTCTTTTTGGCGGAATACAAACTCATCATGCTTAGCTTCGACCTCTTCGAAGCCCTTGGATAGGCGGACATTCTCTCGAGTCAGATCCTCCAACCGCCCCTTTAAGGCACCGACCTCCCCTTCGAGCTTCTCCTCCCGAGAACGACCGAGGTTGAGCTCTCCTTTTAATCTCTCCACCTCTGCAGGTGCAGCTGAGGTACCTCTAAAATCGCGAAGGCTGTGACTGAGGTAAAGGGCCGCCTACAACAAAAAAAAAAAGAGAAGACAAGGAAAAATAAGAGAGGGTAAGAATGAAAAAGCACTCACAGCATGACAAGCCTTAAGCGCCCGACTATAGCGCCTATCTGTGGCTAGCCTATCCGCCAAGAAATGTGTCCGCAGAAATGCACTCGGAGGAATGGGGGAAGCAATCACTCGGATAAGATATGCTTTTGTTCGCCACTGGATCAAGTTCGCCCTCCCCAGGGTCCCCAGAGACCGTGAGCAACGAGCTAAACTTGCGTTTATGGGCACCTGGGGTACCCCGGGAACTGCCAAAAGAGGAATCAGGCAACTTCCCCTTGGAGCTTGGAACAGCCAGAGGTCGAGCACCCTTTGCTGAGGTACCCAAGGTACCAGAAGAACTGCCGCTCATACGGATGAAGAAGGCATCAAAGTCCTCGGCACCATGATCCATACCTGTCCAGTGCCAAGGAGAAACAAAGAGACAGATCAGGAAAATGGACATAAGAACCATCACAGGCGAAGAGACATACTAAGAAATGTAAGTCATAGCGGATAAAACAAAGGGTATGCAGATGGTAGGGGCACCCCACAAAGCTAGTGAAGGCGGGGTACCCCAACAACACTAAGCAGCCATACGTTGATAAAAGGGTACCCTCGGATATTCGGGGTACCCTACAACAGAAAATCGTTCCTCTCATGCACCAAGAAGAGCCCAAAGAAAGTCTAAGATCAGCAGTGCGCATATCTGAAGGAGTCGTCATATGTTACATGAAATTGGGTTGCTCCGCCATAATTCTCAAGAAAGACCTACACCAAGCGCATCTATCCACATGGATCAGCAAGCGCTTAATATCATATGGGTACTCCACTCCATTCACACCCATTTCACGCTGTACCGGGTACCCAACGCATGTGATATCGTAAGCAAACATTCAAACAGGAGATTTGGGCCTACTAGTCTTTGCACGGGTTTTTCGCCGAACTGGCTTGGCTGGTTGTTTCCCTTTAGTCCTGGGTTTGCTACGAGGGTTAGTTCGAGATGGCTTGGGACTAGTGGGAGGATCTATCATCGCCATGGGAGATATTGAATCGGAAAAGTGAGCCTCACTCGACTCGCTTCCTCGACCACATTAAGACCTTTCTCCCTTCATTTTTCCCCCATCTCGCTTGACTAAAAACAAAACTCCCAGACGTAACATACAAGCCCCACAAATTCCAAACTCCACCAATCAAAATAAATACCAACACCATCCAACCAAACAATCAACCACAACACAATATCTGAGAATATCACAACTTCGGATATGCCAAAATCAGAAAGATAAATACTTCAAGATCACCGAGTCGGAGAATCCGAGTTTGCAAAGCGAAGCAACAAGCGCAACCATCGTAATCATCGAAATCGATGGCGAAACAAAAAGAGAGGAAGTGCGTGATGGTATGTGATTTGATGAACACTAGTAATAATAATACTATTATTATTATTAGTATGTAAATATATGTGTATTTAAAAATAAAATAAAAAAAAAAGACGAAGAACTGCATAAGATGGGAGGGCCGAGACCACCATTATCACGAAACGGAAGTCGCCATTTTCTCTTTCGCACAACGGAAGCTTGCCCGCCACCGCCAGATCCGACGCCGAAATCGGTGAATGCCGCCAAGAGAAGCCGCCGAGAAAGGAGAAACCACCGAGGAGATCGCGAACGGGAACTCGCCGGAAGCCGTGGAGCGCCGCATCGTGAGCTGAGTCCGCCGCGCCTGCCGCCGACCGCCTCGCCGAAACGACCCGAGAAGCACCACGCCGACCATTTAACGGAGAGACTCACGGGAACCGCGAACCACCAGATCGGAGCCGAAATCAAAAGAAGAATCACGGAATTCACGGAAAGCTGCTGACAAGGCCCAAACGGCGAGGAAGAAGAAGAAAGAAGAAGAAAGAAAGAAGAAAAAAAAAAAAAAAAAGGAGAGAAAAAGAAAGAAAAAAGAAAAAGGAGAGAAAAATAAAGCCAACGGAAAATGAATGGACGCGCAAAGGAAGAAAAAGTTTACCAGCAAGTGATGTTGATGAAACCAGAGAAAAGACGAAGAAAAGAATTAGAGAAAAGACGAAGAGATAGAATAAGAAGTTGCAGAAAGTAATTAGCTTCTGAAGTTTGGGGATTTTCAAAGCGGTCTGGGAAAGTGAGATGGAGCAGAGTTTCAAATTAAGTCTGAAAAAGTCAGTGACTTTTCAGTAAAAAGTCAGCAAGTTCGAAATTCAAACTATGTGTCAGACGGCTGCCATTTCCCAAGAAGAGCGGGAAGGGACTCAAAGGCAACTGTTCACTCGCCACGGTATAAAAAAAAAAAAAGGAGGGATTTCTAGTCCAGTACTATGAAGAATTTCACCATTAAAAGGAATTACATGGGGTACTCCTCCCATCCGACCACCCTCCAAGGTAAATTTTACATCACCACGTGTCGTTTCAGCTGCATAAATGAGTTTCTTTTGCCTCTACTACGTTCGCCAAAAAGAAACTAGGGGGATGTTGTTTGGGGAGGAATTAGGAGGCCAATGATGAAGCGCCACGTGTTGACATTTAAGGAATTCGTCTAATCCGAGTACCTTGGGTACCTCGGGTACCTGAGGTACCCGGGGTACCCCGGGCACTATAGGGGTACCCCAGGTACTTCAGAGGTACCTCGGCTACACCGTGTAAAGATATGAAGGTCAGAAAGGCATGTGTAAAAATATCCAAGGATCGGTGGGCCCGAAATCTCCAATAAATCGGCATAACACGTGCCGAGAAATAAAGAATCATTGAGGAAATATTAGGAAAGGAGACCGCCACGCCAACAAACCGACCAAAAAAAGTTAGCATGACAATGGGACCACCCATATTTCCCCGCCACGCCTGCAGATTTATAACCGATTTGCAGAGGTACGCAGGACCACTCGGGTACACCCCGCACGTGAACTTGCTCCCCGAGTATGTTTTTCGGAGCGCCCAAGCCGCCACACGTACGAAAAGGAGAATATTCCTAATATCACCAGGAGGAACACCAATAAAATAGCGCCAGGTGGCACGGCGACCGGGGTACACCATATAAATACTCAGGTTAATTTTCTATCAAGTAAGCTTTTGATACACACACCAAAAGGGAATTAAGGTCTTCTTGAACCTAAAAAAACCTCCATTATCGAGAGCTTGCAAGCTCTCAGACCTGAGATAACCCCAACTCTGACTGAAAGGTCGGAGTGGTCACGGCCACCCCCTACTCCACCTCCGACCTCGCTTCTCAGCTTTCAAGTGTCTAGAAGGTTTCAAAGCGATTCTCCACCTCTCCGCTACCAAGTCGCTGCCTCCACCTTCCCCCATTCCGTCAAAACCCAGTCAGCCGATACTCCCCCAACAAGCGAGGCACCCCGCTCTCCCGCAAAAAATAAATTTATTGTTCTTAGTTTGTTTTTGGTATTTTCCTTTTATTGGCCCCAAAATAAGCTAAAAACAGTAAGTAAAAAGAATATTTAGTAAGAAAAAGAAGGTGATGAAGTTAAAATATATAATCTTAAAGATTAGACAAACAAATAGAAAGGCTTAGATAAAATAAATTATATTTAATCAATCCAAATATAGGATATAAAAAGGGAAATTTATTTAGTAAACCTTTACTATATCAAAATTATAGTGAAAGATATGTGTCATGCACGCATGAAGATCAAATGATAAAATTAGATTTAATAGATAAGCATTCATATAATTAGACTAGAGGTCAAGAACTCAAACAGACCCATTTAAGATTAATTATAATAGGACTAAAAAGATTACATAGAGAGAATTTAAGTGCAAAAGTCTTAATTTATCTTTATGATAATTGATTTACAAATATAGAATAAGGACTTTTAGGAAGTACAGAAATAAACATGAATAGTAAGGGTAAGAATAATTGTTTTCGACAGATTTTGGTGGGTAAGAAATGGAAAATCTATCTAGAACAATGAATTTGTATTTTCGGGAATGGGGTACCTCACTGAGTTGTTGTGTGTTTTGGGTGTTTCTAAAATTAAAGGAGGTAAAGAGGGGTGAGGAATGTGGTGACAGTGGAGGAGGATCTGAAATAAGAGAAAGGTTCCTTGGGGTAAGCTTCACACCTGCAAAACAGTGAAAACTGAGGTTAGAGGTGAAGCCGGGGTACCCCGGCGTTCACACTCCGACGCTCAAGTTAGCAAACTCAAGCTTTGTGTAATGAAGAGAGCTTTCCAGCCCTCCTTCAATGGAGTTTTGAGGTTGAAGAAGACTTATTTTGTGGAGTGTGAGTGTGTATATTCATGGGGTGAAGGAGAGTTCCCGGAGAATAGAGTTTAGGCACCTTTATATATGAGGTACCCTGGCGGCCACGTGGCGAATTTCCCTTGGTTCTTGGCTGTCCTTTTACCTTTTTATTGTTTTGGACCGTTAGGGGAGCATGCTTGCTGATCAGGTAGGCGATCATGACGTATCCCGTCATTCTATGTACGTGGCGCGCGCTGGGGAGTGGTCCAGGGTATCCCAGCAGGAGCTATCTGGTGAAGCAGCTAGGGGACCACTCTTTGGTAGGGGTAGCAGCGTCCGCTCTTTTCGACAATCGCTTGATACATGGTTTTAACCGAATCAAGCCTGATCCTTTAGGCGATAGAGACGTCTCTCATGGCGGTTTTTGGAGAGTTTTCCGAAACCCGATATGCGAGGTACCCCCAATATATATATGGGGTACCCCCACTCTGTGGGGAACCCCTAGTTGCATGGGGTACCTCAAATTGAATGGAGTATTTTGGCGAGCGAGGTAAATTTACGCTTTACCTTAAATTACGCCGTGCTGCTGGTACCTTGACTTGCTCTGCACTCCACGCTGGGTACCTCTTTACGCCGGGTGCCGCTTTTCTTGTCGACACGTGGCGTCATATTTCTCCCCAAACAATAATATTATTTTACCTTAGACTGTTTAGTAAAGCTAATAATTTTTACAAGGATTTAAGAATAGGAATAAAAGCTAGAGGTTACCATATGAAAAGAAAAAGAAGATAATTTATTAATTTGTACAAGATTTATAAGAAGACTTAGGGAAAATAGCACAACTAAATACATATTAAATAATAATCAAATAATAAATATTCTAGGAACTAAAGGAATTAAAGTTATCAGAGCAAAAAGTTTCTCAGAAGAAGCTAATGCAGGACTAGATTGGAAATTAGATAATTTTATAGAAAAAACCAATTTTAGTACTTGAGATAATTTAATTTACTATAGTAGTGATGGTTCAATATATTTAAGATTTGGAAATTAGAATTACCAAGCAAGCACTAGTAGCCAAGATGGTGAATTAGAAAGTACGTAAATGGCTATAGAAGAAGAGTTTACATGGAAAGAAATAAATAAAATTCTTGATTCTAGATATAATGAATTGATGCTAGAAATGAGTCAAGATCAAGCTCATGATCAAGCAGTAGAAGTTTTAAAAAGAGAATACAATACCCAATATATAGATGATATAATAGAAGGAAAATTAAAAGTTAGCATGATATTTAAAACACAAGAGTCTATCAGAATGGATGAAATAATGGAAAAAGCCAGTAGTAACGTTACTAATCCCCCTAAACATAGTAGAGTAAATTTTAGTCGGTCAGCACCAAGAGATACAACATATAACTTAGGAAGAAGATATCCTATTAACAGGGGAAATTATAATGAAAAGGATAAAGAATAAAACTTATGATATAAGATAACATGTAGATGAGATTAGGACATTGCCAACACTAAGTCAATCTGGTAGCATACTAAATCTAGCAGCTTGGGATCCACAACTATGGCTAGAAGTCATAGATAGATGAGAAGCAAATGAAATCAGATCTAGGCAAAACCGAACTCATAGTGATGATATAGGGGAATTTTTTAAAACATTATTAAAAGAAACAATAAGAAATTGGTACAATACTTATAAAAGAGATTTTGCTAAAAGGGTTTCAGAAACCAAAGAATTAGGGAATAATCCATTAATTTTGCAAGTCCTATTAGGGAAATATGTATAGAATTAGATCCAACTAGAGGCAATATCTCTTTACAAAATATAGCCATAGCAAACCTTGACCAACTACAATTTTCAAGTTGGAAATATCTTAGGGAATTTAACAATGATTTTGCATCAAGTACCATCAAAACTAGTAAATTATTTGATGAATAAATAGGTGAAAAATATTTTAGAAAATTATCAGAAATTTTAGGAAGAGAAATAGAAAATGAGTGGAAGAATAAGAAGTTTAAGAAAGGTTTAGGAATAAGACCAAGAATAATATTTACCTATAATATAATTAGAGAAAAATGTGTGTAAGCTAATATTTAGAAGATGCTAAAAAATCAGCCTTACGATTTTTGTAGAAAAGTTAACTATACTCTACATAGTATAAAGATCAGAAATAGAGAAAGAAAAAGTATAAAAAAATATTTTAAATCCTATAAATATAGTAGTAAGAGAAAATTCCTTAGGAAAAGCCAAACATATTAGAAAGGGAAAAAGGGCAATAGTTATGTTAACAAGCCTAGCAAGAAGAAATGTACTTGTTTCATTTGTAGAGATCCAAAACATCTTGCAAATGCTTGTCCTAACAAAAGAAATGATCATTTTAAAGAATGTGTCGATCTTTTACATAACTTAGAAGAAGATGTAGTAAGTATCAGCAGTGATGATAGTGAAGCCTATAATATTTAAATATGATATTTAAGAATCTGCTGATTCAGATGGTGAAGAATGATTAGACCTAGAACAGTTAGATGAAAAAGTAGAATGTCAACATGAATTTATACATAGACAAAGATCCAATAATATTAGATGTAATACATGTGAACTTTTTCCTAGCATAGAACTTAGATATAAGTGCAAGTATTATAAGATGGAAGTTTTGAAAATTTTTTTAATTAAGACTTATGAAAACCAGCTAGTAGAAATAAAAGAGTCTAAGCAAACCGTAGAATCTTAGAACTTAGAAATAGAAAAAATAAAATTAGAAATAGAAAGGTTAAAATTCTAGCTAGAAAAACAAGAATTTGAAATTATACAAGAAATTATTAAGTTAGGAAAAAACCAAAATAGACGAAAGGATAAACATATTATTGAGGCCAGGAATGAATATTTGGACTAATGTCTAGATCAACATTCTAAGACATTTGATGACCAACAACCTATTAGTATCTCAAATTGCCTTACTCGGTATTATTAGTAAGATTAAATTTAGAAATGATAATACCATAGAATTATTAGTCATGATAGATATAGATAATAGCAAGTCTTATATAGATATTAATTTAGTCTCAACAGATTATTTGCTAATATTGTCTCAACCAATATTTGCAGAACAAATGGATGGAACTAGATTAAAGTATGATAAATGTATTAAAGATGTACAAATAAGTTTCTATACAATAGAAAATACGTTTTATGAATATTATACTTTACCTCAAGCATGGGCCATTGTTGCACGTTTTCTTATGCTATTAGTGTCAATATGCAAGTGTACACAATAAGTAATATAATAATGAGTATTCAAGATCATCTCCACAGGGATTGATGTTATCAGATTTGCTTGAGTAATCTTAACAATACAGATTTTGTTTTAAATTAAAATAAAATAATTAATGAAACTATTATACTAATTAAAATAAAAGCGTAATAAATAAAATGCAATAAAGTAAATTATTATATCAAACTCAAGGATAAAACTAGTGAAAATATATAGTAGTTGAGTGAATAAATTCTCCTAACAGTACAGATTTTGTTCTAAATTAAAATAAAATAATTAATGAACTATTATACTAATTAAAATAAAAGCACAATAAATAAAATACAACAAAGTAAATTATCACGTCAAATTCAAGAATAAAACCAATGGGAATATAGAGTAGTTGAGTGAATACACTCTCTTAATGGTCTTGACTATTTTCTAATATTTGACTCGGTTACTGCAGCATCTACTACAGCACTGGGCAGAATCCTTATGTATCTTCAGTTGTCACATGTTGGATATTTCATATATATATGCAACCTAACAGTGATCAGTTGTTATGCAAACATAAGATATAGTATTACATGCTTAGGTTCTATTTACCCTACAAGGTGAATCCCTATGTCTAGTTCATCACTAATTTTAGATTAAGCATGACCCTTTTGGGATCAAGTTAAACTCATTTAAGAAACCCAATATAAAATCAAGTATCGCTCTGATATGTTCCATTAAGATAAGACCTTTTGTGGCTCTTCCTTAGCTAGTATCATTAAATAGGTGATCAACCGAAATAATGAATAAAAATAAATACTATCAAAACAAACTGCTACAGCAAACATGCAGCAACACATATTTTCAATCAATAAACCATCAAGATTGTTTATCATTCAACTATAAATAAATTTAGTTCATGATTTGCAAAAGAAAAATAAAGAATAAAGTTTCAGCAATCAAACACATCCCCATGAATAAATAGAAAACAAGAAAACAAGAGAAGAATAAGAAGGATTGAGCTCCCAATTGATTTATGCAAATTCTTCTCTTGGGCAGCCTTTAATCTCTCTCTTAAATCTTGTTTTTCTTTAGCCTCCCTTCTTATGATGTGCTTATAAATAAAATTAAGTCAGATTAGTAAACTGTAGATCCCAGTTATGCAAGTGTCCAGCATAGAAATTTCTCTATCGTTGTTCCAAGATTGCTACAGCAATGGTTGCCATAGCAACGGCTACAGCAACTGTACTATTCCAGATTTGTTTTAATTCTTTTGTAACCAAGTTCTTTTCCATCTTTTACAAGCCTATTGCAGCAGCATTTCTTCCTTAAAATTCTAGCTTCCAATCACCTACAGTTGGGCATATGATTTAAGCACAAAAATTATTCTAAATCAAACAAAATTGATTGAAAATAGACTAAGATGAATGTTCATGCAAAATATCCTTAAAATACAATAGAAACACATCATTTACTCCCTAAGTAATCTTAATTCAAGTTTAAAAATGTCATGATAACTCTCATTTTATAGAGTTATCAGCTATCAAATCAATCAAATCTTAGGATTAAATTTTACACGTAATTATGAAGGCAGTATGTTAATCAATAGTAATTATGTTTTATTCTTTAAAAGAATAGTTATTACCCCAATCAATTTTAGTTTTTCTCATTTTTCCCAATATTAGCATGTTCAATCAAAGTTGCATGCATAGCGTGATGTGACCAATAAAAGTTATTTTTTATTTTAATGTTTTACATGATTTAGAAATAGGAACAAGCAGTCATTTTGATTTTCAGCATGATCCAATAATAGAAAGTAATAAAGAAGTTATAGATAGTTTCCTAAAGGACTATACGTTAATCAAGAAGTAGATTTTTGTGATTTAGATCTAGAATGTTTTTATGATCTTATTTTGCATTAAAAAATATAGATGTAAAAACTAAAAGGCCTAAATTTAATTAGATTAGCAAAAACTACACAAGTTTTAGAAAAAGACACAATCAATCAAAGATCTAAAAAAAGACTTAGAGGAAATAATTATATTAGTTGAAACTACACAAGTTTTAGAAAAAGACCCAATCAAATATTGAGATAAAAGCAAATTTAAAGCCCATTTAAACATAAAAAATGTAGATTTTACCATTAAAATTGCTAAAGGAGACTATAGTCTACAAGACATAGAAGAATTTAACATTCAAATAGTAGAATTATTAAAGTTTGGAGTAACTAGGCATAGTAATAGTAGGCATAGAAGTACAACATTCATGGTTAGAAATCATACAGAAATTAGTTATAAACTATAATCGTTTGAATGATAATACATGTGAAGATCAATATAAAATCTCTGTAAAAGATTAGTTAATTAATTGCATCCAAAATGCAAATATATTTAGTAAATTTAACTGTAAATCAAAATTTTGGCACATTAAAATGGATGATGATTCTATTCTATGGACTGCTGTTGTGCAAATTTTATTGAACTCCCAAGCGCACGAATCTATTGTAGAATAGATTAATGGTGACGAGTGTCGATCCTACAAGGAGGTTGTTTTTAATTATGTGTAGAATTAATTTTCTTAATTGGGTGGATGAATTTATGGTGAAAGGAATTTAAAATATGCTAGAATTTAAATTAAAATGGCAGGAATAGATTAAAACTGGAAACTATTGAGATAAAGCAATTGGGTATCCGGATTTGCATCAACATGCTCCATGGGCTAAATATTTCTTATTAATGCCAATTAAATCATGAGGGGGGATTCCACACCTCATGAACCACGCTCAAATAACATGGTGTTATGATCGCATCAAATAATAATAACCTTGTACTAGGGTGCTTAACTGTATGATTCTAAACAAGACTATTATTATTTGTCGACGAAAAGTCAAAACAACCACAAATATTAGAGGGGAAGAGAAATTAAATTTACTAAATTAAGCCTATGGAACATGTTGAGACTTCACCTTCAAACCAAGCTTAAAAGAAAATTTGCTACTCATTTTTTAACTAGGGGTAAAACGGAAATTTACTAAAATACATAGAAAATACAAGAAGGAGAAGGAATTACAAAAATCTAAGCTTAGAAATGAATTCAGGGGTATCAAATTAGGGGGGAGGGAGCCCTCTTTTTATAGATACATTGAGTGAATCGTAACCATCAGATTAAAAACAGTTTGGACGCTCAGGATTGCGCCACGTCATCAGTCAACGTTTGAACAGTAACACGGTTTAACCACGGTTTGCACAGTAACATGGTTTGACCACGGTTTGCCCAGTAACACGGTTTGAATAGTAAATAATTCCATGTATGTGCATGTACCGTACACATAATTTTTGCTCTACTGAAATGCTACCACGTCATCGATCCACGGTACATAAGAAATTTAGCCCAATAAGATCGTGACACATCATCGGTCAATATCACGTCATCGGTCAACGCCATGTCATCGGACCGTATATATGAACAGTGTCGTGAACAGTATCATGAACAGTACCGTACGTATGAACAGTGCCGTATATGTGAACATTGACATTTTTCCTTTTATGCTCATTCTAAGGTTTTCGACCGTCCTAAGTTCAAATATGATGTCCGTTTTGCTGTCTGATCACTCGTTCATTATGAAACAATCGTGATGCCCCTAAAATACATAAAATACATAATTATAATAAAACACACATAATTAGATAATAAAATACTTAAATAAATAAAAGTAGCAATGTTAGTGAGACTTGAAGTGTAAAATGACAATTTTCTCCTTTATAAATATACACTTTCTAACACTCAACACACCCCCCAACCAGCTTATTGCTAGTCCCTAGCAAATAAAGCGAAGATAAAATTCAAAACCAATTTTTTTTTTTAATTTTATAAAACACACGTGTTTATTCAATCAGATTAATGATAGCAATCAAATAAAAGTACAAGCATTATCTCCAGTCTAAAGAAATATCACAACCACATCAACAATCCACATGCATCAGTCCAGCAGACTATAGTAATCAGGCCACTTTCAAGAATGACATGTCAAACCCCAAAATCTCACCGGTAGTAGTGACACTCTCACAAAGAAATTAAACCCAATAAATATTGTCACTACAATGAATGGTGAATTGAGAGAAAATAACATAAAAATATCACACACTCTCATCAAGATGAAAGAAATATGCCCATAGCTTAGAAATAATATGATCTCAAACAAAGTACTAGTCAACCCAATATTATTCTTTTTTTTCTTTTTTTTTATTTAATGCATCACTAAATCTTAATAGCCCATATAACTAGCTTTTACTTCAGACTATAGTTCCTTAAAATCAAGTACTTTTATTAGAACGTAACGTAGGCTAGGGACATGGCTAACAAAGAAAGGAAAATAGGGAAACAAAATATATATGTTTGAGAAAAAGTTCAAGAACTTTTGAAAATTACAAGATGCATTTTGCTTATTTATTGTTATTGTATATCTTTTTTTTTCTCTTTTTGATTTTTTTTTATATGGCACAACTTTGTTGAAAAAAATAATTATTTATCCTTTTTCTCAAACATGAATAGGTGATGGAACTTATATGATATTGGTTAATACTCCAAATTGGAGTGGGTCAGGATGATAATTTAACAAAGAAAATATTTTTTTTTTAAAAGGCTCAAAAGGGCTAACTATGGATATTTTACAATAGGGATAGCTAGAAAGGCTCAAACGGATCAAAGATGGCCTTCCATCGTCTCTTAGAGCTCTAAATAATCTTTCATATCTATTAGTTAGGTGGGCTTTTAGATGCAGCAACACACATTTTTTTTTTAATTAAGGATTGACTCAAAGGAAATCTAGAGATCATGATAAACTGCTAAGCTGTATAAAGAATTGGCAAAAATGGTTACTCTCCAAGAAAAATTAATAGGCTCAAAAACTCACTTGGAATTTATTATGACATGTGCATTCTTTCAAGCAACTCATATTTGTCCCCAACATCAACATGTAGAATAGCAAACATGGTGTAACATCACTGAAGACCAAAGATAATACAAATACTAAAATTCGAAAGTCATCATATCATCCAATATCAAAAACTCACACAAAATTACTAAATTTTTTTTTAACGAAATTCTACCCCCCAACCTATTCTAAACATATATGTAGAAAAATGAAAAAAAACGATGCAGAAAAATTAATTAGATGATAGAAAAGAAAAATGTCAGAATTTTTTTTTGTTTTTGTTTTTAAGAAGATGCGTTTCTAGAGTCACTACACTCCATATTCAGCCATCTTCGACTCAAAAACTTAAAAATGTATATTTATAAAGGAGAAGTCAAAAAGAAAAAATTAGGAAAAATACGCAAATTTTTTTTTTTTTTTACTAAGAAGATGCGTTTCTAGAGTAACTGCACTCCATATTCAGCCATCTTCTACTCAAAAAGTTAGTCACGGTTAGTTCTACAACAAAACATTAGTAAAAACTTAACCAACATTCCACAATTGTCAACTATTCCCTCCCCCCAACCAGAACGAAACATTGTCCTCAATGTTTGAAAGGAAAGAAATAGAGTTTAGAAGACATCACCTAGGTAGTGCAACACAGAAGAAAATATTTACAAGCGGAGAGTAAATTCTAATTTGTACTTCTTACTGTGGCTACTGTTACCATCATTATTTGAACATTCCAACACAATGGCCCTGGGATCTGGCTCTGGTTGATAAGCTTGTAACAGATCAAGTAGCTCATTAGCAGTATGTGCACAAATAAAGACTTTTTTTACTGAGGAAGGAATGAAATAATTTTTTATTGCATGGTTAAGAAATGCGATAAAACCATCATAAAAATTATTGACATTTAACAAACCGATGGGTTTCTGGTGGATGTTCAGATGGGCCCAAGATGCTAATGTGATTAGTGCCTCAAGAGTTGCAAGATCTCCTGGAAGGAAAATAAAAGCATCGGCATGATTTAACATTTCAGTTATTCTTTCTTGCATACCTAAGACGACTAACTGTTCTCCAGTTGATGAGTTAGACAAACACCCCAAAGGTTTTAGGATTGTTGGGATGATGCCTAACACTTGGCTCCCTCTGACATAAGCAGCTTCTGAGACCATTTTGGATAACCCTCGGTCACCTCCTCCATACACCAAGTGCAGTTTTCTCTCTGCTATTCTTCGACCAAGATCTATGGCTGCTTCAACAAACACTTTATGTTTGTCATAGTTAAACCCAGAGAGCACACAAATGTTTTTGAATTGTTTGCTGGGAGTAGCTGCCATTAGAATACTGCTCAAAAATAATTTGTGACTGCACAACAAAAATCATATTTAAAGACCTTGGTGACAACGGGTCACAGCTATGTATGAGGCATTATGTCAGTGTCAATTAACGCGTAAGGCACATGGCTCGAAAGTAAAAAAGAAAACAGTAAAAAGGAAAAAGCGAACAATGATAACAAAAAATTATTACATGCAATAATGCGAATGGTAAAACAACAGTAAAGTAAAAGGATATCTACAGGTAGTTGTGATTGTGGCTCACATCTTCCTCTGATTTTACGTCTAGAAACGGCTTGAACGCCCTCTATGGGTCGAGGATAGGCTTCCCATCCAGTTTTC
This sequence comes from Citropsis articulata, assembly GCA_030449925.1. Lineage (NCBI taxonomy): Eukaryota > Viridiplantae > Streptophyta > Magnoliopsida > Sapindales > Rutaceae > Citropsis > Citropsis articulata. The sequence continues at coordinate 1,790,440 of JASUUH010000137.1, read as the reverse complement.
TTAAAAGCCCGACAAAGCAGTCGTTTATAGTCGATTCAGGGGCATGTCGTGCACGTTCTTTCTCGAATAATGGCCATAACTGAAGAATCGCTCTTTGTACGTATCCACTGGGATGCGTTTCAAGAGACAAAAGGATATTATCCAATGACTCTTTATTCAAGCCATCCCTAATGAATTTAATCTTATCTTCCCTGTTATCAGACACCATTCCTAAAGAACATGGTTTTTTATTGCATATCGTTCTGGCACACTTATGACAAGCAACAGAAAGTTTTCGAGCTCGTCGTTTTCTCGCATAATTTCCTTCCACAACCAGGCATATATGCAATAAATTTAAAAGGTAACTCACCTGCCAAGCGTACTTTGGCCTCGATTAACCAGCGGATGTCAGCAGGTATGTCATTCTTCATAAGCAATCGCATGCGTTCGGATCGGGCTTTATAAATTGAAAGGAGGGCATTCTGAGGAAGCGAAGGGAATCGTTGGTGAAGCTTTGATAAAATCGCGTCTCTGTCCATGCCTTCGTCTCAGAATATCAGTTATTATGGGAAACTAAAGTAATCGACTTAATTGTCACGGAGTACCGTTATCCACCACTTCACCGGGGTGACAAACTTAAACACACAAAGCAAACTAAAACACACAAATGGAGAAACAAATTAAAACACACAAATCAAACTAAAATCATCCTCTTATTGAATTTACCTCAAGCTCTAACTGGGTGTTGTAGATACTTCTCTCAATATCTCTGAGTTGGCTTTCTAAATCCTCAACATGAGCGACTAACTCTGGTGGTTGCAAAGCCCAAATACGATGTGTTTTAAAAAATCGTATCTGCTTTCTGAGATGAGTTCGGATAAGTTAAAATGTTCTAAGCATGTATAAGAGGCACTGTCTCATGATTAAAATGATAAGAGAAAATTGTAATGGTTAAGCAAACACACTTACATAAAAATAATTTCAATGAGCAAAAGAATAATAAAAAGAAAGAAAAGAAATAAATCAAATCAAATCAGCGAAAAGAAAAAGAAAAGCCTCAATTTAAACTTGGTGGGTCACTCAGATTTACTTCGCTATCCTCTCCATGTGGTTGGTACTCTAGATATGGCTTTAATCTTTGACCATTAACTTTAAAAGTGACGCCGTTCTTTGGATCCTTAATTTCAATTGCCCAATGTGGAAAAACAGTGTGAACAATAAATGGGCCAGACCATCGAGAATGTAACTTACCTGGGAATAGGTGCAAGCGAGAATTGAATAAATCACTTTCTGACCTGGAGTGAAAGGTTTTCTCATAATTTGCTTGTCGTGAAAGACTTTCATTCGTTGCTTGTAAATCTTGGCATTTTCATACGCGTCATTGCGAATTTCTTCGAGTTCTACCAGCTGTAATCTTCTTTTACGAGCTTGCATGTCAAAATTGAATTTCTTGATGGCCCAGTACGCACGATGCTCGAGTTCCACAGGTAGGTGGTAAGCTTTTCCATACACTAGCCTGTAGGGTGACATCCTAATTGGAGTTTTGAAAGCTGTTCTATATGCCCATAATGCATCATCGAGCCTCAACGACCAATCTTTTCTGTCGGGCTTCACCGTCTTTTCTAAAATGTGCTTTATTTCTCGATTGGAGATCTCAACTTGGCCACTGATTTGGGGATGATATGGGGTCGCCACTTTATGAGTGATGGAATACTTTGTCAAAAGTGCTTTGAAGGATTTATTGCAAAAGTGGGCACCGCCATCACTGATTATTGCTCGAGGAAATCCAAAGCGTGAAACAATATTGCTTTTCAAAAATCTTATCACCACCTTGTGATCGTTGGTCCTACATGGAATTGCCTCTACCCATTTCGAAACATAGTCAACAGCAACCGATATATATTGATGGCCAAAAGATGGGGGAAAGGGTCCCATGAAATCTATACCCCATACATCAAAAATTTCAACCACTAAAATTGGGTTTAGTGGCATCATATTTCTTCGTGTTATGCTCCCCATTCGTTGACACCTATCACATGAAGAACAAAAGGTGTAAGCATATCAAATATAGTTGGCCAATAGAAACCACATTGTAAAATTTTAGTAGTTTTTCTTCTTTGAAGTGGCCATGAGCTTGTTCATGGCAGAATGAAAGAATATTTTGAAATTCATTTTCTGGGACACTTCGCCTAACAATTTGATCTGCACAATACTTGAATAGATAAGGATCATCCCAAAAGAAATTCTTTATTTCTACAAAAAATTTGGCCTTGTCCTGCTTACTCCAATGCTCTAGAAGTTGACCTGTAACAAGATAATTAGCAATATCAGCATACATTGGTACTACTTCCACACTCATTAATTGTTCATCTGGAAATGACTCATTCAAGGGTAATGGTTCTATAGTTGTGTCAAAATGGAGACGAGAAAGATGGTTAGCCACAATATTTTATGTTCCTTTCTTATCCTTGAATTCTAAGTCAAATTCCTGCAAAAGTACCACCAAACGAATTAGTCTAGCTTTTGCATCTTTCTTTGTGAGAAGATATTTAAGAGCAGCATGATCTGTGAATATAATTATTTTACAACCAATTAGATAAGATCGAAATTTCTCTAATGCAAACACTACAGCTAGCATTTCTTTTTCAGTGGTTGAATAATTCAACTGTGCATCATTCAATGTCATACTAGCATAGTAAATCACATGGGGAACTCGATCAACTCTTTGTCCTATCTGCTCTCTTGCATGTCGGATGCATCATAAGCTCAAAAGGTAAGTTCAATTTGAAATTTGAATGATGGGTGATGATGTCAACAACTGTTTTAATTTTTCAAATGCCATAAGACATGAATCATCAAAGACAAAAGGTACATCCTTAGCAAGTAGATTGCATAATGGTCTAGAAACTTTGCTAAAATCTTTAATGAAACGTCTATAAAAACCAGCATGCCCAAGCAAATATCTTACTTCTCTGACTGTTTTAGGTGAAGGAATATTGGAAATGAGATCCACCTTGGCTTTATCAACCTCAATACCTTTGCTTGAAATGATGTGACCGAGAACAATACCTTGTTTTACTATAAAATGGCATTTCTCCTAATTCAAGACTAAATTCTTCTCGATACATCTCTACAGAATTAGTGTTAGATGATGTAAACATTGATCAAATAAATCACCAAAAACAGAAAAGTTATCCATAAAGACCTCAAGGAATCGTTTAACCATATCAGAAAAAATGCTCAACATGCATCGTTGAAATGTAGCGGGTGCATTACATAATCCAAATGGCATTCTCCTATATGCAAAAGTACCAAAAGGACAAGTGAAGGTGGTCTTCTCTTGATCTTTTGGTGCTATGGGAATCTGATTATATCCTGAGTAGCCATATAGAAAACAATAAAATTCATGACCTGCTAATCTATCAAGCATTTGATCGATAAATGGTAAAGGAAAATGGTCTTTACGTGTGACAGAATTTAACTTCCTATAATCAATGCATACACGCCATCCTGTAGTTACTCTAGTGGGCACTAATTCATTATTAGCATTGGTAACTACTGTGACTCCTGACTTTTTGGGGACAACTTATACAGGACAGACCCATGAACTATCAAAAATGGGATAAATGATACCTGCATATAATAGTTTAAGGGCTTCAGTGCGAACAACCTCTTTCATGTTAGGATTTAACCGACGTTACATTTCCCTAGTAGGTCTAGCATTTTCATTAAGGTGAATGTAATGCATACAATCTACTGGGTTTATCATTTTTATGTCTGCTATGGTCCATCCTAATGCTCCTTTGTGCTCTTTTAAAACTTCCAATAACTTACCTTTTTGTTCGTCATTGAGGGAGGAAGAGATGATTACTGGCAAAGTACTTTCTTCTCCCAGGAATGCGTATTCCAAAGTGTTGGGTAATTGTTTGAGCTCGACTTTTGGTGATGATTCTGATGATGGGCTGACTTTCTTTTCTGATGGCATTAGTCGTTCAACTCTTGACTTCCATTTATTTGTGTCCATGGATGGTGCTGAGTCAAGTAGTGCGTTGACCTCATTGATTGATCTGTCAATACCAAAATCCAAACCAAAGTGAGTTAAACATGTTTGTAAAGGATCATCACTAAGATTTGACAGAAAATTATTATCAACTAATGTTTCTATTAAATCCACATCAACAATTCTATCATCTGCATTGTGAGGTTGTTTGGCAATGTTGAAGATATTGAGTTCCATGGTCATATTGCCAAATGACAACTGCATATTTCCGGTTCTGCATTGAATGTGAGCATCGGCAGTTGCCAAGAAAGGTCGGTCTAGGATAATAGGGATGTGCTTTCTTGAATCCTGCACTGGTTGAATGTCAATTACAATGAAATCAACAGGAAAATAAAACTTGTCTACCTGGATAAGAACGTCCTCCACAATACCACGAGGTATTTTCGTGGACCGATCTGCAAGCTGTAACACCACTGGAGTTGGGTGTAATTCGCCCAGTCCAAGTTTTACAAATACAGAGTAAGGCAACAGATTTACGCTAGCTCCTAAATCCAACAAAGCATTCTCAATTGTGTGGTTCCCTATACTACATAAGATAGTAGGGGAGCCTGGATCTTTGTATTTTAGACGCATTTTATGTTGGAGTATAGAACTAACATTTTCAGTTAAAAAGGCCTTTTTCTGAACATGAATATTTACCTTTTTAGTGAAAAGGTCTTTAAGAAACTTGGCATATGATGGCACTTGTTTTATCGCATCAAGTAAAGGGATGTTAACACATACCTGTTTGAAGATTTAAAAAATCTCACCTGTGGATTTTCCCTTTTCCCCTTTAGTTAACCTCTGAGGAAATGGAGCTTTAGGAACATACTCTCGTGGGTTGGTTTATTCTTTCTCCTCTGGTGATGGGTCCTCAGTATTCACAGGTACAATCTGAGTTGATTTCGTCACTGGCATCTCCACTTTGTTGTCAACTTCTTTTCCTTTTCGTAAGGTCATGACGGCTTTGACTTCTCCATGCTGCTGTGGTGAACTGGAACTTGCTTCATGCACTCCTTTAGGGTTAGGTATTGGTTGACTTGGGAATTTATCTTTTTCAATGGTCATGGCCAAAGTTTGAACTGAAGAAGTAAGCTGTCCCACCATTTTCTCGAGGCTTGAAACTGATTGGGCTTGTGAATTGAAGCCCGCCCTCATTTCATTTCGCAGTTCATCAATGGTGTGGTTTTGTTGCTCGATTCTGAAATTAATGAAATTCTTCATATTTTGGAATGTATCCTCCCATGGTTTGGGTTGAGAGTGGTTTGGGTTTTGATTGTATGGTCTAAATGGTGGCTGAGCGGCTTGAGAATTTTGAGGAATTGGTTCCATTGGAGGAATTGGTGGAGGTGGAGCTGTTGGTTCATTTTCTTGGAATCCTTGAGACCATGAAAAATTGGGGTGGTTTCTCCATCCAGGGTTATATGTGTTGGAGTATGGGTTGTAGTTTGATGGTTTTCTCATGACTCCTATGGCATTAGCTTGATCTGAATATGAGTCATGGTCATGTGGTTCTATTGAGTTGGCAGTCGTTAATAATGCTATTTGTCGAAAAAGACCGTCGATTATTGCTTTGACTTCCTTAATTTCTGAGCTTGACTCACCAATGTGAACCTCATTTACTCATTTAATTCTCCTGGTATTCCTGAGTGATCAACTCCGTTGTTGAGAATTATCTGATTGGCGCTGGAAGAATTCCCAAATCTCTGAAGCGCTTTTTGACATTAGCTCTCCTCCACTGGTCGCCATTAGCCATTCTTGCACATGTGGCAATAATCCCTCCAAAACGTATTGGCATTGGTGCCATTTCTCGTACCCATGATGTGGACACTTCAAGAGTAGCCCATTGAATCGCTCCCATGCTTCGAAACATTGCTCGTCGTCTCTTTGGGTAAATTCTGAAATTTCCCTGCGAATAGCATTTGTTTTATGAACTGGGAAATATTTATTTAAAAATTTTGTTACCATTTGTTCTCATGATGTTATGCTATTAGCAGGCAATGTATTAAAGCATGAACGAGCTCTATCTTTTAAAGAAAATAGAAATAATCTAAGTTTAACATCATCATCTGAAAAATTCTCGTATTTAAAAGTTTGGCAAATAGCATGAAAATCATTCAGATGATTATATGGGTCCTCATTTTCTAGGCCATAGAATGTGGGGAGACAATTTAGCACATTAGGCTTTAATTCAAAACTCCTAGTAGCTACATTTGGGTATCTGATGCATGATGTGCTCAAATTTGCTAAGGGACTAAAATAGTCCTTAAATGGCCTCTCTTGTGGTTCTGGTTGTTTGTTTTGTAAATCCATGTTAAATTTCTTTTTAAATGCAGTGTGTTTGTGCGTGCGAAGTATTTTTTCTAATTCAAGGTCTAAAGGCTCAAGATTAGGTGATAATGACCTTCGACCATGCATGCAAAGAATAAAATAAATAAAAGCAAAACAAATAAAAATAAAAAAGAGAGAAAAATTATGATACTAACCTTATCACTCTGTTGCAATCTTATTATGAAAATACACTCAATTGCTATAAGAAAAAGAAATTACGTGAAACAAATTAACTAAAATTATAATAAATTATAAAGAAAGATAACAAGATAAATTAAAAGAAAAATATCAAAATTAAATTACACAAATTTAAAGAAGAGAAAAAGAAATAAAATTCTAACCTTAAAATACAGATTAACTATTTTTTTTTAATTGAGAAAAAACAATTGCAAGAAAATAACTATATATATATATATAAATAATTATTAAAAAAAATTAATTCTATGAATTAAAATACTTACCTCCCCGGCAACGGCGCCAAAAACTTGTTGTGCAAATTTTATTGAACTCCCAAGCGCACGAATCTATTGTAGAATAGATTAATGGTGACGAGTGTCGATCCTACGAGAAGGTTGATTTTAATTATGTGTAGAATTAATTTTCTTAATTGGGTGGATGAATTTATGGTGAAAGGAATTTAAAATATGCTAGAATTTAAATTAAAATGGCAGGAATAAATTGAAACTGGAAACTATTGAGATAAAGCGCTTGGGTATTCGGATCTGCATCAACATGCTTCATGGGCTAAATATTTCTTATTAATGCCAATTAAATCATGAGGGGGGATTCCATACCTCATGAACCACGCTCAAATAAATATGGTGCTAAGGGCTTATTGTGCCAAATAATAATAACCTTGTACTAGGGTGCCGGTTTAACCAGGGCGGTATCTAAACAAGACTATTATTATTTGTCGACGAAAAGTCAAAACAACCACAAATATTAGAGGGGAAGAGAAAGTAAATTTACCAAATTAAGCCCATGGAACATGTTGAGACTTCACCCTCAACCCAAGCTTAAAAGAAAATTAGCTACTCATTTTTGAACTAGGAGTAAAATGAAAATTTACTAAAATACATAGAAAATACAATAAGGAGAAGGAATTACAGAAATCTAAGCTTAGAGATGAATTCAGCGGTATCAAATTAGGAGGGAGGGAGCCCCCTTTTATAGATACATTGAGTGAATCGTGACCATCAAATTAAAAACAGTTTGGATGCTCAGGATTGCGCCACGTCATCAGTCAACAGTCAACAGTCAACGTTTGAACAGTAACACGGTTTAACCACGGTTTGTACAGTAACACGGTTTGACCATGGTTTGCACAGTAACACGGTTTGAATAGTAAATAATCCATGTATGTGCATGTACCGTACACATGATTTTTGCTCCACTGAAATGCTGCCACGTCATCGATCCACAGTACATAAGAAATTTAGCCCAATAAGATCGTGACACATCATCGGTCAATACCACGTCATCGGTTAACGCCATGTCATCGGACCGTATATATGAACAGTATTATGAACAGTACCGTATGTATGAACAGTGCCGTATATGTGAACAGTGGCGTTTTTCCTTTTATGCTCATCCTAAGGTTTTCGACCGTCTTGAGTTCAAATATGACGTCCGTTTTGCTGTCTGATCACTCGTTCATTATGAAACGATCGTGATGCCCCTAAAATACATAATTATAATAAAACACACATAATTAAATAATAAAATACTTAAACAAATAAAAGTAGCAATGTTAGTGAGATTTGAAGTGTAAAATGACAATTTTCTCCTTTATAAATATACACTTTCTAACACTCAACAACTGCTTTCAGATATCTTAAAGAATATTTTGAATGGATACTCATGCCATTTGGATTAAAAAATGTCCCTTTTAATTTTCAACATAAGATGGATCTAATATTTAAAAAAATATAGTAAATAGATGACATATTAGTGCTCTACCAGAATTTAGAAGATTATTGTCATTATTTACTTATAGTTTTTAATGAGTTTGTTAATAACCGACTTATAATCAGTAAAAGGAAAACAGAACTCTGTAAAGAATACATAGAGTTTTTAGGAATGAAAATAAGAAAAGAAAAGATAAAATTACAAGAACACATATTAAAGAAAGTATTAGATTTTCTAGATAAAATAGAAAAGACAAAGAAATTACAAACCTTTTTAGGAATATTAAATTATACTAGGATGTATATAAAAGACCTTAATAAGCTAACTAGGACCTCTGTATAGTAAAACCAAACCAGGAGGTAAAAAATTCTTTAATTCTTCGAATATAGAATTAGTTAGAATTTGTAAAGAATTATTAGAATTAGCTTTACCATTAGAAAATGAGTATAAAGTTGTAGAAACATATGCTAGTGAACACGGATGGGAAGCAATATTACTCTCCAAACCAAGTAAATATGATAGTAAGAGTACCAGGAAAATTTGTAAATACTCATCAAGTCTCTAAAAAATTCTAAAAATAGTTTAATCAACTTAGATTATGAAATATTATGAGTTATAAATGCTTTAAATAGTTTTAGATTATTTCTCAATCAACCTTTCACAAAAAGGACGAATTATGAAGCAATAGTTGGATTTTATAATAAAACTAATGAGAAAAAGTTAAGTAGTACAAGATGGTTAAATTTTGTTAATGCTATAACAAGTAATAGATATAAAGTAGAATTTGAACACATCAAAGGAGTAGATAATAGATTAACTGATTACTAGAAAAGAGAAATTTATTCTAACCTACTTTGTGAGTTTGCAGATGGACGATAAGAGAATAAACTTCGGACAAATTAGTCTGCCAACATTGCCAAAGGGAAGTAATTTATCTTTTAAGCCTTTATTTGATAGTCAGATAGATGAATCATAACAACACCTTCTAGACAACATTTGGAATGCAAAGGGTGATAGTAGAAAGATCTTAACAGCTTTAAATACACTAACATTTTATTTTACAAAAATCCAAAGTAAGCTTTTAGGTAAAAATTTTAGTTTTTACATGGTTTTTAAAGGATGTTAATGGGGTAAAGGAAAAACCTTTAACTTCACTGGTTAAAGCAGACAATGAATGCAAAACACTTAACTAAAGTGAGTTAGAAATAAGAGAGAGTAGAACCTTTTCCTTTGCATATACTGAACTTTTAAACTATCTTACTATGGTTGACTTATCATTAAATTGCATCTAGCCAAAATGCAAAACGACAAAATAGAGTTCATTTAGAGTTTCCTCGAAGATTATGTCAAACATAGCTATAAAATCCCATGGTTTGCCTATCAGACACCTAGATTTCTTATCTTATAGGAGACCTATTGTGGCAATATTTAAAAAGTTTGCCTAAGAACTGACCTATTCTGTCAAGAAATTCCACTAGAATATGCAGACTATAAGTGTCATCTCACCTGCCGTATTGTAAGAGCCAACATTGATCTAGGATTGTATAAACCAATACAACTAAAATTCAAAGATAAATTACTAATGTTAACACTACAGTTATTATTTGATTTTGATTTTCTTAATCAAGTTATTATTCGAGACCCAGATTAGACATATGCATTTAGGAGAGGATTAGCATAAACTATACTTAATCTAATGGCAATGGGAAAACAGTTCATGGTAGCATATATCCAGTCAAAAAATCAGAATGGCCATTCCAGTAAGAAGTATCCTATGAATTTCAAGTATAACATTCCTTTTTTTTTTTAGGGATTTAACACCATAAGAGAATTTGACAACTTGCATGTCTCCGGCATTCCTTAGATTTCAATAATAATTCTTAAATTAAGTAGATTAGACATTGGAGAAGCATAATAATAGCAAGGAAATTTTACATTAAATAATTTATCGATCATCCAAAATTGATTGTTGGAGACTTTAATAAAAAAATATATTCTCTTCAGAATATGCTGAAGTTCCTTTTTTGGCACAAGACCACAAATGATCAGCTTGTAGATTTATACTATAAATAGTATAAAAAAATATCAAGGCTTAACGAGCTCTTTTGAAAGACCAATCAAGCGAAAGAAAAAAAAAAGATGATGGCAGAGATTACTAGAATAATTTAAATGTTGTCAAGGCCCACAACTTTAACAACACGCTAGAAGCATGACTCAACAGCCGTCCACTCTCCAATTGTCAATCTTCACTTAATACTTGTTTTGAAGCATAACTTTAAAAAGGGAAAACCTATGGTGATAATTCTGACGACACTCCCTTTAGTTATGTGAAGCATTTTAATCCACACACATAGCAAGTAAAAGATAAGGAAGCAGTAAAAGATAAGGATAAGTAGCTAGAAAGAACACTATAAATAAAAAAAGTCACATATTTTGCTGATCATTGATCAAAGAAGCAATGAAAAATCAACTCAGTATCCTTTTATATTTTTAGAATTTAATTCAAGTAAGTAATTTATTCATATTCAAGTAATTTATTCAACATGTATTGTAGCTAAGTTACTTAGTTCTTCTCCAACAGAGGAACCTAATATTTTGTAAGCTTCTATGTGATTACAAGTGAACAAGTTTTATACTGCAAATCTTTCATTATGAATAAAGTTTTTTTCTTATTTGCTCATGATGAATGTTTTCTATCTGTGAAAAATTAAATCAAACTCTAGAGAAAAACTTAAGTTTCTACGAAAACCCAAAGCCTTGAATAAAGACCTTTGAGTGCTTAGTTTTACTCTTAAAGTATCGTTCTAGCCGAAGGATAGGTGTTCTAAGGGAGAAGAGAGGCTTGACTTTGTGTTGGGATTTCTATGCCCTTAAGAGAAAGAAGTTCTTTAAAAGAAAAAACTTTGGTTTTAATTGAAAAGTTTGATTTTATACTCCAACCTTCGAGAAATAATTTTTAGAAATTTTCAGAAAGAATACTAATTTCAATTAGTATTTATGATAAATTAATTTGTTATGCAATCAATTTGATAGAAGTTTAAAAGAGAATTGGAGAGTATCTAGTAGAGAATAGTTGTTTATAAGATTTTCAAAATTACCTTGCATGCCTTTAGATAATTACACCTTTATTACTTTACAAAATTGTGCGATTAAAATATTTAGTGAGTATATAAAACCGGTGATAATTTAGGAAGATTAGCAGTAACAAAAAGTCATATAGATTACAATACTAAATTAAGAATTATTGCTAATAGAAGAATAGAAATAGCATTTAATGTAGGATATAATATAGACTCAAGAAACACCAATTCAGAATGATTAATATAAAACAAACTGTAATTAAAAATATTTCTAACAGCATTTACATTCTGCTATTCTCTATTTAGTAAATGTAAGTTAGTAAAAGTATTGGATTTTTTTTTTTAAAAAAAAGATAGAGTAATACAAAAGGAATCTCAATTACTGGAATCCAAAGTCAAGTATTTAAGGGATTAATATGAGAAGTTTAGAAGTATAAGTTACTTAAGTTAATTAAACTTTTTACAATTTCTTAGAAAAATTTAGCAAATCTAGCAGAAAAAACCCTTTTTGTACTAAGCTTTATACTAAGTTTTTGTGTGAATATATTGTTAAATAAATGTTATTATTATCATTAATTTGTAGATGCATGTGTGGCTGGGGCCATAAGGGATTATGGATCTCAGTATAGCAAAGGACTAGGATCTTTAAGAGAAATCACAACCGACAACAATGCTTAAGCTTCTATTCCATGTTATTGTTGTGCACTAGACTGCGAAAACAACATTGATTGTCCAATTATGTCAAAGCCTCTCAAAGACTTTAGTTACAACAAAAAGGATGGGATTGTGGTCAAACATTTCATCTAGTGACAAGCTTAGAAATTAATAGCCCTTCCTAATTGAACTAACTATCACTTTGAACATATGTGTCATCTCTAACAACAACTTCCAAACCTATTAACAACTTTTCTGCATCAGAAGCAATATCCACATTGGCTTTTAACCATCCATAATTAGAAGGAGGACACCATTGTTTCTGTTTGTCATTTTCCTTCCTTGTAGCATAAGCTTTCTCTAATTGGTTGACTCTTCTAAAAGACTCTCCAAGTGATTACTCTGCTCCTGTTGTCAATCTGATCGGACCTTTTTTGCCTTCCAATCAACATTATGTTCCTTGCATTCCTAGTATCACCCAAAGCACATATAGTTACTATTGACTTACCATTCAAATTGCACTGCAGCTGAGGCAAGGTATGCAGTAAACTGATAATATCTTGTATACTTAATTTCCTTTTTAAAATCTGCTACCTATTGGGAATTTCACCAAATTTTTCTTGCCATCTTACACTTTATCAGAGCATGGGATATGCTCTCCACATTACTATAGCAAATTTAACATCTAGGATCTTGAAGCACCTTTTTCTTCCATAAATCTTCAGCGGTTCAAAGTAAGCCTTTTGCTACTCTAAAAAAGAAAATTTTCACCTAAAAGTTTTCTAGTAAGGCAAGCTTTCAAATAACATTCCAAATGTTTGATGAAAAATTTTCACCTGTTCTATTTATCCAAAAGTACCTCATTTCTAGTTTTCTCTTAACAGTCCTATCAATTTAGGTTTCCCTTAATTAAGTAGAACCTCATACATATTAATTTGTTGTTAATATAAATAAAACTAAATGTCTATCAATTTGATAGGTTATTAATAGTTATACTATATTTTGTTTAATTCCCTCATATTTTGATTGATTTTGTGCTAATTTTTGGAAATTGTGTTTGATTTGATTTAGGAGATGGAGCATGGATGTTATGATGGAATTTGGACAAAAAGGCACGTTTTTGGCTTCCTTGGTGAAATTCAATGCTTGTTGGAGCAAATGGTGAAAGCTGACTTGGGAAGATTACGAATCTTGAAGCAAAAATTCATGCGGAATTTATTTTTATATTATTTACTTTATCTTAGGAGGATAGGATAAAAACTATTTCCTATCCTATTTAGGATTTTATTTGTTTGGATTCCCCTTTATTTGAGGTTTCCTTATTAGATTAGAATTAATATTAGGAATTACTATTTATTTTATTGGGTGGACTATAAAAGGGAGGAGGACAAAAATATTGCAGACTTACGATCCTTGGAAAGAAAATTCGGTGGAGAAGCAAAAACAAAGAGAAACGGCTGCAACTTCTTCTTCTCAAACAACTTTTGATTTCCTTTGACCACAATGTGTGGCTAAGGTTTTAAATTCCGGTCCAAGGGTTAATCAATTCCGATTGTAATTTTGTGAGGCTTTGGACTTAACAAGAATTTCTTCAATCCAAGTAATTTTTATTTCTTGTTCTTATTTTCTATGAATTATTTATATTGATTAAATTGACGCCTTAATTCAATATTTATTTTTCTATCGCTAGTCATGAGTTTGTGATCCGTAATTGTCATGAATGACTGAATTGAGTAGCAAGGAGTTGGCTCATGTGTGTGTATATTGATGGCCACAATTACATAGCTTGCATGATAGGCTCCAGGGAAATAAAAATACGAAATTGATTAAATTGGAATAATCTGAATTAATTGATTTTGTTTTAGTCATTCTCACTATTCTTAATGCTATCATTTAATTTGATATGGAACGATGATGCCCAGTTAAATTAATGGTAAGAATTGATTTGAGCGATTGTTTGAGTCTATTATATTAGGAGAATAATTACTTTCTGCGGCTTTTCCGATTAAGTAGACTAAGTTCTTGGATTGAGTAATTTATATTTTTGCCTATGATTAAAATTACAATTAGATGGAATTTACACCATTGGATTGGAAGTTTGGTAAGATTGATTTTTTTTGCTTAATTTTAAAGTCTTGTTATTTTTATTTTATTTTATCTATTTCTTGTTAAAGAAGAACAATTTAAAATCAAGTAATCGGATAACCGGAAATCATAAACGGCTAACCGTTAGTGGACAGAATCGGGAGAACCAAAATCCGGTTTGCCGGTTCCCTTATCCGGTTAGCCGATTGGTGTCCAGAAAGGTTTCAAACAAAATTCGGCTTACCGGATGAGCTAACCGGTTAGCCGAATAGCTCCAGAGAGAAGAGAACCAAAAATCCAGTCTTCCGTTTTCCTTATCCGGTTAGCCGGATAATTCCCAGAAAATTTCAAAAGAAATTCGGTTTTCCGGTTACAAAATCCGGTTATCCGGTTTGAGGCAGAGAGTTTTTTCTCTTGGAAAATTAATTTTTGTTTTAAACTTTGAGAAATTAATTGCATAGTTCTCTTGGGATTCGACCTGGTTCCACTATTTCTACAAGTTAGTTTAGGTGAATCAGTATTTATTTTGAAGGGCTTTGACAACTCTGTCAGAATTAAAAGATAGTTGTTGGAGTAAGCGATGGTGATATTAAATAATTTCTTATAGTAATTTGAGAATATAACATTAACTTTTTTTATGCGTTACAAAAAGTTGGAAATAAGGTGTAAGTGGAGATTCATTTAAGAATAAATAAGCAATATTGGGAGCAAAGTTACGTCATATGAATTTGTGATATGAAAAATACTATACTAGATCTTCTTTCTACGTTACAAAAAATTTAAAATGATATCTAAATCGATACCAATTATTAATTTTTTAGTGAGCGAGTCCTTTATGAAAACAAGAAACTTTTTCTTATAACGTAGCAAATTATCAACCATCCATCGTAATTGCAGTCTACGTTAAAAAGAATTACAAAATTTACAATTTGTTTGATTTTTTATCTTAAGTTTGTAATTTGTATTAGTCATCCACTAAAAAGATTAAATTACCCTTACAAAATGACAAAATAGAAACAAGTACAATTGAAAATGACGGTCATTTTTGCAAGGATAATTCAGTCTTTTGGCACAGAATTACATACTAAATTATTTTAAATATTACATATTAAATTATTTTTAAACGAGTGATGAAATCTTACTCATTTAATAATCATGTGAATTTAGCCTATCTTAAATGAAATTTTATATCAAACTTATGTTAGAGTATTTAGATAATGTAAGAAAATTGGGACACTAATTTACATCTTGTACACCATGTGAATAAAATTTCACTATTTGAACTAAAACAGTAAAATTTAATAATTAAAATTTAACTTCAGACTATCTCTCGTGAAGTAACAATCTTTAAACTGTCTCCTTACTTTTAAAAATATTAAGTAATTCTAAAAATAATTAACTTGTTAAATACAAAAATATTTTTTCTTTAGCAGCTTTGTTAACTAACAATTTTAATCCTAACAAAATACTATTTGAGTTAATAAAATAATAAAATAAAAATGATGCAATTTCAAACAAAAAAAAAAAACACGGCCATCTATTTGTTTGGTATGGCTGTACGTGACGTTGAATTTGTTTGGTATGGCTGTACGGCCATCTATTTGTTTGTCATGGCAATTAGGGTTGGCAGAAAAGCCCGGGCCCTCGGGCTTTAAGCCCAACCCATAGGTTAAAAATATAGACAAAGGCTCATGATTTGTAAAGCCCATATATGATGGGCTTAGTTATGGGCTTTATTAAAAAGCCCGGACTTAAGCCCAGGCTTTAAATAAAAAAAAATATAATTATATATACATTTTTTTTTATTTCAAAACTTTATATTACATTATAAATTTATGAAATTCTAATTAAAAAAAAACAAATCACAAAAAAAGACACGTAGACGTTTCAAGTTTGCCCCCTCAAACCAAAATCCAAAATCCCTAAACGGCTAAACCAAAATCCCTCTTTCCCTCACAAGTCACAGCCTCCTCTCTTAGCCATCATCCACTCATCGTTCGTGCCCACTGGCCACCGTCTTCAGCCTCTTAGTGTTGTCGCCGCCAAGCGTCAAAGAAGCATCCGGCAAGCAGCGACCCATCCGTCCGGCAACCAAAGCGACCCAGCATCCGGCAAGCACGGCGCGCCCGATCGACCCAACATCTCCCGCGCGAGTCGCGACGTAGCAGCAACCCCCAGCTCACCGACGCGACGCTGCAGCAACTCCCAGTCTCCCAGCTCACCGACGCGACGCTGCAGCAACTCCGGTACGCGCGCGATTAACCCCAGCAAAGCAGCGAGCCATCACCGCTTCACCAGCACCAGCAAAGCAGCTGAATCGGTGAGATTCTTTTAGGATTTTTCGGTTCCTTTTTCTTGGAATTTTTCTTTTCAAACTCAAACCCGTCTTCATATTTACAAATCACTTTTGGTTGTTGTGTAATTGCTCCAAATTTCAGGCATTTTGTTTTTTCTGTTAATAATATTGTTTGTTTCACAAGTGCAATGATAGATAATTGAGAGGTGTTAATAATATTGTCTGTTAATAATATCATGTAATGATAATTGATAGATGTGTGTTTATCATGTAATAATATCATGTAATAGCAGTTATGGTTTATTATGTTGTGTACTTGCGGTATTAGTATTTTGAGTTTTGGATAATCATGTATTGAATAATTGTCTTTAAGTTTTTTAAATTATTGTGGTGTTATGTATTAGATAATTATGTTTTTAAAATTTAAAATTTTATTTTTAAAAATTATTTAAAAAATTAATAAAAGCCCAGGCCCTGTCCAAGCCCAGCCCAGGCCCGTCCAAGCCCGGCCCAAGCCCAGGCCCGTCCACATTGGATGGGCTTTCAGAGGGCCTGGACTGCTTACATGTTATGTGGGCTTGGGTCTGGGCTTGAAAAAGCCCAGCCCAAGCCCTTAAATTGCCAAGCCTAATGGCAATACGTGTTGGGTCCATCTCATTTGGGAGCCCAAAAGCCCAAAGTCAAAATAAGTTTACTTAGTTTGTAATTATTACTAAGCCTTAGACTTAGATGAAATTTACCATGTAATTTGGCTATAAAAGCAAGCGACAGTCCTAGTTTTCATATAATGAAAAAGGTCGAGTGGAGAAGAAAAAGTGGCAAGAGAGAGAGAGAGAAAAGCCAGTAGAAGGGAATAGTAATTTCAATCTTTAATTGGATGATTAGAAGGCAAAATAAATTTTATTTTCTCTCAAATTTTGAGTGTAAGTTTCTGGCATCGCCCTCTATAATCCTATTAGTGTTGATTTTTATTTTATTTTCTCGTTCACTATTATTTAAGATACCTACTTATTGGAGAGATAGTTATTAAACTATTACTGTAAGCCAATAATAGTGAGATTTTTAATGTTGATAGCCTCTAGTATTATCTACAGAAGAATTTGTGTTGTAATCTTATTAATATAGTGGAAGATTATATCGGACTACGGTCCCATAATTTTTCTCGCCTTGAGTTTTCCCAGTAAAAAATTTGTGTCTCTTGTGGTTAGTTTTTACTTTGGATTTATTGGTTCATTTTTCTACCTATTTATTTGTGGTGCACATCATGTTTTAATCACACAAAGAGAGAAAGAGTTTACTTATACTTAATTTGCAACTACTTGTGGTAGTACCTTTCCCAATAGAGTGGTATTAGAGCGTCAGATTGTGTGTTTGATTACTTGTATGGTTGAGATGAAGGAATCCTTGGCATGCATGATTAAATTAAAGTCATGAAATTATGGTATTTGGAGAAAATTAAAGACAATTTATGAGCAGTTAACGGCACAAAATAAAGGCAATTTGATGAAAAGGCTTGTTAACTTGAAATACAATAAGGGGTGCAGTACAACTGAACACACTAGTTGAAAGACGAGTGTGCAACCTAAGAGGGGGAGTGAATTGGTATTATAAAAATTATCCTAACAAATCCACACAACAATTCAATCTAATGCCTTAATAAAATTGAAAGCAATAAGTTCAATAATAGCTCAATGATAAATGAGTAAGAGATAAGAGAAACAAACACACGAAATTTTACGTGGTTCGGCAATCCCCGCCTACGTCCACACCTCCAAGCGATTCAAACTTGAGGTTTTCACTATCCAAGCCTTCCAAGGCTTAAAGAACTTACAATTGACTTTAAGGTGTCAATAAACCTTTACAACAAAGAGATTTTAACTCAATCTCTTCACTCAAGTGTTCCAATCACTCAAATACTCACAAATGAGAAGATGAAATGAAAATTACAACCAAAAGCTCTCTTAAAGAGTAGATGAACAAATTTAAGAGCAAAGATCACTCAAGGATTTTTTATTCACGAATTTAAAGCTTAAGATATATTGTATACCTTTTGTTTGTGCTTGTTTGGAAAAATGAAAATGAATTGGAGTTGGGTTTTTATAGTTAGAGCTCAAAAACTAGCCGTTATGAAATTTTTGTTCATAACCGGCTTACCGTTTAAGTGGATCCGGTTAGCCGCTTCAAGTTACCGTTACAGCAAATATTTAAATTTTTGAACATCCGGTTAGCCGCTTATGCTTTGGTAACTTACTACCCACATCCGGACTTTAGGTTTATCACATTCGGTTAGCCGCTTTCCATTTGAGTGAGATTCTGCCCGTAACCGGTTTGTCGCTTTCATCAATCCGGTTAGCCGCTTGCTACAGTAACGGCTACAGTGAACTGTTTATAACTGTATTATGGCCCAAAACGGTATGAAATTTTACAAATAAGTCCAATTTCAGAATTTCTAAATAATTCTTTGTGAATCCCAAAACTTTCTCAAATTGTGATAGAGCCCAAAAGTATAGAAATTATAGTATGGCCCAAATCGATTTAAATATTTTCAAAATGACCCAAATCCGGAATTTTAAAATAATTCTCATTAAAAATCAATCTTTTTCATTTTAGCCCATTCTTGAATAATAAACAAATTTTACAAGATCATTTTCGTGTTATTAAAACACAATATGTAAATATTTGTTTCTCCACAAATATATGATTTGTTATCATCAAAATCAATACTAATAGCCATATAGGCTAACAATCTCCCCTTTTTTAATAATGACAAACACATAAAAAAAATTAATTTAGTTTTGAAAAGCTCCCCCTTAATCAATGCAAGGTTAACAATTTTAAAAAATTTTTAAAATACTCCCCCTGCATAAATGCCTACAAAAATGTATATGAATTCTCATATATATATATCATCCTCACAAATTATATCTCCCTCTTCATCATCAAAAAGAATAAAAACTCCCCCTACCAATCATCAAAATCTCAATACAAGCACATTAGTAAAAGAAATTCAAAATATTAGAAAGAACATAATAATCAATCAAAGTAAGTCCATATCATCCAAAATAAATGCATAATCCAAAACAGAACAACCATCCACATAATCGAAAAATAAAAGAACATAAAGTACTAAAGAAAATGTTGGTGTGCCCAAGTACAAGCATAAGAGTCTACTGAGGTGGTGAGGATGGTGGTGACGGAGGTGGATATGGATATGGAATGCCGAAATGCTCAAAGAAGAGGGGCTGGCCATGGATAAGCTGCTGCTGCTGAAACTCGGTCTGCCTCACAGAGAGTGACCTCATCTCATCCATAAGCTGCTGAAGAGTAACCCCTTCAGGAATAGAAGGCTCGAGAGGTGGTAAGTTAGATGCAGAGGCTGCAGGAGCAGATATAATAATCAATCACACAAGATAGGTATTTGATCAAGAATAATACCATAGTCTCTAAGGGTTTGTTTCATCCAAAGAATTTGTGCACAACAACTACCAGCAGCTATATATTCAGACTCAGTAGTTGAAAGCGCAACCGAGTTTTGTTTTTTACTAAACCAAGAGACAAGAGAATGACCTAGAAAGTGACATGTTCCACTAGTACTTTTTCTATCAACCTTATAACCAATAAAATCGGCATCCGAATAACAAGTTAAATCAATATGAATTCCTCTAGGATACCATAGGCCAAGATTAATTGTGCCAATCAAATATCGAAAAATTCGTTTAACAGCAAGCATGTGAGACTCTTTAGGACAAGATTGAAATCTAGCACACAAGCAGCATAATATCGTGCCTACTAATATGGCCAAGGATCCGATCATACCTCGATAAGTTTTGATGTCAACTTCCTTACCCTTTTCATCTTTGTCCAGTTTGATGGTAGTACTCATTGGAGTGCTTTTTACCGTTCCATTTTCATAGCCAAACCTTTTGAGTAGATCTCTCGCATACTTGGCTTGATTTATGAAAATTCCTTCCTCATTTTGTTTGATTTGGAGTTTGAGAAAGTACTTCAACTCTCCCATCATACTCATCTCAAATTCTTTGCTCATGCAAGATGAAAATTCTTTACACAACAACTCATTAGTAAAACCAAAGATAATGTCATCAACATAAATTTGTACTACAAGAATATCTTGGTTCTTATGCTTAACAAAGAGAGTAGTATCCGCTTTTCCTATTGAAATATCATTATCTAATAAGAAGTTCTTAAGCCTATCATACCATACTCTAGGTGCTTGTTTCAGTCCATACAAAGCATTAGACAACTTATACATATGATTTGAAAATTTTTCATTTTCAAAACTGGGGGGTTGTTTCACATAAATTTCCTCCATAATATAACCATTTAGGAAGGCACTTTTAACATCCATTTGAAATAGAATGAAATCTTTATGACATGCATATGCTAACAACATCCTAATGGATTCTAGTCTAGCTACAGGTGCAAATGTTTCATCAAAATCAATTCTTTCTTTTTGGTTGTAACCCTGAGCCACTAATCTAGGTTTATTTCTTACAACCATACCGGATTCATCCATTTTGTTTCTAAATACCCATTTAGTACCTATAATGGATTGATGTTCCGGATTAGGAACTAATTCCCACTCATTATTTCTCTCAAATTGATTCAACTCCTCTTGCATTGCCATAATCCAAGACTCATCATTTTCCGCATCCGCAAAGGATTTTGGTTCAATTTAGGAAATAAATGCAGCATGCTCACATGTGTTCCTAAGTGATGATTTAGTTGTAACACCTCTAGATGGATCTCCTAAAATGACATCTTTGGGATGAGAAGAAACATACCTCCACTCCTTGGGGAATGTTTGAGAAGTACCTTCATTTTGCTCTGCATTTGTTTCTTAATGATGTTCTTCTTAAATTCCATGATGTGTATCCTTTAAGTTGACATTTGATGCTTCTTCTTGTTGTTCTTCTTCTGCATTATTATCAACAACGACTTTCTCCGTATATGAGGGGTTAGACTCATCAAAAGTAACATGCATAGATTCTTCCGCAACTAAGGTTCTTTTATTATACACTCTATATGCTTTGCTTGTGTTTGAATAACCAAGAAAAATAGAAGCATCAGATTTTGGATCAAATTTACCAAGATTATCTTTTGTGTTCAAGACAAAACATTTGCATCCAAAAACTTTGAAATAACCAATGTTAGGTTTTCTATTTTTCCAATACTCATACGGAGTTTTATTAAGATTAGGTCTAATCAACACACGATTCAACACATAACATGCGGTGTTGACAGCTTCGGCCCAAAAATATTTAGGCAACAAGTTTTCATTCAACATGGTCCTAGCCATTTCTTGAATATACCTATTCTTTCTCTCTACAACTCCATTTTGTTGAGGAGTCCTAGGAGATGAAAATTGATGCTCAATGCCAAAATCATTACAAAAGTTCTCAAAAGCATAATTTTCAAACTCTCCACCATGATAACTTCTAATACAAGAAATAAAATATCCTTTTTCATTTTGAACCTTTTTGCAAAACACTTTAAATGCATCAAAGGCATCATTCTTATTAGCTAAGAACAATACCCATGTGTATCTAAAATAATCATTAACAATTACAAAAGCATAATACTTGCCATTTAAGCTAGCATATTTAGATCGTCCAAACAAATCATTGTGAAGTAATTGAAGTGGTTTTGAAGTGGAAATATTTTTCTTGTTTTTGAAAGAAGTTTTGATTTGTTTTCCAAATTAGCAAGACCTAATCTTCTATGCCACAACCAACCATCATCATGAAATGCAGAGAAGCACTTATCATTTGAAGATGCACAATCTATATTAATGGTATACACATTAACACATCTATTTCCTACAAACATAATCTTGCCATCACATGCATTCTCAATAATCCATCTTGATTCATCAAAGATAACTTTATATCCTTTATCATATAATTGACTAATGCTAAGCAAGTTGTGTTTTAGGTTTCTAACTAAACATACATTTTCAATAAGGGTTGAGGATACATTACCGACATTGCCAATACCAATAATCTTTCCTTTTAAGTTTTCTCTGAAAGATACATCTCCACCATTTTCGATCTTGGTAAAGCTTGAAAACCAAGAATAATTCTCTGTCATATGTCTTGAACAACCACTGTCCAAGTGCCATTTATTCTTCTTTTTCTTCAAGCCCTGCAGAGAAATGAGCAGATGAAATGAAAATTACAACCAAAAGCTCTCTTAAAGAGTAAATGAACAAATTTAAAAGCAAAGCTCACTCAACGATTTTTTATTCACGAATTAAAAGCTCAAGATATATTGTATGCCTTTTGTTTATTCTTGTTTGGAAAAATGAAAATGAATTGGAGTTGAGTTTTTATAGTTGGAGCTCAAAAACTAGCCGTTCTGAAATTTTTGTTCATAACCGGCTTACCGTTTAAGTGGATCCGGTTAGCCACTTCAAGTTACCGTTACAGCAAATATTTGAATTTTTAAACATCTGGTATGCCGGATTTGCCACTCCGGTTAGCCACTTATGCTTTGGTAACTTACTATCCACATCCGGACTTCCGGTTTGTCACATGCGGTTAGCCGCTTTCCATTTGAGTGAGATTCTACCCGTAACCGGTTTGCCGCTTTTATCAATCTGGTTAGCCGCTTGCTACAGTAACGGCTACAGTGAATTGTTTGTAAAAATTATAATTTTGCCTCAAAACTTTTTATAACTGTATTATGGCCCAAAACGGTATAAAATTTTACAAATAGGTCCAATTTCAGAATTTCTAAATAATTCTTTGTGAATCCTAAAACTTTCTCAAATTGTGATAGAGCCCAAATGTATAGAAATTATAGTATGGCCCAACTCGATTTAAATATTTTTAAAATGACCTTCGGAATTTAAAAATAATTCTTATTAAAAATCAATATTTTTCATTTTAGCCCATTGTTGAAGAATAAACAAATTTTACCAAATCATTTTCTTGTTATTAAAGCACAGTGTGTAAATATTTGTTTATCTAAAAATATGTGGTTTGTTATCATCAAAATCAATACTAATAGCTATATAGGCTAACACTAGTGAGTTTCAGAGCTTGGTTGATCAATTGACTACTATGAAAATTATTTTAGATGATGAGTTACAAGCATTGTTGTTGTTGTTTAGTTTTTTGTTAGACAGTTGGGAGACATTAGCTGTGTAAGTGAATAATTCAGCGCCAAACAGGAAATTAACTTTGGATATAGTTACAGATAGGTTGCGGGATGAAGAATCTAAAAGAAAGAGTATTAAAGCAATTCCTTTTAAGTCAAATGCACTTGTGATGCAACGGAAGTTTATTGTTCAAAATATTCCGTTAATTCTAGAGAATACCGGAATAAAAGAACAATTAAATTCACGTTTATTCAAAGAATGCCATGAATTTAGGGGTTAAGACTTGTTGATTCCGCAGAATGCCGAGAATTAACTGTCAAATACTCACAAAGAGATTTGAAAATTGAAATATTTTTGAACTCAAAAATCTATATCTCCGCAAAGGCTACAAGAGGGAGCTATTTATATTAATAGTAATTATCATAATTCATGAAGTAAAACAAAATCCTAAATTGAAAAGGAAACAAAATTCTAAATTAGAAAGAAAATTAAAAGTCTTAAACTTTAATTAATGAGGAAATTAATCCTAGTGTAACATGGATTCCTAGTCTTCATCGTTCCCCCCAGGGTGGAGAGAATTTGCCATCAAATTCGGATTGTCAGCAACAACATCTTCATCATGATCACCTCTGTAAGGAACAAGATGCTTGACATTAAATACATTTGCAGTGCGGATATGACTAGGATGTTTTAATCTGTAGGCATTAGGATTTATCTTCTCTATAATCTCTAAAGGGCCGATTTTTCTGGCAGAAAGCTTGTTGTACTCACCAACTGAGAATCTATCTTTAGTTAGGACAGCCCAAACAAGATCTCCCACTTGAAATTCCAAAGCTCGGCGCTTCTTGTTTGCCATAATTTTAAAACCCATAGTAGTCTGCTTTAATGATTCATGCGTAGTTGCATGTATCTTCTTAAGTTGCTCAATAAAGTCTTCTGCCTTGTTGCTTTTGCGAACTAAATCTAAAACTGGAGCCAAGTCGATGGGAGCTCGTGGATTATATCCGTAATTCACCTGAAAAGGACTTAAACCGGTACTACGCTTGACTGCTTGGTTATAAGCAAACTCGACTTGGTATAACTTCTGATCCCACGTCTTTAGGTTATAAGCCAACTACACTACATAGATGGTTTCCTAAAAAGCGATTGACAACTTCGGTTTGACCATCTGTTTGTAGGTGATAAGCGCTTCCGAAATTTATGCGAGTATTAGTCAACTTCTATAATGTCTTCCAAAAATGGCTAAGAAATCGTGTATCTCGATCAGATACTATAGAACTCAGTAAGCCATGCAATCTATATACTTCTTTGAAGAATAGGCGAGCAACAGTCAAGGTGTCTGTAGTCTTCTTGCAAGCAATAAAGTGAGTCATTTTTTAGAACTGATCCACAACAACAAATATTGAATCCATGCCCATCTGAGTACAGGGTAACCCCAAAACGAAGTCCATGCTAATGTCAGCCCAAGGTTGTGTTGGAATTGGCAGCGGCGTATATAACCCAGCATTAGTTGTTGTGCCCTTGGAAGCCTGACAAATACGACAAGTCTCGACATAGTGATAGACATCACGCCGCATAGTAGGCTACAAATAAGTGTTGGTTATTAGAGCCAAAGTTTTTTCACGACCTATGTGCCCTTCGTTATGTAACTCTACAATGATTTTCAGTCTCAAACTTGAGTTAAGAACACACAATTGATTACCTTTGAAAAGGAATCCAGCATGTAAATGATAGTCTGATCGAAACCTTGCAGCAACGTCTTCTAATAATTGAGCAAAGAAAGGGTCAGTAGCATATAACTCTCGAAACATGTCAAATCCAATGACTTGATTATGCATTTGTGTCAACAAAGAAGCTCGTCGACTAAGTGCATCTGTTACCCGATTGGACTCGCCAGAAGTATACTTTATTACAAAAGTAAACTGCTGAAGAAATGTTGTCCACGTTACATGTCTGTGAGAGAGCTTATCTCGACTGTTGAGATGTTTTAATGCAGCATGATCGGTGTATAAAACAAAGCTCTATGAATCAGATAATGCCGCCAATGTTTTAACGCCTGCACTACCGCGTAAAACTCCACGTCATAAGTGTTGTAGCGTGCCTTTGCTCCGTTTAACTTCTCACTGGAATAAGCTATAGGCTTACCATGTTGGCTAAGAACAACTCCAATGCCTACTTTGAAAGCATCACAATGCACCTAAAAAATAAGTGAAAATTCTAGTAACGCGAGTACTGGGGCAGTAATCAACTTTTCTTTGATAATCTCGAATTC
Source organism: Citropsis articulata (assembly GCA_030449925.1). Classification (NCBI taxonomy): domain Eukaryota; kingdom Viridiplantae; phylum Streptophyta; class Magnoliopsida; order Sapindales; family Rutaceae; genus Citropsis; species Citropsis articulata. Next base: position 1,764,676 of record JASUUH010000137.1, on the reverse strand, counting down.
CTTAATAGCTGCCTCTGTCCAAGAGAATTGTCCTCCTTTCATGCAATCCGTGATTGGTGCCATAATAGTACTGAAATGAGAAATGAATCGCCTGTAAAAGGAGGCTAATCCATGGAAACTTCTGGTGGCGGACAAAGTAGTTGATTGTGGCCAATCTCTAATAGCATCCACTTTCGATTGATCAATGGAAATATCATCCCTCAACACTACATATCCCAAAAATAATACTCTTTCTGTCAAGAAAACACACTTGTTTACTGCTGTGTATAAACTTGCTGCTTTTAAGGCTGAAAGCTCCTCTCTCAAATATTATAGGTGTAACTCATGATTGGTATGTTGATTTGAGATATGCTTGAGGACAAGCATGGTTTAGGTGTGGGGGAATTTGATAGGTTATAAATAGTTATACTATATTTTGTTTAATTCCCTCATATTTTGATTGATTTTGTGCTAATTTGTGGAAATTGGGTTTGATTTAATTTAGGAGAGGGAACATAGAGGTTATGATGGAATTTGGACAAAAAGGCACGTTTTTGGGCTTTGCAAACGTGGGCTGACCTTTTCTTAGAAGAAGTCGGTTTCCTAGCAATCAGAATTGGAGAAGGATTCGGTCAACTAGCAGCAAAAGGAAACAAGGAGGGGACGAAAGCAATAAAAGGAAAGCAAAAGGCAGCAAAAAGAAGCGTTAGAGAAAAAAGCAAAAAAGTGATGCCAAACGTGAGGAAGAGAGCAAGGACGGCTGCAATCTTTTTCTTTGAAAAACAATTCTTGAATTGTTTGGCCACCATGCGTGGCTAAGGTTTTAATTCCAGTCCAAGGGTTAATCAATTCCAGTTGTAATTTTGTGAGGCTTTGGACTTAACTAGAATTTCTTCAATCCAAGTAATTTTTATTTTCTTGTTCTTATTTTCTATGAATTATTTATATTGATTGAGTTGACGCCTTAATTCAATATTTATTTTTCTATCGCTAGTCATGAGTTTGTGATCCGTAATTGTCATGAATGACTGAATTGAGTAGCTAGGAGTTGGCTCATGTGTGTGTATATTGATGGCCACAATTACATAGCTTGCATGATAGGCTCTAGGGAAATAAAAATATAAATTGATTAAGTTGGAATAATATGAATTAATTGATCTTGTTTTAGTCATTCTCACTATTTTTAATGCCATCACTTAATTTGATATGGAACGATGATGCCCAGTTAAATTAGTGATAAGTTTGGATTTGAGCGATTGTTTGAGTCTATTATATTAGGAGAATAATTGCTTTCTACGGCTTTTCCGATTAAGTAGACTAAGTTCTTGGATTGAGTAATTTATATTTTTGCCTATGATCAAAATTGCAATTAAATGGAATTTACACCCTTGGATTGGAAGTTTGGTAAGATTGATTTTCTCTTGTTTAATTTTAAAATCTTGTTTAATTTTACTTTATTTTATTTATTTTAATTTCGTGTTAAAGAAAACAATTTGAAAATCCAGAAATCCGGATAACCGGATACCCACAACCGGCTAACCGTTTGTGGACAACAACGAGAGAAGTCGTAACCGGCTTTCCGGTTTCTCTCAACCGGTTAGCCGATTGTGTCCAGAAAGGAGAGGAACAAGATTCGGTCTTCCGGTTTCCATTAACCGGTTAGCCGAATAAGTTCCAGAACCAAGCTAATCAGCAACCGGTCTTCCGGTTGTCCTTATCCGGTTAGCCGGATATTTCCCAGAAAATCAAACAAAACAAACGGTTTTCCGGTTACAAAATCCGGTTATCCGGTTTGAGTCAGAAACTTTGCAAAATCTAGATTTTTGGGAAATTAATTTTTGTTTTAAACTTTGAGAAATTAAATACATAGTTCTCTTGGGATTCGACCTGGTTCCACTATTTCTACAAATTAATTTAGGTGAATCAGTATTTATTTTGAAGGGCTTCGACAACTCTGTCAAATTTGGCGCCGTTGCCGGGGAACTAATTTTAGTTTCTCATAGTTTAAATTATTTATTTGATTTAGTTTATGACCCGTTCTTCTCAGACTCCTAATTTGCAGTATAATCCTGAAATTGAGAGGACAGCGCGTCAATTGAGAAAAGAGACTAGAGAGAAAAAACGTCGTCTTGAGGAAGAAGCGGAGATAGATTTAACTACTGGTGGTACATCCATTTTTGCAGAAGTTTAAGAAAAGATGGCAGACAGAACTCTCAAAGAACTCGCTGCACCAGATTTGAATCAACAGCCTATATGCATTACTTTTCCTAATATTGCTAATGATTTTGAATTAAAATCTGGTTTGATTCATTTACTTCCTTCTTTTCGTGGTTGTGCAGGTGAAGATCCTCATAAGCATCTGAAAGAATTTCACATTGTTTGCTCTGGAATGAAACCACATGGTGTATCCGAGGAGCAAATAAACCTTAGAGCTTTTCCTTTCTCTTTGAAGGATCAAGCTAAAGATTGGCTCTATTATCTAGTCAGGATTCTGTCACCATGGAATGAGATGAAAAGACTATTTGGAAAATTCTTTCACCTTGCTGCTAGTATTAGGAAGGAGATTTATGGCATCCACGGATCATGGGAGGCCATGTCTGAATCTTGGGAGCGATTCAAAGATTATGTGCAAGTTTTCCCCATCAATTTCGATCAACTCCTTATCCAATATTTCTATGAGGATTGTTGCCAATGGATAGGAGTGTGATTGATCGACAAGTGGTGGAGCTTTAGTGAACAAGACACAAGCGACCAAAGCAGTTGATTTCAAACATGGTGAAACACCGTGATTTAGTACAAGGCGGGTGGAGGATCTATCAAGCAAGTCAATGAGGTAAGTGATCTTAAAATCAAATTCTGATTTAAGCTGCTTTGGTTCGTCAAATGGGCTGTGGGCAATTGCAAGCGATAAAAGCGTGTGGAATATGCTCACTTGGCATCCTCTTGATATGTGCCCCATTGCAACAAGACTCCACGAAGCCAATGCCATGGGTGGGTTTCGGTCACGCCCGAAGGAAGTATGATCCTTATTGAATCACTACAATCACGGATGGAGGATCATCACTAACAGCTATGGAAACCGAGGAGGACAACAAAGGCCACCTCTTGAACTTCACTAGACCACCTCGATCCTACCTGCACGAGCTCCCGACTCGGGTATGTCTTTGGAAGACATTGTTAAGAATCTTGCTAATAGTACTCTTGAACTGGCGAGAAACAAGAACAAGCATCCGAATTTAGGCAACCAATTACTCAATTAGCCACGTCGGTTAGTAAGTTGGAAGCTCGAAAGTGCTGGAAAGTTTCGAACCGAAGTCAACCCAATGGAGGTGTAGTGCAATTTCGAAGCGGAAAAGAAATTCCTTGTCAACTCCACCAAGAAAATTTGAAATGGCCAAGGGAGATGAACATGAAGAAGCGCCATCTAAAACAAGCGTGGGGTAAAATTCGATCCTCCTTTATCTCTTTCATCTTACACACCATCTCCTTTTCTAGGTTAGCTAAACCAAAAGAAGATGAGCAAGAAAAAGAGATTCTGGACACGTTTAGGAGAGTGCAAATTAACATCCCTTTATTGGATGCGGTCAAGCAAATTCCCAAATATGCAAAGTTCTTGAAAGAGTTGTGCACCAACAAGAGGAAAATGAAAGAAAAGGGGAAGGTTGAGGTAAGTAAGAATGTGTCGGCGATTTTACAAAAGAATATGCCAGAAAAATACAAGGATCCAGGTATGTTTTCATTACCTTGTGTGATTGGTGAAAAGAAAGTTGAGCATGCTATGCTAGATTTAGGAGCTTCAATTAATGTCATGCCATTTTCTGTTTACCAAGAATTAAAGTTGAATGACTTGCAATCGACTGGTGTAGTTATTCAATTGGCTGACCGTTCTTATATTCACCCACTTGGGATAGTAGAAGATGTTTTGGTGCAAGTTAATGAGCTTATATTTCCTGTAGACTTTTACATCTTAGAGATGGAAGGTAATCCTTCTTCAAAATCGGCTTCAATTTTATTAGGAAGACCTTTCATGAAAACTGCCAAGACAAAAATTGATGTAGATGAGGGTACTCTCTCTGTCGAGTTTGATGGAGAGATTGTTAAGTTTAACATTTTTGATGCTGTGAAACACCCTACTGATGTGCATTCTCTTTGTCAGATTGATGTGATTGATTATATTGTGCAGGCACCAAAACTAGAATTGAAAGCTTTGCCAGATCACCTTAAAACCTTTGATTTTAGTTGATTCGCTTGGTGACTCTGTCGAGCAAAACGACGTTAAAAAAATTGCGCTATTGAGAGGCAACCCAAATATTTTCTTGCTTTTGAATTTTTATTTATTTATTATATTTGGTTTTCTTTACTTTTGTTGATTTTATTTTAAGCCTCTAGATGTTCTTGATGCAGAAGATATATTTTGGACAGGAGATTAACTCTAATCAAGCGTGCTCACGCCATTTTACAGCTTTCGTTGGAACCCTCTCCCAAGCTCATTCGGGACCACATCGCTCACATTTAGGGGAGTTTCTTCTTCCTTTCTTATTTACTTTTTCATTATCATTATTATGTTTTGTGAGCCATTTACTTGTTGATACATTGAAGACAATGTATTATTTAGGTGTGGGGGAGGATTTTGGCATGTTTTTAAATTGTTCTTAAAAATTTTTGTGCTTTAAGTCTTCTCAATATTTTTGAATACCTTGTAAGTTAGGGATACATCTTTGTTTTGAGTTTTAATGCATGAAAGGGGTAAGCATGAATAGTATTTTTCTTTAAAATTTTCAATGGTGTCGCATTAATTTGTTGATTGAAAAGTGCACAAGACTTGATGCAAAATAGACACTCTAGTGAGCTTTTGAGCCTAAGAGCAACTTATTACATTTTTGCTCCGTTTATTTTTGTTGAGTGTATCAAACTTAGTGTGTTTATTCTAGAACTTGCTTATGAATGTGTGTTGAGACCACATTTTTGAATTGATGCTTAAGTGTGATAAGGACAATTAGGTTCAACCAATTCTTAGACTCTAAAATACCCGCCTTTTATTTTCCCTTAGTTAGCCCCTTTGAGCCTATTTTCCCTTTTTGTTTGTTTCTAACACATTGTTTAACCCAAAGCCTTTTTGTTTGTTATCCATGTTTTCTTTCTATCCTGTCAAGATAAGAGGAAGTAATTGCATGATGTCTTTAAAAAAAAAAAAAGAAAAACAAAACAAAAAAAAGAGAGAAAAAAAAAGAAGAAAAAGAAAAAAAAAATTCTGTTGAGAAATTTATTCCCTTAATTGGATGATTGGAGAATTATTTTCAAAAGCAATTGAATTATCAAATTGTTTCTCCAAGTGTTTTAAGTGCTTGAATGTGGGGATAAATCTCATCATTTTAGAAGTATGTTTGTTTATTTTGTTTGGCATCTAAATCATGCATGTAATTAACTCTTGTCTTGATCGTTAAACCCTTAATTTTTCCTTCTACCATACCTTTACCTAAGCCCCATTTCAACCCTTGTTAAGTCCCTTTGATTTTTGCATCATATTCTTATGCAGTGGTGGAGATTTAATTCATTTGCAAGCCTATGGTAATAATATGCTATGTTTTGATTTTGAGAGTAAAACACGCACCCTAAACACTTTGAGAGCATTGAGCGAAACCATGTGAGGGTGTTAAGTCTTGCTGCATTTGATTTTGATGAATCGATGAGATGCTTGTGTTTTTGTTACAAATTCTATCCTATGAATGCTTATTCTCTAGATTGTCACTATGATTCTACTCATTGATGTGTGTTTAGCTTTATTGGTATTCTTGGATATTGAATGGGTTGAAGGGAGGATTGGTATGTTGATTTGAGATATGCTTGAGGACAAGCATGGTTTAGGTGTGGGGGAATTTGATAGGTTATAAATAGTTATACTATATTTTGTTTAATTCCCTCATATTTTGATTGATTTTGTGCTAATTTGTGGAAATTGGGTTTGATTTAATTTAGGAGAGGAGCATGGGGTTATGATGGAATTTGGACAAAAAGGCACGTTTTTGGGCTTTGCAAACGTGGGCTGACCTTTTCTTAGAAGAAGTCGGTTTCCTAGCAATCCGAATTGGAGAAGGATTCGGTCAACTAGCAGCAAAAGGAAACAAGGAGGGGACGAAAGCAATAAAAGGAAAGCAAAAGGCAGCAAAAAGAAGCGTTAGAGAAAAAAGCAAAAAAGTGAAGCCAAACGTGAGGGAGAAAAAGAAGCAAGAGGAAACGTGAGGAAGAGAGCAAAGACGGCTGCAATCTTTTTCTTTGAAAAACAATTCTTGAATTGTTTGGCCACCATGCGTGGCTAAGGTTTTAATTCCAGTCCAAGGGTTAATCAATTCCAGTTGTAATTTTGTGAGGCTTTGGACTTAACTAGAATTTCTTCAATCCAAGTAATTTTTATTTTCTTGTTCTTATTTTCTATGAATTATTTATATTGATTGGGTTTTGCTGCTTTGACCAATTTCACTAGATTTGCTAGTTTTTATTAGAGGATTTGGAGGGGTGAAATTACGGAATTGGAAAGTCAGGCTTAAATTATCACAAACAATACTTCGAGAACCCCAAAAGTTCGAGTCGTTAGTACGTCGATTAAATTGCTTTTCTAACTGCAAGGCTTGTTGGTGTGCCTCTGAGACAGAGTATGGATCAAGCAAATTCAACTGGTCTTGAAACTGGGATCGTAAACCTCCAATGTAGTGAGAAACCTGTTGCTCTTCTGTTTCTGTCAAGTCATTGCGTGCCACCAACCAATGAAATTCTGTGGTGTAATCATCCACTGATCGACTACCTTCTTTTAAATTCTGTAGTTGTTGGTATAACAATTTGGCATGATTATAGGCCAAGAATGCTCCACGCAAGTGCTTCTTTAGTTTTTCCCAAGAATCAATCTTCTTTTTACCTTGCCTAATCCTTGTGAGCTTAGTTTGTTGCCATCAAGTTGCTGCTCTTCCACGAAATCGAGTTGCAGCCAGTGAAACTAGTTTATTTTCAGGAACTTCCTTGTATTAAAAAACTTCCTCAATGGCATTAATCCAATCCAATAATTCTTCAAATCGACCTCTTTCCTGAAATTCAGGAATATCAATTCTCAACCCAGATTCCCATTTTCAATCTACAGTTAACTTAGATCTATGCCGAGGCCTAGAGAACGGGTTAGCGAAACTTTCACTTGACTTATCTTCGCGTTCTGGAGTATGATGGCGTTCGTTAAGTAACTCTGCTATTCGTGCCATTTGCGCAGTTAACATATCGATTCTCGCTGTCATGCTAGCCAGGGCTTCATCTTTAGAAACGTCATCTTGATTGTAAGTTGCAGCATGAGCATCACAAGCTTTTCTTGGGGGCATTTTTCAAATTTGGGTTTGAAATGTAATGGGGCTAAACGGAGAGTTAAATAAGATTTTGGGTCGAAACTATAATTAAACAAAAGTTTTAGATTTTCGGTGACGATGGTCGGAAATCGAGCAAGGATGGGTGAATCTGAAAGATTTTGGGTTGATGAGTATGGTGGTGGTGGTGGTGGTTTGTCCGAAAAATTGGTGTTTTGGTCGGAAACTGTAGATAAAGCCGGCGGTTTTGAGGACTTCGGTTTCCGGTGGTTTGAGGGTCGATCGACAATGAGGAATGATAGGAAAGGTTCAGCTGAGGGAGAGGAGTTGATTGGTAGTGGTGAGGACGGTTAAATCGTGTCGGAAAGTGGTGAACGGAGGTGGCAGCGATCGCGACTATTTTGGCTTCTTTTTCCAGCGATCTGTGGCTAATCGATGGTGGAAGATGCTTGGGGTTGATGGTCGGCGATTTCTGATCCGAATAGTGATGGCGATGGACGGAATGGTGATCGAAAAGTTGCGTCAGTAGCTGTAGAAGGCGGCTGCTGTGGTGCTTCGGGCTGATGACTTTTTTTTTTTGGCTCTGTTTCGGTTTTTTTTTTTTTTTAATAAAACTAAACGGAAAAATTAAAAAAAAAAAAGGAAATATGAAGGTTTGGTGGTAGCTGGGGTTAGAATGGCGATACCAGGTTTATTCTCTGATACCAAGCTGATGCAGCGGAAGTTTATTGTTCAAAATATTCCGTTGATTCTAGAGAATACCGGAATAAAAGAACAATTAAATTCACGTTAATTCAAAAAATGTCGTGAATTTAGGAGTTAAGACTCGTTGATTCCGCAGAATGCCGAGAATTAACTGTCAAATACTCACAAAGAGATTTGAAAACTGAAATATTATTGAACTCAAAAATCTATATCTCTGCAATGGCTACAAAAGGGAGTTATTTATAGTAATGGTAACGATCCTAATTCATGAAGTAAAACAAAATCCTAAATTGAAAAGGAAACAAAATTCTAAATTAGAAAAGAAATTAAAAGTCTTAAACTTTAATTAATGAGGAAATTAATCCTAGTATAAAATAGATTCCTAGTCTTCATCAACTTATTTTAGAAAAGCAAGAAAGGCGAAGAAGAAGCCAAAGCAGAAATTCCCGCTAGCAGAATATTGATAACCCCAGAGGAAGATCTAAGTCCCAGAAGAGAAATATGAAGTACTTTCATTGTTAGAAAACAGGTCACGTCAAAAGGGAGTGTAGATTGTGGAAAATAGAGCGGGCAAAAGAAAAAGGTGATGCTCAAAAAAATGACAAAGAGAACATTGTAGCCATAGTTGATGGTGATTTGTTTATTATGAGAGCACAATAAATCTCACTTATCATACCAGTGATTGGATGATTGATTCGAGAGCTTCATTTCATGTTACTACAAATCGTGATTACTTTACATCCTAGGTTAATGGTGATTATGACCATGTTCAGATGGAAAATGAAGGGGCATCCAAGATTGTAGGCATAAGAGATATTAGCTAGGAAACCAGTATTGGCTGTAAGTTGTTACTTAAAGATGTCGGACATATACTAAATATTCGCCTCAATTTAATCTTTACAGGCAAACTTGATGATGATGGTTATTAACAAATTTGGTGAAAGAAAGTGGAAGCTCACTAAAAGCTCCCTAGTGTCACCTGAAGGAAGAAAAGTAAACACCCTTTATGTGTTAGAAGCCAAGATCAAGAAAAAAAATGTGAATGTGGCTGTAAAAGATTTTGACATTGAGACATGGTTTAAAAAAATTAGTCATATTGGTGAGAAAGAGTTAGAAACTCTTGCCAAAAAAGGATTTTTACCCAGCTTCCCAGGCATGTCGTTTAAGATTGTGTTCATTGCTTAGTTAAAAAGACACACAACGTAGCTTTTAAAAGTTATTCTTTATCTGGAAAGTCACAAATTTTGATCTGATTCACACTAATGTTTGCATGATGCAAAGTAGATCAATAGGAGGTGCACTTTATTTTGTGACTTTTATTGATGGTTGTTTTAGAAAAGTGTGGGCTTTTCTTTTAAAACTTAAAGACTAGGTGCTTAATATATTTAAGTTCTTCTATGCTTATATTGAAAGAGGGACATGAAGAAAATTAAAATGCATTAAAGCAGATAATGCTAGTGAGTGCAAAGGGCCATTTGAGCAGTATTGTAAATTCCATAGAATCAGACTTGAGAAGATTGTACCAAAAACCCTACAACAGATTGGTGTTGCAGAAATGATGAACAGAACAATTGAAGAGAAGGTCAAATGTATGCTTTCTGATGCCAAGCTTCATAAATCCTTCTGGATAGAGGCTATACATACTATTGTTGACTTGATTAACCTTTCTCCTTTAGCTCCACTTGACAGTAATATACCTAAGAGAGTTTGGACCGGGAAAGATGTTTCTTATAAACATTTGAGAATGTTTCGTTGCAGAGCATATGTTCACATCCCTAAATATGAGAGATCAAAGCTTGATGATAAAGCCAATGAATACATTTTCTTAGGCTATGAGCATGAAGAATTTGGGTACAGATTATGGGAACTAGTAGCAAGAAAATTGGTCTGAAGTAGAGATATTGTGCTCCTTAAAGATCAGATAGTTAATGATGTAGAGAAGAGTGATGAGTCACAGTCATCTCTAGAGATTCCTATTATTCCAACTTTATTTTCTCCACCTATAGTCCATGATGATCATGGGGGAGTTAAAGAGGATAATAATGATGGTCTAGCAGAACCAGCTAACTAGGCACCTCCAAAACAACCAGCACCACCAGTGGAGCCAGAATTGAGAAGATCTAACAGAGAACGACGACCTTCCACTAGATATCCTCCACATGAGTATGTGATGCTTACAGATAAAGGGGAGCTAGAATATTTTGAAGAAGTCATGTCTCACTAGCATAAAAGTGAGTGGGTTAAAGCCATGTAAAAGGAAATGAAATCTTTGAATAAGAACTATGCTTATGACCTAGTGAAGTTGCCTAAGGAAAAAAGGCACAAATAAGTTTATAAGTTAAAGACTGAAAATAACTCATAACAGTGGTACAATGCTAGATTGGTTGTAAAGGGTATTGGTCAGAAGAAATGTGTTGATTTTGAAGAAATATTTTCTCTTGTAGTGAAGATGTCTTCTATCTAAGTTGTTCTAGGACTAGTAACTAGCTTGAACTTGGAGATTGAACAGCTCAATGTAAAGACAACAGTCTTACACGGTGATTTAGAGGAGGAAATATACATGGAGCAACTTGAAGGATTTAGTGTCAAAGGCAAAGAAGAACTTATGTACAAGTTGAAGAAAAGTTCGTATGGGCTTAAACAGGCACCAAGTCAGTGGTACAAAAAGTTTGATTCTTTCATGGAGAATCATGGTTTCAGTAAGACTACGTGCGATCATTATGTTTTTGTGAAAAGGTTTAGTGATAATGATTTTATTATTTTTTTGCTTTATGTAGATGATATGTTGATTGTTGGCTAGGATGCGAGTAGAATTGACAATCTGAAAGAGAGCTTAGCAAGTCATTTGCAATGAAGGACTTGGGACATGCGAAACAGATTCTTGGCACGAGAATTTATTGGGATAGAAAAGCTGGGAAGTTATGGTTATCTCAAGATGCATATGTTGAAAGAGTTTTTGAAAGATTTAACATGGACAACGGAAAATCTATTTGTTCTCCATTTAGCTCGGTTCTGAGTATTGTCCTACAAGTAAGAAAGAGAAGCAAGAGATGAGAGGAGTTTCTTGTACTTTGACAGTTGGTAGTTTGATGTACGCCATGGTTTGTACAAGACCAGATATTGCTCATGCAGTTGGTGTAGTTAGTCGGTTTCTCTCCAATCCTAGCAAAGAACACTAGACAGCAGTGAAGTGGATTTTCAGACATCTCAGAGACACCCCCAAGGTATGTCTATGTTTTGGTGGTGACAAGTCTGCATTACAAGTGTACACATATGTAAATATGGCAGGGGATGTTGATTCGAGAAAATCTCTATTAGGATATTTGCTCATCTTTACAGGGGAACAGTCTCATAGCAGTTCAGACTTCAACAGTGTGTTTTTTTGTCTACCACAGAAGTAGACTATATTGCAATTACTGAAGGTTGCAAAGAAACCTTGTGGATGAAGAATTTGCTACAGGAGTTGGGTATAAAGCAAGACAACTTTATTGTGTACTGCAACAGTCAGAGTGCCATTAACTTGACAAAGAATTCAACATACCATTCAAAATCTAAGCTTATTGGTGTGAGGGATCATTTGATATGAGACGTGCTTTAGAGGAAACAGTTGTAGGTTGAGAAGATATACACAATGAAGAATGAGTCAGATATGATGACAAAGTCATTGCTCAAGGAAAAGCTGAAAAGCAGTATGTAAAAAGCAAGCTTGGTGGTGCCCCCACATGATCTGGAGGGGGAGATTTGTTGTTGTTTTCATCTCATTTGGGGGCCCAAAAGCCCAAAGTCTAAATAAATTTGCTTGGTTTGTAATTATTACTATGGATGAAATTTACCATGTAATTTGGCTATAAAGGCAAGCGGCAGCCCTAGTTTTCATATAGTGAAAAAGGACGAGTCCAATCTAATCCAACTCAATCTAATTTTGATTAATTGAGTAGATTATAAAATGCAAGTTATGCAACCTAAGAAGTGGATGAATTGAGATTTTAAAACTTATGCAAAACAAATCACACAACAAATCAATGTAATGCCTTAATGGAATCGAAATCAATAAATTCAAACAAGCATAATAATAAAAAAAAGTAAGAAAAAAGAAAACAAATACATGGATTTTTACGTGGTTCGGCAATCTTCGCCTACGTCCACGGCTCCAAGCAAATCAAGCTTGAGGATTTCACTATCCAAACCTCCCAAGGCTTCAAGATCATTACAATTGACTTCAAGGTGTCAATAAATTTTTACAACCAAGAGATTATCTCCCAATCTCTTCACATAAGTGCTCTTCACACTTATACACTCACAAATTTGATGAGAAAAATGAAAATTACAACAATGAACTCTCTTTTAGAGTAGATCTATAAATGATAGCTCAATGAAGATTTAATCTTTGATGATTTGTAAATTTGAAGCTCAAAATATGTTGTTTGCACTTGTTTTTACTTGTTAGAGTCTTTAAAATAAAGTTTGAGTTGAGTTTTTATAGCAAAAACCCAAAAACTAACTGTTACAGGCAAATTCCAACGAGCAAACGGCTAGCCACTTAATTTATCCTACTCGCCGCTTGGGAACAATGAAGTTACCGTTAGATTTGAATTTTTCTTCAGTAATAGTGTTCATCAAATTACTTTTTGCCTGAAACTTTTTATAATTACATTATGGCTCAAATAGTTATAAAACTTTATAAATAAGTCCAATTTAATAATTTCTAAATAATGTGTCATCCTCAAAACTTTCTAAAATTATGATATGACCCAATAATAATAATATTTTTTGAAGAGATTCTTTTCAAAATTTAACATAATACTCACAAAATTTAAAGTTCTTAAAATCTTTCATTTTAGTCCAAAATTTGAAAATATGAGATTTTTCTCAGGCGGCTAGCCGCTAACTCTCAGGCAGTTAGTTACTCACTCTGTCCAATTTTGGATTTCAAGTGTTCAAATTTCATTTGGAGTCCTCAAACTTTCATAAATTATAATATGACCCAAATTGTTTGAAACTTTTACAAATAAATTTAAATCTGAAATTCAAAATAATATTTATTAAAATCAAAGATTGCAAATTTTTTTATTTTAATCTAAATTACTCAAATCCACAAAACACTTTATCTTATAAATATAAAATATTTTGGTTTATGAAAAGTAATTATTTAAATAAATTCTTAAGATTCTCAAATGCTAAATCATATATCAATTAAATCATACCGACTTTAGAAGAATTTGTCGTACAAATTTGTCCGTTGAGTTCTTAACTTTATTTTTAATTTCACCATTGTCCATTGAGTGTCTTGAGCTTGATTTTACTTGATTCACTTGTATAAATACTATCCTTAAAAAACTAGTGAACTTGTGAAATACAATATTTATTAAATCACTTAAAACACATGTTTGTTATCATCAAAATTACATAATGTGTAACTCTTTAGGTTAACATATTATTATAGATTAAATGGATTGATTTTTTCAAACCTACTTAATAATTGGGTTAGATTAGGTTAATTGTGATGAACCCGTCTAACTCAACCCATTCCACATAATAATAATAGTAATAATGACATGTTAATCCTTAAATATAAAATCCTAAAAGCTAAAAAACTATCCTAATTTTTAACTCTTTTTATTTTTTTAATAAAAGAGACTATTTATTCTTATATATACTATTCTAAACTCTAATTATAAAACTAAAATCACTCTCTCATAAGTAAATTCATTATTTTACAAGTTTAATTTTCAAATTAAGTTAGTTTTAATTTTTCTTTATTTTTCAGTAAGCACTTAACAGTATATAGTTATATATTATTTTTATTTTATTACTAAATATGATGCTAACTAATTGTCTAAAAAGTCTGAATTTGGAATTCGAAAAAGAGATGTGGGAAACCGAGAATAAAGTCTAGAAACTCATTGTCGAAATTTTCTTAATTTTAAGATAGTTGGCTTTTTTAGTTTTCTTTATCAAACATTAAATAATGAATAGAATTTTCATATTATATTTTGTTATAATAACCTTAACTTCAAATTTCATATCTTTTTATTTATTTAGTCTTTAATTTTAATTTGATTTTCCACCCATTTAACTCAACTCAATGATTTAAGAACTGAATTAGAATGAATTAAATATATTTTGGTAATTTCATTCTTCTTCTTCGGGTTTTTTATTTAAATATTCCCAATTTACCTTAAATACCAAATTTATACCCTATTATATACATATACCTCACGAAGATAGGAAAAGTAAAAAATAACCTTTAAAAAACCAAGAATCCACTCATTTCTTTCTTCCTCTTAATGCAGGAAGATGTCGAGTATGAAGTCGGGTAAGTTGAGAATTTAGTCGAGCAAGAATTGGAGATAAGTAAGTCAAGTAAGCATATTAAATGAGTCGATTATTAAGTAAAAGTCAAGTAAATTTTTTGAACAAGTTGAGTAAAATTTATGTAATTTTTAAAGAGTTTGAGTATTAAGTTGGGTAAGTACATTGAGTCGAGTATTAATATTTTTAAAGAAGTGAAGTATGGTAAGTTGAGCATTCAGTTGAGTAAGAAGTGAAGGCAATTGAATAAGTCGAGTATGAAGTATGGTAAGTTAAGCATTCAGTCGAGTAAGAAGTGAAAACAATTGAATAAGTTGAGTATCTAGTCGAACATAAAGTTGGGTATAAAGTCTGATAAGTTGAACATTCAGTTGAGTAAAAAGTGAAGGTAATTGAACAAATCGAATATCTAATCGAGCACAAAGTCGGGTATGAAGTCTGATAAATACTTTATGAAGTCTGGTAAGTGAAGACAATTGGATAATTTGAGTATTTAGTCGAGTAAGAAGTGAAGGCAATTGAATAAGTCGAGTACGAAGTTGAATAATTAGATTGAACGGGTCGAGTATTAATTTTTTATTAATATTTTATTGAGGCTATTTTTCTATTTTTTCTATTTTTTTTATGTATGTATGTGTAAAGCTACTAATTTTCCGGGTATTACGAGGGAAACGGGTATATCCCACGCAATTCCCTCCTTCAACCCCAAATAATCAAAAACTCTCCAATGGCTCTTGTATCCTCACATCGTTCATTTTATTTTACTTCAATTTCAGTATCAGCTCTTACATGTAATTTCTCGTCGTCATTCCCTCACACGAGGAAACCCACATCTTCAATTTCGAAAAATGAACCCTCATATCTGACTACAACAGCTAAACTGAAGGAGTCGCTACTGCTGACAGTCAAAGACCGAGCCTCACTCGAAAATTTCCTCAGAGAAAGGTTCAAATCATCTGGTGAAGGTGATATTACTACTATTATTCCTAATGAAGCCTTTTGTATCTTTGATTACATGCTCAATATGCGCCCTTCTCCGCCTCCTCTCACTTCCTTCAATATTTTGTTTGGTTTTCTTGCTAAGACTAAACATTATGATACTGTCCTTTCACTCTTCAAGAGACTTAATTCAACTAGGCTGTTTCCAAATCTTTGTACTTACAATATCTTGATTAACTGCTTTTGCAAAATGGGTCGAGTTTCTCATGGTTTTGTTGTTCTTGGGAGGATCCTCAGGTCTTGTTTTATTCCAAATGTTGTGACCTTTAATTCTTTGATTAAAGGTTTGTGTGCGGAGAGTAGAATCATGGAGGCCGCCGCATTGTTTACACAACTTAGAGTGTTTGGTTGTGAGCCTAATGTTTTTACATACACCACTTTGATTAATGGATTGTGTCGAACTGGCCATACAATTGTTGCTCTTAATTTATTTGAAGAGATGGCTAATGGAAATCGGGAATTTGCTGTTGTTTGTGAGCCGGACAGTGTTACCTACAGTACTATTATCGATGGTCTTTGTAAGGAAGGTTTTTTGGACAAGGCCAAAGAACTGCTTCTGCAGATGAAGGATAAGAATATTAAACCTAACGTGGTTACTTATACCTCTGTGATTCGCGGTTTTTGTTATGCTAATGATTGGAATGAGGCGAAGCGTTTGTTTATTGAGATGATGGATCAAGGGGTACAGCCTAATGTTGTGACTTTCAATGTGATCATGGATGAGCTCTGCAAGAATGGGAAGATGGGTGAAGCAAGTAGGTTGTTGGACCTGATGATTCAGCATGGTGTGCGTCCAGATGCTTTTACCTATAACACATTAATGGATGGGTTTTGCTTGACGGGTAGACTTGATCATGCTAGGGAACTATTTTTTTCTATGGAGGATAAGGGGTGCAGACATAATGTTGCTAGTTACAACACATTGATTAATTGGTACTGCAAGAATAAGGAAGTAGAGGAGGCGTTAAGTCTTTATAGTGTGATGCTCTCTAAAGGAATAAATCCAACAGCTGTTACATATGGCACCTTGTTTCATGGCCTTTTTGAAATACACCAGGCTGAGCATGCTTTAAAACTGTTTGATGAGATGCAGCGTAATTATGTGGCAGCTGATACCTGTACATATAGAACCTTTATTGACGGGCTCTGCAAGAATGGTTATATTGTAGAGGCAGTTGAACTATTTCGTACTTTGAGAATTCTCAAGTGTGAACTTGATATTCAAGCCTACAACTGTCTCATTGATGGATTATGTAAATCCGGCAGACTCGAAATTGCGTTGGAACTGTTTCGTAGTTTGCCTTGTGGAGTCCTCGTAGCAGATGTTGTAACATATAGCATCATGATCCATGGGCTTTGTAACGATGGCCAAATGGATAAGGCACATGATTTATTTCTTGACATGGAAGAAAATGCTGTGGTGCCCAATGTCATCACATTTGATATGCTTATCCGTGGTTTTATCCGAATCAATGAGCCATTAAAAGTTATTGAACTTCTTCACAAGATGAAGGAGAAAAATGTGATGCCAGATGCATCAATAGTTTCAATAGTTGTGGACTTAATTGCAAAGAATGAAATTAGTCTGAACTCACTTCCGTCATTTACTGTCCACGAGCGACAGGAGGAAGTTGATGAGTACAATGTCAAGTAGCAGCAGCATGTGTTTTCAGCCTGAAAACCTGATGTGGAGCATCTCATTCGTGTTACAAAATGACATGTCACCTGGTGACAGCATGTTCTTTCTGGTGCTGTTTATGGATTCTGATTGTTGTTGTGATCTGTAGAGTCCCATTCATATTGCAAATCTTGATCCGGACAATCTGGCATATCTGATCACCAACTGTACATGGTTTTTGATGCCAAATTAAATATGGTATCATGTTTTTCAAATTGTTATTTACGATAGTGCTTCCATTGAATGGCGACAAGAAGCTGTAAAAACACCCTCTGTCTTGTCTCTCTTAACGACCGTCACTTTAGAAGCTAATGCATTAGTTGCAGCTTGTCTCCTTATTGGTACTTGACTGTCATTTGTGCTTTGGATTTACAGCATATTTTATACTTGCTGTACTCTTCGCATATTCACCTTTGGCAGCTGCGAGTATGTATAAATAAAAAACCTTGTATAAATTGTAAGCTTTTTTATTTAAATTCTGGTAAACTTACGTTGCATGTATCTTCTGTGAAATGATTCATTCTCCATGCTACTACGGCCTAGGGCTTATGTTTCTAATGGAATCAACCTGCTGTGAGCGTAATTGGATTGCAAAATCTCTTATTCCCTCTAGCACACGATATGGATTTAGGTTCTTAGCAGTTGAATCAACTTGTTACGTCCTTTGATTGATAGGGTATTAGCAGCCCAATATCAGAATCTGTGAGTTGTCATGTTTTTAATCTGTGCCAGTCGTTTTGGATCATGTAATGCTTCAAAGAATAAGCGAAACCATTTCTAGTCCTCTTTACATACCTTTTATCAAATAGATGTAGCTTGTCACGTGTCACTTCAATGGTGCTTTGAAGTTTTTTGAGCAATTTTTTTTTAAAGATTTTTTTTTCTAATACTATTATCTATCCCTACCCATGAATAAGAGGGCATTAAATTAACATTATCTTGTCACAAGAATTCGGGTCTATAGCAAGAAGGGCACATAATTAAATTCAACAGAGTAAGGACCAATAAATGACGTTGCTTATGTTATGAAACTAAACAATTGCTACATTGCCCTATCGGGCTAATCTACAGGTTTGCCATCATTAACAAGTGAAATCAAAGTCGCATGCTGTTGCTCATCTATATGGCTAGAAAAGTTGCACAAAAGATCATTTCTGTATATCTACTTATAGAGAGAAGAAAGAGGGAGAGGGAGATAATCCTTTGTGTGCAACTGCAAATTTCAGCATCTATTTGCATTGATTTACTCTCACCTATACACAAACATTTATCACATTAAAGAAATCTTCAAACAATGTGAAAAAAAAAAAAAAGGCCTGAAAAAAGACACGGACTTAGCTGTTTACATGAAAAGCAGCAGAAACTTGTGAAACTATCGATCAAAATGACCCTACTGTGAGGAAAGATGCTATACAGCTGACTCAGAAAAAGTAAAATAGTTAACAGACATCCAAGATGATCAACCAGAAACACAGTTCAAAACTTGGGCTGCTTTTGGCTACCCAGCTTTCAGAAGTCAATATTTAGATGAACTTCGAGGAGATTAGTATCACTGGTCCGTCAAATTTAGATAGAAAGTGAGAGATTGCTATTGCCGAGCCATTGATTCAATCATAAATGCTTTACTCTACCTGAAAAGTATACAACAATAGGAGTTAAAACAGAATCGATAAAATCATATTTAGGAACTCAACTGCGATAAATGACAAATGAAAACTAACCTACCTTCTGTACAAAACTCGTACATCTTCCTTTAAGAGCTGACTTTCCAAAAAGAGATCACCACAATCGTTCACATCAACAGTCTCCACTTGAAAATTTTTATAACCACAATACTCATTCCATTCAAACCACATCCTTGAGATCAGTTCCTTCTTCAAGCAAGTGGCATGATCTTCCTCTTCAGGAGACTCAGCAGCAACCAATCTATATGCATAAACTTTCTTTGTTTGGCCTGGCCGGAAAGCCCTGCCGATTGCTTGGCGGGTCACCGATGGATTAAAGGGAACATCCAGAATAATGATGCGGGATGCCCCAACCAGAGAAATTCCCTCCCCACATGCCTTAATTGATCCAAGGAAGACTTTGGAGTGAGGAGAGTTATTAAACTGATCCATCGCCCACTCCCGTTCGTCAGCATTCGATTCCCCAGAGATGACAAATATTTCCCGCCCAAGAGTCCAGCCCTTCATCTTTACTGCTAGTCTCTCCACAAATTTTAAGGGCAGGAGGTACTGACTGAAAACTAGTAACCTTTCACCGGAAGCCTCACATAAGTTCAACATATTCAGAAAGAATTTAGCCTTCACTCCATCTTTTATATCCAGTCTTTCTAACAGCTCATCCATCTTATCATCTGTTGGGACACTTTTCTCAGAGAGGGAATTCATTTTCAGATGCACATAAGTTGCCAATTTCGGATGTAGATAAGTAGCACTTCCAGCTGCAGCAATCTTCATCTTCCTAGACCACTTCTTTAACTTCTGGGTTTCACTCTTTTGTCTGGAACTGAGATTCAGCACTACAGTGAAATCTACAAGTCCAGGAAGCTCATCCAAGAAATCTCCTTTATAATAATGGAGGACACCGCTAGTCATCTCCCGCAAATCTTTTATGACAGTCACTTTCCTTTGAAAATCCTCGTCACTTTGCAGAGAGTGCTCAACTAATTCGTAAAAAGTGTCCTGTGCATTTGTCTTTATCTGCTTCTTCAACCCAGATATTTGCACTCTACTCATTATTCGCTTAATAACAGACCGGGATGTGTCCAATTTCAGAAATTTAGGATGAACAAGCTTTAAAATATTGAACACCTCTTTGACATGATTTTGATAGAGCGTTCCTGAAAGTACAACTTTTCGAGGTGTCTGTACTTTTGCAAGGGACTGCAGCACATCAGTATTCTCATTCCTTGGAGTATGCCCTTCATCCAAAATCAGGATTGAAGGCTGCTTCAGCAGTATCTCTTGACAGGTGGCTGAAATCTTGCTGGTTTCAGTGTCACAAATAATAGCGGAGAACTGTTTGTACCCCAAGAAAAGTATACTCTTTTCCTCAACCCACTTTTTCAGCACCTCCAATTGCTGAGCCCGACTATCAGCTTTCACAGTGTAAAAATCCAATAGAGGAATATCTTCCACTTGCCATCTTTGAAACTCCTTCTTCCATGTAGCCAAGATTCCTTTAGGAAGCACAACCAGTGGTCTAGCCTGTGGATATTTGGCTAAGAAACTTTGAATGAAACTGATTATCATAAATGTCTTTCCAGATCCAGGAGCATGGGCTAATATGCAGCCACCAGGATTATCTGTCACCAAATTTCTACGAAGAAAGTTAAAGCCTTCCACCTGGTGAGGTTTCATGAGCTTCGTGTGCCTTGGATGAGCGGCAATCTCAGTCACCATCAACTCATACTCAGACAGCTTAACTCCAACATCAATTGATTCTCTGTCTTTAGCACTCCGAAAATCAGATAGGTAAGTTCTATTGCTCCTTTTCACCTAAATTTAATGAAAATCAAAACCAAAGGTAATACCATTTCATTCAAAAACTTAGCTAACAAGGCTTCAAAATTTATCCCAAAAGCTAAACTCAAGCAAAGCTGTTAAATTGGTGTGATTACAGAAAAACTAAGCATATAATGACCAAGATAAAACTAACGTAATAAAACACTTCAAGGTTCTGATCGAATTCACTGTATCATGAAATTTTGCAGCGACACAAACACAAGGCAGTAGAAACACCAGCAGGTTATTGAATTATTAATCACAAATCTCTGACCTGACAAGTGAAATAATGGTAAGTCAAATAAACATCAGGATACCAATGTACATCAATGAAAGAGAAAACAAAGTGCAGGATAACATGACCAACCAGTTAAAATGTTCTACAATTTTAGTTCTCTGCTGTTCCTAAATACCATTTCCAGTTTCCCATCAAATAGTGGCAGAAGCCCACTAGTTTCAAAAGAAAAGGTGCTCAAGAGAGCTCACAGGTATCAACAAGCAGAAAGAGGCAAAGACCTTGATGAGGGGCAGGATACACTTGGTGCTTCCTAAGTTATTGCTCAGTGAATACAACAGGAACACCACTCTTTTCTTGCTTTTAGAAGGAAACTTAAAAAATAATTGTATCAAGGATAAATTCATTAACGGGGAGTGAACAGGCTGTCCACAGATGGATCAAAAGGATATTCTTTATCCACCATCTAGGTACAAAAAATCTCAAATGTGCAGATAAAAAATTACAAGAAAGAATTCCACAAAACACCCCTAATTTGAAGTAGGTGCAGAAAACACCGGAAAGCACAAGGACAGCACCCAAAGTATCCCAGCAACAGAAGTAGATACAAGAGAATCATGTAATTGGAGCTTCTCAATTGCGAAGACCGAAAAACAGTAGTAACATACCAACACTACTCAATAAAAAATCTCAACAAGTGCATTAACGACAATTTTCCTCTGTATTAGCAATTATTAAATATTATGCTACCCGGTTTGATTTTATGAACTCACCAACACTACTCAATAAAAAATCTCAACAAGTGCATTAACGACAATTTTCCTCTGTATTAGCAATTATTAAATATTATGCTACCCGGTTTGATTTTATGAACTCAGTATTCATAAAAATAATCTTCCGTACCCAATTAACAAATTTGTCTCTTTCATACTAACTCTGAGGGTATAATGCCCCTGCACTCTGTGGGAGGTTTACGAAAATTACAATTTGTTGGAGTAGTTTTTTAGAGAAGGCTATACTGTAGCCCACATTTGAAACAATGATTGTGAGTTTTTTTTTTGTGGGGGGGCTCTGGTACCCTTTTAGGTTTAGCATATAATTCAGTTGAAAGCAAAGTTACAAATATCACCTTAAACAATCCACAAATCTTCCAGAGGAAAACATCCTCATTACATCCCCACTTGACTCCAGAAGCTGAGCATTTCCGTCATGGATCCTCAACCGAAAAGTTCATGTTGAGCGAGTGTGTAGCTAATTAAGCTTGAAAAACTCGATCCCTTTTGTTGTTTTCAATTCTTAAGAGCAAGGAGGTGCTCAAATTAGATGACATACATTAAAAACATGTGCCCAATGAAAAACTCCCACTTCCATATACAAAATATATTTTTCTGGAAACACCATCTCATCCAACTTACTATTGCGTCCAAAGTCCTCAGATTTCGTATATTTATTATCAAACATCTACAGCCAGAATTATGCCCCGAATATTTGCATAACTCCGTTCTAGCATTAAGTGAAATAAAAAGAGAAAATTAGTAAAAAGAATAACCTCACCTTATTGAATTGGACATCAATTATGGTCTCAATTCCTCTATCTATGACTCCACAGATGCGACAGACGTAACCAAGATCATCCTTCAAGACAAATGAGTGATCACAGTCATCCACATCTTCTCCCATGTGCTCAGCAGATGAATTATCTTCAGCCACATCCTACCAGAAGCAGCATATAATAATAATAAATACTACAGGAACTTGGTAAAAAATGGAATAAATAGCTAACAAAAATTAAGAAAAACGTATCCTACATATCACTTTGCACAACCATCCATACAATAGTGATGTTCCATTAAGCACAAACAGCTGGCTGCAACTTCTTTAATAAGGAGTACAAGGATCTAAGTTTCACCTTAGTAAACTGATTATTGAACATGATCCAAACCTTAAACCCCTGAACATAATCTACATGCATCATTTCTTCCCCAGCTTCCACATATGGTTTTCCAAAAGCTTATTGAACAATCACAATCCCAATTATTTAGCAATAATAGTGAACCTTTTTGTTTTTTATTCTTTTCTACCAACATTATGGTTCCCCGATTTGCACAGCAACCATCGTATAACAAAACTAAGGGTGAAGACTCTCTATCCTTGATAAAAGAAAAAAAGAAAAACAAAAATTCTCCGAATCGAGAAAGGAGCACAAAGTAGGCATAAATGAATGAAAAGCAAAATTAATATAAACCAAATACCTTGGAAATTTCCATTGCCATTGACATCTCTTGCCAAATATCACCAAGACCATCGTCTTCAGCTTTTCTCCGGTTGTCATCATCTTCTTCCACACCAACATAGACACCTTTATCTTTCTCAACCACAGTTTCACCAGCAAATCTTCCCTGTTCTTCTATTCGTACCATACTGACCACATTGCCTCGAACCTAAATATGGCATCACACAATCACTTTCAGATTGGATAAAATAACACCAGAAAATTAAAATATGCGAGTGTTGACAACTACAAATGTAAGAAATCGTCCTGATAAACAACAGCAAACATATCATTTAGCGCTGAACATTCTCATATCCACTTCCTCGAAAGTCAAAAGTTATTCGAAAAGTCAACTCCTACGACTGACATTAGCCAATAACTCATAGTTGGTCAGATATGATTTTTATAGCCCTGTCAGTCAGCATTCTTTTCACAATTAACTTCCAAGATTTCAATTGCTAGAAAGATTACCTGTATTTCCGTTAAAAATGGTCCAACAGGTGGCTGCATCAAGCAGACCTCTCGAAAAGGATAAGAAGGCCTCTTGTCTCCTTCATCTTCATCATCCGAAAGAACCACAACAGCTGGTGATTTTGATGGAACACCAACAGCCACACAATCTTCCTCCAAATCAATGACGGAATGATGTGCTTGTAGATTCCCTGATTTTGAAGCTTGTCCAGTCAGCTTTTCAGCATCCACAAACATACTCGACAGTGAAGGATTCTGCGAGAGAAGTGGACCAAATATCTGGACCTTCCGATCAATAAGTTCCTTTATTTCTTCGGTCACGCTTCCATATTTACCAGAGCTCAGGTCGTCCAGCAAATCCTTGATGGAAAATGGATCAGAATAATCAAAAGTATCTGTCTTCACTTTCATATCATGTTTCACACTTAGGGAGGGAGTTGTACTGCTGTAGCTTTCCACATCAGTCGACATTTTCATTCTTTTATGTCTCTTCGAATATATTTCTATCAGGCAAAGATGAAAAGTGTGCACGAGTCAAATACACATAGAAGACAACACAATACACTTAATAAACAAAAACTTCACATGCACAAGCAGTTGTAAAAATCACAATTCCATCAAGCAAACATTAAAATTTCAGCAGAGTCAAATATAACTTCATCAATCACATTTACAAACAATACAATACACTTAATTAAAAAAAAAAAAAAAAAAAACTCACACGCACACGTAGTTGCAAAAATCTCACAAGAATCAAAATACCAATAGCAGACACCACAAAACATGCTTAACGAACATAGACTTCACATGCACACACACATTTCAACAACGCTGCGCGTTAACAAAAAGTATACACAGAGAGAGAGAGAGAGAGTGTACCATCAGGAGAAGCATAATTTAGCGGCAAAACCATCACTGCGGGCTCCATTTCGCCACGAGTTTAACAAACACTAAACATAGAAAATAATAGAGTTAATTTTTGAACAATCAAACCCTATATAAATAAACTCATTAAATGTGGGGGAAAAAACACTTGATAAGTGACCTAAATTCAAGCAAAAGGACACCTTCTTTTTTTTTTTGGGGAAAAGAAGCAAAAGGACACTTACTTCGCCGTAAAACGCAAAACGATGGAGCGAGAGCGAGCGTCTGACCTGCGAGGCTGGAGCTTGGAGCTGCTTTCGGAGGCCGTTACAGCAACGGATGGCGACTGGGGAGTGAGAGTGATGGTAGGAAATAGGTACTGCCGCGGAGGATTTCTTGCGTGTATTGCTAGTTACTATTAGTACGTTGACGTGGCCGTATCCGATTGGTAAAAGAGTGTAGAGGGGTGCTGTAGCCAATCGGAATGTGCCGTGTTTGAGGGACGGAGGGACTTGGGGAAGAAAATCAACGTGGAAAAAAATTGTTGTCAGTTGGGGGGGAAGTGAAAAAAAACCGACGTGGCATTTGAGAGTCACACTCACGCCAGGAATCAAAGAGGGAAGGCGGCCCCACAGGTCCGTACTGTGTTTCGGTTTGTTTGTCTGTATGGTGTAGGTATATCCCGCGCTGGGAGCGGGGTAATCGTGCCCCGGCTGTCGGCCTTTATTTTTGTGACTAAATCATTAATTTTATAAAAATTAAAGTTTAAGAAGAAAAATATATATATTCTTTCGTCTTTTATAATTTCTCTTTCTCTTATTATTAAAAAAACTTAGTTAACTATCACGTCATTACATACGATTCAATTGACAGAAAAATTTATAATTCACTAGATAATATGTATACTAGTTCACCTTTAATTACCTTCAATAAATGTCATGAGTTATTGTCATATATATTCAATGAATCTCATAGTAGTTTAAGTTCGATAATAAATGTGCATATGTTATGGAGTGATTGAATGGTCGCATTGGTTATATAAACATAAAGTGGCTATCTCGAAGAAAACTAATTTTATATAATATGTAAAGAGAGAGAATCAACTTTGTGAATATAAAAGGACTCATAAAATTAAATTGTCCCAGGCTTAAAAAATTGAATGAATTTTAGATTCATTGGGTAATTTCTATTATATTATATTATATTGTGTTCAATTGTATTAAAATATTATTCTTATGCAAATTCATATTTAGTTATGATAACATTGTAGTATGTTAAAAAAGTAGTTCATGTAATAAAACAAGTATAAAATAAATTCGATGGAGGAAGGAAGGGGTAGGGTTTAGGTTATATTACATTAAAATACTTTTTATATTTTATATTTAATTATTTTTTCTTTTATTATTCAATAACATATAATAAATTTAAATTTATTAAATATCAACTTATATTTATTCTTAAATAATAATATAAAATATAAAATATTAATAAACCTAAATATTTAATAAATAAATGATAATGCATTTTTATTTATTTTACATAAAATCATTCTAATTATTATTTTACATAAATCATTCTAATTATTTTACTTTAACTATGCAAAAAGTATTTTATTATTTAATCATTTAGTATTTACTAAAATAATAAATTTAAAATAATTTAAATTAAATAATTATATTTGACATTAATAAATATAAATTAATTTATAATTAGATGAAAATTCAATATTATATTGTATTATAATGCAAGGTAATACAAGGTATTATTAAAAATTTCACATATTATAATAACTAATATATAAAAATAAACTATTTTAAAATATAATATGACGTTATACTATTATGACAATTTATTATTTGATAATAGTATATTATTAAATTATTTTTTGGTTATAAAATTAATGTATAAAAATAATTAATTTAAAAATTAATGATTTAACACTAGCATAATAATAATTTTAAATAGTACTAATTTAATTTTAATACTACAATACAATAATATTAAAAATAGTATTATATAATATAATATAGTTCACAGTACACAAAACAATTTATTCCATTACAACTTAATGCAATATGTCCTAATATAACACAGCTAATATAATATGTTAAAGGCACTCTTTATGAATATACGCTATTTCACTGATTGTTACATTTAAGTTTTAATGCGGAAAATAGATATAGTCATAGCACAATTAGTGTGCTGTATTTTAAATTGTTCATTGATTAAGGACTTAATATTCGAATAAACTTAATATTAATCAAACTTTAATATCCAAAAATAAAATTAATGTGAGATGAGTTGCTAAATAGAATTCCATCAATATTTTAGAAAGTTAAACATATCATCAAACTTCAATTTTCAAAAGAAGAATCGGAAAAATTACATTAGATTAAAATAATAATGTAATATAATATAATTATGTTTATTTTAATACCTGTATTTTGAATTGATTATATGTGAGTGATTTAATTTTGAGATGTATTATTAATTTAAAAAAATTAATTTAATTTTAAGTTCAATTTTACCGTCTAAACAAGTATTAATGAAATGTAGTTAAAGTTTACATGTCTATTAGATGAAACAATAAGATATGTGTCATTTTCACGTTTAATTCTAACCTAAAACATGATTGAAAATATTCAATAATCCATTTGTCTTAGTTCAATTATTGAAATTTGAAATGAGAAAAAAAAAATAAAGATAGCAGTTTATAAATGTTACCAATTCAACAACGAAATAAATTATTAGATGGAGATCAAATGATAATATACGGAGTACTAAAAAACCTATAAAATAATTATTAAAATACCAAAAAGAACAAGGTATTGTGAATAATTGTGGATTCCACCAAGAAAATGGAAACACCACTTATCATTAATGGGTTCTCCATTATGATTAATGGATTCACCATTATGATTTTTATAGATATATATTGTCACCCACTCCACTAATATTTTCACTATATATAGATGTAATTTGTGAACAAAATGAGAACTTGGAAATTAGCTTACCTTCCTTTGTCTATTGATCTCCTCTTGAAAAATCTCTACAATTTCAATTCCTTGCTCAAGTTTTGCTCAAGTTATTTTGCTTATTTTCTTCAATCTCCATTTGAGTATTTCTTACTTAGAAATCATCATCAAATAATTGTTAACATAATAATATTCATTATCTCCAATTTCATAACACGTTATCAGCACGACTTTCGCTCGGGTACAGGAAGTATTCTATCCATTTATGCTTTTATTTTTCTACGCATTTATTTTAAGAAAAAAAAATTCCTATAAGTAATACTTATTATTTATATTTTTTCTTTCAATATTTATTATACTAATCCCTTTTTATTTGTTTGTGATAATGTCTCACTTGACAAAATTGGAGTTTAATGCTTTGGATATATCTGGCGATAATTATTTATCCTGGATCCTAGATGCTGAAATTCATCTTGATCTTTATGAGTGACACGATAAAAATAATAATGAATCATCCACTCAAGATCGAGCTAAAGCCATGATTTTCTACTCATCTCATCTCCACCAAAATGGAATATCTCACTATAAAAGATCCATATGTTCTGTGGAGCAGTTTGTATGAAAGATATGGTCATTTAAGGTCATTTATTCTTCCTAATGCTCGTAGTGAATGGAATGCTCTCATTACAAGACTTTCAGTCAGTACATGAATATAATTCTGCACTATGAATTACCTCACAATTAAAATTGTGTGGAGAAAATATTCTTGATGAGGATATGTTGGAAAAACATTTACAACATTTCATGCTTCAACGTTGTTTTACAACAACAATATAGAGCTCGTCGATACAAAATATTACGACTTGATTGCATGTCTTCTTGTGGCGAGAAAAGAATAATGAGTTATTAATGAAAAATCATCGCCCATCCCTCTGGTGCAAAACCAATTTTGAAACAAATTACATCTCACATGATCGTGAAGACAATTATGAAAATGGGCGTGGTCGGGTATAATCGTGGTCGTAGAAATAGTCGTGGCGTGGTCGTGGCTATTATCGGTCGAGGACATAATCATTATTATCGACCTCGTGGTGGATATAAGAACCACAAAAAAGGGAAAAATGAGAATCAACATATTACTCAAGAAAACACTTGTGATAGATGTGGAATGTCTGGTCATTTTTGGAGACAATGTCGTACTCCCAGACATCGTGTGGATATGTTTCAGGCATCCTTAAAATCGAAAGGAAAGAATATTGAAACAAATTATATTGATGACTCGGATCCAGTGGATATTACACATCTTGATGTTTGGTTCTTTGAAGATAAAGATGGAAAAATTGATCACTTGATTGGTGATGGAAATGTTCATCACATTTAAAATTCTACTTGTGCTTTATGTTTTCTTATGTAATTTTTATTTTTATTTTCATGTTATCTAATATGTATTTTCCTTTTCTTTTATTTTTATCTAAGGATATGGATTTCAATAAAATGTTTGATGGAGAAATATGTTTGGCTGATAGTGCAACTACGCATACGATTCTTCGAAACAAAAGGTATTTTTTAAATCTAAATCCAATTAAGGCAAATGTGAATACAATATCAGGTCCAGTAGATCTTATTGAAGGTACCGGAAGAGCAATGATCATATTAGCAAAAGGTACGAAATTGGATATTTATAATGCTCTGTATTCACCTAAATCAAAAAGAAATTTACTTGGTTTTAAAGACATTCGTCGTAATAATTTTCATATAGAAACAAAGGATGAGAATAATGTAGAATATCTATGCATTACTTCTAATATGTCTGGAAAGAAAGAGATATTAGAAAAGCTTCCAACTTTCTCATCTGGCTTATATTATACGACGATAAAATCAATGGAAATTCTGTGATCATAAAAGATAAAATACATGATCCAAAATCTTTTATACTTTGGCATGACCGTCTTGGTCACCCTGGATCAACAATGATGCGTAGAATTATTGAAAATTCTCATGGACATCCATTGAAAGATTTAAAAATTTTATTGTCAAATGAGAATAGTTCACAAGGAAAATTGGTAGTTAGACCATCACCCAGTAAAATTAATTCTGAATCTCCATCATTTTTACAAAGAATTCAAGGAGATATCTGTGGGCCTATTCACCCACCAAGTGGACCATTTCGTTATTTCATGGTTTTGATTGATGCATCTGCACGATGGTCACATGTTTGTTTATTATCTACACGTAACGTTGCATTTGCAAGATTGCTTGCACATATAATCAGGTTACGTGCACAATTTCCAGATTATCCAATCAAGACCATACGTCTAGATAATGCTGGTGAGTTTACTTCTAAAATATTTGATGATTACTGCGCATGATTGGGATTGATGTAGAGCACCCAGTACCACATGTACATACTCAGAATGGATTAGCAGAATCTCTTATCAAACGTCTTCAGGTAATTGCCAGAACTTTATTATTACGAAGTCAATTACCTATTTCGACATGGGGACATGCTATTTTGCATGCTGCGGCATTAATCCGCTTGAGGCCTACTGCCTATCATAAATATTCCCCATTACAATTGGTATTGGGACATCAACCAGATTTATCCCATTTACGCATTTTTGGTTGCGCAATACAAGTGCCAATTGCGCCACCACAACGTACTAAAATGGGACCCCAACGACGTTTGGGAATTTATGTGGGATTTGACTCACCATCCATTATCAGATATCTTGAACCATTGACTGGTGATGTATTTACCGCACGATTTGCGGATTGTCATTTTGACGAGACAAATTTTCCTCCATTAGGAGAAAGAAAAAATGTTCATGAGGTTAGGCATGATCCTCAATGGAAAGTGACCCATCTATCTCATTTAGATCCACGCACATCTCAAAGTGAATATGAAGTGCGAAGGATAGTTCATTTGCAACAAATTGCGGAACAATTGCCAGATGCATTTACAGATGCGGCAAAAGTAACTAAATCATATATACCAGCTGCAAATATACCCGGCCGGGTCATTGTACCTAAAGAACAATTAATGAAAAGTGCAGCTGAGGAATTATCTGTGTCACGCCAGAAGCGTGGTAGACCAATTGGTTCAAAAGATAGTGTTCCGAGAAAAAGAAAAATGATTAAACAATGTTCTGCTGCAAATGATGATAATAATCTAAAAGAACAAATTGCTTCAGAAAAGCAATTAGTCTCTGAAAAGACTAGAAGGCCTGATAATACACAAACTCTTCATGAAGAACAAAGCCTTGAAAAGGCACATGAATCCAGAAATAGTGAGATTTCTGTTGATCATACTCATGAGATTTCTGTTGATCATACTCATGAGATTTCTGTTGACCATACTGATGGTAATATTGTCATCAATGATGTGTTTGCGTTCTGATGAGCTATCGATATTATAAATGATCATGATCCGCAAACTATTGATGAATGTAGATCGAGGCATGATTGGCTTAAATGGAAAGAAGCAATCCAGACGAGTTGACTTGACTTTTTAAACGTGAAGTATTTGGACCTATAGTCCAAACACCCAAGGATGTCAAACTGTTGGGTACAAATGGGTATTTGTACGTAATGAAAATGATGAAGTTGTAAGATATAAAGCACGACTTGTTGCACAAGGCTTCTCACGAGAGACACGGTATTGATTATAATGAGACATACTCTCGGTCATGTGTGCAATTACGTTTCGATTTTTAATTGGTTTGGGTATCGGAAAAACTTGATATCGCCTCATGGATGTGGTGATGACTTATTTATATGGGTCACTTGATACAGATATATATATGAAAATCTCAAGGATTTAAAATGCGAGAATCTTGTCAATCATCACATCGGCTTGTATTCAATAAAGCTACAAAATCTTTATATGGATTAAAACAATGACGCATGTGGTATAATCGCCTCGATGAATACTTGATAAAATAGGATATGTTAATGATCCTATCTGTCCATGTGTTTTATCAAGCAATCAAAATCTGGAATTGCTATTGTCATGATTTATGTTGACGATTTGAATTTAATAGGAACTCATGAAGAGCTCCAAAAGACCATTGCTTGAAAATGAATTTGAAATGAAAGAGACGAGACTAATGGTATATTTATCCATCAGTCAACTTATACTGAGAAAATTTTGAAACGTTTCAACATGGATAAAGCTTACCCATTAAGTACCCCAATGGTAGTTCAATCTCTTGATCCTAAAAAGGATCCATTCCGTTCTAAAGAAGATGATGAACAGATACTTGGTTCTGAAGCACCATATCTAAATGCAATTGGTGCTCTGATGTATTTAGCACAATGTACTAGACCAGACATAGCATTTTCTGTTAATCTATTAGCTTGATTTAGCTCTGAACCAACTAGAAGACATTTGAATGGTGTCAAACACATTTTTCGTTATCTTCGAGGAACAATTGATTTAGGTTTATTTTATTCTAATGAACTAACACAAAATCCAGGTCTTGTTGGTTATACTGATGTAGGTTATTTATCTGATCCCCATAAAGCCTGCTCACAAACGGATATGTTTTACTTTCAATGCTGCAATTTCTTGGAAGTCTACAAAACAGACTCGTTGCAACATCCTCCAACCATTCCAAAATTCTTGTACTACATGAACCCAGTCGAGAATGCATATGGTTGCGATCTGTAATCCATCATATTCAAAGTACGTGTAGAATATCTTCAAGTTCAGATATCCTAACAGTGATATATGAAGATAATGTTGCATGTATAGCTCAACTCAGAGGAGGATACATTAAAGGGACAGAACAAAACATATTTCACCGAAATTCTTCTACACTTATGAGGTCCAACAGAACAAGAAGATTGATATCAAACAGATACGCTCCACAAATAATTTAGCTGACCTATTTACAAAAGCTCTACCTACATCTACATTTGGGAAAATAATATACGGCATTGGCATCCGCTCAATAAACTATCGAATAATACATGTTACCATCGGAGGAGCACTCATGGGAGGTGGAATTTTGATATGTACACTCTTTTTCCTTTGACCGGGTTTTCCCATTGGGTTTCTTGTGAAAGGTTTTTAACGGCGGTTTAAAAGTACATCCAATGTTATCATCTGATCCATTAATGGGTGGATATCCAAGGAGGAGTATTGTGAATAATTGTGGATTCCACCAAGAAAATGGAAACACCACTTATCATTAATGGGTTCTCCATTATGATTAATGGATTCACCATTATGATTTTTATAGATATATATTGTCACCCACTCCACTAATATTTTCACTATATATAGATGTAATTTGTGAACAAAATGAGAACTTGGAAATTAGCTTACCTTCCTTTGTCTATTGATCTCCTCTTGAAAAATCTCTACAATTTCAATTCCTTGCTCAAGTTTTGCTCAAGTTATTTTGCTTATTTTCTTCAATCTCCATTTGAGTATTTCTTACTTAGAAATCATCATCAAATAATTGTTAACATAATAATATCCATTATCTCCAATTTCATAACACAAGGAAAAATCTAAAATCTTATAAAAGTTGAGTCGCAAACACGGCCTTTTAGATTATGCATGTACTCCTTAACCCCTCGCCTCGTCACTACCTTTCAGATTCTGCGAACCTAACTTTCACGTCCCGAGTTCGATTCCAGCAATTCCCCGTTTGTTATTCTTCTTCCTTTTGTATATTTTCGCTTTTAATAATAACACACGAATGAAATTTCGTCTTCTGATTCTAATTAACTTCTTTCTCTCTCTCTCCCCTCCCTCCCTCCCTCCCTCCCTCTCTCTCTCTGTCTCTGCCCCCTCGAAGTTTCTTCTTTAGCTGCTTGAGTTGAGAAGACCTCCGACAGCAATGGCGTCAGAGCGACAGTTGGAAGCCATAAAGGTGCAAAACAAAGACAAAAAAACTAAGAACCGAGAAACCCAGTTTTGTTTTTAGTTCAATTCTGGTGAAATTAAGGGTTTTGTTTTATGTGTTTTTAATTAGTTTTTTATTTTTGTTAGGGCGCGAAACTGCTCATGGTTGGAGCAGGTGGTATTGGGTGTGAGCTGCTTAAGACTCTCGCTCTCTCCGGCTTTCAAGACATTCATATTGTTAGTATTTCACTTTTATTTTCAATTTTTAATTTCTTTTCGTTTGATTTTGTGTGGTTGTGATTTCATTTGCTGGAATTTAATTAGTGGGGGCCAATAGTTTTTGAACTTATATCGTTCTTTTTAATACAAGTATGCCATGTGGAAACAGATAGATGGTTGATTTCTGAAGAGTGGCACTTGAATAGTGTTAAGATGTTTGATTAGTCTTTACTGAATTGCTTTTATGGTGTTTGAGTGACATAGTTGTTGCCTTTTTGGATATTAGATTTGTTATAAGTCGGTGTTTGTGTGCTACTTGTTAAAGTTGCTGATAGTGGTGATGAAGGTTGGACCAATGAAGGGGCCGATAGAAAGGTGACAACGATGATGGGGAATGCTAATGAAAGGTTTAGTTGGCCGTGGCAGTAGTTTTAGTGGCAGTGTTGTTGTGATTTTGGTTGTTTTAGTGGTTAGTGTTACTGTTAATTATGTGTGCTAAGGCCGGTGGTGGACTTACTAATCCAGTGGGCGGGATATAGCGTCTAAGGCTCTAGACCTCGAGCAGTCGTGAAATGTCTGTGTTATGTTGGAATGGTATGATGATTGGTGGTCATGAATGGTTGTCAGAAGTTATGGCCCTGTAAGAGTAGTAAATTGACATTTAATGTCAGCTTCAAGGTAGCTTTGCTGTTTAGACAGTCTGAATGGATACTTAAGGGAGTAAGAGGAAGTGGCTGTTTTGATGAGTTAGCCTTTTGTTGTGGTTGCTTTTTTTTTTTTGGGGGGGGGGGGGGTGGGGGTGTTCCTCTTCCTTTGATCAGTGATATGCATGATGCACTTTTACCCCTTTCTGTTGCTTAAATTTCAATTTTTTTTTTAATTTGCTTTTATCAGTTGATTTGAAATTCTTTAGTTTTTGCATCAGATGCTGCCATTAGTTATTGGTAGTAATAGTAATTCTTAGTGTAATCACTTATTTGCAGATTGACATGGACACCATAGAAGTCAGTAACCTGAATAGACAGTTTTTATTTCGTCAATCACATGTGGGACAGTCTAAGGCCAAGGTAACAGCTTAAGCGAGAATCCTTTCTCCTATGCTTTCAGTTCCTCATTTTTCATTTTTTTAAGTTGTTGACATCAATGTTTCAACCAGGTTGCCCGAGATGCTGTCTTAAAATTTAGGCCTCAAATGAGCATCACAGCACATCATGCAAACGTCAAGGATCCTAAGTTCAATGTGGAATTCTTTAAACAATTCAATGTTGTTCTGAATGGACTAGACAATTTAGATGCAAGGAGACATGCGAACCGCCTCTGCTTGGCAGCTGATGTCCCTTTGGTTGAGAGTGGTACTACTGGGTTCCTAGGGCAGGTAATTTGATATACTAAGTCTTTGGACATATTTTCTTTATCTTTAGTGGGGCTTTTATACATATTGCCTTTATTATGCTGTTTGTTAGGGTTTTCGTGTTTCTTGCACTGTAAATTCAATTCAGTTGAGTGTTTTATGATAAACTATTCAACCTCCCTGCATTTGTTTACCCAAAGTAATTCTAGTAGAATATGCAAACAGCAGACAGTGGACTACTAGATGGGGTAGTGGCTGCTAATCACCTTCTATATATATATATATATATATATATATATATATATTGTATAAAATATCTTAGTTTTCTCAGGGTCAATTTGATAATTCTGTAGCTCTTGAAATAATTGTTGTTACTTATACTGTAGAAATAATCAGCTGTGAAGAAAATGTAAATCGCCAAATTGGATATAATGTTGAATAAAATTTATTTAAACATGTATATAAAATATATAATAATTGATAACTAATATAAATATTTTTTATTATTAATTTTTGTTGTCTCAATATAATTAGTGATAATAATAATCTCTATAAATTTGATGATTTTATTTTCTAATATACATTAGTATATACATGGAATCATATTAAGTATAAAATTGATTCTCAAAATCAGATTTTGAAAAGCTACTCCTTCCTGTTTTTCTAAATTTGCCGTAGGATGGAGTGACTTCTAAAAAAATTTATCAAACACCACAATTAGTTTTTAGCTGTTCGAAATCACCTTTAAACTTCCCAAAAGCAATCCCAAATAGGCCCCAAGTATTTTAACCAAAATGCTCTTATTTTGTTTTGGTTGTGATTCTTTTGGTAAGTCTGCTTAAGGTTTTGCTTAATTTTGAATGATACGCTGTAACTAGATGTTTGAACTTGGCAGTTCTTTATGCTAATTAATGGATATTTTCAATTCTGTACTCGGTATGATTGTGCGTGATGAGCTAATTTCATAATTTTGAAATTGTCAAAAATGCTCTTTTGGATCTTATTGTTTTCATTACGGACGGTGGGCTGAACTCATGTTATTGATTTTTACTTCTTGTAGAGTATTTTAAATGAGGCATGCTAAAGTAATTATTATTGATCATGGTTGACTGTTGCTTTTTTTTTCTTTGCCTGTTATCTTGCGGCTGCCAATAGCATTGTGTTGAGTGACCATGAGAGAACTAGGAAGTCAGTAACACTGTTTGACATAGACTCATTTACACATCTTATTACTATCAAATGTTTTTATGCCTGAGGAGCTGAGCCCATATCTGATTGACGACATTATGGAAGCTTCAAAGTGCAATAAAAATTAATAGCTATTTAAAAGCAGCAGGCCATCCAGTATAATGAGTTGTATTGTTCTTGTTATGACTATTTTGGCATTCCTGATCGTCTAAACTATTGAATTTTACAAAAATTATGAAAAATAAAATCTGTTTGACTTACTTTCTATTAAGTTGTTCATCTTTCTTGGTCTCTACCCATCTGTCTGCATATTCATTTGTATGAGTTGACTGTCTTATGCTCATCTATTTGTTGTTTAATATGGTCATGATGATGGTCTTTACTCATATCGCATTCTTGGAAGTAGGTAACAGTGCATGTAAAAGGGAAAACAGAATGCTACGAGTGTCAGCCAAAACCTGCTCCAAGGACCTATCCCGTGTGTACGATAACAAGCACTCCATCAAAGGTAAATGTTTCTGTTTTGCTATAGTGTCAAGATTGATTGGCTACAACTTATTGTAGATTAGAGTAGGCAAAATGAGTGAGTGAAACCCCTCATGTTTGACTAATCTGAGCATTACCCCCCTCATGTTTTTAAATATAGTAAAACCTCTTGACGTTGAGAGTATTTTGTTAAATATCATGTTTATTGTTGCTTTTCCTATTTTACCCTTTGCATCTGTCTGATTGGATCATCTCTTCTCACTGTTTCAATGTCTGACCCAAATTCTCCTTCAAACACAAATCAATACGAACTAACTTCAAACTTTTCCTTCAAAAATTTAGATGCTAAGAGTAATTCGCGCGGGGGGGGGGGGGGTGAATTTACTGCTGGATGCTACAACTCAAAACAAAAACTTGTGCAACAACCTATAACTGATAAATCATAGTATTCCATGAACTCGAATATCTCATAGGCATTTGACCAAACCCTTTTTGGCGTATTTAAAGCATATTTTTTGGCGCATTTGAAACACATCCTTCAAAAGCTGTCTGCTTTATTGTAAATTGCTGACCATGACAACAGGATAGCATATGCTAGACAGATATGTGGTGAAGTTGTTATTGCAGAGCCCTGAAGATAGAAGAGCATTTTAGTTGATGAGACAGAGAAACAATGCTGAAAGTTTAGTGTTATTCTTTTTTTTTTTTGTTTTTTTTTTGGGGGGGGAGGGGGGGGGGGAGGTGGGGGGAGGATGAAAAGATAAGGTTTTGGTTTTTACTTCATCATCAGGTACTATTATATTATGTGCTGTCATCTTGAAATTTGATTCTTCTTTTTCGTTGGCTGCTAACCTGGTTCAGATGAGTGGGTTGGTTTGATTTTAAATCAACAGAGTTTCCATAGCCTATGAAGAAGATTGATTTGCTTAGCCCCTTTTTTTTTTTTAGGAAGTACAATTATGATTGGTTTGTATCTAAGCTTCCGATCGTTAACAGATTTTTGTTAATCATATTTTGAGAATTTGGGTGGAGGAGGCAAGCAAGAAGATGAGTTTTTGTAGATAAATTAAAATAGAGGCTTTTTTTTAAAAAAAAAAATAACACGAGAATAATAGAATTTTATCTTTTATTTTATTTTCAATTTGTATATAATGTATTTAGGTGTCAGAATGGTCTCTTGCAGCCTATAAGGCCAAATTGTCCTCTGGATTATAAGTTTTGCCGTTAACGTTATAACAACCGGGGTTTTACTGTATTTCAATGCATGGCGTTAATGCTTAGTTTAGAGACTTAGTTTCCCATTCGAGTATTATTGTTTGTAGCAAGCTTAGGTCATATGGAATTATTCTCATTTAAGGCAAGAACTTGGATGGTGGTAAGATTAAGAAATGGAACATGATTAATGTAAGAAATGGAATCGATGATGAAAAACTGAAGGAGCATTGCTTAAATTTTAACAAACAGGTACTTCTGTTTTTCTAAGTTCGAGCATGAAGCAGTTATGCTAAACATTGGAACCATATTGAGGCTTTGTTACTTTGAACTGTTTGAACAAAGTTTAGTTTTCACTTGCCAAATTTTTAGAGATTATGTTTTGATGGCATCTGTTAGTAATTGTGTTGGACTTGGGTTTGCAGTTTGTGCATTGTATTGTATGGGCTAAAGACCTGCTATTTGCCAAGTTGTTTGGAGACAAGAATCAAGAAAATGATTTAAATGTCCGTTCTAGTGATGCTGCTAGTTCATCGGACCACACAAAAGATGTATTTGTTCGAAGAAAAGATGAAGATATTGACCAATATGGAAGGAGAATATATGATCATGTGTTTGGTTATAACATTGAAGTAGCTTTGTCCAATGAAGAGACTTGGAAAAACAGGAATAGACCAAAGCCAATATATAGTGCGGTTGTCATGCCTGAAAATCTAACAGAGCAGAATGGAAATGTGGCTAAAAATTGTGTAGTTGACACTTCATCAGTGTCTGCCATGGCATCTTTGGGCCTGAAGAATCCACAGGACACATGGACTCTTCTGGAAAGTTCAAGAATTTTTCTTGAGGCTTTGAAACTTTTTTTTGCGAAGAGAGAAAAGGTTTGAGATTGTCTCTTGATTCTTTACGAGTATTTTCTATACATATGAAATTTCTTGATAATCATTTTTATTACTTGCAATGAAAAACTGAATGTTGTATTTGTAACATCTATGGGCAGGAGATAGGGAATCTAAGTTTTGATAAAGATGACCAGTTAGCTGTGGAGTTTGTTACTGCTGCTGCAAATATTCGGGCTGCTTCTTTCGGTATTTCTTTACATAGCCTCTTTGAAGCCAAAGGTATTGCTGGCAATATTGTGCATGCTGTTGCAACAACAAATGCCATAATAGCTGGGTTGATAGTCATTGAAGCAATCAAAGTGCTGCTAAAGGATACTGATAGATATCGGTGTGGCTCAATTTCCTTATGATCTATACTGATTTTGGTTCAATTGGTTACCGATGTTCTGCTGCATATTTGTTTTTATTCATTTTACTGCTTATAAGATGATGAAGATGTACATGCTACAGCTGCTGTTTTACGTGAAAGTACTTGAAGAATTTTCTGTGGCCTGTTTCTCTCTTCAATTTTAACACATCCTGTTTGTGATTATACTTTTGATTAACAAATGCTGAATGTGCTGATATCTGATTCTGAATTTGTCGGTAGGATGACATATTGTCTAGAGCATATCACCAAAAAGATGCTCCTTATGCCAGTGGAACCTTATGAACCAAACAAGTCCTGCTATGTCTGCTCTGAGGTATAATTTAAGTATTTTCAACACTTGAAATTCCTTTATATGTATTCCTAGTCATGATGGTACTTGGTTCTTGAAACAGACACCGCTTTCACTCGAGATCAATACTAGTCGCTCAAAATTGCGGGATTTTGTCGAAAAGATAGTTAAGGCCAAGCTTGGCATGAATTTTCCATTGATTATGCATGGATCAAACCTACTTTATGAGGTTGGTGATGACCTTGATGAAGTTGAGGTAGCAAATTATGCTGCAAACCTCGAGAAGGTAAAAATTCAAGCTTCATCTGTAACTCTTTGTTCTTCCTCACCTGACTCTTGTTGTTCTTGTAATGATGCAGATGTGTTGCTCTTTTGTTTTTTAATATATTTTCCCTGTATTTCAGGATTTTTTATAATTTGTTTCTGTCTTGCCGTAGGTGCTATCTCAGCTTCCCTCTCCAGTTACTAATGGGACAATGCTTACTGTAGAGGATCTTCAACAGGAGCTGACTTGCAATATTAACATCAAACACAGGTTTGTTGTTACCATAATAACAGTGAACATTAAAGCTCTATTAAGTATGTTGGGGCTGATTTTTGTATGGTGCGGGTTCTTCATTTTTGTTGCGTGAGGGTGTTCTTTTGTGAAACAAAATTAGGACTACACTTTGTATGGAGTACATTCATGTTCGTGATTTCTGAAAGCCTCATTCTTATTCTTAAACAGTACCTTTCACCTAAAGGAGTGGTAAGGATTGCACTCATGTGAGTGATCTGATGGAGTATTTAATATTTCAGGGTCAGTTCCTCTTGTGTTTTTTAAAGGATTAAATTGTTTTCCTGTCTTCTGATTTAGGACTTTCTTCTGATTTAGGACTTATCTCTTTAGGTTATGTTGGTATCTCCGGTGGTTATATTGTGCGGGATCGGGTCTGTCTTGAGAGTTGTAGCCAAAAATGTGACTATACATTTCTCATAATAAACCCTTAACATCTTGCATCAAATATTCAATAATGCCAGTATGAAAGTAGATGCGCAGGTCACAGTTTTCCACTGCTTCATGAGACATCTATGTGCAATGTGTTCTTCTATAGATTGTGATCAATATTTTGCTGGAATTTAAGTTTTCATGTGTTATATTTGGTTTTAAATTGTTTCTGAATTTTAACAGAGAAGAATTTGATGAGGAAAAGGAACCCGATGGAATGCTTCTCTTTGGATGGACTCAAGCTCCTCCGGCAAAGGATGATAAGCAGTCTATAGGCAACGGTGGGGACTCATTGAATGCACTGCAAACAGAGCCAGCAGATGCTGTAAAAGATGGCGAAATGGAGGAAATTTCAGAATCTTCTGGAAAGAAAAGAAAATCATCGGAGGGTTCTAAGGCTTCCATTCTGGATGCTACTGATGGAACTAGAAATCATAAGGAAGTGGAAAAACTTGACGATGACGACGATGACGACGACGTTGTCATGTTTGATGATTTGGATTCAATGACCAACAAGAAGAAAAGGTTGCAATAGTGTTCTTGATTCACTGACATTGGGGAGCTAAGTCACTTCCTATTTTTGTACCATTAGAGAGAGAATGAGAGAAATGGTAATTCTTTTGGTGCTGATCATTGTTAGTTGTTAGGTCACAGTTTCATCTAAAAGTTGGACATCTCCATTACCCTTTTGTGTAACAACAGTGTATCTAAATCCACCTGCAGGCTAGCTTCACTTAGTGAGTGTAATGTTACTATTAAAAATTTGTTAGATTTTGAGAATGGAGCGAGTGATATAACTTGGTGTTCAATGTATCTCTTATTTATCCGAAGAGCAATCATACTTTCCTTATATATGTGCAGAATTGGGGTGGAAAAGAATGCTAAATAGGTTTTGCAAATACAGGCACTAGGGATCCATTCATTAGTTGGGCGATAACCTTATTTTCTTCTGAGTCTTGTGGGTAGGGTTCAATTTCTCACGTTCATAGTTTGAGGTCTAAACATTTGAGCTGCGCTGTAACATATCAATTTAGGAGTTGTAGCAATTTAGATAGGGTTTCAACAAAATTCTGATTGTCAATAAAAATATTACAATTATGCAAAATGTGAAGATTCATAAGTATTTTTCCCAGGTAAATGTAAAACTCTTCAACTTTTGTACATTGATAGAAGTGTTACCAAAATTATACAGCAGGGATTCAAAGATGACATGACAGAAAAAATTTTGGCCAGCTAATTGATTACAATTAGTGGACATAAGAAGTTGCACAATGTGTGCTACTTGAAACTCTTCGACATGGATATGGAGGAACATCATTATGCCTCATCTCTTTTTTATTCAAATTCTTGAGTTTCCGTTTCTTTGCATCAGGATTCTCCCTTTTCTTCAAATCTTCAAGACATTGAACATCTGCTAAGCAAGTAAACGACCTTGCTTTCCCTGAATAATACCTTGACAAGCCTCTCCTGATATTTCAAAAACAAAAACATTTCCATTTACTATATATTCGAATAAAAAATGAATTGGGGCCAGACAGTACTGTCTTGAATATACTCTAGCATTACACAAATGCAACATTGTTTTGCAATAAACGTCGCATTTGAAAATTTTATATATTAAATCATGAAAAACACAACATGTTTCAATAATTGTAAGGACAAAAACCCAAA
The DNA here is from genome assembly GCA_030449925.1 of Citropsis articulata. NCBI lineage: Eukaryota > Viridiplantae > Streptophyta > Magnoliopsida > Sapindales > Rutaceae > Citropsis > Citropsis articulata. Next base: position 1,722,810 of record JASUUH010000137.1, on the reverse strand, counting down.
AAGATCAATGAAAAAAAGTGTTAGCCTTTCTTACTTTTGAGGGAGATTGTGCTGCAGAGAGCTCATGTCAAATGAATTCATTTCAGGTTCATTCTGATCCATAATATCCGATGAATTTGGCTTACCAGGACTTAAGTTATCGAGGACTTTATAAAAGTAAGGCTCAAGCAAAACGTTAAATGGGGGATAAGAGCTCTATTGGCCAATATATAAATGTGGGTGTCGTTTTGGAGCCTCTCAAATATTTTAAAGGAGGCTGCATGTTTTTGGTTTAATTAAAGAATTAGGTTATCTCTACATCCACATCCACATTCTTATCTACACTTTCTCTTGTTCGTTCATCACCAGCCTACGTTTAGTATTTTTTTTAGGCGACTAGCTTTTTGCCCCCACATTCACTTTAGAGTAATGCATGTATTTTTGTCAAATTTGATTAAAATTATCTTCTTTTGGTGGTGGATAAGTACTTGATAATTTAAACCATTCTTTTGTTCACAAGTTGTATAGTAGTGGGAATATGCCTAACCATTTAATCAAAGTTCATTTTGTACTGGAATATGAGATATAAACCTGGGCGTGTTTGCAAGCACTTGCCGACTTGCGTATTATTATTTTTATTACCCATACACAAATCTATACAAAGAATATATGATCTAATTTTCCAACAAGACACAATTTGGACCTTATCAATTATTTCATTAAAAATCTTTGACATGTCTAGTGCCTACAGCAAAACGACATTTCTTAAAGTCTTTTATAGCAACTTTTATCAATATTGCTCTCTTCAATTCTCAGGTATTATTTGCCAAGAAAAGGAATGAAATTCAACTAAGTTTACAATTATTAAACTGATTTTTAAACATTGGAGAAATTAATCAGGGACTTGTGAAATATAAATTAATTATCCAAAAAATAAAAGAGGCTTTAAGCGGGGAAGGGAAAAAAAAAAAGAGACCAAATCAAAGCCTGCAAATCACAAAGAACCAACTAATCTTCCATTCCATGCATCAAACCCAATCAATCTAATAGAAAGGCTTTAACATTAAACTTTCAGCATGCAGAGTAAATCATTTCACAGAAGATATAACAACTGCCGTTTTATTAGTATGATTATTATTTTACAAATGGAAAAGGTCATACAAGAAGAGCCTATAGAATTACCATTTGCACCAAGTGCTAGTGTCCCGTTTCATATTTAACTTGCTAAACATTACAAGAAAAGACAGAATAAGAAGAGAGAAGACTCTGCAGCAGGACAATTCGTGAAATCAAACACTCTGTTATTTTACAATAAAAGTTTGGGCAAGAACAATATTCACATATTCTTTTATCTCATTGGTGAATAGAGTTTGTTCTGTAAGTTAGGGACAGTTTGGGATTGCTTTCCATTAATTTGAACAACGATCAATGGTAGCATATAATCTGGTTACGAGCACGGCAAAAGAAATTCAAAGCAATTCGCTTCTTCATTTTCTTGTATTTTTACATCATTGATAGTTGTTAACAGTGCTAATTGCTTGTGATAACTAAAGACTAAAGTGTTAAGTAATAATATATGATGAGTAGTTATTGCATGTTTACAAATCTTCGCGACCATGAAAACCAATACCACGAAGACGACAGAGTGCAGAAAAAACACAAATTCTACAAATGGACAATTGTAACATACAACATTGCAGATTATTACAGTATCAGAAATTTTGCTAGTGTTAGATCTTCAAAGTGCTAACTATGTGTTCCCTTCATGAAGAAGCAACAAAAGTGTTCCTTGCTACACAATAAATATATCAAACTCCGCAAGATTCTTCAAATATCAAGTGCATTTTTTATATTTTATCTACCATTAAGCCCTGAAAATTGTGCAAACATTGCAGTCCCTGAGTGTTCATCGATAGCATGAACTTCAGCTGGTCCAACATTTTCTTCTGGAGCAGAAACTGGACGGTTGTCTGAGGCGGAAGTAGCGGCTGGAGCAGCAAAAGCAGCAGGGGAGGCGGCAACTGTGGCTGCTGATTGAGACTCTTCCTCAGCTTTTCCTTGTGTGAATGCTTCTTGCAGCTGCAATGCATACTCCAAATTCCATAGTACGTCTCCCATTGTAGGCCTGTCTACTCCATGATCAGCCAAGCATTTCTCTGCTGCCTCAGCAAATTTCTTCAATGATTCAGGATTGACTGTGCCGGCAAGATGAGGGTCAATGATCTTCTCAAGTAATCCCTTTCTCTTCCATTGCATTGCCCACTCGGCTAAGTTAACTTGTTCTCTAGGTAGCTGAGGGTTAATTGCAGGCCTTGCGCACAGCACCTCAAGCAAAACCACACCAAATGAATAAACATCTGATTTCTCTGTCAGTTGCTGCCTTCTGAAATACTCAGGATCAAGATATCCAAAGCTTCCCTTCACTGCCGTGCTTACATGACCCTGCCCGATCGGTGCATCTTTTGAAAGCCCGAAATCTGAAACCTTGGCAACATAGTTATCATCGAGCAAAATGTTGGTGCTCTTAACATCCCGATGAATGATACCCTGTGCTGTGCCCGTGTGAAGGTAGTGAAGTCCTCGAGCAGAGCCAATAGATATCTCCAGCCTTTGTTTCCATGATAATGGTGGCAGATTTTTTCCATACAAATGATCCCTGAAAGGTCCATTGGACATGTACTCATAAACCAGGATCATTTCTGAATTTTCGTCACAGTAGCCAATAAGTGACACTAAATGCCTATGCCTAAGCTTAGATAACATCTGAATTTCTGTTTGAAACTCTGTGATCCCTTGTTCGGATTGTGGGTTCCCTCTTTTTACAGCAACTTTAGTCCCGTCATCAATCTCACCAAGATACACATTGCCAAATCCTCCAACACCAATTATTGCACTTGAGTCAAAATTTTTAGTCGCTTCTTGCAACTCTTGAAAAGAGAAGTACCTGCCAAGGCCAAGAGTTGAATTGGTAAACCCACTCTTGTGAGAGCCACACTTGCTGGTCATGAAGCTAGTATCACCGGTATGAAGAGGAAGCAACCAAGAAGAAAAGCTGTTCCTCCTTTGCCAATCTTGAGGCCTCTTGTGCCATTTGATAACCATTGCACCAAGACCAACAAAAGCACCAAACATCACCGCAAACCCTACCGCAACAACTGGCCCGCGGCTAGATGAATTAGCCTGGCTGCCATCGACACCAAATTCTCCATCCAAACTATTAACAGAATTGCTCATTTTCATAATCTCCAATCCGTTGAGAATTGCATTTCTTGTACCAGTGTTCTCCTTGTTCGGACCAATTTGAACATTGAGTCCATTATGCATTAATGAAGCGTTCACCACAATATCCCTATAATAAGGAGTGGCTAAACCTTGTGCGACAGTGGATAAATCCAAAGCGGAAATCGCGGTTTTGCCATTAACGTACACGTTGAAGTAAAGATCGTTGAGAGATTTGCTCACGATGTCACAAAAATGCAGTCGAAGCAAATAGCTAAACGTTGAATCAACATCGAATGTCCATGTTACGTTGAAATTTGGTTGAACCGTATGTGAGTCAGCCATCATAGATGCAGAAGCATACACAGTTGCCGGTGCAATCAAAGGTGTGACTCCTTCAGGGTATTGTACGGCATTGGATTCAACGGAGGCTGTCGCAGCCAAATTTTTTTCCTTCAAAAAATTTGTATCAGGCACCCAAGTCCTGCCAAGGCTGTCATTCTGTGGAGTGACCAATGGTCCTCCCATGTTAAGCCTGTAAACATATTGGTATGAAAACTTAGACAAACCTTCGTAGCTGTCTACAGGGAAAAGAGAAGAGCCCTCGTCGCTGATCAAGGTATCCGGAGCTGAAACAACCTCAATGGCATTGATAAAAGCAACAGAATTCTTCATCGGTGTAAACTTGATGGAAAATGTGGACTCAGTCAGATTAAGCATAAACTCTTTTACAACAGCTTTATTGTCGTTGTCGGGCTTAAAGTTGTGAAGGAGAACAAACTTATCCGTTGCCACATGGAACGATGCTTTCTGAAGATCAGCTTCCTTGGCAGGCAAGGCAAAGAAATGGAGACGAACCCAGTGCCAACCGGGCTGATTCAACTGAAACGTATAAGTTGATTCTTCTTTAAAAACTCTTGCCGATAGATAAATGGGAGAAGGAACGTCAGCCGAAGGGACGGAAACTTGAATGTCCTCTTTTGTTTGCAGGAATGGAAGGGCTTCTTTGTCGGACTTGAAAGTTCTTCCATCAGGAAGAGGATTAGAGGACTTGCCGCCGCAGTCAATAAGGAAGTTATCTCCGGGGGAGAACGTGGTGGCCGTGGGGGGGCCATTCTGCGAGAAGGCGATCGTGGGACCGGACACCAAAGCGTAGAGAAGAGCCAGGAGGATAGCCATCGATGAAGATGATGACGTTGACGATGACATTCAGGAGGATAGAAATGTTGATTGCCTGCTTGCTTGTTTGATCTTTTTTGTCCTTTTTTTTTCCCCCAAAACCAAAGAAAAAAAAAATTATCTTTCTATCTCCATCCCTCCTGGATGAAGGGATGATTAGAATTTGGACTAAGGATATTGAAAAGGGATGTGTTGTTTTGTTTTTACTATAATGGGGGGTTTCTTGGGCGAAGTCTGTTACTTGGTTTCTGAGAGGATGAGACCAAAATGACGGCCACAATGAATTTTGCATCCCTGAAAACGTGGCGATGTTTGGGGAGAATTTCTGTTTCTGAGTTTTGGCGCCATTTTTAGTAACTACCAACAGAATTTGGTGTCAAAAGACATATATTCACCATGGTTTGAAGTTGTCAAAAAAGACCGTATCTTTCTTCCTGACTTCTTCTGTCTCTGTGTCATATGATGATTCCGCTGGATTTCATTTCAGTTCAATCCGACATAAAAGGACTGTTCAAAATTCGGGACATAAGATGTCAACAATTTAAAAAGCAACAATTTTGTTCATTCTAGTCACCTTACGCCGCTTACCCTCGTAGTATTTAATTTCCTAATACCCGAATACCCCATGACTTCTTAACTTTAATGGATTATTCTCACTTTTTTTTCTTTAATAACACATTTATGAATATGTGCTCCCGATGTTATCGTAAAACCTTATTATTTATAAAATAAAATGATATTAAAAAATATTAAATACGTTAAAGAATTTAATGAAAAACAAATGCCGCCAACAATCCCACAGTTGTAAAATTGTAAATAAAAATAACAGCCACCACCACAATTTATAGTTCTATAACATTTTATTAAATTTCATTTCACACTAAAATAAATATGAAATAAGATTTTTTTCCTTTTTATATTTATATATATATATATATATATATATATATATATATATGTAAAATTTTAAATTATAAATAGCACACATCAATCCCAATTTTGTTAATACATAGTCGTATGACCACATGCATCATTCGTCTCCCATGTTGAATGACAAGAGGAATCATAAATTGAATACGTTGAGTATATAAACCCACTAAGTATAATATTCAATGTGAGCTATCTTAGTGCACCATAAACAACACCGGTTGGCCGTTGTCGACTTTAAAAAAACAAGGGCAGTGAGTGATGAAGTCCATTGATTTTTCTTTTCTGGAAAATTTAAACTGTTTTAGGTTTCCATTTGGTTATTCATGCTGATGGCAATGGATATCTCGGCATTTTTGTTTTTTTAATAATTTTAAAAAGAAGCATAATTTAGTTTCCTCTAATATCTTACTGATATTGATCTCTTAGGCAAGCAAATTTTGATAAAAAGGAGAGTTTATATATAATCATCTCTTTGACAAATTCTGATCTCTTAGGAAAGCAAATTTTGATTAAAAAAAAAGAGAGTTTATATAATCATCTCTTGACAAATTCTACTGTTTTCATACAAAGCTATGCTAATTGGTGTAGAGACAATCTAAAATATGCAACCTTATCATACCTTTAGTTGCTTTTGTTAGTTGAAACATAATATAACCATGACAACAGATAATAACGAAGTTGCTTGTGCACCAAAAGAGTTGAAACGCTTAAGTTTGACACATGCCGTCTTAGACTCTTCGATTAAGTCTGATCTCCTAAACCAACTCTTCAGAATAAAATCGAGGGGTAAAATGAAAATAAAAGAGAAGAAATAAAAAAAATATGCATTTTAAGAGTTTAAAAGACTTCAGTAGGTTGTTGTGCACAAATGCATACTTGCGGAATTTGTTATACCAAGATTTCATTAATGAAAATTAAAAAACCAATAATATATTTTCTAAACTAAATTAAAAATAGTAGGTGTCATTTAGTTAATATGGTAAAATCTCTTGACTTAAAAAAAAAAAAAGTTTGGGGTTCGAATAGGAAATTGAGAAAATGATTAAGAAATGTTTTCAAAATCATACATCGAGATAAAGAATTACAGCATATGTGTCATCATTTTATACCCAAAAAACAAAAGTGGACCCCTGCCTAATTATTGTTTTGGTGAAAATGAATGAATAAATAAAAAGAAGTTGCTTTTACGCTTATAAGAGCAGAGATTTGCTTATAAAGTGAGGGGTCATTTTGCTTAAGGTCTAAATGATACACAAGATGTGATGGGATTGTATTGGATTAAGTTCAAATACTTACCCAATTGTTGACTTGTGAAAATAAATAAATAAAAAAGAACTTATTTTTATACCTATAAGAGTAATGATTTGCTTATAAAATTGGGGTCAATTTGTTCAAGGACTATTTGGTATGCAGAATGTGATAGGACTGCATTATATTATGTTTGGTGGCGCTTGGTACAACTATGGATTAGATTGGATTGGAACAATAATTTTCTTATTAAAATTATTTTAAAATAAATAGATATAAATTATTTATTTAATTAAATTTATGTCAATGATAAAATAAAAACTCACAAAATATGAAAAATAAAAATTAATTTAATTATAATATAGTTCCTAAATTTTTGAATTTATAATATTACAATTACAATTTAATAACTAAAAGTTTTGAATTAAATCAATTAAAAAAATTAATAAAATATTTTAAACATTAACTTAATAATAAATTTACATCTGCAATCTAAAATTAAATTATCCTTCAATATTTATATAAGTTTAAAATAATATTATAATCCAATTTGAAAAATAAATTATAATATTTATAATATTAGTTAAATAAAATAAATAATAATTTAATCATTCATTATCCCATGAATAGTTATGATAACATTTTGGCTTTATAAAAGTAATCCCAAGTTCCCAACGGTTCCCCTAGGATACTATTTAGGACTAAATGGTGCGCCCATTATAAAATGGGGAACCCAGCCCACCTTTAATTACCACATCTGATTTGACTGTACCTTCAAATGGTAAGGTAGCCAAGGCCTAAGGTTAAATGCAAAATTTATATTTTAAAAAATGTGACATAAGATATGTCATTTATTTATAAGTGTTGTAAAATCTTCTCATGTCATTAAATACAAACTTTCTATCTTAATTTTGTATGCATAAAATACTTTAGTTATAAGCATAAAAACTAATTATAATTGGAAAAGAGAACAATTAATAATTCTTTTCCCCACAAAACGTGTATCTGCCATAAGAATTCGGATCCTTTACCAATTTCTCCTTTTCGGTTAATGAAGCTTTGTTTTATTATAACTATTAAACACGCAGTTTTTGTAATAGAACATTTTGTTGATTATTTGCTTGTTTAATTTCAAGCTTCGATAGTGCTTCCCTTCACTTTATTGGATTCAAAATATTTGTCGCCAATTTGATGTCTTATAACTTGTTGGAATGGTATTTAAATTCAGTTAAGTTAATTTAATGAAAATCATATTTACCAAAATTACTCTTAATTTTATTTTTAATTTTGACTTCCCTTGCCAATTGATGGTGAAACTATCAAGTAAGCTAAACATTGAAACTATAAAATGACTATCATATTAAAATATATTGTTTTAACTCAAATTTAATAACCGTCATGAAAATAGTACATTTGGTCATCAATAAGACAATAACACATATTTGTGGGTTTAAATAACAGATGAATTAATCAAACTCTGAAAGTACATATTTCTTCTTATGATTTTCATAGTTTACATTAATATCTTACCATCCTTCAAATGTTATTAATTCTTTTTTAAACTTCAAAAAAAAAAAAAGACAACTCTTTTTTAAACTTCGATTTCCTTTGAAAGTTATTAATCACGCTCTCAGTTAAGTTATGTTGTTGAAGCATGCTTTATTGATGTTTATTCATGAACAAGTAGTTTGTGCAATGAAACGAATGTAAATATTTCTTAAGATCCCATCAAATAATAATAGTAATAATTCTTAAGATGCTCTTAAGAAAAAAAAATGAAAAAAATGCATTTGTCGGTATAAGCCTCGATAATAGGCAGTAATTGTGCTTTTCTTCTTGTGATGCCTTAAAACGTGTTAGAGAATAGGCATTTAAAATCAGTTAATTGAATGAAATAATATTTACCAGCTTTCTCTTAAATTTTACTTTTAGAGTACTGATGTTCGTCTAGAAAAATTTTTTCAGAATGATGACACAATACATGTTAATACCATATACAGTTGCGGTTAATTGAAAACATAATAATAAAAACATGTTAACACCACACGTTAATGAAAAAAAAAACATTTTAATACCATATGATTTTATAGTCGTTTCTATGACCGTCCCGTAACTATTATGGATAAATATCACTTAATAGCATATCATACCACTTAGAAAGATGATGATGGAAGTTGGTAAAAGGTGATGACCCCAGTTGGTGTCACCATTAGTGAAAAAACACAATAATACCATCCGATTTTATAGTTGTTTTTGTAGCCATCCCGTCACTATTATGGATAAATATCATTTTTTTTATTCTTAAGTTTGACTTCACCAGTAAAAAACAGTGAAACAGTCGAAAAAATTAAACATAGAAGGCATGGTAACATGATATTGAACCTATACAATTGCAACCGAAGAAAAGTGGATCTTGAAAAATAGATGATTTATTGTTGATTTTAAATCAGAAATGGTACTACACATTTCGTAAATAAAAATTTTGTTTCAGATAAATAAGAGAGCTACTACAATTGCTTACTGATCAATACTTCTCAGGTACATCTAGCTCTTCCCAAGGAAATGGACTGAAATAATTGTACCGTCTTTAGGTGAGTTGCTGTTTCAGAGGAATGCAAATCATCACTGCCATTGTAATACATCCAAAGCTTGTTGATGAATTTGTTTATCTCCAGCAGCAATTACATTGAAGCCTGGAAAACAGAACAGAATATGATGGATGAAGACAAATAGATGCTTTTACTGAAAGTCAAATTATAAACTTGCAGCACCAATAATCACAACTTTATTTATAAAACTGACTAAAATCGGCGAGGATGTGAAATAAGAAAAGAGGAAATTCAAACAAAGACAATTTTGTTCATAAAAAGGCAAGCATACTTGTTGCACGGGCATCTGAAGAAGCCTCCCAATAAAGTCGATCACCTCTCCAATCAGTTATTACACCACCAGCACCTTCTATTACTGGTATTAGTGCAAGAACATCGTATGGCTGCCAAAAAGGGGGAAAAAAAAAACATGTTGATTAGATGAAAGCAATTATGTTTAATACACTGCATTTTGCATAAGCCAGGAAAAGCAACATGATTTTCACATGGTTGCAATACAAAATCCTCATAGCAGCTTAGTGTGCATGAACAGGAAAAGTAATGCAAGTGGTGTTAAGTTATTTGATATTTGTAGAGATAGTTTGGTCTTAGTGGGATTAGCTGGAATAACAATGTCTCCTGATTCCAAAAAGATGTGCTACCTACGCATGTGTGAAAGTATATCTCCTGTTCACATTGCGAGGTACTCTCCTTATCTTCCATGAAAACCAACTATTCCAGAGCTTTTCATGCTTAAGCCCAAATATACATCCAAACATAGTATCCAACATGTAGACTTGAATGGTTGCATTTTACCTGAAGACCAGACTCAATGACAAGATCCACATATCCTGAAGCCAGAAGGGCATACGCGTAGCAGTCACAACCATAAAGGGGCACCTTCACCTATACATAATGAAGAATTGAAATGAAAACATGAGATTTGCGAATCAGTATACATGATATTTAATCTCCAAACTCAGTAGGAGTATTTGAGGGACCGGGTATTGACAGATGTGACTGGATGACATAACAAGATACTGACCCAAGCGGCCAGAGACAGAGGCAGCATGGTGCTACCCGGGGTGTCGGGTCAGCTGCACCCACTTAATTGAAACAAATTACTCAGCTTTCTATTTTATGCTCAAGCCCTGCCCCTAATCTTTATTAATCTACCCCCTTGATTTTATTGTTCTGCCCCTTTCCCCTTTAAAATTATTTGAACAACTCAATAACTAGAAATAAAAAGCCCGATAACCATAATCCCAGTATCTTTAAAAATTGATAATGCAACTATTGAACAATGCTATCAACTCATGAAGATGTGCCGTGGGCAGTTGTAAATAATGTTGACAGAATATACATATTACGAATGCAGAATATGTATATATATTATGAATGAAAGATAATAACTTTTGTATTTATTATTATTTTTAAAAATTGTCCCCTGTAGAGTAAATGTCTGGCTCCATCCCTGCAAACGGTTATATCTAAAGCTGCAAAGCATACCCATAGAAGAATAAGGGGGGAAAAATGGAAGAGATAAGTAATAAAAAAAGAATTCCACTTAAGCTAAAACTAAAATGTAGTGTGTTATAATGTGCGGTGCTTGACATTCTAAATATTGAAAACCAAGCCAAAACATTCCCATAGTCGAAGATCGTGGATTTATTTTATTTCCATGACACCAGATATCCCACATGTCACTGAGGTTGAATTAGATTGCTAATTCATCCTATCAACCAATGTACTCAAGATGAGCATAATCTCTTGGTATTTTCCTATCAACAAATGCATTCACGCAGAAGGCAAACACTTCGCTTTAATCAACTTTAAGAACTAGTACATACCTTATTTCTTACACGAGCAAATGCCTCTTCAGCATCTCCTTTGAACAGGTGTGGGCTTGTAGTGTATCTAAACAGATAGAAACAAAAGTAAGAAAATGAAATAAAATAGATTATACAAATCAAGTCCAGCACGGTGCTGGTAAAGATGTAGTTAAATTATCTGGCTGCAAATGTTGAGATGCTAGGCACAACTATTTTTGCTATGGAATTTAGATATCCAAAAGATAGAATAACCATACAAATAAGCTTGTGACAGTTTGGCACAAGTGCGAGTGGACACTTCTTCTCCGTTTAGTGCAGTGCGCTTTCCGCTGATTCCAATCCATCTTTCTCTTAGAACAGGCTGATCAATTATGCCAAGAATCTGCAAAAACATGCTTGTCAAAATATAAATTCTGAAGCAAAAACAAGCATGCAATCACTGATGGTAAAATTTCACCCTCAGCATAATAAGTGCAAAAAATTATGATCTAAATTATTTGTTGCATGAAATGCAGGAACGAATGCAGAGAGATTCCCTATGGGATGCAAAAATATGTTGGAACATATTCTTAGCAAAGATCACCGCTGGTTCCAGTCTATCAAGCAATTCGCCGTTCAATAATTTTCCAGTCCTTACAAAATACTTGATTTCCGTACAATTGAAAACTGAAAACAACTATCAACATAAGCCTGATGAGCTGGAAAATTTAGCATTAATCACCAGCCACCTGACCACCTCAACTTTTTTTTCCCCCTTCTTTTTGCTTTTTTTTTTTTTCACCTTAGAAGTAAACCAAATACAGAATAGATTTTGTCCCAGATGCAAGAAAGGGAATATTTTTCTTTTTTACCCCCTATCAAACCAAAATATTATGCAATCAAGAAACAATTGTTCATCCTTTGTGCATGCAACCAAATGGCAGGTGCTCTTACTGGTTTGCCTTTATGTAGCAAAGCAATGAGAGTACCAAACAGAGGTTTTCCTGAAACAAGCAAAGGTACAGGATCACTTTGGTAAAATATTCAAAGCTTCAACTGTTGAGACAGAAAGAAACATACCAGTGATAAAGCTCTTGGTCCCATCTATTGGATCTAAAACCCAAACATAATCTGCAAACTTCTCCTTACACCTCCACCCATTCTCCTCACCAAAACTACAATAAGAACTCTTGGAGAGTATCAGCAACAGCAAATCAAAAAACAAGGATGAAACTTTTAACACTTCACATGAATACTTTTTAACTTAGCATTATACTTTTATAATGAGATACATGTGACTGTAGACAAAAAGCAAAAAGAAAACTGAAAAAGGATAATAAGTACATAAGATATTTCACTATCTGGGACATAAGCAACCAACTACCTACACTCAACTAAGCACAATTAAACCATTTGGCTTGGTTTGGAAAAATAACCACAAAGAAAGCACTCGAGATCATATTATCTCAAGGCTTATCTTTAAATTCTATAGCTGTGTTTTCATTTTCCTTAATTTTTCTTAGTAACCAAATAGGAAAGTCTATGCATAACCTACATAGCATGAGAAGGTAAATTCTTCTCAATAATCGAAACCATAGCTTCTTCTGCTGTTCGATCTGCAATTGTCACAGGACCTGAAGCGAATACAAAAGCAGTCCAATTAGACAAAAAACATCTACGGGTGAACTAAGGAACATAAAGTTACATTCCTCACAACCAAACAACACACACAATTTCCGATTCTATTATAATAAGGAAAATGAAAATGAAAAACTTTGAACTGATCACTTTCTTTTCTTTTTTTCACCAAAATATTTCTATGCAACCAAACACACCACTAACATCTCTACCTTTTTTTTTTTTTTTGATACACTGATATAATACAATCAAAGCTCTATTAATATTTACAATCAGAAGTCGATCGGGACTCTCCTGAATAATCTTATTGTGGTACAGTCCAAATGTCAACCCTTCACTTAAAGCTAAAGGGAGATCTATCCTCACTATTAATACCGGAGGAAGATCGATTCTACTCCAATGTGGGGACTTTACCCTCCTTTACTGCCCTTTATTACACTTTCACAATATATGTATATTTTTAAAATAGCCGGTTTTGCATTGCTCAAAACTTACCAAATTTTTTAAAATTTTACCATTTCAGAAACTTCGACTGAAATTATTAGAAATTTCTCAAAATTTTATGAATGTTCTTCAAATATATTTATGATTAAACAACATAAAATAAAACATTAAAAACAAAGGAACTCGATAATTATTCTTCCTACATTTTCTCAGCAATCAAACAGTACATTTATAAATCAACAATAATAATTTTAAAAAAATGTTTTTCTTCAGGTACCAAATTTCTTTACCAAAAACAATTATAATTCACCAAAGCAATATCTGATACCAATTAAAAATTAAAAATAGCTAAAAAACGAGTTAATAATAGAATAAAAAGAAGTGAATGCGACTAACTCAAGTCCTCTTTATCGATAATTTCGAATTTCTTTCGAAAATATTTGCGAATAACTTCTCCGGCGGCATCGGCGAGTTTGTTACCGACGTCAGCAAAGCGATCGAGGTCGGGCTCGCTAATGCTGTTACTAGTGACGGCGTGATTGGAGAGATTCGAATTTGAAGTCATTGCAGAGACTGTTGTTGTTTTGAGGGTAACCGAGTGATAATTTATGGCCGGAGAAAACGGCAGGGCGCGGGTGTCGTTTTGATGGAGAATTAGCGTTTGGTTGTGCAAGGAAACGGGAGAAAATGGGAGAGGTTTGGAAGATTGAGAGAGGACGTTGAATTGAGAAAGCATTTGGGAAGTGATTTGAGGGTTTTAAATACGCGGGAAAATTGATGTTTGCGATTGAGAGAAGGTGAAGAGAGTGACAAAAGTGAAGTGAATGCCAGGTGAGGAAGTGAAAGCAGTGAGAGAGAAAGTGTTCCCAGAGTTCAACAACCGTTAGAAGTGGAAGTTGACGGGGTTTGCACCGTTGGATTGCACTGGCATCGCGTGAATTTGATTTGATTATCTTGACGTTGTTGAAAGGTACCCCAGAGGAACCACACACTTTTTCTTTAAAGAATAATACAATATTCAATGGGGCAAGTAGCAAAGTAAATTTCCTTAACTCCCGGTGTTGGCCCAATTTACCTAAGAGTTCTGCTATTTGGCCCGGGTCAAACCCCGGGTCAAATCCCGGAAGCAATAAACGACGTCGTTTTTGCAGGTAAAATTGTTACCGCTCCAAATTGCTCTCTTTCTCTTCGTCTCACTCTCACAGCCCCTTTCTCCTTCTATTTCTCTTTCTTCCCTTCGTTTCAATTTCTAAGAAAATCAACAATAGCCCCAAATTACTCTCTTTCTCCTCATTTTCTCTTATTTTTTCAAAGAGTTCTTATTTTTTCACAGATGACCAAGTTTCTTGATATTCTTGAGGATTATTTAAATATTAAATTTGGACCTAAAACCTATAAAGAGTGGACGGCTCTGTTTTTCAAAGAATTGGAAAATCAAATAGACTTTTAGTATATAGGCAGGTGGTTGAGAAGTTTATCTGCGCAAAAAAGAAATTAATGCTTGATCGCCTTTTTGTCAATAACCGATCTCAAAAGGAAGTGGAAGATATTCTACGATGGGGAATGTAAGAGCTTTTCAATGATTCTCCGGTATTAATGGATATTGGAAAATAATACCAAAGACAGAGGAGGCTGTAAGAGATAAGAGAAAATAAGAACTCTGAAAAAAAAAAAAAAAAAAAGAGAAAACGAAGAGGAAGAGAAAGCAATCTGGGGCTGCGGTTGGTTTTGCTATAACTCATCCAAAACGACGTCGTTTTAATAAGATTGAAAACAAAAAAAAAGGGTTGAAACGGCGTCGTTTGGATTAGTTTCGGGGTTTGACCCGGGATTTGACCCGGGGTAAGTAGCATTTTCCTTTACCTAATGCTGTTTTTTTTTTGTTTGGATTCTGAATTTAATTAAATTTATATATTTATTTATTTTTTAATTTATTATTTATTGTTAGATAATTTTATCTAAATAGAAAAAATAAAAAAAAATTATTTTTATCTGAAATCTTAATGAAAAATTTTAATTTTAAATCTAAAAAATAACCTTAACAATTCATGTATTTCTAATATTATGCATAAACCTAATAATTTTATATTATCCTAATTTATTTTTTTAATTTCTTTAAATTTTTATTCACATGGTAATATTCATTAAACTAAAATATTGAATAAATTAAATTATATCCATTGACTTTATAATAAAAGTTGATATTATAATTACATCTTTTATTACAAAATTAAATAAAAATCAATAGTGATAGTACTTCTTTTTTTTTTTTTAGTGCTACTAAACTAATCAATTTGTGAAAATTATAAATTATAAAGAACATATATACGTACCACTTAAAAGAGTATTTATGTCCAATTAAAACTTTTAAACTTTTTTGTTCAGATATTAAAAAAAGAAAAACAAATATGTCATTCAGATATTTTTATTCATACCCATTTAGACTTTAGTTAAATTCAAACCTATTCAAATTTCAGATTAAAAAAAACAAACGCAATCTTAATTGAGTAGTTTTCGCTCATCAATTTGGCTGGCCACCTCTAAGGATGGCAATCAGGTCTGGTTTAGGCTTGCCAAATTCTAATTCAATCTTATGACTGAAATAAAGGATCATAGACTTTAAAAAGTTTGGTCCATAGTTTGAAGGGTTAGGCTAAGCCCGGCTGTTATCGAGTCTCAATCGGGTTCAGGCTTTATCCAAACTTGAGTTTTTTTTTTCCCCTTAAGCTCATTAGATATTGTTTTAAAATATGATTCCAATTTTTTAATTCTTTATTAATAATAATTTCTATTTTTATATTAAATTTGGTTGTAAGGAATTTAATGATTTTTTTTTAGAGGGAATTTAATGATTATTTAGCTTTAGCAACAATACAATATTTTATAATAATTTAACCAAATTAGCAATAAGAAAATAAATCAATTACAAAATAACTATATTAATATGAAATAAATGATAAATATACTTGGGTGCACGTGAGTTTAGTGTCTAATGCATTGACAGTTATTTTTTAATTTAAAAATTAATTTAAAGGTCAAGAGTTGGGTTTAGATTTTTCAGTAGAGTTCGAGGTTCAAACCATACCCCAAACATAATTGGACCCTAATGACTTGAGCCCTAGCCTGGCCTTGACCCTTAAATTCATCCTACAGCCTAGAATTTTTAGGTCAAATTAATCAAGCTAAGAGCCGAGTCAAGCCTTTCTGCCATCCCTAGTGTCACCGGGCTTTCTCCAAATACGTGCAGCACCCGCGTGATGGCGCTAAGACCCTACTTAGCCAGCTAACCCAAAAACCCAACGAAAGTGATTTGTAGGAAGCGCGTCAGCACTCACACAAAGGAGGTTACGCATGGGCGTTTTCTCACCAATACAAAGAACAACCACGTACTCAAACACCAAACTCAAGTATTGGTTTTTACGGAGGCACCGACCTCCAACTTTTCCATTCTATAATAAGAAAAGATTACAATAGTTCAAGTAATGTATGCCAAGGACACAATGCTCGCCAAAAAAACTCCCCCTCACATACACTCCATCACTACCTATATACAAGGTTTGCAAGTGACACCCCCACTTGTTAAGCCTAGGTGGCGTGACACATTCACATGCCACCTCAAATTCGTCCCAAGATTTTTGGCCCCCACTAAGCATGTACAAGAGCACATCTCTACTCCCCCAAGGAACTAGGCAACCGCTACCCATAAGTTTAGATAAGGAAGTTGTGGGACGTAACCGCCGCTGTCCACTCTCTTAGTGTGTAATCGCTGCTACCTAATTACCACGTTTCCCCATTTTTAGTGCTCTAAGGCCGTGTCTCCCACTCATGCTTAATTCTAGCAAACCTCTTGGAGAATTTCGGCCAACCATGCTCCACGTTAGTAACAACTGTTCGCCCACAGTCTGTGCATGATGCCTTTCATGTTCGTATGATTCGGCCCCACGTGCGCGCCTCACTTTACTGCACTTTCCGTGCACTCCAACCCGCCACTAAGCCACATCTTGCAACTGTCCACACAATCCAGCGACTGTCTCGCTCATTGCTGAGCATCACACTCACCCGCACGCCCATGCCAAGCTTTCGCTGCCCTGCCACACCTACTCACACACTGTTGTGCCTTGCTCACTCGCGCACCCATGCCACGCTTGTTTGCGCTCCCCAGCGCCTTATGTCCGCGCGCTGTAGTGCCCCGCGCCCGCGCACCCACTGCGCCTTATTTTAGCAAATTTTTGTGTACGCCACCCACGCATGCTCTTGTGCGCGCTGCCAGCATTACTTGTGCCCATGCCGTAGCGAGCGCCCTGCTGCCGCGGCCCAGCCAATGCGCCAGCCCTGCCTTGTCTCCACGCTTACCACAAGCACTCATATTTGCTGCCAAGGCTCGGTACAAGGCCCCAGGCTAAGCCACGGCAGTTGGCCCCCACGACCCACAGTTGTGACAAACCTCCCCCGCCTAAAAAGTGCGACGTCTTCATCAGCGGGATAATCTCGGCTGCCATGACCTCATCTACACATAGCCATAACAAAGGCAATGCTTCCTTCTCCTTAGCATACCCCTGCATGCCAATATCAGGCTCCCCGCGCATCCGCAGCACTATCCCTTACTCCCTCGGATGTTCTGCCCATGTAGAATCATCTCTCGAGCACTCGATGGCTCCATACCAATGACACACCCACCAGTTATTTTCCCTGAGAATGTTTTCTTTATTGCCGAATGTTCCCTATTGACTCTTCACAAGTCGTTGTGCCTACCTAAAATCTTGCTTGCAGACTTTGGCACCAAGCCTCATGCTTGCTACCTTGTGGCCGAGGAAGGCTGAAAGACCATGGAATTGACAGCCACACACGTCCCACTCCATTCCAGCCTGCTGCTCCGCAACTCATCACCCCTACACGATGCTTATGACTCTCACATACACATCCATAAATAGGGAACAATGTTGCTACCCCCAACAACACCATCACGAACCAAATTGCCCAACAGGAAGATATCACTGGAACTCCGCTTGCTGACTTGAAGTGCTTGAAGCCCCATGCTTCGTTTTTAACGCACTTGCAATCCTCCTCATTTAGCAAGAACTCACTCCAGTCGGTACCACTTTCAATGTCTTTCACATTCTCATTGTGTTAAGTCTTCCAGCAACCAGAACCTTCTGCTAGGGACTTAGCCTCCGATTCCCCTTTATCTTAGTCCGCGTCTTCTTCCGACAACTTGTTTAGATGAGGCCCTGATAATTCTCCAGCCACAAATTCTCTAGACATCGCGGTATACTTATCAAGCCCTTTCGCAACTTGAACGCGCTCCTTAACCAACGATGTCATTGCTGAATTCCTTTCAAGTAAACCATCGTTTGTAGTCTGGAGTAATGGTTTCAGCCTACTTGCATTCAAATACTCGCATTCGACCATGCAAGGCTATTCTATGCCCCCGATCCAAATGCAAGCTAGGTGAGAATGTACATGTACTTAAGATCACATCGTATCTCGACATCGCCATCACCACAAATGATGTGTCCCACACCCAAGTTCCCACGCTCAGGATTTGGAACCACTTGGTGGTGTGAAGTGAGACCCACAATGACATTGGCTCTAGCGACTTGTAGCCCAAGGCGCGATACCAAATTCGCCTCTACAAAATTTATCGTCGAACCCGCATTAATCATCGCCCTCACCTCAACTCCGTTCAACTTTACCTTCGTACACATCAGTCCTCCCTGGTAGAATTTACCCTTGAGAATATTTGCCAATCCTCATTACTCATAGGCTCTTCTTCCACTACAACTTCAGTGTTGTTCAGCAACTGTAATAGGTTCACACGCACTGCTACTTTAGCCTTTGAAAGCTTTAAAGACTCTCATTTAGTCTCTTTTACTAAAGCGTTCAATTTCTCGCGCTTCGAACACTCCCTGGCCTGATGTGATCTATCGTAAATGAAGCATCCTGAGCTCTTTTTCCCCTACAGATTTCCTTGCTTGGTTTTGCCTTGGCCATTGTTCTTCTTGCCCCCATCACGTGAAGAATGATACTTCTTGCCCTCCGTAGACTTCTTCTATTCGGAAGGAGAAGGATTCACGGATCTGAAGTCTACCAAGCTATCGACAGCTGTTATCGACGTTCATAGGTCCCTCACAGCTTGCCTCCGCAACTCCATTTGCACCCACGGTTGTAAACCCAAGATGAAATTAAAGAGCTTATCTTCATCTGCCATATTATTGACGGCTAGTATCAACAAGCTGAACTCCTTGATGTAATCTCTCACTAAATCGGTATGCTTAAGTTTCTTTTGGCTCTCCCTCGCGAGTCGACTAACATTCCCTGGCAAGAACTACCCCTTCAGTTCTCTTTTGAGCACATCCCACGTCTCGACTGTTGGTCGCTGGGCTTCTGTATCCTCTTGAAGCCTACTCCGCCACCATAATTTTGTATCTTCTTTGAGATGCATGTTGGTAATGGTGACCCACTCAGCTTCGGGCACACAAGTAGCTCGAAAGTACTGCTCAATATCCCATAGGAAATTCTCTTAACTCCTTGGCATTCTCTTAACTCCTTGGCATTACGAGTTCTACTGTAAGCCTTGGCTTTTAGGTTCGGGCACCTTCACCTTTAAAGATCCCTTCTCCCTACGAGGAACGTTGCTGTTATCGACGTTCATAGGTCCCTCACAGCTTGCCTCCGCAACTCCATTTGCACCCATGGTTGTAAACCCAAGATGAAATTAAAGAGCTTATCTTTATCTGCCATATTATTGACGGCTAGTATCAACAAGCTGAACTCCTTGATGTAATCTCTCACTAAACCGGTATGCTTAAGTTTCTTTTGGCTCTCCCTCGCGAGTCGACTAACATTCCTTGGCAAGAACTACCCCTTCAGTTCTCTTTTGAGCACATCCCATGTCTCGACTGTTGGTCGCTGGGCTTCTGTATCCTCTTGAAGCCTACTCCGCCACCATAATTTTGTATTTCCTTCGAGATGCATGTTGGTAATGGTGACCCACTCAGCTTCGGGCACACAAGTAGCTCGAAAGTACTGCTCAATATCCCATAGGAAATTCTCTTAACTTCTTGGCATTCTCTTAACTCCTTGGCATTACGAGTTCTACTGTAAGCCTTGGCTTTTAGGTTCGGGCACCTTCACCTTTAAAGGTCCCTTCTCCCTACTAGGAACGTTGCTTACTGCTCGTTTCTGCAAACCCACCTCTTCTTCAAGGTCTCCGATGTCGCTTTTCAGCACTTCTACCAGTGCAGTCATATCCTCCATGACCTTATTTAGCTTGTCTGAGAACTCGTTTACAAACTCTGCACAAGTCTGCTTAACTCCCGCCATCTCTGTGGAGTTAACTTTCGTGTTCTTCGCTAAACTCTCTAATTCAGGCTGAAAAGTGCCTGCGATGGTCTCCTAGCACACCAATCTATCCTTTATTGACTTTTCAGTTATGTTAGTTTCCGCCATTGTGACTTTCTCTAAAATACACAACTACGCTCTTACAAAGTAGTTTCGCCCCGAAACTACGCAATCAGTTATCCGCAAACTGATTTGTCGAGTTTTTCTAAGCTCTAGCTTCTTTTGCACACAGAACAAATTGTGCTTTAATACTAGTTGTCACCAAGCTTTTCTCCAAATACATGTGGCAACCTGCGTGATGGCGCTAAGTCCCTACTTACCCAGCCAATCCAAAAACCCAACGGAAGCAATTTGTAGGAAGCGTGTCAGCACTCACACAAAGAAGGTTATGTAAGGGCATTTTCTTACCAATACAAAGAACAACCATGCACACAAACACCGAACTCAAGCTATAGTTTTTACAGAGGCACCAACCCCCTAACTTTTCTATTCAGTAACAAGAAAAGATTACAATAGTTCAAGTAATATATACTACAGACACAATGCTAAAAACAAAAACTCCACTTCACATACACTCTATCACTATCTACATACGTCCCAAGATTTTCGGCCCCCACTAAGCAGGCACAAGAGCATATCTCCACTCCCCTAAAGAACTAAGCAATCGTTGCTCATAAGTCTAAATAAGGAAGTTGTGGGACGTAACTGCCGCTGTCCACTCTCTTAGTGTACAACCGCCGCTACCCACCTGCTATGTTTCCCCATTTTTAGCATTCCAAGGCCATATCTCCCACTCATGCTTAAGTCTAGCCCACCTCTTGGAGAATTTGAACCAACCATACTACACGTCCACAATAGTTGTCCGCTCATAGTCTGCACATGACACCTCTCATGTTCGCATGATTCGGCCTTACGTGCATGCCTTACTTTGCTGCGTCTTCTCGTGCACTCCAGCCTGCCACTAAGCCACATCTCGCAACTGCCCACGAAATCCAACAACTGACCCGCGTGCCCATGCCAAGCTCGTGCGCCTCTGCCACGCTCACTCGCACACTACTGTGCCTTGCTCGCTCACGCGCCCATGGAACACTTGCTCGCTCACGCGCCCATGGAACACTTGCTCACTCACGCGCCCATGGAACACTTGCTCGCTCACCCCAGCACCTTATGTCCCTGCGCCCTATGTCTATGTACTCTAGCGCCCCGCGTTCACGCGCCCCTTGGCCTCATGACCGCGCGCCCACTGTGCCTCATTCTAGCGAATTGTTGTGACGCCACCCACGCACGCTGCCCAACATTGCTTATGCCCATGCCGCATGCGCCCTGCTGCCGCGCCCCAGCCAACGCGCCAGCCCTGCCTTGTTTCCGCGCTTACCACAAGCACGCCCATTTGCTGCCAAGGCTCAGCACAAGGCCCCAAACCAAGCCACATGGCAATTGGCCCCCATTACTCACGATGGTGGCACCTAGCCACTTCCATTCTTGTTGGGGGTAAAGGATAAAAATTGATTTAAGCATTACATACACCACGATCTAAAAAAAATTAAAATAATTTATCAATTAAATCAAAACAGATTAATTTTTACAAGGGAAAAATCTTCCAATTTCGTCACAATTTTTTGAAAAAAAATGTAAGAGATGAGTAAATCTCAAATTAATTTTTAACTTTTTAAATTTCTTTTTCTCGAATGGGAATATTAAATCTGAAAAAAAAATAGAGAAAATAATTTATTTTAGGTGACACAATTTTTACAACCAAATTATAATTATTTAAATATGTGTGTCATGTCTTGATCATCATCCAACAACCACCAATCATTTACAACAAGATTGCCTAGCTCAAACGTCAGTGCGCGCATTTCACTTTGAACCCCACGTTTCTTGAAAAAAGCTCGGTCAAAAAGGTTATGTGTGCGTATATATATACCACTTATTATTTTTTATTATTTGAATCACGGATGACAATAGAGCATATATGAGTTGGATCTATTATGCTCCAAATCCAAAACAATAATAAAAATTGAGATTATCTATCCCAAATTCATCCTGAAAGATTCAATTCTAAAACTTGATAATGAAAGAGAGATAATTTTTTCGAAAAAAAAAACTAAAGACAAAATGTATTGATGACAATTAAATTGTATAATTTGTCTAAAAAATCTAATAAATATTGCAACTTCTACTTTTGCACTGAGACAAATAATAAGACTCATATGTATTGATAATGACATATGAGTTAAATATGATTTATATTTATTACTTTATTATTTTTTTTTATGGCTATATTTACCTGAACATATGAATAACATTGTTAACTTTTTACATCATCCATGTCTGCATATTGTGAATATGTCAATTTAAAATATATTGACGAACACAAATTTGATTTTGATCATATAAATATAATCAAAGCTCAATTAATTCAACAAGAAAAGATTAGTTAAAATAAAATAAAGAATTCAATTACAAAAAAAAATTCGTACTAACATCTTGAGCCAGCAATTTGAAAAGAAATTATTGTATGCCCTAATTTTACTTTATACGTAATTTGTTATCATTTAAATTTATAAAACTAACTTTTAAGTTTTAAGATTTTTAAATACATGGCTACTACTACTACTAATATGTTATGAATAAAATATATGATAATTTATAATTACATAATTTTTAAAAAAATGTTAAAATAAAATAAATTAGAGGTAAGTGAATATGAATCTGGATGTAAATATTAATATAGATCTAGACCTACTCCAGATCGTGCATCAATATCTAAATATAATATAAATCTATTTTAAACCTACCCAACTCCGATCCAATTGAATTTATAGTGTGTTTACTTGTGGGCTTGAGGAATGAGAATGAAGGAATGAGAATGATACCCATATTTACTCTAAGAAACGTAATTTTGAACGCGAATAAAATACGGCCCTCATACAATTTAATAAGGAATTTAATCTCATTCCTACGTGAGAGGAATGAAAATGTGGGAATGAGAATGAAAGATAAATTACTTTTGTACCATTCTAATTATTAATTTATTAATATTATAATTATTAACAATAAAAATAATAATTAATAAAAATAATTATTATTATTTAAGTTATAATAATTAATAATAACTAAAATAATAAAGTTAATAAAATTTAATAATAATAAATGTTAATAATGATAATATTTACAAAAAAAATATTAACAATAATTAATAATAACTAAAATAATAAAGTTAATAATAATAATAATAATAATAATAAATTTTAATAATGATAATATTAATGAAAATAATATTAACAATAATTAATAATAAAGTTAATAAAAATTTTTAATAATAATAATAATAAATGTTAATAATGATAATATTAATAAAAATAATAATAGCAATAATTAATGGTAACTAAAATAATAAAGTTAATAAAATTTAATAATAATAATATTTATAATAATTATTAACATTTATTATTATTATTATTAATTTATTTTTATTTTTAATTAATATCATTTTTATAATAATATTTATACATGTATCTAGTTAATAAAAATTACATTATTTAATATTGTGGGGATTTTGAAAAATTAATTCTCATTCTCATTCCTCGTTCCTATTTATTTTGCCAAGTAAAGACATCAATGGCATTCTAGCACATTCCCATTCCCATTTATTTTTGCCAAGTAAACATTAGAATCTCATTCCTATTCCTTATTTCCATTTCAGCCCATTCACATTCCCAGCACATCCTCATTCCAGCTCATTCCCATTCTATGAAGTAAACGCACCATTAGATCACATGAATCTGAGGCTAAATCCAATCCATTGCCATCCCTAATTTTAATATTATTCTACGATCCTTTAAGCCCTATAATTTTAGAGTATTATTTTTATTTTCAAATACTCTTTCATTCATATTTATTATAAGTTAAAAATAATCTAAATTGAAGTTAAAATAAAAATTCAAAAATCAAAATAAGAAAAATACTCATTTTTTTATTAATTTTATATGCAAGTAAATAACTCATTTACTCTTCTTTTGCTTTAATTTTTTGGTATTAGAGAAGTTTTTTTTTTAGATGGGTAGACTTTTGAATATTATGAAAGTAACAAAAGAATAAATAGCATATATTAATTTCAATAAAGAAAAAATTAACAGTTTTCTTATAAATGGACATGCTTCATAGTGAAGTTTTGATCTTAGACAAGCATGAAATATACAACATCGATTATAACGAATTCGTTTAACTGCATTTCATTCGTCTTCGTAAGTTTTGATCCTTTCGTTCACATACGCCTAATATGATTTGTTTTACAAGAAGAAAGTTGATACGGATGAGAAAATGAAGCATGAAATCCATGGAGCATAAAAGTAGAAAGAGACAAAGGAACCAGAACTGTGAATCAGGAATCGTGAACTGCGAACCGTAAAACCAAGAACCGTAAACCAGAACCGTAAACCGTGAACCAAGAACCAAAGAATCAAAGAACCAAGAAAAGTCAAAGGAAACCAACCAATAAAAGTTAACGGCACACAAGGAAGCACAATGCAATAAAATTCTAATCAATCTAGAAGTTTTGGAACCTACTTTGAGAAGAAGACAAAAACATACTTCAAATAAAATTCTAATTAAGTAGGGAAAGTCGAGAAAACTTAGGAATTAGTAAAGACTTAGGATCCTGAAAATTTTGTGTATAAATAGAGAGCTCCAGAAGTGAAGGGGCAGGTGAAAAAAAATTTAGCAAGAGAGTAGCAACAAAGAAAAGCTCCGTTGTAATCATTATTTTATAGTGAATTTTCTCTTTTGACTCCCGTGGACGTAGGCCAAACGCTGAACCACGTAAATCTTCAGTGTTTTCTTCGCTCTTTATATCTTCTCCTTTATTCAATTCTTCGGTTGACCAAAAATTAGCGTCAATAGATTGGCGCCGTCTATGGGGAAGATATAATTAATTGCAAACAAAATTCGTTCAATTCAACATCATGAGCAAGCAAAGCCACCATATCGCACTTCATCAAGGGTCCCTCAAATTTCAAGAAGGCAACAGATCTAACGCAGTTTGCTCCCACCACTTGCACAACAAGTGGCTGATTTGACACAAAACATGAATTTGGTACTCCAATACATAGAAGGCCAAAGGAATCGAGGGTCTGCCCTGCCAATGGAGGAGCAACAGTAGCATCATCAACATCATAGTCGGCATAATCATGAAAAAGAAAGATCTCAAGATGGCTCACCAGTAAGGAGCCATGCTCGTCACGCTAACTATGAAAAACTTGATCTATGGCAAGCGTTGAACTCTGAAGATCTGCAAGAGAGATTAAATGAAAAATGTCAGTCTAAAACTCATTCCAAAAGGTGTGAACTTGCTGAATCTGGTGCTGAATCGACGGGGTTGGAAGCAGAATTGCAAAAGCTCAAGAAAAGAATAGATGATACTGAGAAAACTCTGGCTGGACCATACATGGAGGAAATAGAACCTCCTTTCACTAAGGACATATTAGATGCACCCCTCCCTCCAAAATTTAAGATGCCCCAGATAAAATTATACGGAGGAGAAGGAGACCCCACAGAACATCTAGAAACTTACAGATCTTGGATGAAGCTACAATGAGGGTCTGGAGCAGCCATGTGTAGAGCTTTCTCACTGACACTTATTAGAGCAACGCGAAGATGGTACAGAAAGCTAAGACTATAATCGATTTCTTCATTTGCCCAGCTTCTACCGACTCATCTTTTGTCGGTTAAACAAAGGAATAATGAGTCACTAAAAGATTATATTACCCGCTTTAACAAAGAGGCTGTAAAGGTAGAAAACTATAGTGATGCAGTGGCCTTGACTGCCATCATGGCAGGATTACAACTAGGAAAATTTCGTTACTCGCTTGCAAAAAATCCGTCAAGAACTTTCACAGAGCTATTGTCAAGAGCCCAAAAGTATTTAAAATGCAGATGAGTTAACTAATGCAAAAATAAGGACTGATTCAGACTCACGAAGAGTAGGAGAAAAGAGGAAGAAAAAGGAAGAACAAATTAAGAACAAAGAAAAAATTCGGCAAACTAGAAAATAAAGGTCCAAGAATTCCATAGAGCAGTTTCCAGGCTACACACCACTTGCTCTACCCAGAGAGCAAGTACTGATGCAAATTAGAAATCTAGATTTACTGCGAAAGCCCAAAGACATCAAGACAGCGCCCAATCGAAGGGATAGAAGTAAATATTATCGATACCATCGAGATCATGGCCACAACACAGAAGATTGTTTCGATCTAAAAGAAGAAATAGAATCCTTGATCCAAAGAGGATATCTTAAAGAATTTATGAGGATTAACAGAGAATCTCATGCGAAAAATAGCATCATCTCATGGTAGAAGGTCAAGATATTGCAGGTGATGCACTAGTCATTTCTATAATCCTGGCAAATAGCTAAAATGATAAATTTTTTAGTAGTAGAACATCCATCGGTTTACAATGTCATCTTGGGGAGACCTGCTTTAAACATATTCCAAGCAGTAACTTCAACTTATCATCTGATGATAAAGTTTCCAGCAGAAGGAGGAGTTTGAGTCTTAAGAGCTGATCAAGAGGAATCTAGAAAATGTTACGCTACAGTTTTAAAAGGCAAGATGGATAAACATGAAAACCTGCAGATTATGCTTGACCCAAGGAAAGAAAAAGGATAGCAAAGGGGCTCTCCAGTAGAAGAATTAGACACAGTTCAGCTGCAATAAGGAGATGAAAGTAAGTGCACCCGAGTTGGCCGGTCGTTGACTCTGGAGCTACGTGCACGATTTGAAAATTTCCTTAGAGTAAATTCTGAAGTACTCGCATGGTCCTATGAAGACATGCCTGAAATAGATCCTGAAGTAGTAACCCATCGATTGAATGTTAATCCTGGTTTCAAACAAGTACGACAAAAAAGGAGATCCTTTAATCCAGAAAGGTATGAAGCAATTGCTAAGGAAGTCGATAAGCTGTTAAAAGCGAGATTTGTTAGAGAAGTGCATTACCCCACCTGGCTAGCTAATATAGTAATGGTTAAAAAACCAAATGGAAATGGAGAATTTGCATAGACTTTTCTGACTTAAACAAAACATGTCCCAAGGACAGTTTTTCTTTACCCAGAATCGACCAGCTAGTTGATGCAACCGTTGGGCATGAATTACTCACGTTTATGGATGCGTATTCAGGTTATAATCAAATTCAAATGCATCCTTCAGATAGGGAGAAAACAACATTCATCACAAATAAATGCTTATATTGTTATAATATAATGCCTTTCGATTTGAAAAATGCTGGAGCAACTTATCAAAGGTTGGTCAACAAGATATTTGCTGGGCAGATTGGAATGAATATGGAAGTTTATGTGGATGACATTCTTGTTAAAAGCAAGAAAATTGAAGATCATGTTGCAGACCTAAAGGAAGCTTTCAAATTTTTGAAACATTTTAACATGAAGCTTAATCTGAGTAAATGTGCTTTTGGAGTTTCCTTCAAAAAATTCTTAGGATTTATGGTCAGTCAACGAGGAATAGAAGCTAATCTAGAAAAAATTCAGGCTCCCTTGGATATGGAGTCACCAAAGACGGTAAAGGAGGTCCAAATATTAACAGGGAGAGTTGCTGCCTTAAGTCGCTTTATTTCTCGAGCAACAGATAAATGCTTGCCATTCTTTAAAACTCTCCGTGGAGGAAAAAATCTAGTATGTACAGATGAATGCGAAAAAGCATTCCAGGAATTGAAAAAGTACATGGGCAGCCCACCAATTCTTTCCAAACCAGTGCCAGGGGAAAACCTGTATATTTATTTAGCTGTGTTAGGTTCAGCGATGAGCTCAGTATTAATAAGAGAAGATGATAGAGTGCAAAAACCTATCTAATACATGAGCCATGCACTGTTAGATGCTGAAACGAGATATCCGATGATAAAAAAAATAGTCCTGGCATTAGTGATTTTTGTTAGGAAATTAAGGCCTTATTTTCAAGCCCACATAATAGTGGTGCTGAAAAATCAACCCCTTAGACATGTCATGCAAAAACCAGAAGTGTCCAGAAGATTAATTCAATAGACAGTAGAACTAGGAGAGCACGATATTCAGTATCAACCCAGAACAGTAGTCAAAGGGCAAGCTGCTGCAGATTTTGTGTCAAAATTCACCAGTAGTCGACTTAAAAAAGAAAAGATTAATTCTAGAACTTTGCCGATCTGGAAACTGTATGTGGATGGTTTATCAAATCGAAAAAGAAGTAGAGCAGGACTAATTTTAGTGACTCCAAAAAATATTGAACTAAATTCTGCCCTCCGATTTGGATTCTAAGCCTCCAACAATGAAGCGAAATATGAAGCACTGCTCGCTGGACTCAGATGGGAAAAAGAAATAAGAGCAGAAACATTGGAAATATATAGTAATTCATAATTGATTGTGAACCAAGTTAAGTCAGAATACCAGGCGAAAGAAGATAAAATGATGGAATATCTTGGAAAAGTTAAAGATCTGCTCCAAGGTTTTGTGGAATACATTATAACACAAATTTCAAGAGAAGAAAATACTAAAGCATATGCTCTTGCCAGATTAGCTTCAGCTGCTAACACAAGCCTGACTAGACTTATTCCTATGGAATTTTTACCTAGCCCAAGTATTAATGAGAAGAAGAGTGGTAAAGTCAATCTCGTTTCCACAAATGGGAGTTGGATGGATCCCATAATCGATTATCTAAAAAATAAAAGGTTACCAGACAATAAGCAAGAGGCAAGGAGGATAAGACTGAGGTCAACACGATATACGATTCTAGAGGATGTGTTATATAAAAGGGGATACTCACTGTCTTACCTTCGATGCCTGACTCATGAAAAAGCAAATTATGTGATGCGAGAAATCCATGAGGGAATCTACGGTAACCATTCTAGAACTAGGTCTTTAACTTTAAAAGCATTTCGCCAAGGATACTTTTGGCCCACGTTGAAAGACGATACATACAAGTTTGTCCAACAGTGTGACAAATGTTAGAGATATTCTAATATCCCTCGTCAGCCTCCAAAACAACTCACTCTAGTCATCAGCCCTTCGCCGTTCGCACAGTGGGGCATAGACATCATAGGTCCAATGCCAATAGGCAAAGAACAAACCAAATTTACTGTGGTGGCAATGGATTATTTTACTAAATGGGCGGAACCAGAACTTTTGGCGCAAATCACAGAACAAAAGACAACAACTTTTGTATGAAAATCCATTATACGCAGGTTCAGAATCCCTCAAGCTATTATTACAAACAATGGAAAGTAATTTGACAATCTTTGCTTTAAGGGATTATGTCAGAGTCTTGGAATAAAAAATTTCTTTTCCTCACCAGCTCATCCTAAAGCTAACGGGCAAGTGGAGGCTATTAATAAAATAATCAAATATCACCTAAAGACCAAGTTAGAAAAGCATAAGGGAGCTAGGGCATATCAGCTCCCATTCATATTATGGTCCTTTAGGACGACGCATACCACAACAACTGAAGAGACACTATATTCCTTAGCGTTTAGAACAGATAAAACTTAATCTTGACTTACTAGAAGAAAAAAGAGAACAGGCCTGACTTAGAGCTACAGTGTATAAGTAAAAGGCAGCTCGATATTTTAATTCAAAAGTAAATTCAAGAAGCTTCTGGGTTGGAGATTTAGTTATTAGAAACGTATTTCAGAACGCCAGGGAGCAGAATGTCGGAATGTTATGGCCAAATTGGGAAGGTCCGTAAAAAGCAACGGAAATAGTTCGTCCTGGAACTACAGGATAAAAGATATGAGCGGAGCGGTGCTCCCGCTCTCTTGGAATGTAGAGCATTTGAGGATATACTATCAATAGAAAGTTTATTAATTTTTCAGTAGTAATAATAAAGCTCTCAGCTATTATAAAATTTAGTTGTTAGCAAAGGACTATTCGCTGTCAAACTTATAACTATTTATTAATAAAGGCGTTTTCTCTTTCACAATTTATGTTTTTTTTCTTAGTTTCTTGTTCTAACAAGAAAAAAATAGGAAAAGCTAAGAGCAAATCTTAAGTAATTTTTCAGAAAGTTACAGGAAAGGTTAAAGCATGAGTTAAAGCACGTTTCTTGGTGCAAGAAATAAGCAACAGAAAAGCTCAAGTAGGAAAAGTCAAAGAAGAAAGAAACGTTAGAGCATGAAAAGTTGAAGCTTGCAAAAGTTAAAGCACGTTTCTTGGTGTAAGAAACAAGCAAAAGAAAAAGAAAAGTATAAGATAGAAATGTTAGAGTAAGAAAAGTTGAAGCATACTAAAATTTAAAGCATGTTTTTTAGTGTAAGAAACAAGTAAAAAAAAAAAAAGTCAAAGAAAGAAAAGTTAGAGCTGGAAAAGTTGAAGCATGCCAAAAGTTAAAGCATGTTCCTTAGTGCAAAAAACAAGCAAGCAAAAGATAAAGCAAAGAAAATTAAAGCAAATCTAAAGGCCTGGTGCAGAAAAGTCAAGCAAATTTCACGATCTCAAGGGACACGTTGAACAAATCCCTGGCCCCGGAAAGGCTTAGTACATAAGGTAAAAAAAAATCATAAGGTTATTACAAGAAAAGTGGGAAACAAAAGCAGCATATAATCCCACGAGCTTTTGCAGAAAACAAAAATATATAAAATAAAAGGGGGGACCATCATGCTGCGATCAGTCTTCGTCTTCATCATCTTATAGGAAGCTATGGTCAAGATGAGGATAATGATTTTCCATTAATGCTTTCACCTTGGCAACACCCCTCCAAAATTCTTCATCAACAATATGGGCAAATTCAGCAGAAGTTTTATATTCCTCCATAGCTGAAGCTTTGACCGTGGACATTTGAAAGTTAAGTTGATTGAGGGAATTGGACAAATCTTGAATCTCAGATTGCGACTGAGCCCTCAGATTATCATACTCAGTTTTCAAGTTATCATAATCTGCTTTTAACTGCGCCGCACAAGCCTTTTCTTCATTCAATTTTCCCTCTAGCTCAACAATTCGCCTCTCAGAAGCTCACCCAGATTCAATTAGAGTGTTCCTTTCTAACATTAAATTTTTTATTCTTTTTCTGGATACTTGGATGGCACATGAAATCTGCAGTAAAATAAATGAAAATTTTAATAGATGGACACCTTGTTGAAAAGCCAAGAGTAAGGAAGCCTAAGGTACCTGACAGATCTTATTTAACATGATGTCAGTTGGGTCATAATTTTCAATATGCCTCACATCATTAGAAGAGACATACTGGGGATAAAGTTGGTTAAAAGAATTAAGATAAGTCTTAGCGGAGTCCTCCCAAGCAAAGCTGGGTAAGCCCTCTACCGGAGGCAAGGTTCCTTGGCTGAAATCTGACGGGAAAGGAGCAGAAGCAGATATGTTGGCAGTAGCATAAGAACTGACAGATGGTGGATACATAGCCATGTTAACAATCGGCAAAGTCGGCAATGTCTCTTGCTAAGGATGATTGGGAATAGCAGTCTGGGAATATGATCCTCCAACATGAAAGGTAGGCATGTCTCGTAGCTTCCTACTAATCTTAGAGGGAGAAAACTTTTCAATCTTCTTCTTTTTACGAGCATCATTTTCGGAAGACATGGCTAAAAAAAATCATAAATAATTTACATGTTTCCGCATAATAAAAATATATTACAAAAAAAGAACAAAAACTCACCTCTAGGAGAATCCACAAGATGTGCAAGGGAGATAAAACCAAAAATCGATAAAAAAAAACCCAGTTGGGAAAGATAAGTCCAAGATCGGTGCTCTGACAGAATATTGAGGACACTCAGCAGCAACTCTTTTTCATTACTAGAAATAGAAAGAGGTGTATTTCAAGTAGCTATTAAAAAAAAAAAGGTTAATGACACCGCACAAATATGTCAAAATGGTACCCAGACAGTTACCTGGGGTACAGAAATGGGTTTGAACCTAGCATTCAGGTTTTATATCACTAAATTCCCCAAACTCCCAGTCTCCACCAACAAAAAACCATAAGCTTTCTAAGACCCTCCAAAAGATTTCTTTTGAACAATTAAGAGAAGAAGCCTAGGCCAAGTGCACACATAGTACCAACCCTTAATAGGGGGCCCCCGATTAGGATTGGGGATGGCCATGAGTTGATAAAAAAAAATTAAAATTGTTGGAAAATGGGGCCAAGGAAGTTTTTCTGTTTCCAAATGATATACATGCCTATCATAGCACGCCATACGAGTGGGCTTAATTAAGCGGGAGCACACTTGAGGTTTCTAAGCATGTACCTAAGGAAAGGGTGAAAAGGGAGTCTTACACCATAGGTAAAAAAATCAGGGTGCGTGGTGACAATGCCAGGAGGAGGACGGCTAGGTTTATTACTTTCTCCAGCCCTTTCTAAGGAAATAGAATGAGGTATGCCACAAGAGACACGGAGAGATTCGAGAGACATTTCACCCATATGATTAATCTCTTCATCTATGGTCCACTTTGTAGAATCAGAAGAGGGACGAGTAGAAGGGGGAAAAAATAAAGCAGGGATAAAGTTCACGGTGAATAGTTAGTTGATTATATGCTCATAATCATCTTCTTCTAGAGGATATTCGCAAGGTTCAGATTCAGAAAACTCGGGCAAATCGGATGCCATTGTTGATAAAAAGAAAAATATAGAGGGAAGAAAGAACTATGGCAAATACTCACCAAAAGAGAGTGGACGAGTCTTAAAAATATATATATTGGTTGTTGAACGAGAGAGAAAAGACCAATTGAAGGTTAGGAAAGGTGACAGCCAAGTATATAAATAAGAAAGGAAGTAGCTCTTTTGAGCTTTGAATAATAAAGCCCTAAAAAAGCTGGGGGGTAGCTGATACAGATGAGAAAATGAAGCATGAAATCCATGGAACACAAAAGTAAAAAGAGACAAAGGAACCAGGAACCAGGAACTAGGAACCAACTAGGAACTAGGAACCAGGAATCAGGAACTAGAAACCAGGAACCAGAACCAGGAACCAAGAACCAGGAACCATGAATCAGGAACCAAGAACGAAGAAAAGTCAAAAGAAACCAACCAAGAAAAGTTAACGACACACAAGGAAGCACAATGCAATAAAATTGTAATCAATCTAGAAGTTTCAGAACCTATTTTGAGAAGGAGACAAAAATATACTTCAAATAAAATTCTAATTAAGTAGGGGAAGTCGAGAAAAAATAGAAATTAGTAAGACTTAGGATACTGAAATTTTTGTATATAAATAGAGAGCTCTAGAAGTGAAAGGGCAGGTGAAAAAAAATTTAGCAAAAGAGTAGCAAAAAAGAAAAACTTCATTGTAATCATTATTTTATAGTGAATTTTCTCTTTGGACTCCCGTGAACATAAACCAAACGCTGAACCATATAAGTTTTCAGTGTTTTCTTAGCTCTTTATATCCTCCCCTTTACTCAATTTTTCGGTTGACCAAAAATTAGCGTCAACAAAAGTCATTCCTTAATTTATGTACTTAGTAATTGATTTGACCTAACTCCAAAGAACTATTTAGCAAGAATAAACAAAATTAAATGGGACGGAAAGGAACGTGAATCATTATACCCATGCCGATTCATAATTCAAACACATTATCAATCAATAGACAAGATATACACAATCTGTATCTTAACTTTATTTACCGTTTAACTTATAATTAATATAAAGCCGACTTCAAATGATTTAGCAATCGGTAAAGGGAAAAAAATGTTAAAGTTCATTTAGATAATAAAAAGATGACTTTTTTTTTTTTTTTTAAACT
Source organism: Citropsis articulata (assembly GCA_030449925.1). Lineage (NCBI taxonomy): Eukaryota > Viridiplantae > Streptophyta > Magnoliopsida > Sapindales > Rutaceae > Citropsis > Citropsis articulata. The sequence goes on along the minus strand of JASUUH010000137.1, from coordinate 1,688,708 downwards.
CAAGTAAAAACAAACTTTTTTTTAATTTTTTTTAAAATTCAAGTAAAAACAACTTTACAATTAATTGGAAGCAGCATTTGACACCTATCGACATGCAATCTTATAGATTAAGCTTTATATAATAAGCATCAACATGGATGCGTTCTATTGGAAGTGCCACACTATACCCGAAGCTTTTACTGATCAATTCAATTGATGAAAGATGGAACTAATAGATTATATTGCATCATATCGATCAATGCAACTGATGAAAGATGGAACTAATAGATTATATTGCATCATATCTTAGCAATTATTTATATGATTAATGTGATATTGCGGGATTCTCTTTAAGTAATTAAAAAATTGTTATGGCCAAGAAATCACAAATCTTGAAATAGATGATTAATGATAACAGATATATTTTTAAAGAAATGGTTAATTGTAAGATATATAAGGTTTATAAGGAGTTGTTAGTTTATTTTTTGAATAATGAATATAGAATAAAGAAAACGGTATTGTTAACTACCTCATACTTAATTTGAAATCATTCATCAATCTTTCAGTTTACCCCACCCCATTATTAACTACCGCATACTTAATTTGAAATCATTCATCAATCTCTCAGTTTACTCCCATATCTCAGCAACATCTCATTACTGTTTTGTACACTTATACATCTCGCTAATTATAAAAATAAATTCCCATGCATTATATGATGAGTAATAAGAATGACGAGCGTGAACTTTTACTTTGCCTTGTATTTTATTATTTGGTAGATTGTAACACCAAAAACCTATGAAATCGATGGCTTTACTCATGCATACGAGGGACGCCCTTTATGTGTGGGAGCAGATACCATTTTGCATAACTATAGTAACTATCTATGAATTTGCAAATTTATTGACATAAAATGAAAATATAGTTAATGGCGATAATATAACTATGGTACTTGATCGTCCTCATTAATTAATTCAATTAGCATAAAAAAATTGATTTTTGAACTCATTTCAATTTATATACAAAATATTTTGTTATCCCCACTTATTTTGCAATGAAAAGAATTAGTGTCTATATTTACAAAAATTATCCAAAATGTCCGTGTCATATATAGACATGGCTAATGGGCCGGGTAGCACGTGGCACGGCACCGCACGAACACGTTTCGGTGAGGCACGCGGCATGGCACGGCACGCACATGGACCTTGCCGGGCCTAAAATTTAGACGCGCTTTTGACAGATATACCAGCACGCACGAAAGACACGAATAAGACGTCAGAAAATATCTTAAAATATAAAATGTTAGGAAATTAAAGTAAAATATCTTGAAATTAAATTTTTAATATATTTTTTAGCATAGACTTTTAAAAATTAATTTAAATCTTAGTTTAAATAAATATTCTAATTTTTTATGTTTATAATTTACTAAATGAATAAGTAAATGTCATGATTTTAATAAATAAAATCATAATTTTATTTATGATATTTATTAAATGAATAATTTTATTTATAATATTTAATTTTACTTATGATATTTATTTAATTAATTTTTTATGTTTATAATGTATTAAATGAATAAGTAAATATCATAATTTTAATAAATAAAATTATAAATATCATAAATTTATAAATGACAAATAAAATATTTTACAACTTTAATAATAAAAAATTATTCATACGAAATATTTTTTATATTAATATTAAATTATAACTTAATTAATATTTAATAGAGATATGTTTCGTGAATAAATATTTTTCATATTTATACAAAAAAAATTATTATAAATGAAATATATTTATGATAAATTAAAAATGATATCTTGTAGTTATGAATTATGACTTATTGTAATTGTTATTTGAGGATTGTATTTTTAATTTTAATTAATCATTATTATGAATTTATGATCTATGGAATTAAATTTAATTAAATTTATGTATTGTTGTGTTATGAATGATTGGTTATTTTTAAATTAAATATATAGTTGTGAAATTGTGATAAACTGATAATAAAATGTTAATTGTTCTTTTAATAAAAATTAATATGATTATGAATTTATTATTATTATTATTATTAATATTTTAGTAGACTGATGGGCTTTAAAAAGCACATCAGGCACGTAGACTTAAATAAAGCAGGCCAAGTACGTGGCCTTTTTTAGGCACGTTGGGTATATAGGCTTAAGGGAGGAAAAAACAAAAAATTTGGTGGGCTTTTTTGGGCACAGCCCACGACACGGCACGAGTGGGCTCGTGCCGGACCCAGTTAAAAAAAGGTAGCCACGGCACAACACGGCCCACGAAATTGGTGGGCCGTGCCTACCGGCGCACTACGGATTGATGGGCCGGCACAGCCCATTGGCTATAGTTAGTCATATATTTATTTTTATTTATCATTTTTTTAATAGTTGTGCGCCTAATTTTGTTAGAATTTTAAGTTCTATCATATAAAAATATACTTCACCTTTAGAAAGTTAAATCAAACAACTACAGAAAAATAAAAAGAACGACATGAATCTTTTGAATTATTTTTAACAATACAAGAACTAACTAGGTAATTGACTCTCAAATTTAAGGTACTAAAAGAATACCAATATTTTTATCGGCATAATAAAAGCATTGAGAATATATGCCTCTATCAGTAAAATTATTTAGAAAACAAAATTTTAAATTAATTTATTTGAATGTGTAAATGAAAAAAAATATCATACATCACATCATTATCATAAACTATAACAATAAAATAACTTCAAGAATATAAAATGCCAATCCATATGAGTAAAACTATTCTTTTCTACATATTTACGTACTTACATATAATAAATATTACATATGAATTCACTTACATTGATTCATAAAAAGCAATCAATACTTCAATCATAACAGGAGCTCACTAGTGCCCCATAAGGAAAAAATCTCTTCTCATCCCTAGGATTTTATGCAATAGCCCATTTCATTCTTACTTTTTAAACAATAACTCAAAACATCCTTTTATTAATTCAGTGTTAGTTAAATGTCGTTTGTTAGTTATTCATTGAGGGTAAAAAAAGATTTTCCATTAAAGAGAAAATTAGAAAAAATAAATAAAAATTGACATATAACTAAAAATGATGTTTATCTAATCCCACTAAACAAGAAATACCGAAAAAGATGAAAACTTCTATTTCAAGCAATTATTTTACACTTCTCTCTATTTTGACGGCATAAAAACCTTATAAACCCTAGATTTAAGTATAAAACATAATCACAATTTCCATAATCGTATAAATATACTCTCTAATTTCACTGTGAGCCGACTTAAGGAGATAGTGGTAAGACTTGGGGAGATAATAATGATAAAAAAAGAGTGGTGGCAAAGCTCAAAATAAAAATTAGTTGAAGATTAAGAAGATTTTCAGCTCATGCAAGCACATAAAAATTAGTTGCATTTTGGAGTTTTCTTCCAATGATTTAAAGATATTGTACTAATTACAATTTGTTGCTTATGGCGATTATTTAGTGGTTTATCAAACTATTTCATCGTTGATTTCATTTAAGAAAAAATTAATGAATTTTGCATATTTTGTAGTGTTATTTAATTGTGTAAAAATTTTATTTTAATATAGTTTGTACCACTTTAATAAAAAAAATCCCATTTTGCCCCTAATGAATTATTAAGTTAACGCCATTAAACTAACGATGAGTTAGCAAAAGAATGTTTTGAGCTATTATTTAAAAAGTAAAGATGAAATGCGCTATTGCATAAAACTTTAGGGATGAAAAGAGCTTTTTCCCTCCTTATAACCATCAAATTAGTATTCATATCAATATCATTATCAATTTCTAACTTAACAGTGTTCCTCAATATCTCAACCTTCTTTGATACGAAAATACCAAACCAACTAAATGATTAAAATTTCAATCACGCTATACATTCTGAAATTAATCCAATAATATGTCACTCTAGGAATTCTAAGACCTTGCAAAGATTCTATTCAAACACATGGGATTTCATCCGAAAATGCCTCATAATTGAATGAGTCATAAATTATTCAAAATAACTTTATTTCAAGAAGAACTAAGCTCTCTTAATATTTACCAATATTTTGACCGACATAATAAAAGCATTGAAAATATATGCCTCTATCATTAAAATTATCTAGAAAATAAAATTTTAATTTGATTTACTCAAATGTGTAATTAAAAAAACATACGAATAGAATATTTCTAATTATTAAATGTGAAAATAAAATTGGAAGGAAAATAATTTTTTTTTGTCAGAATAATAATATCAAAATGCAATTAGTTGAATATAAAAGGGCAGTGGATCTATTAATCATCATCCAACAATACGGCCTATCATCATTACAACAAGAAGGCTTATTTATCCCAAAAGGCAGTTCTTCTAAACGTACTGCATTTCATTATCGCTTCCATGTTTCATGAAGATGGCAAAGCACTCACGAAAAGGTTACATGCCATGCATGCATCTTACTAAATATATATTGTGCAGTTTTGGACAGTGAAAGCCACGAAAGCAACACCATTGATAATAATGGATTGTATAATCATCTCTCTTCTTCTTCTTCTTTTTTTATAAAAAAAATATGGCAATTCGATTACCAAATAATTTTGAAGAACAAAAAGAACTGAACAAAATATATTATTTATTAATTGCTTTAAAAATCTCAAAACAAAAATATGCTATTTAGTATCATAATCATGAGAAAAGAATTTCGAGGCCTAATGTATGGATTTCAAAAGCAAAATGAATTCTGTACGGATTAGAAATATGGTATTCAACTTCATTTTTTTTTTTTTTTTGAGAGTGAGTTTAACTGTTGAAGTGTAAGTCGACATGTTTTGCACCGTTGAATCGGCGTCATGTAAATTTGATTTGATTATCATCATTTTTTTTTCTCTTCTATTATTATTTGTTTTCAATCTGAAGCAAACATATCTTAATAATTTCTTTGAATAATTTTTTTAAATAACAATTATATTAATTATGAGAGTGTAAAAGGGAAATCGTAAAATCTTTATAAATAAAACCGACACAAAAATTAGGGGTTTAGGATATTTGAAGGCAAGCCGCAAGCCTAAGTTCCCACAAAGTTTTCCTCTCTAACTTGATTGAAGATGATAAGAAGAATCAAATATTAAGATGATTGATTGTGTCTGTCATGATTTTTAATAAAAAAAAGATTGATCATCATTTAATGTAAAAATTAGTTGATTAATCTTGTTTAATTGACATTATTATCAGAATATGTTAATTATAATTAGCCGAGTGGATGAAGTTTAAAATCTTTAAACTTTATCAAGTTATCACTCGTAGTGGAATAGTGGAAATAAGAGCTAAAAGAGTTTTAAATTTATCTAATAGTCATACATATTTATTTAATTTTATATGTTCTTTTCAAATTTTTATTATTGTTTAGTCTTTTTTAAGTAGTTTTTGAAAATTATAATTATAATTTTGTCTGTACTCTTAAAAGTTTTTTAAAAAAAATTAAGTAATTTTTTTTAAAATATTAAAATATTTTTCACTTATTTGACACTTAAAATTTGAAAAATTTTACTGTTTGGCTCTAAGTTTTAAAATAAAATTACAAATTTTTTTTTTTTGACGAAAACCAGGCATGTTGTACTACCAAAGTTAATGAGTGGCGTGGATTGATATGTGAATTTGTTTGATTCTATCATGCAAGTGAACTTAGTTGATTACTATCGTGTATCGTGCATCTACTCGAAAAGCAGATCATGATTATTTTTTTTATTTTTTTATTTTTGAGCTGAAGCAGATCATGATTATTGGTGCGGTTAATATAACAATTTAAAGAAATTTGTTGTACTTAATAATTTAAAGTAGCGCATCTTGCATCAATCTCAACCTTTCTCTCACTCTTAGAGAAAAGGGGAAAAAAATGTGATATCAATGATAAATGCGCGGGATATTCGGCCTATTGTGTTAACACCAAAATCTTATGAAATGGTTGGTAAAACTTTATTAATTGCATGTGAATTATTCAATGCACACTAATACTTGTACGAGCACATAATAATATACAACAATATTATTGTACCCATTCTCTGTTGTCTTATATTTATCTAACTACTACAAAATTCTAACATATTCTTTATGGCACATTTCTTTTTAAATTTATATCAATTAACTATTTTTATACTAATACAGTTAAATAATTTAAATGAAATGATAATTTCATATGATTATTAATTGAAGCAGTGGGGATTCACTATAAATTCCTTTGTTGATAAATTGAAGTAATTTATGAGGATATGTTTGTTAGATATTTGGATAAAATCCTAAGATTTAGGGATGAGATAAGTTAGTTCTTAAGCATATGATTAATCCTTTATTTTTTCCTATTTAAGGTGTTTGTTTTCTGTATTTTTTAATGAATAGAATAAGAGAATTTTTCCTCCTTCCTCTGTAAAATCTACATGGCATCAGAACCTAGGGATTGATTATGATTTTTAAGGCCACCATGGTTAGCTCTGGTTCAACCTCTTTGGATGACAGCAGTAGTGGGACTTCATTGGAGGAAGTTTCTCAGCCACTTCCAGCTGTTTCTCTTTTTGAAAATTCTCTTTAAATTACCATTCACAAATTGAATGGAAAGAATTATTTTGAATGGTCTTAGTCTGTGTGTTTGGTGATTGATAGAAAAGGGAAACTAGGGTACTTGAATGGCGAGGAAACACCACTAGCCACTAATGATCCAAAACACAGGCAGTGGTGTTCAAAGAATTCAATGGTTACTGTCTGGCTAATCAACTTAATGGATTTTATTATCATAAAAGCCTGCATGTACTTAAAGACTGCTTGTGAGGTCTGGGAAGCAGTTCGGGAAACCTATTCAGATTTCGAAAATCAATCACAATTGTATGAATTAAACACCCGTATATGGAAGATGCAGCAAGGTAATCATGAGGTAACAGCTTATTATAATGATATGATGGTTGTTTGGTAAGAATTGGACTTGTTTGAAGATGAACAATGGGAAAATTCTAATGATAGTGCTCGGTACAAAAAGAAAGTTGAAAGAGGTCAGGTATTTGTTTTCTTGGCTGGTTTGAACAGAGAACTTAATGAGGTTTGAGGACGTATACTAGGGAAAAACCTTTGCAACTATAAGAGAAGTTTTCTCATAAGTGCGCAGAGAAAAAGCACAACGGCAAGTGATGTTGAAGAATAATGATTAACCAAAACTAGGTAGTGAAGGATCTACTCTTGTGGCTCAAGGTACAGACTCAAAAGGAAAGCAGAAGCCCTGGTGTGACCATTGTCGAAAGTCGTGGCATACTCGAGAAAGTTGCTAGAAGTTGCATGGGGAACCAAAGAAAAAAACAAGCAGCGACACCAAGTCAGGGGAGATGTCCACACATTTTAAGCTAACAGCACAAATTCAGGGCAGCAATCATCCTCAAAATCTCTTCCTTTTACCAAGGAACAAATAGAGCATCTATATAAAATGTTTCAATCCCAATCTTTAGAAAACTCTAACCCATCTTGTTCTCTAGCACAGTTAGGTAATTCTTTCATTGTAGCCCTAGCTTATACCAAGTCTCCTGGCTCCTGGACATTAGATTTAGGCGTTACTGATCATATGACCGGTAATTCGCAGCTTTTTTCCTCTTATATACCTTGTGTAGGAAATGAAAATGCTAAAATTGTAAATAGTTCCTTAGCTACGTGTTGCTGGAAAAGGAACAATTATTATTTCTCCTTCTTTAGTTCTTAAGAATGTTTTGCACGCCCCACATTTGTCTGATAATCTTTTATCTATCAGTAAATTAACTTTTGATCATAACTATCAAGTTATTTTTCAATCTTTCGGTTGTGAATTTCAGGATTTAACCTCGGGAAAAATGATTGGGGCTATTAAAATGGGTGGTGGACTCTACTTCTTTAATAACGAATCAACCTATGGAAGGCAAGATCTGTAGACTTGTTTCAATTTTATCTTTATTGTTACTGACTATAAGATTATGCTATGGTATTATCGATTAGAACATCCAAATTTTCAATATTTGAAGCATTTGTTACCCAACTTATTCATGAATAAAAATCCCTCTGGTTTTCGATGTGAATCTTGTGAATTAGCTAAACATCATCGGGCTATTTTCCAATTTCAACCATATAAAAAATCAAAACCATTTACCATGATTCATAGTGATGTTTGGGGTCCTTCTAGAGTGCCAACTTTTTTTTTGGAAAGTGCTGATTTATTATTTTTATTGATAATCATACTAGAGTCACTTGCGTCTTTCTTTTAATAGAAAAATCTAATGCTGAAATTGTGTTTATAAATTTTTATAATATGGTTCAAACACAATTTCAAGCTCATATTAAAATTTTTCAGAGTGACAATGGAAAAGAGTTTTTTAACAAAGTGTAAAGGAATTTTTTTTGTTGAAAAAGGGATTGTTCATCAAAGTTCTTGTAATAATACACTTTAATAGAATGAGGTGGCTAAAAGAAAAAACAGACGTCTCCTTGAAGTTGTTAGAGCTATTAATTTTATGACTAAAGTTCCTAAATACCATTGGTATGAAGCAGTATTAATAGCCACTTGTTTGATTAATAGACTATCTACGATAATTTTATCCTTTAAAACACCAATTAAAGTTTTAAGCGAATGGTTTCCTACAACTCGGCTAACAACCGACATTCCCTTTAAAATTTTTGGGAGTATGGCTTTTGTTCATAATCGTGACAGTAGATGTTCAAAACTTGATCCAAAGGTACATAAATGTATTTTTGTAAGCTATCCTACAAATCAAAGAGGTTATAAGTGTTTTGATCCGATTTTGAAAAAAAAATATTTGTGTCTATAGATGTCACTTTTTTTAAGGACAATCATACTACAACAATTTCCATCTTCAGGGGGAGAGCACTAGTGAAGATGATTTTTTAGATAATTCTAATTTAACTTTTGAGTTTGTTCATGATGATGATGTTTCTCACAAACAGTCACTGAAAGAAAATGGGATGGGAAACACAAAATCTGTGGAAACAAATGAACTAAATGGTGAAAATATTGAATCCACAACTAAACAACCTTTAGTAATTCCATCTCAAAATCAAAATGCTGAAACAACTGAGATGTGTGCAAAACAGTTTAAAGGTCTTGTATATTTAAAGGAACATCTAGCACAAAAAAGAACCATTATCCCACAGCACCATCAAGAATCTGACCAAAGGTTGGATCATAAAGTTAATGACGATTCTTCAGAAATCCCAGAAAATAATCCTCTAGGTAATTATGAGTCAAATTCTTCTAGTCAACTTGATATTCCCATTGCTCTTAGAAAAGGTATTATGTCTTGTTCAAAACATCCTTTGTCAAATTTTATATCTTACAAAAATACTTCTTCATCATATTGTGTTTTTATTTCACTAGTGTCCAATGTGGTTATTTCTAAAAGTGTTTATGAGGCTGTAAATGTTCCTGAGTGGAAATAAGCTATGCTTGAGAAGATGAGAGCCCTGGAGAAGAATGCTACTGGAGAGAAAATGGACATGCCAGATGGGAAGACAATTATCAGCTATAAATAGGTGTTTACAGATGGATTCTCAGAAAGGTACAAGGCTAGACTCGTAGCCAAATGGTTCACTCAGACATATGGAGTAGACTACTTTGAGACTTTCTCTCTAGTGGCAAAGCTAAATACAGTTTGAGTACTCTTATCTATTGCAGCTAATCTTGATTGGCCTCTGAATCAGCTAGATGTAAAACATGCTTTTTTGAATGGGGACTTAGAGGAGAAAGTCTATATAGAGCCTTCACCTAGTTTTAATGAGAAATTTGGAACCAAGGTATGTAAGTTAAAAAAGTCTTTATACGGCCTTAAATAGTCTCCTAGAGCTTGGTTTGAGAGGTTCACAAATTTTGTTAAAAGCCAAGGATATGATCAAGGACAATCTGATCATACTCTTTTCACAAAGAGATCTATTGAAGATAAAATTTCTGTTCTTATTGTCTATATAGATAATATAATTTTAACTAGAGATGATATAGTAAAAATAAGTATATTGAAACAAAACCTAGCTAAGGAGTTTGAGATTAAAGATTTAGGCCAACTAAAATACTTTCTTAGAATGGAAGTGGCAAGATCAAATAAGGGCATTGTTGTCTCACAACAAAAGTATATTCTTAATCTCTTGAAAGAAACTGAGATGAGTGGTTGCAAACCTTCTAACACTCCAATAGAAGCCAACTCAAAACTTCGGGAAGTAAAAAATAGTGTTTTGGTAGACAATGGGAGATACCAAAGACTAGTTAGAAGACTAATTTACTGTCACATACTCATACAGACATTGTTTTCGCTGTAAGTATGGTAAGCCAATTTATGCATTCTCAATATGAAGAACATCTTGAAGCTGTGTACCGAATCCTTTATTATCTGAAAAGTACACCAGGAAAAGGGCTCTTCTTAAAAAAATGAAAAGATGGGAATTGAAGTGTATACTGATGCTGATTGGGCAGGTTCAGTCACTGATAAAAGGTTAACTTCGAGGTAGTGTACATTTTTATGGGGCAATTTAGTCACTTGGAAAAGCAAGAAGCAGAATGTTGTTGCTAAAAGTAGTGTTAAGGATGAATTAAAATCAATGGCGCAAGGAGTATGTGAGATTCTTTGGCTAAAAAGGGTTCTAGAAGAGCTTAAGAGGTCAGTGAGTTTGCCTATGAAGTTGTATTGTGATAAAAAGGTAGCTATCAGCAATGCTCATAATCTTGTTCTACATGACAGGATGAAACATGTTAAAATTGACAGGCACTTTATAACAGAAAAGCTTGAAAAAGGAATAATTTGTACTTCATTTGTACCTACCACACAACGAGTTGCAAATATTTTAACTAAAGGCTTGCTGAGACAGCCATTTGAAGTTCAAGTTAGCAAGCTGGCATGACAGATATATTTGTATGTACCAACTTGAAGGGGAGGGTTGATAAAATAAAAGTAATTGATTAGGATTGTTTGTTAGAAATTTGAATAAAATCCTAAGATTTAAGGATGAGATAAGTTAGTTTATATGTATAAGATTAATCCTTTGTTTTTTCCTATTTAAGTTGTTGGTTTTCTCTATTTTTTAATGAATTGAATAAGAGAATTATTCCTCCTTCTTCCTCTGTAAAATCTAAACCCTCGAAACATTGTTAATGGATTCAGGATTTATCCGTAACAAAGAAGGGTGTTTTCTGTGGCGGCCAAGGTTGTCCTCTTTTGAGAATTTTGAAGCTAAAAGGCTCCGATAGATGTTTGCAGATGAAGCATTGAGTGCTGTAGGAAATCGGTGTTTGTCTCTGAAAGAATTATCTATATAATTACAGCTGCTGTGGAGAGGGGGTGTGAGAAGTTATAGAGTCTCACCTTAATTCGTTACTTCTTATAGGGGACATCGGTTTGGAAGCAAATTACTACAGTGTTGCACATAACTTATGGTGCGTTTACTTACCGGATTGTGGAATCGGAATCCGGAATCAGAATAATTAACACGTTTACTTCGTAAAAATAAAGCGGGAATCGAAATCGGAATGGCAGGACCCATAAGTATTTGGAAATGAGGAATGGGAACTTGATTCGCATAGGGGGATGTGGGAATCAAATTCCCATTCCCATGACTTCCCATTTTACCCCCGATCATCTGCAAATATTCCTAAACTACCCTCATTTAAATAAAACATATAAATACTGAAAATTAAAAAAAAAAGGCAAAATCCCTAGAACTCGTTCTTCTTCTCTTCGAAGCTAGATGTCGTTGCCTGATCGCGATCAATCAGTCGTCGGTTTTGAAGTCACACGCCATCGTCGTCAATTCTAAATATCTGCCCGTCGTCGTCACAGCTGGTCCTTGTCGTTGGCTCTTAAATCACCGGCTCGTGGTCGTTGATCGCGTTGTAGGTTCCGTCGTTGCCGATTTTGCCTTTCGTTCCCGGTTGTGCCTCCCGTCATAGCTGATCCTTTCCTTTGCCTCCCGTTCACTGCCGACCGGAAGCTTCCAGTCACCATCCTTACTATTGTAGGTATAACTGAGCTCAACCCATTTCGTTCTTAATCATTTTTTTTAGTTAATTACATGATTATTTATTTAATTGTTAGATTTATTTTATTTGATTGATTATTAAATAATTATTTTGACACAAAAATGGTAGCATGAATTAAAGATTAACATGAACAAAATTGATATCTACCAAAAACAAAAATTTATTTATATGTTTGTCCAAGACTTGGTAGATTAAATTATGTTTAGATTAATTAAATATAGAATTAAATTTTGCGCCACGCATGATTAATTCACAAACAAAAAATTAAATATAAAATTTTATGCCATGCTTGATTAATGACTATTTTGATGATTAATTTTTTATAATGTGATAAAATGGTGGCTGCAGCTAAATTTTGAGCTTACATATGTTGTTTTTGAGCTTACATATATTGGATAAAGTTAATTAATATGATTGTGTTTGTTTGTGATTGAACATATAGGAATGACTTGATTATTAGCTAGAAAGAAGAAAGTCGTTATAATTATACAAAATTTAGTGATGATGTTGCAAATGATTGTGGCTGTGTGATCTGCTATATGTGCCCAATTTCGGTTACGTGATGAACGAAGATTGATTTCAAGGTCATTCTATAGACTTTCCCAACAAATGAATGTTTTGTATGAATTGATTTATGAAAGTGATGTGAAATGTTTGTCACAATTAAGAATGGATAGACTAACTTTTTACAAATTATGTAAGCTACTTCGTGATGAAGGGGGTTTGGTAGGTAGTAGGAAATTGTCACCCAAGGAAATGCTTGCAATGTTTTTAAATATTTTAGCACACCATATAAAGAATCAGGTGATTGGGTTCAATTTTAAAAGGTCGAGACGAACAGTTAGTAAATGCTTTCATGAGTGTTTAAAGGCAATGATTAGATGTCAAAAAGAATTTTGGAAAAAACCTTAGCCAGTGTTGGAGAATTCAATGGACTCAAAATGAAAATGGTTTAAGGTACGTATAATATTACAATAGATATTACTTTTAATTAAACACTTGTGTATAATAACATCAAAACTTTTTCTTCCTAATTAATTAAAAAAATTTTCCTCTTAATAATGTAGAATTGCTTGGGAGCGTTAGACGGTACATATATAAAGGTTCACGTTCCAGAGCCCGATAAACCAAGATATAGAATTAGGAAAAACGAAATTACAACAAATATCTTGGGGGCTTGTTCACAAGATATGCAATTTATTTATGTGTTGCCGGGATGGGAAGGTTCAAGCCATGATATGCTGGTGTAAAAGATGTTGTGTCTAGAAGAAATGGTCTAAAAGTTCCGCATGGTAATACATCTAACCATCATTATATTTAGATTTTAAGATTGATTAAATTATGTGACTTTTTTAAATTGTATTTTATTTTTTTAATAGGTTATTATTACTTGGTTTATGGTGGATATACCAATGGGATGGGTTTTTTTTCACCATTTAGAGGGCAACGTTACCATTTGAGTGACTTTAGGGATGGACACCAACTTACTACCATCTTTCGATGATATGGAAATGGAAATAGATAACAAGCCACCTCTGGGTATTGACACCGACTCGGAGATTATTAATACCATTGAGCTCTCTAATGAATGGACTTTATAGAGACAAAATATGGCCTAAGAGATGTGGAACACTTGGCACGCAAGTAGACAAGCATAAAGTGTTTGTGTAGGACTTTGCGGAATTCGAGTTGTTTGTCATTGAGTTGTACTATTATTTTACATTTATTGTTGTATTGTTTGTTGGCTTTGGATGTTCTATTGTTTGAGTTTGAATATTGTATTGTTCTTTAGGTTTGGATATTGTTTTATTTATTTGATTGGATATTATATTGTGCTTTGGTATTTCACCTCCGAGTATTACTTTTTTGAATTGGATATTGTATTGTTTTTTAAATTTCGATATCATATTGTTCTTTTATATTGAAAATTGTATTATTGTTTGACTGTTCATATTATATTTGAGCATTTAGAATGAGTTCTCTTCCCACTCTAACTCCTAGAGGTCGGGGTATGAACAAACATTTTTGGACAACTGCTGAGGATAATGCATTAGTTGACTCATTGTTGGAATTGTGTCAAAATCCTATATTGAGGTTGGATCGTGGTTTTAAGAATTGGTACTTACAACAATTAGAGAACAAGCTTGAAGCGAAACTGCCAGGTTGTGGTTTGAAAGCTTCTCCTCACATCGAATCTAGAGTGAAATGGTTGAAGCAAAAATATTGTGTCATGAGTGATATGTTATCGCTTATCGGTTTTGGGTGGGATAATGACAAGATGATGATAACGTGTGAAAGGGATATTTTTTATGAGTATGTTAAGGTAAAATTTTAAATTTTATAGAGTAATTTATACTTCTTGATTTATGTTATTTATACTTTTTTTTAAACAGAAAAGAAAAGATGCAGCCGATTTATTTAATAAACCATTTCCACATTATTATGTCTTGGGTGAGACTTATGGCTAAGATCAAGCAACTGGAACTAACGCTGCGAATGCAGATGATGATGAGGAAGAAGTTCGATTAGAAGACAATATTAGTGTCAATTTATGAGTTGAGTCAAATAATGTCGATTTCGGAGGTGAGTCAAATAATGAGCCAATTATGGAGGATTTTAATGATGATATGTCATACACTCCTCAAACAAATACTACTTTTCATCAACAAGTTGATTCTACTCCAAGTAGTTCAGGGAATAGGTCTAGGAAAAGGAAGAATAAAGATAAATCATTTGATCACATGTGCTCAAGGATTGGGACAATGGCTAACTCGGTGACAGCAATGATCCCTAAGATGGATAGTTTGATTACTGCACTTTCTAGTGATAGGGAAATAGCTTATTTACAAGGTAAGTTATATGGAGAAATGAGCAAAATTGAAAGCTTGGCTGATGAGGAAATATATGACGCCACTAGTATGTTCGCCTCAAAACATGATTTCTCCGTATGTTTTTTACCTTACCTGATCACCTCAAGAAAGAATATGTGTTGCAAATGCTTCATCATGGGGTGTAGTTCGATGTTAGTTATGTTATTGTAGCTTTGTATTTGTGCTGCTTTTGGGATTTTAAACTTATAATTATGTGATTTATTTAACTATGTGGTGGGACTTTATGTGACTTAATTAATCTTATGTTGGTGGAACATATGTTGTTGTGAGAATTATTTTGGATCTAAATATGCATTTTATGTTGGTGGAACTTTATGTGACTTATTTTGAATTTTTATGTTGGTAGGACTTTATATGTTAGTGGAACATATGTTGTGTTAAGAATTATTTTGGATCTAAATATGCAATTTATGTTGGTGGGATTTTATGTGACTTATTTTAGATTTTTATGTTGGTCGGGCTTTAGGTGTTGGTGGAACATATGTTTGTGTTAAGAATTATTTTGGATCTAAATATGCATTTTATGTTTGCTTATTATTATTTTAGTTTCAAGTTATTAGCTTATTACTAATGCAAAATTGGATGGGTGGCAACTTGCTAGAAAAGTTGCCATTAGTTGATTTTGGATCATGCAAATTTTGTAATAATAATAATAAAATTAATCAATAATAACAATAATAATAATCAATAATTAATCAATAATGATAATAATAACAACAACAACAACAATAATATTGTTATTATGATTCATTATTAATAATGAAAAAATCAATTATAAAAATATATAATTAATAATAGTAATATATATCAATAAAAAAATTATAATTGTTGTTATTATTAGTAGTAGTTTAATATTATTTTTATTAACAATAAAAAAAATAATTATTTTTTTTAACAAAGAATAATAATATATAACTATAAATTAATTAATTTATTATAAATAATAATAATTATTATTATTAATATATTTTATTAGCTTATTGTTATTATTATTGTCCTCATAATAATATTTTATTAATTTATTATTTTTTTTAATCTATTTTATCATTATAAGCAACAAGGGGTATTTTAGTAATTTAAAACAATCCATTCCGATTCCAGCGTAAAGTAAACAGATCAATGGGAATTGATTTCATTCCGTTTCTGATTCCAACAGCTTAAGTAAACAACTTATTCTGATTCCTATTTCTCATTCTTATTCCAGCTCATTCTGATTACTGTTTAGTAAATGCAGCATTAAATATAATCTACAATCTTCGAGGTTGTTTGTTAAATGTCTGAAGTCTAAAATTTTATTAATTTCAGACCTTTTCCAAAATATGCTTGTTTGTTTTTTGGAACTTATGTATGATTTTCAGACATTTATATCTGAAGGGAAAAAGTAAACTTTTGTGACTTTTATCTGAATGGAAAAATGTCTGAATGACAAGTAAATATTATATTCCAAAAATATCTCTGTAAAATAACTTATTTCCTTAATTATAAAATCTAATCCTCTTTTTTTATTTTAATTTACAAGGATATAAATGTCAAATAATCAAATTTAAGACGTTTTTTATTGTGAAAACAAACAAGATGCCACTTATATTCAGATATTTAAAAAAGAAAAATAAACGTATCATCGTATTTTAGTAATCGCACCCATCTGTTTAGAAAATTCAGACCCATTTAGATTTCAGATAAAAAAAAAACAAACGCTACCTTCATCTTACTTGCAGTCTGATTTAGTCATGGCTTTGTTGCATTAGCTCTATTCTGTCCTTATTAATCATTTGGTATTTTAATTTATTCTAATATCTTTGCTAATCATTGAGGTAGCGTTTGTTTTTTCATTTTGCAATTTAAACAGACCTCAATTAGTTTGAATTTTAAATAAAGTTGAATGTTTACATTTAAATGATATTTTTTTGGTTAATAATAATATTAAGTTGTAATAATTTTTCTAATTTAAAAAATCTGAAATCTAATATTTTTACATTTATGTTATTATAAATTACAAATGTTAAACAAAAAAATAAACTTCTCAAAAAATATAAATAAGATAATATATTATCATAATATAAATCATCTTCAATTGAATAATTTTAAATTAGTATATGTTGACCAATTTTATTGTAGTTTAAGATATTTCTACAAGAAAAATATTCATAAAAAATTTTGAAAATAAATAATATTAATTTGAAAAAATAAAAGGAAAAAAAATAATAGTACTCTACCACTATATTTTCACAAGTTATAGAGACAGATGATAATACTAATTATTAAATCTTATTAGATAAAGTATCCATTAATTAATTAGATAAGGATATTTTGAAAAAATTATTTCAGTAATATTATCTAATTTTTTTAAATTAAAAAATTAAAAAATTAACTTAATAACTGAAAATTTTTACTAAATAACTTTACCAATTGAAATTAATTCAATTAATTGTCTATACTAATTAAAATTAAATTAATTAAATTATTAAATCGAAAAATTTTGAAATTAATCCCTTATAATTTAAAATTAACCATTTAGTATATTAGTTTGTTCTAATATCTCATAATCATTTGGTATGGACTCCTTTTATCTTCTCATTAAATGAAATTAAACCAAGTAGGAGTTTATCCTAACAAGCTAAGAAGATAACTTATGTACTGCAAAAAATAAAAAATAAGAAACACACTCACATTCCACGTGGTCAATTGTCACAGGTAGCTCTCGTTCAATGATTGCCAATTTTTTGTCATTTAATTATGGGTACGCATGCTTGCTATTAGCTCCGCATTGAAACACAACAAAACTCAAGAGGCCAAATTAAATGTCAATTAATCTCATAAAACATTCCATACAAATTCATCCCCAGTACTGAATATTACAGCAGCCGATCCACAGGCCCATTCTTTGCTCCAACAAACTAAGTCCGACAATTTAATTTTAAAAAAATTGAAAAAAAAAAAAAATTAAGACACACACAACACGTCACAACTTAACACACCCAGCACGACACAAGCTCGCTCTTTCCCAGCTCATGGACATTTGGCACAATTTAAAGGGCCTATGAATGCAGAAGTAGCTTTATTTAGAGGCTGTGGCTGCTGCTGTGGTGGCCACCGGGAAGCTTTTCCTTGATCTTCTCCATCATGCTCTTCTTCTCATGATCATGGTGTTGCGTTGCGGTTGTGGTGGTAGTGGTGGAGACCGCTGTCGTCTGCGGATGCTCGTCCTTGTGCCTCCCCAGCGTTAGTTTCTCTTTTATCTTCTCTCTCAGTCCCTTCTTCTTCCTTCTCCCACCTTGCCCATCATCCTCGGACTGCAGCCCAGAGAAATTTAGGGTTGAGAGAAGAATATAATAATACAAAATAGCATGTGTATATCAATTTTAGAGAGCATTCATTTCTTAATTATTAGCCTCATATTTCTACGAATATCTTACAAGCGTTTGTGACGATTTGCATTTTCACCACTCCTTTTATGTTTACTTGCTAGGGTGGAAACGTGTAATGATCCTGCCCCAATATTTACTCTCTCATTTATCCCGCTTCTTTTACGTTATATTTACTTACTGCACTCTTAACGTTTACTTACTCTTTCAAGTAGAAGAGGAGAGTCGGGTCCCTTTCCTTGGGTCCGCTCATTTTCGAAGTCTCACTCTTTAGATCTATTCATTTTTGGAACAAGGAGTGAAATTTCCACCCCCACAAAAATTCCAGAGCAACAAAATATGAAATTTGTATCGTTTCATCTTTATAATACAGCATTAATCCAAAGCCCATTTGTTTTTAAAATAATCTCGAATAATAACAATAACAATAACAGACTTACTGAAAGAGGGTTTTTTTTTTTTTTAAAAAAAAATTCTGACATATTGTTACTCTCTTCGTTAAATTAAGAGTAATGCTAGAGAGAAAAAAGCACGAGAGAAAAACGAGAGAATTTTTCTCTCTCTCTCTACCCACTCACTCTCTCTCTACCAATTTCTTCATTATTTCTCTCATCTTTCTCTCGTTCTTCTCTACACCAAGCATTTTCCCATCATTAAAGGGAATAGAAAAATTTACCCTGATTTTTTATCTTGTAACCTACTTTTTCCTTTATTTAGGCGAAAGAGTCTTTATTACGGAATCACGAATAAAATAATAACTCTTATATTTTTGTGACACGTATATGTTGAAAACTTAAAATGTCTCACCGAACCGGAGCTGGAACTGCTGGAGCGCTGAATCTCCCGTTCAGCTTCAGCTGCACCTTCCCGCTTACGCTCCTCCTCGAGCTCCTGCTTCAACTCTTTATGCTCATGAACACCACCAGCCCCAGTCCCGGCAACCGCGGCACCGGCCGCCGTCTCGATACCCGCAGGTGCTCCCGCATGCACGCCTTGTCCGCCCGTTAAGCCGCCACCGTCAACTTGAGCAGCAGCAGGCGCAGGTTCGTGGGTCGTCGTAGTAGCAGTTGTGGTTTTCGTGGTGGCAACACCGGTAAGGTGCATGGGGTTGCCGTATTCGTCGGTTAACTGAACTGGGTTGCCGAGTTCGTCCGTCAGCCCAATTGGGTTCCCATGTTCATCTCGTAAATCTGCCATTATTTCTCAAAACTCTCCGAGAAAAATTGATGAACTAACTCTATAGATAGCTAAATATTCTGAACTCTTCGAAGTTTATGATACGGGCAAAGGAGTTTAAAAGGTGAAAGAGTGACGGTGGATCCCGAGTAAAAGATTGTGTTTGTTTCTGCATGTAATTTGTTGTTTACACGTGCTCATTGGATCCTGAACGGACATACGAGATGTCGCCACGTCTAAAGAAATGAGTACAGGTGTTGGCTAGGTTTAGTATTTAGGTCACAACTCAATTCACAAACCTCAATTGAAAAACTCCTGATCAAAATTGTCATCAAGTGGGATTTAATTGATTAGTGTCGTCGGATAATTGCATACAAGGATTAACAAACAAAAGCCACAAGTCCTGCAAAAGTTAGCCCCCGAAGTGACTAAGTGCTGGGCATCGGTCCATGCGCTTGCAGCATAATCTCTAAACATTATACTATAATTGGAACTGCTGAGCATTAACGATAACCATTTAATCACAAAAATAAATATTAAATATATATTTACAGTTATAATCCGACGACATCATTAGTGATATATAATAAAACAGTTCCACCACAACCACTGCCCATGTTACTTGCATAGGATCCGATTACCCACCCCATCTTCTGATGGTCCAAAAGTTAACAAAATAAAACAAGATAGTTACGAGCGTTACACAGGTAAGTCCTTCCAAAAGAAATTCAGTTACGAAAATTCACATGGTTTTATGCTGTTGGGGAGAATTTGCGTGTTCGTTGAAGAAGCATCAATTACTTCTAATAACAACTTGGGCTCGTAGGCAATTTTATAAATTGTTGAGGGAACTGCCAGCGAATCCTTATAAATAATTCACAAAATTGGGAAATTATGCATGAGCTAAATAAGATACTCTTTCGAAAATCAAAATATTGCAATCAAAACCAATCAAATAGAATAATACATCAAAACTTCAATTTCAAAATATTTGGTTTTATACCTGCTAGTGACCATGCCCAAAATAACGCCCTCAATAAGAAAGAAAAGATGAGAGATTTTTGGCAGATGCAGCCATACAGATACAGAATCGGTAGAACAAATTCATGTATAGTTTCAAGCCAAAAAAAAAAAAAAAATTTCTCTGTACAAAAATAAGAATGGATAGTCTCACAATTCATTTTCATTCTACTAACCTTTTTCACCTTTTCATAATTATCTCTTCGTTCTATATATTATTCTTTCTTTCTTCTTTACAATGTAATTCCAGTAACCAATCCTGTCAAAGCTTTTTGAATCTGCATGCAGATGTGTTTCTCGAGCATATCTTGTTGAAAAACATCCTGCTATCTTCATCCAACTGAAATTGCAGAGAAGATCAAAGCTGGCATCTGTGTACATTAAACAATTTCAAATTAAATTACAAGCAGAAAAATTAGCCAGATTTGACCTTGTTATGTGAACAAGATGTACATTTGTCTATCTGTGCAACAAATTTTCTTTTTTGGAAGGACAAATGCATCATATATCAGAGAGAAAATATCACCTCCTTGTGGTGCAGAAGCAGCTCATGTCCTACTAGATTTGGGCCAGAAGAACCCCTTCTTCCACGTCGAATGATTTTCTGATAAGGATCTGCTCCCCTTTGATCCAAATGAAAAGTGTCGCTTCAAGAAAGGCTTTCCTGAAGAACTTTTAAGGCTGGAACTAGAAGCCATCTTGGGACCCTTACCTTCATTCCCACTGCCTTTATGGTGATCCAACACAACAGAACTGGTGTCAAGATTGCTATCCACAATGCGATTCTTCCATCTCTTGTTATTTCTAGCCTTCGATTCCATTTCTGATTTCAATGCTCTTTCTGACAGCTTGTGGGTTTTTTTCTCCCCCAAAGTACAAACAGGGCATGCAGGGTCATACTTATTAATTTCAGCAGTTATGTTTTCCAAACAGTCAGCGTGATAAAGATGGCCACAAGTTAGAACTGCTACTACACAAAGCTCAGACAACAACTTAGAGCAAACTCCACATGTTTGCATATCAACAGAAGAAGAAGCTGAAACTCGACTACTGGATCTGGCAATCTTCTCATGATTATAGCCCAAGGACTCGCTATCAAACGACCACCTTTCCTTGTGAGAAGTAGCCATGAGCTCAGAGAAGGCATTCATTGACCAACCATCCGAAGAGCCAACACCAGAGCCCACAGCTGATTCATTGCTCCAGGAAGGGATAACAGGCCTTTCTTCCCTAACTGAGTATCCATTAACTGACTTCAAACCTGGAATCCGGCTATCAGATGCTTGTCGTAGAAGCGGATGTCCAGGAGAGTGGCGAGGCCATTTTGCTGTGGTTGAACTGGCGAGATACAAGTGACTTTGTGATGATAAAGGGGATGACGTCAAGGTTGAAGTTGAAGGCAGTGATAATGATAACTTTGCAGGAGAGGGATGTGAAACTTCTTGGGAATCTGTTGACTCCTTGACCTAAAACATGATTCCCATTGAAAAATTATTACATCTTAAGGGGGGGAATCGCGTAAAATAATCATAAGGACATGGAAACAGCCTTTCACAGGAAAAAGCTCTACCTGTTCCAAATTCACATCCATAGAGATATCCCTTGAAAGAGAATGATCTGCCATTATAAGAAATTAAAAAAGAGGGGAAAAAAAGAAAGAAAGAAATAAGATACAACAGCCCACAAAGCTTACTAACAATTATTAGTCTAAAGCCAAGAAAAACGAATAGAGTCACGATATCCCAATATTTGATGCAGATTTAAGAGCACACACTGATAATTTAGGTATAAGACAAATTAAGAATATTACTCAATGTTTTAAGATAGTACCAATGTGATAAAGGATGTAAATCAAATGATGCCTTAAGTTATACAAGGACCACGAATGGTTTCATAGCCAAGCCCCAATCATTTCTCGCTACTCAATATATTTAGACATTGGTAAATTTCGGACTAGAAATGGTTTCATAGCCAAGCCTCAATCATTTCTTGCTGCTTTATATATTTAGACATGGGTAAATTTCGAATTACCTCCCTTGTGAATCGACTATCTTGAGATCATCCCCTTACTTATGAAAACCTCAAGTTACCTCATTCCTATTTAAAAACGGAGGTGGATTGATGAAAATCCTTTCATCTTTCTTAAAAATTTGGGTGGGTTGGGGGGGGAAGGAATGGTAAATTGAGGTTATCAAAAGCACGGAGGTGATTTGAAGATAGTTGCTTCATGAGGGGGTTAATCCGAAATTAACCCTTTAGACATATAGATTCTGCAACCTTTATCATAAAACTTCATCATAACGCAGCGACCACAGGACCAGCCACAATCAAATTTTTTATAACCACCTAAAAGTACAAATTCAAGTTTCAGCATTTATCAAGCAGGCTATCAAGATGCGTGCAATGTAATTCAAAAACAAATGAACGTTAAACTACTACAGAGAAGTTTGTTAAAGCCCACAGGAAATTTTGACAGAAATGTCAATTAAGAATCATATCATGCACAAGCTACCAAGGAAACACCAAAATACATTATTCTCATTAGGTGCAAGAAAATTGCTTTCAGTGGAAAGTAACCATAAGATCAGGAAAATCCAACCAAGAACTATCAAAAAACAGTTTCCACCATGTTCACCAAAGGTTTGGTCAGCAATTTCATTTTTTCTTGCACATGAGATATAATGGGTGTAATCTCTACATATTACGATTCATGGTGCAGCCATTCACAACATATGTTCCTAATAGAACTTCATTCTTCATTTGGCTTCACATTTATACCCTTTTAGATAGTCTTTGTTGTTTAATGCTCTCTTTATCATACAACTAATCAAAAAGGATGAGCAATTTATTAAAAATGCCAACAGTAATTGAACTTGATGGTGATTTTACTATACTGATAGACTAGACTTCCCTACTTACTCTCCAAACAACTATGGTGCCTGATCATAATATATTGATTCCCGAATCCAGAAAGCTTAAACTATGGGGCCATGACATGGTGTTCTCTTGGTCAAGATAAATAGGAATTGTTGCCAACTAACTAGAATCTATGATTCCTCCCAACCACAAAATCTAACTATCCTATTCATTTTGACAAAAAGCAGAGGTTTAGACTAGTGATAAAATGGTTTAAAGCATTAACTCCAGAGTTATTTGTTGTTCAAATAACCTTTGAAGTCTAATCATAGTTACAAGAAGACCGGCATCAACATTGCTGCACAGGCAAGTATGCTTTAATAAGTGAATGGACCTGTGATTATCCTAAAATAAATTCCAGAAGATGGTGGGGCTACCTGAGTTTTGTTGGTTTCAGTAGATGAATTTGTCTAGTTGCCTTTTTTATGTGTTGTATTGATAAGCTAAATGGATGTATGATTTTTATCTTGTTATGACAAGGACACAGAGTACACACTGGGATTATAGTCGAAATTTGTACCTTCCAAAATTCATTTAAAGGTACAAATTATACTTAACATTAAGAGCTACATCCTAAAGGTTTACCTGAAGTAGGAGTTCTGACATTCCCAGCAGCGGTTCCTTCAGAAACTGGCGACTTTTGCCGCGTATGCCTAGGAAAACTGTTTAATGGGCTACCTTCCTCTGATGCATATGCTGATTCATATTTAATATCTGATCGATCATTCTGGCTAATTCCATCTGGAAACCAAGCTACAGCAGTCTCTTCACCTGCTACGCGTCCTCGGTGGTCCCATCGAAAGCTCCATGTTGGTGAATACCGAATATTCCTATGCAAAATATCAGCACTTGTTGAACTAGTTATTGTCTTGTCTCTAGCAGCAACACAACAAGCAGCCCCCATTCTCAAGCACAGCTAGATATAAGCTCCCCCTGGTAACCTAAAACTCTCACTCACATTCCCCAAAGTTTAACTTGAATAAAAACTCCATGCACCATCAACTCGTAGAAGAAAATACAGGTACTCCCTCTGAAATCAAAGAAACATTAACATTAAATAGCTTAATATTCCAAAATTGACCACACATAGAAACAAAGAACTGAAGAAAACACAGAAAGTTAAATTATCTCAACCTTTACCTAGCTTATCATAAAAATGAAAAACAAATTTCATAGCCACAACAAGTTTAACAAAAGCTCCATAAATCCAACTTCTACATCACAAAACAACTCTCAATCAGATGACAATAGTTACCACAAACTAAACAATAACATTAAGGTTGTTGTGAATTCAAAACATCAGCTCCACATGAGAACAACCAGACAATTTCTCAGAGCGAACAAAGTAACTACAAAGGCAACGGGAAAATAAGCTGATTTCAGTAAAGATGTAAAGCACTTGCGCTCACTATTGATACAAGCAATCACCGAAAACAAGAAAAATAACTGAAAAAAAAAAAGAAATATGTAAAAAAAACACAAAAACAAAAAACTTACCAGAAATAAAATAGTGACCAACCAAGTATCGATTCAATCTGCTACTCTCAAGGAAACTCCAGAGTAAGTATAACCTGATTAATCCAAAAAAAAAAACTAATTTTAGAAACCACAAAAAAAAAATAATAAATTCAAAATCCGCTATAAAGGTCAAAAGAGATCCGTAATTCACGCCTCGAAAACGGCACTTACAGTCAAAATACATACAGAATATTTGTAAATAAATAAAATTAAATCTGAATAAAATCCGAAATGATGGAAATACAAATCAGCTACACAAATATCGTGATGATGACAGTAACAAAAACAAGATAGCGAGCAGCTATCGCCGTATGCGGACACAGGAAAAGGAAATCGAACCTGACGTTATCGAACCGACAGGAAACGGGAGCGTTTTTCAGAGTGGGAGCGAGAGAGTCATTTGAGGGAGACTGAAAAACTTTTGATTCTTTTGGTTGCAGTGTGAGAGAGGGAAGGAGTCAGGAGTGAGGTCGTTTTAGACGGTTTCGGTAACGACGTTAGAATCTGTTGCTCCAGCCTCCAGGAGACTTTTCGCCTATTTCCCGGTTTCTGCCGTTAGATTTCACGGCGTTAATGACGTGTGGAGCGGCCTTTTGTGCCACGTAATGTATTGGTACTTTTATTCTCGCTATATTTTTTCGTAGAAAATGAGATAATAGCAACAGGTCCCTTATTCTTAAAGTATTACAGTTTACAGATGTGGATAAACTTTCAGTTCTTTCATGTCATCCCAACCATTCAAATTATGTTAAAAAATAAAAATCAGTTAATTAATTCAACAATAGAATTTATACACCTGAAATCAGCTTATAAAATTAACGTGATAGTTATTATTATTATTATTATTATTTCTAAAATCTTTTTACACCTACCTCCTCTAAGATTTAAAATTACGTAGTTCGTGAAATTAGATTGTTTGAATAAAATAAGATTAAGCTCCTAAAGTAAAAGATATTAAATTTATGTTGTAAATGAACTATAAATTAATTGGACTAGCTCAAGCTGGTCCGTTTGTAAATTTTTTTACAAACATTTAATTTATTTTAATTCAATTTATTCTGATCTAATAAACTCAATTCAATTTTTTTAAATTCATTACTAAACTAATTATAAAAAAAAATGGCTCACTGTTATTATATTTCAAATAAAATGTAAAATTAGTTTAAAAATTCTTGAATTAATGAATTCTCAATTCCCAATAATTGGATTTGCCTCTATGGCTTAGGATTTATTTGTTTCAAGTTTTTTTCAAGGTTTTCACAATTAAATCATCAATTTTATGAACAAAATTCTTAAATGAATTCGACGTTAGGGACTAACTTTAGGAATAAATGTGAAACCATGCTAATAATTGTGAATTTAGAAAAATCAGGGATCTAGATGTTATTACCCCAATCAAAAACGAAATGAAAGCGTACTGTATGAAGTAGTACTTTAACAGTCTGTTGAGTGCTGCGTGTGTTGTACTTTGCGGTTTCTGTGCGAAATGTGAACGAGAAATTGGAGCAGCATCATCGCATCGCATCGCATCGCATCGAGGAGTTGAAAAAGGAAGCTAACAACAGTTTCTATCTTCTATGTTACGCGGAGTGCGCAGTACGCATTCCATGCTTTTCACATTACACGAATTTTTTTTTTTAATTCTCACAGAGATTCTTTTTTCACAAAAGCTAAATTATTTTTTTTATTTTTGGATTCTATTCTTTGGCTTACTGTAAAACATCAAAATGATATTACCAAATCATCCTGACAGTTGTTTGGAATTTATTCAGTTGTTATAAAATTAATTTAATTTAAAAATTGTTTTCAAGTATTCACGCGTTCAAAATAAGTAAATATATTAATAGTTTTAAAAAAAAGGTTGCACAACACTTCAGTAAGATTCTACAGCTCTTCATATAGAGGATTTAATTTTCAGTAAATATTATAGAATAAATTTATATATAATGATCGATCTTCAGTTAAGTGAATAAATCATATCATTTGCTGCTTATTGTATATTTTATTATTTAATGTTGATTACATTTTATAATTGTTGAAGTTCGAAGAAAATTAAAAGGGAAAAACCTTGTGGAATTCACACCTAATAATAGCCTTCTATATCAAGTTATTTATTTGTTTGTTTGTTTGTTTGTTTGTTTGTTGTTGATATTAGTAGTAGTAGTAGTAGTATTAGTATTATTTCATAGCTTTGGATTGTTAGTATAAATAAATATAATGTTTTGGCTTTAATTAATCACTCACCATTTTATGTAAAAATACAGTACTATTTTATGTAAAAAAAATTTTAAAATTACTCATCATTTTCACATCTAACTCAGCCAATCTCTTAGTCAACAAATGTTAACATAAAAATATTTAATAACCACACTACAAAATTAGGTAAATAACATATGGGTCCCTTTACTTGTATGTTCCCAAGGATATAGTTTTACAATATGTATTCCAATAAAATTAACCAGTTGCTTGGACCTAGGGGTAAACGGTAAACCGGTTAGGCTTGGGATCCATTTGATACAAATCGACGAATTTTCCTTATTCATGAATAAGTAGAAAAGTAGAGACTCAGATGTTATTATCCCATTAAAAAAATTTTAACTACTCGTGAAAAGCAATAATAAAAAAAAATGGCATCATTATCACAATTCACAATAGGGTCTTTGCACGTAGGGAAGGTCAAATTTAGTCAAAAACTTGGGGCTATACGGTAGGTGTTGATTAAAAAGATCTTTGCCGTGGCATTACTTGTATTATATTAAAGATGGTGATATTTGATTGCTGCAAATGTTAATGCTAGCAAGAATTCGACATTGAGTTTGAGTTGTGCACGTAAATGTCAAAATGTCAATTAAAATTAAACAAAAATGTGGTCGTGTTTTTTGTGGTCCAACTTCGACTTGTCAAAGGAAGTTGATTGGCTTGTGAGTGTTTGGTTTTTTTTGGGTTACCAAATATGACCTCGCTTGCTTTCTTGCCAGTTGGGGATTGTGGAGGAGGAAAGTGTCATTGTAAAATCAAAATGGATAGTAATAACTAATAAGGTAGCTTAAATGGCTAATGTTGATTGGTCCACATCAAAGCGTTGGCATGTGTTGCTTGGAGAAGGCAAATCGTTTTGTAATTAATCAACTGTAACATCAATATCAACGTCGATTAGGTGAATCGCACGAGTAATTAAGCTCAAAAAAACAACTTAGTTCTCAATTAAACATGATTTTGAAGTGTGTTTAAAATTATTACTGAAGTAATCTACTTTCGTAGAGAAGAAAAACTGCTCATAACTTTCACGTTCTCTCTCAACATGTCACAAAAGGTTCAATCCATTTTCAAACATGGTGAAAATAGATCTCGACACACACTATGTAGACTTGAAATTTAAGATACCATCACTATAATTAAAAAAAAGTAAACATTATAATATTTGAGTCATATTTTATGTCCTAATTAATTTGAATACTCGTCTATGGGATGGTAAATTAGTAATTTTATAAGTATAAGATTCATCATTCGACGATTGAATAACGTGTAGCAGTGGAGATTTAAGTTAAGGCTTAAATATTCGGATCGTTAACATTATTATTATTAAAATCAATAAAGAGAATAGATTTTTCTATAAAAATATTGTAGCAAAACATATTTAAATATATATATTGTATTAAACTATCAGTACATATATGACTGTATTATATATATCATGAATTAAAACATATAAATAAACTGATATTTTCCTTTACAATTAATTATTTCAAATAATTTCGTTCTACATGAGACTTAGATAAAGAAACATATATTTAATCACAACACATTTTTGACTAATAGGCTTTACTTAAAGAAGGTGTTAAACATAAAATTAAAGAAGGTGTTAACATCTCGAATTAGACTCGTAAAATGTTAAAATGTGTTTTGCATTGAAATGTTTCAAAAAGAATTTTCTTTTGAAAAAAAAAAAAAAAAGAAAGGGTTTATTGATTTTGATGGATTTGTGAAAAATAATGTAAAAAATGTTACTTGGAGTGCATGTGGATTGGGCAAAAGGGCCACAAGTGGAGATAATGATAATGAAGATTTGGAGAAGACTTTATATGCCTTGGGACTAGAGTACATGCTCGGTTATAAGGTCCCATTTGCCATTTGGGGTCCAACCAGTAACGACTGCTTAGCCACCATTTGGTCATTTTATATGTGCTCTCTCTTTTCAAAAGCATATCGGCTATTGAAGAAATGAGCCACACAAAAAGTTGCGATCGGTATGACGATACGTCGCGATCGTATGAGCAGTGGGTTGCGATGTTAGCGATACGTCTTGATCGTATGAGCGATATTGTTCGTATATACAGGCGCATCTGTTCTGTTGATATAACAAAAATCTGAAGAAAACCAAGTTTGTGTCGATAAAGAGTTAGATTAGGTTTGTACTTATTTAAAATTTAAATAGATTTGAATTTAACTGAAATCTCAATAAGTTTGAATGATATGTTTATTTTTTATTTTTTATTTTTTAATATTTAAAAAAAAAACTTAAAAGTTAGTAGTTTAATATAAATATTCTTTTAAGTGGTGTGTATATTTATTCTTCATAATTTATAATTTTTATTGGTTGATTAGTTTGGTAACATTAAAAAAATATTATTATTGTTGATTTTAATTTAATCTTTTAATGAAAGATGTAATTATAATATCAAATTTTATTATAAAGCCAACACATTTATTTTATTTTTTATTCATTACCATTGACATTATTTGATTTGTTCAATATTTCAGTTTAATTAATGTTATTATGTGAATAAAAATTTAAAGCAATTAAAAAAATTACTTCAAGAATAATACAAAAATATAAAGTTTATACATAATATTGGAAGTACATGAATTGTTTGTATTTTTGAAATTTAAAATTAAAATTTTTCATATAAACTTCAGACTTTAGATAAAAATAGAATTTTTTTATTTTTTTCTATTTAGATAAAATTATCTAACAATAAGTGATAAGTTAAAAAATAACAACCTAAAATAAATAAATATTTAAAAAAAAAGTTAAATTTAGATTTTAGACAAACAAATAACACCTTAGTCTTAGGAATTAAAATTTCGGAGGAATTTATAATGTTGAAAATTACTTTTTTTAATTTTTTTATAAATTCACAAACTTGTTCCAGATCTTAATTCCATATTTTATTTTCGTATTGAAAATTTTTCGATAGTATTATAATATATATGCTCTCATCAGTTTCACTGTTTCAGAGTCAGAACTTTAACTAATAATATAATTTAAAAATTTTCAAAAAAAGGAAGTGATTAATGTTAAGTTATGAACTTCACTCAAAGTCTCAAATAGTCAACTTAAGAGAACAAGATACGAAGAAATTTAAATTGTAATCAATTTTGTTTTTAAAAAAAAAAAACCCCCATAAGCACTGCGAGATTGATTTGACAGAGAGCGATTTCTGTATACGTCGTTACAACGCAATGTTTTATTTTGATATATATTGCAATTTTGAAAAACTACAAGGGGTTATCAAATTAACTCTTTTAAAAAATTACTATACTTTTAAAGAACAATTTAAAACTTTTCAATTTTCATCAAAAGCACCAAAGGCCTAATTGTCACGACTCACGCCCCTTCTGGTCCAGATTAGCTCCGTCCGTGGCTTTCATTGCACTTGGAAGCAAGTCCCCCCACGTACTTGTAAAATGCAAAAGTGGTTATCGAACATTAAATCACGGCGGTAAGAATCACCGTTGAAGTTATTCATGCAAGTTAATAGTGCATGATAAATATGATTATTAAATAATAATTTTAATAAAAATAATAAATACATTGTAAGCTTTCCATCATATAAGTAGTGAATTAAATAAACTTGACATATGAGGCGTAATAATTAATATTTATCGAGTATTATAGTGTTGTAACTTAACAAGTTAAAATAGTTATTTTTTTTTTTTTTAAAGCTGAGGCACATCCAACATATAACACAATTTCATCTCCTACGTGAACTTAACTAGTCATGAATATGCTTTGCTCTATAGTCATCTAAGTTCAAGTAATAATAAAAAGTAAAAATTAAAATTTAATGAGCAAGATCTCTTATCCTCATTGAAAAAAAAAAATCATCCCCATCCAAAACCTTTTAAAAAAGTAAAATACAATTTAAAAATTCACATAAAAAAATATATAACATTGTATCTATAATATTTGTAGGTTTATTTATATGGAAATAATTCAATTTCTAAAAAAATATTTTTATCATTTTAAAATTCAGATAAGACACTTTCACAAATTCAAAAGAAGTAACGTCTTATTTAAAATCAGTTCGGGTCCGTGCTTCAACTGATCCTATACTAACTTTATCAATGACTATAACTATCCAATCTAATATCAAACATAACCTCAAAAAATAAATTTAGTGCAGATTTTTAAGCAAAGATAATGGCTTGGCAACTAAGTGATGATTGGATGTAGTGTTATCTCCTACAGATCAACTTTAACTACCAAGGAAAAGGCCGGGCACAAACCCATCTTGTTGATACGCACAACGTCCATTTTATTGATCACTTTTAACAGTTGTTAAGCTGATCATAGGAAATGAAAACCACCGATCCTTCCTTCCAAACGAAGGAATGAAAAATGTTAATTTAAATCAAAGTTGAAGAAATCAAAACCGGCATAGAGCTCATTCAAAGTGCAAAAGGAAAAGACTACAGAACTTTTAGAAATTCAATTGACTATTCTAGGCTTCTAGCTTCATTCTCTCTTAATATTTAGCATGAGGAATATATGTATTATTTTTCTCTTTTGAAAAAGTAGAGGTGGGTAAAGTCAAATTTATTCTCTTTAGCCCTTATTCTCGCTTGGCAAAAGAGTAGTGAAAAGGAGGTTTGTGAAAGAGGAAGTTCCCTTAGCAAAGATGGGTCTTTCAAAGTCTATCAAAACTATTTCTGAAAACATGTTGATAAAAACACATTTAAATTCCTGATTCACATTCAAAAGGCTTTTTTCAACAGCATATTTTTGACAAAACAGGACCAATGGAGAGTGTGTCTAAGAGAAGTTTTCAGAAAATTAGCAGAAATTTTTACTGAATTCTTGATATTTTTGTTTTGACAGAAACATGTTATCAAAAACTCTTTTCCCTAGAACAATAACCATGACTAGCCTTTTATTAATGCTTTAAATAAAAATTATATCTTTATTTACTTGGCGGGACTCCTTTGATAAAACAATGAGATTTAAGAAATTAAAATAACTTGCTTGCTAATCAGTTTCCAAATATATCCAAAATTGCTAAGTGTGAAAGGTAATATGGGAAAGGAAATCTTATTAATTACTTTTCTTGTGTGAATACAAACATGTGATCATAATTCTACTCTTTCGAGCATTTTTGCAATATGTTTATATGCAATAAAGTTGTTGTTACAACTATTGACTCTAGATACAAAGTGATGAGGAATCGAGAGATTCGACGAAGAAGAATAAAATCGAAGAATTAGATAATTTCTATGCAAACATTATAGTAATTAGTTTTATAGACCTAAATGAGCAAATTAATATTAAGAGAACATGAAAGAAAATACTGATGTAATTCAGCAAAATTAAAATAACTTACTTGCAAATTGCTTTCTAAATAATGTCTAAGTTTTGAGTAAATATGATTAATAATTGAGGCTATTGCTGCCTGTAAAAGCCAAAATAAAAGAACAATTAACAAAATAAAACTGACCGAACTTCATCAAAATTTTAAAAGGCTATTTGCCATTTTGTCAAATTGAAAAAATAATTAACAAAATAAAAATCGAATAATCAGGCCACTTTGACTTTGTTTTACCAAAATCTAAAATTGCATTTTCATCCTTAATACAAGGTTTATATATCAAGTATGAAGGGCCAAATTAATCTTTTTATACATAATTTTTTATATTTTATTTAGAAACTTCAAAAAAATTTCGAAGTGTCGTGCCCTCTCCGGTTTTCATAAGCCTCTACCACAATTACTTAGTATGTAAATACAAGCGCCAGCCAAAGAAACCTGCTTATATATATATATATATATATTTCCACTAATACTACGCAAGCATAAATTAAAGAATATTCCTCCACCAAAATTGGTGTGAGAGAGAACTGATCCATTTACCTCTTACTTTATGGCAAGAGCCAAGTATCTTCTTCAAGATAATAGAAATGTTAAAGCACAGCAGGAATTGAAGTTGATAGCTGAATATCCAGCTGGTAGTCGCAAGGATTCTACTTTAAAATAACCTAAACTGATGATTCAATTAATCTGAGATAACATTTTTTTTTTCGGGGAAACATCTGCATGCACGAAAGAAAAATTACTCGTGTATGCCGAAATCTTTTCATTCTAAGGACTGTTTCCAGTTTTTAAGCTCACTATTTTTCTAGTGCAAACGTCTACGTTGAAGAAAATTTATGTGTATGCTGGTAAATGTTCGTTTAAATTTAAGGCTCTTTTTTAACTCACCTTGGTTATTTACCAAGCACGACTCTGGCTACTGTATTTTCAAATAATTAGAAATAAACACTTTAATCATGATTGTTTTTTCACTATCGATCAAAACCTAGTTAGTTTCTTCTCAACTGCTTATGTGAGCAGGGTTGGCATCTCTAAACTCTTTTCCTATCTAAAAATTTTTACTAGTTAAGTTATTGACTAGCACTAACAAATGGACCATTAATTAGTTGATAAATCTATGAGAAATTATCAAAATAGAATATAATTAATTAGGTACAATCAAGAAATTGACAACAGTGAATGATCACTAGCTAATAAGTACTTGCATAACTTGGATATTGTTTATAGATGATTATAAATATGGACATGAACACGCAATATTTATAACATGGACGGTATCATAAATTCGTTCTTCTAATTAAACAAACTATATTATATATATTACATTATACTACTCATCATTAAGGTTTCAAAACTTAGTATTTTTGCAACTACAAGGACACGCTACGCATCTATAGGAGATCGACTTCTGCCTGCTGCATGCAGCTTTCGTTTTACTTTATTTAATTACTAGTCGGATTGCCATCTATATATATATAAGCTTGATGGCCAAGGCATATATATGTGTGGGGATCAGTTTGGTATGAGCTTGAAAGGTGGCTTCACAAGAGTGGGTGATGGATCATATCTCCCATAGTCTTTAGTATTAGCTTTCAGAAGCCTTTCATGTATCATACTCATTTCATCTTCCTGTAATGGCTTCTCCTACATATCAAGTAATCGAAACAGAAATTAAACGTTGAAATAAAGAAAAATGCAGCAATACTTCTTTTGCAAGGGAGAAATGGATATATTTTGGTGTTGTTTAATTATGATGGAAGAGTTAGGCATGTTTTTCGCTCATGGTACACACAGTTTGAAATTTTATGATGTCTGTGCGTCCGGAGTAAATCTGTTGACGTAATACAAAAGGTCCGAGGTTCAAACACTTTTTTATATGAATGAAGAGAAGATATAATCTTCCGTCATCTATGCTTAAAAAAAAAATGCTTGGATGCGTCATATATACATACAACTATACAAGTGCGAGAAGTGAAGAGAAATCGAATGACAACAGAAGCAATGATGATTTAGAACAAGGAAAGCAATTTATGAGTAACTTTATGAAATGCTATATTATAACAACCCGCCATCTCAATTAACATGATGAGTTACAAACCTCAAAAGTCGAATCCACTCCCTCAGCCAACTTACTGACTGATTTTGATATTCCTCGACCTGCGGATGCATTTTAAGCATATATATAAATGGGAAAAAAAATTATTAGCTTCGTGAATTTAAACCCTAAAAAGGGGTTGTCACAAAAAGTACAATATTTTATCATCTCATGTAAACTTTGTTAACATGTTCTGTAGAAACTTCAGTTTCAGCTTAAAGTTGAAGCCAATATAAATGGTAAAAGCTCTGATGATGCATGTAGGGTTTGTAGCAAAGGCCGCAGCTAGCTGGCAAGAGAAAGAAAATATTCAGAACCCACCTGCCAAAGAAGTTGATAAAAGTGAAGCTGAAATGATGAGAAAGAGCAGACTAATCTTCTTGAGAAGCAAGAGACCCATTTTAAGCAAAAACTTGTTTTGTTTCTAAGATGCTTTATATTTTCTCATCCAAGAGATTGTTATGCAAACAACATTAACTTTACTCAGAGTTGCAGTCTTTTGGAGATAAACTGAGAATTGATTGTTAATTATATAAAGAATGCAATCTACTTGCTTTTAAGTTTAAAATTCAAATTAGCTAGAAAAAGTGTAAGGAGGCCACTTTTCTTTTGTTGGGGCACTAAGGTCTTAGAAGTTAGTGGAGTAATATAGTTAATTTATTTACCAGTATCATCATGATATCTCCTCAGTGGAAATCATCAAAATACCCTTCATTTTTTATTTGGAAAGGTTGCCAAATTTCGCTTCTATGTTAAGCGGCCATATTCCAAACATCAATCAGATAGTAAATATTTGTAAATTCTAAGTAACTTTTATTACCACCCGTTCCTTGTGATTGATATGATTTGGCTTAAGTTGACCTCATAGTATGGCTGTTAACTAATTAATGTGGTAAAATCTCATGTCAGAAATAAGAGAATTAGGGTTCAAACTATATTTATATAAGTGGGGAGAGTAATTTAAGTACCCATTAGACTAAATAAAAAGGAAAAAAAATCATTGAACTCATATGAACATCTTAAACTGAGATAAAGACTGTTAACAAGCTGACAATATTTTTTACATGAGACAATTCTTAATTTTTTAGTTAACTTTTTAGTATAACTTAAGTTAGTGCATTCTCCTACATGAGTTGAGAATGCACTTATTTCTCATGACATAAGATTTTAATGGGAATGTCCCAAAAAATGGTTCCTAGCTAGCTTAAGAATATAAATTAAAGACAACTATCAACTCTTAAGTTAACTTTTAAGTAGTGATAAGGGTGTTAACAAGATTATCTCACAATTACTAAAAATAATTACTTACTTAAAAATATACATCTAAATAAACTCTTAACTCTTTAATTGACTTTCGTGTATAATGGAGTTTTAATAAGATTATCTCAGATTGACAAAGAATAATTCTTAATTAAGCTGTAATGATTCTAATTACCTGATCTTAGAAACAAGAAAAGTTGCATGAAAATAATGATTAAAGATGTGCATTAGTTCAAAGTTTGCTGACTTATTGATATACGTATGCCCTATTTCGGAATTTCAATGACTCAAGAGAATGATCTTAGCTTTAATTAATATTTTTTTTCTCCTCTTTTGGTGTCCACCATTAGTATTTAGTAAGCTCAAAAGCGCTGCATAGAAACCAAGTTGGAAAAATGTTTGTCGACAGGGGTCTTGTTTGTCTTTGGCTGTGCCATAAAGATAAATTAGGTAGGCATAAAATAGCTTTAATGGATGACTAGTGCTTCCAATTATCCTTCGAGACAAAGACAACGCACCAAATACAACTCTACTGAAAGGACACTGGTGGAGAATAATTAAAGAGAAGCTATCTAGCACTGTCATATATTTTTTTTGATTAATTTATTTTTCATTTGTTTAATAAATCTTCTCTTTTCTCTAATTAAAGTGGTGTTAGGAAAGCATGCATCCCTAATTTAAGTTAATCTCTGCTTTTTCTTTTAGGAATCAATAATTGGTCAACTTCTTCAAAATCACTTTGTTATTGATTATATGAAAATAATCGATCTTGTTTGATCATAAAATATAGATGGCATGCTAAGTTTATTGTCATTAGGTTATCGTTCAAGCATTACCAAAGAAATTGCTTTAAGGTATACATCCCTTTTCATTGTGATATGCTTGTGGTGATCTTATCATCAAAAGCACTTCGAGGGAATTATATTATTTTGAAACTTGCATGAATTACTATTATCATCATCTGATAATCAAGATAGTGGCTAAGCAATATTATATGAAGTAAGACATTATTTCATTTTATGATCCAAATTTCGTCCTATAACCTTTTGTTGTCGAGTTTCACTATGTTAA
Organism: Citropsis articulata; assembly: GCA_030449925.1. Lineage (NCBI taxonomy): Eukaryota > Viridiplantae > Streptophyta > Magnoliopsida > Sapindales > Rutaceae > Citropsis > Citropsis articulata. The sequence continues at coordinate 1,651,781 of JASUUH010000137.1, read as the reverse complement.
AGATCTTTTATTTTTTAACTTTAGTAATAATTAAATTCAACTCCTCCAAAAATGTGGGTTTAAAAATTATATTTAGACTCTAAAAACCCCTGCTCATTAAAAGGAAAAAGAAAAAGTTCCCTCCAAAGCATATATACGATATTACTTTCAATATTTTTATATCCAAGGAATAAAGCTTACGTTGGGTCACATATTGTACATAGAGAATCGAAATAAAAAATGCATTTTAGATTTTTCTTTGTACTTCTTTCACAATTTTTCTTCTTTTTATTTTTAATAAATAAAAAATATCATTAGAACAGTAGAAGTTCCCATGACATAAAGAATGACGATGATCATCACTACTTAATAAGGGCTAGTTTTACCCTGTCCTTTCATCTTTTCATTGATAATTGCATAGACTTTTTTCATAGGATACTGTTGACCACCAAAGAGGTCTAACATATTGTGTTGGATTTTTATTAGACTATCCATGACAAGAATTTCAATATTTCATTCGTACCAACAACTCTCCCACAAATCCATTCAATAATAATATTTTTTAAATGTTATTATCAAGTAATTTTTTTTTTAACAATTCTATCTATCCCTACCTATTAATAGGAGAGAAATTATTACCAACTTTTTGTTGGTAGTAATACTTGAATATATACCCTCAAGTTTCGAGACCTAAATTCTTCCATCAAGCTACAAAATCCACCCCTATTACCACAATACCACCTTCTTTCTCTCTCTCTCTCCTTTATTTTTTATTTTTTGGCCACATCATCTCAATGATTTAAAACCTAGTTAGCAGTCATCATAAACATTATAGAAATTATAATTGTGAATATTGAACTAAGGTTTTATATATATATATATATATATAGCTGCAGTCGTGGAGCAATGTCGTTTTCGAGCGTTAAAATTCAAGCCCTTTTTGCTCCGCAACTTTTAATGATTGGTGCCAAGTTGCAAGAGCAAATATGCCAGCAATTGGAAAATATTTTTCCACATCGCATAAGGCATATATGATTGATAATGATATTCCACTACTTATTTGTATATTTGCTACCACCTCTGCTAATTGTCTTCCTAAATGGCAAATTGCACTGAACTCTGAAACATATCAAATTGACAATGATATGCAACATCTCAATTCTCAAAAGTGTGTTTCCTAATGGAGGTTTTAAAATTCGTCCGGATTCACACAATTTCTGCAATCACTACGTCCATTTTCCCCTTCCCCACTCAGTGTGCTTCTTGTCGTTGTATTCTCATTTAAACTGGTTCAAGATTATCAAACAAGTTATAAGAAAATTTGAAATCAGGTCTAACTCCAGTAGTAGTAGCAGCCTTCCTAAAACAAAAGAATTAAATTCGAACTTCAATGGTTACATGAGCTACGAGATTAAATAAATAACTAAATGAAATTTCACTAGTTAACAAATGAAACAATGTCTCTATTCATCACTGTCCTTCCCAAGTAGACTTCTATATATTTGCAGTCAAGATTGAACTCAGATCAATCCTACACTTGGATTGAAGGTTTGTATCGGATTAAAGTGATATGATTTTAATCTACAGCCACAAGGAAATGAAATTGATAGCAAACTGGTAAAAGTAGAATTAAGATGTCGCATGTTTTCATATTTTTGAAATTAGAATTACAAATTCTATGTCCTTAATTAAAAGTTTAAAACACAGAAAATAAATGTTTATCATTGAGTTGGGGACAGCATTAAACATAAGTTACATAATATACCAGATCATAAGACTCACAACGTATTCTCAATGTACACACATAAATGCTCACGCAGAATCTACAAAGGACTAAGGATGAATCAAGCCAGGGGCCTATCTCAGACAAAATCCAGTTAACTTACTTCTTTTAAAAAATTCAATAGATGCCATGGAGCTGTAAGATAAAACCAACTAATTCCGTCGTGCTACATACATAAATGAAAACGACACTAATGTCTTTTAATTACTGAGACTGGCTAAGATGATGATGAAGCAGCATTTATCTTGGTATCATCTTCATGACGCAAGCTATTTTCTCTACTGTAAGCAGCCTTGGCACCCTGAGAGCAAAGAATTGATGTTAATCGGATATAAACATTAGTGTAAACCATGAAAGAAATGTTGCAGGGCTAAACTAATATCCAGTCCCCATAACTGAGCTGAGTTATCACAACACACAAAATACACACAAAGGAAACTAAACTCACTTGGAAGATGGTCCCAAGTTTTTTCAACGCTTTTGCCCGTAGTTTCAATGTTTCCTTGGAAACGCTAGGGTCTTTCAACACCTGAAGGGAGTTAAGAAGTCGGCTCAAATATATGCAACTAGACAATTTCTTAGTATTCATTTTAATTTGAAATTATACATTTACCAAGCTCCACAAGCATCCATAAGCATAAAACATCTCACTAGGTGATACCAGATTATCTATAAGGAGAGAAGATTGCACATAGCAATGTAATCTATGTTGAAATCAGGTTTTAGCACAGTAACTTTTATCCATGCGGTCAAGGATAGGTGAAGTATGTTTCCAATCAAACCACTAATTAAATATCGCACATTGTGTTGCTCAAACCTAATATCAGGCAGTCAATATTGCAAACCCAAAAAGCAACTCAACTCAAATGAAGCAGAACCAAACAATATTCAAGGTTTGGCGCATATATTCACACATTTTAAGCCTAAGAAAGGAAATGTAACTCACAGCTTGGCAAACCCTTGACAGAGTTGTCTCAATATCAACCACATTGATCTGCCAAAGGGACTGAAGCATGGCATCTTTTTTAGCTTCAATGGCTTTCATTAAGTTCTCTTCTTTGTTCTCTAATTGGTTCAGCTTCTTCAGCTCTTCCTGTATTTGAATTAAAGAAACAGCACCTACAAATATGAGATGAAATAAGCTTGCTGGCTCCATCCGAAGGTACAAACCAGGAAAAATTAGAAGAATATTTCATTAAATGGAAACTTCCTACATGAAGAATTATAATACCTGATGCTGCCGAAACTTGTGACTTTATCAGATGGCCTTTATCTCGCACCCATTCTGCCAAAAATGGTACCTTCATATATCGTTTGTCTTTTCCAAGTTCTTTTGCAGCTCTCCTTGTGTAAATATAACCAATGGTATGCAGCATAGCTTCACCAAAAGCTGAAGAGGACAGCAGTTATAGGTTAATGCAAGTTGAAATAATTGTAAATACCAAATGAAGAAACATTTGGTTAGGATTTAGTGAGCCCTCTATTTGCTCCACTGCACAAAACTTTATACCAATTTTCTTTCAAGAAACATATAATTTCTTCACAACTGCAAACAGATTAGGCCATAGTAATTGAAATTTGACCAATTTATGCAAAATGAACAGGCTATAAATTTCTATGGTTTAATCCTCCAACCACCTTTCAGCAAGGGATTCCTTAAAAGCAGTTAAGTCCACATTTGAAAAACTAGCTCTACTTAGACACTGATCCTTCACCAGAGAAAATGACTCTGAATCTGGTGGTCCATTAATGAAGATGAATACTGCATTCCTTTAAAATGAGAGAAAGCTTCAGAGAAAATGAGGTGGATAGTTATAATAATTTATAGAAACTTGAAAAAATTTTGAATATAAGTCTCTATTCCAGGCAACTCCTAGGGTGGCCAAGAAAGATAATTGCTTGTTAAGTTAGAAATGCAAAGCCAATAATTTCCAAGTTTCTATATATATATATATATATATATTGTTGTTTTGGGGGGGGGGGGGGTGTTGATGAATTGTAAATAAATAAATAAATAAATAAAAATAACAATTACCAGCTCCTGAGAGGCGCTGAGCTTCTGCATTTGCCCATTTTACAAACTCATCCGCTTGGCCATCAACAAATGGTTCGAGGCGATTTTTCAAAATGGTTATGAGCTTTTCTTCCCTCTCCTTCTGCATTGCCTGCAAAATTCAACAAAATAAGGCGGAGACTTTAGTCAGGTGTATGAAAAAGGTAATATCTTGACAAACAGAATTGAAGAAAATATACCCTCATCTTTTCCTGTATTTTATGTTTATAAACTTCAATGTCTTGCGTGTCTTCCTCAACTTCAACGGATGCCATGGTAGCCAGGGCAAGTTGCCCAACATAATCTTCAAAATACTCACTTCCAAAAAGCATCCCAAATACAGCCGCAGCGTCAACCATGGAATCCCTGCAAATTAGAACATTGAGCACCAGTATCATTGTAAGTCTATCCTACTGGTTTAGCTAAAGAAAACGAGAGAGAGCATGCTTATTGGGGTAACAAAATTATAAGCAGTTACTATAAATAGCCATGATCAGAAACTATTTCACATTCATCATGAATGAGTCTCATCATCTGATATGTTTGTATGAAAACTCATTTTCCCTTTTCAGTGCTAACATATGTATTGTAAAAATTCTACCACACAAAGTTTTCAGTAAAGCAGTTCTCGAGTCATTATTCTAACATAACGCTTATAAAATTAGTAGAACTGATGCTTCTAGTAAATAAACTTACTGAGGTATTCCCTCCTTTCCATGCTTGTCATACGCTTCACGTTTCTCGGGATCACTTAGAACCTGATAAGCCTCACCAAGTACCTTACATATGTACAAGAAACCATTTAAGTACAAGAAAAGGTTTCAAAACAAGAGGCAAGGAAGCATGTATAGGGTGCAGAATGGATAGAGTATTTAATCAAATAATTTGAAGCAATAATAAATCATAGAAAGTACAGATGTGTATTTTTTCCTTTTCTGGATAAGCAAGCTAGACATTCAATGCAATTAGTTGATTACAGGGATTACAATTCAACAAGCAATACTTACGATACCCAGTAAATAATAATAAATTTACTCCAGTTAAATAATAACGTTTAGATTGTATAGAGAATCAAGTATATAAGCTTACCTGAAAATTTTCGGCAGCTTTCGGGTCTCCGGGATTTTTATCTGGGTGTACTATCCTTGCCTTCAAAAGCACATGTAAAAGCACACAATATTTGAAACCAAATCATCATTAATAGCATATCAACTGGAGCAAACAGTAATGACCAAGGAAGAGAAAGAAAAGAAAAAGGCTACATGCACAAACTAAGATTATACCAATTTACATTCTAAGGTATTCATTAAACAACTGCAAACTGCAACAAAAGAAAAGCTTCCAGAAAACTAATAAGCCTAGCTGCAATTGCTGCCTCTAAATTTGTGAAAAGACGATCAAGTTATAAATCTTCGGCAAAGCAAAAAGCACCAAAGATTGAATTGTAACATTACTTTGAGGTAATAAGCCTTCTTGATCTCAGCCGGGGATGCATCAACATTGACACCCAAGACATCATAATACGCCGAGTCTTTCACCATTGCTTTCTTTTCAACAGAGCTTTTACGACCAGAAAAACGAACAAAATGAATCAGCTTCATGAATAGCATTCACACAAATAAATAAACAAACCAAAAACGGAATCAATAACTTCAGAATTACACACAAACAATACCAATATATACGTTATATATACACTAAGGGCATCTCAAAAAAGGATAAAGATTTGGCTTTTGGGTTTTGAAACCAATAAAAACCAAGAATTAGAATACAAATATAACTTGTAAAAATCCAAAATCGCATATTTTCTTGATAGAAACTAGGAACCCAAATGGCATTTTATATCTTGAACATAGATAAAAATTCAAGAACATAAAAACAAAATATAAATGCTACATAGAATTAGAAACAGGTGGTGCCCGATTAAAGTAATAAAGGGAAAGAAACAAAATTCGGAACCTTTTGAATCTCGAACTTACATGGGATTTTAAGCTAAGCAGCTTTCAGCCAAACGAGATCCAGATTGTTTTCTGTGCTTACTTGCTTTTTAGAAGCTGGCTTGTTGATTCAAAAAAGTGAGGATCAAATAAACAAACCCAGAAAGAGAATCACCGACTAGATAATATTAGTAGGAATAATAATTAACATTAACGTTAAGGAGTTAATTTTTAGATTTCCTAAGACACAGAAGGAGGGGTGGGCATTTGGTTCGGTTAATTCTGAACTGAGTAATTTAGTTCGGTTTCGTTCGGAATAAAAAATCAAATGTTTCATAATTTATGAACCATTAAGTTTTTTATTTGATTTGGTTCAAAACCGAATTAATTTATCGAACCAAATAGTTTAAGAAAAAATTAAAATTAAAATTAAAAAATAGTTCAGAATTTATCTTTTTTAGTTTTGTTTGTTAATTAATACATGATAATATATATATATAGCGTACACTTTATTTTATTGTTGAACTTTATTATTTTAATTTATTATATTGATTATTATTTATGAATTTTTACTTTAAAAAAATATTCGTTGACTATGGAACTGTAGAAGTTTGAAGTTAATTTTGTAATATATACTTGATGTTTTAATTATTATTGGATTTTATTTTATGATGCTTATTATTTGTGGATTGAAGTTTATTTTGTAATATATAGTAAATTTTTTAATTATTGTTGGATTTTATTTTATGATGTTTATTATTTGTGAATTTATAGACTAATGATTATTGCTTTATTGTTGTAATAATAGTGTATTACTGTTATATTATTTTTATTAAATAATAAATATATAATTTAAAATCGAACTAAGTCACCGAACCAAACTGAATTAATTTGATTCAGTTCGGTTCGATTTTATAATTTAATTTATATTTAGTTCATATTTTCATAAATCATTTAGTTTCAATTTGATTTAGTTCAAAGTCTGAACCGAATCAAACCGCTAATGGTGTGTTTACTTCATGGGAATGGGGAATGGGAATTAAATCTATATTTACTTGGCAAAATGTAATTTGGGAATGGGAATAAAATGTGTGGGTCTCACATAATTTGGGAATAAGGAATGGGAATTCCATTCCCATGAGAAGGTTGGGAATGAAAATATGGGAATGTGAATGAAACATAAATTTACTTTTCTATCCTTCTAATTTTTTCATATTTACTAAATTACCCTTATTCAAATCACAAATAATTTTATTATTTTAAATGTCATTAATAATAATAATAATAATAATTATTATTATTATTATTATTAAATTTTATTAACTTTATTATTTTAGTTATTATTAATTATTATTTTTATTTTTATTAATATTATCATTATTAACAATAAAAATAATGATAATTATAATAATTAATAGCAATAATTAATATATCATTATTAAAAATAATAATAACAATAATTAATAATAACTAAAATAATAAATTTAATAAATTTAATAATTATAGTAATAATGTAATTTTATTATCTAGATACATGTATAAATATTATTATAAAAATGATATTAATTAAAAATAATAATAATAATAATAAATGTTAATAATGATAATAATGTTAATAAAAATTAATTTTTATTTTTATTTTTATTATTATTATCATTATTAACATTTATTATTATTAAATTTTATTAATTTTTTATTTTAGTTATTATTAATTATTATTTTTATTTTTATTAATATTATCAATATTAACATTTATAATTATTATGTTTAATTTTATTTTTTAATTAATATCATTTTTATAATAATATTTATACATATCTAGTTCATGAAAATCACATTATTTAATACTGTGGATATTTTAGTAAATTAATTCTCATTACCATTTCCCATTCCCATTTATTTTACCAAGTAAACACATCAATGGCATTCCAGCACATTTCTATTCCTATTTATTTTTACCAAGTAAACATTAGAATTTCATTCCCATTCCTTATTTCCATTCCAGCCCATGCCCATTCCCAGCTTATTCTCATTCCCAACTTATTCCCATTCCTGCTCATTTCCATTTCTTAGAAGTAAACGCACCATAAGTGTCCACCCCTACACAGAAGTTTCTATTACACGTGGCCTCAACGGATCAGTATTATTTTTAACACTTCACATGTGCTGCGTTCGAGAAATTTTGATGAGTTAATAACATTTTGATCCCTGTAATTTTATATATTCGTAAAAATGAAATATAGATTGCCTACTTATGTTAAATAAGTCCCGTATTTTAGTGATATGACCAACTACTCGAAAAGGCCTAGACTTTGACGTTCAAAGTCCAACTACTGACCGCGATGAGAAATGCGAGGCCCAGTTTGGCGCAAACATTCATGTCCTGAAGAATCGCTTTTAATTATGATGCTACAGAAGGAATAACCAAATATTAAATTTAAACTTATAAAAAAAAAAAAAACTATAAAATTTAAAAGTGAAAAATTATGTACATTTTAAAAAGCTCAATCATCTCGTAAGCCCATTTGCAAATGGATCTCTTTAAACATCAACTCTTCTATGTCTGTTCTTGTCTTCTTGAAGTCCATCCCACTTCAAAAGCACCTTGTTCAGTTGTAATGGGCTAATAAGGCCTACTTTTCGCTTGTTATGGACCTCCTCAATTTGATGATGCACGTGTACTTGGGTAAATGTTGTTTACACTTTTTTTTTTCTTTTTTAATATTATTGATAAATGTGTCCGAAGTCCATTAAGATTTATCTTAACGTATCGTTTTTGAAGTTCAACATAAAAATACGATCATTAAATATGTAAAAATCTGTTTCAATGCGTCACAATTTTATAGTAGGGATATGATTTTATCCGTTACGCTCCTAACATATAATGCACTTAAAAGAAGACACTTGAACTAATAAAAAAAAAAAATTATCCTTTTTGTAAATTGCGCATTTTCCATTAATGACGTGTTTGTAAATACAGTTTGGTATTGTGGTGCAGTGGGCTTTAGGCCACAATTACAATGAAATGGACTCTGTTACTATAAAATAAAAGTTAATAATATTTTATATGAATATAGCTTTAAAATAATATATGCTGTCACATATATTTTTCAAGTTACTTGTTTTTCTTTTCTAAGTTATAAAAATCTTGTAACTATAACAAAATTCCACATTTTCCACTTGTATGGTAACCAACTAACCATATCCTTAACTGAATGAACAAGGTTCTTTTTCTTGTGACATGCTGATTGTATATCCATCCGTATGTTTTCTTTTTCAAATTATGTTGCAGCTTTCCCAAAAGCAACTACCGTAAATGGTAGCATGAAGCTTTGCCTTCTCACAAATGTGTGCAATAGATGAATAGCTAAAGCACTAGAGATTCACTTTCTTAAAGTCACTTTCAATACCCATACGCAAGTGAGATTCGAATCTCAAATCTCTTATGCCGAGTGAGATTCGAATCTTGAATCTCTTATGCCACTATCGGCACACCAAAAAATTTTACAATTTTTCATTTATATAACATTCATTTTTTAAAAAAAAATTGTTTTCTAATAGCAATTTGGTCAATTTAAGAGCTGTTCTCGAATGCTTTAAGAATAAGAACCTTGGAGACAATTCCCTCTTTAATATTTAATTACATGTGATTAACAGCCCACAATCTGACCATCTGTATTCAACAAGTTGAAGCATAATTCTTGATGCCAAAGATGCTCAATATTAAATTAGCAGCGGCTTATCATGAGTAATCAACTAGTTAATAAAATAATAATACATCGCTCTTAATTAAGTTTAATTGCTTTCACTTATTTTTACTTTTTATTAACATAATGGATCTTTAAGAGGTGACAAAGTCCTAGGTCACCGCCTAGAATCATAATTAATTGAAATGAGAGCATTTCTCATACTGCCAAAAGTACTTTTATATTTGTTTTGTACCATTCTAAAAAAAAAAAAAACAACAGAAATTAAAGTGTTCGTCCAGGTTCAAGTTTTGAATAATTTATCTGATTTTAGATATGCTCTTTTAAAATCCCCCCCCCCCCCCTAAATCTAATATAAATTTTTATTTTTAAAAAAATATGTACATTTAAATCATATTTTAAAAAAAAAATAAAGTCATTCGATCATTATCAAACAGACTGTAATTCTTCAAGGATTCTACTAAATTGCCTTCTACTTCAGGCCATCAACTAAATCAAGATTGTTCTATTATAACATGTTAAGAGATTGTAATATTTGGATTTATTAATACCCACGAAACAATTAAAAAAAAAACACTTTTTGTACCCGTTTTAAGTTGCTTACAAATAAGGATTCTTCCACTAAACAAAGCCAAACTAAGGAACATCTTTCTTTGATTTCATGTGAGGCATAGAATAGCATGGTTGGCCACATGCTCTGCCCATCTATTGAGTAAATGTGTCTTTTGGGGGTTGTTTAATTAATTAACCCAACAGCATGCAATCAAATCCCAAAAGGAAAAAGGAAAATTAAATTGGGAAAGAGATCTCATCATCCTTGTTCCCTCTATTATATTAACGTGCATGCAAGTACTATAAATTCCCTTTTCTTTTGTATTTTAATTATTATAAGATTACAAATCAAACCACCATACCTAAATTCTCACCGACCATTTTCACTTTACCTATAGTTTGGTTTTTTTTTTTTCCTTTTATTTTTTTTTTCTGTCATGCATTTCGTGAATGGGATCATGCCCTACATGATTAATTGTCCTGACCGTGTTAATTGTTAATTATTGATTGGGGGGAAATGTTAATTCACAAAGTTAGCTTAATTATCTATGTGCTGAGGGATATGTTGCTCACTTATTTCTCCCTTTTTCAGTGGGAGCCATTCTCTAGTTTCGTGATAACTCTCAACCCTTCTTACATATGTGAAAAGTGTTTGAATATTTAAAAATAGATATGGCTTTCGAAAAGGTTACACTTTTTTTTCCCGTCTAAAAACGCTTGCCAAAATTTTTTATGCTGGTTTTGGTTAAAAAATAAGTAAAGCTTTTGGGCTCTCCAAAAGCTATTTTAGAAACGTCCCAACGTAATTTTAGCCAAAAACCTGTTTGTTTAATTTGAACTCTAAACAAATATGAAATTTTCATTGTGAAAAGTTGCATCATTACAAAAGAACTTTTTTAATTAACAAATTCAACGGGTTTTTTTGTCAAAACTTTATAAATAAAAAAAAACTCCACTCCCATAAGTTATATTCGGAGAGCTCAACCAAATAGAGCCTGCATCTTAAACTTAAATATGAGTTATGTCGTCACAGAGTAGTGTTATACATTCCAAAAATTTCATCTTAATATTCATTTTTCTAATAGGTGAGTTAATGTAATTAATTTATTTAATTAAAATTTATGAAAATTATCAACCATTTAAAAAATTATGTATCACATACCACGACATTCGAAATGAAATTTTAATGTTTAATGTTTAAAACAAAATTTTCCTTATCGTGTACGTAGGAATGCGCGTTAGAAGAACTTTAATCTTTAAAAAGCTCCAATGCTACAACCTTAAAAAGATAATTTATTTTGATCATAACCATACCACAATTACTATTGTATCAATGGTGGCGGTTATAACTCATATGATATAATCATAAGCGTTCCTCTCATCACTCATTCGTCTATGAACATAATTAAAGCCACGCACTTACTGTTGCCTTGTGATAATAACTTAACTATTTAATTCACAATAGAAGGAAATAAATTATTAAACCAACATTTAAATAAACAAAAAATGGAGACGGTTAGATCAAGAGACATGGCTCTGTTTGAAAAGGACCACATGTGTTGTTTAGCATAGAAGTTTTATTACAGACAAATACGCAAGTTTGAAGTAGCAATCAAAAAAATTCCAAACAAGTGGTACTTATGATTTTTAATTATTATACAAATTCCAGTGGCCAGAACCTTACACTCACAACCGTGCAGCGGTTTGAGCTCCTGCAACGCATATAGGGATTTATTTTTTTCCTTAATTATTAAGTGAAGGCAGTCTTCTCCCTTTCGAAATGTAAGTAGAGTAGACACCCCTCGAATATTAGAGAGGGTAAAATCTAGTCTAGGTAGAATAAACACCCCTCGAATGTTAGAGATGGTAAAATCTAGACGTATTATATAAGAATTAATATAAATTAATCATAGTAATTATCTGAAAATATCAATTATAAATCTTATATAATATGAATTATAATATAAGTATTAGTTTTATGTAATTTAAAAAAAATTATTATACAAATTTACTTTTTTTTTTTTTTTTTTTACTTTTTAACAGCTTTGAGGCCTGCCACTTGCTATCATGGGTCCATCTAGCAAAGCCACATAGCTGTATAGGTTTCTAGACCATCTTTTGTCTTCTCTGCATGTTAGGTTTACTTACTTATCAAGAGAAGGAACACAGAAAGTTGTTTTAATTTATAATATTGGAGAGAGTGGGTGTGATATGTGCCAAAAACAAAATATCAATATATCATAGGCGGGGGCAAAAGTTATTAGAGATTACACTAATGATTTGATAACCTAGATTAGGTTACATCCCATGCCCATTCTTAATCTTTTCATTTAATCTAATTTCATTTATGTAACATGAATGGATCACCATTTTTTTTTCTTGTTATATAATATATAGTATAATAGGGTAAAATGTAGAATTAATTAATCTATTGACATTAGCTAATTAATTTTTTAAATTTATGGATTGTCGAAGAGAATAAAAAAAAATGAAAAAAAATAACTTCATTGTGAATATTGAATGAAAAAAAAAAAATTCATTTAGAAAACTTTTAACTTCTTCTTTAAACATAATTACAATGTCAAAGAGGGTATTTATTTATTTATTATTAGTATTATTATTATTTAAGATTGAAGTGCTTCTTTGCTTTCTTTGTGATGATTGACCGGCTAGTTTAATTGTGCAATTTTTTTTTTTTTTGGGTTCAAAAAGATGTAAGTTGCTTAAGTGCATACGGAACCATGATTAGATTAATTAAATTAGATTGTGACATAAACATGACAACTTATTTTGTCCCTTGTAATGTTTCTCTACTTTAATGGGAAAAAATAAGGGTGGCATCAGGACACGGTAATGTTGATTGAACTTCAAAAAGAATCTTTATATACTTTCGTTTTTTTTTTTAATTACTATTTTCATTTACTTATTATTATTATTATTATTATTTAAGATTGAAGTGCAAAAGCTATTGGAATCTTAAGAAAATCATAGCCTCAATTTTCTCAATAAAATCAAAGGTAAGAGCCCATTTGCCATGATATCTTGTTCTTTTATGGCAAATCGGCGACGGCTTCAAATTTGCTTTATCATCTTGGGGGCCCTTTCTTATTGTCTCTTTATACAATTAAGGAATATGGAGGCATGTTTAAGATATGAAAACTTTTCAATTAGGTCCTACAACATATGGGGCACGACACTTTGGCCGACGGATGTCTCAAAAAAGAAAAGGCATATATGGTGTATTTATGAATTGAACCTACAAAATAAATTTTTTTAATGATTTGGCCCATACAAAATGAAGAATTTATTACATTTTACTCTTTTATTTTGTATTTTTTTTTTGTTTTTTTTTTGGGATTGTAGTCTTTTATTCTGATGACTTTTGACCCTTTAAATTTTTTAATTTAGTTCTACCCCTCTCCACATGATTTCTCAGGTACTTTTAAAAAACAAGTTTTGAAATAACTAACATTACTCGAACTTATATCACTTAGTTTGGTATTTGTAACCTATATTACTCCAATTTGTATGAGCTAATTTGGTACTTGTATAATCTATAAGCACTTCAAATTAGGTAATTAGCTACTGCTACAAAAACTCTCTTTTTTTTTTTTTCATTTGACAAGAAAATGGAGCCAATAACACTCCATCCAAACAAACTCATTTAATCATCTCTCTCTCTTTCTCTCTCACACACACAGATATATATATATATATTATAGCACATGTGATCTTGGAAAATTAAAACTTAAACATTGGCTGCCCTTTCTTGAACCATCATGTGTTTGAGAGAACAGGTACTGAAAACAATGCTCTCTGCACATGGGATTTGTTCCACCAAAGCTCTTATGAAATATGTGTCTCTTTTTTTTCTTTTTTTTTTTGGTTCTACTTTTTATTACAATGCTCTTGTTGCTGCAGCTTTAATTAACTTTTGATTTCGTATCTTTATTTCTTTAATTATCATTTGTGGTTCCAATGTTGGAGGACTGTCTTTTCTTTATCTCTTTACACAATTAACTATTGTGAAAGCAGATAAAATAATTAACGGTGGGCAACTTGACACTACTTTTGAGTCTGATTGCTCCTTTTTATTTTTAATCCCTGACCATTATTTCTTTCCCTATCACTCATTTTATATATATATATATATATATATTTGAAGTCGCGATCAATAGTGTCTTTTAATATTATTAAGAGTACTTTTAGGGTGTGACTATACTGCATTATGTGCACACCGTACACTCCAATCATTTTTTGTTTTTCATAACAATTTTTTTTTTGGTGCTATTAATAACAATTTATTCGTTGTATATCCAGTTTAATTTTTTATTTTTTATTTTTTTTACAATACATGTTACAAAAACTTGTTATATATAATCCTAATTTAGTTATTATTAACGAAAAATTTGTTACACGCATCACGGATGCACAGTGCAACTGATGCACCCTTGCAAGACCCTGTATTTTAATTATAAAAACACACCGCCCAAAATAATTGCATCATTGTGCTCTCCCCAGTCAAAAAAATTGGGCTGTGTCATTTGGGGAAAGAAAGAGAAAACAAAAACAGAGTGCAATGAGATTTGTATATTAGGGAGGGATTCAATATTCATTGATCGGATAATTGATTATTTGATAATAACATCGAGCGTATCCTTTGAATTCAATGTGCTTATCTGAGATGCATCAAACTTTATACACAATTCGTAAGTTCCCAATCAAAACTGTCAACCTCTTACAAAGCACAATCGGCACACATTTACTGAGAATATAATTTAGAAAGAAAGACTGCTGCTTTGTGCCCTATAAAATATTTTTAAATAATTAATAGCCATTATATCCAAAAATAAAAAAATAAAAGTTTTGTGAGAAGAAACAAAAATCATTTTGAATTTGTCAACCAAAATCCTCAAGTGGTCTCATAAATAAATATAGGATTGTGCTCACCTACTTGTAGCAACGCACTTTATAGTGTACGACTGCACGCATGCGTATTAAATTTTAAGAGTGAAAAGTGTGGAATTTAACCCCCCACGACTATTTTTTTTTTAAATCTTAATACACATGCAATCACACATTATGAGATTCGTAATTATGCGCACTAAATCAGCATAATAGTCGAAGCAGGCGATTTATGATCACTAAACATAATAGTAGAAGTAGATGATTTATGATCACTAACTTAACACATAATATAATTATGTAATTTTAAAAGTAATATTACAAGTTAATTCTATTATTGTAATGAGATAAATCATTACTCAATCAAAAGAAGAGCACCCACATGAGTTTAAACAGTGAAAGGAGAGAGATATTTTTGCAAATACAAAATATTATTTGATAGAAACCAGACACCAAATTACATTCACGAGGCCTTGAAAGCATACTTAACCAAAGATCCCCACACTTGTAATAATTTACACACAACAGAAGAAAGTAAGAAACCCCAATAATAAATATCTTATTCCTTACAACAGGCGAATTGAAAGCCTAATTACACTGCAACAACAATAAAAACATAAAAGACAAATAATTCTCTCTCATGATTAATCTCTCAGAAAAAAAAAGGCGCTCAGCATCAGTACTGATGAAACATGTCTGCAGAAGCCATGATAGGCTGATTCAGATATGACGAATTCAGTGGGTTCATGAAATTATCGAAAACGGGCTCGTTGATCATGCTCGTGGCTTCAAAGACAGCAGCGGCGGCACCGCCATTGTTGTCGTCGTCGTTGTTGTTGTTGCTGGCATCCAAGAAGCTGATAATTTCATTGAGCGAGTGCAGCCTGTGAGTGAGCTCACCAAGTTGGGCTCTCAACACTGAGTTCTCAGACTCAATGTTCATGTAATGTTGCGTCGCGATGTTGATGCTGGTGATGATCTGGTGATTCTCTTTCCTCAGCTGAGCAACCTGAGCCATCAGATCATCCAAATGCTTCTGCTTCCTCATCCTCGATCTTCTTGCTGATTCTCTGTTCGATATCATCCTCTTCCTCTTCCTTTGATCCATCAATGCTTGTAAACTCTCCTCAGACCCTGAGTTTTGCGCCATTGATGATGATCCTCCTGATGATGTCCCACTTGAAGAAGCCATTTAAATTACTTCAATTCTTTTTTTTTTCTTTCCCCTTTTCCAATAAGAGGAAACTGAGAGAGAGAGAGAGATTTTTGCAGGACCCAGATGAAATCAAAACTGAAAAACTTAATATGCAGATGATGATGATGATGATGATGATGATTACAGATTTATTGGCTAACTAATTATTAATAACTGAAAAATGAAGCTAAAAATCATGAAACATAATAGAGCCAATAGAGGAAAACAACTGAGAAAGATTGAACAAGCTGGGTCCTGCGCCTGAACGTGGAATATATCATACACTCAGAAAAAAGAAGTTCAAGAATCGGAGACATGAATCTCAAACATCAAGAACAATATACTGAGCATTAGTCCTTCCCCAAAAAAAACCAATTGCGATTAGTGTTTGAGATTTGAGACTCTTGCTCAAGAACACAAACCCAACACCCAAAAAAGATGCAAACTTTTGCGATAAATAAGAGCAAAGATTGGATTTTGGAAGTGGGTTTTGAGTTTTGACTCAAAATAATTATATAGGTTAATATGAGAGAGAGAGAGAGAGAGAGCGGGGGGCAAGAACAACAAAGCTGGCTTCAGATTGAAGCTATGAGAGCTCTCAAAGGGAGAAAAATGGAGGAGCAAGAAGCAAGATGCTCGGATTAATTAAAAAGATTGGCGAGGAAGAAAAGAAGGAAAGGGGGGAAGGGAATTTGAGAGTGAACGGGGAGGAATTTATAGAAGAAAAGGGAGGGGGGAAGAACAAGTTGATGAAAAATATTATTATTGTTGTTGTTTCTCGTAAAGAAAATGAGAGAAAATTAAAGGGAAAATTTTTATGGGGGAAAAGAAAACTAAAGAGAGTTTGCGAATCTGCTGAGAGGAAAAGTTTGTTGGGGAAAAGTTGATGGGACATGTGAGGTGGGCTGAAGGAGAGAGACTAGAGAGAGTGAGAAGAGTCCGCAACTGTTCAGATCCAGCTGGCAGCCAACATCGATCATCCCAGTTTACATCATCCTCCGAGCTCCGTCTATTTTATGTACTTCAGACTGAGCACTACAAGCGTACCAAAAGGTAAAATAAATTTATCAGAAGGAATCGTTAATGTGATTGGTTCTTACTGCCAATGGCATGGTGGTGGCGTATGGCCAATGCCCATGAGGCCAAGGTAAAACTTGGTGGTTTGTGATGCAACGAATGACCAAAAAGATTACTTAAGTTCATTAATTGGTTGATCAAATTTTTACACTTTATACTTTAGTAGCTAATAATGAATATTTAAGACGTAAATGTGGTTGGGTAATAATAATGTCACATTCATCTTCAACCACTTGTCCACTGCTCGTTAACTATTTGTGTCGATTATCATCAATTGATCACTTATCTCGCACAACATATTACCCCATGCACTTATTAATTCACCCTAAACGTTCTTGGTGAACTGAACTCCATTTTATAAACCTAGCGGGTATGTTGAAGAACAAGTGGTAATGCGGCCTCCAAAAAGACTTTTTAAAACCCGCACTCACAACCCGTCTGTAAGCCTTACTCGAATCCTAGAGCATGCTCTCCCATGAGCAGTGCCGATTTCGTAACGGCAAAGTGATTTCACGCATGGCTGAGCGGGGAATGGCCGGTCAGCTCTTTAAAGGCCCATTCACCAGGTGGGCCAAGCCGATTACAATTTCTTTCTCTTTTAATATATATATATATATATATATATCTTTGCTTTTGACAAAAGAGAATGAGATTGACACAACAAATAAAAAGAACCACAAGCTTTCTATTTTCAGTTCTTCTTTTAATGGATTTCCTTTCATTACCCTTTCTGATAAAATATCTCTCGCCATCAAGTAAAGAAGTATCAACAAGCAAAGATATTATGCTAGAGGGGAGAAAATTGATGGAACTGAAAGAGAGAATATTGAAGGAAAAGAGAGAGTCGAATTTACGCATAAATCTTTTTTTTTTTTCCCCGAAATATAAATGTTATTAGAATTTTTACATCCATTGGGATGGAAATGATGTCTGCCCTTAAAAGATTTCTTTCGTCTACCTAGGGTTGGAATTTTGTGAGTATGATTCCCACCATTTACTTACAGCCAAGTAATAATAATAATAATAATAAAATATGGTCGAGTTGATGTGTGGGCTAGCAACTAAATTTTAATAAAATAGGAATTTGTTTATATAGGGAGACAATTTCACCAATGTCAATAATTTTGAACAAAAATCAGGGACTTTGATTTCATCCTTTGCTAACACTTGCAATCATAGCAGTCAGTTAGTGATACTGGAATTTTTTTAGCTTAATCCTCCATGCTGAAGACAGTTCATGGATTTACTCAAAAACTATAGCGTCTGGTTTGTTGCGAAGATGAATGAATAAGAATGAGAAATTCCTCTTTTCTTAAAATAAAAAAGTAAATGAAGAAGAAAAAATTTGGACTCTTTGAGAGTTTTATAGAGATTAGAATTTGAGAGATGGCTTTGACTGACTCTCCTGTTCCGTTGGCTCAGTTTAAATGTCATCTATCTTTGCATTCATCGTTTATTTGCTAACGGGTCTCTTGCTCGAGCCTCGTGTCTTCTCTTTATAATGATGACAGTGTGATTAGGCGTGCAAGGAGACACCTAATCATGGTCCTCAATTTTTCATCTAAATGATAATAATAATAGTGTCATTTAAACCTCTTAATCTCATACTCATAGGTTATTATTACTTGACTTCTTCAAACATTATAAAATAATCAATGAATGCAAGATTCATATTGGGTTAGCACTTTATTATTATATTTTTGCAAGATTTTATATTTTACTACATTATTTTTAGGGCCCGTTTGGAATTACTTTTAGGAGACTTAAAAGTGATTTTAAAATTTTAAAATTTAATTTTATTGTTTGGTAAAAAAAAATCAAAATTATTTTTGTCAAAATCAGTCCCTCCTACAGCTGATTTTGAAAAACAGGTAATGAGTAACTTTTAGATTCTGATTTTGAGAATCAATTTTATCCTTTAATACAATTTCATAAATATCTTAAAATTCTTACCTAAAACTAAAATTATCCTTATTCAAATTGAAAATAAAATAAATATTTTAATAATTTTTTATTATAATTCATTAATATCAATTTATTAATATCAATTTGTTAGTCGAATTATTATTAAATTTGTTTCACTATATTATTATTTTGATTATCAATTGTTTTAAAATAAAAAAATAAAATCAATATATTATAAATTTTATTTTTAGTAAAAATTATTATAATACACAATTAAAAATATTACATATACATATTTTTATATGTATAAGTAAATTTTATCTTATATTATGTATATTTTATATGTATAAATAAATTTTATCTTATATTATGTACATTTTAGTAATTTATTTACTCGCAGCAGTTTAACAATAAAATTTACCAAATATTTATAATTGTTTTCAAAATTTACAGTACTTCTGAAAATAAAATTTACCAAATACTTAACTAATTCTCTTTACAATTAATTATTTTTACAACACAACTAACAATAATTATTTTAAAAGATACAACATTCTCAAACTAACCCTTAATTTTCTTACTAAATTGATGAAATCAAGATGGCGCCACAATCGTTTCTTATTCATTTAAGGGTAAAGTTGAAATGTTACGAGTCACACGAATTAAATTTTGGGAGGCGGATATTTCTACCCTACGTAAATCCACCGACCCCCTTTCAAAATGATATTTGTAATTTTGTACGAAACATTTTGTTTTTTTAGTCTTTGAGAGAGGAGGCAAAAGCTCCCGTAACTCCCGTTTAGGGTGGCTACGTTCTGTACATTTTGAGATGTGTGCAATAACTAATTAATATATGTTTCGCAGAACAACAAAATCACACTTCCCCAAATGCTTGCATATTTTTCACCCAAAAAAAAAATAATAATAAAGTTTTTGTTAATAATAAAATTTTCGATTGGGTAGCAATAGTAAAGATGATAATTTAATAATTAAAAAAATTATTTTTATAATTATTAAATTTTTATTCAACAAATACTATATAAATATATATATTATATAATTATATAACACAACACAACCTTCTAATAATAATAATAACTGTAATTTTTTTTACCTTTGATTATTATTTTTTTTTTGTGGTGATCGTGTTAATTATTTGTTACTTTTATTACAAGATTTTTAAAGTGCCAAACGTGAAACACCACTGTTGAAAATCTGACACGAATCACCTGGAAAAAAGCAAAAATCTAGAGATGTAGGTGTCATCATTTAATACGCCTTTGGGCCCTCTCTGAGATCCTCTCACTTGATCATTGACACTTCGAATTGTCCAAAATGGCCCTGGATTTTCCTGGAAAGTGTAATGTTTTCTTGGGCCTTTTGTCTTTCCGGTCTCTAGATTCTGAGATCCCCTTTTGCTCCTTTCCCTTTTCATTTTCCTCCCCGAAGCAAAATATTAATTTTATTTGCTTCTGTCTCGCAGATATTGGGTGGGTTTGGCTTAAAACTTCAGCAGTTCGCTACTGGGAAAAAATGATGCGGGCATTGAGGCAATTTTGGAAGGGGATAATAATATCTAGGTCCCTATATTTTAATATATTTTCCTTAGAAAGGAACATAGTTTTGTTTGTTTACATCAAATTGGTCTAAATAATTCATTTAGCTGTAAATTGGACAGCATGCTATTCTTGCCGGCCCTATTAACCATTACAATTCACGTTGGGTCTAAGCTTTCTATTTATCCTACTTTTCCGAAATTAATTTTTATGGAGGTGGATTAGTGGCCTCTTAAAATTAGATTTTTATTTTTATTTTTATTTATTTTTTACATGCTTTATGAGCCTTTAGATCACATATAAATGAAGTAATGAACAGTAAAAATTTAACTCTTTCTTTTTCCATCTCTTTATCTCCCTTAACTATGTTATAGTCATAGTGTTTATGGTCATGGTGTTTCCTGCTTTATTATTATTATTATTATTATTATTATTCAATTTTTTTATGGTCAATTAACATTTGTTGCACCCTTTTCAAATTAAAATTGAATTTTTATTGTTTGAGAAAATTGCAAAGAAAAGGGGTTAAGAGTTAAAGCGAGAGCGAAAAAGGAACAAAGAACAAAGAAAATATGAGCGATGGCAGTACAATTAGGGTATGTTTGGTGCATGGGATTGTGTGGTATTATAATACTATTCACATTATAATGCACCTCGATTGAGGCAGGCAAATTTATTTTATTAAAATATTATAAAAATAAATTATTTTATTATTAAATACTAATATAATGAATAAAATATAAAAATAAATTATATGATAATGTTATTTTATTTATTAATGATTCTACAAAAATAATATATTGATATTATAATTTATTTACATTAATTTTAAATTAATATTATTTAAATTTATACAAATTTAAATATTTATAATTATTTATATTAAATTATAAATTTATTAATATATTAAAATGTAAAAATAATAATATATTATAAATTAAAATATAATTTAATATTATTGAATAATAATTTATTAATTTATATTAACAATTATAGTATTAATTATAATCTAAATTCATTATTTACATATGATATTAAATTTTATATATTTTATTTTATTATAATTGTAATACAAGTTTTAGAAATTTAATCATTAATTTTTAACATGTACCAAAAAAATTGTTAAATTTCTACAATTTAAGATTTTATATTTATTAATTTTCTAAGTGTTAATTTAATTAATACAGTACAGTGCAATACCAAATATAGTCTAATTAAAATTAATATAATACAATGCAATACCAAATATAGTCTAATTAAAAATTAATACAGTACAGTGCAGCAACAAATATTGTACAACATTGTTATTATACAATGCTAACGCAATACAATATAATACAATACACCAGTATTAAAATAGTATAATACAATATAATATAATACAGTGTGTCAAACACACCCTTAATGTAATACTAACCATTCATTTATACGTAATCTAAAAGTTCACATAAAGTGTAATTTTGGGAGAGACAGCAGTGCAATTAATGTTATACTAACCATTCATTTACACATAATCTAAAAGCTCACACAGAATGTAATTTTAAGGGGTCATTGATTCTTCTTCAATTTCTATATATTAAATTCACTAAAATATTACCTAAATTTAAATTTAGTTTTTACGTGACCACTTTTTAGATTACTGTTGGTTTTTTAAATTTTCTTCAAATTAATTAGTTATTTGTGCTTTAGTGCTTAAAATTTAGGCTAATACGAGCCTTTTTAACCTATGGCAGCCTGATTTATTTTACACCTCTACCAATTTATATTGAAATGATTGAAATATCAAATATCTATTAAGATTTTGTTTGTGTAATTAGATCTAAGTTGAAAATAATTGTGGTTCATATAACAAATGTGAATCTATTCCACTCCCATACATACATCTAATTAAAGATGGTACCAAAGTGAGTGGTGTAATCATCCCCTTCATTAAAAACGGCGGGAAAAAAAAAAGTTACGAGAGGAAAAGTGACTATTTTACTCCTCCTCTGATAGCTTACAAAAATATATGGACAAATACTTATAGAGACTTTCATTAAACATTTAATCATTTATGAGGACTTTTTTTTTGGGGATTGTGAAAATATTGCAATTTTTTTTTGCACTTGTCCTTGTCTATTAATGCAAACAGAATAAAGGAAAAGCATAATTTGCCTCGTCATTCTATTATATGTATACGTGAGTGTGGATGTGCGTGTTTGTGAATGTGTGTATCGAAGTAAAATTTTGTTTAATACCTATATTTTAATTTTAGTACCATTTATTTTCTATATTTTTAAAAATATCTTAAAATATTAATGTCGCTGAATCATTGACACTCTTCTCATTACTTTTTATTTTTTTGACTTATTTTTATAATATAACTCTTTTACAATAATGATTTTTTAGATATTAACAAAAAGAAAAAAATAAATTACCACTTTAACCCTAAAAATAAAATAGAGATAAAAAAAATATATATTAATTTTTGTGGAACAATTTGTTAAAGAGTTAATATATTGATTTTTTTATTAATGTCCAAAAATTGGTAATTTAATTTTTTTTACAGCATTAATTTTTGTGGATATACGTGATCTTTCAAAAAAATTAATATATATATATATTATTTTTGGGGTTAAATTAATAATTTAACAATTTTCTTTTTATTAATATCAGAAAAAAATTGTATGAAGATAATATTATAAATATAAATAAAAAAGTAACAAGATGAGTATTAATAACTTAAAAATAAATATGTTTTGAGATATTTTTAAAAATATAAAAGATAAATAAATATTAACTTTAAAATATAAGGGATAGACGAATATAAATATATAATATATATAGATATTGTGTGCGCGCGCGTCTACAACTGCGAAGGTTCCCAACCATTCACCTGCCCCTTGCCAGCAGCCTTTTTATCCCTTGTACGCATAACTCTACCATCAAGCAAAGCATACACACACACGCATACATATACTTTTTCGAAAACACTTTTTGAGGTTAGAGAAGTTTCTTTGCACAAATTGACTACTACTTTGTCAGAAAGTAAGAGTCAAATAACAGGGCCATGCCCATTGATCCAAAATTTTTTAGTCCAAGTAAATATTTATGGCAACAGTGTTAATTTATTAAACCCTCCAAATTTCACCTTTTTTTTTTTTGGGTACTTTGGCAGCACCATGTATTTAGCCGTATATAACATCCCAGCTAAAGAAAACAAGCCTAGTTGCATCTAAGACTAGCATAATTTAAGATTATGCATTAGTTGGCTTTTACCGAACATGAATTTTTTTTTTTTAAATTAAAGGGGACAAAGTGGACGCAGATGTATCACATTGTATATAAATTTCACATTATCTATAAATTTTTCCAATGAAATCTTCCGATATAGTTCTTGCTTGAAATTGATTGATCATGGCAGTGATAATTATAACGTGGGAAGAGGGTAAAAAAAAAAAAAAAAAAAAAAAAGCCCTCGTGGCATGAATTTATGATTTTTATTAAATGGTCCTATTGAAAGGGTCCCATTTACGTATTTTTTTCCATTTTCATTAGTATGATTAGCAGCCAGACAAGTAAACATACACGTGAAAGAGACGCGCATTTTCCATGCCGATCTCTTTATCTAAAGGCAGGAAACAATTCTTAGTTTAATACATGCAAATTACTTTAGTAGAACAAAAGTAAACACTGCTTTAATCAATGGAAAATTTTGCAAAGGAAAAGAAAATGACGTGCAAAGTAAAGTATCACAGTCCCATCATTTTCACCATAGAAATTGAGTCCTTTTTATTAGTCTTTTGTGTATAAGTTTCTCAATTTGTGGTTTGGTCCATTGAACTGAATGTTTTTATTATCTCTCAAACTGGAACTTGCCTTCGTTGTGAAGGAAACCATTAGTGGCTAAGTCGGTGAAATTTTGATTTTTGGGCATTGAGAGTTGATAATATTTGGATGATTCTTTTTTAAGACCAAATGAACTTAACCGAGCAAGTGGTGGGTCATGAAACAATTTGAAAATACCCCACAAAGATATTTTTCAATAAGTTGAACCATTTGGTTCTATTAGAAGAATTATGGTTCGCTCCGTAGTTAGGTGATAAACGTTAAGGCGAAAGAGGAATATGGTCTGTTAAATGCAATAATACTTACAAAAGGGTTAGGTTAGGCTACTTTAATATGTTATATTGATCTCACATAATTTAATGGCAGACAAATTAACATCATTAAATGTTAATGTTACTTTAAATTTTAACACGTATCATTGGATCGCGTACAAATTGTAATCATCATTCAGGCGTTAATAGATTCGAGTATTAGGTCAATGGGTGATGTCAGACGTCAATCCACCGATTCTGGCATCACTTGATAAACCCGAAATTTATGTTTTATTAAAAAAAATTATAAAATATATGTTATTTAAAATATTTATATTTATTTGACTCATTTATTAAACATATATAAAGTTTTAAACACTTAAAATTTGTATTTCATGTCAAAATTTATTAAAACTTATAAAATTACCAAAAAAATTAAAAAATATAAACATATAATATTAAAAATATAAAATCCGGGTATTTGGACTAAAACCCGGCCCGGGCATCTAAAAATTGCATCCGGGCATTGCGATACCCGGACCCAGCCTGGGTTTTTGCCAACCCTTCACATGAAATCGATAGCACAAAATTTGTGTTAATATTTTTAGTAAAAATGTAAGTTAAAATATCCTCCATTATTTTTCTGAATGTTAGTATATTAAAATGCACAAAATATTTTTAATATTTTTTGCATTTTAACATGTTACTTAAATTTTTTACGAAAAATTTAACACAACTTTTGAGCTCTCGATTTCATGTGATCCAATGATACATGTTAAAATTTAAATTAACATTTAATGATGTTAATTTGTCCGCCATTAAAATGCACAAAATATTATTAAAATATCCCCATCATTTTTCTAAATGTTAATATATTAAAATGCACAAAATATTATTAATACTTACCACTGTATGGCAATTCCCAACAGCATGCCTTTAAAAAAGAAAAAGAGTTTGAGCTTTTTAATATCGGAAGAAAATTAATTATGTCATTATAAATAGGAAGGTATTTACAAGATATTAGTCTATTCAAATGTACAAAACATACAACGAAATTATTTCTACACTAACTTTGTTTTGTCGTATGTATGTCTACCTAATACAAAATTTTATTATATTTTTTGAATCACTTTTGTTTTTAAACTTATATCAGTCAACAACTTTGACACAAAGAATAACTATTTTAACCTTAAATAAATTAAAACATCATTTTATTTTATAAAAATTTAAAAATAAAAAATTATAATTGCAAAAATATCCTTAAATTTAATAAAATAAATAAATCTCAAATCCAATAAATATATTTTTTTTTCGTTATGAATAAAGATAAAGTGATTCACCATCTGGCTCTTAGGTAGTTCAAAATTTACAAATCAATATAATTGTGAGTAACAAGTTTCACGTGTGGAAACAGATGGGAAAGAGGCTAAGCCCAAAGCACGACCGTGAGTCTGGATCCACGGACACAAAGAAGCTAGGCCCACGTTCAGATATCAGAATGTATTATGTACTTACATGGCGAGTACAATGAGTGGCATGCGGCTCTAGCGATGGCAATGCGGTGCAGGTTGGGGGTGGGAGAGGCCTACCCCATTCCCCACCCCGTGGGAAAGTCTATCATATTTTCCACCATATTATAAATTTTTATCTTCATTTCCTATTTCATTTCTCAATAAATTTAGTAGGGTGAGTATAACGAATATCTATGTGAGGAATAATTTTCCTGTCTCTATCTCATTCCTCATTTACTTATTTTATAATAAGTATAGATATATAATTTCAGTAAGTTAAAAATTAGAGGCTTAAAATAAAATCATCACCATATTATAAAGTATTTAAAAAAAAAAACTCTAAAAGTTTGAAACAAAATCTTGAAATGATAGTAAAAGTGAAAAATATTTAAAGAGAGCAGCACCTTAAAAAAGAAAAGAAAGCAGAGCAATGTTTTAGAGTTGAAAAATATTGTAGGGTTTTATTCATATCCTGTTTATATTATATAAAAAATTAAAAAAATTATTATTTGACATTATAGTTGATAAATAAAAAATTTTAAATAAGAATTAAAAACATATTTATATATAATGAGGATTGGGGTGGGGAGTGTAAAACTAAACCCCACCCCATTAAAAATTTGTAGATTATTTTTTTTCCTACTCCTCACCTCATTTTTTTAAAATTATTTAAAATTTTCTCTATTTAGGGTGGGGCTCCATGGAACCCAAACTCGTGGAGGATTTTACCATCCCTATGCACCTCAAACCTTAACCCAAAACATTACCAAACGCGTTGCCGTACAAATCCTCTTGGTCGCTTTCGTTGGTCCGGCCGCCGGCCCACCGTCACAATCCACACCTTGCCTTTCTCCGGCAAGTGGCGTCACTGTTATCGCTGCACAAGTTTTTTATTTCTTGGTTCGATGCTGCTGCCTTTGCAAATTTTACTATCTAATATACATAATATTGGCTTTGCAATTTTTCTATTAGAACGATTCTTTTTGTAACATTGAGTTATTTACTTCATTTAATTTGTAATTCTTAATTTTTAGCAAACATGCTTATTTTAAAGGCTGTAGTAGTATATATATATATTTTTATAGTAAGGAGATTTCATTTCACAAGAACGGTAAACATTACAAAAAATTTTCAATCTCTCCCGGGACCTCTTCAATCCATACTTGAGGTCCCGAACTAGACATGACCATTTTTGCTAATTTGTGCGCTACTAAGTTGCCTGATCTAGGAGTATAAGTCACCTTGTATTGATTATTTCTTTGACTTTGCAAAGCTCTAATCTCACCAATTATGTAATCCAGCTCTCCTTTGCTAGAGTGACCTTCCAAGATAAAGTTGGTAACATTCTTCGAATCTGACTCTATATGTATAGGGGAGAGATCAAGGTCTGCAGCCAGCTTCATTCCCTCTAAAATTGCGTATGCGTCGGCGATTTCGAGATCTCCTAGGCAAGGCTTCTTGGATATTGCAGCAGCCATCACTTCCCCATGACAATCTCTGATAATGCTCGCTAGTCCAGCAAACCCGCTTTCCATATCCACAGCGGCATCAGTATTAAGCTTATACCAAGAAGGATCAGGAGGGTGCCACGTATCAGACTGAGTAGTGACTGTTAGGGGAGCCAATATCTGATTAGGAAGACTAGCTTTGTAAGCTTCCAGCAAGGTTTCAGCCCGGTTGAATACTAGACGGCAATTCTCTCTGGAATTGTCGTATAAGGCCTTATTACGAGATTGCCAAATTGACCAAGCCACTCCCACAAACAACACAAACTCCTCCTTTGGCATAATTTCAGCCCCTTTTTGTGCAAAAACATAAGGCTGTAGTAGTATTACTAATATAGTCTTTGTACCTTTCATTTCTTTCCTTGGTGGATAACAATTAACAGCCCTGGCCTTGGCACTGGACGTTTGAACTTCAAACCGGCGAGGGGCCCTTGTGCAAGTTTTCGATCTTACAGTGTCAAACTGTATTTAGCATTAATTATGGGGGGCTCAGTAGAAGTTTCCCTTTCTCCAACAAAAGTTTTCCGATATATGTTTAAATGGGGGGTCTAGCCGAGATTCGAACCCGACTTGCCCAGGCACACAATAGTTTCTTCGCTATTTTCTCCACACGTTCCTCACCACTGGGCCAAGTATTCCGCTTGTAGTTAATGTTTAAAACACTACATTAGTTGAGTTCAAACGTCAGCGCTCTACCTCACTCCCCCTCCCCTCCTCGAACCCTAGAATCGAAAAAACCCTAACTGCTCTGTGGTGTCAGGCTTAAAACGCTAGCCACGTTTATGATGATGCAGAGGTAGTTTCTTCTCTTTCTAATTCTCTTTACTTTGCAGATAAGTTCTGTGTATATGCTTTCGGTTTTCAATTGAAAACAGTATTTTTTTGACCTTTTGGTGTTGTTCGGATTATTAAGAGAGAATCGCCGTTAGAAATTTTTTGTTTTTGGATAAAAAATTTGAATTAGAGGACTGATAAATATAATCTTTTTTAGAGCGCATGAGAAACTTTAATGTAGACATGCATCATTTTGAGACTATTTATTAATGTAGAACCAGAACATACACACATCAGTACAAGCTCCAAATGTTTGTAGTTGTTTTCAAGGTTAATTATTTTTAGCTGGTATGGTGTCATTGTCGAGTTAAGATGCAACATTGTTGTGTTCCGAAAAGAATGACAAAAGAGAGCCTAGAAACGAAGGGAATTATGAAAGACGCGACTTGTATGTTTATCAATATTGAATTATAACATATTTTGAGTTTACATGGATTAGCTTTTGATATTTCAATCTTAATATTGACTGATTGACCCGTTCTTTGTTTCCCCATCTCTCAGGAGTTTTACTGCACTGATCTGTTTCGTTTATTCCCTCTCATAAGTGTCATGCTGCCGATGTTAGACAGGCTGTATGGATTTGGATACTGACGTTTTTGCTGATGAATCTGGACCTGCAGTAAACCATGGTAAGGAATGCTTTGGAAACTAAACAGTTTTAGGAAAGTAAGTGTTTGCAGTCATGGTTTTGGTACTGAATCCTTTAACAGTACGTGGTAGGTTTCAACCCAAAGCCAAACCAAGACCTAGAAACGAAACAACTGCATCTGTTGATGTTGTAGATAATGATAGCCAATTGTTAGATCCTGTTGCTTCTTCTGTATCGGCCTCGGAAGTTGTCAGGACAGTTGAGCAATTTAAAGAAAATGAGAGCTCTGAAAATGCTCTGCATTCTGAGGTCACGGCCTCAGATGGCTGTGGAGATTTGCACTCTTCCTTTCAGAAGGTAGCTGGGCAGGTAAAACAAAAGTGTTTCTCTCATTTGCTATTGCTGATTTATCCAGTATTTCTTGACAAGTTGCGTATTTGTAGAATGCAGATGTACTTTCTGGTTTGGAATCTCTCAATGATTTTCAAAGTCAACCTTTAAATGGAACAGGTGAGGTAATAAGAAGTTTTTGACCTGTTGTAACATCTAATTGGAGTCTTTTCTCTTCAGTGATCACTTTGTATATTTCAGAGATGCCAGCTCTTATTGTTTCCGACTACAACGGAGCTGAAGCTGTTGTCTTTGAAGGTCTGAGCTTTGACAACAATGCAGCACCTGGAGTATGTGATGCTGCACAAGCTGAAACTTCTGCTGATATGTTCCTGACCCAGGATCCAATATCCTGTGGGCAGGCGGTTCGTACAAATAATGCTGGAGGTATTCCTGTTGATGATGCAAGGCTAGAAAGAGAGGTGAAATACTGAAAATTAACACTTCTTTAAAATTACATTGTTTTTGTTTGAAATAGTATTTGGATTTAAATTGTATAGACTTGGTTAGGTTCAGCAAGAGGGGGCCTTTCCTGACTTGAATTGTCTAGATTCTACTTCGGAGGAAGCTGTTGCATCTGGTATTGGAAGCCATCTACTCTCGTTATTTTTCCTTTTCTAAAATTGTATTTCAAGGTTTCATTAAATCAGCTTCATTTAGGACGACGTGCCAGAAAATACGAG
This sequence comes from Citropsis articulata, assembly GCA_030449925.1. Lineage (NCBI taxonomy): Eukaryota > Viridiplantae > Streptophyta > Magnoliopsida > Sapindales > Rutaceae > Citropsis > Citropsis articulata. The sequence goes on along the minus strand of JASUUH010000137.1, from coordinate 1,621,541 downwards.
CCCAGGCCGCAGGTTCGAAATGAGAGCCACAAGTTTAATATTAGTAGTGTGCCTCATCCTGATGCTGTTGAATCTGTTATGCTTTCGCCAAATGCTCAGTTTGTTTCTTCTGGATCCCAGTTCATGTCTGAGGGCTCAATTCCTGCCTCTGTACCTGAGGATTGTTTTGATTACTCATCTATAGACTTGGGTGGTACTACTCCCCCAGATCCTACTTCTTCTGAGTTCCCAGTAAATGAAGAACTGACAAATTTTGCAGAAACATCTTTCACAGATGCCGCCGCTTCTGGGGACATGCAACATGAAAATTTTCCAGCAACAACTGAAAACCAGGTATTTGCTTCTGTAGATTTTGTTCTTTCCGAGCTTGGTTCTTTTATTTATTAATTGTATTGCTGAATCATGTAGACTTGCCGCAATCCCCCATTTGTTTATCTAATTTAATTTAATTTAATTTTTCTGACTTTCTCAGAGTGCTATGGGTAAGGAAAGAAAAGCATCTACTGTGCTAAGTGTTTCTCAGAGGTTGATCGAATCTTCACAGGCTGGTAAGGAGACTGAAGTTGGCAAATTATTACGACAGTTGAGAAAGGGAGTAGTTGTTCCCGAACTTGTTGATGAGCCTGACAATGAGGCCCATAATGATGGAAGCTTCAGTGCTGAACCTCCAAGTAATGCGGTAGATGAAGATGAAGGTGATGTTTGCGGAAATAGTGCGGAAAAGACGTCCGAGAAGAAAAGAGCACCAAGAAAGTCGAAGGAAACCGTGTCTGAAAATGGAAAGACGGTTCGGAAGCGTAAAAAAGCCAATCAAGCATCAGATAAGTCAGACAAAAATCCTCCAAAGAAGTTCTCTCATTCAACTCGTCGGAAGAGAAGGATTGGTAATTGACAATTCTGATGCCATATATTATGTGATAAAATGATTCTTATTTAAATTCAGATTCAATATTCTTTCTATTGTAGTGAGTAAGGAATTGCTTCAAACGCCAGAGGATGAAATTGATCCTCAGAAGGTGCCTATGAAAGATCTTATTCTGTTGGCAGAGTACAAGGAGCGGTTAGCGGTATAGATTCCTATGTTGTAGATTTTTATATTTTATGAACAAAGATACTTTGTATTTCATATAGCACTCCTAGAGTAATTGTTATCCTCTGTTTTGCCATTCTTATGGTTCTATAAATTTTTAATTTCTATGCTGATTAAAGTCTGCCGGAATTTGCAGAGTAAAGAGGCAAAAGCAACAGGAACCCCCTTGAAAAATCAAAGGTACATGCATTTTTTACAACAGAAGTTGCATATAAAATGTCTTCTTCTCTTGTGAAAAAAAAGGCTGCGTTATTTAGCTGGTGCTATTTCTGTTTTCTTGTCTGCAATTTATATGCTATCCAAATTACATATGAATAGTTTGCGTCATTCCAATTTGAGAATGCATTAGGGAATCTGAACCCATGAAGGGCACATTGATTTCTCCGTTCCTATATTTCCTGTGTGGCATGCACTTTCATGTGCATATCTATCTTTCTAATCACTTGTAACAGGTTTCCAAAGGTTTGATTTGTGGCAGCTAGTTCCTGCTTGAAATAGCAATATCTTATATAACAACAAATTGTCCATTTTGTACTGATAGAAACAACCTCGTAATCACAGAAAGGACTTAATTCTTGCAAATCCCATCTTTGAGGACCTAGTGTATTTACGCCAAGTGCAAACACCTGGCTGAAATTCCCCTTATATATTTTTAATACCTTTAGGTAATGAAATCTGATAATTTGGCTAATATGCAAAACAATATAGACATAAGCTTTCACTTCTCACTGCTATATTTAATGATAAGAGGAAAATAATGATTGCTGATGATATGATTTGGCATGAAAGAGAGATTAATTGGAATGGTGGAATGGTGTCCATTGTGCTGCAATGATTATTTGTTCGCTTCCATGCCAATGAAATCCTTGCTTGTTTTCATGGATTGCCAACATAGGGTTGAGGTAAAATATGGGTACAAGTGCGTATTGCAATAAAAGGTTATATGTGTATTGCATTATGGTTATTGCTTGGATTCAATGTAAAATTTCGTTTTAGTTAAAATGACGTCAGATTAATAAAAAAGCTTTGAGGCCATTTTGGTCAATCTGAATTGGCTTCTAGAAATGGCTCGTTTGCCTAGCCTTCATTTTGCAAAACTAGTGGGGGTGGCTTTTAAAATCTTATTTACAGTAAGTTGGTGAGGTTGTGAGTGATAAATTATAAACCCTTGATTGTCTCCATATCTTTAATATTTTTTCTAAATATGTTGCATCTTTGTTGTGCATTTAGCTGTATATTTAAGTTGGTAGGATTTTTCATATTGGGAATATGGTCCAATTAAAATGTAATTCAATGAGACCAATTACTAGTTCGACAGACTTGTAAGCTGTCCCACCTGTCGTAAGGGGCTGAGAAATCCCCATATTCATCTTTGGAGAAAATTAGCCAAAGTTTAAAGCATCTAGCTGCAAAAATGTTCATTCATTGAACAAATTTTTATGCTTGTCAGGCTCCTTATTTTTTAAAACATCCAGAAAGCCGATTCTTAAAATAATCCCTACTAACAAATTTGCATCTGCCACCTTAATATGAAAGTTGCATTTGAATGTGAACAATTGCTTCTGCATGTGTTATGATAATTCATGGGCAAAATAAAGTTGAATAACATTTAAATGGCATGTCTTATGTTGTTTCAACACTTTTTTCTTGAGTACTATGCATTCGGTTGATTTAATTTTCTGGTTACAATTTTCTCTGTTCAGTGCTGAACATTCATCCCGTGAGGAAGATTATCGTAATGAGGAGGAGACCTTTGCTTCAGAACAAGACAATGGCTCTTTTGGTGATCCAGCTACTGATAGGGTTCAGCCAAGAGTTCATTTCTTCAATTATCAGTCTTTCATGAAGAAAACACCCACTGTACGATGGTCAAAGCAAGAAACAGAATTGTTTTATGAGGTATGTGTAGCCAGACCTTTTCTTTATTTACTTGTTCCATTGTGTATCAACTATCACATACTTGAGGTATAATTGATGAAAGTTGTCAGTAAATGCTAATTCCACCATTTTCACCTAAGATATGTGGGATTATTCTTAGGACATCCTTAATCACTTAAATTGATGTTGGTGACGAAAGTTTGTAATGTATGTTTCTTAGGTTACAGGACCATTGGCTATTATTTTTGTTAGAATTATTAAGTTAGCATGTTTGTTAAGCAGAAGTATTCTCGGTTTGCATGAATTTAATGTTCATGAATCCAGATGAATTTGTTAGGTTTTCTCTTTACAACTTGCAAATGCGGGCCTGGATAGACTGTACGGTATTGTTATGTTGCATCTAGAAACATTTGTTACTTTCCAATGAGTTTATTAGGTCTAGAGATCTTCTCATAGGCTCTGGTCAATTTTTAGTTTCTAATTTTCCAAATAGTCATTACATCAAATCCATGCCTAGGAGAGTTCATTCTTTTTTGGCATTGTCATGGCTGATATAAGCAGATCTCAGTTCTTTTAGTAGGAAGAAGTTTTACAGGATCACACATCGCCAACATTTCTTAGTAATGTTGCTTACCTGGATGCTTATTTTGTGAGAATTAAAATTTCATTAAAATTCCTCCATAACCGTTTCTAATTAATTTAACCAATATCCTTTATTTTTTTTTTTAAATAAATGTGGCAAATATAATGCTTAAAAACTTCATTGTACAGATGAGGTTGCATCTTCCTATCATCCAGGCATTCCCTGGTGTTTTTAACAATATGTCTGAATATGTGGATTTTAGGCCATTCGGCAATTTGGTACAGATCTGTCAATGATCCAACAACTTTTCCCTGGAAGAACACGCCAGCAAGTCAAATTAAAATATAAAAAGGAAGAGCGTGAACACCCGTTGAGGTTAACTGAAGCTCTAACGAATCGTGCCAAAGGTAAGATTTCTAATTATTGTTGCTATTGGAAGCTTAGATCTTGTTATTGTGAATTTTGGCATGCTTCTAAGCTATGGGGTAATATTTTTATTATTTTTCTTTCAGATCATTCCCATTTTGAAAAGGTGATTGAGCAGCTGCAACAGTTTGCAGCTCAAGCAGCACAGGATGCAAAAGAAGATGATTCAGCTAGCATGATAGACGAGGAGTTGGAGGAGTTGAATCCCCAGTATAATGTATTGTTTCCTGCTCTTCCTTGTATTTTCCAAAACGAAAATTTTTGCATTGTTTTTATTCATCTACCTCATTTTCTGTGCATCTTGCGTCTAAGAAGAGCAGAATCGGTTTATTTTAAGAATTCTGCATGGACATTTCAGATAATTTTGGACTTAAATAAGTTACACAGTTGAGAGATCTAAAGGGGGTATTAAAGACAACAAATCATCCGATCCATAATCCTTTGAAGATGTTGATTTTCAGTTTTAATCATTTGATCTTGCCCATCCAAATGCTGATTGTCCAAGTGAAAATTTACACCATGGTCCTCTATGTTTCATATCTTATCATTTTTACCCCTCATCGTCAATGATTATTTTTGCTTATGGAACAAATTTGGCAATGTGTTTCCATATAATGTAGATGTGTATTTGACATTTTTAAGACTTTTTTTTGCTTCGAAAGTTTTTATGGAAGTACGAAACTGTTAATATTGTTTTCTTGTAAAGCTTAAGCAGGGATAGTATTTATGCTGCACGCGTGATTGTGATGTCTTGATTGTCGCTTTCATTTGACTTTTTGGGCTCATCATGATTTATGTTCAGATAAAAAGCAGTGCCATTTAAGTTTTTTACCGCTACATTTGTGTATATGCAGGATAAAGCGGAAAAAGTTGAGCAAGATCAAAATGCAGAAGCAGATGTTAATGAAGTCCATAGTCCAATGAAGGATGATGAAATTGCCGACGACGACGATGATATATGGAATTCATATAAAAGTGAATTTTAGTAGATAAAAAAGCTACTCAGATTACTCTTGCTTTAAATATCTATTTCTTCTATATTTATCATATTTTTAACATCACAACAAATTTTATCTCATTCCGATTTTGAGCTAATTGAAGCATCGTCAGGTCTTGATAAAAGAAATAAGGTAGGCATTAAACATCAGCAGTCATATACATTAGCTTTTTTTTTTTTTTTTTGATGTATATATATATTACAATCAGAATTCTATTGATATATTACAATCAGATATTAATCGCTTTTCAAGATCACATAAAGACGGTAACTATCCCACCAGGATGTAGGGAGCCAAATACCTCCCTTATGGAGAGGATATGCGAGTCCAGCAATGCTGCGACTCGAATTCATGCGCCCAAAATTAATGGGTTCATGAATTACCACTGGGCCACGAGCCCATTCGCGTCATATACATTAGCTTTAGGTAAGAAGCAGCCGGTACTTGATGTAGCCCCTCTTAAGAAATTAATATTATGTTTGACCTATAAAATTGGTTGGCTGGGCTGGGTGGTTGAGGGATTTTAATAAGTAATTAGGACAGCTGGGGCTTGAGCTTTAATGATTCATGATTACTAATTCGCCACTTGTTTATGACCAAGTAATTAATTAATTGACTACTCGTTTTGACAAATGGCTTAATCCTTGTTTCTTTAGCTTTAAAGCAAGCCGTGGCAATGATAAACTGCCTGTCAGAAATAAATTTTTGGTATTTTTGTGCCTTTTTTTGTTGTCACTGTTAATCGTTGAAGAGATTAGTGAAAGGGATTGGGATACTCTTTTCTATCTTGCATGTATCTGTTCATTATAGGGAATTGTTGAAATTGAAATAAAAGCAAAGTCCAAAAAGGATCCTGATCATATAATGTTGTGAAAATGACGGGATCTGAGACAGTCAAATTATTTTCCTCCACTTTCAACCGAGAAAAGTCAAATATGCCAATTTGATGGCCTCACCCTTAAAGCCTCAAATAAATGTCACTATCAAGAAGTCCACACAAGCAAAATGGAACATGTGTTGTTGAGGATCAATTAGAATCTTCTTTCGAGGAAATTTATATTTTTTACGTTATTGTATTTACGGAATCAAATGGTATTTATTGTTTAACATAAGGGTAAAAGAATAATCTACCCATGTTGGGTAAGTCAAAATATGGCTACATTTTGCCTTAAAAATAAAAATTATGGCGACATTTTTTTAATTTATAAAAGCAAACCAAAACATTTTAATGTAAAAAGTAACTCATTTCAGATCATCAATCAGATTCACATATGTTCAAAATGAAAAATGAATTTTGCAAATTAAACTTGAGAAAAAAAAAAAAAGAGTAAGAGACCGTGGATAAAAAATAAAAAAGAGTAAATTAGGGGTCAAAGAAGAGCATTACCTTTGGAATTTTTATAAATCAATGAAATAATATTCATCGGCCCGTTGCCGACGGTTGACCAAAAATTATTGTACACAAAAGAAAAAAGACAAAAAGAAAAATAATAAAATAAATCACATTTTTAATTAATTAATTTAATAATTTAATAATTTAATATTTTGAAGCAGAGCGTGGTAGAAACGACCAAATCATTGCACAGTACAAAACTTAGCGTAATTTCGCTCCTAGCTGTCGGCAGATTCCCTCGTTTAACATACACCCGCTCCCATCATCCGCCACGTGGTATTTCTAAACAATCCGCTGAGGCCCCAGGTTTCCTCCCTCTATATATAAATTCCGTCATTTTCTCTTCCTACAGTCTCTTTGCTTCATTCTCTCTCTCTTTTCTTCGCCGTCGTTTTATTAGGCGGATTTTTAATTAACTAATTTATTTTATTTATTTTACCAGCAAAATTATATAATTGTTTCGAATATTTATTTAATTATTTACTAATTATTTTCTGGTAAGATCTGACACAATTATGACCGTCGGATCATTTTCGTGACGCGTGTCGAAGCTGAAATAGCAGCAGATATATCCGTGTGTAAGGTTTTAATTTTAATTTTATTTATTTTTTAATTTTCATATTTGTGTTATCTGAATTTTATTCTAATTTGGCTCTCTCTGCTCCTATTTTGACTAAAGAACAAGGGTTTTGATATAGTGTGTGCTGGTGCATTGATTGATTGATCGATCGATCGATCGATTGTTTGACCGATCCATTCATTGCTGAAAGCGCAGAGTGTCAGTCCCGCGTTTTCCTCTCACGCGCCACCGAGAGATGTCGGGTCCACTCGATCGGTTCGCTAGGCCTTGTGAGTATCTTCTCCTCACTCCCGGTCGCTTCTATTTCTGTAAAATTTTTATTTTATTTTATTTTATTTTTCTTTTTGCTTTGTTAGGGTTTGACTGTGCACTCTTTCTTTGTTTGATAATTTAATTAATTATTTCCTTTTGTGTCTTTGGTGAGAAGAACTGACTTGATTGATTCAAGACAATAGGGTGAGCTTAAGACGAGATGAATGAAGTGTTTCATTTCTGTTTTGTTTAGTTTTAGTTGGTTCTTGAAAGATTATGAGGCTCAACTTAAATAAATAAATATCAATTTTTTGGCAAAATAATTTGTTGCGTCTTTACATGTGTAGGAGTTGGATTTTTGGATTTGAAATTATTCTGATCTGCTGTGAACTTGTGGTCTGGGATTGATAGAAGCTTGGTTAATATTTCAAATCTTGTTTATATTTGGAAGTTTTATTTCAGTGATTAGCTTTTTTTTGGGGGGGGGGGGGGGCTGAGACAGTGATTAGCTTTCTACTCAAAACAAAATTTAATTTAAGTGAAAAATAGAATGATGAAAGATTTCATTGGTGTTTTTATTGATTTTTTTTCCCTTCAGCAAGGACACACAATACATATGCATTTAGTGTCTGGAATTTTGGGTTTCTTTTGTGTTGTTCATGGATTAGTTTGTATTCCATGCTGCAGAAAATTTTTATCCATAATAATGGGTTGGCAGTCGGCACTTATATCTTGTGGATAAGTCAATTATGTCAAATCATATTTCTTTCTTTGCCTTCACAAATGTGGAATTACACCTGTTTCTGGTTGCAAATATATTGATTGTTGACAGTGGCGCAGGTTTTGAGGGATTCTCAGGAAATGATGAGAGGAGAGAAAGGAAATCTGATTTTGAGAACTCTGAGGATGAAAGGCGGACAAGGATTGGGTCTCTGAAGAAGAAAGCCTTAAATGCATCCACTAAGTTCAAGCATTCTCTGAAGAAAAAGAGCAATAGAAGGAAAAGTGATGGCCGGGTCAGCTCTGTTTCAATTGAGGATGTCCGTGATGTTGAGGAGCTTCAGGCTGTTGATGCATTTAGACAATCATTAATTATGGATGAATTGCTGCCTGAACGACATGATGATTATCACATGATGTTAAGGTGCTAAGATCCTCATTTTTGTTGCATAATACTTTTATCCATGCAAGTATATTTTACTTTCATTTTCAATCTCTTATGCCATTCTTTCTTAGTTATTGTGCCTTAGGTTAACCAAAATACTTTAAAGTATTGATTAAAAACTTCATCGTTCCTTCCAAGTACATTGTAATAAGTATTGCGTTTCGTATGATGTATTCTCTATTTCTTTCATAAGGATCCAAGTATGGATTAAAGATTTTCTGTTCTGTGTTTCTTAGCATTTATTTATGTAATTAATTTTTTGTTTTCTGCTTAAGTGCCTCTTTTCTGATTGATATTTTATTTGACTTTCTTGGCTTCATTTTCACTGGCATTTTTTGTTTCTGTTGTGTGATTGCATGTTGCTAACGCGAGCTGTCTTTTTTTTTTTTTTTTAAACCCATGTTTCAATGTTGCGACATCTCTCAGGTTCTTAAAAGCTAGGAAGTTTGATATTGAAAAAGCAAAGCATATGTGGGCCGAGATGCTTCAATGGAGGAAGGAATTCGGTGTTGACACTATTATGGAGGTAACCACAGTTGACAATTGGCCTAAATTTGGATTTTCTAAATACCTTTATTCATTGTGTTCTCTGTGTGTTATTAGGATTTTGAGTTCAAAGAATTAAATGAAGTTCTGAGTTATTACCCTCATGGTTATCATGGTGTGGACAAGGAGGGAAGACCTATTTACATTGAGAGATTGGGGAAAGTTGATTCTAACAAACTTATGCAAGTTACCACTATGGATCGGTATATAAGGTATCATGTTCAAGGATTTGAAAAAGCCTTTGCAGTAAAGTTTCCAGCTTGTACAATTGCTGCAAAGAGGCACATTGATTCGAGCACTTCAATTTTAGATGTTCAAGGCGTGGTACGTTTTTGGTGGTCTTCTAATGCTTTTGTTATGTTGTGTATTTAGTTGCAATTAAAATGTTTAATCCTTAATTTGTTTCTGATTTCTCAATGCTTCAGGGCCTTAAGAATTTTTCCAAGAATGCACGAGAGCTCATTTTGCGGCTGCAGAAGATTGATGGTGATAATTATCCTGAGGTATGGACTCTTTATTTCGCTACAGGTCGTCAGTACTTGCAAATTTGGCTATTATATGGGGACTGAAATTAATTATTATATCTATCCTTAATCTTGCACTCTCTTAAATGATGCAGACTCTTCATCAAATGTTTATCATTAATGCTGGTCCTGGATTTAGGCTGCTGTGGAACACTGTGAAAAGTTTTCTAGACCCTAAAACAACTTCCAAGATTCATGTATGTTATGATTCTTTAATAAAGATTGTTCTATTTTGTCAGGGTTCAGTGATGGTATATCATGTAATAAATTTATTTTGACATATTCATTGTTGGTTGCATCTAATGTAGGTTCTTGGGAACAAGTACCAGAGCAAATTGCTTGAGATAATTGATGCCAGGTAAAAGATCTGTTACACATGTGTCTATCAGTCTTTCTAATATAGATTATTTCTTTTTAATTGTTTTGCTTAATTCATTTTTATTACGTAGTTAACTGGTTTTATATCTTACTGAACTTTTTTGCTGCATTTACAGAGAGTTGCCAGAGTTTCTTGGAGGTACCTGTAATTGTGCAGATCAGGGAGGTTGTCTTCGGTCTGATAAGGGGCCATGGCAAAACCCAGAGATATTGAAGGTTATTATTTCTCAGCTTGATGTCGACTACATGTTTTATGCTTTTATCACGATTAGTATCCATTTGTAATTTCGAATATTGGCTGCAATGCTAAATATAAACTTGTTACAGATGGTGCTTAATGGAGGAGCACCGCGAGCCAGGCAGATTGTGAAAGTTCTAAACAGCGAGGGGAAAGTCATTGCTTATGCTAAGCCGCCAATGGTACGGCCATTTTAATTATTATCTGTTCATGAGGGCATAGCATTATTTAACTGTTTATATTTTTAGTTAAATTGTCACTTGTTTCTTTTTCTACTATTCTGAAGCAGTTAAAAGGTAGTGATACATCTACCGCTGAGTCTGGATCAGAAGCAGAAGATATTGCTTCCCCAAAGGCAATGAAGAGTTATTCACATCTTCGATTGACTCCTGTCCGTGAAGAAGTAGGTATTTGGAGACTATTGTGTGATTACAGTTACGATTTTAGTATTCATTTTTTAAAAGTTAAGATGTTTCTTGCATTAGTATCTAGCTCTTGATATAGTTTTTTTCTTTTCGGCAAGAATCAAAGATTGTTTTATTACAGAAATAAGTTTTCTTAGAAAAATATTTGTGAAGAGGCGGAAATGTCCTGGTATGTTTTAGTTTGTCTTTTTTCCATTATGTGATTTAAACTTGGACAAGTACATTATATTTGTATATCTTCTGTCCGGTGATATTAAATAAAAAACAAGATAAACTAAGGATGGTACAAGGAATTTATTTTGTTTCATAAAATTTATCAAATTGTGTTGGCAAACAGTGGATGTTAATTATTTTATTCTTTTGGGGAATTTCTAGGCAAAGGTTGTTGGGAAAACAAGCTATGCTGGAAGCTTCTCTGGGTATGATGAATATGTTCCCATGGTTGATAAAGCTGTTGACTCTAGTTGGAAGAAGCAGCCAGCTCTCAGAAGTCCTGCTGCGAAAGGTTTACAAGTCTGCTATCATATTTATTGTTTAGTTAACAGTCTGTTGAATCTCTTTTTCTTGGTTTTGTATGCTTTTAAAACAATGTGGATGCTCTGTATAAAAATAGAATATCCTTCATGCCTGTATATTACAAATCTCCACCGAGTCTAGCATGAGTTCTGTGGGTACTCTTGGTCAAGCTATGTGACATTGGACTCTTTTTAAGTATTGGTTCAAATCAACCCAGGGGTTGGATTGAGTAGTTACATTACCTTTTACTCAACCAAGAGATTAGGAGTTCAGAACCCCTTTATGAGACCTACTTGGGATATTTAAATCCCACCAGTTTCGTTACTCTCAAGATTTTAGGGTGTGGTTGATGCAGAACAAGGTATTATCCTTATTTAAAATGGTTTTGACATTTGTTTTAACATGTGCTTAGAGTTTTGTTATTATAGAGGAAGATTATTACTTTCCTTGCCCATATAAGGTAAGTTTTTTTCCCTATTTTAGTAGGAGATCTCATTTTTCTTTTATGTTAGGATTTGTTTTCTTTTCATTGTACTTTTAGAGTTTCACCCCTTTCTTCTCTAAATTTTTAGTTTCTCTATTAAATTCTTTTATAGTCTCCCCACTTTTTTCTAAGTGATCACATCATCCTCAAAATGGTAAAAATCATAGTACCATAGAAACAAAACTAATCCTAGCATACAAGGACAGTGAAAATCTCCTAAATAGGAAAGAAAAATCATTCCCTCGCATATAAACTCTAATCAAGTGGTCAGTGGTCCTTGGTATAGAACTCAAAGGAACCCAACGGATATCTGGTATAAAAAAGGGGAGTGGCTCAAATGATGACTTTTGGTGTCAAAATATTAAAATTCAAGGACCCTAAACTTGGGATATTATATCCATACAGGTTTCTGACTTTATAGGTTTCATGGTCTGGTTCTGGCGATAGTTCCCAGAATATAACTAAATGGGCATACTGAGGGATTCCTGGGTTCAGAAGAAAGAAAATGAAAAAAGTGAGCTCTTCATGAAGGTTTCAGTATTTGATAGGGAGACTTATGCAGTTATGCTATTGTTCTGATGTTTATTGTCATTTGTAGTGATGCTACTAAAGTCAGGAAATTTGCAATTTATTTCCTTAGTTGTCGCTTAATCTGGTTATTGGTTCAAATATTCTGAAAGAAAAAGTAAATTTTCTTTTAATGCAGGAAGTCTTCACCAGCTTCCCACTTCGAAGACTCCAGAAGGGATTCGTGCTCGTTTTTGGGTAGCTGTTATGGCCTTCTTCATGATGTTTGCAACTTTCTTCCGCTCAGTTGCATACCGTGTTACCCGGAGGATTCCTGAGACATCAACTGGTCACGATCTAAATATTTCTGAAGTTGCTGTTGATGCAAATGAAAAGGAGGAATTTCGGCCTCCATCTCCGAGCCCATCTTTGACTGAGGTAGACCTCCTTTCCTCTGTAACGAAAAGATTAAGTGAGCTTGAGGAGAAAGTTGATACACTTCAAGCAAAGCCTTCTGAGATGCCTTATGAGAAAGAGGAATTGCTGCATGCAGCCGTTTGTAGAGTAGACGCCCTTGAAGCAGAGCTGATTGCCACTAAGAAGGTATGACTGCTGAAACTTAGATCACTGAAATTATTGCTGAACCATATATCATAATAACATTGGAACAGAAATCCTATAGTTTCCTTGTGAAATGTATTTTCTGTTTCTCTTTGGTTCTTGTGGTAGTAGTGGTATGTTCACTATTCATCGATTTAGGTGCACGTGTATATTTTGAGCACGCATCTACTGTTCATCCTTTAAACAACAGTATTTCGGGGACAATTATGGTGATTTTGTGTTGTCTTGTGCAGGCTCTTCATGAAGCTTTAATGAGGCAAGAGGAACTCCTTGCCTACATAGACAGGCAAGAAGAAGCCAAATTCCGGGTAGGTTGATTGATACGCCATTCTCTTATTTTTGCACACAATATAAGATTTTTTTTTTCTTTTTTCCAATTCATAATTTGTTGCTAATATTTGATATATGTGTATCAGAAAAAGAAGCTTTGCTGGTAAGATGTTTTGCTCCACAGTCAGGGGTTGGCTGTTTTCTTTCAATCACTCTCTACCTATCAAGTGTTTTTAACACAAGATCAGACCTTGTTTATGTTTTTCTTTCCAAGACTATTTGCCTTTGAACAGAGTAATTTTGTGTCATCTTAAAAGAGGTCTTTCGGGACCGTGCTGTAGCCTTTGAAAACCATTTGTTCCTGAGTAATTATGGTTTTGTAAGTTGTTTCTATTTTAAGATTTGATGCCATTGAGCTTCTACCGTCTGAGCGCTTGTGTTTTATTTCACATTTTGTGGCTCCCCTAAACTTTATCGAATACGAGGTTTCTATTTTCTCTTGTGAAGAAAAAACTCCGTCTCTACTCTTTAGGCACTTAATTAACCGAAATATGAATCTAACTTGAAAGTTGAGTTGAAATTAATACAAAACATAGAACGCGAATTGAGTCGATTGAAAATTTTCCTTTCGAATAAAAAGACATAATAAACCAGTTATTTTGTTTCGTTGAGACAGTTATTTTGTTTCGTTGAGACTAAATACAGACATTTGTAGTATCAGGGATGGCAGAAAAATTCGGATCCGGTCTGTATCCGTAAGGATCCGGAAAATTTGGATCCGGAAAAATTCGGATTCGCATTATAAAAAATGCGGATCCGGATTTAATTTTTTTAAATTCGCACGGATCCGGATGCGGATCCGGATGCAGTTGCATCCGGAAAACCGGATATCCGGATCCGGATTTTGTTTGGTTTTAAATCAAAAAATATATAAGCTTAGATTAAAAAAAAAAAACCTAATTTCTAGTCATCCATTTCCATCCTCCTCCAGTGGCAGCAGTAATCCCTAAATTGGTAACCCGTAACCCCCATCTTTCTCTCCTCTCTTCGCTGCCGCGCCTGCCTGGCATCTCGCCGTGACTCCGCCTGCCTCGCATCTTGCTGTGACTCCGCCTGCCTCGCATCTCGCCGTGACTCCCTCTGCCTCGCAACTCGCCGTGACTCCGTCTGCCTCGCAGCTCGCCGAAGCCGCGCAGCCCGCGCTTGATCTACCGAAGCTCGCCCGGCCTGAGTCCAGATCTGTCATCTGTCATCCAAGCTTCCCCATCCAGCTTCGCCGTCCAATCTTCGCCGTCCAAGCTTCACCGTCCAAGGCTCCAAGCTTCACCAAAGCGAGCACAGGACTGGGTAAACTCAAAGACTCATTCCTGATAATTTATTTGTACTTTTCTTGGTTGAATTATTTGCTGGCTCCACGCGATTAATACTACTTAGTGGAATAGTGGTGCTCCGTGGGTTTTGATCATCCATGGCACTATTAATATGTAAAGGATGAATTGATTGTTTTGGCCTGTATTTTTATGATTAATCGATGGATTTGTTGGGGCCTTTGGTTGTTTTGAAGTTTTATCTTTGGGAGTGGTTTTACATCTCTTATTTTGTGAATTTGATTTATTCAGTAAAAAGTTTCAGCATTTGAGATTGATTGTTATTAGCTTGTTGATATTCATTGTAGTGTTCCCTGACACAATATAATTCCAGAAGCTGCTGGTATTGATCCACAACTTGTTGAACAGAAATCTGATCATAGTTTTGTTATATTCATTAGTTGCCGGATAATGCCTTGTTTCTGATCACTTCGTGCATATTTTGTTGAGAGAAATTTGGTGCTGGAATCAAAGTGTTGTCGTTTGTTACTCACCAAATATTGCTTTCTTGTGCCATCTGTTATTCAAAATGTTGTCACTTGTCAGGCTTGAAAATGAGCTTCATTTTACCCGAATGAACTTGATTTGTTTGACCAAATATTTTGTTGCAGGGAAGGTAGTATGGTATCAATGTTGAAGGACAATATGTATAGTATATCACTATAAATGGAAAATTGTTACTCGATATTTTGTTCTTTGGCTGTAGTTGATGTGCTGTGGGTTGAGTATTTGTTTAACAATAGTGATATTCACACGTAATGAGCTTCACAGTGAGGGTTTTAGTTATGTTTGAATTTTTATTTAATTGTTTAAATTTATATTTTGCGGATCCGGATATCCGGAAAATCCGTTCGGATCCGGTGCGGATTTTACCCGCATCCGGATCCGCAAATGGCAATCCGGATCCGGATCCGGATTTTGCCAACCCTATACGTGTTATATGAAATTGCAATAGCTAAATTTGCAATTAGATTTTGTTTGTTTTCGAAATGGGAATGCGTGATCAGTATATCGTGCAGTTTGGAAGGTTCTTAAATGTCAAAGTCTATATACGTCTAAGTGGACACGTAACCTTGTTACAAATTTGTATGTATATGTATATTTACTTGCATGTTTCTGCTTTTTTCGCTCATAAAAATTTGTATGTACCAGCAGTTGTTTCCTTTATTGGTTGTAGTTAATATTTCTGTCACTTTTCAGGTATATTGACTCCATTTGCAGCTCCAAAAATATTGACTCCATTTGCAGCTACAAATGAAGTGAATTAGTTTGTAACAGTCAAAAGTGTGTCTCCGTCTTCCTCAATTGTTCACCAATGGCCGCCACTCAGCTTTGCTCTAACTCGGCCTCTCTTTCCAAAGCCCTAACCCAAAACCCATTTCCGAAAATCCCCATTTCACCCCTCAAAACCACCTTAAACTTCCAAAGAACCCTAAAACCCTTCACTCTCAAAGCAGTCCTCTCCCAAAACCCCGCGAAATCCCATACACAAACAGCCCCATTTGAGCACTGCTTCAGCAAGAAAGCTGACGGCTTTCTCTACTGTGAAGATGTTAGAGTTCAGGATGTCATGGAGACAGTTGAAAAAAGACCTTTTTATTTGTACAGTAAGCCTCAGATCACTAGAAATGTCGAGGCTTATAAACAAGCCCTTGAGGGGCTGAATTCTATCATTGGTTATGCCATTAAGGCTAATAATAACTACAAGATTTTGGAACATTTGAGAAAATTGGGCTGTGGAGCTGTTCTTGTTAGTGGCAATGAGCTGAGGCTTGCTCTTCGAGCTGGATTTGATCCCACCAAGTAATGTTATGTCGTACATTTTTGTGTCTACTTATGAAATTTTGTGTTTCTTTAGTAGCATTAGCTTACTTTTGTTGGGGAACTTCCAGCTATTAAGGAGAAGATGAAGCTTTGCTCAACAATTATTTTTTGGTGTAATTGTTCATTGTGATGATCAACAGGTGTATCTTTAATGGGAATGGGAAGCTTTTGGAGGATTTGGTGCTGGCTGCACAAGAGGGTGTGTTTGTTAATGTTGATAGTGAGTTTGACTTGGAGAATATTGTTGTAGCTTCAAGAATTGCTGGCAAGAAGGTTAATGTGTTGCTTCGGATTAATCCTGATGTGGACCCTCAGGTTTGTAGTAACCTTGCTGTGATATGTATGAACAATTTCGACGCATTGCATTCTTAAAATGTTTAAATTCATAAATAATAGATAATTGTTTAGAAAGTTTTATCTGTTAAAAAGTTTGAATGCGAGAATTGGTGTAGGCATTGTTAATTTTGAGCCAATAGTATGTGAAAAGAAGGTCCGTTCTGTTATGTGACTAGATTTGTATGTAGCTCAAGGATGAGTGAGTATATGACAATGGTGCATGGCAAATACATTTGATTGACTGGAAGACTGCCAAATCAGCTTAAATTTTGTCTTCAATGATAATTGAACTTCAGAGTCATCTTTGACATTTTCTACTATGTTTATTTTCTTAACAGTAGTCATTTGATCAATATTATACCACCCAAGATTCTGTGCCTCCCACCTCAGCCTTTATGTTTCTGCACCATCCTTGTAATGCCATCACCATGTGAACCAGCATCGGATTACCATCATCATTTTGAAAACGTTGCCACTGCCTGCATTATCAGGCCTAGCGGACTTACTCCTCATCTCCATAACAAGCGATAAGATTAATCTATTGTGTTCTCTGTCTTTGTGTTTTTGTTATATTGTGCATACTGAGGTATATGGTACTATTTCCAATATCTATGGACAAAGTTGAGTTTAGGCTGTTAATTTTATACAAATTTTATTTGAATTATATAACAAAATTGACAATTATTCAAATGATTACTGTAAAATTCTCTTACATACTGTATATTTGTATTCTTTATTAGGTCCATCCTTATGTTGCTACTGGGAACAAGAACTCTAAATTTGGCATTAGGAATGAGAAGTTGCAATGGTTTTTGGATGCCGTGAACGCACATCCTAATGAGTTGAAGCTTGTGGGGGCTCATTGCCATCTTGGTTCCACCATTACCAAGGTCCGTTTACAATAATTTTCTCATTCTCTGTTACTTCTTGATATCATTTTTCAATTTAAAGTTTTTTATGAGATAAACGTATGGTTGTGTAAAATCTTACTGGTGGTTCTTTTTTACTTCCAAAATTTAGGAAGAAAGTTGAAAATCCTTGTTAGAATTGCTGGTAACTCATTAACTTATGGATATGAAAATGGATATTAATGCATCCAATAGGCTAGAAAGAATCTTCATGTGTCACACTTTTCTTGCGATATTATGTTATTGTCCAGATCAACAAATTGGACCTGGTAAACTAGATTCTGCAGACCTTCTAATAAAGGGATGACTTAATTCTTTGTTTGGAAGGCAATCTACTTCCAGTATCTAGAGTTGATGGGGTGCCTCCACCAAACGCCCAAAGGAACATCAAATGTCTGATATATTTAAATTTCAACTGTTACCAAACACCAATAATAGAAGGCATTTTAACTGTCAGGTGGTGATTTAATGTGAAGTCTTGAATTGAATTTCTATGAAGTTGTGTTATTTATGACTCAGAATGGAAAGGGAGTTTTTTTTTTTTGGGGGGGGGGGGGTTATGTGGTTTTCGAGTTGTTTATGGCGTAAGGTATTTATGATATTTTTCTTCATCTGTTTGATTAACAGCAGGTGCTGCTTCTTTTTACTGTTTTTCAGGTGGACATATTCAGGGATGCTGCAGTGCTTATGGTCAATTACATTGACAAAATCCGCGCCCAAGGCTTTGAAGTTGATTACTTGAACATTGGAGGTGGTTTAGGAATAGACTATTATCACACTAGTGCTGTCCTTCCCAAACCCAGAAATCTGATTGACACCGTGAGTAACAGATTTTTAAACTCTGCAAATTACTTCATAACATCCGATCTTTAATTATTTGTTAATTATTTGATTATCATATGTGAAAATGAGAGTTCCTTCTATGCTTTACATTTATGATGGACTCTGCACATATTTATCGAAAACAATGATGAAAAAAAAAATGTAGTAGTAGATGCAATCCGCCAAGTTTAATGCATTTAAAGACAACTTTGACTTCATGATAATCGACATCATCTCAAGGCCATGTTTAAAGCATAATTATGTCCTGCCAATTCTAATGTTGACTATATGGGTTAACTTTACACGTTTTTGTTGTTGGTTGTTGTTATAGGTTAGGGAGCTGGTTCTGTCAAGAAATCTGAATCTCATCATTGAACCAGGGAGATCTCTCATTGCAAATACTTGCTGCTTGGTTAATCACGTCACTGGGGTTAAAACTAATGGAACAAAAAATTTCATTGTAATTGATGGCAGCATGGCTGAACTTATCCGTCCAAGTCTCTATGATGCTTATCAAGTAAGTATCCATGTAAACAAATGCTGATTACTACTTGATGTCATCTGAAAAATTAGTTCATTTGTTTCCTTGGCCCTTTATTGATTGGCATTTACATGGAAGTCTGTGTAGCATCGCTACAGCTTGTCCTCTTCTTTGAATTAAGTTGGCATCAATTGCAATATACTTGATTATGGGAGGCACCCATTCCTGTCCTGTGGTCAGTTTGCTTGAATTTTCACACTTTTCCTAGTTATCAATGGTTCATCCTGCAATTGTGGAAGTAATTGATGTCCCCTTCTTCTGTTGATCACTAGACATTTATGTCATAACAAGGATCAAATCTGAGGAGATGGGTCGCCGTTCTTATATATGTTGATGACTTCTATTTTTCAAAGACATGAATTGTTAGTTAACTTGCTAGTTTTGACTGAATATGTCTTCTTGTGTCCTTAGACCTGTACTGTTTACATTGATTGCAGTTGACCTGTTCATATTTGGTTGCAGCACATAGAGCTGGTTTCTCCAGCAGCTCAAGATGCTGAAATTTCTAAATTTGATGTGGTGGGTCCTGTCTGCGAGTCTGCCGATTTCCTGGGGAAGGAACGAGAACTTCCTACCCCTGCTAAGGTAATGTGCTACCATTTTAATGTGATGATTGGAGGTATTGTTTTCTTGCCATTTCTAATTAAGATTTCACTTGCAGGGAGCTGGTCTGGTTGTTCATGATGCAGGCGCTTACTGCATGAGCATGGCATCGACTTACAATCTCAAGATGCGCCCACCTGAGTACTGGGTAAGGAACTCTGATTTCTGTCATAATTTTACCAATGTGCTGACTGCTGTACGAGTTACTTCTTTTTGTGTGCGTGTGTGTATTTTTTCTCATTAGCTTTTATCTTTTACCCTCAACAAATATTCACTTGAATGTTCATTTAATCCTTCTTCCAAGGAAATATTTGGGTGTTAAATTCAGAATTCATCCTAAATTTTAATCACTTTAAAGTTGCAGACTTTACAAACATTTTTTTGTGGAAAAAAAAAAAGTCTGAGAATTTGGCCAATATTTTCAGGTCGAAGAAGATGGGTCAGTGTCCAAAATCCGGCATGGAGAGACATTCGAAGACCACATGCGCTTCTTTGAAGGGCTTTGAATGCAGATACTTGTAAGGCACACTTAACTTTGATGTGATTCGCATTTCCATGAAATGATCACGTGTCAAATTCTATTGGCTACTGACTTTCTATTACCTGCTGAATTTTATATTTCAGCTTTGTTTGACATCCCATTGGATTCTTGACTACAACCGCAAAAAAAATGAATCTCAACAATTCAAACTCTCCTACCTGGATATCACTAAGCATTCCAAGTTTTTGTCTGATGGAGTTGTTACAATGATTATACTGTAATTTAAGTTTTATTGAGGATGTAAGTTCAATTTAATTTACATATTATGCCCGATGCCATGGAACTCGTAGCGTGCTTTTACTCGAAGTTGAAGCCACAACAGCTCAAGTGTTTCTTTACAATCATTGCGAGGGATTAAAAGTCGTGGCAGATATGATCCGGTGATACGACAATGTGTAGCAAATTTTTAAATAAAATATGGGAATCTCATTCTTTTAAGGAGGTGAAAGTTTTTACGAAGCAGAGAAAGCAACTTTTGGTGATTTGTCTAACTAATGGCCTACAAAATGCATCATTGAATTGAAAACTTCAATCAGATTCTCTCCTTTCACTGCTACTAATGCTCGTGGAGGCCGAGGCCGTATATTCAATTGTTCAAAAGGGCAAAAAGGGTTTTCGTAGGCTACAAGTAAAAACTCTCAAGAATAATTCCACGCACACAAAGTTAGGATAATAATTGACGTGACAATTTACTCCGTATCCAATAGGAATATCATTGTGAAATACACTTTAATAGTGTTACGTTTTACCTATAAAATATCCCCCCAAAAAAAGGAAAAAAAAAATTTGACGAGACATCAACGTGTGCTTTGTATTTACCAGGAAAAAGAGAAAGAAAAAGAAAAAGAAATGAAACCGATCTTGCTTGGACGGGACGCGTACGAGAGGTGAAATAAAGCCATTGATAATGATCCAAAAAATTTTTTTCCTTAACTGGGTGGAATTGATAACAGTTGAATCCACGTTACTTTGTGTGATGGGTGCTTTCTTGTAGACTATGACATTACATCACACACAATATTATTAATTAGTTCGTTAGTCAATTCACAAAAATTAGCTTTCAAATAATTTTTTTGTTGTCATACCTGTAACATGAAAGATCGTGTCCATACCGTTCAATGCGTTACAGATATGATATTATTATATGTTATAATGTTATTAAAACCATTTAGGGTCTGAATTTTTTTTGGTAGTTTAGAGCATCAACAAATTTTAATTTAATTGTTTAAATATTTACTTGCTTATTTATGTGGTAAATAGAAGAATTGAAAAATACATCATTTCTCAAAAGATTTTTAGAAAAAAAATGAATTTGTATTATTTTAATCAAAATTTTCTTCTATCAATATAGTAGGGATTGTGCTACATTACGTTTAACGTAGGGTACGCACACACATAGCAACCGTTGTAGAACCCACTAAGAACACTGTTGCTGTGTGTGTTAAACGTAACGTAACACTAGCCATATAGTAGTAATTATGACACTTCGTTTCTTTAGGAGTAAAGAGATAAAAAAATAATATAATATTAAATTAAAAATTCTTTCAATAGGCTCTTCAAAAACAATTCTTTAAAAAAAAAGTAATTCTCTCTCTTTAATATAATTTTATTTAAAGAATTTTATTTAAAGAGTAAAAAAATATTTTTTTATTAATGGGCTCTTCAAATAAATAATGAATCTCATTTTTTTTGGTGATGTTGTTAGTTGTCCAAATACTTGCAATCCAAACTTGATGATCAGTGATATTTACTAAATTAAATGACCATCGACTCTCTCTAAGTAGTTAGAGCTTTCATTTTACAACACCATGTTATCAAACAAAGTCTTAAAAGGATCAATCGAATAATAATATGCCCATCGCAATTTGTCCATGTACAATTATCACCCAGATTGCAAGCAGATCAGACAAGCATCTGGAGTTATCTGATAGCAAAAGATTACTCTTAATAAGCCTTGTTTTAAGGGTTAACAAGCAAACAAGAGGAGAAGAAGGCATGCTTGGTGTCATAACTATTAACTCATGCATGTAATCTCTAAAAATGCTCTAAGATTTGGTCTTGGTGATTTGGTTCCACCCAATAAGATTAGTAACAATGGGAAAGCACTATTGATTTTCTTTTTTACCCCAAAGAAAAAAAAAGCACTTTTAACAAAAATTAAGCAAAAAAGAAAAGCTTCTTTGTGGTCCTCGTTTATCTATGATCATGACTGGTACCAGACTCCTTTTAATTGGAATTAATTCTGCGTACTTTATTGATCGGTGGTGATGAAACTGTAGCTAACGAGTTTTTTTAAGAGACTATTGCTCATGATATTTATAATTATATAAATACTGAGATCCGTTTATATTAATTCTGATATGATAATGTTCAGATTTTAAATCCTCTCAAATATTCGAGGGATGTGTTAAATTTAAACCCTCTCAAATATTCGAGAGATGTCAAACTCCCATATTGAGAGAAAGACTGTCTTCACGCAGGCTCTGAAACTTAAAAAAAAAATAAATAAATTAAACCCCTATAATAGGTCTGCGGGGGACTCGAACTACTTCTCTCATACTTGTGAGAGAGTGGCTCTAGTCACTTGATTAGCCAAGTGGTTATGTAGCTAACGAGTTAAAATGCTTGTAATATGCTTTGATTATGGTGGTTACTGTTACACTTACACATATGCGACTAAAATCAATAACCTTTAAAATAGTTGTTTGTGTACTTCAAATTCTAACAATTTTGTAAGACCATATTTTATGTAACATAATGTTTTGTACTAATTCGATATTGCAGATTTTTTTATTACAATATCCGTAGTGAATTTTAAAACGATCAAGGTATTCGGTATTTGACATTAAAACTTTTCTATATTATCTTAGTAAATTTAATATTTACACCAAAACTTTTCTATATTATCTTAGTTTCACATAAATAATTCGAAATTAATCTCCATCTCACCAACCCAACATTGTCTTATCTTTGAGCTACGACATTGGTTTCCCGCAAATAAAAACATCTCAATCCGCTGTGTTTCGGACGAAGACTCGTTGTTTAAAGATTGTGCTTCGTGGCCAATCACCGCTTGCCACGTCTACATCAGGCAAAAGCATCGTCAATTTCTCCTGATATGGTAACTGCCTTACGAAAATTTGAGTAAATCAGAATAAGACGTTCAAGCAGTGCTGTATCTTTGATCAACCAACCACAAAGCTAAACGAGTAAATGACAATGACTTTGACCCTTGGATGAGCGACAAGTGGACGGTTAAGATCTCACAGTTGGTGCATCTCCATTTGTCGACAGCTGTCATGATTTTATTGGTTGCATGCAAATTTCCCGCCTTTGCAGGCGAAGCGGCACAGTTTTCGGCCTTATTTTACGCTTTTGGACTCTACTTACTCTTTTGGGCTTAGCCGTTTTTCGCTATTGAAACAAAAAAAAAAAAAAATTAAACCAGCTTTTTTCTTTGAATTAAGGTTAATGACGAAAATGCCACTAAGATTTGTGTCTAATATCTTAGATACTCTTGTGACTAATATAAAATTTTGCTTCCACTTTTTTTTTTCTTCTTTTGAAAACTGATATAGAGGACTATTATTGGTATTACATCAAATTACAACTAGTATTTATAATCAGGCTCCATTGAAGTATTGTCCAAATTATATTCCACTCATTTATTATTGTTATTACATCATATTACAATAAGTATTTACAATTAGACTCTATTAAAACACTATCCAAATTCCATTTCACACACATTTTGTAAGAGAAAAGACTGTTTCTATTCAATTGTGGAATAATTGAGGAATGATTAAAACTAATTCTTATAATATTTTTATTGGGGCTTGAACACTTGCTCTCACAATGTCGATTGTTTTTTTTTTTTCTGCTTTCTTGACAACACTAGCATCTATAAAAAAGAAAAAATATATATAAAAAATTAATAATAAAATAATTAGACTTTGGAGGACCTACTTACCTTTTTTTTTCATTTATTGATAAAGTTTTGCATTTAGGAGGAATTCAATGCACAATATATAATTATTATTGTTTTTATTTTCATAGAATCATTATTTTGGAGATAAATCCATAAACTTCGTCAATAAATTTAAAACAATTTATTTTCTTTAATATTAAGACAAGAACAAACACCAATTATTAAAAAAAAGAAAAAGAAAAAAAATGAGGACAAATATACCTCATTCGTATTAGACCAAATCATTAAAATATAGCATTTTGAACTTATTTCAAACCCTAAATATAAATTAAACAAATAATAATAATAAATAAATAAATAAATAAAACAACAACATCTCCGTCAATTAAAATAAAAATTCTCAAAAATTAAAAAAAAATGAAAGAAAGTTACCGACCGATCTGCAAGCGAGCCGCAAAATCTTGATCTCTCACGCCTACAAAAAAAAAAAGGAACCTACCAAAATAAATGAAAAATGACGAAGAATTAGGGTTTCGATTACAAAAAAAAAAAGCGAGTATATTTTAGTTTCAGAAATGTGAGTAATTTTCACGAAAATGAACTAAAATGAGTGCGGAAGCTGTGAGCCAAGGAAGCTAAATTCACTTTTTCTTCACTGACAAATTTTCCTTTTCTTTTGTTTTTAATTTTTACTTTTAATTTTTATTTTTTATAAAAAGTTTCAGATAAAAAGCAGAGGAAAAGGGGAACACACTGAAATAACGGTAAACCGTTAACTGAAAACGGAAAACCGTTTACGAAAAACGGTAAACCGTTTACTTCAAACGGCGAACCGATTATTTCCAGTTTGCTAACCTTGAACCGTTTAGTAAGAACGGTTAAGCCAAATTTATTTTGCAGGTATCTGGAAATTAACGGTAAACCGTTAACGGAAAACGGAAAACGAAAAACCGTTTACGGAAAACGGCAAACCGTTTACTGAAAACGGTGAACCGATTATTTCCAGTTTACTAACCTTGAACCGTTTAGTAAGAACGGTTAAGCCAAATTTATTTTACAGGTCTCTGGAAAGTAACGGTAAACCGTTTACGGAAAACGGTAAACCGTTTACTGCAAACGGCGATCCGTTTTCGGGCAAAAACAGTAATATGCGTTTAAGATAAGTTTTAACATCACCCCCCATCTTGGGTTGCACACTTGTATTTCAATATCATAAACAAATTAATTATAAAAGAAATTACATGATGATAAAGTTTTAGAATTAACATTAATTAAAAAAATAAAATGACATTGTCATTGTCATTGTTTTACAACACATGATTTAAAGAAAATATAGATAAAAAAATTACATGAAAGACATTATGCATTACGTATGTAATCATGCCACATAGAAGCTGCAATTCCATCTCTTATAGCATTCATCTCTGCGACACTTGCTGGAGATAAATCAATGTTAGTAAGTGGCCTACTAGTGTCTCATTCTTCATTGGTAACCAAATCTTGCCCAGCAAAGTCCTCAAATAACCTATCACTTGCATTTTCTCGTCGAATAAAATTATGTAAAGCGCAACATGCAATTGGAATTAGACGTTGCTTACGTAAACTGTAATTATGCATATCCCTTAAAATTGAAAATCGCGCTTTTAAAACACCAAAGCATCGCTCAATTACATTACGCAATGATGAATGCCTATAATTAAATAATTCTTGTGGACCTCTAGGTGCTCGACCTGATCCTCTATAATCACGTAAATGATATCTCTCACCTCTATATGGTGTCAAAAATCCCTTCATATTTATATAGCCAGAATCCACAACGTAGTAGTATCCTAAAATATAGAAACAATAAAATATAACTTAATTAAAACATAAACGCCAAAGATATTAACATATATATATGTGTGTGTGTGTGTGTGTATTCTTACCTTATTCCGGAAGTGGAAACCCAGATTCTGGTCTATTTAAGGCATCCATAAATACCCTTGAGTCATTGGCAGTACCTTCCCAGCCCGTATACACAAATGTAAACATCATGTCAAAAGAACATGCACACATGATATTTTGAGTCACCTGAGTTTTTCTATCTCGATATGATATCTGTTTATGTGTCGGTGACCATGCAGCAATGTGAGTTCCATCAATTGCACCGATACACTTCTGTGAAAATATGAAATTTCATTAATTTGTTAAACAAATGTTAAAGTCACATAAATATTGAAGTCACGTGTATTGAATTTCTTACCTCAAAATATGGAAACAAATTTGGATTGTTTCTAATCTCTAATGGCGTTTCCCCTTGAGGTTTTGGTTTTATAATATGATTTGCCAAGTGACAAAATGCTTTTAACACACGTTTAAAGTGTGTAAACACAGTTTCCGCTGAATGTTGAAAACGCTCAGATACAACACGTACAACAGCACCATGAAACAATATATACAAGCACATTGCTACAGCCTCTTTGATACAAACATGTTTATCATCCTCTAATAACTGTAAATGTTGAAGTGTATAACATAATCGAATAAAAACTTCTTTATCCATTCGAAACATGTTATACATCATGTCCGTATGGCCATTTAACAACTCTTGAACAAATTCAATGCCAGCAATTGTCATGTATAACATTGTCTTCTAATAGCACGCTGTTGTTTCTCATACATTTTTATAGCAATGGCTACCTCTAAAACCTCTTCTTCAATATCTGTTAAAGTGTCAATATCATCATCTTCATGGTTGTTGTTGTTCATTTTTTTGCTCTGATTTAAAAAAAAATCCTAGATTATATTTCAAGAATACGATAATTGGTAAAAAAAAAAAATGTCACCTCACAAAAATAAAATAAAATAAAGTTCAACAAACACATTTAAACTCATAAAAATAACATAGAGTAACACAAATAAAAATATTACAAAGTCCAAACACATTTAAACTCATAAAAATAACATAGAGTTCAACAAATAAAAATACTACAAAGTCCAAACACATTTAAAAAACAAACTACAAACTAGTTAACCAATATTTTTTTTCTATGCTCAGGCATGCTCAGAAATGCTTTCCTCCACTCAATACTGGGCACTAGCTTATCCATCAATTTGTTATATGTATCTCCATCAATGTCCCCCAATTTCTCCACAGCTTCAATACACTCTTCGATAGACCATTTTTCAACACATTGAGAAGTTGACTCCGCACTTTTGCTCTTAACCATCTCCATTCTAGCATTCATCACTGAACTAGCCATTTTAAAGTAACTATCAAACTCACTCTTATTTTTTTTACCCCGCTCAGTTGAATTTCCAATTGGCCGACGAGACATTTTCTCTATCCTAATATCAGAAACAGGTTCCATTGACTCATCATCATCAATATCAACATGAACTCCATGACTAAGAAAATCCTCTTCCAATTCACGATCCTCATCTGAGGACAATGGAACTTGGATAGATGAAAAACGTAAATGGCCAGAAGCTGTGGTGGTGTTGAATATCTCCCCTAAGGTTTGGTAGTGCTCTAATCTTTTTTTACGATATGGCTTCACTCCAGGCACTCTCTGTGGAAAAAAAAATAAGTGTATAAAACCATAAAATAATACTTTAATTTTATACAAAACTATTTAATGTACTGTGAATATAGTTTTACCTTAATATATTCAACCCAAACAGCTTCCGATGCTGTGACCGTATTTGAAATAGGATCCCACCCAAACCCGGTATGAGCTATTAAGTCAGAAAATTCTCGATGTTTTTTGCGCAACCTATTAAACTTGGACTTAAGTTGCCCTACATTGAATCTTTTTTGGGATTTCTCAAATAACTCATCACTTATAGTGGTCCAAATTTTCTTAGTAAAGGTTGATGTTTGTAAATCACCTTTTTTAACATGCTCATGCACTATACCAATAAAAATATTTTCGGTCCGGCTAGACCAATCAGCCTTATCATCACCATCAACATCACGTGGATCCATATCTTGAAAAATTAAAAAAATAATATATATCAAATATTAATCAAATTCAACATAACACGAAAGTAATTTTAGTAACATGTCATAGATTAAAAACTGAATGTTACTCCAAAGATCATGGTGTGTATGTGCATGTCATCATGTTAACAAATTCAATGACAGGTTTCAAATGTGCAATGTTTTCAAAGACAACAAAATTAAATCAAATCGCAAGTGTCTCTGCCCATGCACAAATTATTCAAAGAACTGTGAATAATTTTTCTAATTCCCCCAACAGAATTGATTATTTCAACACAATGAAAAGTAAACCAATATTTGCATTGCGAATTAAAACTTAAAGGATGAGAAACTCATGTATCTAAGTACATTAAGGGTCTCGGCAATCATCCAATTTGTCCAATTAAACATGATACACTCAAAATTCAACCAATTGAACATGATAGAGGATTGCAGCAAAACAAATCAGATCACGCGCAAATTCAGCCAATTAGAAAAATACCAGCAACGAGATGCAACAAGCAGGCAGATTTAAGTAGAAGATGTAGCAAATTGCAGCAAGTGCGTGAAGGTGGAGCAAAGACCAAGCGAAGACAGCAGCTGCAGCAGCCGAGATCGAACAGCAGCAGCAACGTACCCAGAGCAGCAGCTGATTGTAGACCAAGTTAGAGAGAAATTACTCTAGTTTCGGTACATGCTATTAATCTACAATATCAACCTATTAAAAACAACTAAAATCACTCAAATAATTTCTCAAAAATTTCCTTAAACAAAACAAACACAGGCAAGTGACAGATTCGGGAGAAGAACAACGGCTGGGCAGAGAGAAAGATGTTGCAACTGAGAGAGTGCAGATTTGTGAGTGAACACCGGAACCGGCACCATGAGTGACAGATCAAATAATTTCCAAAAAATTTAACTTAATCAAATAATTTCTCAAATAATATCACTGAAATAATTTCTCAAAATTTTAACTTAAATATGCAAATACCTGCAAGTGACAGATCCGGCAAAGTGACAGATCTAAGTGGCCTACAACGGTTGGGCGAAGACGGGGCAACAGCGGCTGGGCTGAGATGGAGCAGCAGCGGACAGACGGCGGCAGCTGGTGGTCAGCGCACACTGGAGCGGAGGCGGTTGTTGTCTTTGAGATGAAAGTCCGGCAATGACGCACCTGAAGGCACTGGATCGGGTGAAATAAGGAGGAAGAAGGATGATGGATGAAGAGGGAATCACAGCTGCAACTGGATGGAGAAAGGTGAGGGGAAGGGAAAGTGACAGTGAGGAGAAAAGAGGAGGAGGGTCACGAAATGGTGGATGATGTTTTTTTTTTGTTTTTTAATTCATTTTTAGATTTAATTTGTAATAACATAGAAAACGTGTTTAACTTGTTTTTAGTTTGTTAGTTGTAATATTGAATCTGAATTCTTTGTTTTGTAAACTGATTTGTGAAATTACATGACCAAACGTGTATTACATGTGTATTATAAAAACAAAAATGAAAACACTCCTGAAAAATTATACCAAACGGCCCCTAAATTTTCAAAAATAACATCTCTAAGCTTATCTTCCAAAACTAGCCAAATAAAAGCTACATTTCCCAGAATGCCTTAAATGTATAATATGTATTCAGACCCCTATAGAATTTAACAATATGGAAACAACTTTAAAAGAAGTAAAAGAATTACTAATACACTTAAAAGAGGAAACCAAAGAAATAAAGCAGAATATAGAAAAGTTAAAAATAGAGTTAACATTAATACATACCGGTAAAAAGAAAAATAAAAAGTTAGAAAAATATAAAACTTTAAAATGAGAAATAGTAAAGAAACCTAATATAGATTTAACTCAAAAGCCACAGCCAGGAAGCTTTGACGAGTGGTTTATGATAAACAAATATCCTAAAATTATAAAGGACACTGAAAATTTAGTAAAAGAATTAGAAAATGAAGAAGAAAAGATAAAAGACAAAGGTAAAGAAAAAATAGAAATAAGTGAAGAAAGAGAAAGCAGTGAATCAGATTAATGGAAGAAGAAATCGAAAAACTTACCGAAATATTCAGTGAAATAAATCTAAGTGATTTGGAAGATATTGAGAAAGAATACAGAATAAACATGAATACAAGTGGAGGACCAGAGATGAAACCCCACGTTGAAGAACCTAGTAACTTTAATAGACAAAATAGAAAGAAAAGACACTTTTATGAATATAAACCACCAATTAGAAACCAACCATGGAAAAATGAATACATCTCACAAGAAAATGAATTAAAAATAATAAGCAATGCTGGAGTATTTTTAGACTTAGACTGTAAGAAAAACCCATATAAAACCCTAGTAGAATGGGCATTACAAATGCGCTTATTTTTTATGTATAACGGATCAAAAGAAGATTGGAATGTAGAAACAGAAGACCAAAAGGCAGAGTATATACAGAAATCTTAATAGCAAGCTTTATAGGAAATGTATTTAGCTGGTGGAGAGGATTAACAGATACTGTAAAAGAATTAATAACTAATAATATAAAGGCAGTATTCCTAAGAAATAAAGAATTAGGTATAGAGACAATGGTAGAATATATTTCAAATGAATTTTTAGGAGAAGACTGGACATCAAGCCGAGATCAAGAAATAAAAAATGAAAAGCTAGACAATAGGATGAAATTAATTAACTTAAGTATATGTAATATGTGTTATGTTAAAGAATACACTTGTGAATTTAGTAAATATTATTATTCACAATTCTTTAGTAATGAAGATCAAAATATTTATCTTAATTTATATTACTCTAAATTACCATCACCATGGAGTACATATTTTGTTAATGAATACGAAAAGTATAAAGTATCTAATACAGTATCTGAAACATTAGGATCTAGAATAAGATTTTTAAATAATAGATTGAGTGAAATATGCATGCAACGTAATTTAATAAAGAAAAGTAGAACAATAGGAGATATATGTTGTCATAAAACTGAAATGCCAACCCAGTGGGGATGTCAACTACCATATAAAAAACACAAAAGTCATAAGAAATTGGGAAAAAGAAAATATAAAAAATATAAGCACTTTAAGAAAAAATACATTAAACCCAATAGAAAATATTATAAAAGGAAATACAAAAAACAAAGAAATTTTGATAAAAATAAATGCAAATGTTGGAATTGTGGAGAAATAGGACATATAAGTACAGAATGTGCCAAAAAGAAAGTTAGAATCCTTAAAAATGAATTTAAGAATATAAAAGAGAAACTAGAATTAGTAAGTAATCCATCTGATTGTGAAGGAGAAGAGATATATATATCTGAAAAATTTACAGACGACGAATCAGAATAAAGAAATAGACCCAGAAGAAGTAAATAGAGAAGAAATTTATGAAGTAGAGAAGGAAGAGAATGTTCACGGATATAGTTTAGTAGCAACATTTAATAGAAATAAATATAATAAACTTTTAAAAGCAAAATTAGAAAAGCCAGACTATGGAATTCTACATAAATTAAGAGATATCTTTAAAAGGAAAAAGGTAATACTACATGAATACTATGAACAAGAAAAAGCCATAGAAGTTACTCAGGCTGAAGGAAATATAAGATTAGGATTAATAAACAGAAAAACTGTAGATTTGGCCCTTAGGAAAATAAAAAATGAAACGATAAAAGAAAAGATACAATATGTTTACTTAGCAGAAATACAAATTCTAGTAAAATCCTTATTCAAAGAAGGAATAGATAGTCCAATAATATTATCTTTACATGATCAAAAATTTAATGATCCTATGATAGGACATTTAGGAACAATAGAAGGAAATTTATGTTACACCAAATTAATATTTACATGTTATCCTAGATATTGTGTACACATAAAAGATAAAGACATTAATGAAACGTTAAGCTTACATTTCAAATTATTAAAAAATAATTTAATGAAAGAAGGAAATAGATTAATGACCTTCCATTACTCAGCCTTATATAGTTTCTGTAATTCAAATTATGGAGAAATATATAATGATAAACCATTAATAGAAATAAACAAAGAATGTGAAGAAATAACTACACTTATAGAACCCATCAAACTTAAAATAAAAATACCAGTAAATTACAGACTAAGTATTGATGATAAAAAAGAAATAATAAATTCAGAAACAAAAGAAACATCAATTATCCCAATTAGTTTCTCAGATAAAACCTTACTTAGAGGGAGTTCATCAAGAAAAAGTTATTCAGAAAATAATCAGTTAATATCTAAACCAACAGCTAAAGTAATGAAAATAATAGGACAATACTTTAATGGCCTAGATTATATAAGAGGACCTTATATAACTATAGACACAGGTGCATCCCATAACCATATGAACCCTACAAAAAATAATGGATTAATAATAAAAGAAAAAGATCCAGCATATGAATACGTAGATTTTAACGGAAACAAACATATATGTAAACAAGAAGTAAAAGTACCAATTATAATTGAAAATACCAGGATTATAGTAACTTGCTTCATAGATTCTAATATGAATAATGATAATCATATCCTTCTAGGAAATAGTTTTTTAGAAGGATTAGAATATTACAAAATTGAAAAACATGGAATAACTATACAAGTAAATGAACATGAAATATTCTGTCAAAGATGTTAAATAAAGCATACCTTAAATACCCTTTGTCGGTATATATTCAGGTATACACTATAGAAAAAGATATACATACCTGTGCTTTAATAGATACAGGAAGTGAAATCACAATTATGAAAACATTCTTATCTCATAAATGGATGCCAAATGGAAATATAAAAATCACTGGTATTACAGGAGATAAACAACAAGTTAATAATCAAGTTTCAAATTATGAAATCCTATTAGGAAGTAAAAATATCTCCGTACAATATATCTACCAATATAATAACATGGATTGTGATATACTACTAGGAAATGATTTTCTACAGCAATTTCAATACTATCAACAAACTATGTTTTTAATCACTTTAAAAACCCCATGTAACAATATCCTTCGTATCCCTAGGGAATTTCGATCTTTCAGAGTACAGCCAGCCCAGCGTGGTGGTATTCTATCATATGAAAAACATTATTTAATACAAAAAGGACAAATATACAACATAAAATTAGAAAAAATTAAACAACAATTAAAACAAGTATATAGTGAAAATCCTTTAGCTTTATGGAAACCAAACCATCCTAGAGCCAAAATAGAATTATTAGAAAATAAAATAATTAGGGTAAAACCAATGATGTACACAATGGAAGATAAAGAAGAATTTAAAATCCAACTAAAAGAATTATTAGAATTAAACCTTATTCAACATAGTAATAGCCACCATAATAGTCCAGCTTTTATGGTAAGAAAAAGAGCTGAGCAAATAAGAGGCAAAGCTAGAATGGTAATAAATTATAAAGAATTAAACAAATATACAAAATTTGATGGATACTTTTTGCCAAATAAAGAAGTATTAATAAATTTGGTAAGAGGAAAAAATTATTACTTTAAATTTGACTGTAAATCAGGATTTTGGCAAATAAAAATGGAAAAAGACAGTATACAATATATAGCTTTTAGTACACCTCAAGGACAATATGAATGGTTGGTAATGCCATTTGGATTAAAAAATGCACCACAAATATTCCAAAGAAAAATGGATAATATATTTAAGGATAATAACCATATCATAATATACGTAGACGATATATTAATAGCTTCTAAAACATTAGATGAACATAGAACACACTTAAAAATTTTTATTAACAAATGTATAAAAGAAGGAATAGTTCTATCAGAAAAGAAAGCACTAATAGAACATAAGAGAATAGAATTTTTAGGAATGGTTCTAGATAAAAATGGAATAAAATTACAAAGCCATATAGCAAGAAAAATAGTAGATTTTCCAGACAAATTAGAAAATAAACAACAAATTCAAAAATTCCTAGGATGTTTAAATTATGCAGAAGGATTTATAGAAAATTTAGCTAAGAAAAGAAATGTACTCCAAAAATTATTACGAAAAAATAATACAAAAGGATGGAGTAAAGAACATACACAAGCTGTTATAGAACTTAAATGTCATTGTAAAAATTTACCAGAATTAAGATTACCCAATGATACTGATAATTTAATATTAAAAACTGATGCTTCTGATTTACATTGGGGAGCAATACTTAAAACTGATTTGAATGAGATATGCAGATATACTAGTGGAACATTTGATAAAGCTCAAGTAAATTATCCAGTCCATGAGAAAGAATTATTAACTATTTATAAAGGAATAAAGAAATTTTCCTTGTTCTTACTACAAAAGAAATTTACAATAGAAACGGATAATACTCAAGTTAATTCTTTAATTTATAAAAATTTACCAAATGAACCACAGTATAAGAGGTTGCATAGATGGCAGGCATATTTGTCTCATTATAATTTCAAAATTATTCATATAAAAGGAGCTAACAATTTTTTAGCTGATTTTCTCAGTAGAAACGTAGAGTTTGCAGAATAAGCATGGAAAAAAGGATTGCAGACTTGGAAACAGATCTCGTAGATCTTGAAGAAGTTGTTAACATCCTTGGCAATTTTGTAAACAATCTTCGACTCTCTATAAAACATCTGAGAGAGGAATTCGAAGAAAATAAAAAAGTAAATCCCTTAAGTGGGCAAGCAGTAAATCCCTTGAGTGGGCAGTCAGTAAATCCTGATGTAAATTCCTTAAGTGGAAGCAGTGGTGGATCCAAACCACATGGTAAATCCATCTGTGATGAGGATTACGTAGAAATCCAATCCCATAAAAAAGTGATTACAGTAAATCCTAGTAAACAGCCTCCAAAAGATCATGTTGTGGCTGCAGTAAAAAGAGTAAAGATTGGTGGAGTTGAAGTAGTAAATCTTTCATCAAAAGAAAGAGAATATATGAGTTTTTCTGAATATATCTATAGTAGAACTGAATATTCAGAAAACTGTTTTAAAAGCACTGGTAAATCTGTTTATCCAAGGGTTGTATGTATCAAAGGTTCTGACCCCGAATTTGTTAAGAAATTAGCAGATTATGGGTATCTTGACCTTATATATCCTGATGTCAGCCTCGGTGAATTATTTAACTTTGATCCAGCCCTTGTAAGCAAAATAAGTCAGTATGGTCAAAAGAAAAATGTATGTCTTAAGTTTTACACTATCAGTCCTGAATATGACGATGAAGTATAATATGAAGTCATACACCTCATCAGCCTCAATATTGTCACAAACAGCTTCAACTTGGAAGTAGGCCAAGGTAGACTCAAAGAACCCATTTTCAGCAGAGATTGGGCCAGCTATAGAAGAGCAGCTGGAGTCACCGTCATCAAATCAATTGCTTCCAACTTGTATGAATGAGGATATAAAGTTCTCCTACAACAAGACAATTTTATCCTCTGTACACCTGGCACTGGTGTTGGCAGGTCAGGAGTGCTTGCCAGCTTCATCAGTGACATAGATGGGCATCACATTCCATGTAGGCCCAGTACAAGACGTATAGCATGTGAGAAAATGGAGCACTTGGCATGTCTTACGTAAGCACTTACGTCAGAAGCTCTAATTACGTAAGCACTCACGTCAGCAACATCAATTATGTAAACTTTACTTTTTCAAAAAACAAAAGTATATCGGCCATCTGTCGGCCATCAGTAGCAAAAGTAATAAAGGTTATGATGTAATCTAATCCAAAGGGACACGTGTAAACCTCTAAGGAGGATGTAAATCTTCTATATAAATGAAAGAGAAGGGTAGAAAAACTCAGAATTTCTTAGAACCCTATCATTCAATCAACTTTCCAAAAAATGTCTCTAAATAACTAAAAAACTTCTCTCCAAATCAAGAAAACAAGATAAAAAACAACTCACCCAAAAGAATAGAAAGGGAAACCTAGAAAATCAACTAGAACTTTGAAGGACCAGGACTCCAAAATCCTACCGACGCACAGTGATCCCGATTGCATCAGCCTGTATAAGCCGTTAAGCCAGGAAGGCGTGGAGGCGAGCAGGGCATAGCTACAAGGAAAAGGTGACTAGTCAATCGGATAAGGAGCTAAATCCTGAGAAGTTCCAGAAGATTTGAAGGTAATAATTCTTAATCTATATCTTTTGGTGGGAGGTTGTTGATGATTGATGTTTTGTTGAGGAGGAGAATGATTTTACATGGAGAAAGCAAATAATATTATCAGATCTGTAGAAAATATAAATTTTGAAAATACAAATCAATTAAGAGAAATCGTAAATAGACTAGATGATAAAATACAAACTCTATGTTGGTTGTTAGATCCAACAAACATGGATAAAAAATTTGTAAACCAAGTACAACTAATAATGGAAAGAAGAATCTTAAACAATGTAAAACATATCTTAGAATTTAATATAAATAATTTAAATGTTGATTGATCAGAGTATATCGATGGAAACCAGTAACGTAAATTGGGTAGCTGACTCCGACTGGACAGTAGTACCCTCTGTACCTCTGGTAAACAATTCACGTACTTGATCAATCATGGAAAAATATCATGAAAAACTATGTAAACAAATGGATATGACAAAACTAAAATGGTTAAATAATGAAACTAAAATTATTTATAACAGTAAAAATTTAATGATAGGATTTAAATGCGGAACATATTTATATAACAGCATATTATTCGAAACAAAAAATTTAATAAGTAAAGATGAGTTAAAGGCAATTATGAATACAAACTTACCACCCGAAATAAGAAGAGAAATTATACAAATAATAGAATGGGATAATTTAAAAAGTTTAATAGTCCAAAGTTTTGTAGAAAAAGAGATAGAAGATATAATAAGTATATATGAAAACTTTAATATATTTAATACAAGATAAGTAAAACAGTAGTTAATATCTAATTTTTAAAATAAAGGCTATGCCGCCCAAAGAAATGGTATCAGAGCCAGAAAAGATCATGAAACCTTGAACCCCATGTCATAAATAGTAACATTATTATAGAAAAATTAATAATAAATCACCAACAGTTTTTAATAGAACAAGCATTAGATAGAATACAAGAATTAAATTCATGCATTGATCAAATGCTTTTAGGTTGAGAAAATAGAATAACCATATACATAAATCTTTTAAATCAAAAGATTGATCTAGTAGAACATGAGAGGATAAATTTAAAAAATATGGGAGAACATATATATGGAGATTTTATCGATCTATATGAATTAGACCAGCATTTATATCTATACAACGGAATAAAAAAGATATTTGAAAAAATGAAGAATAGGTGTAGATATGATAATAGAAGAAATGATCATTGATGAAGACAATATAAATTAATACAGGGACTACAGTGAAATTAAACCTATACCTTTAAGAATAATATTAAAATATTCAAGGATATTTTAGTCCAAACACACATAAATTGGCTAATGTTGATAGGAAAAAGTTGATATGGTTATTTCTGTAGTTTATAAAAATTATAAGGCCACTTTTGTAAAATTCCCAATATTTTTCCACAGGGATAATAACATATAATCCCTATATTTTGGCTTAATCCCAAATAAGGACGTAAGTTTTATTTTCTTTACACAGATCTCTATTATCAATTTATTATTCCCAAATATTTTACATGAATGAAATCAATAATTTAGGATACGTTTGGAATTGAGATTGTATTTTTTAAGATACAGTTGTTATAGAAAAAAATTATAATTATGAAACAAAAGTTAATAATATATAGTAAATATAAATTTTATATAATAATTTTGACAAAATCATTAAAGATATAAAACATTTTTTATGATACAAGTAAAAAATCATATTAACATGTCTTTCAAGCTACAACAGCTAGTGTTTCCTAAACACTATCTACTATAGTTTGGAAGCTATAACTACTCAACCTTAATTCCAAACGCACCCTTAATTATTATATTTTTAATCTTAAATCAGACCATCAACATGTTTTAACTAATAGGTAAGAGGCTCGCCTAAACAATTTTTTAAGCACACCCTTGGTAAAAAAATTTGGTCGACTATTATTCCTTTTTTTTAACCCAAAAAAAAAGTTATGCATAAAATGGCATGACAATAGAGTCAATATCTTATCCTTCCCTAGATGTGACTTGTGCTGCTTACTTTTATCAAAGTAGTATAAAATTATTTTAATTTTAAAAGTTTATGATAAAACTCATAGATTATTGTACACCATTGTCTTTACTTACAAATCTACTATTTTTTTTTTAAGTTATAACTCTAAAAAAAAACCTTTTAAATCAACTAAGTGATGACATATATTAAGCATTTAAACTCATATAATTTTATGCAGTCTATTTGATGTATAAAACTCATATCTTAAATATATATAAATAAAAGAAAATCAAATTATTAAAACTACTACCAAATAAGATAAAAGGGTTTCAGGTAGTAAGGGTGTTCAAAGAAAGTTGTGAAAGTTGCCTCGGCAAAACTGCCTTTCAAAATTTATTAAAACTGGCTCTGAAAAATTATTTGTCAAAACCTGACTCACATCCAAAACACCCATTCAGCAACACAATAATCGCTAAATCAGGCCAATGAAGATCATATTTTAAAATAAATTTTCAGAAATCCAGCAGAAACTTTTATTAAGTTCTTAATATTTTTGTCAATATAAAAGCGCATTTTTCCAAAAACCTTTTTCCAAAATCTTTTCCCTTGAATAATAACAGGGATCAGCCTTCTATTAGTACTTTAAATATAAATCATACTTTCATTAATTAGCCGATACTTGTAGGCCCAAAAAATAAATAAAATGAAAGGAAGCAAAGTAACTTACTTGTTAATCGATGTCTAAGCTTTTTAAAGGATGTCTGAGCTTTCAAAAGATGAAAAGAAATGTGTCAAGTGGATAAAGAGATTTTTTATTGCTTTAGTGTGTGAGTACAATGGCTTGCTTTTGTGCTCTCTCTCTCTCTCTATAGGTTTATACCTTTATAAATCTATACATATTGAGGGAATGATATAAACAAGATGACATTTATAGACATATATTTTTAAAAGGATAGATATATAAAGTGGGTCTTCTTTTGGGAAATTTATATTTTTTGTTTCATATTGGTATATCCCATATAATACCTAATCCATTAATAACTAATTCTATCATAGCTAGGTCATTTAAAAATTGTATAATATATACTTGTTTTTTAAATGCCATATTTGCAGCTTTTTGTCTAATTTTTTAAATTAAATATGTCGGAAGTGGATATTCTTTTTTTGGAAAAAGAGAAAATTCCCATTTCTCAAGCTTATCCTATTCTTTTCTTGTTATTGATTTTTGTTCATTCTAGCTATTATGATTTTGACTGTCTAGTGCATGATCTTTATCTTGTAATGCAATGATCTTTCTATATAATTCTACATTAATAGTTTCTAATGCAATTATTTCTTGTCTACATGCTTCCATTTCATTGTTTAAATAATATCTAATATCATTAAACTTTCTAACTGTGCATGGCATGACCTCACAATGGTTACAAAATTGTATGGTTGATGATGATGATGATCTGTCTAAATTATTTAACTGTCTGGTTGATGATGTTGATGCA
The DNA here is from genome assembly GCA_030449925.1 of Citropsis articulata. NCBI lineage: Eukaryota > Viridiplantae > Streptophyta > Magnoliopsida > Sapindales > Rutaceae > Citropsis > Citropsis articulata. The sequence goes on along the minus strand of JASUUH010000137.1, from coordinate 1,582,274 downwards.
CTGTTTAAAGGATTAGTTAAATGGCTAACATAATAATTTAATCCTATTTCTTGTTTAGTGAATTCTATTGCTTCATGAAATGTATGAGAACCTCTATAGTATGGATCAAGGTAATTGATTATTAGATCAATTATCTCTCTCCTTGACTATAAATGTCGACGGAAAATGTAAAATGACTACTTTCTATATGCTCATTGATTTGTTTAAAGTAATGCACGAGTACATTGGCTATTTTTAATTTATTTTGTGGGTTATTACAACTTCACAAAATTGTCCAAGATGCATTGCTGACTATTTAATAATTGATCCTTACTTTTAAAATTTAAATTTGTTCTTGAAGGAAACTGCCTAAGTTTTATCGGACTGAAATTCATATATCGCTTCATTCCTATAAAATAATTATTGAATGATTAGTCTTGAAAGAATATTATCTAAAGTATTATCTTTACCTATTATATGCTCAAAATTTGCTTTGTATCTTTTATTTGTTACTACTTCTAAAAAATATATCCATCGTTTACTAATAAATAAAATTTTATTTTTTGTACTTTTTATAAAACTCTGTAATATTATTACAGCCTATTCTTATTATTATTTCATACACACTCTTATTTTCTTCAAAACTTTAGATATATAGCACTCGAATAATTTGTTGCTGTTAACAACATTTTAATAGAATTTGGCTGCAATGAGCTGCATTCAAAGTACCATCATTACTTGTGATTCATTTAGAATTTAGGGACCCAGACGGTATTAACTGAAATATTGTTTTAGTCACGTGTTTCCTTTTTTGGGTTGTTATATGGGCCTGTAATGCACCGCTTTTGGGTTCATTAATTTGCAGGTGAGTTTAATGAGTATCTGAGTGGATATAAATAGACCAATTTTTTTAAATAAAATTTGAATTTTTTGAATTATATTTATTTTAATATTAAAAATATTCTTTTCACATAATCACAATTTAAAATAGAATTTTAATAACTAAGCCAGAGAAAAGAAGCATTGAGATTCACAAACAAACAAAATAAATAGATGGCTTGTTTGTTATATTTAAAGTGTTTTTAGAGAAAACAAGCGATGTATATTAAAGTATTTAAAGATAGAGAAATGGATGGGATTATTTAAACTCATAATTTTTTTTCTCTACACTCATTTACTTAACAAATCCATTTTGTAGATTTTTAAAATGTAATTGTACTTTATACACCCTTCAAAAATCCAAAAATATCCCTTCTTTCATTTGCAGACTAAGTAACTATCATTCTACTATTATCATCTTTCTTTTAATTTTTTCCCCTCAGTTCTTGAATTTTTTTTCTTTGCTCATCACTCGTCCTTCTTGGACAACAAAGAATTATAGAGAATAATGGAGGACTAAATATAGATTGTGAGATATCTCTGTTTATTAACTATGATGGTGGACAACTCAATGAAAAAAATCCCAAAAGTATGCCCAAAGGTTCCTTTTCAATTCAATCTTCAGCATACATTATGAGTAGGCCTTTTGACACTCCTTTAAATTCCTCATAAAACCCCTCTTTAATCGAAACTACCTTAATTCCTTTTTTTTTTTCTTGCTTTGAATTAAAAAAATCAATTAAACAGTTAAATAAATTATTCCTTCAATAATATTTTACACCGATTCCATTTCATAATTTATATTTATATTTTAAAATTTAATTGAAAATATTTTTGTAAGAAACTTTTAAGAATTAAAAATTAGGGAGATAAAAACTACGTATAAGAAGAAAATAATATAAATTTTTAAGATTTGTATGTATTTATAACTAAAAACATTAAAAAAAATGCTGCAATAAAACCAAAAGATGATTAATTTTAATTTATGAGTTATTATTTTATAAATTAAGTTGGCGACATTTGAGATAATAATGGTGCGTTTACTTCCATGGAATGAGAATGAGCTAGAATGAGAATGGCCTGGGAATGAGAATGAGCTAGAATGAGAATGAGCTGTGAATGAGAATGGGTTAGAATGTGAATAATGAATGTGAATGAGATTCTAATGTTTACTTGGCAAAAATAAATGGAAATGGAAATGTGCTGGAATGACATTGATGTGTTTACTTGGCAAAATAAATAGGAACGAGAAATGAGAATGAGAATTAATTTACCAAAATACCCACAGTATTAAATAATGTAATTGTCATTAACTAGATACATGTATAAATATTATTATAAAAATGATATTAATTAAAAATAAAATTAGTAATAATAATAATAAAAGTTAATAATTATTATAAATAAATTTATTATTAATAAAATTTATTATCTTTATTATTTTAGTTCCTATTAATTATTGTTATTATTATATTTATTAATATTATCATTATTAATATTTATTATTATTATTATTATTATTATTATTAATATTATTATTATTATTATTATTAACTTTATTATTTTAGTTATTATTAATTATTGTTATTATTATTTTTATTAATATTATCATTATTAACATTTATTATTATTATTATTAAAAAACTTTATTAACTTTATTATTTTATTTATTATTAATTATTGTTAATATTTTTTCATTAATATTATCATTATTAACATTTATTATTATTATTATTATTATTATTATTATTATTATTATTATTATTCACTTTATTGTTTTATTTATTATTAATTATTGTTATTATTATTTTTATTAATATTATCATTATTAACATTTATTATTATTATTAAAATTTTTTATTAACTTTATTATTTTTTTATTATTAATTATTGTTAATATTATTGTCACTAATATTATCATTATTAACATTTATTATTATTATTATTATTATTATTATTAAATTTTATTAACTTTATTGTTTTAGTTATTATTAATTATTGTTATTATTATTTTTATTAATATTATCATTATTAAAATTTCTTATTATTATTATTATTATTATTATGGGAAATTATCATTGCCCCACCTCTCTTTTATTTTATGTTCATCTAACCACCACTAAATTCTAACATGTTCTTTGCACCACCTTTCTTTTTAAGTTTATATCAATTAGTTACTTTTGTACTAATACCGTTAAATAATTTTACCCCTAATAAATAAAAAGATCATTTTTATTTTATAAAAACTTTGAAAATAAAAAATTATAATTATAAAATACTCCTAATTTAATAAAAAATAAATCAAAAAATTAGAATATTTATTTTTTAATAAACTTATTTTAATAAAAAAATTGTAATTATAAAAATAATTAAAAAATTTTGGGATTTAATAAAAATCCCCTAAATTATTAAAATTTTGGGATTTATTTTTTAATAAATAAATTCAGTTATTTTAATAAATAAATTCACTTATTTTTATTAACATATTACAAAATTATAATTTTTAGTAAAAATAATTATTAAAATTTTACAAAATCTAAATTTAATAAAAATTAGCTGAGCATCTCTAGTTGAGATTTATTTTTTTATTAAATTTAGGAGTATTTTTATAATTATAATTTTTTATTTTTTAAATATTTTATAAAATAAAATGATCTTTTAATTTATTTAGGAGTAAAATTGTCATTCTATTAAAATTATTTAATGGTGTTAGTGCAAAAGTGGCTAATTGATACAAATTTAAAAAAAAATGTGGTGCAAAGAGCATGTTAATAGAGTTGGCAACAATCCCCGCGGGGCTCCAAACCCGTGGGGCCCCGATTAATTTGGGGCGAGTATGGGGCCTCGAAAATAATCTAAAAATGAATTCGGGTCTGTTTGGGTATGGGTCTAAACCCCAAAAATTTTCGGGTTTGGGTTTGGGGATTTTTCCAGATCCCCTAACCCGACCCGAAAACAAAAACAAAAAAAACTATCTAATATTTTTGAACTTCTAAATTAAAAATTCTAATACCATCAAATCAATTTTTATTCCCCCAAAAGAAATTACTACCAGGGCGCCGTCGTTACTAACTACCGTCACCGCCACCGCTTTTATCGAATAATACTCAACCAAGATATGTTGTTCTCCTGCCGCAAGGTTTTTACTTTTTCTACTTTTTTTTCTTTATTTATTTATTTCAAATTGCATCTGGTTCCAAACCCACTCATGTCCTCTCAGCTTTCTGCAGTCAATGCATTTGCAACTAGTTGGCTGCAGCTCTGTGATGTATCAATGCGGCTAGCTAGCTGCAGCTTTGTAATATATCGATGATCTTGCTGTTACGTTATGATATTATGTGTATTGAAGCATAGACCTTTAAGCTAGAAACATAACTAACCGCAAATATAAAAGAGGGCTAATGGGGTTATATTTTTAAGCTAAGCTAGATAGATTTTTGTGCTCTGGTTAGTTATGAGACAGATTTTAGTTACTCATATGGTGGTTGGGTGGGTTCTGATTATTTACTACTGTGGATTAAAATTTAATAAACGAAGGAAGAACTTCAGATTTTATTTTGAGGATTATTGGTGTTGTGACATAAAACTGTGTTGTTTGCTTGTACAACAAAAGATAAGACTTCTTTGTTGAATTTGACTTGGCTTTTTTCTAATTTAATCTTTGCCCTGTTGAGTATTTCTTCCTCTGTTTTCCCTTGACTCTGTTGAGTCTTTAATGTGCTTCCTTTTTTGTTTGGCTTCGTTATTGCCTTGTTTTTCTTGTTTTCTTGCTTTCGTACCTTGCTTCAGTTGCCTTGGCTTCATTCTCTTTGCATAAGAATTACTTCCTGGCTTCTTTACAAATAATTCTTTAACTTCTTTTTCTTGCTTTGCTACTCTTCATTCTCTTTTGCTGGTTATCTCGGGTGGTTTGATTGTCGTTTATCAGATTTTTTGCTACAAAATTCTTTCTTTATCAGATTGGTTTTTTTCTTTTCTTGTTTTGTTGCTTAGAGACGACGTTTTTATAGATCCTCACTTGTTTGGTCTGGTATTTTAAGATTATTTTGATTGTGGTATCGAATCTGGTGAAGATCGTTTCAATACCTTGTTTGAAGATAATTGTTTATTGAATATTAAGTTCCTACTTAAAGAATTTGTCTTTAAGCTTCTGCTAGTAATTTCTTATTCTCCTTTTAGTTAATTACACAAGAAATTGTTATTTTCTTTGATATGTGCTATTGTTTTCATTGCTTTGCTGTTTGGTTTGTTATTATACATATGTTTTATGTATGCAAATGCTTTTATGTAATTTTTAATTTTAAAAAAAGGAAACTATATTCTTTTTAAGTTCTTTGGTTACATCAAGGTTCCTTGTTTTGCCTGTGATTGGACATGGGTATCAAATTCAGATCTGTTATTCTTATAAGGGTGCTGATGTCTTGTAGTATTCTTCTTGCAGGAAAAATTTTTATGTATATCTTATCTAAAAAGTAAATGATAGCTAACTGATTATTGATTGTAGGTTTGATATTTAATATGTCAAGTCCTTTGCCCACACCACACTTAATGAATGATAAAGGCAATCAAACTCAAGGTGAATCAGCTGCTAGTGTTACTCATGGTGGGTTGCGACGTAGAGGAAGGTTGAGGTCAATTGTGTGGGAGCATTTTGAGAAGAAAAAAATTAACGGGATTGATAAGGTTGTGTGCAATTATTGCAAAAATGCATTGGTAGCAAGGAGTAGTGATGGAACAAAGCACTTGCACGATCATTTGAAGATATGACAAGTGAAAAAGGAAATAGAGGCCACAGAATTCCCACTTACAAAGAAAGTTGTAGGTGAAAAAGGGAAGACTGCAGTAGAAACTCATTTTGATCCCGATGTTACGAGGAGAAAAATGGTCCGTGCTATTGTCATGCATGAGTACCCTCTGAGTATTGTAGAGCATCAGGGGCTGAGAGATGTTATGTCTTCTCTAAATCAATTGTGGAAGCCGGTGTCTCGAAATACTATCAAGAAAGAGATTTTAGACATGTATGAGTGTGAAAGGGCCAAATATATCAATATATTGGAGCAAACTCAAGGTAGAATTGCCATTACAACTGATATGTGGGACTGCAGAAAATCAAACAAAAGCATATATGGCAATCACTGCACACTTTATTGACGACTCTTGGGCATTACGGAGCATACTTTTGAGGTAAAATTCTTACTATTATGATTTTTTTAATTATTAATAATCAATCTGATTTTTTTAATTATTAATGATCAATCTGATTTTTTAATTATTAATAATCAATCTGATTTTTTTAATTATTAATGATCAATATGATTTTTTTAATTATTAATAATCAATCTGATTTTTTTATTATTAATGATCAATTTGATTTTTTTAATTATTAATGATCAATCTGATTTTTTATTATTATTAATAACCAATCTGATTTTTTTAAATTATTATTAAGCAATCTGATTTTGTTAATTATTAATGATCAATCTGATTTTTTTAATTAGTAATCCACCATTAATTTCTGTTTTTTTTTTAGCTTTTTGGAAGTGCCTAGTTCTCACACAGGCCAAGTGCTTTGTAATAAGCTGATGGGTTCGTTATTGGAGCTCAACATTGAGCGTAAGTTATCCTCTATAACTGTTGACAATGCTGCTACGAATGATCGTATGATTGATTTTATGTTGTTGGCACTAGATAAAAATGATCTCATTTTGGGTGGACAAAAGTTTCATGTTCGTTGTTGTGCCTACATTCTAAATTTGATTGTAAAGGATGGTTTAAGTGTGATTGGTGATCTAATTGCAAACATTCGTGAGAGTGTTATTTTTTGGTCAGGATCAACTAAAAGGAAATCGACGTTTGATGAGAATGCACGTAAATTAGGCATAACTTCTGGTAGAAAACTAGTACAAGATTGTCCAACTAGGTGGAATTCTACTTATCTCATGATATGTTCTACATTACATTATAAAAACGTTTTTTGTCGATTGAAGAATATTGATGGACAGTATAAGTGTTTGCCTAGTGAGCATGATTGGCAATTGGCTAGTGCCTTAGAAGATGATTTGAAATGTTTTTATGATTGTACAACGTTGTTTTCTGGTACTAGTTATCCAACATCTAATTTATTTCTGCGCCATGTGTGTGATATTAGATTGCGCCGGAATGAGTGGGTTTCAACTCCTAGGTATAATGAATTTAGAATCATGGCACAGAAAATGATTGAAAAGTTCGATAAATATTGGCATGACATGAGTGGAATATTGTCTATTGCATGTATCTTTGATCCTAGGTTCAAAATTAAGTTGGTTGAATATTACTTTTCCATGATTTATCGGGATGATGCTACTTCTCGTGTCCAGATAGTGTATAGTGATTGTCAAAGTATAGTGAAAGAGTACAAAGCTAGATATGCATCAGCTGCTAGTTCTCCTGGGTATAGCTCTAGTTCTTTAAGTACTTCTCATTCTATGCCGAGTTCGGGTTCCCATAAGAGTTCAACTGAATGGATTTCGGGGTTTACTAGTTTTGTTAATGTTGGTAATGAGGAAGTAAAGGATGAATTAAACACTTATTTGGGTGAAAAGTTAGTACCATTTAATGTTGAGGAAGAATTTGATGTTTTAGCTTGGTGGAAAGTGAATGATGGTAACTATCCTATATTGTCTCAAATTGCAAGAGATATTTTGGCTATTCCAGTTACCACTGTTGCTTCTAAATTTGCTTTTAGCACTGGTGGTCGATTTGTAAGCCCATATCGCAATAGACTTCATCCAAGCACATTGGAGGCTTTGATGTGTAGTCAAAGTTGGATACGTGCTCTTTGTGGAGGTATATGGTTTGCATTTTAATTTTTGTATTTTTATTTATTTAAATTAATTAATAATTAACTTGATTTTTATATTTATATTTTTTAAGTAGTTGTGGCATAGACCTCTCCGGTATATGCCAAGATTCTTGATGAGGAGCTAGAGATTGAAATAAATGTAGAGACTGTAGAGGTATATAGTCTTAGTTTATATTATCTTGTCAAGTATTTATTAAGTTGAATTATTAAAACATGTTTTTATTAATTTGTTTTTGTTTATGTTGTTATAGGTTTATGAAGAATCTTGGAATGTGCATCAATAGTTATTGCTACAAGTTTATGTTGAAGACTTAAAATTATTTTAATTTGTCGTATAAAATTTGATCATTTGTAATTATGTTGAAAGCTTAGAATTATTATATTTTTATTTATGTGGAGGTTGTTAAAATTTGATCACTTGTAATTTTATTTCTAATATGAAATTTGATTATTTGTAATTTTATTTCTAAATATGGATGTTGTTAGAATTATTATTTTTTAAAAAAAAGAGGAAACTAAAATATTTAGAAATTATTATTTAAACAATGGGGATCGGGTCTTCGCTTTAATCCCCGCTCAATTCGGGGATTTTCGGGGATATACCAAAATTATTCCCCATTAAAATTTTTTGGGTATGGAGCGGGTTTTGGGGTTAGTTTCTAAATCGGGTTCGGGTTTGGGGATCATGATCCCCGCCCCAAACCCGCCCCATTGACATCCCTACATATTAAAATTTTGTAGTGATTGGATGAACATAAGGCAAAATAGAGGTGGGGTAATGATAATTTTCCTATTATTATTATTAACTTTATTATTTTAGTTATTATTAATTATTGTTATTATTATTTTTATTAATATTATCATTATTAACATTTATTATTATTATTATTAAAAACTTTTATTAACTTTATTATTTTATTTATTATTAATTATTGTTAATATTATTTTCATTAATATTATCATTATTACCGTTTATTATTATTATTATTATTATTAAATTTTATTAACTTTATTGTTTTAGTTATTATTAATTATTTTTATTAATATTATCATTATTAACATTTATTATTATTATTAAAAATTTTTATTAACTTTATTATTGTTAATTATTGTTAATATTATTTTCACTAATATTATCATTATTAACATTTATTATTATTATTATTATTATTATTATTATTATTATTATTATTAACTTTATTGCTTTAGTTATTATTAATTACTGTTATTATTTTTTTTTAATATTATCATTATTAACATTTATTATTATTAAATTTTATTAACTTTATTATTTTAATTATTATAACTAAAATAATAATAATTATTTTTATTATTTTTATTGTTAATAATGATAATATTAATAAATTAATAATTAGAATGGTACAAAAGTAAATTCATCTTTCATTCTCATTCCCACATTTTCATTCCCTACCCCCCCATGAGAATGTGATTCACATTCTTTATTTCCAAATTGTGTAGGACTCACATAATTTATTCCTATTCCCAAGTTGAATTTTGTCAAATAAACATAGTTTTGATTCACATTCCTCCATTCACATTCCTTATTTCAAGAAGTAAACACACCCTAAAATTTAAAGGGGGTATTAAAGGATTTTTCATTTAGAGGTGTTACGGGCACCACTCTTCTCTGAAATCGTTAGCCCAAATAAAATTTTCCCAAAATAGGCCTGAAGGTTCTCTTTTTTATTTAATTTTTAATTTGACTTAGCCAGATGAATTTTTTTTTGTTTAATGACATAATACTCTGAATTTTATATCAAATATTATCAAAATGTTTTCACACATAAGAATTGTCATTAGCTCTACAAGATTAGATCAGAAGAAAATTGTAATTTATTTCTCAGTCTCAAAAAAATTAGTTAAAACAAAAAGGCAGTTTGCTGCAAAATATGGAGTAGCTATGTTTGTTGATGCATAAATCTAGTCGTCCCTAAAGCTGATCAGGTTGTCTTGTTAACGCGTATACTTGCTCGGATTGGAATACTTCACTTCTGATGCCTTTCCTAATTGCGCAAACGCAGGAATTTTAATCACATTCCTTCCTGCTTCATAGCCTGCAATCACGAAAACTGATTAGGGGTGTTGGTGGTTTTTCCGACGATAACCCTCCGATTCTTAAATCAGTATGCGGGGTTTCAGGAAAAATGTTGGATCTTAGAGTTACGTAAAAGATTAATTGCCGAACCAAAGAAAAGAGACATTTTTCAAAAGTTTTTCATAGAGATGAGTTCTGAGAATAAATTGATGGAGTTCCCCCTCTTTTTTCTTGTTGTCCCATTCTACTGTATTTTTCTGGGTTTTATAGATAGCCACCCCTTGTCTCTAGAACCTTCTCCCACGTCTCCAATACTCCGTTGGTCATGAGTCCTCATGGGCCACGAAACCTGCGGATTGGTTATCGTGCTCCCGCAAATAGCTCGAGGCATAGCGAAACCGCTGCGTGATCGTGGGATTGTGCCCACTTTCTTAGCAACAGGTTTCTGGTTGGACATTTGATGTATCCCAGGGAGTGCTGGCATCAACATATCTGCTCATAGCTTTACGGAGCCGAGGATACTCCTCCTCGTCTTGACCAGACAATGAGGACATGCACAACTGGTCACTTTAATCACCCAAATAATGTTTGTTTGCTCGGAAATACCATGATTTTGTTTGTTAAAATTAATGTTCTAATTATCACGTTACACGTCATTAAGGTAGACTATCCAAAATCACTTGAAATATAAAGAAAAACATCATGACGAAATCGAAATTAGTAATGGCAAGTTTTTCAGTCAAAACAAATAAATAAATAAATAAAATTGATGTTGTCATATTGATGGGGGTAGCCCACCGTCTCTGTTAACACCAACCAAAATTTAACATGAATCCCTCGTTTTTTTAAAAAAAATTATGGCTAATATTTGAATGAAGATTGTAGTTGACATGCATGAACTATTTTGAAGTTGAGCCCAAGAAAACCATCAAATGCACTTAGTGGAGTGCCACAACAATAGGTAATTATTGACTTTGCTAGTTGCTACTCCAACAACCCACACAACTCAAAACATTATTTATTGATTTTTTTTTTTTTGAAAAGTCCTCTAAATATAAGTTAGAAATATTTAAACTCAAACCTAAATGGTTAAAAAATGCTAGACTTAACCTCTTTAAAATCCTAATTATAAATTGCATTAAATACGTAAAATACATAAATAGATGTAAAACCTTCTGGGCTAAATTTTGGTCGGTTATTTACTAGCATATAAATCCGATGAAAATTTAGCCCATACAACAATATGTACGGTTTATATTGATGGTTGGTTAATTTTGGTTATTTTTAAGTACCAACATCCATATGTGAATTTGTACATAACCTTCGATTATTTTAAGTTAAATCGCTATAATTAATTAGTGAAACACAAACATTAATCCTGTACAAATTTAGATGATTTTTTAACTTAATATAGTCAGAACGGTTTCATATAAGACTTTCTCTGATGGAGATGGAAAGGTGGGTTAGGAGAGGGAAAAAAAATTAAGGAAAAGATTAAGTAAAAAGAAAAATTAAGATAGAGATTGAGACGTTGGATTTGTTTGAAAAACAGTTGAAGATTAGATGGAAGAAGCGGCGTGCGCATCGCCAATTCTCCCTCCCTTACATTCCCTCAACAACAGAATTTTAAAAACACCTCCTTAGACCCCGTCCAACAAAAAAAAAAAAAAAGAAAAAGAAAAAATCTTATTAATATCTTTCAAATAAAATCTTTTTTTGCCAATCTCAAAATCTGGCAAAATCATCCTGGCTGTAGATTTTAGCAGTCTCTTTAGATACCCAAACTCAGAAGAATCATTTGGTTTGATATATAATCGGATAATCCTTTCTTTTTTTGCCAGCTAACATTAACATTCTTCTCAATAATAGGTAATCAAACATTCTCTTCTTTCGTTTTTGCTATCTGGTTTCTTGATCTTCTTTATTTTTAATGACTGCCCTTCTTGATATTGAACACATATATAGGCTTAGATTCTTAATCTATATTCATTCATTTGGGTAGTTTTATTTTTCATTTCTATCATAATGCATGATGATGATTCATGTTAGCTTTTACTGAGACGTTGATTATTGAAATATGAACTGGTTTCATGTGTATTTTTATGTCATGATGATGTCTAATGCTTATGTGAAGGTTCAATATCAGAAACTGTTATGCAAAGATAGGATCATTTCTCTTTGAATGACTTGATTTTTCTGACTTTTGGATAATGTTTGAAGGTATTGGCCTATTTGGTGAGGCATTAGTTTGGTATCCCGGAAATTTTTTATCTTGAAAGCTTCAATTATGGCTGACACCATGGCTGCATCTCTTGACCGACACAACAAAGCAGGTCAGCATTTCAATCCTTTTCAATATTTCTGTGATTCGCATGTTCAGGTTAGATATACATGAGCTCCAGATGCAATCCTGATTGTTTTTGTCAAAATGTAAGAATCCATAGGAGTAATCTTTTTCTTACTTATACTACAAGAAACATAGAGCACGTAATTCAGACAAAGCCTTTTGGGATTGAATATCTTTGATGGCTTCTCGCAAACTATATGACAACTATCAAGTACCTGCACATGCTTATCGAATTTGTAAGTTCTTTTCTATCATCTACTTTTCAGGACTTGAAAAGTCTGATCATGAAAACTCAGAGGATGAGAGGAAGACGAGGCTTGGGTCTCTGAAGAAGAAGGCAATTAATGCCTCAACCAAGTTTAGGCATTCTTTGACCAAAAAGGGTCGAAGGAACAGTAAGGTGATGTCTGTTTCAATCGAGGATTGCCTTAATGCTGAGGAAATGCAGGCGGTGGATGCATTTCGCCAAGCTCTAGTCTTGGATGAACTACTACCCGCTAAACACGATGATCACCATATGATGTTGAGGTAATGTTTAAAGCCTTTAGTCGTAATGTCATTTTGAACCATTCACATGGAAGATATCAAGGGCTGAATTATACATATTGATGCAGATTTTTGAAGGCCAGGAAATTTGACATTGAGAAAACAAAACAAATGTGGGGTGATATGCTCCAGTGGAGGAAGGAATTTGGTGCTGACACAATAATGGAGGTACTTATACCGGCCCTATTTTGAGTCCCCTTTATTATCTATCATGTATCATGTGTGTTATTCAACGTTCTTGATTTGGTTGCTTTGTCAAATTCAACGTTCTTGATTTGGTTGCTTTATCAGGACTTTGAATTCAAGGAAATTGATGAAGTACTAAAATACTACCCTCAAGGGCATCATGGAGTTGATAAGGATAGACAACCTGTTTACATTGAATGCTTGGGACAAGTCGACTCTAACAAGTTGATGCAAGTCACCACAATGGATCGTTATCTGAAATACCATGTAAAAGAGTTCGAGAGAACCTTCATTTCCAAGTTTCCTGCCTGTTCCATTGCAGCAAAGAAGCACATTGATCAGAGCACAACTATTCTGGATGTGCAAGGAGTGGTATGTGATCATCGTTAACCATAATCTCATATTGAGCATATGTATTTTTAAAGAATGAGTTCCTTTAAAGTAGATTTCACCAAGATCAATATGAATTGATGCATCAGGGACTTAAGAACTTCAACAAAGCTGCACGAGACCTCGTTCAGCGCATCCAAAAGATTGACGGTGACAACTATCCTGAGGTACTCTTTTAATCTCCATAGATCCAGGTTAATGTCCACCTGATTGCTTGCCGGTAACAACATGAAGCTGATTGAATTTTTCGTTTATCGCAGACCTTGAACCGCATGTTCATTGTTAATGCTGGTTCTGGATTCAGGCTCTTATGGAACACAGTTAAATCATTCCTTGATCCCAAGACCACTGCCAAAATCCATGTATGAACTTGGTTCTGTTTACCTTAAACTAGCTCTGATTTGATATTATGATTCACTAAGTAAGTTAATTTTTTGCTTATTAGGTTCTGGGCAACAAGTACCAATCAAAGTTGCTTGAGATAATTGATGCCAGGTAAGTGAATGAAGCACTCAAAGCTTCCTGAATAATAGATCAATTCTCGAGATTTTTCACCTGACCATTGAAATGGCGGCATGCAATTTTAACTTCTATCTATATATTTGCCAGTGAGTTGCCAGAGTTTCTAGGCGGTACCTGTACTTGTGTTGATAAAGGCGGGTGTATGCGTTCTGATAAGGGCCCATGGAATGATCCAGAAATAATGAAGGTGATTAAACATAATGAATAATATCTCTTAGAATGCATTTTCCTGTTTATTGGGCGTTGATTAATATAACTTCGAAATTTGCCATTTTATTGTGGCAGATGGTTCAAAATGGTTATGCCAAATGCTCAAGGAGGACACTGTCAGGCATTGAGGAGAAGACCATCTCCGAAGATGAGAATTCACTCTCAAAGGTACTCATCCGTTGGTCTTGAGCCCCATTACTATTTAAAGCGTTGCTCACCGTCTTTGAAGATACCCTTTTCGTTGTCTTAACGATGATAGCTGATCTTTCCTTTTGTAATGTGTATTGCCATTACTTGAAGAGATATGATTCCTTCAACGCAGAAGCAACAGTAGCAAGGGATCGTATGCATCCCACTTTCGCTCCTGTTCGAGTAAGTTTTCCAAAATTCCATCTCGTGTCCATCGATAGTATATCACAATTCTGCTTTTGCCTTTTTCTCACGCTTTATCAGCTTCAATGTATGATTCCGGTGGTCTTCAAATTGGCAGTCTTTTGCTAGCAAAAAGTTCAACAATGCTTACGAGTTTGGAAAGTCCATTCCCGTTGTTGACAAGACTGTTGATGAATCTTGGCTCAAATCTATGCCAAATGAAAAATTTGCCAATTCCAAAGGTATGTGATATGTTCACTTGATGTTTGTACCTTATTTGTTCTTACACCAAATCCAATAGTTGCAACATTATTGGTTTCGCCACAGATTGTTTCACAGCACAACATCCATGCAAAAGTACTGAAGGAATAAGCAACCATATATTTGGTGGGGTCTTGGCTTTTGTTATGGGAATTGTCACCATGGTTCGCATGACGACCAACATGCCACGAAGAATCACTGAAGCCACCCTCTATGGCAGTCACGTTTACTATACTGACTCAATGATGAAAGGCCACCACAAGTTGACAGCACCCTCCATCCCCGGTGCTGACTACATGGCAATGGCAAAGCGCATGGCAGAACTAGAAGACAAGGTAAAGATGCTCACCGTGAAACCAGCAACAATGCCACCAGAAAAGGAGGAAATGTTGAATGCTGCTGTAAACCGAGTAAGCGCCCTGGAGCAAGAACTATCAGCCACCAAGAAGGTACATAATTAATATATACTTGGTTTTTCATTTTGAAGAATGACCTACACTGTTTTGAGTTCACTGTTGCAAAATTGTGTCCGATGTTTCTGATGTGCAGGCACTTGAGAATTCACTTGCTAGGCAAGAAGAGCTCCTAGCTTACATTGAGAAGAAAAAGAAGAAGAAGAAGCTTGTAAGTTTAACATATCTCAGCATTGTCTTATGCAAATTAGTTTGGTTGGATCTGGTGAATTTTTTTTACATTTCAGTTCCTTTTCGGGTTTTAAATGCAGTTTTCCTGGTAGGTGAAATCTTCTTGGTTCTGTGCATGCTTCTGAGAATTGTGGTGTTAATACGGGTGGCGATGGTGATTTACACAGCCCCACTAGTAGTCGAATACTATCAACACTTGCTATTTGACCGGCGTTTGTTTTGTTTAATATTCAATTCCAAAGCCCTTTGTGTGGCCTACGGTTTGCAGTTTCTTCAGAATTGTGTACATTATTTTTCTATAATTATGAGGTCTCCTTTGTTCCTTCCAGCCCCAGAGCTCATGCAATGGCTAAAATATCTGCCAACAAGTGAGAGAATAGAATAATGTTCCTGACGCACATTGAGTTAATTAATTCCCTGTCAAATTTGACACTTACCTTGCCGACTGCCGCCCCCTATGGAAGCAGTAGAGATGAAGAAATATCTAAACTTAATTATCCACTTAACATTAATTGTTGAATCCCATGGGACTCTTTACTGGGATTAAATTTATAAATTTTTTACCTAAATGCTCGTCGAACCATACTACATAGGAATGGCAGAAAAATTCGGATCCAGTCCGCATCCGTAAGGATCCGAAAAATTTAGATCCGAAAAAATTCGGATTCGCATTATAAAAAATGCGGATCCGGATTTGATTTTTTTAAATTCGCACGGATCCGGATGCGGATCAGGATGCACTTACATCCGGAAAACCGGATATCCGGATCCGGATTTTTTTTGATTTTAAATCAAAAAATATATAAGCTTAGATTAAAAAACAAAAACCTAATTTCTAGTCATCCATTTCCATCCTCATCCAGTGGCAGCAGTAATCCCTAAATTGGTAACCCGTAACCCCCATCTTTCTCTCCTCTCTTCGCTGCCGCGCCTGCCTGGCATTTCGCTGCCGCGCCTGCCTCGCATCTCGCCGTGACTCCGCCTGCCTTGCATCTTGCTGTGACTCCGCCTGCCTCGCATCTCGCCGTGACTCCGTCTGCCTCGCAGCTCGCCGAAGCCGCGCAGCCCGCGCTTGATCTACCGAAGCTCGCCCGGCCTGAGTCCAGATCTGTCATCTGTCATCCAAGCTTCCCCATCCAGCTTCGCCGTCCAATCTTCGCCGTCCAAGCTTCACCGTCCAAGGCTCCAAGCTTCACCAAAGCGAGCACAGGACTGGGTAAACTCAAAGACTCATTCCTGATAATTTATTTGTACTTTTCTTGGTTGAATTATTTGCTGGCTCCACGCGATTAATACTACTTAGTGGAATAGTGGTGCTCCGTGGGTTTTGATCATCCATGGCACTATTAATATGTTAAGGATGAATTGATTGTTTTGGCCTGTATTTTTATGATTAATCGATGGATTTGTTGGGGCCTTTGGTTGTTTTGAAGTTTTATCTTTGGGAGTGGTTTTACATCTCTTATTTTGTGAATTTGATTTATTCAGTAAAAAGTTTCAGCATTTGAGATTGATTGTTATTAGCTTGTTGATATTCATTGTAGTGTTCCCTGACACAATATAATTCCAGAAGCTGCTGGTATTGATCCACAACTTGTTGAACAGAAATCTGATCATAGTTTTGTTATATTCATTAGTTGCCGGATAATGCCTTGTTTCTGATCACTTCGTGCATATTTTGTTGAGAGAAATTTGGTGCTGGAATCAAAGTGTTGTCGTTTGTTACTCACCAAATATTGCTTTCTTGTGCCATCTGTTATTCAAAATGTTGTCACTTGTCAGGCTTGAAAATGAGCTTCATTTTACCCGAATGAACTTGATTTGTTTGACCAAATATTTTGTTGCAGGGAAGGTAGTATGGTATCAATGTTGAAGGACAATATGTATAGTATATCACTATAAATGGAAAATTGTTACTCGATATTTTGTTCTTTGGTTGTAGTTGATGTGCTGTGGGTTGAGTATTTGTGTAACAATGGTGATATTCACACGTAATGAGCTTCACAGTGGGGGTTTTAGTTATGTTTGAATTTTTTATTTAATTGTTTAAATTTATATTTTGCGGATCCGGATATCCGGAAAATCCGTTCGGATCCGGTGCGGATTTTACCCGCATCCGGATCCGCAAAAAATTTTGCGGATTCGGATCCGCAAATGGCAATCCGGATCCGGATCCGGATTTTGCCAACCCTATACGTGTTATATGAAATTGCAATAGCTAAATTTGCAATTAGATTTTGTTTGTTTTCGAAATGGGAATGCGTGATCAGTATATCGTGCAGTTTGGAAGGTTCTTAAATGTCAAAGTCTATATACGTCTAAGTGGACACGTAACCTTGTTACAAATTTGTATGTATATGTATATTTACTTGCATGTTTCTGCTTTTTTCGCTCATAAAAATTTGTATGTACCAGCAGTTGTTTCCTTTATTGGTTGTAGTTAATATTTCTGTCACTTTTCAGGTTATACCGCACTTCCAGGGAAGTTGGCTGTGCGGTTTTCATCTTGAGCAATCATCTTCAAGTTTCTGTCGATCTCTGAGTTCGATTATGGCTGCTGACTCCAAGACAAGCCTTTCCAACGGCAATGTCAATACCCAGCCTAATCCCAGGAGGACTTACCAAGTTGTTGTGGCTGCAAATAGAGATATGGGTATTGGTAAGGACGGGAAATTACCCTGGAAATTGCCATCTGATCTCAAATTCTTCAAGGAAATCACTCAGATAACTTCAGATACTGGGAAAAGGAATGCAGTCATAATGGGCAGAAAAACATGGGAAAGTATTCCTCTTGAGCATCGACCTCTGCCTGGTCGGCTTAATGTGGTTCTTACTCGTTCTGGAAGTTTTGATATTGCTACAGTAGAGAATGTTGTGATATGTGGAAGCATTGGTTCTGCTTTAGAATTGTTGGCTGCTTCTCCTTATTGTCTGTCAATTGAGAAAGTTTTTGTTATTGGAGGCGGCCAGATCTTTAGGTGTGTGCTCGTTTTTTAACTTTATATAGCAGTGCCTTTTTATTTTATTTTATTTTTTTCATTATGATTTCTTTTTTATGTTGATTTTCATTTGAAACAGCGAGGCTCTCAATGCTCCTGAATGTGATGCTATCCACATTACTGAAATTGAGACCAGGATTGAGTGTGACACATTTATTCCATCGATTGATTCGTCTGTATTTCAGCCATGGTACTCTTCCTTTCCCATTGTGGAAAACAACATTCGATATTGCTTTAGTACTTATGTTCGTGTGAGAAGTGCTGCGGTGGAATCCCTTAGTCAAAACAATGATATTGTCCTTTATAGTAAGACAAATTCTGACAAGTTTGAGGTCAAGCAGTTCTCATTCCTGCCCAAGATGGTTTTTGAGAAACATGAGGAGTACTTGTATCTAAGACTTGTTCAAGACATCATCTCAGATGGCAATCTGAAGGATGACAGGACTGGAACTGGTACTTTGTCCAAATTTGGTTGCCAGGTAATGCCAAGCACTTATTATCTATAAAGCTTCTCTACTTTTGCTTCTGAAGTTTGTTTCCGTTTGACAGTCTTGTTTAACTATTTGTGGAAGCTGATCTTCTTTTCAAATTTGTTTCCTACAGATGCGGTACAATTTGCGCACTACTTTTCCGCTTCTTACAACCAAGGCATGTCTATCTTATCTATTTTTCTAAAATTGTCTTGGGTCTTAGAGATTGATCCTACTCATGGTGTTTTATTTTATTTTATTTTGCTTTCTTTCTTGGTCAGAAAATCAATTTATAATAAAAAGGAAAAAAAAATCTCATTTATTTGATATTTAGGTTGACATTCATTGTTATCATTTGGTTCATAGAAAGTATTTTGGCGAGGTGTTGTCGAGGAACTTCTCTGGTTCATCAGTGGTTCAACAAATGCCAAGGTAATGATGTTATTGTTGAAAGTTTATCTTTTATGTACTCTTGGGAGCAATAGAGCAGATCAGTCTTTGTTTTCCAACGGTTAAGATCTTTCGAGGAATTATTTTATTTTATATTTTGTTTGCATTTCACTAAAATAATACCTTTGCACACACATGAAGCTACAAGGAGTGGTTAAAATGATTAGCATTTTGAGGGTCTTCGTTTAATTTGTTTCAGCATTTTTAAACTGCTCAGAGTTTGTCCCACTTCATCTGTCATATTTTTTATTGCACTGCATAAGATCCATATATTCTGTAATTGTTTTTTTCCCTTTCTAAACAGGTAATTTGTGGTAATACTAGTTTCTTTGTTTCCTATCAAAAGTTCGGCTGATAAGTTAGGTTTCTCTTTTTCATTTATTCTATGCAAGATGTGTTCTGACAAATTACATGTTTTCCGTTCTGACTATGTTTTGTGGCAGGCAGAATTAGCTGAATGCACACTAGTGGAGATTAATTTTTCTTTACCATGGCACTAAAATTTTTGTTTGTTCGCTGCCAGAGATGAATTCTTCTTGTGTTGCTTTAGAATAGCAATGCTAGTTTTCACTTGACCTGTTTATATCGATCAATGATAATTTTTTCTTTTGCTTTTGTTAAAAAAAAAAAAAATTTGGATGAGGCGTCCATTGAATTGTTTGTTCCTTTTATTCTGTCGGGAGCAGGACTACGTTCTAACAATAGTATCATGACAGGTTCTTCAGGAAAAGGATATTCATATATGGGATGGCAATGCATCCAGGGAATATCTTGATAGGCGAGTGTCAGGATTTAATTTTTCTTTGAAAAGGTAATATGAATTGTTCTTTCATGCACTTACCACTGATATTTGTGTCTTTTCAGTGTTGGTTTGACGGACAGAGAGGAGGGTGACCTCGGACCTGTATATGGTTTCCAGTGGAGGCACTTTGGTGCAAGGTTAGTGGAGTCTGGTTTTTGAAGTTTCTACGATGGATCACATTACCTTCAAGAATTTGAGTTTCAGGCTTTGCTAATTGTCTTAAATTTTACAGGTATACTAACATGCATGCTGACTACTCTGGCCAAGGCTTTGATCAGTTGCTAGATGTTATTAACAAGATTAAGAATAATCCAAATGATCGGCGGATTGTACTCTCGGCTTGGAATCCTTCTGATCTCAAATTGATGGCACTTCCTCCTTGCCACATGTTTGCTCAGGTAGCATTTATATTTTGCCTTAATTTTGTCCCATTATTTCTTTCATTTTTTGTTCAGTCTCGCTCTTTGTTTTGGCAGTTCTATGTGGCTAATGGGGAGTTATCGTGTCAAATGTATCAGCGCTCTGCTGATATGGGCCTGGGTGTGCCGTTTAACATTGCTTCATATGCCCTGTTGACATGCATGATTGCTCATGTTTGTGGTATATATTCTCCCCAAAAACTGGTTTCACTTTGCAGTTTGCACATTCAGGCAGAATTGTTAAAACTTAGTAGTTGGATGGGTATCATTGGTAATTAACGGATAAAAGAGTAATTTCTGATGAGAAATAATAATGAGCCTTGCAGTGTGTCCCTTTACACTTTGAAGAGTGTTATGCCAATTTGAATGGGGAATTTGAATTGATCAAAAGAGTATCGGAAACATAGGAACTAATGAACAATCTGTACAAGGGTAAAATTTCCTTATGCAGGGATTAATCGAATGGTTTTATTGGTCCAAGTTCTAGAGTTTTATCCATTAGGAAACTCTCTTGACCTCCTTTTATGTTGTACAGATCTTGCTTCTGGCGATTTCATTCATGTCATTGGTGATGCTCATGTTTATCGCAATCATATCAGGCCTCTGGAGGAACAACTTCAGAAACTGCCAAAGCCTTTTCCAGTAAGTATAATTATAGACATACGATTATGACTCAATTATTAACTCATGATGATGATTGATGGAAAAAGTGTACTTGAATACTTTTTTCACTCTTTTATATTTTATTTTTTTGTCATTTTACCCTATGGTACTTTTATGTTTTCTTACCATGTTGTAATGCAGATTTTGAAGATCAATCCTGAGAAGCAAGATATAGATTCTTTTGTAGCAGAGGATTTCAAACTTATAGGTTATGATCCTCACCAGAAAATAGAAATGAAAATGGCGGTATAGATATCTCCCTTATAGGTTCAGTAACTCACAGACTCTGGTCCCTCCTAGGCAATAATTGCCAAGTTTTGAGGCAAGTATATCACTCACTTTTTCTGTTTGATTTATTTTCCCTCCTGAATCCTCTTAAAATTCACTAAGTTTCATTAGTTTCAATTTGGGCGATGTTTGATAGCGTGTGCAAAACCCATTGCATGTTACTTTATTGCAAACTTTTGGTGTGGATTCTCTTCTTGTTTTATGTGGGATATACATATATATATATATCATCATTATAAAATGGAAAATCTTGGTGTCCTTGTTGGAAGCTTGAATCATAAAGTGCATACTTTGGAGATTTGCCCCTATATACTTCCTTTTTTGACCTCAGATGGGGTGCAGTGTAGGTCTTGTTGGAAAGTTCCAAGGTTTTGTGAAAACCTTATAGCATCTTTCATAAAGTCTTATGTTGAGTATGAAGTGAACTTGAGTTTGAACCATAATTGGTGTTGTATTTTAGGTGCTTCCAAGATCTTGGTTACCCCTTGTGTGTTTTAAGTAGTCTAGAGCTTATAAAAAAAACTAATTCCGAGGACTGATTCTGTGTTGTGTTTTTTTTTTATAATATTACAGGCACCGCTACTGGAGGCATGTATCGATGCAGAGTTTTATACAAATAGCCAAATAAGGATCTGATTGTTGGATAAACTTTTAAATAGTGCATATGTAGTAAGCGGGAATCCTTTAGTCCACAAGAGTCGGTGGTTCTGAGGTGATTTAGGATGTTTGTATTTTCTTGCTTTTCGACTTTCATTTTCCTTTGTTACATGAAAACTATCGCAGTATGTACTCCTGTTCAAAGTCTCAAATGTTTTTTTTTGAAAGAGATTTGGAAACTTAGATTTATTTCATTTCTATGTGATGAAGCATGGTTTGATTTTTCTGGTTGGAAACCTTATGTGATACACCAATCACATTCACTAGTCATTCTTCATTAGAATTGCTTCTACTTAAAAAGTTTGTGGAAGATCTTTTGATGCGGTAAGGTCTTTCTAATGTCACTTGCATGAATGTGGGTGGTGTTCATAAATCATAGCTGCAGAAAAGTCACACTACTATTTGAAGTACTGCTTTTGCTGTGGATGATGCCGAATGCAAATCACTGTGACAAGAGTTATTTTGGGGAAAATTTGTCACCGGGTCTCAACGTTCCCTTGGTGGCAAGTATGCCAGATAGGATTTCTGTGCCGCCAGGGTTCAAGACCCGGTAGAGAGAGAGAGAGAAGCATAGAAGAAACCAAATAAGAGGTATTCTAAAATACCTCCCCTTTTTTTTAAAAAAGAAATGTTGTGTTAATATTTTGTATAGCATAGAGAAAGAGAAGCATAGACTAAATCTCTTATTTTATTTTTTAAATGTCGTATTAATCAACGGGCCTTAAATGCCTTAGCATAGTTAAAAAAGATCTTTTGAGAGTATGGCTACTATCTCCCTGGTGCCCTAGTGGCTGGATGGCTATGTTCATAGCTATCCAAGCCACCAAGGTTCAAGACCTGGTAGAGACGGTAGAAGAGAAACATCAAGAAGGAAAAAAAAAAAAAATCAAGTAAAAAGAGGTATTCTAAAATACCTTTCTTTTGTAATTCTTTATTTTCTTAATAATGCTATAAGTAAGCGTATCACAATCTGTTCCTAAGTCATTTGATGATCTTATTACAAAAACAGATGCACCAAAATAAAATTTTAGGACAGCATAGATTATATCAAATGCGCATGACAGCAAGATTTTAAGCTTCAATTGCTCGAACACTTTCTGCTTCCTCTGCTCTCTCCTCTTTTGCTTCTTTAGCTTTGCATTCATCATTTTCCGTCTTCTTTATCTCAAGAAACTGAATTAGCTCCCTAAGTGCAATTTCGGGCACCTCATTCCTCATCAATTGCTCAGCCACATCAGCAGGAGTCACTTTTACTTTCTCTATCAACCCTTCAACCTCCAAGAAAAGTGGATGCTCGGTAATTCCAAGGTAGTTTGAGGCTAGCATTTTGAACCCACATGGAGTGCAATAGGACATGTGAATGTGCACATCCATACGACCAGGGCGCAAGAAAGCGGAGTCAAGCCTGTCTTTGTGATTGGTTGTGAATATTATGATCCGCTCATCCCCACAGCTCGACCATAGTCCATCTATGAAGTTTAGCATTCCAGATAAAGTCACCTGAAATCGAGAAAAAAAAAAAATGTGATCAAGTTATGTACGCATATAAGTTCTATTGACTGGAAAAAAAAGAAAAAGAAAAAAGATTCGAGAATCTTGAGATAATAAGATTACCTGAGGTACTTGATTAAGATTAATAATGGGGTTGATTACATTCGAGTCCATAGCATTGGTAGCTTTTGCCTTTGCAAACCTATCCTGCAACTCAATGGAACAATCAATGTCCTCCACAACGAGAATGGATTTATTCTCTGTGGCGATCAGCAAATTCCTTAACTCCATATTCCCTCTGAGATTAGTCAACTCCAAGTCATAGACATCAAAATTGAGATAATTAGCCATGGCCGCAATCAAGCTTGACTTCCCCGTCCCTGGAGGACCATACAACAAATACCCGCGTTTCCATGCCTTGCCCACATTTCTGTAAAACTCCTTCCTCTTCACAAACCTCTCGAGATCATCCATTATCATCTGCTTCATATCAGAATCCATTGCCAGCGTATCAAAAGTGGCCGGATGATCAAGATTCACTGATTGCCATACATCTCCTCTCATCCCGTGCATCCTATCATACCTCAAGGTAAAAAGCTTCAAGGCTTTCTTTTGCGTGCTTGTTTCTTTAGATTGCTTCAATACGTGAGGAAAGTAACTATCCATGACCATTTGTTTATGCTTCTTGTGAAAACTGAGCTCAAAGCATCTGTCCTCGGATTTAACCACAGGGTTGTAATGGTCCGGATGATGAACCACCTCTGTAGGGACTTGTTTTGAAGCAAACTTCCATGTTAATTGAACCCCATTAAAGACATCAACAATCTCCTCATTTTTTTCAACAGAACATGAAATCTTGGTTTCCTTGCTTGGCAAGTTGATCTTAATTCGCTTCACGTAGGGTGGGATTCTGGGTTCAAGATAAAGCCTTGCAGCTTTAAAGAGCACGTTTTGGTTGAGGCCGTCATCATATTCGTTAATGACTAACGTCAACTCATTAGAAAATCTTGCAAAAAGAGATTTGAGTCTTACAACAAAGTAGGCTCTAACCTCAAAAGGCAAGTAATCATGAGTAATGGATCGAATAACCATAGCTGTGGCCGCTGCAGAAGCTGCAGCCGATACTATGGTGGTGGTTGATAGCATTTGGGTAGTGTTAAGAGACATCTTTTTCTCCTTTTTGGTGGCGAGGGAAAAAAAAAAGTTTTTGAGGTGAAAGGAGGGTTTTTGATTTATGGGTTCTTTTGGTTGTTTTTCATTTAGATGATGAGTTTGTGGAAGAAATATATAGTGGGAGTGGTATTAATGAAAGGAAGGCGAGGGAGGCGGATTTGGATTGTCTCATTGGTGTTTTTTTTTTAAAAAAAAAAATTCTATTTTATAACTTTTAATGATCTAATAAACGTGCAGCATATAATATATAAGTGATATTAACTCTTAAACTTTTCCATTTAACATTTAATTTTTTTATTTCAATTTGGACTTTCCTCTCTTCTTTTTATATCTAATTTCTAGATTCAAATTCTCACCTTATTTTTTTTTTCTTTTATGTGCCCTTGATTTTTAAGGATTTAAAATTGAATGCTTGAGAAGGTGGCGTTTGTTTTTTTCGAAATCAGATCCGAATTATTTCAATTAATAGACCGAACGTATTTAATCAATAATATGTTTGCTTTTTCATCCAATCTCGTAAAATAAGTAATAAGTTGTTTTTTTTCAACTTAAAAACCGATGATGACTTTTACATTCAGATCCTTATTAAATTGAACGAAATAAATAATATATTAAATATAACAATATTTTAACATTTATAAGTAAAATAATATATTAATGTGAGACTTAAGAACTTGATGAGAGAAACATAATAAGAATGAATTCCACGTAAAAAAATAATGATGAGATTATTATGTGGGTAAATATACATAGGTGAATTTTGGATTTACGTGAAAAATAAATTATAAAGTAGGGATATTTTGACATTAGAAAGTAAGTGACTTAATTCAGATTTAATTCAAGAAAAGTTCAAAAAATTGGCTTATTTTATTAAGTCAAAATTATCTAAAAAGTCTCATTAAGTTATAAAAACAAACACTTCTAATTAACTTAATTAATTAAGTTAAGTCACTTTAAGTCATTAAGTTAAAAAATAAATGCCACCTAACTACTGAATCAAAAAGTTTAGTAGTTGACATGAGTTGTTTAATAATAGAAACTTCAATTTAGACATTCATTATTAAGCGTGCCACTTTTCTTCAAATTCTTAAAAGTCAGGGATACAAATAAAGAGGCAAAAAACAAGGAGAAGATATTAATTTTGAGGGAGAAAATGTGTGAGAAGAGGAAGTGTGGGAAAATGAAAGAAAATTAAGTTTTATATGGGATTGAGGTGTTATATCTTTTAAGATATAATTGTTATAAAAAAAATTGTAATTGTAAAAAATGTAATAATGAAAAAAGTTATTAATATGTAGTAAATATAAATTTTAAATAATAATTTAATAAATTATTAAAGATATAATAAATTTTTCTATCATAAAAGTTAAAAATTATAGTAACATAACTATCAAATTACAGTAGTTAGTGTTTATAAAATATTTTAATACTTTAATTTAAAAGTTACAACTTCTTAATCTCAATCCAAACGTACCATTACTTAGAATTTTTATGCTGGAGGTTTTCAAGTTCTAACGTATTTATTAGTTCATGAAGAAAGATACGTGGAATTGAAATTTAAATAATAATGGTGGAAAAACTGAATGTGTGTGTGGAAGACGGACAAATGCATAAAAATGTAGTAATAACAATGAGGACCCCTACTATATTACTTATTTTTATTGAAAAATTAACATTTTCGATAATATGCCTATGATCACATGGTGCTCTGCAAAAGTATTCACTTCGCTACAAAAATAAGCTGGTACACTACACTTCTACATACATTCACTTCCACTCCAGCAATAGTTACTCAATTGAGACACTTAGTCGGTATTAATGTGCTATACGAAAAAATATTATAATTATGAAATATTATTAACTAGTGTGTATTAAAATGACTTTTAAATGATAATTTTAATAAAATCAATAAATATTTTTTATTTTTTTAATCATATAAATAATAAATTAAATCAATTTATTTTTTGAAATACAACAACTCGTGTTTAGTAAGTATTTTAATGCTATAAAATTTAAACTATAACTACCTAATTTATATACCGAACAAGACCATAAGCCAACTTTTGATGTTGGTACTACCGCACTACAAACGTGAACTAACAGTTAATTTACTCACTGTAGTAGAATTTACGGATGTAGTTGAATTAACTAATAGAAAAACTATGCTTTTATGTGAAATGCCCTAAAAATATGGGGAATTTTTATATTTTGTGATTAAGAATAATTTTTTCCAAAGCTTCGTACAAAGTAGGTAGCAGTAGGTAGTAGGTAGCATTGAGTGGGAAATGGGTTTCTATGTCAAATCTTTCAATGTGCGTGATGAAGCGGCATGGATTGACATTTAATATTTCATTGGAGATGCATGAAATGAATCAGAGTCAATTTTTAATACATTAGTGAATTTAGACTAATTTAAAAGCATTTAGACTAATTTCTTGGTGGAAATTTCCTGACAGTCGGTCTCACCCCTCACAAAAGTATTCATATGAGCTGTTGGATTGACCGGCGTCTCTTTTATTATCCTTATTATTATATAAATATATTCAACCTGTGAATCCAATGATTTATGGAAATTTAAAATAAAATAAAAAAAGTTAATTAAGTTGTGAATGTAAGCAGAAAGTACTCTCATATTAAGATAAGAAGAAACACAAGTATTGAGATGAGGAAATATTATATGGAAGTGAAAATTGGCACGCTTGAATTCTCCCAAAAATTTAATTGTGAATTGAGTTACAAATGGTGACCTCCATTTACAAGAGTTGCTCCAAAATCTTTTAAATTAATGTGACCGAAGACTTGGACACTAGGTTATTTCAAACTTGAGTATATGTGGCTATTAGGTTTTGTCGGTTCTAACTATGCAAGTCAAGGTCCCAATAATAAATAAGGTCAAGCTATAATTGAGTCATATATTCCAACCTAGAGGGCAAGTTAGCAAATCAATTTGAATGATGCCATTCAATTTTCAAAAAGTAATTAAGATTGATGTTTGAAAATGAGAGCTGGGGCTGGACTTCATGTATTCTCTACACGAAGTTAAAATCTTACCTTGAGGACCATTTTGTGACCAAGTCTACATGCGCCTTTGGTGGCAAGCATGCTACGTGGGCATTTGTTTGCCGCCAAGGTTCAAGACCTAGTAGAGTCAGATACAGAAAAGAAGCATTGAAAATAAGCAGGAAACTAATAAATCAAATAAAAGGTATTAAAAAATACCTTCCTTTTTAATTGGGTAATGTGCATTGATCAATTCATCTTTTCATTGCACAATTGTTGAATAGCATCTACAGAGTGTAAAAGGTGCGAGCACAAGTCACGACTAAATGGTCTAATATAGAATTGCTTTATAGAAACTGGCCACCGGGAGACCTTGGCTTTAGTGGATGGATTACCTTCCAAGTTATCTTAGCCACAAGGGTTCAAGGCCTGGTGGAGGGAACTGGAAACAAAGGATTAAACAGAAAAGGGAAATGTTAATACAAAAAGAGGTATTAGAAAATACCTTTTTTTTAAAAAGAAAATTATGTAACTATAACCATTCAAATATGCTCCTAAACTATGGGATGATATTATTTAAAAGCCAGATGCACCCAGATAAAATTTTTTATATATGTAGTCATAATCGAAATTAATTTCATGCATAATAGCAAGATTAGAAGATTAACAATATATATATATAGACACATACACACACGTGTATATGTTATTGAATATATTACCCACGTACCCAAAAGTTTTTATAACAAATCCAATATACTGAATATTTAACATGTCTTAATTTATATATTGTCAGATATAATGACAAAGATATTATTTAAGGAGGAGTTGAAAAGTTGCATGCAAAGAGTGTGTTTGGAGGTGCCCCTCAAATGAGTTGGAGGGGGAGATTTGTAGGGTTCATCTCATTTTAGTGGACTAAAATGCCTAAAGTTTAAATAAGTTTGCTTTATTTGAAATTATTACTAAGATATGGACTTACATGAAATTTGTCATGAAATTAGGTTTGGAAAACTTGGCTATATAAAGAAGAATAAATGGAGGCGGCAGCAACTTTTGTGGTGAAGAAAAAGAAGAGAGAGAGAGAGAGAGAGAGAGAGTGTGTGTGTGTGTGTGTGTGAATACTGACGCAATATTAGATTTGGGAGCTTGGATTTCAATATTTGATTACACGATCAGAAGGTAAAATTAACTCTATTTTCTCTTAAATTTTGAGAGTAAGTTTTTGGTATCGTCTTTCATAATTCTACTGGTCTTGATTTTTATTTTATTCTCTCGTTGGCTATAATTTGAGAAACTCACTTATTAAAGAAATATATATTACGCTATTACTAAAAGCGAAGAATATTGAGATTTGTTGATGTTGGTAACCTCTAGGATTATCTAAAAAAAATTTATTCCGTAATCCTATTAGTATAGTGGAAGATTATACACGACTACAATTCTGTAGTTTTTTTTGTTTTAGGTTTTCCACATAAAAATCTATATCTCTTGTGATTGATTTTTTTTTTTTTTTGCTTTGGATTATGTTGGTTTCTTTTTCTACTTATTTATTTGTGGTGCACATTTTACTTTAATCACACAAAGAGGAAAAGAGTTTTGTTTCTGCTTAATATGCGACTGGTTGTGGTAGTCTTATTCCCAACATATATGCCATTAGTTTTCCTTTCAATTTGGTGCTTTATCTTCTCTCTCTTCTTTTGCTTTTTTGGCTTTACTTTCATCATTTTCCCTCTGTTTAATCTCAAATGACCTCAATTAGGCCTCTAAGTGCAATTTCAGATATTCCTCATCAGCTGCTCAGCTACATCTGCTAGAGTCACATTTGCTTTCTTTATCAACTCTTCAATCTCTATGAGGAATGGATACTCTGTGATCCTAAAGTAATTTGAGGTCAGCATTTTGAACCCACATGGAGTGTAATAGGACATATGAATGTACATGTCCATACAACCTAGTCGCAACAATGCATGCAGGGTCAAGTCTGTCTTTATGATTAGTTATGAATATTATGATCCTCTCATCTCCACGGCTTGACCACAATCCATCATTGGAGTCTAGCAATCCTGATAAGGTCACTTTTGGTTCTTGATTGACATTAGTTACTGGTTTGACTACAGTAGAGTTCATAGGATTCAAAGCCTTTGCCTGTGAATGCTTGTCTTGGAACTTAATGGAACAATCAATGTCCTCCACAACAAGAATGGACTTATTCTCTGTGGGAATAAATATATTCCTTAACTCTATATTCTCTTCAAAAGTAGTCCACTTCAAGTCATGAACATCAAAATTAAGATAATTAGCCATGGCTGCAATCAAGCTGGACTTTCCTATTCCTGGAGGACCGTATAAAAAGTACCAGGGTTTCTATGCTTTGCCAATATTTCTATAAAACTCTTTCCTCTTCACAAATCTCTCAAGATCATCCATTATTATCTGCTTCGTATTAGAATCCATTGTCAGTGTATCGAAAGTGGCTGGATGTTCAAGATTCACCGATTGCCATACGTCTCTCCCTTTGGGCATCCTGTCCTTTAAAGTAAAAAGCTTCAAAGTCTTCTTTTGCTTGATTATTTCTTTATATACATTCAATACATGAGGAATGTAAGCATGCAAGACCATTTGCTTATGCTTCTTGTGAGATCTCAGCTCAAAGAGTTTGTTCTTGTCTTTAACCTTGTATTGGTCTGGATTACAAACCACCTTCTGTGGGTCTGGTCTCAAAAGAAACTTTCGTTTTAATTGAATCACATTAAAGATATCAACGATATCCTCATTTATCTTAACGGAGCATGAAATCTTGGTGTCCATATTCGACAAGACGACTTTGATTCTTTTTGCGTCGTGCAGGATTTTACGTTCAAGATAAATCTCTGCAGCTTTGAAGAGGTTGTTTTGGCCAAGGCCATTAGCATATTAGACTTGTTGGGAAAGAGACTACCACAACCAGTTGTAAATTAAGTAGAAACAAAACTCTCTCCCTCATTGTCTGATTAAAATAAGATGTGCATCATAAATAAATAGGTAAAAAAATAAACCAATAAATCTAAAGTAATAAAATCAACCACAAGAAACACATATTTTTACGTAGAAAACCCAAAGTAAGAAAAATCACGGGACGTAGTCCAATATAGTTTTTCACTGTATTAATAGAATTACAGTATAAATTCTTCTCTAGATAATACTAGAGGCTAATATCATCAAGAATCTCAATATTTATGGTTTACAGTAACAACTTAATGCATGTCTTTCTAACAACTGAGTATCTCAAATAATTACCAAAAAAAGAATAAAATAAAAATCAAGACTAGTAAGATTGTAGAGGGCGATACCAGAAACTTACCTTCAAAATTTGGGAGAAAATAGAGTTAATTTCGCCTTCTGATATCTAATCAAAGATTAAAAATTTTACTTCTAAATTGCAATAGCCGGCCACTGTCTTCTTCTCTCTTTTCCAACTTGTCTTTTTGCTATTACGAAACTAAGGGCTGCCGCTTGTTTTTAATATCAAATTTCATGACAAATTTCATCCAAGTCCAAAACTTAATGTTAATTACACATCAAGTAAGCTTTTTTGGACTTTAGGTTTTTGGGCTCCTAAATGAGATGGACCCAACAAGGCTAATATTCACTCATTATAATATCTTGCCATAAGAGCTTTAAGTTGTACAGATAAGTAGCCTTTAACCTCATTAGGCAAGTACTCTTGAGCAATGGATTGAACAAATATAACTATGGACGTGGCAGAAGCTACAGTAGATACTATAGCTGTGACGGATGACCTTATATTTGTAGGACTTTTAGAAGTAGAGATTTTTTGATTTTTTTTTTTGAATTTTATAGTTATTGATGATTTTTTTAAAATTATAAAATCACTTTAATTGATTAATTTTTTAAAATTATGCTATGAAAGAAGTGAAATAAGATTGTTAAATAAATTAAGATAATTTAATTTTCTAAAAAGGTTCTACAACCTTTTTTCTAAAAAGGTTCTACAAGTCCAAAATTTGAGTTTATTGCTACTAAAAACAAAATAGCTTATTTAATCTCTAAATGCTCTATTCAAAATGCAACCAAACAATACTAAAAATTTTAAAAAGAGCTTATAAAATTAAATAAACACTAATGTCTATTAGATAAGTTATGCTGAATAAGCACTAAGTATAGTAATATTAACCTTGAGGGATACAAATCTATTCAACCAATGAATCCTAAAATAATTTCTGAAAATTTAGGACATACAATAGGTCATTTAAGTTGAATAAAATATAAAAAGGCACCTCTTGCAAAAAAAAAAAAAAGAAAAGAAAAAAAGAAAATGGTGTTCATTAATCATATGATGATTCGAATTTATTGGCAAAATAGAACATATTCAAGTCTGATTTTTTTGACTCTGATATAATTTTATTTGAACATCCTATGTAAGACATTCTTTGACCACTAAAATGAAATGTACTTATTTTGATCACAAAACATTGCTTCTTGAAGACTTCCCTACAATTGATTGAATCTTTGGCATGTCTCCACATGTGCCACTAGCTTTCCTTTCAATTTCTTCTTCCCTGCTCTTTCTTCTTTTACTTCTTTGGCTTTGCTTTCATCTTGCTCCCTCTTCTTGATCTTAAGAAAATCAAGTAGGCCTCTGAGTGTAACTTCAAGTACCTCACTCCTCATTAGTTGCTCAGCTACATCAGCATGTGTCACGATTACTTTCTCAATGAACTCTTCAATCTCTGAGAAGAATGTATGCTTTGTGATCCCAAGGTAGTTGGAGGCTAGCATTTTGAACCCACTTGGATTACAATAGGTCATGTGAATATGCATATCCATAAAACCAGGATGCAACAGAACAAGTCAAGCTTTTTTTTTTCGATTGGTTATGAACACTATGATTCACTTATCTACACAACTTGACCATAATCCATCTGTGAAGTTTAACAATCCTGATTGGGTCACCTGAAACTGAAAATCATGTAATCTGGTTCTATATGTATAGGTACTACTAAAAAAGAAAAATTTGCAGGAGTCATTTTACAAGTCCAACCATTGTCTTGTGAAGCATAATTTAACAACTTTGACTGGTGAACAATCATGTCTAAGCATTATTGCACAAAAAAAAAAAAATCACATGTATAAATCATAAATGTGTGCTCAAATAATGTTATATGCTATGCTTGTAAAAATTCAAAGGAGAATAGACAAAATATGAAAGAAAACTTTTGAATCACATTTGAGAGACTACTATTAGTGAGAATTCTTTCTCATAGGACTGCCTTATATGACTTACAAACATGAGGGTTCTAGGAAGACCTACAAAGTCTATATGGCTTGCATAAAAAATCATAGTAGGACCTTTTGCCTATCTTTTTTCCTTATCGTGTCATCTCTAAGAATTAGAGATATAAAACTATGGTGCTTTACAGCTCTTCATTATATTGTCTATTTCAAGTTAGTTGCTAGCAGTGCAAATGTTTTATTAATCCTTGAACAAGCCACAAAGTTTAAAACCTCTCTGAGTTTACCCAGTAATAAATCGCTAAAAAAACTTTCAATGAAGATCATGTAACCTACTATAACAAATTCGTGGTTTACAACTTGTATAATGGTTTAAACATAGACTAGGTTAGCTATCAAGAGACTTGACTTGAGTTACTTTTAACAATTAAAAACATGATAGTGAACAATAATATAATTAAGTTTCTTACCAGATCAAATCAACCAAGAGTAATCAGAATCATCCAGCTAAAGAAAGAAATAATTACCTGAGAGCCTTGATTAATTCCTGGTCTTGCTGTATAATTCATATTAGAAACCATAAGATTTACAACTAGTGCTTGCGCTTGCCGATTCTGCAACTCAATGGATCAATCAATGTCTTCAACAACAAGAAGGGATTTGTTCTCCATGGCAATTAACAAATTTCTTAACACCATATTCCCCCTAAGAAGAGTAGACAACTCCAAGAATTAGACATCAAAATTAGGGAAATTAGCCACGCCAGCAATCAAGCTTGACTTCCTTTTTCCTCGAGGACCAAACAACAAATACCTACATTTCGATGCCTTACTTACTCGTCGATCAAAGTCTTTACTCTTTAGAAACATCTAAAGATCATTTGTTATCATCTTCTTCACATTAAAATGTATAACCATTGTATTAAACGTGGCTGGATGACTAAGATTTACGGACTGCATACAACTCTTCTCAGCAAATTTCTATCATTCAAACTAAAAAGTAGGGGTGGGCAATAGTCAGTTCGATTCGGTTTAGGTCCCGAACCGAAACCGATTGGTTCTTAAGAATATGAATCGAACTCGAACTGAATTTAAGAACCGAACCGAATCGAAATTTCGGTTCGGTTTGGTTCTTAAATTCGGTTCGGATTTTTAATTTTCTTAATTTTACAGCTTTACCCCAATATTATCAGATTTTATATTTTCTGCCTAATTTTACTTATTTTTACAGTTTACACTTCCATTAACTACTAAGTACCAAACTACACCCTACACACATAATATTAATAACACTATATATGAATAAATAAGTATAAAACCATTAAATCAAAAGCAAAATAATAAAAGTCCCAATACAAAATAGTCGCAATTCATAAACACACTTAAACTTAAAAGTCTACTACAAATTATAACAAGTCTATAATAGTACATCAATATTGGATAAAACTCCACCATAACACAAGTCATAGCTACATCCGCCATAACACACAACAAGTCATAGCTACATCCACCGTAAAAACAAGCCATAGTTTTCATGTTAATTTACGAAGTTGGTTGACCGTTGTTGATTTACGAAGTTCTACATTAAAAAAAAATTAACAAATTGAATAAGGTTCATATTACTTAAAAATAAATTAAAATTAAACAAATTATATAAGTTCATAATATTTTAAAAGAAAAATTAAATTTAAATTAAACAAAATATACTTCTGTAAGCTAATCCATAAACTCATTGTCTTCAACTAACTTATTTAAGTCCGCTGTTGGATCCATAAAAAGAGAAGACCGCAACCAATTATGTAATAATACCAGTGCCTCAACCATGTTCGGAGTCAAAGAACTCTATATTGATATAAAATACGACCTCCAGTACTAAAGGCGGACTCGGAGGCAACAGTAGACACCGGTATAACAAGAACATCCCTTGCTATACTTGACAAAATAGGATAATTGGCACTATTTACCTTCCACCACAACAAAATATCAAATTTAGTACCCAAATTATTTTTTGCAATTTTTTCAATCTTCTCTATCAAGTAAAGATCCAACTCATTTCATAATTCTGGGCTACCGTCACTAACCGCAACTGCCTTACTAAATTCAGAGAAAGGGTCCTCAATCATAACATCATCATTACCACCTAAATCCCAAAAATTCGAACCACTTCCACTTGCACTCCCACTACCACTAGGTTTATATTGTGCATTGTAAGACTGATAAAGCTTAGTCAACAAATCTTTCACAATTTCCTTCATCTCAACACATTTGGCACTATCATTGCCATATAATTTCTCAAAGCAATTTGTTGCGAATTTCATTTTTCCCCGTGGATCAAGTACAGAAGCAACAATTAACTATTTATTTATCTTGAAATAGCCCTCTTAATACTTATCAAAATTTTCCTTCATTTTAATAGTCATAAAACCCAAAAGGCTATCATTACTAGTAGATAACGGTCCAAATTTTGTTCAATTTGACATATCAAATTGTAACAAGTGTTTGATGTCACTTAAATAAAAAAAAATAACGTTAATAAAGTTAAAATACATTTCATATCATATATCAAAATTCAAAGCATAATAAAGATGTGATGTTACCTTCAAAGAATAAAAAAATTGCAAAGTCGCATTATAAAAAGTTTTTAGAAATTTAACTATGCGACGAGTACTCTCCCAATCACTGTACAGCAGTGGCCCCTCCATTTTCTTCTTCCCACCCTCTTTTTCATTGAAATAAGCATAATAAAACTTGTCTTCAAGTGCCATCCGATCAAATGCTGGCTTAAATTTCAATGCTGTACTCAACATGGAATATGTAGAATTCCACTGAGTAGGACAATCCAAAATCACACTTCCTAGGCAATTAATCTTCTCTTGTTGCACATGAATTTGAAAAGTTTGCATCCTGGCAGTGGAAGATCTCATATACTTCATAACATTTCGAACACTAACTATACCCGACTCCAGTTCCTTTAACCCTTTAGTAACAATTAAATTCAATATATGTGCATAACAACAAACATGTAAATAATCCCCATTCAACACTAAGGTATCATCCATCCAAGTCTTTAGTCGATCAATTACTTACCTAAGATTACCCTCATTTGGACTTGCATTGTCAACCGTTACAGTAAACACGCTCTTTATACCCCAGTAAATTAAATATTTTTCAATTTGCTTACCAATTGTCGTCGATGAATGATCATTAACTGTGTTGAAGCTGATAATCTTTCTATGTAAATTCCAATCCTTGTCAATAAAATGAGCTGTGATGACCATGTAGCTAACTGTCGTAATGGAAGTAAAAATATCAGTGGTCAAAGATACTCTTTGCTTATTCTCAATCAATAAGCTCTTCAACTTAGCCTTTTCCTCGACACACATATCTACAGTATCCCTAGTAATGGTTCTTCGTCATGGAATAAGATATCTAGGAGCTGCCACACTGCAAAAATGCTTAAAATCTAGATTTTCCACAACAGAAAACGATAATTCATCAAGAACAATCATCTTCACAGTTGCTCATCTGCAAGCATCCTGACTAAAACCTCTTGCTTCAATTTCATCACTATCGACATCTTGAGTTAAAATCATTTGGTCTTTTTGCAAGTCCTTGTACATTTGACACCTTTCTTGGTAATGAGTCCTCAAAGTGCTTGTCCCGTACCCTAGCAAGCCATATTCAAATTCATTACCGTAGTAGTTGCATTTGCACTTCTTATCATTATTTGGAAATCTAGTGAAATGTTGCCACACTGTTGATCTTGGAGCCATTTTTTTCCATGGTAGTGGTGGTTTGGATGACGAAGACATTTTCCTCTTGTTTTCATTATTGACAATTATTGTCGAATCATTTTCACTATCAACGAATTCAACATCATGCTCAAGATCACCGGCTACACAATCGAGGTTGTCTTGAACTCTCGAATAATTAGACATCTACAATTTAACTACTAACCAACATATTATAATTTAATTTAATTTAACAAATTAAGCCAACATATCATAATTTACTTCCAATAATTGTTACTTTAATTTAAAACATCCATGCCAAAAAGATCAATTAAATTCAATTTAACTACTAGCCAACAAATCATAATTTAATTTAATTTAACAAGTCAGGCCAACATATCATAATTTACTTCCATTAATTTTTAATTTAATTTAAAATGTCTATGCTAAATTGCCAATATCAAATTGCAACCTCATGAAGCTAATTAAGTCATTGATCACTATGCCAAATAAGTTAAATAACAAATATTATTTCCAATTTTTCATTAATAGAACTTAGAAGTTAGAAACATGATACATTTGTCTATTTTCAAATTTTCAATTCTCAGCCGCAATATACAAGCCACAACCACTATATCTGCCCACCATTTTTAACTCCACCAACAAATATATTATATACATTAGCAGTCCAGAAAATCAATCCACAAAATCAATCCATAACACAGTAAGACAGACTAACAGAAACTAGTAATGTCTACAAACTTTTAACAACACTACAAACACACGGGCCATGACATAAATTTGAAAAAAAAAACCCCTGTAGGTTGCACTCTGCAGCACTATAGATGACCGCGTGAGCTAACGATGGCGTCACCGTGCTAGAGGGGAGGGATTGTGCCGCTGTTATCGTGCATGAGAGGAAGAGAGGTGCTGTGGATGTGAGGAAGAGAGAGGCTGAGCTGATGCAAGGGAGAGAGGCTGATTTAACGCGAGGAATTAATCGAGATGGGCACGTGAGGCAAAGAGGCGACGGAGAGAGCTGCTACCGTGCACGCGAGGAAGATAGGGGCTGTACGCGAGGAAGAGAGAGGCTGATCTGACGCCAAAAACAAAGAAAGAAACCGAGATGGACACGCGACGGAGAAATGCGACGGCGTGGGAGAGGAGACGGTGTGGGAGAGGGGACGGCGTGGGAGCAAGGCTGCAATCTGTAAAATTAAAATCAAGGGTTAGGGATTTGAGAGATTTTATTTTTGGGTTTATATATTTTCGAATTTCAATTTATATATTATAAATTTATAATTAAATTAAATCACCCGATTAATTTTTCAGTTCGTTTCGGTTTTAAACTGAACCGAATAAAAAACCAATCGATTTATCATTTTAAAACCATTAAATTTTTGTTCATAAAACCGAACCGAATCAAATTTTTTAAGTTCGGTTCGGTAAGGTAAAAATTGAACCGTTTTCCCACCCCTACTAAAAAGCTTCAAAGTTTTCTTTTCCTTGCTTATATTTTTAGAGTCCTTCAATATATAAGGTATGTAACTATCCAAGACTATTTGTTTATACTTCTGTTGAAAACTCAGCTTAAAGAGTATAGCTTCTGATTTATCGACAAGTTTGTTCTGAATGTGTGCAAAATGAAACAGGACTCAAAACACCTGTTCTTGGACCTGTTTTAAACCAAGCTTCCATTTTGATTGAGCCACATTAAAAATATTAACAATCTCTACATTTTTTTAAACAGCAGATGAAATCTTAGTCTCCTTGTTTAGCAAAGTGATTTTGATTCTTTAAACATAGGATGAGATTTTTGGGTTTAAGATAAAGCTTTGTAGCTTTAAAGATCTCATTTCGTTTTGGTTAATGCTGCTACCATTAAATTCTTCAATGACTAAGGTTAACTCATTTAAAAATCTTGAAAATGAATCTTTCATTTTAAGAAGAAATGAGGTTCTCACCTCATTAAAGCAACAGAGTTTGAGTAATGGATTGAACTGCCATAGTCGTGGCTGCTACAGAAGCTATTGTAGATACTATGGACATCGTGGATGGCTGTAATGACCTTTTTATTTTTTGGCAATAATTTATTTTGGTATTATTTTGATTAGCTATTTTTTAGGTGTTTTGATTCGTTATCTAGAATTGTTTGGAGTGTTTTCTTCTGTGAATTATGGCTTAGTCAATGTGGGCTCTTTGACTCTGACTTTTAAAGAGTAGTTTGGTTGCTGTAAAGAGAGAAGAGGAAAGTTATTAATAAAGTCAGAATTTTTTCAGTCTAATTAGTGTTTCTTTTTCCTGGCTGTTTAATTGGTATCAGAGTAGTGATCTAGCCCCATAAAAAATAGCGGAGGGAACTAGAGCACACAATCAACGACATCTAGAGGAATCAGTACACTAATTGAAAGAGGCTTCTAACCAGCAGGCAATGAAATTAAAGGAGTTTTCTCAAATGATGGCAGCGATCAATCTTAAACTTGATCAGATGATGGGCACATCATGGCCTTCAGGAATAATATTGGAAGGTCGGAGTAGTATTTCCACAAAGCCAAAAAAACAAGTTGAACTCTGG
This sequence comes from Citropsis articulata, assembly GCA_030449925.1. Classification (NCBI taxonomy): domain Eukaryota; kingdom Viridiplantae; phylum Streptophyta; class Magnoliopsida; order Sapindales; family Rutaceae; genus Citropsis; species Citropsis articulata. The sequence continues at coordinate 1,543,089 of JASUUH010000137.1, read as the reverse complement.
CATGTACAACTCACAGATGAGATTTTCAAAATTGAATTTTCTAACATTTGAGGAAGAAAATCCTAGTGGTTAAGTCTACAAGTGTGAACGGTTTTTTAAATACAAGAGGGTAGAAGAATTTAATATGGTAGGATTGACAACCATTCATTTGCAAGGAAAAAAGCATTAGAGTAGTTCTAAGGATATGAAGTGGCTACTGCAAAACCTAGTTGGAGGCAATTTTCTATGGATTTAATTACGTGGTTCAGTTGGGGTACCTATGATAATCCGATTGGGCAGCTTACTAAGTTAAGTTAGACTTCAACAATAAGACTTTACCAAGAACAATTTGAAGCAACGGTGGCCAGAACTCGAGGATTAGTAGAAGATTTTTTTGTGCAATACTTTATGAGCGGATTGAAAGATGCCATAAAGAATCAAGTGGCCATGTTTCAGCCGAAAATGCTAGTTCAAGAAGTTGGATTGGCCTTGTTACAAGAGAGTACCTTGGAGGCAATAATAAAAGAAACCAATGCTTCAACAAAAACAACGTCCTCTCATTTAATCCTTACAGCAGAATCGAAACGCAGTTCTATGAGACAAATTCCTTAAATCAAAAGAATATTAGTGGCAGAAATGCAAGAGAGGAGGGACAAGAAGTTGTGCTACTATTACAATGAAAAGTTTGAATGAGGGCACAGATGTAAACGATAGTAGATTTACTTATTGGAAGGGGAAGATGACGAAGAACCTAGTGATAAAAGTAACAAAATTAGGGATGATGAAGAAGATCACTTAGTGTCTCTCCATGCTATGTCCGGGGCTAACTCTCATCAAACTATGAGGGTTAAAGGGAATATAAAGAAGAATGGAATTATCATCTTGATTGATTCTGGTAGTACTCATAATTTTTTAGATGTGTCAGTGGCCAAGTGTACAGGGTGTGAAGTATAGCAAGACAAACCATTAATGGTGGAAGTGGCTAATGGCTCCAAAATTGCTAGTGTTGCAACGTGTAAGCGATTGGTCGAGAGCATGCAAGGGAGAGAGTTCAGAGCAGGCATGAGATTGATTCTGTTACAGGGATGTGATATGGTATTAAGAATTCAATGTTTATCTTAATTGGGTCCAATATTGTAGGATTTCAAGAATTTATGGATGGAGATCAAGTGGGAAGGAAGAAGAACGATGTTAAAGAGTTCTATGACAGGGCCCTTGAAGCTAGTTTCGACAGTCCATATGCAAAAGGAACTTAAACAAGTTCCTCAAGTTGCTGCCGCCCATATCTTTTTACTCTTATTAGAGCCATGTATTAACTCTACTACTACAGAAATCACTACAGATGAACCAGTAGAGTTGTAACATTTATTAAAAAAATATCAGGGTGTATTTATTGAACCAAAAGGTTTGTGACCACCTAGGGCTCAAGATCAGCGAATTCCATTGTTATCTAATAGTGTTCCTCAAATATAAGACCCTACAAGTACCTATATGTGCAGAAGGTAGAGATTGAACGAATAATTAAGAAGTTATTCGCGGCAGGGAGTATATAGAGAAATGTGAGTCCATTTTCTTCTCCGATTCTCTTAGTTAAAAAGAAGGATGACACTTGGCATACGTGTGATTATCGTGCCTTTAATTTTATCACTATTAAGGATAAATTTCCTGTACATGTTATTGATGAGTTGTTGGACGAGTTTCATGGGGCTAAGTTTTTCTCTAAGTTGGATTTGAGGTCGGGATACCACCAGATTTGGGTACACCCAGATGACATCCATAAAACTGCCTTTAGAACTCATAAAGGGCATTATGAATTCTTAGTCATGCCTTTTGGTCTTACGAATCCTCCATCAACATTCCAAAGCCTTATGAACGAACTTTTTCAGCCATTCCTGAGGAAATTTATGCTAGTATTTTTATATGATATCCTAGTACACAGTAAAAGTTGGGCTGAGTATATAAAGCAATTGGAGTTATTACTGGAAACGCTTCTCAAAAATCATATTTTTGTCAAAAAATCAAAGTTTTGGAGACGCTTCTCAAAAATCAAAGTGCTCTTTTGGCAAAGAGCAAGTAGAATATTTGGGACATTTGATTTCTGAGCAAAGAGTTACTACTGACCCCGCAAAGATTGAAAGCACGAAGTGTTGGCCATCTTCCAACTCGTTGAAGGCGTTGCATGGATTCTTGGGTCTTACTGGGTACTACAGAAGGTTTATAAAAGATTATGGGAAGATTACTCAGCCATTAACAAATTTGTTTTAAAAGGATAATTTTTGATGGAATCAAACTGCAGAAGAAGCTTTTAATAGCTTGAAGTCAGGAACGTGCACAACACCTGTTTTAGCCATGTCCGATTTCCAAAAAACCTTTATTCTCAAACGCGACGCATCAGGGGAAGGCATAGGAGCAGTGCTTTTGCAGGAGGGCAGACCTATATCCTATTTGAGCAAGGCACTGTCACAAAAAAACTTGGGCTTGTCTGCTTATGAAAAAGGAAATGCTGGCAGTAGTGTTTGCAGTGCAAAAATGGCAGCCTTACTTACTAGGGAAGCATTTCAAGGTCATTACTAATCATTTCAGCTTGAAATACATGTTGGAACAGTGCATATCAAACCTATGCAGCATAAATGGCTTACCAAGTTAATGGTTATGATTTTAAAATTATTTTCCGAAGTGAAAGAGAAAATAAAGTGGCTGGGGCCTTATCTCGGCTACATGAATCCGCTGATAATGCGATGATAATGGCGATCTCCTTTGCTATATGTATGTGGATGGAACATCTCAAACAAGAATGGCAACATGATCAAGAAATTCAAAATTTGATTTAAGAAATAGTTACCAACAGTGCTCGACATTCTAAATTTACTTAGGAAAATAATTTACTTAAGTATAAAGAAAGACTTTGGGTTGGCAAACATTCAGCTTTAAAGCAACTAATATTGACTGAGGCTCATGGTGGAACAGAAGGTGGGATTTGGGGGGGAAACCTTAGCTAGAATTAGACGATCTTTCCATTGGAAAATGATGCGAGGGGAAATTTGTTCCTTTGTGGCAGCTCGTGACATTTGGCAACGAAATAAACATGCAAATGTGTTATATCCTGGTCTGTTGTAGCCCTTACTAATTCCTGAGCATAATTGGACTAATATCTCTATGGATTTCATAAAAGGACTGCCAAAGTCTAGTGGTAAGCAAGTTTTTTTTGTGGTGGTGGATAGGCTGAGTAGGTATGCACATTTCATGCCCTTAAGGCATCTATATACTGCTCTTGATGTTGCACTACTTTTTCTAGATAATGTGTATGGGTTGCATGGCTTGCCAAATTCTATTGTTAGTGACCAAGATAAAGTCCTTACAAGTACTTTTTGGCAAAATCTGTTTTCCTTGTTGAATGTGAACTTGTTGATGAGCACTGCACACCACCCTCAAACGGACGGTTAGGCTGAAGTGGTTAACAAGTGCTTAGAATAATACTTGCGATGCGTGACAGGTGATAGGCAGAAAGAATGAGTGAAATGGCTTCCTTTGGCTGAATGGTGGTATAATACTTATCATTTATCAACTCGAATGACATTGTTCGAAGTTGTTTATGGTAGGCCACCTCCTTCATATATTACTTATATTCCTGCTACATCTACTATAGCAGCTGTTGATTTGAGCTTAAAGGATATAGATGCTATGATATGTCTATTGAAAGCCAATTTGGTGGATGCTCAAGCTCGACTGAAGCTATATGCTGGTAAGAAGAAATCCGAGAGGAAATTTGAGGTGGGAGATATGATGTTTCCACAGTTACAACCTTATAAACAAGTAAGCTTGTCAATTCACAACAATAGGAAGTTGTCTCAGAGATTCTATGGGCCTTATAGGGTTATACAAAAGATTGAACAGGTTGCCAGTAAGTTAGAGCTACCTATAGAGTGCAAAATTCATCATGTTTTTCATGTTTCATGTATAAAGAAGAAAGTTGGAGATGCTGTCACTCCGATTACAGAGTTACCAACAATGCGAGAAGACGGGCACCTACAGTTAGTACCTGTTTCTATTTTGGATAGGAGAGTAGTCAAGCAAAACAATCGTCCGTATGTGCAGTGGTAGGTTCATTGGTCTAACTCCTTTCCCAAAGATGACTTGGGAGGATGCAATTAAGATTCAGGAGAAGTTTCCTTTGTTCAAGCCTTGAGGTCAATGCTTTTATAAAGGGGGAGGGAATGTAACGACCTTTTTATTTTTTGGCAATGATTTATTTTGGGATTATTTTAATTAGCTATTTTTTAGGTGTTTTTAATTACTGTTTTCATTATCCAGAATTGTTTGGAGTGTTTCCTTCCGTGAATTGTGCCTTAGAGGTTGTTTGTTAAATGTCTAAAGTCTGAAATTTTATTAATTTCAGACCTTTTCTAAAATTTACTTGTTTGTTTTTTGAAACTTATGTCTGATTTTCAGACATTTACATCTGAATAGAAAAAGTAAACTTTTGTGACTTTTATCTGAATGACAAGTAAATATTATATTCCAAAAATATCTCTGCAAAATAACTTATTTTCTAAACTATAAAATCTAATCATCTTTTTTTGTTTTAATTTACAAGGATATAAATGTCAAATAACCAAGTTTAAGATGTTTTTTATTGTAAAAACAAACAAGATGTCACTTATATTCAGATATTAAAAAAAGAAAAATAAACGTGTCATTTAGATTTTCGTATTCAGACCCATTCATACTTTAGAAAAATTCAGACCCATTTAGATTTCAGACAAAAAAACAAACGATACCTTAGTCATGTGGGCTCTTTGGCTCTAACTTTTGAAGAGCGGTTTGGCTGCTGTAAAGGAAGAGGAAAGTTATCAATAAAATCAAAATTTTTTTCAGTCTAATTAGTATTTCTTCTTCCTGGCTGTTTCAACGGCACTTGGGTTTCGCTAAATAACTTCATCTTGTCACACATTTTTTCCTGAAAAATGCAAAACAAAGATGGGGTATTAAGGCTGTAAAGAAAATGATGCCAAGTAGGGCTTTTAATTTATGGGTTTTGGTCGATCTTCTTCCTTTTTTTTTTTCATTATTATTATTATTATTATTATTTATTAATACCGATTTCTTGGTTTTTGGCGGGCGACTCAAAGTATGCTTTGTAGTACAGTTGCTTACAGTTTAATCACCATTAAATGATTAGATTTTATTAATATTGTTGACTTCTTTAATTATCTAACGGTAATCTATTACTTATCACAATCTGTTACTTATTTTTGATTTATTTGATCTAAAGGATGAAAGATGAGTTTGTTGAGTAGTTGGTGAAGAGCCTGTAATTGGGAGAAATTATTTGTTATAAAATAGATCACGTTGAATTAGTGGCAAATGGTTAGTTGGGAAGTTAAGATTTGATCCATTGTCATAATTAAATGGTTAATTATGAATTTTTGTAAATCCATTTTTAATTATATTCTTCAATCTTCATTAATTCCTTTGACATATTTATTCCATTTTTCGGGCATAAGTACTATCAAACTTTTTTTTTTTTCTAATTATCATCTCAATCAAAAGATGGCTCCCCGCCCATGCCATAGTAATTATAATAATAATGCTTTGAGAACAAATAGAGAATCAAAGTTGTACATAATGGCACACCAACCAAACTTTTCATTGATATATAATGTCATAGATAATGGGTGCGTTTGGAATTGAAGTTGTACAGTTATAACTTAAAAGTTACAGTACTAAAGTATTTGGTAAATATTAACTGTTGTATCGTAAAAACTATGTTGATATAATTTTTTACTTATATCATAGAAAATTTATTATAACTTTAATAAATTTGTTAAAATTATTTTTTTTAATTTATATTTATTATAAATTATTAACTTTTGTTTTATAGTTATAACTTTTTTTTAACAGCAGTTGTAACTTAAAAGTTATAGTACCTCAATCCCAAATGCACTAAATACTATTTTCATCCATGAAATGATAGCAGGATTCCAAGCAAAACCCTGCTGCCATAAGTGAGTTTTCAAGAAAATTAAACTGCCCCGGCAGGTATGTTATAGATAAAAGTACTACAAACTCCATAAACTACTGCTTCTAGCAAGTCTCATAAATCTACTGAATCTCTAGCTTGTCTCATTGATTACATTTTAAAGCGTTCGAGAAGTTTCTGCCTAGCTCACTGCTCTGCTTCTTTGGCTTCACTATCATCATTAGCTCTCTTCTTAGTCTCAAGAAACTCGATCAGGCCACTTAGCGCAAGTTCAGGCGCCTCATTCCTCAGCAGCTGCTCAGCTACATCCGCAGGCGTCACCTTTGCTGTCTCTATCCGCTTTTCAATCTCCATGAAAAGTGGATGCTCTGTGATCCCAAGGTAGTTGGAGGCCAGCATGTTGAACCCACATGGAGTGCAGTATGACATATGGATGTGCACATCCATACGACCGGGGCGCAACACAGCAGGGTCAAGCCTGTCTTTATGATTGGTTGTGAATATTATGATCCGCTCATCTCCACAGCTTGACCACAATCCATCAATGAAGTTTAACAATCCTGATAAGGTTATAAGATACTGAAAAAAGGGAGGGAAAAAAATGTGGCCAAGTCAGGGATTATATACATATGATTTGCTGTTGATAAGAACAGCCATAGCCATTTTACAGATCCAACCCATTACCTGATGAGGGTTGGCATAACATGGGCGAACTTTGTCACTAGAAACCTCTCAATAAAAACCATGTAAATGAATACAAAAAATAACTGACAACAAATTTCCTGATTTGCAAACTTATATCCTGGTGTTAAACATGGACTGGCTTATCTTAGCTATACCAAGGGAATCAGTTTCACTATGGACAATTAGAAACACGTACGGTACTGATCACTTTACAGTATTAAGAATTATTAAGTTAAAATAAAGAGATGTTGGATGATAATATTACCTGATTTTGTTGTTGTTCATATCCTGGTATGAGAACATCAGGATTTGTAGCCCTTGCCCGCGAAAGCCTGTCCTGCCGATCAATGCAACAATCAATGTCCTCCACAACCAGAATGGACTTGTTCTCTGTGGCAATCATTAAATGCCTTAAATCATTATTTCCCCTAAGACTAGACAACTCCAAGTCATAGATATCAAAATTGAGATAATTAGCCATGGCCGCAATCAAGCTTGACTTGCCAGTCCCTGGAGGACCATACAGTAAATACCCACGTTTCCATGCCTTGCCTACTCTTCGATAAAATTCCTTCCTCCGCAGAAACCTCTCTAGATCATCCATTATCATCTTCTTCATATCAAAATCCATAGCCAATGTATCAAAAGTCGCCGGATGATCAAGATTCACTGATTGCCATACTGATTTATCACCAGTCACTCCTCTGTGAGACCTCAAAGTAAAAAGCTTCAAAGTTTTCTTTTTCTGGCGTATTTCTTTAGACTTCTTCAAGACATGAGGTATGTAAGTACCTAAAACAAAGTCTTTGTTTTTCTTGTGAAAGCTCAGCTCAAACCATGCAGCATCAGATTTAACCCCATAACCTGTAGTAATTGGCCTTTTGTTGATAGCCTCAGATGGGGTTGGTTTTGACTCAAACTTCCATTTTAAGTGAACCCCATTAAAGACATCAACAATCTCTTCATTTTTCTCAACAGAAAGTGAAATATTAGTTTCTTTATTTCGCAAATTGATTTTGATTCTTTTCACATTGGGAGGGATTTTGGGTTCAAGATAAAGCTTTGCAGCTTTAAAGAGCTTGTTTTGGTTGAGGCCATCATCATATTCTTCAATGACCAGAGTTAACTCGGTAGAAAAACTTGAAATAAAATCTCTGAGCTTCAAAGCAAAGTAAGATTGAACCTCACGAGGCAAGTAATCGCGAGCAATGGATCGAATGACCATAAATGTAGCTGCTGTAGAGGCCGCTGCAGATACAATGGTCCTAGTTGATGGTATTTGGGTAGTGTTAAAAATCATTTTCTTTTGGGGGAACTGGGGATGTTTGGTTTGAGAGAAAATTATGGATTTCGAGCTAGATGATGCAGGTAACTGGGGCTGTTTAGTTTGTGAGGAAAATGAAAGACAGTGGGCTGTTTAGGTTACTGTCCATTTCATCTTTTCTTCATTGCTTTTCTTTGTCACCAACAGACCTCAGTTGACCGTGACGTGGGAAGGCTGCTTCAGACGTTCATTTCCTTGGCTTCACTAAAAAGCGTTTCCTTCTCAACTAAGGCGTCCTGAAATAACTTGAAAGGTTGAAAATGTAAAGAAAAAAAGTATATAGATTCCGCTTTCTCTAAAATTTAGCTAGAAAACAAAACAATAAATGATACAATTATTGTGGGATCCTGTTGCAACGGGCAACACTTTTTTGTCTTCATTTAGAATTATCGTTGGATATGAACGATTTTCATCTAACGGTTGAGATTAGTCAGTAAAAAAAGAAAGTATGTAATGATAACTGTAGAAGTCGGTAAGAACATGTACGATTTTCTTGCCGGAAAGGAGAAATAAAGAGTTGGACAAATGGCGGTTAGAAATAATTCGGAGACGCCGACATCGAAAGAAGAGGATCGCATTTGCTCGGGGGAAAATATTTGGAGGATTCACCTAAGTTAGAACTTGGGTTATGATTTCCGTGGCGACTGGCAAAGAAACCAGCGAGTTCTAGATGATTTAATTTGATAAATAATCAAGACACACTCACACACTGAACACAGGAGAAGACGATCGCAATTTTATAGGGGAAAAGATTCCGATGATTTGTTCATGAATCGGGGCTTTCGCGCCTTCGCGGGAACGAATTGGATGACGCTTTTGAATTTTGTTTTGTTTCAGAAAACCTTCCACGCTTGTTATGAATACCCAACTGTTGCATACGATAAAAAACAAGAGCAATACAGAATACACATCAATCAATCTAGTATCAAATCTCACATTCTGTAAACATTTATCATGAAGAAAAAGGGCGATGATTGCAAGTTTCTTTGGTAACTAACTCAACAGCATTTTTGATCCCTTCTCTTTTGATGTTTGGGACCCGTCCAAGGACTTTTCTTTACCTTCACTTTCCTCTCAATTCTCTCAGGAAACCTCAACTATTGTTAACACTGCCATGGACTGGAAGGAAACCTCAGAAGCTCCCGTATTCAAGGCAGACCTTCCAGGGCTCAAGAAAGAGGAAGTGAAGCTCGCGATTGAAGATGGCAGGACCGGCTGCAACGGTTGTCAATTATTGGATCAATTAACTAATAATTAATTTCAGCTGTTGGATTGAGGAAGGAAGCATCCAACGAACCTGACGAAAGAAGGTACGATACTGCAGTTGCAATATAGTTGGACCCAATTTTGTGAACTGTCATTTCAACTTATTTACTTTAAAAGCTACATTATAAATTGATTAGGGAGAAATAAAGTAAATTGATTAATAAAAAGAATTAATAAGCTACATCAAACAGAACTCAACATATTGGTTAAAATGGATTATTGAACTGTGAGAAGTGATTCCCATCTAAGAAATTTTCCACACTTTGAACATTTACAAAGAGAGCAAATAAATCAGTAGATTGTCTATTATCAACGATGGTTTGAACGTAGAGGTCTCTCAGAGCTGTACCTATAATGTTGCAAAACAACTAGGATTGATAATTGACATAGGAAGTAATAATCCGGCATTGTTAAGCAAAATACAAATACTTAGAATAAATTAAAAACACACCATGGGTCTCCCAGCGGCCTTACAACAAGCTTGCTTCTCCAAATTACTTGATAATCTCTAATCATTACACAATGCAGCAAAAGTATGCATTTCGCAGATACAAGTCAGAAATTTTCAACCGAAAGAAACTACCCAATTATTTAAATGCCATAGATAACTGAAGTACGTCCACAATTTTAACTACAAACTAGCTACTTCTTGCTGTAAACCACTATAAAATTTTAATGAATCCTTATCATGTCTTGACTCTTTCCTTCACTGGTTTCCTCATGAAGTTCTTGAATATTTTTTGCTTCCATGGCTCTTTGTTCTGCCTCTTTAGCATCTATCTCATCGTTTTCCCTCTTCTTCATCTTAAGAAACTCAAGTAGGCCACTTAGCGCGATTTCAGGTACCTTATTCCTCATCAGCAGCTCAGCTACTTCTGCTAGAGTCACCTCTGTTTGCTCTATCAACTCCTCAACCTCCGAGAAAAGTGGATGCTCTGTGATTCCAAGGTAGTTGGAGGTCAGAATTCTGAATCCACGTCGAGTGCAATATGACATGTGGATGTGGACATCCATGCGGCCAGGGCGCAAAAAAGCAGGATCTGACCAAAATATAGCATGAGGGCACCACCCTTCTACAAGGTGGGCCCACCCATTTTGAAGAAGAAGGCATTGCTTCCTTCTTCGACTGAAATAAAGAAGAAGAAAATTTGAATTTGGCTGCAACGTTTTTTTTAAGAAGGAAAAAGAAGAATGAAGAAGATAGTGGCGGTGAAAAAAAACATAATTTAATAACCAATTTTTGGCTATAAAAAGGGGAGTTCCCCATTTCATTTGTGCATTCAATCTTGGTGAGAGAACGCAGATAGCGTGAGTGATTTTAAAGACTTAAAAATATAAAGCTCTTGTGAGTTTAGTGAGTGAGAGATTGAGTGTATTGAGATTATGATATTTTCCATCTGTTTTCATCCATGGATGTAGGCTAAAAGCCGAATCACGTTATTTCTGGTGTTCTCTTTGTCATTGTTCTTTATTTTCTTCCAATTTTATTTTAACTGTAGTCCTACTTCACCCATTAATTTTCTAACAGTGGTATCAGAGCTACTGATTGTATTTTTTGGAGTCAAAGTACTGTTCACGTAAAAGTACTATTCACGTATACAATTATTATTCACGTAAACGGTGGTAGCCGATTCAAGCAAAGTTAGTTCGTGGTGAAAAGCGAAGGCGGCAACATATAAAATTGAGAAGTTCAACAGAAATAATTTTTCATTGTGAAAAATGAAGATAAAAGCTGTATTGAGGAAAAATAATTGCTTGGCAGTGATGAGCATATAATATATATATATTTTACCCTTAATTATATAATTATTAGTTATTTTATTTGTTATTTTTAATTACTTGAATTATTTTATTGAATAGAGAATTAATTGGAGATTATGGATGAAAAATGCATAAAGAATGATAATTGGATAGCATTGAAAATCATATCAATTTATGGAAGCAATTAAGCAGATGTGCATGATATGCAATATGAAGAAACCGAAGCCAATAAATTAAATCAGCCATGCTCATGCAAACGAAGAAGACATTTAAAGCTAAAGCTCTAAAAGACATCATTAATTGGCCTTGTGCTTTTAAGTCAAACAAGTGGCTTGCTTTCAAATATTAATGAGGAAACAAATATTTTTTTTTGAATTATATGAGACTAATGTTCAGATTATAACTCATATTATATGAGATTTACAACTAATATTTACAATCAGACAATTACTTGGACTAGTTTACATTAATTCTTATATAGCACGTCCATATTTTACCCTCTCTAATATTCAAGGGGTGTCTACTTCACTCACATTTCGAAAGGGAGAAGACTGCCTTCACTTAGTAATTAAGGAAGAAAATAAACCCCTACATTCATCGCGGGAGCTCGAACCGCTGCACTCACAGTTGTTAGTATAGGGTTCTGGCCACTGGGCAAAAGCCCAATGTTAATAAGGAAACAATTTAAAAGCGGCTTGGGGAGCACGTGGGTGAAGCCAAAACAAATTAAAAGGCTAAGCCTTTTGGCTTTAGAATTGAAAAGGTGGGGCCCATTTGAAGACTATATAAGCAACTTTTGGCTGTTGCAAGAGCAGTAGCTAGGAGAAGAGGAAGAAAAGCAGACGCGATTCAGCAGAGAATAAAACCGGCTGCAGCAGTTCGGCTTCTCGATGGTTGGTATTATTTTTTTATTGCTCTCAATTCAAGTATGTCTAATGAGGTTATAATGAGGTTAAAGATGAAATCATATTCAATGAAATAATGATATTTTTATTTAATTAATTCTCTATATATGTTCTTTAATATTTATAGTTCTCGTTTCACATGATTAATTGAATGCTATTAAATTCTTTTTACCAATTCTGCCATGTATTATTAATTGTTAAGATTAATATTTGATTAAATCTATGCTTGGATCTATGAAATTTATACATGATTATATTTGATTCTATGTCTTTCATTAAATTGTTTACACAGAGTGCTTAGGAAAACTTTGACTCTTTGTTATTCAATATGTTTACATGAGATGCTTAGATATCATACTATTACGTAGAAAAAGAACCTATACAAGATTAATTTTAATTGGACTTAATTATTATATTTATGAGATGACATAGATTGATTTCGAGTTGTCACTCTAAAATTGGAGATTAATTAATATTTAGATAATTACTAGTTGAATAGTGGTGGATTCTGAAATCTTGGTAATTTTTGTCTTATTGAATTCACATTTGCTTTAATTGTTTTCGTAGTTTAATTAGTTTTATTTCTCTTAAAACTCGATTTGCTCAATAGGTTAGGATTAACATTAATTTTAGATTTAAATTAGACATTTCAATTTATAACAATCCCTGTCGGTTCAACCTCGTTACCACTATTCTATCTCTAGATTCGTGCGCTTGCAAGTATATTAAAATTTTGCACAACATGTAGTAATTGGAGAAATGCATATGGAGATAACAGATGACAAGTGGAATGAGACAGACGGCAACGCCATTTCTGATCTACACTTGACATTTGTGGATGAAGTATTATCCAGTGTGGCAGGGAAAAAAATAGCGAAGGAAATATGAGATACTCTCACAAAATTGTACGAGGCCAAGTCGCTACACAACAAGATCTTCTTAAAGAGAAGACTTTATACTTTTTTAATAACGGAATCTACATCAGTGACTGACCACATTAATACCTTAAACACTCTATTTTCACAACTCACAACGTTGGGTCATAAAATAGAGGAAAATGAACTTGCAGAGTTTTTAGTTCAAAGTCTACCAGATTCTTATGATCAACTTATCATCAATCTGACGAACAATAACCCCAGCAGATAGTCTATACCTAGACATGCTTTATCTAATGAAAATATACTTTAGCATGAAAGCTATCACGGGAGAAAACTACATAGATGTGAAACTTCTAGACTCGCGCACTTTGATATAATTACACAATGATCATATAATATATAGAGATAGTTATTTGGCTGGCCACTCTAGTTCTAATTTTTGGGAAGGAGAGGACTATAAAATTGATTTGAACTTATCCACTCGATCAACCTTTAAAAAACATAAATTAAAATATACATATTAATTTAGGCCAGTTCATTCATATAATTTTCTTATTTAGTTTAGTATTACTTGTTTAGTTGGTATTTGTTTCCCTTTATCTATTTAGGTCACAGAGCCTATATAAATATGCAGAAAATTTCTCAAGAGTCATAAAACTTTAGATAATATTTTTTTCCCTAACACCATCCGATTCATCAAAGACAGGAGGAAGAAGATTACAGAGAGAGGCGAATCAAGCAATGCTGATGGGGGAGTATAGGCTGTAGTAAGTGCCATAATAGTAGTACCAAGCCAGCTTCAAGGATCATATAATTGCATGTCAGCTGCAACTTTCTTTCTTCACAGTAAAGAAACAAAGAGAACAACCAAAACCTCATTTACCCTTTCATCCCCTTCAAATACTGTGCTTTTCCCCTGAACTTATAAGAGAGGGTGAGGGAGGAGTCCGTAGAGAGACAAAGGTGTAGGATATAAGTGGAATTAAAGTGGGTGCTTTCAAAAATTGTAAAAAAAAGATGTAGGTTATAAGGATTCCATGGAGTTGGTAATAATCTCTTGCTCTAACCATAAAACATTTTTTCCTGCTTTCTCCAAAGACAAAGCTCTGTCAAAGAAGGACAATTAATGTTAGCTTTGAAATTGAGATTATATCAAAGAAGAAGAAAGTTTTAGGCCCTATTTAGTATTTGAGTTGTAGTTTTTGAACCATAGTTACTGTGAAATAAAAAAACTATGAGATAAAAACTAATAGTTTATAATAAATATAACTTTGAATAATAATATTTATAAAAAAAAATGAAGATATTATAAGTTTTTCATCATATATGATCAAATCAACATAGTTTTGAAGTTATAAGAACAAATACTATAATTTAAAATTTATAGTTGCCAAATCTCAATAAGAACTTAGTTGCCACAAATAGTGATAATTTATTATTTAGCAAGTCATTTATCACATACTTCAACGGACAACAAGTCATCATCTATTGTAAATATTAAAGTGTTTGGTAACACTTGTAGTTGGACTTTGGCAGGTTAGTAAATTTTTTTTCCCAACTTCTACTCCATAGCTGTAGTTTTTTTTTCACAGCAACTGCAGTTTAAAAGTTACTGCACCTCACTTCCAAACACACCCTTAACTTGGTCATTTCATGAAAAAATTGAATAGCTAGAGCAAACATAGCTCTTTTACGCTACGTTGCACAAAGTCGTGGAAAAATAAATTCATTAAATTAAGGGATCCTCAAGGTAAACAAAGGTATGATACCACACTTTTTATCTTTTTGTGATCTAACCATTGGATCCAAGGCAAGAATGATAAAAGTAATTGCAACGGGAAAGATCTATTTAGTTTGGTTATTATCATTGCAATCCCTCTTGTTTTCTTGAATGTCAGGAAAAAAATATAATAATTATTATTTTATTTATTGGCGAAGTTGTTAAACGTTAGGAATAAGGAAGAAGTAGGAAATTTTGAAAGAACTTTTATTATTGATATTGGGCAATTAAAATGCATGCTTCATCACTCGTTTTTAAGAACCACAACCCCTTAAATATAAAATAGAGTCTATATTTGCACCCATACTTCAGAAAGATAAATCCCTTAATTATTCCACAAATTCATAAATATTTCATAATTCTCCAATTATTGCTATCATTTCTAGAGCTACTCTTATTATTTAAATTTATTATTAATTGTATTTAATTATAATTTTATATTAATTATTAATATATGAATATAATATGATATAAAAAATACTATTGTAATATAATTTTTTTATTAAAATTATTAGAGTAAAAATAAAAAACATAATTTAAATAAATTAAATATTTCAATTTGGGCAAAAGTTGGCGCATTGTAGTGAATTATATTATGGACCACAATCTAGTTTTCAAAACTTTCAAATATATGTAAGTAATAAATTAATGTGAACAATATTATAATACTATATATATTATGTTCCAAACTCAGTCTAATGATGTATTTATTAAATATGAATCAAAATGAGCTGAAATTATAATAAAGAATTTGAATTAGAATAAGTCGGAAGATGAAAATAAAGATCCTTCTTAGACAAAGAAGTGTTGAAAGATGAATCAGAGACTGAATTGGATCTGATATTGGATATGATATGCTTGTAATCAGACGGCAGAAAATTCTCCCACTCGGAATCTGAATCCGCAACTGATTTGTAGATGGGACATACCCACTGATAATCTGCAGGCATCACGGGGAGTCGTAATAGAAATTACGCACCCTGGTGACAGAACAAGTGTTACACTCATTTTACTTCTTGAAACTCGTAGCAAGACAAGGAGTGAGTTTAACATATATATAGCAAAGGTAAATACACCAGACTTCTTTGTTATGTTAATGGTAAATATGATCGATGATCCAAGAACCTAATGTTTTGCTTAGTGTCTGACAATTACACATGGCTTTAAAAGATGGCAATTAATTACAACTTCTTTCAAAGTGAAAAATTGTAACATTTGCTAGAGAACAGTATTCAACTGAGCACTGATTGTGAGTTTTTTTTTTTTTTTTTTTTTTTTGAGACTGGTTATACACCAGAGTCTTGCATTACATGATTTACCGCTATTAAAGGTAATTATATCTTGATATTTACAATCGTATATATTATCGACTTATATTATTACATTTGAATTCTATGAAGTACATGCCCAGACAAATGACCATATTATTACATTTGAATTCTATGAAGTACATGCCCAGACAAATGACCCTCACAGAGGAGGGACACCCCTACTCCACTCACATCTTGTGAGGGAGAGGAAATTATAAACATTTAGCCCCCACAATGCTTTTGTGTTGAATCACGCCTCACGCCAGGAGGGCAATCAACCATCGGGCCACAGCCCTTCGCTAATCGATTGTGAGTTATTTGAGTGATTTCGTCTTATATAGTGAAAAGTTCTGTTTATGTTGCTGATAATAATATGAATAATGTCAGGATTCCCAAATTTTGATCCTAATTTTATGAGTATACAAATTTTATTGACACTGTGTCATGTTTGTTGACATACCACTCGAAGAGTTGTGCCATTTCATGATCACGAGACTTTAGTGTGCCATTGATCTGCTAGTTAAACTTTTTACAGAGAAATTTTACAACACAATTGAGGTTTCATGTCATAATCTGATGTGGAACCATCAACTATATTTTTCAAAAACTGGTCTTAATATCCCTTATTTATGACTTGAAGTATACATGTTTGATTTTTCAAATCTTGGAAGTGTATCCCTTATTAAAAATTTGTGGTATACATGATTATTTTCTCAAATCTTAAGAGTGTAGGTATCCATTTCGCAAAAAGAAATGAAGACTTAAAACAAAATCATTCATTAATAATACGGAAAAGGAATAACTCACCCCCAACGTTTAGATAAAGGGACAAAAAATCCCCTTAATTTTTCAAAAAAAACACGTAACCCCCAATCTGTTAACAGAAATTATTTCGTTAAATAATTTAAAGGTAAATTCCATCATTGCATATTTTTTTTTTTTTGAGACTGGTTATACACCAGAGTACTTGCATTACACAGATTTACAGCTGCTATTAAAGCAGACACTATACTGATATTTACAATCAGACATATATTACTGGGACTTATATTATTACATTTGAATTCTATGAAGTACATGCCCAGACAAATGACCCTCACAGAGGAGGGACACCCCTACTCCACTCACATTTTGTGAGGGAGAGGAAATTATAAACATTTAGCCCCCACAATACTTTTGTGGGGGCTTGCATATTAATAACAAATGAGGGCAGCGGCCCAACCATCGGGCTACAAGCCCTTTGGCCATCATTGCATATTAATAACAAATGAATTGACCAAAAAACTCACACACTTGAATCACACAAATTGAACACACGCGTGCACACTTAACACAAGACTAACAAAACACACACACACACACTGTTCCCAGATCTTGACAATCTTTGACACACACACTCACGCGGTTGCCGGAAGCTGCCAAGCTCGGAAGTCTTGGAGCCGCTCCAGATGCTAAATCGCTGGCAGCCTATTGAACCGCTGCATCGAGGAAGCCGCCGGAATCGCCGTGGTCGAGGAAGCCATCACGCCGCTGGCCGATCGAGAGGCTGCGTTGCCGTCCGTGCGCTACGGCTGCCTACTTGCTGCTCTTGAGTGTGGCCGTTGCTCGTGCATCTTCAAGCCACGGTTCAATTCCCTCAAATTAGTTTTTTTGTCTTTAATTTTCATTTTTATTTTTTTTACTAAATCAACTTTATTTAGTTATTTCATCTAAATTAAACACGTGTGCTCTGAGTTAATTTGATGCATATGTGATGAATAGAGTTCTTAACTTGTCTGGGTTATTGGTGATTTATAGCTAATTAATTACTTTTGTTATTTATTTATTTTTATCAATTTTTAGATGTGCATGGAATAATCGAATCAATTTTATTTTGCTATATGTAATCAGTTTGGTTATAATACTCACCTAGGTGGTATATTTAGGGATGGCAAATATCCAATTATGGATGGATATTATCCATCCAAATATAAATCCATAATTATCCATTATGGATATATCCATATCCATATCCAATATTTAATATTGGATATGGATATGGATTTTATCCATATAGATATGGATATCCATGGATATTTAATTTTTATTATATAAAAAATAATAAAAATATATAAAATAAATCAAAATATAAAATAGTTAAAATCAGTATTAAATTTCAATATCAAATAAAAAATAATAAACATAACAAATATCGTTTTGAATATTTGACCCGCCGACCCGCGAGTTTGACCCGGCCGTATCTCCCTCGTCCGACCTCCGGGCGAGCAAGGTATCGTTCGAAGCTTGAGAGACGAGCCACGATCCATGCCATCCTCGCCGCTGGAAACGGACCGGAACGCCGGCGAAAAGAGGTCGAACGTTGCGGCCAAGACCCGCTTTTGCCCGTTGATATCGCCCGATCCGGGTGATTCCACCGGCTGGAATTTGTTCCCAGCAACGCTTTTCCACCAACCACGACCAGCGGGATGCCGGATTTGCCGTGAACGATCGCCGAAAGCTTGGATTTTGAAGCTCGATCCGCCGCCGTGGTCGCCACGCACCATTGGACTCAACGTGGCCGGAACTTGCAGACTGGAGCTTCCCTTGCCGTTGACTGAAGTCCGCCGCTTGACCGTGAGGGCAATTCGGTAATTTCACAAAGCTTTAGGGTGAATTTGTAATTTCTGAAAAATTATGGATAATTTGGTAATTTTGATAAGGGCAGTGAGGTAATTTGATAATTCTAGGGTGATTCGGTAATTTGAATTATTAAGGACATTTCGGTAATTTCGTACTTCGAGGGTAATTTCGGAAATGCGGAACTTGTGATTAATTTTGTGATTCGGATTGAGGATAAATTGATAATTTATACATTTGTGGTGGATAATTCGATAAATTATGGTTCCGAGGATAATTTGGTTAATATTGACGTTCCTCAAGATTTGATTGTTTCTGATTCAATCATAAGTTGTGCATCTCGTGTTGATCTGTTCAAGATCCAGGGCAGTGTTTGATCTAGCTAATTTAAAAATTATTTGTTTATTACATTTTTTATTTTTTATTTTATAAAATTAAAACTTTTTAAACTTATGTTGGATTAAATGGATATCCATTGGATAAAATTAATTATCCATATCCATCCATGTCCATTTGGATATAATTTTAAAATATCCATTCTCAAATCCAATAAGTTTTGGATGGATATTATCCGCTCTAATTGGATGGATATTATGGATATCCATTATGGAGCGATCCAGTTGCCATCCCTAGGTATATTATGCATTTTTTTTTTTTGGTCATGAAGCGTGTGAATTTTGTTCTTAATTTATCAATTGGTATCAACTGGATTGTAGATGGTAACAAATAATGGCCTGCTTTCAGATAATACTACAATGATTGCCCAACTACAATCATTTGAAGTGGAGATTGACTTCAATAACACAGATCCGAAGACTCAGCTTGGTCAGTCGTCCTAGGTAAGCCTAATTTTTTTTTCTTTAGGTTGTTATATAAAAATAAAGTTTATACACTAATATTTATACTCTAATCGGGCAGCAACAACAATACAAGCTATAAGAGGAAGCTCACAAGCTAGTAGCCTGAGTTATCATACAAATTTATGAACATATTATTTTATTTTAAAAAAAATATTATGGATATTGTTGTAATGTTTACCAGTAACAATTTGATATAATATTATGATATAAAGATCTTTTATATTATGTTTACTGGAGTGGTGGTTTTTATATCTATTGAATATGTTATTTAATACAATTAAGATAAGATTTTTGTTATTATTGTTGTCACCAATCTTTTTTTTATTTTGTTGATTATACAAGTTTTAATGATTGACATGTGGAGAATTGTTATTCTTATGACATTAATAATTAATTTTTTTTATTTTTATTCTTGGTAAATGGATTAAATTTATTTGGCTTGAAGAGAGAATTTAATAAAAATTTAAATAGATAAATTGGGCAACGAGGGTATATTTGTAATTTCATTAACAATATATAGGTAAATTGGACAATCAACAATTATTTTTTTCATGCTGTAAGGGTATAACGGTAATTACATATTAAAATTAAAATTTCTATTAAATTAAACGGTTTCTGTTAACGGATTGAGGATATGTGTCTTTTTTGAAACATTAAGGAAGTTTTTGTCCTTTTGTCTAAATGTTGGGATGAGTTAATCCTTTTTCCTTAGGAATAACGCTGGTCCTAAAAGTAATTTGCTTACAAATTCATCCACTACTGTAGCTAAGATCCTATGGATGTAACGGATCGACTCCAATGGCCCTTGATCATTGTCCTTTACAAAGGACAGATCCAAGTTTGTCTTGTTAAAGTCCTCTGAGCTCTACACCTATGGCATTCTGGGGAACTTGCTGAATCCTCTTCACGGGTCACATTATTCAGCTAAGTGATGTGCCATCTCACGGCTTGCCAGATGGGGTGAGTGCCAGGCACAAGACTACGTACTCACTGAGGCAATAGATCGAACATCTGATTCATTTTCGCGAACACTAGCCTCAATCTAACATTTACGCATAGAACTGGATGTGCAACTAGATGAAGCTCCATCCGTCAAATCTTATAAATTAAGTGTTAATGTAAAGAAATAGCAGTGCTTAACTTTGTTCAAAGTCATTATTATCTTGAAGAACAAGAAAATTCAGGTTAGCTAGAAACGACTGGTGACTAATTAAAGGTTACTTACAAATCATTCAGTAAGATACGGGAAAGCTCAATTAATCCGAAAATTATTCATAAACCTAATGCATTCAACAATAAACTTATGCCACCTCTCAGTTGTTGCAATAAGGAAAATGAATAAAAAAAGAAGTATTTGTGGAATTCTTGGTTGATTGGTCCGCCTAAAGAGCTTACATACACACTAAATGACTAAATGTTGCAGTGTCAAAACCATAATTCAATACAGCTATCAGCCACTTTTAGGCCTGATAGGTTATAAATAGTCATATTATATTTGACGCCTTAATTCAATATTTATTTTTCTATCGCTAGTCAGGAGTTTGTGATCCGTAATTGTCATGAATAACTGAATTGAGTAGCAAGGAGTTGGCTCATGTGTGTGTATATTGATGGCCACAATTACATAGCTTGCATGATAGGCTCTAGGGAAATAAAAATACAAATTGATTGAATTGGAGTAATCTGAATTAATTGATCTTGTTTTAGTCATTCTCACTATTCTTAATGCTATCACTTAATTTGATATGGAACGATGTTAAATTAGTGATAAGTTTGGATTTGGGGCGATTGTTTGAGTCTGCTACATTAGGAGAATAATTGCTCATGATTCCGATTAAGTAGACTAAGTTCTTGGATTGAGTAATTTATATTTTTGCCTATGATCAAAAATTGCAATTGGATGGAATTAACACCCTTGGATTGGAAGTTTGGTAAGATTGAATTTTTGTTTGTTTAATTTTAAAAGTCTTGTTTTTATTTATTTTCATCAAATTCTCGAAAACCCTTAAAACCCCAGAAATTCGGATAACCGGTTTTCTTAAACCGGCTAGCCGATTAAAAACAGAAAGGAAGAAATCGAGAACGGTTCAATGGGTTTCCCATAACCGGTTGTCCGATTGAAGTCAGGCAGAAGAGAATCAACATTCGGTCTTCCGGAAATCACTCAAACGGCCAGTCAATATCATCAAAGAAGCGAGAGAACCTCGACCGGCTCGGATTTCCATCTTCCGGTTGACCGAATAGATCCAGAGAAGAGAGAACACGAAACCGGTCTTCCGGATCCCGTATCCGGTTAGCCGAAAAGCACCCAGAATCATTACCATCCGCAACCGGTAAACCGGATCCCACTCAGCCGGATAGCCGGATCGTTCCAGAAACCGACACAAGCCACAAACGGTCTTCCGGATTTCTCCAACCGGTAATCCGGATATTTCCAGGAAGCTTACGAACTGCAACCGGTTTGCCGGTTCCGCTTATCCGGTTAGCCGGATAACTCCCAGAATTCTTCCTCAATAAACGGCTAACCGTTTTCCTTTACCGGTGATCCGGTTGTTGGCAGAAACCTTGCAAAATCTAGATTTTTGGGAAAAATTGATTTTTAAACTTTGAGAAAATAAAATACATAGTTCTCTTGGGATTCGACCTGGTTCCACTATTTCTACAATTTTATTTAGGTGAATCAGTATTTGTTTTGAGGAGCTTCGACAACTCCGTCAAGGCCTAATCTCAATCCTTGTATAATGAGCCCACGCTTGGTGATGAAGCGATCAAATTCAAACAGACTACACACCAACATGCCATCATCTCCATTTTCATTGAAGAACTCGCCCATCTCAATTTCTATCCACCCATCTCGCCTGTCTTGAGACAGTCGAGCCATATTTCTTGAAGGATCTAGCAGCAGTCTTCGCCTTCCCCCATTATCGCTTCCTTCGATGTAGACCCCAGAGTCTACTGGTCTTCTTGCAAATCCATACTTTGACTCTAAAAACTTGAAAACAAGGTAAGCAGCATAGTTGGTTCTGAGTGACAAAATTCTGGTATCTATCATTGCTTTGACATCAAACCACCACACATACTTAAGTTCAGCCACCTCAGGAAACCTGCCAATGCAGTGACAAAAGAGCAAATTATACCAATGACGAAATCGATTATACCAGTAAAGATTAAAAATGCAAACATGTAATGCCAACATATGGGAACAAACCTAGACTCCGGTAGTGAAGTCAATATCCAATGGTTAGGTTCATCTCCCCATGCTATGGAAAGCCCTTTTGCCCCAACCATGTAACATTTTTTCCCACTCTCTGGCTCCAGTGCAAAGCTCTGTCAAAGTACTCATGATGTTAGCTTTTCTATAAAATCAGTTTTGGTGCACAAGTTCCCCCACTGGAATGCTTACTAAGATTTTAACTGGGTGTTAATTGCAGACATATATGTCCAGACTTTTAAAGAGCATATATAAAAGCTTAGAACTCAAAACATCAAAGATAATTTAAAACTGTGTTTGTACGAAACAAGAGGAAAATTTAAGTAAAAAAATTTGATGAGTTCAAGTTATAGTTAGCATGTCGTTTCTCGGATATTACAATGAACAAGTCAACCATCTTGTTTGGTTGAATGTGCATCTGATGAAGCTCTTGGTGTTAATATTAATATTCATAATACTCAAAATAAAAATTATCAACACAAATAGCAGGATAAATTGAGGTAAAACATTAATATGTAGTATATGACTTGTTTAACTTACCATAGTACCATTGTTGATGATGAGGGGGTTGCGACAGAGATGAAAATAAAGATCTTTCTTAGACAGGGAAGTGATCAAAGATGAATCAGAGACAGAGTTGGAAATGATCTGCTTGTAATCAGACGGCAGAAAATTCTCCCACACGGACTCTGAATCTGCGGCTGATTTGAATACAGGAGACACCACTGATAATCTACAAGCATCACGAGGAGTTGTAAGAGAAATGATGTTGGAAATACACTCTGCAGGCAGAGCAATTGTGATATCCATTTGACTTGCTGTCTTTTAATTTCCTTCTCCTTAAAACTCACATCAGCCAATACTTCTTTGTTAAGCTTTATTTGTATAAGTTCAATGGAGAAGGTTATTCAATATTAAATTATGCAGAAGCAGTGGATGAAAGTTCCTGCTTTTTACTTGTTTGGATACTTGTTCCACAAGGGTTTGAACTTTGAACAGGTCTGAGGAGTTAGAAAATTGCACCGACAGCCCGTGGAAAAAAATGCGAACATGACGTCGACAGAAACATAGAATATTAATAATATTGTTTACACATAGGGATAGATGACCGGCCCGAATGAAGTAACGATTATCTGTTGGCCAGCAGGAGTAATGATTATTAACGGTAAACTTGGGATTATTAAATTTTTTTTGTCTTCTTAATAAGAATGGAGAGAATCTTGGAGAGGTTATTAACTGAATTAACTAGACTATCCCTTATTCATTAAAAGCACCATTATTTAATTTGTGCTGTACTTGTGATAAAGTGTGATTAGAGTGTGTGTAATGCTTCGAAGCTCTTGATAATTCTTTGATCTCCACCATGTTTTGTTTTAAAAGTCAACTGGAAGGTTATTGCAAAAATATGATAATATGTAAGAGAATATTTTTTTTAGATCCTTATTTTTATTATTACTTAGAACTTCGCTGACCACGAACTTACATCAAAATTTAACATATAATATTTACTGTTTCGAAACTCTTGCCAGTATGATCTATACATACTAATAGGTCTATCATCTCAACCAAATTTTCTCCAAATTCAATTGTTTCTGGACTCAGTTGTCAGTTGTTTTTATCTTGAAGTCAATTGATAAGGTTATTAAATTGGAAGCCGTTGTGGTTAAAAACCAATGAAAATATTTGGAAGAACAACGTTTTGGATCTTATTATTATTATGATTTAAAAGGTTTAGATGAGAGTATGAAATCTCGCCAAATAAATACTAACCGTTTTCCTATGGCATTACTCAAATTTGAGTTATCACATATGCAAAGTTCATTTACAAGTTAGTTGAACTACGTCGATTGTCAAAAAAATTACTAAAAAGGAAAAATTTTACCTTTAACACTTTATACAAATCATATGTATAATTATTGCATTATAAGTATCCACAATATTTTTCCCCTTTTCTTTCTAAAATCTTTTGACAACTGCTGATGTTAGGAGTTACTACCTGTCCAATACATGTAAACATTAACAATACGAAAGTGCCCTCAGACTCAAAATCAATAATGATTTCCAAGACAGATTTAATTAACAATGTACCCCATTGTTTTAATTTAGTTATGCCGCATTACTGCTCCAACAAAGAAATAAGAGATTACAGTAATAAGAAATTATATAATAATTTAATAATTAGTATGTATTTTATAAATAAAATTAAAAAAAATTGTGTGAATTTTATGAAATAATGATTATATTTTTAATCAATAATGATATAGCCACAAACTATTGTACAAATTTTTTTGTACAACCTGAGTTGGCAGCTGACATGGCTTTGGCAAAAATGGATTCAATCCCCCCAAACAAAAGACTCAACTTCAACTAGAAAAAAATAGAAAACAATAATGACACAGCATAGAAGATTGTAAAGAAAATACCCTTAATCTATCTGGCAGTTTTATAGACAAACCGAAAAAATCTGGTGGCAAAGGAAGATTGCAAACGAAGAGCCGAAGTCATAAAAGGAGCCCGCGAAGTCGTGAAGTCAGAGAAACAAGAAAACAAAAATTAAAAAAGAATGCTTTTTATTTGAATTTATAAATTGTATAGGTTTAACTCCGTTAGTTTAGGTTTACTTAACTTGATGATGTGGCCAAAGCCATGTCAGCTGCCAACTCAGGTTGTACAAAACAATTTGTACAAAACAATTTATACAATAGTTTGTGGCTGTATCATTATTGGATTTTTAATATACGGAGTCTGTTTATAAATTAAGCTGAAGATGTTTTAAAGAGTAAAATTTAAAGGGGGTGTATTAAGAATCACATGGGGATGTTAAAACGTTCCAGTGTGTTAGGACCGGCCCACTTGGATTTCTCTAATAAATTTACCGTCTTTCTCATTTTGAATATGGAAAGGTTAAAAACTTTAATAAGCTCCATTGTATTAGGCCCCGCCTACTTGGACTTCTCCTATAATTTACTCGTCTTTCTCGTTTTAGATATTGAATATATTTTAGCGTAGTGGGAGTATTGTGAGAGCATGTGTTCAGATTCTCATAAAAGTAATTATAGAGGGTTTTATTTTCTTTCTAAATTATGAAATAATTAAGTAAATGAAACATTCACCTTTACAAAATGTGAGTAGAGTAAGCATCCCTCCAATACGAGAGAGGACAAAATCTGGATAATATTGTATAAGATTTAATGTAATCTAGTTCAATTAATTGTCTGATTATAAATATCAATAGTAATACGATATAATATAAATTGTAATATAAACTATAGTCTCACGTAATTAAAAAATAATATTGAAAATTAAAGGATTTTCCCCCAAAGCATCGGTTTTAAAAATATTTTTAGGAAGTTCAAGAATCACTACCTAAAATCTCATTCTGTTCAAATAACATCCTATTTGCTGCTCATGAAAGACTTACATGAATCCATTGAAAGGCCAAAAAGCTAGACTTGCCGATTTAGATAATAACTAATAGGCTCAATTAAACCAAAAGACCATGAGTACTATTCGATCATTGATTAATCAAAGTAATTACCACGATGTCGTCAAAGAAATCTAGGGTTGATTTTTTTAGAGGAAATTGGAAAAAAATTTATGAATAGCCGATAGCACAAAACAAAGTCAATCTCATAAAAAGGCTTATTAACTTGAAATATAAGTAGGGGCACAATATAACTTAATACATTAGTAAATTTCAGGGTTGCTTGATCAGTTGACTACTATGAAGATTATTCTAGATGATAAGTTATGAGCATTTTCGCTACTTACATTTTTGCTTGATAGTTGGAAGACATTAGTAGTGTTAATGAATAATTCAATGTTGAATGGGAAATTAACTTTGCATGGTTATAGATAAGCTGTGGAATGAAGAATATAGAAGAAAAAATGTTAAAGTAGTTCTTTCTGGGTTAAATGCATTTGTTTCTGAAAAGCAAGAAAGGTGGGAGAGAAGCCAAAGTAGAAATTCTCAACAGCAGAATAATAATAATCCTAGAGAAAGATCTAAACCCAGAGGAGAAACATCAAGTGCTTTCATTGTTAGAAAATGGGCCACATAAAAAGGAGTGTAGATTAGGGAAAAGAGAATAGGCGAAGGAAAAGGTCACAAAAACAAAATGACAAAGAAAACACTACAACCATAGTTGATGGTGATATAGGTATGTTTATGATGAGGACTTTATAAAACTTACTTGTCATACTAGTGATTGGTGATTAATTCGAGTGCTTCATTTCCTGTTATTGCACATCATGATAACTTCACATCTTATGCCAATGGTGATTATGACCGTATTCGGATGGGAAATAAGGGGGCATTCAAAATTGTGAGCAAAGGAGATAGTTGTTTGAAAACCAATGTGAATTATAAGTCGGTGTTGAAAGATATCAAACATGTACCATATATTTGCTTTAATTTGATCTTTATTGGTAAACTTGATAATGATGGTTATATTAATCAATTTGGTGAATGAAAATGAAAACTCACCAAAGACTCCCTAGTGTTAATTAAGGGGAAAAAAAAGTGAATACTCTATATGATAAAAGCCAAGATCAATAAAGAAAATGTGAATGTGACTGTAAAATATTTTGACATTAAGATATGGCATAAAAGGCTTGGTCATGCTAGTGAGAAAGGTTAGAAACTCTTGCCAAAAAATTATTTCTATCCAGCTTTGTAGGTATGTCTCTTAAAATTTACATTCATTGTTTGACTAAAAAGACATATAGAGTAATTTTTAAAAGCATTTCTACATTTAGAAAGTCACATATTCTTAATTTGATCTACACTGATGTTTGTATGATGCAAAGTAGATCAATTGGAGGTACACTATATTTTGTAACTTTTGTTGATGATTGTTCTAGAAAAATATGGGCTTTTGCTTTGAAATCTAAAGACCATGTGTTTGATATGTTTAACTCTTTCCATGCTTATGTTAAGAGAGGGACACGATGAAAGTTGAAATGTTCAGGGCAAATAATAATGGTAAGTACAGAGGACCATTTCAGCAGTATTGTAAATCCCATAGAATCAAACTTGAGAAAATCATGCTAAAAACCCTGTAGTAGAATGAGGTTGCAGAAAGAATGAATAGGACAATTGAAGAAAGGATCAGATATACACTTTCTGATGCCAAGCTTCTTAAATCGTTTTAAATAGAGGCTATATGTACTTTAGTAGATCTGTTTACCTTTCTCTTTAGCTTCTTAGATGATTATGCACCTGAGAGAGTTTAGACTAGGAAAGATATTTCCTATAAATACTTGAGAGAGTATTTAGTTACATAGCATATGTTCAAATCCTTAAAGATGAGAGATTAAAGCTTGATGATAAAGCCAAAAATACATTTTCTTAAGCTATGGACATAAAGAATTTTTTGCATAAATTATAAGATCCAACAGTAAGAAACTGATCAAAAGTAGAGATATTGCATTTTTTAAAAATTTGGTAGTTGGTGATAAAGAAAACAGTGATGAATCTCAGTCATCTCTAGAGATTCATGTTGTTTTAATTTCAGTTTCTTCATGTGTAGCTCATGATGATCATGGAAGATCTTGAAAGGATAATAATGACGGTCTAGTAGAATTAGTTTAGCAAAGCATCTAAAACCACATGTGCTACCAATTGAGCCAGAATTGAAGAGATCCACTAGAGAATGATGACCTTCCACTAGATCCACTAGAGAATGATGACCTTCCACTAGATATCTTTCATATGAGTATGTGATACTTACAATTAGAGGGGAGCAAGAGTATTTGAAGAAGCTATATCTCACTAGTATAAAAGTGAGTAACTTAAAACCATGTAAGAGGAGATGAAATCTTTAAATAAAAACCACAATTACGACTTAGTAAAGCTTCCTAAGAGAAAGATGAGAGTAAAGAAAAGATAGATTTACAGGTTGAAAACTATAAATAACTCACAACAGTGACACAAGACTCAATTAGTTGTGAAGGGTTTTGATTAGACGAAATGTGTTAATTTTGAAGAAATACTTTCTCTCGTGGTGAAGATGTCTTTTATTTAAATTGTTATAGGATTAGTAGATAGCTTGAATTTAAAGATTGAACAACTTGATATAAAGACAACTTTCTTGCATGGTGACTTAGAAGAGGAAATATATATGGAGTAACCTGAATGGTTTAGTGTCAAAGGACAAAAAGAACTTGTGTGTAAGTTGAAGAAAAGCTCATATGGGCTGAAACAAGCACCAAGATAGTGGTATAAGAAGTTTGATTTTTTTTATAAAGAATTAAGGTTTTGGCACGACTACATCTGACTATTGTGTTTTTGTGAAAAAGTTTGGTGATAGGATTTCATCATTATTTTACTTTATGTAGATGATATGTTGATTGTTGGCTAGGATGCTAGTAAAATTGATAATCTGAAGAAATAGATCTTTTGCAAAGAAGGACTTAAGACAAATAAAACAGATTCTTAGCATGAAGATTTCCTATAATAAAGAATCTGGGAAGTGACAGTTATTTCAAAAAACATATGTTAAAAGGGTTCTTGAAAGATTTAATATGGACAAAAATCTATTTGTTCTCTACTTCAAGACATTTCAAGTTTAATATGAGCATTGTTATACAAGTGAGAAAGAGAAGCAAGAGATGAAAGAGTACCATATGCTTCAACAATTGACAGTTTGATGTATGCTTTTGGTTGTACAAGATTAGATATTGCTCACCCCGTTGTTATTATAAGTTGGTTTCTCTCTAATCTAGGCAAAGAACACTAGATAGCAGTGAAATGAATTTTCAGATATCTCGGAGGCACTTTCAAGACATTTTTATGTTTTTGTGGTGACAAACATGTGTTACAAGTATACACTGTTGCTAATATAGCAGAAAATATTTATTCTAAAAAATTCCTATCATGATATTTCTCAACTTTGCGAAGGGAGCAATCTCATGGCAATTCAAACTTTAGTAACATGTTACTTTGTCTACCATTAAATTAAAGTATATTGCAATCACTAACCAAATAGTCCCACCACGACAAACAAGATAAAAAAAAATGTTAATGTTTTTTAACACTACCCAAATGCCATCCATAACAACCATGATGTCTGTGGCTGCCTCTGCAACTACTACATTTATGCTTATTCAATCTTACGCTAGACAATACTTGCCTAATAAGGTTAGCTCCTACTTTGATCAGAAATTCAAAAACTTTATTGCAAGAATTTACAATGAGTTAAAGTTTGTCATTGAAGAATACAACGATGACTGTTGAATGTTAGAAAGTGTATATTTATAAAGGAGAAAATTATCATTTTACACTTCAAGTCTCACTAACATTATTACTTTTATGTATTTACGTCTTTTGCTATTTAATTATGTGTGTTTTGTTATAATTAAGTATTTTATGTATTTTAAGGGCATCATGATCGTTTCACAATGAACGAGTGATCAGACAGCAAAACTGACATCACTTTTGAACTCAGGACGACCGAAAACCTTAGGAGGAGCATAAAAAGAAAAATGGCATTGTTCACATGTACGGTACTGTTCACACATTGACCGATGATGTGCCATGATCCTATTGAACTAAAATCCTTACGTACTGTTGATGGATGACGTGACAACATTTCAGTGGACCAAAGATCTTGCGTACGGTACATGCACATACATGTGATTATTTACTATTCAAACCACGTCACTATTCAAGCCGCCACTATTCAAACCGTGTTACTGTACAAACCGCGTTACTGTTTAAACCGTGTGCAAACCGTGTACTGTGCAACGCGTACTGTTGACTGATGACGTGGCGCAATCCTGAGCGTCTGAACTGTTTTTAATCCGATGGCTATGATTCACTCAATGTATCTATAAAAAGGGGGCTCTCCCCCCCTAATTCGATACCCCTGAATCCATTTTTTGAGCTTAGTTTTATGTAATTCCTTCTTCATCTTGTATTTTCTACATATTTTAATAAATTCTCATTTTACCCCTAGTTAAAAAATGAGTAGCTAATTTTCTTTCAAGCTTGCGTTGAAGATGAAGTCTCAACATGTTCCATGGACTTAATTTAGTAAATTTATTTTTCTTTTCCCATCTAATATTTGTGGATGTTTTGACTTTTCGTCGACAAATAGTAATAATCTTGTTTAGATACCGCCCTGGTTAAACCGGCACCCTAATACATGGTTATTATTATTTGGCACGATAAGCCCTTAACACCATATTTATTTGAGCGTGGTTCATGAGGTGTGGAAACCCCCCTTATGATTTAATTGGCATTAATAAGGAATATTTAGCCCATGGAGCATGTTGATGCAGATCTAGATACCCAAGTGTTTTATTTCAATAGATCGCGTTTCAATTTATTCTTGCCATTTTAATTTAAATTCTAGCATAATTTAAATTACCTTCACCACAAATCCAACCACCCATTTAAAAAATTTAATTCTACACATAATTAAAATCCACCTCCTCGTGGGATCGACACTCTTCACCATTAATTTATCCTACAATAGATTCGTGCGCTTGTGAGTTCAATAAAATTTGTAATGGCCTCAATAAAAACACACTCTTTAAAGCGGCAAAGCTTTATCTTGAACCCAAAATCCCTCCCAATGTGAATAGACTTAAGATCAACTTGCCGAAGAAGGAATTCGAAGTTTCACTTTCTGTTGAAAAGAGTTAAGCGATTGTTGATGTGTTTAATGGAGTTCCACTAAAATGGAAGTTTGAGTTAAAACCAGCCCCGGATCACGAGCTTTGCAATAATGGAAACTACATGTTTAAAGACCGTGTCCCTTACTTTGAGCTGACATTTCACAAGAAGCATAAAGAAACTGTCTTGGGTCCTTAAATACCTCATATCTAAAAAAAAATCTAAAGAGTTCAAGCAAGAAAAAGAAAACTTTAAAGCTTTTTACTTTGAGCTCTAATACGATAAGTCACGATACATGGCAATCAGTGAATCTTGATCACCCATCCACTTTTGATACCTTGGCTATGGATACTGATATGAAGATGATGAGAATGGATGATCTTGAGAGGTTTATGAGGAGGAAAGATTATTACAGGAGAGTAGGCAAGGCATGGAAACACGAGTATTTGCTATTCGGTCCTCTAGGGACCGGGAAATCAAGCTTGATTGCTGCTATGGCTAATTATCTCCATTTTGATGTATATGACTTGGAGCTGTCAAGTGTAGAGGGAAATAAGGATTTAAGGAAAGTATTGATTGATATAGAGAATAAGTCCATTTTGATTTGGAGGACATTGATTGTTGCACCGAGTTGCAAGACAGAAGTGCAGAGGCCAGAACTGCAATCCTGAGATTTCTATTACAATCACATTATTAATTTCTCTTTATATATATATATATATAAATGGAGAGAGGTAGTGAGAGAATATTGAATGCAATTTACATTAGTATAAGCTTTACAAATTAATAGTGTTATAATAATTAAAAAAATATATTTGTAGAGTACATTTACTACTCAATGAACATATATTTATTCAACTAAAAGTTCATTGTATTTTACCAATCTAAGGATAATAAAATAACTTTCGAACATATTAAGTACAAGTAAGCACTCAAAGTATCAATAATATTAGGATCAAGTGCTTACCATTGGGCTAAAAGCTATAGCTGGCCAGTAAGGGCCACACCCACTTCTCCACACACTCAGAGTCCTTCAGAGCATCTCGTTTCCCTGACTTGGCTATCCCCCTTGGGATTTACGCCTCCGCCAGGTTTCGAACCCGAGACCTCCTTCTCTCCTGAGCGTTAGTCCATCGCAGTTGCACCATCTTGACTAATAAGGTATAGCTGATAGCCAAGGTGCAACTTTATTTCCTTATACCATGGAAGCGCAAAGCCCCACAACTAAGCGGTGGATAGACATGAGGGGCTGTACACATTTGTAATTGTGCCAAAGGGCCAGGTAGTTACACCCTAGGTAACCTTACTGCCACCTCAATGGAATTACACATAATGATAGTACACCCACAAGCGTACAAAAGAATTGTTGGGGCCCTATAACCTCAACAATCCCCCCTTACAAAATTGCTTCTATGGCGGCTTGAACCTGTGACCTCGCTCTGATACTAATTGTTAGGATCAAGCACTTACCATTGGGCTAAAAGGTATAGTCGGCCAGTAAGGGCCACACCCACTTCTCCACACACTCAGAGTCTTTCAGAGCATCTCGTTTTCCTGACTTGGCTAACCCCCTTGGGATTTACGCTAGGTTTCGAACCTCAAACCTCCTTCTCTCCTGAGCGTTAGTCCATCGCAGTTGCACCATCTTGACTAACAAGCTATAGTTGGCCAGTAAGGGCCACACCCACTTCTCCACACACTCAGAGTCCTTCAGAGCATTTTGCTTCCCTAACTTGGCTACCCCCCTGGGATTTACCCCTCCTCTAGGTTTCGAACCCGAGACCTCCTTCTCTCCTGAGTGTTAGTCCATCGTAGTTGCACCATCTTGACTAACAAGCTATAGCTGATAGCCAAAGTGCAATTTTATTTCCTTATCCCATGGAAGCGCAGAGCCCCACAACTAAGCGGTGGATGGACATGAGGGGCTGCACACATTTGTAATTGTGGCAACGAGCTGGGCAGTTACGCCCTAGGTAACCTTACTGCTACCTCAATGGAATTACACAGAAGGATGTTACACTCACAAGTGCACAGAAGAATTGTTGGGGCCCATAACCTTAACAAATAATACTTTGTAATTTTTTATTGCCATTGTACAATTTAACCCTATAACTTATCGATGAATAATAAAAATTTGAGATAGATCTAACATAAATATATATTTCAAGAAAAAACAAATAATAATGAGGTTATATGTTTTAAAAAAAATACCATAGTCGATTGTATTTATATTTTTATCAAATTATTAATTTATGATATGATTGAGACCATCAACAGAGTTATATCATTAGAATTTTCTTTTAAAAAAAAACCTTATTAATATAGCCTAGCTATTAGCCCAAGTTAGGACAAAAAATAAATAAATTATATAACAGAGATTATTACTTTGTCGAACATTAATTTATAAAGGTTATATTATACCTTTCAGTTAAGGATCGAGAAGAGTCTATTTATTGTATTTAAAGATTTTTTTTAAAGCTTTTTGTATTTTTTGAGAGAACTCCAATTTATGAATTTGGTTTTTCTTATATATGTAATTTGATGAGCTAATTTATTCTAATATTACGTGACATGAAATATGTCTTATTATAATTTTTCTTTAAAATAAAATTTTCTTTTAGCACAAGCAAAATAATGATAATAACAACAACGACAACATCATGGAAGTTAACATTGCATAATGTTACTATGTTATGTCTAGTGGTGTGTTTGATTGAGGAATAAAAAGTTTAGGATTGGGTTGTTTTGAGAAATTATAATTCAATTTAAAATAAATTAATGAACCAGTCATTGGTCCAATGGTGAGGATCTCATCACCTCATTTTTTGAAAATATGCTTCAACAGTTTCACTTTCACTTCAATGAATTCTATTTTCTTATATTCCTTACATCTACTTTCGTTTTTATTTATTGAATAAAATTTTTACCTAAGATGCCGTTTTATTCTCTCATCTTGTAATGTCGACATAGACTAAAATTTTAAAAAGAATTATTGAACTCTTCAAAATTTCAATTTGACGGCATTTTGGGTGCACATTTACAATGTTCCTATGTGCTGGCTAAGGATATTTGCAGGAATAGGATGTGCCTAATTTTCTTATCTGAAGCTATGTTTTCAATTGTAGTTGAACAACTATAGCTTTCGATCTACAAAAATGTACCACAAAAATTTACCTCTTGTTATGCATGATCATAAGTCATAACAAATTGCCGCAAGAATATAATTTTCATAGATACCAAGTCGTAGATAAATTCAATTAAAAGAAACTAGCCAGTTATTTAGATGGTACGGATGATTAAGATGAGTCCTCAATTTTAACTAAAATTTACTCTTCGTTGATAGATTCTTTATAATCGGTTTCCTCATCAGATTCCTCAATACTACTTTCTATTGCCAGTGCTCTTTGCTCCGTTTCTTTTTGTTCACTCTCGTCAATGAATCAACGATTGATTAACATGACTCAATAATAAATTAGAGCCCTAAACAGAACTTAAACACATAATAAACCATGTATGATTATCTTCTGAACAAAAGTTTGAATCCTAGGGTATGAGTAAGAGCATGATGACTAGCAGAGAAAAACAAGAAAATGCCGTGGACTTAGGGTTATGGAAAAGGAAAAAATATGAATTTATATGGAGTCTTAAGAAACCCTATTAAATTTGGAAAAAAAAAACTTTTTTTCAAAATTTATCCCACGAATAATCTTATTTATAATTTTAATATCCATTATAATAAGTGTTATAGCCGTATATGTTTTCTAATAAAAGTCGAATTTCCATAATCTAAAATGATGGAAATTAACGTTACAAAAGTAGTTTGAGGCCAGCATTTTGAACCGACATGGAGTGCAATAGGACATATGAATATGCATGTCCATACAACTTGGTCGGAACAATAAATGCAGGGTCAAGTCTGTCTTTATAATTAATTGTGAATATTGTGATCCTTTCATCTCTACAGCTCGACCACAGTCCATATATGAAGGTTAGCAATCTTGATAAGGTCGCTTTTGGTTCTTGATTGACATTAGTTAATGGTTTGATCGCATTAGAATTTATAGGATTCAAAGCCTTTTTCTGTGAATGCCTGCCTTGCAAATTAATGGAACAATCAATGTCCTTCACAACAAGAATGGACGTACTCTCTGTGGCAATCAACACATTCCTTAACCCTATATTATCTCTGAGAGCAGTCAACTCCAGGTCAGAAACATCAAAATTGAGATAACTAGCCATGGCTGCAATCAAGTTGGACTTCCCTAGTCTTGGAGGGCCTTATAATAAGTACCCACATTTCCATGTTTTGCCTACATTTCTATAAAACTCTTTCCTCTTCACAAACCTCTCAAGATCATCCATTTTCAGGTGCTTCATATTAGAATCCATTGCCAGTGTATCGAAAGTGGCTGGATGATCAAAGATTCACTGATTGCTATATGTCTCTATTTCCGTACATTCTGTCCTTTAAAGTAAAAAGCTTTAAAGTCTTCTTTTGCTTGCTTATTCCTTTATATATATTCAATACATAAGGAATGTAAGTATGCAAGACCATTTGCATATGCTTCTTGTGAGAAGAAGAGTTTGTTCTTATCTTTAACCTTGTAGTAGTCTGGATTATGAACCACCTCTCGCGAGTCTGGTTTTGAAAGAAACTACCATGTTAATTGAACCCTATTAAAGATATCAACGATCTCATCATTTATCTTTGCAGGAGCATGAAATCTTGGTGTCCATATTCGGCAAGATGACTTTGATTCTTTTCGCGTCAAGCGAGATTTTGGGTTCAAGATAAAGCTCTGCAACTTTGAAGAGGTTGTTTTGGTGAAGGCCACCAGCATATTCTTCAATGATTAATGTTCACTCATTAGAATATTTTGCCATAAGAGCTTTAAGTTGTACACATAAGTAGCCTCTAACCTCATTAGGCAAGTATTCTTGAGTAATGGGTCAAACAACCATAGCCGTGGATGTTGCAAAAGCTGCAGCAGATACTATGACTGTGACGGATGAACTTACATTTTGTAGGACTTTTAGAAGTAGAGACTTTCTAGAAATTTTTTTTGATTTTTTTAGTTATTAAGGAGAAATATTTTTTAAAAATATTAAAAAAATCAATGAGAACTATTTTTTTAAAAAAAATAAAAAATCACTTTAATTAATAAATTTTTTAAAATTATGGTATGAAAGAAATAAAATAAGATTGTTAATAAATTTGGAAAATTATCATTCGTATACCCTTAGTTTACTCCATTATAAAAAATATTACAATATTTTAAAGGTGTATCAATCGTCCACCCTAAGTTGACAAAATGTATCTACTGTCCACCAAACCGTTACTTGCTATTTAAATAGGATAACGCCAGAAGGGTAATTTGGTCTTTTCATATGATACAAGTGATAATTTAAGGGTATACAAGTAATAATAAGAGAATTTAAGGGTTTACAAGTGATAATTTTCCTTTACTTTAATTTAAGTTTCGAGGTAACATCGTCAATTCACTATAATTTCGTTAACTTTCAAACGGCAGCTAACGGTTTGGTGGTCGGCAGATAGCTTTTGTCAATTTAGGGTGGACAATTGATACACCCTTAAAAAGTTACAGTATTTTCGATAACAAAACAAATATATGATATACGAATGATAATTTTCCAATAAATTAAGATAATTTAACTTTTAAAAAAGGTTTTGCAACCTCTATTCTTACAAGTCCAAAATTTGAGCTTATTGCTAGTAAAATCAAAATATCTTATCTAATCTCCAAGTGCTCTATTCAAAATGCAACCAAACAATACTGAAAATATTGAAAAGAGTTTATATAATTAAATAAACACTAACGTTCATTAGATAAGTTATACCGAATAAGCATTAAGTATAATAATGCTAACCTTGGGGGATACAAATCTATTCAACCAATGAATCCTAAAATAATTCGTGAATTATTAAGCTGAGTAAAATATAAAAGGCGCCTCTTGCAAAACCTAAAAAAAGAAACAAATGTTGGTCATTAATCATCTGATTATTCGAATTCATTGGCAAAATAGAACATATTCAAGTTTGATTTTTTACTATAATGTAATTTTATTTGATCCTCCTATGTAAGACATTCTTTGACCACTAAGATTACTTGTACCCTATTTTGATCACAAAACATTGCTTCTTGAAGACTTCCCCATAATTTACTGAATCTTTGGTGTGTCTCTACTTGTGCCACTGACTTTCCCTTCAATTTCTGCTTCCCATGCTCTCTCTTTTTTTACTTTTTTGGCTTTACTTTCATCATGTTCTCTCTTCTTGATCTTAAGAAAATCAATTAGGTCTCTAAGTGTAACTTCAGGTACTTCACTCCTCATTAGTTGCTCAGCTACATCAGCAGGAGTCACTATTAC
Organism: Citropsis articulata; assembly: GCA_030449925.1. NCBI lineage: Eukaryota > Viridiplantae > Streptophyta > Magnoliopsida > Sapindales > Rutaceae > Citropsis > Citropsis articulata. The sequence goes on along the minus strand of JASUUH010000137.1, from coordinate 1,505,525 downwards.
TTTCTCTATCAACTCTTTAATCTCTGAAAAGAATGGATGTTCTATGATCCCAAGGTAGTTGGAGGCCAGCATTTTGAACTAGCCTGGATTACAATAGGTCATGTGAATATGCACACCCATATGACCAGGATCAACAAAGCAGGTCAAGCTTTTCTTTTTTATTGGTTGTGAACATTATAACCCACTTATCTCCACAACTTGACCATAATCTATCTATAAAGTTTAACAATCCTGATAGGATCACTTGAAACTAGAAATCATGTAACCTGGTTCTACATTTATAGGTACTACTGAAAAAGGAAAATTTGCAGAAGCCATTTTATAAGTCCTACCATTGTCTTGTAAAGCATAATTTAACAACTTTGACTGGTGAACAATCTTGTCTGAGCATTATTGCCCACAAAAAAAATCCCACATGTATAAATCATAAATGCGTGCTTAAATAATGTTATATGTTATGCCTGTGAAAATTTAAAGGAGAATAGACAAAATATGTAAGAGAGCTTTCCAATCACGTTTGGGAGACTACTATTAATGAGAATTCTTTCTTACAGGACTGTCTTATATGACTTACGAACATGCAGGGTTTTAGGAAGACCTACAATGACTATGTGGGTTGCTTAAAAAATTACAGTGGGACATTTTGCCTCTCTTTTTCCCCTGTCAAGTTATTTCTAGGAATTAGAGATTTAATGTCATGACCTAACCCAGACTTGGCAAGATATTTTCTACTTTGGGCCTGAACAAAGCCTATAAAATTTTGTTTCTGGGGTGCTCATACACCCTATAACGCATCTTGCCAATTAAAGTGTGGATCACCCCTTATAAACTCAACATCTCTCTCGTGCTTTTCCGATGTGGAATTCACCTAGGGTGTTACATATAAAATATGGTGCTTTAGAGCTCTTCATCATATTGTCCATTTCAAGCTAGTTGCCAGTAGTGCAAACGTTTGCTAATCCTTGAACAGGGATGCTTTTATTGCTACTGGTGTCCAGCCATAGGGTTTAAAACCTCTCTAAGTCTACCTAGTTACAAAGCACTAAAAAAACCTTTTAATGAAGATCATGTAGCCTGACACAAAAATACTACAACAAATTCTTGGTTCGCAATTTGCATCATAGTTTAAAGATAGTCTAGGTCAGATATCAAGAGAATTACCTTGAGTTACTTTTGATAATTAAAAATATAATAGTGAACACTAATTCAGATTTAAGCTTCTCACCAGATCAAATCAACCAAGAGTAATAAGAATTATCCAACTAAAAAAAGAAATAATTGTCAATGAAAGGCTTCTAGAAGCAGCCAATTTTGAAGAACTAGAACTTACACATGTTTGAAGAAGAAAGAAAAAAGAAAAAAAAAAGAAAAAAAGAAGAAAGAAATAGTGGAACACGGCTTTGACAGCCACCAACATTGGAAAAAAATTAAAATAATAACCAATTTTGGTTGTAAATAGAGGGGCTTAACCCCTCGTTTCAATTATCCCATTTCCTTAGTTCCTTTCCTCTATTTTGAGAGAGCTAAAAGTTTGAGAACTAAATATAATTGCTTTTAAATTCAGAGTGTTGGGTATAATTGGGGTTTTGGGAAGCGAGAGTAATTTTTTTTTCCAAATTATAGAGAGAGTATAATTGTTCTCTCATATTATTAGAGAAAGTTATAATTTTTCCAGTGTAATAAAATATTTTTCTTCTATCTTCACCCGTAGACGTAGGTTAAAAGCCATACCACAAAATTTACGGCGCCCTCTTTATACTTGTTTTTTATTTTCTTCTAATTTTATTTTTAGATGTACCCTTCTTAACAATGGTATCAGAGCTAGTTGTCGTATTTTTTAAAGTCGGGATTATTCATATATATAGTTACTATTCACGTGAAACACTGGGAGCCGATCCTAGCAAAATTAGTTAGTGGTGAAAAGCGATGGCAGCAAAATACGAAATTGAAAGGTTTAACAGAAATAATTTTTCGTCGTGGAAAATGAAGATCAAAGCTGTATTGAGAAAAAATAATTGCTTAGAAACAATTAAAGAAAGGCTCATGGAGATAACTGATGACAAGTGGAATGAGATGGACGGCAATACAATTGCTTATCTACACCCAGCACTTGCAGATAGAGTGTTATCCAGTGTAGCGGAGAAAATGGTTGCCAAGGAAATATGAAATACTCTCACAAAATTGTACGATACCAATTCATTACATAACAAGATCTTTTCAAATTTAGGAATCTACATCAGTAACTGACCATACAACACTTGAAGACCTTATTTTTATAACTTACAATGTTGGGTTATAATATAGAGGAAAATGAACGTGCGGAGCTTTTAGTTTAAAATCTACCAGATTCGTATGATCAACTCATCATCAATCTAACAAATAATAACCAAACAAACAGTTTAGTCTTTGATGATATTGCAGCCTCCGTATTAAATGAAGAGAACAAATAAAAAAAATAAGGAAAACAGGCAAGCAAGTTCCCAGCAAGTAGAAGCACTATCGGTGAGGAGAGGGAGATCAACGGAACGTGACCCCAGTGGGAGTCAAAATCATCGTAGATCAAAATTAAGAAATAAAAAAAATGTCAAATGCTATAACTATGGCAAGAAAGGGTATGTCAAGAAAGAGTGTTAGAATAACCAAAAGAAAAGAAAAGTACAAATCTTGAGTCATCAAATGCTCAGGGGTGTGTAGCAAATACCTCGAATGATGGCGAAATTCTCTACAACGAGGCAATAACTATTTTAAAATGCAAAAAAAAGTTATCCGATGTCTAACTTATAGACTCAGAAACTACTTGGCACATAACCTCTTTGAGAGAATGGTTCCACATATATGAATCTATCTTAGGAGGATCTGTATATATGGGTAATGTTCATAACACATGATTGGTATTGGTGCTGTAAAAATAAAAACATTTGATAGTATAGATCGCGCAATTAAGAAAGTACGACATGTGAAAGGCCTAAAGAAGAATCTATTATTTTTAGGACAAATAAATAGTCTGGATGCAAGACTTATGTGGAAAATGGGCTCATGAAGATAGTCAAAGGCACAATTGTATTAATGAAGGTGGAAACGATCGGTACTAATCTATTCATATTTAAAGGGGAAATACTACAGGAAGCTGATGCATATGTTGCATCACATGAAGAAGAATCGGCGATGATGTGCATATCAAACTTGGTCATATGTCATAACAAGGTTTGAAGATTCTTTCTAAGCGAAAGTTACTTTCGGGGCTCAAATCGGTGAACTTACTATTTTGCAAGCATTGTGTTACAAGTAAGCAGCATATATTAAAGTTCAGCAGATCTATTGCCAGAAGTAAATGCATTCTAGACTTAGTTCATTCTGACGTTTAGGAATCACCAAACATATCTATAGGAGGTACAAAGTAAATGGTGACTTTTTATTATTATTATTATTCCAGGAGATATTGGGTGTATCCAATCAAGAAAAATCAGATGTGTTTCCAGTGTTTAAAGAATTCAAAGCGCAGGTTGAACTTGAATCCGGAAATAGGATAAAATGCTTGAAGACAGATAATGGTGGAGAGTATATAGATGACAAGTTTCTTGCATACTTTAAGCAAGAAGGTATTCAGCGATAGTTCACGGTGGCATACACTTCCCAATAGAATGGAGTAGTAGAGCAGATGAATATGACTCTTACAGAAAAAAATAAGAGATATGTTGAGAACTGCGGATCTATCTAACTCATTCTGGACAGAAGCAGCCAAAACTGTCTGTTATATAGTAAATTGGTCGCTATCAATAACAATTGAGTTAAAGACACCAATAGAAATGTAGATTAGAAAGCCAGCTGATTACTCATATCTACATGCATTTGGATGTCTTGTGTACGTGATGTACAATACCTAACAAAGAAAAAAAATGAATTTAAAATCTAGAAAATATATCTTCTTAGGGTATGCTGATGGTGTGAAGGGTTATCGTCTGTGGAACCACACTGCCCGCAAGATCATCGCCATGAAAAATGTTATCTTTGTAGAAGATCAACTGCGGAGGAGAGATGAGGATGATAGCACTGTAAAAGAAAAGTCAAAGATTATATTGGTATATGTGAAAAATAATATGAAAAAAGTAGATTCAGATTCTTCTGAAGCAGCACTAGAGCACGAGAAACAAGAATTAGTAGTGTCTGAGGCTCTAGAAGTTCATCGGTCAACTCGTGAGAGACAACTGTCAGTATGACACTCGGATTATGTTACAGAGATCAATGTTACATACTGTCTTCTAACAGAGGATGAAGAGCTACTAACTTTCCATGAAGCTTTAAAGAGCTCAGATGTTACTTTGTGGATAACATCAATATAGGAAGAAATTGAAACTCTACATAAGAATAAGACTTAGGAACTTATACCACTATCACATGGAAGAAAAGCCATTGGAAACAAATGGGTCTACATGATCAAATGTGATGGCAAAGACCAAGTGGAGAGGTATTGTGCAAGACTGGTGATGAAAGAATATACTCAGAAAGTAAGTATTGACTTCAACAAGATATTTTCTCCGGTAGTTCTTCTTATAATAATCAGAGTAATCTTGACAATATGTGCTACGTTCGACCTACATCTAGAGTAGTTAGATATGAAAACTGTATTTTTTAATGGAGAACTTGAAAAATAAATTTATATACTCTAACCAGAAAGTTTTGTTGAAAAAGGCAAAGAGAACTTGGTTTGTAGGTTGAGCAAATCTCTATACAGTCTCAAACAGATGTCAATGTATTAGTATAAGAGATTTGATTCCTTCATCATGAGCATTGGATATAGCAAACTCAGTTTAGACAATTGTTCATATTACAAGAGGTTTAAAGATAATGATTTTATCATTTTACTATTATACGTGGATGACATGTTGATAGTAGGCCCCAACAAAGATCAAGTCTAAGAATTAAAGGCACAATTGGCTAAGGAATTTAGAAGAATGACTTGGGACCAGTAAACACGATTTTAGGAATGCAAATTCACCAAGACAGAAATAACAGGAAGATTTGACTTTCTCAGAAGAATTACTCAAATGGGAAAATAATTTTAATTAATAAAATTAATCTTTTGGGAAATAAAACAAAAATAAAAAGAATTTGTTAAATTATATTTATTACTAAGAGTGGATCCATAACCCTAACTAATTCAACTTCATAGTTTTCCTCAAATTAAATTGTGTGTTTTTAAATTTTATTTTTATTTTTTTTAGGTAAAATTTAAACAAATAAATTAAACCCTTTCTCTGTGGATCGACCTCGGACTCACCGAGCTATATTATAACTAGACACTCTTATACTTGGGAGTAAATCAAACATTTTAAGTTGTGTCACCTGGTTTGAAGTTGAATCGAGATGCTTCTGGAGGAAATATTATACACGACGGTGCTCCGGTTCTCGTTGGATTCATGTAATCCCTCAAGCTTCTTGGTTGATTCTGATCACGCCTATGATGAGAATGATTGTCTCCTTGATCAATCTGAGGATTAGGTTCCCCCAAAAAGTTGTCATCTTGGTTCTCGTCCATGATTAATGGTGGAGATTGAGATCTACGAACTAACCTGCCACTTGAAGTACGAGACCAATGTCTCATGCAATGGTTATGTCACAATGATAATATTCAAACAAATTAATAACAAAAACAAAATGATAAAAAGAAAATTAAATATGCAAATAATATAAGTGTACAAGAAAAAAAATTAAAATTAATTAACAATTTTGGTAGTTGAACCTACCAATTAAATAAATAAATAAAATAAAGCATAAAATAAATGTAAAAAAAAAAACTGGTGGTTAAACCCACCAAATAAAATAAAATAAAGTAAAAGTAAAAATAAATGCGAAATAATAAAATAACTGAAATAAAAAAAATCGGTGGTTGAACCCACCAATAAATTAACAAAACAAAGAAAAAATGCGAAATAATAAAATAACTTAAAATTAAATAACAACTTTGGTGGTTAAACCCACCAATAAAAAAAAAAAGCGAAATAAAAAAAACTGAAAATTAAATAACTGGAAAAAAAAATTAGTAATTAGTTAGTTAAGAGTTAGTAGTTAGTTTACTTGGTCCAAATTAAGTCCAAATTGAGTCCAAATAAGTTCAAGTCCAATTTTTGTGAGAAATTTTGTCCAGGGATCTTATTACAAATTATTTATAATATTATAGCCACACTGTAATTTTTAAAAATTTAAAATTTATCCATATAGGATGACATTGAAGATTCTAAAGGATTTTAGGGTCAGATCGTAATTATGTGAAGATTGAGCTAGAAATGAAAATTATTGGGGTGAAACTAGAATTATGAAAGATGTGGGGATAGAAGAGAATTTAAAAGAAAGGGGCCAACGAAAATTTACACAAAAAGTAAAAAAATAAAAATAAAAATAAAACAAACATAAATACCATTCCCTATTAACAAATAAAAACTCAAATAACTTAAAATATTTAATTTACCCAAGATAAAAAAGTCTTAGTTATAATATAACTCATGAAATCGCTACGATCCATAGAGAAAGAGTTTAATTTTTTTATTTAGATTTATCTAAAAAATAAAAATAAAAATTGAAAACACACAATTTAATTTGAGGAAAGCTATGAAGTTGAATTAGTTAGGGTTATGCATCTACTCTTAGTAATAAATACAATTTAACAAATTCTTTTTATTTTTATTTTATTTCTGAAAAGGTTAATTTTCTAGATTAAAATTATTTTCCCATTTATTTTATTATGGATTAAGAATGTAATGTGCCAAAACTTAATTTGTCTACACTAAATCAAAATGCCATTTTACCATATTTTATACTAAGATATTAAGAATTCATTTTGCCAAATTCCTATTTTTGTCTACAATAAATCAAATTTTCAAAATATAAAATATGGATAAAATTAAATAGAAAACAACTTAATTTATAAAATTAAAGATTGAATTTGATTAAACCATATTTTTTTACTAAGAGTTTCACCTTCCCCTAACTATGAATATTTAGCTAAACATTTTTGAAATAAAAGAAATGATTAAAATTGAAAAACACATAATTAAAATAGAAATTGAAAATTGAAATAAACTTAATTTTATTAATTAAAAATATATTACAAAGAGAGATGAGAAGAAGAATTGAGAGGAAAGAAGAGAAGTGAAGGTACCTAGAGATGTGTTCACCACCCTTCTCTGTTTATACTAATATATAGTAAATCCACACCACACAAATAAAAAAAATCTAATTAAATCTTAACAGTACATTTATCCCACTAATAATCCCACTAATAAAAAATAATCCTATCTTATCAACTCAAGTATATCCAAAACATTCAACTAAAAAATATCATATCTAACAAGATAAAAACTTATAATTTTACAATTACCACATTTACCATGGTAAATACGTAAAAATTTACAACAAAAGTCTTGGATTCTTCTTGACAATGACATAATTTCTCAGACTTCTGGAATCTAAATTTGACATCCGTACATTTGTTTAGAGCCTTCAATTGCATGAAATTATTATTTTTACCTAATAAATACACAAAAATACATAAGAAATGAAATTCTAACCTTAATTTTTTTTAAATGAGAAAAGAAAAAAAATTACAAGAAAAAAACTAAAAAAATAAATATAAAAAAACTAATTCTACGAATTCAAATACTTACTGAAGGACAACATGTGTCCATGAGGTCTCTAAAAACGCAACTTTTGCGCAGTAAAATTAAAACGGATGGCGGAAGCTCTAGAGACCTCGGATCGGCTTCATTCAAAAACGAAAATCAAAAGGAAAGATTGAAGTTTAATTACCTCACTTGTAGTTTCAAAAACGACTTCGTGAGGTAGGAGAAATTGACAGAAAACAGCAAGCTACGAACACTGTCCAGAAAATAGAGCACTACACGAACAGCTTCTGTTTTGCCACGATTTGAGATCCTTAAAGCACCCCAATTGTGATGCCTCTAATTAGTCCACACTTAGAAATGTTCTAGGAGTTCATAGGATTTGGAATCACTCAATTTCGTTTGGTAATGAGAGAGATAATGAAGAAACATGAATGCTAGTTCATGATGATTCATTTTTCCAAAAATAAAACCACCATTATCTTATTAATAATGGAATTAAACATTATCATTATTTAGACCCACCCACTTAGCCATTATTTATTGAATGTGACCTTATCACTTCAATAATTTATTCAATCAAATTTTGAATAAATAAATAGCTAAATTAATTAATTTTATCTATAATTAATTAAACCAATTTTGATCAAATCAAACGGTTAATTGTGGGCTTCTTTTGTGACATGTTCTTATGCTTTCTCCTAATCTATATTAGGTCCAATAAAAGCCCAAAATTCTAAACCCAAAAATAGTTTAGAAGTCCATAATCATATATGAACCGGAACATGTCCAAAATGGTCATTTTACGTGCTCGATATTCTACATAATGTTTAATTGAGGATTTATGAAATTTATGTTGTTCCTTAAACTATTTATGGAACATCTAAATTTCTATCTTAAATCATATTTAAGACATATAAATATTTATATACATTCATTCTCAATGAATTATAATATAAATACCAATTTTCCTAAAATTAGGAAATTTAACCTCTCATTTTGTAGTAACTCCTTTTTCATTTCTATTAGGTGTGTGACCTTTTAGGTTCTTTGTTATAAGGTAGTAGAACTATTTTAATGATAACTCTTTATTCATTAAATGATGCTAAACTCTTTAGTCATGAATTAGAACTTTTCTAATGACCTTAAGATACATTGGTAATACGCTTTATTAATAATGATCTTAAGGTTTCTACAAGTCATGAGTGACACCTAGCAGTATTTCACAACTACCCAAATAACAAGAATTGTTGGATCTATAGAACCTATTCCATTGCATTTTTATGTCTTGGTCAATTCATCATCCATGTCCTGAGAAAAGCACGGCTTATGGTTTAGTATGTTAAGCATTTATGCTTTATCTCATAATAAATCGAAATGAACTTTGCATGAAGATATAATTTGAACTCCTTCAAACGTATTTCACCTTGGCCAAGGGTTTCTCATGCCATTTCATATTATCTCACTGGGACATCCTTTATGTATATGATAAAGTGATGAATTCCATATTGGCCATACACTTATCTCCATACATACCCAACCATGACAGCTACTGCTAGATCTCTTCCTTGATTAGGAATCAATCTTTATGCTTTCACATATCAAAGATGTCTATGTACAAGATATCTGTGATGCCTCAGGTCTAAAGACCATTACTAAACATAATATCTATCACAATATATAATAAGCCATTAACATTCAAAACCATATAGCTTATTATATTTGGTCAAGTTCAGTAAACTCGTTCTCGCAACAAGTACCTATGTGTTTGACTTGACATCTCATGTCAATGATATGAAACTCACCATCCGTTTTAGTATCACATACCATAAGGAGTCATAACACATACTAGTGTTGATAGGAATTTATAATGTCCAATCATAAATCCTCCACTAGGAACTATTTTAGAAGTATAGTACAAAGGATACACGTTTCATATTCTCGACAAACTCGAGAATGTGTTCTTCAACTATTTTACTTCTTGGACTATATTCATTAAATTAATATATGAATATTAATAACTTTGCCATTTTATAAATATCAAAATATTATTCAAATACAATAATATCCTAAAAGCAAACACCATTCGATTGGCCTTTAGGGTATATTGCTAACAATCTCCCACTTACACTAAAGCCAATCGTTATGGTATCTCATACCCATCTTCTCAAGATGAAGATCTAACTACTGTTGAGTCAGTGCTTTAGTCAAAGGATCCGCAATGTTATCAAGTTACTTTCGCATGGTGGTGACATCACCTTTTCCAATGATCTCTCTGATAATGTGATATCTTCTTTCAATGTGTTTGGATTTCTGGTGAGACCTTGGTTCCTTAGCTTGTGCTATAGCCCCATTGTTGTCACAATATATTGTGATTGGCAACGCAATGGTTGGAACCATTCCAAGTTATTGAATAAACTTCCTTTTCTTTTTTCAGATCTGATGCAGCTATATATTCCGCTTCAGTGGTGGAATCTGCAGTAGTTGCTTGCTTAGAACTTTTCCAGCTTACTGCTCCACTATTGATAGTGAATATAAATCCTGATGTAGATTTTCTATCATCTACATCCGATCGAAATCAATCATGAAACCTTCTATTTTTAGCTCACCCTCTCTATATGTTAAGAATAAATCTTTAATCCTTCTTAAGTACTTAAAGATATTCTTAACTGCGGTCCAATGTTCCTCACCCGGATTACTTTGATATCTGCTAGTGACACTCACTGCATGAGCTATATCCGGTCTAGTACATAGCATAGCATACATAAGACTTCCTATTGCAGAAGCATATAGAATCTTATTCATTCGCTCTCTCTCATCATAAGTTTTAGGACTCATAGTCTTAGAGAGATGAATTCAATGTCTGAAAGGTATAAAACCCCTTTTGGAATCCCACATATTAAATTTCTTTAATATCTTTTCTATGTACTTATCTTGACATAGACCAATCAATCTTCTGGATCTATCCCTATAAATCCTGATTCCCAAGATATACATTGCATCTCCTAGGTCTTTCATGGAGAAGTTTTGAGAAAGCCAAATTTTGACAGAAGACATTTGTCCAATGTCATTTCCTATAAGCAATATGTCATCTACATATAGCACAAGGAAAGTTATTGCACTCCCACTGACCCTTTTATAAACACATGGCTCATCCTCATTCTTGATGAAACCAAACGATTTGATTGCATCATCGAATCGGATATTCCAGCTCCTCGGGGCTTGTTTTAGCCCATAAATGGACCTTTTTAGCTTGCATACTTTATGAGCATCTGCCTTTGATTCAAAACCACGAGGTTGTATCATATAGATATCTTCCTCAATGTACCCATTAAGAAATGCAGTTTTGACATCCATTTGCCAAATCTCATAATCATAGTATGCTGCTATAGCCAATAAGATTCTGATGGACTTCAGCATGGCTACTGGTGAAAAGGTTTCCTCATAGTCTATACCTTGTATTTGACGATAACCTTTAGCTACCAACCTTGCTTTATAGGTCTCCACCTTTCCATCTAAGCCTATCTTCCTCTTGAAGATCCACTTGCATCCGATAGGTATAATACCTTCGGGTGGATCTACTAGAGTCCAGACTTGGTTGGTTCTCATAGAGTCCATTTCTAAATCCATGGCTTCAAGCCATTTCTTAGAGTCAACATCTGATATTGCCTCTTCGTAACTAGTAGGATCATCTTTATGATCTGTATCACCCAATAAAAATATATCGTTCATCTGTTGAAGTAAACCATATCTTTCTGGTGGGTGAATTACCCTATTAGATCTACGGAGTTGCTGTATTCCTTGTGTTTGTACTTGAACAAGCTCTTCATTGGATTTATTCTCATTAGAATTCTCAATAAATTCTAATTTTCTTCCTTGTCCACCTTCTTGAATAAACTCTTTTTCAAGAAATATGGCATTTCTACTGACCAATACCCTTTGGTCAGATTAAATGTAGAAGTAATAACCCAAAGTTTCCTTTGGGTATCCAATGAACCTCCCACTATCCGCTTTAGCTTCACTTTTGAGTCTCTTGATAAAAGCAGGACATCCCCAAATCCTAAGATGATTTAGGCTTGGTTGTTTACCATGCCATATCTCATATGGTATTTTAGGTACAGACTTGGAGGTACTCTGTTTAGTACATATGCTGCAGTAAGGAGAGCATATCCCCAAAGAGAAATTGGCAAGTCTGTATAACTCACCATTGATCGCACCATGTCTAACAATGTGCAATTTCTCCTTTCAGATACTCCATTAAGCTCTGGTGTACTTGGAGGTGTCCATTGTGAAATAATACCATTTTCTTTAAGGTAAGACTGGAATTCTCCACTGAGATATTCACCACCTCGATCTGATCGTAGGGTTTTAATAACTTTTCCAAATTGCTTTCTACTTTATTTCGTATTCTTTGAACTTTTCAAAGACTTGATTTATACTCATTAAGTATCGAACTATACCTCGAGTGATCACGATAAAAGTTATGAAGTAGTAATATCCACCCTTGCCATTTTATTAAATGGCCCACATACATCAAGATGTATGAGTTCAAGTAAATCGCTGGCCCTTGTATCATTCCAACGAAGGGTGCCCGGTCATTTTTCCTCGAAGATGTGATTCACAAGTTGGATAAGGTTCTAAACCAAATGGACTTATCAGTCCATCTTTAGCCAATTTTGTGACTCTATCTTCTCCAATATGACCTAGCCTTAAATGCCACTTATACTTGTGGCTTATTTCTTCTCTTTCACGTTTATGTGTTATGGTATTTACATTCACAACATGCTCATTATTTTCTTTCATGTTTAGTACATATAGATCATTATCTAAAGTACTATGTGCAACATATTTATTCTCATGATAAATTTTACAAATTTTATTTCTGAAATAAAATTCATAGTTGTCTTTGCATAAACATGAAATTGAAATTATGTTCCTTACAGCAGAAGGAACAAATAAACAATCACTCAAACTTATTACATGCCCAGATGGCATTTTAAAGAAAAATGTCCCTATAGCTGAGGCAGCAACCATTGCTTCATTTCCCACTCTAAGAGACACTTCTCCTTGTTTAAGTCTTTTACTTCTTTTCAGATCCTGCATTGACATACAAATATGTGTGGTTGCAGCAGAATCTAAAATCCAAGAAGTAGAATGAATGATTGAAATATTAGTTTCAATAATGAGCATACCTTCAGACGGATTCTCTTTAGGCTTGACTTTCAAGCTGGCGAGGTAAGCTTTGCAGTTCCTCTTCCAATGCCCATCCTTACCACAATGGAAACATTTTCCCTTGTCATTGGGCTTATTAGCCTTCCCCTTCTTAATCCCACCTTTAACCTTGGGTTGAAACTTTTTCTTTTTACCCTTTTTAGCTGAGGGCCCTTCTATAGCCATAACATCTTTTGGTTTCTTTATGCAAGTTTCAGCAGTATTAAGCATCTTTAGCAGTTCAGCAAGATTGCACTCCATTTTATTCATGTTAAAATTCATGATAAATTGAGAGAATGAGTCTGGCAAGTACTGTAGGATAAGGTCAATAGCTAATTTCCCATCCATTGAGAAATTAAGAGCTTCAAGTTGCTCAATGTAGTCAATCATTTTGAGTACATGCTCATTAACAGACCCTTCAGTCATTCTCATTCTGAACAGTTTCTTAGATATCTCATATCTAACTGTTCTGCTTTGTTCACCATACAACTCTTGTAGATGAAGTATCATGGAACTTGCATTAGGCATGTTTTCATGTTGCCTTTGTAGTTCATTAGACATTGATGCCAATATATAGCTTTTGGCACTTAGGTCATCATCTTGCCACTTCTGATAAGTGACACGTTCTGCCTCACTTGCACCCTCAGGAATTATATTTGGCTCAGGTGTATCAAGAACATAGCTAATTTTCTCATAATTAAGAACAATTCTTAAATTTCTGAACCAATCAACATAATTGGGTCCCGTCAAACGGTAGTTATCCAGAATTCGTGCCAACGGATTATTCATTATTAAATATTTCTGCAGAAAATATAAATTAAATTATTAGCATTTTATTTATTTTAATCTATTTGATTTAGGTCTTTAAACCAAATAGCACCTCCCACTATTTTATCATTTCATTACACTCCCATATGCAAGAAATGGAAACTCTCATTGGTAAAAGTTTCTAGTAGGAATCGGATTCTCATTAACTTAAGTTTACCTCACCCAACAGTTCTTGGCTTACTTATTATAATGAGTAGGTAACTCTTACCAAATGCATCTCATGTATGTACCGATTATTCTTCGGCCTCTAAATCATTAATACCTCACCTAACAGTTCTTAGTATAAATGATTTAGTTAAGTTTACCCTAATACCCTTGCATAATTCAAAACATCTTACTAGCCTCACCTAACAGTTCTTGGTAGCTTAATGTATGAATTATGCATCATCATATGATATATGGTTTGTTTCCAACATTTTAATGAATGAGTAGCCCATGTATCCATGACAACTAGCCCAAGCATAAAATATTTTAAACATTCCATTGATATTAGTAGGCCATGATAGATATTCTTAATAGCCATCATTACAACTTAACAATAATTATAATTATTTTAATAAGGAGAATTTGGTCATTATTATGGTCTCACTTTTTAGCATGTTATTCCATTTTCAATAATCAAATATGTCTAAGCACCCTAATATACATCTCATGCATATTATAGACAAACTAATCAAGGATGATCATGAAAATTTTCTGATAAAACCAATTTGAGCCAAAATTGGTTTTAAGGTCCACCTAGGTATCAAGCAAGCAATAATGATTATGAGACATCTTATGCCTCAAATTATTACAATTATTAATTTTCTATTTGAGAGGCCAAAATTTCATTGGAAGTGCTGCAACAATCCATAAAGTCTTCTTGCTCCAAGGCATCGTAAATCCGTCATCCCTCTTTGTACAATCATCTTGTAGAAATTACATATTTTGAAGAATCGGGGTACAAATTTAGGGGTAATGGGATACAATCAGATCTTCATAGAGGGAGGGACATGCAAGTCCCTATTTAAAAATATTACAACCATTTAAGCCTTTAAAAATTGGCCAAATCATCAAATAAATCAATAGCTCACATAATCATGCATATATTCAACCATCACATGACATAAATATATCATAAAATATCTAGGTCTTTCCATGATCATCCTTCATGCTATTATAAATGGAAATAACATAAATCATGCTTTAAAAATTCAAGATTGAATGAAGATGGCTCTGATACCACTTGAAGGACAACATGTGTCCATGAGGTCTCTAAAAACGCAACTTTTGTGCAGTAAAATTAAAACGGATGGCGGAAGCTCTAGAGACCTCGGATCGGCTTCATTCAAAAACGAAAATCAAAAGGAAAGATTGAAGTTTAATTACCTCACTTGTAGTTTCAAAAACGACTTCGTGAGGTAGGAGAAATTGACAGAAAACAGCAAGCTACGAACACTGTCCAGAAAATAGAGCACTACACGAACAGCTTCTGTTTTGCCACGATTTGAGATCCTTAAAGCACCCCAATTGTGATGCCTCTAATTAGTCCACACTTAGAAATGTTCTAGGAGTTCATAGGATTTGGAATCACTCAATTTCGTTTGGTAATGAGAGAGATAATGAAGAAACATGAATGCTAGTTCATGATGATTCATTTTTCCAAAAATAAAACCACCATTATCTTATTAATAATGGAATTAAACATTATCATTATTTAGACCCACCCACTTAGCCATTATTTATTGAATGTGACCTTATCACTTCAATAATTTATTCAATCAAATTTTGAATAAATAAATAGCTAAATTAATTAATTTTATCTATAATTAATTAAACTAATTTTGATCAAATCAAATGGTTAATTGTGGGCTTCTTTTGTGACATGTTCTTATGCTTTCTCCTAATCTATATTAGGTCCAATAAAAGCCCAAAATTCTAAACCCAAAAATGTTTTAGAAGTCCATAATCATATATGAACCGGAACATGTCCAAAATGGTCATTTTACGTGCTCGATATTCTACATAATGTTTAATTGAGGATTTATGAAATTTATGTTGTTCCTTAAACTATTTATGGAACATCTAAATTTCTATCTTAAATCATATTTAAGACATATAAATATTTATATACATTCATTCTCAATGAATTATAATATAAATACCGATTTTCCTAAAATTAGGAAATTTAACCTCTCATTTTGTAGTAACTCCTTTTTCATTTCTATTAGGTGTGTGACCTTTTAGGTTCTTTGTTATAAGGTAGTAGAACTATTTTAATGATAACTCTTTATTCATTAAATGATGCTAAACTCTTTAGTCATGAATTAGAACTTTTCTAATGACCTTAAGATACATTGGTAATACGCTTTACTAATAATGATCTTAAGGTTTCTACAAGTCATGAGTGACACCTAGCAGTATTTCACAACTACCCAAATAACAAGAATTGTTGGATCTATAGAACCTATTCCATTGCATTTTTATGTCTTGGTCTCTTCATCATCCATGTCCTGAGAAAAGCACGACTTATGGTTTAGTATGTTAAGCATTTATGCTTTATCTCATAATAAATCGAAATGAACTTGGCATGAAGATATAATTTGAACTCCTTCAAACGTATTTCACCTTGGCCAAGGGTTTCTCATGCCATTTCATATTATCTCACTGGGACATCCTTTATGTATATGATAAAGTGATGAATTCCATATTGGCCATACACTTATCTCCATACATACCCAACCATGACAGCTACTGCTAGATCTCTTCCTTGATTAGGAATCAATCTTTATGCTTTCACATATCAAAGATGTCTATGTACAAGATATCTGTGATGCCTCAGGTCTAAAGACCATTACTAAACATAGTATCTATCACAATATATAATAAGCCATTAACATTCAAAACCATATGGCTTATTATATTTGGTCAAGTTCAGTAAACTCGTTCTCGCAACAAGTACCTATGTGTTTGACTTGACATCTCATGTCAATGATATGAAACTCACCATCCGTTTTAGTATCACATACCATAAGGAGTCATAACACATACTAGTGTTGATAGGAATTTATAATGTCCAATCATAAATCCTCCACTAGGAACTATTTTAGAAGTATAGTACAAAGGATACACATTTCATATTCTCGACAAACTCGAGAATGTGTTCTTCAACTATTTTACTTCTTGGACTACATTCATTAAATTAGTATATGAATATTAATAACTTTGCCATTTTATAAATATCAAAATATTATTCAAATACAATAATATCCTAAAAGCAAACACCATTCGATTGGCCTTTAGGGTATATTGCTAACACTTACCTCCCCGGCAACGGCGCCAAAAAGTTGTTGTGTAAATTTTATTAAACTCACAAGCGCATGAATCTATTGTAGAATAGATTAATGGTGACGAGTGTCGATCCTACGAGGAGGTTGATTTTAATTATGTGCAGAATTAATTTTCTTAAATGGATTGGTTGGATTTGTGGTAAAATTAATTTAAACTATTGTAGAATTTAAATTATACTGGTAGGACTGAATTAAAATGAAATCTATTGAAATAACGTGCTTGGGTATCTGGATTTGCATCAACATGCTCCATGGGCTAAATATTTCTTATTAATGCCAATTAAATCACGAGGGGGGATTTCACACCTCATGAACCACGCTCAAATAAATATGGTACTAAGGACTTATCGTGCCAAATAATAATAACCTTGTACTAGGATGCCGATTTAACCAGGGCGATATCTAGACAAGATTATTACTATTTGTCGACGAAAAGTTAAAACATCCCTAAATATTAGAGGGGAAGAGAAAATAAATTTACCCAATAAAGCCCATGGAACATGTTGAGACTTCACCTTCAATCTAAGCTTGAAAGAAAATTAGTTATTCATTTTTTAACTAGAGGTAAAATAGAAATTTATTAAAACACGTAGAAAATAAAAGATGGAAAAGGAATTACAAAACTCTAAGCTTAAAAATGGATTCAGGGATATCAAATTAGGTGGGGAGAGCCCCCTTTTTATAGATACATTGAGTGAATCGTGACCATCGGATAAAAAACAGTTCGGACGCTTAGGATTATGCCACGTCATCAGTCAACAGTGAACTGTACGCGGTTTGCACAGTAACGCAGTTTGAATAGTAAATAATCTCATGTATGTGCATGTACCGTACACACAATTTTTGGTCCACTGAAATGCTGCCACGTCAACGATCAACAGTACATAAGAATTTTAGCCTAATAAGATCGTGACACATCATCAGTCAATGCCACGTCATTGGTCAACGCCACATAAGCAGTCAATGCCATACAATTCGTCCAATCCAATATTGCCACGTCACAGGTTAATGCCACATCATCAGTCAATGCCACGTCATCGGTCAACGCTATGTTATCGGACTGTATATATGAATAGTGTTGTAAATAGTACCATGAACAGTGCAGTTCATATGAACATTACCGTATATGTGATCAGTGATATTTTTTCTTTTACGCTCCTTCCAAGGTTTTCGACCGTCTTGAGTTCAAATTTAACGTCCGTTTTGCTGTCTGATCAGTCGTTCATTGTGAAACGATCATGATGTCCCTAAAATACATAAAATACTTAATTATAACAAAACACACATAATTAAATAACAAAAGATTTAAATAAATAAAAGTAGCAATGTTAGTGAGACTTGAAGTGTAAAATGACGATTTTCTCCTTTATAAATATACACTTTCTAACACTCAACAAGATGCATCGAGAATTGCCTTGTTGTACTTTGCAGATAGAGTTTTGTGTGTGAGACCCTATAAGAGGCCCATCCATAAATTTATACTATATGCCGTCACAAATTTGAAATGTTTTAACAACTTTTCTTAGGGAGCATAATCATGGAATATTGTTTATAATAAAATGAATACTTCATTGAATGGAAAGGCTGGAAAATTTAAGAAAGAAGGCAGTAACAACCACAAACATAAGACTTATAATTTTTATGGCATTTGTTATACAGGGCAGGTGTGTAAAATATAAATAGAAGTATCTATGCATAAATATAATATAGTGTTTAATGCATTTTTTTTTTCATTGTAGGCCTACTTTTTGAAGCAATTGGAGGAATCGCATTAAATTATAGCACCCTAACAAATGTCAATCATCCTCGGATCCTTAAATGGATGGTCTCAAAGAACATACGACATTTGGAACTATTAAAAAAAATTTTGTAAATGTATGCAAAGCATGTAATTTTGTATATACATTTTTATACAATTATGCAACCTTAATTTTTTCAGTTGCTCAACAGATGGATTCGAAGCAAGTTTTTAAAAATACTAGTAAAGAGAATAAAGAACCATACTATCAATCTCTGAGGAGATGCTACACTACGATTCTGACTTGGGTCGATAAGGTGAGAAGATTTTACAATTTTTTCTACTTGTCGTGCATTTTGTCGAACTAAAAACTGTTTATTACTTTGTGCAGTTTAAGCAACTTGTAGAAAAAAAAAAAAAGCATAGTGACACCACATTGCCATCGGATGACCACCATCGATCTTCTATAAATGACTTTAGGCCATACTACCTACCTAAACGTTTCTACGACCAGAGGACTTAGATACTATCAAGGTTAGATTTGTTTGGTATTTTAAGTTCAATGTAGAGTTACAAATAACTATGGAATTTCCCACTAGAGTTAAATTTTTTTCTTCAGTCGAGATCGAACAATTAATATGATTAAGTCGTCTATAAACTGAATAAGCTTGAGGTTGATGTTGCTGAAATCAAAACGGAAACAAATTGATTTTAAGATGGCAATCGTTGAAGATCAGAAGGTGTTTAGAGAGGTCAAGACCAGATTTGATGAGATGAAACATGCAATCATGAAATTTATCACATTACACACTAATTCCACAATTTCGTAATCATATGGTGAATTCTCATATCATCGCTCACACTCGATATGCAAGTTATATATGTGACACAACTTATGTTTGATTTACTTCCAAGTATAAGGGGCCTAGTTATAATATAACTCGGCAAGTCCGAGGTCGATCCACAGAGAAAGTGTTTAATTTTTTTATTTAAATTTATCTAAAAAAATAAAAATAAAATTTAAAAACACACAATTTAATTTGAGGAAAACTATGAAGTTGAATTAGTTATGGTTATGGATCCACTCTTAGTAATAAATATAATTTAACAAATTCATTTTATTTTTGTTTTATTTCCCAAAAGATTAATTTTATAAATTAAAATTATTTTCCTATTTATTTTATTATGGATTAAGAATTTAATGTGCCAAAACTTAATTTGTCTACACTAAATCAAAATACTATTTTACCATATTTTATACTAAGATATTAAGAATTCATTGTGCCAAATTCCTATTTTTGTCTACAATAAATCAAAATTTTAAAATATAAAATATGGATAAAATTAAATAGAAAATAACTTAATTTATAAAATTAAAAATTGAATTTGATTAAACCATATTGTTTTACTAAGAGTTTCATCTTCCCATAACTATAAATATTTAGCTAAACATTTTTTAAATAAAAGAAATGATTAAGATTGAAAAACACATAATTAAAATGGAAATTGAAAATTGAAATAAATCTAATTTTATTAATTAAAAATATTCTCCAAAGAGAGATGGGGAGAAGAATTGGGAGAAAAGAAGAGAAGAGAAGGTGCAAGGAGATGCGTTCACCACTCTTCTCTATTTATACTAATACATGGTAAATCCACACCACACAAATAAAAAACTCTAATTAAATCTTAACCTTACATTTGTCCCACTAATAATCTCACTAATCAAACATAATCTTATCTTATTCACTCAAGCATATCCAAAATATTCCACTAATAAAATATCATACCTAACAAGATAAAAACTTATAATTTTACAACTACCACATTTACTGTGGTAAAAACGTAAAAATTTACAACAAAAGTTTTGGATTCTCCTCGACAATGACATAATTTCTCGGACTTTCGGAATCCAAATTTGACATCCGTACATTTGTTTGAAGCCTCCAATTGCATGAAATTATTATTTTTACCTAATAAACACACAAAAATACACAAAATCAAATATTTAGAAAAATAATTAGAAATTCATAATATGTTACACAGTTACAAATATAAATTACATTAATAACGCAAAATAACATTTTTACTTCATAACAAACATACCATTTTTAATACTAATTACACCCCCCAACTAGCTTATTGCTAGCCCCTCGCAATTAAAGCGTTATATTAAATTATGATTTACAAAATTCACATGCAAGTTAATAGTTGTTCATCTATCCTCTAAATTACCAAATAAATAAACTCTCCCAAAATTTTCTAAATCTTTATCATTCACTCATTATCCAGAACATCATAAACCTTCTTTTATGCTCAAGTAATTAACGCAATACTTATGGGGCTTCATTAAAAGATAACAACATTTTTGTTCTAAAACTCATTAGAAATTCTATCTTCAGGCAGTAGATTATTCACACTTTTCTTCTTTTTTTTTAACCCGTGTAGCGAGCTTTAGGCCAGTGACTCCCAGACCAGTTGATCTTAGGGCACTAGGTGTTAAAACACCCCTACGGACTTAATTACTCGGGTTTTTAATAAATATGCAAACAATATATCTATAACCCATATAGCGAGCTTTAGGCCAGTGACTCCCAGACCAGTTGATCTTAGGGCACTAGGTGTTAAAACACCCCTACGGATTTAGTTACTCAGGTTCTAGATATAAGAAAATTAAACTCATTCAATTTTTTTCTTTTTTTCTTTTTTTTTATTTTTTTATATGTACATTCTACTACCTTAGATATTATCCCTAATAAATCAAAAGAGCTAAATGCTGTAAAACTTTTAACTTACAACCCACTTGCATGTGCCATAGTGTGTGTGTGTGAAGAATGATTTAATAATACATGTTAAATGAGTAAACGACAAAATAACTTAATAATCAAATGGAGAGTTCAAAAATTTGAGTAATTCAAAGAAAAGAAAACAAAAATAACTTACTATGAATTTTAAAATCAAAATATAATACAACAGGACTATTAGGATGCGTCTAAAAAGTTGTGACTCTTTACACAGTCATCCTAGACAAAAAAAGAAATGCTTGTTTTTGGTTTTTTCGAAAAGAAATAAATAAACACACATATTTACAATTTACGTCAACTATTTCTTCCCCCCAACTTAATCTAAATATTATTCATAATTTAAATATATACATGCAAAAAGATAAAAAAGATAAAGAAAACATAAATCGGAAAGATCACACCTGAACAAGCAGTTGAAGATGCGTTTCTAGAGCCGCTACACTCCATATTCTGCCATCTTTGACAAAAACATTACTAGGATTTGCTATAGTCCACAATTGTCAACTATTCCCTCCCCCCAACCTGAACAAGACATTGTCCTCAATGGCTTAAAGGAAAGAAGTAGAGTTTAGAAGACATAACCTCATTGCTCCAATAAAATAGTTATAACCGAAGAGTTAAGTCCAACTTGTACTTCTTACTAGGGCTAGGGTTACCATCATTAGTGAGCCATTCTAATGCCAAGGTCTTAGGATCTAGCTCTGGTTTGTAAGCTTGTAAAAGATCATGTAACTCATTAGCAGTAGAAGCACAAATAAAGATATTTTTTGCAGAGATTGGAATAAAATGATTCTTAATTGCATGGTTAATGAATGAGAGCAACCCATCAAAAAACTTATTAACATTTAGTAAACCGATGGGTTTCTGATGGATGTTCAAATGGGCCCAAGATGCAAATGTAATCAATGCCTCTAAAGTTGTAAGATCTCCTGGCAAGAAAATGAAAGCATCAGCATGATTTAACATTTCAGTTATTTGCTTTTGCATACTTGAGACAACTAACTCTTCTCCAATTGGCACATCAGACATGCATCCTAGAGGTTTTAAGGCTTGTGGAATGATACCTAGTACCTGGTTTCCTCTAATAAAAACAGCTTCTGAGACAAGTTTTGATAACCCACGGTCACCCCCTCCGTATACAAGGTGCAGTTTTCTCTCAAATATGGCACGACCAAGATCTATAACAGCTTGAATGAACTCTTTGTATTTTCCATAATAAAATGCAGAGAGCATACAAATATTTTTGAATTGTTTACTCGAAGATGCTACCGTTAGAATAATCTTCAAAAAAAATTGTGAGTGGTTGGAAAAAAGAGCTCATGTTTAAAGATCTTAGTGTCAGACAAAATGAGAAACAACTGTAAATGGGTTAGCGTATTTGTCAGACGAAGCGTAAAGCTCATGTCTCAATTATTCAAAAGCAAACAGTAAAAGGAAAAGCAATCCGTGAAAAGAAAAAATAAAAGAAAACAAATAATAATTAAATACAAAATCACACCATTAAATGCAATAATGTAAATGATGAAATGACAATAAAGGAAAAGGATATTTACTAGTAGTTGTGATTGTGGCTCACATCTTCCTTTGGTTTTACGTCCAGTAACAGCTTGAACGCCCTCTATGGGTCGAGGATAGGCTTCCCATCCAGTTTTCTTATAAACAGGCAAACAGGGTCTTTTTGAGTCAGATTCCCAAGACTAAACTGTGCACTTTCTTGTTGGAATATTCTCCATAACCTGTTTATCTCATATTGCACATGTCCGCCTTGATGCGTCTCAAGAGATCGTAAGATATCATCTAACGATTCTTTACTCATGCCATCTTTAACGGATTTAATTTTATCTTCTCGACTATCAGAAACCATTCCTAAAGAGTTATAAACTTCTCGTTTACAACTAAGACGTACACAGTTATGACATTTTGAGCCAAGTCTTTTTAGATCTCCTTTTTTTAGCAAATGTGCTTTTACCAAAACCAGGCATGTAAGAAATAAATGGATCAGGAAACTCACCAGATAATCAGACCTTTGCTTCAATTAACCAACGAATATCAGAAGGAATTCCGTTGATCATTAATAGACGCAATCTTTCACAACGAGATTTGTAAATTTTTTGGAGTGCATTTTTAGGGAGAGAAAGAAAACGCTTATGCAATTTACGTTGTATTTCTTCCATACTTGATTTTGAGATCTCAGTTATTGTGGGAAACTGAGGACACAGACTTAAGAAGTCACAGAGTACCATTATCTGCCATTTATACGGGAAAATAAATCAAAACACACCAAAATCAAATCTGCAGAATAAAATCAAAAGTGAAAGCGAACAACAAAAAGAAACACAATATGTACAAAAGAAAATGAACTTACATTCGTCCTCTCATGGAGTTAACCTCAAGCTCCATTTGAAATTTATATATACCACGCTCTACTGATCTTAGTTGTCTTTCTTGCTCTTCAACGAAGGCCACTAATTCTGGTGGTTGTCGTTCCCAAAGTGGATGTGATTTACAGCTTTGTATCAATCTTCTCAAGTTAAATTTTATTCGCTCAAATTTTTTAAGATGTGCGATCAGAATTTTCCTTATTGAGGAGCTCATGATGTACAATGATGAGTAAAACACAATTATTAAACACACTTAAATAAAAAACTTTACAATTCGTATCATTCAAGACAGTCAGACAATTCAAACGGTAAAGCAACAGTGAAAAGTTAAAACACTCAATAATAGCTTAACCAAGATTTGGTGGGTCACTCAAATTTATTTCGGGGCTTGCTTCACGTGGTTGGTTTTCCAGATAGGGCTTTATTCTTTGTCCGTTAACTTTAAATGTGACACTATTTTTGGGATTCTCAATTTCTACGGCCCCATGTGGATATATATTTTTTACAACAAATGGACCACTCCATTTTGACTTTAACTTTCCTGGAAACAAATGAAGACAAGAATTATAAAGCAACACTTTTTGACCAATTTAAAATGTTTTTTGAAAAATTCTTTTATCATGAAAAATTTTTGTTTTTGCCTTAATAATTCTTGAATTTTCATATGCATCATTTCTTAATTCCTCAAGTTCATTCAATTGCATTTTCGCACATTACCAGCATCATCCAAATTTGAATTAAAAGCTTTAATAGCCCAAAATGATTTATGCTCAAGTTCAACAGGCAAGTGACAAGGTTTACCATAAACTAATCGATAGGGTGACATTCCTAAAGATGTTTTGAATGCAGTATGGTAAGCCCAAAGTGCATCAGTCAGTCGAAGAGACCAATCTTTTCGGTTTGGGTTAACCGTTTTTTCTAGAATTTATTGTATCTCCCTATTTACTAGTTCAACTTGGTCATTTGTTTGGGATGATAAGGGGTAGCCATTTTATGTGTAATTCCATATTTTTTCATTAAAAACTCAAATGACTTATTACAAAAATGCTTACCTCCATCACTAATAATGGCTCGAGGGATTCCAAATCGACTTAGAATGTTTTCTTTTAAAAATTTAACGACAGTTTTACTATCATTATTTCGACAAGACATTGCTTTAATCCATTTTGAAACATAATCAACTGCAACTAATATGTACACAAATCCAAAAGATAGTGGAAATAAACCCATGAAATCAATTCCCCAACAGTCAAATATTTCAATTTCAATTATAGGATTTAATGGCATCACACTTCTTTTGGTAATTGATCCTAATTTTTGACAGTTTTCACAAGTTTTGCAAAATTTATATGTGTCTTTGAATATGGTAGGCCAATAAAATCCACATTGTAAAATTTTAGCCGCAGTTTTTCTTGAAGAAAAGTGTCCACCATATGCTTCAGAATGAGAAAAATTAATGACATTACTTACCTCATTTTCAGGAATGCATCGTTGAAAAATTTGATCAGGGCAATATTTGAACAAGTAAGGATCATCCCAATAAAATTTCTTTACTTCAACTAAAAATTTTTTCTTCTCCTGACTATTCCATTGTAAAGGCATTTTACCTGTAACAAGGAAATTAATAATATTAGCATACCATGGCATTAAAGTAACTGAAAATAAAAATTTATCAGAAAATGAGTCATTGATGGGTGTTATATCAGTGCAGAATTCATATGTGAGTTTTGATAAATGATCAGCGACAACATTTTCGACACCCTTCTTATCTTTGATGGTAAGGTCAAATTCTTGGAGTAACAAAATCCAACGAATTAGTCTTGGTTTGGCATCCTGTTTAGTCATCAAATATCTCACAGCAGCGTGATCAATAAAAACAATAGTTTTAGAACCAAGCAAGTAAGAACGAAATTTGTTTAATGCAAATACCACAGCAAGTAATTCTTTTTCAGTTGTCGAATAATTCATTTGAGTACTGTCTAAAGTCTTACTTGCATAATAAATTACGAATGACTTACGATCCCTTCTTTGTCCTAAAACAGCACCAACAGTAAAGTCACTTGCATCACACATTAATTCAAAAGGTAAAGACCAATAAGGAGATTGCATAATAGGTGCAGATGTCAAAAGACAAATTATTTTCTCAAAAGATTTTTGACAATCATCAGTCCATTCAAATGATGCATCTTTTAATAAGAGGTTACAAAGTGGTTTAGATATGACACTAAAGTTTTTTATAAACCTCTTATAAAATCCCGCATGTCCTAAAAATGATCGCACGTCTCTAACTGTTTTTGGTTGTGGCAATTTAGATATGACTTTAATTTTCGCTTTGTCAACTTCAATTCCTTTAACAGATACAACATGACCCAAAACAATTCCAGAAGTAACCATGTAATGGCATTTTTCCCAATTTAATACAAGTTCTTTTTCAACACATCTTTTTAAAAAATTTTCCAAATTATCAAGGCAATCATCAAAAGAATTCCCAAACACAGTCAAATCATCCATAAAGACCTCTAAACAATGTTCAACCGTATCACTAAAAATACTTAGCATGCATCTTTGAAATGTTGCCAGAGTATTACAAAGTCCAAATGGCATTCTTTTAAATGCAAATGTTCCAAAGGGACATGTAAATGTGGTTTCTTATTGGTCTTCAAGTGCTATAGGAATTTGATAATTATCTGAATATCCATCTAAAAAGCAATAGTATGGATGTCCAGCTACTCTTTCTAAGATTTGATCAAGAAATGGTAATGGAAAATGATCTTTTCTAGTGGCTTCATTTAATTTCCTATAATCAATGCACATGCGCCAACTAGATGCAATTTGTGTTGAAATTAATTCATCTTTTTCATTTCTGACTACAGTGATTCCAGATTTTTTTGGGACTACTTGTGTAGGACTTACCCACTTACTATCAGAGATAGGGTAGATAATTCCCGCATCAAGTAACTTAAGAACTTCTGTTTTTACTACTTCTTTTATGTGTGGGTTTAATCTTCTTTGAGGTTGTTGACATGTTTTAGCATTTTCTTCCAAATTGATTCTATGTGTGCAAATTAAAGGATTAATACCTTTAATATCATTTAAAGTCCATCCAATTGCATTTCTATGCTTTTTAAGAACAGATAGCAACTTATCTTCTTGGTCGCTTGATAAGGTCGAAGAAATCACAACAGGATAAGTTTGCTCTTCTCCAAGATAAACATACTTCAATCCCTCTGGCAAAGGTTTCAGTTCTAGTTTAGGTGCTTCTTGTTTTTCTGTCTTCTCAATGATTCCAAGCTCGTCAAATTCTTGTTTCTCATCATCATTTTGCAAAGTCTGACAAGAATCAAACCAAAAATTTATATTAGAAGTATCATGTTCAAATTGTTTATTTGATTCAACTGAATTAACCAAACAAATATCACTAAGTTCAGAAAAATTCCCTTTTTGAATAGTCTCCTCTATACAAGCTTCAAGCAATTCTTTTTGTTCATCAATTTCATCTTCATTCTCATTTTCTTCATTAGGTTGCCTACACATGTTAAAAACATTTAATTCCAAAGTCATATTTCCAAATGACAAATTCATTAAACCATTCCTACAATTAATCAAAGCATTAGCAGTTGCTAAAAATGGTCGACCCAAAATTACAGAAATTGGTTTATAATTATTCATAACAAGTTCAGTTTCTAAGACAATAAAATCCACAGCATATATGAATTTATCAACTTGTACTAAAACATCTTCCACTATTCCTTTTGCTACTTTAACTGATCTATCGGCAAGCAAAAGTGTAGTTGAAGTTGATTTTAACTCACCAAGATTAAGTTGATGATAAACTGAATATGGAAGCAAATTAACACTAGCACCAAGGTCTAACAAAGCATGCTCAATTTTATGATCTCCAATAATACAAGAAATAGTAGGACAACCAGGATCTTTATATTTCAACTTATTATTAGTAGACAAAATGATACTTACCCGTTCAGCCATGAAAGCCCTCTTTTTTACCTTCAATTTTCTCTTAACTGTGCATAAGTCCTTTAAAAATTTGGCATATGAAGGTACCTGCTTGATTGCATCTAACAAAGGAATGTTCATCACCTACTTAAAAATTTCATAAATTTCTGAAGAGTGGTTTGATTTCCTTGGTTTATTTAATGCATGCGGAAATGGTGGTTCAGATGGAACATTAGTTATTTGTTCACTAGGTGTAAGTTTATCTAGATCTTCCTTACTCTTTGAATTTTCATTTTCACAAGGTTCAGGAATAGGCCGTTCAATAACCTTACCACTACGAAGAGTTATAACTGACTTGACTTGGTCCAAGGGTGAATTTTGAATCTTAGGATTTAGTTGTGGTTGAGTTGGAAATTTTCCTTTTTCTTGAATGGTGAGTGCAGAAGCAATTTTACTAAGAGTATCTTTCAAATCAGAAAATGTTTGTGCATTTTGATTATTAATGGCATCTTGTTTCCTAATGAATGAATGCATTGTATCTTCCAAATTTTTCCATGGTGGTAGAACATATGGTGCATAAAGCTGAGTATTTTGAAAATTTTGTGGAGGTAGTGCTTGTGAAGATTGTGCATTATTATTATTCCTCTAACTAAAATTTGAATGATTTCTCCAACCAGGACTATAAGTCTGTGAATATGGGTTTGGTTTCTAAAAAGTGTTGATGGCATTAGCTTGATCATGCAAACATTCTTTAAGTGCAGGCAGAGTGGGGCAATCTTGAGTGAAATGATCATTAGAACTACAAACATCACATGTAATTTTTTGAATAGATTTTACTTGATCACTTTTTTTATTCTCCAAAGCTTCAACCTTCCTAACTAGGGATGCAAATTTTGCTTGTAAATCATGATCTTCCCTAAGGTTAATGATTCCTCCACTAGATGGAGATGGTTGTGGTTTATTATTCAATTTAAAAGTTCCAACAGTATCCCAATGTTGTGCATTTTCAGCTAATTGGTCAAGGTAATCTAGTGCATCTTCAGGATTTTTATCTCTAAATTCACTATTACACATCATTTCTACAATTTGTCTACTTTGTGGTGTTAAGCCCTCGTAGAAATAAGTGACCAATCGCCAAGTTTCAAAATCATGGTAGGACATATGTTAAGCAATTCTTTAAACCTATCCTAACATTGGTATAATGTTTCTCCATTTTTTTTTAGTGAAAGAAGTGATTTGCCTTTTAAATGAATTAGTTCTATAACGTGGAAAGAATTTTTTCAAAAACTGTTCTTTCATGTTATTCCAAGTTCTTATTGATCCAGATTTAAGGTTTTATAGCCAAGTTTTAGCTTTATCTTTTAATGAAAAAGGAAAAAACTTTAATCTAATTATGTTCATGCTACAATTTTGGTCTGTGTATGTATTACGAACTTTCTCAAAATCTCTTAGATGCAAGTATGGATTCTCAAATTCTAAACCATGAAATGTTGGTAAAAGTTGGATAATACTTGGTTTGAAGTTGAATCGAGATGCTTATGGAGGAAATACTATACACGACGGTGCTCCGGTTCTGGTTGGATTCATGTAGTCCCTCAAGGTTCTTGGTTGATTTTGATCATGTCCATGTTGAGAATGATTGTCTCCTTGACCAATCTGAGGATTAGGTTCGCCCAAAAAGTTGTTATCTTGGTTCACGTCCATGATTAATGGTGGAGATTGAGATTTACGAACTAACTTGCCACTTGAAGTACGAGACCAATGTCTCATGCAATGGTTATGTCACAATGATGATATTCAAACAAATTAATAACAAAAACTAAATAAAAATTATAAAATAATAAAAAGAAAATTAAATATGCAAATAATATAAGTGTGCAAAAAATTAAAATTAACTAACAATTTTGGTGGTTAAACCCACGAATTAAATAAACAAAAAAATAATAAAGAATAAAATAAATACAAAAAAAAAACTAGTGGTTAAACCCACCAAATAAAAAAATAAAGCAAAAATGAAAATAGAAGCAATATAATAAAATAACTGAAAACAAAAATAGTGGTTGAACCCACCAATAAATTAACAAAATAAAGAAATAAATGCGGAATAATAAAATAACTTAAAATTAAATAACAACTTTGGTGGTTAAACCCACCAATAAAAAAAAATGCGAAAAAAAATACTGAAAAATTAAATAACTGAAATTAAAAAAAAAATTAGTAGTTTGTTTGCTTGATCCAAATTAAGTCCAAATTGAGTCCAAATAAGTCCAAGTCTAATTTTTGTGAGAAATTTCGTCCAGGGATCTTATTACAAATTATTTATAATATTATGGCCACAGTGTAATTTTTAGAAGTTTAGATTGAGTCATGTAGGATGAAATTGAATATTCTGAAGGATTTTAGGGTCGGATCGTAATTATGAGAAGATTAAGCTATAAATGAAAATTATTGGGGGTAAAACTAGAATTATGAAAGATGTGGGGATAGAAGAGAATTTAAAAAAATAAAAGGAGCCCAACGAAAATTTACACAAAAAGTAAAAACAATAAAAGGAAAAATAAAACAAAATAAATACCTCTCCCCGGCAACGGCGCCAAAAACTTGACACAACTTAAAATATTTGATTTTCTCCCAAGTATAAGAGTGTCTAGTTATAATATAACCCCAGAACCGGCGTCGATCCATGTAGAAGGGTTTAATTTGTTTATTTAAATTTATCTAAAAAAAATAAAAATAAAATTTAAAAACAAACAATTTAATTTGAGGAAAACTATGAAGTTGAATTAGTTAGGGTTATGGATCCACTCTTAGTAATAAATACAATTTAACAAATTCTTTTTTTTATTTTATTTCCCAAAAGATTAATTTTATAAATTAAAATTATTTTCCTATTTATTTTATTATGGATTAAGAATTTAATGTGCCAAAACTTAATTTGTCTACACTAAATCAAAATACCATTTTACCATAGTTTATACTAAGATATTAAGAATTCATTGTGCCAAATTCCTATTTTTGTCTACAAAAAATTAAAATTTTAAAATATAAAATATGGATAAAATTAAATAGAAAACAACTTAATTTATAAAATTAAAAATTGAATTTGATTAAACTATATTGTTTTACAAAGAGTTTCACATTCCCCTAACTATGAATATTTAGCTAAACATTTTTGAAAAAACCGAAATGATTAAGATTGAAAAACAAATAATTAAAATGGAAATTGAAAATTGAAATAAATCTAATTTTATTAACTAAAAATATTCTACAAAGAGAGATAGGGAGAAGAATTGGGAGGAAAGAAGAGAAGAGAAGGTGCAAGGAGATGTGTTCACCATCATTCTCTATTTATACTAATACATGGTAAATCCACACCACACAAATAAAAAACTCTAATTAAATCTTAACCTTACATTTGTCCCACTAATAATCCCACTAATCAAACATAATCTTATCTTATCCACTCAAGCATATCCAAAATATTTCACTAATAAAATATCATACCTAACAGGATAAAAACTTATAATTTTACAATTACCACATTTACTGTGGTAAAAACGTAAAAATTTACAACAAAAGTTTTGGATTCTCCTCGACAATGATATAATTTCTCGGACTTTCGGAATCCAAATTTGACATCCGTACATTTGTTTGAAGCCTCCAATGCATGAAATTATTATTTTTACCTAATAAACACACAAAAATACACAAAATCAAATATTTAGAAAAATAATTAGAAATTCATAATATGTTACAAAATTACAAATATAAATTACATTAATAACGCAAAATAACATTTTTACTTCATAACAAACATACAATTTTTAATACTAATCAATATGCATCAAAGTATACTTCTTATTTAATACTTTTACTCCACATTCCAACACTTATATATTTTGGCCCGTATTTGATAGGTGCTTCTGCATTTTGGACAATCGGATAATCCCAATAGTAAACCATTAGAATATGATGCGAGTGACAAAGGAAAAACTCCAACGTACGATTGGGAGAGAGACTTCCATGATGAAAGTGTTTTGTATATTGATAAAGCCACCAGGAGTGAGTTTGTTTGGACGTCAATTGAAGAAGTCGCATCTACTAAGTAGTCCATAACAATTCCCCCACCTAAAAGATGGAAATCTCATAATGTTGAAAATCTTCTCGCAACTGAAGTTATACATGTCAATGACGGTGTACGTGTTGATATAGATCTATTGAAAGGACTAAATAATCCAATATTTGTTTTGAGTTCGAGTAGTGGTACCGTGGCGAAATCACTATAAGTCAACCCATTTTACTTACAAAAGATTTTTTTTAGATAATTTTATAGTAACAATAAGAGCGATCTACGTGGATGGCTGGAAGATGAGGTAAGCATCTTTAGTCATTATACTATCTTGATCATTGAACTTGTTGAGTCTATTATTATCTAACATTCTACTATTGTATCCGAATGCTTTATCTCAGCGTTGCACACATACAGATAGCTAGTTTTTTGTAAGTAACCTTACTACTAATTAATTACTACATGTGAGATTGTCCAAGATTTTCATTTTACCATTATATTATGATTAGGTTTTCTTGGAAATGTTGTGGAATAGAGGGAAATGTGATATTTCTGAAATAAGTTATACAAGTATTAATGACTATGAATATGGTCAGGATGACATACTGTCTAGGCCTTGGATGAACGTCGATATTGTACGTAAACAAATAATTATTTTTTAAAATTTATAGGTCTACATTCCAATAAACTTAAAGAGAGAGCACTGGTTGTTGGCCCAAGTGAATCTCAATGAAAAGGAGATACAATTTTTCGACTCCTTACATGGGCTTTATGAAGACGATGAATATTTTGAGAAATTGTTGCCACTCAAAGTTCTCCTCCCCTGTTGGCTAGCGCGCATAGGTTTTTATAAAAACACATGAGGAAAAACAAGCTGATCCATGTTAGCTATTGAAGTGATAGAAAGCTTTGCCTCAACAAGTTCCCAGCTGTGGAGATTGTGAAGTGTTTACACTAATGTATATGTCTTATTTAATGTTAGACCGTACACCTACTTTTAGCAATGACCTCGCAGATTTCTTTAGATCTCTTTTCGGGAGACATTGTGTAAAAAAGCTTAGTCTTGAACATTAATAAAGTACTCATCATACATAGATTGTCCAATTTTAAGCTTTCATGTACTTATTTAATATTCACCGCAAAAAAGAGCCCACATCCATAGCTCGCACTAGAGTGACCATTGCGTTTTGAGCCAAATTTTTGCACGATGATAGGAAAAAATGGAAGGATGCAGGAAATGTTGGTTGGTTTTTTAACAGGGCCCCGTAAATATTTTTTTAATATTTTTTAACTTCAAAAATTACAAAAATAAAAAACAATATACAGACATGTCGGAATAAGCTCAAACTTCTCAAAGAGGCATCGAAGGCTCCAAAATGAATTTAGGACCCATAAAAAGCAAAATGGCATGTTAAGACCACGCCCCATACGTGGCCAAGCCCACAGCGCATACCAGAGTGGGCGTTTCAAGCTGAATTTTTGCATGATGGTAGGAGAAAATGTAAGGATGTAGGAAATGTTGGTCGATTTTCGAGTCGGGCCCTATAAGTATTTTTTTAATATTTTTTACCCTCAGAAATTGTGAAAATTAAAAAAATATGCAAACACGTCGGAATAAGTTCAAACTCCTCGAAGGGGCATGGAGGCCCTAGAATGAATTTAGGACCCATAAAAAGTGAAATGGCACAGTGAAGAGTCGAAGAGTTACGACAAACTTTGCTTTTTCGCATAAAATAGGCCACGTCCGTAGGCGCGCGTGGCCAAGCCCACAGCATGTACTAGAGTGATCGTCACGTTTCGAGCTGAACTTTTGCACGATGGTGGGAAAAAATGTAAGGATGCAGGAAATGTCAGTTGATTTTTGAATCAAGCTATGCAAGTACTTTTGTAATATTTTAATCCTCAAAAGTTGTGAAAATTAAAAAAATACAAACACGTAGGAATGACTTCAAACTTCTCAAATGGGTATCGGAGGCCCCAAAATGAATTTAGGACCCATAAAAAGTGAAATGGCACGGTAAAAAATCGAGGAGTTACAGCAAACTATACTTTTCTGCAAAAGTAGCCCACATCTGCAGGCAATGTGGCCAAGTGCATGGCACATGCCGGAATGACTGTCGCATTTCAAGCTGAATTTTTGCATGGTGTTTGGAAAAATTTAAGGATACGGGAAATGTTCGTTGATTTTTGAATCGGCCTCGCAAGTATGTTTTTAATATTTTTTACCCTAAAAAAATTACGAATATAAAAAAATATGCAAATACGTTGAAATGAGTTTAAACTTCTCAGAGGCGTATCGGAAGCCCCAAAATGAATTTAAGACCCATAAAAAGTGAAATGGCTGGTAAAAAATCAAAGAGTTGCAGCAAACTGTATTGTTCTACAAAAGCAGCCCACCTCTACAGGCCGCGTAGCCAAGCCCACGGCGCATACTGGAGTGACCGTCGTGTTTCAAGCTGAATTTTTATATAGTGGTAGGAAAAAATGTTGGTCAGTTTTTCGAATTGGGCCCGCAAGTATTTTTTTAATTTTTTTACCCTCAGAAATTGCAAAAATAAAAAAAAATGTAAACACGTTGGAATGAGTTCAAACTTCTCAGAGGGGCATCAGAGACCCCAAAATGAATTTAAGACCCATAAAAAGTAAAATGACATGGTAAAAAATCGAAGAGTTATGGGAAACTATGCGTTTTTGCAAAAAAACAACCCACGTCTGCAGGCCACATGGTCAAATTTTTTAAGAGTAGTAGGAAAAAATGTAAGGATACGGGAAATGTTGGTCAATTTTTTAATCAGGCCCGCAAGTATTTTTTTAATATTTTTTACCCTCAAAAATTGCAAAAATCAAAATATGATACATTAATAATGGTATGCGATACCAAATTCCAAAATTAATACATTATCAATTGTATACGATTATAAATTGAAAAAAAATAATAATAATTAGCTAGTAGCCCCACAAAAACAAATCAAAGGCTAATGTTTATTTATCGAAATAGGCTTATTACATGTCCTGTTGTTATGGCCACATTCCCCACATCGACGACAAATTATAGTTTCTTGAGGCACATCCTCGCCTTTGGATGGTATTCTTCTTATTTTTCGACAGCCAGGGCAAGATGGTACTTCCGGTGGAGTTAGTTGCATCACTTAGATGTTTTCCAGAATCTTTAGTTTTGCCATCTCATCACGGGGAATAACGGCTTCTGAATTTACCGTCAAATAATGCTTCAATTGTGTAGTAATGAGAACAAAGACTTATTGGATCAACTCGAAGGTAAAGGCAAACAGTAATTGCATGAGCACAAACAAATTGATCGAGTTGAAATACTCTACAACTGCATGTCTTATCAATTATATTAATATGACCCTCCTTCATACCACCTTCCTTAACCTGAAATTGATGGTCAGAGACATTGAAAACACACATTTTACTAGTAATATCTTTTCTATGATCGTATATTTTTTGTGCCCATGTTGTAAGGCGAGTTGTCATTTAATTGGCTGCTTTCTTTCTATCATAAAATCATTGTTGCATTGTAAGTCTAAAGTATTCAACTAACTGAGTAATAGAAAGCTTTTTCGGTTTTTTATTAAAGCTTTCATACTCTCTACAATGTTTGTTGTCAGAATAGTATACCTTCAACCTTCGAAATGAGATCAAGCCCAATAATTAAAGCCTATATCGTCCAAATACTTTGTTGAACTTGCATGCATACTCCACAACCCCTCAATTTGATTTTCAAACTCTACAAGATCATACATTTTCACCGCTTGTACAAAAGCTAGCCTAAAAGAATACTTCTACAGTTTTCCAAGATTCTTGAAATATGACTTTAGATTATCTTCTAAATGATAAAAACAAAGGCCGTGTAGTGCAGTAGGAAATATCTTATAGACTACTCTACGGATAGATGTGCATTGATTCTATATAAATGTCAACTCTAGCATGCCTCCAATGAATTAATGAAACCTCATTATGAACCACTGCGAAAAGCCATTATTTTCTAAGTCTGCAATCCCAATAGGTATAGGATACATATGATTATTCCCATCCAAGCTTGTTGCAATCAATAAGGTTCTTTCATATTTACCTTTTAGATGAAACCCGTCTACTGCAATTACTCACCTAATTGATTGCATAAAACCTTTTATGCAAGATCCAAGAGCAAGAAAATAATACAAAAAGTTATATTATCATCATCCATTGCGAGTTCAATTATTGTACTGTCATTTAGCTCTTACAAGACATGAGAATTTTTGGGAAGTAAATTATATGACTCTCCCGGGTCTCCTTGTATCGACTCCAAAGCTTTTTCCTTACTCTGATATAATTACTGGTATGATAAATTAATTCCATAATCATTCTTTATATCTAAAATGATATCTTTTTGAGTGTATATTCGCTTGGCATCCACAAAGTTTTGCTTAATAATTTTACCAACAACCCGGCTGTTTGCTTGATGATGACCATTATGGAAAAATATCATTTTGACAAGTATGCACCACGTCATATCTCTCACTAACTATTGCACATTCTCCTTAGCATTTACTCTCGTTGCTCAAAGTTGCCATTTACATGTCTTTACAGCGCAACAAGCCTCTCAACGTATGTTTGTGGACTGATCCACCTTGAACTTAAATTTATCTCTAATGGCAACAATGCTAAGCTCCATGTATAATCATTCCTTCGTGCTGAATAGCTGCCCAACAAAAATATCACTTAAACTGAAACTTTCAGCTGTAAGTGTATCCGAAGCAACCCAATATGATGGCATAACTGGAACCTCTAATTGTAGCGAGTCAAGTATAGTTGATACTAGAGGCCGACTTCGGCTATGTGAATCATTAACTTCCTAAACCTGTGGCATTGCTTCAATATCATCCAATGGGCGATCACAATCTATGACATCTTAGTCACGGAATGGAGAGTAATTTTCCATAGTTGGAAACTTTTATTCTTCAATATCAGGTAAGAAATCATTATCATAGTTTGGCGTGGATCCATAGCTAAATGTGCTTTCTATAGTTCGAAACCTTTGTTATTCAGTATCAGGGAAGAAGTCATTATCATAGTTTGGCATAGATCTAAAGTCAAATGTACACTCAAAGGCTAAAGATTGGGTTGATGGCACCAAAGGAGCTAATTTTTGTTGAGATGGCATTAAAGGAGCTTTAATTGTAACTTTAGGTGATGTAGTTACAAAATAGGAGTCCTACCATAGTTTATTGGATCAGAGTTCATACGTATAATAATGTTTATCATTTCATAATCTAGTATACCCATTGGTAAAGAAGCAGTGGGTTGCATTGGACAGTTTGTGCCCTAAACTATTTTCACTGTTATAGAATATTCATCTGAACTTGACTTTAGCACTTGATATATCCTAGCAATAAATTTTTGAAAGTTGCATCATTTAAAAGTAAATATGCCTTGACTTTTTCATTTTTGTATTACATACGACCAGCAGCAAACGTTTCCCATAATCTATTATAACAAATCTTAAGCACAATTGTTGATTTTATTAAACCTGAAACAAATGAAAATAAATATAATTACCTTACTAAAATAATAAATTTATTTCTATAAAAATATCATTGACAACAAACAATTAACATTAAAAAAATTAAACAAGTGAGAAGTGCGGTTGAAGGGTTCCATCACCTGCCTTTGCCTGCGCTTCCGGCTGGTATCGCCCGCAAGAAGTACAACTGAAGGGTGCCATCGACCAAGCGATGCATGCCTTCGCCAGCACTCCCACGAGAAGGGCGGGTGATGGCAAACTTTGCCCATGATCAGGTTTTTCTACCAGTCATAGAAATACATAATTTACCAGACTTTTCCCAATTTTGGGAATCACACAAGCAAATATCTACCCACATTTTAGTAAAAATTAATAAAGATATTTATTTCTTCAAATATCTACAAAACCCATAGATAAAACTTAATTAATCTTACAATCTAAATTTCAAAAGACACTAACCTTAATGAGCTTTTTTTCTTTTTTGCCTTGATTGATTTTGTCTTTAGTGCTAGTTAAAAATTGTTGTTTGATGCATATGAAATTAGACTAGTTTTTTATTTAGTTGTTGGAGGGAGTTTGAGAAGTGCAATGAGAGTAGTTTTCTAAAGTTTGTGTTTAGTTATTGAGGTAAAATAAGAGAGAAGCTTTGGGGGGGATAATTAAGTCTACAAAAGGTGTGTGTGGTTATTATTGTAAGAACTTTTGTTCTATAACTAGTTTTAATATTGAGTTTTTGAAAGTGACTATATAAGAAAATTTCCCAATAAATTTTAATATCATTGCACAACTAGATATTGTAAAATTGTAAACATAGCCTCCGCAGTGTCTTTTCTTAGTGCCCATGTGATCTGAAATTTATAGTTCTTGTGTAATATGAAGTTAGTGATTGCAATTTCTAACCAGCATAATACTGCTTGTAAAACTCCAATGAAATCGTAGACAAGATAGGACAATTACTGTTCACGTTGAACAAAAGGAGAGTAAAAATAACTGTTGACTTCCCACTCTCAATTTCTCCAACCAGAGCAACAGTCTGAAAGAGAGAACAAAAATAGAATAATGTAATCTAGATTATAACAATGCGTGGTTAATTGCTTCAAAGAATGGAAATTGAAAATTCAGCTTAATAGCCACCTTGCTCGCGCAAATTTTCAAGTTGAAGTCATTCTTGCCATTAAACTTTTCCAGATCAATCTTAGGAGCAGCCATACTTAGACCTGATCAAAATTCCAAGCTCCGAAACCAATTGTAGTTACTTGACCTGCTAATCAACCAAGCAAGATCAAGCACTGGCCTGGATCTCAAGCAGGTCTTTTCAAGATGCTTAGCTTGTAGATTGAAACCATAAATTATCAATTAAAAGACCAAGAACAATCGACAAGGTTCAAAAAACAAATTAACAGAGCATAAACCTAAAATGAAGATAAACACAGCCAAGAACCAAGAGATTTACGTGGTTCAGCCGTGCTAAGATTGGCACAACCTATATCTACGGAGGAAGCTTTCTTGTGAGTTTTTATTGAAGATTAATGGAGAATCTTCACACAGAAATTGCAAGAGACTATCGAGAACAAGCTGGAACTTTCTCTCTTCTATCTCTCTCTCTATATTGCTAGCTAATGATTATCAAAGCTGCTTCACAGATCAGCTATATAACTGCATCAGAAATAAATAACTTAAGAAATCTAGATTGCACAGCTCTGTGTCACGTGGATAACGGCTTTACCGAAGTAGACTAAAGGCTTCTCACGTGTTTGTCACGTGCAACACCAAAGTAGTTTTCAAAACGGCCGAATATTGATGTCGTATTGATGTTAATAATTCATAATTCATAAGTGATGCATGTGCTTATCTCGTGACCTATTAACTGTAAACCAAAAACGATACCGTTGCTTACGGCTGAGTTTGATTCACCATGCAGCTTTACAAAAGATTTAGGTGGTGCTTGTGATTGTGGTTGGTCCAAGTTTTCGATTTGATTGACGATGTGCAGAGAGGCGAGAGATTGCACGACTGTGAGCAGGAAGTCATGGCCATGTTCCTCTTCTAGGGTGGCTTCGAGTTGATGTTGGCGTCGGGTTTGGGAGCACAAAAAAGGCTCTTGCTTCATCCGAGAAAAATAGAAAATGTAAAAGAAAAAGTGCAGGTTAAACGAGAAGCCTGATGGGTATGGCTGGTGGTTGATGATGTTCTGTACAATTGGTTGCTTTTGTTTTTTGTATACGACAACCCATCTCATTCTGGCCAGGTTACCATGCCCATGGACCCATACCCATATCAAGATAGGTCATTCAACTGGAATGAATTCTTTGCTTATCAACTTGTTTACTGGTGGCTCTCACCTCTCTCCATTTACGTATATTTGCAGCTTTTCGTATGCTTTAAGCTTAGAAATTTTAATTCAAACGGTAATTAAAGCTGACGTTCGTCGTAAGTAAAGATACTAACTCTGATAAGGAAAGGGAGCCACGGAGGTCATCAAGGGTGCCTAAACCAATTCCTTAGTACGAAGAGTACGCATGCAAGACTTGTCTACGTGTGGACGTTGCATGCAAGACTTATTCTACGTGGCGAGTATGAGTAGTTGTTTGTTGGAGCAAAGCAATGGATTTACCACGTCTTGACCGTTGCAAATTGCGTGGGATTCAAATCGTTACCACGTCTTGAAACGTTGCAGATTGCGTGGGATTCAAAATCGTGTTTGGTTTCGATTATGTTTCTAGGATATTTATTTGATATTCTTTATTTTTATTTTAGCCGTGAATGTTGGCTACAAATCATAAGTAATGTAGTTACTATAAATAAGCTCTTGCTATGAATAATAGATAGGCAGAAAAATTATCTTAAGTTATTATCTTGGTCGTTCTCACCATAAGCAGAACAATACAAACTCAGTCATTGTTAGCACGCATCGATCGGGACCTATCAATTGGTATCGAGCTAGGCTAGGATGACAACCAACAAGGAGCGATCGAATCGGGTGGAAGCAGAGCTCGGAGAGATGCAAGATAAGATGCAACACCTGGAATTGGGAATTAATGACAAATTGGCTCATATTGAGGCGACGTTGAGCAAGCTTGCTGAATCGATCAACACATCTAAGGGCTCACCAAGCATTAACATCCAAGCAG
The DNA here is from genome assembly GCA_030449925.1 of Citropsis articulata. NCBI lineage: Eukaryota > Viridiplantae > Streptophyta > Magnoliopsida > Sapindales > Rutaceae > Citropsis > Citropsis articulata. The sequence goes on along the minus strand of JASUUH010000137.1, from coordinate 1,464,943 downwards.
ACTTGCCAAACATCGACAACAACACTGCGTCTTCACGGCACGGTCGAGAGAACAGTGAAGGGGGACGCCAACACTTTCAGTCTCGAGTAACGAAACTTGAGTTTCCTCGCTACGCCGGTGATGACCCTACCGAGTGGTTCAATAGAGCTAATCAGTTCTTTGAATATCAAGAGACGACTGATGAGCAGAAGGTGGTACTAGCCTCATTTCACTTAGAGGGAGAAGCAAACCAATGGTGGCTCAAGGGCTTATCGGGAAGAAAACAAAAGTGTGACTTGGGATGTATTCGTGGAGGAGCTTTGGGCAAGGTTTGGTCCCACGGATGGTGAAGATTTCGACGAAGCGTTGTCACGCGTTAAACAAACCAGCACTCTTCGGGAATATCAGAAGGAATTTGAGCGGCTTGGCAATCGAGTACAGGGGTGGACTCAAAAGGTACTAGTAGGTACGTTTATGTGAGGATTTAAGCACGAGATATCGGAAGAAATACGGCTATTCACCAAGAACCCTTAAAGAGGCAATTAGCTTGGCAAGGATGAGAGATGAGCAATTGCAGCGGCAAGAAGAGAAACAAATGAGATCAGTCATCCACAAAGAAGCTCCAAATTTCAAACAATCGTGCTTCACCAACAAAGGTTGCTTAAAAGATTACCGTGGGATTAAATGCAACGTGGACGAGCACAGGGACTATGTTTAACTTGCTACTAACGGTTCACTTCGGGTCTTTAATGTCAAGTACCTCAACTTCTTCTTCTCGAGAGCTACAACAACACCAGCGAGATCACTTGTGAAGAAGTTTTAGAAGAACTACATGGAGAAGAAATCAAAGGAGAACAACCTAGAAGACACGGCATTACTACAAAGAATAATTTCACACATGACCCTCGAGGACAAGGGTCAACTTCATGGGGAGGGTATTGATAAGGAAAGGGAGCCACGGAGGTCATCAAGGGTGCCTAAACCAATTCCTTAGTACGAAGAGTACGCATGCAAGACTTGTTCACGTGTGGACGTTGCATGCAAGACTTATTCTACGTGGCGAGTATGAGTAGTTGTTTGTTGGAGCAAAGCAATGGATTTACCACGTCTTGACCGTTGCAAATTGCGTGGGATTCAAATCGTTACCACGTCTTGAAACGTTGCAGATTGCGTGGGATTCAAAATCGTGTTTGGTTTCGATTATGTTTCTAGGATATTTATTTGATATTCTTTATTTTTATTTTAGCCGTGAATGTTGGCTACAAATCATAAGTAATGTAGTTACTATAAATAAGCTCTTGCTATGAATAATAGATAGGCAGAAAAATTATCTTAAGTTATTATCTTGGTCGTTCTCACCATAAGCAGAACAATACAAACTCAGTCATTGTTAGCACGTTACTGATCGGGACCTATCAAACTCAACTTAATTATTGACTGGTATAATACAATTGATTTCATGTAGCCACTTGAATCCCTAAAACACAATCTCACTTTTCAACAACTATTTTTAACCAGCCAAAATTGGTTTTTGGTAGACACTGATAAAACCTCTTTTCTTTAGGAAGTTGTTGAAAAGTGAAATTGTGTTTCGGGGGTGCATTGTTCAAAACTCAATTTCTTGAAACCAACATTTATTATATCAAATGAGCAATTTGCTCCTCTTTTTATTGTTCATTTATCACTATTTTAATACTTCTAAACAATAGTACCGTACTTAGATTTGTACGTTCTGCTGCTAACTAAGGAGGCATAAAATCCAACAGCAATATTAATCAAATTCGAATGCTTTCCTTTCTCCACTAGAACTCCATTTTTAACCACTGCAATCATATCTTCATTCCTGATTGTGGATAAACGGTGAGCTACCACAATTGTAGTTATGTTCTTCATTACCTGATCTAACGCATCTTGAACTACATGTTTAGATTCAGCATCAAGTACACTGGTAGTGTAAACATGCATATCTTAGGATATTTAACTATAGCTCGCGCAATGGCTACCCATTGCTTTTGACCACCAGACAATTGGAGTCCTCGCTCTCCAACAACGGTATCATAACCCTACATTAATTTCACGTTAAGAAAGTAGTGTAAACATGCATATATTGTTGAGTTATGCAAGTCTGCACATTACTTATTTTAATATTTATTCAAGTGATTTGCATATTATAGTAAATGGCTCGTTTCTAACTTGTTGTAAGCTGCTGATGAACTTGTGGGCATTTGTCATCTCTGATGCAGCTTGAATTTCTATTCCAGTTGCATCCCCTCCCTTTCCTTATGCAGTGTTGCCGCGGTTTATGTCGTTGAACAGAACTAGTTCTTGGCTTACTAGACTCATCTGCTGCCTCAACAGCAGAGTTGGAGCTTCTAAATTTCCACTCCATCAAGTGTAATGTGGCCTGCATCAGGATCATAGAATCTTTGCAACAATGAGATTACTGTTGATTTCCCACTCCCACTTTCTCCAACCAGAGCAACAATCTGAAAGAGAGAACAAAAATAGAATAATGTAATTTAGATTCTAACTATGCGTAGTTAATTGCTCCAAAGAATAGAAACTGAAAATTCAGCTTTTTAATCACCTTGTCCGCACGAATTTTCAAGTTGAGATAGTGGAAAACCCAGATATCCGGTCTAGATGGATATTTAAAGCTTATATGGTGAAGCTCTATTTCTCCCTTCACACTTTCCAAAATTGTCCCTGATTCATCACTGGGGTCAATTTCTGACGTCCGGTCTTTGATTCCAAAAATGGAAGCAACAGCACTCTTCACTTTGTTTGAATCCGAACTAATTGAGCTGGTTTCATAAATTCCTATGGCTGTCATAGTCAAAGAAAATAATACCTGCAAACCAAACATAAGACACATTTTAGTGTTTACAAAGATCTGCCACTTTGGGAAACTGGATGGATAGATGGAAGAGACGAATAATATGCTAACTCTAAAAACATCTGTTAATGCGGCTTTTCCATCTTCGACGAGTCGAGCACCGGTATAGAAACTAGCTGCGTAGAAGGAAAACAGCAAGAAGAAAGAAGCGCCAGCATTTGAGACTTGAGTAAAAGCAATGACCAAGCCCGCAGCTGTCGTGGCAGCGTTTGAAACTATCTGAGCCAGTGCATCTCCAACTAAAGCACGAATTGATGCTGCGTCTACTGAAAGCCTTGCACCAATTGCGCCACTTGAGTGTTCAGGCTCATCAAACCAACCAACTGCCATATGAACCACCTTCTCAAAACACATAGACCTTAGCCGTTGGAACAACCTGTTTCCCATCACCGCAAAGAAATATGATTGGGCTGCACGTAGCAAAAATGATCTAGCGCCAAGGACCACATATACAATTGCCCAGAACCTGGAATCCTTTTTCAGTTCATGAGGTGGTTTGAAAAATGTCTCGATTACATTGGAAATTAATATGCCATAAATTGGACGTATAACGCCATTGGCCACAGCTGCAGTGGTCCCAGCTAGAATAACGGGAATTTCTGGCTTATTGAGGTAGGCAAGGCGCCTAGTTGGGACCTCTGGAGATACTTCTTCTGTTGGTTGTGAAGGGCCTGCTGGTTCTCCCAAAGCAGTATCAACGAACTGTCCTGTCGGTAAACCAAATGACTCCAAAGAAATTTCTTATTTTCTTTAACCATCTATAGTCTGTTCTGACTCTTCATTTGCTTTCTGTAAGTGTATAAGTCGAGAGTAAGCTCCTTCAAGATCCTCCCCCAGCTCAAAATGTGTACCTGATCAATTAAGCATATGAACTAACATTGGTTTTATTATAATAAAAATTTTAGAGTTCGTATATTGGGATTAAAACATGCCACAAGATTGAACGCTATGAAAATGTTATGTGTTGGGTGACATTTTCTGTATAACATTTCTGTTCATGTGTTTCCCTTAAAATGAGTCTCATATGTTTCATATACCTTTTTCAACTATCTTCCCTCGATGAATAACAGCAATCATGTCAGCATTTCTCACAGTGCTCAGAGGGTGGGCAACTATGACTGCATTTCTATTGACCATAACGCTATCCAATGCGTCTTGCACTACACTCTCCGATTCTGCATGCAGTGCAATAGTGGCTTCATCTAAAAGTAAAATCCGAGGATCTTTTAGAATTGTTCTGGCAATTGCTATTCTTTGCTTCTGTCCACCAGAGAGCTAGGTTCCATGCTCACCAACCAATGTGTTTATCCCCTATAGCAAAGAGATTCAAAGCATACAAGCAATTGTATTGTATGAAGAGATGAATCACAGTAGAAGCAAATTAAATAGTGTATAACTCAACCTGAGGGAGTTTATCAGTAAATTTGGCGGCATTTGCAAGTTCAGTTCCAACTCTTATTTCTTCAGTAGTTGCACCATATGTAATATTATCCGTAATTCTGCCGGTAAATAACACAGGTTTTTGGCTGACAAGCCCAATTTTCTTCCGGATCCACTGAAGTTGAAATTCTTTTAAGTTAATGCCATCTATAAGAACTTCACCAGCTTGTGGATCGTAAAATTTTTCTATCAGACTAACAACTGTTGACTTGCCACTTCCAGTTTGCCCAACCAAAGCTGCAGTAGTGCCCCTTGAGATTGAAGTAGAGAATCCAATAAATATTTGCTCATTTGGCCTCGCAGGATAGCTGAAATAAACATCATGCAACTCTATATCTCCGTGAATGTCATCCAATATCTTTCCCTTTATGTCGTAAGCATCTATCACTGGCTTCCTGTTGATGGTCTCGAACATCTTAAATGCTGTAGCTTGACCAGCACCAAATGCACTCAGGCATGAAGATGCCCTGCCAAGGGACCTGATGCATTAACATTTGTCATGGCAAGAAGTGATCAATAAACCAAAAAAAATGCAAACAAGGTTGGCAATGATGAAGAGATGGAATTTTTCAGAATTATGGGATGTGAAGTAGCATCTTACATGGAATTATATGCGGTTTGAAACGGAACTTACATGGAACTAGACAACACAGCAACCATCACGATGATCACTTGTCCTCCTGTATATTCTTCCTCTAAAATCAACTTTCCATCATACTAAACAGCCAAAGCGTAGCTGCAGAAAATGATGAACATATCCATGCCGAGACCAATTCCCGCAGCAAGGCCTCCTCGGACACCATATTTGTAAGCAGTAACAAGAAAGTTCTCGTAATTTCTTATGGCTTGCTTCTCCCCAGTAAATGATTCAACCTGGATCAAAATCAAATTATAGTCATACAAAGCCCTTTGAATAAGATGTTTCAGTGTTGGCTGGAATTTTTATCTTATATCCGCAACATAACATACTGTTCTAATTAAGCCAATTGTTTGTCCGACTACAGTTGCTGCTTTTGCATAAGCACTAGGTCCACGGGATGTCATCTTTGATATCATGATAGCCATGACTCCACCAGACATTACAAGCAGAGAGACGGAGGAAAACATGACAAGGGTAAAAAGCCACCCTTTTATAAATGCCATAAGAAAACCTCCAAAAAATGTTGCCATCAGCTCTAGAAATTTCCTCACCTGGAAAATTTGGATAGACTTAGTTCTGGGATATCTTGTCCAAGATATGATTTATGAAACTGATGGTGCATTTTCTTAGTGAAATTAAAGTGTCCTACCTTCTCCCCCATAGCATCTTGTATAAGAACAGTGTCGCCGGACTTTCTGCCAACCACCTCGCCTGTTTTTGTTTCATTATCGAAGAAAGCCACATCTTGTCCCAGTAGAGTTTATAGAACATCTTCCTGATGATAACTCTTGGAATCATTCCAGTATGTTGAACTCAAAGCAATAGGGGATTACCTTAGAAACCTTATCAACCGTCTATCTGCTATTCTGATTGTCGTAAAAAAAAAGGGAAAATGACACATAGACCCCCAATGTTTAAGCAAGAGACACAAAACTCCCTATTATTTTAAAAAAGACATTTAAACCCCCCTTTCTTAATGGAAACCGTTAATTGTAACTGAAATTATAAATTTAACGTGTAATTACCGTTATACCCTTCTAGCACATTAAAAAAATTATTCATTGTCCAATTTATCCCTATATTATTAATAAAATTATAAATATACCTTCATTACCTAATTCTTCCATTTAATTTTTTTTTTCAAATTTTCTTTTCAAGCCAAATAAATTTAATTCTTTACTCAAGAATAAAAATAAATAAAATTGGTTATTAATGCCATAAGAATAACAATTCTCCATATGTCAATCATTTAAATTTATATAATCAACCAAAAAAATGATTACAACAATAATTACAAAATCTTAATTGTATTAAATAACATATCGAATAAATATAAAAACCACCAATCCAGTAAACATAACAAAACATCCTTATATCATAATATTGTGTCAAATTGGTACCGATAAATATTATAACAGTAACCATAATATCTTTTGAACAAAAATAATATGTTCACAAATTTGTATGCAACTCTGCCTACTAGCTTGTGAGCTTCCTCTCATAACTTGTATAGTTGTTCCTACACAATAAGTGTATAAATATTAGTATATAAACTTTATTTTTATATAAAACCTAAAAAAAAAATTAAGCTTACCTGAGGGGTGTTGAGTGGAATCAACTGACAAATTTTGACATGATCTTTTATTATGGCCAAAAATTGTGCAATCGCTATATTTTTGCTTGGTCTTTCTTTTCCTTTGTTCTTCCCATGGCTCTCTTTTCCTCACTATTTTAGGCCTACCAACTCTTGCTTTGACATATGGAGGCAAGACTTTTAGACCTTCAACAACAGCCCATGTACTTTGATTTGGAAGTGGATGTATGATATTTGTATATATGGCCAAATATGTTTCCACTGTCAGCTTTTTATCCACATAATCAGCAGCAACCTCATGTCTTAAAGCAATACATGGCATGATATGTTTACATGGTATCCCACAAATTTGATAGACACCACAATCACAAGTTTTATTCTGCATATTAACTATAAATGTTTTATTATTCTCATCCATTACCTCAAATTCATACTCACTAGTCATAAGCACCCTTACATATCTTCATTCTTACCTGGAAACATTCAACTTTCTCCTCACGGTTGGAGGTAGCTTCCCAATCCATTTTTTTGCATCAGAATGCCATTTATACATCTTTTCATAACTTTTTTCCGAATGAATTCCATAAGTGTCTACATAGGATTGTCTCTGCATTTATTTAACCAGCTGTTCCATGACTCAGTTAAGTTGTTAGTTTCATGATCAACTTTTACATCATCAGGAAATGCATTTCTGGCCCACTGTTTCTTGTCAATCTTGATCGAATAATCATAAGTAGCTTGCGTGTCTTTTTTAGCTGTTTTTATTTTCTTTATGTTGTCTTCCCATTCGTTTTTACTGGTGGCTCCTGCTGCTGCCCAAAATAGTTTTATGTAGATGATATCAGGATGATTACTGCTTAAGTTAGCAAATATATGTCTGGCACAATGCCTTACTGTTGCACCATGCCAATATGCATAATATTCCACCTACCTTAGCATTCTGACCCAACTGATTACATATAACAAAATAAAATTAATTCATTTATTCCATGCACATCTAAAATTTAATCAAAAAAGAAATAACAAAAGCAACTAACAAGAAATCTCCAATAAGCCAGACAAATTAAGAACTCTATTTCTCGTCATCATTTATTTATATTCTCGCATATACATCACATATACATCAAACTTGTCAGAAATTTTTTTATACGACTTTAAATTTATTAGAATTTTTTTCTCAAATCTCAAAAGCATAAATTTTGAATAATAATAAAAAGAAATAAAGTTAATTTAGTAAAAACAATTAAGAAGAGAAAAATTAGTTTAATAGAATTGAACCCGGGTTTCACACACAAGAGCAGCAACCAGACGAACGAGCAGTGGCCATGCACGAGCAGTGGCACCAGCGGTTCCCCGATCATGAGCAACACAGCGGTGATAAAAAAAATGGCATGTAGGCACCACCCTTTTAGAAGGCGGGCCCACCCATTTTGAAGAAGGAAGCGTGCTTCCTTCTTTGACTAAGAGCAAAGAAAAAAAGGGAGAGAAAGGAAAAATGGGTGACTGGCCGATAAAGGAGAAGAAAAAAAAAATATTAATATTAAAATAAAAGAGCTATTTTTATGGCTATAAATAGAGGGGCTCTCCCTCATTTGTTTCATCGAAAAAAAATTTTCTCTTCTTCTTCAGATCTATTTTAAGAGGAGAATAAGTGAGTGAGAGATTAGGTGCATTGGGGTTTTGGGTAGTGAGCTAAAATATTACAATACTTGTAATCCTCATATCATTAGTAAAATATTTTTCTTCTGTCTTTGCTCATGGACGTAGACTAAAAGTCGAACCACGTAATTTCTGGTGTTCTGTATGATTTATTGTCTCATTATTTTCTCAATTTAACTTTAGCTGCGTGTCTGCTTTACCCATCAATTTGCTAAGAGTGGTATCAGAGCTATTGGTTGTATTTTTTAGAGTCAGGTACTGTTCACGTAAGGGAGTATTGTTCACGTATACGGTACTATTCACATATACAATACTATTCACATATACGGCACTATTTATGTATACGATTACTATTTATGAGAAACGGTGGGAGCGATCCAAAAAATTTTGTAGTACAAAGTAGGGGATAGTGGTGTGAGTTGAGCAACTGTGTGGTTTTGTACATGTCTAGGAAAGTTCTGTCACAAAGGCGATAAGAGCCTAAAGAGTCTGCGTTTTAAATAGGACCGTTGTGACCCCTCCAGTCTTTCCTAGAAACTTTCCTGGTGTATATTCTCACACATACTCACAACTATTCAAGGTGATACACTAGTTTGTATACGGTATTGATCAACAAAATGGCAGCAAAGTATGAAATTGAGAAGTTCAACGGGAACAATTTCCCGTTGTGGAAAATAAAGATGAGGGCAATTCTGAGGAAAAATAATTGCTTGGCAGTAATTAGAGAAAGGCCGATGGAGATAACTGATGATAACAAATGGAATGAGATGGAAAGCAACGCCGTTGCTGATCTATACTCGGCACCTGCAGATGGGGTATTATCCAGTGTGGCAGAGAAAAAGACAGCAAAGGAAATATAGGATACTCTCACAAAATTGTACGAGGTAAGTAACTGCACAATAAAATCTTCTTAAAGAGGAGGTTATATACTCTTCAAATGGCAGAATCTGCATTGGTGACTGACCATATCAACATTTTGAAGACTCTATTTTCACAACTTACAACGTTGGGTCATAATATAGAGGAAAATGAATGTGCGGAGCTTCTACTTCAAAGTCTACCAGATTCATATGATTTACTCATCATCAATCTAACAAATAACAATCCTGCGGACAGTCTAGTTTTCGATGATGTCGCATCCTCCGTATTAAATTAGGAGAGCAGGTGAAAAAATAAGGAAGATAGAAAAGCAAGTTCACAGCAAATGGAGGCGCTATCGGTGATGAGAGGGAGATCAACGGAACGTGGCCTCAGTGGGAGTCATAATCATGGTAGATCAAAATTCAGAAGTAAGAAGAATATTAAATGCTATAACTGTGGCAAGAAAGGATACGTCAAGAAAGAGTGTTGCAGTAACCAGAAGAGAAGGGAAGGCAAAGAACCTGAGTCATCAAATGCTCGGGGGTGTGTAGCAAGTACCTCAGATGATGGCGAAATTCTCTACAGCGAGGCAATAACTATTTCAGAAGGTAGAAAACGGCTATATGACGTTTGGCTCATAGACTCAGGAGCTACCTGGCACATGACCTCTCGGAAAGAATAGTTCCACACATATAAACCTATCTCAAAAGGATCTGTATACATGGGTGATGATCATGCCTTAGAGATCGCTGGCATTGGTACTATCAAAATCAAAATATTTGATGGTACAATTTGAACAATTGGAGAGGTACGACATGTTAAAAGCCTGAAGAAAAATTTATTATCCTTGGGATAAGTAGATAGTCATGGGTGTAATACTCATGTTGAAAATGGGATCATAAAGATTACTAGAGCTGTGCTTGTATTGATGAAGACGGAAAAGATCGGTGCTAATATATTTATGCTTAAAGGGGAAACATTGTAGGAAGCTGATGCGTGTGTCGTGTCAAATGGAGAAGAATCAATGATGATGTGGCATCTCAAACTTGGCCACATGTCAGAACAAAGTTTGAAGATTCTCTCTGAGCGAAAATTACTTCCAGGGCTCAAATCGGTAAGTTTACCATTTTACAAGCATTGTGTAACTAGTAAGCAGTATAGATTAAAGTTTAATAGATCTGTTACTAGAAGTAAATATATTCTAGACTTAATTCATTCTGATTCTTGGGAATCATCTGACATATCCATAGGAGGTGCAAAGTACATGGTGACTTTCATTGGTGATTATTATAGGAGATGTTGGGTATATCCAATTAAGAAAAATTTAGATATATTTCTAGTGTTTAAAGAATACAAAGCACGAGTAGAACTTGAATCCAGTAAAAGAATTAAGTGCTTGAGGACAGATAATGGTGGAGAGTATACAGACGGCGAGTTTCTTACTTTCTGTAAGCAAGAAAGTATTCAGAGGCAGTTCACGGTGGTATAAACTCCTCAATAAAATAGAGTGGCAGAGCGGATGAATAGAACTCTTACAAAAAGAATAAGAGTTATGTTGAGGACTGCTAGTCTACCCAATTCATTCTGGGCAGAAACAGTCAAAACTGCCTGTTATATAGTAAATTGATCGCCATCCATAGCAATTGCGCTGAAGACAGTGATGGAGATGTAGACAGAAAAGCCAGCAGATTAGTCTCACCTACATGCATTTGGATGTCCTCTGTACGTGATGTACAATACCCAAGAAATAACAAAGCTAGATCCAAAATCTAGAAATTGTATCTTCTTGGGATATGTGATAGGTTATAAATAGTCATATTATATTTAGTTTAATTCCCTCATATTTTGATTGATCTCGTGCTAATTTGTTTAAATTATGTTTGATTTGATCTAGGAGCCAAAACATGGAGATTAAGATAAAAAGTGGATAATAAGGGCTTTATTTGGGCTTTGGAGCATTAGGTGACCGTTGACTTGAAGGAGGCGGTTTCTAGATAAGAAGAAGAAGCCAAGAAGGATTAGGAAAGCTAGCAAAAGAGGAAACCAAAAAGGACAAGAAAAGGAAACAAAAAGGAACGTGAGCAATATAAAAAGAAGAGGAAGCTAGGCGTGAAGAGGGGAACCAACGTGGGAAGCAAGAAGCGGCTGCAATTTATTCTTCTCAAATACTTTTGTTTTGTTTGGCCACCATGAGTGGCTAAGCTTTTAATTCTGATCCAAGGGTAATCAAATTCCGATTGTAGTTTTGTGAGGCTTTGAACTTAACAAGAATTTCTTCAATCCAAGTAATTTTTATTTTCTTGTTCTCATTATCTATGAATTATTTATATTGATTGAGTTGACGCCTTAATTCAATATTTATTTTTCTATCGCTAGTCAGGAGTTTGTGATCCGTAATTGTCATGAATAACTGAATTGAGTAGCAAGGAGTTGGCTCATGTGTGTGTATATTGATGGCCACAATTACATAGCTTGCATGATAGGCTCTAGGGAAATAAAAATACAAATTGATTAAATTGGAGTAATCTGAATTAATTGATCTTGTTTTAGTCATTCTCACTATTCTTAATGCTATCACTTAATTTGATATGGAACGATGATGCCCAGTTAAATTAGTGATAAGTCTGGATTTGAGCGATTGTTTGAGTCTATTACATTAGGAGAATAATTGCTTTCTCAATTTATTCGATTAAGTAGACTAAGTTCTTGGATTGAGTAATTTATATTTTTGCCTATGATCAAAATTACAATTGGATGGAATTGATACCCTTGGATTGGAAGTTTGGTAAGATTGATATTCTCTTTACTTAATTTTAAAGTCTTGTTTTATTTTATTTTACTTTATCAATTTCGTGTTAAAGAACAAACTCAAAACCCAGAAAAACGGCTAACCGGTTTCATTAACCGGATTGCCGTTTAGTTCGATCGAGAGCTCGAAACCGGTTTGCAGTTTCTCCTATCCGGATAGCCGAAACGCAACAGCAAGGAGAGATACCCACAACCGGACTTCCGTTTCTCCTCAACCGGTTATCCGATTAGCTTCCAGAATCGTTGCCACTCGTAACCGGCCTTCCGCTTCCATTTTCCGGCTGTCCGAATAACGTCAGAAAGGAAAAGAACAAGTTTCGGTCTACCGATTTTCCCTTATCCGGCAAACCGAATCTTTCCAGAACCATCACAAATCGAATTCAGTCTTCCGGATTTTCCCTCAACCGGTTTGCCGGATCGCGCCAGAATCATTACCAGCCACAACCGGATTTCCGGATTCCTCTTCCGGTTGTCCGAATCAAGTCAGGAAGCTTGCGAACAGAAAACGGTCATCCGGATTCCTCAACCGGTTAGCCGGTTAACGCCCAGAAGTCTTCAACTCGCAAACGGCTAACCGTTTTCCCTTAAACGGCTATCCGTTTGGAGGCAGCAAGCTCGAAAATCAGTTTTTCTTGGAAATTAATTTTGTTTTAAACTTTGAGAGATTAAATACATAGTTCTCTTGGGATTCGACCTGGTTTCACTACTTCTACAAATTTATTTAGGTGAATCAGTATTTGTTTTGAGGAGCTTCGACAACTCCGTCAAAATTGGCGCCGTTGCCGGGGAACTAATTTTAGTTTCTCATTGTTTAATTGTTTATTTGATTTAGTTTATGACCCGTTCTTCTCAGACTCCTAATTTGCAGTATAATCCTGAAATCGAGAGGACAGCGCGTCAATTGAGAAAAGAGACTAGAGAGGGGAAACGTCGTCTTGAGGAAGAAGCAGAGATAGATTTCACTACTGGTGGTACATCCATTTTTGCAGAAGCTAAAGAAGAGATGGCAGACAGAACTCTCAAAGAACTCGCCGCACCAGATTTGAATCAACAGCCCCTATGCATTACTTTTCCTAATTTTGCTAATGATTTTGAATTAAAATCTGGTTTAATTCATTTACTTCCTTCTTTTCGTGGTTTTGCAGGTGAAGATCCTCATAAGCATCTGAAAGAGTTTCACATTGTTTGCTCTGGAATGAAGCCACATGGTGTATCCGAGGAGCAAATCAACCTTAGAGCTTTTCCTTTCTCTTTGAAAGATCAAGCTAAAGATTGGCTCTATTATCTACCGTCCGGATCTATCACCACATGGAATGAGATGAAAAGGCTATTTCTGGAGAAATTCTTCCCTGCTTCACGAGCTGCTAGTATTAGGAAGGAGATTTATGGCATCACACAGATCACTAGGGAGACGCTGTATGAGTATTGGGAAAGATTCAAAAGATTATGTGCTAGTTTTCCCCACCATCAAATTTCTGATCAACTCCTCATCCAATATTTCTATGAGGGATTGTTGCCAATGGATAGGAGTATGATTGATGCAGCAAGTGGTGGAGCTTTAGTGAACAAGACACCTGAAGCAGCCAAACAATTGATTTCAAATATGGCTGAAACTTCTCAACAATTTGGTACAAGAGCGGGTGGAGGATCTATCAAGCAAGTTAACGAGGTAAGTGATCTTAAAAATCAAATTTCTGATTTAACTGCTTTGGTTCGTCAAATGGCTGTAGGGCAATTGCAAACAGTAAAAGCGTGTGGAATATGCTCACTTCATGGGCATCCTACTGATATGTGCCCCACATTACAACAAGACTCCACACAAGAAGCCAATGCCATAAGTGGGTTTCCTAGTCACGCTCAGAGGACGTATGATCCCTATTCGAATCACTACAATCCTGGATGGAGGGATCATCCTAACTTTAGCTATGGAAACCAAGGAGGGCAACAAAGGCAACCACCTCAGAACTTCACTAGACCACCTCCAATACCTACACAAACTCAAGCTTCCAACTCAGGTATGTCTTTGGAGGATATTGTTAAGAATCTGGCTAATAGTACTCTTCAGCTTCAACAGGAAACAAGGACAAGCATCCAGAATTTAGGCAACCAAATTACTCAATTGGCCACGTCAGTTAGTAAATTGGAAGCTCAAAATTCTGGAAAGTTACCTTCACACTGTAAGTCAACCCAAGTGGAGAATCAGAGTAATTTCAATCCGTCGGAAAAGAAATTCCCTCGGGATCAACTCCACCTAAAGAAACTGAAATGGCCAAGGAAGATGAAGATGAAGAAGCTTCATCTAAAACAAAGCGTGGGGTAAAATTCGATCCTCCTTTATCTCTTTCATCTTACACACCTACACCTCCTTTTCCTAGCAGGTTAGCTAAGCCAAAAGAAGATGAGCAAGAAAAGGAGATTCTGGACACATTCAGGAAAGTGCAAATCAACATCCCCTTATTGGATGCGATCAAACAAATCCCCAAATATGCAAAGTTCTTGAAAACGTTGTGCACCAACAAGAGGAAGATGAAGGAAAAGGGGAAGGTTGAGGTAAGTAAGAATGTTCGGCGATTTTACAAAAGAATATGCCAGAAAAATGAAAGGATCCAGGTATGTTTTCATTACCTTGTGTGATTGGTGAAAAGAGAGTTGAGCATGCTATGCTAGATTTAGGAGCCTCAATTAATGTCATGCCCTTTTCTGTTTACCAAGAATTAAAATTAAATGACTTGCAAAAGACTGGTGTTGTTATTCAATTGGCTGACCGTTCTTATATTCACCCACTTGGGATAGTAGAAGATGTTTTGGTGCAGGTTAATGAGCTTATATTTCCTGTAGATTTTTACATCTTAGAGATGGAAGGTAATCCTTCTTCAAAATCGGCTTCGATTTTATTAGGAAGACCTTTCATGAAAACTGCCAAGACAAAAATTGATGTAGATGAGGGTACTCTCTCTGTCGAGTTTGATGGAGAGATTGTTAAGTTTAAAATTTTGACGTGAAACACCTCTTGATGTGCATTCTCTTTGTCAGATTGATGTGATTGATTCTATTGTGCAGGAGGTTTTTGCCTAAGAAAGTGTTGGGAACGAGCTAGAATTAGATGCACAATCTAATTTAAAAGGCATTGGATGATTTGATTCGCTTTGTGACTGTGTCTAGCCAAAGACATAAAACAAAGGCGCTTTTTGGGAGGCAACCCAAATATTTTCTTTATTCTCGCTTTTGAATTTTTATTTCTTTATTATATTTAGTTTTCTTTACTTTTGTTGATTTTATTTTAAGCCTCTAGATGTTCTTGATGCAGAAGATATATTTTGGACAGGAGATTAACTCTAATCAAGCGTGCTCACGCCATTTTACAGCTTTCCTTGGCACTCTCTCCCTAGCTCATTCGAGTCCACATCGCTCACATTCAGGGGAGTTTCATTCTTCCCTTCTCATTTACTTTTCATCATTATTATTTTTTGTGAGCCATTTACTTGTTGATACATTGAGGACAATGTATTATTTAGGTGTGGGGGAGGATTTTGGCATGTTTTTAAATTGTTCTTAAAATTTTTTGTGTTTTAAGTCTTCTCAATATCTTTGAATACCTTGTAAACTAGGGGTACATCTTTGTTTTGAGTTTTAATGCATGAAAGAGGTAAGCATAAATAGTGTTTTCTTTAAAAATTTTCGATGGTGTCACATTAATTTGTTGATTGAAAAGTGCACAAGACTTGATGCAAAATAGACACTCTAGTGAGCTTTTGAGCCTAAGAGCAACTTATTACATTTTGCTCCTTTTATTTTTGTTGAGTGTATCGAACTTAGTGTGTTTATTCTAGAACTTGTTTATGAATGTGTGTTGAGACCACATCTTTGAATTGATGCTTAAGTGTGATAAGGGCAATTAGGTTTAACCAATTCTTAGACTCTAAAATACCCACCTTTTATTTTCCCTTAGTTAGCCCCTTTGAGCCTATTTTTCCCTTTCATTTGTTTCTAACGCATTGTTTAACCCAAACCTTTTTGTTTGTTATCCTTGTCTTCCTTCTACCCTATCAAGACAAGAGTGAAGTAATTGCATGATTTTAAAAAAAAACAAAAACAAAAACAAAAACAAAAACAAAAAAATATACAAAAAAACGAAAAAAAAAGAAAAGAAAAAAAAAAGAAGAAAAAGAAAAAAAAATTCCGTTGTGAAATTTATTCCCTTAATTGGATGATTGGAGAATTATTTGCAAAAGCAATCGAATTATCAAATTGTTTCTCCAAGTGTTTTAAGTGCTTAAATGTGGGGATAAATTTCATCATTTTAGAAGTATGTTTGTTTATTTTGTGTGGCATCTAAATCATGCATGTAATTAACTCTTTGTCTTGATCGTTAAACCCTTCATTTTTCCTTTTACCATACCCTTACCTAAGCCCCATTTCAACCCTTGTAAAGTCCCTTTGATTTTTGCATCATATTCATATGCAGTGGTGGAGATTTAAATCATTTGCAAGCCTATGGTAATGACATGCTATGTTTTGAGTAAAACACGCACCCTAAACACTTTGAGAGCATTGAGCGAAACCATGCGAGGGTGTTAAATCTTGCTGCATTTGATTTTGATGAATCGATAAGATGCTTATGTTTTTGTTACAAATTCTATCCTATGAATGCTTATTCTTTTGATTGTCACTATGATTTGACTCATTGATGTGTGCTTAGCTTTATTGGTATTCTTGGATATTGAATGGTTTGAAAGGAGGAAAAAGGGAGGATTGGTATGATGATTTAAGATATGCTTGAGGACAAGCATGGTTTAGGTGTGGGGGAATTTGATAGGTTATAAATAGTCATATTATATTTAGTTTAATTCCCTCATATTTTGATTGATCTCGTGCTAATTTGTGTAAATTATGTTTGATTTGATCTAGGAGCCAAAACATGGAGATTAAGATAAAAAGTGGATAATAAGGGCTTTATTTGGGCTTTGGAACGTGGGCTGACCGTTGACTTGAAGGAGACGGTTTCCTAGCATTAAGAGAAGAAGAAGCCAAGAAGGATTAGGAAAGCTAGCAAAAGAGGAAACCAAAAAGGACAAGAAAAGGAAACAAAAAGGAACGTGAGCAATATAAAAAGAGAGGAAGCTAGGCGTGAAGAGGGGAACCAACGTGGGAAGCAAGAAGCGGCTGCAATTTATTCTTCTCAAATACTTTTGTTTTGTTTGGCCACCATGAGTGGCTAAGCTTTTAATTCTGATCCAAGGGTAATCAAATTCCGATTGTAGTTTTGTGAGGCTTTGAACTTAACAAGAATTTCTTGATCAAGTAATTTTATTTTCTTGTTCTCATTATTTATGAATTATTTATATTGATTGAGTTGGCCTTAATTCAATATTTATTTTCTATCGCTAGTCGGAGTTTGTGATCCGTGGTGTCATGAATAACTGAATTGAGTAGCAAGGAGTTGGCTCATGTGTGTGTATATTGATGGCCACAATTACATAGCTTGCATGATAGGCTCTAGGGAAATAAAAATACAAATTGATTAAATTGGAGTAATATGAATTAATTGATCTTGTTTTAGTCATTCTTACTATTCTTAATGCTATCACTTAATTTGATATGGAACGATGATGCCCAGTTAAATTAGTGATAAGTCTGGATTTGAGCGATTGTTTGAGTCTATTACATTAGGAGAATAATTGCTTTCTACGGCTGTTCCGATTAAGTAGACTAAGTTCTTGGATTGAGTAATTTATATTTTTGCCTATGATCAAAATTGCAATTGGATGGAATTGATACCCTTGGATTGGAAGTTTGGTAAGATTGATATTCTCTTTACTTAATTTTAAAGTCTTGTTTTATTTTATTTTACTTTATCAATTTCGTGTTAAAGAACAAACTCAAAACCCAGAAAAACGGCTAACCGGTTTCATTAACCGGATTGCCGTTTAGTTCCAGAACCGGGAGAGCTCGAAACCGGTTTACCGGTTTCTCCTATCCGGATAGCCGAAACGCAATGACAGAGAGATACCCAACCGGACTTAGTTTCTCCTCAACCGGTTATCCGATTAGCTTCCGAATCGTTGCCACTCATGAACCTTCCGCTTCCATTTTCCGGCTGTCCGGATAACGTCAGAAAGGAAAAGAACAAGTTTCGGTCTACCGATTTTCCCTTATCCGGCAAACCGAATCTTTCCAGAACCATCACAAATCGAATTCGGTCTTCCGAATTTTCCCTCAACCGGTTTGCCGGATCGCGCCAGAATCATTACCAGCCACAACCGGATTTCCGGATTCCTCTTCCGGTTGTCCGAATCAAGTCAGGAAGCTTGCGAACAGAAAACGGTCATCCGGATTCCTCAACCGGTTAGCCGGTTAACGCCCAGAAGTCTTCAACTCGCAAACGGCTAACCGTTTTCCCTTAAACGGCTATCCGTTTGGAGGCAGCAAGCTCGAAAATCAGTTTTTCTTGGAAATTAATTTTGTTTTAAACTTTGAGAGATTAAATACATAGTTCTCTTGGGATTCGACCTGGTTTCACTACTTCTACAAATTTATTTAGGTGAATCAGTATTTGTTTTGAGGAGCTTCGACAACTCCGTCAATATGCTGATGGAGTAAAGGGGTATCGTCTGTGGGACCCCACTGCCCACAAGATCGTCATCAGCAGAGATGTTATCTTTGTAGAAGATCAACTGCAAAGGAGAGATGTTGATGATAGCACTTCAAAAGAAAAGTCAGAGATTGTACCAGTACTTATGAAAAATAGTCTGGAGAGAAAAGATTCAGATTCTTCTGAAGCAGCACCAAAGCATGAGGAATAAGAACCAGTGGAGTCTGAGGCTCTAGAAGTTCAGCGGTCAACTCGTGAGAGACGACCGCCAGCGTGGCACTCGGATTATGTCACAGAAAACAATGTTGCATACTGTCTTCTAACGGAGGATGGAGAGCCATCAACTTTCCATGAATCTTTAAATAGCTCAGATGTTGCTTTGGGGATGACAGCAATGCAGGAAGAAATTGAAGCTCTATACAGGAACAAGACATGAGAACTTGTACCACTACCACACGGAAGAAAAGCCATTGGTAACAAATAGGTCTACAAGATCAAGCGTGATGGCAATGACTAAATGGAACGGTATTGTGCAAGATTGGTGGTGAAAGGATATGCTCAGAAAGAAGGTATAGACTTTAACGAAATATTTTCTCCGGTTATTCGACTCACAACAGTCAGAATAGTATTGATAATGTGTGCTACATTCGACCTATATCTAGAGCAGTTAGATGTGAAAACTGCATTTTTTCATGGAGAACTTGAAGAAGAAATTTATTAGCTTCAACCAGAAGGTTTTGCTGAAAAGGGAAAGAAGAACTTGGTTTGCAGGTTGAACAAATCTCTATACGGTCTCAAACAGGCGCCGAGGTGTTGGTATAAGAGATTTGATTTCTTCATCATGAGCTTTGGATACAACAGACTCAGTTCAGACCATTGTTGTTGTACAAATTTTATTGAACTCGCAAGCGCACGAATCTATTGTAGAATAGATCAATGGTGACGAGTATCGATCCCACGAGGAGGTAGATTCTAATTATGTGTAGAATTAATTTTTCTTTAGATGGGTGGTTAGATTTGTGGTGGAAGTGATTTAGAATTTAAATTAAAATGGCAGGAATAAATTGAAACTGGAAACTATTGCGATAAAGCACTTGGGTATCCGGATCTGCATCAACATGCTCCATGGGCTAAATATTCCATATTAATACCATTTAAATCATGAAGGGGGATTCCACACCTCATGAACCACGCTCAAATAAATATGGTGCTAAGGGCTTATCGTGCCAAATAATAATAACCTTATACTAGTGTGCCGATTTAACCAGGGCGATATCTAGACAAGACTATTATTATTTGTCGACGAAAAATCAAAACAACCACAAATATTAGAGGGGAAGAGAAAGTAAATTTACCAAATTAAGCCCATGGAACATGTTGAGACTTCACCTTCAACCCAAGTTTAAAAAAAAATTAGCTACTCATTTTTGAACTAGGGGTAAAATGGGAATTTATTAAAATACGTAGAAAATATAAGAAGGAGAAGGAATTACAAAAATCTAAGCTTAGAAATGAATTCGGTGATATCAAATTGGGGGGGAGCCCCCCTTTTATAGATACATGGAGTGAATCATGACCATCGGATTAAAACATTTCGGGCCTTCGATTGCGCCACGTCATCGATCAACAAATACCACTATTTGAACAGTAATACTATTTGCACAGTACACACGGTTTGACCACTATTTACACAGTACACACGGTTTGACCATGGTTTTGCACAGTAACCCGGTTTTGCACAGTAACCCGATTTTGTACAGTAACACCATTTGTACAGTATTATAAACAGTACTGTACGTATGAATAGTGCCGTATATGTGAACATTGATATTTTTCCTTTTATGCTCCTCCTAAGGTTTTCGACCGTCCTGAGTTCAAATGTGACGTCCGTTTTGCTGTCTGATCACTCGTTCATTGTGAAACAATCGTGATGCCCCTAAAATACATAAAATACCTAATTATAATGAAACACACATAATTAAATAACAAAATACTTAAATAAATAAAAGTAGCAATGTTAGTGAGACTTGAAGTGTAAAATGACGATTTTCTCTTTTATAAATATGCACTTTCTAACACTCAACAATTGTGCATATTACAAGAGGTTTGAAGATAATGATTTTATTATTTTGCTGTTGTATGTAGATGTCATGTTGGTACTAGGCCCCAACAAAGATCGAGTCCAAGAGTTAAAGGCACAGTTAGCTAGGGAGTTTGAAATGAAGGACTTGGGATCAGTAAACAAGATTCTAGGGATGCAAATTCACCGAAACAGAAATAACAGAAAGATTTGACTTTCACAGAAGAACTATTTGAAGAAAATCTTACGGCGCTTTAACATGCAAGATTGTAAGTTAATTTCTACCTCACTTCTTGTTAATTTTAAATTATCCTCAAGTATGTGTCCTAGCAATGAAGCAAAGAGGAAGGAAATGTCTCGAATACCGTATGTATCAACAGTGGGAAGTTTGATGTTTGCTATGATATGTACAAGACCGGACATTGCACATGACACAACTTAAAATGTTTGATTTACTCCCAAGTATAAGAGTGCCTAGTTATAATATAACTCGGTGAGTCAAATTCGATCATGAGAAAAAAGGTTATTTGTTTAAATTTATCCAAGAAAAAAAAAAAAAAACACACAATTTAATTTGTGGAAAACTATGAAGTTGAATTAGTTAGGGTTATGGATCCACTCTTAGTAATAAATACAATTTAACAAATTCTTTTTATTTTTGTTTTATTTCCCAAAAGATTAATTTTATTAATTAAAATTATTTTCCCATTTATTTTATTATGGATTAAGAATTTAATGTGCCAAAACTTAATTTGTCTACACTAAATCAAAATACCATTTACCATATTTTATATTAAGATATTAAGAATTCATTGTGCCAAATTCCTATTTTTGTCTACAATAAATCAAAATTTCAAAATATAAAATATGGATAAAATTAAATAGAAAACAACTTAATTTATAAAATTAAAAATTAAATTTGACTAAACCATATTGTTTTACTAAGAGTTTCACCTTCCCCTAACTATAAATATTTAGCTAAACATTTTTGAAATAAAAGAAATGATTAAGATTGAAAAACACATAATTAAAATGGAAATTAAAAATTCAAATAAACCTAATTTTATTAATTAAAAATATATTACAAAGAGAGATGAAGAGAAGAATTGGGAGGAAATAAGTGAAGAGAAGGTGCAAGGAGATGTGCTCACCATCCTTTTCTATTTATACTAATACATGGTAAATCCACACCACACAAATAAAACACTCTAATTAAATCTTAACCTTACATTTGTCCCACTAATAATCCCACTAATCAAACATAATCTTATCTTATCCACTCAAGCATATCCAAAATATTCCACTAATAAAATATCATACCTAACAAGATAAAAACTTATAATTTTACAATTACCACATTTACCGTGGTAAAAACGTAAAAATTTACAACAAAAGTCTTGGATTCTCCTCGACAATGACATAATTTCTCGGACTTCCGGAATCCAAATTTGACATCCGTACATTTGTTTGAAGCCTCCAATTGCATGAAATTATTATTTTTACCTAATAAACACACAAAAATACACAAAATCAAATATTTAGAAAAATAATTAGAAATTCATAATATGTTACACAATTACAATTATAAATTACATTAATAACGCAAAATAACATTTTACTTCATAACAAACATACAATTTTTAATACTAATCAGCACAAGCAGTGGGAGCAGTCAGTCGATACATGACGAATCCTGGTGGAGAGCATTGGATAGTTGTGAGGAGGATTCTGAGATATATCAGAGGAACCTCAGATGTTGCATTATGTTATGGAGGATCAGAATTTACTGTTAGGGGCTACGTGGATTTAGATTTTGCAGGAGACCTTGATAAAAGAAAATCTACTACTGGCTATGTGTTTACACTTGCAGGAGCAGCTGTAAGCTGGGTTTCAAAACTGCAGACCATTGTGGCTCTATCTACAACAGTAGCAGAATATATGGCGGCTACACAAGCTTGCAAAGACGCTATTTGGATACAAAGGTTATTAGAGGAGCTCGGGCACAAACAACACAAAATTTTTATGTTTTGTGACAGTCAGAGTGCCTTGCATATTACAAGGAATCCGGCCTTTCATTCCAGGACAAGGCACATAGGGGTTCAGTACCATTTCATTTCAGAAGTAGTGGAAGATGGAAACTTGGATTTACTGAAAATCCATACGAAGGAGAACCGAGCAGATGTTTTGACCAAGCCAATCAATACTGAAAAGTTGGTATGGTATAGATCCTCTCGTGGCCTAACAGAGACGTAAGTGACATGACAATGGCGAAGCAGAAAGGATAGTGTGGAGATTAATTGGTTCCCAATATAATCTCCAAGTGAGAGAATGATAAAAAAATGGCATGTGGGCACCACCCTTCTAGAAGGCGGGCCTGTCCATTTTGAAGAAGAAAGCGTTGCTTTCTTCTTTGACTAAGAACAAAGGAAAAAAAGGAGAGAAAGGAAAAATGGGTGTCGGGCCAATAAAGGAGAAGAAAAAAATAATTAAATAATAATAATATTAAAATAAAAGATGAATAGTAGCCATTTTTATGGCTATAAATAGAGGGGCTCTCCCTCATTTGTTTCATCAAAAAAAACTTTTCTCTTATTCTTCAGATCTATTTTAAGAGGAGAATAAGTGAGTGAGAGATTGGGTGTATTGGGGTTCTGGATAGTGAGCCAAAATATTACAATATTTGTAATCCTCATATCACTAGTAAAATATTTTTCTTCTGTCTTCGCCCGTGGACGTAGGCTAAAAGCTGAACCACGTAATTTCTGGTGTCATGTGTGATTTATTGTCTCATTATTTTCTTAATTTTACTTTAGCTGCGTGTCTGCTTTACCTATCAATTCCTAACAAGCGGCACTAGCGTCACCCCGATCGCGAGCAATTCCAGCAACTAGACGAACGAGGAGTGGTCACGCATGAGCAGTAGCACCAACGGCTCCCCGATCGCGGGCAACATAGCAGCACCAGTGGCTCCCCGATCGCAAGCAATTCTAGCAACTTGAGGCAACACGAGCAGTTCCAACAACTTCCGGCAGCCCCAGCAGTTTTTGGCGAACCGTGTGTGTGTGTGTGTGTAAGGATTTCTCCAGATCTGCGAGCTATATGTGTTTGTTTTGTTGGTGTGTTAAGAATACGTGTGTGTTTTGTTCGTGTGTTAGTTGTGCGTGCATGTGTTCTGTTCGTGTGTTTGAAGTGTATGTGGGTTTTCCATAAATTCATTTGTTATTAATTAGTAATTATGATATTAGCCTCTTAATTATTTAATGAAATGATTTCCATTAAGAAATAGGGGTCTAAATATCTTTTTTAAAACAATAAGGAGTTTGATATCCCTTGATTAAACGTTGGGAGTCTCTGTGTCCTTTTCCCCCAAAAGAATCAACCACATCGCTGAATAATAGTAACATTAGGGGCAAACACAACCCATTCCCTATAGCACCAATTGAGTCGACAATTGTCAGTGCTATATAAGCAGAATATACAAATGTCAATAGCTTATGGAATGGAACAGAGTTAGTATTCAGTTTTCTCAGTTTGCTCGTTCGCACTCATGCTGGCGTCTTTGCCAACCTCTTTTTGGCTTTTTGATGTGGAGCCTCATTTGAATTTGATTCGCCATTCAAGCTCTCCGCGGCCATTATACTGGCTGCAAGATATAACTCCTATAATATATATGTATGAGTACTAAACTATCAAATGACTCTGAGGATTTAAAATTTATGGCTCTTTTTGTGATGTTAAACGAAGCTGCTGCTCGCAGGCATTAATTTATATGCCTTTCTATTACTTGAATGGCAAGCATTATGCCTGCTACTCTCTGCAGAAAGACTCACGGCGAGTAAAATGAAACTATCAACAGCTGGCAACAACTTTGTATTTACATTTCGTCAACTTTTAAATTATTGTATTGAATTGCTTAATGGGTCTTTTAGTTGTATCATCTTTCGAATAATTTACTGTTCTTTTTAATAAAATTTTTTATCGTTAACGAAAAAACCTCCAAATATGAGTTGATAACAACTCAGTTTCTTTCCCATTTATATGTGTGAATTAGCTGGATAACCATATATTTCATCAACTCTGCTTCGTAATCGTACCTTGTCTTTTACGTAAGGATTTTTTTTTTTTTGGGTGCAAAGATCTTTTATAGAGATGCAAATGATACGTCTATATATATTTATAATATTTAAGTATCAAGGAAGAATTTTCACCTTTAACAATTTTAACCTTTAGCTAATGGCAGCTCATGGCTTCTCTGTATCTCTCAAATCATTAGTAGCAAATCTGTATAAAAAAAAAGGTATGAAACAGATGAATAACAAATCATGTTGCTAAGAAATTACTTGACATAATTTTAATTATGTTTTGAGCCTTCCATGAGGATAATTGCTTTCAACTTTGTCTAATATCTTCTTCAGTTAATATGATTTGGTTTAGCGTCCTTTGTCCAAGATTTTCAAATAATAAAAGTCCGAAAGAATTATCACTATCACATTAATGTTGCGTTTACTTCTCAAATTAGGGAATCAGAATCTGAAATCGAAATAATTGACAGTGATTACCTTGCAAAATAAAGTCGAGAATCAGAATCAAAATTTTGGAACCCACCATGATTTAGGAATGAGGAATGGGAGACTCATTCCCAAGCGGAGGTGGAAATGAGTCTCCTGTTTCCATAAATGACTATTTTGCCCTTTACAAAATAAAAAATGCTAATATTGTCTTTATTTCTAATTAATTAATATACTATTATAAGTAATTAACTAATATATTATCATTACTTAATTAATTAATATAATTGTTACTATTAATTAATATATTAATATTATTATTAAATATAATGTTTGATAATTAATCACAATAATTGATACATTATTATAATAATAAATTAATTAATATACTACTGTAATAATTATATTAATACTTATTATAATTAGTTCAAATATGATTAACTAATTAATTTATCTAATTGTTACTGCTAACAATTAATATAATTTTATTAAAATAAATAATATACTATTATAATAATTACTAATATAATTATTTTAATTAATTCATATATATTAATTAATAGTATAATTATTAGTATTAATTAATATATTAGTATATTATTAATGACAATTTATTAATAATTATAATTATTTAATATATAATTTTAATAATGATTAATATAATTATTACTATTAATTAATATATTAATATATTATTAACAATAATATATTAATAATTATAGTTTTTAGTAAATAATCACAATAATTAGTATTTTATAATTATTATAACTAATTACTATATTATTACCATTAAGTAATTAAAAATTTTAACAATTAATTGATATATTAGTATATTATTGACAATAATTAATAATAATAATAATTTTTTAATAAATGATCACTACAATTAAAATATAAAATAAAATTATGGCAATAATTCATTAAGTACTTTTTAGTAATTTATTATAATCTAACTCATTCTAATTCCGGTTCTAAGATAAAATAAACGAATCAATGGAATTTCAGCCCATTCTGATTTTTATTTCTATTGGTCAAGTAAATAATTTATTTTGATTTCCATTCCAATCCATTCTCATTTCAGCTCATTCTGATTACTGACAAATAAACGCAGTATAAGTGCTTTATGACTGATTCAGCCATATTAGGTTTTTTAAAAGTTATCTATAAAATTAGAAGAATACAATGAGTACTTGGACACATAATAAAGTTTTAACTTCACATGAATGGTATTAAAATTTTGGATTAGTCAGACAGTATCACATGTTATTATCGCTCACTTTATAGTAAGCATCGTCACCCATTGTGTCATCATCACTAAAAATTAAGAATCCAATAAAATCACTTACAATATCAAGTCATATGAAAGGCATATATTTAAAAAAAATGATAAATTCAAATAAAAGAAGTGAAAAAAAATTAGAATTTCCTAAAAGGAAAAAGATGATAAATTGTATGGAAGTTTTCTTGATGTCAAGATATCACTTTAATGTAAATTTAACATTGAAAACAACGAAGTTTGATAAATATCCTACAAATGTCATATTATTGGTGACAAACATTTATCCTCTTTTCAAAAACTTCAAAATAATATATTATACAAGAATATTAAAACTTCAAGTTAGGCGCATTACTTATTGCACAGAGGTCCTACATCAATGTGTGGTTACATGCATAATATTGTTTATCTCAATGCTTGTAATACAAAAGAAAATATTATCTCAATGCATAATATTGTGTATTACATGAATAATATTATTTATCTCAATGCTTGCCGAAAAGGTGACATATAAGTAGGGCTAGCAAAATCTGGATCCAGATTCGGATGTAGGTGTTTTCAGATCTGGATCCGGGCTAATAGTCTTATATTCAGATCCACATCCGGATCTGTAAAAAAAGATGTGGATCCGAATGCGAGTAATATCCACAACAGATGCAGGTAGATATTTTGGATATCTGAATCCACAAAAATTAAATTTTAACAATTTAATGTATAATTTAAAAATTCAATGATTTACCTAATAGTATCAAATCAAATCCAATAATAATGTAACAATTAATAATTCAACATTAATAACATACAAATAATCTCATAAATCTACAAATAAAATTTAATTTTTCATTTTTTATTTCATTTCAAATTTTATTTTAATTTAATTTTTAATGTAAAATAAAATTTAATAATTTACCTAATAATATGAAAACAAATTCAATCATAATCTAACAATTAATAATTCAACATGAATAAGATACAACAACATCATAAATCCACAAATAAATTTTAATTTTAATTTTTTATTTAATTTTTAATTAAAGTAAAATTCGATAATTTACCTAATAATATCAAATGAAATTCAATCATAATCCAAAAATTAATAATTCAACATAAATAATATATAACAACATCATAAATCCATAAATAAAATTTATTTTTAATTTGTCATTTAATTTTTAATATATATTTTTAATTTAATTTTTAATTTAAAATACAATTCAATAATTTACCTAATAATATCATATAAAATTCAATCATAATCTAACAATTAATAATTCAACATAAATAATATACAACAACATCATAAATCCACAAATAAAATTTATTTTTATTTTTCATTTAATTATATATATATTTTTAATTTAATTTGTAATTTAAAATAAAATTTATCCGAATCCGAATATCTGATTTTTTAGGTGCATTGCAACCAGGTCTAGATCCGGATCCATGCGGATCCCCATCTTCCCCATCCAGATCCATATTTTTTAATATGCAGAATCGAGATTCAATCGGATCCAGATTTATTTGACATCCCTACTTATAAGAGACATAAATGACAGCGATAGTATGTCACACTATATTACTAGATTGCCCATATGAAATTTACTGACAATAAAACACAAAGTTATTGTTTATTGAATCCATGTTGTTTGAAAAAGAAAGTTAAAGGCCAAAATTTCAAAAAATGCATGACTTAAATCCTTGTCAGTTACATTTTATTTCAATCAAGTCCTTGACCAAGGTTGATTGCCACGGAAAAATTAGTCAAAAGGTTAAAATTTCTAAAATGCATGACTTAAATCGTTGTTAGTTATA
Source organism: Citropsis articulata (assembly GCA_030449925.1). Classification (NCBI taxonomy): domain Eukaryota; kingdom Viridiplantae; phylum Streptophyta; class Magnoliopsida; order Sapindales; family Rutaceae; genus Citropsis; species Citropsis articulata. Next base: position 1,436,798 of record JASUUH010000137.1, on the reverse strand, counting down.
AAAAGAAAAAAAAATTAATTGGTTATGAATGCAAGTAATTTGTAGAGAAATTTCCCAAATGTATTTAATTTTTATTTGTTTTTAAATGTAATTTTATCTGAAGTGGGTTTTATAACGACAATGACGGAGTCCTAAACGCTAATAGCTTCACCCTAATATAAAGTCTGGTAAGCACATGAGATTTTGATACGAAAATCTGAAACAAGCCCATGAACACGATGATTTTCGGCATGTGAAACAAGCTTTTTAGGCTTATTTCTTTCTATAACTTGTATATGAACAAATATTATTACAAAAGGTACAAAAAAACATGAAACCTTTACTTTGTAGTGAATATTTTTTATCCCGTAGTTAATTTTTTATCCAGTAATTAACTTTTGTTATCTTCTAATAATCTTTTTCCACTCAACCTATACCAATTTTATTTTCTCCATTTCTAGCCTTGATTCTTTTCTTGTTATATTATGAAGTCAAGGCCCCTATTTGACTTTGGTTTTGGTTCTTGTCCCCTTGACTAATTTTTATTGGTATTGGACTCTTAATCACATTAAAAGGAATAAAATAATATATTTACACAAAACCTTAAAAATATCTTTTATCAATTTCGTACAATACATGACACTATAGTGCAGCATAAGATATTATCATCAATATATGACAGTATCGTACAAGATATGACTCCGTCATGTATCAATTTTGTGCAATACATGACATTGTAGTGTAATACAAAATAAATCATGCAATATATATTAGTGTCATGTAATACATAGACAACCTCGTGCAATACACGACAAAAAAAGGACATTATAGACATCTAACGAGTTTTGAGGTCCAAATTTTATTGTAGGGTCAAAATCTCATGACTGGACCCTTCTAGGGTCCTTCTAAAAAAAATTGCTCTTTCTTGTTATATTCTTTCCGCACTTTATGTCCATATGCATATACATATACATATTTTTTGGGGAAATTCACTTTATGTCCACGTTTACTCCATGATTCTACAGATTTGTTTAACATAGTTATAGGAATATATATACATATATATATATATATACATATATATATATATAGGGCATTGATCCAGTCCGGGAATTCCGGACTGGAACAATGCCCATATATGGGTGCTGTTGACTTCACATGGTGGGACCCACCATGTGCAGCCAATAGCACCCTTTCCCGGACGCTGTTCCAGTCCGGAACTCCCAGCACCCTATATATATATATAAATATATATAAAGAAATGTTAGGTTTGGAATTTTAAAGTCGGAAAAGTCAAGGAGCTAAAATAGCGTGGTTTAAAAAACTAGTTTAAAAGTGCGGTTTAAAATTTTCCCTTTTCCTGTGACTTTAAGATCCCTGACTGTAAAACTACTATATATATATATATATATATATTTTTTTTTTTTTAAATTATAGCGCTATTTGTAACCGCCCAACCAAGGAAATGAATTTTTTAAAAATAACCCTAGAATTATGTTAATATTACAGGGAATACAAATGCAAACAAGTTAATATTTAAAATTAAAAAACAAGTTTGAATGAGGATTTAACCCTTATATTCGAATTTAAGCAATCTCAGGGGTGCACTCATAGTCAACAGAACAATTCCGAGCCAAAAAATAAAAATAAGAATAAGAACAAACAAACTGATTTTGTTATGCACAAGGGCCTGAACGGCTGAACGTACTTAAAGATTTTTGTCACGATTGAACATTGCGCGCTGTTCTCAGAGCAGTTAATTATAATGTGAAATTTGATTGGGGAACAATATTGTAGTTGCAGACGCAAGGTAACAACCACAGCCTCTTTCGATGATAGGACTAGGTTGGCAATGGGCCGAGTCGGCAAGCTGAGCCCGACCGGATAGTACAAATAAAAGACCTGAGCCTGATAAAAAGCCAATTATTTTACCTTCGGGTCAGTGAGGCTTGACCCTAACCCGAGCCAACCAAATAATTTTTTAATTTTTTTAGTATTTAAATGATTTAAATTTACCTGCCCTAGTATATTAAAATTTAAAAACTTTAAAACTTGTTTAAAATAACATAAAATTCACTCCACTCAACATCTCAATCATAAATCATATAAATAATTAAACATAAATTAAAACCATGCCTAATTCAAATAAAAACACACAATTCAATTTCTATAATCTAACGAAGGAGTTCATTAGTTTAACAAATAAATAAGCACACACGATTCACAATTCATGATTTTAAGTATTTAACACACAACAATTCACAACCAACATTTTTTTAAAAAATAACTACCCCAATATTTGAGGGCCACATTTGTCTTTATTTGCAAATTCCTCTTTAGTAAAAATTTCATTTTTAAGAATTCTGCCTATAAGAAAAAAAGGTGTAAAACAATTCAAGTATATAAAATTATTACTATACTAATTCCTTAAATATTTTTTTAATTTGTTAAGTTTTTGGGTTTGATTGTTTTAGGCCAAATAAAGCCCAAACCCTGACCCAAAGTTGATCAAGCTTTAATTTTTAAGCCCAAACCAGAATTTCAACCTTTAAATTCAGGTCAAAATCTAAAAATTTCAAGTTTGATCAATCGGATCAAAATTCAAATCGGGCTTTTTTGTTACTCCTAATAAGACAAGAACAAAAAGTTAATTGATTAATTATTAAAATTTTTTCTATTTAAAAATTATGTTATGCTATTATAAATGAGGATGAAACTATGTTTCAACCATTGCAACGTAGTTTCATCCTTATTTCATAATGTTAATGAAAATAATTAGATAATATAAAATCTTTATTTTTCACTTTGTTCATAGGAACTATCACTGCTTTTACGATATAATTAGGAAATAAAACCGCGCTTCACATGGGCTTTGAAAAAAGAATTTAGTATTTTATAATTAATTTTTCTTGTGAATATATTGAATAATCTCTAAGGGTCATTCCTTTTTTCATTGTACTTTTAACAATTTTTCTTTGTACTTTTAACAATTTTTCTTCAACAAATATTGGATGTATTTATTGAAAAAAATTAAAAATTAAGTAATAACTAATAAGATTAGTGAAGTCAAATTGTCGATCAATTTTTATGATAAAACAATAAGCAAAAAAAAATATTCATAGTTTTCTTTATTATATTCAACTTATAAATCTGTTATAACTTTTATATATCTTTTTTTCCAACAAGCTCCAACGATCTTAATATCATCCACATCACATAATCTTTTGATAATATCTATAATATTATGAAAAAATAACATAAACATGTTAAAACATAAAGATCAATAATTTTTAACATATATTTAAAGATTAACAAACATTAAACTTCTATAAAGGAAGGTCCTTATTTTGCACGAGATTCAACCACCAAAAAGATGTACCCCGATGCCTTGAAGAGGTACATCTGGGGTAGGGAAATTTAAAAATGAATTGTATGGCTAAGCTTATTACAGAGAAAATGTCTTTTGGGGGCCCTCATGTGTTTGACATTTAAAATTGTATCAACTGGCCTTAAAAGGGAACCATTCCTTCCCCGCAGAACATACCTCCTTTGGCCTAACGGGAGGCTTCTGAGTTACACATCGCTCATCCCCACTCTAATGCTAATTGCATGTGGCATTTCGGGGGCTCCAGTGCCTAATGCTAGGCCCTGGATTATGAAAAAATGCCAGAGGCCTTTTACTTGGGTTTTAAGGCCAATTGATACAATTTTAAATGTCACACACATGAGGGCCCCTAGAAGACATTTTCTTTGTAATAAACTTAGCTATACAATTCATTTTTTTCACCCACTCCTTAGATTAAGCAACAACCACCAAAACAACTCCTCCAGTTGACCCCACCCAACCCCATAGGCCAGGCCGAAAAAGGTTGCAATCAATTGCCCTTCCAAACAGAGTGCTCTACTCACTCCAGCCATGCGCTCTAAAAGAACCATTCCTTCCCTGTAGAACATACCTCCTTTGGCTTAACGGGAGGGTTTCTCTCTCTATTTAACTACCCAACCAAGAGTATTTAGCTTTATAATACTTCTTTTTTTTTATAGACTGCATAAATCTTATCTTCTAGGACCAATTGAGGCCCCGGGGCTAGAATGCGGTAGGTTCGATTATATAAGCAATTGGATCGATATTGACTGAGCCATTGAAAGGTCTTCTTCTTCTTACCATTCTAAAAGCAATCTTCACTAGACACCTAATTAAAATAAATACCTGAGAGGATTGTATTATTATTCACACGTAAATCAATCAAATTCAGAGATACGAATTGAAATCCATTAATCAAAATCTTAACAGTTCTTTCTACTAACATCTTAAGTAAAGTTATAACCAAGAAAGTAATCTTATACTGATTTAAAAGTGGTCTATACTCACATAACCAAGAAAATAACCTCATACCAATTTTCAAATTGGTATGTACTCACCTATAGTTGAAATAACTTTCAAATTCTTGACACCGTTCAAAGAACCCTCACTCAATATTCGCCTAAATATTATCACTAAATTTTTCCTAATTGTTGCACGTATTAGATTTTCCTATAAAAAAATTCTACATTAAGTGTAAAACAATGGGGAACAAAGATAGAGAAAATAATGGGGGAAGGAATGTTTTATACAACCTTTTTCATAAATAAAAATCATGCTCACACTAATCAATTCTCCAATCTTTTTAGTATTAGCAAACTCCCACATCCTACAAAGCTGAACCCTTATCGTCAAACTATCTCTATCATTATTCAACTCATGAAGAAAAGAGTATTCCATGAAGCACGCAATACTAAAAATTCAAAAAAGTCAAACAATGAAAACATAAGAATTGTTCTAAAGAGGATGTTGGTTAAATAATAATAATAATAAAGAAAGCCCAAATATAACAAATCTTAAATACTTAGTGTTTAGAGAGTTTAAAGAAACCAAAAAGGCATAAACGAAAGATTGCATAATTAAATATGGAATTATGACATTAAAATTAGGTCCTGGTGGTGGCATTGTTTAGGGAAGATGAAAGAACCTTTCTTTCTATGTTAATTAGTTGATACATTTTTAGGTTATTCAGGTCAATTGCTGACATAATAAAATAAAGGGAAATTATCTACCGTCCACCCGTTTTTTTCCCGTTTTTCAAAAATACACAATTCTTTTTTTTTTTTGCTGGAATCCACCTGAAGTTACATTTCTTTTCACTTTTCCACTCTCGTTATAACACCATTAGAACTTTGCTGACATCACAAGGGTAAAATTGTCATTTCACAACGACACAGTGGTGGATAGGTGCAAAATAATATAACTTCAAGTGGAATTCAGCAAAAAAAAAATTAAGAATTGTGTATTTTTGAAAAAATATAAAAAAAATAGGTGGTCGGTGGATAATTTATCATTTACCTTTAAGGGTAAAAAAGTCATTTAAACAAAATTTCGTTAATTTTCTTAACGGTCTCCAAACGGAAGTGGAAAAGTGAAAAGAAATGTAACTTCAGGTGGATTCCAGCAAAAAAAAAAAAGAATTGTGTATTTTTGAAAAAGTTAGAAAAAACAGGTGGACGGTGGATAATTTCCCTAAAATAAATGAATGTTTCAAGGCTTATAATTAATTATTATTAATGGTTACGTATTGTTGAATTTATTTAAATAGAAAGAAGAAGAGACATGTACAATAATGTGAGTGCTGCAATAGTTTTAATTTCTCAAATTGCTAGCATAATAAAAGAAATAAATGTTTCAAGGCTTATAATGAATTAATATTAATAGTTACATATTTTTGAATTTATTTAAATAGAAAGAAGAAGAGACACGTACAACAATGTAACTGCTATAATAGTTTTAATTTCTCAACTAAATCTTCTTTAATTATTTTCTATTTTTAATCTTTTGTAATGTAATTATTTTTTAATCTCAGCCAATATATTAGATAACAGAAAAATAAAAAGATGAAAAATAGTGCTGGCATAATAAAAGAAATAAATATTTTAAGGCTATATTTAATTATTATTAATAGTTGTATATTGTTGAATTTATTTAAATAGAAAGAGGAAGAGACATGTACAACAATATAAGTGCTGTAATGGTTTTAATTCCTCAACTAAATTTTCTATAATTTTTTTCTTTTTATTTTCTAATTTTAATCATTTATAACGTAATTTTTTTAATCTCAACCAACATATTAGATAACGGAGAATATAAAAAGATTAGAAATAGTGCTGACATAATAAAAGAAATGAATATATTGTTGAATTTATTAAATAGAAAGAGGACGAGACATGTACAATAACGTAAGTGCTGTAATGGTTTTAATTTCTCAACTAAATCTTCTATAATTATTTTTCTATTTATTTTCTATTTTTAATCTTCTATAATATAATATATTAGATAATAGAGAATATAAAAAGATGAGAAATATTACTGGCATAATAAAAAAATGAATATTTCGAAGCTTAAATTAATTATTATTAAATAGAAAGAGGAAGAGACATGTAAAACAACTATTTATTTTTCTATTTATTTTCTATTTTTAATCTTTTTTAACGTAATTATTTTTTAATCTCAGCCAGTATATTAGATAACAGAGAATATAAAAATATAAGAAATAGTGCTGGCATAGTAAAAGAAATGAATATTTCAAAGGTTAAATTAATTATTATTAATGGTTATATATTATTGAATTTCTTTAAATAGAAAGAGGAAGAGACATGTACAACAATGTAAGTACTGTAATAGTTTTAATTTCTCAACCAAATCTTTGTAATTATTTTTCTATTTATTTTCTATTTTTAATCTTTTGTAACATAATTATTTTTTAATCTCAACTAATATATTAGATAATAAAGATTATAAAAAGATGAGAAATAGTGATGCCACATCAGCTCTTTGAGTCCCAAATTTATATAGATATATAGATTACTTGCATATGTGGGTCTAGCTCTGTATTATGCTCTGTTGGCTCTCTCTCTCATTTATTTATTTTTTATATTTTGTATATAAATATAATTATTTAGTAAATAACATCTTTTTTTATCATCTTTCGATAATATTTCTATATTTTTAGACAAATATTTTTTAAATTTTAAATATTATTTAAAAATATATTATATACCAAATAAATTTTCAAATTCTTCAAATATTAATCACATCTATATATTAAAAGCAAATTCAAAAACATCCCAAGTTTCTATATCTATCATAGTTTTTATCTTAAATTCACATGAAAGGGAATCTCTTATTAGTATGGTCACATATGTCTTTCTTTTTTTTTTTTTTAATATGTACTTGAATTGAGATTCTCTCATGATCAAAACTTCTTTGAGTAAGATACATAGTGGGTAATTGGTCATTAATAATAAAAAAACATAACAATAAATTACACGCTCTACAAAAACATATGACACAAGATTTTTAAAAATTTAATTAATATAGCTTAGATTAGGAAATGATCTTAATTCACATGCACTACTCATATTGTTCAAGTATATACGTATACAAATGTGCATAATTTTTTTAAAAACATATAAGGACGTTTCGTTGTATTTTATTCAACTAATAAGTTAATCACAAATCAGTTTATACAAAATAAAATTGTACAAGAATTTGCAGCAGTAACATCACTCAATTAAATATATGCATGAGATTACTAGATACATATTTATGTAAAAAACATTAATTTAACTTAGCTTCTACCCTTATAACTTGTTAAATAATATATCATAACTGTATTTACCATCTAGGATGAATAACAGGGCAAAAAAATTTAAGACGCATGACATGATTTTATTGCATGGGACACTTTAACACTTGTTACAATATTACTTTTAAAACTGAGCCTTTGACAACATACAAAAACAAAGGAAAACGTCTCGTATATATGGCTACTCTTCTAGAGCACTAAATATAGAAAAAGACTCTGTCTTGCGCCTGATTGTAAGTGTTGAGTGTTAAAAAGTGTATATTTATAAAGGAGAAAATTGTCATTTTACACTTTAAGTCTCACTAACATTGCTACTTTTATTTATTTAAGTATTTTGTTATTTAATTATGTGTATTTTATTATAATTATGTATTTTATGTATTTTAGGGGCATCATGATCGTTTCACAATGAACGAGTGATCAGACAGCAAAACGGACGTCATATTTGAACTCAGGACGGTCGAAAATCTTAAGAGGAGTATAAAAGAAAAAATGTCACTTTTCACATATACGATACTGTTCATACGTATGGTACTGTTCATGATACTATTCATATATACGAACCGATGATGTGGCATTGACTGATAATGTGTTATGATCCTATTGGGCTAAATTTCTTATGTACTGTTGATCGGTGACGTGGCAGCATTTCAGTGGAGCAAAAATGTGTGTACTGTACATGCACATACATGGGATCATTTACTATTAAAACCGCGTTACTGTATAAATAGTATTACTGTGCAAAACCTCGTTACTGTACAAACCGTGGTCAAACTGTGTTACTGTGCAAACCGTGGTCAAATCGTGTTACTGTACAAATAGTGTGGACTGATGACGTGTCGCAATCCTGAGCGTCCGAACTGTTTTTAATCCGATGGTCACGATTCACTCAATGTATCCATAAAAGGGGAGCTCTCCCCCCTAATTTGATACCCCTGATTTCATTGTTAAGCTTAGATTTTGTAATTCCTTCTCCTTCTTGTATTTTCTATGTATTTTAATAAATTCCTATTTTAACCCTAGTTCAAAAATGAGTAGCTAATTTTCTTTTAAGCTTGGGTTGAAGGTGAAGTCTCAACATGATCCATGGACTTAATTGGTAAATTTATTTTCTCTTCCCCTCTAATATTTGTGGTTGTTTTGACTTTTCGTCGACAAATAATAATAATTTTGTCTAGATACTGCCCTGGTTAAACCGGCACCATAGTACAAAGTTATTATTATTTGGCACGATAAGCCCTTAGCACCATATTTATTTGAGCGTGGTTCATGAGGTGTGGAATCCCCCCTCATGATTTAATTGGCATTAATAAGGAATATTTAGCACATGGAGCATGTTGATACAGATCCGCATACCCAAGTGCGTCATTGAATAGATTTCATTTCAATTCATTCCTGGCGTTGTAATTTAAATTCTACGATAGTTTAAATTAATTTCACCACAAATCCAACCAATCCATTTAAGAAAATCAATTCTGCACATAATTAAAATCAACCTCCTCGTGGGATCGACACTCATCACTATTAATCTATTCTACAATAGATTCGTCCGCTTGCGAGTTCAATAAAATTTGCACAACAAGTTTTTGGCGCCGTTGCCGGCAAGGTAAGTATTTTAATTCGTAGTTTTTTTTAATTTTTTTAGTTGTTTTCTTGTAATTGTTTTCTTTTCTCATTAAAAAAAAAAGAAATTAAGGTTAGAATTTCGTTTTCTCTTCTTTAAATTTGTATAATTTAATTTTCATGTTATATTTCTTTGTAACTTTTTTAATTTATCTTGTTATCTTTCTTTGTAACTTATTTTAATTTTAGTTAATATTTGTTTCACGTAATTTCTTTTTCTTATAGCAATTGAGTGTGTTTTCATAGTAAGATTGTAACAACGTGACAAGGTTAGTATCGTAATTTCTCATCCTTCTTTATTTTTTATTTGTTTTACTTTTATTTATTTTATTCTTTGCATGCATGGTCGAAGGTCATTATCACCAAATCTTGAGCCTTTAGACCTTGAATTGGAAAAAACACTTCGCACGCACAAACACACTGCATTTTAAAAGAAATTTGATATGGATTTGCAAAATCAACAACCGGAACCACAAGAGAGGCCATTTAAGGACTATTTCAGTCCCTTAGCAAATTTGAGCACATCATGCATAAGGTACCCAAATGTAGCTGCTAGGAGTTTTGAATTAAAACCTAGTGTGCTAAATTGTCTCCCCACATTTTATGGCCTAGAAAATGAGGACCCTTATAATCATCTGAATGATTTTCATACTATTTGTCAAACTTTTAAATATGAGAATTTTTCAGATGATGATGTTAAACTTAGATTATTCCCATTTTCTTTAAAAGATAGAGCTCGTTCATGGTTTAATACATTGCCTGCTAATAACATTACATCATGGGAACAAATGGTAATAAAATTTTTAAATAAATATTTCTCAATTCATAAAACCAATGCTATTCGCAGGAAAATTTCAGAATTTACTCAAAGAGATGACGAGTAATTTTTCGAAGCATGGGAGTGATTCAATGGGCTACTCTTGAAGTGTCCAAATCATGCGTATGAGAAATGACACCAATGCCAATATTTTTTGGAGGGATTATTGCCACATGTGCAAGAATGGCTAATGGCTATGAGTGGAGGAGAGCTAATGTCCAAAAGCGCATCAGAGATTTGGGAATTCTTCCAGCGACAATCAAATAATTCCCAACAACGGAGTCGATCACTCAGGAATACCAGAAGAATTAAGGGAATGAATGAGGTTCACATTGGCGAGTCAAGCCCGGGAATTAAAGAAGTCAAAGAGATGTTGAAGGTCTTTCTCGACAAATAGCATTATTAGTGACTGCCAAATCAACAGAACCACATGACCATGACTCATACTCAGATCAAGCCAATACCATAGGGGTCATGAGAAAACCATCAAATTACAACCTATACTCCAACACATACAATCCTGGATGGAGAGACCACCCCAATTTTTCATGGTCTCAAGGATTCCAACAAAATGGACCATCAGCTCCACCTCTACCGATCCAACCAATTCCTCAAGCCTCTCAATCACCATTTAGACCATACAACCAAAACTTAAACCATTCTCATCTCAAACCATGGGAGGATACATTCCAAAATGTCAAGAATCTTATTAACTCTAAGATCGAGCAGCAGAACTGCACCATTGATAAACTGCGAAATGAAATGAGAGCGGGCTTCAACTCACAAGCCCAATTAGTTTCAAGCTCGAGAAAATTGTGGGACAGCTTGCCTCTTCAGTTTAAACTTTGGCCATGACTGTTGAAAAAGGCAAATTCTCAAGTCAACCAGTGCCTCATCCTAAAGGAGTGCATGAAGTAAGTACCAGTTCACCACAACATCATGGAGAGGTCAAAGCCGTCATGATGTTGCGAAAAGGGAAAGAAGTCGATAACAAAGTAGAGATGCCAAAATTAACTCAGATTGTACCTGTGAATGCTGAGGACTCATCACTAGAAAAGAAAGAAGAAACTAACCTGCGAGAGTATAAAGGGAAGAAAGGAAAATCCACATGTGAGATTCTTGAAATCTTCAAACAGGTAAGTGTTAACATTCTTTTACTTGAAGCTATAAAACAAGTGTCATCGTATGCCAAGTTTCTTAAAGATCTTTGCACTAAAAAGAAAAATATTCATGTTCAGAAAAAGATCTTTTAAACAGAAAATGTTAGTTATATTCTCTAACATAAAATGCCTTTAAAATACAAAGATCCAGGCTCCCCCACTATCTCATGTGGCATAGGGAACCACATAATTGAGAATGCTTTGTTGGATTGAGGAGCTAGTGTAAATATGTTGCCTTACTCTGTATTTGTGAAACTTGGACTAGGTGAATTATACCCAACTCCAGTTGTGTTATAACTTGCAGATCAGTCCATAAAAATACCTCGTGGTATTGTAGAGGACGTGCTTATTCAGGTAGACAAGTTTTATTTTCCTATTGAATCATTGTAATTGACATTCAACCAGTGCAGGATTTAAAGAAGCACATTCTCATTTTTTTGGGCTGACCTTTCTTGGCAACTGCTGATGCGCACATTCAGTGCAGAACCGAAAATATGCAGTTGTCATTTGGCAATATGACCATAGAACTCAATATCTTCAACATTGCCAAACAACCTCACAATACGGATGATGGAATTGTTGATATGGATTTAATAGAAGCATTAGTTAATGATAATTTCCTTCAAACCTTAGTAATGACCCTTTGCAAACATGTTTAACTTACTTTGGTTTGAATTTTGATATTGACAGGTCAATCGATGAGGTCAACGCCCTGCTTGACTCAGCACCATCCATGGACACTAATAAATGGAAGTCAAGAGTTGAATAATTAGTGCCATCAGAGAAAAAACTCAGCCCATCATCAGAATCACTACCAAAACTCCAGCTCAAGCCATTACCCAACACTTTGGAATACGTATTCCTGGGAGAAGAAAGTACTTTGTTAGTAATCATCTCTTTCTTCCTCAATGACGAACAAAAAGGTAAGTTGTTGGATATTTTAAAAGAGCATAAAGGAGCATTAGGATGGACCATAGCAGACATAAAAGGTATAAACCCAGTAGACTGTATGCATTATATTCACCTTAATGAAAATCCTAGACTTACTAGAAAAATGCAACGTCGGTTAAATCCTAATATGAAAGAGGTTATTCGCACTGAAATCCTTAAGCTATTAGATGCAGGTATCATTTACCTTATTTCTGATAGTTCATGGGTCAGTCCTGTGCAAGTTGCTCCCTAAAAGTCAGGAGTCACAGTGGTTACCAATGCTGATAATGAATTAGTACCCACTAGAGTAACTACAGGATGGCGTGTTTGCATTGATTATAGGAAATTGAATTCTATCACACGTAAAGACCATTTTCCTTTACCATTCATCGATCAAATGCTTGATAGATTAGCAGGTCATGAGTTTTATTACTTTTTAGATGGCTACTCAGGATACAATCAGATCCCATAGCTCCACAAGATCAAGAGAAGACCACCTTCACTTGTCCTTTTGGCACTTTTGCATATAGAAGAATACCATTTGGATTATGTAATGCACCTGTTACATTTCAACAATGCATGTTAAGCATTTTTTCTGATATAGTTGAACGATTCCTTGAGGTCTTTATGAATGACTTTTCTGTTTTTGGAGATTTGTTTGATCAATGTTTACAGCATCTAACACTAGTTCTGCAGAGATGTATTGAGAAGAATTTAGTCTTGAATTGGGAGAAATGCCATTTTATGGTTAAATAAGGTATTGTTCTCGGTCACATCATTTCAAGCAAAGGTATTGAGGTTGATGTAGCCAAGGTGGATCTCATTTCCAATCTCCCTCCACCTAAAATAGTCAGAGAAGTAAGATTTTTCCTTGGGCATGCTGATTTTTATAGACGTTTCATTAAAGAATTTAGCAAAGTTTCTAAACCCTTATGCAATCCACTTGCTAAGGATGTACCTTTTATCTTTGATGATTCATGTCTTGTGGCATTTGAAAAACTAAAGCAGTTGTTGACATCATCACCCATCATTCAGCCCCCAAACTGGAACTTATCATTTGAGCTTATGTATGATGCATCTGATTATGCAGTAGGAGCAGTATTAGGATAAAGAGTTGATCGAATTCCCCATGTTATTTACTATGCTAGTATGACATTAAATCTACTGAAAAAGAAATGCTAGCTGTAGTGTTTGCATTAGAGAAATTTTGATCTTATCTCATTAGTTGTAAAATAATTGTATTCACAGATCATGCTGCTCTTAAATACCTTCTCTCAAAGAAAGATGCAAAAGCTAGACTAATTCATTGGGTGTTACTTTTGCAGGAATTTGACTTAGAATTCAAAGATAAGAAAGGAACAGAAAATGTTGTGGCTGATCATCTTTCTTGTCTCCATTTTTACACGACCATCGAACCTTTACATTTGAATGAGTCATTTCTAGATTAACAATTAATGAGTGTGGAAGTAGTACTATGGTATGCTGATATTGTTAATTATCTTGTTACAGGTCAACTTCCAGAGCATTGGACAAAGCAGGACAAGGCGAAATTCTTTGCATAAATAAAGAATTTCTTTTGGGATGATCCTTATCTATTCAAGTACTGTGCAGATCAAATTATTAGACGATGTGTCCGAGAGAATGAATTTCAAAACATCCTTTCATTCTGCCATGAACAAGCTTGTAGAGGCCATTTCAGCGCTAAGAAAACAGCAACTAAAATTTTACAATGTGGTTTCTATTGGCCAACTATATTTCGAGATGCTCATACCTTTTGTTCTTCATGTGATAGGTGTCAACGAATGGGGAGCATTACACGAAGGAATATGATGCCACTAAACCTAATTTTAGTGGTTGAAATTTTTGATGTATGGGGTATCGATTTCATGGGACCCTTTCCGCCATCTTTTGGCCATCAATACATATTGGTTGCTGTTGACTATGTTTCGAAATGGGTAGAGGTAATTCCATATAGGACCAATGATCACAAAGTGGTGATAGGATTTTTGAAAAGTAATATTATTTCCCGCTTTGGATTCCCTCGAGCAATAATCAGTGATGGTGGTGCCCACTTTTGCAATAAATCATTCAAAGCACTTTTGACAAAGTACTCCATCACTCATAAAGTGGCGACCCCATATTATCCGCAAACCAGTGGCCAAGTTGAGATCTCCAATCAAGAAATAAAGCACATTTTAGAAAAGACAGTGAGGCCCGACAGAAAAGATTGGTCGTTGCGGCTCGATGATGCATTATGAGCATATAGAACGGCTTTTAAGACTCCGATTGGAATGTCACCCTATAGGCTAGTGTATGGAAAAGCTTGCCACCTACCTGTGGAACTCGAGCATCGTGCGTACTGGGCCATCAAGAAATTCAATTTTGACATGCAACAAGCTGGCTTGGAAAGAAGATTACAGCTAGCAGAACTTGAAGAAATTCGCAATGATGCATATGAAAATGCTAAGATTTACAAGCAACGAATGAAAGTCTTTCACGACAAGCAAATTATGAAAAAATCTTTCACTCCAGATCAGAAAGTGCTTTTATTCAATTCTCGCTTGCACCTATTCCCAGGTAAGTTACGCTCTCGATGGTCTGGCCCATTTACTGTTTTTCCACATGGGACAATTGAAATTAAGGATCCAACGAATGGTGTCACTTTCAAAGTTAACGGTCAAATATTAAAGCCATATTTAGAGTACCAACCATGTAGAGAGGACAGCGAATTAAATCTGACTGACCCACCAAGTTTAAATTGAGAGTTTTCTTTTCTTTTCGGTGATTTGATTTATTTCTTTCCTTTCTTTTTATTATTCTTATTGCTGATTGAAATTATTTTTGTTTAAGTGTATTTGTTTAACCATTAAGTTTTCTCTTATCAATTTAATCATGAGATAGTACCTCTTGTACATGCTTAGAACACTTTAATGTATCCAAACTCATCTTAGAGAGCTGATACAATTTTATAAAACATCTCGTATTTGGGTTTTGCAACCATCAGAGTTAGTCGCCCATGTTGAGGATTTAGAAAGCCAACTCAGAGAAATTGAGAGAAGTGTCTACAACACCCAATTGGAGCTTGAGGTAAATTCAATAAGAGGACGATTTTAGTTTGTTTTGTGTGTTTTAATTTTTTTTTCCTATTTGTATGTTTTAGTTTACTTTGTGTGTTTAAGTTTGTCACCCCGATCAAGTGGCGGATAACGGTACTCCGTGACAATCAAGTCGGTTACTTCAGTTTTCCACAATAACTGATATTCTGAGACGAAGGTATGGATAGAGATGAGATTTTAGAAAAGCTTCACAAACGATTCCCTTCGCTTTCTCAGAATGCTCTACTTTCAATCTATAAAGCCCTGTCCGAACGCATGCGATTGCTTATGAAGAATAACATCTCTGCTGACATCCGTTGGTTAATCGAGGTAAAAGTTCGCTTAGCAGGCGAGTTACCTCCCAAATTTATTGCATACATGCCTGGTTGTGGTAAAGGAAATTATGCGAGAAAACGACGAGCTTGAAGACTTTCTGGAGCTTGTCATAAATGTCCCAGAACGATATGCAATAAAAAAACCATGTTCTTTAGGAATTGTGTCTGATAACAGAAAAGATAAGATTCAATTTATTAGGGATGGCTTGAATAAAGAGTCATTGGATAATATCCTTTTGTCTCTTGAAACGCATCCCAGTGGATACGTAAAAAGAGTGATTCTCCAGTTATGGCCATTATTCGAGAAACAGCGTGCACGATACAGCCTCGGGAATCTGACTATAAACGACCCTGTTTGCCAGTTTGTAAGAAAACTGGATAGGAAGCCTATCCTCGACCCATAGAGGGCATTCAAGCCGTTTCTGGATGTAAAACTAGAGAAAGATGTGACCCACAATCACAACTATCTGTAAATATCCTTTTACCTTACTGTTGTTTTATTTCACTATTGTTTTACCATTTGCATTATTATTTTTAATAATTTTATTTGCTTTTTTATTTTTACTGTTTTCTTGTTTACTTTTGAGACATGTGCCTTACGTGTTAATTGACACTGACATGATGCCTCATACACAACTGTAACCAACTGTCATCAAGGTCTTTAAATACGATTTTTTTTGTTGAGCACTCACAAGTTGTTTTTTAGCAGTATCCCAATGGCAGCTACTTCCAGTAAACAATTCAAGAACATTTGTGTGCTCTCTGGATTTCACTATAGCAAACATAAAGAGTTCATAGAGGCAGCCATAGATCTTGGTCTAAGAATAGGAGAGAGAAAATTACACTTGGTGTATGGAGGAGGTGACTGAGGGTTATCTAAAATGGTCTCAGAAGCTGCTTTTGTCAGAGCGAGCCAAGTGTTAGGCATCATCCCTACAATCTTAAAACCTTTGGGCTGTTTGTCTAATTCACCAACTGGAGAAGAGTTAGTCGTCTCAGGTATGCAATAACGAATAACAAAAATGTTAAATCATGCCGATGCTTTTATTTTCCTTCCAGACGATCTTGTAACTCTTGAGGCACTAATCATATTAGCATCTTGGGCCCATCTGAACATTCATTAGAAACCCATCGGTTTTTTAAATGTCAATAATTTTTATGATGGCTTTATCACGTTTCTTAACCATGCAATAAAAAATTATTTCATTCCTTCTTCAGTGAAAAAATTTTTATTTGTGCACACACTGCTAATACGCTACTTGATCTGTTATAAGTTTATCAACCAGAGCTAGATCCCAGGACCATTGTGTTGGAGTGTTTAAATAATGATGGTAGCAGTAGCCGCAGTAAGAAGTACAAATTAGATTTAACTCTCCACTTGTAAATATTTTCTTCTGTGTTACACTACCCAGGTGATGTCTTCTAAACTCTACTTCTTTCCTTTCAAACATTGAGGACAATGTCTCGTTCTAGTTGGAGGGAGGGAATAGTTGACAGATGTGGAATGTTGGTTAAGTTTTTACTAATTTTTTGTTGTAGAACTAACTGTGACTAACTTTTTAAGTAGAAGATGGTTGAATATAGAGTGTAGTTACTCTAGACACGCATCTTCTTAGTTTTAAAAAAATAATAATAATAATAAAAATACAAAAAAAATTTTGTGTTCTTTGTAATTTTTCCTTTTGACTTCTCCTTTATAAATATATGTTTTCAAGTTTTTAAGTCGAAGATGGCTGAATATGAAGTGTAGTGACTCTAGAAACGCATCTTCTTAGTCAAAAAAAAATTCAGACATTTTTCTTTAATTGTTCTGCATGTATGTTTTTTTTTTCATTTTTAGAATAGGTTGGGGGGTAGAATTTCATTAAAAAACAAAAAAAAACATTTGATAATTTTGTGTGAATTTTTTTATATTGGATGATATGATGACTTTCGAATTTTAATATTTATATTATCTTTGGTCTTGAGTGATGTTACATCATGCTTGCTATTCTACATGTTGATGTTAGAGACAAATATTAGTTGCTTGAAGGAATGCACATGTCATAACAAATTCCAAGTGAGTTTTTTAGCCTATTAATTTTTCTTGGAGAGTAACCCTTTTTGCCCATTCTTTATACAGCTTAGCATTTTATTATTTTATACATGATCTCTAGATTTCCTTTGAGTCAATCCTTAAAAAAAAAAGAGAATAATTAAAAAAAAGAAAAATGTGTGTTGTTGCATCTAAATGCCCACTTAACTAGTAGATATGGAAGATTATTTAGATCCCTAAAAGACGATGGAAGGCCATTTTTGACCCGTTTGAGCCTTTCTAGCTATCCCTATTGTATAATATCCATAGTTAACCCTTTTGAGCCTTGTATTTAAAAAAGTAAAAAAAAAAAAAGCCTTTTCTTTGTTAATTTATCATCCTGACCCATTCCAATTTGGAGTATTACCCGATATCTTACAGGTTCCATCACCTATTCATATTTGAGAAAAAGGATAATTAATTATTTTGTTCAACAAAGTTGTGCCATATAAAAAAAATAAAAAAAATAGAAAAAATAGAAAAAAATAGAAAAAAAGAACAAAAAGAGAAAAGATATACAATAGCAATAAATAAGCAAAATGCATCTTATAATTTTCAAAAGTTCTTGAACTTTTTCTCATACATAAAAAAAAATGAATACACTGGGTTGACTAGTACTTTGTTTGAGATTGTATTATTTCTAAGCTATGGGCATATTTCTTTCATCTTGGTGAGAGTGTGTGATATTTCTTTATTATTTTCTCTCAATTTACCATTCATTGTAGTGATAATTTTTATTGGGTTTAATTTTTTTGTGAGAGTGCCACTACTACCGGTGAGATTTTAGGGTTTGACATGTCATTCTTAAAAGTGGCCTAATTACTATTGCTACGACAAAGTCTGCTGGACTGATGCATGTGGATGGTTGATGTGGGCGTGATATTTCTTTAGACTGGAGATAATACTTGTACTTTTATTTGATCACTATCATTAATTTGATTGAATAAACACGGTTGTCTTATTAAAAATAAAAAAAATAAAAAATATTTTGAGTTTGAATTTTATCTTTACTCTATTTGCTAGGGACTAGCAATAAACTGGTTGGGGGTGTGTTGAGTGTTAGAAAGTGTATATTTATAAAGGAGAAAATTATCATTTTACACTTCAAGTCTCACTGACATTGCTACTTTTATTTATTTAAGTATTTTGTTATTTAATTATGTGTATTTTATTATAATTATGTATTTTATGGGCATCACGATCGTTTCACAATGAACGAGTGATCAGACAGCAAAACAGATGTCATATTTGAACTCAGGACGGTCAAAAACCTTAGGAAGAGGATAAAAGGAAAAATGTCACTGTTCACATATACGGTACTATTCATATGTACGGTATTGTTCATGGTACTGTTCACGATATTGTTCATATATACGGACCGATGACGTGGCATTGACCGATGATGTGGCATCGACCTGTGACGTGGCAGCATTTGATTGGACGAATTATGTGGCATTGACTGCTTATGTGCCGCTGACCGATGACGTGGCATTGACCGATGATGTGTCACAATCCTATTAGGCTAAATTTCTTATGTACTATTGATCAGTGATGTGGCAGCATTTCAGTGGAGCAAAAATGTGTGTACGGTACATGCACATACATGGAATCATTTATTATTCAAACCCCATTACTGTGTAAATAGTATTACTGTGTAAAACCGCATTACTATGTAAACAGTGATCAAACTGTGTTACTGTGCAAACCGTGGTCAAACCGTATTACTGTACAAATAGTGTTGACTGATGACGTGGCGCAATCCTGAGCGTCCTAACTGTTTTTAATCTGATGGTCACGATTCACTCAATGTATTTATAAGAAGGGGGCTCTCCCCCCTAATTTGATACCCTTGATTTCATTTCTGAGCTTAGATTTTTGTAATTCCTTCTCCTTTTTATATTTTCTATGTATTTTAATAAATTTTCATTTTACCCCTAGTTAAAAAATGAATAGCTAATTTTCTTTTAAGCTTGGGTTGAAGATGAAGTCTCAACATGTTCCATGGGCTTAATTGGTAAATTTATTTTCTCTTCCCCTCTAATATTTATGGTTGTTTTGACTTTTCCTTGACAAATAATAATAATTTTGTTTAGATACCACCCTAGTTAAACCGGCACCTTAGTACAAAGTTATTATTATTTGGCACGATAAGCCCTTAGCACCATATTTATTTGAGCATGGTTCATGAGGTGTGGAATCCCCCCTCATGATTTAATTGGCATTAATAAGGAATATTTAGCCCATGGAGCACGTTGATACAGATCCGGATACCCAAGTGTGTCATTTCAATAGATTTCATTTCAATTCATTCCTGGTATTATAATTTAAATTCTATGATAGTTTAAATTAATTTCACCACAAATCCAACCAATCTATTTAAGAAAATTAATTCTGTAGATAATTAAAATCAACTTCCTCGTGGGATCGACACTCGTCACCATTAATCTATTCCACAATAGATTCGTACATTTGCGAGTTCAATAAAATTTGCACAACAATAAGCATGATCATCTATTTAATAACGATAAAATGTAGCTTCTGGCTGCGGATCCATGTTGTTGACAAACGATTTTTGTTCAATAAGTTCATGAATTGTGGTCTCAGCCTTCAGCTCAAAGTCATTGGTTGAAGGGGTGATATTGTCGAAAAGGACATTGAAAAATATTTTTGTAGAAAAGACATTGAAAAATATTTCATAGGATAGGAAGAAAGAATCAATCATTACCGCACATGATTCTTTTATTATCTAGCTTATTAAACTCATGCTTATTTCCGATATCTTTTCATCAGTCACAGGGATGACAATGGGGCATATATTAGCTAGATCTATCTTATTCCAATTCTTGATTAATAATAAAAATTTAGATTTGTATCTGCTCTACATTTATTATGGATTTATGATTTTTACTCCATATCTATATCCGAATTTGAAATAAAGGTTCAGATCTGCTCCAAATTTGTCTTCGATTTATCAATTTTAATTTTAAAATTGTATATATTATAGTAGAATATTAATAAGTTTATCGTATTAGACTCTAATGCCTAAAAAGAAAAATAAGAGCACAAAAATATTTGAGAAAAAACGTATTACTACCAACTAAAACACATAATTCATCTTAAATAAAATTAAAAAGGATACTTTGAATTTCATATAAAACTAATAAATATTATATCTTATAAATGTGGTATTGATTTTAGTAAGCTAGGTATAAGTTTAATTTGATTATAAAAGTATTAAATTGTTGATTGTTTAACATTTTTAAAAATTAAATTAAATTTAAAGATTTCTAGTTAGATATGGATATGGATCCAAACTTTATATTTGTATACCTCCTGCTAACTGTCTTGGATTTACTCATCTAAATTCATATGTACGCACTCCAAATTCATTTTAGACTGATCCAAATCTGATCCATTTAGATTTAAATTAAGTAGATCATGGATCAGAACCATCCCATTATCGTCCCTACTCAACATTAGGATTTTGTTTATGATATGACAACAATTGTTTACAAGTTAGTCGCAATTAGAAGGGTAACTTACAAATTAAAATAAATCTAAAATAAAATATCTAGGATTATTTTAGAGGACGTAGAGAAGTGTACATTCCAGATGCACAACGGAAACTCAACCGCCATCATTATTCAACTATATAAGATTAAAAATTTAGTTATGTTATTTACCCTGGGTCAAACCCAAAAGTTAAACCAAAACGACGCTGTTTGATTTTTTTTTGCCCTTTTGCTTCTCCATAAAATGTTGCCGTTTCACCCTGGCAAAAGCAAACGTTGCCGTTTGACTCAGGCAAAAGCAAACAACGTCTTTCTTTCCTCTTTGCTTCACCAGGGAACAATATAACCCAATCCTCTTCCTTTCCTCTTCGTTTTGCTTGTTTTGTTTACCAAAAACAAAATGTTGCCGTTTCATCCAGGTGAAACCAGAAAAATGCAGAAAGACAGCTGCTTTATCAACTCAAAAAAATGCAGCTGCTTTTCTTTTCCTATTTGTTTCACCATACCCAAACAAAATGCAGAATCCTTAAGCTCATATCTTCCTCGAAGGTGATAAGATTTAGCTCAGACAAGGCAAAAGCAAAAGCTTGAACAAGGCTAAGTCTCGACATTATCCATGATTCCTAACTTCATCAGCATTAATAGCAGCTGTGAAATTTTTTTGACATAAGACTAAGTTTCAACTTTTATGAATTTTAGTTTTGATTATATGTGGCTTTGCACAAGCTAAGATACTGTCTTCTTTTGCCAGCAGTTTGTTTGCGAAGCTTCAAATTTTGTTAAATTTTTGGAGGCCTGAATTTTTACTGAGGAACTTGATCTGTCTCATTTCTATTGTCATGGTTGTATGAAACTTTGTTTTGGGTTTATTGGTGAATTATATGCTCACGTGCAATTTGTTGTAGTATCACGAAAATGAGAATAGATAGATGTCGTATATTAGATCTGTAGATGGGTTGTATCATGCGAATTCTTCATTAACTGTTTGTATTTGTCAATTTCATGAGAAAGTCGTTTGCAATTTGTTTGTTTGTTTACTTATTTCCAAGCCTCATACTCTCTGTAGTTATAATAAGACTATATTGTACTTCCTTCGGTAGTAGAATTTGAAAAGAATTTTTTGTTTTATTTTGTGAAGTGACATTGCCGTTGTTTGACAATTTCAGTTTCCAATTGCGATGCTTTTACAACCAGCTTGAATTGTTTCAAATCTTGAGTTGTTTCATTTTGTTTTTAAACTTTTGTTTCTAAATTTAATGAATTTGTGATAAATAATTAATAGTATATTGAATTGTTTTAATTTGCAGTAGTTAATGGATAATTTAGAACAAGTGAAGGAGGTTGATGAAGTTGAAGAATTGCAAGATTTACAGGGGCCTGTTTGGAAGAAAATAATGAGGAATTGGTGGTGCAAAAAATTGTTGAGCCAACAATTGGGATGTCTTTCAATAGTCCTGATAAAATATTTGAATATTATAAGGCTTATGGCCTATAAGAAGGGTTTCCAGTGATGCGGAGATCTTGTAGAAAAGGGGATAATAGGAGTTTGAGATATGTGACATTTACTTGTGGCGAAACGACAAGTCAAAAGCCAAATCCACTAATATTTTTTGGCTTTAACCAAACCAAAAAATTGGATGCAATGCTGAAATTAGAGGACGTTTGGATTTTGTTAGTGGAAAATGGGTAATTGAAAAATATGATCCTTGAACACAACCATATCGTGAGTCTGAGTAAGAGTAGGTGTTATCGATGCAACCGTACCATTAGTCCTTTTGTTAAAAAGAAACTTAAAATAAATAAAGAAACTGGAATTAAAATGGCTCAAAGTTTTTAAGTCGATTATTGTGGAGGCTGGTGGCTTTGAAAATGTCTAATTCTTAGAAAAAGATGCTAGAAAGCATATTGACAAGGTGAGATGATTAAGGCTTTGAGAAGGGGATGCTATTGAAATTCAAAGATATTATAAGAAATACAAACAGAAAATGATGGGTTTTTCTTCCGTCTTAACCTAGACGAGGAAGGCCGGTTAAAAAATGTATTTTGGGCAGATTCAAGTAGTAGGGCAGCCTATAAAGACTTTAGAGATGTGATCACATCTGATACCATATGTCTTACAAACAAGTATGGCATGCCATTTGCTCCTTTTGTAGGAATTAATCATCATGGTCAATCAATTCACATGAGGACATGGAGACATTTATGTAGTTATTTGACACATGGCTATCATGCATGTCTAGCTCTCCTTTTCTTGAAATCATTATAGATCAAGAAAAATCGATGAAAAATGCAATTGATAATATTTTTCTAAACACTAGGCATTGATGGTGTTTATGGCATATACTGAAGAAGGTGTCTGAGAAGTTGGAAAGATATGTAGAGTATAATGACATTAGAGTTTCATTGCTTTCCATTGTTTATGATTCATACAGTCTTTTTTAATTTAAGAAGCTTGGCATGACATGTAAGATAAATATTATCTTCGTAATAATCAGTGGTTGAATGGTTTATATGAGGAAAGAAATCATTGGGTTCCATGTTTCATGGAATGTCAACTACTCAGCATAGTGAGAGTATAAATACCTTCTTTGATGGGTGTGTTAACTTGAAAACATCTTTGAAGCAATTTATAGAGAAATAAAAGAAAGTAATGGAAAGTAAAATTGAGAAAGAATGACAAGCGGATGCTAGGTGTTTTAGCCAACGGATGCCATGTCGTACTAGTTTTGCAATGAAGAAGCAAGTTAAAGAAGTATACACTATTTCAAAGTTTCAAGAATTTCAACAAGAGTTGGTGAATAAGATATATTATAAGGTTTTTAGTTGTGGTCGATCAGAATATGAAGTTATTGAAAACAATGAAAAGAGCAGAGAAAACACTTTTAAAGTTATTTTTGCAAAAGATGAGGATGAACTTCATTGTGTGTGTTCAATGTTCGAATATAAGGACATTTTTTATAGACACACCATCGTAATGTTGTCACGTAACCGTATACAATTACTGCCTAAAAAGTATATCTTACAAAGATGAAAGAAAGATGTGCAGAGATTCTACAGTGAAGTCAAAGTTAGCTATGATGCACGAAGTTCAAACATTGAACATTAGCAATATAAAGAGAAGCACACTACTTTTTATGATGTTGCTGAGGTAGCTTCAAAAAATGAAGAAAGCCATAAAAATATTATGAGTTGGATCGAAAAAGTAATGAAGGATGTATCTCTGAATGTTTGATGTGACGGTGACGATACAGCCAATGAAAGTGGATCAGGAAGTTGTATCGAAATCATATAGGATCAAGTAGTAACTCAGAGTAAAGGTCATCTACCTTGTTAAAGAAAGCAAAAGTAATTTAAGAGGCCAAAACATAAGTTGAACAATGCTTAGACAAGCACAACTATAGACATAATTACTTTAATACATTCATTTTAACTTAATTTAATATATACTTTAAATATATATGGATTGCATTTCTATTTAATACATTCATTTTAAATAAATGTAATATAAATGTGCGTTAACTGCATTTTTAGGACTTAGAGATACATGATTTATCTTCTCCAATGGCTACTACAATCCCAGTATAAGAGAGCCATATGGCTATAGTAATATTCTTTTATTTGTTATTTCCATTCATTGTCATGTGTTTGATAATTTGTATATAAATTTTTTTTTTGGTTGTATAATACGAAGCACAGCAAGCACCCCTAGAAGATGCATTTTTCCCCCCTTACTATCAGTCTTGGACGAATTATGATAGAGTCTATCACATAAACTTGCAATATTTTCCCCAACAAAATTTCGAGGATGCCAATGGAGGGGATTTTTCAACTAATGAACCAAGCATATGATCGAAGTTCATTGAAATTGGCTTGATGAATCAATGAAGTTAGCTTGTGTTTTATGTATTATTGTAAAGCTAATGTGACTTGGTGCATGCATAGTTCGACATTTTTGAAATTTTAGACTTCTTAAGTCTATTTTCTATATTCTGAAAATGGATCTATTTGAATAATATTAGAATGATTTGTGCCGTAGTATAATTCCGAGAAGTATTCTTGGGGTCAAATTTAATTTCAAAATACTGTGAATTAATTCAAACAACTCGGCAACTCGGAAACTTATATTTAACATGACAATGCTATTACATATCGTGGTCAAATTCCACAATACAAGTCTTTTCCAGTCACATAGTACAAATTGAAACAACTTAAAAATAATACTTGAATAGAAAACATAATACAAGAATCATGATTAATTTAATAAAATCATATCGTGATGCCTCTTGCTTTTGAAGTTCATCGTTTAACAATCGCCTTTGCACTTCAAGTTCCCGTATATGCTCAAGTTCTTTATGTAATAATTGAAATTTAACAAACAAACACTCAATCTCCAAGGCTAACTTTCTAACCTTATCCGCTAAAAAGTCTATTTTCTCCTCGCTAAGTTTACGATCTTCTACCAATTGAAAGTTGTTACATCCTCTACAAATCCAAAATTTGTGATTTGGATTTTTTGTTGTGCGTGATGTTAACAACTCCATCTGATCACCGCATCCATTACACATTTATAATGAGATTTGATTCTTGCTTTTGTTGGATGACATTGTTTGTGAAGCCATAGACCGTTGGGAAGAAATTGCCCAAAAAGGGATACAATTATTAACAAGAGAAGAAATTGCCCATAAAGGGATACAATTACAGTTAATAACACCAAAGAAATTACCTAATTCAAATTTTAATTGCAAGACCCTTGAAAAAATGTTTAGTCAGCCTCGAACCAAATCATATGAAGAGCATGAAAGAAAACCAGAACAAGGTTTCGTTCCTTTGAATTGGGTGTGTGCAGCAAATTCATTATGATAATACCAATTACTTGATAGACAATAAAATGGGAAAAGCAATAAAACAGGAAGCATATTTCAAGCAATTTAGAACAAAATGCAGAGCAATAACATTATGTTCCTGAACAACTTTCATTGATTGTTGTGGTGATCAATGCAAAATTGTTAATTAATTTGTCATCCATTATTTTATAAGGCCAGCTCAATTTCTTGCTATTTGAATTTGCTACTAAAATAGGCTGAACGAAGCTCTATATGTGTGTGTGTGTGAATTTGCTACAATCAGCAGATTTCTCATTTTTCTCATGCTTATAAAAGGCAATAAAACTACTGATTCTGACTATTTTGGTGTCCACAAAATCGTTTTGTGCTTCTACTTGCTTTCTATTATTATAATTCCTTCACTTTCTTTAAAGGTAAATCTCACCTAGATTTATGCTTTTTGTTGTTTTTGTGGTTTAGTGATATTTTCTTCTAAATCTGAAGCCTTATAGGTTCTATATAAAATGTAGAGCAATTCAGCACAAATTGTAGAGCAGTTCAGCACAAAATACAGGAGTCACTTGCATAGCAATTCACCACAAAATGTAGAGCAATTGAAAATAAAATTCAAAAGTCACTTACAAAGCAATTCACCACAAAATGCTTCAATCATTTGCAAAGCAATTCAGACAAATTACAATGTACATATTTTCAAGCTCCCATGGAAAAGCATAAAAAGGTTTCCATAGAAGCATTCATCATACATTATTCCTCTCAGACAAATCTGTGCATAGTTTCTTCTGGAGCAAAATCTCATTTTCATCATCACTTATCCTCGGCTTTAGGCATTAAGCACCCAAATCAAGTGTAGAAAGGAAAAATGAATATCAATAGCATGACAATAGCTATCAAAATTCAGCACTTGCAAAGCAATTATATTTCTACACAATAGCTATGCTAACCCAGATTAGCCAAATTGTCCCCATTTTGCCATAACCTAGAAAAGCTAAAGATCGAAGCATTACCTGAGGCTTGTAACTCTTCGTGAGTTCAATAAAGGATGCGTGTGATGGCTGCCATGTTGATATTGACCATGCCTATGTGTCGCCGTTTGACTTAGGAAATTTCAGTGAATGGATCACAAATGGTAGATTGTGGTGGATCGGGAATGGATCGCAAGTGACAGATTATGGTGGATCTCAGTCGAGGAAGGAAAGACAACGTTTTGTTTTTGGCAAACAAAGCGAACAAAACGAAAAGGAGAGGAAGAGGATTGGGATATGTTGTTCCCTGGTGAAACGAAGAGGAGAGGAAGACGTTGTTTGCTTTTGCCTGGGTCAAATGGCAATGTTTGCTTTTGCCAAGGTGAAACAGCAACGTTTTATGGAGAAGCAAAAAGAAAAAAAATCAAAAGGCATCGTTTTGGTTTAACTTTTGGGGTTTGACCCGGGCAACTAGCATTTTCCTTAAAAATTTTGTCCAAAAGGACATTGAAATGGAATTTGTCGAAAAGGTGTGAGTCTTTTATTACCTGGCTTATTATACTCATGCTTCTTTTACTAGATCTCTTCTTTTTCATTTCTTTTTGAAGTTTTTGTGTGTCAAATAGTTCTACCTTTTATTTGTTCAATTGTTTACCTTGCTTTTCTTGGTTTAATTTTTTGTTTGAACAAATGAGTTTTGATATTTCAAAAAAATAAATTAATACGTATCTTACAATCAAATACAAAGGTATATTTGTTGCAAAATAGAAAGATAAGTTAAAATTTAGAAATCTAAATTACATACCATTCCATACTTGTTAATCAAATTTGTGAAGATTGCTAATGATTATTGCAATAGTATCCACAAAAAGATTTTTCTTTTGTAATTTTATCGATTTATGAGATGTAAGATTGAAGGGTAATTGTCGAATAAAGATGAGTATTTTTAAAAGTGATATAATTTTTCATTTATTTGATTAGGTGTATCTGAAAAGGGGTCATAAAAGGATTTTGAAGGAGTGCTAATAGTTCCATTCTTTATCAAGTTAGCCTTAAAAGTAGCATAAAAATTTTTATAGTAAGATATTTTATGTTATTATTTTAGTTTTATGATTAATTTGGTAAATTAATTTTTTTATAAGATAACTATAAATAAAATAATTGCAAGGATGGTAATAAGTTGGCTAATATTAATTTTTATTTATAAATAAATTATTAGCACGATTGTTACACAGATACAAAAAAATATTAGTTCTTTTATACTAATATTTATTTGTTAATTTACTATTAAATAATTATTGGTTAATTTTCTAATTAAATTTTTATAAATTTAATTAATGTCAAGAATATTATTATAAGGGCATTATTATAAAAGAAAAGCAAAAGCAAGATTAATAATATAATATATTTAACTACAACATACTTTGAGATATGTTTAAAATATAAGGAATAAACGATCATTTAAGTTAAATAGAGGCTAAACGAGTATTTATTCACTTATTTAAAACATTATCCAGATGACATGTAATTTGTTAGTTGAGCGAGATGTGATCCACTTAGGGGTGGGCATGAACCCACAACCCATGGGTTTACCCAAACCCAATCCAAATAAAATGGTTTGGGTTAAATAAATCATAAAATGGGTTAAATTTGAGTTTTTATGGAAGAAACCATTTTTGGTGTGGGTATGGTTTACCCATGGGTTATGAATAAATTCAAGGTAACATATTAATAAAAAATAAATTAAACAAAATAAAAGGCTAAATCAATATGTAATAATAATTTTTTATTAAAATTAATATTATATAATAATTATAGTACTAATAATTACTATTATATAGTAATTATACTACTACTATTTATTATTATATAATAATAATAGAAGTGCTTCACAGGGCAAATACATATGCAATTGATTGTACAATAAACTATTATATAATAATTTTTTACAGTCTCAACTTGAGTTAAAAGACTAAATTAACATTTTAATAAATTACTCAAACAATATTTTTATGAAATCCTCTAATATAATTTTATAATCCTATTTGTATTGTAACTTACTAAAATTAAAAATGTAATTGATTATAAGATTTTATCAAATTAAATATGATTCTATTGTTATTTTTTATTAAATTTAAACCTAATTAGAGTTCATGTCTAATTTTTCTTACTGCATTTAAAATTTTGGTGCTTTTTCTAATTACAATAAATTCTAGATTTATTTCTTGGAAGATTTAGATTTATAAAATTAAATAATTTAATTTTGATGGATTGTTTTGATACTTGAGTTGAGATATCTTATCTTACTTTAATTTGCATTGACATTGTTAGAATTTATGTTATAATATGGTTAATATTTAAGAACGAAGTTATTGTAAAATTCATTATTCATAGTTTTTATCCACTACATTTTTTTCATATTTTAATATTAATTAATAATAATTAATAATTATTATAATTTAGTATAATTAAATTTATTAAAATAAAAAATATTTTGATTATAAAATTCAAACCAAATCCAAATGGGTTGGGTTAAAAATATTTGGATTGGTTTGGGTTGAATCCAAATTTTTATGGGAGTGGTGATATTTAACCCCCTAATTATATCTCACAAACCCCCACTTTTCCATTAACCCCATTAAAAATTTTATATTAATTTTTATCTCTCAATATACCCCACTTAATTCCTAATTTACCCTTATTATAATTTTTTATCTTATTTCATGCACCCACCTATAAAACTTATAAAAATTATTTTAAAAAAGAAAACAAATTGTCATAATCGCCACCGTAACCATGAAAAAGAATTTAATAATTCCAGTAAGGAACGGACCACAAACCATGCCAGAGTCAATCTTGAAAAATCAAAGTATCATGCTTAGTCTATTAAGCCAAGAGTGAGTATAGAAATATAAGAAGCCAAGGGGTAGACATGATAATTCTGGTTGGAATTTAATGCAAGTGCAGTTTCGTTCTTCAGCATGCGGATGTGTGGTGTTTACAAAAGAAATTATATATTTAAAAATTGTACTTAGTTTCAATTTGTATTGGCTTTTTCGATTCTTTGAGTAACTTGACTGGTTGTTTTTTGTTTACAAATTGGAGAATTTATGTATTTCATCATAGCCATAAATAGTCTTCCAAGTGTTTGTCATTTTTACTGAATGAATAAAATTATCAATTTCAATCTTTGTAAAAATGATCATTGTTGTTTTTTTGTTCTATATATGAAGTTTTGCAATTGCCGAGCAGATGGTAATTTTGTGGCTCATATCACATATTTAATAGTTTTTTAACCCATTTACACTTGCAAGAAATAACAAAAGTAAAAACCAAGTAAATCTTATTTGTTCCTATATCAATATCCGGACATAGCTTCCTCTTAATGGAATACTCAGCAGATAGTACAAACTTCTCCAAAGCAGCAGCTACCTGGCTTCAATTAACACAACAAAAGAACTTTTCTTGACTTTCCTTTCCCCATTAATTCCCTTCTAATAACAATCGGTTTTAATGATTTGAGAAAACTACGCAATTAAAACATGGAAATGATATCTAATAGCGCAAATAAACTGATTTTCATAACTCTAACTCCAAATATTGTAACAATTGGCAGTTGGGTACTACATTCAATCGGTGGCTATGTATCCCCTCTTAATGTTAATAACCTGTTGCAGTTTCTCTGGATAAAATTGTAGTTTCTAAATAATAGATGAACTTAAATACTTATTACAAAATAACTTGCCCAAATCATTTATAAAAAAAAATAATGGAAACATTTATTGATCATCCAAGTCAATTGTGTCTTTACTTGCAACATTAGGTACTAAATCTTTAAAAGCCATAATGTTCCTATCATATGGAGTTGCCCAACCTTCTGCTACAGAGGAATGATATTTTAACCAACTACTTGCTATTGGTGGCATCGGTGAACCTGGATTCATGAATACCTGTAATTAATAAGTAAAATATTGAAAAAAATCATAGTTAACAAGTGTTAAAGATAATCTTTTCTTTTTCTTTTCTTAGAGGGTCATGGTATGAAATAATAATTGTTAACAAAAAGTCTAAAAAGGTACCTGTATGAAATGACAGTTTTTAATGAACCCAATTGCAATAATCTTTTGACAGGGCCGTGGTAATGGAGTTGATCTGAGTGGAAGAAAAGTAAGACACTGAAGTTGAGATAGGAATAACAACACAGCATTATATTTAGAAGCGATAAGATATCACCTTGAGAATGTCATCCAATAATCGTTTGATGGATTGCTTCCAAAATATGAAAGTGATTGTAGAATCTCATCTGATCTACCTGCATACATAAATATTTGGGTATAGTCATCAAAGTGACTTTTTAATTCATCAATTAAGTCCCTCCTCACTTGAATCCAATTATCCTCACCCAAACCAATTAAATCAGCCACAACACGAAAGCCACAATTACCATCTGCAGCAACATCTTTAACATGATGTATATATGGTCGCAATCCTTGTGGAAATGAATCAATGAAAGAAGAATGCTTAGGAAGTTGAGACTGATGCACCTTTTTTCTTTGTTGCCGTTTCGATTGTACAGAAACCTTACTTGAAGACAAATGTGGAGAATGACTATTCAGTGTAGATAATACATGTTCAAATTTGGATGGATCTCGACGAGTAGAAGTATCTGCCTTTGAAGAAGGCCGACCTCATGTTTTTGCTTTAACCACGGCTCGATAAGATGGCGATCTTTGGTTGCTAGTTCTTTCAACTTCTTCAAAATCTGTAACTTTCCAGTGTAATCATTATTATTAAAACGCTTCAAAATCATCTCCATCTCGGTTGAGCAACTTAAATCCAGAGTTTCAACTTTAATAGTAGGTAATAAGTCTAGTTTCTTCCAATGTGGATGTATAGAAGACAAAGGAATAGGTCTTCCTTCACGCTTATACCTTGCAATCTCATGCGCACATGGAATTCCATGAGTACGTCGAACTACGCATCCACAAGCCAATGGATCTAGACCAATATAATCAGCTCGTTTAGACTCACAAACTTTCATGTTGAGTGCATTTCGTGAAACAAATCCTCGCAAGTCCTTGAAAACTGAAGGTTTGAAATCATGTTGCACTGTTGTTGAACTTCTCTCTAACGAAGCTTTAATCTCCGTATCTTTGAGCATGGATTTTAGTCCATAACGTCTCAAAAGTTCCTCGCGATGATTGTAGTTGCCTTTTTAATGCTGAATGAGATGTCTCAACCCTGTTAAGAAAATACCAAAAAAATTATTTTTTCAATAACAAAATTAAATAAATGAATATTTTACAATGAATATTTACCTGTTTGAGGTCGTATTTCCTAAATACATTATTGAATCAGTCCAAGCTGCAATAAATTTTTCCTTGTACTTATCCAGCCATGCGTTTTTCACATAATCAATAGCTTCTTGATATCTAACAAATTCACTCTCCAAAAGCCTTAGGTGTTGCATATAATGGTCTTTCGTGGCAGATAGTACTAATATATTCCAACTAGTAATGAAAGATTCCCATACCTCATTAGTCTCAAATAACTTCTTACAATTAGCTAAAATATTTTTTGAGATATGCCATCTACACAGAAGATGAGTTGCAGTTGGGAAAACATTTTGAATAGCATTCATTAGTGCTACCTCTCTATCTGTCACAATTATTATCCATAAAACCTTTCAATTTATCTAATGCCCAACTGTAGTTATCCTCCTGCTCATGTTCAATATATGCAAAACATACTGAAAATGTCATCTCAGTCGACGTGACACCAACCACCTCTAGTAATGGAAAATTGTACATGTTGGTCTTGTATGTGCAATCCATAATTAACACGTGGAAATGCTCGTAATAGGTCAATTGCAAAAGGATGAGCCCAAAATAAGTCCTTAACATTGTCTGTATCAGCATCACTCCGATACCACTCAATGTAGTTATGCTCAGTCAATTTGCTCATGGTAGTTGCATCTTTGACCTACCAGCTAGTTCTTTAACCTTGTATCTATGTCTTGTATTGTAAATAGACCTCATAGTAGTAGCATTATATATATCTCTTTGCTTTATCGTATATAGTATATCCTTTGGCCTTGCATTACTTTTTGACATATCAATCAATAAGTTGTTCTCTTTTTCAGTAAGTCTACCTGCATATGAGTGCCCCTCAAGATGTTTTGCTGCAGGATGGTTATGTTCTGCACATATCACTTTCAAAACCCAACAATTGTCATTTGCCAAATATTGGCCTTTTAATCTGAATGGACAATTGCACTTTTTTGTTCCAGTTGCCTTAGGACATTTTGGCTTCTGACCTTGACTAGAAACACTCTTGTAAGCACCACTTCTTTCACAAGCAAAAATTATTCTTGGATTTCTACCATGTGCACTTACATCTGACTTTTTTATTATAATAACATATCCATTTCTCTTGCCAGCATTTCGTGTCCACTCAATTAATTCTTCCCTGCTATTAAAAACCTAATCAAAACAAAATTATAGTATATCCAATTAGAAAGCTTTGAATAATATTAATTAATAATAAAAAATTAAAAAGTGAAAGTTAGCTATCTACCTTGTCGGTGGTGAAAACACAAGCACAATCATCTACAATGTCCGATTCTCTTGTGAC
The DNA here is from genome assembly GCA_030449925.1 of Citropsis articulata. Classification (NCBI taxonomy): domain Eukaryota; kingdom Viridiplantae; phylum Streptophyta; class Magnoliopsida; order Sapindales; family Rutaceae; genus Citropsis; species Citropsis articulata. Next base: position 1,403,158 of record JASUUH010000137.1, on the reverse strand, counting down.
ATTGTTTTCATGATTAATAAGCTTTTCATCCTAAAATTTGTCGGAAAATAAAATTATTGGGGTGTTGAAAATAAATAGAGTACAAAAATTAAAGGGAAAAAAACTTTAAACTTACTTCTTCTTCATCCGTCAGTGAGCACTGGAAACTAATTTCTTCCATTGTTACAAAAGCAGAGAGTATATAATTTATGAAAAGAGATGGGATCATGCAATAATTAGGTAATAAAGACTCATGTGCTACAAACAATACTTCCGTAGCAATGACAAGGATATTGGTTTCATTAAATGCCACTAAACCAATAATCAGGTAATATAAGAACCATTATGGCTTTTTGTTTCATCTATGATGCTTGTAGGGAATTTCTTTTTTCTCACGGATTGTTCTAAGAAGATTTGTCTGAACGTTTAACAAAGCAACTGTTGGCTAAGAATATTATTAATCATTATAATTAGGGTTTAATCAAATCTCACCAAAAAAAAGAAAGAAATTAGGGTTTAAAAAATTAGACTATTTTTATTAATTATTAATAGAAATTATTATATGGGTGTACTTAAAAACTATTTATCCTTTTAAGTCATTTTATATAAGGATAAAATAGGTATTAATATAAAAATAATTAGTAGGGGTAGGTGAGATATAATAAGGGGGTTAAATATCAGCACTCTTTTTATGGTTTGGTTTGGAATGACTTAAAATCCAACCCAAATCAACCCATGTCCCCCCTAGATCCACTTATAGATCTACCAATAATGTATGTGACTCATATGTTATTTTACATTTGAAGGCCGAATCATCAGGATTTCAATGAATTGAAGTGGCGGATATGAGATGATAAAGGAGGAAAAATGGAAAATTTAAGTTTATAAAAATGGAAAATTTAAGTTTATCTATCATAATTTTCATTTTAATATCACATGATTAAATGGAATATCTTATTAGTGCGGTCGTAGTTTTTTTTTTTTCCCAATATGTATGTGAATTTACATTTTATCATAGTCTGAACTTATTCAAATAAAATTTATCATGGGTAATTAGTGATTAATGAATAAAAATATAACAATAGTTAAATTTAATTATATACCACCATGACGTTCAAGCATATGCCTTCTTCTGCAAATGTGTGAATCAATTTTTTTTTCCAATTTCCAAATATTTAGAATCAGATCTACTTCTGAGCTTTAAACCATTATCTATTAAGATTTTTTTTTTAAAAAAAAAAAGATATCACGTGATCATAAGAAAATAAAACTAGTCAATATAATAATTGAATATTATATAAAATATGGTTGGGTAGACTTACAAATTAGAGAGGGACAGGACAAAGAGACGTATTTGGTATTGACATTAAAGTATTTAGTAAGTACATGCTGCTACAGTTTAGAAATTAAGTTGATTTTATCCTGTGTTTGTATAATAGAAAACCTATTTTTGTTTGGTTGGCGATAATGATTTAAATAATATTTGCAAGACAAAGGCCCTTTTTGCTATTTTGTCAAAATTATTATTTAAAAATCATATTTACCACACACTCAATTTTATTTTATGGTTATAACTTTTTTTTGTCAAGCAAATAATTTAGAAGTTACAAAATCTCAACACCAAATAGGGCCAAAATTGACTTTGAAATTAATGTTAGTTATATTATTCCATATAAATAACAGTTCAAAATACAATTTTTAAACGTCCAACACCCTAGATCCCAAATAAAGGTTTTGGAGTAATTTTATTTAACTAACCAACTAAGTTCTAGCATTAGAGAGGTTGGGATCAAAAAATTGATTTTGATTGGCCCAACCCCTTTGCCTTTAAAAAGACAAAAAAGATTAAACATCTAAGTGTGGCGTTTAAATTTTAAAAAAATTACCAACTTAGTTAGCTAAACGAGATCAATGGATAGAATATTTATGCAAAAAGCATTAGTTTAATACAGCTTCTCCCTTTATAACTTTCTAAATAATCTATCATAAAATTGTTTAAGAGAGTGGGGGAAAAAAAGTATTGGTTTAATACAGCGCTTTTGATAACACACACAAACAAGGAAAGCATTATGACATATATGTGGCTGCCCTTCTGGAACATCAAATGTGGTAAGAGACTCCATTCTACTCCTGATTGCAAGCATGATCATCTATTTAATTATCATAAATTGCGGCACCTGGCTGCGGATCCGTACTGCTAAGTGCTAACAACCGATTTTTGTTCGGTCGGTTCATGAATTGAAATATCGGCCTTCAGCTCAAAGTCCTTGGCATATGAACTCTTCTTCGTTAGTTTAATATCATTGTTATAAATTGAAATATCAGGCTTGAGCTCGAAGTCTTTGGCGAATGCCTTTTGTTTGGCTAGCTTTACCTAATTGTTATCAGTTGAAACGTCAGGCACGAGTTCGAAGTCCTTGGCAAAGAACTTTTGTTTGGTTGGCTTAATATCGTTGTCATAAATTGAAACATCGGGCAAGAAGTCGAAGAGCTTGGCAAAAGCCTTTTGTTTGGTTGGCTTAATACCGTTGTCGTAAATTGAAACATCAGGCATAAGCTCGAAGTTCTTGGCAAAGGATCTCTGCTGATCCCTTGGTTTAATACCGTTGTCATAAATTGAAACATCAGGCATTAGCTCGAGGTCCTTGACAAAAACCTTTTGTTTTGTCGGCTTAATGCCGTTGTCATAGTCTGAAACAGCGGGCATCAGCCCAAGTTCCTATTGACAAAAGGCTTCTCCATGGTGTCCTCAAAATCTTCATGTGTATGGCAATAGACTTTGGTTTTAGAGATGGTCGAGGCTTGATCTTCAGAAATGAGACCTTGAGTTGATTCCGCAGGCATGTCCTGATTTTTCACGACAATTCTCCAATAGTCTCTCAGGTCTTTTCTTGCATTTATGATGCTGGCAAACTGTACACAAGGAAAACAATTAAGGAAAAAAAAGGAGAAGAAATATATATTGACCATGCAAATGATAAAAATTCGAAAATCGTTTGCATCAAAATGAGCAATGCTAGAGCCAGCTATAATTACGCTACTCTTAAAACTGATGTGTTAAAATAGTTTTGGTTGAATGGAAATCCAAAATAATGATCGGGTCGTGTGGTGTCCTCATCACATCAATACTGTACATTATGTGATACCAATTTTGCACAGAATATTTTGTATAATGAATTTGTGATTAACGTAACATTATTACTGATCATCAGCAAGTGCATGAATTAATAATATGAAGGAAAAAAATAAAAGAAATACAGAAACAAGCAATCAGCAGTATCATATCAGCAACCAAGATGCCATTTAGGTTGAATTCAATCTCCCGCATGCAAAGTAATTTTAAAAGTGTAGCTAAAACAATCAAATCAGCAATGTCATACAAATCAGCAACCAAGGTGCAGTTTAGTTTGAATTCAAACTTGGGCATGCAAAGTAATTTTAAAAGTCTAGTTATAACAGTCAATCGCATAACAGTTCACAATAGTAGCATGTAGTAGTCTTTTAATAATTTAAAAGAATATGCATGCAAGCCTTGCAAATACACAAGAGACAAATAGCTAAAGGGAATGCTTTTGTTATACATTACCATTGGCTCTAAAGTGATAACAGCTTATGAATCCACAAATAATTAAACAAACTAACAAATGGAAACTGATGATAAGATTAACCCTAAAAACACATGAGAGAAATGAAAAGAAGTTGTAAGAATTACCAGCTTCTGTCTTCGGGGGAAGAGCTAGTGAAGAATAACCTTGAAGAAATGGGAGGAACTTGACACATTGGGTTTCATTCTCTTGCCAAAAGCCATTGATTTGTTCTGTCACAGGTCATGTGTTCAATGTTAATAGCTTAGCTTCATTCTTCAAGAGCTTGCTTGCAATGAAATGTAATGTACGTCCGGTTTGGTCTACCCTTCAAATTTTAATTGTTATTAGGGCCACCCACTGAGCTCTTCTCCTAGCCTAGTCAAAATGTATTTTTAATATTTTTTTAAGTATATGTAAGTAACTGTTATTACAGTATTTTGGAATTGTTCCTTGTTATTATCTTGGTATTTTGGAATTTGCCCCCTGTTATTATCTTGTTATTTTTCTCAATTTTCCTTACATACAAAAAAATGGCTGTCCCAAGAAACTTTCATGTTCCAAGGAAGAAATGAATATTCCTTGATCTTTACAGTTCCAAACAAAAATTTACCTTAACTGTAAATGTGTATTGAAACGCAAAAAGGAGTCGCATGTAGTGCCTTATCTATTATTAGCCAATCAAATCACCCAGCGAGCGTAATCTACTCAAGACTTAATCCAATGCTGCAGCTTTGATGAAAATTTAATATCTAAGCAAACACCTTTGTTTATATTAATGCTGACTTTGCCTCTATTCGTTCCTTGGTCAGTCTGTTTTCAGGTAATAGAGATTCTGCTATGTTGTTGGTTTACTAAGGAAGAATAATAGAATATGGGCAAAGTCAATACAGAGACTTACAAATCAATGTGGCCAACCATAATCCAGCATATATTTGCTATACTTGGAATAAGAACTATGAAAATAATCTAGGAAAGAAAATTCAAGATTTCGCAGTCACTCATAGCATTTACACAATTTTAGGCGAGTCCAAATTTGTCCATTTTTCTTGACTGGATAGACAGAGAGACATTATTTTTCAATCCAAAATGATGCATAAACATAAACGAAGAGTATCATAAAGCTGCAAAAAGATCATCAAAACCCTATTTGAAAATCATAAAAACATTTGACTTGCATTGAATATTAATCCTCTTAAACAAACCATATGAAGAAATTAAGCAGAGATAAAGGGATGATACAGTTTTGCAAAACCAGATACAAGCATCGCATGCACCGAATATCTAAGCATGATAAACTGGAAGTTTCAAAAGAACATCCCTCGCCCTGATAAGCTTAAAGACACAAATATCTCTTACCACCAAATTATTGTTCTCTAAAATTTCAGCCCATCCCCTCGTTATGATTGTGCCTCCATTTTGTCTCCAATACATTTAGAAAGACTGCTCTCTTTGATAGCTCTGGCATTTCTACTGAAGTACTTGTTAACAAATTTGGATGGAACATACTACAAATTAAAATAAAATGAGTTGCAACAAAGTATGTAAATATATATACCCAAAGCAAGCTTCACATTCACATTCTATTTATATATACTCAAAAGCTTACCACACGATGGTAATTTATGTCGGTTGGCTGTAATATAACCATGAAAGAAGGATTTTTCACCTTCAATGATCTGGCAATTTTGACTGCTCTCCTGCTTTCTTCGGCTGAAAGTCCACGTCTTTCTAAAGCATATACTCCCATTTTTTCAAGAGCAATGCTAAAGAGAGAGAAAAATGAGAGAAAGACGAGAGAAAATGAGAGTATTTTACTTTCTCTCTCTACTCAGTCCACTTTCTCTCTCTTTCTTTTTAATATACTTTCTCTCGTCTTTCTCTCGTTCTTCTCTCTCTTTAGTATTTTTCTTTTTTCAAACGAAGCACACAAATGAAATTTATTGTAATAACCGTTGTTTTTATTAGTAGTATTATTATTTTTATTTATTTATTAAATTCCTTATTTAAAAAGGAAATAAATTCCTTAATGGGTAGGGGTTTTAAAAAGGCTTGGCCTATAAAAACCTCTTTCACATTATTTTGTTTTTCAAAACCCTAGAGGCTAATAAAGAAAGAATACAGCAGCCAACATAAGAGTGAATTCATATTTTTTAACAAGAAAAAGGGGAAGATTTTGATTGTATTCCTGTTTTCCATTAAAGGAGTTCTTGGGTTTGGATTTTGTTTTGAAGATATGAAAGAATTTATAAGTCTTCAAACTTTTGATTTCGATTGTGATTTTTATATGATTGATTGAATGATTTTGTATGTGTTGTATTTATAAAATTGTGAAAAGTGTGATCATGTATTGATTTATGTGTGATTGAGTGGAAGTAGTGCTATCATGTTATCCTGGAAATTGTAAACAATATAGATTGAACTTCATACAACTGTTGTTTTCATTAAGTTTCATGCATAAAACTTTATAGATTATTAAACTAGATATCTTTAGCTTTTTATCCATATGTTTATTGTTCAAAAACTCGTTTTATATAAATTGTTTTAATTTTTCGAAGGTAGAATACTGATGCTAGAAAATTTTGATTTTCAACAGTAATTCTCGCTTCTATAATTTATTACTGGACATATATATGTCTAGTTTCTGTATTTTAATTTCTTAATTTTTGGCTTTATATCAAGATCACTAAAAATCATAGAGTTGTGCAGCTGCAATCCTAGGAACTGTTTTCCAGAATTGCGAGGCTGATATTAAAGCGCGTTTGGGTTACTATTTCATCACTAAATCCTTATAAATTTTTATTTCTTCTTGTCTCCTCTGATCATCAAAGTTTGAATCACTATTTTTGAATATGTATAACTAAAATTATGAATTTTTGAATCAGCAATCCTCTGTATGTATCGTCACTTGACAGTTTTGATATTTTTGGTGGAAAATCAGTTTTTAAAGATGATTATTAACTCTAATTAATATTGCTAAATTTTGTATTCGATGCCAACATATTTAAAGTAGTTTTTTGTGATATTTATGATTTTCCGATATGTTAATAGCTTGATAGAAATCAGCTCTCGTATGATGGTCTAGTACAGCTAGTGAATTAATGTGCTTAAGTAAGAGTGCAGGGTTTAAGGATTTTTAGGTTTTCCTATCTAGGTCAGAATTGTATAAGATATTAATAAGAATTTTGTCTTGATAATTATAGGCTAAGAGTGAACTCGTGTGATTGGGGTTATTGTTGATTGTGTTGGATCGAGGTAAGTAAATTCATGCATAATATTTATTATATGTAAATACTTATGGATAGAATAATGATGTTCAAACAGATTAGCAACTTATGGATTTAAAGTTATTTACAATATTTTCTTAAATTTGTTTTAAAAATAGATTTAAAATACTTGTTTTTTTCTCTATAAAATGTTTTCATTAAAACTATTTGTAAAGCATTGCCAATTCAATGTCTTATAAGTGTTTTATCAAAATATGATTGAAAAATTGATGTCGAAAAATTGAAAACTGTTTTAAATATTTTGGTTCATTTTCCATAGTTACCATTATTGATATTATTGAATAGCCAGCTTGTACGCACCTATTGACGATTTTCATAGGATAAAGCACCCTAATTGACCTATTAGTTGGGTCACAAGGAGTATAGGTAAAACATTGAACTATTAATTAGGTCACTGTAGATATAAGTGGCACTATGAGGCATGAGCAAATTGAATGAAAGCAATGTTTTATTGATAAAAGATTTCTTATGCAATTATTTATTGAAAATGATTTTTGACGTTATGACTTAATTGATTATGAGTTACATATGATTATAAAATGATTATTGTTTTCTAGAGACGTGGGCTTTTGGTCTAGTGACGAGAATTTGTTAGATGAAAACTTTGGCATTTTCTAAATAAATTAATTGTAGTTACTTTGATTATTACTTGGAGCTAGTTTTTATTTTAGAAGATTATTGAGTTATTTATTATTTTGGAGAATATGTTTTTCCTATGGGTAACATTGACTTTATTTAAGATTAGTTATAAGATTTCATTCTAAATTTCTCTTAAGTTTTTCTTAGGTGAATTTGGGGTGTTACATTTATTATAATAGTCACCTGATTTGCTTTTCTCCACCATTAACTCTTCTTTTTTACACTTCTTGCTTTGTGGCTCATCATCATGGCCTTCATTCCTAAATCTTCCTGATCCTTCATTCTTATGCGGATAATTAATCTCGCAAGCTATCTTATCAAATATGAGAACACGGAAACTTGAATCCTTCACATATTTAAAGACCAAGAAATACCTGTTAGAGATTGAATAACGTTTTACAAAATCACACCACCCGTCTTGGAACCAAACATATCTCCCATCTTTTTTCAAACTCACTTGCGAAGGACGGTTATTTGGAACTATGAATGGTGCTGCATTAGTTAGTTCTTGTTCAAACTTTTTCACAAACAATGATGGAATCCTCTAATATAATAATAGCTCTTCTATTTACACTTAGTCTTTCTGCATAGTCCATGATCTAAAACTAGATCTATGGTCTTCATAGGCTTATAGTCCATGACTTATTTGACTGTCCCTCTACTCTTGAAGTGTATAAATTCTGGTCTCTACACTTTTTAGAGCACGATCTCTGCTCCTTACTCTTGGGGAGCATGGCTGCCAGTCCCTATGATTGGGGAGTACGACTCTTGTTCTCCACTCTTAGGGAGCATGACTTTTTAACTTCACTATTTCTACACACTTTTTCATTGACTTTTTTCATATCTTGTATAACAATTACTCCTTATCTCTTAATTTTTGGTTCCATCAGAAACAGTAGCATAAGTGCTCAAGTCATTTATGTCTCTATACCTTCTATATAAACTATCTTTTACACTATTCATCAACATCGTTAGGCTTCCATCTCTTTGGCTTTCACTTTCCTTGGTGAGTAATTTTTCTTTTTCTTTTAGAATTTTCATTGTCTTCAAACTCCAAGGATAATTCTAACTCCTTTTACTATGACTATTGTGATGATGATGATTTATATTCTATATCAACTAACTAACCATCCCTTGTTATAAATTTTATTCCCGCATCCTGTATCCTCGATAACTAGACTAGCTTGCAATCCAACTTTGATTGGTTCATCGATGAGGCAGTGAATAAAATATCTAAAAAATGTATCTCATCTTTTAGAGCTAAATATAAGATCCTATGTTCAATTGAACTTAAAAAAAGTATAAACTGGTAAGCTTACCAATCATCCTCATCTTAAGGCTATCGTTTTTTACCTTTATTTTTTTAATATGGTTTTAGGTTACTATTACACCATTTTAGGTCTGATATTGAGCTAGTTATTCCTTTGTAGTATTAAAATCCAACCAGGATTGAGTTAGCTCTTCTTTTGCAGTATCAAAATCCAATTTCAATTGGTCCTCAAGCGCTTTCTCTTTTCCCAAATATTTGTCCAACTCGTTAATTTTTCTTCTAGAAGCTTGACTTGACTCAAGTAAAGAAAGGTAGTTTTGAGAGAGCTTTCTCTTCTCTCAAAGTATTACACCCTTTTGGGTATGACATTAAGCTAGTTTTTTCCTTTGCAATATTAAAATCCAACTGGTTCTGTTGTTGTATCAAAATCCAATTTCAGTTGGCCTACAAAAGCTTTCTCTTCTCTCAAACATTTGTCCAGCTTGTTAATCCTTCTTCCAGAAGCATGACTAGACTCAGGTAAAGTATTTCTTTCCAGTGTCAGGTTTTTTATCTTCCTTTTTTATACTTGAACAGCATAACCACATTGTAGGAGGATGAGTGATAGGATCCAACCTCATATCAATAATGGGAACCAAAAAGTAGTATTGTATAATACTTGGCAAACATTGGCAAGTATAACATCAATAGGATCAGAACTCTCAATTTACCTTATATTATCAGAAAAGACATATTAAGGCCAATGTTGAATGAAAAAGTTCAAGTATGCTTGAGAATGATCTTTCCAAGTGAAGTTTTGGAAATCTTTAAAAAAAAAAGGTGAAGTTCCTTAGCTAGAATCTACTGGAAATATTATGGAAGTAGGACCATTAGTAGAGGCAAATACAGAACAAAGGCTATTTATTGTCAGTAAAGAGTTTCATGAGTGAGAGATGGAAATAAAGTTACTTACTACAACCCCGGAGTAGTTTCAGACGTCTGGTGTAACCCTTGAGTAGTTGGAACTACCTGGGAGGATGATCCCACAGCTTGGAAAGATGATCCTACAGCTTAAAGTAAGTACCACAATCGAGGAATGGTAGAGAGCTCCTTGATGAGAACTTGTGACTATAATTACTTGATTATGAGCTAGGAGAAAAAGATGAGGCAAGATGATTTAATTATTTTGGTAACAATTCTTACCATATTGATTTTGTTGAATGAATCGTGATAAATGGATAATAGCTTGAATTTGTGAAAGCATGTTTGTATGCTTACTTGATGAAATTATCATTGTGTATAACATCGAGTGATTTATCATGATGCCTTTGTTTAATTGATGATTATATGTGTGTTGCTTGATGAATTGATGGAGTTGTTGGTTTGTTATAATTATTTTAGCTTATATAAAAGTGTTTTTAACTATGCTGTGTATTTGAGGATTTGTTTACTTCTAATTAAGGGGAGACTCCGCCGAAATTTTGCTCGCACAAAATGGGTAATATCTTCATTGAATTATTTTTTATGATCTTGTTTCAATTGTATCTATCTATTTTTTCTTTTTTTATGATAAAAAGGGAGATAAATATGACAAATTTTTAGATAAAAATATTTTGGTTAAAATTTTAAATTGGCCATATTTTTAGGGGGAGCATGCAATATGGTTTTGGTTAGTGTGCATTTTAAACTTTTTTATTGTCCATAGGGGAAGACAAAGTAATATATCATTTCGATGTTGTCAAAAGGAGGAGAATAATATGCACTTTGAGTATTCTTTTGATGATATGTGATTATGATGATGATTTTGATGATTTTGAGATATGATGATTATTTGATTACGTGGTTGCTTTATATAATGATTTATGATAATTTGGAAGTGATATTACTAAACTTGTATTTGAGGTAATGCTTGTTGTTAGGGAGAGATTCTATCGAAATTTCTACTCAGACAATATGGGTAAAAAATTTACTTTTTTTTCTTTTTCACTAAGTTTTCTTTTTTATGATGAAAAAGGAGAAGAGTACATGTATTTAAATTTGTTAATTTAGCTAAATTGTAAGAGAAGCTTACATTTAAGTGGACCAATTTATGGAATCATTCTTTAAATAAATGAAAATTTTATTATCGTCAAAAAGGGAGAGAATGTTAAAATATATGTTTCCATAATGTTGATTTTGATGATAACAAACAAGATTAAGAATGATTAATTTTTTAACCTCAAATTGTAAGGGGAGCTTACATATAGGGGGAGCAATTTATGGAATCATTCTTTAAAAACATAAAAGATTTATCATAATAAAAAAGGGAGAGATTGTTAACATATATGTTTACATATTATTGATTTTAATGATAACAAATAAGATTAAGAATGATTAAGTGTTCGAAAGCCTAAATTGTTTTTCATACATTTGAAATAAATCATTATTTTCACATTATAAAGGTTTTATATTTAATGAAAAAAATGATTTTATAAAATTAGTTGTTTTTCAAGTTTATGGTCTAATTAAAAGAGTTTTGTAAACTTTGAAATTAACAAGTATTACTTGGAATTCTTGAGAAGGACTTATTTGAAACATTTCATAACATTTAGGTCATATCATAATTTTAAAAAGTTTTGGGAATAGGAAGCATTATTTAGTAAATTCTGAAATTGGACTTTTTGGTAAAATTTTATGACGTTTTGAGTCATAACATAATTTTAAAAAGTTTTAGGGTAAAACTTTAATTTTATAAAATAATTTACTATAGCAGTCACTGTAGCAAAGCGGCTAATCGGATTTTATAAAGCATCAATTCGATTATGGGCAGAAACTCTCTAAAAAGAAAGCGGCTAACAGGATTCCGAAAGCGGCATACCGGATGTTCCAAAATTCAAATATTTGTTATAACAGTAACATAAAGCAACTAATCGAATTCACAAAAGCAGCAAGCTGGTTATCAACAAAAAGTCAATAACGACTAATTTTCTTTTTCAACTATAAAATGACTGAAATCTAATTCATTTCAGAGGAGGCAACCATTGATATTTTGAGCATTTTCTCTGCAAATCTAAAATGATAAACTTATGTATTCATTTCATTTATTCACACATTAGGCTTTCACTTGTATTCAAACACATTGTGTGAAAAAAAGTTTCGTAATTATTTTTGTAAATTCAAATTGAGTGGTTGTAAGTGTTGGGATACACTTGGATTAAGAGATTGGGGATAACCTCTTATAGTAAAGGTTTATTGACACTTTGGAAGTCAATTGTAATCGTTTGAAGTCTTGGAAGGCTTAGATAGTGAAATTCTCAAGCCTGGTGTGCTTTGAGGCGTGGACGTAGGTGGGAATTGTCGAACCACATAAAAATTCTCGTGTTTGTTTTTCTCTTCCCTTACTCTTTTATTATCGTACTTTGATTGAATTTATTGTTTTATATTTCATTAGGGCATTAGATTGAATTGCTGTGTGATTTGTTTAGCTTAATTTTTAAAAACCCAATCAGCCCCCCTCTTCGGTTGCATAGCTTGTATTTAAGCTTTAACCCATAAAGAGCTTTCTTCAATCTTAAAACTTTGCCTTTATGTCCTTTCACCACCTAGCCTAATGGTTCTTCGATGTAAACTTCTTTTTCAAGTAATCCATTCAAGAAAGCAGAATTTACATCTATTTAAAAAATCTTCTATTTGCTCTGAGCAGCTAAAGAAATAATAAGTCTAATAGTTTAAAGTTGGGTTACAGGAGCAAATTTCTCGTCGTAGTCTATGTCCGCCTTTTGACTATAGCATTTTGCAACCAGCCTCACCTTGTGCCTTTCAAAGCTTTGCCTGAATAATGATTGTGGCTGAGTTGTCATTATGTATCTCGAATTTGAACTTCTAATACAGTCATTTAAAATAATTCTAGATATTTTATTTTAAAATGTAAATTTTCCTTTTAATTATGGTTAACCTGTAAACAATTGTTACCAAATCATAAACAAAATCTTCTTGTCTCACGGAAAGATTCTTGAAAATAAGCATGGGTGTAATAAGCTAGACAATGAAAGAATTATATATAAGTTGTCTAGTATTATAGTTGTTCCGGTTGGATTTTGTTGGTAGTGTCTACAAATATAGTTGATCCCGATCTACTCAGAATTTATTATTGTCGACTTGACCTCATAAATACAACTTAGAGCCTATGTTAGCGACCTAGTTTACAAGTACGACCTGAAGTTTATGTGAATGACCTACTTTAAGAATACAATCTGAAGCCAACATGACCAATTGGGAAATTTTCGGGATCTTCTCAAGAAGAAATGTAAGTGGATGAAGGAAGATGCCCTTCTTTTTGTTGAGCATTACTGCGACAAAAGTACTTGCCCATGACTTTGAGGTATTGACAAACGTTTTCTAGAGTGTCAACTGATTAACAATTATTGTGCTATGTTGTATGTAAATATTAAATACGTACAGGGAAGAATTAAGGGGCTAGAACTTTTTCATCACAAACGACTCTTTCTTGGTTGAATGGTGGGCTTTTTTTCTGCTCATTTCTTAAAAAGAGAGTTTAAATCCTCCCAGTTTTATTGTGAATGTTGACTTTATTTCAAGGATTTGAAAATATATCTGGTCTATTTTGACATGATAAATGTATTATAATGCGTACAGACTATATAAAAACTCCCCAATGTTGATGTTTGTATATTTAAAAATATATATTTGTAGTAGGACACCGTTATCTAGTTACGTTATAACGCCATCGCTAGCTAGCATTGTTCTTCTCTCTCTAGTCTCAAATCTACGTTTTTAAGCCTACATTCGCGCTGTAGAATAACTCAAATTGTGTATGTTAGCTGTTTCAGTTAAAATGGTACACTGAATTTATGTATCAGGCTTTTATTTATGCTAATCGTCACATATTCTGCACTTTTCTGATATAGGCGAATTATGAGCATGATTGGATTACAAAATTCTTCTTTAATGGTGTTACAATGCCTTCGACTATTCTGCTTCTTTATTTTCAGGTGAGTAATGAGTTGTGTCTGTACTTTCCTTTCCTATACCCGTAATGTTACCAGTAATATATCTGTCTACTTAATGATTTTGTGTACGGGATGATGTTTCTGTTGTTGATCACAGGCTTGTGAATGGAAAGCATTATGCACAAATGAATGGAAAGCATTATGCACAAACATTGTACGATCTATTCTTCTGTAACATTAATTAAGGGTTGGAACTTCTTATGTAGATTTTGAAATGACAATAGTAACTTTATTTCTTGCAGTGTTACGCGTGGCCGAAAAGAATGGACAAGAAATCGGCTTCTATTAAGCCAATAATGGAATCCACATATGCCAGGGATCAAGCTGTTAAGTGGATTGCTCATTGGCGAACATTCTTTATTGCTTATCCAGAACTATTTCAGTAGAACAATGGAGAAGAATGGATGGCTACACTTCTCCTTTTAAAAAGAAATAAAAGTAATTACTGCTTGCTCCTACTTGAAAATGATGCCCGAGAAAGTAAGCACGATTTCTCTTGTAAAACTGGAAACCAAGTAACTGTATGTTTTGCATTTTAAAAGACGGAATAATGCTTGTGTTTACGGATTGGAAGTGTATTGCATTGTAAAATATCGGGATGCTTTAGTGTTTAACATCAAGGCATGATCCATGTGTTGAACATCAAACAAAAAGAAATGATCCAAGTGTAATGTTTGTACTAATGTTGATGCAAGCAACGCTATCCATTTCATTTCATGGCAAAAGATTTAGGACTGCTTGAAATTGTGGTTGGGCAAATATAACTTTGAAGTTACACCATTAAGAGTGTATTTGAGATTGAGGTATTGTAACTTAAGCTGCAGTTGCTATGGAAAAAAAACTGTAACTACTAAATAAAAGTTAATAATATATAGTAAATATAAATTTTAAATAATAATTTTAACAAAATTATCAAAGATATAATAAATTTTTTATTATACAAATGAAAAATTATATCAACATAACTTTCAAATTACAACACCTGATGTTTAGCAAACACTTTACTGTTGTACCTTTTAAGTTAGAGCTGTCCAATCTCAATCTCAAACGAATCCTAAAGCATTTGGTAAATATTTACTTTTTTATAATCACCACAAACTATCAACTTTAGTTAATAATTATAATTTTATTTTCATAGCGGCTGTGGCTTTTAAGCCACATCACTGCTATACTAAACATGTCAATAGATGAAATGAAGAACTTTAAGATGTTTATTATTAGTATGAAAATGTGCAAGCATATTCCTAACTATTCGAGAAAAGGTTCATAACTCACTATCTATCCAAAAAGGAAATTATATAATTAACCTTAGTTTCATTGCCATGGTTTCGTGAGTGAAATTGGGATGTACATTATTACATTGTACTGTAATACTTCTATAAAATATATTATTGGGACTAAAACAAATATTAGTTTACCAAAATTATTTATTTATACATGATATTAATAATTTATTAATTTATCGATAAATGCATATTTATTAATTTAAAAAAAGATTTTATGTGATAAAAGCTTTTGTTACCTTGTGAAGTGTACTATTCCCTTTGACTAACATTCATGGATAAATTTTTAAAGTTATCCAGTATATATAAAAAATATTAATAAATGTTACGATTATGCACATGGAAGCCTAAAAATTGATGTGTGTACTCTTCAAATTAAGTGCCCAAGAAAATAAAATGTTTCAAAAGCTTAAATTACATAGAACATAACTATTATAAATACATTGGTGACAATGTTATTTTCAGTCTCAAATCATTAGACACATATTTTGCAAAGGAGTTAGAGTTGAAAAAAATTAAAGAAGAAAAAAACTCCTTAAATATTATGAACTTTTTATGCTATTTATTATTAACATTTTCGTATTTTGATTAATTATTAATTTATATTTTCATTGGACCCTAAGGACTTGAAAAAAAAAAACATATTATGTCATGCACTTACCAAGATTATTAATTTAGTCTATTGATCCAAATCGAGACCAAAGATTTTATATTTAATCAATACTATTAATTTATCGAAGTTCGAACCAAATTTATTAATCAACTTAGTTCATACGCGAGGAGGGTTCCCAGTTTCCACGCTCAGCTACCCGCAACAGCCCCAAAAGACATGCAAATGGGTGGATTGATTCTGAAAGTAGAGAGGACCGCAGATGGTATAGTCCAAATTCCATCCCCGCAGATAAGACCGGATGCAACCGCCCCTGCATAATCCTCTGAATCCTTTGGATCGATTCGCTCCCATATGAATAATATCACTGCCCCAACAAACATGTCAATTGCAAAGTATGCTCCAATGAAAAATGGAATTGCCATAGCCATGGGAACAGGAATGAACTTCGAGATTTTCTCTGGAGTCACATCCCTTAGTAGGTTTATCACCAGAGCAGCAATGAAAAAACCACAACAAAAGGCCAGGCAGTGCTTGGGAAGCTCTGAAAAGCCTTTGATCCCCAGAATGGCCATCTCTCTCAATATCACAGCATTCGGTGCTTTGTATGGACCATCAGGTGACCCAATGTCAAAAGCGGTCCAGTACATCCAGAATGTAAGCGGGGCAAAGACACAACCCATGGCTGTTCCAAGTAACTGGCTTACAAACATAGACTTGGCTGATGATAGGGTAACGTAACCTGTCTTAAAATCCTGCATGAGATCAGCGGCAGCACAGACAATAGACATCATAACCCCATAAGCTGCTAACCCAGCAATAACCCCACCATTGGTTCCAACCAAAGATGCAATGA
Organism: Citropsis articulata; assembly: GCA_030449925.1. NCBI lineage: Eukaryota > Viridiplantae > Streptophyta > Magnoliopsida > Sapindales > Rutaceae > Citropsis > Citropsis articulata. Next base: position 1,386,662 of record JASUUH010000137.1, on the reverse strand, counting down.
TGAAAAGCCAAATTTTTGCATAGGTTGAAGACAAGTTCCAGTCTGTAAGTCCAGCACCGTAAGAGTTGCAGAAGGCTAGGGCTGGTGCAATAAGGTATGATGAGAGAACTAAGTACCATTTGAGAGGTGGAAAGATGGTGGGAATTGTTGCTGTTGATATAGCTGCCAGGCCCACATATCCAGAAGCAGCAAACCAGGTAGGTATCCCATCTTTTAGAAATACATTCACTCTTTTTTTCTGCTCTATTCGCAATCTGTAACCCTCAGTATCTGCTAAAGTACATGTGGGCAAGATTATTGACTGTATTAACTACTGAAGACATAACAACGACAGAAGTGTCTCACAATTAAAACAGTCAAACAGGCCGAATCAAGTAGAAGTTTCGTATCAAGAAATAAGTAACTGGCTATCACAAGCTACAATACTGGAGGCACATGATGAGCAGAACTTTCAATCAATATTCCAGACAAAATAATTTGGCCAAGTTCTCAAAGCCAACAGAGGAATATTCATTCTCACCTTGAATCCCATTAACAATTGGAAGTTTGCTGTCTTTGGTTCTTTTGTTGCACAATTCCTTGAAAGTTGCAGAGATTATCTTTATCAGATTGTAAATACTATCTCCAAGTATAACGGAAATAGCTATGAAGACCTGCAAAAAGCGATTGCAGGAACAGTCGCCTCAGAGCAGAGAAACAAGAGGAGACAGTATCACCGAAACACAGAAACTGTAATGGAATTGTCTTAAGAGGCATTGAGAGAGTGCGATCCACCATACCTTATATCCATAAAGACCCTTAAAATCATTGCTACCAAGGTCAGCTGGATACCAGTCACCAGCATGTTGGGAGATATAGGGCCAGAGAAAACCCCATGATATAATAGCCCCAAGAAGAACAGAACAGTTGACAATGTGAGGACAAAGAAGACCGCATCCAACATAAGTTAGACTGAAGTCAAAATAAAATCTGTAAAAAGTATTAAAAAGAAAAAGAAAATTAGAATTCCAGGGATGCCACCAATGTAAGTAAATAATGAATACATCAGTTCTGGCAAACAAACCAATGTGCTGAAATTTGAAAGAAAATACAAACAACACTTTAAAATAGAGCATAAATACATTCTTTCTCTCTTATTTATTTTACAAAAGCATGGTTTCTAATTATTATCTACCCCATATAGGATTACAAGTACCCCATATGACAACAAATGGAAATTTAGGCCAGGTTACACTGCTCGTATAAAACATAATGGAGAAAAACTTTAGGGAAAAGGACCAAGAAGAAAGAAGCACAGATAATATTAATACAAGGTAATGGTACAAGTAAAACAGAGAGAGATACATAAGAAAAGTAAACCCAAAAAAAGACCTACGTGTTTTTAAATAAAGTCAAACCAAGGCTTGGAAAATTATCAAATCCACATGAATCCCCAACACCACCGAAGAACCACTTAAAGAAGCTCCATAAGAAACTTATACTCAAATATTTTCCAACGCACCGCACTTGCTTCCTGTAATATCAACAGAAAAGCAATTAGGATGAAACCAATCATTTTAATTTTTGGTTTCTTTTCACGTGGAAGCTGAGAGGTGGTAATGGAATACTCAAGCTCTGCTTGCTTAAACAATGATGAATGTTCTAATTAACATACAACATCATTAAAGACTATAACAACTGAGGGGAAAGTGTAAACCATTCAATAAGTAGAAGGGGCACAACTGTGAAAATTGATACCATGGACTTCATATAAGCAAGGATTATGACACATTAGAAATATACTTCTTAACTAAAACCTACGACCTCAGTCAATGATACTTGCGGATAGAGAGAGCCAACATTCTACATTGACTCTCTGATTTTTTTCATCTTCCCTCATCAGCATAATTATTTTAGCGACTTCCCCCATAGTTTTACCGAAAAAAAAAAAAAGGTGTATCCAGACCTACAAAACAATAAAGAGCTTCATATTAGTAACGATTACCCTGCAAGCTCAGCTCCAGCATTGGTATGAAAACTATTAATCAACACTGCCGTGGCTGAGCCACTGGGATATGCAAGTTTACCATCCAAGATCATAACCTGATACAACACAAAGGGAAGAATGAGAAGTTGATACCCAAGAGGATAAAAAAGGCGACTATTATCGGTATTAAAGATAAAAGAAAAGGAAAATAAACTGTATTAAGTCAAACACAACAATTAAATGGTTGAAAAATTATCCAATAATGGACACAACTTCAATTGAAATTTATCTTAGCATGTATAAAAATGCATTTCTATAAATAAAGACAGTAAAAGCTACCTTCCGAAGTGCAACAAGGCTGAAGGGACCGAGGAAACTGACAACAAACATGAAAACAATCATCCACCCCAATCCAGGGTTCTTGACATCCTCTGCTCGATTACCAGGGTAGTCGGGACCAATTAGTTTATATGTCCTCTCATCCATTGCAAGGAAGGACGAACCAAATCCCCCTGCCAACAGTTGCATATTAATAATAACATCAAACTCAAGAAGTAAGCAAATTTACAAACAACAGAAACGCGAGTACGAACAAACACTATTGAAGTCCCCCTCCCCCCCCCCCCCCCCCAAGCTTCAAATTTAACCAAACACTTCCAAGAAAATTTCAAAACTAAACGAAATGCACATAAAAGAAAGACTCAATGAATAATCAATACCGCTAGCAGCGAAGCCATAACAAGCCACAACACAGGTTTGAATGACGGTGTTCTCTTGTCTTGTAAAAGGCTTGGTCGAGAACCCGAGCTTCAACAAGAAGCTTGTCCACGACTTCACGTATAAGAATCCTAAGAGTCCCGCCGCAACGTTGAGAGACGGAATGATTCCGACTGTCATATTGAGCCTGTGCGTGATGATGCAGAAGAGCATCCCCATTATCGCACTCACCACCAGTCCTCTGATCGTTATCTGATCCTTCCATTCCGGAATCAGCTCATCCTCCTCCGCCGTGGTTTTCTCAATCAACGGCTCTGATGCTCCCACTTCGGTTCCCATGGAAGCCGAAAAAGCTGTCGCATTCAACTCGGCCAAAAGTACGCACCAAAGAGTCAACTGAATCCACTACAGTTTAGGGTTACACTGTTTTTAGTTGGAGAATTCAAGCAGGGATTTGTCCCCGCTATACTCTTAAAATACGCTATTTATCCGAATAAACTCCCATACTTCAAATTTCCTCATATATATATACCTTGTTTGATGTGCAAGTATTAAAATACCCTACTTAAAATACTTTATTTCCCAAAATCATTCACGATTTGCTTCAAACATTCAAGTGCGCCACAGCCACTTCATCTTCTCTATGGTGAAAGAAGGAAAGAAGAGAAGCTTCAAACGTCTCACATTTACCCATATAAATCTACACCCACGCTCCCACAGCCATCACTTCTGTTCAAGTGCACCGACCCTGTGACTTCTAGTCATCCTCGATTTGCTTCCTCGTTCCAGCTGCTGTCGTCTCTGTCATTAAAGCCTCCGGCTTCGTTCGCCGTCTCCGATTTCATTCACCTACGCCCACGCTGCCGTAGCCATCACTTCCGTTCAAGTGCGCCGACCTTGTGACTTGTAGTCGTCCTCGATTTGCTTCCTCGTTCCAGCTGCTGTCGGCTCTGTCATTGAATTTGTTCGCCGTCATCAGTCACACAAGGTAAGGTATATTGAAACTGTTCAATCTTCTCTTATATAATGGCTGTTATTGTTGCTGATTTGGCTTCTTAACATTGTAATTGTTGTTGTCTCGAGTGTTGAAGGTGATGGATTATTAATCTATTGTATTTGTTTGTCAATTAGAGATGTGTTTATGGAGATGGGTTATTAATCATGTTTGTCATTTGGACATGTAACTTCAGTAGCTTGGTGCCTTGGTTCTCGACTGCAATTTATTTATTTATTTTTTTTTTGTTCTTTGTTAACTTATGTCATTTAAAAAGACTTTTTGAGGATGCTTGATGGTTGGTATTCATTTTTGTTATTCATTTTTGCATCATTCAGCTGGGCTGGTGTTTGAGATTTTTGGAATTGTAGGTGGCTGCCTGGTTGGGATTTGATTCATTTTGAAATAGAATTGAATTTTGGGATAGGATGTAACCCGAATTGCAACCAAAATTGAAAGTTGGACCCGAATTTTCAATGTAAGCTGATCCAAAACTCGAACCTAAACTGAACCAAAATGAACAGATCGGGGATTATCTGGATATCCCCGATCCAACCCCAATTACCACAATTTGGGTGGTAGGGATGGGTTCAAGTATTATAAAAACTTAGGATCGGCTGTAGGGATCGTGATCCCTGCCCCAATGCCATCTCTAATTTATTTGTGTAAATCTCTAGGTATAAGTGAGGTGGGGATTGAAATATTTTGATCATATTGGCTTTCACCACTCATAAGATTGCATGTTTGTTCCTGATTTTCTCAAAACCCCTAAATGGATGAAGAGTTTGTGTAGAATTGTGAGACCATTTGATTCTTTATAAACATTATAAATTTCTTATTCAGCAATTTGATTTGACACAGGTTTTTGTTGTTTATAATTTTCAATACATGTGATTTAGTCGTGTAATAGATACTTTAATGGATTGTAATCGTGTAATGGATACGTCACTGGACTGTTGTGGTGTGATAGATACTTTACTGGACTATGGTCGTCCAATGTATATTTGGTCGTAGTCGTGTAATGTATATGTATCTTGATGTAAAGGATGCTTTATATATATTGTGTTGTCATGTAATGGATACTTTGTATTATTGGTTTAGTTTTTATTGTTAAATAATATTTTCAGTCATGCTAATCCTATAGATACTAGTTGTGAGAAAGCCATGCTGGAGTATATGGAATATTTTTAAGATGGAAAAAAATTCTCGTATTTGTTGCTTCTATATTGCGTGATCATCTCGACAATTGATAATAAATTACATCAAGACTAATATAATATTTTAAAATTTTTGATACATGTCAGGGTGGTCCATCTGGACATGCCTCCCGTACGTTTCGTGGTTCTATTATCGAGGAGAAGGTTAATCATCTTGGTTGTCGCATCCAAAATATTGAAGAAAATATTGTGAAGCTGGAAAATACCATGAAGAATATGGACACAAAGATTGATAACATTGAGGGAAAAATCGGTCATATTAACGTGATCGACAATAATTAAATAGGCTTATTCAGTTACTCGAGGAGTTTTTAACCTCAGAATCTAAGGGGGTTGATTTTAAGGTTTGATATATAAAAGTTTTAATATTTTTTCATTTAGTTTATATGTTTATTTAATTATCTAACAATTTGGTTCTTATGACTGTAGCCTATGAACGATCCCATGGACGTCGCATCGGGTCAGTCACCTACACAGTAAAGAAGCTGCGAGAGACGACGGATGTTGAGGTGCACCCTCAAGAGACCGGGCGCTTTGAAGTGTGTCCCTTTATACCCCAAGATGAGTTATTGGAGCCAACAAGATCATGTTACACAATTTCGAAAATCATTGGCTGTCAAATTATTTGGGCATAGGTCGTGGAAAAAAACTTTGTAGTGTTTTATCCTTCAAAACTTCGTTGATGTGTAATTTTTTGTACCATGAGATGTAATGGTTACAATGAGCATATTGTTGATATTTGATGTTATTAAAAATAGTATGTACAAGACTCTGTAAGAAAATAGTATGTTGTTGATATTAATGATAGAGAAGGTAATTTTTACAATATATGTGATATAACATGATGGCCATATATGCTCAGGGAATGTTCTGTGTACACATACCCGACTGCATTCGAGTATTTGCACAGATACACGACTGCAGTCGGGTATTAAGAATGCATGACCATCTCTCTGTGTGCAAATACTCGACTGTTGTCGTGTATTTGTTATACACGACTGCAGTCGGGTATTAGGAATGCATGATCAGCTCTCTGTGTGCAAATACCCAACTGCCATCGTGTATTTGTACAGATACACGACTGCGGTCGGGTATTAGGAATGCACGACGCAACTTCTCTTCGCCTTGTGATGCTATCCTAATTTCTTGTGGCCGACCCTTTTTTCCGCTTTTCCACAGGGGGCAAAACCTAATTACTTTGCACTTCTTCTGAAATCTCTTATTCTTGTTCTGTGCTAACATGATATATTGTTTCTGTATATGCTGCAACCCATGCTTTGCTAGAATAGGAATGAGAACATATATCATATACAGACAATATTTCTCGATACCTACAAACAGCTAATGCATGTTCACAAGGTAGTTGATCGAGTTGAAATTCCCGACAACTGCATGTCTTATCAAGAATGTTGACGTGACCATGCAAACAAATTAACTCTAGGCATATATCTATTATCAGAGGGTGGGAAACTCATATTAGAAGGTGGGAAACTTATATTAGAAGGTGCTACATTTCCCACTGTTGGATCACTAACTGTTATCCTATCAACATCATCAGGAACAATAACATTCTCATTTTCCTCATTTGGCTCCATTCTATCATTTAGTTGTGTTTCAGGAACAAATTCAAATATTGATTGATATTCAAATATTGATTGATCTTCAACAACAAAATTATTTGGGCTTAAACCTTCACCTCCAACATATGGCTGAATATGTTCTCGTGGACAGCTATCCCGCCCAAAGCTAAGGTCAACATGAGTAATAGGGGTCACCAAAATCTGTTTTCTTTGGTAGGTAATGCAAAGAGGAATCTTCAACTCAGCTCCACTAATTGTTTCCTCTAGAAAATAATCAATATCATCATCAGGAACAATAAAACTATTTTTCTTGCACTGATAAGATGTTGGGATCTCATAACAGTTGGAACATTTTTCATATATGCACAATTATAGTATGTAAGTTCATATATATATGATAATAGTTATGTAACTTATTAAAACACATGATTATAGTTCAGTAATAGTAAAAAGATATATCTACTGAAAAAATATTTGATATTATTAAAAATAATATATACAAGCATTATGGTGTTTTATTTTTTTTATTAATTATATTAATGATAGAGAAGATAGTTTGTACAATGTATGTGCTATAACAGCATGACCATATACGCCTGTGGAATTTACACATGATCGCCTTTACGGCAGGTCGAGACGATCAAAACAGTATTTTGGTATCACATGACCAGCCTCTCAGGAGAACACCAATCAGCCGGTATGTATGATTTACACGACCGCAATGGGTATTTGGCCACATGACCAGCTCTCAGGTAAATAATTGATCACCGTGTAATCCATACATACACGATCGGCGTCGTGTAAATCGGGTGCAGAATAAAATTTTCGCAACAACTTCAGGTTTTAACGAATGTAGTTATAAAATCCATCAAATAACAGTCATATGACGCAAATATAATGAAAATGTGAGTTGCTTTATTGTTTATCACAAACCAAACAAAACCCTAAAAATAACATAATGTCAACAAAATGAATAAATAACACAAAATGAAAGTAAAGTTTCAAATACCTTAATCATAGGATGAATAATGCACCCAGCTGCAAACTAAAATCTCAGTGCATTGCCGTTCATGAGTGATTTGTGGTGTGGAGTGAGCTTTGGTTGTGGGAGTGAAAAAGAGTAAAGTGTGTTGGAGGTGAGTTGTGGGTGTTTTATATTTTTCTCTAAGGATATTTTAGACAATACACCACATAAAAAGGTATATCTAGATAATTTTCAAGTATGGGGTATATTTAACTAAATATGATACTTTTGAGGCATATTTAATTAAAAACCCCGAATTCAAGAGCAGGGATTTGTCGGCGCCATAGCCTAAAGTAAAGGTTGGTATTTATCGAACAACACCCCATAATTTAAATTTTCTTTTATACGCCTTTTTTCAAAGGGCAATTACAGAATTATCCTAATTTAATTCTTCAAATTTCAAAATTTATGTTGTAAGTTCATGCTCCTGCTGCTGCAAGTTCATCCATCACATTATATAAAATCACCGAATTAAAGGTCATTATTTACATTTACATTTGATTTTTATTTTATGAAGAGAATTTAGGATGCATGATTGTTTGGGTTACATGCCTTAGGGTTTTAAAAAATAAATTACCCACATAATTTTGATCATTATCTTACTTATTTATTGATAATTTTTCTTTCTAATAATGTAATGAAGTTTTTTGAACTTATAGATTTGAAATTAAAGAGAGTGATATATGCTCACAGAATACTCTATAAGAAAATACACGACTGGGGTCAAATATTTGTAAAGATACACGATTGTAGTCGAGTATTTACAAATATATATGACTAGCTCTCTATAAGAAAATATAAGACTATAAATATAGGACTGCTGTTAGGTATTTACAAAGATACACGACTGTAGTCGAGTATTTTCAAATATACACGATCAGTTGGTCTGTAAAGAAATACACGACTGGGTCGAGTATTTGCACTGATACTCGACTGCAATCGAGTATTTTTAAATTTACTGGATCAGCTGATATTTTTATAAATACTTGTCTATAATTAGGTATCTTTACAGATACACGACTGTAGTTGAATATTGAATAGACACACCTATAGGTGAGTAAAATTATATCTACACGACAGTAGTCGGGTAACAGTAAAAATACACGATTATACTCGGATAAGTGAACAAATATAATAGTGAAAATAGACGACAGTAGTCGGATAACAGTGAAAATGCACGACAGTAGTCGGGTATAGGTGACAACCTTTCTTACTATTTATTTATTTATGTATATGGTCTAGTTGTAAAATACCATCCCGGTCACATATACTCGCTATTAGAAAAATGAGAAACGCTTATACTAACTTTCTAATACTAAATAAAAAAACATTTGATAACCTAAATAATTTCAAGCTGCTTTTATACATGAGTGTCGGTGATTGTTGATATTATAGTATTATAAGCAAGGAAAAATATGTACTCACCAAGGATTGCACAAAAGATTGCACAAAACGAAGAGTTTTGAAAATATAAAATTATAAACTAAAGATAAAATTTCAAGATTTAATCATATACACCCTTAATTGAGTCTTGGGTTGAAGAATGTCCGCAAAAATGGTATCAGAGCCAAGTTTTAGGTTCAAAATATAAAATGGAAAACACATTTTATTTTATTAATAATGGAGGATATAATTCAACATTAAATAAAAATACTATTAAAGAAAATATATCAAAACATAGATCTTATTATCAATCAGTGATTAATACATTAAATGACAATGAATTAGAACAATATTATTTACAAAGAGCTCATGAATTTAGAATTGGAGAATTAATTGTTATAAAAACAAGAAATTTAAACATTGATCCCATTCTCTTATTTAGAATAAAAAGAGAAGTATATAGAAATAATTTTTCGTGGAAACAATGGAATATAAATTCTGTTGAAAATTATATAGATGAACTTATAATTGATCACAATAGATTTTTAAATACTAAACAAAGAGATGAATATAATTAGAATAATAAAAGAATCAGAAGTAAATATTATCCTTCTAGCAATTTGCTAACAGGATATAAAGATTTAATCATGTATAAACTATGTTATATACATAAAGGATTAAAAGAAAATAATATTCCAAAAGACATAAGAGACATTATATGTCATAAATATATGATAGAATATAATGAGATATTATGTAGATGGCTCTATGAATAAATTACCAGAACCATTAATAATTTCTCAAAATATAGAAACCAATAAAATTCCACCTTCTAGCTATTGAAGATTTAACAATAATAGAATGTGGGGATTTATCAAAATATAGAAACCAATAAAATTCCACCTTCTAGCTATTGAAGATTTAACAATAATAGAATGTGGGGATTTATCAAAATATAGAAACCAAAAGACATAAGAGGATTTATTTATGGAAGATTACAACCTTTTGATTTAATAAATGATTCAGATATGTGGGGAAATAATCAGTTAAACTGGATTTCCTTATACTTATTGAATAAATTAGGCAATCCTAATTTAACAATAAATTATATAGAAAGTATAAATGAAATACTTGAAATTAAAAGCTTTAATGCTACAAATATAAAACAAATCGAACAGCTAAGTGAAGAATTCGACTCTGTTAAATAATTGATAAAAGATTTTAAAATTGAAGATCAAGATACATTAAAACAAGAAATCATTAAAATAATGAACAAATATTCAATTGAAAATAGACTAAATAAAATTGAAAAAATTATAAAACAATTAGGGAATAAATTTGCCATTAACATAAATGGAAAATTACAAAAGGATTGAAGTACAAAAGATTAATAACAATATGGAAGAATTACTCTTAGTAATTCAAGAACAAAATAAAATTTTACAGGATACCATAATCTATTATAATGAAAAGAAAGATAAAGAAATGATAGAAATATCAAAACCAATATTTAATAAAACAAGTAATGACAAAAAGTTAATAAGCTTAAGGATGTTTAGTGAAAATAAAAACAACGGATTAAAGGAATTATCTAATTAGGAAATTTCTGATAAAGAATCTGAGTCAGAAGATGAAGAAAATATAATTATTAACTTAAAAGATATTGAAGACAGAATTGAAAATTTAAAGATGAATCAATCAAAGCCAAGAGTCTTTGAAAGAGGAGAATCTAGCAATAGAGCTTCATATGCTAGAGAAGAAATACCAACTTATGAAAGACCTCAAGGTCAATACTTTAAGGTTAACAAACTTAAAAAAGATTATAAATCTCCAAGAGATTATAATGAAAGACCCATCAATCACGATGGAGTGTGGTTAGATTTAGACTGTGTCAAAGATAGAGATAAAACTATTACATCTTGGATTAAATCTATGAAAATGGCTTTAGCATTCTACAAAACAGATAGAGATAACAATATAGAATTCCTTAAAATATCATTTATAGGAATAGTCTCTCATTGGTTTATGGGACTAAGTGATACTAATAAAAATAGGATGTTATATGGAGAAGATAACAATAGATATGAAAGCATTGATCAAATTTTAAATAGATTTGAAAATGAAATAAGAAAAGAATTTTTAGGAGAAGATTGGGAAACTGATTTTCGACAAGAGATAAAAAAAAAAAATGGAAAATTTAATGAAGCTCACAATGTTATTTAGAAGAATACACATGTAACTTCGAAGAATTATACTATAAATGTGAAATTGATAAAGATGAAGATAACATACGTTATTACCTTGATTTATATTTTATAAAAATACCAGACCCTTGGGGAAAAAGGATTATGTTGGAATACAATAAAGAATACAGAGATACAACATAAACTGATACATTAGGAAATAGGATAAGATTTGCAAGAAATAGAATCAGCGAATGGTGTGCTGATATAAGAGATAAAAGAACTATGAAAAAATAAAATAGAGGATTATGATGTTCTAGGCTAGAGGATCCACCAAGATTTGGATGTTCTGAAAAGATTTACAAACATAAAAAGAGATTTAAAAAGAAGAAATTCTTTAAAACAAACAAAAAATACTACAAGAAAAATAAATATAAAAGAAAATTTTACAAGAAGAATAAATTTAAAAAATACAAAACCAATGCACCTAAAAAGTGTAAATGCTGGTTATGTAATGAAGAAGGGCATTATGCCAATGAATGTCCTAAAAAGAAAAAAGCTAATATAAAAATATTTAAGGATTTCAATGATTTAGAATTAATCATAGACAGTGAAGATATAAATGAAAATGATAGCATATATTATCTTTCTGAAGAAACTTTGAGTAATCTAGATTCAGAATCAAATTCAGAATGAGTATAGAAGAAATAGATAATAAAGATCTATATCAAGATGAAGAATTAGAAGAACAAGGTTCTTTTAGTAAGAATTAATCTTTGATAAAAAAACAATATCTCAAGATTAATAAGAAAGGATTAGAATCATCCATCACTTCGGTCAATAAGTTAGCACAAGGTATTGCTAACATGATTAAAAGAAAAAATATAATGTATTTCAGCGCTACTGTGTGCGAAGAACCCATTGAAATTAAATATGCTAAAGGAAATACAAACATACCGTTATTATTAAAAGCTGATATAGAAAACAAAATTGACAAAATAAAATCCAGAGACAAATCTAAAATTGGATATATCCATATTGGAGGAATCCAAGTAATGATAAAAGCTCATTTTAGAGAAGGAATAGACAGTCCAGTAAATTTGGCAATATTGGATAATAGAATAAAAGATCGAAAACATGCACTCCTTGGAATAATACAAGGAAATTTAAATTATAAAAAATTAATATTTAAGATATATCCTAAATATTCTATAAGTCTAAAAGATAGAAATATAAATGAAACATTAACTTTATGTCATGATTTCAAATATTTTGACATGATGAATGATGGATCTTATCCATATAGCATAACATATGCTATAGAATATGCATTAACGAATTCGGCAAATAGTGAGATGTTTGCTGACAAAGATTTCATTGAAATAGATAAACTATTCAATAAAGTTGGGAGAATACAATCCCCTGAAATATTAAGAGAAATAGATTTACCAGAGGAATGGGAAATGAATCTAAGTAGTCAACCTACTTTGATTAGAGCAAATACTACTAAATCTATCGAATATACTCCAGAAGGAAGAATCATAATAGGAAATAGAAGATCATTCTCTATACCCAAAAGAGAACCAGAATTTAGTAGAACCCAAAGTTTTACTAGATGCAGTTATCTTGTGATACCACCCTCTCATGAAATACAAGCTACGGTTAGAAAAAATAATCAAAATTTAAAGATTAAATTAGAATATAATAATGGAAAATCTTGGCATGAAACGTTTGCTATCCTTGATACAGGAGCTGCAAAGTCTTATGTTGATATTAAAATGATTAAATATCTAGAAAGAAAAATACTACTAGAACCTCATACCTATGTAGGATTTAATGGAGAAAGAAAAACATTGAGTCAATACCGTGACATACCATTAAAAATAAAAGGAATAGAATTTATCTTTCCTTTTTTCATAGAACTAGATTATTAAACAGAAATAAGTCCTTTATTATTAGGGATGAACTTTCTTGAGAATTTCTCTCCTTATTGCATAGGAGATAGAGAAATAAGTATTACAATTGAAGGATTTAAACAAATCATATCAAGATATGTCTAATCCTTTTATAGTATATATGAAAGTGATTATACCATATTATAAGCATAAGCCAGAATGGTTCTATGCTTTAATTGATACTGGCTCAGGAATTAGTTTAGCTAATTCTAAGATTTATCCAAAAGCATATTGGAAAAATTATAAACCTGTAATAGGAAGCGGAATAAACGGTGAACAGATCACCTTAGGAACATGTAGAATTAAAACTTTAATTCAAATTGAAGATTACATATTAAATATTCCTATCTTATGGTCTTATGATTATATGGGTGCAGATATACTTTTGGGAGTAAATTTCCTTCGTCAGTTCATTTACATAATGACTAGGGAAACAATTACTCTTAAAACACCATGTAATCATTCAATAACAACATCTCGGATTTATAATCCCATTAGGCGAACCACTCAAAAATTACATTTTCGAAGCAGCCAGCGTGGTGATTATAATATAAAAATTAATCAAATCATATCAGATTATGAAAAAATTTTAGAAAAACTCGATAAAAACTTCGGTGAAAATCCAATTCAATTATGGGAAATTGATAAAACATATTCAAAGATTGAATTAAAAGATCCAAATGTTATCATAAGAGTCAAACCAATGAGGTACGAACAAGAAGATAGACAAGAATTTGATAAACAGATAAAAGAGTTATTAGAACTCAAAATTATTCAAGAATCTAAAAGCCCTCACAGCAGTCCAGCTTTTATGGTTCGAAATCATGCTGAAATTAAAAGAGGAAAAGCTCGAATGGTTATTAACTATAAAGAATTAAACAAATATACTAAATTTGATGGATACTTTTTATCCCATAAAGATACATTAATTACTTCTGTAAATAATAAAAAGATATTTAGCAAGTTTAATTGCAAATCTGGATTTTGGCAAATTAAACTTGAAAAAGAAAGCATACCACTTACTGCCTTTAGTACACCACATGGACAGTATGAATGGATTGTAATGTCTTTTGGATTGAAAAATGCACCACAAATATTTCAAAGAAGAATGGATAAAATCTTCAAAGAATTTCATGAATTCTGCATTGTTTATGTAGATGATATTTTAATATTTTCTAATAATGAAAAAGATCATATTAATCATCTCATCTCTTTTGCAGAAAAATGCAAGAAACACGGGATACTACTTTTCAAAAAGAAAGCTGAAATATTAAAACTCAGAATAGAATTTCTAGGGTTAATAATAGATGAAATAAGAATTGAGATGCAACCTCATATTTCTGAAAAGATATATTTATTCCCAGATAAATTAGAATCTAAAGAACAAATTCAAAGATTTTTAGGATGTCTTAATTATACTGAAGGATTCATAGAAAACCTAGCTAAAGAGAGACAACCTTTGCAAGGATTATTAAAAAAGAATAATACAAAATCATGAGAAGTTTACATACCAAAGTGGTAAAAAGATTAAAAGAAAAATGTAAAAACCTACCAAGGTTAGGATTTCCTACTTCCAGTAATAATTTAATTCTAGAAACAGATGTGTCAGATAATTACTGGGGAGCAATGTTAAAAACAGATCTGGAAAAGATTTGTAGATATGCTAGCGGAACATTTAAGCCTGCTGAAAAGAATTATCATAGTAATGAAAAAGAATTATTAGCTATTAAAAATGGGATAGCTAAATTTACTTTCTTTTTATTACCAAAGAAATTCAAAGTGAGATCCGATAATACTCAAGTATAAAATTATTTACTGAATCTTTAGTTAGCTTGTCTCATTTATTCCTCTGAGATTTCGAGAACTTTCTGCTCAGCCTGCACAGCTCTCTCCTCTGCTTCTTTGGCTTCACTACCACCATTAGCTCTCTTCTTAGACTCAAAAAACTCAATCAGGCCACTTAGTGCAAATTCAGGCACCTCATTCCTCATCAGCTGCTCAGCTACATCCGCAGGCGTCACCTTTGCTGTCTCTATCAGCTTTTCAATCTCCACGAAAAGTGGATGCTCTGTGATCCCAAGGTAGTTGGAGGCCAGCATTTTGAACCCACATGGAGTGCAGTGGGACATGTTAACGTGCATGTCCATACGACCAGGGCGCAGCAAAGCAGGGTCAAGCCTTTCTTTATGATTTGTTGTGAATATTATGATCCGCTCATCTCCACAGCTAGACCACAATCCATCGATGAAGTTTAACAATCCTGATAAAGTTATATGATACTGGAAAAAAGGAGGAAAAAAAAATGTGGCCAAGTCAGGGATATATATATATATATATGTTTTGTTGATAAGAACAGCCTTAGCCGTTTTACAGGTCCAAACCATTACCTGGTGAAGCAAAGCATAACACCCGTTTTTAGATGGGTGAACTTTGTCTATATACGAGCAACATTCTACAGTTTCTCATAAGCGTATCTTTGCCATCCTAGAACTAGGAAATTAAAATCGCTAGAAACATCTCAATAAAAACCATGTGAATGAATACAAAAATAACTGACAACAAAATCCCTGGTCTGCAAGCTCAAATCCTGGTGTTAATCCTGAAATGGCTTAGCTTAGCAATACAACATGATTCATTTTCACTATAGACAAGTAGAAACACGTACGGTACTGATCTTTTTACAGTATTAAGAACTATTAAGTTAAATAAAGAAATGTAGGATGAGAAGATTACCTGATTCTGTTGCTCATATCCTGCTATGAGAAAATCAGAATTTGTAGCCCTTGCCCGTGAAAGCCTGTCCTGCAACTCAATGCAGCAATCAATGTCCTCCACAACCAGAATGGATTTGTTCTCTGTGGCAATCAAAATATGCCTTAAATCATTATTTCCTCGAAGATTAGACAACTCCAAGTCATAGACATCAAATTTGAGATAATTAGCCATGGCCGCGATCAAGCTTGATTTGCCAGTCCCTGGAGGACCATACAGTAAATACCCACGTTTCCATGCCTTGCCTACTCTTCGATAAAATTCCTTCCTCTGCAGAAACCTCTCTAGATCATCCATTATCATCTTCTTCATATCATAATCCATAGCCAATGTATCAAAAGTCGCTGGATGATCAAGATTCACTGATTGCCATATTGATTTATCACCAATCACCATTCCTCTTTGTGACCCCAAAGTAAAAAGCTTCAAAGTTTTCTTTTTCTGGGTTATTTCTTTAGACTTCTTCAAGACATGAGGTATGTAAGTTCGTAAAACAAAGTCTTTATTTTTCTTGTGAAAGCTCAGCTCAAAGTATGCAGCATGAGATTTAACCCTATAACCATTAGTAAATGGCCTATTGTTGATAACCTCAGATGGGGTTGGTTTTGACTCAAACTTCCATTTTAAGTGAACCCCATTAAAGACATCAACAATCTCTTCATTTTTCTCAACAGAAAGTGAAATATTAGTTTCTTTCTTTGGCAAATTGATTTTGATTCTCTTCACGTTGGGAGGGATTTTGGGTTCAAGATAAAGCTTTGCAGCTTTAAAGAGCTTATTTTGGTTGAGGCCATCATCATATTCATCAATGACAAAGGTTAACTCGTTAGAAAACCTTGAAATAAAATCTCTGAGCTTCAGAGCAAAGTAAGATTGAACCTCACGAGGCAAGTAATCGCGAGCAATGGATCGAATGACCATAAATGTAGCTGTTGTAGAGGCAGCTGCAGATACAATGGTCCTAGTTGATGGCATTTGGGTAGTGTTAAAGAACATTTTTTTTTTTTTTGGAGAACTGGGGATGTTTGGTTTGAGAGAAAATTAAGGATTTTTTAGGTAGAAGATGCAGGTAACTGGGGCTGTTGAGTTTTTTAGGAAAATGAAAGACAGTGGTGAGTTTTTAACAATGTTGGAGTGAGTGCGAGTGCGAGTGCGAGAATGTGTTTGTTTTGCTTGGCTTTATGGGCTTCCGTTCATTTCATCTGTTCGTCGTTGCTTTTCTTTGTGACCAAGAGACCTCAGTTGACTGTCAGGTGGGAACACTACTTTAGACTTTCATTTCAACTTGGTCCCACTAAAAAACGTTTCCTTCTCAAATAAGGTGTCCTAAAATAATTCCAAAGGTTGAAAATTTAGATAAAAAGAGTAAATAGATTCCGCTTTCTTTAAAATTTAGCCAGAAAACAAAACAATAAATGGTCCTTCTTGAGCAAGTCTTCAAGTAAACAGTCCTTCTTGAGCAAGATTTCAAGCATTAATTTTGTGAACCTTCATTTCAACTTATTTACTTCAAAAGCCACAATATAAATTTGTTAGGGAGAAATGAAGCAAATTGGTTAATAAAAAGAATTAATAAACCACATCAAACAGAGCTTAACATATTGGTTAAAATGGATCACTAAACTGTGAGAAGTGATTCCCAACTAAGAAATTTTCCACTCTTTGTACATTTACAAAGAACGCAGACGAATCAGTAGATTGTTTATTATCAATGATGGTTTGAACGTAGAGGTCTCTCAGAGCTGTACCCATAATGTTGCAAAACAACTAGGATTTATAATTGACATAGGAAGAAATAATATTAATCCAGCATTGTTAAGCAAAATAAAAAGACTTATAATAAATTAAAAACACATCATAGGTGATAATCTCTAATCATTACTCAATGCGGCAAAAATATACAATTCGCAGATACTAAGTCAGAAAATTTTCAATTGAACGAAACTACCCAATTATGTAAATGCTATAGATAACTGAAGTAAGTCCTCAATTTTAACTACAAACTAGCTACTTCTTGCTGTAAACCACCATAAAAATTAATTTAATGAATCTTTATCATTTCTTGACTCTTTCCTTCACTGGTTTCCTTATGAAGTTCTTGAATATTTTTTTATTCCATTGCTCATTGTTCTGCTTCTTTTTATCATCTCTCTCATCGTCGTCCCTCCTCTTCATCCTAATAAGAAACTCAAGTAGGCCACTTAGCGCGATTTCAGGTGCCTTATTCCTCATCAGCTGCTCAGCTACTTCTGCTGGAGTCACCTCAGTTTGCTCTATCAACTCTTCAACCTCCGAGAAAAGTGGATGCTCTGTGATCCCAAGGTAGTTGGAGGCCAGAATTTTGAACCCACATGGAGTACAATATGACATGTGGATGTGCACATCCATACGGCCAGGGCGCAACAAAGCAGGATCAAGCCTGTCTTTATGGTTGGTTGTGAATACAATGATCCGCTCATCACCGCAGCTCGACCACAATCCGTCTGTGAAGTTTAGCAATCCTGATAAAGTGATCTGAAATTGAGAAAAAAAGTTGATTTAAGTCATGCATGTATATAGGATTCATTGATTCGAACAATCTTAAGAACCATATTACTCGTTCGAGCACCATATTTTGAAGGAAAATGTAACAAATTGACTGCTCGATCATATTGTCCCTTCTATTTCCTATTGTTTTTGCTCTAGGAATTGGTAATCCAAAAATTGGGATCCAATTGGTAAAGTATATACAGGAACCACTTTCTGTAGAATAATTCGGAGCTTCGAATCTCCTCATCACTTTCTCAGTATCTCACAATTACTGTCCGGAACCAGTCACCCGAAATTTAACTAGAATATCTTCGGCTGGTGCCATGAACAAGTTTCAGATCCTCTGCTTCTGGCTACGTATTGACAAAATTACCAAAAGTTTCTAAAATCCTCGCTACAAATAAAATCAAGTTCCTGATTTGCAACATCTATAAATCCTGGTATTAAACATTAGGTGAAGAAAAAAGGATAGGATGATAAAATTACCTGATCACGTTTTGGACTATGCCAATCAGGACTTGCAGTTCTGGCCTGTGCACTTCTGTCCTGCAACTTGGTGCAACAATCAATGTCCTCCACAACCAGAATGGACTTATTCTCTGTGGCAATCAATACCTTCCTTAAATCCTTATTTCCCTCCACACTAGACAGCTCCAAGTCATATACATCAAAATGGAGATAATTAGCCATGGCAGCAATCAAGCTTGATTTCCCCGTCCCTGGAGGACCGAACAGCAAATACCCCCGTTTCCATGCCTTGCCTACTCTCCTGTAATAATCTTTCCTCCTCAGAAACCTCTCAAGATCATCCATTATCATCTTCTTCATATTTGTATCCATAGCCAGGGTATCAAAAGTGGATGGGTGATCAAGGTTCACTGATTGCCATGTATCATCACTTATCCTATTAGAGCTCAAAGTAAAAAGCTTCAAAGTTTTCTTTTTCTTCCTTAACTCTTTAGATTTTTTTAAGATATGAGGTATGTAAGTACCCAAGACAGTTTCTTTATGCTTCTTGTGAAATCTCAGCTCAAAGCAGGGGACACGGTCTTTAAACATGTAGTTGCCATTATTGCAAAGCTCGTGATCCGGGGCTGGTTTTAACTCAAACTTCCATTGCAGGCGAACTCCATTAAACACATCAACAACCGCTTGACTCTTTTCAACAGAAAGCGAAACTTCGGATTCCTTCTTTGGCAAGTTGATCTTAATTCTATTCACATTGGGAGGGATTTTGGGTTCAAGATAAAGCTTTGCCGCTTTAAAGAGTGTGTTTTTGTTGAGGCCATCGTCGTATTCTTCAATGACAAACGTTAACTCACTGTAAATTCTTGCAATAAAGTTTTTGAATCTCTGATCAAAGTAGGAGCTAACCTCATCAGGCAAGTATTGTCTAGCGTAGGATTGAATAAGCATAAACGTAGCAGCTGCAGAGGCAGCCACAGACATCATGGTTGTTATGGATGGCATTTGGGTAGCGTCCAAAAACATAAACATTTTTTTTTTTTTGTTCGTGGTGGTGGGACTGTTTGGTTTGGGGGAAAAAGCACAGTATTTGAAGGGGATGAAAGGGTAAAGGAGGTTTTGGTTGTTCTCTTTGTTTCTTCACTGTGAAGAAAGAAAGTTGCTGACGATATGCTATTATATGATCCTTGAAGCTGGCTTAGTATTACTATTATGGCACTCACTACAACCTATGCTCCCGCTTCAGCATTGCTTGATTCGCCTCTCTGCGTAATCTTCTTCCTCCTATCTTTGATGAATCGGACAGTGTTAGGGAAACAAATACTATCTAAAGTAGGGGTGGGCAAAAAAAGCTGATTAATCAAAAATCGAACCGAACCGAACGGTTCGGTTCGGTTTTTTTTCGGTTTTTTTATCCACAAAAAACCGAATTATAATATAGTAAAACTAATAAATCGGTTCGGTTCGGTGTTTGATTTTTTAAAATAAACCGAAAACCGAACCGCAAATTTTAGAAAAACTGAACAAACCCTAATTCGGTAATTCCTAAATCTAAATCTAAAACAGTAAAACTCATTCTTCTCAAATCTCACTTCTTCTCACTTCACTTCTCTTCCGATTTGTAGCCGTCAGCAGCTGTAGCCGTCGCCGGTCGGCCAAAACTCTTCATTTGTCATTCTTTGTCATCTAAATCCTCGTGGCCAGACGTTCTCTGCTTTCGTTCTTTGTCTCTTCGCTATCACACCTTTCGTTCTTTGTCTCACGGTTCCTGCCGCTATCATTCTCCATCACTGCTGCTGAAGCCGTGTGAAGACTGAAGATTGGTATTTGTTTTCTGGAAGTCTATTTCGATTATTTAGTCTTTGTATTGTTTTGATTTGAAGACAAAATGTTGTCTTGTTCTTGCTCCACGAAGTTGTTCTGAGTGTTGGCTGTTGAGTTTTTATTCTTTGAAAGTTGAAACAAGAGAAAACAAGAGAAAGAGTGAAAGACTATAAGACATCCGGCTAACCGGATTTAACTAACCGGTTACCCGGTTAGTAAACAGAATAACGTGGCCCAACTCTGTTATTAATGAATTTTACTAAGGGTAACGGTTACAAAAGCAATCGCAAACTCTAATTCGGCTAACCGGATTTTACTAACCGGGTAACCGGTTACAAAACAGAATGCCAGCCAAGCTATTCGGTTAGCCGTTTGCTGTAACCGGTTAGCCGGTTTCTGTAACCGGTTAGCCGGTTTACATGTAGGAGTTTTACGTAACCGGTTAGTTTTTTCTAACCGTTTATCAGTTTTTTTTCAGGTTATATCCGGTTTTCAATATTAAAACTTAAAAGATTATAAATTTTATTAATTTATTAATTGTTATAATCTAAAAGAAAAATATCTAACTATAGGAGCCTTTTTAAAATTTTTTCTTTAATGTACATGTTAAAACATTGTTTTTTTTTTTTTTACGGTTGATTGAAACAGCACACTCCATCATGAATGATTTTATCTTTTTTTGTTGTAATAGAATGGAAAATAAAGGAGATGGTATACTTAATCATAAAGGATTCTTAGTTTCACACCTATACTTAATCATAAAGGAGATGGTATTGGGAAGTTAATTGAGGCATGCTTGATTGATTGGGGGATTGAGAGGTTGTTCACAATTACAGTGGACAATGCAAGTGCCAATAAAGTCGCAATAGCTTACGTGAAGAAGAAGTTAGCAAATTGGAGTGCGAATTCAATGGTTTTGAATGGTTTATATATGCATGTGAGGTGTTCGGCACACATAATAAATTTGATTGTGCAAGATGGGTTGGCGGAGGTGAATCATTCAATAGCTAGTATTCGCAATGCAATCAAGTATGTTAGATCATCTCCAGTAAGATTGCAAAAGTTTAAAGCATGTGTTGATAGGGAAAAAATCTCATATAGAGGGCTTATGGTGTTGGATGTGCCTACTAGATGGAATTCAACATATTTGATGTTGCAAAAAGCAGTTGTGTTTGAAAAAGCATTTGATAGAATGAAGGAAGATGATGGACATTATATTAATTGGTTTGTTGAGGATGAGGGTGAAAAGAAGAGGGAGGGCCACGGCGATGACGATTAGCAAATGCGGGAGGTTAGTCAACTTTTTATCGGTTTTTTATTATGTGACCTTGAAATTTAGTAGCTCTCTTAATGTCACTTCCAATGATTACTTAAATGAAATGACAAAAGTTCAAATTCATTTGAAGTCACTTGCTACTTCTAGTGATGATTTGTTGAGAAAAATGGTCGAAAAAATGGAGCAAAAGTTTGCTAAATATTGGGGTGATTCTTTTGATGAGGTTAACATGTTATTATTTGTAGCAAATGTGCTTGATCCTAGATGTAAATTGGAGTTTGTTACATTTTGTTTTAGTAGCATGTATGAATCTAGGAAGGTTGAAGAATTGAAATCTAAGGTTAAAGAGTTGTTGATGAAGCTATATAATAACTATATTGGTGGGAGTAATGTGAGGAATAGTAGTGGTGTTTGTTTTGGTGATATTCATGATATTTGTGTTGGTGGTGGTGATGGCGGTGGTGGTGGTGATGCTAGTAGTAGTATAATGTCAATTGATCTTTTTTCATCTTTCAAAATGATGAAGCAAAGTTCAAATGATAACATTAGTTCGAAAAATGATGTTGAAAAGTACTTGGCAGATGCTAATGAGAGTACTAGTAATGTCTATTTTGATATTTTGACTTGGTGGAAGTTGAATGGGCATAGGTATCTAATTTTATCTCAGTTACCAGGATGTTTTGGCAATTCGATTATCTTGTAACCCGAATCGGCATTTTACGGAGGCGTGTTCTTGATCCTTTTAGAAGTTCTTTAACTCATAAAACTGTTGAGTCATTGATTTGTACTCAAAATTGGCTTCGCTCAACTCTATTAGGAGAACGGATAATACAACCCACTCATGAGGAAACTGAATTCTATGAAGTTATTGAAGCAGGTAATATGTTATTACTATATTTTAATATATTGTTCTGGTTATTTTACTCTTTACTAATCATTCTAATATTTTTGTTTAATTTGTTAATGTAGAATTTGGTAGGCCAATAGTAGCTCAACAAGAACAAGCAGCTGAGGACTAATTGAGATTTAGGAGTTGATTGATGATTGTTGCTCTTGTAGTTTTGTTAAAGTTTAAAAGACTTTTTGCTTATTTATTTTAATTTGAACTTGTTATTTGAACAAAATATGTGTTCTTGAACATATTTTGAGACATTTTTTGATTTTTTGTTTGTTAACTTTTTATGTTTGTGGAACATTTATTAATTTAAGGTTTTAAATTTAAAAAAGTCCAATAGGCCCATAATCGAAATAATCGAACCGAACCGAATCGAATTATTTCAATTAATCGAGTGTTTGATTATTTCGGTAATTTGATTAATCGCGATTATGATTTTAAAATAATCGTAATCGAACGATTTTGAAAAATTTAGTAAAAAACCGAACCGAACCGAACCGCGCCCACCCCTAATCTAAAGTTTTATGACTCTTGAGAAACCTTATGCATATTTTATATAGGCTCCGTGACCTAAACAGATGAGGGAAACAAATACCAGCTAAACAAGTAATACTAAACCAAATAGGAAAATTACATGAATAAACTGGCCTAAATTAATCTGAATATTTTAATTTATGTTTTTTAAAGGTTGATCGAGTGGACAAGTTCAAATCAATTTTATAGTTCTCTCCTTCCCAAAAATTAGAATTAGAGTGACCAGACAAATAACTCTCTATATATATTATATGCTCATTGTGTAACTATATCAAAGTGTACGAGTCTAGAAGTTTCACATCTACTTAGTTTTCTCCCGTGATAGCTTTCATGCTAACGTATATTTTCATTAGACAAAGTATGGCTAGGTATAATACTACCCTTTAGATTTTGAATTAATTAGGTTCTTCCTATACCTTTATTTGACTCAAATTTCTATTAAAATCGCATTATTAATTTCTCTTCGTAAAATTAACATATACCACAAAATCTTAAACTGCGGATACATATATATATATATATATATGTGTGTGTGTGTGTGTGTGTGTGTGTGTGTGAGGGAGACGGGCAGGGAGAGAATATTGAATGCAATTAACATTAGCATAATCTTTACAAATTAATAGGGTTGTAATCATAAAAAAAATATTATTTGTAGAGTACATTTACTATTCAATGAACATATATTTATTCAGTATTTTACCAATCTAAGGAATAATACAATAACTTTAGAACATATTACGTACAAGTAAGAACTCAAAGTATCAATAATACTTTGTAATTTTTTATTGTGATTGTACAATTTAACCCTATAACTTATAGTTGAACAATAAAAATTAGAGATAGATCTAACATAAATTTATATTTCAAGAAAAAACAAATAATAATGAGGTTATATTTTTAAAAAATACCATAGTCAATTATATTTCTATTTTTATCAAATTATTAATTTATGATATAAATGGGACTATCAATTTAGTTATATCATAAGAGTTTTTTAACAAAATTACCTTATCAATATAGCCTAGCTATTAGCCCAAGTCGGGACTACAAAAAAAAATTATATAATAGAGGTTATTACTTTGTCAAACATTAATTTATAAAGGTTATACTATACCTTTCACGAGAAGGATTTATTTATTGTATTTAAGGTTTCTTTTTTAAGCTTTTGTTATTTTTTGAGAGAACTCCAGCTTACGAATTTGGGTTTTCTTATATATGTAATTTGATGAGCTAATTTATTCTAATGTTACGTGACATGAAATATGTCTTTTTATAATTTTTCTTAAATAATAATTCAATTTTCTTTTAGCATAAGCAAAATAATGATAATAACAACAACGACAACATCGTGCAAGTTAACATTGCAAAATGTTACCATGTTCGGGATATATTTCAAAAGAAAAATACAAATTACGTCTAATGGTTTGTTTTATTGAGGAACAAAAAATTTAGAATTGGATTGTTTTGGGAAACTTTAATTCAATTTAAAATAAATTAACGGACCACTCGTTGGTCCAGTGGTGAGGATCTCATCTCATCACCTCATTTTTTTTTAAATATACTTTAATAGTTTCACTTCCACTTTAATGAAATTCTATTTTCTTATACTCCTCATATCTACTTTCGTTTTTATTTATTTAACAACAAAAATTTTCGCCTAAGATGCCGTTTTATTTTCTCATCTTGTAATGTCGACATAGACTAAAATTTTAAAAAGAATTATTGAACTCTTCAAATTTTCGATATGATGGCATTTTGGGCGCACATTTACAACGTTCCTATGTGCTGGCTGAGGATATTTGCAGGAACAGGATGGGCCTAATTTTCTTTTCCGAAGCTAAGTTTTCAATTGTAGTTGAACAACTATAGCTTTCGACCTAAAAAAATAATAATTCAATTTTCATAGATGCCAAGTCGTGGATAATTTCAATTAAAAGAAACTAGCCAGTTATTTACATGGTACGGATGACTAAGATGAGTCCTCAATTTAAACTAAAATTTACTCCTCGTTGTCAGATTCTTCATAATCGGTTTCCTCATCAGATTCTTCAATACTACTTTCTGTTACCAGTGCTCTTTGCTCCGTTTCTTTTTGTTCACTCTCGTCAATTTCCCCCTTCAGATCGATAAACTCAATCAGGCCACTTAGCGCAATTTCAGGTTCCTCATTCCTCAGCAGCTGCTCAGCTACTTCTGCAGGAGTCACCTTTTTTAGCTCTAACAACGTTTCAATCTCCGAGAAAAGCGAGTGCTCTGTTATCCCAAGGTAGTTGGAGGCCAGCATTCTGAACCCACATGGAGTGCAGTATGGCATATGGATGTGCACATCCATACGACCAGGGCGCAGCAAAGCAGGGTCAAGCCTGTCTATATAATTGGTTGTGAATATTATGATCCGCTCATTGCCACAGCTTGACCACAATCCATCTATGAAGTTTAGCAATCCCAATAAGGTGATCTGAAAATTGGGAAAAAAATAAAGGAAAAAAGATCAAGTCATGGATGTGTATATAGGCGTTGTTGGTCTAAGCATTACCTTATGAAGCAATATGTAATAAAAGGCATCTTGCTTAAGTTGCTGAAATCATCTAGTGCCACATTTGGCCCTCCTATTTGCTATTGTCTCGGCCCTACGAGTTAGTAATCTAACAATTGGACTCCTACGTACAAGGAAGAGTTGTCTCTAGAGAAACCAATATATTCAGAATGATTTAGAGCTTGCAATCTCTCTCTCACTTTCTCAGTATCTCACAATTGTTCGGAAAAGTCACTCGAAATCCTGGAACTAGAATACACTGTGTTGGTGCCAAAATTCAGTAAAATTACTGGAGAACTTTGAACAAAAAGAATGTAAAAAGAATTCGAAGGTAATTGGAAACAAATTCCTGACTGGCGTTAGACATAGGCTAGCTAGCTAAACAAAGCATCAATAGGTAAAGAAAGAAACATGGGACGATAAGATTACCTTATTTTCTTTATCGTATCTTGAACTATACAAATCAGGATTTGCAGCTCTGGCCTTTGCGCGCCTGTTCTCCAACTCAATGCAACAATCAATGTCCTCCACAACCAGAATGGACTTGTTCTCTGTGGAAATCAATAGCTGCCTTAAATCCTTATTTTCCTTCACACTAGACAACTCCAAGTCATAAAAATCAAAGTTGAGATAATTAGCCATTGCAGCAATCAAGCTTGATTTCCCAGTCCCCGGAGGACCATACAGCAAATACCCACGTTTCCATGCCTTGCCTACTCTTTTATAATACTCTTTCCTCTTCCGAAACATCTCGAGATCATCCATTATCATCTTCTTCATATCAATATCCATAGCCAAACTATCGAAAGTGGATGGATGGTCAAGATTAACTGATTGCCATTTGTAACTTGACCTCAAAGTAAAAAGCTTCAAAGTTTTCTTTTTCTTGCTCAACTCTTTAGATATTTTCAAGAGATGAGGTATGTAAGCGCCCAAGACAGTGCCTTTATGCTTCTTGTGAAATCTCAGCTCAAAGCACGGGACATGGGTTTTAACCATAACATTGCCAGTCTCATGATTATGAAGCTCATGCTGTGGGGCTGATTTGGACTGAAACTTCCATCTGATGCGAACCCCATTAAAAAAATCAACAATCTGTTCATTCTTCTCAATGGAAAGTGAAACTTTGGTTTTCTCCTTTGGCAAACTGATCTTGATTCTATTCACATCGGGAGGAATTTTAGTTTCAAGATAAAGCTTTGCAGCTTTAAAGAGTTTGTTTTTGTTGAGGCCATCATCGTATTCTTCAATTATGAACGTTAGCTCGCTAAAAATTCTTGCAATAAAGTTTCTGAATTTCTGATCAATGTAGGAACTAACCTCATCAGGCAAGTACTGAAGGGCGTAGGATCGAATAAGCATAAATGTAGCGGCCGCAGAGGCTACAACAGACATCATGGTTGTTATGGATGGAATTCCGTTAGTGTCAGAAAACATTCTTTTCTCGGTTGGACTGTTTGGCTTGAGGGAAAATAAAAAGATTTTTGAACAGAAAGAAAGGGTAAAGGAGGGTTATTTTCTTTCTTAACTGGCAAGAAAGAAAATTTCAGACGATATGCTTCTGTGTTTGCTTAACTCTTCTTTATATTACAATTCTAAACTTCGTCTTGGTGAAGCGGGTAGTGTTAGATGACGAAAAGAAAAGAAAAGAAAAGAAAAGAAAAGAAAAGAAAAAGTATTATTTGTACCCTCAAAACGAATTGTGTGCATTTATATAAAGGCTGCATAACCTAATTAGATAAGCGAAACAGATGCAATGGAAATAAGTAATACTAAACTAATTAGGAAAACTATGTTGTGTGTGGTGGTTTCTATTAATGTTTCTATTTCTTTTAAAGAAAGGTTTGCTTCTCCGTTTTTCCATTCCTTGCGGATTATGTTTCATCAATATTATATGAAAGACGTCCTGGTTTTTGTTTCTACTATGGATAATTGGAGCCATATCATGAATTTGCTAAGATTGAGGGGAAAAAAGTTCGTGGGCATTATTCTTGGAGCAATGCTAAAGAGAGAGAAAAACGAGAGAAAGACGAGAGAAAATGAGGCGTTTGTTTTTCTCTACATTCACTTTCTCTCTTTCTTTTTTACACTTTTCTCGTGTTTTATAGATTCTTCTCTCTTTAGCATTTTTCTATTCTTTTTACATTCACTTTTTCTCATGCAGGTGCTTCAACCAATCATCATGATATACATAAACATGTGATAAATAACAAATGTATAAGAGCCAATTATTAAGGGAAAAAAAATGCTAAAGAATTCTAAAGAAACCGATTGTACTATTGTTTCTGTCATTAAAAATTCTATAAAATTGTAATTTTTGGTAAATTCTTTTTTCGTAAAAGTGTAGTTCATCTCTTATGAACTCCAATACTCCATTTAATGAAATTTTAATCATTTACCTTTAATTTAGATAGGGCTAATCAGTTACAAAATCCACTGGTAATCAATGTTTGAATTATAATTTAACAGAATTTATAGAAGAAGAAATGTACTTGTTAATTTAACATGTCAAAAACAATTTAACTAATTCAGTAATATCAAATCAATTTGAATAAAAATTTGAGACTCTATCATTTTCATTGATAAAATTACTACTTATTATTATTATTATTTTAAATTAATTAAAACTTATCAAATTGTATTATTGTTTGAACTAGCCCCTAATTTATAGTCCGCCACTATTCATGAGGCTCCTTTCCTATTAAAATCTAGATTGGTAGGAATTATTGAGGCTGATTAGATAGTTCAAGCTAGAGCTGGTGAAACGGGTCAATAGGTCATGTTTGTGTCGTGTCAGCTTCATATCTTGTCAAATTTAGATTGATCTAAACACAAATTATTTAATAATTGTGTCAAAATATTATAATCCTAACCTAACACTGAGAATAAACAGGTTACCCAATAATCTACTTAATATTTATATATTTAATAAAATTTACGTCAAACATTTGCACATTATTTACATATATATAATTTATCAATGTTATAAAAAATATTACATATTTACACTATTGAAGTTCTAAATCTATATAAAATTTTATAAATGAAATACTATGTATGTTCATCCTTCTAAAAAATAAAAATAAAAATAAAGAATTATGTTTAATATTTAAGTTTTGATGATAAAAATTTATAAATTAATTTAGAATAGAAAATATAACTGTGTCATTGATTGATTAAATGGGTCAAGAATACCCTATACAGAAAAAAAATCATATTGACCCTAACCTGATCCATTTAATAATTATATTAAATCTGATAACTCATATCAATTTATTTGTGTCATATTTGTATTAGGTAATCTAGTTGTGTTAAATTTTATCAGCTTCAGTTCAAGCATTAATCCAATTGGTATTAAGGGTGTTGCATTGGGTATAAAAAACCAGTGGACTGTTTATTATCAATGATATGTGTCAATGATGTGAGAACAAATTCTAATGTACTCACAAGTGTAAGAGTTCATTTAGATCAGAACTATTTAGATCGAGCCTCTATTGGGCTTGTTGATGTTAAAATTAAATCTACTTTAAACTAATTATAACTTTATCTTAATTAAGGAAAAAATATTTTGTTTGAAGAGATTTAAATTAAAGATATGAGTAACTAGAGACAAGTAAATTATTATGAGAAATTCAAAAGATTGAAGTTATCAAAGTTTTAGAATCCACCATTGTTCAAGTTAAGAACTATCAAATTACTAATTAGTTCCCAATTTTAAGATGACAACTCAAAATTAATTTATATTTGTTGATGGATATAACAACTAGAGTCAACTAAAATTAATCTTATATAGGTTCTTTTTTTTATTTAATAGTATGATATTTAAGCATCCAACGTAAATAATATTGGATAACAAAAAATTAAAAAGGTTATTTTATGTATAAATTTAGTCAAATATCAATTATAGCAATCAATAATACATGACAAAATTGATTAAAATATTTAATAAAATTTAACTAAACACGTAAAACAAGAACCATAAAATTTTAAAATAGAAATATTGAAAATCAATTAAATAACAAAATTTATTTTATTAAACATGATGTCATTCTTAATGTTAGTAGAAGACATAACAAAATTGAGAACATTCAAACCAGTAAAATCCATGTTCAAGCCGCGGCGTCACCTAAAGCCAAAAAAGCGTTGCTTACATGATGTGATGCCCAAAGTCGCCACGTTTAAAATACGGAGGATTTTAAAGCCACCGAATATTTAATACAAACCTCACTTTTGTCAAAGCCCAAAGCAAAAAGGATTTGTAACTTTTACACCCAAAAAAAAAAAAGAGCCCATTTGATTTTCTTTGCAAGTGCTGCCCGTGTGGCAATAATGGACCAATACTGCTTCTCATTTGATTGACTTCTAAATTAGTCTTTGCCTATAATCTGCCGCTCCAAATCCATATGCAATAATCCCCATAAATTTTAATTCACTCCAATTTTGATCCCAATAAGCATTTTTATTCTCTAATTTTCATTTTATGCCTCTGTTCAATAAAATAAACTAACAAACTGAAAATATAAATAAAATTAATTAGCAAATATAGAATTAGAGGTAAAAAATCTTAATAAATTGTATCCCTCAAAAGACTTGACATAGGAGGCAACAATATTAATTCGGCATTGCTAAGCTAAATAAAAAGACTTGGAGAAATTAAAAATACACCACTGCTCTCCAATGGCATTAACACAAACTTGCTCCTCCAAATTATATGATAATCTTTAGTCGCAACTAAATACAGCAAAAATAAAATTCCAGAGATATATTCCAAGCCGTAGATAATAATATCATTGTCACACATAATAACTAACATGTCTAACTACAAACTACTTGTAAGAAAAATTACACTTGTTGGATATGTACCTCCATAAAAATTTAATAAATCTTTATCATGTCTTGGCTCTTTTCTTTATTGGTTTCCCATCAAGTTCTTGAATACTACACATTTCCATTGCTCTTTGTTCTACTTTTTTAGCTTTACTCTCATCATTCTAACCCTTCTTCATCTTAAGAAACTCCATTAGGCCAAGAAAAGTGGATGCTTTGTTATCGAAAGGTAATTGGAGGACGGCATTCTGAACCCACATGGAGTCCAGTAAGACATATGGATGTGCACATCCATATGACTAGGGTGCAACAAAGCAGGGTCAAGCCTGTCTTTATGATTAGTTCTGACTATCATGATCCGCTCATCACCATAACTAACCATAATCTATCTATGAATTTTAGCATTCTTGATAAGGTGACTTGAAAATAAAAAATTAAAATACATGATCAAGTCATGGATGTATATTGTTGTGCAAATTTTATTGTACTCACAAGTGCATAAATCCATTACAGTATAGATTTATAATGACAAATGTCGATTTCACAAGAAGGTAGATTTAATTATGTGCAGGGTTATTTTTCTAAGTGTATATGTGAATTGGCTGGAGATAATTTTTGAGCAATAATAAGATTTAAAATAAAAATGGCGAGAATAAATTAAGGATGAAAATAATTCAAATAAAATACTTGAGTCTTTGGATTCACACTTAACACTTTATCATACGCATAATATTCCTTTTTATTTGCAATTTATTTGTGACGAAGTATTTCCACTCCTCATAAGTCTAATTCTAATAAATATAGCATCAAGCACTCAGTGTGCCAGAGGGTAATGATCTTACGCTAATTGTGGTGTCGAGTACAAGTTGTGCCAGATGATAATACTCTTTTTGTCGAAAACATCGCAAAACCGTTCACTAAATAACTTAGATGCACTCTCGGTCAACACTGAGTCAACACGACCCATAAATACTAGAGAAGAGTCTCTTTCTAATAAATATATTGTAAAGTGCTCATTGTGCCAGACAATAATGATCTTTCACTAGGGAACCGGTATACCGTATAAAATCTAAACAAGATATATTGCCTCTCAATAATGAGTCAAAACAACCATATAAATTAGAGATGAAAAGAAAATAAACTTACCGACTTAAGCTCATAAATTATGTTGAAACTTAATCTTCAACCTAAGCTTGAAATTAAATTAGCCACTAATGATTGAACTAGAGTAAAATAATAATTTTACTAAAATACATAGAAAATACAAGATGGAGGGAGAATTATAGAAAATAGAGCTCAAATTTGGATTCCGATCTATCAAATTTGGGGAGAGAGTCCGTTATTTATAAATACAGTGAGTAAATCATGGCCATCGGATAAAAACAATTTGGATACCCAGGATTGCACTGTGTGGCAAGATTTGATTGGTTGAAACACATTATTGATCAATGCCATATCAGCTTTTTTTTTGTCTAATAAGATGCTATTACATCATCGGTCAACGCCACATCATCGGTCAACACCACATCATTAGTCAATGCCATATCATCGATCAACATTTTTTAGTCCAATAGGATACTGACACTTTGTCAGTCAATGCCACATCAGTTGGTCAATACCACATTAGCTGGGCCCCACCAATGTCATGAAATTATAATCTTAGCCTTTATGTCGTTCTTAAGATTTTTAACTGTTATGAGCTTGAAAATATTATATGTTTTGTTGTTCAACTTCTCGTTAATTGCAAAATGACAAAATACTCATAAAATATATAAAATATTTAAATTATAACAAAACACATATAATTAAAGTTTAAAGAACTTAAATACATAAAAATAAAAATGTTAGTGAGGCTTAGAGTTTAAAATAATGATTTTACCCTTTGTAATATGCATTCTTAACACTCAACATATATAGCTATTATTCATTTGAACAACTTTATGAACTATATTGCTACTTCATACATTATCTTTTGAAATAATATGTAATAAATTTAGAGGTCAATTATCTTACCGATGCAATGCTGCTCAAAGATGAAGTTCAACCATCTACAAATCACCTATATGAGAATAATGTGATTGGAAGCCCATGCAATGACCATATAAATTGCATCAAACCATCAAGTGGTATTTTTGTCCCTCATATTTCCTGTTGTTTCTACTTTAAGAATTAATAATCTATAAAGTTAAATCCTCTGAGAGTCTCTAGATGAACCAATTTATACAAAATGATTTAGTGCTTGAATTTTTTTTCGGTATCCCAGTACTGTTCAAAACCAGTCACCTCAAATGCCACTCTTGCTAGTCTTAGAACTAGAACATTCATGTTGGTGCCATAAAGAAGTTTTAAATCATTTAGTTCCACTCACTAGTAAAATTTTCTAAAACTACTAGAAACCACTCAACAAAACTATGTAAAAAAATACAAAACTAATTGAAAACAAGTTCCTCGTTAGCAACTTTAATCAGAAAGTAGCTTAACTTAGGTACGAGACTTAGTTTTTAAGCAATTAGGAAGAGAAATTATATTGAACGTTCCATTGTTAAGAATCATCAAGTAAAGAAAAGGATATAGGGTGACAAGAGTAACTTATTTCCCTGCTCATCTCCTAAATTATACTAATTAGTATTGCAGCCCTGGTTTTTACAAGCCTGTCCTCTAACTCAATGCAATAATCGATGTCCTCCATAAATAGAATGCACTTGTTCTCTGTGGAAATCAATATCTACCTTAAATCTTTATTTCCCTCCATGAGGACATACATGCTGTTTTGAGGACTAAAATGCAATCGAGGAAAATTTTCTCAGCCTTAGTGCGGATCGACTTTAGCTAAAGGATCAATCTGTAAATAAGTTTCTGATGTGGCTAAGAGGTCGTTAAGTTTGTTAAACTATTTTTAGAAAATTTCTAGAATGAAAACGGCTAGTTCACAGCACCTGGTGTATCAACTTTTTCTATTTTATTTCTTCCTCAAGTTGTGTGATTTTTGTTTTAGAGAAATCTTTATAATGTCCTTTAGTGATCTAGTTTTTATGTAATCAGCTTTAAGTAATGAAAGCTTCTGAATTTTTCCTTATAATCTGTAGTTTATGTTTAGTGTTGGTTCAATTTGGTTTCTTTTCTAGTTATTTGATTCTTTTTTATGTTGATCAATTAGTTAATTAAAGTTCTTAGTGAATTAGCCATTAAAACACAACAAATAATATCAAAGCCTTGGTCGACAATGTCATTTTCAAAGTATGAAATTGAAAAATTCACCATTAGTGATGATTTTTCACTTTGAAAGATGAAGATAAAGGCTCTCCTTGTCCATCACAATCTTGAATCAGTATTGGAAGAGGAGGATCTTGAGGGGGCTTTAAGCTCAATTTCTAAAGAGAAGAGAAAATGAATCTTGAACAAGGTAAATAGTACCTTGATTTTGAGTCTTAATGACTTAATCTTGAGGGAAATTTCTAATAAGAAAATAGTCTTGGGAATCTGGAATAAAATGGAGGCTTTACATATTAAGAAATCTTTGGCTCATAGGCTTTTTTTAAAAGAAAAGTTTGTATACTTTTTCAATGAATGAGGGGGTATCCATGCGAGATCACACTGACACCTTCAACAAGATCATTCTTGATCTTAAAGGAGTTGAAAATGTAAAGTTGGTGATAAAGACAAGGCTTTTTTTCTTATTGAGTACACTGTCAAAATCTTATAAAGGATTTATAGATACAATATTGTATGGTAGAACAACTTTAAATTCTGAAGATGTCAAGGCCTCTTTAAGTTCAAAAGAGATTTGGAAGAATAATGGGCATGGAACGAGTAATGGTGAAGGGTTAATAGCTAGAACAGACAAGAAAAGATAGAAAAAGAATAAGAATAAAACAAAAAAGGATGATAGATCAGTAAAAAATAGGATGAAGAGAAGAAAATGCTTTTATTATGAAAAAGTAAGGCCATTACATCAGAGATTGTGCTGAAACGAAAAATGATGAGAAAGAAAGAACATGGGATGTAGTAGTGGCCTCTGATGATTCATCTGATGATCGATATTATAATGCTGACTTGTTGGTGGCTTTAAATAGTAATAACTAAGGTCAGAAAGTCCTTGACTTAGGTTGTTCCTTTCGTTTATGCCCTGGTAGAAGGTTCTTTTATGAGTATTAATCTATAGATGGTGGTAGAGTCTTGATGGAAAACAACAATGCATGTAAGGTTATTGGTATAGGTTCCGTCAAAACTAGAATATTTAAATGAGTTATAAGAACTTTATATGATGTGAGGCATGCATATAGGCTAAAGAGAAATTTGATCTTTCTAAGTATGCTAGATAGTTTGGGATACTTTTTTAGATCTGAAAATGTTGGTTTGAGGATCATGAAAAGGTCTGAAACGGTGATGAAAAATGTAAAGAAGAATGACCTTTATATGTTAGAGGGGTTATTAATACATGTGTCAGCTATAATACTTATTGTTTCTGAGGTTGATAGATATAATTATAGCATCTCAAACTTGGCCATATGAGTTTTAAAGAGATGCAAGAGTTAAGCAAGCAAGGGTTGCTTTATAGTGATAAAATACATGAGTTAGAGTTTAATAAAAATTGTATTTTTGGTAAGGCACACAAGTCCAAATTCATAAAAGGGATGCATGTGTCTAAGCTAGTTCTAGATTATGTGCATGCTGATATTTGGGGCCTGCTCAAGTTTTTTCGTTAAATAGGAGAAGATACTTCATGTTAATAATAGATGATTACTCCAAGAAGATATGTATTTATATATTGAAAACCAAAGATCAAGGCTCAGAGAAGTTTAATTTTTGAAAGGCTTTGGTAGGGACTTAATCTAATTTCAAAGTGAAGTGCTTGAGAACTGACAATGGACTTGAATTCTACAGCAAGGAATTTGAGGAATTTTATTAAAGATCGGAATCACAAGGCACAAAACTGTGAGAGTCAACCCTCAATAAATATAGTTTAGTTGAGAGGATGAACAGAACCCTTGTTGATAAAACAAAATGCTTACTGATCAACTCTAAGTTCATATTTTTTTAGTTGAAGTTGTCTTTACAGCATGTTGTCTAGTGAATAGGAATCCACCTACAGCCATTGAGTTTAAAACACCTGAAGAAATCTGGTCTGGGAAGCCTGCAAGTTACAAATGTCTTATGAT
Organism: Citropsis articulata; assembly: GCA_030449925.1. NCBI lineage: Eukaryota > Viridiplantae > Streptophyta > Magnoliopsida > Sapindales > Rutaceae > Citropsis > Citropsis articulata. The sequence continues at coordinate 1,350,826 of JASUUH010000137.1, read as the reverse complement.
ATTTAAATGTTATATGTTCATATCGAATAGGGAAAACTTGATATAAGAGCTATTAAAGGTATATTTGTAGGCTATCTAGATGGCATAGGCTATAAGGTGTGGTGTGAAGAAGATCATAAGTGTTTAATAAGCAGAGATGTTCAATTTAATAAAGTTACAATGATCAATAAGTCTAATCAGGCTACTTCAGGCATTGATATTAACGCAAACAAAAACACAAGTCATAAGATCCATTGGTCTCGGTTCTCTGATTGAGGTGGAATTAATTAGTGATCATTAAGATTATGTGCAATTAGAGATTGTTAAAGATAATTCACAACTTGTTGAAAGTAATTCATAGATTGCTGAAGTAACAGATAATGCAATACCATAAGCAACTGATTTGCAACAGTTTCAATTAACTAGAGATAGAGAAAAAAAAGGCAAGTTAAACCACCAGCAAGATATGCCTATGCAGACATAGTTGTATATGCGTTAATAAGTGGAGAAGATATTTCTATTGAAGAACTTAACAGCTGGATTAAAGTAATGAGAGAGGAGCTAGATTATTTGACAAAGAATTAGACTTGGGCCATGATTCCTAATCTAGAGAATAAGAAAGTTGTCAACTGTAAATGGATATCGAAGAAAGATAAGAGCATTCCAAGTGTTGAAGACTCAAGGTTTAAAATAAGGATAGTGGCAAGTGGGTTCACATAGGAAGAATGAATTGATCCAGTAGTTTAAAAAAGTTCAATCAGGATCTTATTTGCAATGTTTGTTGTACTTGAACTAGAACTTTAACGAATGGATGTGAAGTCTGCTTTCTTTCATGACAATCTTGAAGAAAAGATATTGATATCGCAACTTGAGGGTTTTGAGTACACAGAAAAAAAGATCATATTTATCTTCTTAAAATAGTCTCCTAGGCAATGGTATAAGAGATTTGATAAAATTATGCTCTTTAATAGTTATCACATGAGTAAGTTTGATAGTTTTCTTCATTATGGAATAATAAACTCAGGTGGAGCAATGTATCTATTGTTGCATGCTGATGATATGCTCACTGTTGGCAAAAGTTCTATAGATATGGAGAAACTTAAGAATTAGCTCAAAAGAGAATTTAAGATGAAAGATCTTGACAATGTTGAGGGGATTCTTAGTATGGATATATATAGAGCTAGGGTTACTAGAGCCTTATTTCTAAACCAAGAAAGATACATAAAAAAAGTGTTAGATGGGTTTGGGATGCTAAATTCAAAACCAATTTTGACATCTTTGGGGGCTTAGTTTGAGCTATTGGGAGTTTAATATATGCAATGGCTTGCACCAAAGAAGACATATCTTATGTAGTAAATGTATAAGTAAACTCATGAGTAATCCTGGCAAGATGTATAAGCAAACTCATACATCAGAAGCTATTGGGAGCTTAATATATGCAATGACTTGCACCAGAGAAGACATATCTTATGTAGTAAATGTATGAGCAAACTCATGAGTAATCCTGGCAAGATGTATTAAGATGCTGTGAAATGGATTATGAGATACTTGAGACGTACTTTTGGCCTTAGTTCAGTGTATGAAAGATCTAAACTAGAAGTTAGTGCAATCAGAGGTTACGTAAACTTTCATTTTGCTAAAGACTTAGATAGGAGGAATTCAACTTCTAGGTACTTATTCATGCTGGACAATTGCCTCATCGGTTGGAAGGCAACTCTGTAACCTATAGTGGGTCTATCATCTATTGATGCTGAATTTGTTGCTACAACAGAGGCAGTGAAGGGATCTATGTGGCTTAAAGGGCTGTTTAATGAACTTCGATTGAAACCAAAGACATCTTTTATCTTTTGTGACAACCGAAGTTCTACTCAACTTATTAAAAATCAGGTCTATCATGAAAGGACCGAGAATATTGATATAAAGCTACACTTTATCAGAGATGAGGGTGAAAAAAGGTTTGTTGTAGTAAAAAAGATCCATACATATGTCAATCTTGCTAATAAGCTAACAAAGGAAATTCCAACAACAAAATTCAAGTTTTGTCTGAACTTTATTAGTTTTTTGGAAATGGCTTTGGTGGATAAGTTATGTGCCAGAAGGTTTTTTTTTTTTTATACAGCTTCTACGGTCAATAATCAAGCTGAATGTAATTGAGGGAAAGTTTCTGGACCTTAGTGCGGATCGACTTCAGTTAAAAGGTCAATTTGTAAATATGCTGCTGACGGAGCTCAGAGGTCGCTAAGTTTGTTAGACAATTTCTGGAAAATTTCCATAATAAAAATGATTGATTTACAGCACCTGGTGTATCAAATTTTTCTCTTTCATTTCTTCCCAAATCATGTGATTCTTCTTTTAGAGAAATATTTTCAATGTCCTTTAGTAGAGGTAGGCATCGATTCAGTTTCGGAATAAATTTTCAGTTTCAGTTTGATTCAGTCTTAAATTCAAAAAATCCATTCGGTTTTTAGAGAAAATAAAAATCAAACCAGAACCAATAGTTTGATTCAGTTCGGTTTTGGTTTTTCGGTTCAGTTTCAATTTTTCGGTAATGATTCACTTAACGAATCAAATTAACAAATAAGTTTTTTGGTTCACCTTAACTTGCACACAAGGCCTACTATTACAGCCTTAAAGCTCGAGGCACGCCAATGCTTAGCTTGCGGCCTTGTGCCAAGCATAATGGAGCAATGGATGTGCGAAAAAGCAAGGCAAGTCTGCACGCGGGCTGGGACGTGGCAGCAACTAACGGGCTGATGAGCAGCGCGCAAGATTCGTGCGAGGCATCGCACGACATATGTTCGAGGCAGCGCACAAGTGCTCCGAGGGATAGCGCGCACGCAAATGTGCGCAAGTCTTGTGCACGCTGATGGGCAGCGGCCGAGCGGGCGAGCGCGCGCGCCAAGCAACGGACACATGCACGCTAACGGATAGCGGACAAGCACGCCAAGGGAGCGCAACGCACACAACCTGTGCCACACACAAGCAATCATGCCAAGGGGATTGTGGGAGCAATTCTTGGTGGCGGCGGCCCGCCACTACATGGGCACTACCTAAAATGGGGATCTTGTCTAAGTGGGGATGGTCCGCTACTATTCAATGTAACCTAAATAATAGTGTATGGGCAAAGTACTAAGGTAGTGGGCTAATTGTTTTTGTGATATTGGCGGGGAGCCTAGTGAGTGGGGTTGTCACTCACAAATGCTATAAATAGCATTGGGAGGGAGAGTTAGGGGAGCTAAGTTTTGTAGAGAGTGAGTGGCATTCTCTAGTTCTCTTGCTTAAGCTATTTATAATCCTTGTTCTTGATTAATAAGAAAAGGTTGGAAGTCGGTGCTTCCGTAAATATTGTGAGTCTTGTTCATTTGAGTGTTGGATCGTTGAAATTCTTGGGGTGTGTTTACACACATAGCCTCCGTTGCGAATTGTCGAGTGGCTGGCTAAGCGGAAAACTTAGCGCCATCACGGGCTTGCCGCATAAAAGAAAATAGCCTTGTGACACCTACTATAATCAATATAATCAACAAAAAAATAATTTTACAAATTTGTATGCGCAAACAAAATTACAAAATTTGTGGACTAAAATAAAGAATTTTCAGAATCATTATCACTATTTTTAATATCAAAATTTTTGGCTCAATATGTAAATAAAATAAAATAGGGATCATAATATAAGTTTCTGCGCTATAATATAATTTATTAAAAAATAGGGATCAGTATGTTATCTTGCCTTGTTGACTTTTGGTTAGGGATGATTTTGAAAAGTTTGTAAAACATATTGAGCCATAATAGAATTTCTATATACAAATATTTTTTAAATATTGGATCATATAAAAATTTTATAAAAAATAAGGACCCTAATAGTGTTATCGGTTCGATTCGATTCAATATTTTTATATTTGATTTTTAAAAAAAATCAAAACGAAAACGAAAAAACCGAACTGAACCGAATTTTTTTAAACTAGCCATTGTAGCAATCAAGCTTGACTTCCCGGTTCCTGGAGGACCGAATAGCAAGTACCCGTGTTTCCACGCCTCGCCTTCTCCCCTAGAAAACTCTTTCCTCTTCAGAAACCTCCCAAGGTCATCCATGATCATCTTCTTCTTATCGGTATCCATAGTCAAGGTCTCAAAAGTGGATGGATGATCAAGATTCACTGATTGCCATGATTGCTACTCCCCCTCCATAAGACCTCAAAGTAAAAAGCTTAAAAGTATTCTTTGCTTGCTTAACTCTTGAGATTTTTTTTCAAGACATGAGGTACGTAATTACCCAAGATAGTGCCGTTACGCTTCTTGTGGAATCTCAGCCCAAAGCATGGGACTTGGGACTTAACCATAGTATTGCCTTTATTATGAACCTCATGCTCTGGGGCTGATTTGGTCCCAAACCTCCATTTTATTCGACAAGAATCAACAATCTCTTCATTCTTTTCAACAAAAAGTGAAACTTTGGTTTCCTTCTCTGTCAAACAGATACCGATTCTATTCACATTGGGAGGGATTTTGTGTTCAAGATAAAGTTGTGCAGTAAGAGTTTGTTTTTGTTGGGGCCATCATCATACTCTTCAATGACAGACGTTAACTCACTAAAAATTCTTGCGACAAGGTTTCCGAATAAATGATCAATGTAGGCACTAACCTCAGGAGGCAAGAACTGACGAGCTTAGGTTCGAATAAGCATAAAGGTAGCTGCTGCAGATGCTACAACAGACATCATGGTCGTTATGGATGGCCTCTGCTCCTTTTTTTTTTTTTTTTTCAATATCGTATTAGCTTTTACTCTTCAAGTATATTTTGTTATGCAGCCGAATTTCAAAAATATAGAAATTAATCTTTAGAATTTCAAATTAATTAGGTTCTTATATCTCCGCTGTGACTAAAACTAAATGAATTAAATCATTATCGTATCTATTTATGGATACCTCTATTGTGTTACTCAAATTTTATGAAATTGAATGAATTCTAAAGATCATCGATCCCTTGCCAACTTTGCCAATTGGAAGTGGAAAAAAGTTTAATCTATTTGTGAGATTTAAGTAAATTTTTTAGTTTTATTCTTGTGAGAATTCAACTTCCAGTTATGGCTTGAGACAACTTTATAAAAGTCTTTTATTTTATGTTAATTTTTTAATTATTTAGCATAACAACAATTCAATTCCATACCAATCCATATGAATGTGGTTTGCCTGGTTGGGACTGCAGAATATTTTTTCCTCCCCAACAGAAGTCTCAAAAAATAGCACCCAATTAATCATTTATCTTAACAACAACCAAATTCCTAGTACTACGTATAACTATTTCTTTCTCTTTTCAAACTAGCTTTAAAAAAAAAAAAAAAAAAAGAAGAAGAAGACTGATTGGAGAGAAAATTACTGAATTATGGAAACTATAAAACCTAGTTTTAGGTGGGAAATTTGAGTTAAACTTGAAAAATAGCCAGGTAACATGCATACGGATTTAAGAGAGGGAGAGAAAGTCAATGCTGGTTAACTTATTTTCCAAAATGGTTACGGCACCCGGACACCGCCATTGAATAGGTTGAAAAATATTGAAGGGACCAAAAAGTCACCCGAAACTTAACCGCCTCTTAATTCACCTCCTCTGCTCCCCGACCGATATTCACTCAGAATGAAGTCACTTGTTTGAACTTGAAATTTTTTATTCTGAAATTCAAAAAGCCAGAAGAATAAGATAATGCAATTAAATATTTTTGCACTGGACATGGATATACAAATAAACAAAGGGCCCATTTCAATAATTTCGCCTGAGGCCCCGGGCAACAATGAGCCGTATTTGGTTAAAACACGCAACAAATATGTAAGAAAGAAATGATTATCATTAAACAACATAAAACAAATAGGAAGAAATATATTCAGCATTGGTAAGCAAATAAAGAGACTAGGATTAAAAAACACACACAATAGATCCACGAATGGCCTTCCGCAAAATTGCTCCTAAATTATTTGATGACCTGAAATGATCAGTACACATAACCAAGTGCATGCAGTAAATAAACTTTTCATAGATAAATATCATTTTCACACATTATATGCGACATGGATTTCAAGCCAAACCCTGTCACTACCGGTCATTTTTTGAGGAAACGAAATACCCAGATATATGTTATATATAACTAAGATAAGTACCAAGTGAAACTAAGGAAATTAGAAAATATATATAAATACTACTTGCAGACTTCCATACAATCTACTGAATCTTTGGTATGTCTAGAGTCTTCACTTCATCACTTTTCTCAGAAAGCTCTTGAATATTTTCTGCTCCCCTTGCTGTTTCTTCTGCTTCTTTAGCTTTACTTTCATCAGTTTCACTCTTCTTTATCTGAAGAAACTGAATTAGCCCACTAAGTGCAATTTCGGGCACCTCATTCCTCATCAGTTGCTCAGCTACATCAGCAGGAGTCACCTCTACTTTCTCTATCAACTCTTCAACCTCCAAGAAAAGTGGATGCTCCGTGATCCCAAGGTAGTTTGAGGCCAACATTTTGAATCCACATGGAGTGCAATAGGACATATGAATGTGCACATCCATACGGCCTGGGCGCAACAAAGCAGGGTCAAGTCTATCTTTATGATTAGTTGTGAATATTATGATCCGCTCATCTCCACAACTGGACCACAATCCATCAATAAAGTTTAGCAATCCTGATAAGGTCACCTGAAACTGAGGAAAATATGTGATAGAAGTCAGGGATGTATAGGTATGATTTGTAAGAACAGCCTTAAGAGCCATAGCACTGGTCTAAGCATTATCTTTTGAAACAATATCTATATAGTTGAGTGGTCTATTATCTTGCAAGACAAATGTTGCTCGCAGACAAATCTAAACCACCTATAAATATAGTTTGCCACCTATCACCTATCTGCACGCAGAGTTTAGAAATCCTTGCAATGACAATATAAGTTGCATCAAATCATAATGTGGCACACATTTTTCCCTCCAATTTCCTATTGTTTCCCTTCTAAGAATAGGGATGGCAAAAAAATTGGGTTCCACAAAGATTCAGAAGATCTTGATTCAGAAAAATCTGGATCCACACGTTAAAAAAAGTCGATCTAAATGCTGATATTAACGATCTGTGCGGATCCAGATCTGGCTCTGGACACAGTGTAAGTGTATTCGGAAAGCCAAATATCCAAATCCGCACATATTTTAGTTTAGATATTATTTGTTAAATTAAAATTCAATTAGAAAATATATAAGTTAAATGACTTAAATGAAAAAGATCCAACCTAACCTTAAAAGTGAAACACACCTGCTTGAAATCTAGGTGGATTTATAGTGTTTTTATTTGAGGATTTTTGGTGTTGTAAGGCTGGCATAGTTGGTTTTATATTATTCTTGAAGTTTGATTTATATTGTAGTATTTTTGCTTGTGGATTTGTGTTGTTGTTGTTGTATGTCATTCTAATGTTGATAGTTTAATTATGATTGGATTTTATTAGGTAAATTAGTTTAATTCGTTTAATTTTAATTTAGCATTATGCTGATTGTTGAGTTATGTCTCACATTGGTCAGTAAAAGTGACTTATTGGGGTTTATAAGTGGGATAGGTCACTTCATCCAATGGACTAGTCTTTTCGGTTGAATACCTAGAAATCCTGGGCTAAGCCCCCTAATAAGTGTTATTGGAGCCAAATCCTAATAGTCAGAATGTGATGGTGAAACATGTGTGTTGGACGAAAGAATTAGGGTCTCGCGGTCATTTCATTCGGGGGTAATTGTTAAGTTGTGTCCTACATTGGCTAGTAAAAGGGAGTTACTTGGATTTATAAGTATGATAGGCTATTCTACCCAATAGGCGCAGTTCTTTCGCTTGGGGGGGGAGATTGTTGATTTTTGTCCCACATTAGCGAATAAAGGAGAGTTATTTGGGTTATAAGTAAGATAAACTACTCCACCTAATAGGCTAGTCTTTTGAGTTGGATACCTAATAATTCTAAACCAAAACCCTAGTACGATTTCGGATATCTAAAAAGTTTACCTGCAAACTGCACAGGTATTACAAGCATTTGGATCCACATACTTTTTTTTTAATTTAAATGTAGATATGGGTACCAAAATACCGATGTGGATTCGGATGCAGATGTACCTATATCCAAATCAGGTCAGGCTTTTGCCATTCCTATCTAGGAAATTAGTGATCTGAAAATGGGAGTCCTATAACTATGAGGAAGAGTCTCTAGAGGAGTCAATTTGTTCAAAATGAATAAGAGAAATCCTCTGGAAATAGTTACAAGAAATGCTACCTTTGCCAATCCTAGAATAAGATTATTCAATGCTGATGCTATCATATAATTTCAGATCTTCTGGGGTCTCCCAATCTGCGAAAGTCCCAAAAATTACTAAAAACCACTCAGTGAACACAATGTATTTGCAATGTAAACGAATACGGATATAATTGACAACAAATTCCTGATTTCCAACTTCTACACTGGTGGTAAACATACACCAGAAAAGCTTAGCTAAAATATAAGACTTATTTTCATCATGGACGATAAGAAGGAACATGATATTGAAAATCACAGCATTAAGAATCATTAAATAAAGAAAATAATAGAGGAGAATAAGCTCACCCGATTTCCTTGATTACATGCAGAACGATACAAGTCAGGAATTGCTGCCTTGGCCTTTGCAAGCTTGTCCTGCATTTCAATGCAACAATCAATGTCCTCCACAACCAGAATGGACTTATTCTCTGTGGCAATCAATATCTGCCTCAAATCCTTATTTCCCTCCACACTAGACAACTCCAAGTCATAGACATCAAAATTGAGATAATTAGCCATGGCAGCAATCAAGCTTGATTTCCCGGTCCCTGGAGGACCATACAGCAGATACCCGCGTTTCCATGCCTTGCCTACTCTCTTATAAAACTCTTTCCTCTTCAGAAACCTCTCAAGATCATCCATTATCATCTTCTTCTTATCAAAATCCATAGCTAAGGTATCAAATGTGGCTGGATGATCAAGATTCACTGATTGCCAAATTTCTGCATCTCCTCTGTAAGGAAACAGTGTAAAAAGCTTCAAAGTTTTCTTTTTCTTGCTTAACTCTTTAGATTTCTTCAAGACGTGAGGAATGTAAGTACGGAAGACAGTGTCTTTATGCTTCTTGTGAAATCTCAAAGCAAAGAATGTGATATTTGATTTAACCAAATAGTTCTGATTGTTGCGAACCTCACGCTCTGGGTCTGGTTTAGACTCAAACTTCCATTTTAACTGAACCCCATTAAAGATATCAACAATTTCTTCATTTTTTTCAAGAGAAAGTGAAACATTTGTTTCCTTCTTTGCCAAGTTGATTTTAATTCTTTTCACATAAGGTGGGATTTTGGGTTCAAGATAAAGCTTTGCAGCTTTAAAGAGCTTGTTTTGGTTGAGGCCATCATCATATTCTTCAATGACCAGAGTTAACTCATTGCAAAATCTTGCTATTAAGTTTTTGAGTTTAACGTCAATGAAGGCACTAACCTCATGAGGCAAGTAGTGACGAGCAAATGATTGAAGGAGCATAAATGTAGCAGCTGCAGATGCTGCAACGGACATCATGGTCGCTAAGGATGGTATCTGGGGACTGTCAAAAAACATTTTTTTTTTTTTACCGTTTGGTTTGTGGGGAAAAGAATGGTTTTTTAAGTGGTTTTTTTTAGAAAAAGTGAACGTGATTGAGAACAAAAGAAAAAGGCCAACTTGATCGAGAAGAAAAAGATAGAAAATGGTGTGGAATTGAAGATGTTTTAAGCTATGAAGGTTTTCAAAAACGGTAGGAGTGAGGTAAATGCAATATGGAGAAAATTTGCCTATTTGTCGGCAGTTGAGTGCAAAGCCAAAAATAGAATAATTTTCTTTTTTTAGGTTCAATTGGACTTGCCCCTCCCTTCCTCCCACCTTGTTTCTTTTTTTCAGATTCGATTGGACTTGCCTCTGACTGCCACTTCCTCTCACTTCGTTCCTTTTTTTAGGTTCGATTGGACTTTGCTATCACGTGTCTGTTTGCTATAATAAAAATTGGACTTGCCTTCGCTTGTTTTTTTTTTTTTTTTTTTAACTTAGTACGGTAACTATTTATTTAATTTTATAAATTTTTATTTTTTTTAAATTTTTTTATTTTTTTATTAGAATTTTTAAAAATTAAATAAGTTATTTAACTTTTATTATCAAAAACTTAAATTAAAAAATATTTAAATATTTAAATATTTAAAATATTTTTTATTTATTTAATAATCTTATTTCATTCTTTTCATGACATAACATTAAAAAATTTATCTATTAAAATAATTTTATAAATTTTAATAAAGTCCTCATTAATAATCAAACAGGTAAAATTTTTTGGGTGTAAACTCTACCAGTAAAAGTTCTATTTAAATAAGCTCAATTTGAAAAGTTATATCAAACAAGTAACTTAAATTAATTAATTAAGTTAATTGGATTATTTTTTTATATCTTAATGAGACTTTTTAGATAATTTTTACTTAATAAAGTATGTCAATTTTTTTTTTTTTTTGCTTTTTATTGAATAGATAAATCTGAATAAGTCAACTAATTTCTTATATAAAAAATATCCATACTTTATTATTTATTTTTTATGTCTATCCCAATATCGATCCATACATTTTAACTCATTAACAATCTCATCATTACTTTTTTTTTTTGCAGTTATGGAATCCCTCATTACTTTGCTTCTCTTATCAAGTTCTTGAATCTCCTATTATCGGTGATAGAAAATATTATTTTTAAACTTTTTAATGTAACTATATAATATGTTTTTATAAAAAAAATTATATATTATAATTTTAAAATCATTATATATTCACTTGAATGTGATTTTACTTATATGTGATAAAATATTATGGTATTTATGTTCGTTGATATATATTACACACACACACACATACACATACACATACACATACATATACATATACATATACACATATATTATTTTTTTGATATTCAAATTTAATAAGAACACAAATGTAAAAGTACATATTTTTAGTTTTTAGGAGAAAAAAAAATAATTTATTACTTATTGTCAAAGATTCACACCAAAAAATAAAAATATTATTTAAATTCATACATTCAGATTTATTCAAATTTCAAATCAATTTAGGTCTATTAAGATTTCAAATAAAAAAACAAACATCACCTTCGTTTTACTACTACATAGGTGTAAAGAGACCTCACTTATTTGAAACACTCAGGATTTGCTCAATGGTTTAGCCTCACTTTCACTGGGCTTTTCCTACTATTTATAAATTCACCACCATCAATATGAATAATTTTAACAATCTCTGCTCATGCTTCATATCTCCTTATCAAATGGTTGGGCTAAAATTATTGGTGAACCTAAACTCTAATACTAATATTCGGTAGTCTTAAACCTCTCTCATCTTACACTCAAACTCACTCTCAACCCCTTCCACTACGTAGGTGGAATAACCCCAATACTTTGATATGATTATATGATAATTTAGCTGAAACTTTTCGAGTGAAAGAGTTGGAAGGAAATTTCAATTCCCAAGAACTGTAGCGCTAAGCAAAGGTCATTGTCTTAGCCTGGTTAGCAAAGAAATGAAAATTACTCGAAAACGAATAAATAGACAAGTCCAGTGATCCTCTTAAAAGAAAAGGTTAAAAAAAATGAATTGACAAGTGCGGGGTTAGGTTATGATTTTACAAATAATGCTATTAGTTATTTGAAAATGATTCTGAAAGGCAAGTTAAATTTTGTTCTTAAGAAAGTCTCATTAAAGTTGGTTGATTAAAAAAAGCATGGATCCGATGGCTCTGGTTCGCTGTCCGTAAGTTGGAGCATCTCCAAACATAGCAGGTTCCCTATTTCTTTTTTTGGTCTCTGTGAGCCTTTCTTTACAACTTTCTGTTACTTTTCTTTAAAGTGGCTCCAGTGAATAGAGGGGGCCTCACCTTTCAAGGAATAATCATGCGCGGGTGGAACCCACAATATTCTTTTTCTATAGACACTTTCTTCATCCAATGATTCCAATGGCCCTGGTTTATTTTTTTCATTGTAAGATCATACAAGGGCACTGAGTAACATCAAACTTGACGGTCAAAATTCTTTTTAATTAGCTTGTTTTTGATAATCTGCCCTTGTCTTTGAATTAAGGAACTCAATCAGGTGCTTCAGTGAAATCTCAGAACCCGCATTCTTCAGCAACTGCTCACCAACATCTACAGGAGTCCCCAATGCATTCTGCATTATCTCTTTGATTTCGGATATACGTGGAAGGTCTGCAGCTCACAGATAATCGGCATGCCCAGCACTGCTGAGTCTAATCTGTCTTCATGATTCGTCATGAATACGAAGATTCTCTCGTGTCCAATCTCCAATGCTGGACCACAATCCCTGACCATCTATCTCGAAAGCGCCACCTGTTGAAAAAAAATGAAATGAAATATACCAAACCACTGAGTACGTGGAGTTTGGCCAGAAATTTAATTGACAAGGAACGAGTTACCTGGCTTGATCCGTTTGGTCCAAGGACATCAACAAGCGTGTTAGAATGGTGCGTTTACTTTCCTGTTTATTTTACCGTAGTTACTAGTTAGAATGGATTGAAAAATCAGAGATGGATTGAAGTTAAAATAAAAAAATAGAAATCAAAATAAATTATTTATTTTATTATGATATTAAAATAGATAAAAATTAGAATGAGTTGAAATTAAAATAAAGAATGAGAATAAAAATAAATTATTTATTTACGTTGCAGGAATAAAAAACACAATAAGTTGTATTTTTATTGATGTGTTTATTTTATTTTATAATTAAAATAAATTATCACAAATTTCTAAAATGACCTCAATTATAATTATATATCGATTCACTAAGAAAATAAAGAGTTAATGTTTTCACCATTTTTATAATCACAATTATTATAATAACATAATAATTAATAATTAATATAGTAGAATAATAAAATGATGACAATATTATTGTTATATTAATTATTACTATTATAATGGTAGTTATAGTATTATTTTTATTATAATTATTATAATTAATAATATTAACTGTAAAAATAATATTACTATTATTATAAATATAAATAAAAATAATAATAATTTTTTAAAAAAACAACAACAATAATAATAGTTGTTATTGTTATTATTTTTAATATTATTTTAATTATATCTATTATTATAATTATTTAATTTAATTTTAAATGGATAAAAATAATTTTTTTTATTTTATTTAAAAGTTAAAATATCAATTCATTCTTCATTTTTATTCTCTATTTCTATTTCCACAGTCCCACCTCTCTTATATTCCTAAATTTATGAGTCTCACTCAAAATTCATTTCTACTCCTTGATATTTTTAGTAAGTTTTGTTCTCTTCTTAAACAAATTTCGATGCTTTTAATATGTTATATGACTTTGGACCTCTTTTAACCTCAAAAGTAGGGTTGGACATTTGTCGATCCGGTTAAGTTCTATCCCTGAATCGAGCTAAAACAAAATTATTCTGTTCATTAGAATCTAAACCGATTCAAACCGAATTAAAACTAGAACTCAACTTAACCGAACAAAAGTAATCAATTTGATTCCGTTCTGTTCGAATCGGGTCAATGTAAAAAGGAACCGAATCATAAGATTTGAGATCTTGAGCAAATATCTTGCATTTTTCACTTTATTGGAATACACATACGAATGTGATCTTGAGATCTTCAGCAACTCTATTAACCTTTTATGGCCAAAAAAGGCAGACGAATGTGATGGTGACTAAAAAAATAAAAAATAAAAAAAATAAGTAGAAAAATATAAAGAGAACCTAATCTTTCCTTTTTGAAGGACTATTAAAAAATAATAGATTAATAAATTAAAAAGGCATATGGCTTTCAATAATTAAAAAGATAAATCCATTGCACATACCTGCGTCAAGTGTAAAGGATTCAGCAAATAAAATATATATAACGAAATAATTCAATATATATATAAAATGAAAATTTTATACGTACAAAGGAATATTCAGAATATAAGGAAAGATAGATTAAAATAAATTGATTAAAAGAAAAAGAAGAAGAAAACGAAACTCAAAAGTTAAACAAAGCTTCGAAATCTAAGGAGTTCACTAGAGTTCGAAAGCAATTTTTTTTTGGGTGAATTTAGGGAAAAGATTATAGGGATGTCAATGGATTGGATCTGACCCAAGACCCACGTGATACAAATCTAATTGGATCAATTTTTGGTCGGTTTAAAATGAATTTAGATCGAATTTTGATATCGATGTGCTAATTAAGACGGATCTGGAACAGATCTAGATCTATCTTAATATCTAAATTCATATCCATATCCACCTAACTTTTAATTTTAGTTTAAAATTTCTCAACAATTGTGTAATTTTAATGGTAATAAATTTTATTCATAGCATATGAGTGGTATTTACCATGCATTTAAACTCGTAAAACTTAAAGGTTAGTTTTGTAAATTTAAAGGTCAGTCAGCCCCAAAGCATGTACATGCAATATTCAAATTGAAAGTCAAGTAATAAAGTCTGGTAATTTATTTTATTATATTGGCCAAATAATTTTTAAGAAATATAGTTATTCATATATTTAGTCAAATACGGTCATAATAAAAATAATAAAGTACTGAGTATAAATCATATTTAATTTATATGTCATTATCTAATGTTGTAGGAATGAAGGGGGTGTTCCACGGATATTAGAATGATAAAAGAGATAATAGAATATTAGACTGATCTTACTCCTGCAATTACTTTTGAAGAATGTTTTATTATCTTTCTTATTTGTTGTCTTGGTGTAAAAGTATAAGCTGCAATATTTATTATATTTTTAAGAAAAATTATATAATTTATTTGTTATCAATACATTTTAACCTTCAAATTTTTTTTAAAAAAAATTATTACTTTTCATTGTTGAGCTTTAAAATTCATGACGGATGTAGAGCAGATTTGGATTTTAATCTTTTTCGGATTTGGGGCATACATAAATATATATTTTTTTTGAATTTGGATATGGAGCGAAAAATACAGATTTATGATGGATCTAGAGCAGATACGAATCTAAATTTTTATTATGGATCTGGATCTGGAGCAGAATAGATCCAACCCATATCTGCCCCATTGCCATCCCTAGAAAAGGATACCAACACTCCCAAGGTTTGGGAAAATGATTATAAAAACTCCTAAGTTTTCAAAAAGGAATATTAAGAGTCATTTTTAACCATAATACCCTTTGAATGCAATAATTAAAAAATTGACCTTAAAGTTTTTTAGTTAATACATATTTAATATAAATAATATAATCTATCTAGTAGACTAATAATAACATTAAATCATTTTTAACTTTTAAAATAATATTAAGATTTTGAATTATTAGATTTATTTTAACAATAAATTTATATTTATTATAAAGATTATAAACAAATCTTTGAACTAAATAGATTTTAAATATCTCCCTGTTAATAATATTAGAATTATTTTTTTATGTAGTATTCAAAATAATTTTAATTTCAATTTATTTATTTTAATATTATATTCTATTTATTATTAAAAATCACTTTAATATAATAAAATAGGCCTAATAGAGTGTAAAATATAAAAATATATTTTAAATATTAAATTTTTTTAAAATGAATATGTTATTACATTTATCTTAATGCCATGTTTCTATTTATTATAAAATTTTACAGTTAATTTTTTTCGGGTTTATAGGGTCAAAGGGTATTATGATCAAAAGGGGTCTTAGTGTACCTTATTAAAAACTTGGGATCTTGATTGCTATTTTTCCAAACCTTGAGGTGTAGGTGTTCTTTTTTCTATGAATTTAACCACAAAAATATTTACTCAAAGGAAATTGATGTTAAATTAGGTCCGATGAGCAATTTAACCAAAATGAATTGGATCGATTCTATTTGAGAATTAGTTTAGAAAATTCATTAAAGTTGATCGATCTCAGATTAGGTTTGGTTGATTTTTCAAGAAAATGAATTAAAATCAGAAAAAGAGAATACATAGAATGCCTGTCAATGAACTAAACCAAATTATCAAAGATATCAGTCAAGTCAGGTTCAAAATTTTTCAAATCTAACCGGAAAATGACCATCCATGCATAAAAGAAATGAAGTTGAATGTCTATTCCATATAGTTAAGTTCTTATCTTTTACCTTGATTATGAATGAAAAGAATCGCTGCTGATAGTTGCCTGGGAGACAACGATGAGCAACGACGAGCAGCAGCGAGAGGTGAGGCGCTGATGATGGAAACGAACGAGAGGCAATGACCACGAAGGTTGGATGACGACCGTGAGGACATGATGAACTCGATGAGAGGCAAAGTGACGAATCAACAATGACGGCAGTATGGATTGGGGCCGTTCAAAATTCAATATGATCTAGTCAATTCATCTGATTTATGGAAATCCGCAGTTAGTAGATTGAATATGAGTTTATTTATGTAAATTTATAAAAATTTATAAATCCGTAAAAAAATAAAAATTATTTATTTAATTAAAAAATAAAAATTGTAAATATGGTATTAATACTTACTAATAAATAAATAAGTTAAAATATAGTTATATTAATACTATATTATATTTTAATTTAATAATAATATAAAATAAAAAATAAATAAATATAGCTTCCTAAATAGTTAATTTCATGTACTGATCTAAACAAATGAGATTTTTCCTTCTTGGTGAGTTATATTTTGAAACTTTGACTAACTTTAATTAAACAATTAGTTTATTTAAATCTTATTTAATTTTGAATTTAATCGGTAGTAAAATAATTTTTATAGTAATTTGTTTTATTTAGCTAGTTCATGAATTGGAAAGAATTAAAAAATTTTAGTCTGTAAATGAATCCATAAATGGTTAATTGGATATAGATAGTGTCAAATCTGCATTTGGTCTGCTAACATATGAATTGAATTTGGATTGAATTCGACCCATCTATAAATTGAATTGAATTAAAAATTTATAATTTATAAAATCGTAAATCGGATATGGATTGATGTCCAGTCCACAAAATTCTATCCGTAGACACCTCTAATATAAGTAAGGTGAGTTACGAGACCATGTACAAGATAGAGAGAGTTTAGAGGATTAGAGTTTCTTTTTTTTTTTTTATAAATTTATATACTCTTTTTTTAATTATAAAATAATGTGAATCGCATGATTTTGTTCGGTTCGGTCAATTCTAAACTGAACTGAATAAGAACCGATTGGTTATTTAAAAGAAAAATGTGAACTCAACGATTAGTTCGGTCAATTCCAAATTGAATTGAATAAGAATCGATTGGTTCGTTCATGTAGAAATATTTCCGCTTTATCCTTTTGTCCGGTTCAATTTGACAAAAACTCAATCAAATGCCCACCTCTCCTTAAAGGTAAGTCCAACGAATAAGGTTTTGAGTTGGACTATTAGTACCCCTCCAAAATTTTTTAGAACCTCCTTTTTCTAATTATACTAAACTTAATGCTAAAAATACCTTTATTTCTAAATAAACACATTTAATTCGTGAATCTTTTAGTTTTCTATTGTTTTATCGCTCCTCACAAACAATTGTTATGGGTGATAAACTTTTTGATAAAAACCAATGAATTAAATAAAATATCTTCAATATTATGATGTAAAAAGTTCAAATATGAGCCCAAAAAAAGAGTTAGATAGTTTTGTCAAAATGTGTTTTGTTTAATATCAATACATTGTCTTAGTAATTGAAGAAAAATTTATGGGGAATTTGAGAAAAAAATTGCATGTGTGAGTTTGATAGTAGAGAAAATACAAGAGTTAGAAGTGAGATACAATAGACGTGGGATATATTAGAGTATATTTTTCTTAATGATGCGTTTATTAAACTGGAATCGGAATGGACTGAAATCAGAATGGGCAAGAATGAAAATGGAGAATAGAAATCGGAATAAGTTATTTACTTAGACTATAAGAATCAGAATCATAATGAACTGTATTGCCATTAATGTGCTTACTTTATTTTGGAATTGGAATTAGAATGAGTTAGATTATAACAAATTACTAAAATACACTTAATGAACTATTGTCATAATGAATATTTTGTATTTTAATTATTGTGATAATTAACTATTGTCATATGAACTATTGTCATAATGAATATTTTGTATTTTGTATCTTATAGTCTAAGTTATTTACTTAGACTATAAGAATCAGAATCAGAATGAACTGTATTGCCATTAATGTGCTTACTTTATTTTGGAATTGGAATTAGAATGAGTTAGATTATAACAAATTACTAAAATACACTTACTGAACTATTGTCATAATGAATATTTTGTATTTTAATTATTGTGATAATTTATTAAAAAATTGTTAGTATTAATAATATATTAATTAATTGTAAAAATGTTTATCATTAATAATAATAATAATAATAATAATAATAATATTCATCATCATCATCATCATTGTCATCATCATCATAAAAAATTCAAAATATATAAATTACTTAGAATAATAATATTAATTAAATAATTATAATAATTTATTAATTAATTATAATAATTTATTAATTAATTATAATAATTTATTAATTAATTATAATAATTTATTAATTAATTATAATAATTTTTTAATTGAGTACAAAATGGGTATTTTTGATTTTATCTGAGGGTAAAGTAGTCAATCATGGGAATGGGAGACCGATTCTCATCATCCCAGGAATTGATTTCTCATTCCCTATTCCCAAATTTGGGAGGGCCTCACGATTCTAATTCTACTTCCTGCTACTATTTTATGAAGTAAATATTGTTAATAATTCTATTTTTGAATTCCAATTCCCTAATCTGGGAAGTAAATGCACCATTAATATAATTATAATAGAGATGAGTTTTAAAAAGATTTTAAATGGGTGACAATATTCCAACTCTAAGGCTTTTATTTTAAAACGGTAAAAGGACAAATACACCCCCAACGTTTATGTAAAGGGACAAAAACCTCCTTAACGTTTCAAAAAAGACATTTGCACCCACATTCACTAACAGGAACAGTAATTTTTAACAGAAATTACTGTTATACCCTTCTAGCATAAAAAAAAATACATACAAGTTTAACTTGTGGTATTAATACCATAAGATTTTATTAAAATTTTAAACTTATATATTTAACAATTTTCCACATGTTATCATTTAAACTTGTATATTTATAAATAATTTTTATGTTATTTATTATGATATTAATTGAAATACAAGTTAACATTAATAACCAATTTTATTTATTTTTATTCTTAAGTAATGAATTAAATTTATTTGGCTTGAAGAGGGAATTTGATAAAAATTTAAATAGAAAAATTAGATAATGATAGTATATTTATAATTTTATTAATAATATATGAACAAATTGAATAATAAAATGCTGAAAAATGCAGAATATCTTTTTAAACGTTAGAATTTTTATCCCTTTACCTAAAGCAGATGATTATTTTCCTTTTAAAACTGTCTACCAACCCCTTTTGCTACCCAACAATCTCGCCTAGATCATCGGCCCAAATGTCAGAAACACAAACACTTACTCTTTCAATTAGACTGCTGGCGAACTTGTCTCTGATACTAGTGTTACTTAATCTTGGCCCTCTTCCAACTTCAAAAACTAGTTCAAGAGTTGAGACTTTTTCTCACCACCAAATGTGGGATAACCCTAACATAATATAAAAGGGAAGTAAGAATTCAAAACCTTCTCTTTGTGTTTACGGCCAAAAGTATGCTCAAAAGAATTCAATTCTGATTGAATTCTAATTCTTGTTCTGAAATAGAAAAATTGATTGGAATTAAATTCCACTTGTCTTTTGATTTGCTTTTGCTTCTATTTAAATTTCACCCCCATCAAAGAAATGTACAATTTCTTGATTTTTCGTCATTGAAATAGACATCGTAGTCTCTTTCTCCAGCATGCTCACTTCAAACAGTGTGGTAGATGGAGAGATTTTGGTGCCTAAATAGATGACAGCCGCCTTGTAGATTTTGTTGATTGCCAATCCATCAAATTCACAGATGATCAAAGTTATTTGAGAGGACAAAAACTTGAAGAGGTTTTTGTACGATCCAAGATATAATTTGAAGTTTGAAGGGTAGCAAATCCCGTGATATGAACAGAATTGCCATTGCTGAAGCAATAGCAGAACCTGCGCTGGTTGCAATTGCTAGTGCAGAGGGCATATTGATACCAGAACCTAATTTGATTGAAGAAACTAAAAAAGTAATTCGAAACTTCTAACATTACCATCCTATTGACAACAGACTGGTCCGCAGGAGTACAAGGAAATTAAAGTACAGTGAAAGACCTCTCTGCGAAATTAAAACTATATGGTAAAAGACTAGTTACCCAAGTTAAAAATGATTAAAATCATAGAATAAAACTGGATTTGACTTAAATAAACCGGAAAACTAAAATGGAACAAATTTGAAAAGCCGATGAACTACTATCAATCTTCAGAATAAACATGTTGGTTTCCAAATATTCAATTATGTGACTACTTACATATTTTTTTGTCGAAATGTGTTGAATAAACATGGAACAATATTCAATTAAACGTTTAATGAATGAAATTTCTATATAAAAGAACCAGAAAGAGTTCCAAGTCATAAACGTCAAAATTAAGATAATTTGACATTGCAGCAATCAAGCTTGATTTCCCAGTTCCAGGAGGGCCATACAGCAAGTATCCACGTTTCCAAGCCTTCCCTACTCTTCGGTAATAGTCTTTTCTTTTGACAAACCTTGCAAGATCCTCTATTATCATTTTCTTCAGCTCTGCCTCCATGGCTAATGTATCAAACGTAGCTGGATGATTGAAGGTAATCCAGTGCCAAGAATCCAGTCCAAATCTACGAGCATGATCTTGATTTAAGGAGTACAGCTTCAAAGTTTTATTCTCTTCTTGTGCAGACTTTGATTTCCTTAATATATAAGGGAAGTAAGAGTTGAGAACCTTATCTTTGTGTTGCTTATGAAAAGTGAGGTTGAAATATCGGATTTCAGATTGCATCTTTGTAGATTGGCCGGTGTATGAGACATATTGCGTGGATTCTACTTGTCTTGTGACCTGCTTCCATTTGAGCTTCACTCCATCAAAGTGATCTACGATCTCTTGGTTTTTCGCCATTGAAATGGACATTTTAGACTCTTTCTCAGGCATGCTTACTCTAAACATTTTGGTAGAGGGGGAGATTTTGTTGCCCAAGTAGATATCAGCGGCCCTGTAGATTTGGTTGCTAGCCAGCCCATCGAATTGATCAATGATTAAGGTTATCTCAGAGGAAAAAGATTCAAAAAGCCTTCTTATATTCATCAGGACAAACAGCTTAAGTTCATGGGGTAACAATTCCCGGGCTATGGACCGAATTACCATGGCTGAAGCACCAACAGAAGCTGTAGTAGATACAATTGTTTTGGCGGAAGGCATGTTGGCATTAGAAAATTTCTCAAGGGTCGATGCAATTGTTCTGGCAGAAAGCATGTTGGTAAGGGAACTGAAGTAAAATTTGATATTGGGCGACTTCTTGTTTCACCTTAAAATTGATCTGTTTTAAAGTCTTGATAGTCACTTTCGTGGAACCTGAAGGGAAAAACAAGATTCTTGTGCTTTAGTTGGATGTTATTTTCCTTCTTCCGAAAAGCTTGTTTTGTCCTTGTCTATTTGGCTTCTTGAAATTGTTTCCATCAGAACAATCTGTGTGGATAGACTTGGCATACCTCCATCTTGCGTGGAAACTGCCAAATGTAATTTGTCATGAAGCAAAATAAATCCGAAACTGAACACTTTCTTTTGCTTCCATCAAATTAACTTCTGTTAAGGTTTCAAATTGTTATTCTTTATTCTCTGAAAAGAGCTGAGACCAATTTTTTTTTTTTTTCAGGAAAATGACCAAATCCTTAAGATTGGCAGATTCTCAAAGACGGCAGCTCTTGGGCTCATCGCCACATCGTTTGTCAACTCCGTAATTTCAATAACAAAATTCTTGTCTGGACAAGAAGATACTAGTGATCACATTGTTACATAGCAAATTGGAACTCGATGTGCTATTTTGGAATCTCAACGCAGAAATATGAACTGAAAAGTGGATAAATTACCATCAGTCCACAGGTTAGATGTTTCTGTTCCAGAAAATCAAATATGGAACAGAAGAAAAAATTTTCCCAACATGAGTTCGTCAGATTCCATAAACCTGGACTGCTGAGCTCTTTTTCTCCCTCATTTTAATGAAAGAAATTTCACTACAAAAGCCAGAACTTGTCATAGAAACTTATGACTTGGCCATGGAAATGACCATTGTAGTAGAGTGGCCTGGTGCCAACGCCAAGTACTCAGAAATCTTCTTCGCGAACCTCTCAAACAAATCGTCCATGATTTCCTCTCCAAAATGACTTGCTAGCATAGATTCGGAAACCGCTCTTATGCTTTTAGCAATGCTCTTGCCTCTTGTATGTCTACCAGAAGTTAGGCTTTTGTTGCCACCATCTTTATTAGCATCCCAATCAACTGTATGTATATCAAATCGCCGGATGTTAAAAGACCCTTCTATTTGAATAACCTGCTTCACTTCGTCTGGAGTAGGTGCATAATAAGGGAGATTAAACCGGTCTACTTTTGCTTCTTCTACCAACCCCTGAAGAACGGAAACAGAAATTAGCTAGACTTCATGTTCAGCTTGCTGCTGCTTGCCGTTCCCGTTTGTGCATTACAAGCATCAGTAATGAACATCAAAGAGAGGGAGAGAGTCATTTACCTCTAGGACCATGTCATTCAGAGTGACACTTAACAACTCCCAGCCGGTGCATCTGGGGTCACCCGGCTTTCTGTCATTTCCAATTATGCTGAGGAGCATATGGCCACCAGAAAGTATCTCTTCTGACCTTGATGTCAGAAACAATGTAAAGTCCCTCTCGAAGAGATCCAAGTAAGCTTCATGCACGCCAACAGGGCTTGTTTTCGCCATGCAAATATGTCCTTTGTTTAATGGAACTCCTGATTCGCTCACAAGCCCTTCTGGTACCTAATAATTCATGCCAAAAACATGCCATGATTGTACATATGCAAAAGTTTTATTGCCAATCTGAGTAATGAATAACATACTACTGCTAAAATATGTGGAATGGCTCAACATATATACGCAGAAGATTGACTTAATTAAGCAGCGCTCCTGCCTTTATGGGACTAAAAGCAAAGAAGATCAACTGTTAATAGTGATCTCAGTTTTTAAGAGGCGTGATCTTTTTATACAGAAATATATATGCTTACGATATTGGTTACCATACTGTAAGGGGTCAAATTTCATGGACTAGAAAGTGATAATGCAGTGAGCACCAAATAATAAAGAATTATGAGAGAAGTGCCAATCAATCTCACGCTAGTGTATATTCGCTATTTAAGCATTAGATATTAACCTACATACGAAGAAATATTCATATTCTTCTTGCTAACCTGGGAAAGCCAATGAAGACTGTAGGAAGAATGGACAAAGTGAAGAGTCTTGTTAGGAAATAGCCTGCCATAGAAAGAGCCAGGGATTCCTGCAATAAAACAGGGTCCAAAATTGCTTCCCTTTACTTCTTTCAGTTTCTCATAAAAACCTGGCAATGACTTGAAAATGGTGTTGAAGTCATTTCCTGGAAGATCATTCAAGAAAACCTGAAACGTTGGTGCCTCGCGATTCAGCCCTTTGCACGCTCCATCAATAGTGTCTATGATTTCCCACAACACAGAAAGAGTGTTAGGTCCTGAAGAACACCCTAAATCTGCTATTTTCAGACACTCGGCGAAGCTATTACAATACAACCTTGTTATGCTATCTTGTAGTATTGGCTTTGCCTTGAACATTGCTCTTTTCTGTTCCAAAAACAAAAACAAAAGGATTTAAAATCATCAATTTAAATCATTTTGTGTGAGAATATGAATATGGGAGAGAGAGAGAGTAAGAAAGAGACTTGAATCTTTGAGTTGTTGGCATAGCTGGTATCTCCTTGGCCACCATTCATGAAAAGAACTTGCTGTACTTCCATTGCTAAAATTATTTCTGGCCTTGTTGATGCTACCTGCATTGTTGATCCACCCTTTTATTTATATTCAGTTTTTTTCAGTCTCCTAGAAAAACTCATTTGATCATGCGCATTTGAGAATATATTTTAAGTTGTGATAGATTTGAGGCAAAAGCAAATAACGTACGCCATGTTTGGACTACATGGAGAGATTAGCTGACCTTTCAGTTTACCTAAAGCAACACTTCTTAGCTTTTCTGAAACGAGAAAGTTCAGTGTTCAACTTTGGCATTAAAAATTGCTACTTGCCACGTTTAGTATTATGCTGCATAATACATTATAAATCAACTGGTATTTGCATCAATCTGCTGGAAAATCGAGCTCGCTTAGGTAAATAATTTTACATTTAAGATTAAATTGCATTCCGAGGAGTGCATAATTGCATCGGAATTTGGGAATCTTTGTTACTTTGCTTAAATTTGGTGGTAATGTCCCCTGCTTCCCCAGCAAAAACATGGCTCGGAAATGGCACATTTTTTATTCTGGTGACATTTTCAAAGCTTGCTTTGCTTTATTTTGTGTTCTTCCCTATATTATAAATGTAACATTGTTTTTTTCCCCTTTTTTTCCTTTCGTGTAAAAGGAATTCGTAGTGATATGAATTTTGCATTGCTAATTAATTCTGTTTTCTTGGTTGTTAGATGTTGGAAGGAAAAATGTGGCAAGTCAAATAATGTGAGAATGAGACTATGAGATTATTGTAGGTCAGTTGGAAGCTTAAAGAGTCAATTAAGAACAATTACATGAGAGTATGAGAGCATAAGAGCACGCGAGCTTGAGAGGTCATGAGTATAAAACTATGAGAATATGTGAGCATGAGGCCATGAGAGCATGTTAGCTTAGTAAGAAGCTTAACAAGTTAACTAAGTACAGCTACATGAGAGCATTAGAGCTTATACATGAGAATATAAGAAAATGTGAGAATGAGATCATCAGAGCATGCTAGCTCAGTAGGAAGTTTAAGAAATTAATTGAGCCCAACTACGTAAGAGCATGAGAACACGTGTGCACACCAAGGGAGCACACGAGCATCACTATGGGAGATAAATTTAATTTGAAAAGCCTAGCTTTTGAGTCCAATAACTAGGGACTAGTAATTTGAGACATTATCTAAGCCCAATTGAAGAATTTAGAAGCTCCTAAAGCACAATGCAATTTAAAAAGGAGATAAATGTTAGATATAAGCATTGATAAAATAAAATAAATAAATAAATAAAAAACTCAATTTAATGAGGAGACAAATATCAACATTGGATAAACCTCAAAGTGATAAAGATGATCAGAACAAGGAGGCATCAAGTATTAATGATACCTATTATAGCTAGAAAACCCTTGATGCATAGAGGGATTGGAGCAAATAGCTAAACCAAAAAAATAAAAAATAAAAAGAAAATTCATTGTAATTCATATTCAATAGTGAAAATTGCTATTTTTATATTTAAGACGTAGGTCAAGTGCTAAACCACATAAATTTTATGTATTGTTTTTTTATTTCATCCCATTTTTTATTTTCTAATTAACCTAAAATCAGTGTTAACATTAGGCATTGTTGTTACACTGAAATCAAGTGTGTTATCCTATGCAAGGACCAAAGTAGGAATTTTTTTTTTTTAGGGTGAGCTATTTTTTTTTTTAAAGTAGCACTATATATTACTATATGAAGTCTCCCAACAATTTAAATAGACTAGGAATTGGCTACAGCTTTTTATTTTAATTTCTTTATGTCGTAATTATGTAAAATAATTACTAATTAAAGTCTACGTTTTATTTTTTTTAAATGAGTGGCTAATTTATTTTAAATCTATTTACTGTTTGACTATGGTTACAATTTTTATTTTTATAATCATATAATTAGTGGATTTTGAATTTTAGGAATTAAATTATTTAGTTTAAAATGGGGCAGTGGCAGATATTAAAATTAAAAAAGAACAAAAATTTAAGGTTGGAAACAAAAGCACCTTTAGTGAGTACGGTGAGTTATTAAGTTTTTGGGTTAAATTTAATAGTTTGTATGGCCTGTTTTGAAATTTATATGGAAGGACATAACTTGTAAACATAGCAATGGCAGTTCTGTAAAATTTGAGCTCCATGTGATCTCATTTGCACTAGCACCCATATGGCGATACATTCATGGTCAACGTACGTGTTGGCTAGTGTGGGCAATTGACCCCATTGGGAAAAAAAAAATTCATTAAATTTCATGTAAAATTTAAGGATAATTATTTTTTAGTGGGAGCAATTTCGTAAAGAAAATTTCATAACGAATCGAGTTCACAAATAGTCTTTTGTAGTGGGTTAATATCTTTCAATTAAATTAAAATATTTACAAAATGAATTTTCAAATATCTCTCCAATCTCACACAGACAGAGCTCATACCTCTCTTTTTCTAATTAAAAATATTGAGCCCTTTTTACCATCACCCGCGATCCACACAATCCTCTTCAACTCCATTAAAATTCTTCCTCTTTCTTTACCCTTTAGGCATGTTTGGTTAAGATATTATAACTCCTCGTTGCGTTAAATTTATACAAACTTATGCTTGCTTTTTTTTTCCCCCTTTCTTTCGCGTTTCTAACTTTGCATTTGCTTTTGCTTTAACTTTTGCTTTTGTTTTATAATAATAATAATAATAATAATAATAATGATAATAATAACAACAACAATAACAACAACAATAACAATAATAATAATGGTAATAATAATAAATAAATATAATTTTTTAATATAATATAATATTATATATTTTTTACATTATAATTATTAATATAAAATTAATAAATATGTAATTTATTATTCAATATTATTATATTATATTTTTCATTTTTACATTTTTATTTATTATAACTAATAATAAATATTTAAATATGAATGAATTTCAATAATATTAATTTAAAATTAATGATAGTATAAATAATAATATAAAATATTATTACAATTTAAATATATTAATATAATATAAAATATTAATCTAATCTAATCTACTATAATATTTAAATTAATCATTAAAAAATTAATATAATACAATATAGTACCAAACATTGTATAGTATCATTATAATACAGTACTAATGAATACAACAAAATACAATACACCAGTATTAAAATAATGCAATAAAGCATAATACAATATAGTGTGTCAAACACACCCTTAGGGAATTAATTTTTTGGATCTACACACATACATACGTTCATATACACTATACCTTTTAATACGTAACAACACATGATGACATAAACATGTAGGCAAATCACATAAATTTATATCCATACATATCAAAATGGGTTTTTTAATCATATTAATCACATAATTAGTACAAATTGATTTTCGTTCTAGAATTTTTAATTATATTTTAACTAGATATATTCAGGAAGAGTAATGATATATAGCCACAAACTTTTGTATAAATTTATTTTGTACAAACTAATTTGGCATTAATTTATTCGTCGAATAAAAATATAAAATAATAAAAATAAATCATGTAGACCAATAGAAATTTAATCCAACCAATTCAACCATGACACATTAATTTTTACAAGAGTTTGTTGCTATATTATGACTTCTTTAAGAATATTTTTAAACTTGTTTCAATATAATCGAATAAGAGTTCAATTTATGATTTTTTTTAGTGCTTTTAAAACAATTTACTTATTTTGAAAAAGAAGAAATATGTACTATTGTTACATCAAAAGGAAACATACATGCTATCTATTAACACAAGAGAACAAATGTCGCGTGACAATACAATATATACAAACAAGAACACATTCTTGATGGGCAAATAGTTTTTTTTTTTTTTTAAAGAAAATTTTTTTTGTTGGGAAAATATGCTCTTTAAAGCATTTGTGTTTTATTTAAATGTAATAAACAATATTTCTGATTAATAAAATAAATGAGGTATTTTATTCAAATATCTTAATTGCATAATTTTTGAGTAAAGTCCATTTAATCATATTATATGTATTTATGTGGATTCACAGAAGACATAAATACAAGTTATCTTATGATTAAATAAATTAAGTTCGCAGTTGATAAATAAAGTTGGGCACTTTATTTAGGTTTAGACTGTAGTAAATTCATTGAATGATTTGTCTTAATCATGTATGAATTTGCTAATGTAGTTTGACTACATTGAGCTGGATCACATATAAGATTTAATTAATCTTTAAATGACTGTCAGAATTATTAAATCTCATAGGCATTGATTTTACTGTAATCTTAATATTGAGTTAATTATGATTTCATAATTGTAATTGTTATTCCATTTGAGTTACCAATGGGCACGACACACACTTGTGGTTAAGATTACTATTTTGGTGGGAGCAGTTATGAGTATTGGAGTTATAGATTAAATATAGAATTTGTACAACACATCTCTTGATGGGTTTTCGGTACTTGATCATAAAATTCTCTGGTCAGAGTGTGTCAACATATTTAGTATGTTGAAAATGGTCATTAGAGAAAACCAGTAAGTATTAAGGAACAAGATGTAATTAAATCGATTGGACAGTTGAGATATCGATTTAATTAACGATGTGGTACAAAGAATTGAGCAGTAAAGAAATCAATGTGGCTTGGGACGAATTATTATTCGAACATACAATTATGGAGGTCAGTTCCAATCTTATAGTGGAGTAGAGTTGGAATTAAATGATTAGGCTTGTTTAATTACAGGCTTAATTGTTGTAGCCACTATTGTATGTTCCTAAATGATCCCCGGGTTAGCTAATTTAATTGACTGCACCACTATTGGATTAATAAGCAAGATAACTAGCTATTTTGGTCAAAAACATAATTATATCTTTTAGTGGGAGACTCCATTAATATGCTTATGTATAAGGGGCCTTATGTTATTTTACAAGGTGGGCCCCTATGACAAAAAAAATAACATGAGTTTCATAATTCTTGGAGCATTAGGTTTTCCACTATGAAATAGATATAAAATGGTTTATTCTATCCTAAACAGGAGAGGAAAGAGTTACTATATATATATCAAAGAAAAAATGTTTTTTCTCTCCAACAATTTTTAGAGAAAAATTTTCTCCTGCTAGTTTGCTTATAGTGGTGATAAAGGCGCCCACACGTCAAGTGCAGATCAATCCTGAGTCATAACCCGGAAGATCGTTTGGTAACGGATCGTGATCTAACGAGCGTGGTGGTGACGGATCGTGATCTGAGAGCCAAAATCACATCAGCGGAAAAAGCCAAATCAGATTTTCAAGGTACGATTTCTAGATTACAAATTCATATATATTATATGAGATCGGTCCTAAAAGTTTTTTTTAAAAACTGAATTTTCCCCAACATTTTCTCCCCTCAGCAAACTCATATTCATCATCTTACTGTATAACTTCACAAGTTTTTATTAGGTTTGCAGTTTTACACTACCACTTGGCACTTGCTGCATGGAATTTTTTTTAAAATAAAAAATTAAAATATACAATGGGGTTAAATTTAGTCCAACCCCTCCATTTATTAGCAAATATCAATGAGTCACATTATTGCAACTGTACCGTGTCTATTTTTTTTTTTATAAAGACCCGACATGGTCCACGGCACGAGCCCATTCATGGCTTCGTGTTGTGCCAAAAAAAAACCCACTAATCTTTTTTTTTTGTCCAGCGTGCCTAAAGAAGTTCACATGTCTGGCATATTTTATTCAAGCCCACGTACCTGACGTACTTTATTCAAGCCTGCACGTGCCTAACGTACTTTTTTAAGCCCACCAGTCTAATAATAATAATAATTTGGGCACGGGACGAATGGGCTCATGGGCCGACAGTTGTGCCGTGTTCACTTTTCTTTTATAAGGACCCAACACGGCCCACGGCACGAGTCTATTCGTTCTGTGCCTAACAAAAGCCCACCAATCTTTTTTTTTTTTGTCCAGTGTGCCTAAAATAGTTCACGTGCCTAATGTGCTTTTTTAAGCTCATCAGCCTAATAATAATAATAATTTCATAGATTATAATAATAATTAATGAAAAATAAACTTACAATCCTAGAATAACAAATACACCTAATTTTATTTAAACTACTAATATTATAATTGACTTAAACTCGATTAAATGAAAATGTAATTTTTAATTTATCATAAAAATATTTTGTTCATAATTTTATTTTCTTGTGCATAAATATAAAAATATTTTATTTACAAATAAAATATATCTCCATTAACTATTAAGTATTAACTAGTTTATGATTTCATAAATGAAATATTAATGTCGTAAAATTTTTATTTATCATTTATAAAATCATGATTTTTTTATCCATTTAGTAAATTATAAACATAAAAAAATAGATTATTTATTTAAACTAGAACTTACATTAATTTTTAAAAGCGTATGCTAAAAAAATATATTAAAAATTTTAATTTCAAGATGTTTGTAAAATTATGATATTTTATTTTTATTTTTATTAAAATTTTTTACTTTAATATACTTTGGCTCACGTGTTATTGATTGGTTATGGCTACGTGCTTAACCCACCAATGAAGCATGCTTATTACGTGCCTTTTCGTGTACCGTGCTTTAGCCTATCTCTAATCGTATCGTACTTTTAAAGTCCGCGTATCTCAAATTCTAAATCTAGCATGGTTCATGTACGTGTCGTGCCATACTGTGCCGCTTAACTTACCAAAATATACTCGTGTCATATCATATTATACGTACACGTGTCGTGCCTCGTGACTTCTAATCCAATGGTCATCTCTAATCGCAACAAACAAGCAACAACGTTACAATTGTACAAGACCATTGATAACTTTTGAATTTACCTTTTTGCCCTTAGCCTAGTGGTCTGTGACTAGAGATGGCAATTATACCCACAAATCCGTAAATCCGTCCAAACCCGCCCGCCAAAACCCGCCCGCTGTGGGTAATTTTACCCGTTGCGGGCGGGTTTAGTATTATAAATTAAAATCCGCACATGGATGCGGGTGGGTTTGGTATTAGTCTTATATCCGATGGATACCCGCATGGATATCTACCAAACCCGCAATATTTTTTTTAAACATTTTTAATTTAATTTTAATCTAAAAAATGTATTAGGAAAATAATATAATTATTATATAAACCAAAAAAAAATGTGTGTGTATATCATTGACTCATTTCTCACTCTATAGTCATGTCCTAAATAACCAAAGTAAAAGTTGTGTATGTATGACGCTCATTTCTCACTCTAAAGTGACAAAGAAAAGCCAAAGACATTTTTCCTTTGACTTAGCCGCACGCCCATCTACCTATTATAATTTTGTATGTACTATTTTTCTTTAACTTAATACATGAATTATTTTATTATTATAATATTTTTCTTCGAATTAGTATTTGAAAATATTAATTTTAATTATTATTGTAGACATCGTGTTGGATGAGTGCTTGTGGTGGTGAATGAAATGAATATCTTGTCTTGGAGCTTATTTTAAATGATAAAATGAAATATAATTGTTATTTTTGGATATTAGTTTGTGTTTTTTAAATGAATTTGTGTAATTTATATTTGAATTCGTGAATTTGTGTTGGATTGATGTTGAATTTTAATTTTTCATTTATATTATTTAAATATAAAATTGAGTATGTTATATGGAATTTGAGATTATTATTATAAATTTATATATTAAATATTTATAATTTTAAATGCGGAATTTGTGTTGGATTGATGTTGAAATTTTAATTTTTCATTTATATTGTTTAAATATAAAATTGAGTATGTTATATGGAATTTGATATTATTATTATAAATTTATATATTAAACATTTATAATTTTAAATGCGAAAACCCGTAAAAAATTCGTCGGGTACCATTGCGGATTTGGTAATTATCAAAACTCGCTGCGTGTGAATTTTCTTAAAAAAATTAAAACCCGCTGTGGGTTACGGATGGATTTGATAATTTAAATTTTATGCGGGTTTGGGTTTGGTAATGGTAAACCCGCTGCGGGTGGTGCCCATTGCCATCCCTATCTGTGACTCTGTGCGCGTTCCTTGTAGCGTGGCATTACTGTGAATTTACTAACCCAGAAATCGAATCAACCGTAATTCCATATTACTGACATAATCCAATATATTATGTACGCCAGCCGTTTTGGGGGCATCTTTGAAGTTTTATAATCCGGCCATTATCTTTGTTTAGGCACTCCTGCTCAGCTAAGCTAACAAGTGTTGTGGTTTCTGGAAATGGCGACAGTGAAGAGAATGAAGCTGGGGTCACAAGGCCTGGAAGTGTCAGCACAAGGCTTGGGGTGCATGGGCATGTCCGCTTTGTACGGTCCCCCGAAGCCTGAGCGCGATATGATCGCTTTAATCCACCATGCCATCAACAGTGGCATCACTTTTCTTGACACTTCTGATGTCTACGGCCCGCACACTAATGAAATTCTTCTGGGCAAGGTCGGTCATCTTAATTTTTGATATTTTATTTTGCTTTTCTTAATTTTCCTGCATCTTTAGCGTGAGGGTATATTTAATTATTAATTTAGTTATTTTTTTCGTGAACTTCTGGATAGGCTTTGAAAGGAGGGTTCAGGGAAAGAGCTGAATTAGCAACTAAATTTGGTATAGGTATTGTGGATGGTAAGTACGGATACCATGGGGATCCTGCTTATGTGAGAGCTGCATGTGAGGCCAGCTTGAAGCGGCTTGATGTTGATTGTATTGATCTTTATTACCAACATCGCATCGACACTCAAACTCCCATCGAAGTCACTGTAATCTCTCTCTCCTTATTGCCCTCTTTTGTTACGCTTAAATGCTCCATTTCGTATTGTGGGGTTGTGGCTTTGGTTGCGAAACAAATGTCATTACTCTTCACTAATATAGATTTTTTCATCTATCAACTGCGAGTATAAAGTTTTATTTGTTTAGTTTGTTATTGTATTGTATAGTTAGTGATTTCCGTTTCGTCAAAGCATTGTCTGAATTGTTGAATGTGTGTGAACATATCCATGTATAATGTATATAGCAGACCCTTTTGGAATGTGCTTTTGTTGAAGAAAAGGGGTTGGCAGGAAGAATGCATGTTAGATGTGTGGGGGTAAGGAGAGGGAAGGTTTTTATTTTTGATGTCAATTAACACTACAGACACTGTGAAGACATGGTCTGTTATATGTGGACCGTGACTCATCGAAGGAAGATGAGATATTATCATATTTAATTATTCTTAACACCAAGGTGCAATTTGTCTTGTTGCATACTTGACCAAGAGACTTTCTGCATCCATGTTTTGAATTACCATGCTGAAATCTGTGTCAAAACTCAAAAACCAACGTTGGATTATTGTTAATGACCTACACATATTGTTGTATTTGTCAGGTAATGAGAATTTATCCTTTCTTTTTTTTTCAGCCGTATCTTTCATTGAAACTTAACATTCTGATAGAGTTATGAAGTTTGATTTCTCGCAATGTTTCCTTCTCCCATCAAGTTTCTTATTTGGACTTTGAAACTGGCTTTATATTGAACATGAAGTAATTCTTTTTTATGCTCTTT
This sequence comes from Citropsis articulata, assembly GCA_030449925.1. Taxonomy (NCBI): domain Eukaryota; kingdom Viridiplantae; phylum Streptophyta; class Magnoliopsida; order Sapindales; family Rutaceae; genus Citropsis; species Citropsis articulata. The sequence continues at coordinate 1,317,294 of JASUUH010000137.1, read as the reverse complement.
TGGAAGATTGGAGAACTCAAGAAACTAGTTGAAGAGGGCAAAATAAAGTATATTGGACTGTCTGAGGCTTCTGCTTCAACAATTAGACGAGCTCATGCTGTTCATCCAATAACAGCTGTGCAGTTGGAATGGTCCTTATGGACACGAGATGTAGAGGAAGACATAATTCCTACTTGCAGGTGAGGCATTAATGAGAGGAACTCAGTTATTTAGAGTTAAAACGAAGTAAGAAATCATGTGTAAAGTATTGTAACATCTGCTAATGCAATGCCAATGGTTACTCAGGGAACTCGGCATTGGGATTGTTGCATATAGTCCTCTAGGACGAGGATTCTTTTCATCAGGGTCTAAGTTGGCTGAAAGCTTATCAGAGGGAGATTATAGAAAGGTTTGTAAATCTACCGTGCAAGTACTAATATTTGGAATGCAATGCATCTGCATTTGGCCTAAAAATATTTTCTAGCATCATAATTGGATGTTTGCAAGCATGGCAAGCAACTATTCTCCTATATCATCATTAACCTACAGTACGAAGGTGTGCTTTCTGTAGACTATTACCTTGCATCATGCTATCTTGCGGCATCCTTTATTGCATTGTTCCTCTAACTTAGTGTCTTTCACCTCGCTTTCACCTTTTTTTTTGGTTCTCTTTTTCCATATGTTTTGACGATTCTGTATATTTAGCATTTCATGATATTATTATTCAAAAGAAAATTGGGGCTGTGGAACACCTAGGAACCACCCAAAATGCTGTAATATCAAAACGAGAGTTGCATCTACTTCTGCTTGTAAATGCATTCTATATCCAATATCTTGTTCTTTCTTAATGATTTAATTTTAGTTTTGTTTGCTGAAGTGTGAGTGTTCTAACTTCTGCAGCACCTACCAAGATTCCAACCTGGAAATTTGGAGCATAACCAAAAGCTATTTGAACGAGTTAATGAAATAGCTGCTAAGAAAGGGTGCACCCCATCACAGCTTGCGTTAGCCTGGGTTCATCACCAAGGAGATGACGTATGTCCCATTCCTGGAACCACCAAGATTGCCAACCTCAATGAAAATATTAAGGCTCTGTCAGTGAAAATAACTCCAGAAGAAATGGCCGAACTTGAAGCTATTGCTTCAGCAGATAATGTGAAGGGTGACAGATATCCGAGTTCCTTGGGTACTTACAAGAGCTCTACTTACATGACCGCTGATACTCCACCATTGTCTTCATGGAACCCTTCCTAAAATGGATTGCTTTTAGCCATGGCTATTCTGCCTCTCTGGTCCCAGTATGCACTTTCTGAATACCAGAATAAGGCAGTAAATTTGTTATGGATAAGATCATTTGTTATATAAACTTTCTTACAATATTTTCATCCAAAGGGTTGAGATGACACTCCTTGTATGAATAAATAGAACCGTTTGGCTTTTTTTTTTCTGGTTACTATTACAATTAAAAATATAGCACTTACATTTTAGTAATAAGAGTGGAGCATAGAAAACTTTATTACTTCATGTCAAACCTACCCTGTTGATTGGAATCTACAACTTTCATGAAGATATTTTTCCCATGATATCCTGTTTCTTTATCAGAATGAAATATTGGTAGTTCATGAATGATCCTTTCTTTCTGATTTGTGTACGTTAAGCACTTGTAGCATTGCATATTCTTGCTAAAAATTTTACTGCCAATGAAAAAGCATAAACTCCAACTCATCCTGTACTTTCTGTAGGATAGAACTTGTGCTGCCACAGATACTCCCTCACTCTGATTTGTGTAGATTTTGAAATTCGGGCATGGGCTAAAAGATGTATATGCTTTTCAGATTTAATAGTTGGCATTGTTCTTTGATCTTTTAGTTTGGAATTTGAAGCACCCAGCTCAGAATTAGAATTTGGCACTAAAGGATATTATGATGTAACAAGATATGGATTTGGAATACATTCCTGCTCATTTTGTCAAAATTGGTACATCATTTAGAATATGGCAATCCCTGTAGTTCTCTCATCCGCTTATCCAAATTTCGAGAAGTGCCTTCACTGACTAGACTGTCCATTAACATTTGACATCAATCAATCATTCTTTAAGAAAAATTGAAGTTGTAGAAACAGTTAAGGAAAAAAAGAAAACTCAGGTAACTAGAAATGTTCCATTGCATATATGATATAGCAATGTACAAAAGAGACTCGTACAAATATATGAACAGAAATGAAAAAAAAAAGGGTACGTTCTAATTATGCTATTAGCTAAGTACCCTTTAGATCAAAGAGAACTCTAACTCTTCTTCCCTTCGAAACTTCTGTTGCCTTGCAATGAAAGCTTCAATTGTGCGGCGAAATTCTTCATTGCTCATCTTATCTTCAGGGAACAAACTTTTCACCAATCTTTCCCCAGGATTAGTACTTTTCTTGAACTTCTCAGTTCCCCCTCTCCTCAATTCCCGGCATGACTTTTCGCAATTTACACGCTTAAAGTTCTCCGATTGGCATCTCCTATAACCCTTGGTTTGCAAAGAAGTGTATGCTTCATCACAAAGTAATTTCTCTGTACAAATGCTCTTTTTTTCTCTGTTCTCAACCTCGTACCGATGAATATTTTGAGTCTTTTCACTCTTTTGCACGAATTCTGTGTAGAAATCGTTTGCTGGATCCTTTTTGGCAGAATCCTGCAAGGAAAACTGCCCTGACTTTGCAAAAAGAATGGCAACAATCACGTTGCCAAGGATGAAGACAAAGCGAGGGCTAACAAGGAATAGTGCGAAATCCTTCAAGTATTCTGCCGAAATCTTTACAGTAAACGGGAGCTGAAGGGTAAAACGTGAGACCAAAATCAGGATAACACAAATCTCAACTATCCTGAACAAGCTTGCCATCTTTCGAATCCGGCGATGCCTGTGGATTGCATTAGCCTTCTCAACTTTAATGTTTGTGATTTCAAACGAATCCATTTGGACACAAGGATCAAGAATCAAAGCTAATTCTGAAGTTAAGTATAGCGTTTGATGTGTTTTTGACCTCACTAGCAAGACTCAGGAGAGTTGGTTTTGGACCAGGGCTTCTCCAAAGAGAGGAGAGAAAGTTGCTACTATCAACATATCAAAGAGTGACGTGTTTTTGGTGTTTTGATTCATAGAAACAGAGTGGAAAACAGAGAAGATAAAACAGAGGAAACAGAGTGAGCTAAACTGTTCTCTGCTTTTGCTTTTCTCTCTCAGATTTGGAAGCTTCAAATGTTTGTTTGGTCTTTAAGCTAGTTGGTTTGCTATATATAGATAGAAGAATATAAGCCTTTTTCTTTTTTATTATATCAATTCTTTTTCTTTTTCTTTTATTTTTTTCTTCATCTAGCAAAGACACACCATATTCCCTATTATTTTCTTTACTGGAAAATATGCAAGTTGAGGGATTTCCACAGTCCACAGGACCAATTATTTTCTTTTTCTTGTGAGTTGCGATACTCTCACCACTTCGAAAAGACTTTTGTACAATTATAAATTACTCATTTATTTTCATTTTCTCTTTTAGATTTGACAATGAGCAGCAAGAATAATTAGTGAGCAACTGGCCAGTCAGAACATTCTTGTTAGCTATTTTGCCACCAAAAATAAATAAATAAATAAATAAATAATAATAATAATAAGAAGAGATTGCATCTTCAACTTTCTCCAGAGATATCAATAGGCCTTTAGTCTAATGGAAAATCCTTGCACTTATAATGTTGAGAAGTGTCAACTCCATAAGAAAGATTATGTATGCTAGTTTAAGACTTTTAATTATTAATTAATCGAAGAGATACCTCCGCATTTAAATGTAGTAAGTAGACATTCCTCAAATATTTGTGAGGGTTTAAAGTATCTGGATAAATACTTCAGTGTGTCAATGTATGACAATGGTCCCAGTTATATAGTATGATTATAAATATTAATTGTAATATCTTATGCAATATTAGCAACAATCAGTGTATAACAGAATTAAAAAAAAAATTCTTGAGAGATTATTGTACAAAAGTTAAGAGAGATAATTGTACAAAACTTATTAGATTTACCCCACTTCTGACATGATATATTCTTATGATCAAACTTTTTTCCACCCATGGTATTCAAAATTCAATTATTTATTTTTAAAAAATGAAAACAAAAACCTATAATTATATTTTGAAAAAGAACTGATAACTCTATTTTAAGAATAGACACGAATTGGTTCAACATTGATAAAATTTCTTATAATGATACCAGAGGTCTAAAATTTCAATCCTACACAAATGAATTAACTACTATCTTTCCTAAAAGATTATGTGTTTATTTTTTGGAGTGAGAGTGAAGAGTGTGTATTTCTCCCACTCTAGTATTTATTTCAATAAATTAAGGAATGATTGAGAATCTCATTCTGTGGATTCCACCTTTTTTTATAATGGGGAGTGGGAGTGGGACTCCCATGTCCCACTCTCACCTCTCCCTTTTCCACCTTTTTTTTAAATTTAATTGAATATTTTATATTTAATAAAATAAAATAAATAATATTATATTTATTTGAATAATGTTATTATATTTAACTAAGTAATAATTTCCATTTATTCTAATTTAAAATTACTTAAAAATAATATTATTATATTAATAAAAATTAATAAATATTACTATAAGCTATCTTCATTTGAAAATGTAATATAATTATATTTATTTTAAAAATAATAGTACTATATTCATTTAATATTTACCCTCCTTTTTTACCCTCTTTTTTATTAAGTTTACTATAATTATATTTAATAAATATTTAAATAATATTATATTTATTTAAATAATATTTTTATATTTAACTAAATAATAATTTGGTTTGATTCTAAGTTTAAATTACTTAAAAATAATATTATTATATTAATAGAGAATTAATAATATTACTATATACCATCTTTATTTGAAAATATATTATTATTATATTTATTTAAAAATAATAGTATTATATTTATTTAAAAATAATAGTATTATATTTATTTAATATTAATAATTAATACTAATAAATAGTTTATTCCAAGAAATATTAATTTCGTACTATGTTAATAGTAAAAATATTTCATTTATATTGTCCTTATCAATAAATTTTAATTTATATAATTAAATTAAAATTAATAAAAAATTGTGATGTACATAATTAAAAATATTAATAATTATTATAAATTTACAAATATAATAAAATAAATGTTTATTCATTAAATATATTTTTTATTAACTTTATAATTAAAAACTATAATTTTTTAAATAAGGATAAATTTAAAATTTAAAATTATTTACTCCCAATTCAAGACAAAATAAACACATAAATTTAATTATAATCTCCATTTTATGCTTTTATTCCAGTAAAAATAAATAATCTACTTCACTCCTACTCCACACTCTCAACCCTAAGATTTTTACTATAATTTAAAAAGTAAACGCTACTTGAAAGGAAAGTAATGATTTAAAGTTTTTGTTAAGTTACATCATCATATAACATACATGATGATGTAATAGCCGTTGGATAAAATCCAACGGTCATGAAAATAATATGATTTTTTTATCTCATATTTTTACAATCGTTGGATTTCATCCAACGGCTGTTATATCATCATGTATGTTACATAATGACGTAACATAACAAGATCCATGATTTAATGATCAGAATTCAGAAAGGTTTGATAATCAAAAGAAATTAATATTTCGTAGTACTCCACATAATCTTGAGCAAAAGTTAAAAATTATACAAGTCATCAAAATTTATTACAAGTTGTCGTGCGTATCACCGAATCGCTTTTTTATTAAATTTTGTCAGTGTACGTTGAGGTTACAGGATAAAATAATTATTTACTTGTTAAATTTTATTTCTTTTGAAAATTTATCGCCTAAACACCTAACTTTTAGTAAAAACTCAAGTAAACACTAACATTTCGTTCATGAAAAAATTCAGTTTGAAGAGAATAATGATCTTTTGACTAAGATTCCGTAAAATATTCTTATAAAATTAATAAGAAAGTGACTTATTAATACACTTTGAAAAGATAGGTGGGCTGGTTATAATTTTTAAAAAAAAAAAGAAACAGTGAGTTTATCAAAAATAGATAATTTAAAAATAAATAAGTAATCCCCTCAATTAATAGGGTCAGATATGTTGTAACTGTGGTACAACAGTATATTCACAGTTACAATCAGTCGTTAAATTTATTTGAATGAAAGATCTAACAATAGATTCATTATGAAAGATCTAACAATAAATTCAAATGAATCCAACTATTAATTATAACTGTAACACAGTACTCTAATTACAATATAACCAAGTCCCAATTAATATGATTAACTGCGAATCCTACTAAATTATATTTCATGTAAATTAACAATCAGGTAAAATTCGTTAATGGTTAAGTTAGCAAGTGGAGTTTCTAGAATCTATGTGCTGACATGACAATCCTGATGGACTTGTCGCAAAATCATTGATTGGTTTCTTACAAATTAAGAAACTGACACATAGCACTAAACGGCCTTTTCTTTTCTTTTCTTTTTTTCTTTTTCTTGGTTCTTCTTTTTATTTTTCTTTCATAATTATATCAGACTTTAACCTTTAACTGGCATTTCGGTTATTATCAGACCCACCAATAATGCAGGAGTGGAGCTTAATGGGTAATGGCCTTTTTTATCCCTTTTACGTTTAGGGTTTAGAAGAATTAATGCTACGTGGCAACTGGTTATTTTGTCTTGCTAAATCTTGATCAATCCTCACTCTCTGATTTTGATTAACAGTTTATTTGTAGCTTGATTCATCGTGTTATTTGATTTGATTATGACAGTAAACGGTTTCTTTATATTGTGTTGAAAAGATGGAGGCAAAGTAATGCCGGCCCCATTCCCTCATGCTGATACCAATCTTTTATCTAATTTTTCTAAAGTACATGATAGAAATTCTTTAACTAGTTAATAATTACACATGCACCGCAATTTTATAAGTGTTTATGAATAGTAATAAAAAGGTACAACAATAATGAGATAACACTACAAGTCAATTTGATAATGCGGTGACTTTAAAAATAATTATTATTAATTGTGATATAAAAATAATTAATTATGAAGAGAATTAATTAAATATTTGATAAAACTTATTTTTATAAGTGTTGTAAAATTTAAAAGTAGTCATATATTTTTGATAAATTCTATTGTTTAAGCCGTTGTAAGAATATAAATGATTACGTTAGATGTAACATTGAATCTAATTTATTTACACATTTATAAATATATTTATACAATATTTTATCTTATGTATATGCAATAATTGATAATTAAAATAAATATTTTTAAATTATTAATTTTATTTTGTTTTCTCAATATAATTAGTAATAATAATAATCTCTTTAAATTTAATGATTTTATCATAAGAGTTTCCTCTTAAGAACGTCTACGAATCTGATCAGTTACCCTTGAATCTTAATCAACCAAAATAATTTTAGATTTTTATAATATATATGAGAATATATATGGAAATATAAAAATAATTTTTAAAATTAAAATTTAAAAAGTTCTTCTTCTCTTACTTTTAAAAATCTGCAGTAGTATGCAGTGATTTTGTCAAAAGTGACCTCCTAAAAAAAAATTTTTTTTTTATCTTTTTTAAATCACTTTTAAATATCTTAAAAACAATCTCAAATAGGGTGTATGTGATATTCACACATATTCTCAAGCACCACACACAAATGATTATTTGGATAGAAGTTGTTACGGTGATTGAAACAAGAAGAAAAATGTTACATTTTTCAATAATTTTTCAATTATGTGTATATTAAAATTCACTTGGATCATTTTATTATATTAGCAGATATCAGAATTAAGAATTTGTGAAAAGCCATTGTTAAATGTTAATGTTAAACAAATTTCATAGTTTTAAATTCAACTATTAGTTTTTAAATTTTAAAATACATGTGCTTTTAAATGTGTAAAATATCAAAAATTAAATTAAAAATTTTGTACTACTTCTTGATTTCCTAAAATTAAGCTCCATTTGTGATTGATGTATAGTGGTTATAGTTTAACGTCATAACTATAATAAAGTGTTTGATAAACATTGGTAAATAGTAACTCTAATCTGAAAGTGATGATATTTTACTTAATTAATTGTTTGATAAACAAATATATAAATTTTTATTGTGTTGTTAGGATCGTTAATTTTAAAACTTATGTGTGCCACAATTGTCAACTTTGATTTTACATCAGTTATAATTTTTAAATCGCAACACCATCAGACGAAACCTTAATCTCTAAATTGTCAACTAAAGATCGTAGTATTATATCAACTTGAATCAATACCTATTGCAAAGCATGTAACATGTGAGTGATTTGTGTAAATAAAACTTAAAAGAACTGTATTTGGGGGGTTTGGGGGGAGCGGGGGGGACCTGCAAAATTTAAGAACTCACTTTTTTAGCTCTTCCATATTATATAAATCTTTATTTTATGACAAATGTAGCACAATTGAAAACTACACTATCAAATAATCTATAAAGCAGATTCACTACATAAATTAAGTGTGGCCTTTGAAGTATCAAAAGGGTATAGTGAGCTAAAAAGTTTGGTAAAGGAAAACGACTACTTATTAAAGGGAAACTCAAAATAAAAACCCTCTTGGCAGACAAAATCGAATAGATGATTGGGCTAATTGGGTTGGCTAATACTCCAAAACGGGCTAGATCTCTGGGCTCCATTCACTCTATTGATTAGATTATCCAATTCGCAAAGCGAAACATAAGGAATCAACTGAAAGAGAATCCTAGAGGGAAAACAAAGGTTTAAAAATTAAAAGTTTATTTTGAAGAAAAAAAAATCATATGCTAATTCCATGTGGAACTAGACAAATGATTTTAGAATCTTTGATGTGGAATAGTTAATTCTTTCAAAGTATAATAAGCTTTTTGATTAATGCTTTAATGCTCACTTTCTTGCTTGTAAAGGCCTTAGATAAGAGATAAGGCTAAGGCATGGAATGCATGAAACTCAAAACTCAAAAGCTACTTGATCAATTAGTTAAGCTAATTAAAATATTGGATAGTTTTTGTATTTCTTTGTAAGTTTGATGTAACATCAAACTCTTTAATTTGATTTTTCTTTTAATTATTTTATTTTAAACCCCTCGGACAGGGGTGGAGGATGATTCGACGACACGGGAGCAAGCCGTTCGCCCCTTGATTTTCTATTTTTTTTAAAAAAAATTAATAACTAACTAAGGTTCTAAAATTCTTAGCATCTTTCAATTATATTTGTGATATAAGTAATGTGACCACGTCTAGCTTACGTGCCCAAAAATTCCAACACGTTGGATTCGGAAAATATTGAATCGGATTCCACTAAATATGTGTGCTGCTTCCCTTTTTGTCTCTTGATTGATTCTCTAAATCAAAGAACAAGACTTTAGCGTTATTGTTATTTTTCTTTCGTTATTTAATTGCCAACTTAATTTTACTTGCAAGTGCTTATTCTTATGGTAGGAGTGATAATTTTTAATTTGATATGCGGCGGTGAGTTATGGTTGATATAAAATGATACAATTATTAACTGATCAGTTGAATTATACCACTCATTTATCAATCATGTGAATTTTGAATAAAGAGTTTTTATCATGCTAACCTATTTATGACACAATGAACTATTTGATTAATCTTATCACGTTGACTTATTTTTTTAATCTAATATTTATTACAGTTTTAAAATTGTTTTATTATATTTAGAGTATCAACATGATTATGCTCGTCTTAAATTTTTTAATATCAAGTAATATAATATGTTGGATTTTCTTGTTATCCCTTATGTTTTTGTTTGATTACATGACCCTGCTCATCCCTAATGTTAATGGGCCACGATCTTATACCTTTTTGCTGGCCTCATATTCTTGAGATTCGTCGTAATATGTATTTCGACTTCGAACTCTTGAGCCTTAATCTTATAATACGTATCTTGACCTCATACTCTTGGATCTCGATCTCATTGCACAAATCTCAAACCTCATTTATTTGGGTCTCAATCTTATAATATGTATCTCGACCTCATAATATGTATCTTAAATGCAAACTCTTGACATCTTCTTTGCTTATTGACGGAAGATTATTGAGAGTTTATTTTCAATGATTTTTTGTGTTGAACTTAACCCAAATTGTCTTTTTTTTTTTGGAGAAGAAAAAAAGGGGTAAAGTGCAAAACATCCGACCTGCCGGATTCGAACCAGCGACCTAAGGATGACAGCTTCACTACTACAGTCCTCCGCTCTGCCAACTGAGCTAAGGTCGGTTGTTGCCAAAAGGCTTTAAACAATTAATTTGTATTAATGTCTAAGAAAACAGATTAACAGACCAGTGAGAGCCATGTTTGGCTAGCAAAATTAACATTTGATTATTTCATTATTTAGAAACTACTTATATAATTTAATATTCTTTCAAAGGACAAAACACACACAAAGCAGCAAATGAAAAGGCAGCTTGCGTACAGACACAGCTGCTAGTGATATGCCTAGCAACCGAAGTAGCAGAAGCAAGCAAATCCAGGGAAATCGAGGTGGCAGGCACCATGCTTTGCATCCTTCCATTCCTTGCACTGCTTGTTACAGTTTGGTGAGCTGCCACAGAATCCTGACCATGTCTTGCTTCGCTTCTGGCACAGTTTTGCTTCCACCATTGCCATTTCTGTAAAAAACATGTACGAATTAATTCTTCAGTCATCAGTCAAATGTTACAATCAATATTGCCTAATGATTAATTTCAATGAAAAATATTGCCCCTTTTTATCAACTTATTAGTTCCTGCTCTATATAAGTAAATTGTTACATATTACATAACCCAATCTCATATGAATTTTATCTTAGTTCTGACTCAATGTGTGCTTGGGATTGAAGCGTTATAACTTTCATTTTATCGATATATACGTGGATGAGTGCTAAGCATTAAGTACTGGTGTTTAGTAAATACTAACCATTGTATCTTCAAAATTAAACTAAAACACGTACTTTTAAAGATAACTTTAGTTGATCTTCATTTATTTTGAAAACAAAATATATTAATATTAAGACACTCACCCCTATTTATACTTTGGAATCGAGGAAGATAAAGAAGGCAAAAAGAAGAGCCAAGGCTGTGGTGAAGCTAGTAACATACTTTGCCATTTTTAGAGTTAATTTGGTGTTTGGTGAAATTGTACAAGGCCTCAACCCCTAGGGAGAAAATCAAATCATATAAGCTGTCATCAAATTCAAAATCCTACCCACTTGACTTTGCATTCTGCAAACGATAACCTTCACAAGAAGGGATTACAAAATTTAAAAAAAAAAAAAAACATTGAAATTCATGGTGGGATTATCGTTGGTCGTAAAGAAAAAGTTGACATGTGAGACATTTCTTGCATTTATTTATTTATAACTTATTGGTTGGATTGGTATCATCCCAATCTATGGATTCTGCAGATGCATTTTCCTGTCGAGTTCAATGCCCCTTGGTTGAATTGAAATCTTGAAATTTAATTTAATATTATTTTTAACTAACTTTATTGACAAAATCTGCTCCTAGTGTTTCGGATTTCAACCAATTGATCTGAAGGTTAAAAGATTTTGTCTTCGAAGAAAATACATCAAACACCGATTTAATAGTTTGTAGCCGATGATACTTCCACTAATAATCACTTTCAATTCACCAATGTAATCCTTTTGCCTCGATTTTGTGGCTTGTGTAAAAGTGACGAGCCACTCTGAGAAAAATGCTTGCACCGACTGCTATAAAATATTAATAGCCATTATCATAATGATGTCCCATGGAATTTATGGATCCTTTTTTTTTTTTTAATTTTATCAGATGTTAATTAGATAAGCTTGATGAGATCAAGATCAATATAGTGTATGTGATCGATATGAATTAACTGACAGTAGGGAGAAGGCATATAGAAAACACGTTAATGATGAAGGAATATAATGCACGATTGAGTCTGTATTAAAAAAAAAAAAAAAAAAGAACTAAATAAAGGAATCAATACAAAAGAATTTCTATACATATATGATCCATTGCACGCATTACTTTTCTGAAGCAAATTACACCTACCCACTCGCTACACCAAATGGTGATGGTGGCCCATTAATTTGTACAGCCATATTAGTAAACTCTTGAATGTGCCTCGAATTTTTAGAAACATAACAGAAAATAATGGCAAAACTCTCCCTAACTTTTCTACCTTCCTCGCTCCCCTCCCCTCTACCTTCCCTCATACTTCTTACAAGCACACATGCAAGTATCACAAGAAACAAAAAATATGTCTAAGTTCTAACATATAAAAAAGTGTCAACTGACCGCAGTGTATAAAAGCTTTATAAATTAAGTTTATACTTTTAAAATTATTATGATTCTACTTCACAGATCCATTATTAACATAAAAACATGAGTTGGCAATGACTCAATCACTTTGATAAATCACTTCCTTCACACTCATATGGTAGGGGTTCAAGTCTTCAAATTTGCAACAAATCTTACCTGTCTTAGGTTCAGATTTCCTGATTTTTAAACTAATCTAAAATTACTTTAGTAAAATTCTGATTATAAATGTGAGTAGACTGTATTGGTAGGTAGAGTAAATATGACATAAATAATTAGAATAATGGTGTCATAAGGAATGATGGAATAAAGAATGAAAAAAGTGATTTGGTAAGTTATAAAAACTTAATCGTACAACTCCATTTACTCTTATTTAATTGAAAGCATTGATAGAGTGAAGCTATTGGCACCCCCTTCATTATCCTTATAAAATCCCACTTCAAATAAAACTATAGTTAAGGACAAATAAGTATTAAACACATATAGATTTTTCTTCCAACAAAATACTTACATTCATACTTAATCCTTTTTTTTCTTTAATTCTCTACTTGTTATTTCTTATCTAACTGAAATAAATCATATAAATTTAGAATAATCTATGTTTCTTTTCCTATTTGTTATTGATTAAATATTTTTGTACTTAAGATTTCTTTCAAACTACAATATAAAATATGTGTTATTTAAACTAATGATTAAATTAAAAAAATCATCACCTAGGAAATGTTTCAATTTGCAAAAAAGAATAAAAAAAAGTTCAACATTATTTTGAGTTTTAATAATAAAAAATTAAATGAAAAATTAGAAGAGTGTATTTAAAAAAAAAAAGGATATTTTTAGAAATAAAATAAATATAACTGAAAAAGGAGTTTTATAAGGAGATTTGATGGGTGACAATGCTCCAACTCTCATTGATATGATAACCTCTGAAAAATCATTTACAGACTAAAGTCAAGACTTATAATACATATAAAATCATTTAAATGAAATTAATCAATGAATAAGCCCATCAACCATATCTACACCATTAATTTGGTCGCACTCAGCAGCAATTGACTTTAGAAATTCTAAGTGGACAGCTAAGACAATTAAACAGCATGCATGTGATTATCACATTTTCCGATGATTAATCTCCATAATTACATCATAATCTACGCCTAAATATCGTGCTCAAATATTGCTGCAGGCATATTTAATTTATTGACAAAGCTTATAGTACTTTTATTAGACAAAATAATCGATTTCCTAATCTTCAATATTAAATGTGAACTCTCTTCTACGTACATATGTGAACGAACATAAAGAAAGCACAAGATTGGGACAACAATGCAAACCAAAAAAAAAAAAAAAAGAACTGGGAGCTGATCGCTGCAAGTTGGGAGTTGCACTCCATAATTTCATAATGTTGAATCATTGGTGGTGGTATTAGTAGTGGTGGGCACAGATTGCAGTGGGGACGAATTTTATTTACTTGAGGAACTTTTCTTTTCATTTTTTTATATCTTAATTTTTAGGCTAATCTGCTCATTTAATGTCATTTGCTGAACCTGGCTAACTCATTTGATGACAGAATAATTGGAATATAGTATTCCATGGCCGATGTGTATATATTATAAATTTTCTACACATATTTGTTATATTTATATATGGATTCTAAAACCTTAATTTTACCAATTTTTGCAATAATTGTTAGATAACACAATGGTATTGTAAGACTGGTACCTAAAAGTACTTGAAATATAATATATGCGAAAAAATAAGAGCGCATGATATAGTATAATAATTCTCTTTGGGCATGCAGAGTGCATGGTATTTATCAACTCAAAACACTCAAAAGTTCAATTAATCCGACACACACGCACGCACACACTGTCACACAGATAATCTGATTGGATTATTTTGCAAAGATATTGGAAAAATAAGTCAATGAAGTCAGGCGACAGAGCGCAAGAAATTATGCTCACACGTGCAATTTTTTATTCATCCTCCCTTTTCTTCCAATTTCAGTGTCCCCATTTAATTTTTTATTGATCATATCCATGTATAAATAGGGGTCGTGCCCTAGTACCATTTTGATTATCAAACCAAATTAAACAAGCAAGTGCAGAAATGGCCAAGTTTACTACAACTTTCGCTCTTCTTTTTGCATTCTTCATTCTCTTTGCTGCCTTTGGTAAGTAACTTAACTAATGCTAGTATGCTGCAGTACATTGGACAAAATTGATTCATGTGTATGTTTCATATGCATGCATATTAAGCTTTTATAACAAATTTTTTCAATTTAAGATAAAATATATCCTGGTATATTGTAATTAAAGCTCTTTTCCACTCATATGAGCAGAGTTTAAACCCCAAACTTCTTGTTTCGACCTAAGAGATCATTTTACCACCTGAATTTGTTGATACCCATGAGCTTCGATAATGTATAACATATACATCTAAGTGGACGTTAATGATTTTGTGTACGTATTACAGAAGTGCCAATGGCGGAAGCAAAAGTGTGCCAGCGGCGTAGCAAGACATGGTCGGGGCTGTGTCTCAACACGGGGAACTGTAGCAGGCAGTGCAAGCAGCAGGAGGATGCAAGGTTCGGGGCTTGCCACAGGCAAGGGATTGGTTTTGCATGCTTCTGTTACTTCAAGTGCTAGTTGCTTATCAATGAAAGAAATTATATACACTGTTAGCAGCGAAAGCTACCTGTGGCTATCTTAATTAATTTGCTGTCGTTCGAGTGATGTGTCTCGTTTCAGTCGTCTTTTGTTTAGAACAATAACAAGGTACCTACGGTTAGCCATAACTATACCGTACGTAGCTTCTGAATAAGGAAAGAGTCAATGTTTGTTGGGTCTTTGACTCTTTGTTGTATTGATTGTTTGTGTTATTCTAATATAATAAGCCACGCTCTACAAAATGAATTATAAGTCATCACTCCATCTCTTCACCGTATATATATTACTACGATACGCAAGCATCAGAAATAAATTTTCATGTACTATTATGAAATTAGCTGAAAGACTATGACTTGACAAAAAAGAATTATATAATAAATTTGGGTTGCCCTTTCCCTTTTTTTTTGGGCGGGACCAGGGAGTACTTATTTGAAACAAAACTTAATTTTATTTGTAAAAATTACCTGAAAGACTATGACTTGACCAAAAAGAATTATATAACAAACTAAAATATATTTTTACATGTTTCTCTTTTTTTTGAAAACACTAAAAGAAAATATTTGTAAATATGAGATTATTGAAAAGAACTTTTTTGATTCATATTAAAATCCTGCATTTGTTATTGTCAATGGGACAATTATGACTAATGAGAAAAAATATGGATAAGGGATATCCAACAATTCTATTTTCACTTCGTGCGAATGCAGTAATAATTCAAAGCCTGTACCTGCTTAATCTTGTGATGGATAAGGAATATCCAACAATTCAAATAATCTTGTGATGAATTGGAGCCTGTACCTGCTTAATTCGGAGAGTGTTTTGGGTGGTGATGACAGCATTACTGGTATACATGTACAAACACAGTGGAGAACCAAGATTTTGTATCTCAATTAATCATTGGTGCTTAGCATATCAATTATGTACTGATAATTAATAAACTCAATCGTCACTTAACACATGATGATAAATTATTTGTGTTAGGAACCGAATTTTTTTCCCCTCCCATTATATCCTAGATATAATTAAGTTATTGGTCTCGGCCCCGATAAGTTTCATTTTACCAGTATTGATATAATTGGGCCTCTAGATATCTCTGTGTATCCCACACCCAACCATAAGAAAGTTTAGGATTATTGCAGTAGTGATGTTATGTCCTCACTTGATATGCAAACCATACAAATATCCAACTGAGTAAAAGTTTGAGAATATCGTAAGTATAAAAGCAGAACAGCCTTTGTGCAAGGTGACCCCTGACTTTTAGAAAATTTTTAAAAAGTAATGCAAGCTATGGCAAATGCTTTCAAGGCAACTCTAAATTATCTTTTGAAAATTTTAAAAGTAAGTTCAAAAACCCAAAAAAAAAAAAAAATATTAAGGTAAACCTCGGCTTACTTTTTGAAATTTTTTAAAAGGTAAGCTAAAAGAAAAAGATTTGAAAAAATAATTAAGAAAATTATGAAATTTAGCTATGTTTAAATTTTACATTTTTACCTCATTACTTTGTAAATATTTTATTTTGGCCTCACTGCATTCTTTGCCACATCGGCTGAAAATACTTACTAGGCTAAGAACAAACCCTGGACAACTATCATGAGCTACCTTCTGAATCTGGATTAGAACCACCTTCAAGAGTTGATTTATCTGTCTCTGTTGGTATTATTATATTTGTTGTTTACATATTCCCAATGTGGGAGATGTTTACCTAATAGCCAATCACATTGTACACGTAGAGGAAGTTTAAAATTATACGTTTATTTAAAAATTAATTATATTTTATAAATTTGAGACATGTACATGTTTATCATAATATTTATGAACTTTTAAATTTAACTAATGGCGTTAATTTCAAAACAAGGGAAACAACGTGATATATATAGCCATATTTCCAAGGAACCAATGAAAAAACATGGGGAAAATAACTAAAATATATGGAAAATAACTAAAACAAAACAACAACTAAACCTTGCACTTTATCAATACATAAAAAACTAGTAAGGTCTAAAAATTTCATTGAAACTTTCTCACAAAGGGAAGAGACAACGTACATTGCAAGTGTATAAATTGGGTTTAGTTTCTCTTACCATTTTTCATGAAATAATAAACCAGTTCAGCAGGTGCAACAAATAAAAATTAAAATGGCTAAATCTGTTTCTGGCTTTACAATGACTTTTGCTCTTCTTTTTGCCTTCTTCATCATCTTCACTTCCTTCGGTGAGTGACATTGATGTGTACTTCATGATGATAAGTTTGTGTATGCATGCATTATAACATTCAATTAACTAGAAATTAATCATTTTGTGTGCCTGTTGTGTATTACAGAAACGGCAAAACCGGCAGAGGCTGCAGTATGCGAGCGGCGTAGTAAGACTTGGACTGGCCCGTGCTTCGTAACAGAAAACTGTGATAGGCAGTGCCAAGAACGTGAGGGTGCAAGCAGCGGTGCTTGCCACAGAGATGGTCTTGGTTTTGCCTGCTGCTGCTTCTTCAATTGCTAGCTATAGTTACTCAACTTGAAGAAGCTGCATGCATGCCTTTTGCTGCTTTTGTGTTTTTATTCCTCTTGTGTTGGGAAATAACAAGCTACTGTTGTGTTGGTCACAGCAATGTAGCTGCAGCTGTTTCATGAAATAATATTTAAAATAATAATTAACCTGCTGTTGGTTATATGTGGCTATTTTCATGAAAATAAATCAAGTTTATTGTGTATTTTCACCTTCAACTATGAATGAATATTGTTTGATCTACTGTTTCATTTTTATTTGTTGTTACTGTTACAATTTTATGTGTGAGTTTAAGATTGTTGTATTGTCGTTTGGTTATTCAACCTAATTGAAATACAAGTTGTGCAACCCAAGAGGGGGGTGAATTGGGATTTTAAAAATTATGCTAAGCAAATCGCACACCAATTTAATCTAATGCCTTAATCAAATTAAAAACAATAAATTCAAACAAGCATAATAATAAATGAGTAAGAGAGGAGAAAGCAAACTCAAGGATTTTTACGTGGTTCGGCTATCCCCGCCTACGTCCACGCCTCCAAGCACACCGGGCTTGAGGATTTCACTATCCAAGCCTCCCAAGGCTTCAAATGTTTACAATTGACTTCCAAGGTGTCAATGGACCTTTACAATTAAGAGATTATCTCCCCAATCTCTTCACCCCAAGTGTTTCTCACACTTGTACACTCACAAATTGAGTAGAAAAGAAATTACAACAAGAAACTCTCTTTAAGAGTAGATTTACAAATAATAGCTCAATGATGACTCAATGAATGATGATTTACAAAATGGAAGCTCAATAAATGTTTTATAAACTTGTTTTGGCTTGCTAGAGTTCTTAAAATGAAGTTGGAATTGAGTTTTTATAGTTAAACCCGAAAAACTAGCCGTTATAGGCAAATTCCAATTGGCAGATTTAACTAAACTGAATGAATGATGGATGATTATTTTGAATTTTACTCTGATAATACTGTTCATGAAATTACAATTTTACCCCAATACTTTTTGTAATTATACTATGGCCCGGAAAGTCACAAAACTTTTCAAATATGTCCAATTTTGGACATCAAATATTTGAATTACATTCGGGTCCTCCAACTTTCAGAAATTATAGTATGACCCAAATTGTTTTAAACCTTTGCAAATAAGTCCAAATCCGAATTTATAAATAATACTAATCATTCCCAAAACTTTCTGAAATTATGCAATGGCCCAACATGTAATAATACTTTTCATGAAAGTCTTTTTAAGTTTTAACATAATCAACATAAATGTTAAAGTTCTCAAAACCTTTCACTTAAACCCTCAAACTTTTATAAGTTACAATATGGCCCAAAACGTTTTAAATCTTTGCAAATAAGTTTAAATTCAAATTGAAAATAATATTTATTAAAATCAAAGATTGTAAAACATTTTCATTTTAATCCAAATTACTCAAATCCACAAAATACTTTTATCTTAAATATAAAACATTTTGGTTTATAAAAAGTAATAATTTATTCGGCAAAACTTGAGCTTCTCAAATGCTAAATCATGCATCAATTAAATCATACCGGCTTTACAAGAAATTGTCGCACTAGATTTATCCGTTGAGCTTCAATTCCTATTCTTGATTTCGCCGTTGTCCTTTGAGTGTCTTGAGCTTGATTTCACTTGATTCACTTGCATAAATATTATCCTTCAAAAACTAGTGAACTTGTGAAATACAATATTTATTAAATCACTTAAGACACATGTTTGTTATCATCAAAATTACATAATGTGTACCCCTTTAGGCTAACACTAATTATAGGTAGGATTGTAATTTATAACAGCATATGAGTTCGAGCCACATAATGGTATCCACCATTTATTCTCCATTAACTTTTTTTTTTTTTTCCAATGAATACTTTTATCCATCATATAACCATACGAGTAATATCAAATCTACTAATTAGATACTCCTTAATCAAAGTAATGAATTTTGCAGGTAATCACCCTAGGATCTAGCTAACTAGCTTTTAAGTAGTTTTATTTAATTGATTGTTAAAATATTAAAAAAAAATTAATTTGAACCCATTAAATTACTCGTTAGACTCATTTTCTATTTAAATTTTTTATTAATTGAATGTCCATAGCCTAAATTACTATTACAAATAAGACAATACTAACAAATAAAAGATTGGAGAGAATTAAGAGTGGATGGAGTATTGAAAAAGAAACAATGAGAGAAATCTTTTATAAGAGTGTTTTAGTAAATAGGTTTATTTAGTATTTTAATGGGTTTAAATAACCATGTTGCATTTGATTCCAAAAATGTTACCATCCATAGTCAACTAAGAAAAATCCAATATCCTTTAAACCCAAAAAATATTAATTTCTAATAATGATTTTGTCGTACGTCTATCAACATGCATATCATATACATTGATGATCTTCTCATTGTGATCCTTATCTTATTAAATCCGATGAGCATAAATAAATAATCACAAATATTCTATTTGATTAGGCATCAACATTGTTGTAGTCACTAATCAGTTGCTATATTTATTTATCTATGTCAATAATCACCTAATAAAACAATGATTTTAGACGAGAGTTCATACCTTACACATACAAGAATTTGAAGGTCATAGTTGACAAAATTTCCCCACATAAATGAATTTGGCACCCACAGCATAAGAGATCAAATAAGTTGTTGAGGATACATCATTTTAATAAGATTAGGATCACTATGCTGAGTGTTATTTAACTGATTCAGGATATGCATCATATACAGAGTTGTTTCATATTATTTCTAATCTCTAACACTTACTTGTATCAAAGTAAGATTTTCGAATCTGTTTTGTCCCAAGAATTTGTAATCAAGAAATGCTTTGACTCATTTTCATTTTTTTTGACATGGTTTTTATGTATGTTTGGAGGATTTTCCTTCTCAACTGTCTTGTTATCTTTAAGATTTTTTGTCAGAAATAAATAACAATTTCATAAAAAAAGGGATCACTTTATGATCCTAAGTATTATTTCTTCTTGATTAAGACTAATATGAGCCAAAATCATTTTCATCATTGAATGTAAAAATAGTATGTATCATAGACATTATAGTATTAAAGTTATTGAAGAAATCCCCTATTTAGTATGATTGTTTAAGTTCTTTCCATCTTCTCAATATTCTGGTATAAATTGACCTTGAGCTAAATTGAATGATGACAAGAATGAATTTATCTTTTCTATATCATCTTTAAAAGTTTACATAAAACTGATAAAAGTAATACTATGAATAAAACGTTTAATTTTCTTTTTATAAGCAATAGAAAATGATAATTGCATCATCATTTTGCAAGTGGATGAAGTGCTGTATGTCGTAAATCGGATTGATAAGGACAATTAACCATACAATATGTAGAATATACAGAATTCGATAGGGTGGTTTAACATGGTTATAGGGAAGAATGGGTCATTGAAGATGGGCATTGGATATGATAGTTAACTTTCAAGATTTCAATTAAGACTACTTCAGAGTGCATATGAAATAATGAAATATAGCACTTGGCAGGACACTATTTCAATTCACAATTATTTGAATAAACTGTAAAATCTTTTGTCAACGACAAGGTTAGGGAAGAGTGGGTCATTAAGTTGGCATTTGATATTATATTTAAATTTGAAGATTTCAACTAAGACTACTTCAGAGTGCATATGAATATAGCAATTGGGAGGACGTCATTCCAATTCACAATTATTTGAATAAACTGTAAAATCTTTTGTCAATAAGCCGAGTGTGAATCCATTTTTTAGTGTCTAATACAAATTTCCCCGGTTAATTAATTTATTCTTTCTTTGTCTCTCCCGGATCTTGGCTAGAGACGAAGAGACAGCTTATATCCAAGTATAAATAGGGGTTGGGGCCTTCAGCAATTTCATCAAATTAAAACCAAAGCAAGTGCAAAAATGGCTAAGTCAGTTGCTAGCATTACCACAGCTGTTGCTCTTATTTTCGCGTTCTTCATACTCTTTGCTTCCTTCGGTGAGTGACTTGATGTTAACCAGTACTTAATAGTTTTTCATCTATCAAAATGTGATTTTAAGTTGTGATATTAAATTGCACATTTTCAAAAGACATGAGTCTAACTCATACTCAAAAGTTAGTTTATAGTTGAAGTTTTCTCGAATAACTGCTCTTAAGCGATGTGGGCATACTTGCACATGAGTCTGACACTATATACCATTTATAAGCCCACGTGTCTAACTGATATTAGCTAACTGAGTGCATTAAATATGCTGTCTATATGTTACGGAAATGCCAGAGGCAGAAGCAAAATCATATATATGTTTCATATGCATGCATATTAAGCTTTCATAACAATTTTTTTATTTCAGATTTTAGTGTGTGTGTGTGTGTGTGTGTGTATACTGGTATATTGTAATATAAAGCCCTCTTCCATTCGTGGAAGCAGAGTTTAACCTCAGACTTCTTGTTTCAACCTAAGAAATCATTTTACCAGCTGAATTTGTTGACACCCATGAGCTTTGATAATAACATATATATCTAAGTGCACGTTAATGATTTTGTATGCTTGTTACAGAAGCGCCAATGGCGGAAGCAAAAGTGTGCGAGCGGCCTAGCAAGACATGGTCGGGGCCGTGTCACAAGGGGAAGTGTAGCATGCATTGCAAGCACAAGGAGTATGCACTGTACGGGGATTGCCACAAATACGGGGGTGGCTATGCATGCTTCTGCTACTACAACTGCTAGTTGCTTATCAATGAAAGAAATTATATACGCTGTTAGCAGCGAAAGCTAGCTGTGGCTACCTTAATCAATTTGCTGTCGTTTGTGAGATGTGTCTTGTTTCAGTCGTCTTGTGTTTAGAACAATAACAAGCTACGTACGGTTAGCCATAGCTATACCGTACGTAGCTTCTGAATAAGGAAAGAGTCAATGTTTGTTGGGTCTTTGTTGTATTGCTTGTTTATGTTATTCTAATAAAATGAGCCACACTGTACAAATCTAATTATAAGTTATTACTCCATCTCTTCACGCTATATATTACTATGATATGCAAGCATCAGGAATGAACATTCGTGTACTATTATGAAAATTATTTATTCCATATAAGTATTTATTATGTTCTTAATTAGTTAAATGTGTATGAACGTAACCATCTTGAGACTTAATAATATAAAATAAAACGTAACCGTCTTGAGACTTAATAAGATAAAATAACAAAACTGGATATAATAGCTGGTGAAATATAATCAACGTTCATTTTCTCTCACCTGCAAATAACTTGGTCACATTAGAATTAATTAATTATATCGTCATCAATGAGTACTCAATGAGCCCTAAGGGCTTGACCAAGTGGTTTTTGCGCAAATTTTTTGGCTGCCCACTTGAGTCTGAATTGAGTCTGAATTTTGAGAAAAGTAATGGTTAAGAAATCAATCTGGGTTTTGCCTTCTCCTCTTTTGCCGGGGGAGGGGTTTATTTGAAACAAAACTTAATTTTATTTACAAAAATTACCTAAGCACTATGACTTGAACAAAAAGAATCATATAACAAGCTAATATTTTTTTTTTACATGTTTCTCTTTTTTGGAAACACTAAAAGAAAATATTTGTAAATATGAGATTATTGAAAAGTACTTTTTTGATTCATATTAAAATCCTGCATTTGTTATTGTCTACAGGACAATTATGACTAATGATAAAAAATATGGATAAGGGATATCCAACATTTATTTTCACTTCATGCGAGTGCAGTAATAACCTTGTGATGAATTAGAGCCTGTACCAACTTAATTCGGAGAGAGTTTTGGGCGGTGATGGCAGCATTACATGGTATACATATACACACGCAGTGGAGAGCCAATATTTTGTATCTCAATTAATCATTGGTGCTTGGCATATTAATTATGTACCAATAATTAATAAAGTCAATCGTCACTTAACACCTGATGATAAATTATTTGTGTAGGACCGAATTTTTTCCCCTCCCATTATATCCTAGATATAATTGGTCTGGACCCGATGAAGTTTCATTGTACCACTGTTGACGTAATTGGGCCTCTAAAAGTTTACTGTCATAGCTTTGGGTATCTCTATGTACCCACACCTAACTGTATGAAAGTTTAGGATTATTGCAGCAGTGATGTTATGTTATTGTTGAAAAGTCAAGCATGCTTGCATGGGGCAGCTAGTATGTAAATTGAATAATGTATGAAGACAGTTAGCTTTGACCATAATTTGGTGAAGAAAAGTTGGTACCAATTATTGAGTTTTCAATTTGACAAATTGAAGCCAAATTGAAAACGTGTGTTAGGTGGGCAAAGCAAGGCTATGCTTTGCCTATAAATAGAGAAGTGAAATGCATTTGTAAGCATCCCATAATTTGTTAAGCTTATAAGTTTTTAAGCTTTTGAGAGAAGTGAGATAAGTGTTCTGGAAAATTTATATTTCCTGCAGTGTGTGAGAGTACTGGGTATATTTGGGTTCTGGGAAGTGAGATTTCTTACTCAAATATTGTACTCAAATAATTGTTAATAATACAATTATTTTTCTCTTGCTCCCGTGGACGTAGGCATACCGCCGAACCACGTAAAATTTTGTGTCTTTTATTTTCTTTAATTATTTGGTACGCTTGATTCCGCATTCCATGCACAACAAGTGGTATCAGAGCCGACGGTTCGTACTTGGGGGAATACGGTACTGTTCACATATACGATACTATTCACGTATATGATACTGTTCACGTACGGCACTATTCAAGCATACGGTACTATTCACGAATACGGTGGAGATAACAGTTCGTACTTGGGAGGATTAGTAGCTTGTGTAGTGGTGTGGATTTGTGCATGTCTAGGAAAGTTCACAGCCGGCGATAAGAGCCAAGGAGGCGGGTCTTAAGTGGGGACCGTGACCCCTCCGTCTTTCCCGGAAACTTTCCCTGTATTTTTCACGCGTACATACACATAGACACTGATCTCTCAGGTGGGAATAGTTTATTGAGAAAATGGTAGAAGGTGAAACTTCCAGAAGTGGGGAGAGATCCACCCAGACTATTCCTGAAGATACTTCAGGTGGGAGGCGAGACTTTCACTTTTCAGCACCTGTTATAGGTGGTCAGAAGATCGATGTTGAAAAGTTTGATGGGAAAATCAACTTCGGCATGTGGAGACGCGAAGTTATGGATGCTCTTATTCAAATTGATCTCGATATTGTTTTGAAAAATAAAAGACACTTGTATGATGAAGAAAGTTGGGATCGTATGAATGAGAAAGCCTGTGGTCAGATAAGATCTTGTTTGACCAAGGAGGTGAAATACTTGGTGAAAGATGAGGAGTGTGCGATGACTTTGTGGCGTACATTGGAGGAGAAGTATTTGCTGAAAAGTCCTGAAAATCGCCTTTATGCAATGAGCCAAGTATATGGTTTTCGAATGAAGCCTGGGGTGTCAATGCACGATCATGTCTCAAGATTTGAAAAGTTACTTGCTGATTTGAAGAATCTTGATGAAGATATTAAGGATGAAGATATTAAGGATGAAGTCAAGGCTATGATTCTGTTACACTCACTACCAGAGGAATATAGCCATTTTATGACTACTTTGATATATGGGAAAAGTGTAATCATCTTTAAAGATGTCTGCACAGCATTGACAAATTTGGAAATTCGGAATAATGATAAACATTCCGAAAAAGCATCATCCGAGGCTTTGTTTGCCAGAGAAAGGACGATGGAGAAAAAGAAGAAGCGTGGTGGAAAGAATTCTCGATCCAAATCAAGAAGCAGAAACATAGCTCGAGATGAGTGTGCCTTTTGTTATGAAAAGGGCCATTGGAAGAAAGATTGACCAAAGGCTCAAAAGAGAGATGAGAAGAAACCAGCAGCAGCAAACATGGCACGTAAAGATGAGGACTCTGATTATTCACTAAGTATTACTCCTGCAGCATACGTGACTAGTTCGAGCGAGTGGATACTTGATACTGGAGCAACCTATCATTTGTGTCCCATTAAAGAATGGTTTACGGATTTTCATAATCTGGAATCTGGTGCAGTTGTGATGGGGAATGATCAACATTGTCGCACAATGGGGATAGGGACAATTCGGCTCAAAATGTTTGATGGAATGGTCAGAGAACTGAAAGAGGTTAGATATGTTCCAACTTTAAAGAAAAATCTAATTTCTGTGGGTGCTCTTGAAGCTAAAGGCTACAAGGTTACTATTAAAAATGGCACAATGAAATTCACATATGGGGCTATGGTGATTCTACAAGGAGTTCGGCGTCATAATTTGTATTATTTGAAGGGAGGTACAACTGATGAAGAAAATGTTGCTAAGGTGCACAGTGACACCACCAAGCTATGGCATGTACGATTAGGACATGCTGGAGAGAAGTCTTTGCAAACCCTGATGAGGCATGGACTCTTAAAAGGTATCAAAACTTGTAAATTAAATTTCTGTGAGCATTATGTAGTAGACAAGAAAACAAAGGTCAAATTTGGTACTGCTAATCACGATACTCGTGAAATCCTTGAATATGTTCATAGTGATGTATGGGGACCAACCAAGACTGCATCAATTGGTGGAAGCCATTATTTTATTACGTTTGTTGATGATTTCTCTAGACGTGTGTGGGTGTACACCATGCGAGCAAAGGATGAGGTTCTAGAGATTTTCGTGAAATGAAAGAAACTGGTGAAGACTCAAACTGGCAGAAAGATCAAAGTATTGCGTTCTGACAATGGGGGTGAATATACTTCTAATTCATTCTTGCAAGTATGCCAGAACGAGGGTATTAAAAGACATTTCACGGTAAGACATACTCCGCAACAGAACGGTGTGGCTGAGCGTATGAATCGTATTTTGCTGGAGAAGGTACGGTGTATGTTATCTAATGCTGGTTTAGATAAAATGTTTTGGGCTGAAGCTGTGAGCTACGCAAGTCACTTGATAAACCGGTTGCCTTCTGCTGCAATCGGAGGTAAAACTCCTATAGAAATGTGGTCTGGAAAGCATGCACAAGACTATGATTCCTTTCGTATATTCGGGTGTCCAGCTTATTATCATGTCAAAGATGGTAAACTAGATCCTCGTGCTAGAAAAGCCATCTTTGTGGGATTCAAAGGTGGAGTAAAAGGCTTTAAGCTTTGGGATCTCGAAGATAAAAAGTTTGTGTGTAGCAGAGATGTCACGTTTGATGAAGTTTCAATGATGAAAGCTTCAAGTTCTCAACAGTTGGAGAATAAGACCATAGAGGTATCGCAACAGGTAGAGTTTGATGCAACTCCATATGTACCAGTTAGCTCTACATCAGAGAATGGTTCAACTATGGAGGAGACACCCAGAGTTGAAGAAGAGGTTATTTCTTCTGATGTCCCACAAAATGAAGAAATAACCGACGATGTAGATAATAATGATTCTATAGCAACAAGGAGGCCAAGAAGAGAGATAAAGAAACCTGGATGGCTTACTAAAGATATGGTGGTAGCCTATGCACTTCCAGTTATTGATGATGACATCCCCAACACTTCCGGTGAAGCATTACGCAGCAGTGAAAGCAATCAGTGGAAGTTAGCCATGGAGGAAGAGATGAAATCTCTCCATCAAAATCAGACTTGGGAACTTGTGAAGTTATGATAGGTCATAAATAGTCATATTATATTTTGTTTAAATCCCTCATATCTTGATTTATTTTGTGCTAATTCGTGGAAATTATATTTGAATTGATTTAGGAGATGAATCCTGAATATTATGATGAAATTTGGATAAAAAGGACTTAATTTGGGCTTTGCAAACGTGGGCTGACCTTTTCCTAGAAGGAGTCGGTTTCTAGCAATCAAAATTGGAGAAGGATTTGGTCTCCTAGCACAAAGAGGAAGAAGAATCCAAGAAGGATTAGAAAAGCTAGCAAAAGAGGAAAAGAAATCGCAATAGAAAAAGGAAAGGGAGCAAGAAGTGGAAATCAAAAAGGAAAAGGAAAGCTAGCAATATAAAAAGAAGAGAAGGGCCAACGTGAGAAAAGGATCCAACACACAACAAAAGAAAGAGAGAGAGGCGTGAGAAAGAGAAGAGAGCTGCTGCAATTTCTTCTTTAAACATCTTTTGTTTTGTTTAGCCACCATGAGTGGCTAAGCTTTTAATTCCGATCCAGGGGTAATTCAAATTCCAGTTGTAATTTTGTGAGGCTTTGAACTTAACTAGAATTTCTTCAATCCAAGTAATTTTTATTTCTTGTTCTTATTTTCTATGAATTATTTATATTGATTCAGTATACTCCTTAATTCAATATTTATTTTTCTATCGCTAGTCATGAGTTTGTGATCCGTAATTGTCATGAATGAATGAATTGAGTAGCAAGGAGTTGGCTCATGTGTGTGTATATTGATGGCCACAATTACATAGCTTGCATGATAGGCTCTAGGGAAATAAAAATACGAAATTAATTAAATTGGAGTAATCTGAATTAATTGATTTTGTTTTAGTCATTCTCACTATTCTTAATGCTATCATTTAATTCGATATGGAACGATGATGCCCAGTTGAATTAATGGTAAGAATTGATTTAGGCGATTGTTTGAGTCTATTACATTAGGAGAATAATTACTTTCTGCGGGATTCCGATTAAGTAGACTAAGTTCTTGGATTGGGTAATTTATATTTTTGCCTATGATCAAAGTTACAATTGGATGGAATTGACACCCTTGGATTGGAAGTTTGGTAAGATTGATTTTCCTTGTTTAAATTTAAGTTTTGTTTTGTTTCATTTTATTTTATTTTATTTTATCAAATTCTCGTTAAAACCCCTTGAATCAAGTAATCGGTTAACCGTTAATCACTAACGGCTAACCGCTTATTTCCGTAACCCAGAGAAGAAGAAACGGCCATCGGCTTTCCCTAACGGCCGAATAAGCTCCGTAATCACATTACCGCGAAACGCCACTGCTTTCCCTAAACTTAGCCGATAAATTCCAGAAAGGTCACAACCCGAATTCGGTCTTCCGCTTTCCTCACCGGTTGTCCGAATAAAACAGAAAGGAAAGAGTCGACAAACGGTTTGCCGATTTCATCGGTCTGCCGATTAAAGTCGTGAAGCTCGCAAATCGTGAATCGTCTTCCGCTTTTCCTCAATCGGGTTAAACCGATAATTCCTGCAATTCTTTCAAAGAGTAAACGGCTCGTTGCTTACACTAAACGGTGATCCGCTTATTGGCGTAAACTTGCAAATCCAGAATTTTTCTTGGGAAATTAATTTTGTTTTAAACTTTGAGAAATTAAATACATAGTTCTCAGGGATTCGACCGTCTCACCATTTCTACAATTTTAGGTGAATCAAGATTTGTTTTTGAGGAGCTTCACAACCTCCGTCAAAATTGGCGCCGCTGTCGGGAACTAATTTTAGTTTCTCATTGTTTAATTGTTTATTTGATTTAGTTTATGACTGCTCTTCTTCTCGTGCTACCAATTTGCAAAGATAATCCGTAAATCGAGAGGACAACACCAATTGAGAAAGAGACTAGAGAGGAAAACGCTGCCTTGAGGAAGAAGCGAGATAGATTTAACCACCGGTGGTACATCCATTTTTGCGTATCAAGAAAAGATGGCGACCTAACTCTCAAAGAACTCGCCGCACTGCATTTGAATCAACAACCCCTATGCATTACTTTTCCTAATATTGCTAATGATTTTGAATTAAAATCTGGTTTGATTCTATTTACTTCCTTCTTTCGTGGATGCAGGTGAAGATCCTCATAAGCACCTCAAAGAATTTCACATTGTTTGCTCGGAACGAAGCCACATGGTGTATCCGAGAGCAAATCAACCTTAGAGCTTTTCCATTCTCTTCAAGGATCAAGCTAAAGATTGGCTCTATTATTCACCTTCCTGCCCATCACCACATGGAACGAGATGAAAAGGCAATTTCGGAAAAATTCTTCCGCCTCACGAAATGCAGTATTAGAAGGAAATTTATGGTATCACACAAATCATCGGGAGACGCCAGACGAATCGGGAACGATTCAAAAGATTATGCGCCGCTTTTCCCCACCATCAAATTTCGGATCAACTCCTCATCCAATATTTCTACGAGGATTGTTGCCAATGGATGTGAGTATGATCGATGCGAAGTGGTGGAGCTTTAGTGAATAAGACACCTAAGCCCAAACAATTGATTTAAAACATGGCTGAAACTTCTCAACAATTCGGTACAAGATCTTGTGGAGGATCTATCAAGCACGTTAACGAGGTAAGTGACCTTAAAAATCAAATTTCTGATTTAACTGCTTTGGTTCGTCAAATGGCTGTAGGGCAAATGCAAACAGTGAAAGCATGTGGAATATGCTCACTTCATGGGCATCCTACGGATATGTGCCCCACATTGCAACAAGACTCCACACAAGAAGCCAATGCCATAGGTGTGTTTCCTGGGCACGCTCAAAGGAATTATGATCCCTATTCGAATCACTACAATCCTGGATGGAGGGATCATCCTAACTTTAGCTATGGAAACCAAGGAGGACAACAAAGGCCACCACCTCAGAACTTCACAAGACCACCTCCAATCCCTACACAAACTCAAGCTCCCAACCTGTGTATGTCTTTGAAGATATTGTTAAGAATCTTGCTACCAATACTCTTCAATTTCAACAGAAACAAGAACAAGCATCCGTAGTTTAGCAACCAAATCACCAATTAGCCACGCCGCTTAGTAAGTTGAAGCTCCCTGAAAGTTGCCTTCACAACCGTAAGTCAACCCAAGGAGAATCAGAAGGCAATTTCACTGCGGAAAAGAAATTCTGGATCAACTCCACCTAAAGAAGCTGAAATGGCCAAGGGAGACGAAGATGAAGACGCTCCATCTAAAATAAGGCGTGGGGTAAAATTCGATCCTCCTTTATCTCTTTCATCTTACACGCCTACACCTCCTTTTCCTAGCAGGTTAGCTAAACCCAAAGAAGATGAGCAAGAAAAGGAGATTCTGGACACGTTTAAGAGAGTGCAAATTAACATCCCCTTATTGGATGCGATCAAACAAATCCCCAAATATGCAAAGTTCTTGAAAACGTTGTGCACCAACAAGAGGAAGATAAAGGAAAAGGGGAAGGTTGAGGTAAGTCAAAATGTGTCAGCGATTTTACAAAAGAATATGCCAGAAAAATGCAAGGATCCAGGTATGTTTTCATTACCTTGTGTGATTGGTGAAAAGAAAATTGAGCATGCTATGCTAGATTTAGGAGCTTCAATTAATGTCATGCCATTTTCTGTTTACCAAGATTTAAAGTTGAATGACTTGCAATCGACTGGTGTAGTTATTCAATTGGCTGACCGTTCTTATATTCACCCACTTGGGATAGTGGAAGATGTCTTGGTACAGGTTAATGAGCTTATATTTCCTGTAGATTTTTACATATTAGAGATGGAAGGTAATCCTTCTTCAAAATCGGCTTCGATTTTGTTAGGGAGACCCTTCATGAAAACTGCCAAGACGAAAATTGATGTAGATGAGGGTACTCTCTCTGTCGAGTTTGATGGAGAGATTGTTAAATTTAACATATTTGATGCTGTGAAACACCCTACTGATGAGCATTCTCTTTGTCAGATTGATGCGATTGATTCTATTGTGCAGGATGTTTTTGCCCAAGGAAGTGTTGGGAATAAGCTAGAATTAGATGCACAATCGAATTTAAAAGGCATTGGATGACTTTATTCACTTTGCGACTGTGTCTAGCCAAAGACATAAAACAAAGGCGCTTTTTGGGAGGCAACCCAAATATTTTCTTTATTCTTGCTTTTTGAATTTTTATTTATTATATTTAGTTTTCTTTACTTTCGTTAATTTCATTTTAAAGCCTCCAGATGCTCTTTATGAAGAAGACATATCTTGGACTGGAGATTAACCTCAATAAATCGTGCTCACGCCATTCTTCAGCTTTCCTTGGAACTCTCTCCCTAGCTCATTCGAGTCCACACCGCTCACATTCAGGGGAGTTTCTTCTTCCCTTCTCATTTACTTTTTCATTATCATTATTATTTTTATGAGCTATTTACTTGTTGATACATTGGGGACAATGTATTATTTAGGTGTGGGGGAGGATTTTGGCATGTTCTTAAAAAAAAAAAAAAAAAAAAAAAATTTTTTGTGTCTTTAAGTCTTCTCAATATCTTTGAATACCTTGTAAGCTAGGGATACATCTTTGTTTTGAGTTTTAATGCATGAAAGAGGTAAGCATGAATAGTGTTTTCTTTAAAAATTTTCAATGGTGTCGAATTAATTTGTTGATTGAAAAGTGCACAAGACTTGATGCAAAATAGACACTCTAGTGAGCTTTTGAGCCTAAGAGCAACTTATTACATTTTGCTCCTTTTATTTTTTTTTTTTGATTGAGTGTATCAAACTTAGTGTGTTTATTCTAGAACTTGCTTATGAATGTATGTTGAGACCACATTTTTGAATTGATGCTTAAGTGTGATAAGGGCAATTAGGTTCAACCAATTCTTAGACTCTAAAAGACCCACCTTTTATTTTCCCTTAGTTAGCCCCTTTGAGCCTATATTTCCCTTTTCTTTGTTTCTAACACATTATTTAACCAAAAGCCTTTTTGTTATTATCCTTGTTTTCTTTCTACCCTATCAAGACAAGAGTGAAGTAATTGCATGATAAAAAAAAAAAAAAAAAAAAAAAAGAAAAAAAAAAAGAGAAAAAAAAAAGAAAAAAAAAAAACGAAAAAAAAAAAAGAAAAGAAAAGAAAAAAAAAAGGAATTAAAAAAAAAAAAAAAAAAACGAAAAAAGAAAAAAAAAAAAAGAGAAAAAAAGAAAAAAAAAATTCTGTTGAGAAATTTATTCCCTTAATTGGATGATTGGAGAATTATTTGCAAAAGTAATTGAATTATCAAATTGTTTCTCCAAGTGTTTTAAGTGCTTAAAAGTGGGGATAAATTTCATCATCTTGGAAGTATGTTTGTTTATTTTGTTTATTATCTAAATCATGCATGTAACTAACTCTTTGTCTTGATCGTTAAACCCTTCATTTTTCCTTCTACCATACCCTTACCTAAGCCCCATTTCAACCCTTGTAAAGTCCCTTTGATTTTTGCATCATATTCATATGCAGTGGTGGAGATTTAATTCATTTGCAAGCCTATGGTAATGACATGCTATGCTTTGATTTTGAGAGTTAAACACGCACCATAAACACTTTGAGAGCATTGAGCGAAACCATGCGAGGGTGTTAAGTCTTGCTGCATTTGATTTTGATGAATTGATAAGATGCTTATGTTTTTATCACAAATTCTATCCTATGAATGCTTATTCTCTTGATTGTCACTATGATTTGACTCATTGATGTGTGTTTAGCTTTATTGGTATTCTTGGATATTGAATGGTTTGAAAGGAGGAAAAAGGGAGGATTGGTATGATGATTTAAGATATGCTTGAGGACAAGCATGGTTTAGGTGTGGGGGAATTTGATAGGTCATAAATAGTCATATTATATTTTGTTTAAATCCCTCATATCTTGATTTATTTTGTGCTAATTCGTGGAAATTATATTTGAATTGATTTAGGAGATGAATCCTGAATATTATGATGAAATTTGGATAAAAAGGACTTAATTTGGGCTTTCTGAACGGGCTGACCTTTTCCTAGAAGGAGTCGGTTTCTTGCAATCAAAATTTGAGAATGATTTGTTCTCCTAGCACAAAGAAGAAGAATCCAAGAAGGATTAGAAAAGCTAGCAAAAGAGGAAAAGAAATCGCAATAGAAAAAGGAAAGGGAGCAAGAAGTGGAAATCAAAAAGGAAAAGGAAAGCTAGCAATATAAAAAGAAGAGAAGGGCCAACGTGAGAAAAGGATCCAACACACAACAAAAGAAAGAGAGAGAGGCGTGAGAAAGAGAAGAGAGCTGCTGCAATTTCTTCTTTAAACAATCTTATGTTTTGTTTAGCCACCATGAGTGGCTAAGCTTTTAATTCCGATCCAGGGGTAATTCAAATTCCAGTTGTAATTTTGTGAGGCTTTGAACTTAACAAGAATTTCTTCTATCCAAGTAATTTTTATTTTCTTGTTCTTATTTTCTATGAATTATTTATATTGATTGAGTTGACGCCTTAATTCAATATTTATTTTTCTATCGCTAGTCATGAGTTTGTGATCCGTAATTGTCATGAATGAATGAATTGAGTAGCAAGGAGTTGGCTCATGTGTGTGTATATTGATGGCCACAATTACATAGCTTGCATGATAGGCTCTAGGGAAATAAAAATACGAAATTAATTAAATTGGAGTAATCTGAATTAATTGATTTTGTTTTAGTCATTCTCACTATTCTTAATGCTATCATTTAATTCGATATGGAACGATGATGCCCAGTTGAATTAATGGTAAGAATTGATTTAGGCGATTGTTTGAGTCTATTACATTAGGAGAATAATTATCATGATTCCGATTAAGTAGACTAAGTTCTTGGATTGAGTAATTTATATTTTTGCCTATGATCAAAGTTACAATTGGATGGAATTGACACCCTTGGATTGGAAGTTTGGTAAGATTGATTTTCCTTGTTTAAATTTAAGTTTTGTTTTGTTTCATTTTATTTTATTTTATTTTATCAAATTCTCGTTAAAACCCCTTGAATCAAGTAATCGGTTAACCGTTAATCACTAACGGCTAACCGTTTAAAGCCAGAACCAAGAGAAGAAGAAAACGGCTTACCGGTTTCCCTAACCGGCTGGCCGAATAAGCTCCAGAATCGTTACCACCTGCAAACGGCTTACCGTTTTCCCTAAACGGTTAGCCGATAAATTCCAGAAAGGTCACAACCCGAATTCGGTCTTCCGTTTTCCCTTACCGGTTGTCCGAATAAAAACAGAAAGGAAAGAGCTGACAAACGGTTTGCCGATTTCCCTTATCGGTTCGCCGATTAAAGTCAGTAAGCTCGCAAATCGTAATTGGTCTTCCGTTTTCCTCAATCGGTTAAACCGATAATTCCCAGAATCCTTCAAAGAGTAAACGGCTCGCCGTTTACACTAAACGGTGATCCGTTTATTGGCAGAAACTTGCAAATCCAGAATTTTTCTTGGGAAATTAATTTTTGTTTTAAACTTTGAGAAATTAAATACATAGTTCTCTAGGGATTCGACCTGGTCTCACCATTTCTACAATTTTATTTAGGTGAATCAGTATTTGTTTTTGAGGAGCTTCGACAACCTCCGTCAAGTTACCAAAAAGGAAAAGAACTATTGGCAATAAATGAGTCTACACCAAGAAGCAAGGATCTCCAAATCAAACAACTCCTCGATACAAGGCAAGGCTCGTTGCAAAAGGTTTTCCTCAAAAGGAAGGTATTGACTATAATGAAGTTTTCTCTCCAGTCGTAAAACATACTTCCATTCGTATCCTACTTGCCTTGGTAGCTGAATATGAGTTAGAATTGACTCAATTAGATGTTAAGACGGCGTTCTTACATGGAGATTTGGAGGAAGAAATCTATATGACTCAGCCTTGTGGTTTCAAAGTTGCTGGAAAGGAGAATCATGTGTGCAGATTGATTAAATCTTTGTACGGACTGAAACAGTCACCAAGGCAGTGGTACAAGAGATTTGATCAATTTATACAAGGGCAGAAATTCACCAGAAGTGAACACGATCACTGTGTTTACTTTAGAAGACTACAAGATGGAGCTTTCATCTATCTGTTACTCTATGTCGACGATATGCTTATAGCTTCGAAGAATAGAGGTGAGATTGAAAGATTAAAGAAGCAGCTGGTTTCTGAGTTCGAGATGAAAGATTTGGGTGATGCACAGAAAATACTTGGGATGGAGATTCGTAGAGACAAGAAGAATGGGAGCATGTGGTTGACTCAAAAATCTTATTTGAAGAAGGTACTAGAAAGATTCGATATGGATGACAAAACGAAACCGGTATGTACTCCTCTAGCTCCTCACTTTAAATTAAGCTCTTCTTTATGTCCTACATCCTAAGAGGAGCATGATTACATGGCTCATGTTCCATATGCTAGTACTGTGGGTAGTCTTATGTATGCTATGGTATGCACAAGGCCTGATATATCCCAAGCCGTTAGTATGGTTAGTCAATATATGCATAATCCATGTAAAGACCATTGGCTTGCGGTTATTGTTCAAGAAGGATTGTGGTCAACAATGTGTTGGGTATTATGATTATGATTTCGTCGGAGACCTTGACAAGCGAAGATCAACAACGGGCTACATATTCACATTGGGTGGAGGTCCGATTAGCTGGAGGTCGATTCTGCAATCGACAATTGCTCTATCCACTACGGAAGCAGAGTATATGGCGAAAGAATCGAGGTCAGAAGGAAGCTATCTGGCTGAAAGGCTTGTTAGGAGATTTAGGAGTAATCCAGGAGAATATTACAGTCTTCTGTGATAATCAAAGTACAATATTCCTTGCGAAGAATCAAACATATCACGGTCGGACGAAACACATAGATGTGAAATATCATTATATGCGAGAGATTATTGAGAGCAGTGTTGTGTTGTTGAGAAAGATCAATACCAAAGATAACCCATCAAATATGCTGACAAAGGTAATTGCTGGAGTTAAGTTTCAACATTGCTTGAAACTAATTCAAATCCTTCAAATATGTTGAGTTTGAAAAATTATGAACTACTGTTGGCTTGATCCCAAGTTATGGGTACGTAGGCAGTCACAGAGATGCAGCCACTTTGGGGATGATGATCCGTTGGTAGTCGGCTCAGATTTGGAAAAATTTTCGCTGAGGTGGAGAATTGTTGAAATGTCAAGCATGCTTGTGTGGGACAGCTAGCATGCAAATTGAATAATGTATGAAGACAGCTAGCTTTGACCACAATTTGGTGAAGAAAAGTTGGCACCAATTGTTGAGTTTTCAATTTGACAAATTGAAGCCAAATTGAAAACGTGTGTTAAGTGGGCAAAGCAGGGCTATGCTTTGCCTATAAATAGAGAAGCGAAATGCATTTGTAAGCATCCCATAATTTGTTAAGCTTATAAGTTTTAAGCTTTTGAGAGAAGTGAGAGAAGTGTGTCTGGGAAATTTATTTTTTCTGCAGTGTGTGAGAGTACTGGGTATATTTGGGTTCTGGGAAGTGAGATTTCTTACTCAAATATTGTACTCAAATAATTGTTAATAATACAATTATTTTTCTCTTGCTCCCGTGGACGTAGGCATACCGCTGAACCACGTAAAATTTTGTGTCTTTTATTTTCTTTAATTATTTGGTGCGCTTGATTCCGCATTTCACGCACAACAGTTATCACTTAACATGCAAGCTGTTAGATATTTGTTGACCAAGTCTTAACAGATTATCCTTTAAATTTCTGAGTTTGTTAGTTCATATTGAATAAACCCTGATTTGTAGGGTGAAGATTTGTTTTTGAATTGTTCTTCCTTAATTTTAACACTTTGGATCATTCCTGTTTGTAATGATTGTATAAAAACTTCAGTTCAGTATTTAATAAATAAGCTTTTACAGCTACCAAAATTTGTTGCTCTCTGCATTTGAGTTCTTGCTTAGTTAATACAAACTAGATAGATATCGAACTAACTTCGAGATTAATATAAATATAGAAGCGGAACAGCGTTTGTCCAAGGTGACCCCTGACTTTTCGAAAATTTTTAAAAAGTAATGTAAGCTATAGCAAAGGCTTTCAAGGCAACCCTAATTTATCTTTGAAAATTTTAATAGTTAAAAAAACCAAAAAAAAAAAAAAAAAGATCAAGGTAACCCCCGGCTTACTTTTTGAAAATTTTTAGAAAGTAACGTAAAAGAAAAAGATTTGAAAATAATTAAAAAGTTAAAAAATTTAACTATTTTTAAATTTGACATTTTTACTTCATTACTTTGTAAAATATTTTATTTTAGCCACATCGGCTGAAAATACTTATTAGGCTAAGAACAAACCTCGGACAACTATCATGAGATATCTTTTGAATCTGGATTAGAACTACCATCAAGAATTGATTTATCTGTCTTTGTTGGTACTGATATATTTGTTGTTTACATATTCCCAATATGGGAGATGGTTACCTAATAGCCAACCACATTGTTCACGTATAGGAAGTTTAAAATCTTAAATCATGTTTTTTACAAAAAAACATGAGGACAAGAACTAATACAAACCAACAATTAAACCTTGCACTTTATCGATACATTAAAAAACTAGTAAGGTCTAAAAATTTCATCGAAACTTTGTCAAAGAGGGAAGTGATAGCTTACATTGCAAGTGTATAAATTGGGTTTAGGGTCTCTTACCGTTTTCATGAAATAATAAACCAGTTCAGCAAGTGCAACAAATAAAAATTAAAATGGCTAAACCTGTTTCTGGCTTTACAATGACTTTTGCTCTTCTTTTTGCCCTCTTCGTCATCTTCGCTTCCTTCGGTGAGTGACATTGATGTGTACTTCATGATGATAAGTTTGTGCACGCATGCATTATAGCATTTAGTTAACTAGAAATTAATCATTTTGTGTGCGTGTTGTGTATTACAGAAATGGCAAAGCCGGCAGAGGCTGCACTATGCGAGCGGCGTACCAACACTTGGACTGGCCCGTGCTTCGTAACAGAAAACTGTGATAGGCAGTGCCGAGAACGTGAGGGTGTAAGTATCGGTGCTTGCTGTTGAAAAATTCAAAAGTTAAAGGGGCTCACATGTTGGATTCATTTTGAGTGCATTGAACCCGCATGGTTCTTTTAACAACAACTAGCAAATTGAAGATGGAACAGCTTGCATTTGTTGTTTTTCAATTCGGTGCAGAATTGTAGGACTTTTTGGCAACTACTTTTGTGACTCTAAGCGATGAAGCCCAACTATAAATAGAGCTTTCATTCAGAGAGCCTTGATCATCCCAAAAACTTGAGAGCATCCCAAAATTTGAGCTTAATAATTTCAGTGAAGAATTATTAAGAGATTGAGCAATTGGAGACTGTGTAATTAAGAGAATTTTTTTTCTTTCAAGTGTGTGTGAGGAGAGTACTTGATGTATTTGGGTTTTGAGAAAGTGAGATTTCTTTACTCAAATTTATACTCAAATAATTGTTAATAATATAATTATTTTTCTCTTACCCCCGTGAACATAGGTATATTACTAA
The DNA here is from genome assembly GCA_030449925.1 of Citropsis articulata. Taxonomy (NCBI): domain Eukaryota; kingdom Viridiplantae; phylum Streptophyta; class Magnoliopsida; order Sapindales; family Rutaceae; genus Citropsis; species Citropsis articulata. The sequence continues at coordinate 1,278,703 of JASUUH010000137.1, read as the reverse complement.
ACCATATAAAATTCTATGTACTTTATTTTTCTGTGATTATTTGATATGTTTAATTCCGCATTCCGCGCACAACACTTGCCACAGAGATGGTCTTGGTTTTGCCTGCTTCTGCTTCTTCAACTGCTAGCTATAGTTACTCAACTTGAGGAAGCTGTATGCACGCCTTTTGCTGCTTTTGTGTGTTTATTCCTCGTGTTTGGAAACAACAAGCTACTGTTGTGTTGGTCACAACTATGTAGCTACAGCTGTTTCATGAAATAATATATATATATATTTTTTGGTTTTAGCCACGAGATATCGCAGGAAGAAATAGCTTTAAGCCCGTCTGACCGGACTAAGTCCCTCGAGCAGGAGGCACATGTTCTCCCAACAAATGTGATTTCCCTGCGACTCGAACTGGGGAGCAAACCCAATCAAGCCACTTAAGGGGACTCCATTGCCAATGGAACCAACACTTTGTTGGTTATATTTAAAATAGTAAATAACCTACTATTGGTTATATGTGGCTATTTTCATGAAAATAATCAATGTTTATTGTGTATTTTTTTTTATAAATGTATACCTTTAACTATGACTGAATATTGTTTGATTTAATGTTTCACTTTATTTGTTGATACTTTTACAATTTTATATGTGAGTTTAAGATTGTTGTATCTTCATTTGGTCATTCAACCTAATTATAGGTAGGATTGTAATATATAATAGCGTGTGAGTTCGAGCCACATAATGGTATCCACCGTTTATTCTTCATTAACATTTTTTTTCCAATTAATACTTTTATCCATCATATAAACACACGAGTAATATCAAATCTGCTAATTAGATACTCCTTAATCAATGTAAATTTTGCAAGTAATCACCCCCAGGATCTAGCCAACTGGCTTTTAAGTAGTTCTATTTAATTGACTGTTAAGATATTAAAAAATTATTTTAATTTTTACCCACATCTATATAGTTTTAAAAAATTGCAGGTAATCCAGCCATGTCTCCGACTCTATGATCCTTCTAGTATTTTCTCTCCGAACTACTAATTTAAATATCTAATATTCATTGGAAGACTCTCCTAGCCATCTGAATTGTTATCTTTGAAATCGTACTTTGTTACTATTATCCAAAAATAAAAGAATAATATTTGATTAGGTGAGATTATTTGAATCCATCAAATTATTCATTAGACTCATTTTTATTTTTATTTTTTATTTACTAGAATGTCCATAGCTTAAATTACTATCATAGATAAGACAATATTGGCAGATAAAAGATTAGAGAGAATTAAGATTGATGGAGGTTTGAAAAAGAAACAATGAGAGAAATCTTTGACAAGAGTATTTTAGTAAACAGGTTTATTAAGTATTTTAATGAGTTTAAATAACCATGCTGTATTTGATTAAAAAAAAACTACAATCCATAGTCAAAGAAGAAAAATCCAATACCTTCAAACCCCAAAAAATATTAATTTCAAATAATGTTTTTGTCCTTTGTCAACATGCATATCATACAATGATGATCTTCTCATCGTGATCTTTATCTTATTAACATCCGATGAGCATAAAAAAAAAGCATATATATTCTATTTGATTAGGCATCATCATTGTTGTAATCACTAATCAATTGCTATGTTTTATTTGTCTATGTCAATAACCAGCTAATAAAACAAGGCTTTTAGACTAGAGTTCTTACCTTACACATACAAGAATTTGAAGGTCATAGTTCACAAATTTTCCCCACATGCGCCCACAAAATAAGAGATCAAAAAAGTTGTCAAGCATACATCATTTTAATAAGATTAGGATCACTATGTTGTGTGTTGTTTAGCTGATTCAAGGTATCCATTATACTCAAACAGAGTTGTTTCATATTATTTCTAATCTCTAACACTTTTTTTTAGAAAACTATTGCTCATGATATTTACAATCATACAAATACTGAGACCTATTTACATCAATTCTGATATGACACCACTCAGATTTTACATCCTCTCAAATATTTGAGGGACATCAAACTCCTATGTTGGGAGAAAGACTGACTTCAATCAAATTTTGGGACTCCAAAAAAGAAAATATAAATTAAACCTCTGCAATGCGTCTGCGGGGGCTCGAACCACTTCCCTCACAATTGTGAGGGAGTGGCTCTAGACACGCCCAAGTGGGTTATCTCTAACACTTACCTGTATCAAAGTAAGATTTTCGAATCTTTTATGTCCCAAGAATTTGTAATCAAAAAATGCTTTGGCTCATTTCCATTTTTGTTGTCATGGTTTTTATGTATGTTTGGAGAATTTTCCTCCTCAGCTGTCTTGTCATCTTTAAGATTTTTTGTCAGAAATAAATAACAATTTCATAAAAAAAAGGGGATCACTTTATGATCCTAAATATTAATTCTTCTTGATTAAGACTAATATGAGCCAAAATCATTTTCATCATTGAATGTGAAAATAGTATGTATCATCGACATTATAGTATTGAAAATATAGGAGAAATCCCCTATTTAGTATGATTGATTAAGTTCTTTTTATCTTATCAATGTTCTGGTAGCCTTAAGAGTGCGTTTGGGATTAAGGTGCTGTAACTTTTAAGCTACAGTTGTTGTGAAAAAAAACTGTAACTATGAAATAAAAGTTAGTAATATATAGTAAATATAAATTTTGAATAATAATTTTGATAAAATTATTAAAGATATAAAAGAATTTTCATGATACAAGTGAAAAATCACATTAACATAACTTCTAACTTCTAACATAATGGCTAAGTCACTTGCTAGCATTACAACAGCGATTGCTCTTATTTTTGCATTCTTCATACTCCTTGCTTGCTTTGGTGAGTGACTTGATGTTACCAGTACTTAATTGTTTTTCATCAAAATTTGATATTAAGTCGTGCCTATGATGTTACAGAAATGCCCGTGGCAGAAGCAAAACAATGTTCGAAACGCGCCCAGAAATGGACTGGTGCCTGTATCAAGACAGGAAGCTGTAGGCATCATTGCCGCACCAGGGCAGGTGCAGTTGACGGGGCTTGCCACTACGACTTCCCAGGATTTGCATGCTTCTGCTACTACAACTGCTAATTAAATCACTTACAACATATGGATACAGCTGCTTTTGCTGCTACATATGTATTGTGTGCATGTGTGTTTGTTTCCCTCGTCTTTTGTTTTGAATAACGACAAGCTACCGTTAGCCATCGATAGCTAATTGTAGCTGCCATATAATTAAATGATCAGGTGTTCTTCTTTGGGTTGTTATTGTATTGCGATATATTGTGATTGTAATTATGTTAGATAATATATATAAGCTTTATATGTTTTTTTTTTTTTTTGAGGAGATAAGCTTTATATGTTAAATGTTTAAGAGTAAGTTTTTTGCTTTTTTGTATTTTTGTTTTGGTTTAATGTCTTTTCTATGAGGTAAAAGTTCATTTAATCTCTATATTTTCTAAGGGGTAAAAGGCCAATACCTACCTAGTCCTATATTTTTAAAAATATGTCAAAATATCCTTACCGTTAAACTATAAACACTTTTACTATTATTTTTTATCCCTTTAATTTTGGCTTACTTTTATAATATTACTCTTTTATAATAATTTTTTGACATTTATTATAAAAATTAAATTATCAATTTAATCCAAAAATTAATATAAAAAATATATATATATTAATTTTTTTTATAGAGGTTCACGTATGTCAAAAATATTAATATTAAAAAAATTAAATTAGCATTTTTTGGACATTAATAAAAAATCAATATATTAACTCCTTAGTAAGGTGTTTCACAAAAATTAATAGATATATTTTTTTGTTTCTATTTTATTTTTTGAAATTAAATTGGCAATTTAATTTTTTATTAATGTTAAAAAAATAAATATTATCATAAGCTTCGTTTGGTACAGTTTTTCAAGTAAAACTTATTTACTTAGAGCTTTTATAAATAGAGCATTTATCAAAGAAATTTTAATTGGTTGGTTGTCAATAAGAGTTTTTGTTAAAATTTATGAAATTACTTTAATAGGTAAATTTTTTAAAGTTATGTTATGAAAAGAATAAAATAAAATTGTCAAATAAGTAGAGAATATTTTAAATATTTTGACATTTAAAAATTTTTTTTAACCTGTACTCCTAAAAGCCTAAAATTTGAATTTTTGCAAATAGAGGAGAAATAGCTTGTTTAAGCTTTAAAAGCTTTATTAGAAAAACAACCAAACAATAATAAAAATTATTATAAGAGTTTCTGAGATTAAATAAATACTTATGGTCATTAAATATGTTATACCAAACAAGCACTTAAGAGTTTAATATTGTAAAAGTAAGTCAAAAGAACAAAAAAGTGATGGTAAAGATATTTTGAGGTATTTTTAAAAATATAGAGACTAAACGTAGACTAACCTCAAAATATAATAAATAAATGATCTTTTACCATTTTCTAAAGAGTAAAGCTCACTGATTGTCCATGTTAAATAAGGAGTTTGACACTTTCGTCTTATGGATTTTGGGTTTTACAATTTATAAGGGTGAAGCTAGAAAATTAACTCGGTTTAAACTAATGTAATATTTTGTTGAAAGAATATTTTTAAGGACTAATATGAATGTTGTTTATTTCATTAAAAATTTTGTTAGGGGCTGATATAAAAAATATCATAAAAGTTACTAGGGCTAAATGAAATCTTCTAAGGACTACCCTTCTCTGCCCTTCCCATGTGACCACTCTCCCTTTTATGGTAGCTTTCATAATATCTCATTACTCTTTAACATTGAAACTTTAATTAAAAAAATATACTTTTATTTTGATAAGAGAAGTATTATTTCTGTAAAAATTTTGACATTAATGATTCAATTAACAAAGTATTATTATAAAAAAATGTAGAGTTGAATTGTGAGCCCAACAAAACTATTAGGGGAAATTGTCATTCTCCTATTAAACATTGAACTACAATTGTGAGTTTGGATGACATGAGGTTGACATGTGCAAATTATGTATGCAAGCAATATGTTCGTGGGTGGCAAGGCGGTGTTGATGACAAGCAGAGACTTAAAGCTTGTTTGTTAAATGTTTGAAGTCTGAAATTTTATTAATTTCAGACATTTTTCTAAAATATGCTCGTTTGTTTTTTGAAACTTATGTCTAATTTTCAAACATTTACATCTTAATAAAAAAAAAACTTTTGTGACTTTTATTTGAATAGAAAAATGTTTGAACGACAAGTAAATATTATATTCTAAAAATATATCTGTAAAATAATTTATTTCCTAAACTATAAAATTTAATCCTTTTTTGTTTTAATTTACAGGGATATAAATGTTAAATAACTAAATTTAAGGTGTTTGTCATTCATATTTTTGTAATCAGACCCATTCAGACTTTAGAAAAATTTAGACCAATTTAGATTTCAGACAAAAAAACAAACACTACCTTAGTCACATTTGGTGAGATAGTTAAATTGGCAAATATAGTCAATTTAGTTAGGTAGTTGGATGAATAAGCTGCTTAAGTTAAGGAGAAGTGATAGCACCGTAGCAGTTTTTTTTCCCTATCATTTTGCTTTGCTAATGTAGTTGTTTTGCTACATTATTTGTCAAGTTTGTAAGGCTATAAATAGCCAATAGCATCTGGGTAATGGCAGACAGATTTCAGCAAAAAAATTCTCCCTCCTTTTTTTTCCTTAACTTTTTCGACTTTTGCTTCTTCTCTTCTAAATTCACTCTTATCAGACATAGCTACTGTCTAGAGCTATATGAATGGAAAAATGGCATGAAAACCTAATATAGAACGAACAACAAGAAGTAAATATGTAGGACAAATTTTTAGGTGATACCGACGTCATCTCATTAGCACACTATATCAAGTTTATGATATACATAAAGAACTTATCACTAAATTGAAAATCATCACAAATTAAAGCATTTGTATATGCGTGGAATTCCATTAACAAATTTTATGGAGATACTTAATAAATATTACATACTGAAATGATTTTTGAAAAAGTAGTCTGTCTTAATACAGTAACAATCTGCAGGGGTCCTTAATTAACTAATCTCTATAATAACTTGTAAGAAAACAGATACCTTCAATGCGTTTTTCTTCCTGTCATTTAACGTCGACTGAGAGAAAAATGCTGTCAGAGGTTGTGCCTGTTGACGTAGAAACAATGTAGTAAGGCTCAATTATCTCCTCATAAATATGCTGAACATTGCCAGTACCTTTTTGCGATTCTTGATGAACGACTTCCAATTCCATTGCGACTTCTTTTATTGTAGGTCTCTTCTTACCATTCAAATTTAAGCATCTCTTTGCAAGATTAGCAACCACTATGTTCTTTTCCTTCTTGCCCACCTTTATTACTTGAGCATCAAGAAACTCAAACAAATGGTTCTCCTCCATAGATAGAATGAAAAATGCCGCTGAACCTGTAGCTTCTTCTAACCCTATTGAGAATATCGGCTTTTGTCCAGTTAGAAGCTCGATAAGAATAACTGCAAAGCTATAGACATCGCTTTTATCGGCGAATTGACTTGAACGAAAGTACTCAAGATCCAAATACCCGAATGTCCCTAGTACTTTTGTGTTCACATGAGTTTGATCGATATCAATACACTTTGAAGTCCCAAAATCTGCTGTTTTTGCTCTAAACTTCTCATAAGAGTATATTTGTGGACTTAATGTCTCGATGATAAATGGGTACAGCAGCTGCTGAGTGCAAGTAAGAGAGAGCTCCTGCAGCTTCTGTTGCGATTCTCAAACGCATTGCCCATGTGAGCGGAAAATCTTCATTTTTTCATGAAGATAATCGGCAAGGTTCCATTAGGGATATATTCATAAACTAACAATGGAACCTCAGTCTCCAAGCAACATCCCAAAAGCTTAACCACATTTCTATGGTTGATTTGCGAAAGAATCACAACCTCGTTAACGAATTCATCAAGCTTCCCTTTATCAACTACTCTGGATTTTTTCGTTGCAACGATTCTTCCATCTGCTAGCATTCTTTTGTAAATGGTACCTTGGCCTTCTTAACCAAGTACTCTATTTATATTAAAATGATCAGTGACTTTGTCTAATTCCTTTGCCGTGAATAATTTACACCTATCAACAGTACCTTCAGAAGAAGTTGGCTTTTGTTGCAAGAGTATACCACAATTCCGTTTGAAGAACGTTTCATTGAGTGAGATGTCATTTCTTTTCCTCATCAGAACGTGTAGCCGCCATGCACCTGCTAGTAGGAAAAATCCTAAAAGGCCTGATCCAATGCCTACATCGTTTAATTTAAAAAAATAGAAATTAAATATTAAAGCGCTATGACATTTTGAAGTAATTACCATCAAAATCTTTATAAAAAGATGATAGCAATCAAAAGAAGATCCTTCTAAAAAACACCATCATTACCATTTTTTTTTTTGGGCGGTTATCTGTAGAATCTTGCATTCTGTGATTCAGTGCTTTATTAAGCGGACACTATCTTGATATTCTGATCGGACATATATTCTTGGGAACATATTATTACGTTTGAATTACATGAATACGTGCAGACAAATGGCCTCGGAGGAGGGACACTCTTTCGCTCGCGTCTTGTGAGGGAGAAAGTATAATTTAGCGCATGATCTTTTGTACATAATTATATGCAGTGGTCGACCTAGAATTTTTGGTTGGATAGGGCTATAATAAAGAAACAATAAATTTGACTAGGTTATAACATAAATCTATAAAATTGAAGAGGCCAGTGGGCTGTAACGAACAATCAATCCATAACATTTTTTAGACTAAAACAAATTTATAAAAACTGAGGGGATCAAACTAAAATTCATGTAAAATGAGTAAATTTTCAGTTCAATTTTTTATTTTTCCTAGCTTTTACAAGTAGTTCCGCCCCTGCAATATGGCAAGAATTTGGTCAATATATCATTGTATATGGAAGGTGAATTTCCAAAAATTAATATATTAGTGATCCCTAAACCTGGCTACGTTTTACATATTCCCATTTTCACATTCATTACCGTGGATTGAGTTATCAGAAAATTAAGCTCCGAAGACCCAAGCAAACATATCACCGTATATGTAAGGTGAATTTCCAAAAATTAATATTAGTCATCGCTAAACATGGCCATGTATTAGTCATCCCTATTTTTACATTTGTTATCGTGTGAGAAAATTATTGAAGAAATATGTATCTCATTTTCTTATTTTTTATAGTAGGATTACATAATATATATTAGGGCTATTCAGAATCCAATCCGATTCGCTCAATCCATCTGATCTATAAAAATCCGATGCATAAAAATTCGATCCGTGGATAAGTGGATTGGATTGAATTGAAAATTTGATAATCTGCAATCGGTGGATTGGATATGGATCCATTTCTATAAATCCACAAAAATCTGCGAATCCGTAAAAAAAAAAGTATTTACTTAATTAAAAAATAAAACTTGTAAACATGGCATTGCTACTTACTAGTAAATAAATAAGTTAAAATATAATTATTTAACACTATATTATATTTTATCTGATAATAGTATAAAATAAAAATAATTAAATAAACAAATATAGCTTCCTAAATAGTTAATTTTCATATTCTGATATAAACGAATGAGATTTTTTTTCTATTTGGTGTGTTACATTTTGAAACTTTAAATTTTATTTTTAGCTTTATTTAAATAATTAATTAATTTAAATCTAATTTAATTTTAAATTTGATCGGTGGTAAAATTATTTTTAATTAAATTTTTAATTTAGTTATTTTGTGCATTGGACAGAATTAAAAATTTTCAGTCTGCAAAGCGATCCGCAAAATGGTGGATTAGATATAGATTGGGTCAAATCCACATCTGATCCGCAAACGTATGGATTGGATTTGGATTGAATTTCACCAATCTGTAGATTGGATTGGATTGAAAATTTATAATCTGCAAAATCATAGATCGATTATGGATTGATGTCCAATCCATAAAATCTGATCTGCGAACACCCCTAATATATATATATACTACAGAATGTGCAAGAGTAGGAAAGTAAACAACTAACTACAGACCAAGAAATAATGAATTTTATCCCTATCTTTTTACAAATATGATAGAAAACAAGTGACTTTTCCACACTCCCCCTCAAGCTGGTTCGAAGATATCAATCATTCCCAACTTGCTAGTCAGTGACTCAAAACTTGATCTATGAAGTCCTTTAATAAGAATATCAACTAGTTGATTTGTTGTTAGAACAAAGGTCATGTATATCAAACCATTTTCTATTTTCTCCTTCATAAAGTGATGATCCACTTCAACATGTGTAGTTTGGTCATGAGGAATAGGGTTATGAACAATATTTATTGCTGCCTTGTGGTCACAATACAACTTTATAAGAACATCAACGATAATCTTTAATTCTTCAAGTAGTTTTTTTAACCACAAAAGTTCACAAATAACGTCTACTACTGCTCTAAATTCAGCTTCAAAACCGCTTCTTACAACCATTAATTGCTTCTTAGTCCTCCAAGTTACCAAGTTTCCTCTCACAAATGTGCAATATCCTGAAGTTGACCTTCTATCAATAATAGATCATGCCTAATCTGCATCAGTATATATTTCAACTTGCAGATTGTTATTTTTCTTAAATAGCAGGCCTTTTATTGGAGTTTTTTTTAGATACTTGAGAACCTTGTAAATAGTTTCCAAGTGCTTTTTACATGGAGCATTCATAAATTGACTAATAACAGTTACTACAAAGGCTTTGTCTGACCTAATATGAGACAAGTATACCAACTGACCTTTGGTAACTTTCTCTATATATCCACTGATTTTCCTTCAGTTGCATATCCCAATTTATTATAAGGATCAATAAGAGTGTCTCTACGTTTGCATCCCAACATGCCAATTTCCTTAAGTAAGTCCAAAGTGTTTTTCTTTTGAGAAACAAAAATTTTTTTACTGGATCTTGCAATTTCCACGCCCAAAAAATATCTTAAGGGTTTAAGATTCTTCATCTCAAATTCTCTAGCAAGAACCTTCTTGAGATTTTCCATTTATATCACATTGCTTCTAGTCAAGATGATATTATCTACATATACAATGAGAATCACAACACTACCATTAGTGAAGTGTTTAAAAAGCATAGTATGATCTGCTTGACTCTGTAAATACCCAAAGCTATGAATAGATTTAGTAAATCTGTCAAACTAAGCTCAAGTATATTATTTTAAGCTGTAAAGTGATCTCTTCAGCTTGCACACTTTTTCAATACCATATTCATTCTCAAAACCTGGTGCTCGATTCATGTATACCTCTTATTTAAGCTCTCTATTAAGAAACACATTCTTAACATTAAACTGTTGCAGTTGCCATCCTAAGCTTGCTGCAAGAGACAACAAGACCCAAATGGAATTCATCTTTGCCATATGAGCAAATGTTTCTTGGTAGTTAATGCCTTATGTTTGTGTAAAATCTTTTGCAATGAGCCTAGATTTATACCATTCAAGTGACTCATCTACTCTGTATTTAACTGTAAAATCTCATTGATTTTTTTCCCTTATGGTAATTTAACTAGTTCCCAAGTTGTGTTCTTTCTAGAGCTCTTATCTTTGCATATACAGCATCTCCTCATTCTGGAATTAAAAAAGCATCCTGTACAGATTTTGAAATTGGTATGACAGACAAGTTAGTTGTAAAAGCTCTAAAAAATAGAGATAATCTATGATATAACACATACTTAGAGATCAGATGAATAGTACAAGACTTCGTTCCTTTTCGTGGTGCAATTGGAACATTTAGATCATTTGTAGTTTTTAAAACAGATTCTGAAATAGGATTAGAATGAATGTTACCTGCAAGTTCCAAGTTACTTGTGTTTGGATCCGAGTCTTGGCAGTGAGGAGAGGAATGATGATTTGGCCTTTTCAAATTCTGTCGTGTGTAGACTTGAAGCTTTGGTTCTGGAACTCTCTCTAATGATTTTTCATTATTTGCAGTTGATGGCATTGTAGAAAGAACATGAGGTACACAAGACATAATAGGCATTGGAAGAGATAATTCTAAAAAATGATCTTTTTTAGTATGATCCTCCCCCTGAAGAGAAGCTTTGGGAGAGAAAGATCTATTTTAAAAAAATATGACATCTATTGTGACGAAAAAATTTTTAGACAACAAATCATAATATTTGTAACCTTTTTTAGTAGGAGAATAGCCAAGAAATACACATTTTAAAGCCCTAGGATCAAGTTTGCTCCTGTTATGTGTATAAATGTGAACAAAAGCAATGCACCTAAAATTCTTTGGTGGTAAAGATGTGAAAACATTAGCGGTATGATAGAATTCTGTGAAAACATTCAATGGAGACTAAAAATTAAAGATTCGGGTAGGCATACGATTTATCAACTATGATGTTGTGAGAATGGCTTCACCCCAAAACTGTTTTGGCACCCCATTTGTGAACATAAAAGAGCGTGTAACTTCTAACAAGTGTTGATTTTTTCGTTCGGCAATGCCATTTTGCTGAGGAGTATCTACACAAAAAGATTGGTGCACAATGCCATTTTCCATGAAATAATGACCAAGGGCAATAAAAAAATATTGTCTCCCATTGTCAATTCTAAAGACTTTGATTTTTGCTTGAAATTGTGTTTGAATCATGGTATGAAAGGTTTTAAAAGCTATTGCAGTTCCTGATTTTTCTTTAACCAAGTACACCCAACAAATACAAGTGTAGTTATCAATAAAAGTTATCAACGATTTAGCCCCCCGAAATGTTTGTAACATGAGAGGGTCTCGAAATATCATTGTGTATGAGAGAAAAAGGTGCAGATTTTTTATATAGTTGTAAAGAAAAAGATACACGATGATGTTTGGACAATACATAAATTTCACACTGAAATAGAGAATGATTTTTATTCTTGAACAGTAAAGGAAACAACTGTTGTAAACAAGGATGACCTAATCAGAGATGCCACAACATTATTTCATCCCCAACAGAAAAACTTAGTTCATTATTTTCTACCTAAGCTTCTCCATACAAACTAATATCCTTCTCAAAGTAGTACAAACCATGTACCTCTCTAGCACTGCTAATCTTTATCCCCGAACATAGGTCCTGAAATTCACAATAGGTGTGAAGAAATAAAGCTGCTGGTGCTATGGGTTTAAATGAAAGATTTGAAGAGTTTCTGGGGCCATGTGCGAATCGACTTCATTTGGAGGGGTCTAGTTGTAAAACTCATGCTGATGTGGCAAGATCCGTTAATAAGTTCGTTATGCTTTTCCCAGAAATATCAGAATAAAAGCCTCGTGTGGCTAGCCTCTGATGTGTAATCGATCTCTCTTTCATTCTTTGCTCATTTAGCTTGTATTTGGGTTCTTTGTGATCCTGGTAATCCTTTCTTTCAAATCATATTGTAATTCGATTCTTGAGATCAATAAAAGAGTAGTTTTTTCCTTCATCAAGTTGTGTACTTGAACACTTTACTCTGTAATAGATTCGTGTGTTTTTCGTTTCTTCTTGTTAGATTAATCTGATTCATTAAATTCTTAGAAAGTTACAACAACTGGTATCAGAGCCTTTGGTGGTTAAAAAAAAATGTCTCTTCCAAAGCTTGATATTTAGAAGTTCACCATTGGTGGTGACCTTTCACTTTGGAAGATAAAAATGAGGGCTCTCCTAGTTCATCAGGGTTTTGAATCAGCTTTGGAAGAAGAGGATCTTAGAGGTTCTTCAAGTTCAATCCCTGATGAGAAAAAAAGACAAATACAGAACAAAGCTCATAGTACCTTGATTCTGAGTCTCAATGACTCAATCCTAAGGGAAATTTCTGAAGAAAAGATAGCCCTAGGTATCTGGAATAAGGTGGAGGCCCTGTGTATGAAAAAATCCTTGGCACATCGGCTGTTCTTGAAGAAAAGATTGTACACCTTCTCAATGAAAGAAGGGGTATCTATCCTGGAACACATTGACAGATTCAACAAGATCATTCTTGATCTTGAAGGAGTTGAAAATGTTAAGATCAGTGATGAGGATAAGGCTTTCTTTTTGCTGAGTTCATTGCCTAAAACCTATGAAGATTTTGTGGACACCATGCTGTATGATAGAACTACTCTAACTCTAGAAGATGTGAAAGCCTCTCTGAGCTCTAAGGAGATTCAAAAGAGTAATGTGCATGAAGAAAGCAATGGTGAGGGTTTAGTTGCCACAACAGAAAAGAAAAATCAGAAGAAGAAGAACAAGAATCAAGCAAAAAAAAGATGATGTGTCTGTCAAAGAAAAAATGAAAAGAAGAAAGTATTTTTACTGCAATAAAAAGGGTCATTACATCAGAGATTGTGTTGAGAAAAAGAAAGATAAAAAAGAAAGAATAGGGGATGCAGCAGTTGCCTCAGATGAGTCCTCTAATGATGGATATCATAGTGTTGATCTGTTGGTGGCTTCAAAACAACATTATTAGGGGTCAGTGGGTTCTTGATTCAGGCTGTTCCTTTCATTTGTGTCCTGATAAAAGTCTTTTCCATACATATGAATCTGTGGATGGTGGTAGAGTGTTGATGGGTAACAACAATGTGTGTAAAGTTGTTAGTATGAGGTCTGTCAAAATTGAATTGTTTGATGGAACTGTGAGAACCCTATGTAATGTGAGGCATGCACCTAGGCAAAAGAGAAATTTGATCTCTTTAGGCATGCTGGATAGTATGGGATTTTGCTTCAAATATGAAAATGGTGGTTTAAAGATTATGAAGGGGACTGAAATGATAATGAAAGGAGTCAAGAAAAATGGCCTTTATGTGTTAGAAGGATCATCGATTGCACGTCATAAATTCTGATACTGCTTGTTTCTGATGTTGATAGAACTATGTTATGGCATATTAGACTTAGCCATATGAGTATCAAGGGATTGCAAAAGCTGAGTAAGCAGGGGTTGCTGTGAGGTGATAAAATAGATGAGATAGATTTATGTGAAAACTGCATCTTTGGCAAAGCACACAGGTCTAAATTCTCAAAGGGTATGCATACATCTAAATAACCATTAGACTATGTGCATGCTGATTTGTGGGGGCCTGCCCAGGTGCCATCCTTGAGTGGGGGAAGATATTTCATGTCAGTCATAGATGACTATTCCAGGAAAGTATGGATCTACATACTGAAAACCAAAGACCAAGCCCTGGAAAAGTTCAAGATTTGGAAGACTTTAGTGGAGACTCAATCTGGTTTCAAGATAAAATGCTTAAGAACAGACAATGGACTTGAATTCTGTAATAAAGAGTTTGAGCAATGCTGTCAAGAATGGGGAATTAAGAGGCATAAGACAGTGAGATTCACTCCTCAGCAAAATGGTATTGCTGAGAGGATGAATAGAACACTGGTTGATAAAACAAGGTGTTTGCTGATTAACTCGAGCTCCACCAAAGCCTTTGGGCGGTATCTCCACGTGAGTTATCTTGTAAACAAAAGTCCATCTGTTGCAATTGGCTTGAAACTCGGAAGAGCTACAGTGCAGCAAAACACAGGCTATGAGCATCTCAGGATATTTGGATGCCCTGCTTATGTCCATGTCAGACAAGGGAAGCTTGATGCAAGAGCTGTAAAAGGAGTATTTGTTAGTTATCCAGATGGGGTCAAGGGCTACATGGTCTGGTGTAGGAGGCTAATAAGTACTTAATTAGTAGAGACGTTCAGTTTAATGAAGCTGCTATGATCAATAACCTTGGTCAAGTCACAAGCCACTGAGGCCATTGACCAAAGTAAAAAGATTGAGGTGGAGTTGTCTAATACCTATGAAAATGAAATACAACCAGAAGCTATTGAGGCTAAGTCCCAAGATAAAGAAGTAACAGAGGGTGAAGCACCACAAGCAACTGATTTACAACAATATCAGCTAGTTAGAGATAGAGAAAGAAGGCATACCAGACCCCCTGCAAGATATGCATATGCAGACATGGTTGCATATGCACTGATGAGTGCAGAGGATATTACAAGTGAAGAACCTAACAGCTTTAGAGAAGCAATAAATAGCAAGAACAGCAGAAACTGGATTAAAGCTATGAGAGAAAAGATGGATTCTCTGGCAAGGAATCAGACCTGGACTCTGGTTCCAAATCCAGAGAATAGAAAAATTGTCAGCTGCAAATGAATATTCAAGAAAAAGAAAGGCATTCCAGGTGTTGAAGACTCAATATATAAAGCAAGACCGGTGGCAAGAGGGTTCACACAGAAGGAGGGGATTGACTTTAGTGAAATTTTCTCACCAGTTGTCAAACACATCTCAATAAGAATCTTGCTTGCTATGGTGGCCTTGTTTGATCTAGAGCTTGAACAAATGGATGTAAAGACTGTCTTTCTACATGGCAACCTTGAAGAAAAGATATTAATGTCACAGCCTGAAGGTTTTGAAGCAAAGGGACATGAGGATTATATGTGTCTTCTGCATAAGTCCCTATATAGCTTGAAACAATCTCCTAGGCAATGGTATAAGAGATTTGACCAGTTTATGATCTCAAATGGCTATAATAGAAGCAAATATGATAGTTGTGTCTATCATAAGAGCATAGACTCAGGTGGAGCTGTGTATCTTTTGTTGTATGTTGATGATATATTCATTGCTGGTAAAAATCCTAGTGATATTGAAAAGCTTAAGAATCTGTTGAAGGGGGAATTTGAGATTAAGGATCCTTGGTATAAATATTTCCAGAAATAGAGCTGCCGGTACCTTATTTCTAAGCCAATCAAAATATGTCAGCAAGGTGTTGGAGAGGTTTGGAATGATGGGTTCAAAACTAGTACTAACACCTTTGGGAGCTCGATTCAAACTCTCTGATGACATGTCTCTAGCATTAGATGTTGAGAAGTTACAAATGGCTGAAATTCCATATTCATAGGCTGTAGGAAGCTTAATGTATGCAATGGTTTGCACCAGAGCAGACATAGCTTATCTGATAAGTGTTATGTGAGTTTATAAGTAATCTGGTAAAAGCCGTTGGGATCTTTGTGAAATGGGTTATGAGGTACTTGAAGGGGACTCTAGATCATGGTCTGATGTATGGAAAATCCAAACAAGAGGTCTGTGAAGTTAGAGGCTATGTTAACTCTGATTTTACAGGTGACTTGGATAGGAGAAAATCTATATCTAGGTATCTGTTTATCTTTGGATAAGCGTCTCATGTGGAAAAGCTACTCTACGACATAGTAGCTTTGTCATCTGGCGAGTTTATTCTTTATGTGTAAAAATTTGTTAAACATTTATGTTTTCATAATATTGATTTTGATGATAACAAACAAGATTAATTTTTGAATCATTCTTTAAAAACATGAAAGATTTGTCATCGTGAGGGGAGATTGTTAACATATATGTTTCGTATTGTTGATTTGATGATAACAAATAAGATTAAGAATGATTAAGTTTTAAAAGCTTAAATTATTTTTATACATTTTAGATAAATCATTATTTTCACATTTTAAATGTTTTATATTTAATGGAAAATGATTTTATGAAATTGATTGTTTTTCATGTTTATGGTTTAATTGAAAGTGTTTTGAAAACATGAAAATCAACAAGTATTATTTGAAATTATGGAAGGACTTTTTAAAAAGTGTTATAGTATTTTGGACTATTTCATAATTTTAGAAAGTTTTGGGATTCACAAATTATTATTTAGAAATTCTGAAATTGGACTTAATTGTAAAGTTTTATAACGTTTTGGGTCTGATTATAGAAAGTTTTGGGCAAACTGTAATTTTGGTAAACAGTTTGCTGGAAATTACCCTTCACCGTTAACAAGAAAATGGTGAACCGTTTATTTCGAATGTTAACCTTGAACCGTTTAGTAAAAGGTTAAGCGAAATCTATTTTGCGGTCTGCAGAGTACCCTTCAGATTAACGAAAGCGGTGAACCGTTTATTCGAATGTTAACCTTGAACCGTTTAGTAAAAGGTTAAGCCAAATCTATTTGCAGGTCTCTGGAAATTACCCTTAACCGTTCTGAGCCGTGAAGCAGATTTATTTCCAGTTACTAACAGTTTAGTAAGAACGGTTAAGCCAAATTATTTTGGGTCTGCAGATTACCCTTCACCGTTTACAAGAAAGCGGCGAACCGTTTATTTGAAATTCAACCAGTAACTTTGACAAAGCGCAAGCGGTTAGTTAAGGGTTAACCTTGATCCGTTTTACGGCGAAAATGCATAATTTGGTTTTGAGCTCCATTATAAAAACTCAAATCCAACTCATTTTCAAGCTCTGTGCGCACCAAAAAAGGCATACAACATATCTTGAGCTCTCAATTTGTGAATCATAAATCTTTGAGTGAGCTTTGTTCTTAAATTTGTTCATCTACTCTTGAGAGAGTTTTTATTGTAATTTTCAATTCCTCATCAAAGTTGTGAGTGATTAAGTGTGTGATACACTTGAGTGAAGAGATTGAGAGATAATCTCTTTGTTGTAAAGGTTCATTGACACCTTGAAGTCAATTGTAAACATTTGAAGCCTTGGAAAGGCTTGGATAGTGAAATCCTCAAGCCCGGTGTGCTTGGAGGCGTGGATGTAGGCGGGGATAGCCGAATCACGTAAAAATCTTTGAGTTTGCTTTCTCCTCTATTACTCATTTATTATTGTGCTTTCATTGAATTTATTGTTTTTAATTTTATTAAGGCATTATATTGGATTGTTGTGTGATTTGATTAGGATAATTTTTAAAACACCAATTCACCCCCCTCTTGGGTTGCACACTTGTATTTCAATTGGTATCAGAGCGAGGTGCTCTTGTGTAGACTTAACCGTCTAGAGTTAAAGATCAATTGCAACCCAAATTAGCTCAATCTTCATGGAAGGACAATCCATCACTAGGCCACCTTTATTTGATGGTAATGACTACTCATATTGGAAAACTAGGATGAGAATTTATTTACAATCTTTAGATTATGAAATATGGGAAATAGTTTGTGATGATTCTTTCATTCCTAGGAATAATGTTTTAAGTGAGTTGGATAGGAAAAATATGTCTTTAAATTCCAAGGCTATGAATGCTTTATTTTGTGCCTTAGATAAAAAGGAATTTCATAGAGTTTCAAGTTGTTCTAATGCTTATGAAATATGGAGAAAACTTGAAGTTGTGTATGAAGAGACTACAAATGAGGAGGAATCTCATGGAGTATCAAATTTGGCACTTATGGCAATTGGAGATGAATCGGATGATGAGGTTGATGAGGTAAGTGATCCTATGATGAATTGCATGATGCTTTTAAAGAATTGCATGATGAGTTTATGAAAATTGGTAAAAAGAATGCATGTCTTAAAAGGAAAATTATCGAGCTCACTAATAAAAATGAATCTCTAAGTACAAAGATAACATGCCTAGAATTAGAGATTAAAACATTGCATGATAAAGTTGCATTATCAAATGAGAAACTTAGCACTTCACACAAGCATCTAGAATCGCATGTTGATGACTTGAAAAATGAAAATGATGCTTTACAAAAATGCAATGATTCATTAAATGAAAAGATCAAAGAATTGGAATTAGATAATGAAATGTTACATGATAGGATTGCATCATTTACATGTAAACAAAGTACTTCACATGAGCTTGAGAAATCACATGTTGATGTATTAATGAAAGAAAATGAAGTGCTAAAGAAGAAGAGCAATGACCTAAATCAAATTGTGTTAAAATTTACAAATGGACAAAAGATGTTGGATAATTTACTTAATACACAAAAATGTGTGTTTGACAAAGGAGGTATTGGGTATAAGCCTAATTTGAAACAAAAATATTATAAGCATTATTTTGTTAAGGCTACCTCCACAAATGATCATAAAATTGTTTGTCATTATTGCAATCAAAATGGTCATATGAAATATAGATGTCCAGTTAAAAGAAATGCATATTATGGTATGAAATGTGTTTGGGTTCCAAAAGGAACTAAATCTAATCATAAGGACCCAAGAGTATTTGGGTACCAAAGCACTGCGTGAATGATTTCTTTGTGGGTACCACAATCAAGGAATGGTGGAGAGTTCCTTGATGAAGCTTGTGAGGATAATCACTTAATCTTGATCTAGAAGAAAAAGATGAGGCAAGATGATTTAATTGCTTTGGTAACAATTCTTGCCATGTTGATTTTGTTGAATGGATCATGATAGATGGACAATAGCTTGAATTTGTGAAAGCATGCTTGTATGTTTACATGATGGAATTATCATTGTATATAACATTGAGTGATTTATCATGATGCCTTTGTTTGATTTTGATGATTATATGGTCTTTGATTTCTTCTTCTCAATTGTCTATAATCATTGTCCATCTCTTATGTATGTGTGAATTCATGTACTATTAATTGTGTTATATCATCATTCATTGAATTGGCCTATGTGAGCATTTGTAATAATGGATTTGATCACTTGTTCATAATGATGGCTTTTCTAAATAGCTATGTTGATTTTGATGGTCTAAAGATTTGAGATAAAGAATATGCTTTGATGATTATATGTATTTGATGAAGTTTGATCTTATGCAATCTATGATTGGAGAATGGATGCATTGTTTGTACTTTATCGATGTATTGTTGAATATGCATTCTTGCTTTCATTATGGATTAAGGATGATTATTGTTTGATAATTGAATGTTTTATAATGTGGAATTAATTTCTTGATGATTTTGATGATTGATGATTATATGAGTGTGGCTTGATGAATTAATGGGTTGTTGGTTTGTTATAATTCTTAAGCTTACATGGAAATGTTTCTAACCATGTTGTGTATTTGAGGATCTCTTCATTTTAAAGGGAGATTTTGCCAAAATTGTTGCTCACACAAAATGGTTAATATCTTCGTCAAATTATTTTTTATGATCTTATTTCGAGTGCATCTATTTATCTTTTCTTTTTCATGATGAAAAGAGAGATAAATATAATGTGATTTTGGATAATATGCATTTTGAACATTTTGTTATCAAAGGGAGACAAAGTAATATGCCATTTGATGATATCAAAAGGGTAGAATAATCTGCGCTTTGATTATTATTATTATTATTATTTGTTGATATGTGATTATAGTAATGATTTTGATGATTTTGAGATATTATGATGATTTGATTGCATTATTGTTGTTATATGATTTTATGTTTTGAGTTGTTGATATGATATTTGATGGAATCATGATTCGTGATCATTTTATGGTTGATGGATTATGTGATGATTTATGTGTAGAGTTGATTTGTATCATTATATTACTAAACTTGTATTTGAGGTGATGCTTGTTGTTAGGGGGAGAATGTGTTAAGATTTTTACTTTGACAATATTGGTAACAAATTTACTCATTTCATTCTTTTCCTTTAAGTTTTCTTTTTTATGTTGAAGGGGGAGAAAAATACATGTTTTTAAATTTATACAAAAATTTGCTATTTGTTTTCTTTTCCACTAAGTTTTCTTTTTGATGATGAGGGGGAGAAGAATACATGTTTTTAAATTTGCCAATTTAGTCAAATTGTAAGAGAAGCTTGCATTTAGGGGGAGTAATTTGTGGAATCATTCTTTAAATACATGAAATGTTTGTCATCATCAAAAAGGGGGAGATTGTTAAACATTTATGTTTTCATAATATTGATTTTGATGATAACAAACAAGATTAATTTTTGAATCATTCTTTAAAAACATGAAAGATTTGTCATCATCAAAAAGGGGGAGATTGTTAACATATATGTTTACATATTGTTGATTTTGATGATAACAAATAAGATTAAGAATGATTAAGTTTTTAAAAGCTTAAATTATTTTTTATACATTTTAGATAAATCATTATTTTCACATTTTAAATGTTTTATATTTAATGGAAAAATGATTTTATGAAATTGATTGTTTTTCATGTTTAAGGTTTAATTGAAAGTGTTTTGAAAACATGAAAATCAACAAGTATTGTTCGAAATTATGGAGAAGGACTTTTTAAAAAAGTGTTATAGTATTTTGGACCATTTCATAATTTTAGAAAGTTTTGGGATTCACAAATTATTATTTAGAAATTCTGAAATTGGACTTAATTGTAAAGTTTTATAACGTTTTGGGCCATAATCTGATTATAGAAAGTTTTGGGTAAAACTGTAATTTTGGTAAACAGTTTGCTGGAAATTACCCTTCACCGTTAACAAGAAAATGGTGAACCGTTTATTTCAGAATGTTAACCTTGAACCGTTTAGTAAAGGTTAAACCAAATCTATTTTGCGGTCTGCAGAATTACCCTTCAGATTAACGAAAGCGGTGAACGTTTATTCGAATGTTAACCTTGAACCGTTTAGTAAAAGGTTAAGCCAAATCTATTTTGGTCTCTGAAATTACCCTTAACCGTTACGGAAGCGTGAACCGTTTATTTCAGATTCTTAACATGAGCAGTTTAGTAAACGGTTAAGCCATTATTTTGCGGGTCTCTGAAATTACCCTTCACCGTTTACAAGAAAGCGAACCGTTTGTTGAAATTCAAACGGTAACTTTGACAAAGCGCAAAGCGGTTAAGTTAAGGGTTAACCTTGATCCGTTTTACGAAAATGCATAACGGCTAGTTTTGAGCTCAATATAAAACTCAAATCAACTCATTTTCAAGCTCTCTACGCACGAAAAAGGCATACAACATATCTTGAGCTCTCAATTTGTGAATCATAAATCTTTGAGTGAGCTTTGTTCTTAAATTTGTTCATCTACTCTTGAGAGTTTTTATTGTAATTTTCAATTCCTCATCAAATTTTGTGAGTGATTAAGTGTGATACACTTGAGTGAAGAGATTGAGAGATAATCTCTTTGTTGTAAAGGTTCATTGACACCTTGAAGTCAATTGTAAACATTTGAAGCCTTGGAAAGGCTTGGATAGTGAAATCCTCAAGCCCGGTGTGCTTGGAGGCGTGGACGTAGGCGGGGATAGCCGAACCACGTAAAAATCCTTGAGTTTGCTTTCTCCTCTCTTACTCATTTATTATTGTGCTTTTATTGAATTTATTGTTTTCAATTTTATTAAGGCATTAGATTTTGATTGTTGTGGATTGTTGTGTGATTTGATTAGGATAATTTTTAAAACACCAATTCACCCCCCCTCTTGGGTTGCACACTTGTATTTCAGAATTAATGTGGTTAAGAGGGTTACTAAATGAACTATGGTTGAAACAAAGAACAGTGCAGATCTTTTGTGATAATCAGAGTGCCATTCAGCTCATTAAGAACCAAGTCTATCACGAGAGAACCAAGCACATTGATGTGAAGTTGCACTTTATCAGGGATGAGGTTGCAAAACGGTTAGTTGCAGTAACCAAGATCCATACAGATGTTAATCCTGCTGATATGCAAACAAAAGTACTACCAACAGCCAAATTTAAGTTCTGTGTAAACTTAATTGGTGTTGGCAGTAGCCCTGGTTCATAAAACTGTGTGTTTGAAGGTTTTTTTTTCTACTACTTAATTGAAATGATCAACTGAATCGATTACAAGGTGGAGAATGTGAAGAAATAAAGATGCTGGTGTTATGGTTTTAAATGAAAGATTTGAAGAGTTTCTGGGGCCATGTGCGAATCGACTTCATTTGGAGGGGTCTAGTTGTAAAACTCATGCTGATGTGGCAAGATCCGTTAATAAGTTCGTTATGCTTTTCCCAAAAATATCAGAATAAAAGCCTCGTGTGGCTAGCCTCTGATGTGTAATCGATCTCTCTTTCATTCTTTGCTCATTTAGCTTGTATTTGGGTTCTTTGTGATCCTGGTAATCCTTTCTTTCAAATCATATTGTAATTCGATTCTTGAGATCAATAAAAGAGTAGTTTTTTCCTTCATCAAGTTGTGTACTTAAAAACTTTGCTCTGTAATAGATTTGTGTGTTTTTCGTTTCTTCTTGTTAGATTAATCTGATTCATTAAATTCTTAGAAAAGTTACAACAATAGGAAGGAGAGAATTTGGCAATGCAATGAAGATCCTTGGTAATTTTGCTAATAGATAAAAGATTACAAGACAAATTAGGAACATGAAAAACAGATGTTAACACCAAATTTGTGGAGATAGGAATAGATCATTTTCTTGCTACAAAAGATAGTGAACCATCAGCAATTTTAATTTTTTGACTACCAAAATATGGAATATGTGAATAAAATAATTTAGAATGGCTAGTCATATGATCAGTTGCTCCTGAATCGATAATCCATGGATCTTTTTTCTCATAAACAACTCCTAGAGCAGTTTCAGGGCTAAAGAACTAAATGATGAAGGATTTGAAAGAGATTATGATTGATTGAGAAGCTTGTACGATTGCTCTAACTGTTCTTTAATGAAGAGTTGAGATTCGGATTCTCTATCATTGGTTGTCAGCTGATTCTCCCGTACAACTTGGAAACCACGACTATGTTTACCAGAGAATTTATTGTTTTTCAGATTTGACAGTTTTTCATGAAGCTTCCAACATGTATCTCTGGTATGTCTTGGCTTGTGGCAATAATCACATCAAACTCTATCCTTCTCATTACTCTTCTTCAGGTTTATTATTCTACCAACCAGTAGAGCTTCTAGTGTAACAGAGATCAAGGCTGACTTCTCTGTTGAAGAACCTCCTATCATCACATTCTTTCTGCTTTTCTCTCTTTCTTACATAAAGAAACACTTCCCTAGTATAAGGAAAAGGCTCCTTGCCAAGTACTTACCCACGTACTTCATCAAGGTCTGAACTCAAACCTGCTAAGAATTCAAATACACGCTTTTTTTATAACATCTTCTTTTATTTAGCATTATCAACAGTACATTCCCACTCGCCATCATAGTATTGATCTAACTCTTGCCCTAAGCCCTTTAAAATATTGTAGTATTTAGCCACTCCTTGACTATCTTGTTTGGTTTCTTGAATCATGGTTTTCAGAGCATAAATTTGAGTAGAATTTCCCAAATCAGAATAGGTCTCGGTGACAGCATCCCACAAATCCTTTGCTATTGGTAGAACAAGTAAGTTTGACCTATCTCTGATTCCACTAAATTCACTAACCATGACATGATCATTGAGTTGTCAGCATCCCAAGTTTAAAACTTTAGGTCTTCTTCAGTTGGTTCTTTAGTTGAACTAGTGAGGTAACCAATCTTCCATTTACCTCTGATAAACGTATTCACAGATTGGGACCACTGAAGACAATTTTGATCATTCCATTTACGGGTTGTGATATGAAGTGATGGACTATTATTAGAAACATGACTTGACGGTTGTAGATGTCATTGCGACTGTTTTAAAGATAACTCAAAAGTTTCTTGCTCGCTATTCCTTGACATTGGTATTCAAATAGAATTGAAAACTAAACCTAGGAATCAAAGAGCTGCTTTAATACCGTGAGAAAATTATTGAAAAAATATGTATCTCATTTTCTTATTTTTTACAATAAGATTACATAATACATATATAGATTCTAAACTACTTAACGGGCAAGAGTAGGAAAGTAAACAACTAACTCTATACTAAGAAACAAGGAAACAAACTCTATCTAAAAAACTGAAATTTTATCCCTGTCTTTTTAAAAATAGGATAGAAAACAAGTGATTTTTCCACACCGTGGATTAAGATATCCCTATTTTCATGATCATTTTATCATTTTTGGTTCATCTGGTTTGAAATAGTATATTATATGCTCTAAATAGACACATGTAACTTAAGTTATGAGCTCAAGAAATTATCATGTTTTATCATTTGCAACCATCCTACTTAGCTTTAATCTCCCTCACTAATATCGAAGTGAATTTCAGTACGGTGTGTTTTTACTTTCTCTAACGGAAAAGTAAAATAGAGGGATGAATCAAATTGAATCAAAATGAGATTGTTCTGAAGATTTTAGTGAGCTATGCTTTTGGATTTTGTTTGATTTTCTCTTTTAAAAAAAGGTAAGCATTTAAGTATGGGCAGGGTTTTGTAACAAGCAAAATATATATTGAATGGACTAATGGAGGGTGCGTGGAATTAAATTGGCGTCCATACAAACACATAGTATTTCAAATGGCGTCCATTTGTTAACGAAGAAAGCAAAGAAATTGTAAGCATGATTTATAGCTTATGACGGTCTTATATATGTATTATATGACAATAACGTTTCCCCCCCTCAAAACCGGATAACTTTTAACAAAATGCAACCAGGAAGGACGTAATTGATATTCAAGGATATAAATATTATTTCATTGGTATGTTAGTTGCCTGATCACTAGTTGCAATGGTCAAACTTCAAAGGACATAAACAAAATGCAAAAAGGACGGACTCGAGTGACGTACCCACGAAACCTCTAATCTTTGAACTCTTTTAAACAAACAACAAGGACCCAAGTGATAAGAGCCCAGAGAGAAAGAAGAATAATTTAATCAAATGTGTTACGTGGGAACTGAGAAAGTCATTTAACCATAAAACATGACATATAAAATTTGTTTTGGATCTTTTCAAAAGCGTGATGACCGATTCACTGAAATTGGGTATCGATAATATTTCAACATGGAGATTTCTTAGACTATTTGAATTTGGCACCCAGAAGAACACGAATCCAGATCATGACTTATGTTTTCCCTTTTTTTTTTTTTTTTGGGAGAAGAAATCATAAGTTAACCTAAATGTGCAAAACAACTTGTAATTTTTTTTTTTATATGTCCATAATCCCAACGTCGAATTCAATTTTTTTTTTTTTGTTTCTCATTCAAATGTCTGCTGTTAATTTATTGTTCCTTGTCTCTCCCCGGAACGAGAATTAGAGTGTAGGAAATAGCTAATGTTGAAGTACAAATATGAGGCCAAAGCCTTGTAACATTTCCATCAAAAACCAAAGCAAGCTCAGAAATGCCCTAGCTACTACATTTAATCCTAAAATCTGAAATGAAAATACTGGTTCGAAACAAAGCTAAAGGGCCCTTTACCATCTTTTATTCTTATTATATCTGCAATATGAGGGCAAAAATAAAAATAAAAATGAAAAAAAATTATCTTTTTACAACCCCAATTATGAAATCTCCTCTCCTACTTTCCATATTAGTAGCAACTGCACTCTTAATTATAACTATAAAAAAAAATATTTTCCGTTTTCTTAATCCAAATACAAATGAATAGGGGAGAGAAAATAGTCTTTTTCTTTTCAGGGTATTTCCGGAAACAGATTTAGTGGAAATGGGGTGGGGCTCGTACCTTAGAGGATTAGAGCACATGACACAAACCGTGTGTTAGGGATTAGAATCCCTCCTCAGTCATGTGTAAAATTAAAATTAAGAATTTAAATTTGATAAATACTCTCAAGTGTCAGATTCATTTATTTACGGTGGTTTTATTTTATTTTATTTTATTTTTTTCTTTTATTGTTTGTGAATGATCAACTTATGGTCTGATTTCATGATTTTTAAATACAACTGAAAGAAAAGAAGAAGAGAGACAACGCATCTCACAGTTTCACCCTTAATTTATGAATGATGAGAGACAGAGAAGAGAAATGAAGTAGAAGTAAGGATAAATTGAGAATTAAAATTGTGTATACACTATACAGAGAAATTATATTAATTTTTAAAAATTCATTATATTTTTGAAAATTGGGTCTAATGGGCCGAAGGTTGTTCGATTGGGCTTTGATCCAAAACTAAAATACGGCGTCGTTGAAAGCAACTTAAAACCAATGTGTTCTCTGCCCTAGGGTTCGATAACACCCACTCCGCCCGCCTCGCCTCGCGTCTCTTCCCTCATCTCACTTTCGTTTCAGAGCTCTCCACTTCTTCCCGTCTGATCAGATCGAATGGTACGCCTCAAGAATCAGAGAATACTCTGAATATCAATTACCCATCTGATTAATTAACTGTTTGATATTTTGTTTTTTTATTTGAGTTGTTTTATAGGCTCCAAAGAAGGACAAGGCTCCCCCTCCATCCTCAAAGCCTGCGAAATCCGGAGGCGGCAAGCAGAAGAAGAAGGTCATACCCGATAACCCTTTTGTCCTTCTGATTCATTAATTTCGTTTTATCTGAAAAAAAAAGTTTTTTTTTTATCTTCTTTTATTTTTTTGGGGTTTGGTTTAAATGTGAGCAGAAGTGGAGCAAGGGAAAGCAAAAGGAGAAAGTGAACAACATGGTGTTGTTTGATCAGGCAACCTATGACAAGCTCCTGTCCGAGGCTCCTAAGTACAAGCTTATCACTCCTTCCATTCTCTCCGATCGTCTAAGGGTATTTTACTATGTGCTATTTTTTTTTTCCTATATTACATGTGTATTAGACTGCATATTTGATTGTAGTTTTGAGTATTTTTTATTTTTTTAACTTTTGTGATATGAGTATGTGGATTTTTAAGTTACAGTCTCATATAATAGAAGGCTATTGCTCGGTTAGCTATTGTTTGGTTATTGAACTTAGAATGTAACATGTAGACTATGTGTTACCTGATGGCTTAGCTATTTTAATAATAAATTTGCATAACATGTAATTGATTGTTTCTAAGTAGGCTGTAGTAGGGTGATCCTTTGAGCTTATTTGAGCAATTTGACAATCATTGTATGAGTATTAGTCCCCATTTGGTATTGTTGTCTATTTGTTGTGGCTTTCAAGCTACAAATCTAAGTGTTTGGCAAACATTTGTATTTTCCAACTTGTTTTCTTATGCTATTTTCTTATATTAAATGTATAAATGACTCCTTATTTGATGGTAGTTTTGAGTGCGCTTTTTTTTTTGTGTTTTGTGTGTGTTGGGGGGGGGGGGTTGCATATGGATATGTGGATATTTGAAGTTACCATTATATGATAGCATTTGGACTACATGTTACCTGTTACCTTAGCAAAGTACTTTAAGATTGGATTTTCTTTACATATAATGGTAGCCTATGATATTTTGTTTCTTGGGCTTACTTGAGTTATTTTGTTATCATTGAGTGTGTAATTGTTTAGGCTGTTTAATTTTCTTAATTCTCCTGTTGGTTTTATGCACAAGTAATATGCCCTGCTCTGCTGAATTTCCTTATTGGTTTTGTGATCTTCTTGCAGATTAATGGATCGCTTGCAAGGAAGGCAATAAGAGAGCTTATGGCTAGAGGTTTGATCAGGATGGTGTCTGCTCATGCAAGCCAGCAGATTTACACTAGAGCAACCAACACCTAAGTCTCTTTTGGTATTTGCTTCTTAGTTTATATGTAGTTTCGTTCTGCCGTGTTTGACTGCTATTATTTTTGTTTCTTCTGAATCTTTTTGAGAGTGTACAAGTATAATTTAGAGTTTTATTTATGTTTCTTGTTTGATGGGGATTTTCTATACTTGTTGAAAATGTTTCTGTTCTTTTCAGTTCCTTCGGAGTAGTTGCATGCTTGTTTGTCTATATTTACTCGTTGGATGTTTAGGAAAGAAACTCTGTTATAAGAGGCTTAATATGTGGGATTGTTTTTATGAATTCTCAAGTTGTGATCTTTCAGTGGTTTGATGACCTTCCAAATCTTTGGACTTGATTTGATATCTATTCATGAAGTGTGTGTAGGACACAACTTATGTATAGAGATGGTGTTATAATATTTTGCTGGAAGTGCAAATCATAGAAGATTTATCTTTATTTTTCAAGTGGATGGAGTTCTTGTTAGGTAATCCAAGTTATTATAGCACTGAGCGGCTTCAGTAGAAAGTCCTGTTTGGAAGTTGTGCTATAATGCTCTTGGTAAAATCACTTATTAATTTCCAAATTTTCAGTGTCACATAGGTTTGCCATGTATTAAATCTTGAGTTTCAAGGATGTATTATGGTTTTTGTCCCTGTCTCTTATTATTTGAGATTGTGTGAGAGGGGTTTCTTTTGCTAATTAAACACCGTTAATCCAAAATCTGTGTGTTTTGTGCCCTGTTCATATCAACTGCCAGTATTCTAGGTTCATCTTGTGAACAACAGGCCACACGTTTCTTTGTCTCCTAGTTGGATGGATTCTGACTGAGTTGTTCACATCCAACTGATAAAAAATTCTGGCAAGAATGAGTTCTTGGAAGGATTAGTAAAACCTCCAAGAATTTTTGCTCCAAAAATCTTTCATAATAAAGTGCTTCTTGGAAATTCCATGACTCTTGTAGCCCTATGATGCATTTTGGTCAGTGTTAAGTAGATATCAAATTACCATCAAATTACCACTCGGTTGTTGTGAGTTTCAAGTAGAAATGACGCTTTTAACATTTGTGTTGTGGTTTGATCGCTTAATTTAGATTGAGGTTAAAACTCAATAAATTGTCTATTTCATAATTTTTTTAATAAAAGTACTATTTGGTAAGTTTTACAAACGTAGTTTATTTTATAATTTTTCTCATTTGGACAGCAGTTAGATCAGAGTTTTTTTTTTTTTTTTTTTTTCTATGAGCAACTTGATAAGTCATTATAATTTTTCTAAGTTTTTATTGCAATTTTAAATAATTTAACAAATAGATAATTATATTTTATTTTTATCATATACTTTAATGTGTAGACCATTAGATATTTTATTACTGTTATAATTAAATTAGCTTAGAACTAATGTATGTTTTCTCTAGTATTAGAGTTTTGATTTAATAGATTCATGTTTTTTGTTTTTTTTTTTGTATTTTACTTTTATTTTTTATTATGGGAATGAATAAGACTTGCAAATGATTATATAAACTTTCTTTGAACTATGAATAATTTTAGATGAAAGCTAATAATGACTTTATGTAATTTTACGTGTTTTAAAAGGAACAAAGGTATGACAAACAATTTATTAAATATGTTATAAAAAATAAAAGTAATTTATATTTATATTTATTTTGTTCATTATATAATAAAACAACATGTTTGTCATAAAATTTACTAAACTATGTATTTACTTTTTAAATTTACAGCAACTGGAGCAACATAGTTTATTAAATGTTCAGTTTTTTTTAATTAATAGTTTATTTTATCTGCATATTAAAAACTAGGGGTGATCGGGTTTCGGTTTGGATTGTTCAAGTTTTGGTTTGGGTTATAACCTGACAAGATTGGAGAATTGTGCTAGATATTGCAAAAAAATTTGGGTTTGCTGGATGTGGAAGATTTCGATTTGGATCTTAAAATTGAAGATTTGTGCGGATCCGGA
Source organism: Citropsis articulata (assembly GCA_030449925.1). Lineage (NCBI taxonomy): Eukaryota > Viridiplantae > Streptophyta > Magnoliopsida > Sapindales > Rutaceae > Citropsis > Citropsis articulata. The sequence continues at coordinate 1,248,703 of JASUUH010000137.1, read as the reverse complement.
TTTGGATTCAAGTGCATCTAGAAAATTAACTATCTGGATCTGTATTATTTTTTTATTAATTAATTAATTAAATTAAAAAATATAAGTTAAATGAAAAAAAAAACAATTCTATATAGATTTGTTGTAGTATCTTTATTTGGGGTCCAGCTACTTGCAACAACCTTGCAACAGTGGCAAGGTGCCACCTATTTTTGTCTCATGTGAAGTCAAATTTCGTTCAATCCCCTATATATTTTTTTATTTACATTTTATTTATAAGTTTTTATACTTTAGCTAATGACCTTTTAAAATGTAATTTTATTTTATTTAATATTATTTTTTTTACATTTATTTATAAGCTTATATGCTTTAGCTAGTAACTTTCTAAAATATAATTTTATTTTATTTAACAGTATTTATCTCTTTAAAAAATAATAAATACAATAATAAGCCTATGATTAAATAATATTAAATAAAATAAAATAAATAATATTTAAATAAAATTTAAATAAAATAAATAATATTAAAAATGATATTATTTTTAAGACACTATTGATTTTTTAATATTATTCAATTTTTTAAAGAATAAATATAATTATAAGCCTATGACTAAATAAAAATAATATTAATTTTTTAACACTCATTAATGATTATTTTATTTTATTTAACATTATTTAGTTTTATGAAAGAATAAATATAATAATAAGCCTATGACTAAATAATATTGAATAAAATGAAAGTAAATAATATCAAAATTAATATCTATTTTTAAGGCTCACTACTGATTATTTTATTTTATTTAATATTATTTATTCTTTAAAAGAATAAATATAATAATAAGCCTATGATTAAATAATAGTAAATAAAAAAACAAAAAAAATATTTATTTTTAAGGCTCCCTATTGATTATTTTATTTTATTTAATGTTATTTAGTTTTTTGAAGGAATAAATATAATAATAAGCATATGACTAAATAATATTAAATAAAATGGAATAAATAATATTAACAATTTATTCTTATATAATATTAACAATTTATTCTTATATAATATTAAAAATAAATTTTATTTTTAATACTCACGACTAATTAAACAATATAAATTGTAAATAATCCGGACTTATGTGCTAAAACTCTTAAATTTGTAACTTGTTTGTGTTTTTAATAAATACTAAGGAGTGTAATGTTAATATTGAAATGAACAAATCTCCACCATTGAAATCACTTTTTCACTTAATCCAATGGCCAAGGACTCAAATCAAGAAAAGACAAAAATGGGTGGCACCTTGCAACTGTTGCAAGGTAGCCAAGTCCCTTTATTTGTGATGGTTTTAAAAGAAATATATGTGGATTTGTGGTGGTATTAGTCTTAGATTTATATTAATTTTTATATTTTATTTTTGGACTTATGGTGGAGTTATCATAGGTGTTAAATTATTTATTGTTGAGTTATTGAATTTTATTTGATTTTTTAGGTAAATTTTTTGAATTTTAAATTATATTTGAATTTATTATGTGGATCTAAATATTCAAAAAATCCTGTCCGTAAACCTCATAAGTATTACCTGCATTTGGATCTTAATATTTTTTTACGAGCCTGAATGCAAATGCGGATCTTAAAATATGAATTTGGATCTAAATTCAGGTGCACCTGCATTTGGATTTGGATCTAGATTTGAATTTTGCTGTCCTTAAATTGAATCTAATCGGAGTAGAAAACATAAACCCAAATTGAATTGAATCGAAATTCAATTTAGTTCAGTTTGAGTTCTCCATTTGGATTGGATCGGATTGATAATTTGGGTTCAAATTTTGGTTAATGTTGAATTTAGGTTTGAATAGTTCGTAATATAATATGCTAAATTGAACAAATCACATTTAACACCATTTCTAATCCTAAACCCTTCAGTGCAAAAAAAAAAAAATCAGCATAAAAGAACACAGCGTGAAAATTGAGTAACGTGCATCGACCCAATGTGACAATCAAACTTTTGATCAAGAAAATAAGATCAAGAAATAGTTAAAAATTTAATTGTTTATAATAATAATAACAACAACAACAATAATAACTTGTTAAACTTAACGGATCGGAATTGACCTGAACACGCACCAGTATTAAAATTTATTTATTTAATTAGTCACAATAATTTTAAACTGATCCTAAATAGAACAAACTCGACCAGAGGTTTATGCTTAACAAAGACCCAATTTTGTGCAATTAGTTTGCCCTTGCGAAGTTTTCAAGTTAAAAATAGCAAAGGCGAAAACCTAAAACAAAAACAAACAAACAAAAGCAAGTGGGCGGTTTCTTGATTTGCAAGCATGCCATGTGAAATTTTGTCGCGTAATAGATTGTTCGTTCTGTTCTTGATTTTACTATCAGGCTCCTCGTCCTGCTCAGCCCTCATCAATAACCTACGCGTTGGTCGAGTAACCAAATTTTTTCTTTTTTCTTTTTTTCCCTATAGGGAGTCTGGATTGTGTGGATCTCACCAAAATCCACAGTGATGATGGGTCTGGGTCGTTGATCTCATTTTCCTGTTTGTAGCAATTAGAACCATACAATTTGCTTGTCAATCGGTGAAGGTGATTTTGATCGTACAGGCACCCACGCCATTTTACTGATCATCCGAATTTTTTTTAAAATACTGGTTACACATCAGGTTGTTGCATTACCTAGATATTTATAATTGTTGTTATCTGAGACATTTATATTGATATTCTGATCAGACGTACGTAGTTGAAACATATTATTATATTACATGAGATTACTTTGCATTCTGCGGATATTCTGTTGTTATTATAGCGAATTTCTGTTGATATTTATAATCGGATATCGTCGAAAATTATATTAAAATTTATAAAATACATGTTCAAATAAATAACTCTCACATACGAAAAATGTCTCTACTCCATTCATATTTTACAAAAAAAAATTTATAAATAAATATTTAATCCCACGATATTTTGGTGGCAGCTTAAACTATTGCCCAACAAAGACAACAGCCCAACCATTTGGGCGAGGGCCCGATGCCTACGATCAGCCGAATTTAAAGAGGCTAAAAGATGCTTAGATATTTAGTTTTATGCCAAAACTTGACTGGAGCCCATTTTGTGTATAACAGCTACCGTCCATTCAGTAACAAACAAGTGTACGGCAGTGAGAGCCGCACAAGACTAAAAAATTACCAGTCAAATGAGCCGCTATCATCATCACGTGACTCTTGTTATAATCACTAACGCAAATTTAATTAGCCCATCACCAATCCCTTTCCTATCTTCAATCTTGCCGTATATTATTTATACTATAAACCTCAATACAGACAAATACACTCCTGAACTTTTGTGAGGTGAAGGTGGGCCATGCCCTCGTGCTTAATTCAATAAGAATCGTCCATTTAGGTTTGGTATTCATTATTTGATTTCGCTGCATTAGCAGTGCAGTTTTTTATTAATGAATCTACTTGTTTGGGCAGGGCCACTTGAGGCCACTTGATTCATTAACTGGTGATTATGAAATACCATTTTTTTAAAAAAAAAAAAAATTTCTAATTGAAAAAGAAATTCTTTTCTCGACAACCAGATCTTTTCTCACAAATATTTTGGACAAATGCTTATTTAATTGATATCTAAGTTTGAATTCTAGAAAAATAGAGATTAAAAAATTAATTTAAAATTTATCCATCCATCCATCTATAAGTTATGTATCATATATGCATGATTTTGTCTTTTTTCTCTCCCCAAAAAAAAAAAAAAAATGCATATACATTATGTGGGTTATTTTTTTCATTGTTAGAGCATGGACAATCATATGGCACTATTTTCCTTTTTCAGAAAAGTTGTAATTGTGGCTACGTTATTGCAATTGGGTTCAACAAAAAATAAGCATAAGATTTAAAAAACTCAACAAGGTCTAAATATTTGTCACGTTTCACGCACATGACAAGATTTTGCATATTTATAAAATTTATAACTCTTTTCAAGATATGAAAAAATAAAAATTCCGCTGATAAGTTTCTAGGGGAAATAACCAGCTCAAATGATTTAAATCTCATATTATTGATCAATTGAATTAGGACTAAATGTTGCATTACTATTTTTCTGCCAATGAGAAATGGAAAGTTGGAAACCGTAATCATGCTTATTGATCTTGAGGTTTAGTAAAGTCATTATCTGATAATTGGCCATATGTCAAGTTGCAGGAAATTGCCAATTGAGCGATTAGCCAAGAAAAAATCTATCATTAAAAACTTTTCATTTTGTTGTGCGTAATGTAATATGAAGATTATTAGCTTTGAAATGGACAGCTGGTTGGCTTATAATGGCTTTCTCTGTTGGCAAGAGAGGAGCCTAGAAACTTGAACTATATACATGGCACAAGTCGTTGTGTCATTTGCATTTTGAAAGAGAAACTGGGAGAGTCGCTGTCACAGAGTTACATTATTTATTTATTTATTTCTTTAAATGTCACACTTCAATTATTAATAATTTTAATAGTGATATAAATACCAAGATTGCCGGATTTATCGTGAAGGGATCACAAGCCATAAAGCTAAAACCGCCACCTTCAACATCTTCAATTCACGCATTTCACTCCCATTTTCAACCATTTGATTTTGATCACCCCATTTGGTACTTTCTTTTCCCACTTCTGGGTTCTTTTTTTTTTGGGGGGGAAGAAACTTGTTTCTTAATGCATAACATGATCTGGGTTAGTTTTAGTTCTGATTAGTTTAGTTCAGTTTAGTTTAGTCTGGTTTAGTTACTTTTCTGATCACGTCGCTTAAGTGTAGTTGTTATAGTGCTTTAATAGTACTAATACAACTGTCATTTGATTCATTTCCATTTATTTGGCATTATCTTTATGTGATCTTTACTTTACTTGGTTACTTACATTAGAGTTTATACTTTATTGGGATTCGGGTTCAGTTCCTGTATGAGTGTATCGCGTCGTCATCATCATCATCGTCATAATATGTGCCATTTTGTTTTTATTTCTATTTTTGCTAAATTACAGTGCGTTAGGCTCCTGGAAGTGAAGCAAGTGCAATGGATTCTTGTTGTGTGGGCTTGAGAGCTAATACCCATGTGGTGAAAGCTAGCAAATATGGTTCAAAAATTGGAGATAATGCGTTGTGGGGAGAGAGGATCAGAGGGAGTGTAAGCAATGATGCTTGCACTAATCAGTTGAAAAAAAGTTTGAAAGCTGAAAAGAGAGATGAAAAGGTCAAACCCGGTGTTGCTTATGCTGTTATGACATCAAAAAATCCCAATGAGGTTATGGTATGTATGATTCCATCGTTTCGCAATGAGTTAATCCATTTTTTTCATACGAATCTCTTTTAATTAAATCTTTATTTTGAGCCATACAGTGTTGATTGGCTCTATTTCTCCATTCTTGTGGTACTAATTTAGCCCATTTAATCCGAGATAAATCATATTGATAATGCCCGCTTAACCAGTGTTTTCGTGGATTCCTTCCAAAATTCCAAAGGGGTTTATGTTTAATTGGTAATTAGAGATTCCGTATTTTTCAAAAAAATCTTTTATTTCTTTCTTAAGAAATAGAGATGTTCCATGATATTGAAGAACGGGTTTTCAATCGTCCTTTCATTGCTATTGAAAATGATTGATTCTTCATATTTCTTTTTGTATAATTTTGTAATCATCCGACTATTAGAGATCTTTGTTTATTTTATTTATAAAGTGTTTGATGGGGTTGTTTGTTTGATAAGTAGTCTCATTTTGATTCTTGTGATTTGATTTCAGACCTTAGCACCACCAAGGTTTGAGAGAAGAAGAGTAGATCCGAAAAATGTTGCTGCGATCATATTGGGTGGCGGTGCAGGGACTAAGCTCTTTCCTCTTACCATAAGAGCAGCAACACCGGCTGTAAGAAAATATTACTTGTCTGCTCAAATTGTGTACGGTGTAGATGATGATTAACTTGTGATATTTTGAAGTGAAAATGAAACTGAATTATTTGGAGATAATTTTTTCCAATATTAATATATTGCGCCATCAAATTACTGATCATGCTTGCACCACTGTTTTTGGAGATCATGGATTTACATGGCACCTCAGATCTGATTTGGTGATAGTTAATTATGATCTGCAGGTTCCAGTTGGGGGCTGTTACAGGCTTATAGACATTCCTATGAGCAACTGCATCAACAGTGGCATAAACAAGATCTTCGTGTTGACCCAATTCAACTCAGCTTCCCTCAATCGGCATATAGCACGCACATATTTTGGGAATGGTATCAATTTTGGGGATGGATTTGTGGAGGTACGGAAAACCTGAGGCAGATAAAGATGCAGTGTTATCAATTTAAAATATTGAATTGGGATAGACACCAATATCAGTAAAATTTGAAGTCGTAAAATCTTAATGCTCATTACAAAATAAAATAGAGGAGAAAGCCTCATGTTCGTAAGTTCATGAAGTGTCGGCTTATTAAGAAAAGCAATGGTATTATTAATCCAAAAAAAATGAAATTGAACTTTTGTCTTTTAAAAAATTTAGAGGAATAAAGCTACAATGACCTGTGCATGTATTGTTACAATTTCATCGCAAATCCTTCATTAGTATGACTAAATCACTTATAAACAGGTTCTAGCAGCCACTCAAACGCCTGGGGAATCTGGAAAGAATTGGTTTCAAGGAACAGCTGATGCCGTTAGGCAATTTACATGGGTATTTGAGGTAAGCATGGACAATTGTTCTTATTTTTTTGTGCCATCTCCAAAAAACACACTCAGCAATAGATAAATTCCTTATAATCCCATCATTCTTCTCAAGTTGGAATGGAATATGATACATTACCTTGACTTGTAGGATGCCAAGAATAGGAACATTGAAAATGTAGTTATCTTGTGTGGGGATCATCTTTATCGAATGGATTATATGGATTTTATCCAGGTATACATTTTTCTTCCTAATTGACGGACTCTCTTAATCATTTTAGAAAGTTTTGCTAACCTGTTTGTAAATGTATCAACAGAGTCATGTTGATAGCGATGCTGATATTACAATTTCATGTGCAGCAGTAGGTGAAAGGTCTGTAGTCACTCTGTCTTTATGATGTGTTTCGCTTAGTTGCCTCTTCTCTACTACATACATGTCAATCCTGATGCAAAATTTTAACTGTGTGTTCATGTGATGATTTTTTTTGCCAAGAGAATCATAAAAATAAAACAGAGCATCTGGTTTGTACATTTTCAATTAAGGCTACCTATTCCATCTAAACTTGAGTTGATAATTTCCAGCCGCGCATCAGATTATGGATTGGTGAAGATAGACAGTATGGGCCGCATTGCCCAGTTTGCTGAAAAACCAAGCGGTGCAAATCTGAAAGCTATGGTGAGCACCAAAACCAAGCAGATATCATTCTTACACTTGGGCTTTTGTTGGTTTATAATTTTATTTACATATATTAGTATTATTATTACTTGATTCTATGGGGTAACAGTATCATCCTCAGTCTTGATGGAATTTTATGGATTAAAATCACTTTTCAGCACTTTTTGGCACCATTTTTTTACCGCTTACCGAAACCTTTCCCACTTTTTATGATTTCCCAGTATCCTCATACATGAAATTCATATGGCCTTCTTAATGGAAAAGGAAAAATGATGCAAATATTGTCGAAGATGACTTCTTGGTTCTAGCATGTGCAACTCATCTGTTATTGCTAAACCTTTATCTTTTAAGAATAGAAATGACTCTTTTATATTTTTAAGTGATGATTTAAGCTTAGTGTTGCCCTCTGTATAACTACAAATGTCCTAACATCTCCAACTTCTAATTCCATTCAATCATTTCCTTCTTACTAAAGACATGTTAAAATCCTATTTCTCCATTGTTGCCTATTAATTAAGGGAAAGTCGATATTATTATAATACGTTATATTTCTTTTGTCTGATTCTTTTCAGCTATATTTTATTTTAACCTATGTATTCATATGTTTATGATACTGACTAACATGAAAACTTCAGTTTAATTGTAAGTCTTCCCCTTTGTTTACTGCAGCAAGTAGATACCAGCCTCCTGGGATTCTCTTCTCAGGAAGCCAGGAAGTGCCCATATGTTGCATCAATGGGAGTCTATGTATTTAAAAAAGATGTTTTATTGAAACTTTTGAGGTGGAGATATCCTACATCCAATGACTTTGGATCTGAGATCATCCCTGCCGCCATCATGGAGCACGATGTCCAAGTAAGAAACCTCTTAATCACCTTGAAAATGTTTAATTGTTTATTCATCAATGAAACGGGTAGGAGGGTGGTTTTGTCAATTGTTAGTGCAAAATCCCCCTTCTAGTTTCTGATTTCTGCTAGCCAGGATATTTACTGACTGAACGAAAATTTATATGTTGACATTCACTTGTTCTGACAGGCATATATCTTCAGAGACTACTGGGAGGATATTGGAACAATAAAGTCTTTCTATGAAGCTAACATGGCCCTCACCAAAGAGGTTGATTTCAGTGACATAGTATTATTAACTCTTGAATTCATAAACCTTAGGATTCTTGGTCATTTGTCATTTGACTTGCACCATAAACATATTTTGGACACAGTTGAACACATATAGTGATTATGTCACCCAATCCGAATTTTAGGTACTTCAGAATCATTGATGGCATGCCTTTCTATGTCATTTTGTGGCTGGCTTTCTGTTATTGTATATTGCATCATGGGAAATTTGAAAAAATTTTTTTTACTATTTTGTTCTTACACCAAGTCCATATCCTAAGCAATTTGTTAATAGCACGAGCTTATTTTAAGCAAGGTCATCCTTCAACAGTATGAGATGACCAAATCTTTTCCTTAAAACTAGAATGATGTGTGGATATTGACTTTTTTTTAATGCAGTCTCCAGAGTTCCATTTTTATGACCCAAAGACACCTTTCTACACTTCTCCTCGTTTCTTACCTCCCACAAAAATGGATAACTGCCGGGTATGTTGATAGAGCTGGGCTTCCTTCATGGTTTTATTTGGATGTGTTTCTTATAATGCTTCAGCTGTATATCACAGATTAAGGATGCAATAATTTCGCATGGATGTTTCTTGAGGGAATGTACTGTGGAACACTCAATAGTGGGTGAACGCTCACGTTTAGATTATGGTGTTGAGCTAAAGGTGAGTAATCATCGACTCTCATTTTGTATATGGAGTAGCTTGACAAGAAGATCAATAACTTTCATTTTCACTTGTGACTTAAAAAGAATGATTTATGTCTTGTCTCCAGGACACCGTGATGTTGGGTGCAGACTATTACCAAACTGAATCGGAAATTGCTTCTTTGCTAGCTGAGGGAAAGGTCCCAATTGGGATTGGACGCAATACAAAAATCAGGTAACTGGCTTTATAAGCTGGAGAAACTCATATTAGATTATGGCCTATGGACAGTTCAGGTCTAATGATTTTTCCATGATTTTTTTTCTAAGGAACTGCATAATTGACAAGAATGTGAAGATAGGAAAAGATGTGGTCATTGTGAACAAAGATGTAAGCAATCCCTGCCATGCTCATATAATCCTTTCAGCTTTTCAACCAATCCTATAGAATTGACAACCTTCATCAGTTTAGATAGTCTGTTATATTCAATTTTATGCATCCATCCAATTATTTTGGCTTTGTAGGGTGTTCAAGAAGCTGATAGACCAGAACTTGGATTCTACATTCGTTTAGGAATCACCATAATAATGGAGAAAGCAACAATTGAAGATGGAATGGTCATATAGATGAGTCTCATGCCTTTCTGAGTCTCATCCCTTTCATGAACTGGTTTTAATATGGGGATTAATCGAGCATTGGAAAGCCGTGATGTTGGTGGCTGCTGAGGAAGCTATGAAGATCACAAGAGCAGCATTTTGGCCTGGAAAGGAGCAAGCTGCATGTTTATACGTGTATGTTAGAAGCTCCTATCCTATATGTATAAAACGAGCCTAGGACAACAATAGATGCGAGTAGTTTTCAAATAAAATCAGTAGACGGATTCTGATCAGTTCACTGCTTTTCCTCCTGTGTAGAGCATCAAACTTTTGGTATAATTAATTAAAAGACTGTTAAATTGCCCTGTATTTTACCTTATCATGGTGATATATGAGAAATAATATATGTAATCTTCTCGTGAATGAGCATCATTCTCAATCCCAGTCCTTGCAAACAAACAAGATAGAGCTATATGCTGCAGGATTTCTGCTTGAACCCAGCAAAGGCCACAAATAAATGAATAAGCAAAGGTCTTCTAAGCGGTTTCAGACTGGCAAACAGCTTGCTAAACGACCCAATGAGCAAAACTGACAAGTGGCAACTCTCAACAATGCATTCTTTTCTGACACCTGACACTTGGGTTTGTAATGTAATCGACACATGTCCAATGCAGAGATAGATAGAGAAGTTAAAACAGAGAATATCAACAAAGGTCAGAAGCAAATGAAAAAGGGAAAGCAGAAAAATCTGGGACAATGCAAGAAACAAAGAGGAAAGATTTGAGGCAAGTAGAGGATGTAATCAAGGAACCAAGAGGTGGCAATTTAGAGAAAAAAGAGATCCCCATTTCTGATAAGCAAAAGAGACCACAACTTGATTCTGGCACTGCTCTCCAAATTTTTCTTGATCACATCCCAATATGTTCAATTCCTGGCATCAAGAACTTCCCTGGTACTATCCCGTAAATGATACAATCTTTTTTTTTCCCCCTTTTTCTGTTACCTTTATCGGGGTTAATTGTTTTATGTTTTTTTATTTTTCAAATGAAAAAACAAAATTAAGAAGAATTGCAAGTGTTAGAACTGAATGCTGGGAACAGTGTAAGAGATGCTGTACATTTGTTGTACAAGGAGAATGTGTCAGGTGCTCCAATTGCTGATCTTTTAGACCCGGATACAACTATTGGCAGATTTTCGGATCGGTATTTGGTTTTAAGATTTTGCCAGCATAATTCTCTGGTCTCTTGAGGTGTATAAATTACTCTCCTTTTTTTTTTGTTTTTCCCTTTTACTATCAATTTGTCTAAGGTGTTTTAATCTTAAGGACGTTTTTTGATTGGATTCCAATTTCCAGCAATGTGAAAAAGCTCATGTCCGGGCCACAGGCGATGCCAATGATGACAGTGAGATGGGCTAAAATGTTTTCTTCACCATGCTCTAACAGAATCCTCAAGTTGGTCAGACTAAGGTTCTTTAGGTTTAAAATGATTGGGATGTATTGGAAAACAGTTTTCAAATTCGATAACAAATTATTTTTACTGTTTTCTACAAGATTGGATTATAGTAACTTTGTGTTGCTCCAAGTACAACAGATTGGTGAGCTAGCTAAATCTTTCCTATGGGACTCCTTTTTCCCTTGCGATCAGATGATACACTCTTTCATGTTCTGCTACTGGTTTCGAAACATCTGCTGCAAGTGGTGCCTGTCATTGAGAGGCTTGATTCAAAGGTTATTGGTTTTGCCACACAGGTACCTTGGCTACAAGTTATTAATCAGCATATAGTATTTGGTTACCGCCGTTACAGCGGTAGAATTCTCTTTTGTTCCCCGCAAGTTCAGACTGATTTGCAGACCAGCTCTTGATCAACTAGTCATTGTAATTAAGAATTATTGATTCTTTGAGCGCTCCAAATTAAGTATTTTTTGTTCATTATTCAATAGTGCTTCTAGGGGAGACACGAATAGCTCATCCGACATAGTTTTATGTTGTGCTTGGATAAATTATTGCTTGGAACTTGGTAGAATGCAGTAATCCAGCTGTTGCTTCAATCGGATGGACTAGACTGGTTTGATGGCATCGCAGAGAAGCCTTTATCTGAGTTCCGGTATGCTAAACCAGAATACACATTCTAAAAAATATTTCTATAGCAAACTTTTCAATCTGGCCAACTTTGAGCTGCTTTTGCACCTAACCATTTTTCCCTGTTCAGATTTGAGAACGAAGATCCTTTTGTTCAAGTGTATGGAGACCAAAGCATAGCAGAAGCTTTTTGGATTTTAGGTCAAAATTGAGTAGATGCAATGGCGGTTGTGAATCGAGGAACCAAGAGGCTGATTGGTATGATAAGAAGAAGTGATATTTATCTTCTGCTGGAGAATGACAATCTCCTGCATAAAAGAAAGTAAGAGGCATGATAGATACTAGCAAACCAGACGCTGATCCGCCCATTGAACGAGACATTGGAGCCCTTCCCTCAGCAGGGGCTCTCAGGATGAGAAACGGCTTCCTTCCAAGAATGGACCAGCCGGTCACCAACAAGAAAACCGACACCCTCAAAGCGGCTATGAAGAATATGGCTGAGACAAAGAGCAGTTTCAGTTTTCTAGTTGATGATTTGCTGCAGGCAACAGGTTTGCTCACTGTAAGAGACATGATCATTCAGTTTGCCCCGCCTTGTGTAGAAAGTATTCATGGATGCGGTTTCTTTGACTCCGCTATAGAGCAGACTCGATGCAAGATGATGAATGGAACCATGATTTGTGATCATTAATTTGTTTAAAAATAAGCTGGCCAAGATTTACTATAAATATACAAGAATCCATCAATTACGATATCTAGTCGTTCTCTTCCATGTGCTTCAGAGAAGAAGACTGACAGCAAAGAACCGACTCCTATTGTTCTTTTCAATCAGTCACCTAGCTGGCCCTTTCCTGGTTAACTTCAAATACAATGACAAGAAAGCGTTATAAGAAGGAAATGAATTAAAAAACACAAATAGAAACTGGCCTAAAGCTTTGAAGAAAAGGTGTTAGAGATCTCTCGTTTGAAGCCATTCCTTTTGTAAGAAGCCACTAAGTTAATATATACTAATATCTCGTCTATCCAACTGTTGTAACAACCATCACTGAATTGTGTTATCCAAAACATACTATATTCACCAAATGAAATAGTGATAGAATACAAAAATGAAAAAGTGTAATTAACAATCTCATAAAAACGTTATCCGCAAACGACAACAAAACTACTTCAAAATGCCGTTATTGATAGGGATAGCAATCCCATACGGTCTCTCTCTTCTTCTTGATTCTGTGCATGTCTAAGGTTCTTTTATAATAAACTTGGGATGACCGAAAAGGGTATGCATGCGGCACGGCAGAGTATATTGAAATATTCAGAACAATGTGACAGCAGTTGAATTCACTGATTTCATCTTCCACTCATCACCTAAATTCAAGAGACAAGGCCTGTACAAAATTCTTGCCTGAATAGCATTATTCGAGAACTAGTTTCCTTGAATACAAAGAGGTAAAAAGTCCAAAACAAAGAGAGGCAGGTACATACTGAGGAATTTTCTGGCTAATCAAATGTCCACATCCTGCCCACTGATTTGGTCATTATTGAAGGCTACATATTTGTTCCCTTTCCCAAACTACAATCACCAAAAGAACTAGCATGATCCCATTACTTACTTTTTGTCCCTTGCATATATTAAAGCAAGAAGAGTTATCTCCCTAAGTATTCCAGACAATATACGTCCCCCTTTTCCTCAATTCAAATGGTTGAAAACTGTTCAAGGCCTTCCCCATCAGAGCCATGGCAGCAATGCTTGGAAACTGCTTCTTTCGAAGTTCCTCTAATGATGCCTTGGAACTCTGTAGCTGACAAACCAGTGATTCATTGTTCTTCTTTGTTGACACCTCTCTCTGGTGGCACCATCTTCGAATCCAAGGATTCAAAGGAGTCACATCTTGTGTCTTCCTCACATATTCATTCCTTAATAACCCAGCAGTCTGATCCAGAGCCATTGCTTCTTTACCAAGGCCTCGGCATTTCCCAATTGTCGGTTCTGAACTAGTCATACCGCATTTTACAATTTTGCTGAAGGACTCGTTAACTTTGTCATGAGAGGAAGCTTCTTCCATTTTTGAGCTCTTAGTACTATGAGCATAAGTATCTGAAGCACTCAACTTGAGACGTTTAACCCATCTGATGCTTGGGTCCAATTCTATATGACCACCTGGGGAAGCAACGGATTTGGAATGTGTGGGTAGCTCAGTGTCTAAAAGGAGGTGATCCACATCCAAACTCTGGGTTCTTGAGGTGCTTGTCTCCCTGTCATCCGCTGAGCTAGCAACAGCCAGAACAGCAGGAAGCTCTTCATTTATATCAGGTAACTCAGTGTTGGGCAATCTGCCTGAAGTTTCTTCTGTGGATGGAGCAAGCACCGCTTGTGATGTTGATGACACTTGAGCACCTTTTGTAATCTGCAAAAATCATTCGTCACTAAGATCTAAATGCTTCACAATCATTTGTACAACATGGATTCTTAAAAATTAACATAAACAATTCCCATGAGGTATCATCACTAGAAGCCCATGTTACCTGTATCACGATGAACAAATAACCGAGTATCTGACTAAGTAATTATCCTCAGAATTGAACTTTTAATTCCATACTTTGTAAGATAAAAGCTTAGACAGGTATATAATGGTTGACGATGCCATTTACGTTCCACAGGCCCTCTCAATGCAGATGCAAATACAAATACAACTGCTATCACATGTGAGGGCTTCTTCGTGAAAATAACTCCAATGTTATGTTAAGCTACCACTTGACCTATAAGCTTCAGTTGATGCTTATTTGTAATAATAGGGAGAAAGTGGTAATCCAAACAAATATCTCAAATTATTATTTACTTAAAGGATTAGAACAGCAAAGTTTACCTCAGTTATTGGGGAAGAAACCACACCTGCAACAAATTGAAAAGAAATAAACTTAATAAGCAAAGTATCATTAATGTGAATTATTTAACAGTAGAAGCCTGCTTTTCATAAATTAGCATGATATAATGCAAACATCTAAGTTATAATACAAAAAAACATCCGTGTACATACAAGAAAAATGGTCTTTCTGGAAAACATCCATATCCATAGTATCAGTTTCAGCAGACGATTCATTCTGTAAACCAACAGTAGAAGTCTTGACATCTCCAAAATCTTCTATTCCCTTGCTATCTGTGGAACTTTCCAGAGGTTGCAGTTTCACTCCATGCTCAACACGGAAACCAAAACCAGGGGATAAACTGAGGAATTCATTGAGCATTTTTCCTTTGATGTTGGTGGAAAAGGTTGAGTCTCTAAACATTTCCCCTCCTTCTAACAAGTTGACACCAGTCTCCTTAGTGATCATAAAATGGCGTGTCGTCTGCGAAAACTTCGAAGGATGTCCAGATAGCTGCCCCAGAGAATCTACAGTAGTGTATATTCCCATTGTATCCACATCAGGAAGAGAACCTGCAATTCTTCGTACCGAGAAAAAATCATGAAGTAATTTTCCCAATTTGTTTGACTCTGAATGACTGCTCCAGTTTGGAAAAGATCTATTACCGTGACGATTTTGCAGATTCTCACACTGTTTACCAACAAAAACTGGTAGTTGATTATTGCTTACCGAGGGATCATGCAATAGCAAAGGCATATTATTTTGCCTTGATGGTGCAGTCCCGGATCTTTTGAAATCTAAGGAGTTACTGATTTTCTTTTCATCGACCAAAGACGTAGAATAACTTTGAAATTTAGTATTTTTCCAGTGTTCTTTAGATGTAACAAGATGGCTTGGTTGATTAAGCTCTTCTTGCTGCCATATGAAGGAGTGTACGGGAGACTTTCCACTGTCATATCTATGTGGCACAATTTTAGAACTTGAACCTACATCATGCTGAAAAGATGGTGAAACAGCCGAACTTTTCTGATGAAGAGATTCAGCCGGTGATTTTACCTGCTGCTCCAGATTCCCCGGGATACCTTCCTGCTGGAAATGGCCTCCTCCTGATGAAGTTCCCATTTCATAAACTACCCCATTACCAGTTGTGACATTCCTTGGTGCCATTCCGGTGTCCCCATTTTGAGAAAGAATAAACTTAGGAAAGGATTGGCTTTCTGATCTTCCTTTGCTAAATTTATCTGAAACGAATTTTAGACTCTCATTCATGGCATTAACAGTGTCAATTCTGGATTCAGAAAATTCTCTGATACTTTTGGCAGATTTAGAAATTTTGGATGGTATCTCCGGGCCAAGCTGCTTACTGTTCCTGTCTTCCCTGTATGAACAGCCGACTGACAACATATCAAGACCCCGGCTTTTGGGCTTACAACTAGAGTGCATCCAATGAGACATCCAAGCAGACTGGTGAAAATGCAAAGACTCTTTAGCCATTCCATCACTATCATGATCTGACTGTACAACATGATCAGACATGATGTAAAATTATGTTTCAGTCAACACAATTCCTCATCAAAGCTTCATCATAGCCCATCTGATCATGCAGTCAAGTAAACATCATCAGAGTCCAAACTTGGTAATGATTGATACGATTCATATAATTTTGGGGAAAAAATATATCAAACTAATATGAAAAGAATAGAAATAAGGGCTCAGTGATTGTTTCAAGTAATGAGTAATGAAACGAAGAAAAGAGATTTCTAAGCTAACATATAAAGTTTACAGGATTTAGAGATCATTTCTAAAATTAGCTTAGTTGATTCACTTTCTTAAGGATTAGCATTAATCAAACCAATGCCATCTCTAGCTATTTCAAGGATGCTCAAATTAGACAAATGACCAAGTGTAGAAGACCACACCGACAGAAGAGCAAGCCAAATTCCTAGCTTCCCTCATCACTTCTCTACTTCCACATACTAAATACCAACAAATTATGTGTTAATGTTTATGCTAATGACCAATAAATGAGTGAATGGAAAATGAAAAACACAAAGTGGACTCTACATTCATACAAACAATCATAACTTCAAACTGCAATTAAGATCATGAACCAAGACTCTCAAACACAACACAAACATACGGCATCTAGTTAAACAAGTCACAGAACCTTCCTCACCTTATCTCCTTGAAACAATGAGACATCCATATTTTGGGATAGCACTTCTGCTTTAGTGGATCTTATCTTATGCGGCTAACAGGTTTAAGTAACCAAAAGCATTTTTATTAAGCCTAATAGCACTCATACCACAGTTGAACAACCTTAATTCCATAAATAAATAACTAGACAAGGCTTCTCACTCTCAAGTCTCAACTCAAACTCAGCAGTAATATGTTGTTAAACAAAAGAACATTACAACTACTCTTGACGACACAAAATTTCCATTTCAGCCAAAACACAACAATCATACACAAGCAAGCATGCTCTGCCTCATACTGTCTTGATTAAAATCAAGCAACAACATTACATGGAAGACAGAATAAAAATGACAACTTGGCAATAAAGACTCCATATTTCTTCAACAAAAGCACAAACCCACTAACAAATTCATGTAAAAAAAATTAAAAAAAAAAATTGGTATGAACAAAAGTTCTTACCTATATGGGCAGAGGCTAAATGAAGGGTCGATCAAAATAAATTTAAAGAGAGAGAGAGAGATATTAGAAGATGCAAAAATAAATGGAGAGAAGTGAGAGTTTCTTCTGTAGGAGGAAATCAATTTTAGCGGTCAGAAACGGAAAGTCCTTAAAAGGAGTTTTTGTTGGAAGAAGAAGATGAAACTGCAAATAACAAAAGTAAGAGGCTAAGAGCCGAGCTTTCTATTTGCTCCTTGCTTAGCCACTTCTTTGTAACATTTCTTTTATAATCATTTTATTAAATTGTGAGGCCGACTGGGAGAAAACGGTCCCACTAAATGCACTTTTTTTCCAATTCGTAATTTTGCTCCCTCTAGTTGAATTAATTGGGAAGTATCCAAACAAACATGCAAATAATCTAAATGATTAGAAATTGAAGGATAAGAATAATATTAGTCAAGAAAATTGAGTCAAAACTTTGCGAGAGCTCGGACTGTGATCATGTACTTCCAAGTTCCATTTCTCAATTAATTCCTGAATATAAATACTTGCTAATGAAGATGATTAATTGATTATTTCTAGTCAATAAGTATATATCAATCAGTCATATATTTATTAATACACTCTTTAAATCTTAATGTGTCATGTATAATTAATAATATATTTAAAGAAATGTTATATATACATCACAAGTTATATATATGTTGTTGCAATTCACTTCTTAAAGTAATTAGTGTGAAACACACATTATTTTTATTTTTATTAAGAGATGAATAATCCGTATTGTTCATTTTATGTGTAATGCATGACTAATAATATATTACGTGTTAATGTTTAATTGAGTTATTTATGTGGTTATAAAATTGAATTAATTCACACCTCTACAATTGATAAATCAAAATTTCCAAAAATATATTAGAAAGTCAAGAATGCATGGCAACAACCAACAAATTAATGCCGCGGCGGATCCAGGTGACATTTTAGGCAAAATCTAGGGTCACCAATGCAAATATACATACATAGGAGGTGTCCTTGTCTTTTTCACACTCAGAGAGGACATCCCACTAGTGATTATGAAATGAATTTTCGGCATTAAATAATTTGTTAGCATGCAATTTGCGAGCCTGTGTGTCATGGGACTCTCATGTTGAGAAAAGAAAAAAGAAAAAAAAATCATGAGTTTAGGATACGCTGCTTCGTAGGATTTACCGAATGTCGGCAACCGAACCGAGATTTACTCAAATCTCTGGCACTTTATGCAAACAAAGGTTTGAAAATATCTTATTATTTTTTGAAAATCACTTTTGTTGAGAGAATTTGTATCTTTTGATTCGAGTGAAGATTTTTAATCTAAATTATAATACTGGTTTAAAAATACCTTCTACAATCACAAAAATTTTTAATCTGAATTATAATACAGATTTAAAAGTATCTTCCACAATCGAAACCCTTCGCAAGATACCTTATAATTAAGATAAAAAAAAAAGAAAAATATCTTTTTATTGTTCCTTCGTCTCTTCGAAAATATCTTTGGGTTGAGCAACAAGTTGCATGGATGGATGAACATGAATCGAGGCTGCCTGCACTAAAAATATTTCCCCGTCATTTATGGCTGCTCAATCTGACTCTGAAGATTCGATTTCCTCTGATTTCTCATCTTGCTTTGTAGTGGGGACCCACGTATTTCCGCCAATGTTTAAAAAAAAAAAAAGGAAAAATTGAATATTGAGATAGCTAAACAGGATTTGGGAGCAATATGAAAATGACAAACAATCTGAATAATGATAAAATAAATGGGGTTCAGATACGGTCTTATGGTGATCTGCTTACAGTTGGATCCAAATTTATTGGATCCATTCTGATGTCTTGTTAAATTTAATAATTTGGATCCATTGTTATCTGATCTTATTAATGATCAAGTAGTTTCTTACTAATAAATTAATATCTTTCTTGATGTCTATATATATATATAGTATTGTTTTAGATTAGTAACTTCTATTTAATTAAAATTTAAAAAGATTATTAAACTATATTCTAATAATTTTTTGAACTTTAATAAAATTTAAGATTTAGAATTAAAATATAATACATACATATATTATTGTCAACCATTTTATTTGTGCAAACACACTATAAAAACATGTGGTTTTAATAATTAATTAAAACTATTCTATTAAGTTATATAATTTAATAACGTGTTCGTATTAAAAATATGAAGGTTTCCATATTAGAGAAGGACTATATAGAGATAGGTTCGAGAAATTTACTTTTAAACACAATTTTTTAATTAATAGATTAAACTGAAACGAAGGGTTAAGATTAGACGACATGACTTGTTAATTTCATTAATAATTTTCTATGTCCTCTCTTTAATGTTTAATTATCTTTCTTTTTTTATTTAATATTTTTATTCTTTCTCCTCTTATAAATCTTATAAATCTAAATTTCCTTATATAATTAGAAACTGGCATTTTTATTTGAAAATTTTTGGTTTATTAGTTTTCTCTCCTTTTTAATTTCTGTACCCCTTTCAAAAATATCATTTGAAAGAGATTTTGATGACTACAATTGGAGATTCAACATAATTTCCTGAAGCATATGAAGTTTTGAAAAGAGAAAATTTCGGTAACTTTTTTAATGCAATGCCTTTATCCTCTTCCTGTAAAAGCATTGCATGTACCGTGCGATCTTTGCTATGCTATTGTACAGCTTAGTATCAAATGGAGGCTAAAAGATAATGGGAAATTTACAAAATTAGCCAAAATAATTTGGCCTTTTTTACTTTTAACCCTTCAACTTTTTTTCAATCAACATTAGCCACAAATTAAGTTTGAGGACCAAAATACCCTCATCACTTTCACGCTTCTCTCCCTCTCCCCCCACCCTCTCCCTCCACCGGAATCCCCTATACATCGTCGGCATAGTAGATCGGCACGGGAATCCATCGTTGCCGGCTGAAACAAGGTGTATTACGTTGCAAAACTTCCGAAATCTCCAAAAGCAAAGAGTAAAATTGAAACCCTAGGTGAGTTATAACTTCATTTTTTATTTTGAGTTGTTGCTAGTGTTGTTGTTGTTGTTGAAGTAGTTGTTGTTGTTGTGGTTGTTGTAGTTGTTGTTGTTGTTGTTGTTGTTGTTTGTGGTGGTGGTGGTGGTGGTGATGATGATAGATTGAACATTTGTGGTTGTTAATGGTGGTGGGGGGAGGGGGGGATTGTTAATGGTGGTGGGAAAAAAAGGCGGCCATTTGGCGAGCACCATGTGACGTCTGACAGTGCGTGCCGGTGAGCCTGTCGCCGTCGCGCCTGGCTGGCGTGAGCGCAAAGGGCGCGCGATGAGCTTGTCGCACTCGTTATCGCGCGCCAGCGTCGCGTGCTACTCATGCGACGGCGTGCGCGCTGCGCTCACGTGGCGCCTGATTGCCGCGACACGTCGACAAGCCTCGGAGGCGGCGGTGGGACAAGCGCATCTCACGTAAAATCGTGGGAACAAGTGAGGCGGTGGTGAGGCGGTAATGAAGCGGTGAGGCGAGCATGCCATAACAAGTGGGGCGAGCGGTGGGGACGGGTAGTGGAAGAAGTGAGGCAGGCACGTCGTAAAACAAATGGAAACAAGTGAGGCAGGCGTTGGGACGTCGTCATCTCACGTAAAACCGATGGGAATAAGTGAGATGGCGGTGGGGACGGTGAGGCACACGCATCACGATGAAACAGTGAGACAGGCAGTGGAACGGGTAGTAAAACAAGTGAGACATGTAGTGGAACATGTGAGACAGTAGTGGAACATGTGAGGCGAGCTGTCCCGCACTGTCGCACATATTTTAGTGAAGACGGCGGTGGGACGGTGCTGTCTCATCAGTGGGCTTAAGTGAGGCATCTGAGCTTCGTTTTGCTCGATTTTTGAAGATTTGGTGATTTTCTTCTTTTTTAACTCCCAACTACTTTAACAAATCACATTGTTTTATTCATGAAAAATAACAACATTTGCAATCAAAACTCACTTTAATTCGAACTTAAATGATTAATTCAATAGATTAAAAGTTTAGTTATGGTGAGAGTATAAACTAATCTTAAGAAGCTCTCCAATTGATAATTATATCTTCAATTATGCAATGCTTGTTTGATGAAATTTGTTAATTTCGTGAGAGTAATGGAGTTTGTTGAGAGTAATTAAGTTTGTGAAGCTATTGAGAAAGATTATGGTTTATTAGTGAGGGAATTGAAAGAGTGGCATGCCTTTGTAAATTTGATGAAACTGATGAGGGTAATGTCGTCCAAAATTAGGGTGTTTGGCTAGTTATGATAGAAAAAAATTTGGGGGGTTAAAGTTGAAAAATACCAAAATTGTTTGGCTAATTTTGTAAATTTCCCAAAGATAATATATCCAATTCCACTTGTGCATGGCACACAACTGTTGTTTTAAGAATAGGCATATATATTATATAATATCTCATATTATTATAAGTAACATAGATTTTTGTAAAAATTGGAAGCTGGGACCAATTCCATGAATATGCTTTGGGTCTCTTAACCCAAGGTCTAACCCATGGTTCGAGCCAATGATGGTGATGGCCGCTCGGCTCATGCGAGTGGAGCAAAGCCGAGTAAGCGAAGATCAAATGGAGTACTTTAAATTATTAAAAAGAAAAAAATGGCCACAATTTGACTTTAGTATAATTAAAGTGTTTTTGTGGTTAGAGGTTTCAATTGCCACGCACCTTGTTTACCCACCAAGCAAATTCAAATTTGGAGCTCTTGGCTATTATTCTTCCACGTTAAATCTTTTCATTGGTTTCGATTCATTACAATTTTACTGTGTCATGTGCGGTCTTATTTGATTTTTGTCCTATGCTTTCGACTTTATCTCTTAATGCAAGAAATCTGGTACGAGATTTGTCTAAGTTCGACCAAATTGTCCTTGGAATATTTATTTTGATGGTTTAGGTTCCACTTTGACACTATTTGCTTTGATGGGAGTTTTGGTTTTTTCTAATAATCTTATCCGATGACAACGTAATTATCTCTCTTTTGATGTGAGCGGATCCAATTGTCGATACTTTTATATCATTTCAATTTGTAGGACAATGATTTTGTTTTTTCAAATAAACTTAACAGTAAAAAAAAAAACAAATTAGTTAAACTAACACTCCATTTAAAATTTAGTAGTGTAGAATATCAGAGAGAATAAAATTTGAATTGTACTATATAATATTTATAAATTAGTCCTAATAATTATTTGATTATAAATGTTAATATAGTAATTTTATGAAATATGAATTCTAATCTGAGCAATAATCTCCTGTAATTCTCAAAAGAAAAAAAATACTCCATTTTAATTTGAGATTTATGCTAAATTACAACTGTTGCGAAATAAAAAGTGCTAATATTTGTAATAAAAATATTTAAATTTTAGTGGGGAATCAATAGTGATTTAAAATAATAACTATGGATGGTAATGGATCAGATCGAACCCAAGATCTACGTGATTCAAATCTAATCTAATCAGATCGAATTTTGGTCAGATTAAAATGAATTTGGATTAGATTTGAATATCGATGCGTGGATCTAAGGTGGATTTGGAGCAAGTTCGGATTTATCTTAATATCTAGATCTAGATCCAGATATACTCACTATTTAATTTTATTTTATTTTTAAAATGTCTTAACAATTATGTAATTATAAATGATAATAAATTTGGTAAATGATGATAAAATTTATTCATTAACATGTATTTAAGATAGGGATGACAAAATCCTCTATGGGTTTGGGGCTTCACCCTAAATGGGGTGAATTTTAAATAATTTTTAGGGAATGAGGTGGGGAATGAGAGAAAAATAATCCCCAAATTCTTAATGGGGTGGAATTTAGTTTTATACTCCCCACCCCACCCCCACCCCAATCCCCATTATATATAGATATTTTTTCTAAATTTTATTTAATAATTTTTGTTTTTATCAATTACAATGTTAGTTAATAATTTTTTTTTACTTGATACAAATAGATTATAACTAAAAGAAAACCTTAGAATATAATTTTTATTCAACCTTAAAATATTATTGTGTTTTATTTTCTCTCTTAAGAACTACTCTCTTCAAATATTTTATAATTTTAATATTATTTCAAGATATTACTACAAATATTTGGAGATTTTTTTTACATAATTTAAATACCTAGTAATATGATAATGATTTAATTGAAGTTTATAATTTTTAATTTATTGAAATCATATATATATATATATATATATATATATATATATATATATATATATATATATCTATTATAAAATAAATAAATAGGGAATGAGGTGGGGATGAGGAAACCGTTCCTCACATAGGGATTCCTCATCCCCACCCCCACTAAATTTATTGGGGAATGAGGTGGGAAATAGAGGCAAAATTTTTAATGGGGTGGGGAATGGGGTAAGCATCCCCACCCCCACCCCACCCCATTGCCATCCCTAATTTAAGAATCTTAAAACTTAAAGGTATTTAAATGACAATAAGACGCAAAATTATGAAGTGTAAAATAAAATTAGGATAGCTTGCCCTAATGTTTTTAAGTTTTTCACTCTATAATTTAGTCACATTTTTTCTCTTTAGTCTACTCTCATTTCTCCACTTCTTTTGAATACTTAGATCAGTCCTTTAATTGTTAGGAAAATCTATAGACTTGAGTTTTTTTTCCTATCATTTTCTCATAATCTTATTTATTTTGTATAATCACTAATTAGTGGTGGCTATCAACTATAAAATAATTATGTTAATAATATATTTAGTTAAATATGATCATAATAAAAAATAATAAAGTATTGAATATAATAAATTATTTTCAACTTATATGTTATTATTTAACGATATAGGAATGATAAAGGTGTGCCATGAATATCAGGATGGTAAAGAAGACATTAGAATATTATAATGATTTTATTATAGATATTTTATTATCTTTCTTATTTATTTATTTATTTATTTTGGTGTGAAAGTAGAAGTTACAATACTTATTAGATTTTTTTATACAAATTATATAATTTAATTGTTGCCAATGCATTTTAGCCTTAAATTTTCTTTCTAAAAAATTATTGATCTCTTATTATTGAAATTAAAATTCATGATGGATTTAGAGCAGATTTAGATTTTAATTTTGGATTTAGAGCAGATTTAGATTTTAATTTTTCTTTTTGGATTTGGAGTAGATATAGATCTTTATTTTTGTTTTGGATCTAGATATGTTGTAAAAAATATAGATCCATGACAGATCTAAAGCAGCTACGAATCTCTTATTATTGAAATTTAAAATTCATGACAGATCTGGAATAAATTTAGATTTTAATTTTTTTTTTTGGATTTAGAGTAGATATAGATCTTTATTTTTTGTTTTGGATCTAGATATAGAGTAAAAAATATAAATTCATTATAGATCTGGATCAGCTACGGATCTTAATTTTTATTATAGATCTGAATTTGTAATAAAGTAGATCTAATTCATATATGCTTCATTGCTATCTCTAATCATAACCATAAATCTACGATCTAACTCCAACTCCCACGTACCTCTTAAAAATTAAAATTAAAGAAATGATGTAATATGACATGCCTATTTGTTAAGCAGAGGCTTCGCATGTAAGGCTTTATATGGTGACCCTAAATTGGGCCCCAGCTTGGTCTTAAAGCCCAGCTTAAGGCATGGCAATGAAATAATAAAATTAATTAATTTAATTGTTGTAGCTTTTTTTTTTAATGAGATATAATAAAATTGATATATTTATAACTAGAATTCAATTCAATACCACATGTAGTTTTATCTTTACAAATTGCTTATAAATATATCCCAAAATTAGCAATTACAAATCTTTTATAAATTTAGAAGGATAGTAGCTCCACCTACAAATTAATGAGGAAATGAAAGGAGAACTCTCATCCAAATATATATAAAAATATGTGAAATAGTTTACATGGAATGTTTTGAAGGAATAAAAGAAGACCACAACCAGAAGAATTTGTTCTAAGACAAACTTTGCCGTTGCCAAGCAAAAAATGGTAAGCATGTGCCAGTGTAAGAGCACCATTTGTTGATTGGCACCACACCCCCTTGTGTTTAGTATTAATCAGAGATAACTCAATGTTTTCAGAGATATCTAGAACATTATCACAAATCAAGACACTCATAAGAGAACTACTAAAATCATTAATGTTCAACCGAAAAAAAAAGAACATTGGAATCTAACAACTATAGCACCACAAATTAATCCTTTTTCCATCATTTATCACCCACCACCCAATGGCAATTAGGAACTAAAGTAACAATTATAGCCTTAGAATAAGATTAGACCAATTACATAAAGAAAATTGAAACTGACCTTTTAAGATCTCACACCCAATTAATGAAGATGTCAAAATATTCTAAGTAGTCTTAAGAAAGGTTGTATGGTTTAGCAAAGACAATTTATAGATGCCTAAACCTCTCAACTTCTTTGGAGCACAAACTTATCGCCAATAATGAGAAACCATTTTGCTAGTGTCATAAGAACCAACCAAAATAAAATTGCAGATCCAACCACTTATTTGTTTGAGGAGTGAATATGGCCACTAGTAAACTATGAAGCCGTAGAGTTTGTTATGACTTGCTTTTAACTAAGTCTAAGCAGTTACAATTAGATCCCTTTTATTTCTCTTTTAGTTCTCTTTAACGTTCAAGTTTGTTTTGCATTTTGCTTTTTGTTCCTCTTTTTATGGCTTGTAATCTGATGACACAACTATTATATAAAGCTTGCTTAGTAGTAAATAAGGGAGTGAATAAGAATATAAAAATTTGGCAGCATATTGTTGTCTTGAGAGGCTTTAACCCATCGAAGATCAATTCATTTTCTAATATTTCTTTTAATTATTTTTATTTATGTTTGAAACCAAGAAGTTGTAACATCTTTGGTATCAGAGCCGAGTTACAATGGAGGAACAAGTGAAGAAAATATAAGAAACCTTAGCTTCTTTGTCACTTGGATAATAAGAGTTATCAACACAGCAAGTTGAATTTGCTACTCAAATGCAAATCTTGACTCAACTATATGAACAAATGGAAAGGATAAGTAGAAAGTTTCCAATAAATATCCAGAAATTGGTGAAACTTCTGGTAATCGCCATCAAGATCGAAGGAGTCATGCCACTCCTCCAAGAGCTAGAGGTTCTTCGAATACTTTCATTCTTAAAACTATAAAGCTGGATTTTCCAAAATATGCTGGCACCAACGATCTAACACCATGGTTATGTAAAGTAGAAAGGTATTTTGTGCTTCATGAAATTTTAAAATCTGACAAAGTTTCTTTAGCCTATTTTTACTTAGTCAGAGATGCAAGATATGGTATCAAATGCTGGAGCAATAGATTCTTTATGTTTCATTAAAGGACTTCAGGCATAAGATTATAGCCAGATTTGGACCCATTCAGTTTGAAGATCAATTCAACGAATTGATCAAGTTGTGGCAATAGGGTTTAGTGTTGGAATATCAAGGAAAGTTTGAGAGGCAATTGGTAAGGATGAGAATTCTACAGCAAGATCATAAAGTGGGTTGTTTCTTAATCGAATTAAAGGACAACATTCGCACTGGTGTTCAAGCACACCGTCCCTCAACACTTACCATGCCTATTGGGTTGGCCAAGTTATATGAGGCTCGTGAATTGGCTTAAAGAAAGACTACAACAGCTCAACAAATAACATTCAACCAGCAATCAAAAGTTGGGATTCAAAATAATAATCCACCTAGTGCACCAATAGTAAGAAAAATAATGCCTGCAAAGCTTTCCTAAAGGGGAAAAGAAATGACTATGGTTTCATTTTAATGACAAGTACAATCCAGGCTATAAGTGTGCAAAGCTTTTTCATATTGAAGCTTGTTGAAAAGATCATGATGAAAATGATGATGTCTAGATGGAGATAGATGATGTATGTGAAAATACTACATAAAAAATATCACTACATGTTGTGGCAATAGATCAAGTGCCAAAAACAATGGAAGTATGAGGAAGCATCAAGGGAAAATCAGTGGTGATTCTTATTGACTTTGGCAGCACTCACAACTTCATCAATGCTAAAACCGCACAACAAATGAATCTCAGCCCAAATGCCAATGTCAAGCTGAAAGTCATGGTTGCCTGCTGAGAAAAGTTGATAAGTTCTGGAAAATGCACTCAAGTGAATTTTGAATTACAAAATATATCATTTACTGTAGATTTTTTTTGTTTTACCAATAGAGGGTTATAACATGGTGCCTATGACCTAATGATTGAGAAATGAGAACGTTGGGACTTATCCAATGAGATTTTAAAAAGCTTCAATTGCACTTTGAATTGAATAGCTGAGGAGTAATTTTATAAGGTATAGTAAATAAAAAGGTGCTTGATACAACTCCAAATACTAAGTTTTAAAAAAGGCAAACTAGAGTTATTTTGCAGAGCATGAAGGAAAGGGAGCAGAGTGTCATAAAAGATTTGATTTACCATAAATCTAAGAACTTTTAGACTCTAATCAAGATGTCCTACAAGAATCAGAAGGCTTACCTCCCAAACATAAAGATGATCATCAAATTCCACTCTTTCTAGGATACAGACCTATATCAATACGACCATACGACTATCCTTATTTTCAAAAAAATGCAAGTGAGCAAATTGTAAAGGAGTTATTAAAAACTAGAATGATCAGCTCAAATACCAGTCCATATTCATCTCCAGTGCTGCTAGTTAAAAAGCATGATGGAACATAGTATATGTGCATTTACTACTGGGCATTAAATTACATCACAGTAAAGGATAAATTCTTAATTCCGGTGATTGATGAACTCCTCACTGAGCTGGCTGGAGCTTGCTATTTTTCCAAGACAGACTTACGCTCGGGATATCATCAGTTCGAGTGCATAAGAACCGATATTAAGAAGATAGATTTTCAAACTCATCAACACATTATGAATTTCTAGTGATGCCGTTCGGCTTTACTAATGCTCTGTCAACTTTTTAGACCTTGATGAATGAGATATTTAGGGTTTATTTGCACAATTTGTATTGGTGTTTTTTTGATAATATTCTTGTTTACATTAGGATTTGGGATAACCACTTCGAGCATCTACAGTCTGGCTTTAACCTCTTGCAAATTAATCAATTACACATTAAGTTAGAGAAGTGTGAGTTTGGAAAGAAATAAGTTCATTATCTTAGGCACATTATTTCCTAACATAGAGTAGCCGTGGATCCATAAAAAATTGAAGCAATGCTTTTCTGGCCAAAAGCCAAATTTTGTTAAGCAATTGAGAGGATTCCTTAGCCTTATCAGGTACTACTGTAAGTTCATCCAAGATTATAGGAAAATTGTGGCTCCACTCACTAACTTCTTAAAAAGGACTCATTTTTGTGAACAACAGTAGTGGAGGAAGCTTTTAAGAAGTTGAAAATTACAATGACGCAGGCACCAGTATTATCTTTTCTAGATTTTCTAAATCTTTCATTATTAAGTGTGATGCTTCGGTGTTAGTATAAGTGCAATTCTTTTACAAGATCGACTTGTTGCATATTTCAACCAAGTACTTCATGGAAAAAATCTCTTATTGTCCACATATGAGAAAAAGATCCTTGCTTTAGTATTAGCGGTTCAAAAATGATGGTCTTATCTTTTGGGGAGAAAGTTTATTGTTCGAACTGACTACCAGAGCCTCAAGTATTTATGGACTAAAAAAATCACTACATTGCTGAACAAAGATGGCTCTACAAGCTTGTGGGTTTCGAATTCGAAATTGAATACAAGAAAAGAGGTGACAACATTATTACTAATGCTTTGTCAAGAAGACATGAGGTGGAACAATCTAATGGTTTTTTGCTTACCTTTTCATAGTCCATCCCTTATTGGGTAGATGCCATCAAGGAAGCACTAGAATCAAACTTTTCTATAAAGGAATTAATTGAGAAAATTCAACAAAATGAAGCCCTTGGTCGTTAGAAGTTGGTAGATGGATTGACTTTATATAAAGAACATATATACTTGTTAAGTTCATCCACTCTTACAAACGACATCATCCAAGAATTTTATGGTAGCATCTATGAAGGCTGCGTAAAGACATTTCAAAGAATTAAAGCAAGTTTCTTTTGGAAAAGAATGAAGAAGCAAATTAAGAAGTATATTCGTTGATGCGATATATGCTAACGTCACAAAACAGAGCTAACTAAGCCAACTGGATTATTGCAACCATTACCAATTCCTCAACAGATTTGGGAAGACATTTCCATGGATTTTGGTAAAGGCTTGCCATTGTCTTAAGGTAAGACAATTATTCTTTATTGTAGTTGATAGACTCTCTAAATATACACACTTCATTCCACTCTCATATCCTTATAATGCTACTAGATTATTCTTTGACAATATTTCCAAATTGCATGGCCTCCCTAAATTTATTGTTTGTGATCGAGACCCCACATTCACTAGTGCCTTTTGGAGAGAATTATTTTAATTAAATGGGACATCATTCAACTTTAGCTATCATCCATAAACTAATGGGCAAAGTGAGGTCAGTAATAGAACTTTAGAAATGTGTTTGAGATGTTTCACAAGTTCAAGGCCTAAAGAATGGTTGAAGTGGCTTTCTTGGGCAGAGTTTTGCTATAACACAAGTTGGCATTCTGTTATTAAAAAGACTCCCTTTGAAATTGTGCATGGCCAAGATCCACCAAAGCTTTTACACTATGTCCTTAGAACAACTAACGTAGCAGCTGTAGAATGTGAGTTGATTGCTCGTGATCAAGTGTTGAAAGAGGTTCATGAAGGAATTTTGCAAGCACAATCGAGGATGAAGAAGACTTATGATTCCTATCATCAAGAATGTGAATTTTCTATTGGAGATTGGGTTTTCCTCAAGTTGTGGCCCTATAAACAAATGTCATTAGCTGAATGAAAGAATTTCAAGCTTTCTCCTCGATATTATGGTCCTTTTAAAGTCCTTGATATGATTGGAAAAGTTACTTACAAACTGGACTTGTCTATTACTTCTCGGCTATATCCGGTGTTTCATGTTTTTGTACTTAAAGAAGCAAATTGGAGAGAATCACATATTTTTTAGAGAGCTACCAATTTAAGAATATGAGGATTCAACTAAATTAGTCCCTCAAGCTATTTTGGGTTCAAGTTTGAGAAAGAGGAAAAATGAAGTCTTAATTTATTAGAGTGGTTTTTCTCCAGTAGATGCAACCAAGGAAGAACGTGAAATAATTTAAGAACGTTATCCTGATTTCACCCTTGAGGACAAGGGTGTAAATTAAGGGGGGAAGAATTGTTATGACTTGCCTTTGACTTAGGACAAGTAGTTACAATTAGATCCTTTTTATTTCTTTTTTAATTCTCTTTAATGTTCAAGTTTGTTTTGCATTTTGTTTTTAATCTGATGGCACAACTATTATATAAAGCTTGCTTGGTAGTGAATAAGAGAGTAAATAAGACTATAAAAATTTGGCAACATATTTGTTGTCTTGGGAGGCTTTGACCCCTCGAAGAGCCAATTCCTTTTCTAATCTTTCTTTTAATTATTTTTATTTATGTTTGAAACCAAGAAGTTATAATAGAGTTACATGGCTAGGATAACATACTATACAAGTTAAACTCGACTAGAAATAGAAAGTAATTTTCATAGCTAGCGTTCTAGCTTCCCTCTAACTCTATTAGCAATACCCACAACTGCTGCTTTTTAGGAATTCCTTGAAATATAAGAACTCTTAAATATGTGAAAGTAACCTGAGTAATTTTAAAAAATTGATCCAATTACTCATATACATGCTTTTAAACAATAAAGATTTAACCTTGTTAACCATTTAGCCCGAAGCACAACTTCAAGACTCCAAAAATCCCATCAAGTTAGAAATAGAAAGAGAGCCATGGATGCTCACCATAGATAACTATCTCAAGTAGTGGCAGAGCCAAAATCTAAAATTATAAAGAGGGCTAAATAGTATAAAAATAATTATTTAGCGATCGAAGTCTAAAAAAACTAAGTATGGCAGGGGCTAATTCACTAAAAAAAAGTCTATTTTAATGGTCAAAGACTAGGAAGGTATAAATATTCTAGTAATTAAATAAGTGGATTTCAAAAAAAAGGGCTTATTGTAACTTCATTGACTAAAAATGTTACATACATTTTTCTTTATATACATAAGCATAAATCTTACTTAAAGTTTCTTCTATTGAAGCTTTCTCGATAGGATTACATAAAGTTGATTAGGCCTGATGATATACAGCTTGATTGTAAGATCACTTTAAAAGAGCTCTTAAAAGAAGATAGAACTCCTTGAACTTCAGATATTAACCACTCTACTTCACACCTGCTTGCAATTTTGTTATTAATGAAATTAATCACATTAAAAGAATCTGACTCAATTATAGCTGGACTAGCCTAATGTCCTTGGCAAATTGAATTCCTTTTTGCACAATAATAGCTTCCACGAACTTCACATACGGAGAAAAAATCATCTTGCAAATAGAATTTACTAGGATTATTAGGCTTAGTGCTCCCCTTGGTTATACTTTACAGAGTGCCCGTTCTAAATGAATTCGCTACATTCTCAGCTCTAGTGACAAATTCTTGAGGCATACTGATAACATTACTATGAATCATATGATTCATAGTAATGTTACTCTTCAAAATTCCACGGCCAGGGTCCTTGTTCGTTACTCTTTTACTTTTCCTCAACGGTTTATTCATTAGCTTTTGGCCGAACAAATTTCTTTTCTTTTTTAAATTTTAACTGAGATGTAATGTAATGAAATGAAGAAATGGATAATGTAAAGTTAAAAAACTGTTATTACATAAATCAATAGTTTCCTCATGTTTGTGGATAAATTCATCGATTACTAAACGAACATGAATTAATTCCAAATTTTTAAAAATCAAATAAAAAAAACATATCATTTGAAATATGAGTTTTTTTTTTTCGATCGAATTCATCCCATACAAATATAAGTTTAAATTTAGAATATAACATATATGTCCTTAAATTTTAAAAATTTTCAAGTAAAAAGTTATTTATTTATTAGTACTAGTTTACATGCTCTTGATTTTTCAGGTTAATTTTTTTTTTTTTTTAAAGTTTTATTATAATGAGAAATCTACCAAAACATCATAAATTAATTATGTAATGGGGTCCAGCTACCTTGCAACAGTTTCAAGGTACCACCACTTTTGTCTTTTTCGTGTGTTAAATTTTATTTAACCCCTTCCTTTCCTTTTTATTTTCAATTTATTTTTAACTATAATTTTATTTTCCTCTCTCATTCTTTCCCTTCACTCCATCGGTGGCCCAATTTTTTTTCTCCATTTTCAAATCATTAATCAACAAATTAAAATCAACAAGAGCCAACTTGACATCGTTTGGGATTTGTATTCTTATTATTATTATTATTATTTGCTTAATTGTTATTTTAATTAAAATAACCGAATGAATCAAAAAATATAAATCATAAGCTATTAATGATTAGCTTTAAGAAGTAAAAAAGCAAGCATTGTGCTTGATCTTTAGCCAAATTTTGGAAAAAAATTTTAACATTTTAATTAAATTAGAAAATTAAAACAATTTGGTGTAATTAGGATTTCATCGGGATGCCGATTGAAGTCCTGACTAGTCCTGAGTTTTAATGAGAATAAATTTAATCTCAAATTTCTATTTATTTTAATTATTTTTTAAGTCATATACCATATCATGTACCATTTGGTACATGATAAGGGATTCCAATTGGGATTCAATTTTTTCTACCAACTTTAATTGGTAAAAGAGTTTTAATTAGCTGCTTGAGAATGTTATGTTAGTTAATAAAGTTGTAATAATCTACAATTGTTATAATAATCTACAACGTATAACTTAAGAATAGTAAAGCTTCTATTATTTAACTTATTTGGTGTAGAGGCTAATTGAACTAATTCATATCAATATAATTTGACCTAGAATCGAAGTATCATAATTATAAAATTTATTCTTCTACTTTTTTGCAAATGTTAATATGTTAAACATATTCTTACTATTTTCAATATTAAACATTGACGTACTAATATAACATCATAAAAAATAATAGTAATTGGGAAATTTCACTACAATTTGGATTGAAACTTCAATTAATAATCTGAAAATGCAGTTTTTTAATTATTTTATGTTGAAGTTCCTACCTCTAAGTACTAAACTAAATTAACGGCTTAGACTAATGAAAAGAGTAATTGGTTAATTCTTTCTAACTTGAACTAACGATATCTATTATTTTATTTTGTGATTATTTTTTGTTCTTTTTTAATAACTTCCAACTTCAGTTCATGGTATATGAGATGGATGATATGAAGAAATTGGGAATGATTTTTGAATTAATTTGTAATATTTTAAATTTTAATTTTATTCAAAAATTAAATTTTCTTAAATTTTATTTATTTTATATATTTTTAACAGTGAAAATGTTAATGAAATTTCTTCTAATTTTAATTTTCTAATTAATTACAATTTTGAGACAATTCAGACTTATGTATTAAAAGTTGTAACTCTTTAAATTTTTTGAATTGTCAAAACAATAGGGATTCTAATGTTAATTATCAAATAGACACATCCTTACCATAGATGCAGCTTTTCCCTTAAATCGGACGGTGAAGAGCTGAAGTCACGAAAAGACAGAA
Source organism: Citropsis articulata (assembly GCA_030449925.1). Classification (NCBI taxonomy): domain Eukaryota; kingdom Viridiplantae; phylum Streptophyta; class Magnoliopsida; order Sapindales; family Rutaceae; genus Citropsis; species Citropsis articulata. The sequence goes on along the minus strand of JASUUH010000137.1, from coordinate 1,214,757 downwards.
ATCGTGGCACGTTGCAACGTTTGCAACGTAGGCGAGTCCTATGTAATGATGTAATATGAATATCTAGACTTTAAAAAGTTGTATTTATTTTTAAATATTTGAAAGAAAAAATCAATCTATAAAAATACACAAGAGGTTGCTCGAGTACTAGTCTCAAGAATGATGAGTAGTACCCAAACCCAAAGGCCATAACCCAGTCGATGATTGAACTGGAAGGACCTAAGTAATACAATTGCATGAAAAATATCCTTTTTCGAAAATCTGTAAATACAGGGATTGCATTGCAAAGAGCATGAGCATCTTCGAAATAATATTCGTCATCACGCACGTGCTGTTAACTCCGTCTTTCCACTACTTTTCAATCGCGTCACTATTGGGTAACATTAATAAAACCTCTAAAATTATAATAATTAAAAAAATGTAAAAACAAAAAAAAAATGAAAAAAATATAAAAAATGAGAACGAAACATGAAACAAAAAACACTTTTCTTTAATCTCTTGCAAGATCTGGTCGCATTTCAATTCGCTTCCCTCAAATCAATTTGAGTCCTTTTACGTGAACATCGAAAGACTCGTTTCAAGGTCAGCTCCTTTACTCTTCTATCACCAATCTATCCTCTTTTAATTTGATATCTATTTCTTTTAATCTTCGATTATTTATTTGTTTTTGTTAATTAATGCGCCGCGAATCTGGGATTTGTGATTTGCTGTCTGGGCTTGTTTCGTTTAGATCTGTGGTTGAAGTTCCCTTTTTATCTTCGAAGTAAATTAGCTGTCAAAGAAAGAATCAAAAGAAAAACCCTCGCTTCTGTTTGTTGGGCGAGAAAGCTTGGGAAAATGAAAAGATAAAATATTGCATCTTTCTTTTAGGTGGGTTTTCGTTCTTTTTTTTGGTTTTGTTTTGGGTATTTCTTTGGATCTTTGGTTGATGGAAATATATAGAGGAATACGGCTAATGAATTGCATTTTAAGTAAGTCTTTGTAATTTTTCCCCATTTTGTCAAATTTAAGAGGTTTTTGTTTTCATGGGCTTTTTATTATGATTGTTATTTATGGGTTTCTTTAAGTAATTAGGTATTTGGTGTATTTACTTGTGAGATTTGGGCGAGTGTTCATGAGTGTTAATATGTGATTCTATCATAAATCTGTATCTGGATCTCTGATTTGAAGCTTGCATTGAATGAATAACCATACTGGCAGTTAGCGTTAGTAGTGCAGAGGTGTTCATCATTAATGTTTAAATTGGGATTAGACTTGAGGCTATTGTAGTCACTTGGGTCCTCGTTGAAGTTTTTGAGAAGCACTGGTATTCATTCAGTTACATTTATGTGTCTGTTATATCTGGTGATCTATATGAATACAAATGTGTAATTAGATTGGACTGTGCTATATATTTGCAGGACTTTTAATACTTACATTGAATGGAAGGAATTGGAGGCGACACTTCCTCGACGGCATCCCCTGTATCACAATGGGGACATGATGCTTGGAGGGTATATCAGTATTACCTGGACAAGACTACTCCACATACAGTTTATAGGTGGATTGGAACGCTTGTAATTGTGGCAATCTACTGTTTGCGGGTTTTTTATGTGCAAGGATTCTACATCATATCCTATGGTCTTGGGATCTATCTGCTGAATTTGCTTATTGGGTTTTTGTCGCCTCTGGTTGATCCTGAAATTGAAGTCACTGATGGGCCTTTGTTGCCGACAAAGGGTTCTGATGAATTCAAGCCTTTTATTCGCCGACTCCCAGAGTTTAAATTTTGGTAATGGAAATATCTCATGAATGCTTATAATGTTAGTGTTTTGCATATCTTGGAAAATTCTCTAACATTTTGGTTCCAAATTTTATAGCCCATCTAGCAATGCTTGTTCTCTTGTTAATTAATCTATAGGTTGCTTAGTTTATTTGGGCCTTGGGCTGTAATGTTGCGAGGAAGCCATGAATAGTTCGGATGTATCTAAGCTCATTGTTTGTCTAATATTGAGGCTACTGATGTCAGTGATTGACCTAATAGATGTTTTAATTGTCATTCCAAGTTCAGACCTAATGGATGTGTCATAATGACAGTAGTTTTATGTATAGTTAGCATTCTTTCTTAAAGATTGGGCCCAACAAAACCCTGTTCAACCTTAATGTCACCTGAGTCACTGCTTGTATCACGTCGTAAGTCTCTGTACAGGGTATCTCCTGTATTTGCCTTCTTATATTTTCTAACTTGAAATGTTACAAATGGTTAATAAACTCTAATACACCATAAGTTCTAGGCCTTGCTTCTTGTCCTAAAAGTTTCTATGTTGAATTTTAGTAGATAAGATGATCTCCCCCACTGGCTGTGGGTCTTTGAAATACGTGATGGTCTATAGATGTTTAATTTGCTATTGTGCATGTTAATTTGCAGCTCTCATTTCTTGTCCTGTATGTTATTATGCTGGAGAAACTCTCTCTGTTTCTTCGGCATTCTATCTTTGAGATAAATGGATGTGTTGGCACTTTACACACTGTTTTCGCTACTCCTTTAACGTTACTCCTTGCATTCGTATTAGTGATGTTTGATTTTCTGAGTGCTGTTTTATAAATTAATTATGAATCCTTGCTACATTCTTCTGGGAATGACCTGCTTCTTTGGCAGGGGCTATGTTCTATGGTTGCTGATTTGTTTACTGAGGCAGTCTTAGGTTACAGTGCCATGCTTGGGTGACTCTGAGATGATTTGATTTTCTGAATGCTGTTTTATAAATTAATTATGAATCCCAGCTTCATTCTTGTGGGATGACCTGCTTCTTTAGCAGGGGTTTATGTTGTATGGTTGCTGATTTGGTTACTGATGTGGTCTTAGGTTATATTGGTATCCTTGTGTGACTCTCTGATGAGCTTTCTCATTCCATGTCTTGTTAACTACTCTTACATTTCTTGAGACATTGAAATGTATGAATCTCTTCGAAAATGAGGGGATAGAACCTTGTTATTGTGGCTGATCGTAAAATTTTCCTTATGCTGTGGTTTCAGGTACTCCATGACCAAGGCTTTCTGCATAGCTTTTGTAATGACGTTCTTTTCTGTGTTTGATGTTCCTGTGTTTTGGCCTATATTACTTTGTTACTGGATTGTTCTGTTTGTTCTTACAATGAGACGCCAAATCGCGCACATGATCAAATACAGATATATCCCCTTCAACATCGGAAAACAGGTAAGCTCCAAGTACTTGAATATTGTGGCCACATAACCTTTTATCACAGGTGCTCTGAAGTTAACAGATTTTTGGGTCCTTGACAGAAATATGGTGGTAAGAAACCGTCATCAAGTGGCAGTGGCTCGCGTGGGGACTGAAGCAGAACTTATTCACAGAGCAAGTAGTAAAAGGACCGGATGGGGATAAGAAAATAGGTTATGGGAAGATATTATAATTGAATTTTTTCCTTTCAAGGGACATGCACTTGGCTATTATGAACGAGTTTTATAGTAGACATAAAGTTCAATGGTGCGGGATTGCTAAAATGTTGCAGAATTGAAACTTTAATGTTTACGCACATGTTATGAAGGTTCCAAGATTGTTGGCAATGTAATTGCATGACCCATTATGGTTCCAAGATTGTTGGCAATGTAATTGCATGACCCATTATAACAAAGATTTTATGGGAAAAATTTTTCATTCGTTTATTAGTTGGTGTAATGTTGTCAAAAGCCTTTGTCATCCCACATGGTTTACTGGAAGATAGCAAGGAAACACTATTTGTATTGTACAATGTTTGTGACAAGAAATTGCAGTTTTTAGCTTATCTGAATGGGGAAATGGATCTCTGTGAGTGTAGCCTTTTATTCCACTTTGGTTCGTCCAAAAATAACCTTTGGTTGCCCTTCATTTTAAAGAATGACGTTTATCAGTTTTAAAAGTAAATTGGTTGAGATGGAAATATTTATTTCTAATCAATTTCTAATCCACTTTACATAATTTCTTAAAGATTGAAAATCCTAATCTGTTTTTCTGTTTTACTGCAAGAACAATATGACAAATTGATATGTGCATTTCACTAGCGAAAGATTACGTGATTATGTTTTGGCCGGGTCGAATTTGTTCATGGTATGGCTGAGAGATAAACCAAAATATAAATAAATTAATAGGTTCAACAGGACTATGCTCTAACGTTTATGAAATTAGTAATTTTTATTTTAGATTTACTGCACTTTTGAATTATTAGATTTAAACCCAAAAAAATTAATAATAATTTGTAAAAAAAATTCCTAATCCATGTTGGATTAGGAAACTTCCCGATAAGTGGGAGAACTCTAGTGCAGTAATGCTTCTTTTTCCTGAGCTAAAAAGGAAACTAGTAGTTGTTTATAAAAGGTTGCAAATTCCCGTTTGTTGTTTAATTTGTTATTTTGTTATTTGTACTCTCTTGCTCTCGCATTTTGTCTTGGTCAAATTAAACATGCATTCAATCGTATCATGGCTTTTAGAAGTTATAGTTTTTACTAGCATTACCTTCAGAGCAAATTAAAACTCACATCCATACAAAAATAGAATCTGGATTCTTGTTCATCCATGGTAATGGACAAGTATTCGGGTTTCAAAGAACTTGGTAGAGGAGCATTCGGGCGTGTCTGTCAAGCTTTCGATGAGCACACTGGAGAAGTTGTTGCAATCAAAGAATTGAAGCAGAGATATGCTTCATGGGAGGATTGCCTCAATTTGAGAGAAGTTAGGTGCTTGAGGAAGTTGAAGCATTCAAACATTGTGAAGCTTAAAGAACTCATCCAGAACAACAACAGATTGTATCTAGTGTTTGAATGCATGGAGTGCAATCTTTACCAACTTATGGCAGCAAGAGATCGGAAGCTTTTCTCTGAACCTGAAATCAAGGCATGGCTTTTCCAAGTTTTCCAGGGACTTAGTTACATGCACCAGAATGGGTTCTTTCATCGAGACCTGAAGCCTGAAAACTTGCTTGTTTCGCAAGGTATTATCAAGATTGCTGATTTTGGTCTTGCAAGGGAAATCAAGTCTGGCCCGCCTAATACGAATTATGTAGGATCACGATGGTATCGAGCCCCGGAAATTCTGTTGCAGTCAGAGTTGTATAGCTCAAAAGCTGACATGTGGGCTATGGGAGCTATCATGGCTGAATTGTTCACTTTTTGTCCCCTTTTTCCGGGTGGTAGTGAAGCTGATCAGATGTACAAAATATGCGGTGTTCTTGGGAGTCCGACAATGGTTTCTTGGGCCGATGGACTTCGTCAAGCAAGGGCAATTAAATACCAGTTCCCACAGTTACCCCGAGCCAATCTCTCCGCATTGATGCCATCAGCAAGTCAGGATGCAATCAGCCTGTTCGAATCACTTTGTTCTTGGGATCCCAGCAAAAGGCCGACTGCTGCAGAGGCCTTGCAGCACCCTTTCTTCAAGAGATGCTTTTATGCTCCACCACATGTACGTTCAACACCAGCCGTCGCTACTACAACAGCAAACCAACCAGCAGCAGCAACAAGGGGAATGTTGAAGCAGCGGCGGCAGCAGCCAGGTGCTAGGATGTGTGCTGATAAGGCTTCATCTAATTCGCAGATGGTTGGGAAACTCTCTCCTCTGGATTTGATTAAACAAGTGCAACAGAAATCTGTCAAACAACCAAAATATTCTCCGGCCGCCGGGAAGAAGAGTCCAACTTCCATTAACAAAGACAAAGTTGCACAGCTGAAGCTACCTCATATGATGAAGACTGGAGTCCAATGGAATGCTGAATCAGGAAACTTATTTCTCAGACCAACTCAAAATCTGGAACCTGGCAGAATATAACACAATAAATTTGGTTGAAGACAGAAGGGCTCTTTTGAACTGAATGAGGCTATTTATGCTAAAACAATGGTGCAATTGATCCAATGTGAACCATTTGAATGTATTATTTCAATTACAAAAAGTTAATACACAGTTTTCCAAAATTACCAGCTCTGGTGAAATGTGAATTGTGATTTGCCAAACCTTTATGGTTATTTTTTGTTTTCTTCACATCTACTGGGGGCCGTAATGATATAATCTAAAACATATGGGTCTTAGTTAGTAATTTAGTACAATTTCCAGGAACTGGACATAAATGGTAATCTGTAACATTTGTGGGTTTGTTTGTAATTAAGGAAAACTACGGGACTTGCTTTAGACAAGACCAGTCTCCTTTGTTAGGGTTTATGTTCTAAAAACCTCACAACTCTGTTTCTCATTCACTCATAACCGGGAAACTCATTGAAAGGAAAAAAAAAAAAAAAATTCAATGGGTAAAGTAAAGGGGAAGCATCGTTTGGATAAATATTACCGTTTAGCGAAAGAACACGGCTACAGATCGCGAGCTTCATGGAAACTCGTTCAGCTCGATTCCAAATTCTCCTTCTTACGCTCATCGCACGCCGTGCTCGACCTCTGCGCCGCCCCAGGTGGGTGGATGCAGGTGGCGGTGCAGCGGGTCCCAGTAGGGAGCCTCGTTCTGGGTCTTGACTTGGTCCCCATCGCCCCCATTCGAGGAGCCGTGTCGCTTGAGCAAGATATAACGAAGCCCGAGTGTAGGGCTAGAGTGAAGAAGGTGATGGAGGAGCATGGGGTTAGGGCTTTTGACTTGGTTTTGCATGATGGGTCGCCGAATGTTGGTGGTGCTTGGGCTCAGGAGGCCACGAGTCAGAACGCTTTGGTTATTGATTCTGTTAAGCTGGCTACGCAGTTCTTGGCTCCTAAAGGAACCTTTGTTACTAAAGTATGTGTACTGTGCTTTTTTGAAATAATTCTCTTTTGATTTGCGTTTATGATGCTATATGTTGTGTTGGCTTATTGTAAAAGATGGGCTAATGTGGAAAAAATAATTACTTAGATGTCTATACCAATAGTTGCATAGGCAATGTGTTGGTTTGTATATGATTATATTTTGTTTGTTTGATTGGGAAATGGATTCATATTGTAACAATAATTTATTGAGACTAGTGCTGAATGTTTATTTGTTGTTTTGGATTAGGTTTTCAGGTCACAGGATTATAGTTCTGTCCTCTACTGTCTCAAGCAGGTGATTCACTCCCAACCATACCCCCCCCCCCTCCCCGCGACTTGCTGTTTCTAATATTGGCTGGAGCCAGTAGTTTGTTCTGAAATTAGGTTTCTGTGTGTAGTTATTTGAAAAGGTTGAAGTGGATAAACCTGCTGCTAGTCGTTCCGCATCTGCTGAAATATATCTTTTGGGTATAAAATACAAGGCTCCTGCAAAGATCGATCCACGTCTTCTTGATGTGAAGTATCTGTTTCAGGGATCTGTAGAGCCACGTAAGGTAATGATATGGGAAATTCATGGAAAAATGACTCGTGGATTACTCAAAATATTTTCTCTTTTTTAATGAATTGGTATTTAATTATAAACTTGTTTATATAAATTCTTGTTGTATAGGTGGTGGATGTACTCAGAGGAACAAAGCAAAAGAGACATCGTGATGGGTAAGCTCCTTTTCTTTTGACCTTATTAGTTTCAGATATCCTTCACATGGCAATGTGAAGAAACCTATTGAAATTTCAAACAATTGAATTTATAAATAGAACAAGCTTGTCATTCTTTCTCATATGAACTGGCGATGGATCTCAATGTGTCATGAGGATATGTGGTCAGCAAGCAACATTCTACTTGCTGACTTTTCAGATTCCTCTGAGAAAAAGCTAATTAAAAGAAAGGAGTTTACTGGTTATTGTCCTTTTTGAATGTTTTTGTGTATAGTTATAACTGCACACCTACACGATGGCTGTTGCTAACTAAAATCATATTACAGTTATGAAGATGGAGACACGACTTTAAGGAAAGTTTCTTTGGCTATTGATTTCATTTGGTCCAGTAATCCTCTTGAGATTCTTGGTTCAGTTACTTCCATAGCATTTGGGGATCCGGCATGTTCAGCAATCAAGGATCATGAATTGACAACAGAAGAGGTCATTTATCATTATTATCCTGATCCTATTCTGTGTTTTGGTCTTCTACAGAAGGTTTAACTATTCTGAACCTTTGTGCTGTCCAGGTTAAAGCTCTTTGTGATGATTTGTGTGTTTTGGGAAAGCAAGACTTCAAGCATCTATTGAAGTAAGTTAGATACCCTTTATTTATTGTATAACTAGTACCAACTTTGAGACACGAAGGAAAACATCAATTTTGATTTGTGTCAATGCTTGGCAATAAATATAACAGTTGGTATTAATATATAGACCTATAAAAATGGTAGTAAGCTTGTTCTAAATGTCTCTTCTGCCATGAAGGTGGCGAATGCAAATAAGGAAGGCCTTTTCTCCTGCAGAAAAGGCTACTGCACCTGCTTCTGCTCCTACTGAAGGCGAAAATGAGGAGGATGAAGATAACAGAGTACTCAATGAAATGGAGGAATTGAAATATGCCATGGATCGGCGAAAGAAACGTGAAAAGAAGCTTTTAGGAAAAAAAAGGGCTAAGGTTGGCTGTATTGATTCCCTCTCCCCATTTACCTTCATGCACGTGCAAAATTAAATTTACACATTTTTGGAATTTTGGAAGACATGAAGTTTGATCAATATATATGGTAATCAATAATGTAGAGAGAAATTGTGCAAGGGCAATCTCAGATGTGCAAAGAGACTTGTGATAAATTTACTAGAGCACTCCCAAAGTTGATATGAATTACAAGAAAAGTAAAAAGAAGCCACAAAAGGATAACTCATAGTTATTTTAGGGGAGTACCTATACATTTTGCTTAATTTTTAGCCTAAGGATCTCTCTGTTTCTTTATTTGTTTACTTAAGTGGAGGATTGAAATATGTACATAAATATGAAGACGAAGTTGAAAATCTGGATAGCTATCAAGTTTCTTTAGTAGAATTCTTATAAATATTAGCAGCCTGCCTTCCCACAGGTTTAGTGTAGCATTTTTTCTATGCTTGAACAAGTTTTCCTTAATTCATTATGTAGATTTTGGGAACAACTTCAATGTGTTTCTATTTACATCAAGGAGAAAAAAATAATAATAATAATAGAAACCCATAAATTTTTGTCTCTTAAATCCACTTCTCACAGAAGTATCGAGGAATGGTTTTCATGTTTCATATTGGAGGAGAGAGGAGACAATTGGGATATGTTCACTCCTGCTTTTTTAGTTTGATTGATGGCATTCTCACCATGAATGCCTTTTGTTGGTATGCATTTTTTTATTGACTTCATGTTTTTTTGTCTTTTGGATCTACCAGGACAAGGCACGGAAGGCAACTGGGATGCAAATAGATGTTATGCAAGATGATTATACTGATCATGAATTATTTTCTCTTGCTTCCATTAAGGTATACTTTCACTTCTTTCTTTTCGCTTTTTCCTGTGATCTTTGCTATTTGAAGAGAAACCATATTTCAATTTTGTATACATTATTTGTCAAAGTCAACCCCATTGATGGTATTGAAAATTGTATTATTATTCTACACTATATAATTGGGTTATAAAATTCAAAGCCCTTCCCTGTTGTGATTTTAATGTTTGAGTGGGATAAGCCTGGTTGGCTAGGATTTTTGAGGTGGAAATAGGTGGTATTGGAATACCCCTCATACCAACTTTGGAGGGGACTAGTTTAATTTGTGTTTGTGCCTGGGGTTGGGTGGGGTGAATTGCATGGTCAGAAAAGAAAAATGGCTGGGTAGGACAATTTTCCCATTGGACGGTAATGACAAAAATTTAATTTGTATATTAGTTGCAGTTTTAATTCATTACTTTTATCAAATTCAGAAGTGTGGTCTGAGGTTGATATCTCATTCTTGTATAAACTTGAATGATCAATATTTAGGGTAAAAAAGATCTTGCTGCTGTTGAATATGATGATGATGATGTGAATGCTGCTGCTGAGGACAGTGAAGACGAAAGACCCAATGGGGACACTCAAGAACACTCGTCCAGTGACATTGACTCTGATGAAGAGCGCAGAAAGTAATTCTTTTCTACCTATATCTTCTGTCGCATTAACTTGAAGTCAATTTATGACTTTGTGATCTTATTACATATCTCTGGCGTTAGGTATGATGAACAATTGGAGGAGGTTCTTGATCAAGCTTATGAAAACTATGTGGCTAAGAGGGGAGGAAGTACAATGCAACGAAAACGTGCAAAAAAAGCCTATGCCCAAGAGGACCAACTCTCAGAGGTATGTGGTCTTCGTGGTCAATTTGTGTGTGTATGTTTGCAGTCAAGCACATGTTTTTCTCCTATGCTTTCTGCAATTAGGTTGTGTTAGGACTTGGCGAGTATAAATCTCGGTTTCCCTTGTAGCTTATGTGGCCTTTCTTTTTCTCACTTCGTCATGATTCTTGTTGCCTTCACATTGTAATCCTTCTTCTTCTTTGTAAATTCATTCAGCACTGGTCGATAGTGATTTATTATAATCACACTTTCTTTTCTTAGTATAGAATTACAGTAAAACTTCTCTATACCGATACGCTCTATAAGAAAAATGTCCATATAGTCATAAAAAATTTGGTCCCAATTTAGGCCAGTTATAAATAAGAATAAACTTCACATGGTAATAAGTTAATAACTTCTATAGACCTGGTCTTAAGAAACTTGCCTCTACATAGTATTAGTAATCTGTATATTGCAAAAAAATATGTTAAATGAAAGATTTAAGATGAAATATAATATTTTTCTTAAGTTGTTTGGGACAATGATTTATTCCTTAGATTTTCAAAGGTGACTTTGCATATTCTCAGCACTACATAGATGGATATATGTACTAGTTTTTTGGAACTATATGTTTTATCTCTTTTAACGATGTCTATACATTAGATTTGACATGCTTCAATAATTAATTATCACTGCAGCGCTTTACGTCTGTCCTGCTTGCACTAAGAATAACTAAGTTAAAACAATAATTTCTGTAACTGCACTTGTATCAAGTTATAACATCTTCATAGTAATAAAATTAGCTTAGTCCAAACAATGACTATAGAGAGGTTTTACCGTATATGCACATTAAGTATTTTGTTTTTGCTGTGCAGGCTGATGAGGATGAAGACACTATGCATACTAGTTATGATTCAGACAAAGATCAGGGTGATCTAGATGCAAATCCTCTCATGGTACCACTTGATGATGGTATAAGGCCTACACAAGAGGAAATTACAAATAAGTGGTTTAGTCAGGAAATTTTTTCAGAAGCTGTACAAAATGGAGATTTGGGGAACTTGGGCAGTGAAGATGAAATGCAGGTGGATAAACGGGCAGAAAAGCATTCTATCCCAGAAAAGGCCAAGCAGAAGATGGCAAATGATGCTGCAGCTCCTAAGAGCACGCACAACCAAGTTTCGAAGGTGGAAGATGATTTTGAGATAGTCCCCGCTCCAGGCACGGATTCCAGTGATGACTCGTCCTCTGATGAATCAGAAGATGAACACATTGATACAAAAGCTGAGATATTGGCTTGTGCGAAGAAGATGCTAAGGAAAAAGCAAAGAGAGCAGATGCTGGATGATGCTTACAATAGGTACATGTTTGACGATGATGGCTTGCCAGACTGGTTTTTAGAAGAGGAAAGGAGGCATCGGCAAGCAGTTAGGCCTGTTACCAAGGAGGAGATTGCTGCAATGAAAGCACAATTTAAAGAAATAGATGCCCGACCTGCTAAGAAGGTGGCTGAGGCCAAAGCCCGAAAGAAGCGGGCTGCCATGCGAAAGCTTGAGAAGGTTCGCAAGAAGGCAAATGTCATATCAGACCAAGCAGACATCTCTGATCGTTCGAAGAGGAAGCAAATTGAACAATTATACAAGTCAACTGTACCCAAAAGGCCTAAAAAGGAATATGTGGTTGCGAAGAAGGGAGTTCAAGTGAGGGCTGGAAAGGGGAAGGTTCTTGTTGATCCACGAATGAAAAAGGATTCAAGGACACGTGGATCCGGCAAGGCCGGAAAAGGTGGTTCGAAGAAGGGGAAAATTGGCAAGGCTCGGAAAGGTAAAGGATCTGTGAAGGCTTCGTCAAAGAAAGGAAAGAAAGGAAACAAGTGAACAAAGATGGGCATGCATGTCTGAACTGGCAAAGTTCAAAAAGATTTTGGTCATTTTTTTAATTCCTTTGTCAGTGTTACTTCATTTTTGGTTTCTTTTGTTTCATTTGTGCACAACCGTTATAATGTACCGCATCAAATTAAAGAAAAAGTATTAATGAATCTCTGAGTTAATTGTTGCAGGCTCATTTAGGAAGTGTAGAATGTTTTGGTCTCATAGAGTTATGACGTATTTGCCCCCTTTCAATAATCTACTCTTTATCCTGGAACTGGTTCAAGCACATAACGAGATTTTGTTTTCATCTATTAGTTAGATTTGTTGTCAAGTGTACTACATCTTTAGTGTCGATGGAAGGTTATCCAACTCTTTAAAATGCTATCTTTAATTTAATTTCTAAAATATAACACCCGTTTTTTTATTGAAAAAAAAGAAACCCAATTGCTTATTTTACTTTATTTTTAATTTTATGTAATTTTACACTTCTCAAAAACTATAATTAATTTTTTTAAAAAAATAATAATACAAAATTGGTTTTCGTCTTGCGACTGGTGGCTCGACTTTTAGACCCTCACACCCGTAAATGTTGATCATTGGACATGACAACTAGTGATAAATTTGTTTTAATTTTCGCATTTAGGTGAATTTATGACTAATTATTTTCATAATGACTTGATCGAGCGCGCACAGCTGCACATTCGTATAGGGGCTGTAGAGAGAAAGGCCCTATACAAATTATTTTCATAATTATCATAGCATGGTCTTACAAATTCCATCGACGACAAAGAAGACAGAAAGGCCAGCCACCATTATTTATACAATAAAAACCAAAGACTGCAACAAGCCAATTATTTATTTACAAGAGTCCAAGATCCCGCAAGCTGCAGCTGGAAACAGAGAAGGGTTACACAAACTGATTGAGGTACTCATCAACTGTAGTGTACTTGACATCAGGATAAAGCTGCGAGGCTTCACCTCCAAAAGACGGTTCAATCTTAAAGTTGGTTTGAACTCCCTTCACGAAAGCAGAGTGATAAATTGCTAATATCACATTGTGTGGAGGTGCAGCTTCTGCAAAATTTTGGAGAAGACAGGGTCAATAACATTTACGGCACATAATTTATGGCTCTCTTAAATGAAATTTAAAAGAGAGAGTTTTAAACTAACCTTGAATATTCTTTAGGAGCTGCTCCTCTGAAACATACTCCCTTTCGAGGGTTTTGCCAATCTTTCTCTCCCACAGAGACACAAGATCATTGATTGAGTAAATATTACCGGGAGGCCGAATGTAAAGGTTTTTGTTCAAGGTTCTCGGATCATCAACTGCTTTGATAGTGTAGGTTGCAATATCATCTTCCTTGTTATAAACAGCTGAAAATCAAATGACGAAACTAAGTTAGATTCATTTAACTATTTTGCAATGAAGTTATTTAGGCTCTATTTGAAATTGTTGTGTGGCAACCATGATCTGGCAGTTCCGTATCTGGTAATCACTTAAAACTCTATCTTAAAACCTAAGTTGACTACTTAGGGTTCATTTCGAATTAGGGTCCTACAAAAAAAAAAAAAAAAAAAAAAAGAACCTCTCATTGTAATATTTTTGACAAAACTAAAAAGGGTATTATAAGTTTTTAATCAAACAACTGTTGGATAAAATCACCTTAGCTTAAAAGCTACGGATACAGATGCTCCCCAACAGTAGTGCTGAATAGACCCTAAGTTAAGCTCCGTTTGTGTGGTGGCCATAATGTGGCAATTCAGCAGCGATAAGTATCAGGTAATCACTTAAAACTCTTATCTTAAAGTCTACATTGATTACTTAGGATTCATTTAGTACAGACTACGTTAAGTTGCCATACCATCCATTCTATAACAGACAATAACATTAACACCTCAATATATACCAAACAAAACAGAGCCTTAATCATGGTTATTTTTCAACAATCTTGTTGTGAACAATGAGCTTAATTAATTTATGTTACCTTTTGGATTTCCATCGCCTAAGATGACAACCTTATCCCTCGGGGGGGCAGTGGCCCCAGGCTGCATCAGATTGGGGAGGAAGTAGCCATCAAAACAGGAAGATGCTACGTAAGTGTACGGAATGCCTTCTGCCTCAACGGCTCGGCGGATTCTCGCCTTCACGTCCAGGTACGCTGATTTTGCTGGCTCTACGACGCCATGGGCTCGGTCAACATCATTTCCAAATTCTGACGGGAAGAATCTCTGAATAATAAATAATTTACAAACATCAATTAATTAACTGCGTTCATGCTACTGGCTTGTAATTAATTAATTTAATTATATTAATGATATTACTTATGTGTTTTACCTTAACGTTACCGGCTTCTTTAATGGCAGCAACAATCTTGACCTGATCGGCTATTAAAGTGTCACTAACTGTTGATATCACCACGTCCACTTGTCTTATCGCCTTCACCAAACTCTCGTGATTCAAAACATCTCCCTGCCAAAAAAAAAAGATGGTTGAGTATAGTAAGTAGACTCTGCGCTCCCACGTGTCAAAATTATAGAATTAAAAAATAAAAAAATTGAAAACTCACGACAACGATATTGACGCCGAGGTTTTTGAAGTGATCGAGGAGTTGAGATTTGGAAGGAGCAGAGAGTGTGGATTCCCTCACGAGCACGAACGTCCGGTGGCCGGCTTTCACGCTCGCTTCGACGATGAATTTACCGATATACCCTGTCCCCCCGATGGATAGAATCTTGCTTTTCGATGCCATTTCTGAGACTCGTTCAGTTCAATTCCGGAGAGTTTACTATTATTATTATTATTATTATTTAATGAAATGAGATTTGGACCGGCGCCTTGTATGGGAAACGTGTAAGCTAACCAGCTGGTACCTGTATTTTTACGTTTGATTAAAATGGACTAAAATGCTCTTGAGGTCTACAAGTAGGTTTTGAAATTTTGTTTGTGAATAAAAGTCCTAATGCGTCCAGGTTCATTTCTTAATGGGTCGTCTATTGTTACTCTGAATAAGAATACTTTTTATATAGTTTAAAAAATTTTTATTTTTATTTAAGACAATTATTAGGATGAAAAGAAGGTTCGATCCGACCCTCGGCCTAATTGATCCGACCGTAATTTTAAGGGATTCAACCCGAATTTAAACAGTTAAACGTTGGGATAGTAGGGCTTAAGGAATCAGCACCTAATTACAATCGGGTTAGGGTTAAGACTTTGCCAAAAAGCACTGACCCAACTCTTGATTTTTAAATTAATTTTTAAAATAAAAAATATTATTAAAACACACATACACCATATAGATGGTCAGAACTACACCTTAGGGATATTTGTCTCCATTTCATATTAATTTTGTTATTTTTGTATTTGATTTATTTACCTGTTGCTTGGTTAATCTATTAATTTGGTTAGATTGTTACATGTTTTATTCTTGTTAAAATTAAATAAAAATAATTTATAAAATTCCTTACAAACAAATCCAAACAAAAAAAAAAGGAACAATAATAATATTATTATTACTAAAGAATGAAGAATTGGAGTCCTATTCTTAAAATCTAAAGAATGAAGAATTGGAGTCCTATTCTTAAAATTAAAAAAAAAAAAAAAAACCTAACATACAAAAAGATTATTAAAGCCAAGTTGTTCCTTAGTTTGAAAGGGTCGGGCCTTTTAAGAATTACAGCCCTCCATTTTAATCATAGGGTCGGGTTAGGGTTTGGCATGGCCCGAACACGACTCAATCCATTGCCAAGCCTAATAATTATAAATAAGAATAAATTCTACATTATAATAATAAGTTATAATTTTTTCTAAATATAATTTTAAAAAACTTGCCTTTAATAGTAATTATTACCGGATATTGTAAAAAATATATATTTTATTATGTTAAATGTTTAAGATGGAGTAAAATATTTTTCTAAAATTATTTGGGACAATCATTTATTCTTTACACTTTCAAGATGATTTTACATAATCCTAGCACTATAAAGATATATGTACTGGTTTTTTCAAACAGTGCCTATCTCTTTCATCATTGTCTGTAGATTGAATTTAACATGCTGCATTAATTAGTTATCAATATAGTGCAAATTTTATCTCGATAGCACTCGCACTAAAAATAACTAAGTCAAAATAATGATTTTTGTAACTGCACCTCTACTAACTTACAGTAATAAAATTAATTTAGTCTTTACCGTTATGATTATAAATAAGTTTTACCGTAGAGGAAGATGACATAAGAGTAATATTGGCTTGTTTTTAGTTCACAACGACAAACAATATTGAAGCGTAATACCGCCAAGTTCATTCCTTTCAACTTTTTAGTTGCAGAATTTCAATTCAGTTAAAAAAACATTATAAAATGAGTCATACCATTTTAAATCTTATGAAACATATTTTATTATTGAAAATTAAAGAATTACAATATGTGAAACAATTGAGTTACCATGAGCGACAACTCATAAATTTATTACTATGTTACATTATTTGTAACATAGTCTAATTCTTATAAAATTATTTATTATATATCTTTACAAATCAAAGATGGCAACAAGCCAATTATTTATTCGCCAAGATCCTGCAAGCTACAACTCAACAGAGAAGAGTTCCGCAAACTGATTGAGATACTCATCAACTGTAGTGTACTTGACATCAAGATAAGAGAAAAATGGCTGGGTAGGACAATTTTCCCATTGGACTGTAATGATAAAAGTTTAATTTTTATATTGGTTGCAGTTTTGATTTATTACATTTGTCCAATTCAAAAGTGTGGTCTAAGGCTAGTATCTCATTCTTTTATAAACTTGAATGATTGATTTAGGGGTAAAAAAGATATTGCTACTGTTTCATATATAAGATGATGATGATGAAATGCTGCTGCGGAGGATAGAGAAGATGAAAGAGCCGATAGAGGCACTCAAGATTACTCGTCCAGTGTATGTTTGTAATCAAGCACGTGTTTTTTGCCTATGCTTTCTGCAATTAGGTTGTGTTATAAAATGCCGGTTTCCCTTGGGGCTTCTGTAGCCTCTCTTTTTCTCACTTTGTCATGATTCTTGCTGCCTTCATATTGTAATCTTTCTTCTTCTTTGTAAAGCTTAATTCATTATAACACTAGTAGTGGATGGTGATTTATAAGGATCACTCTTTCTTTTCTCACTATAAAATTACAGTAGAATCCATCTATAGTGATTCTCTATGAATCGACGCCAATAGTCATAAATAATTTTGTTCTTAATTTGAACTAATTATAAATAAGAATAAACTTCACATTATAATAAATTAATAATTTTTATAGATCTTATCTTTTGGAACTTGTGTCCACATGGTATTGCTAATTTATATACTTGAAAAACACGAAGTATTTTAGATGAAATATAATATTTTTCTAAATTTGTTTCGGATAATAATTATTTTTATTGATAAATTCCTTTTAATTTTTGCCTTTTAAATAGATTTGTAACTCTATAATTATTTTTATAGTGACTTATTTTATGCAATCGCGTGCCTGTTATATGCCGTAGAACCATATCACAAGCCCCTAATAGAAGCCCAACACACACACACCCTAATCGAAGCCCAACACACGCACTCACCTGATCATGATGGCTTTATCACTGCTCTCAGATCAAGTACATGGCCTACTTCATTTGATCACTGACATAGCAAACATAATATGGTCTTACAAATTCCATCGACAACCAGAAGAAAGTAAGGCCAGCAACCATAATTTTTACATGGAAAAACCAAAGATGGCAACAAGCCAATGATTTATTTAGCATAAGTCCAAGATCCTGCAAACCGTAGCTGGAAACAGAGAAGGGTTACACAAACTGATTGAGGTACTCATCAACTGTAGTATACTTGACATCAGGATAAAGCTGCGAGGCTTCAACTCCAAACGATGGTTCAATCTTGAAGTTGGTTTGAACTCCTTTCACGAAAGCAGAGTGATAAATTGATAATATCATATTGTGTGGAGGTGCAGCTTCTGCAAATTTTTGGAGAAGACAGGGTCAATAACATTTACGGCACATAATTTAAGGCTCTCTTAAATGAAATTTAAAAGAGAGAGTTTTCAACTAACCTTGAATATTCTTTAGGAGCTGCTCCTCTGAAACATACTCCCTTTCGAGGGTTTTGCCAATCTTTCTCTCCCACAGAGACACAAGATCATTGATTGAGTAAATATTACCGGGAGGCTGAATGTAAAGGTTTTTGTTCAAGGTTCTCGGATCATCAACTGCTTTGATAGTGTAGGTTCCAATATCATCTTCTTTGTTATAAACAGCTGAAAATCAAATGACGAAACTAAGTTAGATTCATTTAACTGTTTTGCAATGAAGTTATTTAGGCTCTGTTTGTGATTGTTGTGCGGCAACCATGATGTGGCGGTTCAGCAGCTAAAGCATCTGGTAATCACTTAAAACTCTATCTTAAAATCTAAATTGACTACTTAAGATTCATTTCATATTAGGGTGCTATTAATACTTTAATTGTAATATCTTTGATAAAAGTAGTAGGAACATTACAAGCTTTTAATCAAACAAGTGATGTATAAACTATAAAATCAACTTAGCTTGAAAGCTAAGGATAGAGGTGTTTATCAAAACACTGCAGCTCTCCAACAACAGGACCAAGCAAGACCATCCATTCTACAACAGACAATAACATTAACACCTCAATATATACCAAACAAACAGAGCCTTAATCATGGTTATTTTCAACAACCTTGTTATAAACAATGAGCTTAATTAATTTATGTTACCTTTTGGATTTCCATCGCCTAAGATGACAACCTTATCCCTCGGGGGGGCGGTGGCCCCAGGCTGCAACAAATTGGGGAGGAAGTAGCCATCAAAACAATAAGATTCTACGTAAGTGTACGGAATGCCTTCTGCCTCAACCGCTCGGCGGATTTTCGCCTTTACGACATACGTCGATTTTGTTGGCTCTACGGCGCCATGGACTCGATCAACATCATTTCCAAATTCCGATGGGAAGAATCTCTGAATAATAAACAATTTACAAACATCAACTAATTTTAATTGCTTTCATGCCATTGGCGTTTATAATTAATTAAGTAATTAATTAAATTATTTTGAGGCGCAATTGCGCATGTGACGGGTGTCTATTAGCGGAACTGGGAGATCTACTCTACAATGAGCTCCACACCAATAATAAGTCTCCACGTGTGCGCGAGTGCACAATCCCGATCGGAATTCAAGATATTTATAGTAATTATGTCATACCTTAACGTTACCGGCTTCTTTAATGGCAGCAATAATCTTGACCTGATCGGCTATTAAAGTGTGACTAACTGTTGATATCACCACGTCCACTTGTTTTATCGCCTTCACCAAACTCTCGTGATTCAAAACATCTCCCTGCATAATAATATCAGCAGCCACAAAAATTTACAAAAAAAAAAAAAAAAACCCAAGTCTATCAAGTAGGCGCTACACCGCCACGTGTCAAAATTTGGAATTAAAAAAAATGAAAAAATTTGATAACTCACGACAACGAAATTGACGCCGAGGCTTTTGAAGTGGTCGAGGAGCTGAGATTTGGAAGGACCAGAGACTGTGGATTCCCTCACGAGCACGAACGTCGGGTGGCCGGCTTTCACGCTTGCTTCCACGATGAATTTACCGATATACCCTGTCCCGCCGATGGATAGAATCTTGCTTTTCGATGCCATTTCTGTTTTCTGAAACTCGTTCAGTTCAATTCCGGAGAGTTTTTTTTTTTTTTAATTATTATTTAATGAAAGGATACCGGTGCCTTGTATAGGAAGCGTATAAGCGAACCAGCTCGTACCTGTCATTTTACGTTTGATTAAAATGGACCAAAATGCTCTTGAGGTCTAAGTGGGTTTTGAAAGTTTGTTTGTGGATAAAAGCCCTAATGCGTCCAGGTTCATTTCTTATTGGATCGCATACTGTTGCTGTGTATAAGAATAATTTTTATATAATTTAAAAAAAATTTGATTTTAGTTTAGGGTAATTATTAGGATGACAAAAAGGTTTGATCCGACCCTCTCGACTTGATTGATTCGATCTTTAATTCTAAGGGTTTTGATTCGAATTGAGCTAGGGCTTAAGGAGTCAGGACCTAATTATATTTGAGTTAGGGTTAAGGTTTTACCAAAATATTTTGACCCAACTCTTGATTTTTAAATTAATTTTTAAAATAAAAAATATTATTAAAGCACGTATACACCACATGCACCTAGATGGTCACAACTCCACCTTAGGGATATTTATCTCAATTTCGTATTAATTTTATTATTTGTATTTGATTTATTTACCTATTGCTTGGTTTAGCTATTAATTTTATTAGATTATTAAATGTTCTATTATTGTTAAGTTAAATAAAAAATAATTTATTAAATTCCTTACAAACAAATCCAACAAAAAAAGGGAACAACAACAACAATAATAATAATATTACTAAAGAATGAAGAATAGGAATCCTATTCTTAAAAAAATAAATAAAATATAAAAAATTATTAAAGCCAAGTTGTACGTTAGTTTGAAGGATCAAGACTTTTTAAGGATTAAAGTCCTTCATTTTAGTGATGGGGTTGAGCTAGGGCTTGGCATGGCCTGAACGCGACCTAATCCATTGTGAAGCCTAATAATTATAAATAAGAATAAATTTTGCACTAGAATAAGTTATAATTTTTATAAGGGAAAATATCCATCGTTCACCCATTTTTTTTAATTTTTCAAAAAATACACAATTCTTTTTTTTTTTGGGTTGAAATTCACCTGAAGTTACATTTTGTTTCATTTTTCCACTTCCATTTGAATACCGTTAAGAAAACTAACTGAAACTTAGAAAAATGACTATTTTACCCCCCAACTATAATAAATAATAATAGTCACATTAATAAAAATAAATAAATTAAAATAAAAATTATTTTGAATATTTTGTAAAAGTCAATTTTAATATTACTAATATGGAGATATTTTGTTAGTAAAATCTATTTAATCCAAAAATTTATTTTAAATCTTTATAATAAATATAAATATATTATTAAAATAAATATAAATAATTTAATAATTTAATATTATTTTAAATGTTAAAAGTAATTTAATAGTATTAATCTACTAATTATTATTTATTATTATAAATAATAAATAATTATTTATTATGTTTATCATTGTTTATTATATGTAACTATTATTATTTATTATAGTTGGGGGGGGGGGGTAAAATAGTCATTTGCCTAAGTTTCTGTTAGTTTTCTTAACGGTATCCAAACGGAAGTAGAAAAGTGAAACAAAATATAACTTCATGTGGATTTCAACAAAAAAAAAAAAAGAATTGTATATTTTTGAAAAAGTTAGAAAAAACGAGTGGACGGTGGATATTTTTCCTTTTTATAAATTTGGTTTTAAGAAATTTGCCTCTAATAGTAATAATTATCTGTGTATTGTAGAAAATATATGCCTTATTATGTTAAAGGTATATAGTAATAATTATCGGTATATTGTTGAAAATATATGCCTTATTATGTTAAAGGTTTAAGATGAAGTAAAATATTTTTCTAAACTTATTTGGGACAATAATTTATTCTTTAGACTTTCAAGATGATTTTACATAATTCTAGCACTACAAAGATATATGTACTAGTTTTTTTTTCCCCCAAACTATGCCTATCTTTTATCATTGTCGGTACATTGAATTTGAAATGTTGCATTAATTAGTTATCAATATAGTGCACATTTTATCGCTATATTACTTGCACTAAAAATAATTAAGTTAAAATAATAATTTTTTGTAACTACACCTTTATTAAATTATAAACTTTCACTGTAATAAAATTAAGTTAGTGTTGCCATGATTTATTATGGGCTTGCCATGATTGATGCTGCCTATGAAGAATTGAGCTGATTTTGCCCTGACAAAAGTTTGCAAAATCATCTAGAAGTCCAGACGTCAGAATAATGTATTAGCAATAAGCTAAAAAAAAGATCAATTTCAAAGATCAAACTAAGGGGCAGATTGCCTAGAGTTCTTCACAGAACTCAAAAGTCGCATATTCAGAGAAATTTCTCTTAATCAATGATCTCAAGAAACAATATATGAAGAAAGAGCAATCTTAAAACTCTTCAGTGAGTTTAAGACCTGAATATGATAAAAGCGAACAATCTATTCGAATAGTTAAAATTTCACTAGGTAGCAATTATGCTTATGATTGTAAAAGAATTAGTAAAATAGCCAATGGGACTTGTCCTAGTCAATTTATAACACCAGATGATTCAGGATTATACCCAATGATTAACTTTGGTCTAGAAGCTAATATAAAATTGATAAAAGACATATTTGAATATAATTTTTTTAAGCTTGTTTATGTAGGGAATTAAAAAAGCTCCCCGAAAAAATTATAGAGGCTGTCAATGACCTGAAAAGAATATCTAAAATAAGAGATATGATTTTTATCAAGATTCTCATTGCTTGCCTTGAATACTGTAATAACAAATGATATCCAGTGCAACGCATAAATTTAACTTGGGATTAGCAGTCAAAAAGTTAGTCCAACTGTTGATGTAGGTCAGGTCTACAACGATTATTATCCTGAACTATTTAAGCCCAAAGCTCTCACTAATAAAAAGGGCCATTTGATGAAAGTCTTCTATGAATCTCTCGAGAGGATAAGTAAGGGAAAAATATGGCTCCATAAAGCCACAAAGGACCATATAATCTTTTATTTGGGTAGAAAAGAAAGTATCTTAGCCAGACATGCATATTAAAAAAGAAAAAGGCAATATATTAAAATCTCATGGAATCTAGCTTGTTAATGCATTACGAAGTATGCAAGGTACTAAAACATCGATCATCATATGGCTATTGCTACGAAGGATCAAAAGCAGAATCTAATAGGCAAAACATGTCGCTAGATGAAGAACTGACAATTGGCATGTGACATGGTAAGAAAAGATTCCAAAAGGATAAAGCTTATCAGAACTATGTGAAGGCTGCCAAATCGATATGAAACAGGTGTCTTCAATGATAGAAGAAGATGGGGGTTGCCTTATCACAAAGGAATCCATAATCTACCAGAAAAATTTAACAAGTATCATGTAAGAAGAGATAATATTATCTTCGAACTTATAAATCGAAACATGTAAGATGGGGAGGACGTCACATGTCTAAACCTTCACTCATATATGTATTCCTTGTGACTTTCCTTTGTAAACAATTTCATTTATGAAATAAATAAAACTCTTTTGAGCGAAATTATCATCTTCATGATATCTTATATATTCTTAGAAATTAATTAAGAACCTTACATGCTAATCATTGTGCTAGATGAGGAAGATTTCTTGTTACTAAGCACTTTTCCAGAGACAACTACATGAAATTCACTTAGACATATCTTATAAGGCAGTCTGTTATGTGTTGTTTTAGGCCATGTGGAATAGTTGCTGAGGTGATATTGCATGATGTGTGGAGTTATGGTGGTACTGACTATGGACCTCTTTATGGTTTGAGGCAATTAGTCAATCTATCTTAGAATTCCAAGAGATAGTATACTGATTAGTAATTTTGAACTTTCTTCTTTTATTTTAGCAACAAACGGAAGCATGTTGGGTCTTGTTTGTTTTTTGAGATTTTATAGGAAAGGAAGTGATAAGATTAACTCAAATTCAAAATAATGGAAAGATTTGTTAATGAGTTTTTAGATTCAATTGATAATTTAGATTTCATTTAAGAATATCGAGTTATTTATACAGTTTTTATTGTTAAAATTAGATTGTATGCAAGCAAGTGCTTGTACAAAGAAATGAAAAGGATTAACATCAATAACGACCAAGAAGTATTTGATTCATTGGAAGAGGAAAATAGGATAGCATTAATGGAATCAATTTTGTCTAGTCTTGAAATAACACAAGATAAGTGCAAAACTAGAACTCAAAATCGACCATAAAATAATGAATAATAATAATGATAATATGAATATGTTCATTTAGGAAGCTGAATTTAGATTACAACCTCTCTGTGAAAGCCTTGATGACATGATCCTTAGTTGGGAAAATAAATGTGTGTGTGTCTATATATGTGTGTGGTTCGTGTTACAAAGGAGGCAAATGATCATAAATATAGGATCTCACCTAGAATTTATAGATCTTTATGAGTTTGATAATCATTTAAAAGTTTATAAAATAATAGTTAAAACTTTAAAAGGTTTTAAGGATAGATGTAGGAGAAATGGAAGAAGAGATGATTTATTAAGATTATAGGTCCCTAAGATGAATATAAAAATCTTTGAGCAGTCAAAGGAATTAATAAAATTTAACATATTTTGCAAAAAGATCCTTATTGTACTAGATGTTGTACACATTGTTGTAAGCATATCGTTGTTTAACTTCTAGGTGCTTGTGACTTTATAATTATTTTTAGTTTAGGCACATGGGGCTACTTTATTTAATCACTGTGTACTGACATTGCGGACATAATATGGTGTTACAAATTCCATTGAGAACCAAACGAAAGTAGGGTCCTCCTATGTTGCAACAGTTGCAACATACCACATTTTTTGTCTTCATTTAAACTTACCGTTAGATGTAAACTGAGGCTATCTAACGGTTGAGACGAGTCAAAGGAGAATTTAAAGTAATCAGTTGCCAAAAGAGACTATAGTAAACTGAAATAAAATCGACATAAAGGTTCCATTCTTTATTAAGTCTTTTTTGAGAGGCCATCCCCAAAATCTTATCCAAAACTGAGTAAGTGCTGAAAATCTTATTCACACATATAAAAATATGATGATTGAAATCTTTTGCCTATGGAATGGTAATCGTAGGTGGGTGAAGTAATTTGAAATAATGTCAGTTAAATTGAAGGAAATTGAAGGGGAATATATGGTGGTGGCAGGCAATTGCAACCGCTATTGGACGGAGCTAAAACTTTAGGAATTAGATATGTTGAGGAGGCATTCAATCGAAAGCAGCAGGTAACTGCCGATAAGAAGTTGTTAATTTTTTTTTTGGAAGATTTAACGGTGGTAATTACCTCAGGAGAGCCGGATATATTTATGTGTTAGAATCAGAGGAGGGGAGGATGGTAAGAAGGGTGAATTGTTTAATCTCATTGCAAGAATTGTAGAATTGAAGAAGCAAGAGGCAATTTATTCTTGGGGAATAAAATAAAGAATGATCCTGCATTTATCTTTGAAAAAATTGTGCAGGTAAATAATGCTTTGTTTTTTGTAAGGATGTTTTGGTTATATGGCTAATGCATAAGGTGTTATTGGTACGACATGTTGTAATATGCTTGTTCTATTATATATTGGGATACTGAGGTTATGAATTTTAATTTAGTTTTGTTACTAAACTGCATCTGTTAGATGTGAACATGACTTGCTTGATTATAAAAGCAAGCATGTTGAAATGGAACCATCTGTGGACGAACATCTTATAAATTAAATGAATAAGGAGGAAAAATAGTAGAATCTGTTGATGAAAACAAATAAATTTCCTATCAAATCTTCATGGGCCATGAGTACCTGTTCGTGAATTTTATACACTGTCAGTGGCATGTTTGATTGTTATAGATGATTGAGGTAGTAGTCTCATATTCTTATTGCTCTAACATATAGATTGTAAGTTTACTTGTTAAATTCAGAGAAGATGAGATTGGCAACAATAACTTATCCTGTAATTGCACTGCAGGAATGAAGGTATGAACGGATTGCAACCCAAAATGTAGCTATGCGAAGAGCCGGAATCGAGGAGTGGAAGGGTAAATAATAATAGAACCTGATAGTTAATATGGATTTGTAATCTATTTTTAATTATTTGAACTGTATGAATAAATAATATTGGAATATAAGGAGGCAATTAGAGTTTTAGAAAATGATTTCAGTTAATCTCAGTGATGAATTCGTGCATGAAATGAAGTGCTGAACCAGGAGACATGTCTACGAGTAATGGAATAAAAAAGGTTTACAGGATTGCTAAGTTGAAAAAGCTATTAGCCAAATCAACTAGGCCAACACGATATTGAAGACGCGTAGTTCGTGTTGCAGCTACCTTGTCAATAAGGAAAGGGGAAAAGACTGCAGCTTTATCAATATTTTTTATCTGTCTGCATTACTGTGCAGGCTTGCGATAACAAGCTGGATCGAACAAATGATTTCAACATCAGCATTTTGCCCGCCATCCTTTTTTTTTTTCATAACAATGTTTTGTTATATATGTAATACTTTATCTTCGGATGGAGCTATGTTTGTGTTTGGATTGGGGAAGAATGTGTCTCTGTCCACAATTGAATGTTCAGTTAGCCAATTTTGATGTCCTCCACCACCACCATCATCTCGTTTTCTCTTACTGCAGTGTTTATTAATTACCAAGCATTTAGTGCTTGTCTGAGGCCTCCGTGCTTCGTCTTCGATCTATCTTTGTTTTTTTTGTCCGAAATTTACTTTTGCAACTATCTCTAAGGCAGTCCACCACTGAAAAATAGGTAATTTGTTAGTTTTTTCAATGCCAATGTTCTTAACTTACTACTATCGCCTACTTCAGTTGTACTTTTCATTGTATGTAATCGTTAGTCTCATTTCTAAAAACGGTTAATCCGCTTCATGTATGTTACAGATTAACTCACTACATGCATTGACACATGATCAAATCTTAACATCCTCCAAATCACAAAAACAACTCTCTTTTGAATATTCTTATTACAATTAAAACACGGCAAAATAAGTCTCAGCATTAATTTTCACCATGTTATGCAATTTGACACTTTAGTTTTAATGTTTTACTAAATTAGATTTATTAACAAGAATACAACGTCGCCCAATTTTCAAGTACAATGAAATGGAACCTTCTTCCCAAATTTTCATGATAATTTGTTATTTCACTACATATCACATGAGGCACTACCTTACTGAAATTGCATTCATCATTATCATAACAAATGGCCATCAAAGGCACAACTAGATAGTTGTCATTAATCCAATAGCTTAGTAAAAGTCATCCGCTACTACAAATAGAAGATGCTTCCCAGGCTTGGCACTGCCACCAACACTAATCTATTTTCCAATGCTTTATTTTCTTCTTCAAACTATAATGGCTATGTTTATAATCAAATGCACTTAAAATTGAAACCCATTATCTTGCTGAAATATCATCCAGCAATCTCTCCTTACTATGGTGGCCATGGTATCTCCCTACAGGCTCCTGAGTGAACGGCAAAGAAACGGTAGACACTCTTAATCCATTATCAATTGTGCTAGTGTTTAAGGGGAAAAAAATTAAAGGAGATAAAAGTTACGGGAACAAGTGGAAAATGAACAAAATTAAGATAAGAGAAGTATAGATAAATAAACGAAGTCGTCAACAAATTTTAAGTATACAATAGTTCAACATGCTATATCATCCGTTTGATTGTTGGCAACAATCCCTGCGGCAACTTCCACTGTTTTGGATTTGGCATTATATGATGATAGGGCACTTCTCTGTACCAATGCAATCAACTAGGAATCATTAGAGAACAATTGTTTGCAACGAATAAAAATTTTTAAAAAATGGAAGATGCTATCAGAAAATACCACGGAGAACTAAGCCATTCCACATTAGCATTCAAGTCATCCAAGAAGAACAAAATTATATCAATGCAACTGCTATATTCTTCAGAACTTTTACTAAATCAGGATTTCTTTTTAACCTTAAAGAGAGTGATGGCCAACATGGCCACCTCTCAGGAAGAAAGCTTTGGGTCTCACTGCACAGCACTCTTCATAAGAGCTGGTCACATCAGCCATCACTCATGGATAGCGAGGTTGCTCATCAGATCAAATTTCAAAAAGTCTTAATTGGTAAGAGTCTCAGGTCCAAGATGTTTATTACGGCATAATGACCCAGGTTCTTCTTCTAGTTGTTGGTGATTTAGATGGCAATGCCAATGGGAAATCAACAATCTATGTAGTTTTACTCTTTTGCTAATAAAGCATGTGTAGTCTCTCACTGAAAGTGAATGAATTTCATAATGCAACGTTTGTATACTATACACCACAAAAATTTATACGTATAAAATTTTAACAAGTAAAATTATCTAAAAAATGTGCTCATAAGTAAGACAGAGTACCAGCATTACACTGATAGATCCCATCTCTCATAATTATAAATGGACTGCATTGGCTACAACTGATGAATTCCTTTTAGAAGCCAAAACTTCTAACATAAATCAGCATAAGTGAGTTGATTATGTGCGTTTTCTAATAGAAGCTAAGCAAAATAAAAGCAAAACTTTCGCAGTTGATATTAGGAGGAAAATGAGGCTAAAAAATGCGTATCTAGAAAGCCTTCATGTGGAATAACATGATTCTATGCGTATAAACAAGGCATAAACCAAACAAGTAAATTAGATTAACAAAGAATTTTACAACTTACAATTTTGCCCAAAATCAGGACTAGACAAATTAAGGTTGAGGTTCCTCATCAACAACAATACCTGCACGAGTACCAAGAGGAATTATAAACGAAGTGCTTTCTGAGGATTAACTACCATTCGCAGGGATATGCATGTCAACATTTATTTTCAATTACCAAATGAAGATTTTAAGCCCGTGTAGATATTTAGAGAATAGAACCTTCATAAAATCTTCAAACACAGACTATATTACAACATTTGGTTTCCATATACTTGTGAAATTTGGTCATGATATGATGTTCTGAATATAACGCCATAGCTGAAATATGCTAAGTGCCAAATTTATATATATATATATACAGATAACATGTAGTCTTGAAAATGCATATAGTACTTATAACATGTAAAGCAAACAAATTAACAAAGGTGATACCAAATTTGCTCAAAACATCACTAACCAACTTCAAAATTGGAAAATTGAAAGAATCAAGTAAATAACAATAACAATAACAACAACAACATAATAATAAAAGAAAAAAGCTTACTTGAGGTTGAGGATGGTGCTAACGACAAATAAGCTGTAATTAAGAATGGAAAATTGAAGTAAATGGCTGAACACCAGAAGGCTGTAGTGGCTTTAGCCTGTGGGAATGGTAATGTTATTGTTCCTCACCACCACACAACAAATGGTTGTTTCAAAAACGTAAATTTTAATAATAAACTAAAAATGTGCTCAAAGTGTAAAATCTATACTTGAACCGTCATAGAGAGATTGAACTGATATTGGTTCCATTGTGTTCGTGCAAAGAATTTCTTTTTAAATTTAACTTGCTTCTTTAGTTCAGCCATGGCCTTGGGAGACTTTCCCACATCACCCTATTACCAAATATTTATTGAACTCATCTATGAAGTATTCAACAAGTCGTAATTACGAGTTTTAAATCTTTTCCAAAAAAATAAATTACGAGTTTTAGTAAGGAATTACCTATTGCGTCCGGTGATTTGATCAGCACAAGAACAGATTAAAGCGACGCAAGATTCACTCTGATTTGATATATGTCTAAACTTTCAGCACCCTAACTTTTGGTCGCACTTTCCCGCGATGATTATAATTTCGCCGTCGCTTGCCTACTGATGAAAGAATATATTCATGCACGAATCATCATGAATGCGACCCTCTAGTTCCAATTTTGTTTTTTAATTGCTGAATCCATATCGATTTTCAGATGGAATCGGTGTTGTTGATGCAGTACTGAGAAATTTTTAGGAAGCATGCTCATTGTTGGGTGCAATTAGATTAATATACAACCGGCTGCAACGGTTGTAAGTTGCCGCATCATTTCTCGAATAAATAATTTTAGCCGTTAGATTGAACATGGATGCATCCAATGGCCTTATTGAATAAAGACAAAAATTGTGGTATGTTATAACAGTTGTAATGTAGGCGAGTCCACGAAAGTAAGGCCAACAACCATAATGCTTACATAAAGAAACCAAAGATGGCAAAAAGCCAATTATTTATTTCCCAAGATCCTGCAAGCTGCAGCTCAACAGAGAAGGGTTACACAAACTGACTAAGATACTCATCAACTGTTGTGTATTTGACATCAGGATAAAGGTGCGAGGCTTCGACTCCAAACGATGGTTCAACCTCGAAGTTGGTTTGATCTCCCTTCACGAAAGCAGAATGCTGAATTGATAATACCACATTGACTGGAGGTGCAGCTTCTGCAACGTTTTGGAGAAGGCACTATTAATAAGGCACAAAATTTATTGCCCTCTTTGATAAAATTTAAAAAGTAAGAATTCTAGCTAACCTTGAATATTCTTTAGGACTTGCTCCTCCGGAACGTACACCCTTTCGAGGGTTTTGCCAATCTTTCTCTCCCACAAGGACACAAGATCATTAAAAGAGTAAATATTACCAGGGGGTTTAATGTAAAGGATTTTGTTCAAGGTTCTGGGATCATCAACCGCTTTGATTGTATAGGTTCCAATATCATCTTCCTTGTTATAAACAGCTGAAAATCAAATGACGAAACCAGTTAGCTTAGATTCATTAAACTATTGTGTTACAGTTGTGATCTAGCAGTTAAGCAGTTAAAGTGTTTAGTAATTACTTAAAATTCTATTTTACAATTACTTGGATTTATTTAGTATTGAGGTGTTCTCCAAAAAAAAAATTATATTTTTGACAAAATCAGTCAAGGATTATAAGTTTTAATCAAACAACTATTAAATAAAATCATCTTGGTTTAAAAACTAAGTCTTTGCAATTATTTACCAATCACTTTTTAGTTGCTTTTAACCTCTCCAAAGTCCAAACTACCATACCAAACATACCCTAAATTAATTTGCTATATCTTTTTAATTGCTTTTAAGCTCTCCAAACTACCATACCAAACAGACCCTAAATTAATTTGCTATATCTTCTATCCTACAACAGTTTCTGGCCATAATATTAACACTGCAATAATAAACAGAGCCTTAATGAAGCTTGTTTCAACAATCTTGTTATGAGCAATGAACTAAAATTTATTTTACCTTTAGGATTTCCATCGCCTAAGATGACAACTTTATCCCTAGGTGGGGCAGTGGCCCCGGGCTGCGACAAATTGGGAAGGAAGTAACCAGCAAAGAAATTCGACGCTACATAAGTATACGGAATGCCTTCAGCCTCAACGGCTCGGCGGATTTTCGCCTTTGTGGCAAATGCTGATTTTGCTGGCTCAACAGCATGGACTCGATCAACATCATTCCCAAATTCTGAAGGGAAGAATCTCTGGATAACAATAAGAACATACAAGATCAATTAATTAATTGCGTCCATGCCATTGGTTTATAATTAATTAATTTAATTTTATTAACAATATTAATTATGTTATACCTTAACGTTACCGGTTTCTTTAATGGCAGCAATAATCTTGACCTGATCAGCTAATAAAGTGTGACCGACTGTTGATATCACCACGTCCACTTGCTTTATCGCCGTCACCAAGCTCCCGTGGTTCAACACATCTCCCTGCATAATAATAACAGCAATAAAAAAAAAATAAGAAAATAATAATATAAAGTAGATGCTACACTGCGACGTGTAAAAATGATCGGAATAAAAAATTGAAAAAAAAAATGAAAAATGAAAACTCACGATGACGAGATTGACGCCGAGTTTTTTGAAGTGATCGAGGAGCTGAGATTTGGAAGGAGCAGAGAGTGTGGATTCTCTCACGAGCACGAACGTCGGGTGGCCGGCTTTCACGCTCGCTTCGACGATGAACTTGCCGATGTACCCTGTCCCGCCGATGAATAGAATCTTGCTTTTCGACGCCATTACTGAGACTCGTTCAGTTGAATTTCGGAGATTTTTTTTCCTTTTTTTCTGCTTTGTTTTGGAATGATCAAATGGATGCATATTTTGTGTCCGACAGTGGTGCCTTTATAGGGTGCGTGAAAGCGAAGCAGCTCTTTACATGCATTTTCAGCGTTTCACGCTTGACTGAGAGGACGAAAATGCCCTTGAGGTTTAAGGAAAAGCCATAATGCGTCTAGGTTCATTTTGTCAATGGGGGACCGGATAGAATGAAATGGCGTAAGCATAACGATGGCTTTTTCTGGTTCACAAATATCGCCAGATTCATTCCTTTCAGTTTTTCAGTTCGATTCTCGAACGATTCTAATTTGGACTTTTGTGATTAAATATTCGAATTCCAATTCAGTTTTAAAATGCGATGCATGTTCCTTGCGGAAATGTACCATTTAAATTTGTTTACATATTATATTAATCATTCCGGCTATATTGTCCCTGTGGTATGGTACCCCAGGCTTTTGTCCTTTCATGAACTGACCGTTAGATATCAAGCTATCGAATCCGACGGCTGTTCTTTGAAGGATTGTAATAAACTAGTAGGGGCAACCGGTTAATTCTATCTACTGTATTTTAGACCAAAATGCCCTTCTTCTCTAACAAAACTTAACTCACAGGTCTTAAAAAACCAGTATCTTATTTTTATTTTTATTTTTTAAAAAGAAAAAACCAAAATCCACCGATCCATATTTTCTTTATTACATTTTCAGATCTCAACTCATTTTGCTCACTTCATTGTGCGCCATAAACTCTATCTCATTCTACATTTGCAAGAGACCAAGAGTAGAGTTAAGACCCTATTTAGTACTGTTATACCAAGGTTAAATAAAGAGTCTAACAGTTGGGCTTAACTTGAAGCGAGCTACAAGATCTTTTTCTGCTGATTTGGACGCTAAATTTGACTAAATCCCACGTTTGTTTAATTTTCTTCCACTTCACCAACTCAATGACATTATTCTTTCTATTAATATTTTCTCCCTTTGACCGTACACAAGAGCTGAAAATCATTTCTCACATACCACTATACATTAGTTATGGATTTCTTTCATTGATACAAGCAAAATCCATTTCTTTCTCTGTCAATGGTCCGTTTGAGTAGATTTGATTAGCAGAGAAGTGTGAGGGGTTAGAAAGCGAGAGGGGTTGTGACTGTTGATTAGTTATGATGACTGGTCGGCAATGGTTGCCTTCGTATGGAAGGCAGTTCTCTATTTCACCAATAAATTGCATTCATTGTGCTCACAGTCGTCATATGTATCCCTATATACCGGTAGTTTACTGGTCAAACCTGTCTCCTAAAGCTCTTACGTGTCTCGTTAGCTACCCATAGATTTTGCTTTTGAATAAGGCAACGGTGGATCAACTAAATTGTCATTTAAAACTAAAAGTTGGTGTAAATACAAAATGTCAAAATTGATTATTTTTATAGGCCGGTTCTATGTTACGGTTAATGTAATATGCACACACTCACAGCAACAATAACAGACCCCCACCATAGGTACTACAGTAACAGACCTCACCATAGGTATTGTTGCTGTAAGTGTGTGTATATTACGTTAACAGTAACATAGACTGATCCATTTTTATAATATTTAAATGGATTATGAGTCGCGGAGAGTGATTGTTTCCGGTGACAATCAAACAGCT
Source organism: Citropsis articulata (assembly GCA_030449925.1). NCBI lineage: Eukaryota > Viridiplantae > Streptophyta > Magnoliopsida > Sapindales > Rutaceae > Citropsis > Citropsis articulata. Next base: position 1,181,355 of record JASUUH010000137.1, on the reverse strand, counting down.
TTTGGATACTATATAAGGATGGTAAGGTAGTGACTGGGATTTTCTCTTCCATATTTGGCACTTCATTATTTTCTAGAAAACGTACACAACATTACAACCAGGCAAGAGCTAACAACCGTTCAGTTTTAACAATGTTTCTTTCTTGGGTAACAGATCCATAATGCACACCAATATCAATTTATAGATACTCCGTACGGTAGATGGTTGGTCGACTTATTGTGATCCTACTGACAGTTTAGGAGGATGCCCGTGGGAGAGATGCCTCACACGTTCATAAATGATACCCCTAATAACAGATGACGTGCATGCAACAACCTCTTCGGTTTTATCATTTTGAATGCAAAAAAAGTAATAAACATGAAAAATATTCTGTTTCATCACTCAGAGAAGAGTGAAGTCTAGGTCTGGATTATTAATGCACATAAAATGCAGACCCAAAAAAAAAAAAAGTGAAGAATCAAATGGTGGCTGTTGTGGATTGGTCACTGTTTTAACGCAGTGATAATTGTTGAATAAGAATGTCTCAAGTTATGGAACTGTAACATGAAAGAATGTCTCAAATAATGGAACTGAAACATGTTCATGCCGTACCATAACCAGAACTAGAACAAGACCCATGTGGCAGTCCTTAATACATACTGTATCACGTTGATGCTCTGATCTTATCCATGAATGATCTTTTACGAATCTGCAGAGACAGCAAGTGGAGCATACGGAAAATTAAAGCTAGTATCATACAACAGGGTATCTCAACGGATGATGGAGGTGTGAAATTAAAAAAATAAAAAAAATTCGTGAATACGAATATTACTGTGAAAAACTAGCATAAAACAATAAAGGTAACTTGCTCTTTGCTAGTATAGTATAAATAACATCATCTTACAAACTTCATTGAACTGGGAAAAGCAGGGAAAGCCAGCCGCTATCTTTATACCATAGAGCCAGGGATCGAAACCACCCAACTTTTGGTTAGGATCCTGCTGCTCATCTCAGAAGGTTTATATGAACTGATTGAGGTGCTCATCCACAGTAGTGTAGTTGACATCTGGATAAAGCTCTGTTGCCTCTACTCCAAATGAAGGTTCAATTTCGAAGTTGGTCTGATCTCCCAGGACACAGGCAGAGTGCCCACTAGATAATATCATATTGAGTGGATATGAAGCTTTTGTAAACACAGGAAAACAGGCAAGCATCATCAAAACTTGACGTCCTTGCGAGCAATCTGAGATCTAGAAAGAAAACTGATGCATACAGATTTCAAACAACACAACCATGAATACATGTTCCTGAGATTGTTGAAACCGATTAGATTCTATCGCATTTTGGAGAAGGAAAAAGGTTTTCCATTATCGGTCAGTTACATCTATCCCCTTGATAAGACCAAGGAAAATTTCTCCATGTGTTGTCATCAGTAACGAATAAAGTGATTGTCCTAACTAAACTTGAATGTTTTTCAGAAGTTGCTCCTCTGTAACATAGACCCCGTCAAGGGCTTTGCCAATCTTTTCCTCCCACAGAGACACAAGATCATTGAATGAGTAGATATTGCCACCGGTCTGATGTAAAGTATTTTGTTTAATGTTCTCGGATCATCCACTGCTTTGATGGTATAGGTTCCAATATCGTCTTCCTTGTTAGAAATTGCTGGGGATCAAATGACAAAACCACTTACATTCACTTAACTACAGTGTCAAGATCAAATATCAATATTTGGCTATTGCTGAAGAAATTATTCTGATTCGAAGCAGCGGCAACTGATCTTTTCCGATTAATGTTGGTGAAGTAATGTGTTAAAATCATCCCCTTATTCACCCTTTTTCAAGTTCATTCTATATAACTACAGTAACCACACATTGCGTGTATAGAGTAAATTTATCAAAGAAGTGCTTTACCTTTTGCATTTCCATTACCTACGATGACCACTTTATCCCTTGGAGGAGCTGTGGCTCCAGGCTATGAACTTTGAGATCGTTGACTGGATATCGTTAAAGAAAAGAGACTGTGGAGAGCGCGAGCGTTGTTTATCTGTTTCTGCTATTTCGGGCCTCCAATTCATTTTGAGATTTGGATCGGGTTTGGTGGGTTTATGGTTTAGGTCCCGCTCATTTTATACTCGACTTAGCTCAACGGAATTTTTTCCTTTTTAAATATTACATTAATTCTACTAATATCAACATCACATAGAATAAATGTGTAGCTTGAAAATTAGCTAAAAAAATCAGAGGACGTAGGATTTGTAACGTTGCTTAACTATGTAAGGATATGAATCAAATAAGTAGACTAGAACTAAATGATGAATTGAAAAAAAATGTAAAATCAGACGTATATAGGTTCATAAATGAATGAGCATAGGATGCCAAACAATAGACCTTGTTATTGTTCTGCATCAAATCCATGTTCCAGATTTTATCAATGAATCTAAATAATGATCCAACGACAATATAATAATGAAGGATAATAATCTTACTCCAAGGTATCTAAATAGTCGCTGATTGTAGTGTATTTCAAATGCGGATAGAGTTTTGCTCCATACAGTTCCCCAGAAGACTCCATATTAAAAGTATGACTGATCTCCCGATACAAATGCAGAAAATATGAAAATAAACTACTTGTTCTCTGGAAATGGTGTTTCTGCAATTCAATAAACAACTCTCTCACATATTCCGTATCATTCTTGAGATGGTTTCTATATCACTAGCAGCTTTTTTAAACTTGGCAATAAGAGATGCCCAAAAGTACCCTTAATTTTCTTAACAAGCTCCTCTGCTGGCTCATAAATCCTCTCAAGCTGCTTCGCTGTCTTACTCTCCCAAGTCTCAACGAGCCCGTTCATTGAGTACACACATACTGGGGGCCTGAGGTGCAACACCTTATTCAACATACGTGGATCATCCAGTGCATTAAGCGTGAAAGCAGCAACATCAGTGTCCTTCACAAACATGCATGCATAGAGTCCACCAGAAGATTACCAATAACAATGGGGTTTGAGTGAGCAAGTAAAATTTTGTTCAGCAATTTATTAACCACTAGTGTTCCCATCTCCACAGATTGTCACCTTGTCCCTTGGAGGAATTGTTCGGTTTATTTGGAAAAGTAATGGGAATAAAAGGCTTATGAAGAAGTTGCAGCAAGTGCAAGTGTAGGGAATGCCTTCAGCTTTTATGAGAGGATTTCAGTTCTATGTGGATAGAAGTTGCTGTCCAAGCCTGATAGCCAATTTTTATCCGGACCTGCTCCATATTCAGATGGAATAAACCTCTGAAAAAGTTTACATTTTCTTGGATCATACTGAATATGTGTACTACATGCGCAGAATCATAGATATACTTGCCAGGGCACTAGAGTTTCTAAGAGCACAGAACAATAATGAAACTGTTACCAAAAAATTGAACAAGTAAATAAATCTCTACATCATTTCAAAATATTTCTGACCTTCTTCAGCAAAAGTTCAACCAAGTACTTATCAAAAAGTCACGTGATAAGAAATTGAAAAAAAAAAAGGCTCTAATATCTCCAAATTTACAGCTTTTTGTGCTGTTATGTGCAGGATTTACATAGAGTTGATATAGTAGGTAACACGCATGAGAAACAATAAACAATCTAATTTCAAACAAATATACAGATTAAACCAAGATTAGAGGTAAAAATAAGTAGACATGATCTCAATTACAATCAATAATCAGGATAGAAATAATGCTTCACACAATTGTTTTAAAAAAAGAAATAAATTTTGATCTTCAAGGTTAGACATTTTAAGTTTGAACCTTTCTGCAACAGGCCTCTTTGATAGCTCTAATGAGATTTTTCTGATCAAAAGCTTGTCTATTTGGAATTGAGCATATCACCACATCCACTTGCTTCACTGCTTCTAACAGACTTTTCTCATCTTCCAATGATCCCTAATAATCAAACACCCCAGAATAAAAAACCCTCAAAAGTGAAAAACTAAAATCTAAAGAAAAGTAAATGATTTGAAAGCAGATAGAGTAAGTTCTGACTTTGAGGAGGGTTGCACCAGCACTTAGAGATACTCAATCTTCTGCTGTCTAATGGGATAACTGGAAGCTGAGTCTCTAATAAGAAAAGAGAAGTCTGAGTGAATTACCAAAAGAGAAAAGAGATATCTTACAATAGGGTGTCTAAATGCTCGCTAATTGTAGTGTATTTCAAGTGTGGATAGAGTTGTGTTCCCTCCACTCCACTGGAAGGCTCAATATCAAAGTATGTATGATCTCCCTTTACAAAGACGGAATATATGAAAACCATCTCCATGTTCTCTGGATAGGGGGTCTCTGCAATGCAACAAATACACATTCTTGGTATCGTTTCAAAGATGAAAACACTGGAGAAAATACACCAATCAGTGGTAGCAAGGAACGCAAGAAACAAGTCACTATACCATATCCCCTTGTCCATACAGATATATGCCTGCAACAAACAATGCTAAGCAACAGTCCATATTATTGTGTTTAGTACTCTGTCAGGTTAATTATGAGCCTCCTCAGTAATGTTACGTACAAGTCTTAAACTAATTACGCATTTTTGTGATTCTGTCCCCTTGCAAATTCTGAAATAATCTCTAATATGTCCAAATCAGAATTGGATGATAGCTCTGACTAGCAAGAATTCAACAACTATAAATGCTTACTACTTCATATCCAAAATTTTTCATTATCAATTTAGTTAAATCTAGTTTTTGTGTTGCAGTGTCGTACACTAAAATCTAAATCAACTTCGAAATGATTTCAGATTTTAACCTCTTGATAAAAGGCATACACTGAATGGTAAAAGTATATGGTATATAATGCTAAGATACCTTTAATTTTCTTTAGAAGTTCCCCTTCCGACACATTAATCTTCTCAAGCTTCTTCCCTATCTTACTCTCCCAAGCTTCAATAAGCTCGTTCATGCAGCAAACATTTCCGGGGGGCCTGAGGTACAACACCTTATTCAATGTACGTGGATCATCCAATGCACAAATAGTGAAAGCAGCAACATCAACATTGTTCACAAAGACACCTACATAGATCCACAAGAAGGCACCAAATTATCATAGGTACCACTTATCCAATAAAAAAATAGACTAAGTAAAGAGGCAAATCTGAAGGAGAATAGTCAAATCTTGGCCAGCAATTTAACCTTTGGTATTTCCATCTCCAAATATTGTGACCTTGTCTCTTGGAGGAGTCTTTAGGCCTGGTTGGACAAGAGATGGGAGTAAATAGCTCATGAAGAGGTTGCAGCAAATGTAAGTGTAGGGAATGCCTCCAGCTTCTATGAGACGTCGAATCTCAGATTTCCGTGAATAGAAGTTGTTGTCCAAGTCAGATATCTGAGTTTTGTCCGGATCAGCCCCGTACTCCGATGGAATGAACCTCTGAAATAATATTCATATAAGCTTAACTTAACCAGTCCGAACATTGCCTACACAAGCATCTTTACAACATATACAGTGTTTTCAAATATATGCCACAATATTAATGTTATATCTTCAAGAGTTGCACCTAATAGCTTTAGAGCAGTTTTAACTATAATATCAGCTACTAGTTAAGAATCGTACACAACTTCCAATCATATCTTAATTTGGTCTAAAAGCATATTAGGTAACGAAATGTTTAAGCTGTTAAAAAGGAACAAATTGAACATGTAAATAATTTCTACAAATGCAAGTAATCTAAGTAGCAGTCAGCTGTGCTCAAAGAAAATGCAAACATGTACAGATTAAACGAAGACTGGGGGAGAAAATAATGGACAAATGCACGGTAGCAGCCAATTAACAGGATGCAAATCACACATCACAAAAATTCTGCAAAAAATGAAAAAAAATTTATCGACAGTTTATAACCTTGATACAGCCTGCTTCTTTGATAACTCTAATGAGAAGCTTCTGATCAAGAACTTGTTTAGATGGGATTGAACATATCACCACGTCAACTTGCTTCACTGCTTCCATTAGACTCTCCTCATCCTCCAATGATCCCTTAAAAAATATGATAAAAGGAAAAAGAAACCCGTAAAAACCCAACTTAAAAATGACAAAATTACACAAAAAGGAAACAATCTTAAAGCAGAGAAAGATGAAGTGCTCACCTTGAGGAAGGAGACACCAGCACTGGAGAGACACTGAAGCTTTTGCTGTTTGTTAGGGTCATTGAAAGATGAATCTCTAATGAGGGCAAAAGTTGGGTGACAATATTCAGTGCTAAATTTGGCCAAATAGTAACCCAATCTTCCTGTGGCTCCTATTATTAACACTTTGCTCTTCTTCTCCATTTCTCTCTCTTTGCTCTTCTTCTCCATTTGTTTCTCTCTCTCCAAAATTTTCGCTGCAGGTGCGTTAAGTGTGGTTTTGGTTTGTACTTAGGTTCCCCAGTTTAACCGAACTAGTCCTGTCTTCCACGTCAGCTTCTGTGTCCACACGTGGGGTTCACTTCCATTTTCTTATGTTTGCTTGCGGACGTGGTATATATGTTACTTTGAGTAATGAGTACCTGCGTTTCCAAATATGACGCTATTTTAACAATTCTGAGTTTGAAATTTGAAGCAGAACAGAAATAACCGAAGCCATAGAGCCATTCGTGACTCTTCATAAGCGTATTGCTGCACATAATCCAGCCACTGTTTCAGAGAAAATATACAAGCGGAATCTCAATTTCATCAATTCAAGGTTCTTCAATCTTTTTCAATTCAATTTTCTACACTGATTCTTTGACTTTTACGTAGATAATTGTATAAATTCTGAATAAGTTGACTTTTTCTGTTATCAAAGAAGTTGACCAGTTTTTTTCCCCTCTGTTGTCTCTGCAAGCAAAGTAGTTAATCTCTTTATGATTTTGTTCATGGTAAAATTTGATTTTCTTGGTAAAATTTGATTTTGACTTATTCTAAGAAATTGATGCTTTTTTAAACAGGTGGGTTGTTACAAATAATTGTGAAGATGAATGATCTTATGACATGATGATTCCTTAGTTACGTAGAACTCAAAAGACAGGCCCTGAAAGATGAAGAATCCCTGCCTGACCTTGAAATCGGCACCCAACTCTATGCTGTTGATGGGCAAAACCTTTCACAGTTCTTCGAAGAAGTAGCTGCAATCAAGATTGACATGGAAGATATCACCAATCTCTATATCGATATTCAAGGGCAGAATGAAGATACGAAATCCGCTCAAAGTTCGAAAATTCTTGAAGGAATTAGAGACAAAATCAAGTCAGAGTCAATGTATCCTTGAAAAATAGACAACTTATCGTCCTCAAAATAAAATTTTCAGTAGTTGTTTTTTAAAAATAACATTGACTGTTAAATGCTAATTAGGGGTGGACAAGGGATCGGTTCGTTCGGTATTGGATCGAACTGAAAATTTTAGTTTGGTTCTTTTTATTTGATTCCAAATTTAAAGAAAAAAAATACTAAATTTAAAATTTAAAATTTAAAAATCTAACTGAAATGACTATTTCAGAACGAGTTCGATTCTGTCAGCTCTAATGCTAATTGTATTTTTTTTTTAATAATATTTGGCTCTCCAAAAGTTTCGTATTTCTTTTTCTTCTTTTTCATTTCACGCCCAAAACTATCCGCAATTAATCTATTAACATATTTTTTAATAATAATTTTTAGAAAAAATATATCCCATGATTTAGTTTTCTATTAAATCTAGAGTATTGTTAAAGAATTTCATATATACGAAAAATATGAGGAAGAGTGAAGTTTATGGATTTAAGTCTACGATATTATAGTATAGTGATATTTTCATATGGCTGAATTTTATTATCTTATTATTTTACTATAATCACAATTATAGTTTTAATTGTAATTAAAAGGTATAGTTGTAATTGGAATTGTTATTATAATTACTATACAATTGAATAACTTATCTATTAGATGGTAAATAAGTAGTTTTATAAATTATAAAATTCATCATCTAATAGATGAGACCCACAATTGCTGGGACTCAAATTAGAATTTAAATATTGTGATAACTCGTATTTGTGTGTGTGTGTTTCTACAATCACAATTGAATTTATTATAATTCCACGTAAATGTCAAAAAATAAACAATCTTTACTTTAATTAAAATCACATGGAATTCAACTTTATTGACGACACATTGTTTATCAAGGACGTAGTAGTACGTTAATTCATAGAATTATCTATAAACTGACCATATGTCATCTACTGTTAGAATATAAACGACTTGTCATATGTCGTATGCTTCGATGCATACTATTTACGCATGTTGGTTGCATGAATGTTAGGATGGCCTGTCCTTTATAATATTTTTTGGAGAACAACATGATGGTTGGAAACAGAACAATAAATGACGGATCATCCAAAACCTTTGCGCCGATTAAAATATTTTTAACATATTATTATTATTATTATTATTATTATTGTCATTAATGTGATTAATATTTTTATTAATAACAACAACAACAACAACAACAACAACAATAATAATAATAATAACAACAACAACAACAACAATTGCTATTATTACTATCATCATTATTGTTATATTACAATAGATAATAATTATACTAAGGACAATTATTAATTAAGAACATTTTGGAAACTTGTAATAGTTCGTTCCGATGCTTAGACCAAGTAAATAGACCAATGAGAATATAACTTATTCTAATTCTAATTCCTATAGTTAAAGTAAATAACTGATTTTAAATCTGAATTCTGATTTCAGTATATTTTGATTATCAATTGATAAATGCACCATTGAAGTATTTTGAAGTGAAGTACTTTGAAAAGCAAAGAGGATTAAAGCTAGATCAGCATCAATTTTTTTTTGAAAAGAAAGTAAACCTTTCATAAATCACAACACCTCAAATACAACTTGAATCTCAGCTGAAATAGTTCCTAGCCACATAGAAGAAGAATTTCTTCCCAAAGCTAACTTAGCTAGGGAGTGGGCATAATCATTACATTGCCTTGGAATGATATTAACAACAACTTTCTGAAAACCCTTCAACTGATTTCGGATCTCTAGAATTGTCAAAAAAATTTCTGTTTTGCTACCCTTGATGTTGTTTACAAGTTGAACCGCCTCTAAGCAATCTGACTTAATGATCAAGGAGGTTAAATATGCTTCTTTTGCCAACCGAAGCCCCCATTGCACAGCCTCTGCCACAGCCAAACTGACTGGTGCCTTAAGATGAATCTGATTAATACCAACAGTAATTATCTTGCCATTAGAATTTCTAATCACTACTCCCACGCCTGCAATCTAATTCTTATTATTAATGGCAGCATCCACATTAATTTTGAAAACATTTTCAAGGGGAGGGAACCACTTCTGCTGTTTCTCTCCTCTGGGGTGGGCAATATGAGAAGGCTCTGTCTTCCTTGCTCTTTGAAAAGCTGAGCCTTGACAATATGAGCAAGGAAGGGACTCCACTTTTGATGCATCATAGATAGTTTATTCTCTACAAAAACTTTGTTCAGATTTCTTAAGTTTCTTAAAGGCATCCATCAGATCTGTCTTTGCTACACTTTCCACAAAGTAAAAACTTTTCTTATCAAAATTTTGTATCATAAAATAAAAAACCAAGTAAAATAAAATGAACAACCCCAGATTTGTAGATCTGAGAGAAATAATAATAGATCACCACAGATCTCTAAATATGAGTGGAAGAACATACCACCATAGATTTAAAACTTTAAGTGGAAGAACAAAACTACCACAGATCTGAGAATCTGAGTGGAGAATATAAGCAAAGAAAATAAAAAAGAAATGAAAAAAGAAGGTTTCGTCGGAAAACCAACTCATCTTCCGGCTAAAGAAGGAGTTGAAATGTTATTGGATGTTGAGAGAGAAAGAAAAAAAGCGCTTGATCTTTTCCCAGTTAACAGGCTTTCTTAATTGATGACTCTTTAGATCGGCATCAGTTGATCAGTCGAAAATCCAAAATTGAAATGTGTCAATGGCTTAAAAAGAAGTAAGGGCCCATTTAAGAGAGATTATGCTTGATTTTCAGTTCTTGATAGAAAATATTTTGAAAGAGAACAAAGAAGTGCCTAAAATAAAGTATTACAAGGTGATTGAAGAGGAAGCCAGTAAGGAAGTGATAGGGAAGATGCTTTGGGAGATTTCCCTTATTCATAACGGGAGGGAAGGTTTTTAAGACAAAGAAGATTTGGCGATGCAGACTCGGCAAAGGCAAGAGGCTTTGATGGTTATACCGAGGAGCTTGACAGAGTTTCATCTCGTTCTGCTTGACATGGCTGTGTTGGTAGTGGTACAAGAGGAGAAGATGAATGATATTAAAAATAATGTAGCTAAGGGCTGTGCTTACATCAATGGTGGCACAAATGGATTATTTTGTGGGAGCAATTGAAGAAAAAAAGACGAATCTGGGCGTGTTGGGTTGTTCTTTCGTGCTAGTTTTGCTTTTCGCGTGCCTTATTTCCATCTTAGCTTCTTAAAACTTCATGAACAAATGAGTTAGTATAACAGAGTCTTCTGTTAGTTTGCTTCGAAGGAAGAACTTTAGATTGTTCCAAGAAATTGGCCGCTAGGATGCATACATTTCTAAGTCGTTAATTTCAGGTGTATAATCAATCTCTTTTAGAGATTTAATAAATCAATTAATTTGAGTTTTTCAAATGTAATATACAAATACATAAATGGAATAATTTGTATACAGAGAACCCTGTGAGTTCCAAGACTCAAAACCAATAAGACTGTTTTTAGCTTATTTTGGGGCCAATAAAAGAAAACTACAAAAACAAACTAAAAACAATAATTTTTTTTATCGGAAGAGCGGAGTGCCTTGCTTATTCGGAGTGTACGGGCTGATTAGGTTTTTTGTGGAATGGAAGAGGATTGAGGCGGCTGGAGACTACGACGGGGGCCTGACTTCAGATGCGAATGGCTGGAAAAATCGTCTTAAACCTGCGAAACAACGAAAAACGAGGTTAGAGGTGGAGCCGGGGGTAGCCGGCAACCACACTCCGATGATTAAGTCAGAGTTTGATTATCTCAGGTTTGAGATCTTGCAAGCTCTCGGTAATAGAGGTTTTGTGGTTGAAGAAACCTTCGCTTTTTTTAGTGTGTGTGTGTTAACTTACTTGATAAGGAATTAAACCTGAGTATTTATATGGTGTACTCCGGTCGCTGTGCCACCTGACGCTATTTTATTAGTATTCCTTATTGTCATGTTAGGAATATTTTCCTTTTTATACGTATGGTGGCCTGAGGTGCTTCAAAAATAGATATGGAGAGAAAGTCTGAGGTGTATTCACATGCTTAAAAAATAAACCTCATTGTTACGGCTGATTAGGTTTTTTATGAATGTTTTTCTGACTTTTATGCCTTTATATAGTGTACTCGAGGTTCCCCATAAAGTACCTAAGGTAACCGGGATATTCCGGGATACCCAGGGTACTCAGGGTATCCAAGATACCAAAACTAAGCCAACTTCTTAAATATCGACACGTGGCGCTTCGTCATTGGCCTCTTGTTTCCTTCCCAAACAACATCCTCCTAATTTTTTTATGGCAAAAGCATTTAAGGCAAAAGAAACTAATAGAGGAATTGTGAATGACACATGGCGATGTTCAGCTCTTCTTCTTATATGACCAGATGAAAAGTGGTACCTTGTCTACCTTCATTTGGTCGACTATGTGAATTCCCAAGATCAGAGAATATCTTGACATTTTTTTCTTCTTTCTTTCTCTTTTATTATTATTATTTTTTGTTTTAGCCCAATAAACGGAGGCTTCCTAAATAGCTTGGGTACCATTCCTTTAATGAGGTATGCTCGACCTCTTCACTTTTTGGGGTGTGAACTAGTTCACCCAAAAACTCAGATATTACTTCCTCTCTTACTTAGTAAAAGTGCTTGCGTGGATGGACAAGCAAAAAAAATGGCGGCTCTAGGGGTATACGGGAACTCAAAAAGGAAGATGGACTCCCTCTTCTCCTTGTTTTATAAATAGCTATCAAATTTAGATAGGTTGGAGAGAACGGAGCTAATTGATCAAAATTTTTCATCTGCTTCTGTGGACGAACTACCAAGTATAGGTAGATGGTGATATACGGGTACTCCACCATCACCCATATCTTGTTTTTTGGTAATTGGCAAATATAGATCACTCTGGTGAGTATTTCAATGCCTTTCTTAGCCATCTGAGAAGCAGTTCATCAGTTACCTCAAGATCCACCTCATTTAAGGGTACATTTGCTCTACATGCTCCAGGGATGAAAATAAAATCCTAAGGCTCCTTTTCTAGCATCTTTAGGAGTACCCCAGGTGCATAAAAAGAAAGATGGGATCCGACCTAGTGAAATAAAGCTCTCTAGAGTGAACAAGATTTTGAATAGAAGCTTTCATGAAGCTTTTAGGGAAAAGACCCGCATGGCAAAAGACTCTTAGGAGCTTTAAGCTAAGCTTGAGGACTTAGTATCTCAGTAGAAGAGCATGGTTGATAATGCTTTTAAGCGCATTATGATCTAGGAATAGAGTGCTGATCTAGGGCCAGTGGTGCCAAAAAATAAAGAAGTAGGAAGACAATTAAGGATATGAGGGCTTCCCACACATCTCGATCTGAAAGCCACAGAGATCAGCTAAGGTACCTCAGCCAAAGTCACCATCAGGTATCCTTGATACTAATGCTTGTGCTTTTACTGTTTTTTGCATTTTTATTGATCCCCCTATCCTGAGGGATGAATGTGAAGATAACCAGCCTTATTTTGTTGCTGTACCCAAACTACTTCAATGTTGTACTAACAAACTCCTGATACTTTTATTTTACATAGCTTTGTAGCTTTGGATGCCACTACTTGACTCAAGCGGCCTTTAGATCTCTCGTATCTTTCTATGTATTCTCAAATCATTCGAGTAATGGGTACTTGCATCCATCAAGATAATATTCATCGAAAGCTATTTCTTTCTTTTCTTATATATATATATATATATATATATATATATATATATATATATATATATATATATATATTTTTTTTTTTTTAAACTTGCTTGGTGACAAATAGGTATGGACCCTTTCGCCGAAGATTTTGATGCTTTTTTTTAGTCGTATGAGCGGTAGTTCCTCGGTACCCTGGGTACTTCAACAAAAAGTACTCAGCCTCCGCCGTCCCAGACACCAAGAGCAAGTTGCCTGATTCCTCTTTTGGCAGTTCTTGGGGTACCTCGGTTACCCATAAGAGAAAGTTTGGCTCTCTATTCACGGTCTCTAGAGATCTCATAGAGGGCAAGCTTAACCTAGTGGCAAACAGAAGGATATCTCATCTGACCGATTGCTTGATTTGTGTGAACATGGCCGCTGAGGTTGATAGGCTAGATCTGATTGAGCGCTATGGCCGGGCGCTTAGGGTTTGTTATGATGTGAGTGCTTTTCACTTTTACCCCCTAATTTTTCCTCTTTTTTTTTTAAATATAGGCGGCCCTATACTTTAGCCACAGTCTTCGAGACTTTAGTAGTACCTCGGCCGCACAGACGGAGGTGGAGAAATTGCAAGAGGAGGTTAGACTTCGTCGGTCTCAGGAGGAGAAGCTTGCAAAGGAGGTCAAGACCCTACAAGGGTGCTTGGACAACCAAGCCCGAGAGAACACTTGCATATCCAAGGAGTTAGATGAGGTTGAGGCTAAGCATGGCGAGCTACCATCTCGCCAAAAATTGATGGTGGACAAAGCTTTTACTCTTATCATGATGGAGGTCTGAAGTGTAGACCCAGAGCTGGTGATACCACAGGTGGACAAGTCATCTATTCTGAAAGAAATCGAGGATAAAAAGGGTAATCCAGACTCCACTATCTCTCAACCCACAACGATCTTCTGGTGTACCCCAGGTACCCTAGGCAAATCTCTCCTCCGTTAGCACTGTTCATGAGGGTAGTACCTCTTTGACCGTGGGTGCTCCTGCTGATACCCCTGTTGAGGGAAGCGATGGAGATGATGTTCCCCCTTCCGCTTGATCTTACTTGCTTTTGAAAGGTTGCCTCAGCAATCTTGCTACTATTCATCTTAATCTTTTCATAATAAACTTGATTTGGTGTGCCATTGAATTCTTCATTTATGATTGATTGTGTAGACTTGTGAAGGTTCCTTGGATACCCCAGGTACCTCCTGATGTATTCTTAGTGCTTGCGTAGTAATTCTCGTAGATATGCTCGCTGCTCATCTTAATAAAGATTATGGCTTATCTCAAATAATTTAATAATTCGAGCATGATCTTAATATAAAATGAAATTCATAATTGGTGAAACTAGGATGTAAATAAAGATTATGGCGTATCTTCGAATAGACTTGTAGAGGTTTTTTCGGGGTACCCTAGGTATCCCCACATCACCATTTTTTTTAACCGGGGATCTTCTTGGCCCATTCTTTTGTAGAAATAGTAAAAAACATACTTGTTTTGCCTTCTACTTCTAGTCAATATTTAATGAGATAATGTGAATAGAAGTGCATGCTTGTCTTCCTCATTTCTTTAGGCATTTAACTATTGTGATTGCCGTTTATTTGATTATTCTTTACTAAGCTAAGTAAAGAATGGAGGTGTGGGCGTGTGCATACCTTAACGGAACCTCATGGGGCTAAGGTATGTTGGTTTACCTCGCCCTCGGACCTTCTCTGACCCTTCCTCTTTAAATTGTTGTATTTTTTTCATTGGTTTTGAGCTCAAACTGAATAGAGGTGTAGGCGTATGCATACCTTAACGAAGCCTCATAGCGCTAGAGTATGCTGGTTTACCTCGCCCTCAGGCCTTCTCTAACGCTCTTTCTTTAAGTTTGTTGTAGGAAAATTATCATTGACCCACCTTTCTTTTGCCTTATATTCATCTAACCACCACTAAATTTTAACATGTTCTTTGCACCACATTTCTTTTTAAATTTATATCAATTAGCCACTTTTACACTAACACCATTAAATAATTTAAATGAAATGACAATTTTACCTTTAAATAAATTAAAAGACTATTTTATTTTATAAAAGCTTTAAAAAATAAAAAAAATATAATTATAAAAATACCTTAGATTTAATAAAGAAATAAATCCCAAAATTAGAAATTTTATTTTAATAAAAATTATAATTATAAAAATAATTGAAAATTTTTGGGATTTAATAAGCATCCCCTAAATTATTGAAAATTTAGGATTTATTTTTAATAAATAAATTCATTTATTTTAATAAAATTTTACAAAATTATAATTTTTTAATAAATAAATACAATTATTTTTATTAAAATTTTACAAAATCTAAATCTAATAAAAGTCAACTGAGCACCTCTATTTTGGATTTATTTTTTGTTTAATTTAGACGTATTTTATAATTATACTTTTTTTATTTTTTAAAATTTTTATAAAATAAAATTATCTTTTAATTTATTTAGGGGTAAAATTGTCATTTTATTTAAATTATTTAATAGTGTTAGTGCAAAAGTGGCTAATTGATATAAATTTAAAAAGAAATGTGGTGCAGAGAACATGTTAAAATTTTATGGTGGTTAAATGAACATAAGGCAAAAGAAAGGTGGGTGAATGATAATTTTCCTTTGTTGTATTCTTGCAATGGAGTAATTATAGCTGAAAGGTGCATACAAGGCATGGCGCAATAAGATGGAGTCACATCAATGGCGAAAATTCAACTACAATCACATTCGGTAATAAAAAGGAGAACATTACATAACATTGACTCATTGTTTCAATGAGAATAGAAAACTGTGTAGATATCCACTCTCTGGGACTTAGGGAATTAAAAATGTTACTTGCACATTTAGGATACCCGAGGTACCTTTCATGGCTTTACCGCATTACACACATAGTAAATAAAATAAGAGATAGATAAAATGAATGGTAGAGTTTAAGACACTATCCTCATGTTAGTAGTATTTCCTTAGCCTTGCAGTGTTCCAGAGATGCTTGGCGATTGTTCTATCCATGTGGAGTAGCCTGTATGCCCCAGATCCTACCGACTTGTCTATGCAATATGGGCCTTCCCAATTTGCTCCAAATAAGCCCTCCAAAGGTACCTGGGTGTTGAGTTACCCTTCGTAAGACTAAATCCACTTTCTTGAATGACCTTAGGTGTACCTGTTGAGTGTTAGAAATTGTATATTTATAAAGGCGAAAATAGTCATTTTACACTTCAAGTCTCACTGACATTACTACTTTTATATATTTACGTCTTTTGTTATTTAATTATGTATGTTTTGTTATAATTAAGTATTTTATGTATTTTAGGGGCATCATGATCGTTTCATAATGAACAAGTGATCAGACAGCAAAATGGACATCACTTTTGAACTCAGGACGGTCGAAAACCGTAGGAGGAGAATAAAAGAAAAAATGACACTGTTCACATGTACAGTATTGTTCATACGTACAGTACTGTTTATGTTACTGTTCACGATACTGTTCACATATACGGTCTGATGACATGGCGTTGATGACCAATGATGTGGCATCGACTGATGACGTGACAATATTTGATTGGAGAAAGATGTGACATTTGATTGTTTATGTGGCGTTGACAGATGAGTTAGCATCGACTGATGATCTGTCACGATCCTATTGGACGAAAATTCTTATGTACTGTTGATCGGTGATGTGGCAGTAATTCAGTGGACCAAAATTATGCATACGGTACATGCACACACATGAGATTATTTACTGTTCAAACCGCGTCACTATTCAGGCCACCACTATTCAAACCACAGTACTGTGCAAACCGCATTATTGTGCAAACCGTGGTCAAACCGTGTACTGTTGACTGATGATGTGGCTCAATCCTGAGCGTCCGAACTATTTTTAATCCGATGGTCATGATTTACTCAATGTATCTATAAAAAGGGGGCTCTCCCCCCCTAATTTGATACCCCTGAATCTTTTTTTAAGCTTAGTTTTTTATAATTCATTCTCCATCTTGTATTTTTTTTTAATGTATTTTAATAAATTTCTATTTTACCCCTAGTTCAATTATGAGTAGCTAATTTTCTTTCAAGCTTGGGTTAAAGGTGAAATCTCAACATGTTTCATGGGCTTAATTTGGTAAATTTATTTTTTCTTCCCCTCTAATATTTGTAGATATTTTGACTTTTCATCGATAAATAGTAATAATCTTATTTAGATACCGCCTTGGTTAAACCGGTACCCTAGTACAAGATTATTATTATTTGGCACGATAAGCCCTTAGCACCATATTTATTTGAGCGTAGTTCATGAGGTATGAAAACCCCATTTATGATTTAATTGGTATTAATAAAGAATATTTATCCCATGGAGTATGTTGATGCAGATCCAGATACCCAAGTACTTTATTTCAATAGATTTCATTTTAATTTATACCTACTATTGTAATTTAAATTCTAAGATAATCTAAATTCCTTTTACCATAAATCCATCCACCCACTTAAGAAAATTAATTCTACACACAATTAAATTCTACCTCCTCGTGGGATCGACACTCGTCATCATTAATCTATTCTACTATAGATTCGTGCACTTGCGAGTTTAATAAAATTTGCACAACAATACCCTCTTATCATACAAATCTGAAATGCGGTGCTGATATATTACAATTTGATAACTGGGTTTTGAGGCGACAGAATAGCACCCTCGAGTCGATTGCTGATCCCCTTTGATGGTGATAATTTCCCCGATGCTTGGAATCTTCATGGCAAGGTAATGCATAGAGATTGCCGATTTAGTTGTCGTTAAAAATGGCCTCCCTAAGATAATATTATAGGCACTTGGGTGATCCACAATGAGGAAATCGATCATATGGACGACCCGGTGGGGTACCTTGCTGATTGTAAAAGATAAGGTGATAATACCCTTGGGGATAACCATGTCTCCTGCAAAACCAATGAGTGGTGTGTCACATAGAGCAATCCTTAGTGATTCGATTAACAACTGATCTAGGGCACTTTTAAAGATGATGTCAACGGAACTGTCGGTGTCCACAAAAGTCCTTGTCACCTTTCCTGTGGCGACTTTTAGCGTTATAACCAAAGCATCATCATGGGGGTATGAGATACCTTCCGCATCCTTTTCTGTAAAAAGAATAGGGATGAGATGGTCAGATACCTGGGGTACCAAAAAGTGATTTTGACAAGCGAAGTTGACTTCTTTACCAAGGCGATCCATGATTGGCGACTTGCTATAACGCTTGATTACCCGTTTAGATTTCCCCGCGATGGTAGGGCCTTCTACTATTATTCGAACATAAACTCCTTTTCTAGACCCCCGGGGTACCTCAACTTTGGGAGCAGGGTTAGTAACCTATTTACCCTTATCATGTTCCGAGAACTTCCTAGCCTCGCGCATGTCAGCAACAAACTCCTTGGGGTACCTGCTCAAGATCAAAGACTCAATCTCTTCTCGCAGGTGAAAACACTCGGTAGTGCTAAGGCCAAAATCTTCATGGAACTCACAATATTTTAAGCTACGTTTTATATTGGGATATTTTCGAATTGGCTTATGTGGGCAAAGTATTCCTGTATCTCGTATTTGGTAAAAAATCTGCTCTGGAGATTATGAATGAAAAGAGTCATATTGGGATTTTGTGGCATTTCTCGTTGTATTAGAGGTGGTGGCCTAGGATTCTGGAGTACCCGGGGTACACCAAGAATATTTGATAATCTCTCACATGAGGTTTGATAAGGTGGGCTGTGTACCCGAGGTACTCGAGAGGGTGCCTGAGATGTCTCGGCTTTTTTTGATTTCTTCTTACCTTTCACGACTTCTACTCTATCTTCTTCCCGCTTCAGGTAACACTTCTCGTCCATTTCTATTTGTGGAAGAGCTTGAGAACGAGCTTCCCCATATGAAAGAGGGCGATGCTTCTGAAACGATCGCCATAACTTCCCCAAGCGCAAATTCTTTTCAAAATGAGTGAGAGTATGTTGGTGACCAAATGCACTCGTGCGCAACACCTCTTGGTGGAAGCGGGTTACATACTCAGCTGATAACTCCAATTCCCCTTGCTTGATGAAAACAAGCTTGGAAGATGCTATATCTTGGGAGGAAGCATAACCAAACTCATGAACAAAATCTTTTAAGAGTTGGTCTAAAGAGGGTACACTACCTGCCTTTAACGATCAGAACCATAACTTGGCTGGTCCGGTGAAGGTATACAGGAACATCCGGCACATAGCACTATCACCTACTCCTTTAATCAGCATTTGGTCACGATGTAACTCAGCATGTTCCACAGGATCTGAGGTGCTCGAGTATTGCTATATTTGAGGCATGGTAAACCCTTCCGGGAGAACCGCGTTCGAATCGCGTTGGTGAATGGCGAGTTATACACTGTTAGCACTAAAGCATTGGTGGGGTTTTATCTTTCAGAAAGGAGCTTCACTTGAGCTTCGAGGTACTCCATGTTTTCCATGAACTCGCGGGGTACCCTAGGTGCACCTGAAGATGCCGCAATTGTTTGGGAAGCCCTTTTGGCATTTAACTTGTATTAGAGATCTTCTTGTGCCTTTTGTTTGCGCTTGGTACCTTGGCTACTACGAGAATAGCAAGAAGCAGTGGAGCGTTTTTCTCAAGAGTCGCCAGTTTGAAACTTTGAACGGGTGCCCGCTGGTTCGTGCTTTGGTCTACTTGCCTTCGGTATTTCAGATCTTGGCACGATTTGTTTATCACCTCGTAGAGGCAGAATACCTTGAGTCACCGGGGAAGTGGCTGCTTCGGGTACCTGAGATCCTACAGCCTTGAGAATCGCGTGAACTAAATCCTCAAAGTATTTATGAGTAACGGACTCTTCATCGGGGTGAATTCTGGTTGATTGCTTAACAGATTTTCCTTTATCTAGACGAGGTGCCCTCCTTGTTGAGTCACCAATCTCATCACCATTATGGTCCTCCAATCCATCATGACCTAATGTTGCATTGTCAGCGGGTACATCGGGTGCCATGGTTGAGCAAGCACACGTACCAACAAGCTTAGCACCGTATAGAAGCTTTTTGTGCGATCCCAGCAAACGGTACCAATTGTTTTTAGCTTATTTTGGGTCCAATAAAAGAAAACCACAAAAACAAACTAAAAACAATAAATTTGTTTTTATCGGGAGAGCGGGGTGCCTCGCTTGTTCGGAGTGACGGGCTGATTAGGTTTTTTGTGGAATGGAGGAGGATTGAGGCGGTTGGCGACTATGATGGGGGCCTGACTTCAGGTGTGAAGGGTTGGAGAAATCATCTTAAACCTGCGAAACAACGAAAAACAAGGTCAGAAGTGGAACTGGGGGTGGGCAGCGACCACACTCTGATGCTCAAGTCAGAGTTCGGTTATCTCAGGTTTTAGAGCTTGCAAGCTCTCGATAGTGGAGGTCTTGAGGTTGAAGAAACCTTCGCTTTTTTTGGTGTGTGTGTTAACTTACTTGATAAAGAATTAAACCTGAGTATTTATATGATGTACCCCGGTCGCCATACCACGTGGCGCTATTTTATTGGCGTTCCTCATTGTCATGTCAAGAATATTCTCCTTTTCATACGTATGGTGACCTGAGGTGCTTCAAAAATAGACGTTGGGAGAAAGTTTGAGGCGTATTCACATGCTACGCGTAGATGAGTGGTCCCGTGTACCTCCGTAAATCCGTTGCAAATTTGCAGCCGTGGCAAGGAAAGGTTGGTAGTCCCAACTGTCATAGTATCAACCTTTTGGCTAATTTGCTGGCATGACAACGGCTGTCCCCTCTTTCGTGGCACAAGATTTCCTCGTCGATTCCTTATTTCTTGACACGTATTCAACTGGTATTTTTGAGATTTGAGGCTCATTTATCCCTTGGCATTTTTACGAATGTTTCTCTGATTTTTATGCCCTTATATGGTGGACCCGAGGTACCCCATAAAATAACTAAGGTAACCGAGATACTCCGGAATACCCAGAGTACCCAGGATATTCAAGGTACCCGAACTAAGCCAACTTCTTAAATATCGACACTTGGTGCTTCATCATTGACTTCTTGTTTCCTTCCCAAACAAAGACAATAATATCCTAGTTAATTTCTATCAGCTTTTACGACAATAAAGGTGGAGCCTCTCTTGAATTTGGTTGGTGCAGGCCGTCTAAGCGAAGCGCTTCCTCCAATTATGTCCTTATTCAAGAAAGTAGCAACTTCATCATCTGATAAGCTCCTGGGCCGTAACACTTGTATTTGCCATAGTACAGAGTACTACAACACATATAAAAAAAATTAAACTTGTGAGTAATCACTATCATTTTGACATTGATCGTGCAAGAATGAAAGTACAATTGCGAGAATAGATGATATTTACCTTTGCTTACTATAGTCGTGCCAGTCATCCCATCCTTGCAGCTGTATTACACCAGACATGTAAGTACGGGCATAAACCACCCTAGAATAAGTCCCCCATGGCCTTCCAACTTCCAAGTACTGCCTTCCCAACACCGGTAATCCCAAGACCCAAGAAAGTGAATCCAGTGTTTTCTTCTGGCAGCACTTTTTTTTGGGCAGTGATAGCTCCATTCCCCGTGGAAAGAGAATGTGTATGATAACTCTGTAAAAGAGATAAAATTGTAGAAAATTTTTAGTTTTTAGGGGGAAACTATAATTGAACTTAATGAATTATGGTATCTAAGTTCTTTCTCTGAAGCCTATGAAGAAAAGAACACTCACTTCAAAGAGGGAGGCAGCATTTCCACAAATGAAATCCGTGGCTCCTTCAATGGCGCAAGAAGTGTCTTTTAGTTCTTGGAATATTTTTTAATTATGGAAGAAAAGTGGATTAATATCCTTATTGCAATAATTGAGTAAGCTTGAGGTTTAGAATTAAGAGGGTTCAGTGGCTCAAGCTTTATGTATTAATTAATAATAAAATAATCATAATATTCCAAGGTAATATTAATTATGTTATAAATGTTTTTATTATCCAATGTATAATCATGTTATACAATTATGAACATTACACTTAAAAATTTAAAGTGTAATTAAGAATATATTTTAATTAAGAATATTCTGATTAAGAATATATTCACAACCTTAAAATAATATTAAACAAAATAATGTATGCTATATAATTAATATTACCACATGATCAAACTTTAGATTGTTTAATCTCGCATATACATTATAAGTTTTATGTTATAAGTTATCTAACCTATTTATACAGAATTCAACATCTAATGCCTGTGAAGAAGTTTAAATAAATTTTTATTTAAACAATCTACTGGTTTAACACAGCCACTATAACGAATATTTATGCAACAACTACAAGAAATAATTCATACAACTGAGAAGACGTTGAATTCACAAGTGGCAAAGGCTAAAATAACGAAAATGTTGAATTAGCAAATTTATGAATTCCCCTATGTACTACTTCATTCTTTTCAGGCTAAATTTTAATCAACTTGGGGTTATTTCATTGCTAAAATATGATTGTTAAAATAATAACACAATAGAGTGTAAAATTTCCAATGATCTTATTAATACGAACTACAGTTACTGAATTATTCTTTTGACTTTGGGCATTCATAACAAGTTTTTTACCATTTCAATATTATTTTTCTGTGACAGCACTACATTAAATCACGTTTTTCAAGCCTTAAAAGCCATTGACCTTATGTCTTCAATCAACTTCTCTAGGTTACGATAAGAGGACCCGCCTTCCTCGACAGCATCACGAGCCATTTTCGCAATCTGAACCGTTGACTCCATGATCTTATCCCTCTTGTTGTCCATCAAGTCCCTTACCAACTTCTCAATCGTCGATCTGTCACACGTGTCCTTCATATCAAATCCAATCTTCCAAATCTCACTCACACACCTACTATTAACTTGTTGATCGCCAATTTGTGGCCAACAAATCATGGGCACTCCAGCTACCATGCTCTCCAAAGTTGAATTCCAGCCGCTATGAGTCAAAAACCCACCAATGGCTTGATGGGCCAGGACCTCCTCTTGTGGAGCCCAGCTAACAATGCACCCTCTTTCCTTCGTCCCCTGATCAAGCTCCACTGGAACTGGGCAAACACCGGACTCTCCATCAATCCAGTCGGATCTTATGACCCACAAGAACCCTTTTCCACTACTGACTATGCCATGCCAAAACTCTAAAATTTGGTCACGGCTAAGCTTGATGAAACTTCCAAAACTGACATATAATACCGATCTAGACGGCTGAGAATCTAGCCACGTCATGCAACTTCTGTCCTCTTTCGATAAAATACAATTGTTTGACTCTAACGGGGATGACTCCACGGAGTCCTCTTGGGTCCGCGACTTCAACAAAGCGTGTAGAGGACCAACACTGTAAATTTTGGTCAAACGAGAACCCAGTTTTGATATGATAGGCCCTTCAATTTCGTTGAAGGTGTTAATCACGAGAGCTGAAGTTCGAGTCGTGGCAGAGGTATCCCTAATAAAGGTCTGTAAAATGGGATCATCGGGTCCTCGATGTCTACAAATGCTCGGAAGGTCTCTATTCCGAAAGATATTTTCCAGCTCCGGAATGCATGTAACGGACTTATCAAAGTTTTCATCTGCAATTTGACAATACCAGGCAACATATTACATGATGTTACATGTTACATGTACATGTTCAAATCAAGATTTCAATATTTAATATATTTTTTTTCAAAAAAAATGAAGAAGAGAAACCGACCTGTGACCGGAAGTTCCCCTTCTTCAGCAAGCTTGGAAAAATGAAAGTCCGACCAGGAGCAGTAAGCACTGTACGGTCTAAAAGTGATTATAGGAATGTTAAGCTCTTCGGCAACGTCAATTGCAAAGGACATGATGCTGTCTGATATGATGCATGTTGGGAGCCGCTCAGGCGTCATCAGCAGCTGACGGAACGCCAGCTTTGACACGGGTTTATTGGAACAAAACCAGTCTTTGATGTATATGCCACACCGTGGATTATCGGGCGGCAGACCGTCGGGGATCGATGTGTAGAGGAAGTTAGGGAAGTGCTTGTAGAAAGCCGTTACGTCAGTGTTGCCAAGGAGACGATCGTGGTACTGCTCAGTGTTTACGAAGGTGACTCGAAACCCTGCATGGCTAAAAAGCTTGGCGAGCATCAGCATGGGCTTGATGTGGCCATATGCAGGGAAGGGCAAGAGCACCACGTGAGGAACACGCGTTTGCTCCATTGAGGTACTAGAAACAAGAATTCATTTGATCAGCCCTTCACTTCACGTTAGCTATAAACAATATGGTAGTAGGGACATGGAAAATGAAGTATAGTACAGAAAAAGAAGAAAAGAAATAAGGTCCCTTGTCGGCAGCGCCGGCTTTAGAGTTTGAGGGGCCGAAATTTTTTTACGAGGCCCTCTGTTTATTTTGTATTTTCAATACTCAAAGATATATAAAAAATATTAAAATTTATTCTACCTTTAATTCTTGAATTTCAATAATAATAAAAAAATAAAAAATTTTAAAGATAAAACCTAAAAAATAGTCAAGAAGATAGATTTTTTATTTTATTAAAATCGTTAAAAAAACAAATAAATAAATAAAAATAATATTATTTTCAAATACAATATTTAGAATGATAGAATATAAAAATTTAAAATGATGAATTGATGATCAAAAATAAAAATAGACTTTATATTTTAAGAAACTAATTATTTTAAATTAACCAATGAATATAATAATTTTCTTTGTAGAGAAGAGAACAAGAAATTTTTTTCTTTTACTAATTCTTGAGATTATAAGGTTTTTAATAGAAATTAAAAGAAAAATTAAAAGTCAAAGATTCTAACATTGAATAATTGAAAAGGATTGAACTAATGGTTAAAGAATATTATTAATTATATTGCTTTAAAATTAAGGTTCCCAAATATAGATTTTAAAAAACAATTCTTAATTGTAGAATAATTAAGAATACAGAGATATCCAATAAACTTTTTGATTTCTTAAAATACGTATTAAATTTTTTTTATTAATTAGAGAGTTATTAAGGAAATACTTAAAAATTGAGGCCTTCTTAAAATATGAGACCTTAGACGACTGTCTTGTTTGCTTATACCTAAAGCCACCCCTACTTGTTGGAAACAGGAAAGTTGACGTGTGATGTACAGATGTATAATGATCATATTAAACCTTATAATAAAAAATATATATCATTCTACCTCAAGGCTTTGTGATTGTTGTTTAATTATCTTTAAATGTTTAGGTTAGAGAACCTTTCTAGCAAGGTGATCATAAAAAGCTTCCGCTTAATTAGTATGTAAAATAACTCATTAGTCACAGCTTCTAGCAAAGGATTGCTTGTTAAGTATATTAATAAGCTTAGTTCATTGGGTTACAATTTGAATTTTAATATTGATGGGTAATAAACATTAGAGAATTGATAACCTTAGATTTAATCAACGGTTGACAATGAAAGATAGTTGCTAATGTTTGTACTTACATGCTAACGGCATCAACTTCTCTAATCCTCTGATGAAAGATCCGACTCGGCTTGCACTATTCCTAGCCAATCCCGCAATCCTGTCCACTGATCTCATGATTTCCTTTCTTTTAAATTAATTCCATCAATGCTCTTACCGTACTCTCAATCGTTGACCTATCACACCAGTCACGGCTAAGGTTTCATTTATAAAGAATTGAAGAATTGGGTCTTCTATTTCCTTTGACCTGCATGAGCTGGGTAGATCTCGACGTCGCAAAATTGCTTCCGCTCCTGCCACGCCGTTAATCTCCCTGTCCATGTCATCATCTGCGACATGCTTTCTGCTAGAAAAATTGACAATAAATAAAAAGGCTAATTCATGCATCAAGACATCAAATACTTAGCATAATCACTAGCAAAACTAGTTAACTCCATGCATGAAGCATTAATAGTGTGATTTGATTACTATTTTTCCTTTATTTTTTATTTGATTTCTGCACGAAAGTTTCCATAAAATTAAAAATAGACATTCTAAGGTTTTTAATGATAAAATTTAACATTTTATGATGAAGTTTATTATGGCTAAAACAAACTTTTATGTATCATAAGTTTATATAAAAAAAATAAGAATATTTTTTATTGAAAACTATTCATGTAATAAATATTACTATGTCTAAAACGAGTAAGAAAATAACTTTTTAAAATATCATGGTTTATGTGATATAATATATATCTTGAATAGCAACAAAAGTTTATATTAAGTAGCAGATTAAAGGATAATAGAAAAACAATTTATGTCATCATGTATCTATTATGGTTTATGACCGATAAAGTTTACAATTGACCCGAAGAATAGTATTAAATTCTCCTTAGAAATTACACAGAGAGTGATCAAAAGCTATTCTCATTTTCAAGCATACAACCATTCTCATTTTTTATCATAAGAGATGACTTGTTGTCGTGAACATAGATCAAAGGTTGAACCATATAAATATCATGTGTTCTTTATATTTATATTTGGTTTATTATATTTTTAATTTGAGGTCGAGATTGTTCTTCATGTATGAGCTTACTTGAGTTACCCCAGTTATACTAATTATTCAGTGAGACCACCAGATCTATCTCCTGAGTATGCTTGAACTACTCCCAAGCACACATTGGTCACCCATATCAACTCCATAAATTAACTCGTATGGGGTTCTACTGAGTTCTCTCTATTGTTCCTTATATGACCACCTCAGTTCACTACACATATCACTTTAGTTCGCCATCTAGTACACCTCTGTTGAACCACCTGTCCAAACATTAGAAAAATACACCTAAAACCAAACTTAGTACAAGCACCCATCATTACTAGATAAATAGGCTACCATGACATAATTTTTGTGATAGATATTAAAATAATTAATCATTTATCACAAGAATATAACAGACACGCAATAGAGTATTCATATATCATATAGACATGATAGATTTGTGATAGTTTATTTATCTATCACACACATATGTAGTTTATTTATCTATCAAATACGTATGATAGCATATTAATATTTAATGAAACAATGAGTTAATAATAGGCCAATTTGGGCATGGAATGACACTGTATCTTGAAACCATTAAAAAATTCTAAGTGTTGGATTCTTCTTTGATTTCACATGCCAAACCCTAATTTCTGAATCCAATCCTAATCACATACAGATACACCGACAATAGATTTGGTCCTCTGTTGTGCTGCTTGCCAACAACAAATTGTTGCTCTTTGTTTTCATCCTCATCCCCATTTCCCAGCTTGCTGGCTATTTCCATTTCCTTTTGTTTCATAGATTAATGGTTGCCACTGGTAGCCTGTTACCTTCTTCAGCTCTAAGCTATAACTAATGTCTTTTTAACATAGATTTTAGAGTTTGAGCAACCGATCTTCTTCAAGTTCGAGCTATTGCTGCTGTCTTCTTTCATGAGGGTTCCTTTTTTCTTTTTTCTTTTTTTAAAAAAAGTAATAGCTGCCATAAATTTCTTAAAACTACAATTGCTAGGACATTTATATTTTTTTTTTCATTTTCTATCATAATTTTTTTTTGCTGTACAAGTTAATTAAACAAATTAATTTTCTTGATGTGGATCAAGTCAAAATAAAATAAAAAGGCATTCTTATATTACTAGACATATGAAAAATCAATAAATTTGTATCTAATTTTTAGTTTTGTACATATTTTATGTAGTTTCAAACTTTGCTTCTTACTTATATTAAAAGATCATTTGGGATTGCTATCTAAGAGATTTTGAAGGATACAAAATCACTTATTATACAAATATTTTTGAAAAATATGAAAAAAAGTTTTTCAAAATTTGATTTTGAAATAAATTTTATCCTCAATAAAGTTTCACATATATCATCACATGTATTATATAAACCCCAAATTATTATTATTCAATTTAAAAATAAAACAGTAACTATATAAAGTAAAGATGATTATAATGAGTTTATAATCAGTGGAGACAAGTGCATCTCTTATTTCTTGCATAACATTCTTTTCTGGTCAAATACGGAACAACAATGTTTAACCGCAATGTTTAATCCTCATCTCATCTATAATTTCCGATGATGTTACATATTGTCAATGATTGATCATGCATGGTTAGTAGTCAGCTAGTGCTATTGACTGTTTTGCAATTTGTTTTACTTTCTTCTTCCTTTACTGTCTTTGACTTTTTGGTTTTGTGCAGGACCACTTGGCAACTATATTGTTATTATATGATAATGAACCAAAAAAAATTAAATTAAATGGTCAAAATAATTATTACGATGATCACTTTGATTATCACAATTTATAATATCACAATATTTAGATATTAAACGAAATAAAATTACATTAAATGAAACTATAATATGCTATGGCAAATTTGTTCTCAGCCAATTCAAGTTAAATCTATGTATGGAATAATTTTGTTACTTTTGCTTGGGAATTTAAGAGCTTGGGGCCCCTAGCATGGCAAATTTGCAGAGAGTCCAGGCCCTTTCAAAGCCTATCTAATCTGGACAGGCTAGGACCGGACTTGGGCTTTTAAACTAATTTTTAAATAATTTTTTTAATAAAATTAGAAATTTTAGAAACATAATTATCCAATACATTTGCCTTCGCTATACCACCAACATTTATCTTTGTGAATGTGAAATGTCTCAACAATTTGAGACAACCCTCTGTTTTCTTTTTTTATCACTCCGCATCTCTTCTTGAACATTTTCTGACTCTACAGATGAATTTGAAAGCAAATTAGAAGATTTAGAAGCATTTTCCATTATAAACTTATATAAAATTAAAGGAGATACGGTATTACATTAATTAATTAATCAAATATCACATAATTTTCTGAAAATTTTCTAAGAATGTGGAATATTTTTACACCATAATGTTGATGTCATAATAAATTTTCTAACAACAAAGCACGCGACACCACGGTGCCCCAAATTTGCAACATCCAAGACACCATACTTCAAGCAAATTTACAAGCACAGAACTGCATACTTCAACCCAGAAATACCAGCAAAACCAACAACACAGCTCAAAATTATTAACCAACAGCACAATGTTCTTCATTCTTCAACATTTTCTACATTAACCAAAAACCAAACTATATTCTTCACAGCTCAAAATCATAATTTTCTTCACAATATTCTTCAATGGATTAACCAATTACATATATTTAGGCCTTAGATAATACAATAAAAAAAATTTGAAGCTTAATTGAGGAGAAGTACCGGAGTTGGATGGCTTGCTGCCTTGTTGGGGCGGTTTAAATCGCGTACAGACTGCAAATCACTACTGCTGCCTCACGCGATTCCAGTTATTGCTGTAGTGTTGTGTGGTTGTGCTAGTTGGTGGGGGTTACTGCTGTGTCGAGCGAGAGATGCTGGGTGGCTGGACGGTGGGTGGTTGGACTACGGGTTGCGTAGAAGATACTCTTCATTGGCTAAATAGTGGTGATAGTCTGAGCGCTCGTCTTTGTTGGCTCTTAGTATTGAGGAGAAAATGAGGAATTTAGGAATTTTAACTTTGGGAGATTGGGTTTTGTTCGAAACTTACCAATTATTTTGTTTGGATTCTCTTTGGTTTTTTTTTAAAATTTTTCAGTTTTTTAATTTGAATTTTATGATATATTATAAAGATTTTTTTAAAAAAAATATATAAATTATTTATTATAAAGCTTGGACTTAAATATGGGCTTTTAGAGTAAGTCCCTTATTTGAGCCCATTATATATGGGCTATATAAGCTAGAGTCCATAAATTAAAACCGCGGGTTGAGCTTAAAACCCAAGGACCCGGCCCAAACTTTTCTGCCAATCCTAAATTTATAAAATGATGGTATCAATCATCATTTCGCCTATAGTCTTTATGAAAACATATGTGACTTGCCATCCATATTTTCTTGCCCTAATTAACAATTAGATGTTAATTAAACGAAGCAGCAACAAATCTAAACAAAGAAAATGGTAAAGATGTTGGGGAAAATACAGTTTTTAAAAAAAAACTTTTAGGACCGATCTCATAAAATATATATGAATCTGTAATCTAGAAATCGTACCTTGAAAATCTGAACTAGCTTTTCCGCTGATGTGATTTAGGCCCTCAGATCACGATCCGTCACCACCATATTCGTTAGATCACGATCCATCGCCAAACGATCTTCAGTTATGACTCGTGTTGATCCGACTTGACGCATGGGCGCTTTTATCACTACTAAAAGAACTAGCATGAGAAAATTTTTCTCTCAAAATCGAGAGAAAAATCTTTTTCTATTCAGACAGTGGCTATCACTTTTAAAAATAAGCCTTTATATTATTTCTTTAATGAAACCCCAGCACCAAAATAAAATCACGTAACTTTTCTTCTTCCATAAGGACCAATTGAAAATAACATGCCCTTTCAGTAATAAAAGTTACGTTATTTTTCTTTTTCCATATGACCACCAGAAATAACATAAGGCCCATTTATACAAAAGTATATTAATGGAGCCTCCCACTAAATAATATAATTATGTTTTTATCCCAAATTGCTAGTTATCTTGCTTATTAATCCAGTAGTGGTGCAGTCAATTAAATGAGCTAACCCGGGGATCATTTGGGAACATACAATCGTGGCTACAACAATTAAGCATGTAATTAAACAAGCTTAATCATTTAATTCCACCCTACCCCACTATAAGATTGAACCGACCTCCATAATTGTATGTTCAATAATAATTGCCTCAAGCCACATTGATTTCTTTATCGCCCATCCTTTGTACCACATCGTTAATTAAATCGATATCTCAACCGTCCAATCGATTTAATTACATCTTATTCCTCGATACTTCATCGTTTTCTCTAATGATCATTTTCAACATATTAAATATGTTGACACACTCGCCGAGAATTCTATGATCATAATCAAAACCCATCACAGATGTGTTGTACAAATTCTATATTGTTAATCTATAACTCCAATACTCATAATTGCTCCCACCAAGATACGGGTAATCTTGACCACAAGGTGTGTCGTGCCCATTAGTAACTAAATGGAATAACAATTATAATCATGAAATCATAATTAACTCAAGATTAAGATTACAAGAAAATCAATGCCTATGAAATTTAATAAGCCCCGATCATTTCAAGGTTAATTAAATCTCATGTGTGATCCAAATTAATGTAGTCAATTCACATCAAGAATTCATACACGATTAAGACAAATCATTCAATGAATTTACTACAGCCTAAACCTAAATAAAGTGCCCAACTTTTTTTATCATATGCTAACTTAATTTATTTAATCATAAGATAACTTGTATTTATGTCTTTTGTGAATCCACATGGTGATCACATAAATACATATAATATGATTAAATGGACTTTATTCAATATATTCATGCAATTAAAATATCTCAAATATTTTATTAATCAGAAAATAAATTAATATGCTTTAAAAGAGCATATTATCCCAACAATCTCCCACTAGCTCTTAAAGCATATCCGCATATCGCACATGCTCTAGGGTTTCAAGAGTTATAAAGATTTTCCACTAATGGCCATTGTAATAAGATCGCTATTTAGCATCTTATGCCATTTAGTGTACTTTCATATAACCCATCTACACTATTCCCTTAAAAGATTATACTCTTTCAATATGTTTTGTTTCGTGGTTCCTTGGTTGAGCTCGCACCACTATTATCACAAGATAGTTTAATGCGCATACTGTGTACCATCTCAAGATTTTGTAGGAACTTGTAGAGCCATACAACTTCTTTTGCAGCTTCAGATGTAGTCACATATTTAGCTTAAGTTGTGGAGTCTGTGATACAAGATTGTTTCACACTCCTCCAACTAACAACTCTACTTCCTAATGCAAACACATAGCTGGAAGTTGATTTTCTAGAATCCTTATCTGACATAAAGTCAGAATTAATATAACCCACTGGAATAAGTTCATCACTAGAATACACAAGCATATAATTTTTAGTTCTTTTCAGATACTTCATTATATGCTTGATCGCAATCGATGTTCAGTCCAGTCTGTGATTAGATTGATATCTGCTAACCATCCCTACTGCAAAACAGATATCTGGCCTAGTGCAAAGCATGGCATACATGAGACTTCCCACAGCTTCTGCATAGGGAACTCGTCTCATTCTTTCTATCTCTTCAGATGTCTTAGGAGATTGATCCTTAGAGAATGCAATTCCATGTCTGAATGGTGATAAACCAGTCTTGGAATTCTCCATGCTAAAGCTAGCCAATATCTTTTTGATAGAGACCTCTTGAGACAAGGTTAAAGTTTTATTCTTCCGGTTTCATATAAAGTTGATACCAAGAATATAACTTGCTTCTCCCAGGTCTTTCATATCAAATTGTTTTGCTAACCAACTCTTTATTGTAGTCAATACTCCTATATCGTTTCCAATTAAGAAAATATTATCTACATAAAGAACTAGGAATGCTACATATTTTCCCTGTTTTTTCTTGTACACATATGGTTCATCAATATTCTGAATGAATCCAAACGATTTAATCGCTTGATCAAATCTGATGTTCCATGACCAGGATGCTTGCTTCAATCCATAAATGGATCTCTGCAACTTACATACCATGTGTTCTTGGCCTTTTTGTATGAATCCATCTGGTTGCTGTATGTAGATGTCTTCTTCAAGATGCCATTTAGAAAGGCAGTCTTGACATCTATTTGCCAAATTTCACAATCTAGCACTACAACAATGGAGGGCGAAATTCTGATGGATTTAAGCATAGCAACCAGAGGAAAAGTTACCTCATAATCGATTTCTCTTTCTGAGTGAAACTTTTTGGTTACTAATCTTGCTTTAAATGTTTCCACCCTTCCGTTTACTCCTCTTTTTCTCTTGTAGATTCTCTTGCACCTTATAGGTTTTACCCCATTTGGTGCCTCTACAAGTTCCCAGACTTTATTGGAATTCATAGATTCCATTTCTTGATTCATAGCCTTTTTCCAAAATTCAACATCTCTATCTATTAGAGCTTCGTTGTAGCTAGTGGGATCTTGTACATGTTCATCTGAGATCGCCGTATAGGTTTCTCCCAATAGCATGTATCTCGCTGGTAACGTAGTTACCCTCCAACTACGACGAGGTTCTAAAAGTGATTGTTGTTTAGGGATAATCCTGTATTGATCAGCTGGTTGTTGCTGTTCTTCCTGTTCAATAACAGGTGTTGAAAGCTGAGCATCAACCTGATCTTCTTTTTATTTCTCTAGTTTTACCTTACTCTTAGGTAATAAGTCATTATATAGTCTTCCTCAAAGAAAGTAAAGAATATGTCTATAAATACATTCCTATCTTGAGGACTATAATTCAGACTTTACCTTATTCCTTTAAGATACTTAAAACATGTAAAGTTTTGAATACGAATTCATCTTTTCTATCTCTGATCCTAGTATAAATACTAGTAAACTCCAAATACGAATGTGTCTCAAACTATGTTTGTGACTTTTTCATAATTTCTTGGAGTAGTAGACACTGAGGTAGATGAATCTAAGTTCCTTAAACTTTACGCTTTTAAATTCTGGTATCTGGAATCAAAAAGGCAATTGATAAACCAATTAGTGTATATTTTGTTTTATCCAAAAGAATCTTATTTCTCCATTTAATTACACTATCGTATCATAGTGTTCTTTGTTTCGATCATATCGAAGTTCTTTTATGTTCCTGTCTAATTGCTTTGTCTTATCCACCTTTTCGAATTTCAAAAGCAATGGAATTACGACATTTAGACAAACATAAATAAAGTGAATATTCATCAATAAAATTGATAGAATACTCATAACCTCTTACCACATGTAAACTGATTAGTCTGTACATTTGTATGCACTAAATCATCCAATA
The DNA here is from genome assembly GCA_030449925.1 of Citropsis articulata. NCBI lineage: Eukaryota > Viridiplantae > Streptophyta > Magnoliopsida > Sapindales > Rutaceae > Citropsis > Citropsis articulata. Next base: position 1,147,634 of record JASUUH010000137.1, on the reverse strand, counting down.
CAATGTTATGCTTTTAGCTCAAAAAGAGCATTCTCGTCACATTACTTTTCTAAATAAGATTTATAGAATCACCATGATCAATCTTAATAAAGAAGCCTATCATTAATCATTTTCTTAAAATCTTATTATAGTTTATATGACTTAAGCATAAATATTAGAGGTTATTTTGGTCAGGAGAAATATTTCTTTTCTTAGATAAAAACATATACTATTTATCATTATATCTTACTTTGAATAGATCAATGGACTTATATGATATAATATGTCTTTATAAATAACCAAAATAAGTAATAAATAGAGGATTCATTAATAACAAGCAGTACTCGCTTTATTAAAACAAGTCACCGAAATTAAATTCCTCTAATAAAGACAAATATCAAAACTAAAGTCTCGTAAAATTGATCTAGTCTTTCAATTGATATAAACTAGCATGTCCTCAACTGCTGCTTGAAGCTTTCTTCACTTAATCTCTTGGTTTCCTGAAAACCAAATAAATGAATTACTAATTAGCTATCTCAGAATTCACTATTGCATAAATCAATAGAAATCTGAACTAATTAAGAAGCTTAAAGATTTCCTATACCTGATTTTAACAATCTTAGGACAATCTTTCTTCCAGTGACCCTTCTGTCCACAGTTGTAACACTTGCCTTTTGGCTTGCCACTTCTTTTGGTGAACACTTTGCCAATCTCTACTCTTTCTTGCTCATTCCAGTCTTTCGACTTAAGCCTTGAAGAGAATCCTTTTTTAGAAAGTTTTCTGCTATGATTAAACTCTTCTATAGCATTTAGTTCGTGCATTAACTGAATTAAGGTCATATCTTTATTGTTTAAGATATAGCTGACCTTAAACTCTTTGAATGTATCAGGTAAAGATTCAATCACGATGTTAATCTTTGTTTTATCATCGATTTGAACACCATGAATCTCTACTTCACTCAAATAGTCCATTATTTTGAGGACATGTTTACGAACTTTTGTGCCCTCTTCCATCTTAGTATCCGTGATACGTTTCAACGCTGCATCTCTGGCAAAATGAGTATTCTGCCCAAACATCTGATGGAGACTAGCCATTATTTCAGTGGCTGTTTCCATGCTCCGATATTTTTTATGCAGTTCGACAGAAATCGAAGCCAATATATAGCGCTTAGCCATTTTGTTAGCTTCGCACCATTTCTCATAAGTGCCCTCTCGATTTCTATAATCGATAACGATGGTTACGGGAAGGCGAAGACATATTTGCAAATTTTAAGAAGAAGGATATTAAATAGATTGCGTTTCCAATCTAAATAATTCTCCAGGTGAGTTCATTTTAACAAGGATAATTAATAATGAAGTCATTTTCAAAAATAAAATAGACATGCATAAATACTGAAACAATATTCATAAATGATAAAATGCAAAACCATAAATGCATTTTTATTTATCAGAACGATAATCTAAGCACTTTGACAATGTATCCGTTGGGGAAGTCGTTACACTTACTGCAGACCCAATTTTCATTGGATTATTTACTTTCACGTAGAGTATACGATAAATAATTATCGTTATCCCTTTGGGCCTAAATTTGTTAATGTACGTTGGGAAGGTTAATAACAAATTTTAATGAAACAGATAACCATTGTTTAATTTACGTATTTTTCATATCAATAGTCACCGTTGGGGTGAACAATTGATTGAAAAATATTTCAATTTTATCTATGAAGAAGTTCATCAAATAAAATATCTAATATATATACCTCCAGTGAAAGATCACGTGAAGTCGGTATATATATAATTTTATTATTGAACTATGATTATGGGAAAAATTATCTTGAATTTTCCCTCTCCCACTCAATATTTTAAAATTGGTTTTTCCTTTTAAACATACAATAATAATATTGTTAATTGCATGCTTCCTATAATATTATCTAGATGTTATCCAATATTATTAAGCATTTGCAAATTACAAACAATATAATGAAATTCATAATTAATGAACGATACATCATTACGATAGATGTAAGACTACCTATTCTATATTTATACGTTATCGCTGAACGTTATCAACCAAAACATAACATATGTAAAACAATTAAATAATTTGGGCTTCCTAAATTGAAAATATATTAACCCTAAGTCTAATCTTCATCGTTCATTAATATCCATCTTCCATATATTGTCATAATTAAATTTATGATATCGCTTTTAAAATTTATTAATGGTCCAATTTTAATTTTGAAAGAAATAAATAAAATTCCCCATTTTTTAATATAAATAAAAATTTTGGACCAAAAATAAATTTAATGTGTTAAATTTTATCTATGTATTTTTAATCCATTAAGCCCAAATTTTAATTGGGCCTAAAATTAGGATTCATTAAGTTTAAACCATTTTTAGACTTAAATACAAAATATTTAACATTTATCTACCCAAAAAAATAATTATGAAACTATAGGGCCCTCCATTATAAAAATCATGAAACCCTAAAATCATATTTTTCTTTCCCTCCTTCCCCAGCCGCATCTCCAAAACCAGCCACTGTTCACCATTGTTCACCCTTTTTCCGGCCATCTCGGACGCAGATTTGCTGCACCCATCACGCCGGAAATACCCGACCAAGCGCCTGCTAATTGCCGGAGCGCACGCTGCTGCGCGCGCAGCGCGCGACGCTGGCCAGGCTGGCCGCGCGCGCTGCTTGCTGCGCGCAGCGTGCGCGCGCGACGACCAGCGCGCGCACTCCTGGCAGCGTGTGCTGCCTGCTGCGCGCACTGCCAGCGTGCGCTTCTCGCGGCTCGTGCTGAGTGAGCGCGCGCAGCGCGAGCTGCTGGCCTTGCTGCCCGCCCGCGCCGGATTTGCTGCGCGTTGCTGCTTGCGCTGGCGCGCGCCCAGCATGCGTGCTGTTGCTGCTGGCCGCGCGTGGTGGCTGATGCGTGTGCGGGTGGCGCGCCGCTGGTTGGTAGTCGCTGAAATTTTCAGTCTTGTTCCTCCAAACTGTAATCTAAATTTACAAAAAATTAAATGATATTATTAATAATTAAGAAAAAGAGGAAGGAAAATATAAAATCTCATATGATCCATAAAGTAGAAAATCTAACCAAATTAAGACAAACCATTAATACGCTTTATTCATATATTAAAATAATAATATATATCCTCGAATAAATCAAAACTCTAATACATAAAAATCAAGAGTGATTTCACAAATTCTTATATATTAATATGAGATTCGATACCAATTGTTGTGAAAATATGCTTTTTAAAAACTTTGGACCGATCTCATAAAATATATATGAATCAGAATCTAAATCGTGACTGAAAATCAACTTTTTCCATTGATGTGATTTAGCCTCGGATCACGATCCGTCACCACCATATTTAGATCACGATCCATCGCCAAACGATCTTCAGGTTATGACTGGGTGCTCGATCCGACTGACGCGCGCTTTTATCACTACTAAAAGAATGGCGTGAGAAGATTTTTCTCTCAAAAGAGAGAAAAATCTTTTTCTATTCCAGACAAGTATTATCACTTTCTTTTAAAAATAAGTTCTTTTATATTATTTCTTTAATGAAACGCCCAAAATAAAAATCACGTAACTTTTCTTCTTCCATGTAAAATAACAACATAGCTGTAATAAAAGTCACGTTCTTTTCTTTTCCAGTAAGTAGAAAATAACATGCCCATTTATACAAAAAGATATTAATTGTTCTCCCACTAAATAATATAATTATGTTTTATCCCAAATTCTTATCTTACTTATTAATCCAAAGAGTAGTACCAATTAAATGAAATTGCTAGGGATAATTTGGGAACATACAATCGTATACAACAATTAAGCGTGTAATTAAATGTTCAATCATTTAATTCCAATTCTACCCCACTATAAGACGAATCGACCTCCATAATTGTATGTTCGAATAATAATTGTCCGTGCTCACATCGATTTCTTTATCGCCCATCCTTTCAGACCACATCGTTAATTAAATCGATATCTCAACCGTCAATCGATTTAATTACATCTTATTCTTGATAATCTTACTGGTTTCTAATGATCATTTTCAACATATTAAATATGTTGACACACTCTAGGAGAATTACATGATCAATCAAAACCCATCGAGATGTGTATTACAAATTCTATATTGTTAATCTATAACCCAATACTCATAATTGCTCCCACCAAGATAATGGGTAATCTTGACCACATGTGTCGTGCCATTAAGAATTAAAATGGAATAACAATTATAATCATGAAATCATAATTAACTCAAGATTAAGATTACAAGAAAATCAATGCCTATGAAATTTAATAAGTCGATCATTTCGAGTTAATTAAATCTCATGTGTGATCCAAATTAACGAATAACTACATCAAGAATTCATACACGATTAAGACAAATCATTCAATGAATTTATCATAGCTAAACCTAAATAAAGTCCCAACTTTATTTATCAATCATGAACTTAATTTATTTAATCATAAGATAATCAGATTTATGTACGTGAATCCACATGGTGATCACATAAATACATATAATATGATTAAATGAACTTTATTCAATATATTCATGCAATTAAAATATCTCAAATATTTTATTAATCAGAAAATAAATTAATATGCTTTAAAAGAGCATATTATCCCAACAAAAGAGACTAGGGGAATTCTATCACCTTTCAAAACCCAATTCCTTCATTTTCTTTCGAGCATCTTCATCATTTCCAAGGGTTTGTTTGGATTCCACAGCCAACTCTATTTCTTTTTTCAACATCCAATTTTGGTTCAGTTTTGGAGTTATTGAAGTTTAATTCTCTTGCTATCGTATCCTCCATGCTGAATGGCTTCTCTATAATCCTTGTCTTTTCCATTAACATATGCTGTGAATAATTTTGAAAGAAGAGTAACAGCATTTTAGTCCGCGATTTCTGGCAAAAGCTTAAGGAAATTAAAATTACAATTTTCCTTTCACACAGGTCCTGCTGACTTCTGTGAACGTTATAAGTTTTAGACACATTTGCCTGTTGATACATGCACAAAAATCTTAAGTTTCTTGCACTTCTTTGCAAAATTCATGACGTGGGAAGGTCTCTTGTGTTTATATCGATAGCAATTTCATATCTGCAATTTCAAATTAAAGTACTTGATGCCACTTATATTATACATCTAAATAATTACGTACAATATTTTTAAAAAATATATACTGTCGCGTAACGAGATTTCAAGATCAGTAGAAGCAAATTTAATTTACTGTAAAAAAATAGATTTTTCTCTCAAGTATTTTTAAATAATTATAAAAATGTGGTAGGCAGAGAAAAAATAACTATAGACCATATTAATATATAATCTTGTATGATCTGTTACATACAGAATATTATAACATGATATTTAAATTCTAAATATAGTAATAGCGAAGTAAATTCAAAGTATGAGGTAAACCGAATTATTCCGTAACAAAGTTTTAGAAATATTACTTAATAGTAATAATATCAACTGTTGACTAACGATAAAGATGGAATTCTTTCTTTTTTTTTCTTTTTTATTTTTTGAAAGATAAAATAGGGGAGCGGCAAAACATAATTAGTTTTTTCCCCTCCTTCCTATAAGATTCCAACTCGAGTAACTAATTAAATAAAACCACTTGAAAATCACTCTGTGATTTGAGGACCATCGACCTAACTAGTGACCAATAGAACTTAAGTCTTTAGTGTAAGAATTTTTTCTTTATAATCCCTGTAAAATTTTGAGTAAAAATAGACATTTTAATTTTTTTAATCCCAAATAGTGTATCATTTATTGAGTGGTAGGTAATTATTTACAAGATCTAAGTGAATTAGTTATATTATCTCATCAACCAATTGATCAATGTTACATTATTTGATTGACTTTATTTAGCTTGATTTTGGTAGTTAAAACCACTCTCAGACTAGCCAACAGTTCTGCTTGAGAAGAAAAGCATACCATGCACCTTTTTTTAGGTTGACTTGAAAATTTTTAGAAATAAAAAAAATTTTAGATGTGCAGTATTACTCTAAAATTTTATTTGAACTCCTTAATTAACTAAGCGCTATTGATTTATTTAATTATTTTTTAGTTGAATGAGAGAATTTGTTTGAGTTAGGCCCCTTGATAATTCTAAAATTAGAAATCCATATTCTTTATTTTTGTTATTCATTTTGCTTTTAAACAACATTTTTTGCTCAATCATTCCACTTGCTCATTTGTTTTGTGTGTGTTATTAGATGTAGCCCCCCGAATGAGATGTCTAGATCCACCGCTACTAGGGACAACAAAAGTGGACTTTAGTTCATTCGTCATCTGCTTATTTGGGAATTAACTAAACTTCTTCTTAACATTAAAGTACAAAAAGGTATAAGACTTATATTTTATAGAGTACAAATTACCCCATCATTATCAATGTAACCATGGTGCCATATAAAATAACATTCATGGCCACATCTCAATATTGAGCCAGCCTTACACACACTCATTAACAAGAAAACATTCATAAACTAAGCAACCCATTCATAAAAGACCTAGCTTAGCCAACAAGGAAGAAGAATAAGAAGGCTAGCTAGGCTAGCTAGGGTTTCTTTAGTTCTCTCCATCTTCGATTTCAGCTCCATCAGCACCGCGTCTAGGGTGACCTCCATGGCCAGGCTTGCCGTGATGTCCATATCCACCGTGTCCATGTCCCTTGCCATGACCATATCCGTGTCCGTACTTAAATGATCAGTATCGTAGTTGGTCTTTTCCATGTTCGTATCTGCACCCTCTATAAAAATTAATGAACGAAGGATTGAAAAAATATACATGAAAATAAACTATGTAAATAAATTTCACTATTAAATGATATAGTTTAATAATTTTTTTGAACTTTAACAAATCAAGATTCTAAATTGGAACATATACTAAATAATAAAACTTACGGGTATGGGTTGCCTAAGCAAACTCACAAGCTGATGAGACCTCAAAAGAAATAAAAAGAACAACAGCCAATGCAAGGCCAAGAAGGAGGAAAGTCTTGGATAAAGCCATTTGTTGACAAGTATACCAAATAATTCTTCTACGGCATGCATCAACAATTTTTCTACGCGGCTTAACATCCTTTCAGACCCTATCGAAGAAGATATCATGAACTGCCAAGATAATTACAGACATGCATTACCAAATAGCCCCCCGCCGCCCATCCACCACTTAATGCGCCTGCATCGCAACTTCCAGATAATAGAAGGAATAAAGCTTACACCTACTATCGCCTGCTCTTTTAACCCATCCGTATTGTAAAGTCAATATCCTAACACCATTATTGTTGCTCAAGCTAATTGTTATATATGATACTTTAATTGCTATCTAGTACGTTGAGCAAGTACAATACGAGCACCCCCTATTTATACTACTTTGTGAGTGAAAAAAATGGAGAAGAGAGTAAGGAGAGTCCACAATGTTTGTTTGATTTTGATGATCATCACATAAAAAGTCCAAGAGTCAAATTTTATAGCTAGAGATGGGACCTTAGACCTTATTTAGTTTCTTCATTTTATGTATTTCTTGCGAATCGTTCTGATTGTTAAAGATGTGGTGAAGATCAAAGAGACAATATTTTGTCGAGACTTGAGAGTGATTAATTAATAATGATAAGGACCCCTGTAGGAGGTGGCAAATCAATTTAATTAATAAGTCTATCATAGCAGTGCCTATTAGATTATTTCATCGATGTCCTGCATCCACGGATCATGAAACTTCTTTTTTTTTTTTCAAATAAAAATTAAAACAAAATCACTTAATTTTATGTTCATGGAATTTTTTGTCATGCATTGTCACTTTTCATTAATTAATGGTCTTTGGTAGCAAATACATCAATCGCTCAAAATCTGAAAAATTCAATCTGATTTGAATGCCTTGAGGCTCTCTCTGTCTCTCTCTCTCTCTCTCAAAACTAAAAGCTAACTCAAGAAGTAAAATTTTTCCTCACAATTACAAGTCGCCATCAGTCTCTTCCACAACTGATATAGGATAAACCCAACAATCTCCTCTCACACATTGGGCCTTGGGTTAGAAGCATAGACATCCATTATCCGTATTAGACTGTTGGGCTAAGATATAGCGTAAGGGCCTTGGGTTAGAAGAATAAACGCTCGTTCTCCCTATTAGATTGTTGGACTGAGATATTAGTGAACTTAAACTCTGATACTAGTGTTAAGTGCAATAACGTATGGTAGTACTTTAATTCATAATAAACTCTGGAACATGTATAGTAATAAAATGCACGTTCAGTCAAAAAATCCAATGAATAATATAAATTTGCAGTATACTTTTAATTATAAAATAAACTCTTAGAGTATGTAAAATTCTAATTGCTAAACAATCAAGGAACTTATACAAATTTGCTCTAATACCAAAATAATCAAAATTGCTTTTTGTATATTCTTTGACTTATATATTTATTATTATTATTATGATTGTAAGTACATAACAGTCATTTTTTTAAACTTTTTTTATCATGAATTAATTACTAATGATTTGCTAGCTCTTGGAATTTCCTAGAAAGATATGATTTCCGTTATAGTAGCAGTGTAATTGGAATTTCCTAGAAAGATGTATTACTCTCTTGTTTCAAGCTTGATTTCTGCTATTATGATAAATTATCACTACTAAAAAAGTGGTCTTTACTTATACTTAACTCGTGACACTTTATTAAAAAATATTCGTATTTACATACATATTGATCATTTTCTATGTTTAACATATAAGTATCACAAATTAATAATACTATAGTGTTTGTAATTCAAACATTAAAGATTCCTGATACTAAGATATCAGGAAAAAAATCAAAATAATTCCAATCTTATTCCAATTAGAACTCGAACCCTAGACCTATAGAATTCAAGCTTTTTAAGTTAAAAGGAAAAGGAAAAACCATAATATAATACACAAAAAATGTATATACAGAAAAAAAAAAAAAAATCGTAATTCCGTAATCGCTAAATCTAATCTAAGTCAACTTCATCTTCTTAACTCTCTTTCGCTCTGAGTCTCAGTAGCCACGGTCTCTCTCTCAGTAGTCACGGTCATGGAAACAATTACATAGCCACAATCTCTCTCTCTAGCGCGTCGTCACTCACCCAGTTTTTCGTCAGCTAGTGCGTCTTGACCGTCAGCCTGTGTACAATTAGGCGTCACCACTCTTTAGCTAGTCTTCCGCGAAGCATCCATATTGTGTGCCGTCATCGTTGATTTGTGCTTTCCTCACTGTGCGTTTACCGTGTCATGGTGGTTCTCATTCGTCAGCTTCAGTCAGTCTCGCATCCTCATAGTCATCATCGCCAGCCGGTGGTCGTCGCAGACATGGTCATTTGCTGTTTTTACTTTTAAATTTCAATTTTTGTTCATAATAAAGGTATAATATTAGAAAAATTATTCTAATCTATTTGATTTTTGCATCAATGTATTCAATTGAAATCGAATACTTGGTTAAAAAAATTTTAAAATTTTTTTAGTTATGTATTTGGTATCATTCTTGTTTAAGAAGCATGAATTTCAGTAGTTGATTTCAATTAGTCCCATGTTCTTTTTGGTTGCTTTATCTGACAGAGCAGAGCAAAAGGCTTTTGAAACCTCAGTTTCCTTCTTTTTTTTTCAATCTTTTATGGCGAAAGTAGGGTAAGAATAGTATGAAAGCATGTTTTGCTTTATTCTTTGATGGCTAGTTTGGCTTGCCGGGGGAGAGTGGGAGGTTGATTTATATCAGATTAATTACATCCCATGGTTATATAATAAAAGTTATTTTTTTTTTAGGAATGTGTTTTTGTGTCATTTTCTGAGCAGAACATTTACTTGTTCAAATAGGGACTTGTAGTATATTTGATGGGAGCTGCGGATATTTCATGGCCAATGGGGATGATTGGCTATTTAAGTATTGAATGTTGCTTTAGCGGTAGTTAGATCTTTCTATTCTGTCTTTTTTTTATTTAATAGTGTTTATATAATGAATAATCAACAGTTCTTTGACTAGAAAGCTATTGGTATCATCATAGGCCCAATTTGTGAATTTTATTAACTTATTATTTTATTATAATCACAATTATAATTTTAATTGTAATTAAAAGTTATAGTTGTAATTAGAATTGTTATTATAATTATTATACAATTGAGTAATTTACCTATTAAATGGTAAATAAGTAATTTTATAAATTATAAAATTCATCATCTAATAGATGAGTGACGCACATTTGCTGGGGCTCAAATTAGAACTTGAATGTTGTGATCACTCGTGTGTGTGTGTGTGTGTGTGTGTGTTTTCTACAATTACAATTGAATTGATTATAATTCCACGTAAATGGTAAAAAATAAACAATCTTTACTTTAATTAAAATAACATGAAATTAAACTTTATTGACGACACATTGTTTATCAAGGAAGTAGTACATTAATTCGTCGGATTGTCAATAAACCTAACTATACATCATCTACCATCAAAACATAAACGGCTTGTCATATGTAGTATGTTTCGACGCATACTATTTACGAATGTTGGTTGCATGAATGCCAAGATGGCTTGACTTCTATAATATTTCCTAGAGAATGACATCATGGTTGCAAACAGAACAATAAATGCAAATCATCCAAATCCTGTGTTGATTAAAATATTTTAAATATTTTATAATTATTATTGTCATTAATGTGATTAATTTTTTAAATAATATTAATAGTAATAACAATAATAATAATTACTATTATTATTATCATTATTATTGTTATATTATAATAGATAATCATTATACTAAGGACAATTATTAATTAAGGGCATTTTGACAACTTGTAATAATTCATTCCAATGTTTAGATCAAGTAAATACACCAATGAGAATATAACTTATTCTAATTCTACTTCCTATAGTTAAAGTAAACAATTGATTCTAAATCAGAATTCTGATTCCAGTACATTCGGATTACCAACTAATAAATACACCCGTTGAAGTTTTGGAAGTGAAGTATTTTGAAAAGTAAAGAGCATTGAAGCTAGATTGGCATCAGTTGATCAGTCCAACATCGAAAATTGAAATGTGTCAATGGCTTATAAGGAAGGCCCCTGTTGATTGAACTGGGGTTTTGGTGACTAGTGATTATAAATCAGAATCATCGACTCTTATAGTTAAAGTAAACAACTGATTCTAAATCAGAATTCTGATTTCAGTACATTCGGATTACCAACTAATAAATGCACCGTTGAAGTATTGGGAGTGAATTACTTTGAAAAGTAGAGAGCATTGAAGCTAGATCGGCATCAGTGTCCAATATTGAAAATTGAAATGTGTCAATGGCTTATAAGGAAGGAAGGGCCCTGTTGATCGAACTGGGGTTTCGGTGACTAGTGGCTTGCTAGCCAAGCTAAGAGAGATGATGCTTGATTTTTAGTTCCTGATAAAAAATATTTTGAAGGACTACAAAAAAGGGCTTATAAATGAAGTATTACAAGGTGATTGGAGAGGAAGCCAGTGAGGAAGTGATAGAGAAGATGATTTTGGGAGATTTCCCTTATGCATAAGGGGAAGGGAAGGTTTTTGAGACAAAGAAGATTTGGCGATGCAGACTCGGCGAAGGCAAGAGGCTTTGATGGAGATACCGAGAGTTGGACGGAGTTTCATCTCGTTCAGCTTGACGTGGCTGTGTTGGTGGTGGCGCAAGAGGAGAAGATGAGCGGTATTGAAAAGAATGTGGCTAAGGGCTGTGCTTACATCAATGGTGGCACAAATGGATTATTCTGCGCGGAGCAAATGAAGAAAAGAGAAGGATTTGGGCGTGGTGGGTTGTTTGTTTCGTGCTCGTTTTGCTTCTCGGGTGCCTTATTTCCATCTTAGCTCTTAAAATTTCATGAACTGATGAGTTAGTGTAACGGAGTCTTTTGTTAGTTTGCTTCGAATGAAAAACAAGAATGTTCCAAGAAATTGGCCGCTGGGATGCATACGTTTCTCAGTCTTTAATTTCATGTGCATAATCAATCTCTTTTAGAAATTTAATAAATCAATAATTTGAGTTTTTGAAATGTAATATACAAATATATAAATGGAATAATATATATGCAGAGAATCCTGTGAGTTCTAAGACTCAAAACCAATAAGACAATAGTATTCTAGTTAATTTCCATCAGCTTTCACAGCAATAAACGTAGAACCTCTCTTGAATTTGGTTGGTGCAGGCCGTCTAAGCCAAGCACTTCCTCCAATTATGTCCTTACTCAAGAAAGCAGCAACTTCATCATCTGATAAGCTCTGTGACCAAGCAACCCTGTTTGATCTATTCGCTTTCGCTCCTGGGCCGTAACACTTATATTCGCCATAGTACAGAGTACTGCAATACATATAAATAAAATGAAACATGTAAGTAATCACTATCATTTTGGCATTGAATGTGTGAGAATGAAAATAAAATTGTGAGAATAGATGATGTTTACCTTTGCTTACTATAGTCGTGCCAGTCATCCCATCCTTGCGGCTGTATTGCACCAGACATGTAAGTAAGGGCATAAACAACCCTAGAATAAGTCCCCCATGGCCTTCCAAGTACAGCCTTCCCAACACCGGTAATCTTGCAACCCAAGAAAGTGAATCCAGTGTTTTCTTCTGGCAACACTTTTTTTTGGGCAGTGATGGCTCCATTCCCCGTGGAAAGAGAATGTATATGACAACTCTGTAAAACAGTTAAAATTGTTGAAATTTTTTGGTTTTTAGGGGAAAAATATAATTGAACTTAATGAATTATGGTATCTAAGTTTTCTCTGTAGCATATGAAGAACACTCACTTCAAAGAGGGAGGCAGCATTTCCACAAATGAAATCCGTGGCTCCTTCAATGTAACAGTTGCGGTAGTAATGGTTTCCAGTATCATCCAAGAGAGTATCTTGGTAAGACAGGATCCTGCAGCCATAGAACGCTGCTCTATCTGCTGACACTCTTAGTGCAACAGCTTTGCCGGCTGACCCATAAGTGTTCTGTTGATATTGTTCAAGATATAAATTAGGAGATCTAGTATGATTCAGCTTTCAAATTTTGAATGCAACTAATCATAAAGTTAAGTACTAACTTAAAAAATGAGCATCATAATACCAACACTGAAATATAATGCAAGTAAATACCTCAATGGTTAGAAATCTTCCAACGAAATCATCTGCCAACACAGTGAATGTTGCAGATTCAAATATCTCCCCCCCATCACTCCAAGTTATTATGGTGCTAGAAGCCTTTGTGCCCCTTATCGTAATGAAAGGCTTATCAGCAGGAACAGCAATCTTTTCTCTGCAGATGGAGATGCAATAAAACTTCCATATAATGTCAAATTAAGGCATCCGGAGATACCAAGTTTGCAAATAAACGCACCTGTATGTTCCTGGCTTAACTCGGATGAAAACAGTTTCCGAGTTATTAGACGGAACAGAATCAATAGCATCCTGTATCTTCTTAAAATCTCCTTTGCCAGATTGATCAACTGTAACGAGAATGGCAGTAGACAAATCCATGGAGCTAGTAGCAGCAGTGCTGGTAGCCATGAGTGAAGCAAAAACAATTGTGCCCAGAAACATAATGTTAACATATTTCATTGTAGCAGAACCCATGTGCATGTGCTCAAATTTTAATTTGTTCTCGATGGAGTTGAAAGAATAAAATCTCCAATTAGCTATATATGCTTCAGTGAAGGAATGAAGCAACGTTGCATAGAATTTACTGAGGCATTTAGGTTTGTAGACCTTATTATATATGGCATGCCCAGATGAAAGTCAACCAAATTAAGGGCTTGTAGCAGATTTCTTGCAGTTGAAGTAAAAGATGGTCATCTTAACGTAAACATTAAGGTACATTAGAGAACTAAGGACATTAGCATCACTAGCTGATTTTGCTTGAAAATCAAGAATGCATAACCTGTGTGAAATCTTAGTTTACGTGCTACATGATTACTTATTCAAGTTCAGTCATCACCCATCAGCTATGAGATTAATTGCAAAAGTAAAAACTCAGAAAATTTTCTATCAGGCCATGTCGTATTTGTTAGTTAATCTTGACATAATTAACTTAATTATTCTTCGCATTCAACTGCAGCTTTCCCATTAAATTAAGTTGGTTGCTTATTGAACATGATCAAACCCGCCTACCATTTACAGCATTTATGCTTTTGCTAGCATGCATTGTTTATGGACGAGGATTTGTTTGGTCATTTCTTATTAATGAAAGTCATATACGTAGTTACTTTGATTTGGATAAAGAGTAAGAAACAACTATAAATTCTTAATTGGGAACAGAAACTAAGCAGAACCAAATCAGACACCATGTAATTGACAAATCTTGTAGCTTCTGTTTTAAGGGGGCCGATGAACCAAAAGTAAGGAGCCGTATAAATGTCAAAAGAAAATTTTCAGTTTTAAGGCATAGGAGGGATGGCGAAAGATATCAGCAAAGATTCCATGTCAGATGAAAAAAGCTTCAAGCCCACGTCCTTAGAAAGTTAATATTATTGTGGCAATTGAAAATGATATTAATTAAGGAAAAAAATTAGAAATTTTTAAATGCAACAAAAATCAAATGGTTAATGCATGATTTCACGGGTAAATGATAGCCAAATAAGTGATAATAATAGTTTGGTTTCTACAATATTGCCAGCTCACAACCGTTGGATATAGGGTTTTATTATTAATATTTTTCAAAGTCAAGAGCTGTTAACTCCCTAAACCTAATAACAGTAAATGGACTAAAACTAAAAAAGGTATTCAAACTTACAGGACAGAACTATCATTCTCCTAAATTAAAAGGGTATCTAAATTACGTCATTGTCTATCTGTATATGTTAACTTTAGATGACAGCTGAGGGTGAGAATGAAAAATCATCAAGCTCAAGTGATGTTAATATTACAAGTCATATGACGGTAACAATCTCTAAATAGACCTATCTTTATTTGTTAGTTTCTAATTAAGTAGAGTAACCAAAGGTCTATATCTAATTTCACCTGGGGGCAGGGGAAGCCATATATTGAAAGGTGTAGTATCTAATTTCACCTGGGGGCAGGGGAAGCCATATATTGAAAGGTGTAGAAAAACTTGATCATTAACGTATATGGGTTCTGTTACAATGAAGAATTATAGTCAAAATGTTAGCATTCTGTTTGTTGCAACAACAATTGTTTTTGCTTCAATCACGGCCACCTGCGGCTCTACTGCTACAATTCCCAAAGATTTCTCCACTGCCGTTCTCATTAGAGTTGAAAAATACGGCAGAGGAGATTTTAGGACCATACAAGAAGCCATTGATTCTGTACCAGATAATAACTCAGAATTGGTTTTCATTTCGGTTGCCCCAGGGATTTACAGGTCAATAATTAAATGTTACATCTCTTCTTTTATATATATTTTCAATTGAATTTTGTTGGTTTCAATAGGTGGAACTCATTACACAATTTCTTCTATATGTTTACATGTGCTTGATCATATATATGCAGAGAAAAGATTATTGTGCCTGCTAATAAGCCCTTCATAACAATCAGTGGAACAAAGGCATCTCACACCAAAATAACATGGAGTGATGGTGGCTCCATCCTTGATTCTGCAACTCTTACTGTGTTGGCTTCTCATTTTGTTGCGCGATCTCTAACGATTCAGGTACGTATTTGCTTTGCAGTATTCGTGTATGATGAAGTCCTTGATTGCTAGCTATCATTTACGTAAATAACTTATACCTTGATAAATTTATATGTTACAGAACACATATGGATCATACGGCAAAGCAGTTGCGCTAAGAGTCTCTGCAGATAGAGCTGCATTTTACGGCTGCAGGATTCTGTCTCACCAACATACACTGCTAGATGACACTGGAAATCATTATTATAGCAAATGCTACATCGAAGGAGCCACGGATTTCATCAGCGGAAATGCTAACTCCCTCTTTGAAGTGAATACCATTCTCATTAGGCTACCTTAATTTCCTACATAAACAATCAATTAATTAAGTTTCACAACATTGACTCACGACCTTAATTTGCAGAGATGCCTTATACATTCTCTTTCCACGTGGGGCGGAGCTATATCTGCTCAGAAAAGAGTGTCATCAGAGGAAAACACTGGATTCACTTTCTTGGATTGCAAGATTTCCGGCGTTGGTAAGGCAGTGCTTGGAAGGCCCTGGGGTCCTTATTCTAGGGTTGTGTATGCCCTGACTTACATGTCGGATGTGATACTGCCCCAAGGATGGAATGATCCGAACGACCATGCCAAGCAGAAGTATATCATCTATTCAATTAATCTGCTTTAATAGTATGTGTACCAAACTGAAATTAATCAAACAAAGGCCAGGTGTTTAACTTGTTTCATTGTTTTTGATGTGTTGATTTTGCAGAAGGTTGTACTACGGTGAATACAGGTGTTCCGGTCCGGGAGCTGATAGATCAAAAAGGGTTGCTTGGTCAAACAGCTTATCAGATGTTGAAGCATCTATGTTCTTGTCCAAAGACTTGACTGGTGGGGGGGCTTGGCTTAGAAATGCAGCTCTTAAATTCAAGGATGATTTCACAATTAATGATGCAAACACTAAAGGGAACAGATAGCATTCGTGTTGGTGTATGATTTGTTTCATTTCACCTTAATTTTTGTATTACATTTTAAAAATAGAGATAAATAATTATTCAGTCATTCTTTAAAATTTCGATAACTACCAAAGAGATTAATATTATCCAAGGCTTTAGAAACCATGGGATAATTGCGTACACCATCAAACAAATCACAAAGTTGTAAAACACAAATGAAATACCATCGCAGAGTTATAAAACACAAATGAAATACATGCATGCAGTCTTATTATTATAATCTTTGCAGATATTTGTATTTTTTAAAATATCGATTTAGAGTTTTACAGCATTGTAAACATTGAAAAATGGCTTTTACAATGTTGTAAAATCCTAAATCTATATTTGAAAAAATGAGGACATTCTCATTTAAGAGTCATCGGCGTACGGTAATAGCTTCACATTGATTGAATCAACCAATATTCTCTAATTTTTAATAAGATTCGGCTAGAAGCATACAATAAATGTTGCAACAAACATTTTGGCTATTGTTCTTCATTGTAACAAACTCGTGTTGAATTGATGATCAACTTTTTTCGTGTTGATGGAGTTGTAAAGGAATAGACTATTGAATTAACAAAAAGGGTAATTTTCAGTTTCATCCCCTGAAGTTTGGGGTCTCTTCACTTAGATAGAATGTATAAGGGTATCTTCACTTTGCACCCCTACCGTTAGTATAAAGTTTAGTATATATTTGGTATGTAAGGGCATGTAAGTAAATGTATGTTAAAATGATTAAATATTTAAAAACGTTTTGAATTTTTTCACTTTGGGAAGTGAAAATGTCAGAAACATTGTTATGTTCAATGGATAATAATAGAAGCATGTTAGTGTTCCATAGGTTTTACACCAATATCTGCTGGGTAATAACATAAGTATGCTATCATTTGACGGGTTACCAAATCTAAAATAATCAATATCTGCTGGGTAATAACATAAGCATGTTAATGTTTAATGGGTTTTATACCAAATTGAAAATAATGATTTGTTTAATTTTCAACTTTACAAATCGAAAAAGTAAATTTCTATCACCATTACAGCTTTTAAGAAATGTATTGTGCGAAATCCTTGCTGCGATGAATAATATGTCTGGAAAGCAATCAGAACCAAGTTTGACGGGAATAGATGTAAGAGAATCGTGACGACGAAGAACCCACCCACTTGCAATGGAGTCGCATGCCAAGTATCTAAAACTTCCCTTGTTTGTTGTATTTTTTTTCCTCCTTTTTACAGTGTTGGGATGAGCTAAAAGTGAAGTTGAGTTGAACAATAATGTTAATGTGGGTCTGCTGAGTTGATGCATGTGTTTTTTTTTTCTTCAGATCATCAAAATCGATGATAAAAATTGTTGTCTTAACTGGTTATTTCTTCGTTAGATACTAATTTTAAAGGCTAACTGCTGCTAGGATTAAAACCTTGGCATGATTAATTGTTAATCAGAAATGTCTTAACTTGTTGTCTTGATCAGTGCATAAAGTGTTAAGCTTTATAATGTAGGTCTGTTTTCAGAATTTGACTATTGAGCTTAATTTTTATACACTAAATTAAGTAAAATTGATACTTGCATTGTCTCTGTCACATGATGTTCTGATTTTGAAGATGGTAGTGTTGTTTGTCGTGAAATAACTTAACCGTTATTTATAGTGGTACTGAATGTTCACTGACAGAAAAATTAATATACAAGATATGTGCACTGTTTAAGTTGTGTGCTGAATTTATGTACAATCTATTAGTAGTTGTGACTATTAATTTCAGACATTATGACTATTAATTTCAGGCACAACATATGTCTTATATTTTGCTTAACTTTATGGCTGTGTTTGTTATTTTATAGCCTCATTTATATGGACATAAAGGCAGTGGTTGATGGAGAAGTATTTAAAGTAGGCTCAGTTATTCCAGAACAATATAGTCTTAAAAAACTATGGGAAGATATCAAGGATGTATGTTTTGACAGCCCAATTAGACAAGCTGAAGCACCCATATTTAAAATCATGCTGCCATGGGAAACAAATGAATTTATTTTGCAAGGAGACTCGGATCTTCAAGATGTTTTTAAGATGTTAAAGGAAAAGTCATATAGATGGGCTTTTTTTATTGTTACAACTGAATTAAACGACGCCACCACTATAAGCACACAATTAAATGAAGCTGGTTCTGTAGAGATTAATGAACACACTATTTCTCCTGAGGATCAATTTACTGTACATCTAGATGATCAGTCTGAGTGGTTAGATTTTGGGGAAGCGAATGAGCCTATAATGTTAAATTCTGATGCTAATGTATCAGATGTTGGACAGTACGAAGATGAAGCTGATACGGGATCACATGACGGTGACTTTAACCCTGCAAATGATGCTGATAGTGTTTGGGATGCTGGGCTAGATGATTATAAGTCAGCAGATGACAGTGGGGCTGAATCAAATGGTGAGGCTAATGATGGTGTTATGGTAGCTTGTAATAGATATGAGCAAAACTCAGGGGGCTTTGTATTCAGTGAAGATGGAAAGAAAATCGTCTTAAAGCCAGGTCATCTCTATAAAGACATTGATGAGTTCAGGACAGTTGTGAAGGCATTTGCAATTCAGAATGGGTTCAGGCTTCAGAGGATAAAGAATGAGAAATCGAGGGTTACATTGAAGTGTGCTGCTCCAGGATGTTCATGGAGGATACATGCCAGCCCTAATTGGAACAAAAGACATTTTCAAGTGAAGACGTACCATTCTGAGCATACATGTGAGAGAAACAACGACAACCATGAAGCTAACTCCACTTGGATTGCTGCAACATTTCTTCATTTAGTCAAAGCAAACAATCAAGTTACCATCGACATCATAGCTGCTGAATTGTTCAAGCAATATGGTATTACATGTTGTAACACACGGCTGTATAGAGCAAAGAACAAAGCATTAGAGCTATTGGGGCAGGACCATAAGGCAAGTTTTTCTAAGTTGTTCCGGTATATGCATGCAATTTTAAATTCTAATCCTGGTTCGACTGTTGACCTAGATAGAAAATACCTAGGCGATGAACAACGCCCACATTTTAGAAGGTTTTTTGTCATGTTTGATGCTAATAGGAGAGGATTCTTTGAGGGCTGTGGACAGTTCATAGGAGTTGATGGCTGTCATCTTAAAGGCTTGTACAAAGGTGTACTCTTGACTGCTGTTAGCATTGATGCTAATTATGGTATCTATCCACTTGCCTTGTGTGTCGTAGAGAGTGAAAACACAGAATCATGGGTGTTTTTTATGGAGAGGTTATATGAACAGTTAGGGTGCAACGGGGAGAGGGCTTGTGTTTTATGAGTGATAGACAGAAGGGTATTTTAAAGGCATTAGATAGAGTATTTCCTGCTTCTTTGAGAAGATATTGCTGTAGACATATTTATGCCAACTTCAAAGAGAAATTTCCTGGATTATTGTTGAAGTTTTCATTTTGGAAAGCATGTAGAGCATCCAACTCAGTTGATTTCCACAATCATATGTCAGAGTTGTATAGCATTAGTTCCACGGCACATCATTGGCTGATGCAAATTCCAGTTGGCTGTTGGGCCAAATACATGTTCCCTACCCACACCAAGTGTTCTCATGTCACTAATAACATGACCGAATCCTTCAATAACTGGATCAACAACTTCAGAGGGATGCCAATAGTTAGGATGCTTGAGGAAATTAGAAGAAAAGTCATGGTTCTGATCCACAAGAGGTATCAACAAGCTATTACTTGGCAGGATGAGCTGCCACCGCTAGTTAGAAGGAGAATAGTTGTTGAGAGGGAAGAATCTAGGTCATTTTCTGTCATATTTGGTCATGATGACACATTTGAAGTTATGAAAGATGCTTCTAGTAGAACTGTTGTCTCTTTGAGGCAAAAGCATTGTGATTGTGGAGAATGGGATATATCTGGTTTACCTTGTCCACATGCTTTGTGCTGCATTGATGCAATGAGGTATAATATCAGCAAATATGTGCATCCTTTGCTGAAAAAAGAAGCATTCTTGAATACTTACAAGCACCAACTATATCCTGTCCCTGATGAAAGCAAGTGGCCTCCACTTTTACATGATAATATGCTTCCACCCATTGTTATAAAGGCTCCTGGTAGACCACAGACCAAGAGAAGGAGAGAGGCTAGTGAGGGTAAGACTTTTCGAAGAAGTTCTAGTCTTAAATGCTCAAATTGTGATGAATGGGGACACAATATCAGGACTTGTAAAGCTGCAAAGGGATCCAAATCAGTGAACAAGTTGGATTTGTCATCAATCCAGGTTATAGACTCAAACTTTATTAGTATTCTTAACAGAAAATAAATATTTGGGCATTTGCAATATATAAAATATCACTAATAAAATATAACTTATTTTATTGTAGGATATGAGACAAAGATCAAGCAGCAATTATGAAAGAGGTCATAGTTCAGGCTCCACAAGGCACAAATGTCAGAGCTCAAGCAAGATGGAAGACAAGAATCAGATTTCAGGCACTAAATCTGTTGAAGCTCATGCATCAGCTCAGACTACCCATCATGATGGTTTGGCTTTTATTTTTTTTTTCCAGAATAAATATGCATAGACTTTAATCAATGACTTTGTTATAGTTAATATTAGTTGAAACTAATAAAAATAAAATTGTTAATGTTATACAGGCGCCTGGTGTCAGAATTATAATACAAACCAAGAAGAACAACATGACAGCATGTAACAGTACAGGCCTAGCTAATCCCATGATATTAATTTTTTGGAGGGATTAGATGATACGACACCTTTAACTGTAAGCATTACACTCGAGATGGTGTATCATCTTTTGTTACTCAAATATGAGTTTTTTGTATATTTTGAATGATGTTAGACACTATTAAACACACTAAGTTGATACGACACCTTGGATCTGCTTGAAGTGTTTGAGCTATGAGCGTCCATTGAATTCAGATGTTTATACAGGGGCTTGTGAGATGATTCAAAGTAGAGATTGAGATGGATGATGAATGAGAATGTTGAGATGAAATTACTATGAATCAATTGTGTTCCTTAGCTTCTGTCTGTGCTGAAATTGATTACGCAAAATAACAAATTGAAGCACAACTGAATCCATGCGCCCGTCTTCTAATGTTTGCCACCAACCATCATAACACAATTGAAGCACAACTGAATCCATGCCTGAAATAAAAAAATAATTAACCATTAATAAAGTTAATTTTCTTTACTGTTTATTGGTGCGACAGGCTACCTGTCGCACAAAATTTGGTGCGACGGGCATGCTGTCGCACCTGGGCTTGGTGCAATGGGTTGCCGTCGCACCAACATGGCCTCTGAACTCAGGTGCGACGGGCTATCTGTCGCATAATTTTTTGTGCGACGGGTAGCCCGTCGCACAATTTTGTGTGTGACAGTTGGTGCGACAGGCCGTCGCACTGGGCTTGCGCGACGGCGGCAACCGTCGCATCAAAGATAGCTCGACTGCGACGGGTTATCCGTCGATATCGTGCGGCGACGCAGTCCGTCTCACCAATTTTGTGAGTGACAGTTGGTGCGACGACAGCCGTCGCCGGGCTTGCGCGACGGGTTACCGCCGCACCAACATAGCTCTCGGACTCGCGCGACGGCGCCGTCGCACTTGGGTCTTGGGCGCCCGTCGCACCCCGCAGGCTGTCCGTCGTATGCCGCAGGCTGTCCGTCGCACCATTTTTTACTTTCCGTGCAGTAAATAATAAAATAATTCTTACCAGTAATACAGTAATATCGAATGTTATTAGATCTGATCGAAGTTTATTTTTTCCGTCGATATTTGTCGCCTTTTGCCGTCACCAGAGTGCAGTGATTAAGAGTGTAGGGTTGTTTTAGTTGGTCTTAAAACAGAAGAACGAAACGAAACTTTTGAGGGTAATTTGAGAAAGAAACTTTACGTTTGGCTAATGTTGATAGAAAAAAGTTAAATGGTTAATTGTGAAAATTGAGAAAGTTTTTTGGTTAATATTGTAAATTTCCCATATAATTTGGCGCCAAATTTGTGAATGATCTAGTGACCAGTACATATCTAGAATATTGTGTACTGACGCAAGGGCATTTTAGTCATTTACTCAGTCAATTAACAGTCAACCAAACTTTATACTAACGGTAGAGGTGCAAAGTGGAGATACCCTTATACATTCTATCTAAGTGAATGGACCCTAAACTTCAGGGGATGAAACTGAAAATTACTCATTAAGAAAATTACTCACAGAAATTGCTGATGGATTAAGGTTTATTTTTACACCTTTTTATATTAGATGTGCCCAAGTTATATGACTCGTAATGTCCACATAACTTAATGATTTTCCATTCTTAGCCCCAGATTTCAATCTTTAGTTAACATAAACAAATAGATTTTGGTTCAGTATAGATACCCTTTAATTCGGAAGAATGATAATATCTTTCCTTTAAGTTTAAATACCATTTTTTATTTATAATCCATGCTGTTAGTTGTATCAAGGAGTTGTCGGCTCTTTACATGATATCTGACGGTCGTGAGATAGCAATAGGAACTACCACTAGTATTTCTAAATTTATAGTTATACTGGCCAAAATATTATTATGACAATTAAAGGGGTGGTTGGCTATCATTGGCCATGAAAATTATAAATTGATTTTTTGATTTTTGTATTTAGCATTTAAATTTTAGTTCTTTGCATCATTTTTATTATGACAATTATGTGGCATATGTGTAGCTATCTCTCTTATATATGATAATGAATTGATATGATAAATAACCATAGACATGATATCTTGTAAAACTATCTGGATTTAACCCGGATGAAAAAAAATTAGCTTCATTACTAAATTGAAATATTCATTTAGGTTTTACTTCTTTGGTAATTAATTGTGGGGTGAGCATAATTTTAAATGGAGTGTTTGTAAACTTTAATTGCATGATAAGACATAAATTCAACCTCTACTGGGCCAAAAAAAATCATCACTAGGTCCAGAAAGTTTATGACCCATTGGGTCAAAAGGAACCATATATAAGAATGATAAAAATAGTTTACCTCAATTTTGATCTGCTTGACCTTATCAGAATTTATTGGATTTTAACCTAAATTTAAGGGTTTTGGGTCGAGTTTGGACCTAAAAATCAGGGCTTTATTAAATTGGGTCAAGATTCAAGGCTTACTTGGCCTGGTCGACCCTACTCGAATTAAAAAATAAAAAAAATGAATTGATTTTTATAATTTTATGAAGCATAATTTTGGATTATATCTATTTTATTATTTATATAATGATATGATCGAGACATTAAGTAATTTTTATGTTTATGCTAAATTTTAATACACACACATGCTATGTCCATTTTTTTTAAAATTTTATTTACTTAAATATAAAAAAATCTTTAAAACATTTATGAAATTTAGCATGGACAAAAACTCAACCAGACTCAGAATCAATTATCGAGCTCTTTTTTAGGTTGAGATTTTTATTTTTTTGATCGAGTCGGGCTCGGGCTCCAATTGCCATCCTTAATCATATACATATTTTTCCAAGCCACTTTTAGAGACTATTTATTTGTGAGGTTTATTGTAAAAAGTACAAATAAGCTTTAGTAAGAGTTGTGACATTTGATCTCTCAATTTATCTTCAATAGCCTCAACTTTTTTAATTTTTATTTCTTAATTTTTAAAATCACCCTTCTTCAATATATGAGACACACATCTACTCCATGGGAGGTTCTACCTGCATCCTTGTCCTCAATAGAAAAATCAAAATTTTGAATCGAATCCCTCCCTTTCGATTGATTGAGATCCTAAAATTATTATTATTATTATTATTATTAAAGTTGCAAGGAGTTTAGTATTAATGGATGATTTTTCCAAATTTACAAGGGAGTCAGTATAAAAAATTACTTGCTTTCAATTAACGAGTGATTTGTATTCACCGACAATTTACAATTATAAATTAAGGATCTCCCTTTTTGTTTGAAATAAAATGGCTCCAAGTCCATTATTTTTTAAAGATTTTTTATCTAAGTAATTTAAATTTTTTTAAAGAAGGACTTAACCTCCCATATACATTAAAATTTAACATAAACATAAGAATTATTCAAGGTCTCAACCATGTCATTATACAAATTATAAAATAAACATAATCTAAAATCATATCTTATAAAGTTATATAAATATTTTTTTTTAATTTTTGAATTTTAAGTCGGGATAGTCGGGTTGGGGCAATTAGGACTTGAACCCTTACCCAAATTTAATTAATGATATTTAAGCTTGAGCTCGACTTGAAATCCTTAAATTTGAATCAAACCCTGAAAAATTTAAGTCCGGTCAATTGGGTCAAAATTCAGATTAAGTCTTTTACCATTCCTAATTAATACTCTGAGTAGTAAATAAAATTCTAGTGTGGCATTACCTAATATATAATTAAGCTTCAACTTTGCTCTGAATCTTTTAAGACACATGGGAACACCACAAGAATTAGTACATCATTAAATGCACAAAACAAACAAAGATTAAAAAATGAGACATTCAGTGAAAATGTTTCTTCACTTGTTCCAATGAACCGGACATAAATATCCATGGTTTGGTAAACATTGGATACGATTTCTTTTGTGGAAGTTTCATGAGGGTGAATGACGACTAAAAGGAAGTTGAAATTTGATAAAGTTATTCAATATCTCAGTGGTACTAGTAATTGAAAATGATAGAGAAATTAACAAAACAATAAAAAGGATAATTCTAAAAATAAATAAATTAATTAAGAAATGGGGGCTGAGTGAAAGAATAAAAAGAATCAAATATCATCACTCCTCAACTAATTGGATTTCGAATCCATGGAATCTTGAACTAAACTTACTGAAGAAATCATGACATTGAAAAAAGTTTTGAAAGCTCAAGAGGGTAATATATGCATGCAATAATAACTTATTCACTTATTTTTTTTTTATTCTGAAGTCTACTTGATATATATAATAAAAAATCAATTAGAATTAAATCACTTAGATTATAGCTTGAGTGGCTGCTTAATAAATTAAACTCTAGATTCTACTTAAGGCCCAAGTTTTGTTACAAAATCTACTTTAGCCGAAAATGTTCTGTTTTCAGAAATTATGATATTTCATTTAAGACAAATTTGTATTTTCACATGCAAAAGAAGAATAATTTTCTAAATTTTTGCTTTTTGCCTTGAACTTTTTTTTTTAATAACTCTTTTTTTTTAAATTAAAGGGGTATAATTTTAGCTGAGGCAAACCTGAAATTATGCAAAACGGGTTTTAAGAGGAGTTCAAAGGGGTGGTTTGGATCTCACTGAAGAGTTCAGACTTGGACTCAGATGAAAATCTATTTTGAAGACGACCCTTATAATTTTTTTAAATAAATAATTGGTAAAATTTAAAATAAATGAATTTATGACGAATAAAATACGTTAAAGCGTATATGGTGAGATGAATCTGTACTACTACTATTTTACTTTGGAAAAAGTATCTGTTTTACTTTTGTACTTAAAAAAAAAAATTAAACATATTTATTCTCTGGCCTATTGGAAAATTTAAAAGAAATGAATTTAATGCAAGTATCATCATCATCACATATGGATCTGTTTTAATATGTTTTATTTTTGGAATGACAATCTGTTTTACACTAGCATTTAAGTGAAAAACAAATTAACCTTGTATCCTTCATGGCCTTATTGGACTACCTTGAAAGATTTTCTTGTCCTTTTCTTAGCTAGAATCTCAAAATTTGATGAGGCATTTTTTGCATCCCAATAAATTCCTTTTACTTCAAATTCGTATAAATCTAAAGCAGAGGTTAGAAGGGAAACAAGTAATGGTGCGTTTACTTCTAAGGAATGGGACTGAGCAGGAATGAGAATGAGCTGGGAATGAGAATGGGCTGGAATGTGAATGAGGAATGAGAATGAGATTTTAATGTTTACTTGGTAAAAATAAATGTGAATGGGAATGTACTGGAATGCCATTGATGTGTTTACTTGGTAAAATAAATGGGAATGAGGAATGGTAATGAGAATCAATTTACTTAAATATCCACAGTATTAAATAATGTGATTTTCATGAACTAGATATGTATAAATATTATTATAAAAATGATATTAATTAAAAAATAAAATTAATCATAATAATTATAAATGTTAATACTGATAATATTAATAAAAATAAAAATAATAATTAATAAAATAAAATAAAATAATTAATAAAATTTAATAATAATAAATGTTAATAATGATAATATTAATAAAAATAAAAATAATAATTAATTTTTATTAACATTTTTATCATTATTAACATTTATTATTATTAAATTTTATTAATTTTATTATTTTAGTTATTATTAATTATTGTTAATATTATTTTTATCAATATTATCATTATTAACATTTATTATTATTATATTTATTAACTTTATTATTTTAGTTATTATTAATTACTTTTAATATTATTTTATTAATATTATCATTATTAACATTTATTATTATTATAATTATTATTATTTAATATCATTTTTATAATAATATTTATACATGTATCTAGATAATGAAATTACATTATTACTATAATTATTAAATTTATTAACTTTATTATTTTAGTTATTATTAATTATTATTTTTAATAATGATAAATTAATTATTGCTATTAATTATTATTTTTATCATTATTTTATTAGTTAAAAATGATAATATTAATAAAAATAGTAAAGTTAATAAAATTTAATAATCATTATTATTATTATTATTATTATTATTAAATTTTATTAACTTTATTATTTTTATTAATATTATCATTATTAACATTTATTATTATTATTATTATTATTATTAATTAATTAATATCATTTTTATAATAATATTTATACATGTATCTAGATAATGAAAATTACATTATTACTATACTTATTAAATTTATTAACTTTATTATTTTAGTTATTATTAATTATTTTTATTATTAGTTTTAATAATGACAAATTAATTATTGTTATTAATTATTATAATTATCATTATTTTTATTGTTAATAATGATAATATTAATAAAAATAAAAATAATAATTAATAATAACTAAAATAATAAAATAAATAAAATTTAATAATAATAATAATAATAATAATAATAATTATTATTATTATTATTATTATTATTAATGACATTTAAAATAATAAAATTATTTATGATTTGAACAAGGGTAATTTAGTAAATATGAAAAAATTAGAAGGATAGAAAAGTAAATTTATGTTTCATTCCCATTCCCATATTTTCATTCCCAACCCCCCCATGGGAATAGAATTCCCATTCCTTATTCCCAAATTATGTGGGACCCACACATTTTATTCTCATTCCTAAATTACATTTTGCCAAGTAAACATAGGTTTCATTCTCATTCCTCCATTCTCATTCCTCATTCTCATGAAGTAAACACACCATAAATCTTTTGATTCTTCTGAAATTCACTAAACAAAAATAAAAATTTCTAAAGCTTCTCTTAACGTTGCATCCTTCATCATGCTGATGTTCATTTTATATGTTTCTTTAATTTTACGATTATTTTTTTAACAAAACATCAATCCATCAATTTTCACTCTATAGCTAATAATATTTTCATATAGGCTGTAACTTTTATTCCACAGCAACTAGAACACCTTATTATCGAACAAACCCTTACTCTCATTTGATTTTTTGAATAAAATTAGCTTACGGTAGTTTTATTTTATTTTTATTTATTTATTTATTTGCAGGTATTTTACTTTCGAGTATGCCGGCAGGAGCAGAAGCGTAGGTAACTAAGCCATGTTCAAGTGACTAAGAGTGCCAGATAGCTTACACATGCCCTTACGGAAATCCTATTTGCATCCATAATCTGTGTGCATGCTCTCTGCAGACTGCTGCAGCAGTTGTAGCGCCTGAAAACTGAGATGATGGATCAGTTATTTTGAAATAAATTTAGATTAAATTGCTTAGTTTAATTTCTAAGTGATAATTTTCCAAGATTTAGAATCATTATTGATTAATTTATGACGACCGGATCTTCAAGTCAATAATTTCCCTTAATGAATTAAGGATTCGGTAGTTGCGAATTAATATGATTTGGGATCGAAAAATTAGAAAATAAATTTGTTAAGTCCATTATTTATAGAGTTGGCATTTTATCGTAAATTTAATTAAATTGGATTTTTATTTATTATATATCTTGTAACAGGGATTAATTTATTAATTTTTTAATTTAATGATATTCCACTTTATTAGGAATATTTATTTCCTAGTTTTATTAGATGTCTAAATCAGTAAGTTAATTAATGATATGATTCTATAATTGGTGTGTAAGATTTATTTATAATAAGAGGTTGGTTCAAATAAAAAGTTTATTAAATACTCTAGATATTTCTTGGCAGACAAGAAAGGTAAGAGTATCAGATTTACTCTTATCAAGAAGACTTACAATTTTTATAAAATCCTAGTGTCTATATAAATAGAGGTATTTCACAATTAAAGGAGTACAACACAGAGCATAATGCAGAGAAGAAAAATTCGGCCTCCTTCCTGGATAATCTGGATTTGACGCATAATGTTATGTTGATTTATTTTCTTAAAAGTCTTGTAACGAGACTATTTATTTTCATTTTTGTGGAAAGTCTATGTGAATATTGGATCACTAGACATTGAAAATTTGAAGAAATGCTATTCATCACTTTGCGAAGTGCCTTGACGATCGTGAATCAAGAGGGTTAGCAATTATTCAAGAGAAACAAATTCAGTCTAAAATTGAGTAAATTATATGTTGATAAACTATAAGTGAGAGTCATATGTTGATAAACTATAAGTAAGAGTCTTAAGTTTGATAAATTCATAGGTTGAAACATCTCAACTTAGTGAATTGCTTTTCATTTGGGCGTTGTTTTGTGGATTTATAATTGATTAATCCAAATCACGTAAAAATCTTTGTGTCGTTTAGTTTCTGCAATTTATTATGTTTTGAAAAATTAATTTTTTTATGAACAATTAGTATGAATAGTTTCTGTGAATAGTAATGATGAACAATATTTTCAAAAATTCATTAAGTTATTAATTGTATGGTTTTAACTACCTACATCTATTTGTAATAAATCTAAATTCCTCTAAAAATTCATCCTAATTTTTATTTTCATATTGGTCATTTCTCCAAGACCCTGCCACATTTTCACAGGGAAGATACATAATATCAATATAGGTAGAATAGATTCTAAAATTAAAAAAAAAAAATCACAAATTAGGACTTTGCAATATAACAAACATTACAGCTAAAATACTAATTACTCCAATGAAATAACACAATAATATAAGACAAAAGAATATAATGCGTGTAATATTATAGTTTCCTTAAATAAGATTCGCTTCCTACTATTAGATGCTTTAGGATTTCCGCGGCATTTGTTTCCTAGAATGCAACAATGAATACCTCTGATGTATCACTAGATTATTCCATAATGAACTTGCATTGTGTCTGAACTTGATCAAAATACAGGTACGACAAAGGAGGAATCAAATATTTTCTAATCCTATTCGTCTCTTTGTAACTTCTTTCAGAAGATTCTGTTGATTTCTTGCCTCTCCTTATCACTTTCTTGAAATGACGAAGAATGCCAATTTATAGAATTCTCTAAGGGACATTTTCATCTATAAATTTGATTGTTATAAACCGACATATCTAATTTCTTAAATGCATTTGTTATCATTGCTTTTAATATCTAATCAAAAGTGTAACCGCTGCCCATAGAACTTTTGATATAATTATTGCATTAAATTTAAATGTAATCACAGCCTTATTAACGATGCAAAATGTCATAGTAATTTAATTGACCTCTACAATGCCAGAATAAATTATGAATTTAATTAGTAGTTGTAAATTATAAATTCATTGCATAATAAAGCAACTTAGCAAGAATGTTCCTCGCACACTCGCTAATCAATACAAAACAATGTAATCTCACGAGGAACAAAGCTAATTATCAATTTCAACATAAAATTTTCAAAAGAATGAAAGTTAATTGGATTACTTACGGAGCAATGAGCATAGAAGAAACACGATGACTCCTTTGCAATCAACTGAAAAAAAATCAGGACTGTACACACCTTATTGAAGTAATATCTTTCGAGATAGGTGTGGATGACCTTTTTATCCCCAAAAAGAGGGGAAAAAAAATGGCTGAGTGCCGCCCAAATTAATAGCCTACGTACGACAGCCAAATAAAATTAAAGGCTACTCCGCCAAACTGTTGGACAACATCCTCCTTTCCCCGCCACCCTACCCTCTTCCCCTTTCTTTCTCTTTCGATCGGAACTTTTACGAATTATGGAAGTTTTGGAGGTGATCGCAATTAAGCCATCTGTAGTCTAACTTTATTAATTTAAGACTGAATGAATTATTATATCTATTCTTTAAGATGTAATGCATAATAAAAATTAAATGAAAAAATAAGTCACATACCAACAAAAATCCTATCTATTCCCTTCAGTTTTTGCATTGTTGATTGTAAAGCCATGCTTGAATTCGGTAGGTGCATGTCTGAGCCAAGCTTCCCCGCCAGTAATGTCAGGCATGAAACTAGCACTGCTTCAGCATATGTCTAATAAGTTGTTTGACCAAGCAACCCATCTTGATCTATCAGGTCCCAGACTAGAACACTTAAGTTTTGTTTGGGGTTGAGGTTTGACAACTGTCGCTTAAAAG
This sequence comes from Citropsis articulata, assembly GCA_030449925.1. Lineage (NCBI taxonomy): Eukaryota > Viridiplantae > Streptophyta > Magnoliopsida > Sapindales > Rutaceae > Citropsis > Citropsis articulata. The sequence continues at coordinate 1,116,363 of JASUUH010000137.1, read as the reverse complement.
ATTTGACACTAAAGTATTTGATATACATTGCTTTTAGTAGATTTTGGGTGAATGAGTGAAAGCCACAAAACCAAACTAAGAACAATAAATTTATTTTTATCGGGAAACGGGGTGCCTCGCTCGTTCGGGGTATACGAACTGTTGTGATTTTTATGGAGTGATGGAAGAGTGAGAGGGTGGTAAATATGGTGAGAAGTTTGACTTTAGATGCGGAAAGCTCTAAAAGTCGCCTTAAACCTGCAAAACAACGAGAAAGAGGTCAGAGGTGGAGCTAGGGTTGGCTTGTGACCACACTTTGATGCTCAAATCAGAGTTGGGTTATCTCAGGATAAAGAGCTTGCAAGCTCTCAGTAATGGAGGCCGGAGGTTCAAGAAAGCTTAGATCTTGTGGTTTGTGTTGGCTAGCATGATAAAAATTAAACCTGAGTATTTTATAAGGTGTACCCCAGCTATTGTGCCACTTGGCGTTATTTTATTATTGACGTTCCTTACTACTATGTCAGGGATATTTTTATCCTTCACACGTGTCGCCACTTGGGTGTTTCAAAATATACTTGGAGAACAAGTTTGAGGCACATTCACGTGTTAGGCATACAGGGGTGGTCCCGCAGACCTTTGCTAAAGCTATTGGGCATTTGCAGGCATGGCAGGAGCGAACAGGTGGTCCCACTGTCCCAGCTGTCATGGTAACAACTTTTTGGCTTGCCTACAAGCTGTTAGGTCGCTACCTCCTATTTTTCAGCATAATATTTTTTTGCTGATTCTTTAATTTTTTTAAAGAATCAGCCAAATTTTTCTTTGGGATAATGTCTCTTTTATCTCCTGGCATTTTTTTGAACATTTTTTGACCTTTTTATCCTTATTTGGAGTACCTCGAGTACCCCTTTGAACACCTGAGGCACCAGGTGTAGGCAAGTGTCCTTTTGATGGCTTTAGCTATAAAACCCTCTTTTGACAGATGGCATTTTTATTTAGTCTTATGTTTCTTCCCCAAACATACATTAAGTACTATAACATAAAACTAAGTTGGTTGCTTACTGAACATGATCAAACCCGCCTACCATTTACAGCATTTCTACTTTTGCTTGCATGTATTGTTTATGAACAAGGATTTGTTTGGTCATTTCTTATGAATGAAAGCCATGTACTAGGTACTTTGATTAGGATAAAAAGTAAGAAACGACTATACATTCTTAATTTGGAATAGAAACTAAGCAAACCAACTCAGACTCCATATAATTGACAAACCTTGTTGCTTCTGTTTTATGGGGACCGATGATGAACCAAAAGTATGAAGCCAAATAAATATCAAAAGAAAATTTTCAGTTTTAAGGCATAGTAGGGATCGCAAAAGATATCAGCAAAGATTCTGTGTCACATGAAAATAAGCTTTAAGCCCAAGTCCTAAGAAAGTTAACTTCATTGTGGCAAATAAAATGAGACTAATTAAGGAAAAAAAATTAAAAATTTTAAGTGCAACAAAAGTAAAAAGGCTAATGTGTGATTTCATGGGCAAATGATAACCAAATACGTGATAGTAATAGTTTGGTTTGTATAATATTACCGGCTCATAACCACTGGATATAATGTTTTATTATTAATATTTTCCAAGTCAAAAGCTGTGAACTCCCTAAAATTAATAACCGTAAATGGACTATAACTAGAAAAGGTATTCAAACTTTCAGCAAAGAATTATCTGTTAGGAAATTGGTGGGTGAAGCAGGAACACAACTAAAGTAAAATTGAGAAATAATGAGACAATAAAATCACAGGACACCAGAAAATTACGTGGTTCGGCTTTTAGCCTACGTCCACGGGCGAAGACAGAAGGAAAATATTTTACTAGTGAAAAGAAGTTACAAATATTGTGGTATTTTAGCTCACTACCCAAAAACCCCAGTACACCCAAACTCTTAAATCACTAAAATAAGAGCTTTTATTATTAAGCTTCACAAAACTCTCCTCTGCAGAAATTGCTTCTCCCAAAACTGAATGCTTTACAATTTTTGGAATGATTTAAGCCGATGAGGGAATTCTCCTTTTATAGCCAAAATTGGCTAATAAAATAATAATTATTTTCCCCCACCGCCATTATCTTCTTCCTTCTTCTTTCTTCTTTCAAAATTTACTGCTGCAGACTTTGATTTTCTTCTTCAACATTCAAAGCTTCTAGATGGGCTGCCATCTAGAACCAATCAATCTCCATATTCTTTACATTCTCCCACTTGGAGATTTGATTGAGAACCAATCAATCTCCACACTATCCTTTTTGCTTCGCCATTGTCATGTTGCTTACGTTTCTGTTAGGCCACAAGAGGATCTACTCCATACAAACTTGTCTGTATTGATCGGCTTGGTCATAACATCTGTTAGGTTCTCTTTAATATGGATTTTCTACAAATTCACACTTCTATCTTCCACTACTTCTCGAACGAAGTGATACTGAACTCCAATGTGCTTTGTCCTGGAATGAAAGGTTAGATTCCTTGCAATGTGCAAGACACTCTGACTGTCACAAAACACAGGAATTTTCTGTTGTTTGTGCCCGAACTCCTCCAATAGCCTTTGTATCCAAATAGCTTCCTTGCAAGCTTGTGTAGCAGCCATGTATTCTGCTTCTGTTGTAGATAGAGCCACAATGGTCTGCAGTTTCGAAACCCAGCTTACAGCTGCTCCCGCAAGTGTAAACACATAGCCAGTAGTGGATTTCCTTTTATCAAAGTCTCTTGCAAAATCTAAATCCACGTAGCCCTTAACAGTAAACTCTAATTCTCCATAACATAATGCAACATCTGAGGTTCCTCTGATGTATCTCAGAATTCTCTTTACAGCTATCCAATGCTCTCTACCAGGATTCGCCATGTATTGACTGACTACTCCCGCTGCTTGTACAATGTCTGTTCTAGTGCATATCATAGCGAACATCAAACTTCCCACTGCTGATGCATACGGTACTTGAGACATCCATTTCCTCTCTGCTTCATTGCTAGGACACATACTTGAGGATAATTTGAAATTAACAGGAAGTGGGGTAGAAATTGACTTACAATCTTATATGTTGAAGCGCTACAAGATTTTCTTCAAGTAATTCTTCTGTGAAAGCCAAATCTTCATGTTATTTCTGTCTCGGTGAATTTGCATCTCTAGAATCTTGTTTGCTAGTCCCAAGTCATTCATTTCATACTCCCTAGCCAATTATGCCTTCAATTCTTAAACTCGATCTTCGTTAGGACCTGCTACCAACATGTCGTCCATGTACAACGGCAAAATGATGAAATCATTATCTTCAAACCTCTTGTAATATGTACAGTGGTCTGAACTAAGTCTGCAGTATCCAAGGCTTATGATGAAGGAATCAAATCTCTTATACCAACTCCTCGGTGCCTGTTTGAGACCATATAGAGATTTGTTCAACCTACAAACTAAGTTCTCATTTTCTTTTTTTATAAAACCTTCTGGTTGAAGCATATAAACTTCTTCTTCAAGTTCTCCGTTAAGAAATGCAGTTTTCACATCTAACTGCTCTAGATGTAGGTCAAATGTAGCACACATCGCCAAGACTATTCAGACTGTCGTGAGTCGAACCACCGGAGAAAATATTTTGTTAAAGTCAATACCTTCTTTCTGAGCATATCCTTTCACCACCAATCTTGCACGATACCACTCCACTTGGTCATTGCCATCACGTTTGATCTTATAGATCCATTTGTTACCAATGGCTTTTCTTCCGTGTGGTAGTGGTACAAGTTCCCATGTATTGTTCTTGTGTAGAGCCTCAATTTCTTCCTGCATTGCTGTCATCCACAAAGCAACGTCTGAGCTATTTAAAGTTTCACGGAAAGTTGATGGCTCTCCATCCTCCGTTAGAAGACAGTATGCAACATTGATCTCTGTGACATAATCCGAGTGCCACATTGGCGGTCGTCTCTCATGAGTTGACCATCGAACTTCTGGAGCCTCGGACTCGACTGGTTCTTGTTCCTCGTGCTCTGGTGCTGCTTCAGAAGAATTTGAATCTTCTGGATTCTTTTCCACATAAACTGGCACAGTCTCTGACTTTTCTTTTGTAGTGCTATCATCCCCATCTCTCCTTTGCAGTTGATCTTCTACAAAGACAACATCTCTGCTGATGACGATCTTGTAGGCAGTGGGGTCCCACAGACGATACCCATTTACTCCATCAGCATACCCCAAGAAGATACATGTCCTGAATTTTGGATCCAGCTTTGTTTTTTCTTGGGTATTGTACATCACATACACAGGACATCCAAATGCATGTAGGTATGAGTAATCAGCTGGCTTTCCAGTCCACATCTCTATCGCTGTCTTCAGCCCAATTACTGTGGATGGCGACCAATTTACTATATAACAGGCGGTTTTGGCTGCTTCTGCCTAGAATGAATTGGGTATACCAGCAGTCATCAACATAGCTTTCATTCGCTCTGCCACTTGATAGGTCATAAATAGTCATATTATGTTTAGTTTAATTCCCTCGTATTTTAGTTGATTTTGTGCTAATATGTGGAAATTATGTTTGAATTGATTTAGGAGATGAATCCTGGATGATGTGATGAAACGTCTCCAAAAAGGGCTTTATTTGGGCTTTGCGAACGTGGGCTGACCGTTGACTTGAAGGAGACGGTTTCCTAGCATTAAGAGGAGAAGAAGTCAAGAGGAAAAAGGAAACAAAAGCTAGCAATATAGGAAGAAGAAGACTCCAACTTTGAAAAGGAAAAGGAGAGCCCACGTTTCCTATATAAGGAGAAGACAAAAACGTGAGAAAGAGAAGGCTGGGAGCGTGAGAAGCAAAGTAGAAGCGGCTGCAACATTCAACTAATCAACTTTTGTTTTGTTTAGCCACCATGAGTGGCTAAGGTTTTAATTCCGGTCCAAGGGGTAATCAAATTCCAGTTGTAATTTTGTGAGGCTTGAACTTAACAAGAATTTCTTCAATCCAAGTAATTTTTATTTCTTGTTCTCATTGTCTATGAATTATTTATATTGATTGAGTTGACGCCTTAATTCAATATTTATTTTTCTATCGCTAGTCATGAGTTTATGATCCGTAATTGTCATGAATGAATGAATTGAGTAGCAAGGAGTTGGCTCATGTGTGTGTATATTGGTGGCCACAATTACATAGCTTGCATGATAGGCTCTAGGGAAATAAAAATAAAAATTGATTAAATTGGAGTAATCTGAATTAATTGGTTTTGTTTTAGTCATTCTCACTATTCTTAATGCTATCACTTAATTTGATATGGAACGATGATGCCCAGTTAAATTGGTGATAAGTTTGGATTTGAGCGATTGTTTGAGTCTAATATATTAGGAGAATAATTGCTTTCTGCGGGATTCCGATTAAGTAGACTAAGTTCTTGGATTGAGTAATTTATATTTTTGCCTATGATCAAAGTTACAATTGGATGGAATTGACACCCTTGGATTGGAAGTTTGGTAAGATTGAATTTCTCTTTGCTTAATTTTAAAGTCTTGTTATTTTTATTTTATTTTATTTCATCTAAATCCTTGTTAAAGAAGAACTTAAAACCCAGAAAAACGGTTAACCGTTAATCCCAAACGGCTGACCGTTAGTGAGCAGAAAGAAGAAATCACGAATTCGGTTTACCGGTTTCATTAACCGGAATGCCGATTAGCTCCAGAACCGAGAGAAGCGCAAACCGGACTTCCGGTTTCCCGTATCCGGCTGTCCGAATCCTTCCAGATCCGTCACAAGCAACATTCGGTCATCCGTTTTCCTCAACCGGTTGTCCGGTTCAGTTCCAGAAATCCAGAGTTCCCGCAACCGGTATTCCGGATTTCCATCTTCTGGTTGACCGAATAGATCCAGAGAAGAGAGAACAAGAACCGGTTTGCCGTTTGCCCCTATCCGGTTAGCCGGATCGCGCCCAGAATTCTTCAACTCAACAACCGGATTTCCGGATTCCTTTTCCGGCTATCCGAATCAAGTCAGAACCAAGAAGAACGAGAAATGGCTTACCGGATTTCACCAAACCGGTTAACCGAATAAGCTCCAGAATCGTTACAAGTCGTAAACGGCTTACCGGTTTCCATTACCGGTTAGCCGATTAGAGTCAGTAATTGACAACACCATAAACGGACATCCGGTTTCCTTATCCGGTTAGCCGGTTATTTCCCAGAATACTTCAAAAGATTAACGGTTCGCCGATAACAATAAACGGTTAACCGTTTATTGGCAGAAAGCTCAAAAATCTGTTTTTTTTCTTGGAAAATTAATTGTTTTAGACTTTGAGAAATTAAAATACATAGTTCTCTTGGGATTCGACCTGGTTCCATTATTTCTACAAATTTATTTAGGTGAATCAGTATTTGTTTTGAGGAGCTTCGACAACTCCCGTCACCACTCCATTTTGTTGAGGAGTGTATGCCACCGTGAACTGCCTCTGAATACCTTCTTGCTTACAGAAAGCAAGAAACTCGCCGTCTGTATACTCTCCACCATTATCTATCCTCAAACACTTAATCTTTTTGCCAGATTCAAGTTTTACCCGTGCTTTGTATTCTTTAAACACTAGAAATACATCTGACTTTTTCTTAATTAGATATACCCAACATCTCCTAGAATAATCATCAATGAAAGTCACCATATACTTTGCACCTCATGGATATGTCAGATGATTCCCAAACATCAGAATGAACTAAGTCTAGAATGCATTTACTTCTAGCAATAGATCTACTAAACTTTAATATATTCTACTTACTTGTAACACAATGCTCGAAAAATGGTAAACTTACCGATTTGAGCCCTGGAAGCAATTTTCGCTCAGAGAGAATCTTCAAACCTTGTTCTGACATGTGCCCAAGCTTGAGATGCCACATCATCGTTGATTCTTCTCCATTTGATGAGACACACGCATTAGCTTCCTGCAGTGTTTCTCCTTTAAGCATGAACAGATTAGCACCAATTTTTTCTGCCTTCATCAATACAAGCACACCTCTAGTAATCTTCATGATCTCATTTTCAACATGAGTTTTACACCCATGACTATCTATTTGTCCCAAAGACAATAGATTTTTCTTCAGGCCTTTGACATATCGTACCTCCTCAATTATACGAACTGTACCATCAAACATTTTAATTTTGATAGTACCAATACCAGCGATCTCCAAGGCATGATCATCACCCATATATACAGATCCTCCTGAGATAGGTTCATATGTGTAGAACCATTTTCTCCGAGAAGTCATATGCTAGGTAGCTCCTGAGTCTATGAGCCACACATCAGATAGCCGTTTTCTGCCTTTTGAAACAGTTGTTGCCTCGCTGTAAAGAATTTCGCCATCATCCGAGGTACTTGCTACACACCCCTGAGCATTTGATGACTCAGGTTCTTTGCCCTCTCTTCTCTTCTGGTAACTCCAACACTCTTTCTTGACATGCCCTTTCTTGCCACAGTTGTAGCATTTAAGATTCTTTTTACTTCTGAATTTTGATCTACCATGATTGTGGCTCCCACTAGGACCATGTTCTGTTGATCTCCCTCTCGTCACCGATAACGCCTCCACTTGCTGCGAACTTGTTTGTCTATCTTCCTTACTTTTCCGCCTGCTCTCCTCATTTAATACGGAGGCTGTAACATCGTTGAAAACTAGACTGTCCGCAGGATTGTTGTTCGTCAGATTGATGATGAGTTGATCATATGAATCTGGTAGACTTTGAAGTAGAAGCTCTGCATGTTCATTTTCCTCTATATTATGACCCAATGTTGTGAGTTGTGAAAATAGAGTCTTCAAAGTGTTGATATGGTCGGTCACCGAAGTGGATTCCGCCATTCGAAGAGTATAGAGTTTCTTCTTCAAGAATATTTTATTGTGCAGCGACTTAGCCTCGTACAATTTTGTAAGAGTATTCCAAATTTCCTTTGCTGTCTTTTTCTCTGCCACATTGGATAACACCCCATCTACAAGTGCCAAGTGTAGATCAGCAATGGCGTTGCTGTCCATCTCGTTCCACTTGTCATCAGTTATCTCCATGGGTCTTTCTCCAATTGCTGCCAAGCAATTATTTTTCCTCAAAATAGCCGTCATCTTTATTTTCCACAACGAGAAATTGTTTCCATTGAATTTCTCAATTTCATACTTTGCTGCCATTTTGTTGATAAATACCACACACAAACTAGTGTACCACCTTGAATAGTTGTAAGTATGTGTGAGAATGCACACCAAGAAAGTTCTCAGGAAAGACTAGAGGGGTCACAACGGTCCTACTTAAAACTCAGACTCCTTAGGCTCTTATCGCCTTTGTGACAGAACTTTTCTAGACATGTACAAAACTACACAGTTGTATTACTCACACCATTATTCCCTACTTTCCACCGCAGAATTCTTGGATCGCTCCCACCGTTTCTCATAAATAGTACCGTATATGAATAGTACCATATACGTGAACAGTACCAAAAAACCCAAAAACCCCAAAAACGTCTACGGGCGAAGACAGAAGGAAAATATTTTACTAGTGAAAAGAAGTTACAAATATTGTGGTATTTTAGCTCACTACCCAAAAACCCCAATATACCCAAACTCTCCTCTGCAGAAATTGCTTCTCCCAAAACTGAATGCTTCACAATTTTTGAAATGATTTAAGCTGATGGGGGAACTCCTCTTTTATAGCCAAAATTGGCTAATAAAATAATTATTATTGTGAACTCCTCTTTTATAGCCGATGGGGGAACTCCTCTTCTTCCTTCTTCTTTCTTCTTTCAAAATTTACTGCTGCAGACTTTGATTTTCTTCTTCAACATTCAAAGCTTCGAGATGGGCTGCCATCTAGAACCAATCAATCTCCACTTTCTTTACATAGTCATTCTCCTAAATTAAAATGGGATCTAAATTATGTCATTATCGGTTTGTTTATGTTAACTTTAGATTGACAGCTGCGGTTGAGAATGAAAAATAGTCAAGTCTCAAGTGATGTTAACATTACAAGTCATATGACATTAACAATCTTTAAATAGGCCTATCTTTATTTGTTAGTTTCTAATTAAGTAGAGTAAGTAAAGGATTAAATCTAATTTCACCTGGCAGGGGAAGCCATATATTGAAAGGTGTAGAAAAAGTTGATCATTAACATATATGGGTTCTGTTACAATGAAGAATTATAGTCAAAATGTTAGCATTCTGGTTGTTGCAACAACAATTTTTTTTGCTTCAATCACAGCTACATGCGGCTCTACTGCTACAATTCCCAAAGATTTCTCCGCTGATGTTCTCATAAGAGTTGAAAAATACGACAAAGGAGATTTTAGGACCATACAAGAGGCCATTGATTCTGTACTAGATAATAACTCGGAATTGGTTTTCATTTCGGTTGCCCCAGGAATTTACAGGTCAATAATTAAATGTTACATCTCTTCTTTTATATATTTTCAATTGAATTTTTTTCGTTTCAATTACTAGATCTTATCACACAATTTCTTCTAGTGCTTGATTATATATATGCAGAGAAAATATTATTGTGCCTGCTAATAAGCCCTTCATAACAATCAGTGGCACAAAGGCATCTCACACCAAAAATAACATTGAATCCTTGGTTCTGCAACTCTCTGTGTGTTTGCTTCTCATTTTGTTGCACGATCTCTAACGATTCAGGTACTTATTTGCTTTGTAGTATTTGTATATGATGAAGGGTCAGTTTGTGAATGCTGTAACTTTTAAAATAATTATTGTTAGCTGTTCTGTAGAAATAATCAGCTGTAAAGAGAATTAGTTAAGTATTTGGTAAATTTTGTTTTCATAAGTAATATGAGTTTTGAAAGCAGTTATATACGTTTGGTATATTTTACTATTAAACTGTTAAGAGAAAACAAATGACTAAAATATACATAATGTAGGATAAAATTTACTTATACATATAAAAATATGTACATATAATATTTTTAATTGTGTATTATCATAATTTTTACTAAAAATAAAATTTATAATATATTGATTTAATTTTTTATTTATTTATCTTAAAACAATTGATAATTAAATTTATAATATAGTGAAACAAATTTAATAATAATTCAACCAACAAATTGATATTAATAAATTTATATTGATGAATTATAATAAAAATTTATTAAAACATTGATTTTGTTTCCAATTTGAATAGGAATAATTTTAGATTTAAGTAATAATTTTTAGGATATTTATGGAATGATATTAAAGGATAAAATTGATTTTCAAAATCAAAATCTAAAAGTTATTTCTTCCCTCCTTTTCAAAATTAGTTGTAGGAGAGACTGATTTTGACAAAAGTGATTATGATTTTCTTTTACCAAACACTAAAGTTCATTTTTAGATTTTTAAAATTACTTTTAAGCCCCTCAAAAGTAATCCAAAACGGGCCAAAGTCCTTGATTACTAGCTATCATTTACGTATATAACTTATAACTTGATAAGTTTATATGTTACAGAACACATATGGATCATACGGCAAAGCAGTTGTGCTAAGAGTCTCTGCAGATAGAGCTGCATTTTACGATTGCAGGATTCTGTCTTACCAACATACACTCCTAGATGACACTGGAAATCATTATTATAGCAAATGCTACATCGAAGGAGCCACGGATTTCATCAGCGGAAATGTTAACTCCTTCTTTGAAGTGAGTACTGATTCTCATTAGGCTACCTTTATTTCCAACATAAACAATTAATTAATTTTTTTTTTTATAAGAAAGTATGCCTTTCATTAAACTAAACCGAAAGCAATGACAGAATGTCTGTTGGAAATTCATCCAACCAAATTACAGACTCGTTCCTTTGCAGAGCCAGCTTAGCCAACGCATGAGCTGTGCCATTACAATTTCTGGGGATGTGCTGAGCTTTGAAATTCTGGAAATTCTTCTTGATTTCCAGAATTTCAGAGATCACCCAGAAAATTTCAGACATACTACTTGTCCTCATGTTAACTAGCTCAACAACTTCTAAAGAATCTGATTCAAACATCCCAGCAGAAACACCAGCTCTTAATGCTACCTGTAAGCCTCACTCCAAGGCTGCAGCTTCGGCCATTGCCACACTCCCGTAAAACTTGGATGATTTAACAGCAGCCGCATGGAGCTTTCCTTCCGAGTCTCTGATTACAACCCCCAACCCTTCCTTTTGATTAACCATATCCACAGCAGCATCAACATTAATTTTCAGCCAGCTCTTTGGGGGAGGGCACCACTGATTCTGCTCCCCTGCCTTCTGACTTGCCACATAGCTCACCTCAGGTTGCTTCACATGCCTATAGTATTCTATAACTGATTCAACTCGAGTCACAGCCATAATTGGATTCTCTTTTCTTCCTTCAAACAGCCATTTGTTTCTCGAGCTCCAAATAACCCACAGCAAAGCAGCCACTAGATCCCCTTCTATATTGGTTTGCTGTCGAGGCAAGATTTGCAACAGCCCAAGTAAATCATGATTGTGATCCCCTTGAGAACTAACCGTTACCTGAGCAGCTTTCCATATTTTCTTAGCCATTTTGCACTCCAACAGAGCATGAGAGATTGACTCCATTGCGCAGCCACAGATTTGGCAAGTTGACTCCTGTAAAATCTTTCTCTTCCATAAGTTTTCAGATGTTGGCAATAAATCATGGGTTGCTCTCCACAAAAATTTTTTTATCTTTTCTGGTATTGCAAGCTTCCAAATAGCACTCCATTGGGGCCTGGTGGAACAACTTGGGGAGTCTGGAAACCTCATTTGCAGAGCCACTTGGTAGCCGCTTTTAACAGAATATCGGCCTCTTTTGTCATAGTGCCATATCAGCTGGTCCTCCCTTGGTCTTCTCGAGAGAGGGATTTGAAGGACAACTTCTACATCTTCAGCTCTAAAGTGATCATCAATCAGCTTTTCATTCCATTGCTGCTCGCTGTCCATCAGTTCTGCCACAGAAGCATCCAAAGCCATTGCTGGGCCTGAAATTGGCCTGAATGTTGAGGGTCTGGGAATCCAGTTGTTGCCATATACCTTCACATTTTTCCCATTCCCGATTCTCCATCTGAACCCTTTATAAATCACTTGCCTCCCCCACAACACACTTCTCCAAATAAAAGATGATTTTGACCCCAAGCTTGCATCCATAAAGCTAGTATGCTTAAAGTACCTAGCTTTCAGCACTCTTGCCACTAAAGAGTTTGGTGACTGCATAACTCTCCATCCTTGCTTGGCAACTAGAGCTTGATTGAAACTTGACAGATCACGGAAACCCAATCCCCCCCTTACTTTTGCCTGACTCATTTTCTCCCATTTTTCCCAATGAATACTCTTCTTCTCCCGATTTGATCCCCACCAGAATTTAGCCACAGCTTTTTGGATATCCTCACATAATCCCATGGGGATTTTAAAAACGCTCATGGCGTACGATGGAATTGCTTGAGCTACGGCTTTAATAAGAACCTCCTTGCCTCCACTAGAGAAGAACTTGTGGTGCCAGCTACATAGTTTGTTTAGAACTCTGAGCTTGATTTCATTGAAGTAACTCTTAGTCTTTCTCCCTATCATTGATGGAAGGCCTAGGTACTTTTCGTGTCGGGACACCACTTGCAGCTGGAAAATGTCTTTAATGGCTGAAATCTGCACCTCATTGGTGTTGCCGCTAAAAAACATAGATGATTTTTCTAGGTTGAAGATCTGACCAGAGGCTTTGCCATAGCAATCAAATAGAGCTTTCAGATGTTTACAGTCTTCCACTGTTGCTCTGCTAAAAATGAGACTGTCATCCGTAAATAGTAAGTGCGAGATTTTTGTGTCTTTGCCAAAATGAATACCATGGAGGAGCTTTTTGCGTTCCGCCTTATACATTTGACTCATGACCTTAATTTGCAGAGATGCCTTATACATTCTCTTTCCACGAGGGGCGGAGCTATAACTGCTCAGAAAAGAGTGTTATCAGAAGAAAACACTGGATTTACTTTCTCGGATTGCAAGATTTCCGGCGTTGGTGAGGCAGTGCTTGGAAGGCCCTGGGGTCCTTATTCTGGGGTTGTGTATGCCCTGGCTTACATGTCCGATGTGATACTGCCCCAAGGATGGAATGATCTGAACGACCATGCCAAGCAGAAGTATATCATCTATTCAATTAATCTGCTTTAATAGTATGTGTACCAAATTGAAATTAATCACACAGAGCCAGGTGTATAACTTGTTTCATTGTTTTTTATCATGTGTTGATTTTGCAGAAAGTTGTACTACGGTGAATACAGGTGTTCGGGTCCAGGAGCTAATAGATCAAAAAGGATTGCTTGGTCAAACAGCTTATCAGATGTTGAAGCATTTATGTTCTCGTCGAAGGACTTGACTGGTGGGCGGGCTTGGCTTAGAAATGCAGCACTCAAATTCAAGGATGATTTCACAATTAATGATGCGAACACTAAAGGGTATAGATAGCATTTTTTTGTTCGTTTCTGATTTCTTTCATTTCACTTAATTTTTGTATTACCTTTTTAAATTAGGTATAAATAATTATTCATTCATTCTTTAAAATTTTGATGATTAATAAAGAGAGTAATATTATCCAAGACTTTAGAAACCAAAAGTAATTGCGTACATCATCAAACAAATTACAGAGTTATTAAACACAAATGAAATACATGCTTGCAGTCTTATTATTATAGTCCTTGCAAATATACGTATTTTTTAAAATGTCGATTCGGAATTTTACAACATTGCAAAAGGCTTTTACAATTTTGTAAAATCCTAAATCTATATTTAAAAAAAAATGAGGACACTCTCATCTAAGAGTCATAGGCCTGCGGTAATAGTTCCATATTGATTCGAATCAACCCATATGCTCCCATTTTTAATAAGATTCCGGCTAGAGACGTACAATGCCACGAGCATTATGACTATTGTTCTTCATTGTAGCAGAACTCACGTTGAATTGATGATAAACTTTTTCGTGTTGAGGGAGTTGTAAGGGAATAGACTCGTGAATTAACAAAATTAGTCACAGAAATTGCTGATGCATTAAGGTTAATTTGTACACCTTTTTATATTAGACCTGCCCAAGTTATATGACTTATAATGTCCACATGTCTTAATGATTTTCCATTCTCAGCCCCAAATTTCAATCTAAGTTAACATAAACAAATAGATTTTGGTTCAATATAGATACCCTTTAATTCAGAAGAATGATCTTTCCTGCAAGTTTAAATACTGTTTTTAGTAGTAGTCCATGCGGTTAGTTGTATCTCGGAGTTGTCGGCTCTTTACATTAAATCCGACGGTCGTGAGATAGCAATAGGAACTACAACTAGTATTTCTAAATTTATAGTTATAATGACCAAAATATTATTATAACAATTACAGGGTAGTTGGCTGTCATTGCCCATGAAAATTATAAATTGATTTTTTAATTTTTGTATTTAACATTTAAATTTTATTTCTTGGCATCATTTTTATTATGACAATTATGTAGCACATGTGTAGCTATCCCTCTTATATATGATAATGAAACGATAATGATGAATAAACATACACATGATATCTTTTGACATTATTCGGGTTTAACCCGGATGAAAATAATTAGCTTCACTACTAAATCGAAATATTCATTTAGGTTTTACTTCTTTGGTAATTAATTTTGGCGTGAGCATAATTTTAGATGGAATGTTTGTAAATTTAATTATGTGATAAACCAGAAATTCGACCTCTATTGTGCCAAAAAAAATCATTGCCGGGCCTAAAAAGTTCATGACCCGTTGGGTCCAAAGGAATTTTATATAGAAATGACCAAAAGAGTTGGCCCCACTTTTGGCCTGTGATTGACCTGACCAGAATCTTTTGGGATTTGCCCTAAATTTAAGGGTTGGTCTTGAACTTAAAAATCAAAGCTTGATTAAGTTCGGGTCAAGATTTAGGCTCTACCTGGCCTAGCCGACCCAACTCGAATTTAAAAATATAAAATATAAAACATAACTATATAATTGAGACTTTTAGTAATTTTTATATTTATGCTAAATTTTTAATACATATGGGAGGTTATGTCCCTTTTTTTATTTTATTTGTATAATTTTATAACACAAAATTTCATAAATTTTTTAAAGATTTTTTTATTTAAATAATTAAAATAAAAATCCTACAAAAATAAAAAAAAGCCTGATTAAGTTTTGAGTCAGACTTGGGCCTAAAACTTAGGGCCTGATTAAGTTTGGATCAAGATTCAGGCCCTACCTAGTCTGGCCAACTTGAACCGAATTCAAAAATAAAAAAAATTATTTGTACAATTTTATAAAACATAATTTTGGATTATATTTATTTTGTTATTTATATAATTATATGGTTGAGATTTTGAGTAATTGTTATGTTTATGCTAAATTTTAATATATATGGGAGGTTATGTCCCTTTTTAAAATTTTAATTACTTAAATATAAAAAAATCTTTTAAAAACTTATTAAATTTTGCCTGGACAAAAGCCCGACCAGACTCGGAGTTCAATGATCGAGATCTTTTTAAAGCTAAGCTTTTTATTTTTTTGATCAGGTCGGGCTCGGGCTTGACCAATTGCCATCCCTAAGCATATGCTTGTGTGTTCAAGCCACTTTTAGAGACTATTTATTTGTGAGTTTGATTGTAAAATGTGCAAATGAGCTTCAGTAAGAATTGTGATATTTGATCCCTCAATTTATCTTTAACATCCCCGACCTTTTTATTTACTTTATTTGTTTTTAAAATCACCCTCCTTCAATAAATGAGACAATCATCCATCCATGGGAGGTTCAACCTACATCCCTGTCTATAGTAGAAAAATCAAATCTTCGAACCGAATACCTCCCTTTTTTATTGATTGAGATCCTTAAAATAATAATAATAATAATAATATTAATATTAATATTAATAATAATAATAATAATAATAATAATAATTATTATTATTATTATTATTATTATTATTATTATTATTACAAAATTACAAGGAAGCCAGTTGTTAGCCTAAAGGGCTACACATATTATAATTTTGATGATAACAAACATATGTATTAAGTGTTTGAATAATTTTTGTATTTCATAAAGTTCACTAGTTTTTTAAGGATAATTTTTATGCAAGTGAAATCAAGTTCAAGACACTTAACGGAAAACGGCGAAATCAAGAATAGAGTTTAGAGCTAAACGGACAATTTATTGCGACAATTTCTTGTAAAGTCGGTATGATTTAAATTTATGATTAGTTTAGCATTTGAGAAGCTCAATATATTGTTTAGTAAATAATTATTTTGTGGATTTGAGAAATTTAGTTTTAAATGAAAAAGTTTTAAATTTCAGAGTTGGACTTATTTGTCAAGTTTTAAATCTTTTGGGGTATATTGTGACTTATAAAAGATTGAGGGTCTAAGTGAAAGGTTTTGAGAATTTTAAATTTTATGATGATTGTGTTAAAACTTGAAAAGGACTTATTTGAAAAGATTTACTATAACTTAGGTCATATTATAATTTTAGAAAGTTTTGAGAATTATATATTATTTAGAAATTCTGAAATTGGACCTTTATAAAAAGTTTTATGAGTTTTTGGGTCATAATATAATTATAAAAAGTTTTGGGTAAAATTATAATTTTGTGAACAGTGATACTATAGCAAATTTCAAATTTCAAATCTAACGGTAACTTTACTGTTACATGGGGTGATCCGGTTAATTTAAGCGGCTAGCCGCTTGGTTACGGGATTTTATTTATAACGGCTAGTTTTCGGGCTTTAACTATAAAAACTCAACTCCAACTTCATTTTAAAAACTAATGCAAGCATAAACAAGATCCCATAACACATATTGAGCTTCCAATTCGCAAAATCATCATAGATTAAATCATCTTTGTGCTATTATTTGTGAATCCACTCTTATAGAGAGTTTCTTGAGTAATTTTCATTTCTAATTAAATTGAGAGTGTTCAAGTGAGGGAAACACTTGGGATAAAGAGATTAGGGTGATAATCTCTTCATTGTAAAGGTTCATTAACACCTTGAAGTCAATTGTAAAGAACTTAAAGCATTGGGATGCTTGGATAGTGAAATCTTCAAGCTTGGTTGGCTTGGAGGTGTAGACGTAAGCAGGGATTGCCGAACCACGTAAAAATTACTGTGTTTGCATTCTCTTCCCTTACTCATTTATTTTTTAAGCATTGTCTAATTTATTGTAGTTAATTTGATTATTGTAAAACTTATTGTTTTTGCGTGTACTAAGGCATTAGATTAAATTTTTGTGCAATTTATTTAGCTTAAGTTTTAAAAACCCAATTTACCCTTCTCTTGGGTTGCATAACTTGCATTTCACCAGTATTAATGGATTATTTTTCCATATTAACAAGGGAGTTAGTATTAAAAATTACTTGCTTTTAATTAACGAGTGATTTGTATTCACCAACAATTTACAATTTTACATTAAGGATCTCCCTTCTTGTTTGAAATAAAAAGACCTCAAATCCATAATTTTTTTTAAAATGTTTTTTTATCTAAGTAATTTAAATTTGTAAAAAAAAATGGACATAACCTCTCATATACATAAATTCCAGGTGGAGTCGGGGCAAATAGGACATGAACCCCGATCCAAATTTAATTAGACCCTGATATTTAAGCTCGAGCTCAATTTGGGTCAAACCCCGAAAAATTTGGTTCAGATCAATTGGACTAAAATTCAGGTTAGGTCTTTTTACCATTTCTAATTAATATTGTCAGTAGTAAATAAAATTCTAGTGTTACATTACAAAATACATAATCAATTTTCAACTCTACTTTGAATTTTCTAAGACACACGGGCACGCCACAAGAACTAGTACATCATCAATTAAATGCACAAAACAAACAAAGATTAAAAAATGAGACATACAATAACCATGTTTCTTCACTTGTTTCATTGGACTGGATAAAAATATCCCTGGTTTGGTAAATATTAAATACAATTTCTTATGGAAGTTCCACGACCGTGAATGGCAACTACAAAGAAGTTGAAATTTGGTAAAGTTATTCAATATCTTAGTGGTACTAGTTACTAGTAATTGAAAAGGATAGAGAAATTAACAAAATAATAAAAAAGATAATTTTAATAGTAAATAAATTAATTAAGAAATGAGGGGCTGGTAAAATAATAAAAGGGATCAAATATCATCGCTCCTCAATTATTTAGATTTCGAGTCTCTAGAGTCTTGAACTAAAGTTACTAAGGAGATCTTGCCCTATAAATGAAATCAGGTGGTGAAACGACATTCAAAAAAGTCTTTGAAAGCTCAAAAAGGTAATATATGTATGCAATAATCACTTATTTACTTAATATGTTTTTTTAATGCTGAAAAGTCTATTGATATATATAATAAAAAATCTACTAGAATCAAATCACTTATCTTGCATTTACTTATTGGATTAGGAAACAGAATCATTGATAATGTTTATCTCTTAAAATAGAGTCAAGAATCAGAATCGGAATTATAAGGCCCACCACAAATTGAAAATGAAGAATGAGATATTCATTCCTAAGGGGGGTTTGGGAACGAGTCTTCCATTTCTAGGATTGATTATTTTGCCCTCCCTAAAATTTAAAATATCCATTTTGTCCTCATTTATAATTAATTAATATATTATTTTAATTAACTAATCAATATATTATAATTAATTAATAGATTAATAACAATAATTATTAATCATTGTAATTTTTGAATAAATAATCACAATGATTAATTTATTATTATTATTAGTAATTAGTTAATATACTATGATAATAATTATTAATATAATCATTATAATTAATTTATATATTATTATTAATACAATAAAAATAAAAATAATAGTTATTATTATAATTAACTAAGGGCATTTTAGTAATTTAAAATAATTAAACTCATTCTGATTTCGATTCCAAGATAAAATAAATACATCAGTGAGATTTCAATCCATTTCCATTCCAATTCTTGTAGCTTAAGCAACAACTTATTCTGATTCCCATTCACCATTTCCATTCCAGCTTATTCTCATTGTAACTCATTCGGACTCTAACCCGTTCCGATAACTGACAAGTAAATGCAGCATTAGATTATAGGTTGAGTGGCTGCATAATAAATTAAACTCTAGATTCTACTTAAGGCCCAAGTTTTGTTACAAAATCTACTTTAGCCCCAAATCTTCTGTTTTAAAAAATCATGATATTTCATTTTAAAAAAATTGTATTTTCACATGCGAAAAAAGAATAATTTTCTAAATTTTGGTTTTGCGTCTTGAACTTTTTTTTAATAACTCTTTTTTAACTTAAAGGGGTATAATTTTAGCTAAGGTTAAATCTGAAAATATACAAAACTGATTTTAAGAGGAGTTCAAAGGGGTGGCAATGGCCCCACTCAGATATAATGTCGAGTGTAAGTTAGGATCTCACTTAAGAGTTCAGACTTGGACTCAAATGGAAATCTATTCGGAAGATCGACCCTCATAATTTTTTTTAAAAAATAAACAATTGGTTAAAATTTAAAATAAAAGAATTTATGATGAGTAAAATATGTTAAAGCGTATATGGTGAGATGAATCTGTATTACTACTACTATTTTGCTTTGGAAAAAGTATCTGTTTTACTTTTGTACTTAAGAAAAACAAAGTAAACATATTTCTTCTCTGGCCTATTGGAAAATTTAAAAGAAATGAATTTAATGCAAGTATCATCATCGTCACACATGGATCTGTTTTAATCTGTTTTATTTTTCGAAAGTGATGCAGTGGAAGTTTAATGTTCAAAATATTCCGTTAATTCTAAAGAATGCCGGAATAAAAGAACAATTAAATTCACGTTGATTCAAACGAATACCGCGAATTTAGGAGTTAAGACTCGTTGATTCTGTAGAATACCGAGAATTAACTATTAAATACTCATAAAGAGATTTGAAAACTGTAACATTATTGAACTAAAAAATCTACCTTCAAAGGCTACAAAAGACATTTATTTATACTAACTAAGATTTATCCTAATTTGATTAGAAAACCTATTTTAATAAGACTTATATCTAGCCACTCGGCCTTTGGCCGAGTGGTGAGGGCTGCTGCCCTCCATCTTGGAGGGCAGCAGTTCGAACCCCCACAAACGCATTGTGGGGGTAATTTCTTCCTCAATTATATTGAGTGAAGATAGTCTTCTCCCTTACCCATGAGTGAGTGGAGTAGACATCCCTCGAATATTAGTGAGGGTCAAAAATCTGGGCAGAGCTCCATTAGCATCAATGTTGTAGTTGGTCCCAGTCATAGTCTGATTTGTAAATATCAGTTATAGTCTCATGTAATATGAGTTGTAATCTGAGCAATAGTCTCATGTAATCAAAAAAATAAGACTTATATCTAAATTATGAATAGTACTCAAATAAGTAATGTCTAAATAATAAGACTCTAAATAGGAAAACAAACTAAACTAAAATATAAATTAATTAAAATATGCCTAAATATTATACATTTAAATCTAATTAGGGTTTCCTCAATTTCTTGCTCTGCATCAGAAAAAGAATCTGTTTTACATTAGCATTTAAGTGAAAAACAAATTAACCTTGTATCTTTCATGGCCTTATTGGATTATGTTGAAAGATTTTCTTGCCCTTTTCTTAGCTAAAATCTTAAAAATTTGATGAGGCATTTTTAGTAGCCCAATAAATTTCTTTTACTTTAAATTCGTATAAATTTTAAGCCAAGGTTAGAAGGGAAACAAGTAAATATTTTGATTCTTTCGAAATTCACACAACAAAGAAAGAAATTTCTAAAGCTTCTCTTAACATTGCATCCTTCATCATGTTCATGTTCATTTTATATGTTTCTTTAATTTTACGATTATTTTTTTAACCAAACATTAATCCATCAACTTTCACTCTATAGTTGATAATATTTTCTAATAGGCTGTAGCTTTTGTTCCATAGTGACTAGAACACCTTATTATCGAAGGGACCCTCACTATCATTTCATTTTTTGCTTGAATTTAGCGTATGGTATTTTTGTTTTATTTTATTTATTTATTTATTTATAGTTATTTTACTTTTTAAGTATGCCAGCAGGAGCAAAAGCACAGGTAACTAGGCCATGTTCAAGCAACAAAGAGTGCCGGATAGCTTATTCATGCCCTGACGAAAATCCTATTTGCATCCACAGTCTGTGTGCATGCTCTCTGCAGATTGCTGCAGCAGTTGTAGCTCCTGAAAACTAAGATGATAATTGATTAGTTATTTTGAAATAAATTTAGAGTAAATTGCTTATTTCTAACTAATAATTTTCGAAGATTTGGAGTTATTATTGATTAATTTATGATGACCAGATCTTCAAGTCAATAATTTCTTTTAATGAATTAAGGATTCGATAGTTATGAATTAATACCATTTGGAATCGAAATATTAGAAAACAAATTTGTTAAGTCCATTATTTATAGAGTTGGCATCTTATGGCAAGTCTAGTAAAATTAGAATTTTATTTATTGCATATCTTATAATAGGAATTAATTTATTAATTCTCTAATTTAGTGATATTTCAATTGACGTAAGATTAAAGAAGAAGTTGGTTCAAAAAGTAAGTTTATTAAATGTTCTAGATATCTCTTAGCCGACAAGTAATGCAAGAATATCAGATTTATTGCGATTCAGATTCATAGAAACTATAAGAAAAAAGAAACTCTTATTTAGAAAGAATCCTAATCTTTTAGGACTTGCAGTTTTTATGAAACCTAAGTGCCTATATAAAGAAATGTATTATTGAAAATCAGTGCAAGGCTTCTAAAAATTTGGTGCTGTCATTGACATTTTGATTTGGTAATTGCCAACCATGGATAAAAATGAAATGGAGGTGGATGAGTTAAGTGGCTGCCAAACCTAAATTGTGGAATTTGTTAGCCAATAATTGGCTATAAAAGGGGAGCCATGCAAATGAGTTTTGCATCCCATTTTGAGTGCATCCAAAAGGTTATAAAAAAGAGAAAAATAAGTTTCTCTTTATAAGCATTTTTTTTCAATATTTATATATTAGAGCGTGGGTGTAATAAATTGGATTTTGAGTAGTGAGAAATTTATCTCAAAATACTTGTAATTCTCCCTATATAGTGAAATATTTTCCTTCTATCTTTACCCGTGGACGTAGGTTAAAAGCCGAACCACGTAATTTCTGGTGTCTTTGTGTGATTCTATTGTCTCATTATTTCTCAATTTCACTTTAGCTGCGTATCTGCTTCACCCATCAATTTGCCAATAGTGGTATCAGAGTTATTGGTTGTATTTTTTGGAGTCGGGTATTGTTTACGTGCACGATATTGTTCACGTATAAGACACTCTTCACATATATGACACTATTCATGTATACGATTACTGTTCACGAGAAACGGTGGGAGCGATCCAAGAATTTTACGATGTAAAATAGGGGATAGTGGTGTGAGGAAAGCAACTGTGTGGTTTTATACATGTCTAGGAAAGTTCTGTCATAAAGGCGATAAGAGCCTAAGGAGTCTGGTTTTACGTGGGACCATTGTGACCCCTCTAGTCTTTCTTGAGAACTTTCCTAGCGTGCATTGTCACACATACTACAATTATTCAAGGTGGTACACTAGCTTGTGTGCAATATTTATCAATAAAATAGCAGCAAAGTATGAAATTAAGAAGTTCAACGAGAATAATTTCTTATTGTGGAAAATGAAGATGCGGGCAATTCTGAGGAAAAATAATTGTTTAGCAGTAATTAAAGAAAGGTCCATAGAGATAACTGATGATGATAAGTGGAATGAGATGGATGGCAACGTAATTGCTGATCTACACTTGGCACTTTGTAGATGGGGTGTTATCCAGTGTGGAGGAAAAAAAGATAGCGAAGGAAATATGGGATACTCTTACAAAATTGTACGAGGCCAAGTTATTACACAACAAAATTTTCTTGAAGAGAAAACTCTATACTCTTTGAATGACGGAATTTACAACGGTGACCGACCATGTCAGCACCTTGAAGACTCTATTTTCACAACTCATAATGTTGGGTGATGAAATAGAGGAAAATGAACATGCAGAGCTTCTACTTTAAAGTCTACCAGATTTGTATGATCAACAAACTTGGCCACATGTTGGAACAAGGTTTAAAGATTCTCTCTGAGTGAAAATTACTTTCGGGGCTCAAATTAGTAAGTTTATTATTCTGTGAGCACTGTGGCAAGAAAGGGCATGTCAAGAAAGAGTGTTGGAACAACCAGAAGAGAAGAGAAGATAAAGAACCTGAGTCATTAAATGCCCAGGGGTGTATCAAGTACCTCGAATGATGGCAAAATTTTTTACAGTGAGGCAATAACTGTTTCAGAAGGCAGAAAATGACTATTGGATGTCTGGCTTATAGATTCAATAGCTACCTGGCACATGATCTCTCAGAGAAAATGGTTCCACACATATGAACCTATCTAAGGAGGATGGGTATACATATGAGATGATCATGCCTTAGAGATCACTGGTATTGGTACTATCAATATTAAAATGTTTGATAGTACAATTCGCACAATTAAGAAGTTATAACATGTCAACGACCTGAAGAAAAATTTATTGTCTTTGGGACAAATAGATAGTCATAGGTACAAAACTCATATTGAAAATGGGATAATGAAGATTGTTAAAGGTGCGCTTGTATTGATGAAGGAAGAAAAGATCAGTGCTAATCTGTTTATGCTTAAAGGGGAAACACTACAGGAAGTTGATGCATGTATCGCGTCAAATAGAGAAGAGTCGACGATGATGTAGCATCTCAAATTTGGCCACATGTTAGAACAAGGTTTGAAGATTCTCTCTAAATGAAAATTACTTATGGGGCTCAAATCAATAAGTTTACCATTCTGTGAGTATTGTGTTATAAGTAAGCAGCATATATTAAAGTTCAGTAGATCTATTGCTAGAAACAAATGTATTTTAAACTTGGTTCATTCTGATATTTGGGAATTGTCAGATATGTCTATAGAAGGTGCAAAGTACTTGGTGACTTTTATTAATGATTATTCCAGGAGTTGCTGGACGTATCCAATCAAGAAAAAGTCAGTTGTATTTCCAGTGTTCAAACACTACAAAGTGCGGGTTGAACTTGAATCTGGAAAAATGATGAAGTGCTTAAGGACAGATAATGGTGGAGAGTATACAGACAGTGAGTTTCTTACTTTATATAAGTAAGAAGGTATTCAGAGGCAGTTCACAGTGGCATAGAGTCTTTAATAAAATGAGGTGACATAGTAAATGAACATGACTCTTACAGAAAGAATAAGAGTTATGTTAAGGATTGCTGGTCTTCGTAACTCATTTTGGGTAGAAGCAACCAAAACTATCTGTTATATAGTAAATCAGCCGCCCTCTATGGCAATTAGGTTAAAGACTCCGATGGAGATGTGGACTGGAAAACTAGCAGATTACTCTCATCTATATGCATTTAGATGTCTTGTGTACGTGATGTAAATTGCCGAAGAAAGAATAAAGCTGGATCCAAAATCTAGAAAATGTATCTTGTTGGGATATGCTGATGGAGTAAAAGGGTAGTGTCTGTGAGACCCCGTTGCCCACAAGATCATCATCAGTAGAGATGTTATCTTTGTAGAAGATCAATTGTAAAGAAAAGATAGAGATGATATCACTGTAAAAGAAAAGTAAGAGACTGTGCCGGTTTATATGGAAAATAATCTAGAAGATTTAGATTCTTTTGAAGCAGCACCAGAGTATGAGGAACAAGAACCAGTCGAGTCCGAGGCTCTAAAAGTTCGTCGGTCAATTTGTGAAAGACGACTACCAGCGCGGCACTTGGAGTATGTCACAGAGATCAATATTGTATACTATCTTCTAACAGAGGATGGAGAGCCATCAACTTTCTATGAAACTTTAAAAAGCTCAGATGTTGCTTTGTGGATGAAAGCAATACAGGAAGAAATTGAGGCTCTACATAAGAACAAGATATAGGAACTTGTACCACTGTCACATATAAGAAAAGTCATTGGTAACAAATGGGTCTACAAGATCAAACGCGATGACAATGACCAAGTGGAGTGGTATCGTACAAAATTGGTGGTGAAAGAATATGCTCAGAAAAAAGGTATTGACTTCAATGAAATATTTTCTCCAGTAGTTCGATTCACAACAGTCAGAGTAGTCTTGGCAATGTGTGCTATATTTGACCTACATCTAAAGCTGTTAGATGTGACGACTGTATTTTTTCATGGAGAACTTGAAGAAAAAATTTATACGCTCCAACTAGAAGGTTTTACTGACATAAAATGATAACTTTATTTGTAGGTAGAACAAATCTATATACGGTCTCAAACAGACGCTGAGGTATTGGTACAAGAAATTTGATTCCTTCATTATGAGTCTTGGATACAACAGACTCAGTTCATACCATTGTGCATGTTACAAGAGGTTTGAAGATAATGATTTTATCATTTTACTGTTGTATGTGAATGACATGTTGGTAGCAGGCCCCAACAAAGATCGAATCAATAATTGAAGGCACAGTTGGCTAGGGAGTTTGAAATAAAAGACTTGAGACCAACAAACAAGATTTTAGGGATGCAAATTCACCGAGACAGAAATAACAAGAAGATTTGGCTTTCTCAAAAGAACTACTTGAAGAAAATCTTGTGACATTTGAACATATAAAATTGTAAGCCAATTTCCACCCCACTTCCTGTTAATTTCAAATTATCCTCAAATATTGATAGGTTATAAATAGTCATATTATATTTAGTTTAAATCCCTTATATCTTGATTTATTTTGTGCTAATTCGTGGAAATTATATTTGAATTAATTTAGGAGATGAATCATGGAGATTATGATAAAAAGTGGATAAAAAGAGCTTTAATTGGGCTTTGCAATTATGGGCTGACCGTTGACTTGAAGGAGACGGTTTCCTAGCATTAATAGAAAAAGAAACCAAGAAGGATTTGGTCTCCTAGCACAAAGAGGAAAAGGAAAGCTACCAAGAGAAGCAAAAGAAACAATTATAAAAGGGCAAGAAACGTGACACACAAGACAAGAACGTGAGAAGCAAAGAAACCAGCGGCTGCAATCATTAATCTTCATCAAATAATTCTTTTGTTTTGTTTAGCCACTATGAGTGGCTAAGCTTTTAATTCCGGTCCAGGGGTTAATCAAATTCCAGTTGTAGTTTTGTGAGGCTTTGAACTTAACAAGAATTTCTTCAATCCAAGTAATTTTTATTTTCTTGTTCTTATTTTCTATGAATTATTTATATTGATTGAGTTGACGCCTTAATTCAATATTTATTTTTCTATCGATATTCATGATTTTGTGTTACGCTATTGTGATGATCGATTGTATTGAGTAGAATGTAGTTGGCTCATGTGTGTGTATATTGATGGCCACAATTACATAGCTTGCATGATAGGCTCTAGGGAAATAAAAATACGAAGTTGATTAAATTGGAGAAATCTGAGATGATTGATTTTTGTTTTAGTCATTCTCATTAATCTTAATGCTATCACTTAATTTGATATGGAACGATGATGCCCAGTTAAATTAGTGATAAGTTTGGATTTGGGCGATTGTTTGAGTCTATTACATTAGGAGGATAATTACTTTCTGCGGGATTCCGATTAAGTAGACTAAGTTCTTGGATTGAGTAATTTATATTTTGGCCTATGATCAAAATTGCAATTGGATGGAATTGACACCCTTGGATTGGAAGTTTGGTAAGATTAATTTTCCTTGCTTAATTTTAGATCTTGTTTTATTTTATTTTATTTTATTTTATCATAATCTCGTTTAAGATAAACGAAAACCCGAGGAAAAGCGGATGCTTAGGTTTCCTAACGTCATGTGGTTTGAGTCGAAGCAGGAGAGTTGCTAAGTTTACGGTTTCACTTAATAGGATGGCAAAATCTTTCGAATCGAAGTTCCATGGCCGGTCTTAGGTTTTCTATCCGGATTGGATACGTCCAGGAAATAGAGTTGTCTGTAGGACTTGGGATATCTAATTCTGGGTTTCTTGGATCGCGCAGCTCCTTTGCATTCGGTCTTGGGTTTTTGTAAGCGGATGTAGGTTAGAGTCGATGTAACCCGGCCATAAGCGGTCTTGGGTTTGGCTGTCGGTTAAGCCGGGATCGGCAGGAATTCTTGACTCATTGAAGCGGTTTCGGATTTCTGAATAGGTTAGTAGAATCAGTCGAGCAGGAAGAGCCAACGGTCTGGGTTTCGATAACAGTTGTCGATTAGCTTGAACCAAGCCAAACAGAATTCGGTTTCCAGGATCCTTGTCAGGTTGTCCAGAATAAATCGAGAAGATGTCCTGACATGCATGGGTCTTAGGTTTCCGTATCCGATCATCAGGATATCTCCCGAAAAATAAGCGGCTTGGTTTTTACAATAAGCGGTGATGGGACAGAAGCGAAATCTTGAAAATTTGATTTTTCTTGGAAAATTAATTGTTTTAGACTTTGAGAAATTAAAACATAGTTCTCAGGATTCACCCGGTCTCACCATTTCTACAATTTTATTTAAAGCGAATCAAGATTTGTTTTGAGTGAGCTTCGACAACTCGCAAAATTGCGCCGCTGTCGGGAACTAATTTTAGTTTCATTGTTTAATTGTTTATTTGATTTAGTTTATGACTGCTCCTCTCGTGGTACTAATTTGCAAGATAATCCTAAATCGAGAGACAAATACAACAATCGAGGAAAGAAACTGTAGGCGGAAAACGCCGCCTCGGTAACTAAGCAGATAGACTTAACTACCTGGAACATCCATCTTTGCGTAAATTGAAGAAAAGATGGCAGACCTAACTCTCAAAGAACTCGCCGCACTGCATTTGAATCAACAAATTTCTATGCATTACTTTTCCTAATTTGCTAATGATTTTGAATTAAAATCTGTTTAATTCATTTACTTCCTTCTTTTCGTGCAGTGAGAAGATCCTCATAACCTCAAAGAATTTCACATTGTTTGCTCGAACGAAGCCACATGGTGTATCCGAGAGCAAATCAACCTTAGAGCCTTTCCATTCTCTTCAAGGATCAAGCTAAAGATTGGCTCTATTATCTACCTTCCGCTCTATCACCACATGGAACGAGATGAAAAGGCTATTTCGAGAAATTCTTTCCCGCCTCACGAGCCGCTAGTATTAGGAAGCGAGATCTATGGCATCACACGATCACCTGGGAGACGTCAGACGAATACCGGGAACGATTCAAAAGATTATGTTAGCTTTCCCACCATCAAATTTCGGATCAACTCTCATCCAATATTTCTACGAGGATTATTGCCAATGGATAGGAGTATGATTGATGCGGACAAGTGGTGGAGCTTTAGTGAGCAAGACACAGGCGACCCGAACAATTGATTTCAAACATGGCTGAAACTTCTCGGCAATTTGAGTGCAAAGGCGGGTGGAGGATCTATCAAGCACGTTAACGAGGTAAGTGACCTTAAAATCAAATTTCGTTTAAGCGCTTTGGTTCGTCAAATGGTGTAGGGAATTGCAAGCGGATGGCGTGTGGAATATGCTCACTTCATGGGCATCCTGCGATATGTGCCCCACATTGCAACAAGACTCACACAAGCCAATGCCATAGGAGGGTTTCTGGTCACGCTCGAAGGAAATCGATCCTATTCAAATCACTACAATCACGGATGGAGGATCATCTAACTTTAGCTATGGAAACCAAGGAGGACAACAAAGGCCACCGCCTCGAACTTCACTAGACCACCTCCAATCCCCACACAAACTCAAGCTCCCAACTCGGGTATGTCTTTGGAAGATATTGTTAAGAATCTTGCTGCAATACTCTTGACTTCAGGAAACAAGGACAAGCATCCAGAATTTGGGCAACCAAATCACTCAATTAGCCACATCCGTTAGCAAGTTGGAAGCTCAAAATTCTGGAAAGCTACCTTCACAGCCAGAAATCAACCCAAGGGAGAACTGTAGTGCAATATCACTGCGAAGCGGAAAAGAAATTCCTTCAGGATCAACTCCACCTAAAGACGCTGGAATGGCCAAGGGAGATGAAGATGAAGAAGCACCATCTAAAATAAGGCGTGGGGTAAAATTCGATCCTCCTTTATCTCTTTCCTCTTACACGCCTACACCTCCTTTTCCTAGCAGGTTAGCTAAACCCAAAGAAGATGAGCAAGGAAAGGAGATTCTGGACACGTTTAAGAGAGTACAAATTAACATCCCCTTATTGGATGCGATCAAACAAATCCCCAAATATGCAAAGTTCTTGAAAACGTTGTGCACCAACAAGAGAAAGATGAAAGCTAAGGGGAAGGTGGAGGTAAGTGAGAATGTGTCGGCAATTTTACAAAAGAATATGCCAGAAAAATGCAAGGATCCAGGTATGTTTTCATTACCTTGTGTGATTGGTGAAAAGAAAATTGAGCATGCTATGCTAGATTTAGGAGCTTCAATTAATGTCATGCCATTTTCTGTTTACCAAGATTTAAAGTTGAATGACTTGCAATCGACTGGTGTAGTTATTCAATTGGCTGACCGTTCTTATATTCACCCACTTGGGATAGTGGAAGATGTCTTGGTACAGGTTAATGAGCTTATATTTCCTGTAGATTTTTACATCTTAGAGATGGAAGGTCATCCTTCTTCCAAATCAGCTTCAATCTTATTAGGAAGACCTTTCATGAAAACTGCTAAGACAAAAATTGATGTAGATGAGGGTACTCTCTCTGTCGAGTTTGATGGAGAGATTGTTAAATTTAACATATTTGATGATGTGAAACACCCTACTGATGTGCATTCTCTTTGTCAAATTGATGTGCTTGATTCTATTGTGCAGGATGTTTTTGCCCAAGGAAGTGTTGGGAATGAGCTAAAATTAGATGCACAATCTAATTTAAAAGGCATTGGATGAATTATTCGCTTTGCGACTGTGTCTAGCCAAAGACATAAAACAAAGGCGCTATTGGGAGGCAACCCAAATATTTTCTCGCTTTTGAATTTTTTTTTATTTTTATTTTTATTTTATTTGGTTTTCTTTACTTTCGTTGATTTTATTTTAAGCCTCCAGATGTTCTTGATGAAGAAGATTAACCTCAATAAACCGTGCTCGCGCCATTTTTCAGCTTTCCTTGAAACCCTCTCCCTAGCTCATTCGAGTCCACACCGCTCACATCCAGGGGAGTTTCTTCTTCCCTTCTCATTTACTTTTCATCATTATTATTTTCTGTGAGCTATTTACTTGTTGATACATTGAGGACAATGTATTATTTAGGTGTGGGGGAGGATTTTGGCAATGTTCTTAAAAATAAAAAATTTTGTGCTTTAAGTCTTCTCAATATCTTTGAATACCTTGTAAGCTAGGGGTACATCTTTGTTTTGAGTTTTAATGCATGAAAGAGGTAAGCATGAATGGTGTTTTTCTTTAAAATTTTCGATGGTGTCAAATTTATTTGTTGATTGAAAAGTGCACAAGACTTGATGCATAGACACTCTAGTGAGCTTTTGAGCCTAAGAGCAACTTATTACATTTTGCTCCTTTTATTTTTGTTGAGTGTATCGAACTTAGTGTGTTTATTCTAGAACTTGCTTATGAATGTATGTTGAGACCACATTTTTGAATTGATGCTTAAGTGTGATAAGGGCAATTAGGTTTAACCAATTCTTAGACTCTAAAATACCCACCTTTTATTTTTCCCTAGTTAGCCCCTTTGAGCCTATTTTTTCCCTTTCATTTGTTTCAAACACATTATTTAACCCCAAGCCTTCTTGTTTGTTATCCTTGTTTTCTTTCTACCCTATCAAGACAAGAGTGAAGTAATTGCATGAAAAAAAAAAAAACGAAAAAAAAGGAAGAAAAAGAAGAAAGAAAAAAGAAAAAGAAGAAAGAAAAAAAGAAAAAGAAAAAAAAATCTGTTGTGAAATTTATTCCCTTGATTGGATGATTGGAGAATTATTTGCAAAAGCAATTGAATTATCAAATTGTTTCTCCAAGTATTTTAAGTGCTTAAATGTGGGGATAAATTTCATCATTTTAGAAGAGTGTTTGTTTATTTTGTTTGGCATCTAAATCATGCATGTAATTAACTCTTTGTCTTGATCGTTAAACCCTTCATTTTTCCTTCTACCATACCCTTACCTAAGCCCCATTTCAACCCTTGTTAAGTCCCTTTGATTTTTGCATCATATTCATATGCAGTGGTGGAGATTTAATTCATTTGCAAGCTTATGGTAATAACATGCTATGCTTTGATTTTGAGAGTAAAACACGCACCCTAAACACTTTGAGAGCATTGAGCGAAACCATGCGAGGGTGTTAAGTCTTGCTGCATTTGATTTTGATGAATTGATAAGATGCTTGTGTTTTTGGTTACAAATTCTATCCTATGAATGCTTATTCTTTTGATTGTCACTATGATTCGACTCATTGATGTGTGCTTAGCTTTATTGGTATTCTTGGATATTGAATGAGTAAAAGGGAAGATTGGTATGATGATTTAAGATATGCTTGAGGACAAGCATAGTTTAGGTGTGGGGGAATTTGATAGGTTATAAATAGTCATATTATATTTAGTTTAAATCCCTTATATCTTGATTTATTTTGTGCTAATTCGTGGAAATTATATTTGAATTAATTTAGGAGATGAATCATGGAGATTATGATAAAAAGTGGATAAAAAGAGCTTTAATTGGGCTTTGCAATTATGGGCTGACCGTTGACTTGAAGGAGACGGTTTCCTAGCATTAATAGAAAAAGAAACCAAGAAGGATTTGGTCTCCTAGCACAAAGAGGAAAAGGAAAGCTACCAAGAGAAGCAAAAGAAACAATTATAAAAGGGCAAGAAACGTGACACACAAGACAAGAACGTGAGAAGCAAAGAAACCAATACGTAATCATTAATCTTCATCAAATAATTCTTTTGTTTTGTTTAGCCACTATGAGTGGCTAAGCTTTTAATTCCGGTCCAGGGGTTAATCAAATTCCAGTTGTAGTTTTGTGAGGCTTTGAACTTAACAAGAATTTCTTCAATCCAAGTAATTTTTATTTTCTTGTTCTTATTTTCTATGAATTATTTATATTGATTGAGTTGACGCCTTAATTCAATATTTATTTTTCTATCGCTAGTCATGAGTTTGTGATCCGCAATTGTCATGAACGATTGAATTGAGTAGGAGTTGGCTCATGTGTGTGTATATTGATGGCCACAATTACATAGCTTGCATGATAGGCTCTAGGGAAATAAAAATACGAAGTTGATTAAATTGGAGAAATCTGAGATGATTGATTTTTGTTTTAGTCATTCTCATTAATCTTAATGCTATCACTTAATTTGATATGGAACGATGATGCCCAGTTAAATTAGTGATAAGTTTGGATTTGGGCGATTGTTTGAGTCTATTACATTAGGAGGATAATTACTTTCTGATTAGATTAAGTAGACTAAGTTCTTGGATTGAGTAATTTATATTTTGGCCTATGATCAAAATTGCAATTGGATGGAATTGACACCCTTGGATTGGAAGTTTGGTAAGATTAATTTTCCTTGCTTAATTTTAGATCTTGTTTTATTTTATTTTATTTTATTTTATCATAATCTCGTTTAAGAACAAACCCAAAACCCAGAAAAACGGATAACCGGTTTCCCCCGGCTAGCCGTTTGAGTCCGAAACAGGAGAGTTGCTAATCGGTTTACGGTTTCACTTAACCGGATAGCCGAAATCTTTCCAGATCGAGAGTTCCATACCGGTCTTTCGGTTTTCTATCCGGATTGCGGATACGCCCGAATCGAGAGTTGTCACAACCGGACTTAGGATATCTCATTACCGGTTTCTTAGGATCGCACTCTCCACCTGCATTCGGTCTTCCGTTTTCCTTAAACGGATAACCGGTTAGAGTCAGTAAGTAGCCAGCACGCAAACGGTCTTCCGGTTTCGCTTATCCGGTTAGCCGGATCGCGCCCAGAATTCTTCAACTCAGCAAACGGATTTCCGGATTTCCCCAACCGGTTAGCCGAATCAAGTCAGAACCGAGAAGAACGAAAAACGGTCTACCGGTTTCCAATAACCGGATTGCCGATTAGCTTCCAGAACCAAGCCAAACAGAATTCGGTTTTCCGGATCCCTTATCCGGTTGTCCGAATAAATCCAGAAGTGTCACAAGCCTTAACCGGTCTTCCGGTTTCCATATCCGGTCATCCGGATATCTCCCAGAAAATAAGCGGCTTACCGTTTTACAATAAACGGTGATCCGGTTTTGGGCAGAATCTTGAAAATTTGATTTTTCTTGGAAAATTAATTGTTTTAGACTTTGAGAAATTAAAAACATAGTTCTCTAGGGATTCGACCTGGTCTCACCATTTCTACAATTTTATTTAGGTGAATCAGTATTTGTTTTTGAGGAGCTTCGACAACTCCGTCAAATATGTGTCCTAGCAATGAAGCAGAGAAGAAGGAGATGTCTCAAGTACCGTATGCATAAGCAGTGGAAAGTTTAATGCTTGCTATGATTTGTATAAGACCCGACATTGCACAAGCAGTAGGAACAGTCGGTTAATAATGGCGAATCCTAGTGGAGAGCATTGAAAAGTTGTGAAGACGATTCTGAGATACATCATAGGAACCTCAGATGTTGCATTATGTTATGGAGGATCAGAGTTTACTGTCAGGTGATATATGGATTCAGATTTCGTATGAGACCTTAATAAAAAGAAATCCACTACCGGCTATATGTTTATACCCGCGGGAGCAGTTGTAAGCTGAGTTTTGAAATTGTAGACCGTTGTGGCTCTATCTACAATAGAAGGAGAATACATGACGGCTACACAAGCTTGCAAATAATCTATTAGGATACAAAAGTTATTGGAGGAGCTCAGGCACAGACAACAGAAAATTCTTGTATTTTATGCAGTCAGAGTGTCTTGCATATTGCAAAGAATCCAGCCCTTCATTTCAGGACAAAGCACGTAGGGTACAGTATCATTTTGTTCGTGAAGTAATGGAAGTTGGAAGTATAGATTTGCAGAAAATCCATACTAACGAGAACCTAGTAGAGTCTTTGACCAAGCCGATCAGTACTGGTAAGTTTGTATGAAATAAATCCTCTTGTGGCCTAGTAGAGACGTAAGTAGCATGACAATAGCAAAGCAGAAAGAATGGTATTTAGATTGATTGGTTCTCAATCAAAGATCCAAGGGGAAGAATTGTTGAAAACCAGTGCAAGGCTTCTAGAAATTCAGTGCCGTCATTGATATTTGGATTTGGTAATTGCCGACCATGGACAAAAATGAAATGGAGGTGGATGAGTTAGGTGGCTGCCAAACCTAACTTGTAGAATTTGTTAGCCAACAATTGGCTATAAAAGGGGAGCCATGCAAATGAGTTTTGCATCCCATTTTGAATGCATCCGAGAGGTTATAAAAGAGAGAAAAATAAATTTCTCTTTATAAGCATTTGTTTTCAATATTTATATATTAGAGTGTGGGTGTAATAAACTGGGTTTTAGGTAGTGAGGAATTTATCTCAAAATATTTGTAATTTTCCTTATATAGTGAAATATTTTTCTTCTATCTTTGCCCGTGAATGTAAGCTAAAAGTCAAACCATGTAATTTCTGGTGTCTCTGTGTGATTCTATTATCTTATTATTTCTCAATTTCACTTTAATTAAGTGTCTGTTTCACCTGTCAATTTCTCAATAGGTATTTCACAATTGAAAGAGCACAACACAAAGCATAAAGCTTCAGCCTCCTCCACAGAGAATCTAGATTTTGCGTGTAATATTGTATTGATTTGTTTTCTTATCTTCTTCATTCAAAGTCATATAACGAGACCATTTATTTCATTTCTGTGGAGAGTCTATGTGAATTTTAGATAACTAAACATTAAAAAATTAAAGAATTGTTATTGATCACTTTACAAAGTGCCTTAAGGATTGTGGATCAAAAGAGATAGTAATTATTCAAGAGAAGCAGATTCAGTTTAAAGTTGAGTAATTTGAATGGTGATAAACTATAAGTGAGATTCTTAAATTTGGTAAATCCATAAATTATAACATCTCAATTTAGTGAATTATTTTTTTATCTGAATGGCCTCACATATGTAGAATTGATTAATTCGAATCACGTAAAAATCTTCTTGCGTTTAATTTCTATAACTTATTGTGTTTTGGAAAATTAATTTTTTTATGCAGATGAATAGTAAAGATAAACAATATTTCAAAAATTAATTAAGTTGTTAATTCTAAGGTTTTAACTGCCTATATCTATTTGCAATATATCTAAATTCTGAATTTAATTTTATACTAATTTAATTGACCTCTACAATGCTAGAATAAATTATGAATTTGATTAGCAGTTATAAATTATAAATTCATTGCATAATAAAGTAACTTAGCAAGAATGTTCCTCACACTTGCTACTCAATACAAAACGATGTACTCTCATGAGCAACAAAGCCAATTATCAATTTCAACATAAAATTTTTAAAAGAATGAAAGTTAATTGGATTAGTTACGAAGCAATCAGCATAGAAGAAACACGATGACTCCTTTGCAATGTAAACTGAAGAATCAGAAGGATTGTACACACCCCATTGAAGTAATATCTTTCGAGATATGTGTGGATGACCTTTTTATCCCAAAAAAAGAGGAGGGAAAAAAAAAAGCTGAGTACAGCCCAAATTAATGCTCTACGTACGACGGCCGAATAAAATTAAAAGCTATTGGGGCAAACTCTTGGGCCCTTCTTCCCCCCTTTTTGAGTTGGGAACTTTCATTACGAATTATGGAAGTTTTGGAGGTGATGAGAGTTAAGCCATCTGTTGTCTAACTTTATCAATTTAAGACTGAATGAATTATTATATCCATTCTTTTAGATGTAATGCATAATAAAAATTAAATGAAATAATAGCTCACATACCAACAAAAATCCCATCTATTCCCTTCAGATTTTGCATTATTGATTGTAAAGCCATGCTTGAATTCCGTAGGTGCAAGTCTAACCAGCTTCCCCGCCAGCAATATCAGGCATCAAACTAGCACTGCTTCAGCATATGTCTGATAAGTTGTTTGACCGAGCAACCCATCTTGATCTAACAGCTCCCAGATCAGAACACTTAAACCCTGTTTAAGATTGCACTAAAGTATTTAATAAACATTAAGTACTATAACTTGAAAGTTAAGTTGATTTAATTTATGGCAATAGACAAATCTATGGACCTAGTAGCAGCAGTCCTGGTAGCCAGGAGTGAAGCAAAAACAATTGTAGCCAGAAACATAATGTTAACATACTTCATTGTAGACGAACCCGTGAGCACGTGCTGAAATTTTAACTTGTTCTCGATGGAGTTGAAAGAATAAAATTTCCAACAAACTATATATGCTTCAGTGAAGGTTGAAGCAAAATTGCGCAAAATTTACTGGGGCAATTAGGTTTTTAGACCTTATTATATATGGCATACCTGGATGAAAGTAAACAAAATTGATGGCTTGTAGCCGCTTTCTTGCAGTTGAAGCAAAGGATGGTCATCTTAACGTAAACATTCAAGTACATTAGAGAATTAAGGATATTGTAAGCAGGAGCATCACTAGCTGATTTTGCTTGAAATACAAGATTACATAAAGTGTGTGAAATCTTAGATTACCTGCTACGTGATTACGTAGTCAAGTTCAGTCATCACCCATCAGCTATGAGATTAGTTGCAAAAGAAAAATTCAGAAAATTTTCTATCAGGCCATGTCGTGTTTGTTAGTTATTCTTGACATAATTAACCATTTACAGCATTTCTACTTTTGCTTGCATGTATTGTCTGTGAACAAGGATTTGCTTGGCCATTTCTTATGAATGAAAGTCATATACTCGGTACTTTGGTTAGGATAAAGAGTAAGAAACGACTATGCATTCTTAATTTAGAATAGGAACTAAGCAAACCAAATCAGACTCCATGTAATTGACAAACCATGTTGCTTCTGTTTTAAGGGGGCCGATGATGAACCAAAAGTAAGGAGCCAAATAAATGTCGAAAGAAAATTTTCAGTTTTGAGGCATAGTAGGGATCGCAAAAGATATCAGCAAAGATTCCGTGTCACTTGAAAAAAGCTTCAAGCCCGAGTCCTAAGAAAGTTAACTTCATTGTGGCAATTAAAAATGATACTAATTCAGGAAGAAAATTAAAATTTTTAAGCATAATAAAAATAAAAAGGCTAATGTGTAATTTCATGGGCAAATGATAGCCAAATACGTGATAGTAACAGTTTGGTTTCTATAATATTGCCGGCTCACAACTGCTGGATATAAGGTTTTATTATTAATATTTTCCAAGTCAAAAGCTGTCAACTCCCTGAAACTAATAACAGTAAATGGACTATAACTAGAAAAGGTATTCAAACTTTCAGCAAAGAACTATCATTCTCCTAAATAAAAAGGGTATCTAAATTATGTCATTATCTATTTGTTTATGTTAACTTTAGATTGACAGCTGCGGTTGAGAATGAAAAATAGTCAAGTCTCAAGTGATATTAGCATTACAAGTCATATGACATTAACAATCTCTAATTAGACCTATCTTTATTTGTTAGTTTCTAATTAAGTAGAGTAACTAAAGGTTTATATCTAATTTCATCTGGGGGCAGGGGAAGCCATATATTGAAATGTGTAGAAAAAGTTGAACATTAACATATATGGGTTCTGTTACAATGAAGAATTATAGTCAAAATGTTAGCGTTCTCTTTGTTGCAACAACAATTGTTTTTGCTTCAATCACGGCTACCTGCAGCCCTACTGCTACAATCCCCAAAGATTTTTCCACTGGTGTTCTCATTAGAGTTGAAAAATATGGCAGAGGAGATTTTAGGACCATACAAGAAGCCATTGATTCTGTACCAGCTAATAACTCAGAATTGGTTTTCATTTCGGTTGCCCCGGGAATTTACAGGTCAGTAATTAACTGTTACATCTCTCCTTTTATATATTTTCAATTGAATTTTGTTGGTTCCAATAGCTGGAACTGAGTACACAATTTCTTCTATATGTTTACATGTGCTTGACCATATATACGCAGAGAAAAGATTATTGTGCCTGCTAATAAGCCCTTCATAACAATCAGCGGCACAAAGGCATCTTACACCAAAATAACATGGAGTGATGGCGGCTCCGTTCTTGATTCTGCAACTCTCACTGTGTTCGCTTCTCATTTTGTTGCACGATCTCTAACGATTCAGGTACATATTTGCGTTGCAGTATTCGTATATGATGAAGTCCTTGAT
This sequence comes from Citropsis articulata, assembly GCA_030449925.1. Taxonomy (NCBI): domain Eukaryota; kingdom Viridiplantae; phylum Streptophyta; class Magnoliopsida; order Sapindales; family Rutaceae; genus Citropsis; species Citropsis articulata. The sequence continues at coordinate 1,078,196 of JASUUH010000137.1, read as the reverse complement.
TGCTAGCTACCATTTACGTATATAATTTATGCCTTGATAAATTAATATGTTACAGAACACATATGGATCATACGGCAAAGCAGTTGCGCTAAGAGTTTCCGCGGATAAAGCTGCATTTTACGGCTGCAGGATTCTGTCTTACCGACATACACTCCTAGATGACACTGGAAATCATTATTATAGCAAATGCTACATTGAAGGAGCCACAGATTTCATCAGCGGAAATGCTAACTCCTTCTTTGAAGTGAGTACCAATTCTCATTAGGCTACCTTAATTTCCAACATAAACAATTAATTAATTAAGTTTCACAACTTCGACTCATGACCTTAATTTGCAGAGATGCCTTATACATTCTCTTTCCACGTGGGGCGGAGCTATAACTGCTCAGAAAAGAGTGTCATCAGAAGAAAACACTGGATTCACTTTCTTGGATTGCAAGATTTCCGGCGTTGGTAAGGCAGTGCTTGGAAGGCCCTCGGGTGCTTATTCTAGGGTTGTGTATGCCCTGACTTACATGTCCGACGTGATAGTGCCCCAAGGATGGAATGATCTGAACGACCATGCCAAGCACAAGTATATAATCTATTCAATTAAATATGCTTTAATAGTGTGTGCACCAAATTGAAATTAATCACGCACAGGCCAGGTGTCTAACTTGTTTCCTTGTTTTTGACGTATTGATTGCGCAGTAAGTTGTACTACGGCGAATACAGGTGTTCAGGCCCGGGAGCTGATAGATCAAAAAGAGTTGCTTGGTCAAACAGCTTATCAGATGTTGAGGCATCTACGTTCTTGTCCAAGGACTTGACTGGTCGGGGGACTTGGCTTAGAAATGCCGCTTTTAAATTCAAGGATAATTTCACAATTAATGATGCAAACATTAAAGGGAATAGATAGCATTTTTTGTTGGTTTTCTGATTTGTTTCATTTCACTTAATTTTTGTATTACATGTAAAAAATAGATATAAACAATTCATCCATTCTTTAAAATTTTGATAATTAAAAGAGGAATAAACTCATGTTGAATTGATGATTAACTTTTTTCGCGTCGATGGAGTTGTAAGGGAATAAACTCTTGAATTAAACAAAATTACTCAGAGAAATTGCTGGTGCATTAAGGTTAATTTGTAGACCTTTTCATATTAGACCTGCCCAAGTCATATGACTTGTAATGTCCACAGAACTTAATGATTTTCTAATCTCAGCCCCAGATTTCAATCTAAAGTTAACATAAACAAATAGATTTTGGTTCAATTTAGATACCCTTTAATTCAGAAGAATGATAGTGTCTTTCCTGTAAGTTTAAATGCCGTTTTTAGTTATAGGCCATGTTGTTAGTTGTATCAACGAGTTGTCAGCTCTTTGCATTATTCCCGACGGGCATGAGCTAGCAATAGGAACTACAGCTAGTATTTCTAAATTTAAAGTTATACCGACCAAAATATTATTATTACTTTTGAAGGGGTAGTTGGCTATCTTTACCTATGAAACTATAAATTGATTTTTGGATTTTTGTATTTAAAATTTAAAATTTATTTCTTGGTATCACTTTTATTATCACAATTATGTGGCATATGTGCTAAATAAACATACACATGATATGTACGAGAAATAAACATACACATGATATTTTTTAACATTTTCCGGGTTTAACCCGGATGAAAATAATGAGCTTCACTACTCAAATCAAAATTATTATTTAGGTTTTACTTCTTTGGTAATTAATTTTGGGGTGAGCATATTTTTAAATGGAGTCTTTGTAAAGTTTAATTGTGTGACAAAACAGAAATTTGACCTCTATTGGGCCAAGAAAATCATCGCTGGGCCGAAAGAGTTCATGACCCATTGGGCCCAAGGGAACCATATACATGTGCATGCAAGTTTTTTTTTAGAGGCTATTTATTCCTAAGATTGATTGTGCAATGAGAGTTGTGATATTTGATTCCTCAATTTATCTCTAACAGCTCCGATTTTTTTATTTATTCTATTTATTTTTAAAATCACCCTACTTCAAATATGAGACAAACATCTACTCCATGGGAGGTTCTAACCTGCATCCTTATCCTTAGTCGAGAAATCAAATCTTTAAACCAAATCCCTCCCTTTTTGATGATTAAGATCCTAAAATTATATTCTTTTTTTATTTTTAAATTGCAGGGAAGTCAGTGTTAGTGGGTGATTTTTCCATATTTACAAGGGAGTCAATATTAAAAATGACTTACGTTCAATTAACAAGTGATTTGTGTTCACCAACAATTTACAAATTTAAATTGATGATCTTCTTTCTTGTCTAAAATAAAAGGCCCCAAGTCCATACTTTTTTTTTAAAGATTTTTGTATTTTTAAGTAATTTAAATTTTAAAAAAAATGGACATAACCTCCCATCTCATTAAAATTTAACATAAATATAAAAATTATTCAAGGCCTCAAAAATATAATTATATAAATAATAAAGTAAATGTAATCCAAAATTATGTTTTATACAGTTATATAAATAAAATTATTTTTTTAATTTTGAAATTTCAGTTTGGATCGGATCGAGACGAGTCGGGACAAAAAGGCCCAAACCCTGACCTAAATTTAATTGGATCATGATATTTAGGCCTGAGCCTGACTCAAAATCCTTAAAATCGAGTCATAGCCCAAAAAGTTTTAATCGAATCAATTGGGTCAAAATTCAGGTCGGGTCTTTTTGTCATTCTTAATTGATATTGTCAATAGCATATTAGATTCTAGTTTTACATTAATAACACATAATCAAGCTTCAAGCTCGCTCTAAATTTTCTACAACACATAGGCACACCACATGGACTAGTAGATCATTAATCAAATGAACAGAACAAAGAAAGATTAAAAAATGAGACATTCGGTGACAATGTTTCTTTGCTTGTTCCATATGATTGGATATAAATATCTATGGTTTGGTAAGTGGCAGCTACAAATTCTTTTGTGGAAGTTTCACAATGGTAAACAATGACTACAAAGTGGTTGAAATTTGATAAAGTTATTCAACATCTCAGTGGTACTAGTAGTGGTACTGGTAATTGAAAAAGATAGAGGAATTAAAAAATAATAAAAAGGATAATTCTAAAAATAAATTGATTAATTAAGAAATGGGGACCAAGCGAAAGAATAAAGGGATTAAATATTATCACTCCTCAATTAAATAGATCCAGAGTCCATAGAATCTTCAACTAAACTTGCTAAAGGGGCCTTACCCTGTAATGAAATCAGTGTGAAACAACTTCGAAAAATGTCTTTGAAAGTTCAAAAAGGTATGTATATGTATGCAATAATCACTTTTTTTTTTTTTTGTAACGCTGAAAAGTCTATTGATGTGTATAATCAGAAATCTATTAGAATTAAATCACTTAGATTTTAGCTTGAGTGGCTTCTTAATAAATTGAACACTATTTTAATAAAGGCCCAAATTTTGTTACAAAATCTATTTTAGCCCAAAATCTTCTCTTTTAGAAGTTACGATATGTCATTTAAAACAAATTTATATTTTCCCATTCAAAAATGATTAATTTTTTTTTTTGTCTTGAACTTTTTTTATAATTTTTTTTTTTAAAACTTAAAGCTGTATAATGTTAGCTAAGGCTAAATCTAAAAATGGGTGGCAAATAAATAATTGATTAAAATTTAAAATAAAGAATTTATGACGAGTAAAATATGTTAAAGCATGTATGGTGAGTGTTTCTATTACTATTTTGCTTTAGAAAGAGAATCTGTTTTACTTTTGTACTTAAAAAAAAAACAAATTAAACATATTTGTTCTCTGGCCTATTGGAAACTTTAAAAGAAATGAATTTAATGCAAGTATTATCATCATCACACATGGATCAGTTTCAATCTGTTTTAGTTTTGGAAAGACAATCTGTTTTACATTAGTATTTAAGAAAAAACAAATTAACCTCGTATCTTTCATGGCCTTATTGGATTACCTTGAAAGATTTTTTTGCCCTATTCTAAGCTAAAATCTCAAAATCTGATGAGGCATTTTTAGCATCCCAATAAATTCATTTTGCTTCAAATTCGTGTAAATTGCTTAGAATAAATTGCTTAGTTTAATTTCTAAGTAATAATTTTCCAATATCTGGAATATGATTGTTAATTTAATTTATAACGATCACATTTTCAAGTCAATAATTTAGTTTAATGAATTAAGGATTTGGTAGTTACAAAGTAACATCATCTGGAATCGAAATATTAGAAAACAAATTCATCCTATTTTTCATATTCATATTGTTCATTTCTTTAAGTGTGCTATCACATTTTGGTAGGGAAAATACATGATACATAATATAGGTGGAATAGATTATGAAATAATTGGGACTCTGCAATATAACAATAATTGGGACTTTGCAATGTAACAACGTTACAGTTAAAATACTGATTAAACCAATGAAATAATAAAATAAATGAGACAAAAGAATTAACGCTAACCGAGGCCTGTGATACTATAATTTCCTTAAATCAGATTCGCTTCCTATTGTCAGATGCTTTAGGATTTGAACGGCGTCTATTTTTCATATTGTCAGGTTACAACAGTGATGAATAGCTCTACTGAACCACCAGATTATTCCATAATGAACTTCCATTGCGTCCGAATTCGATCAAAATAGATATAGGACAAAGGACAAACTAAATACTATCTAATCTTATTCTTCCATCTAAAAAAAAGTGGAATAAGTTTTATTATATTGGTTACCATAAATTCTATATTTATTATAGGACATTTGTATACTTTTTTTCCCCATTTTCTATAATAATATCTATTTGTTATACATGTTAATTAAGAGTAATTATTTAACATGTAACAAGCTAGCTTAGAAAGAAGATTACAACCGGCAGAACTTGAAAAATTCAAAATGATGTATACGAAAATGCCAAGATTTACAAACTGTGAATGAAAGTCTTTCATGACAAGTAAATTATGAGAAAATCTTTCACCCCATGTTAGAAAGTGATTTTATTCAATTCTCGCTTGCACCTATTTTCAGATAAGTTACGTTCTCGATGGTCTGACCATTTTATTGTTCACACTGTTTTTCCACGTAGAGCAATTGAAATTAAGGATCTAAAGAGCGGTGTCACTTTTAAAGTTAATGATCAAAGAGTAAAGTCATATCTAGAGTACCAACCACATGAAGAGGACACCGAAATAAATTTAAGTGACCCACCAAGTTTGAATTGAGATTTTTCTCTCTTTTCAGTGATTTGATTTTTTTCTTCCTTTTTACTATTATTTTGCTGGTTGAAATTATTTTTTATAAGTGTGTTTGTTTAACCATTAAGTTTTCTTTTATCATTTTTAATCACGAAACAGATCTTCTTGAACCTTCTTAGACGACTTCAACGTGTAAAATCTCATCTCAAAGGCCAGATACAATTTTGTAAAACACATCGTATTTGGACTCTACAACCACCAGAGTTAGTCTCTCATGTTGAGGATTTAGAAAGCCAACTCAGAGAAATTGAGGGAAGTATCTACGACATCCAGTTGGAACTTGAGGTAAATTCAATAAGAGGACGATTTTAATTTTCTTTGCATGTTTTAATTTGTTTCTCTGTTTGTGTGTTTTAGTTCGCTTTGTATGTTTAAGTTTGTCACCCCGATTAAGTGGCGGATAACGGTACTCCGTGACAATTAAGTCGGTTACTTCAGTTTCCCATAATAACTAATATTCTAAGGTAAAGGTATGGACAAAAATGAGATTTTAGCAAAGCTTCACAATTGATTCCCTTCACTTCCTCAGAATGCCCTCCTTACAATCTATAAAGCTCGGTCTGAACGCATGCGATTACTTATGAGGAATAACATACATGCTGACATCTGCTGGTTAATCGATGCCAAAGTTCGCTTTATAGGTGAGTTGCCTCCCAAACTTATTGAAGTTAGTATATTATTAAAAGATGAAGTGATGCATTAAAATAAATAAATAAATCTTGGGTTGACTAATTTTTTTTTTTGAGATCAGAATATTTCTAAGATTCAATTCATTAAAGATGACTTGATAAAGAGTTATTAGATGATATCTTTTTGTCTCCTGAAACACATCCCAATGGATACATACAAGGAGCGATTCTCCAGGTATGGCTATTATTCTAGAAAGAGCAAGCACAATATAGTCTCGGGAATCTGACTATATACGACCCTGTTTGCCAGTTTGTAAGAAAACTGGATGGGAAGCCTATCATCGACCCATAGAGAGTGTTCAAGCCGTTTCTGGACGTAAAACTAGAGGAAGATTTGAGTAATAGTCACAACTACCTGTAAATATCCTTTTACTTTACTATTGTTTTATTTAACTGTTGTTTTATCATTTGTGTTATTGTCTTTAGTAATTCTATTTTATCATTGTTTATTTTTTTCCTTTTTAGTATTTTTTTCTTGACTCTCAAACCATGTGCCTTACGCATTAATTGACACTAACATGATGCCTCATACACAACTGTGACCCACTATCACCAAGGTCCCTAAATATGATTTTTTGTTAAGCACTTACAAATTATTTTTGAAACGGTATCATAATGGCAGCTATTCCTAATAAACAATTCAAGAACATTTGTATGCTCTCTGAGTTTAACTATAACAAACATAAAGACTTCGTTGAGGTAGCCACAGATCTTGGTTGAAGAATAGCAAAGAGAAAATTGTACTTGGTGTATGGTGGAGGTAATCGAGGGTTATCAAAACTGATCTCAGAAGCTGCTTATGTAAGAGAGAGCTAAGTGTTAGGCATCATGCCAAGAACCCTAAAACTTTTGGGCTGTTTATCTGACTCATCAACTGGAGAAGAGTTAGTCGTCTCAGGTATACAAGAAAGAATAACTGAATTGCTAAATCATGTTGATACTTTTATATTCTTTCCAGAAGATGTTGCAACTCTAGAGGCACTAATCACATTAGCATATTGAGTCCATCTGAACATTCATCATGAACCCATCGGTTTGCTAAATATCAATAACTTTTATAATGGCTTCATCACATTTTTTAACCATGCAATAAAAAATTATTCCATTCCTTCTTCAATGAAAAAAGTTTTTATTTGTACACATACTGCTAATGAGCTACTTGATCTGTTACAAGCTTATCGACTAGAGCCAGATCCCAAGACCTTTCTGTTGAAGTGCTCAAATAATGATGGTAACAGTAGCCATATAAGAAGTGCAAATTAAATTTAACTCTTAGGTTGTAAATACTCTCTTCTGTGTTGCACTACCCAGATAATGTCTTCTAAACTCTACTTCTTTCTTTTAAAACATTAAGGACAATGTTTCGTTCTGGTTGGGGGAAGAGAATAGTTGACAATTGTGCAATATTAGTTAAGTTTTTACTAATTTTTTTGGTGTAGAGACTAACAGTGGTTAACTTTTTGAGTCAAAGATGGCTGAATATAGAGTGTAGTAACTCTAGAAACGTATCTTTTTAATTTGAAAGTAAAAAAAAAAAATGTCTTATTTTAAGTGTATTATTTTTAACTTTTTCTTTTTGACTTCTCCTTTATAAATATACATTTTAAAATTTTTTAAGTCGAAGATGGCTGAATATGGAATGTAATGACTCTAGAAACGCATCTTCTTAGTAAAAAAAAAGAATTCAGATATTTTTCTTTTCTATCATTTTAATTGTAACTTTTCTAATTAGTTTTTCTGCATGCATATTTTCTTTTTATATTTAAAATAAGTTGGGGGGTAGAACGTCATTAAAAAAAAAAGAATTTTGGCAATTTTATGTGAGCTTCTAACATTGGATGACATGATGACTTTTGAATTTTAGTATTTGTATTATCTTTGGTCTTGAATAATGTTGCACCATATTTGCTATTCTATATGTTGATGTTGAAGATAAATATGAATTGCTTGAAAAATTGCACATTCCATAATAAATTCTGCCATTATAAATTCCAAGTGAGTTTTTGAGTCTGTCATATTTTTTTAGAGAGTAACCATTTTTGCCCATTCTTCATACAACTTAACAATTTATTATTTTATACATGATCTTTAGATTTCCTTTAAGTCAATTCTCTAAAAAAATGATTAGAAAAAGGAAAAAGAAAAAGAGAGAAAAAAAATGTGTTGCTACATCTGAAGGTCCACCTAACTAGTAGATATGAAAGATTATTTAGAGCCCTAAAAGACGATGAAAATGCCATCTTTGACCCATTTGAACCTTTCTAGCCATCCATATTGTGAAATATCCATAGTCAGCCCTTTTTATCCTTTTATTTTAAAAAAAATCTTTGTTAACTTATCATCTTGACCTACTCCAATTTGAAGTATTACCCAATATCTTACAAGCTTCATCACCTATTTATGATTAAGAAAAATATAAATAACTATTTTGTTCAGTAAAGTTTTGCCATACGCCCAAAAGAAAATATATATTAGTTCAAAAAAAAGAAAAAAAATAGAAAAAAAAAGAGATTTAATAATAATAAATAAGTGAAATGCACCTTGTAATTTCCAAAAGATCTTTATTTTTTCTCAAATATATATTTTATTTTTCCTATTTCTCTTTTTTTGTTAGCCATGTCCCTAGCTTACATTACATCTTAATAAAAGTCCTTGATTTTAGGGATCTATAGTCTGAAGTAAAAGTTAGTTATATGGATTAAAAAGATGTAGTGATGCATTAAAATAAATAAATAAATACATTGGGTTGACTAATTTTTATTTTTTTTTGAGATCGTATTATTTCTAAATTGCGGGCATGTTTCTTTTATCTTGGTGAGAGTGTGTGATACTTCTTTATTATTTTCTCTCAATTTATCATTCATTGAAATGACAATTTTATTGGATTTAATTTCCTTGTGAGAGTGTCACTGCTACTGGTGAGATTTTAGAGTTTGACATGTCATTCTTGAAAGTGGCTGGATTACTATAGTTATGACAAAATCTGCTAGACTGATGTATGTGAATGGACTGATGCATGTGAATGCTTGATGTGGGTGTTAGAAAGTATATATTTATCAAGGATAAAATCATCATTTTACACTTCAAGTCTCACTAACATTCCTACTTTTATGTATTTAAGTCTCTTGTAATTTATTTATATGTGTTGTATTATAATTAAGTATTTTATATATTTTAGGGGTATCGTGATCATTTCACAATAAACGAGAGATTAGTCAACAAAACGGACATCACTTTTGAACTTAGAACAGTCGAAAACCTTACAAGGAGCATAAAAGAAAAATAGCACTGTTCACATGTACGGTACTGTTCATTATATTGTCCACGACACTGTTTACATATATGGTCTGATGACATGTTGTTGACCGATGACGTGGCATTGACCGATGACGTGGCATTGACCGATGATGTGTCAAGATCTTATTGGGCTAAAATTCTTATATACTGTTGATCGGTGATGTGGCAGCGTTTCAGTGGACTAAAAATCGTGCGTACGATACATGCATATACATGAAATTATTTATAACCAAACCGCGTCACTATTCAAACCGCCACTGTTCAAACTACAGCACCATTCAAACCACGTGGTCAAACCGCGTACTATTGATGATGATGTGGTTCAATCCTGAGCATCCGAATTATTTTTAATCCTACGGCCATAATTTGCTCAGTGTATCTATAAAAATGAAGCTCTCACCACCTAATTTGAGACCCCTGATTTTATTTTTTAGCTTAATTTTCTATAATTCCTTCTCCATCTTATATTTTCTAAGTATTTTAATAAATTTCTATTTTACCCCTAGTTTAATTATGAGTAGTTATTTTTCTTTCAAGTTTGGGTTGAAGGTGAAGTCTCAATATGTTCCATGGGTTTAATTTGGTAAATATACTTTCTCTTCCCCTTTAATAATTGCGGATGCTTTGACTTTTCGTCGACAAATAATAATAATCTTGTTTAGATACCGCATTAGTTTAACCGACTCCCTAGTATAAGGATATTATTATTTGACACGATAAGTCCTTAACACTATATTTATTTGAGCGTGGTTCATGAGTAGAAACTCTCCTCATGATTTAATTGACACTAAGGAATATTTAGTCTATGGAGCATGTTGATGTAGATTCAAATACTCAAGCGCTTCAACTTTAATAGTTTTCCCTTCAATTTATTCTTGCCATCTCACTTTCACCACAAATCTAATCACCCGCTTATAAAATTAATTCTACACACAATTAAAATCTACCTCATCGTAGGATCGACACTCGTTGCCATTAATATATTCTACAATAGATTTGTGCGCTTACAAGTTCAATAAAATTTACACAATACTGTTCGCTTTGTTAATGTGGTGGCCTATGCACTTCCAATTGTAGATGATGATATTTCTTCTAAGGGTGGGCAAAAAAAACTGATTAATCAAAAACCGAACCGAACCGTTCGGTTTGGTTCGGTTTTTGTGCGGTTTTTTTACTTCTAAAAAACTGAATAACAAATATAGTAAAAGTCATAAAACTAACCGGTTCGGTTTTTTATTTTTAAAAAAAACTCAAAAACCGAACCGATTCTTAACTAAACCGAATGCCTAAAATTCTAATAACCAAACCCTAAAATCTAAATCTAAACCGAACACTTCTCTTCTTCTCTTCTTCAATCTTCAGTTCTTCAGCCAAACCCCAAACGGCCGAACCTGTGACCTTTAAGCTCGTAGACCGTGTAATCTCGTTCCTCACATATCTCATCTTCGCGGCCGTAACTGAAAGCGTTGAGTTTGATTCTTTGAAACAGTAGGCAATTTGATTCTTTGAAATAGTATGCAATTCAAACATCTCACTTATTTTTATATTGTATTGAAGGGTGCTTCCGCCATAAGAAAGATTGGCTAATTGCCTAATTCAGTATTTCAGTTAGGATTAATTTGACCGGTGTTGACCGGCTGTTATGGCCTCCCCGGAAGATGGTAGTGATGATCGGCTACCTTCAGAACCTTCCTTACATCCCGGCGAACAACATACCCAATGGCCGAAGCTAGATCTACCACCTCTAACCAAAAACAAGTCATCAAACTGATGACCATCCTCCCTCAACTCCCTCCCGGAAACTGCCATCAATTTGGCCACATCTTGGACCAATTCCAAGTTGCAGAAACCTTCCACTCCCCACCTTAACACAAACCCGCAAACAAAAACAAAAAAAAAACTCAGTCAAAAAATAAGCCCAGTTCTCGGTTTTCACTGTCCATCCAACCCGTTGCTGCAACTTCCTCGTTGTCCACCTTGGACGTCTCAAAATTACAGCCTACCTCATTGGAAATGTTAACATATATGTTTACATATTATTGATTTTGATGATAACAAATAAGATTAAGAATGATTAAGTTTTTAAAAGGTTAAATTATTTTTTATACTTTTTAAATAAATCATTATTTTCACATTATAAAGGTTTTATATTTAATGAAAAAATAATTTTATAAAATTGGTTGTTTTTCAAGTTTATAGTTTAATTGAAAGTGTTTTTGAAAACTTGAAAATCAACAAGTATTGTTTAAAATTATGGAGAAGGACTTATTTGAAAAGTGTTATAGTATTTTGAGCCATTTCATAATTTCAAAAAGTTTTGAGAGTCACAAAGTATTATTTAGAAATTCTGAATTTGGACCTATTTGTAAAGTTTTCAAGTTTATGGTTTAATTGAAAGTGTTTTTGAAAACTTGAAAATCAACAAGTATTGTTTAAAATTATGGAGAATGACTTATTTAAAAAGTGTTATAGTATTTTGGGCCATTTCATAATTTTAGAAAGTTTTGAGAGTCACAAAGTATTATTTAAAAATTCTGAATTTGGACCTATTTGTAAAGTTTTATAACGTTTTGGATCATAGTACCAATATAGAAAGTTTTGGGGTAAAGCTGTAATTTTTGGTAAATAGTTCACTGTAATAGTTCATTGTAGCAAACGGCTAACCGTTTACGAAAAACAGTGAACCGTTTATTTCCAAATTGCTAACCTTGAACCGTTTAGTAAAAACAGTTAAGCCAAATTTATTTTGCAGGTCTCTGGAAATTACCCTTGAACCGTTTACGGAAAACGGTGAACCGTTTATTTCCAGATTGATAACATTGAACCGTTAGTAAGAACGGTTAAACTAAATTTATTTTGCAGGTCTCTGAAAATTACCCTTTCACCGTTTACGGAAAACGGTGAACCGTTTATTTCCAGATTGCTAATCTTGAACCGTTTAGTAAGAACGGTTAAGCCAAATTTATTTTGCAGGTCTCTGGAAATTAACCTTGAACCGTTTACGAAAAACGGTGAACCGTTTATTTGAAATTCAGCCCAGCGGTAACTTTGACCAACGCAAACGGTTAACCGTTAATGGTTAACCTTGATCCGTTTTCTGGCAAAAAGTGCATAACAGCTAGTTTTTGAGCTCCAACTATAAAAACTCAAATCCAACTCATTTTCAAGCTCTCTAGCAAGCACAAACAAAAAGCATACAACATATCTTGAGCTCTCAATTCGTGAATCATAAATCTTTGAATCATATTTATTTTTCATTTTGTATATCTACTCTTTGAGAGAGTTTTTGTTGTAATTTTCAATTTCTTATCAAATTTGTAAGTGTTTAAATGTGTGATACACTTGAGTGAAGAGATTGGGAGATAATCTCTTTGTTGTAAAGGTTCATTGACACCTTGAAAGTCAATTGTAAGTGTTTGAAGCCTTGGAAGGCTTGGATAGTGAAATCCTCAAGCTTGGGTTGCTTGGAGGCGTGGACGTAGGCGGGGATAACCGAACCACGTAAAAATCCTTGAGTTTGCTTTCTCCTCTCTTACTCATTTATTATTGTGCTTTCATTGAATTTATTGTTTTTAATTTTATTAAGGCATTAGATTGGATTGTTGTGTGGTTTAATTAGGATAATTTTTAAAACACCAATTCACCCCCCCTCTTGGGTTGCACACTTGTATTTCAGGAAAAACAGCCCAGCAACGATCTATCTCTACCGAAGTCTTCCACCATCGGATCGAACGACTCGAGCTCACTGTCAACAAAGTCTCGATCTGCAGCCATGCCGGTTCCAGCAGCTACTCACGGCCACCAGTCGTCTCTGGATATTGCTAATGACGATCTGGAGCAGCCTCACAACCCCCTGCAGCCCAAACCGCGACTACAACAACTGTAGAAAATCCCAGCCGAATCGGTAAAGCTCCAAGCTTGGAAGCAACTCTCCTCGCCGCCGCCGCCGCCATCGACACTATACTTTGGTCAAGATCCTCATCGTCCATACCTCGTAAAACCGAGATCCACTCCATCCAAACCCCAGCCATCATCAACTCAGCCAAAGGAAAAGAAAAAATGCAGTCGGCCCTAATTTCCCAAACATCACAAAACCCAATCTCCAACCCGATTGCTAAGAATCAAACCCAAACCCGCAACCTGAATACCCTAACCCATATCCAAAAACCAAGTCATAATTAAAACGTTAAATTAAAAAGGCCCAAAATAGGTCCAATAGGCCTATAATCGAACCGAATCGAATCGAATTATTTCAATTAATCGAGTGTTTAATTATTTCGGTAATTTGATTAATCGTGATTATGATCTTAAAATAATCGTAATCGAACGATTATGAAAAATTTAGTAAAAAATCGAACCGAACCGAACCGCGCCACCCCTAATTTCTTCCACTTACAGAGAAGCAGTAAGTAACCTAGAAAGTATACAGTGGAAGAGAGCAATGAATGAAGAAATGTAATTTCTTTACAAAAATAAAATTTAGGAGTTAGTTACACTGCCCAAGGAAAAGAAGGCAATTAAATGCAAATGGGTATATGCAAAAAAAGAAGGATTTTCTCGTAAAAATAAAATTCGATACAAGGCTAGATTGGTAATGAAGGGTTACACTCAGAAGGAAGGAGTAGACTACAATGAGGTGTGATTGGGTGTATTGAGATTTTGAGTTTTGAGAGTTTTTTCTATTTTTGTAAATTCTCATTTGTTAGTAAAATTATCTTTTAGTTTTTGTACGTTGACGTACGCTTTACACCGAACCACGAAAATTATCGTGTCTTATTTCCTTTATATTTATTTATCACATTTATATTTTTCCAAAAGTCACAGTCACCATAAGATTAGTAATTGCTCAACTCCCGTTTCCGCAACACAACAAAAGCAGAGTGTTTAGGAAATTAGAGACGGAAAAAAGGAAAAACAAGCCCAATGCCAAGATTCAATTAGCTTGGCCGAATCCTTCACCAAAAGACAGAACAGAGATGCCTCATAATAAAGATAATGTTTCCCTTCTAGATGAGGTTTTTATTTGTCTTAATGCCCCCTCTCTTTTTCCATTCATCTTGTAAAATAAGCGATTGAGAGAGAGGAGTGATAGTCCTATTGTTCCCCATTTACCTTCTTCTTCTCCTTTTATTTCTCACCATTTTCTTTCTTATTCTCCATTTTATTATTATTATTATTAAAATAAAAGGATAAAATAAAAAGAAAGTGGATTTATTAAAACCACTCAAATAGCCGTGATTGATGCAAAAACAATTATTTTTCCAACGAACACGATGATGACGTTACGACTATAAATCTTCATTGTAGCAGAACCCATACGTTAATGACCAACTTTTTTCTTCTCGTCGGAGGGGTAAGGAAGTAAATTCGTGACTAAGCAAAATTACCCCAGAATTTATTGATGCATTAAGGTTATATTTTAGACCTTTAATTTTTTTATGCATGATGAAATTAAAGATAATTAATCACGTACGGTATGTCGAAACTAACAAATAAAGATTGAGATATTAGAGGTTTGCCCATGCCATAGGACTTCTAATGTTCCCATTATGATTTTCCTTTCTTAGCCGCTGCTTCAAAAGTTAATCTAAACAAAAAGATAAAGAAATTAATTCAGATAAACTTTAATTTAGTAGAATGCTGATAGTTTCTTTCCAGTAAGATCCTCTTTAATATTAAAGTTGGTAGTTATAACCTAAAAGTTATAGCATTTAAGTATTTAATAAATATTATCTACTATAATTTGAAAGTTAAGTGGATTTGATCTACTGCTTGTGTGATGAAAAATCTATAATATATTTATTACTTTTATTATAATTATTATTTAAAAATAATATTTATTATATACTATTAACTTTTATTATAATTACAAATTTTTATTCATAATAACTGTAACTTAAAAAGTTATAACACCTTAATAATAAATAGGATATAGTTTACTGTACAGTTTTTTGTTATTACATTATTCCATACTGTTATTAGTTCTAGGGAGTTGACTGCTCTTTGAAAATAATAATTAGAAAACTCTATGTCGTCCGAATAAAAATTTCTCTCTTAATAATGGGTTTTCGTGGACCCTTGAATTTGAATTTTAAAATCTTTGTCATTGGTTAGATTGAGTGGATAAATAACTAATTACTTTATTAACTAAATATAAAAGAAGTTAATCTTATCCATACACTACCACCAACACACACGCTACGAGATCTTAAAAACTCGATGATCGATCAGAGTGATCCTTTTCCTAAAAAGAAACTGATAGTGCTCCAGTTGTGGCCAATGATGTTGCTATCATTTTTTATTTTAATTAGTTAATGAACTATTGTATTTTTAAAAATATAATGTACAAATGAATTAAATGAAATCACAGAGAATTAATACAGAATAAATTGTGAGCTCTAAGACCCACAAACAAATGATAATAATATCCTCAGTTAATTATTCTCATCAGTTCTTGCAGCAATAGTTGTAGAGGCGCCTCTCTTGAAGTTGGATGGTGCAGGTCTGAGCCAAGCTCTTCCCCCAATCGTGTCCTTAGTCAAGAATGTTGCAGCATCATTCTCTGATAAGCTTAGTGACCAAGCAACCCTATTTGATATATCAGCTCCCGGACCATAACACTTGTATTCCCCATAATACACATTACTGCAAACCATCAAATTAATAAAAACAAACATGTTAATAAATATCCGCTGCGATCATTTTGACATTAATTTTGGTAAAACGAATATTTTTTGGAATAGATAGATAGATGATATACTTGTGCTTGGCATAGTCGTGCCAATCATTCCATCCTTCCGGCAGTACCACACCGGACATGTAAGTCAGGGCATACACCACCCTAGAATAAGGACCCCACGGCCTTCCAAGCACTGCCTTACCAACACCGCTTATCTTGCAACCCAAGAAAGTGAATCCAGTGTTTTCTTCTGAGGACACTCTTTTCTGAGCAGTTATGGCTCCGTTCGCCGTGGACAGAGAATGTATATGGCATCTCTGTAAATTAAGGTTATAAATATTGAAACTTATTAATGGTTTATGTTGGAAATTTGAAACGAATATCATTAAGCTTGCTACTTGGTAGCCTAAGGAGAATTAATTTACGGTTATACTCACTTCAAAGAGGGAGGCAGCATTTCCGCAGATGAAATCCGTGGCTCCTTCAATGTAACAGTTGCTGTAGTAATGATTTCCTGCGTCATCCAGGAGAGTGTCTTGGTACGATAGAATCCTGCAGCCATAAAATGCTGCTTGATTTGCTGACACTCTTAGTGCAACAGCTTTGCCGGCTGATCCATTTGTGTTCTGTAACAAATTGATCAAGGTATAAATTAGCCAATTGGGGTTTTGACAAGGATTCTATTGAAGTATAATGTGAGGCAAAACAGAGTACCTCAATTGTTACAAATCGTCCAACAAAATCAGAAGCCAGCACAGTGAAAGTTGCAGATTCAAATATTTCCCCGCCATCACTCCAAGTTATTATGGTGTTAGAAGCCTTTGTGCCACTTATTGTTATGAAGGGCTTATCAGCTGGCACAACAATCTTTTCTCTGCATGTAAAATAGAAGAAAATATAAGTTCCAATTATTGGAAAAAAATTAAAAAAGCAAGAGAAAAGCCTGTAATTAACAAACAAGGAATGCAGCAAGTGGAGACCTGTAAATTCCTGGTTTAACCCAAATGAAATACAATTCTGAGTTGTTAGAAGGAACAGAATCAATTGCGTCTTGTATTTTCTTGAAATCTCCTCGGCCAGATTGATCAACTCTAATGAGATTAGCAGTGGACATATCAATGGAGCTTGTAGCAGCAGAGCTGGTAGCCATGAATAATGAAGCAAAAACAATAATGATTGCAACAAACAGAAGGTTAACAAGACTATAAATCTTCATTGTAGCAGAACCCATGTGCGCATGTGATGATCAACTTTTCCTTTCTCGATGGATGTGAAGGAATATCAAACTTTTCAACAAACTATGGTTTAAATGAAGGATTAATTAAGCAAAGTTACACAGAATTTGCTGAAACATTAAGCTTGTAGACCTCATTATATATGGCCTGCCCAGATGAAAGTCAACTGAATTGGTGGCCTGAAGCCGATTTCTTGCAATTGAAGTTTAAAGATGGCTGTCCTAACGTAAACATGCAAGTACACTAGAAGCATTGCTAGCAGAATGCGCTTGAGACCCAAGAAATAAACTATTTGAAATCTTACTCTACGCGGTACATGTAACATGATTGCTCAACCAAAGTTTAACCATCAGCTTTTAGGATACAGTGAATATGTTTTAAATGAATATATGAAAATCCAGCAAATCATGTACTTCAAAACTTGGACGGAAAAAATAAATTGGTCTACATATTTAGCATTAATTAGAGCATGTCATAGTGATCTTAACAAATGATTCTTCATTCTCTGGGGCTTTCAACATAAATTAGGGTTATTTGATTGAACGATCAAAATGAGCAAGGTGGCGTAACATTAACATTAGAAGAGCTCATACATAAGTCATAGGTTTGTAAATTAATATAATTTGTATAGAAGATAAGAAACAACTACGCATTTACAAAGGGGAAGAGTAAGCAAGACCAAAATTAAACTGCATAAAAAATTAGCTAGTCTTGTTGCTTGTGTTCTAAGGATGCTGATGAACCAGAAGTAGAAAGCCATAAAAATGTCAATAAGAATATTGTAGTTTAAAGGCACAATGCTTGCCCTAAGAATAAGGACAATAAAGTCCACCACTTTGGTTGGCTCGATCATATGTGGCAACATGTTAAGTGCACTTAGGTTTATTCCTAAATCTTTTAGTCAAATTGAGAAGCAATGACAGTAGGTAGAAATAAATTAGTCGAAAGAAGAATATTTTCTGGTTCAGTTTGGCTGGTGAGAAATTCTCAGAACAAGTTATGCCTAACTAAATTAGGATCCTCTCATTATCTGAACTTTTCTGAAGTTTGAAAGATATCATGTCTCATGTTTATTATATGTAATTGAGATTTAACTATCTTTTCATCGTTTATTTATTTATTTTCTGAAAACAGAATTTTATTGGACAACATTATAACGAGTTTGCTACTTCAGCAGGAGCTGATCCCAGCCATACACATACATCTCAGAATGAGTAGTTTTGTTAGTTAGCCAAATATATTACGGAGTCAGTTGTTCATCCCAGGCTCCGTCCTCCGCAATTACCTCCGCAACTTAAGAATTTGCTGGCCAATATTTTTCTGCATGCATCTATTTTGGCCATTATGTTATGTGTTCTACAAGATTTTCCTGAGGCATAATTGTATACTTCCTAGCCCCATAGAAAAAGAAGTTAAAGGAAAAGTGTATATTGTTCAACAAAGACTGGGATTTTTTTTTTATTTTCATTTGTGCATAAACTTTGAATTTCAATTTGAAGTCCGGACTGAAAACAGTGAATATATATATATATATATATATATAGTAGTTTTCAGGTCTGGGATCTTGAAGTGCGGAAAAAATTTGAGAAACCTTTAAAACCGCGGGATTTGAAAGGGTTAAAATTTAAAGTACTTAAACCGCATGGTTTATACGTTTTTCCGAATTATAATATTTCTATATATATATATATATATATATAACTCTAGATAAAAGTTTCAAAACTCTTCGTTAGTTAAGCAAGTGTAAGTTGCTCCAAAGTGTTGTATCTTGTTCTGCATAAGATGATTGAAAAATCGATTAGAGCTCAATCCAGTCTTGGCTAGTGAAACAAGTCTCCTGAATCCTGAGAAAGCATTATTCCATTGTACTCCAGCCTTCTCATGAGGCAGCTTCAGCTGTGCAATTTTCCCTTCGTTGATGGTAGTTGATTGGACTTCCAAAATTAATTGCTATCCAACTTCTTCTCCTTTAAGCGGCTTCCAAATTCTTTTTTAATTTTTTCAAACATATGTTGATCGAATTAATAAATGTTGCGTGAAGGCATAAAGACCCTATGAACATAGTGTTTCTAAATATATTTATACTGTGTTTACTAACTCGATCGAGGGATAAAAATTTGGAATCGGAATCATTAAGGGAATGAGAATGGGAGACTAGCCCATGAAAAGGGGATGAGAAATCAATCTCTCATTCTTTAGATTGACGATTTTACTCCATTAAATTTATGATATCCTTAGGATGTACTCATTTAAATTTAAAATATATAAAATAATAATTTAAAAAAAAAAAAGCAAACCTATCGCTACCAATGGCTCCCCCATTGTCGCCTGTGGAACAATAGCTAGTCGCTAGTCATTCTGTCACGAGCAGTAGAAGTCACAAGCAGCAACCGTCACATCATGGAAGTTGAACCACTAGCAACAGCAACCATCACGTCCCAATATGATGATGACGACGACGAGATGATAATAATAATAATTATTATTATTATTATTAATGATAAAAAGTATTATAATAAATTAATACTAATGTTAATAATAATTAATAATAATAATTATAATAATAATTATTATTATTATACTAATGTTATTATTAATAATAATTACAGTAATTAAAATACAAAATAATAATTATGACAATAGTTAACAAATGACTTTTTAGTAATTTGTAAAAATCTGACTTATTTTTATTCTAATTTTAAGATAAAGTAAACATAATAATGACGATATAACACATTTTGATTCTAAAAGATTTTGATTCTTATTTTGTAAATGCACCATTTTTAACTATTAATTTATTTAGATCTTGTTTAATTTTGAATTTGATTTATATTAAAATTATTTTTATATTATATTTTTTAAGTTAATTATTTTGTGGATTGAATAGAAAGAAAAAGTTTTAATCTGTATTATATCTGCAAAATAATAGATTGGATGTGAATTGTGTCAAACCACATTCCACAAAATAGTGGGTCGAATTTGAATTATTGTCAATCTACAAACACCCCCAGAGGAGTAAAATTCACATTCCTTAATGTCAAATTTAATGAGTCCCACAAATTTCATTCTCATTCCTCAATAAAAAGAAGCAAATAAACAATCAAATTATTATCATTCTTCTCTTTTGATTCCCCAATTTAAAAAGTAAACACACCCTTATGATATAGCTCATAAGTATGCCAAGTAATGAGTCTAGTGGAGTTTAAATTCAAGTCCGCAACATATGACGAGGATATGAATACTCTATACGGCATTGATTCAAACAACTAAAGAACCATATTATTGGTCCAAGCATGATCTTATGAAACAATAAGTAATAAATTGAAAGGTTGATTATTTTGCCAAAGCAAAGTTGTTTCATTGACTATACTTTAAACTTGAAATTCATTTTAAAGAGTAGATTTCGACAATTAATCCAACGATCCTCAAAGTCCAAGGAGGGACACAAGCAGTACGTCTTAGATATTGAATTACCAGAATTGAATGGCGTTCTAACCAGATACGAATAAAACCATCCACATTTAAAAGCCTCCTCAGCTGCTAAATCACAGCCATGAATTACCAGAATTGAATGGCGTTCTAACCAGATACGAATAAAACCATCCACATTTAAAAGCCTCCTCAGCTGCTAAATCACAGCCATGAATTTAAGCATAGAAAGCTGTTTGATGTCCAAAAGGAAAACCAAAACTATGGAGATAATCGCGAACATAATTATATAAAATGGCATTATGGGCTGAGCCCCAGGAAGATTGTCTTTAGAGAGGCCGTCAATGCTAACCATATTCCAAATGGGCCAAATCGCATCCTGGCATGAACCTGTCATAAGCAACAACTGAGCAATAGAATCAAATCAATCTCTATTTATATTTTTTTATTTGTATATATCTCACCTCAATTTTTTGCCTCCCTACTCTGTCATATCCTCTCACTTTTTACACAAATTTTGATGACGCAAAGAAATTAAAATATAATTGAATGCTTGAAATTTGTTATTATTTTACTACATATTAAAGATTTTAATTCACATTATAATTATCTCAAGCTCAATTTATAATATAATATTCTGATTTCACCTAATATTTTTATTCATGAAAATCTTTTTTGTTGGTCTTTCCATTCGTAATTTTCTCTCCATCAGGTGTTCAACTAATTGTGAATTAGACGAAACCTTGAAAGGGGTAAGGAAAAAAAAATGGCTTTGTTGTCTGTGGATTGATTAGAAACTTATGATGTTCATATTTGCTAGCGTTTACCGATTGGTATACTAGTGTTTACGGAAATCTGAGTCTTGGAATGTGATGTTAATATAATCGATTAATCGTGTTGTTTTTTTTTTCCTTCGTTTTATGTTGAGCACTTAAGAAAAGCTTTACATTTTACATGTTATAAATTTTTCAAAATTCCCTTTTTTTTGGAGGTTATTTCAATCTATTTAGATAAATGTTACTGTTTAATTAGTTTGACAGAAGTAAAATTAATAAAATTCTCTTTAATTGATTTGTTTTTTACCTATTAGCCTCTGCTTTATTTACTTAAACTATCAAAAAAAATTTGAAAACTTCGGAAGTCCAGGCCCGTAAACTTGGATAGGGCTACATAGGCATAGGTCTTTTTTAATCACGGGCTTTAGCTTGGGCTTGGCCTAGTTCAGTTGGGCCCATCCATTTACCACTCCTGGTCTCATTGAATAATAAATTAAAAAAAAAATCACAATAAATTTACTTATTTATTTTCTTAATTACTATTTTCAGGACCTCCAAAGAGCTTATTCATCAATAACGTGAAGGATAGTATCAAAGCCTACATTATTATTGGGGAAAGTTTAAGAGACAAAATTCTATATATAATTTTAGACATATATTGTGAGCTTTTAGTTTAAAAAATAAAATAAAAGGCAGAGATCCAATGGATTACATGACATTAATGATAGAGCTTTTTTTTTTGTTTTGGGATCTCTCCTCTCCTTAACTATTTTTTTCATCTATTTTCTTATATTATCATTTTTCTTTTGTCTCATGCAAATCCCCTTCAGTTTTCACCTAAAGGGGAAAAAAAAGAATAAGAAAAACAGTTGTTTCACTGAAGGAAATTTAAAGATAATGGAATTCTGAAGAAAAGTAATTCATTAACTTCAGCGCATAGAGAGGAATTTGCACAACAATACACACACACACACAGAGTTACGTACTTCAACAATCAATTGGATTTTCTTTCTTTTTTTTTTTATTTCATCATTCCACTGGATCTTATTTTGCTTTGTGCAACAGTGCAAGTGAAAATATTTTCAATATTTGAGATTAAAAAAAATTGAAATTTTTTAGGGGAAGGAGAGAGAGGAAAAAATAGATAAGGGAGTTATAAGAAAGGAGAAGATACAAAGAAAATGAAATGCGGTAGCATCAATTCATTACCTCTTTTGACTTTGTCCAATAACTTGATTGCGTGAAGACATATCTATATCTAAGAAATTAATTATTACTTAATTTGTCATGGTCTTATATCTTCACTTGATAAGATATGCTTTATTTATATTTTAGTTTATATATATACACATCTTATGCATCATGCCTTTGTTATGTATCTTAAATTAACCTTTCCGTAAGAATTACAACATATCATCGCTCTATTTTAAAAGAAACTACTGTGTTCATTACTATATATTAACTTGTCTTGTAATTAAATTATTGCCAAAAAGCTTTATATTATTTAATATCATCTTCTTATCTACGATTATTAGTTTATTAGTGAACCAAGGGAACCAATGCAATTAAATTATAGCCTTAATTCAATATCTTATTAGCTACAATTGGTTAATTAATTGCACCATTTGATTCTCCTTATCTATCAACCTTGCATGCATTAAACTACGCGCCAATCACCCACACGTCAGCTACTTGTGTGAATGTGTGTGTACGTGTGTGTGTATATATACATATTCTGATTCTCAAACTAGAAGCTAGCAAGCACTCACTGAAGCAACTTTTATACTTTGCATTACGGCCCACTAGAAGCTCTGAAGAATATGGAAACTGTATACGCAGGTTTTTGAGTCAATTTCAGTTTAATATCATTTATAATTCTTATTTTATTATATGCTTTTGTGAGTAAGTTTTCTAATATATGTAAATTTTTTTTAGGTAAGAATAATTGGTTGGAAGGTCTTCAATTTCCACCATGTGGCAGTATCATTGATGATGAGATTATGAATGAAAATCTTGATCTTTTTGTTATTTCTCAGTATGGGAGAAATCCCAACCACACTAGTTAAGTGTGTGAAGTGTCATTTTTTATGTTATATTTAATTAAATAAAATGGTGGGTACTGTTATAAGATCTCTTGAGATATTCAAGAGATTTTATTTATTTATTTACATGTACTGTATTTTCTTGAGAAAGAAAATAAATAAATAAAAATTATTGTGTGTAAATTTGTTAAAATTAATTAGGTTGATCTATATCGTGCTCTCTCTTCTTGAATATTTTTCTGCAATAAGCTCCACGAATTGTTATCTAACTCTTGTAGCTAGCATGTGATGCGTGGATCATCATTTATGAAATGCATAATGTAAATTTATCATTTCAGCCTTTAAAATAGTCATGTTATTAAGTAAGTTTATACACCAACATGCTTTTCAACCATAATCACTATAAATTTTTCAATAATGATTGAATCACAAAAACTTTTGTATAAATTATTGAGTATAAATTGATGTGGCATGAAGAGATTGGTTGAAAAATGATATTAATTATTTTTTTAATTATGTGGACCCATGATGGTCTTATACTACTAATCGCCTCATGCCACACAGTTTGTACACACTTATTTACAACAACAAGAATTTTTTACCAAAATACATTCTTTATATAATTATATTATGATCCTTTTTCAGAAGAAGAAGAAGAAGAATTTTTTACCAAAATGCATTCTTCATATAATTACCTTATGGTCCTCTTTCAGACTTTCACCATAGGTGATTAGGTGTAAAAAAAACAAGAGCATGTAACGGATGAGAAAATTGTCATTTGAATTTGCTTGCAATGTTCGCTTTGTCTGAGGAAAACATGAAATTGTATTGCTAACGAATAACCTGATGGATTTATGTAATGGAGAAGGATTTTAGTTTTGTGGCATGAGATTTTGGATTTTAGTTTTGTGGCATTAGATTTTCTCATCTGGGTTTTCAATTATTTTCAAAATTACCTTTATTTATAAAGTTTTTCCTATCCCAAAGTCCGGAGAAACTTGGTCTTAGAATCCACAAGTGTATACCAATTTTAAAGCCAAAAAAAGGGGAAGAATGAAAATAAAATTATTTAAGAGGAAAAATAAATAAAAATTTTGTTTGAATTGGAAATGGAAATAACAAATACCCATTGGCAGTAGGCATGTTTGAACTGTGTATTTCGATTTTAAAATTGAATGTGAGGTTTTGGATGAATAGAATGGAGTGCGGCACCAACAAGCGCATAAATCAACTAGTATGGAGTTGTTTTAACTTAACTAAGGTCTTCAGTTCAAGATTTGAGAATACAAATGTGTTAAATACTTGTTGGGAAAGTTTTGCCACCCTAGTGGTCCTACTCGGCTGGAATATAGATTAGTCAGAGTTCAATGTAATTTTCAGATACCAAGTGGTTTAATATATATAAAAAAAAAAAAAAAAATGAATGAGTGCGGCTATTATGTCACTCGGTCCCTCCCTTGTGATTTTATGCGTAAAAATCTCTACCAATCTGTTAAGTGTAATATTAGCAATAAAAGTAATCCTCAAGTGAAAATTGATTACAGTAATTTATCAATCGACACAAAAATGATAATATGGTCATAACCATTAAAATGTAAGATTTCATCAATTAGTTTCCCATCACTGGCGTTTTACTCAAAGTCGCCCGACAACAAGCTCGTGCTAAGTAATTTCTCAATCAATTTCCTTTATCTTGTTGCTAAGAAGAATTTTTTTCCTAATGCACACCTACTCGTGCTAAGTAATTTCTCAATCAATTAAATAATTGTATTATTTGTGTCAAATTGAATCTCGATCTATGTTTTGTTTCTTCAATGCTTTGCTAAAATAAAAATTGAATATCATTATTTGTAAGTAAAGATAATTTTGAAAATAAATATAACTAATTGAATTGTAGGATTAATAAGGTACAGTGAGGAGATCAAATATCCTCACTTTTAACTTTAGAGTATTTTACAAAAATTAATTTGTAGAATGGTGTTATATAGATACATGTTTACATTCCTTAAAAGGCATTCTTTTAAGTTACATTCGAAAAGAGTGATAATGTTCATTCCCAACAAAAATTGTATACTTAATTACCCTCTTTTTTGAGTTAATGAATGTTGAATTTACTATTAAAAAACCCTTTTTTTTATATAAATTTAAATTTTTATTTGATTTTATTTTAAATAAAGAAAATTAATAATGATATACACTTGGCGTTTAGGATACTACCAGGGTATATCTAGAACTTTTTATGACCTGAACTGACTTATAATAAATATGTATGAATGTTGGTCCATGAAAAGGAGTAAATACGATATATATATATATATACCATCAAATCACTCGATACATATCTTTAATAAAAGAATAACAATAATGCAATAATACTTGAATAATTTGATTTAATGAAAAGAAAAATAATAAGTACATATGATTTCTGAAGGAAATAGATAATGAAATTATAAAAGAAAAATAGAGAGAGAGAGAGAGGAAAAAAATAGAGAAGAAACGAAGTTGTAAAAAAAGAGAGGTAAAACAATAGAGAAAATAAAGAAAAAGAAGAACTTTGATGAGGAGGAGAGGGGATAAAGAAAATTAAGGGTCAGAGCATCAATTAATGTGTTGAAATTGATATGTAATATCATCAAATCCATAAGATCTCAGCCACTTATTATGTTTAAATCTAAGGACTTACAATTTGTATATTTGTGTTTCTTGAACCTGCACCAATTGCTATTATACAAAGGATATAGTTTTTAGCTAGCTTTGCTGTCAAGTATCATATCTTCATTGTTCATATATATGGCTTACGAGATAGATAGGTCATACAATAATATCATTATTGTCCAATGTATACACTTGATAAAATAAAAATGATGAGGTTAATTTATGTGGTAGGTCATGCACTACCTCTCATGACTTTGTCATGCAATTATTTATATGCCCTCACATACTAAATATATAATCAACTTTATACTAAGGGAAGGGGTGTGAAATAGAGGTACCTTATACATTCTATCTAAGTGAAGGGACCCCAAACCACAGGGGATAAAACTGAAAACTACCCTTTTGGATGAATGGAATGGAATGAGGCTATCATGACACCTCGTCCTTCCTTTGTGCTTTTGTGCGTAAAAGACTATACTAATCCTTCAAGTGCAATATTAGCATCATCACTTTAAGAAGTAATACTCAAGTGAAAATTGATTTTAGTAATTTATCAGTTGACACAAAAATGATAGTATGGTCATAGCCATCAAAACATAAGATTTCATCAATAAGTTTTTCATCACTGGCGTTTGAATCAACATCGGCCCAAAATAAGCTTGTGCTAAGTAATTTCTCAACCAATTTCCATTATCTTGTTGCCGCAAAGATTTCTTTCCTAACGCACGCCTATTGATGGGTGTGATATGTGATTGCAAAATGTTCTATTGTAATGTAAATTAAATAATTGTATTACTTGTGTCAAATTTGTTATTGATCTATGTCTTGTTTCTTCGATGCTATGCTAAAAATGAATATCATTATTGATAAGTAAAGATAATTTGAAAATAAATATAACTAATTGTATAGTAGGGGTTAATGAGATAAAATGAGAGGGTTAAATATAGTGCTACTTTTAACTTTAGAGCGTCTCACAAAAATTTAACTTTAGAATGATGCTATATAGATAGCCGTTTACATTCCTTAAAAGGCATTCTCTAAGATATAATAAAAAAGAGTGATAATTTCATTTGCAACATAAATTATATACTTAATTATTGACTTCTTTGAGTTAATGAATGTTGAATTGTCTATTAGAAAAGACCCCTTTCTTTCATAAATTTGAATTTCTATTTTATTTTGTTTTAAATAAAAGAAAATTAACAATGATATACACTTGGAGTCTAGGATATTACCAAGGTAGATCCAGGAACTTTTATAACCTAGGGTGATTTATAAATAAATATTTGTGTGAATGTTAGTCCATATAAAAGAGTAAATACAATATATACACCATCAAAGCACTCGAAATGTATATTTAATAAAAGAGTAACAACAATGCAATAATCCTTAAATAATTTGATTTAATAAGAAGAAAAAGAATAAGCATATATGATTGTGAAGGAAATAAGTCATGAAATTATAAAAGCGTTGTTAATTGTTACTGCATTATTCTGTAACTTTCGAATATTAATAACGATATTATAATATATTGTCATACTTTTCTTATAATATTTTTTTATAATAAATTAAAGAAATAATAATATTTTATCCCCTCAATGATTTCAATTTATTTAATAAATATATAATTTAACCATTTCATTTAAAAAAATCTACAATTCTAATTAAAAAAAATAGAGTTGAATTTTGGATATACTGAGAAATAATATAAAACCTTTATATTATCCGACGAATTATAGAAACAAAAGGATATCAATGAAATTTACGAGCACGCCTCCTCCCAGTCTTTTTCTCCTCTCTGCCTATAAATAGTAGTAATGGGAAAAGCGAACCCTAAACCCCAATTCAGCCGTCTGCGTATATGCTTTTTCTCAAAATTTCTTTCTTGTTTTCGTTTTATGTTTTCTTAAGATGATTTTTTTTTTAATTTATACTTCTTCAGAAGAGAAGGTGCGATGATGATGAGTAAAATTAATCTCGTTAATCTGAGATTAACATGAGGAAAAATTCACCAAATCCATTCTTAATTATCCTGAGCACCTTCTCTTCCTCTTTAGTCTTTCCGTTTCTCTTTTTTTTTTTTTGTTTAATTAATAACGGTCTTATGCCAGGATTGTGTTTGAGCCGTTGATGGTATGCACATTCCAGTTATGGTATGTGTAGACGAGCGAGGACCTTTCAGTAACCAGAGTGGATTACTTTCTGCAAGACGTTTTGGCGGCTTGCTCATTTGATTTGAAGTTTCATTATGTCCCTGGCTGGCTGGGAAGGCTCAGCGTCAGATTTGCGAGTTCTAAATTCAGCGCTCACGAGACGCAATATACTGCAGGTCCCCCGAGGTATAGTTTATGGTTACGTGGGACTCACTAAAATGTTGTTCGCAGATCCGAATTAATTGCGTACAAACACAGAAGATGATAAGGTCTAGGGTGTCTTAAATATGTAAGGTTTTTGGAACAATTCTTTAGGCGCTGGGACTGGGATCCCGTATACGATCGCGGAGAGAGTAACATGTGTTTATGGGTTTGCCTTCAGGTCCCTTCTCTTAAAGTTCTTATTGTCAAATGTTTAATTTATCTCTACTAGTGCCGTACCAGCTGAGAAAGAGACAGAGAGCTTTCTAAAAATATATAATATCAAAATATCCTTAATATATTCCATTAATTCATAATAATTTGTATAAAAACATACCCAACGTGAAAATTGTTATATATAAACATATTTATGCATTCTTGACTTTATCTCTCTTTTTTTTAAATAACTAACACTTTAATTTTGTAATCCTCATACCCAACACTGAGAGGTATATATTAATGATCTGATTTAATTTGGATAGTATTATTTATTTGGGAGAATATATCAATGATGTAATTTTTATTTTGAAAATTAAAGAAGTGATTGAATTAATTTTTCTTATTAATTAATTGACAAACTTGGATACATTTTGTTCGTTATATAATTATGAATCATATCCTTTTTGGTAATTTAATTACACAAAAGACTTTTAGTTTCTGTGACCAAACAATTTAATGGTTCAAAAGTCTTTTTAATTAACAACCAAACACCCAACGATTTTTTTTCAAAAGTTCTATCGATATAAAATTTCTATTAATATAAAATTTCTCTATAAAATTTCTATTTAATAAATTCGCATCAAACAGAGGCTAATCAATCATTACGGAATGCCACCGATCGTATTTTTGGGGGCCCTAAAGGAGCGGTTCCTCATTTTGTTGTCTGCTCCTCCATACCCATTACGAACACAGGTGAAGTTGGTAGTGGTTGCCTGTGCATTGCATAATTACATAGAAGGGAGAAGCCAGATGATTGGCTTTTCAGAATGTATGAACAGGACACGTTATTGCCAATGCCAGAATCCTTGCACCCATTGCAGGCAGAACAACCAATGTTGCAAGTCAACGCCCGGGCTCTGCAGTTCTGTTTTCAAACAGAACAACTAGAGCTCGCCTCACATTTCCGTGACTCCATTGGAACTGAAATGTGAGATGATTACATCAGCGGTTTAGCATCCGTGTTACTGTGTAGCTCTTCCTTGGAGGGTAAGCTGAGTAATTATCATATTGTGATTGGTATAGCAAGTTCACTTCTCAGGCTCCGGCCATGGCTTGGAATAGTTTTGAACCTAGAGTCGGTTTAGGCATTGAAAACGTGGACAACTAGAAGAACTATGTTTAATTTGCTGGCCACTGCAATATTTCAAGTTTTTAAACCTTGAGCTGCGGAGCAGGAGCAGGCTGAGGATAGAATTTTGTTTCAGGAAAAGGATCTGGCCTGGCAAAGAGCGCGTATCACATGGTAGAGCTTCAATATTTGTTTCTGTTTGTAGATGTGTCATTGGATGGATTTGGGCAGACGCAATCACAACTGCTTCAGAGAAAACATATTATTACCGGGTTTTGTTAGGAGATGAAAACACACTGTAGATTGGGATGCAGAAGATTGAAGTCCTGAATTTAAAAAAAAAAAGAAAAAGAAAACCTCAAAGTATTTTGGCCAAATAAGTTGTTTCAATCATAGATCGTCCAGTTCTGATTATTTTCATATAATTTTCGAGTTAAAATGACATGGTGCAGTGGTGGCCGGCGGCGTATCGCGGCGGCGGCGGCGGCAACTCAAATTTTTTTGTTGTTCAAATAAAATTTTAAAATTATAATATTTTAATTAAGAAATTATTTGTATTATGTCATAATTTATTTAGAAATAAATTAAATTAAACTAATTTTAAAATAAAATTATGTTAATGAATTTTTTAAATAGAATTTAATTATAAATATAATTATATTATCTAAAATAACTTTTTATTAGTTATTTATATAATATATTAAATATAAATTGATTGTTTAATTTTTGAATTATATTTATGATAAATATTAAAAGTTTAACACTAAAGGGTGAAAGTGTCCAAATAAAATTAAAACATTTTCTTTCTTTATATAATTTTAGAACAAATTAAACATTAAAAAAAAATTTCAATATACTCTCCTCTCCCCTCCCTCCCTTTTTTAAAACCAAACACTTCCTTAGACTTTTGGAATGTCAGATTGGATTAAGTTGATTAAGTTGGATGTGATATTATTTATTAATTAGTCATTTAGTCTTATGAGGATTTGTTAATGTAGTGGGTGCAAAGTAACAAACTTAAATCGTCATTTAATTACAATGATTTGACAACTCATGCGTACTTACGGGAATCTCATAAATTCTTAAATAAATTATCATTTGATAATCTAGCAAAATCTTAAGCGTGAATTTATCTGGCCCGAGGCTAAGTTGTCAAATTAAGTGGGCTATTGTCACTTTTTACGCTGTTGGCAATTTGCCAGTGGCAAATGTGAACTGAATAGGCATTTTGGGTTGAGGGGTGAGGACAATTGCGTAAACCTCAAAAGTAGTTAATTAATAAATAAGAATAAAATACCGAGTGATGTAACATTTAACACGTCACGAGGATAGATATAATAGGATAATTGCATTAGTAATGAAAAATAAAGTCAACTAACTCCAATCAACATTTACGAAGTGGTAAATAAAAATAATTGTTGATTATTTTTTTAAAATATGTTCAATGTTAGAATTGAGAAATATATAGACGACATGAATTATTTTGAAGAAGAGTAATGATATAGTTATAAATTTTTGCACAAATTGATGTGACATTAATTCAGTGGTTAAATTAAATATTTCTTGACCCACATAATTTATTTATATTATTTTATATTTTCATTCAACTAATGAATTAATGTCACATCAGTTTATACAAGATAAATTTATACAAGAATTTATAGTTGTATCGTCACTCTTCGAAAAAATACAAGGACAAAAAAGAAAAGAAAGAGAAGAATATAGATTTTTTATTTAACTAAGTAAAGAAGGTAAGACTGAATTTTTTTTTAATTCATTTTACTTGTTTCTTTTTTTTTTTAATTCCTCTTGCTTTTCTTATAATTTCTTCTAACCAAAGATAAGGTTAAATTAATAAAATTACCAAAATCACGAACAGTTTTACCGTTTTAGATGCCAATAAATTGCCACTTGGGTTTGTAACTATCGTTTTAAAAGCTAATGAGTAGACGGTCTTCACGGACTAACTCCTCAATTAAATTTAATCATGAGTAATTAAACCTTCTTATGAACGCGAGTGAGTAAACATACCTCCGCACACGAGAATTTTTGTGTCTTGAACGCGAAATATAACATACCTCCGCAAGTATAATTTAGGATATTAGCATCAAAATATATAATAATGTAAGCATCTTAATGATATCCGATTATCATATCACATGTCTGATAATAATATAATAAATTAAAGATGCCAATAAATTTCTAGATTCCCGCGCTCTCCCAGACTTTGTCTTGTCGTAAACAAATCCAACACGTATTTTACACATTGGGAGAAGACCATTCAAAAATGGTCAGCTCGACACGACTCTTTTCATTAGTGTATTGAAATTATTATATTAATGAGACTCTTCCATTCATGTATTGAAATTATTATATTAATATCGATAAAGACATTATCGAACGTGACTTTTACCGAAATCACGGAAAAGGGTTTGTTTCTTTTTATTATTTTTCTTTCTATTTAACACAGAGAGAAGAAACAGAGAAACAGGGACAATGGAACCGGTGAAGGAAGAGGAAGAAGTTTACAACTGGAGAGAGGTGAATCTGCCGGCGCTGTCGCCCACGGCGGCACCAGAACCAGAGCTTGAGAGAGAGACGGGGGAGAGAAGGAGAGGCAGAGACATATTGATAGCCGTCGATCATGGTCCCAACAGCAAGCACGCCTTCGATTGGGCCCTCATCCATCTCTGCAGACTTGCTGACACCATCCATCTTGTCCATGCTGTTTCCAGTATGTTTAAATTTTACCTTTTTCTCTTTTTTATTATCATACATGCAATCTTGTTGCGAAAGGATTCATACCAATGCTTTATTTCTTCTTTCTTGTCTATTCTTGAACGAGATGTGTGCAGGAGAGCAATGATGAAGGAGATGCATAAAAAATAATTTTGAGAAATTTGAGGGTTACAAAGGGAAAGTTAAGTAGTTTAATATACCATTAATTTCATCTTTAAAAGTCAAGAATAGACAGAGGAAAACAACTGAGAGATCCGAAATCTTGTTTGTATAGGCTCTTATTCATCACTAAAATCTTGACATGTGTGCATTAAACTTGATTATGTGTTCTTGTGGCTTCTCGTTCTTTGTTCTGAATTTGATTATCATCGTGTGTTCTTGATACAAATGAATTGTTATAACAATGCCTCTAATGGTCATTAATCATCCCTATTTGTAAATGTTATGTGTCATTTGATACTTAAAAGTCAAGAATAGACAGAGAGAGGTGCGCCCCGGAAGAGGGGGGGGGGGGGTAAACTGTATGTGCAAATTTGCTACTAAATTCTTGACGTGTTGAATTCATAATTGTATGTTCTACTAGTTTTAATGAAAAATGGGGGCATATGGCTTTTTCCTTTCAGGTGTGCAGAATCAAATTGTTTATGATATGAGCCAGGGGCTGATGGAGAAGCTTGCTATAGAGGCTATGGAAGTTGCTATGGTCAGTCCTTTGAGTATTTCTCAATACTATCTCATGAAATTTGTTTATTGTTGCTTCAAAGATGTCAGAAATGTAAATCTTGAAGCAGGAGAGGCCGTGAATTTATTGATCACTAGTGAACTCAGTACCTGCCTTTTTCAACTTCAGTGAACTTGATGTTTCCTTGAAACACCATTGATTGCAAAAGTTTAAGATGCTCGATTATGATATTGCCATCGTAATTAAGCTCCTAAAAGCATCCTTTGCATGCAACACCAGGATTTGTTTCCATGCTGCTTTGTCGCATCTTGCATGTACCTGAATATAAGATTTTCCCTTGGATGATACTAGGGGTACAAATTATTTTGTACACAATGGTTTGCATCCCTAGCATTACTTTTTTTGCTTTTTGCTCCTATGTTTTTGGGCTAGTTTTTTGAATTTGGAATACAAGACCTCATAGGCAAATAGGCATAGCACACTGATTATGACTTTTGCCAAATCAATAATTGTTCAAGGTTGATGTCTTGAGCAGCATTGGCATTAATCTCAAATAATTTATATGGATCAGGTCAGGACTAAGGCTCGGATTGTGGAAGGGGATGCAGCTAAGGTAATTTGCAAGGAAGCTGAAAGGTTAAAACCAGCAGCTGTGGTGATTGGTAGCCGAGGCAGAGGCTTAATACAGAGGTAGGTTCTCTTCCTACCATCTATTTTCTCTCTCTATCTCTTCTTCTGTATGTGTATGTTTTTTTCTAATGAGTCATCATCAAGTAACGGTTACCTTACTTTATTAAACTAAGGGACAAGTTAAAAACAGAAAAACATATATTCCAATATACTATAGGGCAAAACATACTGGTTTGGAGTGAATATTTTCGTGTCTTTCAGGGATCCCTTACTTAATAAAATAAGAGAACCCTTATTGGAACATTCCTCTTTTCCAGTTATTTATTTTTCATATTGTGTTAATGGCCCTCTCTAACATTTCTGGATTCTGCTACAGTGTCCTGCAGGGAAGTGTGGGTGAATATTGTTTACACCATTGTAAAACTGCTCCTATTATAGTTGTTCCTGGAAAAGGTACTAGTCCCGGTTGCATTCCGTGCTTTTAATAAGATGGCTTTATAGCGTAGGAGTAACTTAAGTAGAATTGTATTTTGTGGATTGGCAGAAGCTGGAGATGCATCATTGATATGATGGAACCAGTTACCCTGTTGAGGATCTGTAGGTCATGGACCCTGTGTGCATTGTGTGATTGTTCAATTGATTGTTTTGGTTAGCTAGTGTTAGAAAGAAAGCTGCATGGAAGAATGTCTGTAATATCTAAAGAAGACTTCATTGTCCTTTTTTTCGTTGTTGATACTTTAGTTTTGATTATTTGTAATTTAAGTATCTGATGGCACCAATTTAGTTCAAAACTTTGTAATACGTTTGCTGTCATGACTCTTGTTAATAAATGGCTCATGTGTTTTGTCATTTTCTCATTATCTGATGCCAAACTCAGTTGCATTCTGATAATTTCTATGAACAAACGGCAGAACTGTAGCTGTCTAGTTTTAGCAGAGTATCATTTTGAACTTGAATAAATATATCTCCTTAGTTTCTTGTTCTACCTTCTTCAGAAGCCATTATCGAATCACTTGTTTAGTCTAGGATTTAGTTGACAGTTTGTATTTTCTACACAGAAGACCATTCAATATCACCTGGTTTTGATGCTCATAATCATTCGGTGCCTGTCTCCTTTGGAGATAGAGCACATTGGAGTTTCTGTCAATAGATGCTGCTCTAGTGCCTATATCATCCTACCTGCAACAAAATGATATTTTATTGTTGTATGTTAATGCCTTTATTAGAGGTCATACATTTATCTTCAATATTTTCCCTCAATCCCATTAATCCAAGCAGAGATAATTGCTTTTGGATTGCCCGTTGTTTTCAGTTGCCTCCAGCTGCCCAAAAAGTGAGAAAGAAAAAGCATTATTTGCACACCCTTATTACCCTTTTCTTGTTGGGTTATATAAATCAAAAGTTATGCTTTTTCTGTCTCAGAACTTTGCAGAAATTTTGTGTCAAGGTAAAGACAAACTTGGGGGGGCTAAGGCTAAGCTCATTGCTACTAGCTTCAAACAAATTTTTGTTGTAGCACACTTGCAAAAAAGTACACGCATACCCAAGAGAATCTTTGAAGGATTTTTCTTTTTCAATTTTTAAAAACCTTGGAATTGCACAATGTCAAAAGTTGAGCGAGAAACCTCAAAGGTTATATTGGATGGAAAAATTTTTCGTGGAGAGCTGGATTGGGCCCGAGAAATTGAAAAGGCAATATCATATTTCAACATCCACAGAAAACAAAGAGAATCAGAAAGATCTTGCCTGTGGATGAGGCGAGGTCCACTTCCTTCAGTGTTACTTATGGCTTGAAAATGAAATAAAAGCGTTAGGCTATTATGTGAGAATTAGAAGAATATACATTCAATATTTAGTTGTGCAACTCTCATTGGTCCCCCACTCGCTGCAGCAGCCCACGAGTAGCTCCTTTCTCATTTATTAATGCCCAATTTGGTATTGAAACTGGATTTTAAACTATAATACTAAAGTGTTGGATAAATATTAGTAGTTATGACTTAAAAGTTAAATTGATTTTAACACACATTAATACGATAAAAAATTTATAATATTTTTACTATATTTGTCAAAATTATTACTTAAAAATTATATATTTACAATACATAATCTACTTTTATTTTATAGTTATAATTTTTTTTCCACAGTAGCTTAAAAGTTACATCACCCAATAAATGAAGTTTCTAAATGGAGTATATATACAACCATCAAAATTTTACAATGGAACATTTCGCAATGAAAAGTAAAACTTGAAATTTAAAGTAAAACGGTAGCCTCTCTCTCGACAGCTTTGGCTACTTCAATTATTTATTTATCATATGGTTCGTCGATTGGTAGTCTAAACCACTCCACATTCCCACAAGTTAAATTTTTACCATGTGCGCGTTTGTTATATTTTGATTGGTTGAGATTCGAGATATAAACGCACACATCAAGAATTTAGTAAAATAGTGCATTCACGAGGTCCTGTATTTCCACGCTTGTGGCAATGTATTGTTGGCTATTATTGGCCTTGTATTGTTGGCTGGCATCGGTCTCTATTGAAAGGCATACTTTCCTCTAAAAAAAAGATTTTTTATTTTTTTATTTTTTTAAGTAAGATAACTAAGATAAACAATAAATTAAACTAGGCAGAAATGTTGTGCTTCTTTAAATAATGTTTAAAAAAAATTTCCATTTCAAGTAATGTGACACTTAGCCATTGGGTTTGTAATACTCCTATCGTTGACATATTGAGTACATGAATATATTTGAGCCCCATGGAACTCATTCCCTTTGAATAACTCCTCAAGTATTAATGGAAGCAGATTTCAAAGCTATTGCTTAGTAGACTTCTCTGTTGTACTACAAAGTGTATATGCCTAAAATTGTAGTAGATTTTAAATTGTAATATATCTATAGTTTATAACAATTTAAAAATAAATAAATAAAGTAGTGTGGACGAAGTTAATGCACTAGACTGTTGTAATGTTCCATGCGTAATTTAGCCCACAAAACGACTTTGCATAGAGTAAAAATTAAGAAGACGAATAGGAAAGAAAGAAAATTATAAGTTGCAGAGGATGTGAATAGAAGATGTCTCATCCTGCTTGCATTTCCTATCTCAAGTCTTTTTTTCCAACCCCACCAATGCTTAAGCTTTGGTCCCCTGCATCCATCGCTATCATCTTTTATTTATTTTCTTTTCTTGAAATCCCATCGCTATCATCTTTAAGAGGGAAAAGGATCAACTCCTGTGATCACAATTGAATGAAAAGGTTACCTTTAAAGATCTTATTCGTCATACTTGTCTCAAGCATAGATATAGTGTATGGGATTTAACTTCGCTTTTTTTATTTATTAATAACCAATCATCAATTCATTTGATCTTTAACTGCATTCAACTATTCAATTTTAACTAAAACTCAACATGCTGTGATCACACAATTGAATGAAAAAGGTTAAAGTTAATAGGTATTAGTCTTATTCGTCATACTTGTCTCAAGTATACATACAAAATATATATACGCTATGTACTTAGAGAAGAAGAAAAGAATTTGAATCAAAGGCATCTGCAATAATCTGTCATAAGAAATCGTGTGATGAATACTCTTGATTCACATCTCCATCTTTAGATTGCTAGCTTCAACGGTACCTGCATGAGTCAATTAACTTGAGTTAGATCATTTTCATGAATGCCCATTTTTTAAATTTTTGAGAAATGTAAAATTTCATCAAATTTATTAAGATCCTTTTGATAATTTATATAATGGAATTAGCACATATACAAAAGGGGACCCCAGTTAGCTTTATGTCTTTGTAGATTGTACATCCACTATTAATAGGTAGTGATAGATAATTAATGAGTCATGGAGTAGCCAAGATGCACGACAACCTTTACTGTCACCTTTGTTGAAAAACATTTGTGGGAATATTACAAAAAAATTTAAAAATGAAAATAAAAATAAAAATCTATGGGTTTAATGATTTAAGAATGAGAAAGATATTTGAAAGTTTGCAAG
The DNA here is from genome assembly GCA_030449925.1 of Citropsis articulata. NCBI lineage: Eukaryota > Viridiplantae > Streptophyta > Magnoliopsida > Sapindales > Rutaceae > Citropsis > Citropsis articulata. Next base: position 1,040,469 of record JASUUH010000137.1, on the reverse strand, counting down.
AGGACCCAATTTTTCCAAAGTGAAATCATTAGCAATTGTGGGGCTCTATAAGGTCTCTATCGTTCGTTGTTAAATTAAACCCACTATGTTGTTTCAATTTCTGCCTTAAAACTTGAAAAATAATCAACAGAAAAGATTGACATGACACATATATGCAATTTCTCTTTTAGTTAATTACCTGTAAATTGCTGAGATGGAAAAGATGCCACATTGTAGAAGTTTTGCAAATCAGAATCCCAATTTGAAGAGGGCTGTAATTGCTGTAAATTAATTAAATGTTACCTATGTCAGTAAAAAGAATTAACACAGCACAGAAATTGAAAAGCAGAAAATTAAGGAGTAGAGAGGAAATTATTTACAGGGTAGCAAGATGAGCCAATAAATGTTTCCGGGACCGATACAGGAGCACTGATGGTTCTTCTGAGCCCCATTTCAGAAGGGTTAATGATTCCCAAATCCAAACCAGAGCATGAAACAGCTTGTTGTTGTAAAGAATTGAATTGATGAAGATAGGCTACCGGATTGGTCATTTCTGATGACATTCCAATTGTGGGAAAATTTGATGGGCAAACGGGAAAGGCCTAATGAGTCAAATTAATATCAAACGTTAGTGAAAATAAATATATATGTAACAAGTAATCAATCAATTATAAGCAATTATATATAAATGTAACATGGGAGATTGAGTTTGAAATGTTGCCCCACACCTCTTTGGCAAATAAGTTGTCAACATTGAAGTCAAGCCTTGGATTTACAGCAGCTAGTTTCATCGACAGGAACTGTTCAATTATTGAGATAGATGATTAGAAAAATTAACAATACGTAGAAACAAGCAAAATGAATATTGAGATGCATTATTTTTATTTCTTTAATTTTCTTTTTACCTCTACTTGTCTTTGAAGAGATTGAACATAATTGATAATTTCATCAAGCATTCCAGCTTTCCCTGTGATCTTATTGCATCCTGGTACTAAATCTTGCAAATACTTCATTCTTTCACTGATTTTTTCCCTTCTCACCTGCCAATACGAGTAATTGAATTAGACTTATTAACAGAGCAAGATTAATGAACTTAAGTTTGTTCATAAGATTTTACTTTCTAGTGAAACTGAAACTCACTCTTTCAGCTAAGCTGTGGCTATCAGTAGCTTGGCCACGACGAGCCCGGACATGGATGTAATCAGGCTTTTGAACCTCAGAAGCCTTTGAAGTATCAGCAGAAGTTTCTCTATTATTGTTATTTTTATTATTATTGCTGTTGCTTTTGTTGTTGTTGTTGTTTTGCTCTGTGATTTTTGATGAGTCTCCCTCTTCTGCTGATCCTTTCATCCTTTTGTCTTTAGTGTTCTCTTCCACAGCAACCTATAATTAATTAAACAATTAATAAACATATATATAGACCAAAATTGTCAAAACTTTCCCTTATAATTCATATAAAATTAAATTAGGCCAAAAAAATAATAAAAAAATAAACCTCAAACAGACCTTTGTGTTTTGAACCTTATCAGCTTTCCTCTTCTTGAAGCTTTCTCTTCCAACCGCTGCACTCACCTTCTCATTCAAAGCAGCCACTGACACCTTCCCCTTCACATCCACGGCCTCTGGCGCCACCGCCGGCGGGCAACTAGAGGTTCTTGAAATGGCATAACTGCCATCAAAACCAGGCCCTAGTCCGTAGCCGGCAGCAGGGGCAAGAATCTTTCCCAAGTCAGGCCAGCCGTTTTCAAAAGCTGGGTCGGGCTTCACTTGTTGCCCCATCATCAAGCCACCCTCGTCATAACCCTGGCTGATCAACTGACTCAGCTCACTAAAATAACGCACTTCCTGCTGCTGCTGCTCTTGATGTTGTTGTTGTTGAAGCTCTTGCTGCTGCTGAAGCTGTTCTTGTTGCCATTTCAAGCGGGCACGTTGCCTCTCAAATACTGTCATGTCCGTACAGTGCAACATCTCTGGCAACAACATCCCTCTATTCATCATTCCACAAAATAAAACAATTACAAGAATCGTAATATTATTATGAATCAAAAGAAAAGAGAAAAGAAGAAGTTGAAATGGTGATGACGATCAAGGGCGGGTTAGGTTTTGTGATTGTAAGATATCGGAAGGCTGCTGATGATGATGATGAGCTTTAACACATTAACACGAGTTCATTGTGAAGAAGAGATTTTGTAATAATATTATACGAGAGCCCCAAGCGTGTTATATATACATATATGTTTATACCCATATATGTGCATACATGTATATGTGTAGTGGTTATTTATGGAATGAAGTAAAAGAGAGAAAAAAAATGGTGAGGGTATTGATGGGAAAGTGAAAGTGGGATATATATAGAAAAGAAAAAAGTGAGTGGCCGGAATATGACAGAAACTTCACCGGAATTATTATTAATGTTATGGGAAAAAAAAAGATTTTTTTGTTTTTTTAATGTATGTATTTTAATTAATATTTTATTGAGAGGGAGGAAAAGAGAGACAAGAGAGAGGGGGGAAATGGGGGAGAGAGCCATGGGAATGTATCCATAACCAGAGGCCGTGGGAGATGGGACCCACTGACATGACTGCCACGTGGGAGTGTCCGAAGCATGGACGGTGGGGAGAGGTAAGAGAGGGGTTGGGTTTGGTTTTTTGCCACGTCTTTGCTTTGCTTTGCTTTGCTTTGAGCTGTAAATTGTAAGAGAGAAAGTGGCGCTAGTTTTTGCTGTTTCTTTGGCATTGACCGTGGTAAAGAAGAAGAAGAACAAAAATGAGTGGAGTTCTCGAAAAGAAATTCTAGTGGGTACTAAAATTTGAATGTTTAGAAATAGTTGGTGCATCTCTCTGGTCTTTGAAAATTTCAAGGAATATATTTAAAGTTATATTTATAAAGGATTTAAAAGAAAAAATATGAAAGAATTATGAAAACGGTGCATCTAATTAGATATAAATATTTTAAGTGATGTGTCTTCGATGTTGGTTTACTTTATGATCCATTATTACTATATTAAGCTTGTAATATCTACGGGGTGATTGCTCGGACTGCTCATAAATCAAAGTCAAGATAGATGGATATAATTAGATTTTCAAAAAAAACAAAATTTGCGGCCGAATGACTGTTATGAGAGATGCGTAAATATTAACATCTTGAATTTGACTTCCGCATAGATAAAAATTATTCGTTTTTACATGCTACCTTTAAAAGGCATATTTGTTAGTTGATTCCGCTGAGTTTAGCATTAATTAGCACAAATATATTAGTTGACTAGATTGACATGATAATTATTGGAAATTAATTTATTAATCGAATCATTTGATCACTTTAAAGATTCTTTTCTATAGTATAATTTAAATTTATCATCAGTATAATCAAGCGTACGTCTACCGAGAATGTAAGTTCATACCATCACAATGTCGTTTTATATCCACTCTTTAGCATAGTTCAAAAATCTATACCAAATACAAGTGGGATCTATCTCACTCTTTAGCATGGTTAGAATAGGTTAGAATACTCAAAAAAAAATTTCTCAAAAATACAGAATAGAAGAACTAATAATATTTTATTATTCAATGATCACGAAGATTTAGAGGTGGCAAAAAAGCCCGCTCAGATCGGTTCGGTCACGACACTAAGAACCCGGACCTGGACCGTGTCCGGTTTTTGTTAAGGTTAAAAAAAAAAAAAGAGGGGAAAATTGATATTGGAGTTATGATATGTATTGTGTAATATGTTGGGTGTTAGTATACTGTATTTATTTAGATTATTTGGCGATTAATTAATTATTGTAATGTTGAATTTAAATTTTTTATAGGGATTGAATGAATTTAGTTTAGAAATTGAATAAATTTAGATGCTAAATAATAGATTGAAATAATTTTTATTTGTTATTTACTTAAAATTTATAAAGTAGATTGAAATAATTAAGATGTTGTAATAATTTATTACATAAATTTTTTTCTTTTTAATTTAAAATATAGGTAGAAAATCCGAATAAAAAATCCATGTCCGAATAATACCGAGCATATGCCCGGCCCGCATAAAAAAAATCCAAATATGGTCCGAATCTAAGTACCTATGTGCAGCATGCATATAGATCTCAAACATACCCAAATACGAACCCGACCCGAACTTTTACCATCCCTACGAAGATTCATGATTCCCAAAAATGGTATCATTTCTTCTTTCCTTTTATTTTTTTTTATTTTTTTTTTAAGAAATAAAAACGAAGGGAGTTGCATGGGAACTCACAAATGGATCATCTTATAATTAGTGCATGCCGCAGTGTGTTTAGGATTTTGGGCCCGAGAAGGATGGCGGAAACCAGTCGTCTGTTACGTCCCCAACCACATGGATTCTTACACGTGGCATCTTCTCGTGTTCTGATCTGACATATCAGGTCGATGACGTGTTACTTGACGTATTCAAACGGGGTCTAGAGTATCGTGATTGGCAGTTTCGTACCTGGGAAGTTGTAAGAGCTTAACTGTTGACAGATGACTCCTACTCTACAAGTGGGAAGGTGGAGTTCACCGCTGTTATTTATTGGTCACGTGCTTTTCACGAGTACAAAAGGCGCTTGTTAACAACAAAAGTACTATTACAGGCTTCGGCTTGAGATTCTGCGGGTATTAAGGATTTGTCAGCCCCTTCCAAAAATAGCAGGATGCTTTCATTATTATTAGTAACTTATTTTGTATCTTTGTTATGATTGATATGCTTATGTAACTAACTTTCTAATTAAAGCCCTAACTTCATCTTTTATATTTTTATATTTAATGGGTTAGTCCAATTATTTGATTGAAATTCATTAATTATGGTCTTTGCTGGACATGAATCAAACAAAAACAAAAATATGATTAAGGTATCTAAAAGGCAAGTGATATGAATATGATAGATTCAATTGATGGATTAAGTCTCATATTTTTATTTGTCGTAAAGTATATGCGAGTCTACTTCATTCACATTATCTATATTAATTTTAAGGATGACTTTAAATTTCAAGTTCAAATTTAGAAGAGTACTAAGAAAGTGATTGATAAATTAAGAAAATTATGTAACCTAAAAGTCAGTTTGAAGCGACATTAGTATTTTTACAATTAAAATATATTTTGAGATTTTTTTTGGTTATTTGTCACCACATGTTACCTAGTAAAACATTTTGAAATTCAATTTCATGAGCTAATCAATCACTCTCATTGACTCTTTAAGCTGCGTAGTAATGCTACAAGAAAAAAGAAAAATCTTGCCATAATGATATGACATACTGATCATGTTTATTCACTAATTGTAGCATAGTCAAGGGTACTACTGTACTACGTACTTAATTTCCTCCAATACTTCTTCAGTAAATAACTTTGTACGTAGACTATGCTATTTAATTATAATCCTTTATTATTACTAGTAAAAGTACTCATACCATAAGTAGCACATCTACAATAATGTATGCATCCACTTGATGAATTGACAATTAGAAACCCTAAAGTTCAAATCTTGAGTATTTATGCATCATTTGAAATAGCTTTGAAGCAGTATATGGAATATAAGGTGTACAAGATTTAGTTTGGACTTGTGGGAACAAGTCCAGGGAGGATGAAGGCTACTTGCATTATCACCAAATGGGGTCCTCACTCCATCTTTCTCTCTACTTTTATGAGTCAGTCTCAGTCTCCCTCTAGCTGCATATACATACACATGACCTTGTACCACAACTAAAGGCAAAATGGGGCCTAATTTTCACCATCTCAATTCTTATGTCACTTTCTATGTGGTCTTGATCAACAGAAAACTATCCATTGGGTGCCCCCCCAATTTTTTTATTGTGTCTTTCATTTTCATGATCACTCAAGTTCATTTCTACTTTTAATATATTTGGATTGACTAATATTTCCCGTACAGTGTTTTTATCCCTAATGGTTTCCTTTGGATTCTATTTAGATTGCATACCATCAATTACAGTGACTGTTATTCCTTGTAGCATCCATTTAAAATCAAGTTAGGCAAGTGGGCTTTTCTTGATATTCATCATTTTGATTTATTTCTTCATATTTCTTTCATTTAGTAATAATTACTTTTCATGACTCCATTAAATTATGTTTAGAATGACGCTTTGGTCCCTCTTTATTTTTTTTTTTTATTTTACCGCTTCGTTACTAATAAGTTTTTAATATTCTATTTCATCACTGATGTTATAATGTAGCAGAAAAAATATATTGTAAATGTGACATTTTGACACACAAATTAATTAATTTTAATTTGTAGAGGTCTTGAGTAATTAATTTATAATTATATATAAAATGTTACATTTACCTTTTAATTGTTTTTCTATCACTGTTGTCGACATGAGATACTCAAAATTATCAAGACTTCAACTTGAAAAAACAATTTCAAAAATGATGAAAATGTCATTCTCCGGCCTTAATTATATAATTCATATGAATTATATGCCACGGTGGTCCAATAGATTGTATGGCGAGCAAGCTTCTTCTCCCTTGTGGGCAAATACAGTACTTATACAAAAAAAATCCCCATGCAACCAAAATGAAGCATACAGCAGCCACCAAAAATATATACATTATGTGACCTTTCGAAATACGAATGTCCAATTTTCCATGCACGATTTGTTTAATTATATTTCTTTTGTAGTCTCTCTATTCTAAGCTTGATAAATATGATGATAAATAATTAATGTGCCCAAAATTCGATAGAGCAAGCTGCAATCTTATCTTTCATGGATAAATGGGCAAAGAATAATAGAGGGGAGAGATGGGTTTATTGAGAGGCAACGAGAGATTGCAGCAGATCCGATGTGTAGGGAATCATAGTTCTTGGACGCCCTCGTTATTAATATTATATATAAGCAGATTTATTGAGAGAGAGAGAGAAATTATATCAGCTGGAGTTGGGCGTTTGGTGATTGCTGTGTCTCTGCTCCATCCACTCCACTAGCGGCTATTATTATTTCTAATCATTTTTGCACCTATTACATGGGCTACCCTTGCTTTCCTTTATTGCACCAATGTACTTCATTTCCATTTCTTCATTATTATTATTATTATCATCATTTCATTTTTTTCGCTTTAGGAACAAAATATGTGATGGTTTTGATCATAAGGGATGGTTTGAACATCTCTTCATTATTAATAATAGATGAATATCATTTCTCGAGTTCCATCATTTATGTGCACATTCAAGGATCTATAATATTTAAAAAGATGTGAGTCAGCAGACCAGATATACTGGAACCAAGGGCTTTTAGAATAAAATATTAAGGAAACAAACTCTTCCTTCTGACTGATATATACAAATTATAATTATCAAATGCCCGTATTATTTATTTTCATCAATTATTTCTCTGATATAGTTAAATTGTCTAACTAGCATTGAGAGGACAAAAAAAAAAAAGGAGGAAGATAGGCTGAACTATGTTGAGGCCTCAGATACTGGACCCCTTTTAGGTTACAATTATTATTTTTTTTTTTCCATTCTAACAATCTAAACTTATAATTTCTCTATTATGACTTCTGTACTGTTGAACCAGAATCCTGGTACCACGACTTATTATGTACTATGATCAATCTTTATACATAAAATTGCTGCCTTTTGTTTTGGCCTCATATTTCTTTTCAGCATCAACCAAATACTATCCCGTAATTTATGCAATGTAATAGCGGTGAAGCAGGCAATAACCCGCAAAACAAGGCAGCATTTCTCGTTGATTCAAACACTTGAAGAAAGAAGTTCCAAGAATTAAAGCTTCAAGTACAAAAACTAACGAGCTTATCTTTATTATGTTCACATCATATTTTTGTACTTTATGTAAACGAAAGTAACTCGAAACTTTGTTGTTGTTCATAGCCTCCGCGTAACTTTTCGTGATGAGACGACGTTTATCCATTCTTTCTTCTAATTAAAAGAAATATATAAACAAAAATAAGAGTTCATTTTGCTTTGTGCATTCAAATTGATTTTTTCTTCTTTTATTTGTTATACACAAATGCTTTTAACTGACGAGTTTTCTCAGGAATGGCCCAGTGTTACCTTTAGTGTTAACAAATGCTAGGTGGCATGCCCTAAGCAATGACACCTTACCTACTGGCATGATTCATACAACATTCAGAACATTAATGGCCGGCTCAAATTATCTCTGGCCGCCGCACGTTCTACTCTTCTACTAGGTTTTTACTTCAGAGATTTGGATCGAAACATTTATGAATATATTAGAGGATATAAATGAAAGATATAACAATTAATATATATATTTTTTTCTATTTATTTCAATGTTTGAACTTATTCCACTAATTAGTGATAATTGATTATGCCCCTTAAGATATTTTTTGATATTTTTGGGTATAGAAGTTATTGCGATTGATTCTTACACGTATTTAATGGAAAAAAAAAATACCATTAAGGACGTCGACTATTATTAGAATCGGTGATAATAATCATGATTATTAATAAGTGAACGCTGATTGAAAATAATTTTAAGAATTGTCTTGTCTATCAACATTATTGTTTTGACATTGAGATAATATTTATAATAATGATCTCTGTGATATAGGAATCAGTTAATTGAAATAATAAATTCTTTTAAGGATACATGAGGTGAAGTTTGAACTTTGCTCACATGAGAATCAATATTTACTAATATTAGAAAATAATGATATGATAATCTAGTAATCATTTATGCCAGACCATAAATTCCAAAAGACCACTTTTATATAAAATTAAATCAATTATATAAGCTAATATTATTATGTTGATGATATTATCTGACATTTAAAAATAGATACTGGGCTAACAAAATTAGTTTGAGGTAATTCTCAACTCTTGAGTTATCCATTGAGTAAGAGTTAAATCTATGAACTTTTACTTGGCATAAGTTAAAACTAACCACATAATAAGGGGAGATTGCCAATTTTCCCCCATTGTAATCAATATATACGATTTTTCCTCTTGTTATTTTCATGATAGCCAATAACCCCCCTCCCCCTACAGTATAAGTTTATAATATTATCCTTATTTTCAAATACACTTTTATTTATATTTATTATAAATTAAATAAATCATGCGAATGGAAATTAAAATAAAAATTAAGTATTAAAATAAGAAATATATGTTTTGATGTGAAAAAAAAGTAATAATAAAATATTTTTCATGTACTTTTTATTATATAAATATTTTCTTATAATAAATATATAAGAAAATTATTATAAAATGATAAAAAATTATTGTAAGAAAACTTGAATGATTAATTAAAAAAATATTATAAAAAAATAATAAAATATTTTTCTTGTAATTTTTACATTTAATTTTAAAGTACTTATTATAAGAAAATGTTTACAAAATAAAAAAGTACAAGAAAAACATTTATTATTAATTTTTTTGTTCACATCAAAACATATATTTCTTGTTTTTAATACTTAATTTTTTTATTTATTTTATATTCATATGATTTATTTAATTTATAATAAATAGAAATAAAAGCGTATTTTAAAAAAAAAGAAATATTATAAACTTATGCTGTCAAGGGAGTTATTGGTTATTATAAAAATAATATACGGTAAATGGTATATATTAATTATAGTAGGAGAGAAATTGACAATCTCCCACACAATAAGCCCACACTTCCTTGCTACCTAATAAGAACCAGGTAAAAAATGGGCTCACATCAATATAATAAAGGGTGTTGATGATATTATTCTACACTGAGAGTATTTACTCAATAATAATATGAAGCATTCTTGAGCTAACTTTTAAGTATAAATTATGGACTCTTTTATACTAAAATCATTATTTAAAGGCCAAGCCACCGACTATGATTTTTTTTTTTTTTTTCAGTTTTCCCTTTTATTTTCTTTCCACATTTTTTTTTATGTCGCTCCGATAGGCTATATTTAACATCAAATTAAAAAAAAATCAAATATTATAAAATACAGACGTTCAAGCTCTAAAAGATAACTAAATCAATACATTTAAATTTAAACAATTTTCTCTATTTTATCTTTTATCATTTGGACCGGAAAACTCATCCTTTTGTGCAATCAGTCCTTATCACGTAAGGAGGGTTGTGATGAATTTCATCTTCTTCATATCGGTCATTTTTTTCACATTTTAATTTTATTAAATACTTCTGTGACAGTTTGGCAAGAGTAGGGTCTCAGTCTCTCAGACAAGACTCGGCGGCCTATGGAGAGAGAGTCGTGTGCTAAGGCAGTATAACTACAGTATTCTTTGTGATTATGGGCTTTAATATAAATCAAATTCCTGTAAAAAGCTAGTGAAAACAACGTCTCATAGTCTTAAACTTGTGAAATTTCTATGTTTGGCCCCATTAAATGGGGAATGTCAGATTCCACTCTCTTGAATTTTAAACCTTTTATTATCTAGCCTAGTCGTTTCAAAAGACTTGCCTAGATTTACTTGGTACCCAGCCTTGTTCATAGGTTGTAAACCTCTAGCGCTTGTGTATCCTCTTATCCTCATAAGGTATGAAAACAAAAGCGATTTAAACTTCTACAAACTTTAGTTATCTCACCTTTAATTATGTAATTAAATGAATCAATGAAGTGGCAAATTATCCAATTAATTATTATATTAATCCTAGAGTGTGTTTCATTAATGTATTTAAATAATGAACCACTCTTTAGTCGAGTGGTGGGTACCTCATCCCCACATTATTGAGATTAAGAATTTAAAATTTTCCAAATGTTACGAGACTAAAATTTTTTCATTCTTTAAGAGTTGATCTTAAGTTTGGTTTCTAGCCTCGTTTATACTATGATAAGTTAAGGTAGGTCTTCACATATTTTTATGCCCCCATTATTGTTAATTATTAAAAAGTGATTTCCTAATACAATAATTTATAGTTACTATGTTCTGACCAATAATTCTTGGGTCGTTGGATTAGGTTTGTATATTTGTCTGATCGTAGAATCTAATAGGTGGAAGTAATTGTTCTCCATCTGTTGATTCTGTGTAGTTTATCCGATAATTTGTCCTAATTTTGTCAAAAATATGTGTTGAAGAATTTGTCATCATTAAACATTAAAAAAAAGAAATAGTTTAAACTATAATTCTATCATAAGATTGTACAAACTAAAAAGTAGAGGATTTTTTAAATGTTATTTTAATTAAGGGACAAATTAAAAGTAGTAGAATTAGATGAAATGTGAATATAAAAGTTGACTTATCAAAGAAAAGAAAAATATATCAAAAAGATCAAAAACAAAGAAAAGAAAAAGGGGAAAACTATAGCTCCCCCCTCCCCCCCAAAAAAAAAAAAAAAAAAAAGAATTGCACAGTTAGCCAAAAGAATGAAAAATGAATAGTATAAGGATAAGAAGAGAAGAGACACATTTGCAAAAGAGGGGTCATTACTTTTTTTTCAGAAACTAAAATACACATGCATGGATACATGCATGGATACAGAATGAGTCAAGAATTCGATGTGATGAATGGACTGGTCAAAGACAATATATGCCACTTGCCAGCTGCAATATCGAAAGACAGCAGTAAAGACAATTTCCATATCTTAGACCTAACTTCGCCATATCATGTCTTACAATTACTCCCTTTGGCTTATTTAGAAAAATGTTACAACCATTGTATATTACGTTATAAGCATCTCAAGTTGTTATTATACGCCTCAACTTTTGCATACACGATCGTTGATGGTAGTTAATTATAAGGTAAATGGATTGATGCATTAGGTTCACTTTTGACAACTTATGAAACTTCTCAGGATAATTAACTTTATTTATTCGTTGAGAGAACAAGAATAAGATGGAGTTATGGGTGTCAAGATAAAGTAATTAATATGGCATAAAATCTTCATCTGAGACGCATTCATATAAAATCTGAAGCTAAACATTCCACCCAGCTAGGGAATGGGAATCAATCTTCCCAGCTAGCTTAGCGCATATATATATATATATATATATATGGATTGGCTTCATAAACGTACATATCAATAGCTTTCTTTAGTCCTCCAATAATTCACATTCACATTCACTTAACTTTTTTTTTCTTGGGTGGAGTTGCAGAGTGAGTGTACATTCATATCTCTGTGAATATATACTTAAAAAATTTAAAAAAAAAAAAAAAGATGTCCAAATAAAAGAAATGCTTTGAGATATGCCAGCTTCAACCAATTAACTTAAAGGGTGCTTCCGGAATCAAAGACAGAAAAAGAAGGTAACCCATTTTTTTGATAAATAATATAAACTTAGGATTATCTTTTAATATATGTATATGTGTATTAAGCAATATAAGAGAGACATAATCACATGCGGCCTTTAGTTAAGCATTAAGAACAAAGACATAAAATTTATTAAGAGGATTTTTGTAGTGAGACCGTTGAGGCAACATTGGAATATTTTAGTATGAGGAGATAAGTGATTGAAGATGAGGAGACCACTAGGTCTTTGGGTTTGTTTGGAGGATCTTTGCAATTCTCACAAGGCCATATGGGTTTGTTTCCTCTTTCTTTTTATTTTCCTTTTCTTTTTAGGCATGTTCAGACCACCAAATCTCTCAAATATTGCTTATCTTACTTGCGCCAACTCATTCTTTTAACTTGATTATGTCCCCTTCCAAACCGCTATACCTACCAATGATCACTAAGTGCCAACAAATACAATTTGCATATTATATGTTGGGGAAAATTACATATTCATGTCTTAATTTGGTAATTATTTATAAGCCGAAAATATTAACATAATTTACTGAACCACATGAAGAAGAGAAAACATTTAGGCAACACACTTGTGAAGCTGTCTTATGGCAGCAGCAAATCGCAACATGTATCAGCAACAACGAAGCATGTCCACTAGATAAGCCTTACAAAATATGCTGCCCCCGCCCTCAATTTGAATGCATTAATGTTAAAGGCCATTCTCTTAGTAGCATTGGTACTTATGTCCTAAATTATGAAGCGTCAGACATTTTAACCCATACAATCACAAAAACATATAGCTCACCTTTACCCCACTTCAACAGATTTGAAATCCTTTAGTCTGGGTTTACTTTCTGGAGTGGGAGTGAGGAGTCTGAATTCCTCACACTCCACTGTTTACTTCACTAATATGAGCAAGGAGTGGGAATCCCATCCGTGGGGAGTGGGAGTGGGACTCCCATTTCTACCCTTTTTCTTATTTAATTTAATATTGTATATTTAATAAAATAATATTTATTTTAAATAATATAATTATATTTATTTTAAAAATAATAGTACTATATTTATTTAATATTAATATTAATAATAATAAATAGTTTATTCTAAGAAAATATTAATTTTGTATTAAATAATATTATATTATTATTTTATATAATAATAAATTTAATATAATTATATTAAATAAAATAAAATAATGTTTCATTTTATATTTACCCTTCTTTTTTACCCTCCTTTTATTAAATTTACTATAATTAAATTTAATAAATATTTAAATAATATTATATTTATTTAAATAATATTATTATATTTAACTAAATAATAATTTGGTTTGATTTTAAGTTTAAATTACTTAAAAATAATACTTTTCTATTAAAAGAGAATTAAAAATATTACTATATACCATCTTTATTTGAAAATATAATATTATTATGTTTATTTAAAAATAATAGTAATATATTTATTTAATATTAATAATTAATACTAATAAATAGTTTATTCTAAGAAAATGTTAATTTTGTTCTATGTTAATAATAAAAATGTTTCATTTATATTGTCCTTATCAATAATTTTTAATTTATATAATTAAAATTAATAAAAAAATTGTGATGTACATAATTAAGCATATTAATAATTATTATAAATTTACAAATATAATAAAATAAATATTTATTCATTAAATATATTTTTTATTAACTTTGTAATTAAAAACTATAATTCTTTAAATAAGGATAAAATTATAATTTGAATCTATTTACTCCCAATCCAAGACAAAGTAAACACATAAATTGGATTTTGATCTCCATTCCATACTTTTATTTCAGTCTAAGTAAACAACCTACTCCCACTCCCACTCCACACTCCTAATCTTAGGATTCCCACTCCAATCCAAAAAGTAAACACTACCTTAATTGCTAGTCTAGGAGTAGTAATAATGGTCTATGTATTGATTTAATTTTATATTGGTACACTTGTTGAAAACCAATTTACATTAAAAGATAGATTTCATATACTGTATTGTTTGACCCATTTGATTATGAAGCAGTTTTATCTCGTTGGATGTTCACAGTAATGTTATTATTCATTAAATGCGTTATGACAACTAAGACAATATGGCTATAACTCATAATTATGTGCTCTTTGGTAGCAAATAGAGATTCCCACAAGTAGCTAGCCATTGTTAGGATATCAATACAAATACAGTTCGAGATATCCCAATTATTTGTGATACAGAAAGTAGGATTACTATATCTATAGCATGTTTAAATGAAAATGAGAAATCTCACCCACCAAATATCATTCTTTATCCCATAGGTGTAGAGTTTCGACAAGTTAAGTTGTGCTCAATGAACCATTAAAATTTTCTTTTTGAATTGCAGACACGATGCAATTCTGCAAATCACTTTTCTCAGTCGAGCGGTGGATATTTTCTTACTTTATTTTTTATGTCGAAGTTCAAGTTCTCTAACATTAATTATGATGCAATTTTTCTAATTTAAAAATAGATATGATCATTCTAAACTTTTATGTCTAAACTACAACATAATAAAGCTAATTTAAGTTTTTAAAAAAAAAAACCGACGCAATTGTAAAAATTTATCATTCTTTCCATCATCAATCCATACTCATTCATTGTAAAATGATTCCTCTGAGACACCAATAAAGGGGAAAAAAAATGTTCAGCATTGATTTCTTGGTTTTGATAGTACAAAGGGGCTGTGCATAGATTGGGAAAGCAAATAAATATTGTGGGTTCCTCAAGGCTGAAAGCTTTTAATGCCATGGTGGGGAAAGGAGTCTTTGAGGATTATGATGGTGCCTGCCTGGTTGGGTGTAAACAAAGTCAATAAGATTATGAAGGAGCCAGCTGTATTGAGTTAGTATTTTTATCATTATAGTATAATATGATAGATGATAAGTTTTTAGCGAAGAAAGATATATTGTTGGCTTTATCTTTTGTAGCACTCGTGTAGATGAAGAAGAGGTACACACTTTAGAAATGGTCTTTGGTTGCATTATGATTCCACAAGGACAGGTGGAAAGAAGTAAAGATTGAAAGTGGATTCCTTGAAGAAAAATCTTACACAAAATTTCAATGATTGCATTTAACAGTTTATTTTTAACATATATTTGATGGGATTGTCATTGGCAATATTTTCCTTTTCTTTTCTTGAGCTATGTGAAATCAATTGGATCCCAAGTCTAACTCAAATGGTAAACTCGTCCCCTTTTTTTTTTTCCTCCTCGTCCCTTTTTTTAACCTTTTTTAAGCGTAGAAAATATAGTATTCGCTCACTTAGCATTAGCAAGTAGTCTATTGAATTGCACTCTTGGGGTCCGTTTGGTATGCTGGATTGGATTTGATTGGATTAGATTAGATTAGATCAGATTGGATAAAATTGGATTGGATTGGATTAGATTAGATTATATATAATACTATATTATGTTTGGTGCAATATTAGATTGGACTATAAATAATCATGTTTTATATTATAATATTACAATATACAAGTTATTATTATTAATATTATAATAAGCTAAAATTTTGTATTATTAATTATACAAATCAACCTCAATGACATTAATGAAATATAAATCATGATTAATAATTTTTATTTTGTTAAATATATATATATATATGATATTTTTATTATTTTTATTCAATAATCTATTATTTTATAAAAATTATCGTTTTGAATATTAATTTAATAATTAATTTATAATGTAAATTTGGAATTATAAAATTTTTTAATAATTAAATAAATTAAAATAGAATTTTAATTTAATGTGAAATTAATAATGATTTTTAGTATAATTTATTATTTACATTATTAAAATCAATATTTTTATTACATTTATCACATATTACTATAATTTTAATATTTATAATTATTATGTTTAATTGAGTTATCAATATAATCAAATACTAACTAATCCCATGGCCCCCCTTGGGATAATTTTCTCTACAAAGTTAACATTAGCTTGTGGGCCCAGGATAACAAAATCCCAATACCATTAACAACACCAAACATGAGATAAAGATAAGTTTTAAGAAAATAGTCAAATTCCCACTTTTAATCCTCCAATCAAATAGGTTCCTCGATAAATTATTGAGGACCCAGTACAGATTTAGGAGAAATTCTAGAATACATCTATTATACCATGTCACCCATGCAACAAGCAAATAATACCATGACATGTGTACATTTATTTTATAAATTATCATGTAAGTGGTGGTTATATTAAATTTAATTACACATGTCATGTATGTATTAATTGGTTATAATGCAACAGATGTATTCTAGAATTTCTCCAGATTTAGGGGCCCTTGAGGAGTGTTGCACTGCTGCAAAAACAAGAAATTCATGCTTCTATGGGCCTGTGGCAGCTGTAATTTGTGTTTGGGAATGCTGCACTGCGGCTGCCAAGTTGCTTGGAGCCCTGGTGGCACTTCTAAACGGGCCTTGATAAAATTAATAATATTAACGATTTTAATATTTGAGTCTAATATTATATGTTATTCATCTTTTAAATTATAAATTTCATAATTTGTAAAATTATTTAACTACTATCTAATTAATAAATATCATATTAGCAAGAACTTAAATTAAAACTTAGACGTTGGAATACATAACAAAACATATAAATTTATCTCGCTAAATATTAATGAAAACAGGTATATTCCCCAGGTGTGTAGAAGTTACCACTAAAGCGCTGTAAATATTGTAGACTGTGATTCTGTGTGGCTGGAATTCTTTTTACAAATCGTAGCGTGTGCTTGAATCTTGTGATTGGGTAACGAAGAAGCTTCTCTGTTGCAGACCGGGAGGGGCCCAAGTAAATTAGCTGTGAGACTGGCTGAATCTACATAAAGCCCACATAGTAGCCCAGCTAACAATTGCGTTGGAGTCAGATCCATTCTATGTTCCTCTGCAAGCAGCCGGCTCAATTGTTTCTAATTTTATACATGATTTAAAATAGAAAAGGACTGATGTTCATTACACCTGCATTCACAAATAAACCCAAGTCACCCTTGAAAAAATTTTCGCATGTTCAAATCTTATTGAAGCATCTTCATCATCCATTCATTATAAATAATGAAAATATGCTTTTTTTCCTTTTTCTTTTCATTTTTTTCCTCCACTCATAATTCAGCAAAACTTATGTCAACTTGCACAATTGACAAATATATGAATATATCTAACATGCGACGATGCTTTGAAAGCTTGATTCCATTTGATTGGTAATCAAGATTTGTACTTTTATCTGCTTATACTCAATTATATATATTTACTGTTATTGCTGAAAGATTTGAAAAGCGCTATGCAGATCAATTTCACAATTAATTTCTTCTTCTTTTTCATCCGAATCATTGATTTCCCTCTCTATGATGGGTATGATCTGCTTTTATAGAAGCAATTGGCCGTGGACCAGCAGGAGTGGGTAGTGATTTCTTAGTTCTTAAGCATTTGAAAAGTCGCAGCTTCTTCACTTTCATGACCTAAAAATGCAAAAGAACAGAGGCTCAATGCTTCTATTTAAAGCCACCAAACTTTGGGACTTGATTCCTGAAAAGGATCAATTTAATTTCTACACATGTATAATTCGGATTAAAATACTTTCTTGTGCCACGTGTGTATTATGAGATTCTATAGCATGACATTTATTTTCTTTAATTTATATTTTTATCTAAGAATCATTAATCAATGAGATTTTCCCCTTTTCTTTTTTTAATAAATGAGAGATACAATGTCATCAATGATACAACCTAAAAATATCCTCCCAATCATATTTGCATTTATTAGAAAATTATTTAATAGGTCTATATAGTTACATAAAATAGTTAATCATATGATTGAACTTCTTGTATCATCTTCTGAGTTTTCTATCAAATCATGAAATTATTTTTTCCTTAACAAAAGCTATATTAAACCAAAAAAAGAAAAAGAAAAACGAAAAAAGGAATTCTGGTCCATTTTATTATTCAAAGCCATAATGACATTAGCTAGCCTCCAACTTGTTAGGAAAGGCCCGATGAACTTGAACACAGTAGGCAAAAAAGGTCTCAAAAGGAAATGGCATAATCCTGTAACGCCAGGAATGTACATACCTTCCAAGCTTATTGTTAGAACTTAGGGATTGACGATTCTTAATATCAATTTTATAGGACCACTTTGTTTAAGCTTCGTATCAACAAGTTTAATATTGCCAATTTTGCTGGAGGGCACTTTAACATAATGTTACTAGTCAGGGGCGGAGCCCTGGGAAAAAGTCTACAGGGGCCAAATTTAAAAGTCTTACAGTAAAATTACAATATTATCTAACATATAATCTTTATACATCAGTTCTGTAGGGACCAATATAGACATTTTATACTAATTTTTCGCATTTAATTTAGAAACACTACAATTTTTTAAAATCCTACAAGGCTATGGCACCCTCTAGCCCTATAGCCTCTGCCCCTGTTACTAGGTTATTGACGTTCATATATATATATATATAATTGGTCTAAGATCTTAAACTTTATTAAAGTTTAAGAAAATTATTAAACATGCCATTTAATAGCTTTCGCGGTTATAATACTTATTAAACTGTATGGCTTGATAACTTTTTCGGACTTTAACAAATGTAAGATCCTGTATTATATATAGATAGATATATACATATATATATGTATATATATATGTATATATATATATACATATATATATATATATATATACATATACATATATATGTATGTATATGTAATCTTCTATAGTGGATACAACCTCATTTTTTTATTTTTACTTTTAAGCCACGTGGGTTAATAGAGTCATATTTTAATACTATTAAATCACATGGTTTTATAACGCATTTAAAAAAAACTCTATTAAAAATTCACCAAAAACTACTTTTGCATGGTCTCTTGTGGGTAATCCTCATCTTAAAAGCACAACTGATTGAGAGTGATATATAAGAATTTTTTGGGTTTCACTTCACACTGTGCAATCTCTTTCAGTTTCATATCACAAGCTTGGACCAGTTCATTTTTGTGCTCTATATGGTCCTAAAGAAGATGACACAACAGCATTCTTTTTAAAAAGAAAAATGCAATAAGGAAAAATTCTTAAATACAAACAAAACTCCACTCCAATTCTGATGTGAGCGAGATTCGTTCCAAGACCAATTGTATTACTCGTTCTCTTATCACTGAAGAAAGATATCATGATAATAGTATCAGCTTTGGGATCACATTGTTATAGCAAACCTAATCCTCTTTCCAATTAGTAATTCGTTTTTTAATCTTTTCCCTTTGATTTTTTGTATTCAACTGTTCTTAATTAACCCTATGAAATGTACAAGCTTCTTTGAGGTGAAAGAAGAACTCTTTAGAGAAAATAGTGCCACCTCATAAATAATTAAAAGACAAAGGAATTTCTAATTTCAGTTTCCGGACGAACATATATATAAATGTTATGTGTATATCTCAGGGGCATTGTTTCCAAAATGCTAAGGCTTTACTGAATTAAGATTCAGGACCAAAGATAATGTTAATATCTACTTGGAATTTGGCCCTAGGTTCGTTGCATATGTGCCGAATCTTCATAAGATCAATTAATTGTTTTTTTACAGGATCCCTTGTGCTATATTAACTGATGAGATGAATAAAATATTGTATTGAGCAACATAATCACTTATTAAGCTGGTTCAGGAATCCTGCGGATGAAATCTTAGTCAGGAGTTGAGTTTAATTGTAACGCAAGAGACTCTTAACGTTTTAGATAAAATGATAAATCCTCTTTATTATAACTCCATAGACCTCCTCTTTACATACTAGCACTCTTAGTAATTTTCCTTCTTTAAAGTGTAGAAATTTTCTTTATATAGAATAGATGAAGGTTGTGCTGTATATGCTGCTTTCATTGAAAAAAATAAGGGTCACTCGAGCTTCGAACCAATTCTTATCATATCTTAATTTTTAAGAGGTAAACTGAACATTATCCATTAATTAGCTCATTATTATTTTTTTTATATTATGTTGTGTCACATCATATCATAATCGAACCCCCCCCCCCCCCCCCAAAAAAAAACCCAAAAAAAAAAAGGTCGTTGTTATAACTTCTACAACTATTACAAAGGTGTAACTATTTCTTTCACTAATTTTTTTTTTAAACTTTTAATTAAGTGCTGTTATTTTATAACTGTACTACCAAAAGCAACTTGCTAGTATTAACCAAACATCCTGGTAACTACGCTACCCAAAAGATTAAAATAAACCGAGCTTAAGTTTAGTAACCCATTTGCTAACCAACATGGATTCTCAAAATTCCTAGAGACCATGCGTGAGAGAGTGCAATTTTATTCTTATTTGAAAGAAATTAAGAACCAAACTGGGTTTCAATCCCATCCACTCACCATCACCAATCAAGCGACAGAGGAATCCTCTTATCCAACCAAAGAAGCAGCAGCACCTGTTGACTGAATAGATAATAAAAGACAAACATACACATGCATGCAGCAAAGATTCAAGAAAACCACCCAATGTGATTTCACCTAGCATGATACGGTTTCAGGTAGCCAGCGAATAATATTTTGGAGTTTTGTTGAGAGCAAGGTTCCGAAACTCCAATTCCAAAGATCTGAAACGAATCAAATCTGAAACTGCATCAATACAAGTACAGCCTAGCTCTACCCTTTCTTGGCGTAATGTATGTTCGCTCAGCTCTCGGACTGAGCTGTCCAAAACATACGCGATCCTAAGCTAAGGGTTACATTTCAACGATATTATAAATTGCACTCTTTCGCAGAGAGTTCAAGCTTTAAAATGAGATTTGGCATCATTGTTGCACCTCATATTTCTCTTTTAAAACATGCTAATTTCTGTGGTTGCTATTATGCTTAACTGGCAAAATTTTTGGGAGCGATACAAGAGGTTTGGGATTTGAACATTATTTTTACGGGTGAGAAGGAAACTAAGTTTTCATCGCACTATAATTAAATAAGAACCCGCAATCTATTGTAGCACTACAAAAGATTTATCCATTGAACCAACTAAACCAAAACAATTACGTGTGAGGTTTAAGCTTCTCTTATAGCTTGGATTTTCTATATTTATTTTGGTCTGATAAGTAAAATATGCCTATTTCTCGAATGGAACAGAGATGCATTGATTCTAGTGAGATCGTCCACTACTAAGGATAAAGAGATTGCAATACGAACAAACTTTTCTGTGAAAAAGCTCCAATCACCTTATTGAGTGGCATTATTGATCAAAATGGTAAGAAAGGATTCGTGTGATGCTTTGAGCTTTTGAGATTTCAGTCAATAAGTCCAATTCAGTACAAAACTAACTTTCAAAAATCATAAATGCAAAGGCTGCCTAATGGGAAGTTGAAGCTAAGAAGACACACATGCCAGTCCAAGCAAAACGATTGGCCCAATAAAGTTTCCCATATCCTTTATCTTTCTTGGCTTATGTGGTAACCGCTATATCTTTCTTGCTTTCTTTTTTTCTTTTTCTTTTACAAGGTTAGGTTTATCTCAATCACATGTCCACAAGAATTGGCCGATTAAAGGTGAGTTCAGATATGTGAACTGTGTAATAATCCATCTAATTGAAGCCAAGCACAGCCTGAAATGGAACCACCCAATTAACTTTCAAATTCTTCAATTCTTTTGAATATTCATCGAGACTATAAATGACAGCTCAAGTGTATACATGCAAGTACGATTTAAACAAAAAATGCTACTTGTCTCCTACTCGGACTGCAGTCATCGACACAGGTTAAATCATGTTTCTGAAACAACAAACGACATAGCTGAATGTTTGATGACTCATCGTTATAAATAATTCTCCAATTTCGACAGCCTAAATCGTGTTTTCAAATCTAAAAGTTACATAGTCAAATATTGATGACTCATTGTAATAAAAGCCCTTCAGCAAACTGAAAACATTAAAATTTTAATCTACGAACAATAATAACTGCCACATGTCTGTTTCGGAATTCTGAAAACCCAGCAATGGTTCAAGATTCTATTATCAGCGGCCACATCTTAGTTTAATTATATTTTTCACTAAATTAAGATACATTTGGTATTAAGATGGTGCACATACTTGTTCATAGTATCATGAGATGAAATTACTAGTTGTCATGTATAATTATGTAAATGGTCTATATATATTGTGACATGGATATTCATCATTCTATATTTTGAGGAGTGTGCATTTAAAATTAAGCAGAAGTAATAAAATTACAATTGTACCCTAATTAAGAACATTTTAATAGTTTCTTTTTTTTTTTTGGGAAAAAAAAATGCCCCTTTCCTGCTTAATTCATCCTGTGGTTCCAAAGATGACGGGTCACACCATCTGCCACCTTCTGGGAAAATAGATTCCCATGATGTGGCTCCACAACTTCTCCTTTTACTCTATATTTAAGCAGCTAATCCTTAGTAATCTTCAGCACACAGTCAAGCCCTTATTTGAATAAAATCCAACATCTTCTTCTTCCTCTTTTCACCACCTCTATCTTTTACACATCTTAGCAATATTCAAACACTAAAAAGAATAGAAGAGTGCGAGTTATTATGGCCTCAGGCTCTCTTAGTTCTACTTGGACACCAAAGGAAAACAAGCTCTTTGAGAAGGCTCTAGCCTTGTACGACAAGGAAACCCCAGACCGCTGGCAAAACATAGCCAAGGCTGTGGGCGGAGGCAAAACTGTTGAGGAAGTCAAGAGACACTATGAAATCCTTGTTGACGATCTCAACCGCATTGAGGCCGGCCGAGTTCCGATCCCCAAGTACAAGGCCCCTGGAAGCAGCTACAATGCTGCTAATGAAGAGAGGTAATACATATGGCTAATTCCAACACCATGTTTGGTCTTTTTTCAGATGGTATCAGACTTAGACTTTTAATACTAACGTTGGGTCTATACCCCGAAAGTTTAAGCTTCTGGGTCAAGATGTTAATTTAGATATTAAGTATCAAAGCCAAGATCCTGGGGTTGTGTTTGGTGAGCCGCTCTGGAGTGTCTAAACTTAAACAAATTAGGATGGATTGTAATGTATTTATCAAGTCCCAGATGAAAATTTACCGTCCATGGACTAAATTAACAAAGAAAACCTAATGACTTTGTTCTAAAAAGTTTGCATAACTTTTTAGCAATGGTCCAGGAATGGTCAGTTCAAAAAGCCAGCCGGTTTGGATAATCCTGAAGAATCAAAATTGCTTTCAGCTTCTTATCCTGTCCCTAATCTAAAAGAAATTCCACATGAGCAAAACTCCCATTTGATAAATTTTTGGTCCACCTGTGCTTGGAGCTTTGACCCTTGCCCGTTGTGGACCTCGGATATATAGAAAAAGGGTTACGCAAACGTGTATCCTAGGAACACATGTTAAGAGAGAGAGTTATAATGTAATACTTTCGGTATAGAAATATAAAATGCTACTGCTTATCGTATATCATTTTTGAGATCTCCCATGAAATAATTGAAAGCATGTAGAACCAAGATAACGCTGATATTTAAACAGAAAAGTTTAATAGAATGTCTGACAGAAACAGAGGGTACAGCCTAGCCGTTTTACTGTGACAAACGATGATAATACGGTAATTCTAGCTGGGTTTATCGTTAATTCTGTCAACATCTGGCAGCCTTCATATCATCGCCTTTCATTTTTCAAGCAGTTTATGCACTGATAATGAATATTTTGCATGCTTAATAATATGTCAAAATCTTAGACTATACTTTTGTTTCTTGCTTTTACAGGACTCTAAAGAATCTTAAGCTGCAGTAAAATGTCCAAGGCCTTCTTATCATCAAAGCTGAACATTGGGTGTATCTTTTGAAAGGCAGATGTGGCTATCAACGTGTGAACAACTCTCTTTTATCTCTCTGTTTTTCCCTGTCTCTGTCCTTTGTAATTGAGGCGTAATGAAATGAAAGTATCAATCTTAGCTCAGAAACAACGCCATGCAATGCAGTACAGCACATCAAACACACCCTATATACACGTCATAAGAAAATTAATATGCCTCTGTTTTTTCCAGAGAAAAAGGAAGATCAAAATGAAGAAATTCTACTTCGTTCTCGGCCCCAGTGATAAGAGCATAAGACTGAGGAGATGACAACCATTTATCTAAAAACAATAATAGACTGGGGCAATGACGCATCTAATAATAGAGTAATTGAAACACCTTGTTGAATGCTGAAAAAAGGTTTAGTTCTTTCACGCAGTGTTGTAGTAGGTAACATTTTAGCAGATGTTAACCTAAATCAATACGCAGATACATTACCTCACAACCAGGCTTGATGACTCTATTACTTTACGCTCAGACTAGATGAAGCTCGAACTGGACTCTGTGTAGATGTTTCAGTAAAAAATAAAAAATAAAAAAATATAATTGGGTCTGATAAGATATGAAGTGGTGGTTTATTAGCTCCTCAATTATCCTTTGTAAACCCTTTTTTTTTTTTTTATTATACCCCTTTTAAAACCAAAATTAACCTTTCTCTCTAAATTAACAATCTTTTTATTTAACTACTTAATTTTTAGCAGTTTTCTCACTCTAAAATTCTTCTGCAGTGAACAGCCAAAAAATTTTTTTTTGCAGTCTTCTTACTTCACCTTCGCGTAAGTAATTCTATTGGTAATAAATTTCTTGAAGTTTTGGTATCTCCATTCTTCCCTTCAAACTTTCTCTCTCTACAAGACTAAAAAAATACTAACTTCTAAAGAATAAATATGATTAATTTGAAATATAAAGAAAAAGATAAATTGGATTATTTTAAATTGTTTAAACCAAGAAATTTATTATTTTAGATTTTTGTAAACTAACTGAATAAATGGTAGCCATAAATTGAAACAAAAAATTAAGAAAACATATTGATAAAAAAATTTGAACATTTCGTAACAATAAGGGGAAAAAAAAGGTGTACAAAGAGAGAAAACATAAATGGGTTCATTATATTTTTGTTTGTCTTTAAAAGTAATTTCCACAGAGGAAGGGTTTTATCAGTATCCTAAAGGAGTGTTAAAAGTACCGCCCATTAGCTTATAGTCAGATGGACATTAAGCCCACAAAGCCCCTTAAGATGCGGCCATTATTCAGCTTCAATCTGGCCTATGGTGAAGCCCTGTTTGTGAAAGCGGTGCACTGAAACTGAACAATTGGGTAACACCAAAGAAAATGAAAATCAAGGTCAATTTGAGATATACCACCCTCATTTTTTTCAAAAGTTTTTTACTCTCCTTTTCTCACCAATTTGGTCATTTCATCCTCTTTGAGAGTTAATATAAAAGACAAGGAGATGTGAAGTTTACCTAAGGATCTTTTGAAAATTAAAATAATTTTTAGGAATTTCTCTACTAATCAATGTAGCACAAAAGATAAAATTGGGTGCCATTTTCTGTGTAGAAGATAATAGATTTGGGATTTCGATCCTATACTGATTTTCCTTGATGATTTGATTAAAAGTTGAACTTTTTTAGATCTATTGGCACATGAATATTACCAAATTGAATGGGTAAGATTTGATTATTTGAATTTTATTTAAGTACCCTTAAAACAATTCTTCTTCTTCCCCAACGTTCAAAGAACCTTTATTCTCTATTCTGCACTTACATTACGCAATACATTCGATTGGCCACTTCCATATCAAAATCAAGTCTTTACAATTTCTAAAATTTTTTTTAAAAAAATCCAAAGTTATGGTAGTAGGAAGCCGCAGTTGATTAAGTTCTCTAATGGGAAAAATTGCTTGGCCATTATTGATTCAGCATCATTCAGCATTCTCTTCATGATTAATCTGCTACTCTCAAATAAAATTAATTCGTGGGTACATGTTTGTATCAACCCAAACTTGGACCATCTGATCAAAGCCAATTGACCATAAATTAGGAACTTTATTTTTCTTTAATAAGTTTAATTAAAACAATCTCTTTGAACAATTGTAGTTGTCAAAAGTACACGCTCAAAATAGTAGGCCGCTCTTCTATAATTTTTCCTCTTAAAAGACTCTCACATGTCAAAGAAGAGATTGAACAATAATTAAACTTAAAAATTATTTAAAAAAGAGTAAATGTTAAGTTACATTTGATATAACTTACACAATTTATGTGAATCACATAATTTATAGATTCAATGTAACTTAGAAGCTCCCTTTAAAAAAAAAAAAATGTAACACAAAAGAAACTATTAAACTTTCGGCTAGATCCAAAATAATTGGCACAATTTAAGAGGAGGCGAAATAGTAGAATTAAGTACATAAAATATTTTTGCCATAATGATATGATTTCTTTAAATAAACAATTCAACATCGAGAACATAAAAATTCCAAAAGGCTAATGGAATTGGAAACTTCAATTATTTGTGTTGACCATTTGCATGTACCAAAGAGGCAAGAATTGCCTTGAGTTGCCTATTGTAAACGAACGGACGCTCTATGTTAACAAGGTGACCTGCTTTTTCAATTGACTCCATCGTTGCATTCTCACCCACTTGCCTGCCATATTTCATTTAAAATTCTTGACACGTTTTCGATCAATAAAAAATTAATAAAGCACATTAACTTTCCATTTATGATATCTATGTTACATCAAATGTGAAATGTAAAGTGTATAATTGCGCACACTAAATCCCCACACAAAATGTTGATATATATGATCAACTAACAAGCTAGTAAGAAAAATATCAATATCTATTGCTTAACATGTGGGAGGGTTAAAAGTTGATTTAGACTGAACTCATCCGTCTACTTTCAAAATCGCATTTTAAAGTGTAAAATTATTTACAATAAATAAAACTATCTATTCATTGTTGATTTTTAGAATTGACGAAAATGGGTTGATTCATTGCTGTTGAAATATATATGTAGGTTTATATATATATAAACCTAACAATGAAATATGTTATTAAAAGTTCATCACCATCAGAGACCTAACTAGTAAAAGATAAATTTAAAAATAATAGAAAATCTTACTCTTTCAAGTTGCGGGCAACTTGCATATCGAAAATTTTGTCATTCTCTCCCCACAAGAGATGTATTTTCTGCAAATTTATTCAATCCCATCCATAAAATTAAATGGGTCAAAGAAGCATTTATAAATCAATAAGAAGCATGCTTTTAAAAGCGTATGGCGCCTGCAACAATTCATAAACAACTTGCTTAGGAAAATTTAATTTTTTAAATATTTACGATCGGTAACTATTAGAAATAAAAATAAAAATACAGTTAAATTTTTATTATACACTACTATGAGTACATGGCAAACGGAGGATCATAAAAAGTTTCTCTTGACAAATGGGTACTAGTAAGTCATGAATTTATGTCAATCGTTATCCTCGGCATTTTAGTGAGCACATTTTTCGTTACAATTAATTGATTGATAATATTTTTTATTTGAATAGTTTAAAAATTAATATACTAAATTTTAGAATTTTAGTCCACTGAAATTTTAAAGATATACATTTATAGTACAGTCCAAAAATCGATTAAAGCTCGTTCAAAAAATTACTCACGCTAACAATATTAGGAAAAAAATCTATCCTTATTCCTCAATTTTATGAAAACAGAAAAAAAAAAAAACCTCTCATGGAGATTTGAACCGGTACATTCAATGTTATTAAGAATTAATTATTTACTTTTTAACAATTAATTATATCAGTAATATCAGATTTAGTGTTTTAATTTGATATCAAGCATTTCAATATCAAACACAACTTTGAAAAAAAGGATAAAGACTCTTTTAGTCCTATAATTTAAGCTAATTACTTAATTATTATTTGTAATTTAAAAAATTATCCAAAATATATATCTTTATCATTATTTTTGTAATTTTAGGATCCAACATTTTAAGGATAATAATAATTATGGGTGCGTTTGGGATTGAGGTTGAACAGCTCTAGCTTAAAAGTTACAGCATTAAAGTGTATGTTAAACACTAACTACTGTAATTTGAGAGCTATCTTGATATAATTTTTCACTTATATGATGAAAAATTTATCATATATTTAATAATTTTATCAAAATTATTATTAAAAATTATATTTACTATATACTAATAATTTTTATTTTATAATTAAATTTTTTTCACAACAAATGCAGCTTAAAAGTTACAGTAACTCAATCCTAAACAAACTCTATATTTAAAAATAGATGATAACCAAGTAGATTTTAATTCGCCACCTAAGACATTTCACATCCAAAACATCAATTACAAATCAACACTCTCATTTTTAACAAGAAATAAACCAGAGACGTCATTTGAAAACTACTGCCAAAAATATTATTTTAGAGTAGGCCAGTTTTGAATACTTGCAAGGAATAGTTATAACGAAGACTAGTAGTTGCCAAGTTCCAATTCAATTATTCTATTCTACGGCCAAAAGATCGTATGTTTGAATTAGATTGCTTAAAAAGTGTTGAAAGAACATTTTAAATTAGTCGGCCATATTATAAGTGAAAAAAAAAGGACGAAAAAGAATTAAAAATACTCTTGTACCTGTGAAAAATGGGGGATGCTAAATTCCTTATCACTTATGACCAAAGCTTCCAGAAGTTCAGTTCTCTCTTTTCTGTGATCAGATAGTGCCTGCTCGCATTGTTATATAGGTTAAATGCCTTAATTAGATAACTTGTATACACACACAATCCAAATGTCCGTATTTTTTAAAATACAAATTCACTGCAAACACCATATGATGTATTAGTATTTTATCATTTTTTATTCAATTCACTAATACACGATTGAGTATAGACAATAAATTCACATTTTAAAAGATGTGAGTATTTACACCTGAGAATAATTATATATACACACAATCAAGAAATTAAAAAATAACCCAAAAGAAATGATATAAACTTTTAATAATAAGTTGCAATTTTAAATGTTTAAGTTACAAATTTTAATTTTTAAATACTTATGTAAACAAATAAGGCCATCGTACATTTAGACATATTTCACATGATCACTCATTCTCCGAAATCATTACCGGGAAACAAGTTTTTTTGCAAAGCGTAGTGATTTTTCCCTCAATAATTTTTGTAATATATATATTACGTATGTATGATATGAGGGAGAGACCCCAAAAAAAATGACAACATATTGACAAAAATAACAGTAAACCAAACTCGCTTTACTTATTTAATTGCAAACACAATAAAACCGTCAATATTTTATCAAACAATTTGTTTCCTTTTTATTAGGCATACGATCACCCCGAAAAAAATTGTGGAAAAAATCACTTTATTTTAATCCATTAAAATCCTTTTAATTTTACACAAACTTTGGGGACTGAGGAATGTCCCACCCCCTTGCAAACCTTTCGTCTCTTGAATATTAGAAAATGATCAGAACCCGGCTCATTTTCTCGTGAATGTTTCAAAAATCCTCAAATTAATGGCCCTCTGTTAAAAAGATAACTCTCAATTTTTTCTCTTTTACCAATTTACCCGAGACGTGGTAAAACCCACATCGATCGATATCAAAAACTTGAGATGCAAAAAGCTGAAAGGTTACAGAATCTTCTTAACAGCAGAAAGCAGCCGATTTTGATGCATTTTCATGATTTGGCAAAATAGAACGACCAACATGACAAAAAATATCCCAAAAAAGATCAAAATAGAGAGCAAGCATACCTCCAGAATGTGTTTGTAAACGAAAGCTGGCAGTGTCGGCAGCTTGTAGCAGGCAATATCAAGTTGAACCTTGAGAGCATCAGCCGTTTTAGGAAGCAAGAAGTCAGCCCAGCTCTCATAGCCAACCCTTTCAAGACCAGCATTGCTTACAGACTCCGTCAAGCCCTTGACCGAGCAACTAACCACCATTGATTCAACCAAATCAGGATACATCTCAGCCATTTTGAACCCCACCATCCCACCATAACTCACCCCAACAAGCGTGCACTTCTCGACGCCGAGCTTTCTCAATCCCTTGGCCATGAACTCCGCTTGAAACGACGCCGTCCGGTCGGACCTGTCCGTGACCGAGCCGCCGAAGAAGAGAAAATCCGGCACGTAGACTTCATAAGTTTTAGCTAGGGCTAGCACCTGGAATTGCCATGTTAAGATACCACCAAATCCAAAGGGATGAAGAAGCACAACAGCGTGTTTTTTTGTTGTTTTTTTGGGAACCCAGACGTTTAAAATTGTTCCTGGCTCTATCTCTATTGTTCTTTGTGTCATCCCTACTAGCTTCAGCAGGCCGTGCAACAAGAGTTTGTATATTGTAATTATGTTCACCATTTTTGCTTTCTTTTTCTTTGTTAATTTTTCAGTTTGCTGTATATATAACGAAGAAGTGATGGGTGATTTGATAATTGTAGTGGTCTGAAGGAATGTGAAGAGAATACAAAAAAGTCTTGTGAGTTGAATTATTGATTAGAAGAGTATGTATATTATCGGAAAATTCTAAAATATATTTGTTGTATTACAATCAATTGACGCATGCATGATATGTATAAGTGAGTTTAATACAACCACTATTTATATAATGATTTACAAAATAATATACATATGTCATAATATTATTTATTTATTATATTATAGTTGAGATAATACAATAAATATATTCTAAAATTTATCGTATATTATGAAATGAACATCACTGACTTCCTTGATTTGGAGAGAGATAGTATCTGTTTATTGGATGAAAATATAGACGCGGATCGACGTCTTTCTTCTGTAGCACAGTTGGGGCCCTTCCCAAGATACCTCGTAGTTAAAACTAAAAAAAAAAAATATCTAAGCTCATTTAATTGAGACAAGTGACGAACCTAGCTATCTATTATGAAATAATTTAAGTAAAATCTATTCTTATTTAAAAACGAGATACTGATTTATAGAGATTCAATCCCACATCTTATGGATGCAAAGCATGTGGAGATATTTAAGCAAAGCCCAAGCTGATTCAATTGGCCTTCAGGAGGCATGCTACCCTATTGCATTAAATAATTCAGAGACTTTAAAAAAAAAATTATCTTGAAGATAATCCTCATGATACTGATGGAAGTTACACGTATTTTGATTGTC
Organism: Citropsis articulata; assembly: GCA_030449925.1. Taxonomy (NCBI): domain Eukaryota; kingdom Viridiplantae; phylum Streptophyta; class Magnoliopsida; order Sapindales; family Rutaceae; genus Citropsis; species Citropsis articulata. Next base: position 1,009,307 of record JASUUH010000137.1, on the reverse strand, counting down.
ATTTATTATTTATTTCGATGAGAAGAATTAAATTCGAGTTGAAGATCATATGTGATTTTATCTCTTACTAAACACAGGTCGCTCATATTATGCGTATATTATGTTTCCTTGTAGCTCAATTAATTTATTTTCTAATTAAGTTGGCATTGCTTCAATTTTTTTTAATTTTAATTAAATATTTTTGTAATTTTAACCACAGACCACTTCCCGACAAAACATTTAATGGGTCATTTAATATCGCAATCTTCATACTGACGTGTCTCCGATTCTTCAATCTTTTTCATTATTATTTATTATTTATTCACAAAAATTATGAAGAAGACTGGTCAAAACTTTAACCCTCACGAATAGAGATGGTAAAAATATCCGTTCGGTCCAGACCCGGACCGCACCCGGACATTGTGGGTCGGGTATTATTCGGTTCGGGTATGCCGTCGGGTAGGTCTTGGGTATCACTTGATAAATTCGGAACCCGAATTTTATTAAAAAAATATTATAAAATATATATTATTTTAAATATTTGTATTTATTTGACTCATTTATTACACATATATAAAGTTTTAAACACTTAAAAGTTTATATTTTCATGTTAAATTTTATTAAAATAAATTTAAAACTTATAAAATTACCAAAAAATAAAAAAAAATATACACATATAATATTAAAAAATATAAAATCTGGGTACCCGGATAAAAATCTGGTAAAACTTGGCCCGAATATCATTGCATCCGGGCAGGGTCCGGTCATTGCGATACCCGGACCCGGCCCGGGGTTTTGCCATCCCTACTCACGGACACTAGAATTGATTGAACGCAGATGTCTTCCCACTATATTCCTGTGTTTATACGCTGGAGTGAGAAGAATAGATTGTTTCTACTCCAAATCTCCAATGTTTACTTATTTGTTTAAAAAGGATAAAAATTATACGGTAGAATTAGGGATGGCAATAGATTGGATCTTATCCAAGATCTACGTGATTCAAATTCAATCGGATCAGATTTGGGTCGGTTTAAAATAGATTTAGATTGGATTTGAATATAGGTGTGCGGATTTAAGACATATTTGGAGCATGTCTGGATCTATCTTAATATCTAAAGTCATATCCATATCCACTAATTTTTTAATTTTATTTTAAATTTTCTTAACAATTGTGTAATTATAATGGTAATAAATTTTATTCATAACATATAAATGTTATATACCATTCATTTAAACTCGTAAAATTTAAAGGTTAGTTTTGTAAATTTAAAGATTAGCCAACCCCAAAACAATTACATGCAATATTCAAATTACAAGCCGAGTAATAAATGAAGGTTAAAATAAATTGCCAGATTTTATTACTTGGTTAAATAATTTTTAAGGAATATAGTTATTCATATATTTAGTCAAATACGGTCATAATAAAATACTGAATATAAATCATATTTAATTTATATGTCATTATCTAATACTGTAGGAATGAGGGTAGGTGTTTCGTGGATATTAAAATGATGAAGGAGAAAATAAAATATTAGATTAATCTTACTCCTGCAATTACTTTTAAATGATGTTTTATTATCTTTTTTATTTATTATTTTGGTGTAAAAGTATAAGTTATAATATTTATTATATTTTTTTAGAAAAATTATATAATATATTTGTTATCAATATATTTTAACCTTCAATTTTCATTTTAAAAAAGTTATTACTTTTTCATTGTTGAGCTTTAGAATTCATGACGGATCTAGAGTAGATTTGGATTTTAATCTTTTTCAGATTTGGAGCAAATATAAATATTTATTTCTTTTTTGGATTTGGATATGGAGCGAAAAATATGGATTCATGACAGATCTGGAGCAGATACAGATCTCAATTTTTATTATGGATCTGGATCTAGAGTAGAGTAGATCCAATCCATATTTGCCCCATTGCCATCCCTAGGTAGAATTCACTCAATTTTTTAAAAAAAATAATGAGATTTTTACTCTCATAAAAGGTGGAAATGAGAATATAATATTAACTATAATCTACTATTAATTCTTTCTTTTTTATTTTTTTATTTTTTTCTTATTAAATATAATATGATTATATTTATTAAAATAAAATAATGCTATATTTAATTAAAAATAATATTATATTTATTTAAATAATATTATTATATCATTTAATGATATTACATTTACTAAAAATAATAGTATTAAACTTATTTAAATGTAATATTATTAGATTTAATTAAAAATAATAATTTAGATTGATTTTAAGTTAAAGTTCCTTAAAAATGATCTTATTTGGTTGATAGATAATTAATAATATTATTATATAATATCTTTATTTGAAAATATAATATTGCTATATTTATTTAACTTCATTAGTATTATATTTATTTAATATTAATAATTAATAACAATAAATAGTATATTCCAAGAAAATATTAAGTTTGTACCACATTATTAATACTAATGTTTCATTTTTGTTGCTTTTATCAATTATTTTTAATTTATATAATTAAAATTAAAATTAATAAAAATTATGATTTACATAATTGAGAATAATAATAATTATTATTAATTTATATAATTAAATTTAATAATCAAATGTTTTTTTTATTTTATAGTTAAAAACTAAAATTATTTAAATAAGGATAACATTATAATTTAAAACAATTTACTTTCACTCCAAGATAAATTAAAAACATAAATGAGATTCTAATTTCCTCTGATTCCAAAATTCTCCCATAAACATATATGTATATAGTGTGTTAGTGTGTGTGTGTGTATAAATATATATTATAAAGGAATTAAGTAAATAAAATATACTGCAACAATAATTTCTCGGGAAAAGAACATCTATACTCTAAGGTTTAGAGAAATAATCATGTAAACCTTAAAATTTCACTAAGAGACATCAAAACTCCCTTTTGGATAAAATACTTTTTACCTTTATTAACCCAAAAACATTGACTCTAATATCTTATAATAAATAAAAATAATAATACTAAAATAAATGTAACAAAATTGAGCATAGAGATGAAATAAATGGAAACCAAGTGGGCGAGTGAGAGACATGCTTGCAAGGAAGTCAGCAGCAAAATTTGCTTCCCTATACACATGATGCACTGAAATCAACCAATCTCGACTTAGCAAATCCTTTATTCCCCAAACCAATGAAGAGTGAGCATTACTGCTATAGTTACGATTAGCTAAAATTTGAGTAATGCCCAAATTGTCAACTTCTACCATTAGGAAACTGATGCCATGATCCCAAGCCATTTGTAACTCTTTATACAGTCCCCACAATTCAGCCCCCATGATAGAACAATTTCCCAGGTTCATACTGAAACCACACACCCACTCACCACAAGAATTCCTCACTAAACCACCCGCACCTGCCAAACCGGACCGTTTCAGAGCTCCATCAGTATTGAGTTTGAAATATGGCAACATTGGGGGTTGCCAATGAATCAATTGCTCCATTTTATTGGAGCACTGCTTCTTTAAAAAATCATAGGTCAAAGTAATTTCCTTAGTGCGGCTATGAACATCCATTAGCACATTACCAATATTGCATGATCTGTTAGCATGAGTAAATTGATTACGCCAAAACCATAACCTCCACACAGTGACTCCGAACAACACTGGCCAATCCCCGAAGTTCGCAATTTGAAGACTATTCTTCATATTACAGAGCACCCATGACTGAAGGTCCAGCGTGAAAAAGGTAGACTGTAAGTGGATAGGAATTAAAGCAAGCCATACACGTTTAGAATCAATGCAATCCCGCACTGCATGCAGGGCGTCCTCAACGTGAAACTCACATCGCATGCAAGCATAATCATCAATCGAATGTCTGCGAAAGAGCTCAGCCCTCGTTTTCAAACGGTTATGCACTAACAGCCAAAGGAAACAACGAATACTCTACGGGCCAGTCCATCGCCAAATCCAACTCCAAGGAAAATTTTTTTCACTTGGCGCCGGCTTAAACAAGTAGAAGTAAGCAGATTTCACAGTGAAGCATCCAGACTTTGATGGTCCCCAATAGCGACAGTCCTCAAACCCATGCTCACAAGGTGGCATTGTACCCGCAATCTTGAGGAGAATATGATTTGGTAAAAGGGAAGCAAACAGACCCCAATTCCAAGCACCCTCCTGATCTACAAACTTGGCTACACATTCATTAGCCAAGCTGTTAGGGATTGGGCCAATAGCATATTTCTGAAGGCAGTGGTCGTTCACCATCCAACAATCTTTCCAAAATCTCGCAGTCTTTCCGTTGCCTAGAGCCCAACGAACCCCTTGGAGGACCTCCTTCCATATGTTTCCCACTGCTTTCCATAGAGGAGACCCATGTTTATTTGGGAGCGAAGTAGGAAGATCATTGTGGTAGACTCCATACTTAAATGTCAAGACTTTAATCCAGAGACTGTTCGGTGAGTCGAGAATGCCCCAGCCAAGTTTCATAAGTAAGGCCTTGTTCATAAGGTGGAGATCCTTTAGACCAAGTCCTCCACAGGGTTTGGGTAGCTGAATCGTCTCCCACTTAATAAGGCTCATACGGTGTTTTTCTTCCGTGCCACTCCATATAAAATGTCTACATATCTGATCTATCTTGTTTCTAATGCTCGCTGGGAGCATTGTGGTTTGCATAGAATAGATTGGGAGTGATTGGATAACCGATTGTGTGAGAGTAATCCGGCCTGCTAATGAAAGATGTTTTGCTGACCATCCGGAAAGTCTTTATTGAACTCGATCGATGATGGTCTAATAAGTATGCTTTGTGATCCGCTTGTGAAGTAGAGGCATGCCTAGATACGTGCCAAGGTCCTTAGTAGTGGTGAAACCAAGCTTAGCTCCAATGCGTTGGGCGTCGCCAGTGTGCACATTATGGGAGAAAAAAGTGAGCGTTTTATGTTTGCTCACTTTTTCTCCAGAACTCCCACAAAAGGAATCAAGCACCTTCATAATAACTTCTCCCTGGTCTATTGAAGCTTCTACCAAGAGTAGAAGATCATCAGCAAAAAAAATATGAGAAATAGGAATACATTTTCTTGAAAGCTTGATAGGTTTCCATCTCCCTTCCCTAACTGCTTCAGTAATCCCGTGGCTCAACCTTTCAATGCAAAGCACGAAAATATAGGGTGAAATGGGGTCTCCTTGTCGGATTCCTCTGGAAAGAGTGAAAGAATCCGTGAGATCTCCATTCCAAAGTAGTTGCATGGTGGCAGATGAAATACATTCCATGATAACTCGAATGAGGTCTTGTGGGAGCCCTGCTATGCACAAAGTTTCAACAATAAATTCCCAATTTAATCTGTGATAGGCCTTCTCGAGATCAACCTTGATAACCATTTGACCAGATTTCCCTTTCTTCTTGCGCATAGAATGAATTACTTCTTGTGCAATAACAATGTTTTCTGTAATATGTGTCCCTGGAATAAAGCTTGTCTGGTTTGGCCCAATAAGTTGCGGCAACACCTCCTTAAGCCTATTAGTCACGATTTTGTAAATTGTTTTATATACCAAGGGGCATAAACTAATAGGCTGAAACATTTTCAGACTAGTAGGATTGCTGGTTTTAGGTATGAGCACAAGTAGAGTCTTGTTGAGCTCTTTAGGAATTGGCTTGCCATTAAAAACCTCTTTCACCACTTTACATACCGAGGGCCCTACAACCTGCCATTGAGATTGGTAGAAGATAGCATGAAAGCCATCCACACCAGGGGCCTTTAAAGGGGCCATACTAAAAATCGTCTGCTGGATCTCCTCATCATCCACTGGTTTAATCAAACTATCCATGGTATTGCTATCCATCCTTGGAAAATAATTTAGAACCGGGTACATGTGATAATCTCTCCCCTCGCTAGAGTAAAGATTGACAAAAAAAGACATAGCATGTGTCTTAATCTCCTCACTATCATACATCCAGACCCCAGCATCATCATGTATAGCCACCACTTTATTCGTTCTTCGTCGTTGGAGGGTTTTTTGGTGAAAAAACCTTGTGTTCCGATCACCACTTTTAATCCACTCTCTTCTAGATTTTTGGTACCAAAAAACCTCTTCTTGGGTCAAAACCTCTTCTAGTTCCTTTCTTAAATCTGCTTCCAACCAAAAAAGGTAATGAGAATGGTGGACTTTTAAAGCTTTTTGAATACCACCAATTCTGGCCAAGATTCTTCTTTTCCGTTTAAAAATATTCTCAAAAACTTCTCTGTTCCACTGCCAGAGATTGTGCTTAAACTCTTCAATCATCTGTAAATAGTTTTTGGAGCCGTCCCAAGCACTTTTTACAAAATTAGTGAATCTATGGTCTCTTATCCAAGAAGCAAGGAAACGAAAAGGTCTAATCCCCAGCTGATGATCTCCAATGCAATGTGCAACGGCTAAAAGGGGGCGGTGATCTGAATGGATTCTAGGAAGGTGATAAACAACAATTTCAGGGTTTAAAAGAAGCCAATCCTCATTACACAAGCATCTGTCTAGCCGTTTATAAAGGGATCCTCTAGACCAAGTAAAAGAAGGGCTGGTAAAACCAAGATCACATAGCTGATTCCTATGAAACCAATCTCTGAAAAAATTGCACACACCAGTCATCTTCCCAACTCCTCATCGTCTTTCCGCAGCATTCATAATAGTATTGAAATCTCCCCCAAGAATCCAGGGGCCGTGGGTGTTTTTTGTAATATTGTCTAACAAAGGCCAAAGGTGTTGTCGCACTGTACGCACCGGACTTGCATAGACCGCCGTTACCCAACAGTAAAACAAACCGAGTCTGGAAATCCTACAATGAATAAATTGTCTATTGTTCCCAACTACTTCCACCTGAAAACCATCATTCCATAGAAGCCAAATACCACCCGCAAAGCCAATTGCCTCAACCCTGTGCGAATTGGGAAAGCCACATTCCTTAATAAAGGCATCAGCCTGATTGCCACTAATACGAGGCTCAAAAAGAGCCACCAGACTTGGCTTATAACACTGTACGAGAGTTTTGAAATACCGAAGGAAACCTTTTGATGCTGCCCCCTAGCAGTTCCAAAACATGGGAGTACACATCAGTAAGTAAATATGGATTAATAAGGTATAAGCTTTACATATTATGGCCATCCATCATTGGCACAAGGTCCAAGCCACCATCAGATGCAAGAGAGCCAGCAGATTCCGACTCCTCATCATTCTCCTCACTATTTCCTGCATAGTCACTATCATTCGAGTCATCATCCGAAAATCCCATATTTACTTCTTTCCCATTAGTTGGGTCACTAGCGTGGGCTACTACTTTTCCTGACTTGTCACCAATGCCAGTAGCTCTAGAGTAGAACTGCGATTTACCCATCCCGTCGGAGCTTTCCCCTCTAGAACTTGTAAAGGCAATCGCAGTATGGTTTTGTGGGTTTAGGCTAGTGGGCACGGGTACAAGGGAGTCCTGGGCTGAAGCTAATTGGCTAAAGTTTTGTTGTGAACGTGGTGGGAGCGCTTGTATGGGCTTACGGAAGCAAGAATTCTCTTGAGTTGCCTATTGTAAACGAACGGTCGCTCCACGTTAGGAAGGTGACCTGCCTTTTCAATTGACACCAACGTTGCATTCTCTCCTACTTGCCTGTGATATTCACTAATGCCGTTATAACTTTTCCAATCAATAAATAAAGCACAAACATACCATTTATGATAGATACGGTCAATGTAATTATGGCCAGCTAGCTAGCCGGCATTGTTGTCAAAGAAAATTGCGTGTGAATTTAATACTATATTGTAATTTGGAAGCGGAACAAAAATCAAAATTGTATTTAAAACGCAAAAATATTTGTAATAAATAAGGACTCATATATCTATTCCAGGTTTATAAGTGACTCAAATGGGTTGATTTATTTCAGTTGAATATGTTTTTTTTTTCTTGTTATTGATTTAACGCTAAAGTTAAAATATATTATTAAAAATTTATCACTATTGGAGACCTAAGTAGTCAAAACAATTTTGAAAATAATGAAAGTGTCATTCCCTTAAAAGAATTGGAAACTTAGGGGCTGTTTGTTTTTTTAACTTAATGACTTAATTGACTTAATTGTAATTAGTTAAGTCATTAAGTTTGTTTGTTTTTTCAACTTAATCAAAATTTTCAGTCATTAAGTCATTAAGTTATTAAGCTAATTTTTTTAGCTTTTTACTTAATCTAAAAAGTCTGAATGACATCATTAAAAAATATTCTCCAAAATCTCCCCATCTAATTAATTAAATTTCATCCATAACTAATTAAGTTTAATAATTAGCATCATTATCCATCTCTATAACTTGTGATAATATAGTTGTAAACTTTTTTTTTCTCTCTTCAAATTAGTATTATTTTTCTTTATAATTTTTAATGAATATTTTTCATATAAAACATCTTAGACAATGATAAAATTGATTATAATATACTAATTTAGAATATTAAAGGTTGTACTCAATTGAGTATGATTATCTTATAAAAATTTATTATTTTATTTATATTATTTGAGCATTAATTTTTATTAATTATTATTAATATTATTAATTTACCCATATTGAATTTTTTTTTTTATTTAAAATATTAGTATAATATTCAAAGAAATTAAAATAATAATAATAATTGAAATATTATATAAAATAGGGCGTATATATAAATATTAATTGTTTATGATAATTTAGTGCATACAGATGTAATCGACTTCAAATTCTTTCTTTTTGCCAAACAACTTATACTCATATCATTTTAACGATCATTCTGTACAAAAACAAAGGCGCCATTTTATATTCCAGGGATATTTACCTACCATTGTAATTCGTACTTCGGTGCCTATTTAGATTTAAAACAAACACTCTTTTGGCAATATTGGCAAGGCTTTGGTATATCGAAAATCTTGTCATTCTCTCCCCACAAGAGATATATTTTCTGCAAATTAATTCAATCCCACACGTAAAATCAAGTGGGTCAATGAAGCATGATTAGTGGTATAGTTACAAATTTTTTTATGTCTATTTTATACAAACTGATATAACATCACACAAGTGATTAAACTAAAACATCACATGGCCCACATAATTTATTTTTTATTTACATTCAATTAATTATATCATAATATATCAATTTGTACAAAAATAATTTGCACAAGAGTATATCAATAGAGTAATGATATAGTCACAAACTCTTGTACAAACTTATCTTGTATAAACTGGTGTGGCATGATAAAATTGGTTGAATTAAATATCTCTTGGCTCACATGATTTATTTTCATTATTTAATATGTTCATTCAACTAATAAATTAATGTCACATCAGTTTATACAAAATAAATTTATATAAGAGTTTGTGGCTGTATCATCACTTATATCTAGGGTTGGCAAATAAATTCGGATCCGGCCCGCATCCGCAAAGATCCGGAAGATCCGGATCCGAAAAAATCCGGATCCGCATGTGAAAAAATGCTGATCCGGATGCGGATCCGGATGCAAGTGCATCCGGAAAGCCGGATATCCGGATCCGGTTAATTTTATATTAAATTAAAAAAAAAAATATATATATATATATATATAACACACATTTCACACACACGCAATACCTAACCCTATCTTATTCACATTTCACACACATGCTCACAAAACATCTGCAGCAGCCGCAAGTCCGCAACCCCCAAATCCCCAACACCAAATCCCCTAATTCCCTAACGATGTCGCCGTTTTCCTCACGACCTCGCCTAAGTCTTGTCTCCAAGCCTCGATTTGAGTCCGTTGCTGTCGCTCCACACCTCGCCATCGTCGAAGCCTCGCATGAGCACACTGCTGCTGCTGTTGTCCAAGGCTCGCCTGATGGGATCTGAATTTTGTTCCCATTTTTCCGGTCATTGAAGCCTTGCCCAAGCACGCCGCTACCACTGTCGTCCAAGGCTCACCTGATTGAGTCTTTCTTATGTTTTCATTTTTCTGGTGTTATTAATTGCTTGGCTTTTTTTCTTTTTTCTTTTTATCGGTTAATGATTTCGTATTTGGATTGATTGTTTGATTGTAGTTATTTTAATGGGTTCAATCTAATTTAACATGTTTAAGCTTCAAAAATTCACTGGCAGATTGGCTTAATGTAATTTTCTTTGCTGATTCAATTTAGTTTAATAGGTTTGGGATTAGGTTTTTTAATTAGGTTTTGGTTTTAGGTTTTAATAAATTGATGAATTTTTAAATTATATTGTTAATTTGTAAATTTAATTTTTGCGGATCCGGATATCCGGAATATCCGCCCGCAATCCGGACGGATTTTACCCGCATCCGGATCTGCAAAAAAATTTACGGATGCGAATCCGAATCCAGTTATAAAAATCTCAATGCGGATCCGGATTTTGCCATCCCTACTTATATCAATAACGTGCATGCGTTTGAAATCGTACAACACCGGGAATAATTTATGAGCAACTTACCTTTGACTTATATAAAGAACCTAGCTAGATTCAATATTGAGTTAAAAGTTTCCTATAACATTGTGATGGTAGTATAATATGTAATTATATGTTAACTGCACATTGCTATAAATATATACACGACAAAGCTCATAAAAAGCTCATCTCAACACGATATCCAAATTCTCATATAAATCATGCTGCTGGAGTGGAAAAAGATATGGATATATAGGTCATGAATTCATGTCACTCATTATCATCAATGTCATTTAATAAGCACTGTTCGCATTGCAATTAATTGATCGATCAAATTTTTTTAATGGGTTATAATTTACATTCATATTATAATTTGAGGTCCAATGGAACTCTGGATATAGTTTTGGCCCGTTTTTCACTTGTTCATTCATCCTGGTTTAGGATACGGACCGGGGAACATTAGAATTTATTTGGTGACCACGAAGTGACTTGGTGCCTTGGATTGATAAAAAAGCCGTGTGTAAGCGAGATGGGCTCTATGGGGCCTAGGGAGTTGAGGGAGCCTTAGAAGGTCCATAGAATTCTCAAGGTAGCTCCAGGGATGCTCTGGGGAGCTCTAATCATGTTCCAGGGATGCTTATTAGGGAGCAAACAGTATACGTAAACGTAAGCATAAGCATATATGTAAAGGATACACGAAATTTATATGGTTCACCTTATGGCCTACGTCTACGATTGGCATTTGGATGGTGTTCAGTTGCAAGAGCTCTAAGAATGATGAAGTGGGAAAAGTAAAAAACCATTTTTCTAAGAATGATGAAGGATAAGAAGATAAAAACAGAAGAATCAAAAGAGAAGGAACAACCTCTTAGTTCAAGCATGATTTATAAATTAGGGTTACTAAGGGCATCCTTTGGTCCCTCAAGCACATGATGGAACCTGAGTGGCAGTGGTCCTCCTTATTAGGCAATTGTATAATTTTAAATTAGAGTTTAAATATTTAAACTCATTTAACTTTCTTTTGTATGACACATGGCAATTTTTTTTTTTTTTGTGAGAAGAAAGTAAACCTTTCATTTCATCACAACACATTTATAACAGCTTTGACCTCTGCTGGTAACGGAGGAAACCAGACAGTAGGTGAGCTACTCCCTAACGCATGCTTAGTTAGGGAATGGGCAATAACATTACAGTTTCTATACACATGCTGGACTACGACTTTGTGAAAGTTTCTTATTTGATTTCGAACTTCAGAAATAGTCCAATAAACTTCTATTCTGCTACCTTTTGTGTTGTTAATAAGCTCAGCCACCTCCAAGCAATCAATTTCTACGATCACCGAGCTTAAGGCTGCTTCTCTAGCCACTTTAAGGCCCCATTGCATAGCTTCAGCTTCTGCCCAACTGACATTTCCCGTTAGGTGAGCTTGGTTAATGCCTACAGCTACAATATTACCTCTAGCATCTCTTATCACAGCTCCAAACGCAGCCTTTTGATCTTTGGAGCTTATGGCTGCATCCATGTTGACTGTGAAGATGTTACCGAGGAGGGTCAGATGCTTCTCCTGTTACAGGAAGTATCGGGAGGAGGCGGATGTCACGATTTCCTCGCTCTATGATAGGCGCGAATTGAGTCTCTTCTTCTTCACTAAACTTGGCTCCAACTTGACCTTGAAAAAATTTGTTTCTTAGTACCTTTGCGTGATGTAATAAGCCACTATAATCTCAAACAGGTTCACCAATTTTTGCCATTTCTTGGAAGAAACTAAGTATATCCTGCATTTGAGAGTTGGGAAGTGGGACTGTAAAAGGGCTTTGTAACCAAACTTTCTTAGCTGCTTTACAGTCTAGCAGTGCTTGATGAATGGTTTCCATATTCCTATTGCATCTTTGACAAATTGGCTCCCGCAGGACTTTTCTTTTCCAAAGATTTTCAGCTGAAGGGAGCAGATTTTTACTAGCCCTCCACATGAATATTTTCATTTTCTCCGGGATCTCAAGAAACCATAAGGCATTCCAGGGCCTTGAGTTATTGCCTGAGCTACTGGAAGCCTCTGGATACTTGAGCTTGAGTGCTAGCTGGTAACCGCTTTTTACAGAATAATCACCTTTCTTGTCGTAATGCCACATTACTTCATCCTTTGCCTTTTCTTTTGGAAGAGGAATGGTGCGGATCACTTCAAAATCCTCCTGAATAAAATTCTGCTTCAGCTTATCTTCATCCCACTTATTTCCTATTTTGATCAGATCTGCCACGACAGCATGTATAGACATCCTGGGTGGAGACATTGGCTTAAACGTGACAGGCCTTTGAATCCAGTTATCCTTATACACTGAAACACTTTGACCATTCCCAATCCGCCATCTAACACCAGCCTTGATCACTTCCCTCCCCCATAAGATACTTCTCCAAACAAAAGAGGGGTTGGAGCCTATACTAGCGTGCAAGAAATCTAAGTTTTTGTAATACCTTGCCCGTAACACTTGAGATACTAGGGAGTTGGGAAATTGAAGAAGTCTCTACGCTTGTTTTGCCACCAAAACTTGGTTGAAACTAGTGAAATCCCGGAATCCTAGGCCTCTTCCGCATTTTGCGTGGCTAAGCTTTTCCCACCTCATCTGGTGAATGCTTTTTTTATCCTCTTTTGAGCCCCACCAGAATTTAGCTATTGCCCTCTGAATATCAGCACATAAACCCCCTGGAAGCTTAAACACACTTATGGCGTAGGCTGGTATGGCTTGGGCTACTGCTTTGATGAGAATCTCCTTCCATCCACTGGAGAACATCTTGTGCTGCCAACTTGAGATTTTGTTCAGCACCTTGAGTTTGACTTCATTAAAGAAACTAGATATTCTTCTTCCTAACATTACTGGCAGGCCTAAATATTTCCCTTGCCTTAAGACTACATTAAAGTTAAAGATACCTCTGATTGCACGAATCTGCCCTTCCGAAACCTTACTACTGAAGAACATTGAGGATTTGTCGAAGTTGAAAATCTGTCCCGAAGCTTTGGTATAGCAATAAAAAATTTCCTTCAAATGCTTGCAATTCGTAGTTGAGGCCCTAGAAAAGATGAGGCTATTGTCTGCGAAAAGGAGGTAAGAGGTGGTAACATTCTCTGCAAATCGCAGCCTCTAATTTGCTACTTCTTCTCTGCCAGCCCCATTAGGTTGGAAAAAGCTTTAGCACATAGGATAAAAAGATATGGGGAGAGGGGGCATCCTTGCCTTAAGCCCCTTTCTGGCTGAATCTAACCCTTCGGCATCCATTAATTAGAACTGAGAATGTTGTAGTAGAAACACACCTCATTATCAAGCTCACCCACTTTTTTTAGAAACCAATTTTCACCATTTTTGTTCTAAAAATTGCCATTCAACTCTGTCATAAGCCTTACTGTTGTCTAACTTGAGCGCCACAAGGCCATTCATTTTTCCTTTACTACTCCTGATCTTGTGGAAGTATTCATATCCAATAATGACATTGTCCGTAATGAGCCTATTAGGTAAGAATGCACTCTGATTTGGGGAGATAATTTGGGACAAGATTGGCTTCATTCTGTTTGCAATTGCCTTGGCAGCTATTCTATACACAACATTACAGAGACTTATGGGCCTAAAGTCAGTAACCTTTCTAGATTTTGCAATCTTTAGGACTAAGGCAATGTATGTATGATTAATGAGAGCTGAATTACCTTGCTCATTAAGAATGTGCTGACATGTTTTAACCACCCCACTTTGCACTGTTTGCCAGTATTTTTGAAAGAACACAGCAGGCAAACCATCTGGCCTTGGGGCCTTGGTGGGGCACATCTGGAACAAAGCCTCTATAATCTCCTCATACGTGAAAGGCTCCTCAAGCTGGGAATTCATTTCTGGGGTAACCTTTTGTGGCATTTCTTGTAAGGCAGCAAGGATTTGGCTTTGACTTGGCCTGGATGACTTGAAAAGAGTCTGGTAATATTCACAAAATTCAGTTTCTATCTCTTCTCGCTTCTCTGTCCAGCCCCCTCCTGGAAGCTCAACTCCCCAAATTTTATTTTTCTGTTTTCGTGCAGAAGCTTTAACATGGAAAAAATTCGTGTTTTTATCCCCTTCTCTTAGCCAATCCACTCTTGACCTTTGCTTTCAGTAGATCTCTTCATCAATTAACAAGTTGTGGATTTGACTTTCAATTCTCCTTACCTCCACCCCACTTGTCGAACTAGAACAATTCTGCTGGATGCTCTGCAGCTGCTGAACTAGGTTTTTAAGCTTTTTTTCCCTATCTTCAAATTCCTCCTTACTCCACCACTTTAGTTGGGCTAGTGAACTTTTTGCGGTCTTATGGAAACTTTGCACTGGATCCTCCCACTTTTTCCCCTTATATCTCTCCCATTCATCCTTTACTATATTCTTACGGCCTTTATATGCGTTTCACATATCCTCATAGTGGTCTCGATGTAAGAATCTACTACCATGCTTCACTTCATCCCCTATTTATGTTATTTCTAACACAATTGGGATGTGGTCAGAAACCCAACTTATTAGATTGGTTGCTGTTGAAGTCTGAAAATTAGTACCCCAATCTTTACTGCACAAGAACCTATCCAATCGTTCCTCTATATAATTTCCCTCATACCTCCTGTTTGACCACGTGAACGGATACCCTTTATAGCCCACATCAAGCAAATTATAAGCTTTAACGATTTCTTTAAATTCGGCTATCATGTTTGGGTCTGTTCCATTGCCGCCATTTTTTTCATATAAGTGCATGACTTCATTAAAATCCCTAAAGCAGCACCAGGGAAGGGAAGACAAGGTTGCTAACCTTTTAAAAAGGGTCCATATGTGATGCTTTTGGCTAGCCTCAGGATGGTCGTAGATACGAGTACATCTCCAATTCTTCCCAGCTTCATTACACACCACTACATCTATATAGTGAAGACTATATGACTTAACGTGCACACTGATTTCTGAGCTCCAAAACAGAGCAAGGCCCTCTCCCATTCCATTTCTGTCCACCGCAAAATACTTTTCAAAATTAAAATACCTATAAACTGAATTAATTTGCCCATCCCTCATTTTGGTTTCACAACAAAAGAAAATTTGAGGCTGGTGTTGTTGGAGAATTTTTTTTATGGCTAGGCGCGTTCGAGGCTTCCCCAGACCTCGAACGTTCTAGCTTAGAATCCTCATGAGTGTCGGCGGGGTTGTCCACCAGCTCCCACCGATAAATCTTCTTCCATGGCCTCCAAGCTTCCCTCTGTAACCAGCTCTTCATCAATAAGCTTCAGCTGTCTTGTTGCTCGATAAGGGCTTGGGTGGCTATGGCTGTGAACTTGCTTCGATGGGCTTAAGTGGCTGTCTTATTGGGCTGAGCAATCTCTGTTTTTTATTGTCTGGGCTTGGCCAATTAATTGCACTGTTGGGCCTTTTGATATTGACTGATCCATTGACACCCACTTTTCTACCTTTTGTGCTTCTTGCTTGCAATTTCCACTTTCTTCCTCGACTTTTCTCATTAATTTTGTTGGGCCCGTTGTCAACCTCCTCTTCATCCAACTTCGCCTCTTCATCCTCATCTTTTTTGTTGACATTCTCTATACTCAATTCACTAATCTCAGGAGTTGCGCTTTCCCTCCAATTACTATTTCCCACCTTCTTATTTTTTATTTTGGCATGGTTATCATTGTTGTCAATCTTGGCCTGCTCCTGTCTGATATCTTTGATCCAGCTCTATTGTTTCTCGAGCAGAATTTCCAGCTCAGCATCTGTCAACATTAATTGCACCTTCTCTGCCTCTTGATTTTGATTGGTGTTTGCTTGTTCTACTGTTCCCCCTCTTCCTAACCCTGCATTGTCTGAGTTCGACCCGCTTTGAGCAATCGGGTTTTGTTGGGGTTGAAGTGTCTCAGGATTGTTTGTTACTGCAGTATTTGTTTTGGACTAGAATTGTTCCCGATTAGCTCGCTCTCTATTTCGGTTTTGCTTTACCCTTTCAGCTTATGTAGCTGCCCTCATCCATCCACTATACGGCAGATCTTCCTTTTGTTGGCCCTTGTACTTGAAACACTCCTTATATTGATGGCCAATGTGAGCACAACAGAAGCAGAAATCTGGTAGTTTCTCGTATAATATTGGCATTGGAATCTTACTCCTCTCATATTGAAGGAACACAACTTTTTTAAGGGGCTGCGTTATATCAATGGAAATTCTAGCACGAGCAAACTGCCTTATACATTCTCCTGCTTCACCAGCTTCTACTTCTAACATTGTACCAATCTTCTCTCTCAACTTCTGAATAGCCTCTCGGTTCATGCACATTATCGGGATGTTGTGTATTTTCCCCCAAAATGAAGTATGCGTGAAAGCTTGGTCCTTTATATCACCTATTCCCGCTGGTTCAGCTAGCACAAGCAAGGATCTATCAAAATGCCATGGTCCCTCCATTAAAACCCTTTTATTCTCCTCTTAAGTGGCGAATCTAAACAGGAAAATGTCGTCCCTCATACTTTCAATTTTGACCTTCTTAACTGTTCTCCACGCTAGTTGCATTGCCGCTTTCAGTCCCTCTCTGTTGATGCTTCGTGTGAGTAGTACTTTGCCAACTAGACAGTTTGTGACCACATTTTCACCTTTGAGCTTCATTCTCCCCATGATTGTCACTACATCTTCCTTTTCCTCTTTAATAGCAACTGCTTGACACTTACAAATTAATTCTTTCGTGTCCATATGTACTGAGATTCCAGACATAAACTTCCACCTACTTCACCCACCTTAAAAGTATGGGACCCCAAAAAGATGGCTATTCTAACTTTAACCAATGAACGCAATAAAACTCCAGGAAGGAGATAAAATAAAAGGAAAAACAAGAGAACAATAGAAAAAAAGCAGGAGCACCCAATCAATAGGTGACGAGATAAGCCATGAAGGCTTTAGTCTTCTTTCATTCTGGTACTTTTTCAGAGGAAAAAGTACTGTAGAAGAAAGATTTTATCTTCACACATCATGTGATATCTGTTAGTCGTCGTGACATCCATGGCAATTTCTTATTAAAAGATTATTTTTTTCTTATTAAAAGATTATTTTTCACTCAAAAATTGTGTAATCCTCTTTTATATAGTGTGTTTAGGTCTATCCTGACATTTGGCAAAAGAATCAGTTGCCTCCTAAGCTTCCTAATGGTGGCCCACCTATTTGTTCCCTAGAGAACATTTTTCTATATGATAGAAACTAGAGAATGTTGGGATAAGCTTGAGGCACAAGTTAAAGCATGTAAGTCCTTATTAGTGACTCTTAAGCTTCCTTCGAACTGGTCAATTCTTATTGAAGACTATCGTATCCTTTAGGGTCCCGTGGTTGACTAAGGGAAGCTGGCCTTAAACAATGGAAAAACAGCTTTTGAATTATAGGGCGTCCTAGGCAGGTTTCGGTGCTCCTCGCTTTGGTCTAATTCCTTTGTATCTTACTCAGTATTTGAATTGCGTTCAATCCTTCGTGGAGCCTAACGACAGGAGCTTGCCTTCCTGATAATTGTTTCATATACCTTTCTCATCATTGACACACGTCCTTTGACCATTGGCCCAAAATTAACCATCAATAATAACCCTTAGTCTTTTTATAAAAATGAGGTGAAGGAGATTATTCTATATGTGGATGCATGTTGTTCCTTCTACTTTTTGCCCCTTAGTGCATGTGGTGCTCCACGCTTGGCTTAACCAAATTTATCTAATCGTACTAACAATATTGAATCTAGAAGTTCATAAATCTAATCCTACTAACAATATTAAATAGTAATTTGCCCATATTTTATATTTTTGTGGAAATGAAAAAAAGAAAAAGAAAAAGAAAACCTTCCATAAAGGCTCAAACTGGTGCCTTTAACATTATTGAGAATGCTATCCCATTGTCTGGCTATAAACCAATGGCAATTACTAAAAGGGGACTACACTTAAAATCTGGCTAGGTTTTAATTGCTGAAGTTAACTGTGTAGTAATACAATTAATTAAACCTTATTTGACTTATTTGTTCATGGACAATATGGAGCAATCTTTTATGAAAAGAGATCCATCAATTACATTCATATATAAAAAATTAAGACATGGTAGTATTACACAAGGTCTTCTAAAAGTAAAACAAGTATTAGAAGTGCACTCTCTTTATCTAATATTAATTAACCTAAAAAAAGAGAGTTAAATCAAGTTTAAAGCAGGTAAATGTAGAAATTTTCTTAGGCCCTATTTATTTTAGTTGCTTGGTGCCTAAAACTTATTGCCCGAGTTTTAGCAAACAGTTGTAGCTTGGCTCTATCAATACATACGGTTATCTTTAACAACTAAATAAAAGCATAATATAATATTATTGTTTTAATTTTATAACAAGCATTTCAATGCCAAACAAACCTTAATAAATTAATAGATGTACTTAGAGTACTTGTGAGTTTTGTAATTTTTAAAGTTACTTGAAGTACCACTATTGTTACATTCATAATTGCTAGATCTAACTTATTAAGTACAATGACAATTACATTTTTCGTTTGACTTAACTTAAAATTTAAACAGATCTTACATGAAATAAGTAAAAATGAATGATAATTAAGTAGACTTTAAATAAACAGATCTACAATAAGAACATTTTAAATAACTTTTAAAGATAAACAAAATAACTGTAATTAATTCAAATTGTAGGGATTGAATAGAAGTAGTTCCCCTTTAAAAAAAAATTCACAACTTAACATGATCAAAACTGAGGTAAGTACATATTAAAAAAAAAACCCGAGGTAAGTACTAATTTAGTCCTTGTATTTTGACTTAAGTGTCCAATTAGCCCGTATATTTTCAAAAATAACTTAAAACGCCGCTACTGTTAAATAAGTACATTCTTACCTTAACCTTTCTTTTCTTTTATAGTAATATCCTTCCAATAATGTTCTTCACATTAATTAGTTTATCAATAAAAGTTAATTAACAAATTAACCAATAACTATTTATTAGTAAATTAGCCAATAAATATCAATGTGAAAGAACTAGTACTTTTTGTGCCTATGAACCAATCTTACTAATAATTATTTTATAAAACAATAATTTACTGGATTAATTCTAAAGTAAAATAATAATATAAAAGACTATGTAAATTTTTATTTATTTTTAAGATTAATTTGATAAATTGTCATAATTTTTTCTTTTTATTAATATTTGCAAGACTGTTATTGCAAGGATATTAATATAAAAGGAAAGGAAATATAAGGGTACGAGTGTAACATATTTAACAAGAGAGGAGTCTTAAGGTATTTTTTTTTTAAAGGGAAATTATCATTTGTATACCCTATGTTTGCTCTGTTATCAAAAATATTACAACACTTTGAGGGTGTATTAATTGTCCACCTTAAGTTGACAAAATGTATCAACCGACCACCAAACCGTTAGTCGCCGTTTGAAAGTTAACGGAATTACAGTGAATTGACGATTTTACCCTTGAAAATTATCACTTGTATAACCTTAATTTCTATTTTTTTCAATTGTATTCCATTAAATTATCACTTGTATATATAAAAGACTATATTACCCTCGGCGTTATCATATTTTACTGACTAAGGTTTACTAAATGAATATTTACCCTTCAAAACTATGCATCTGTTTTATTATTTAACAAGTGAAGAAAACTTATTTGGTGGCCTATTTTTAATTAAAAGTTGCTTAAGTAGGTGAATACTCTATTTTACACAGAAACACACACAAAAAGTAGTTTTCTAGTCTGGAATTTTAAAGTGAAAAAAAAGTTCGAGAAAACTTTAAAACTGTGAAATTTAAGAGACTTAAAATTTAAAGTGCTTAAACCGTACAATTTATACGTTTTTCCAAACTTTTCTGTACCTTAAAATGCTGAATTGAAACATAATTGTCAGATCAATAGTCTGATTTTTTTGTTGACTTTTTAATCATTTGATTGTGCCTGAACAATAGGATATGGTTCCCTACCATAGTCGCACCCAACTTTTTATTCTTATTTGTTAAAAATGTTTACTTAGCTTTACATATTTTCAAACATTGTATGAGATAGATTTATATTATTTTTTATTTCCTAATAATATTTTTAAAATGGACAAGTAATAAGTTAAATTTTTACTGGATATGGAATCAATAATTATGATTTTTTTTCATATGTTTTTTTATTTCTATTTCTTAAAAATCATGATTCAGTGTTTAACAAAAATTCATCTCACCAACGAAAACACCCACCATAGGTATTTTCAAATCTAAAAACATCAAGTCTAAAGTACCATGTTAATTTTCAACAAGAAAGTCAAAAATATCATTTGAAAAAAGTACCAAAGACAATATTTGGGTAGGCTAGTTCTGAATACTTGCAAGAGTTATAATGAGATTATTAGTAGCCAAGTTCCAGTTTTGTAATTCCTCTCTGTGGGCAAACGATTAAAGGTTGCAATTAGGGATGGCAATTATACCCACAAACCCGCCCAAATCCACCTGTCAAAACCCGCCCGCTGCGGGTAATTTTACCCGTTGCGGGCGGGTTTAGTATTATAAACTAAAACCCGCACATGGATGCGGGTGGGTTTGGTATTAGTCTTATATCCGGTGGATACCCGCATGGATATCCACCAAACCCGCAATATTTTTTTAAAACATTTTTAATTTAATTTTAATCTAAAAAATGTATTAGGAAAATAATATAATTATTTAAATTACCAAATAACCAAAGGCCAAAAGTTGTATATGTATGTACGTGGCTCATCTCTCATTCTAAAGTCATGACCTAAAGAAAACTAAAGACATTTTCCTTTGACTTAGCCGCATGCCCATCTACCTATTATAATTTTATATGTACTATTTTTCTTTAACTTAATACATGAATTATTTTATTATTATAATATTTTTCTTCGAATTAGTATTTGAAAATATTAATCTTAATTATTATTGTAGACATCGTGTTGGATGGGTGCTTGTGGTGGTGAATGAAATAAATATCTTGTCTTGGAGCTTATTTTAAATGATAAAATGAAATATAATTGTTATTTTTGTATATTAGTTTGTGTTTTTTAAATGGATTTGTGTAATTTATATTTGAATTTGTGAATTTGTGTTGGATTGATGTTGCAATTTTAATTTTTCATTTATATTGTTTAAATATAAAATTGAGTATATTATATGGAATTTGAGATTATTATTATAAATTTATATATTAAACATTTATAATTTTAAATGCAGAATTTGTGTTGGATTGATGTTGAAGTTTTAATTTTTCATTTATATTGTTTAAATATAAAATTGAGTATGTTATATGGAATTTGAGATTATTATTATAAATTTATATATTAAACATTTATAATTTTAAATGCGGAAACTAAAAATCCACGCATTACCATTGCGGGTTTGGTAATTATCAAAACCCGCTGCGGGTGGGTTTTCTTAAAAAAATTAAAACCCGCTGCGGGTTGCGGGTGGGTTTAGTAATTTAAATTTTATGCGGGTTTGGGTTTGGTAATGACAAACCCGCTGCGGGTGGTGCCCATTGCCATCCCTAGTTGCAATTAGATTCCTTAATGGTTCAAAAATAAAAATTGATTACTTGAAAAGTGATCAAAGCACATTCTAAGTATTAAAAAAAAAACCCTAATAAATAAAATTACTCACGTTACCTGCGTAAAATGGGGGACGCTAAACTCTTTATCACTTATGACCAAGGCCTCCACAAGTTCTTTTCTCTCTTCTCTGTGATCAAAATGAGCCTGCCCCCACTGTCATTAAAGTTGACTGCCTTTATTAGAGGTCTCCAATATATATGATATATACATTCAAGAATTAAAATAGCCCTAATGAAATAATATAAAGTCTAAAAGTTGCATTTTAAAACTTGAAATTAAAAATTTTAATTTTTCATACACTTGCATAAAAGATAATAATAATAATAACAGTAAGGCCCCGTTGTAAAACAGTTTCACTACGAAATAGGGAGTTTGTTGGTAGGTAAAACTTAGTTTCATCCTTAAATATCTGAAAATTTTAAAAAATTATTGTTATTAGAATTTGGATCCATTCCTGAACTGATATGTGTTCAACTCTTAATAGTATTTTGCCATACATGCATGTATAGCAATATACCATTAAGATTTAGTTAGTTTTAGATTCTTATTAAAAAGATACACTCAAAATTAACTTTCAATTTTTGTCTTTTACTAAATAATCCTCTGTTTAGAGTAGGCAATTGACCTGGGTGAACATTTATTTTCCCCTAAATATGTAAATTCTTTCTAAATGTTTTCTTAAAATTACAAAGTTAGTTGCATAATTACCCCCAATAAGCATTTGAGTAATATAATTTCTCATTAATTTTTTTTTAGTTCCGCCCCTAGTAAAACCCACATCAATCGATTTCGAACTTAATCAGAAAAAAAACTGAAAGGTTACATAATTTTTTGTTTTCAACAGAAAGGAGAATTTGATGGATTTTGACACACAAGGGAGGGAATTATTAAATTCAACAAATAATTAACCAGTTAGTTTTGATGATGTTCACTTGAATATCAATAATACTGAAAGACATTACTGTACAGCAACCACCAATTGAATATACAACCACCATGACCAAAAGTATCCCCAACAAGACCAAAATCCAAGATAGAGCAAGCATACATACCTCCAAAATATGTTTGAAAACAAAAGCAGGCAGTGTTGGAAGCTTGTAGCAAGCAATATCAAGTTGAACTTTGAGAGCATCGGCAGTTTTAGGTAGCAAGTAATCAACCCAGCTAACAAAGCCAATCCTTTCAAAAGCTGCATTGCTTACAGACTCGGTCAACATGACCGAGCAAGTAGCCACCAATGATTCAACCAAATCAGGATATATCTCAGCCATTTTGAACCCCACCATCCCACGATAACGCAGCCCAACAGCGTGCATCTCTTCACACCGAGCTTTCTCAATCCGTTGGCCATGCACACGGCTTGAAACGAAGCCGTCCGCTCGGGCCTGTCCGTGACCGAGCAGCCGAAGAAGAGAAAATCCGGCACGTAAACTGCATAGGCTTTGGCTAGTGCAAGCACCTGGAATTGCCATGTTAAGATACCATCAAATCCAAAGGCATGAAGAAACATAACAGCGTGTTTTTTTGTTGCTTTTTTTGGAACCCAGATGTTTAAAATTGTGCCTGGCTCTATCTCTATTGTTTTTTGTGTCATGCCTATTAGCTTCATCAGGCCATGCAACAAGGGCTTGTATACTGTGGTTACGTTCGCCATTGTTGCTTTCTTTTTCTGTGTTAATTTTTCGGTTTGTTGAATATATAACGAAGAAGTGATGGGTGATTTGATAAATAATGGTGAAGATAAGTACAATATACAAGTCCTTGTAAGATGAATGGTACCAAATCTTATAAATGGTCGTAAGTGAGATGGTCTTCGCATCTATTCATTGGAAAGTGGGGGGAGTAAAAAAAACTCCATACTTCAGATGAAAATTACTGCTGGAAAACTACTTGAGAACTGTGGCATTACTCTTCTGAGATTGTAAAAAATTTAAAAATACTGAGTTTTCTTTTATTAAAAAAAAGGCAATATTTTGATTAGATAACTAACGAGATCAGTAATTCAATAGCTTAAATCAGTTTTACTATTGGCGCAACCAAAATGTTTGGACTCATTTTGACGCAAAGTTTAAACCTATTTTAGGATATGTGTTTAAACCAATTTAAGAAAAATCTATTCTCATTTAAGGAAGAGCTATTCCTTCTAGAGAGGGAAGAGAGGGGTGAAAAAAATAAAAGATGTTCATAGAGACTGAAACCCAGATCTCATGGAAGCAAACCATGGGGAACGAAAGCTCATACTATTGACCTTTTTGGTGGAAAGGTGGCCTATTACATTAATATTTCAGGGACCTTTTTTGAAGATAATTCTGATGAGGCTCTTAGATTTACTGTGATTGTGATTTATTAGTTTTATCTTGGGGTATTAATTTCAATCACAAATGTTAAATTCATGTCGTAGATCACACGTGATTCTATTTTGTTAGAGATGGGTCCTTACTCGAGCATAATTTAAGGAAAACGAAACCATTAATATTTAGACTAATTCTATCAAAATCCTATCATTTACAAATCAGAGTCAATAATATAGGTGGGACGCGTCGCGCGTCGCTCATGCTGTGCGTGGACTATGTTCCTTTAATTAAGTTGGTGTTTAGTGACGGTGTAAAATTAAAGAAAATGAAGATAAAATAAAGAACAATGATGAAAGCAATGATAAGAGAAAAAAAAGGAATAAAATTCTCTCGTAGTGTTTCTCTCTCTCTCTCCCCAGCACTACTCATGTAAATTATGTGTTGTTTCTGGTGAAACTATTTTATATTCGTTGGTTTTATGTGATTGTGCAACTTTCTCAATTTTGATAAAGTCGTGTTGAGTCGTCAGTTGCTAGTCTCTGGGATTTTTAGGAATATTTTAGCTGGCAGCAGCACGTGAGTTGAATTTGATGGTTCTAATGGGAGACTGGGGGCCAAGGCAAGAAATGGACAGTTGCGTGATTGGGATAGCCTTGTCTCCTTCACGTGTTATTTGTCAGAATTGTTTAGAGACTTGACGGAGGATGAGTTTTGCAATTCTGAACCTGTCCGCTTGCTTGGGAACCAGTGGCGAAGCTAGGTTTATTTTTTGAGGTGTGTTATTAGATTTATTTTTATTTTTTTTAAGTATTAATAAAGATAAATTTATAAATTATAATATTTTTTTTTTTTTTCAGTTGGCTTACCCGGGCTGC
The DNA here is from genome assembly GCA_030449925.1 of Citropsis articulata. NCBI lineage: Eukaryota > Viridiplantae > Streptophyta > Magnoliopsida > Sapindales > Rutaceae > Citropsis > Citropsis articulata. The sequence continues at coordinate 984,201 of JASUUH010000137.1, read as the reverse complement.
CAACTCTTAGCTTCGCCTCTGGAACCACCGCCAGTGGATTGATTTAAATTAAGAGCAATGCTAAAGAAAGAGGAAGACGAGAGAAAATGAGAGAAAATAAAAATATTATCCGGCTCTTTTTTTTTTTAAATACACTTTTTCTTGTCTTTCTATCTTTTTTTTATTTCTTTAGCATTTTTCTTAAATTAAATACTCATATGGCTGTTTGAATCGAACAAATAAATTAATCTGTTCTTTCATTTAAAATTAAAAAAAAATTAAAACTAACAAACGCGTAGATAAGTTGATATGGAGTTATTTTAATTTAATTAAGGTTCTCAGTTTTAGACTTGGAAAGACAATTACATTAAATATTTATTGAGAGAGTTTTGCTATTTTAGTGATTCTACCCGACTCGAATCTGGATTAGTTGGAGTCCGATATAATATTCGGTAGCAGATGGTTTAATACGCAAAAAAATTCAAACATTCAAAAAATTATAAATACGTTTGTTTCAAACTCTAAAGATTGTAGTTTGATTTCATCACTCTCACTCCTCTCTGTTCTCACTCGACAATCGACTCTCAAACACCAATGCCACTTTCTTTTTCCACTGTCGTCACTTACACATCATTAAATCCACCGTCAGCAATTATATGACTTAGAAGTGATTAAAAGAAAGTCATTTGTAAAAACACTTGACTCTGACGACTTTAACTTCTAAGTGATACTAGTTGTCTATTGCTGGCTAATTGTCCATAGACGTTTTCTATGTTGTCTGCGCTTCTTCACTTCCCAAATTATCCCACCATTCAGCTTCTTGTTGAGTCAATTCTTATTGTTCGTTCTGAGCTCGAATTTCTGCTTTGAATTTTTTAGAGAACCAATTTTGCGTATTTGGTTTTGGTGAAGAATGGTACTTCTGGGATTGGATGCTTTGAGTAGATTTTTTGGGTTGCATATTCAGTGATGAGGATATATTCTTCAAACTCAAAGAGACTCCAATGGAACTGTCTACCTATTACTTTACTAGTCCAACGTTTAAGTCGTTCTTCTATACGAAACTGTTTACAGGGCCAAGGAAATTTTGTTCCATAAAGTGAAGGTCTAAATTTATGAAATATGACTACTATTTTATGCTAGGCTAGTATAATTCCAGACTCATCCCACTTTAGCATTCTATATACAATTTACTAATTCATCTTTATTAGGTATTTTATAACTATTATCTAAATTATTATCATTTAATTTTTTATAATTAATTGTCATTTTACTTTTACCTCATTTTTGTTCCTTATGATTATTTACAATAAATGTAGGACTTCTATGTCTACGGGTACTATTTCTAATGACTTTTAATTCTAATAATTCATTGATATGCATTTTTAAATTTTTTTTTCTCTCTTCTAAACTATAAACTAAATCTTGTGTTTTTATTGTTATATCGAGATTATATTTCTAATTTATATATTTCCTTATTATCCTTTCTAATTGGATTATTGCCTATTATTTCTAATTTTTCTAATTCTTCTACTTTTTACCTAATTTCTTGAGGCCATTTTTCACATTCTAAGCACTCTACATCATGTTTGACATTTATTTAATCTTCTAAGTGCTTGTGTGTTTCTTCCTCAACTAAGATCTCTACTTCATGCACGTCATTTTCTAATTCTAGCCTATTATTATTGTCTAGTTCTAATTTGTATTTTCTACTTTTTCTTATTCTAATAAAGAATTAAAAAAAATTCTATATCTACATCTTTTTCTATCATTAAAGTTTTCTTCTCCTATGGCAAAATGTGTGTTTCATATTTAGGTTGAATATATGTTGATTTTTTAAAGAAATTTACTCCATTTGGAGTTATTAATATACTACAATTATTTTCTAATATAAAGTTTAATCATATAATAAATTTATATCTTACTTTTTTATTAGAAATAAATGTTTGTGGTAAAATATGCGTTTCACCATTTATTCTTATATGTATATTATTTATACATTCTATAATCTGCATTAGTTCACCATTAAACTGTCTAATATTTATTAGATTTCCAAGTTTATTCATATTTTATTTAGGTACTAGGCTATCATGTATAATATATTTGTTTGCACATGTGTCTATCATTACTTAAGTATAAATTGTTTCTTTTTTAAATTATAATTGTACGTTTATATTTATTAGTTCATTACCTACTCTATTTATTTATATTGTACTATTGTCTTGTTGCATATCTCTACAAATATTACAAACAAATTTTCTTGTGTTTGTGTCTCTATATCCTAATTCGAATTTTTTCTTACATGTTGTACAATTTTTACCAAAAAATGATGTGCAAGTTTCTAGAATATTAATTTCTACATATGATTCTATTTTGAAATTTAGTTCTAAATTTGATTCACTACTACTGATTATACATATACTATCACTATCAGATAATTGATTTATATTAAAAAATTTCTTCCACATTTAAAATCTATTCTTTTATATTATAATTGTCTACTTCTAATTAATTGACCTTTTTATTTTCAGGGCAATGTGGCTTAATATGTCTTTCTTTTCCACACAAAAAATATTTACAAGTTTTATCCCTTTTATATACTCATTTACCCTTTTTGAATGCCTTTCTGACTTTTTGTTTATTATTATTATATTTAAAGAATTTATTTTTATAGAATTTTGTATTGTTATACCTATAAAGTTGCTTATTTTGACTATATCTTTTCCTATGCTTTCAATGTTTCTTATGTCTAAGATGACTAGAATAATTGCAGTCTAATTTTGGAACTTCTGTCATGACTATGCATTTTTTCTAAATTGTAATTTTAATTGATGTCTATGCTTTTCTTCTTTACAGTATTCTCTAATCCTACCTTTAACATACTCTATTACTGGTAATAATGTTGCATAGCAATTTATTCCTTGTGTTCTTTTAGTTTTAAACCAATTAATTAATTCATTAGTTTTAAACTAAATTTGACCAAAATCTTTGAAAAATTCTATAAAAATCCATTTGCTGTTTTCGAAAAAGATTCTAATACTTAGATAGAAACCCTTATATAAAAAAATTTAGAACATGCTTTAGAAATTGTAGAAACTAAAGTGGCAAGAATTAGTAGTGAATAGTTACATTTAAACACTTTATTAGAAGAAAGACAGTAATATAAAGTTTTCAGTAGATTAAACATCTCCTATATCTCTTGAAATAGAAAGAAAAATAAATATTAAACATTATGCTTTTATAAATTTGCCTATATTTAACTTTAGAAAGTATAATTTACAATATTATAATATTAACAAGCAAATAAAATTATTAGACAAGTACGAGAATTTAGCATTAAAAGTTAGAAATAAAATAGAAGATTTAAAAAATTAGTTTATAAATTTTCAGAGATTAGGCTATTTAGATTTAGAAATTAGCCATCATAGAAACAAAAATTTAATTTGATAGAAAGGATAAAAATTAGTTGTAATATAGAACACTTAGAAAATTAGTTTAAACATATTCCACACACTAGTAATAGTCAACAAAATTTTATAGTAGCTTATTAATCAACCTAGCACAACACTTAGAAGTTAATATTGAAAAGCTAAAAGAGTTGTACTAGGACTAGAAAAATTCTTCATGACTAGTAATATTAATACATTAAGAAGAAATTTAGATTATATTAAATAATTATTAGCATATTTTAATAGTCAGGTTAAAAGATTCCTTAGCAAGAAAAAGATAATAAAATTAATTCAATTATTAGACATAAAAACACCTAATCTAGTAGAATTAGAGATTAAAGATCTTGTAGAAAGTTTAAAGGTAGAAATAGAAAATATTAAATTTGCGCAAAGAGATCTACAAATACAATTAGATGCAATAAAATAATAATTAGTGAATGAATTCAGACAAATAATTAATAGAATCTTTAGCAGAGTTAAAACATGAAATCCCACATTTAAATCCAGTAAGTTATAGCTACAAAGATTTTAGTCAAGAAAGTAATATTATTCAGCAAGCAGAAGCTAATACTATTATTAAATTATTAGTCAAAATCAATAGTAAGTTAAAAGATTTAGACCATAGACCCAATAAATTAGAAAATAATTTCCAAACTTTTAGAAAGAATAAAGAATCAATATCAAACTTAGAACTCAATAACTCATTAGACAATTTAGATAAAGAATTAGACATATTAACCATTAGAGTAGAAAAGCTAAATTTAAGTGGACCAATTCTAGCACGTAGAATAGTAGACATTAAAGATCTTGTAGGACCTAAAGTAATATTATAAAACAATGGACTTGGTAAGAAATAGTAGAATAGACAAAAATATGGCAACAAGACTTAGAAGATCATTATCATTTTCTAGTAAAGGTAAAGAAATTATAGAAAGAACTAAAGACATAATAGATTACCAAGATTCATATAAATTATTAGAAAGAGGATTTGAACAAATTAGAAAGAAAAGATTATATAATGAAGGTTTAATGTCAAAAATAAATAATAGTTTATATGTTTATACAGATGAGATTAAATATTTATAGTAAATAAAAGAGAAGAGCTAACTTTAATCAGTCCAGTTGATAGAGATTATCTTAGAAAACAAAATTACATAGACATATATATGAGAATAATAATAATAGGAATTCTTAATTAGGCTAGCTAGTTCATAGCACTGATGGAGATTCAGCCAACTCGTCACCTTACTTCATTGCGTCAACCCATCACCAGCAGGTGATGACCTGTCTCACTCAGCCATTGTTGTGGCGTCAGAGATAGTGAGTTGTTTTGACTATGTTTTTCTATTTATCGTTACTTAAATTTTGTTTGTTAATTAAATTTTTTGAGCTTGGATTAATTAGGTTTAAATTTAATTTTTGTAGCAATTTTTTTAGTAGCATTGATTGTATTTTTATTTATTTATTTATTGTTCTTTAAATTTATTTCCTTAATTATTTTTTTTAATTTTGGATTAATAGATTCATGTCCAATTTTCGCACTATATCTTTTTTAGTTGTGTTGATTGTATTTTTGTATCCATCATCATCTCATTTGTTACCTAATAATGTATTTGGGAAAAAATAGTAAAAACGATATTTTAATTTTGCAGTTGTTAGTGGTTATTAACTTAGGCAATGGGATTGATTTCTTTCCGATAGATCGTAGCTGTGTTCTATTTTTGTTTTGCTGAATTATCATCGCATTATAACTTTATGTTGTCTTCCAACAGTGTGTCAAGGAACATGATGAAACTGATTTAGAAACTGCAGCTATGTGAGAGTCAATCAAGGAGCCAAGTGCTTGTGGCTACTTTAAGGTAATAACTAATAAGTATATAGTTTAATATTCAAAACTTAATACTAGAATTACTCTCCATGGTGAAGATTATGAATTTAATGATATGATTTCATCATGTACATGGTAGAGTAAACCGGGCAAATGGAATTTTCTTGGCAGAAAATTTGGCTTGAAGGGCACATGTTTCATTCGCGTGTGATTGAACAATTTGAATTATGGCCTGGGAAAAATGCCAAGCAAAGATTACGAGTGTGATTCTTGTCAAATTTAGTGCAAATCCATAGTTTCTATTTGATTTATGTTGATTTGTATGTAGGCATATTGTTGATTAGATGATCGTCGTTAAGCCTAGACAAGTTTGCAAACAATGGTGGATGACTGAATTTGAAGTCTTGTTAAAATTAGTTGAACAACTCACCTCTTCAAAGAAACAAGAATACAACTAGAAGTTGTATGGAGTCTTGTTCCTTGAGCTATTTCTTTAGATTTTTTTTCCAAAATTAATAGTTGTATTTAAATTTAATTTAATTTTTTTGTTTAATTTTTGATGTTTGGCTTACTTTGATGTAGGTAATATGGATCATAGATGTGGTTGGTTTTTGTGCATTAGTGTGGAGTCTTAGCAAATGTAAATGGCAATGAAATTTTAGAGTTGACTTTATTTTGTGATATTGTGGTGTTTAGTTTTTGTTTTTTATGGGGTTATTGTGGATTTACAATTGTAGCAAGCTTTTAAATTATGTGAAGTGTGTGTAGTATTTTTTTTTTTTTTTTAAATATAAACTACACATAAGGTAAGGATGAAAATGTAAAAGAAAATAAGATGAAGGGAAATTATCATTCATATACCTTAAATTTGCATTTTTATAAAAAATACTACAACACTTTAAGAGTGTATCAATCGTCCACCTTAAATTGACAAAAGTTATCTACCGACCACTAAACTATTAGCTGTTATTTGAAAGTTAACGGAACTATAGTGAATTGATGATTTTATCCTTGAAAATTATCACTTCTATACCCTTAAAATCTCTTATTATCACTTATATACCCTTAAATTATCACTTGTATCATATGAAAAGACTAGATTACCCCTTCGACATCATCATATTTAAATGGCAACTATCGGTTTGGTGGACGGCAGATACATTTTGTCAATTCAGGGTGGACGACTGATATACCCTGAAAGTGTTGTAGTAAATTTGATAACAGAGTAAACTAATGGTACACGATTGATAATTTTCCTAAGATAAATAAAATGAAAACTGTAAAGTTCAATTATTAGATATGAAAATTATCACTGTAACATCCAGATTGGAAAAAAAAGGAACATAACTGAACCATACTGAACCAAAAAACCAAACCAAACCGAACTGAAATAATTCATTTGGTTCGATTTGGTTTTAAAATTTGGGTTATATTCAATTTAAGTTTGCGGAATAGATCAGTTTCACTTCCATGCAGTTTTGGTTCAAAACCAAGAACAAGATACTACCCACCCTTAGTTGATGTTCATATACATATGGTTGGTTACGTTGCTGTTGATGCAAAAAGTATAGGATAGAATACATTAGAAATTATAATATTTAAGTAAATTTAATATTTAGTATCATATTAAGATTTATCTTGTAATTAATAAAAAAATGGTGGTAAGAAAAAAAAAAGTGATACAATGAGATATAGAGAAGATAATGATGATATTTTCTATTATGACGGATTTATTAATCTTGGGAATATTTTCAATTGGATCATTAAAATTTAAAATACTCTTTAAAATATTTCAAAGGATAAAATGTCAAGTATGTGTCCTCCAAATAAATGGGACATGCATCATAACGGTGCACAAACTTACAAGCAACAAAAATTCAACATGAGAGAGACAAAATTAGACCTGGCAGAGCATGGAAAAAAAAGAAAAGATAGAAGCTTATTTTATTTCTCTAGAATATTTTCAGACAATCCACTGTAAATTCAATTAGTGCCAACAAGGTACAAAATTCGTTCAATTTATAAATCTCAACTTTGAAGTTATCATACAGTCTCCTTCAAAGGTTTTCTCTCTCTCAGAGAAAACCTCATAATGGTAGCAGAAAAAGGATTGTCATAATCCTCCTTAGGTCACCTACAAGTTGGGTGTGTAGGAACGGTAGTAGTTGAGCTGTTAGTGAAGAGCCAAAAGGAGTGTTTAGTGATCCTTGTCTTTGTGAGTTGGTCAAAAGTTTAGGGAATACAATAAAAGGGGAGGCTTTAAGAGGAAGGAGTTTTATGGTGAGTGGCAGAGTTAATTAACTGCTCGGTGTCAATGGATACAGAGGAATTAATTAAAAAGTACAGCTCCATCATGTTGGAAGAAGAAGAAGAAGACAAGATTATTTATGAGGGAAGGATAAAGGAAAAAGGGGAAATGCTTGCAGTATACTGTTTGATTGGAAAACTTCTTCTCAACCAAGGGATACATATAGAAGGGTTAAGAAGTGCCATGAGACAAGTATGGAAAACTTTCAAAGAAGTAAAGATCGAGAGTTTGGGGGAAAACTTTTTCATGTTTAAATTTGGCACATAGGAGGATAAAAAAAGGGTGTTTATAGGGGGTCCTTGGCATTTTGATAATGCGTTAATAGTCTTTACAGAGCCGATGGGAATGGGGGACATCAAAAAGCAATCTTTCTCACACACATCCTTCTGGGTACAGCTGCATAATGTGCCTCTCATGTGTATGGACAAATATGCAGTTCAGAAGTTGGGGTCTCTAATAGGGCAAGTGGAAGAAGTGGACACGGATGAAGAAGGAGAATGTGTAGGGCCCATTATTAGAACAAGAATCTCAGTGGATGTAACCAAACCACTAAAAAAGATTCTCTTTCTCCAGCAAGAAGATGGAGTTAAAACCCCAATAGGTATTCAATATGAAAGGCTTCCTGATTTCTGCTTCTGTTGTGGGCTCATGGGGCACCAATGCCGGGAATGTTTAAAGTACAAGGGGCAATCAAAAGAGAAATTAGCCTATGGAGCATGGCTCAAAGCATCGACAGTAGCTGAATGGAATATGAAAAATAGAGGAAAAGGAAAATGGAGTAGAGAGCATCAGCAAAGTAATGCGGGAAGGGGGAAACCAGAAAACCAGAATCATGGCCAAACCAGGCAAACCCAAAACAACCCAAATACGGATAACGGGTCGGGTCAAAGTGATAGCGGACAACACATAACCCTAATGGAGGGGGGAAAAGAAAGAGAGGTAGTCGAAGAGCATTTAATGCAAGTAGCTGTGAAGGCTACAAATATCGGAGACAGCAGACTACACGGTACAGGGGGAAAATCTCTTACCAATGCAGTTGGAAAAGATTCACCTAGGAAAATGGAGTGCAAGGCGGGAAAGTGGGAAAGGCGGGAAAGTGAATGGACAAAAGAAACTAAACAAGGAGCTAATCAATCTATACAAGAAATAGAAAGCCAGAATATTTCCGAAATTGAAGAGTCTGTTAATGGGCCGGCAAAAACTAATTCAAGGCCCAAAAGCAGGAGGTGGAAAGCAAAAGCAAGAGCCCAAACGGAAAGAGAAGTCTTGATAGAGGGAAAAACAAAGACAAAAAGATCAAGTAGTGCAATTAGTGGGCAAAGACCAAAGTCAAAACGGGTTAAGCTAAGTAGCCCAAGCAAAGCCCTCAACAGCAAACTGCAAATCAACGCCCCAGCAATGAAGATTCAACTGGCATGGGAGCAATACAGTGCTATGGCATTGGAGGATTTAGATACAATTCTAGAAGATATAGCTGGAACGTTCGGGGTTTGGGGAATCCCCGGACGCGCCTAGCTATGAGAAAAATTCTCCAAAAACACAAACCTCAGCTTATTTTTATATGTGAAACAAAGATGGAGTCGGCTCAAGTCAAGGAGGAATGTGGAAAGCTTAATTTTGATAACTGTTTTGCTGTTAGTAGAAAAGGAAAGAGCGGGGGAATAGCCATGATGTGGAGCTCAGATATTAATGTTAACATCCTATCGTACAGTAGGCATTACATTGATGTGGAAGTCCAGTGTGGCAGGGGTAAAAAATGGAGATGCACTGGAGTTTACGGGCACCCGGAAGCTTAGCAAAAGAAGCATACATGGACCTTATTACGGAGGCTAGCAGGTTTGTCCTTAAAGCCTTGGCTGTGCTTCGGTGATTTTAATGAAATTTTGAGTTTGAATGAGAAAAGGAGAGCAAATGAAAAGAACACTCGGATGGTGTCCGAATTTAGAGAAGCTGTTCAAGATTGTAATTTGATCGACTTGGGATATAAAGGATATCAGTTTACATGGTGTAATGGCAGATATGGGCAGCACTTTGTGGAAGAGCGATTGGATAGATTTCTTTGCAATGAAGAGTGGGGGAATTATTTTCAAGAGAAAGAGGGCATAAATTTAGTGAGCGTAGGGTCGGATCATTACCCAATAATGATGGAGGTAAAAGAAAAGGGCTCGGGGCTGCAGAATGTGAAACAAACTTTCCCCATGGTGTATTTTGAAGACATGTGGAGCTCTTATGATGCTTGTAAAAGCATAATAAAAGCTAAATAGGAGAAATATGGTGCGGCTGAAGGTGAAGATCCAATCAAAGAATTCAAAGCAGCGGCAACATCTTCTTTGGCTCAGCTAAAGTGGTGGAGTCAAGAAGAATTTGGAGGGCGGGACAAAAAGTTGAAAGCTTTAATGCAAGAGCTTCAAAAGGCAAAGCAAAACAAGGTGCAGTATGAAGAGGCAAATGAGATAAAGAAAATTGAAGAACAAATCCACAACTTTTTGCTAGATGAGGAGATTTACTGGAGGCATAGATCTAGAGCTGACTGGCTGCAAGCAGGCGACAGAAACACAAAATTTTTTCACTCAAAAGCTACAGCTAGAAAGAGGAAAAACTGAATTTGGGGAGTGGAAGACAAAAACGGCCAATGGACAGAAAATGGAGAAGCCGTAGAGAGAGAGTTCTGTGATTATTTCCAGCAACTATTCACTTCCTCAAAGCCGAGCCAAGATCAGATGGATGCAGTCCTGGAAGGTTTGACCCCAAAGGTTACAACAGCTATGAATAACCAGTTGAATGCCCCTTTCACAGCGGAGGAAATTTCAGAAGCTCTGTCCCAAATGAGCCCCACAAAGGCACCTAGTCCGGATGGCTTACATGCAGTGTTTTTCCAGAAGCATTGGCAGTATGTAGGCAAAGTTGTAACCCAAACATGTCTGCACATATTGAACGAGCAAGGTAACCTCACCCCCTTAAACCATACTTTCATTGCATTGATTCCGAAAGTGGCCAACCCTAGGAAAGTTGCTGAATATCGACCCATTAGTTTATGCAATGTTGTGTATAGAATTGTGGCAAAAACTATAGCTAATAGGCTAAAGCAAGTGCTCCACCAAATTATCTCCCCATCTCATAGTGCATTTATTCCTAACAGAATTATTACGGATAACATTATAATTGGGTACGAATGCCTTCACAAAATAAGGCACAGCAAAGGGAGAAAAAATGGGTTAGGTTCTCTTAAGCTAGACATTAGCAAAGCTTACGATCGAGTAGAATGGGATTTCCTAGAATAGATTATGAGGAGGTTAGGCTTTACTGAAAAATGGGTGCAGTTAGTCATGAATTGTATCACAACACCTTCTATTTCCATAATCATTAACGGGGTGGCCACAAGCTTAATCCAACCTCAAAGGGGGCTGAGATAGGGGTGCCCGCTCTCACCTTATTTGTTCATCTTGTGTGCAGAAGCTTTTTCTAATTTACTCATGCAGGCTGAAAGGGAAAAATTGATTCATGGTCTCAAGTTTGGCAAGCAAGTAATGATGTCGCACCTTATTCTTGATGACAGCCTTGTCTTCACCAGAGCATCTATGGAAGATTGTCGAAACCTAAAAGCAATCTTTGATTCTTATGCAGCGGCCTCAGGACAGATTTTTAATTATGAGAAGTCTTCAATGTTCTGCAGTGGAAAGCTTACAACAGAGCAAATATCAGCCATCAAGAACATCTTTCAATTGAAGATGGTGTCTAAATATGAAAAGTATTTAGGGCTACCTTCTATGATTGGAAGAAAAAAGACGAGATTTTTTAGTGAAGTGAAGTTAAAAGTTTTGAGCAAGATTTCAAGTTGGCAGATAAGTTTTTCTCAACCGGAGGCAAAGAGGTTTTGATAAAGGCTGTAGCACAGGCAGTTCTGGCTTATGCGATGAGCGTCTTCAAAATTCCATTGACACTATATGAGGACATCCAAAAAGCAATGGCGAAATTCTGGTGGGGGAATAAAAAAGAAAAGCACGGGATTAATTGGGCAAGGTGGGCGAGAATGAGTCATGCCAAGCATAGAGGGGGAATGGGCTTCAGAGACCTCTCTAGCTTCAATCAAGCTCTGGTAGCAAAGCAAAGCTGGAGAATTATCCAAGATACAGATTCATTAATGGCAAGAGTCCTTAAAGCCAGATATTTTAAGAATGACGATTTTCTAAATGCCAAGTTAGGTACTAATCCATCATTTATATGGAGAAGTATCTTGTGGGGTAGGAAAATAATCCTTAAAGGCACAAGATGGAGAGTTGGTTCTGGGGAAAAGGTCCAAGTTTACACAAGCAATTGGCTTCCGCAGCCAACAACATTCAGACCAATATCACCAAGAACGCTAGCAGCAGATACTAAAGTGGCAGATTTGATAGACCCCGAAAGAGAATGGAAGATGGACTTAATATGGCAGCATTTTGTTCAGGAAGATGTAGATATCATTCAAAGGATTCCCATCCCAAAAAGCCCTGCAGGGGATGAGCTTTGCTGGCACTATGATAAGCTCGGAAAATATTCAGTCAAAAGTGGCTATCAGATAGCCTTAAAAGAAAATTTTCCAGATGTCCCAAGCAGTTCAAGTCCGGACCCAAGACAATGGAATGCCATATGGAAGCTGGATCTCCCAGAGAAATTGAAGATTTTTATGTGGAGGGCTGCAAAGAACTTACTTCCAACATCAGAAAATCTGTGGAAAAGGAAAGTGATTCCAAACCCAATCTGTCAAAGGTGCAATCAAGGGGTGGAAACTTGCTTCCATGCTCTGATAGAGTGCAAAGCAGCTAGAAAGATTAGGCGATTCTATGGCGATGGTGGAAATACCATCTTTTCATGGGGGGAGTATGCTGGACGCTTTCCTAGTTTCATCACGGTTTATGAGCAAAAAGGAGTCTGAGCTTCAGATTGCTTACTGATGGGTTACATGGTATGCTAGAAACCATTTTCTGTTCAAGAGAAAGAAGTTGGATCCTTTGATTTCAACTGCCAAAGCTGAAGCTGTTGTAGAAGCTTTTGGAAGATATAAAAACTCAGAGCACCAACAAGTGGAGAGCTCAAACCGGGAGAATTCAAAGCAATGGAAGCCCCCACCCAAAAGTTGGTACAAAGCAAATGTGGATGCTGCAATTGACAATCAAAGGCAAAAAGCTGGATTGGGAGTGGTTATAAGAAATGACAATGGAGATATTGTGGCTGCAGCTATCAGGCTCTCAAACTTTAACGGGGATGTAGCTTTTGCTGAAGCTGAAGCAATTGACTGGGGAATGTAAGTGGCAAGAAGTGCAGGCCTAACCTCAGTTATTTTTGGATCAGATTGTCAAGTGGTTGTTGACTTGGCAAACAACAGAAAGGGTAGCAAAACTGAGATTTTTTGGGTGATTTCGGCAATCAAAGATAAAAGAAAAGACTTCCAGGAAGTTAAATTCCATCACACCCTTAGGTCTTGTAATGTTAATGCCCATACCTTAGCTAAGATAGCTTTGAAAGGTTCAGAATCTGTTGTATGGCTGGAGAATATACCAGCACAAATTATAAGTTTTCTCTCCGTTTAGGAATGAAGTATTTTCCTTCTAAAAAAAAAAAAAACTTTGAAGTTATCATCATCATTTGAATATTTCTAAAGATTACAAAGATGCAATTTCAAGATTTGTGGGAGGATTACTTAATGATATTAAAGAATGAGTTTTGTTATAAATTGTTGATATTCATGAATATATTGAGATGTAATTAAATTTCTTTAGAAGTTGAAATGCAAATAAAGAGAAGGTAAGCATTAAAAAAATTTGAATGAAAGTAAGAGCATTGTGAGAACCAAAAAAGAGAAGATCAAGTCCCATCAATTCATTCCGCTAAAACTATAGCATGAGAGTTCATCATCGAAGTAAGATCCTATCATGAACTTCTCCTCACCAAAGGATCCTAATATCGAAAAGCAACCTTCTTATGCCAATAAATATCATAACTCACAAACGAAAAAAGATATTATGATTAAAGATTCTAAAGTTACTGAAGATATATTGATTGTTAAAGATTCAACCATTGAGTTTTTCCAAGATTCTAGAGTTGATTATGTTACTGTAGAAGAGCAAACTTTGCCATCTTCATTACGGGAAGAAAATGACACAAAAGCTTCTATTAAGGAGATTTCAAATAAGCCTACGAATTCCAAAGATAATGTAGAATCTATTCTTGATTTGCTTTTTATATCTAATATTATGATTGAAATTGTGCAAGAAACTTAAGTTGAAGAGCAAATAATTGTTCACGAAGATGATAAAGTTGATGTGATCTTACCAATTGAAGTTGAATCTAAGCGAGTTTACTAAAGAAAAACTTTTTGAGTATATTGATATAGTTATGTATCTACATCAAAGATAAGAAAGTTGTACTTTAAGAGCACTTAGCTTTAAAGAAAAAATTGAATAAGAAGAAAGTTGAGCATAGTATAGAGAAAGCTAAGAGAACTTATTGTGGCTTCTTCATATGAGTTTGCATCTTTTAGAAGAGCCATAACTAAAAGCAAGAAGAAATTGAAATTTTAGTACTGAGTTTCAAGAAAAGTTTATGCAAACTACTAGATGTTTGTATTACAAAATTATGTTGTGTTTACTTGGAAGGAATGGGAATGGGAATGGAGGAATGGGAATTAAAACTGTGTTTATTTGGCAAAATTGTATTTGGGAATAGGAATAAATTGTGTGGGTCCCAAACAATTTGGGAATAAGGAATGGGAATTTGAAACCCATGGGGGGGTTGGGAATGAAAATATGGGAATGGGAATGAAACATAAATTTACTTTTCTATCCTTCTAATTTTTTCATATTTACTAAATTACCCTTATTCAAATCACAAATAATTTTATTATTTTAAATGTCATTAATAATAATAATAATAATTATTATTATTATTATTAAATTTTATTAACTTTATTATTTTAGTTATTATTAATTATTAATTTTATTTTTATTAATATTATCATTATTAACAATAAAAATAATGATAATTATAATAATTAATAGCAATAATTAATTTATCATTATTAAAAATAATAATAACAATAATTAATAATAACAAAAATAATAAAGTTAATAAATTTAATAATTATAGTAATAATGTAATTTCATTATCTAGATACATGTATAAATATTATTATAAAATGATATTAATTAAAATAATAATAATAATAATAATAAATGTTAATAATGATAATATTAATAAAAATAATAAAGTTAATAAAATTTAATAATAATAATAATAATAATGATTATTATTAAATTTTATTAACTTACTATTTTATTAATATTATCATTATTAATAATAAAATAATGATAAAAATAATAATTAATAACAATAATTAATTTATCATTATTAAAATAATAATAACAATAATTAATAATAACTAAAATAATAAAGTTAATAAATTTAATAATTATAGTAATAATGTAATTTCATTATCTAGATACATGTATAAATATTATTATAAAATGATATTAAATAATAATAATAATAATAATAATAATAATAATAAAATGTTAATAATGATAATATTAATAAAATAATATTAAAGTAATTAATAATAACTAAAATAATAAAGTTAATAAAATATAATAATAATAAATGTTAATAATGATAATATTAATAAAAATAATATTAACAATAATTAATAATAACTAAAATAATAAAGTTAATAAAATATAATAATAATAAATGTTAAAAATGATAATAATCTTAATAAAAATTAATATTAATAAAAATGAATTATTATTTTTATTTTTATTAATATTATCATTATTGACAATTATTATTATTAATTATTATTAATTTTTTTATTTTAGTTATTATTAATGATTATTTTATATTAATATTATCAATATTAACATATAATTATTATGATTAATTTTATTTTAATTAATATCATTTTATAATATTTATACATATCTGGTCGTGAAATGGCGTTATTATATATTTTAGTAAATTGATTCTGCCGTTACCATTCATTCGTTATTTTAGAATAATAGGCATTCATTAAATTTATTCCTTCAAAATTCTATAAATAATTTTATATAATAAGAACATTAAATATCATTCCGTTCATGATTGATCATGGTTGATTAAAATTGATGTTTGAATGATTTTGATATTTTCAGTTTATCTTCATTCGCTCTTTGATCAGTTGGTCACGTTTCCCATAAGTAAGCATAAGCTACTGGGGTTGTTGTCTTCTGATTCATTATTGTCTTTATTCATTAATAATGGTTAGATTATAAGAACTAATCATTAATGACTCCTTCATTACAAGTTTCATCCTTTGGATAATCTTTTGTTTTTAGGAAAATTTAAGAACACTTTTTTTTTCAAGAAAAGGAAGAGATTGATGTAGGAAGCATATGGGTTAGAATTTAGTAAAAATTACAGTATTTGAGTCAATTTAATATTTAGAATTTTAGTTATTTTATTCATATTTATAATTCTAGTTTGGTCAGGATTTTAGATTATTTACCTTATTTGAGAATGATTAAGATTAAGTTAGCTACTAGTATAAATAGAGTTGTTATCTTAATTTATTATAATATCTTTTAAACTCTTCATTAATAATAATTTAGATTATTTCCTTTTGGGTTTATTTTTGTTGTAAATTTGCCGCTTTCTCTCTCTGATAATCATCATTTCTTGTAAATTCGAGATGTACTCTAGAACAACATATAGGATCATTTACACACTGCGTCAATTATAGTGCGAAATCAAGATGACTTATTCATGGTGTCAGGCATTGATACTAGAGATGATACCAATGATGCTAATATTGTTAAGGTGGAAGTCTTATGATTTTGGTTTTCGGCTTGTGAGGGAGATGGTCATCACTGAGATTCAGCAACTATTATTGCCAAGGCAAAAGATTTCTGGACTTGCCATATCTTCACAAACCATAACCAAGAAGTGAATGCTTTAGCTAAAATAATGAAATTTTGGATTATTTTTTAAATAATGAAACTTCCAATTTTGAAAAAAAATTAAGCTGGTGTTTGTTCATTTCTTTTAAATAAATCTCAAGTCAATAAAATATAAAGAACAGTAAAGGTAATGCAAAATTATGAAGGCATCTATCCCCTAACAAATAGTAAAGAAAATAAAAACAGAAATTAAGAGAACTTAAAATTAGGAAAACCCCATCTATTCTTGGAAAGGATTTCTTGCGAGGTGGAGGGGAAACAAACCAAAAATTTTGAGGATAACTTAGTCTATTGTTAGCTGACAAATCTGAAACTTGATTGCCCTAAGATAAAAGTGAATGCAATAGCAGGAAAATCTGAAATTATATGTATCAGACTCTCCAATCTTTCTTATTGTTATTTAAAAGAAAAACTTGTTTTAAACTTCGTATTCAAAGTAACGTGTTGCTAATATCAAATTTAGCCCATTGTTCATTAGTCTTCCATGTAACAGTATCACGTCACTTAAGTAATATAAGAAATTTGGCTCTTGTTATTCAAAAAGGTTGGGTTATATGTACTCTAAAAATTACTCTCAAAAATCTATTATTATGTGCACTCATCTATTAGTTAAAAAAAATAAATTATAATTTGTACACTCTTTAAAATGCCAAGAAAATTCTCACTTGATCCTTGTTAAATTGATTATCTTTATTTACTTTACACATTCATGAAAATTTCAGTTTTCAAGCATTTTACAGATGCCACATAAGATATTTTTAACCAAATTGTAAATGCTATGCCTGTTTATAAAAAATTATAGAATATTTTAAAGCAAATGATTGCTGCCTATTCACCAAGAGAATATAGATGCCGCATAGGAACACAATTCTCGGCTAGAAAAAAACTGAAAAATTAGAAAACATTAAGAACAAGAGACTAATCCTTATAATCGCAACCAAACATACGTACCATGTAAGTCTAAAAATAAAAGTTCAGTGCCCATGTAATTGTTGGGATAATATGCTCTTTTAAAGCATATTAATTTATTTCTGATTAATAAATATTTGAGATAGTTTAATTGCATAAATATATTGAATAAGGTCCGTTTAATCATATTATATGTATTTATGTGATCATCATATAGATTCACAGAAGACATAAATACAAGTTATCTTATGATTAAATAAATTAAGTTCGCAGTTGATAAACAGAGTTGGGTGCTCTATTTATGTTTAGACTGTAGTAAATTCATTGAATGATTTGTCTTAATCATATATGAATTTACTGATGTAGTTTGATTACATTGAGCTGGATCACATATGAGATTTAATTAACCTTGAAATGACTGTCAGACTTATTAAATCCCATAGGCATTGATTTTACTGTAATCTTAATCTTGAGTTAATTATGATTTCATGATTGTAATTGTTATTCCATTTGAGTTACCAATGGCCACGACACACCCTTGTGGTCAAGATTACCCGGTATCTTGGTGAGAGCAATTATGAGTATTGGAGTTATAGATTAACAATATAGAATTTGTACGACACATCTCTTGATGGGTTTTGATTGATCATAGAATTCTCACGGCGAGTATGTCAACATATTTAGTATGTTGAAAATGATCATTAGAGAAAACCAGTAAGTATCAAGGAATAAGATGTAATTAAATCGATTGGACAGTTGAGATATCGATTTAATTAACGATGTGGTACAAACGATTGAGCAGTAAAGAAATCAATGTGGCTTGGGACGAATTATTATTCGAACATACAATTATGGAGGTCGTTCAATCTTATAGTGGAGTAGAGTTGGAATTAAATGATTAAGCTTGTTTAATTACAAGTTTAATTGTTGTAGCCATTGTATGTTACCAAATGATCCCGGGTTAGCTCATTTAATTATGCACTACTAGATTAATAAGCAGATAACTATTTGGGTAAAAACATATATTATTTAGTGGGAGGCTCCATTAATATCTTTATGTATAAAGGCTTATGTTATTTTCTGAGTGGTCTATGGAAAAAGCAAGTAACGTGATTTTATTTTGAAGTAGGGTTTATTTAAAGAAATAATATAAAAGGCTTATTTTTCTCCCAAAAGAAGAGGCAGCCACTTTATACAGATCAAAGAAAAAGATTTTTCTCTCTAATTTTGAGAGAAAAATTTTCTCGTGCTAGTTTGCTTTTAGTAGTGACAAAGGCGCCCACACGTCAAGTGTAGATCAAACCTGAGTCATAACTTGGAAGATCATTGGTGACAGTTCGTGATCTAACAGGCATGGTGGTGACGGATCGTGATCTAAAGGGAGTGGTGGTGACGGATCGTGATCTGGGAGCCTAAATCACTTCAGCGGAAAAATCCAAATTGGATTTTCAAGGTACGATTTCTAAATTACGAATTCATATATATTTTATGAGATCGATCCTAAAAGTTTTTTTTTAAAAAATGAATTTTCCCTAACAGTAATAGCAAAAATTCGTACACAAATAAAAATATTTGAAATTAAGATTTCATTCCCCAAGATAATCATTATAATCAACAATCTTTAGCAACCACATGCAGATTTGTAAAACGGTTTATGACCCAAAAAAGACTGGAAAATTAGAAAAGATTATGAGAATAAGTGGCTAAATATTTCACTGACAAAAAACTTACACACAATCGAAATCTAAATCTGATGAACTCGAATGAACATGCCTCTTTATTATAAAATTTTATTAAAATTCTTTCTGGTGTAAATTAGAAAATTAAAAGGATCACACAAACCTAATTAAAGTTAAAATCTTCATATATTGAGTTTCCTCTGCAAATATTTGTTTAAGGTATTTGAAAGAAAAAATTTAAGGGTTTAAAACTGTAAGAAAATTAAAGATTGATTATAGTGCCCTAAATGAGTGTTAAGAATAATAATATTATATATGCTCACAATAAAGTGTCCTTAATAGTAATTTATATTATGGGTATTTTTGTAATACATTTTTTATAAAAATATGAGTGTTCAGAGTAATTTTAGAGTGCATATAACATTATCCTATTCAAAAAGTTCAATAATTCTCTAGTGGCCAATTATTAATTGACCAATAATTACAAAAAGAAAAAAGAAAAATTATATATACAGCAAAAAACTCCCCAAGTTAAGTGATATTATAAAAATAGATGGGAGGATTTTCCAATCTAGGATTTTGGACTTCCTTAAATTTTGAAAAAACTATTATATCATATGATATAAGGGTATAATGCCTACTATCCTATTGCACCATATAGTGTAATTGTTTTTTTCTTTTTGGATTTTAAGAAAGTCTAGTATCCATATATATATTTTATATAGAGAGAGAGAGAGAAAGAGAAACACACACACACAATGTTGTAAAAGTCAATTTACCATATCGTAAATCCATCTTGGATTTTAAGGATAAAATTTTTCAATCCAACTTAAAATTTGGAATGTATTAAACAGACTTTCACAATATTATAAAGTATTTGACAACATTGTAAAATAGTAAATATGACATTTTACTACATTATAAATGTTTCCTTAATTTTAATAAAATCTAAGGTTTCTAGACCGGAGAGCACTCTATTATCTAGTAAGGATTACCTTACTTTAATATGATAGGAGACAAGTTAAAAAAAACATAAATTTTAATACAATATATAACAAAATGCACTAAATTAAAGTGTTTATTTTCTCCTATTTTTTAATTTATCTCTAATTTTATTAAAGTAAAAATTGTCTTATCAAAAAATAACTTTATAAAGAGAGAGAGTTATCACCCAATCAAAACCGAACATATATATACAAACAAATAAAAATTTGTTCAATGAACATAATCACCGTCCCAACATCTTCCAATCCAAGAAAAACACATGATCGCAAAAGTCATGCAAGTGCTGCGCTATTTCATTTTTACTTTCTAAAACGACGAACAAAGTCCAAATTAAATAGTTAACCTTATTTCTCCGAGGATTTTATTTCGGTGCCCAAAACATAAGAATAATACTTGACATTAAGGGTGCAAAACAAATAAAAGAATCGAAGTCAAATCAAATTATAAATTAATTGAATAAAAACTTTATTGATTCGGATTTAATTTATTTATTAAACAAATTAAAATTTTAGAATTCGAATTCGATTCAATTATTAAACAAATATTTGGCTTAATTCATTTAATTCACTTAGTAGAATTAATAAACGAATCGAATCGAATCTAGATTCTTTTATAATGTTTATTCTACAACAAATTGAATTGAATATAAACTCATTTACAAAATATAAATAATAAATAAAAATTAAGCAAAATAAATATAAAAAGTCCATAAATTTAACATTCTACAAAATTAAATTATTATCATTTATAATTACTATATTAACCTTCAAACTTTAAAATTTTTTCATCAATATTTAAGGTTAAATAAGTAATTTAATTAAATAAATAATAAAAAAATTTAAACGAATTTTAATAATAAACAAATCAAAGTTCTCAACTCAAATTCTATTTGTTTAATTAACAAATCAATTTAAATTCACTCATTTATTAAATGAATCAATTTTTTCAAACTCAAACCATTTAATTCACATCGAATCAGATCAAACAAATAAATCCTGACCCGCATTGTCATCCTTTACTTAAACATTACTTCTTGTGATGAATTATTTTCTTTTAAACACATCAAGAATGACATTCTTGTCACATTTGGAAATTGTATCACTTTGGTGTCAAAGAAGTCATCATTAAAAGTTAAATGTGACGTTTTAACGAATAATTTATTTATTTTTATAATTTGCAGATGTCTAGGATAATCAATATGTTGATTTAATTCACATCTATTTAGACCAAATGACAAGAATAATAATAAAGAACGCTACCTTTGATTTTTATTGCCGTCAGCATTTGTTTACAATAAAATTTACGTATCCAATATTATTCATTTGGTCTTTTTTTTTTAATTACATAAAATTATTACTCAGATTACAAATTATATTTCATGAGATTACTACACTAATATTTAAATTAAATAATTACTTAGACGAATATACAAATTACAAATCTTATATAATATAATTCAAATTTTACCCTCTCTAATATTCGAGAAACGTCTACTTTACTTAAATTTTATCCTCTCTAATATTAAAGGATGTCCACTCTAATCAGATTTCAAAAAGAAAACTACCTTCCCCTTAAATTGAGAAAGAAATTAAACTCCTATTGTGGGGGCTCGAACGAGTGGCCTAGCTCGAATATTTTTGAATACAAAAAGCTTCAACATTGGAAGTTCCAGCTCCCAGAATATTCAACGATTCAACCACATGCTAGTCAAAATTGGATTAGAAGAAATTATTTGAAGACTCCAATTTCCAAAACTTTGTAAATATCAATTTAATATTTTGTAAATCGAAGCAACATCAATAATACAAATCACATGGATGAAAACACAGGGCCAAATTAAAACAATCATAAATTAGGATTTCTTCATGGAGCAGAAGCAAAACGATTATTTTGCTCAAGCAGCTCACCAAAACGTGCAAAAACAATTGTATTTCCATAATTCCATCTGAACAAGTTATTGACAAAAATGCAAATAATACAAATTTCAGAAGCATCCATTCTACCTCTAGATAACGATTCACGCCAAAATGATTACAAATATGGAGTGAAATTATCCCAGAAGTAAATCATGTAGCCAGTGTAAAGAAACAATACAAGGTAGCGAATATGGCTGTGACACATTCCACATAATGCCAATGAGAATTATAATGACTTGATAGAAAATGAGCATGAATGACAAAAATGCTTCCTTACTATGACTCCAAGTGTTAACAATACACCAGAACCGTACTAAATTTTGTTAAAACAAAGAGTACGGTAGCTAGGATGATGGACAAGAAATCTAAATTATTAAGTTAAGGAAATGAAAAAGCCAAGGACGACAAAGGAAACTTCGAAGAAATATGGTGAATAACAAAATGAATAATAAATTATGTTAGTAAGGCAAAGAAATTCGATGACAGACATAAGAATCCAAGTAGATATGAATGAATGGTTGAAGATCATGCCCACAGATCTATGATTTCGAGTAATCGACTTAGAGATGATAGTTAATCTTTCAACATCAATAAAACATGATATTATCTGAGGACAAAGGCTTCTCATGCATAAAGTAAATTGGGTAAGAACAGAGTGAACATGTGTTGCCTCATGGCAAAGCAATTCTGAAAAAACATGAAGTCATGAAAATTTAAATCCAAAAAAAAAAAAAAAAAAATATATATATATATATATATATATATATATATAGCATATAATAGAAAATCAATTTCCCAAAAAGCAGAGGTCCAACAGATTGAGCAAGTAAACCAAAAAACATATACATACCACCCCTGAGAAAAAAAAAAAAAAAGCTTGCTTAAGGGCCAAGACGAAGCTAAATGGCAGTTTCAGAGGGGAATCGGGAAACCATCTGGAAATGGGAATCATTAAAAGTGCCTTGTTTACAGATGCTTGATTGGGAAAAGAAGGTGATGCATATATATATTTTTTACAGATGCTTAAGGGCCAAGACGAAGCTAAATGGCAGTTTCAGAGGGGAATCGGGAAACCATCTGGAAATGGGAATCATTAAAAGTGCCTTGTTTACAGATGCTTGTTTACAGATGCTTGATTGGGAATCATTAAAAGTGCCTTGTTTACAGATGCAGAGGTCCAACAGATTGAGCAAGTAAACCAAAAAACATATACATACCACCCCTGAGAAAAAAAAAAAAAAAAAAAAGCTAAATGGCAGTTTCAGAGGGGAATCGGGAAACCATCTGGAAATGGGAATCATTAAAAGTGCCTTGTTTACAGATGCTTGATTGGGAAAAGAAGGTGAAAATCCAATTAATGACATACTTTACAGTCGTTTATAGCAGTTGTATCAATAAAAGTGCCTTTGTTTACAGAACATGACTTTAAACCATCTGGAAATGAATCATAAAATGGATTGACTATATTTACAGATGCTTAGGTCCTTCAAGATGCTTTATTAATACAAGTACTTGTGTTAATTCAGCACATATATCACCAAAGTATCAAAGTACAAGAACCCAGGTTCAAGGATTTATACCACCAAAGTTACTGGAGCAAACAATACAACAGTATGACTACAAGACCAAACAGCACATAATGTGACAAAAAAAATTTGAAAAACAATAAGAAAATAAAAAATAGAAAGCCAACAGAGAAGAAACAATAATAACTTAGTTAATCTATCCAGACACCCTTCTCTATATGGGAATCATTAAAAAGATTGTTTACAGATGCTTGATTGGGATAAAGAAGGTGATGCATATATATATTTTTACACGGATGCTTAGGGAGGGCTTCACATTCCGAAGGGCCTAAATGGCAGTTTCAGAAACCACTCCCAAACCATCTGAAATGGGAATCATTAAAACCTTTTGCCTTGTTTACAGCCATGCTTGTTTACAGATTGAACTTGATGATGTGAATCATTAAAAGTGCCTTGTTTACAGATGCAGATGCCTCAACGTGTTCTGGGAGAAGCTGCAAATTCTTCTCAAGCTCGTCAATCACAGCCCTCCCTCCAGCATGTATGCAAAAATGATCAAAAGCAAGCTTAAAATCAGGAATATAAGGCTTGACTTTAGCATTAGAAAACTTCTTGGCAACCATGGGAATCATTAAAAGTGCCTTGTTTACAGATGCTTGATTGGGAAGAACAAGGGGAAAATCAATTAAGTGATGTTGGCCTTTAGGGCCATACCAGCAATAGCCATTAAATCTTTCGACAAGGACACCCTTTGTTTCCAGAACATCGTCTTAGGCAAAGTTTTGATAAAATGGATTACTATATTATCATGGGCACCTTTATGTGTCCTCACTACATGAACAAGCTTATACTTAATACAACTACTTGTGTTAATACAGCACATATATCACCAAAGTATCAAAGTACAATAACCCAGGTTCAAGGATATATAACACCAAAGTTACTGGAGCAAACAAACAATTGGGTATCAAGACCAAACAGGACTTCTTGACAAAAAAATTTGAAAAACAATATTTTCAGTACTGACAACAACAGCATAAGTATTTCTATGTACTTGCAGCATATCCTATCCAGATCAACAGCTTCTCTATATTAATACTGTCTAACCAAAGATTATGGTCAAGTTATGTAACTGTCTGCACTGGATACTTGTCAAACAATCATAGCAGATAACGAAGGTGTAGGATTAAACAAACTACAATTAACGACAAGAATACCAATATCTTTAGGCTTGACATTAGTATTAGCAAATAAATTATCCAAAGCACCAAACATCACCTGCTCTGCCTCCTCTCTAGCAGCAGCCATTGAAGGCTTGGGTGGCAAATAATGCATAGCGTCAGGCACATAAGTTTCTTCACCAAGTCCCGATCTTTCCAAAATCTTGCGCTGAAACTCCAATGAAGACTCATCAAAATCACCAGTCAGCCTCGAATGCTCCATGAACTGATGGAATTTGACTTGCAGATGGAGCCACAACTGGTGAATATCATCTGGGTTCATTTGTGATGCCTCAATGATAATGACAGCCATTAAAGGAACTAACAAAAGGGTCAGAAGATGAGTCATCAAGTAGTGATAACCCAACTTCACATACTTTAAATTCACACTCTGGAGAAAATCTGGCAGCCTCCTGCTCTGCCGGATCTGAACATCACCGCCATTAATAGTACTCATGGCGGATTGAAACTTTAAACAAAACAGAGTGATTCTTGAGGTGGGTTTTTTCGTATAGCAATTTGATGTATATAAACTGTGCAAACTATCGGTGTATGTATGAAGAACGGATCTTTTGATGATTGAAAAAAAAAAAACAAACAAACAACCTTAGCTTTGGAACTGGGAGTTTGAGTTGGTATGTTTAGAGAGGGTTGATGCAACTGTAACAACGACCAGAAGCCATTGTTAAACACGTAGATGGATTAAAAGAATGGGATTCAGAGAGAGAGAGAGGCTGTTCAAAACATCAAATCAACAAAAATTGCCAATTTTTATATTAATTTTTATTTTGTTTGCTGCGTTTGCTCTGCTACCTCCCTCTCTCTCCGTGCATCTACCACCATTGCCTGTCGAGAGCCATATACTTATATAGAGTCGAAAGATAAAATCTAGTCCCTCTATTGTTTAAATATTCTTAAATGATGATAAGTTTCTCTATCGGTTTTGATTAAGTCCTCTTTTGTTCTAACTGACTAAAACACCCTCGAGGAATTGGACTTGCAACTCAATATTCGGAAAGGGCAAGGGTGAGCTTGGAATTTTGGAAGAGTCAAAGTTGAGTTGGCTGAAATTTGAAAGCGGCTTTCTCGGCACGATGAGCATGGAACTTGGAAATCTGTAACGGAAATGTTCATAAGCCGACGTCGTTTCCTGTTGTTGTCGAGCAATGTTTTTTCTTTTATTATTATTATTATTATTATTATTATTTTCATCTCCTACCAACCATACGTTCGGCGGCCAAGCCTACGAGGGCATTTAAGGAAAGCATTATGATTTCAATCAAATTAGAACACCGGATCAATTATAAAATTTCAATAAAGTTTTAAAATAAAATCCTTATTTATTTAATAAATAATATTTATTTTTTCAATATTAATGTCGGTGTTATTGAAAGGATGGTCTATGATTTTTTAAGTAATGGATATTTTTTAATTTTAAGAGTATGGTCTCAAATTTATTCTTGTTTATGTGCTTGAAGCTATTTTATCGTAATCATGTGTGATATGAAAATATGTCTCGTCATAAATTTCGTTCGAATTTTTATAAAATATTCTTTTGGCTTTAAAAAATATACATATTTTATGTATGCAACTCTAGCACAAATTTGAAACAACCAACCGAAACTTTCACATTTAATCAATGAATAATAAACGAACTGTTTTAATATAAAATATGATTGGGTTAACCTTTTGCAAACTTATTAAGAGTAGTAATCTAACATAAAATTCGGATCTGCCAACCGAAAAAATTTCCACACTTAATCAATGAACAAGTGAATTGTTTAAACATGAGATTTGGTTGGACAAACATTAAGGAATGGATAAAAAAATCAATACAGGAGTAAGCTGAATTTTGGAGAAACCCATTAAATTCAAATAAAGAAGCACCTTTATTTGTAAAGACAAGTTAAAAAATAGTAGGCATCAATTTTATTTGGCGTTGTTATCGTTTTGTTACTTTAAAAATTATAGAATATCAAATAAACACAAGAAGTATTGTCCCCTATCATTTTATTGATATAACTTTGTCAAAGTTTTCATTTTATTATTATTATTATTATTTTGTTAGGACTGTTAGTTGACTAGTAAAATACTAATTTTCTCTCTATGGTAAAATACACAAATACAGGTATCAAATATCAACAAAAAATTTATGTTATACCCTTAAATTGTTAAATAATAGTTTTGTTCATAAATTCATAATTAAAATTATTATTTAACAATTTAAGGGCATAACAATAATTTTATATCTAGTATTTGATATCTCTACTTCACCATTAAGAGTAAAATTAATATTTTATTAGTCAATTAAATGACCAACTAACAGACCTAATGAAAAAATAATAAAATGAAAGATTTTGTAAAATGAAAGTAGTAAAACAATATGAAATAATGCTTCTTATAGTCACTTAATATTAATAATTCTTGAAATAGTAAAATGATAAACCCACCAACGAACAGCATTGGTTTCATAGGGAATTTCTCTTTCTCAAATTTCATTAATTACGGGTGAATATTAGCATCTAAGGCTTTGGCTGACTAGCTAATTGTGATTGAAAACGCAATCTTAAAAAGGAAACCAACAAAAAAAAAAAATTGAACACAACTGAAAATTTTCTGTTATGATTTTTTGGCTTGTTCATTAACAATTTTATTGGTTAGGGCTTATGAGCATGTTCCTTGGGTTGTTTTATATGATCGTATCAAAAAATGAAATTCGACT
Organism: Citropsis articulata; assembly: GCA_030449925.1. NCBI lineage: Eukaryota > Viridiplantae > Streptophyta > Magnoliopsida > Sapindales > Rutaceae > Citropsis > Citropsis articulata. The sequence continues at coordinate 956,694 of JASUUH010000137.1, read as the reverse complement.
TTTTGTAATTTTTTAGAATTCGGAGAAAACTTATTTTAAAATTATTCACGAGCTTGATGGTCTATTTTAACGTTGAGATACTAAATTCGAAATTTCTCTTATTGTCGCGTGTATTCTAGAATTATAAATTTTAAGTTCATGTGCAATTGATAGTTATTAATTTTAACAACATTATTATTTTTGCTTATAACTTATTAGTTGATTTGATGTGAATTGTATCGTCTCATCTGAGCATTAAGATTACAACATATGGATACGTTTTGTATATGTTTCAATATCGTATGAAATTGTGTGAATTAAATTAAGTAGGGTGGTAGAAGTTTGAAATGTGTTAAACATTACCAAATTGAGGTTTTTTTTTTAAAAAAAGTATTATATTGTATTACATGAAAATTGAGTTTTTAATTAGAGTAATGTTGAAGGTGTGAACTCCTTATAAACTCTTTGTACAAGTATCGTGGCATTATAATAATAGATTGATGAAAATATCGCTCATAAAATATCAATTTAATCATAAAATAAAGTAAAAAGTTAAAATAAGATTTAAAAGTAAGAAGTATAAATAAAATATATTGCAAGCATTGCAAAGTCAGAGATTCAAAGTAAGTAATTGAAAGGCTTGGAACTTAGCTATAAGGGGGAGACCAAAATCAAACTTAGATAATGCATTAGCTACTAGCAACTTCTAGAAACAACAAGAACTTTCAAATCTTAGAGCATTATCAAAAGTCTCTTTTAATTTTATCTTTTGAATATAAATATTTAATTACTGACTTATAATAAAAGAGTAAAAAATTATACTATTTTAAAAAGTTTATTAAATAAAAATAAATTAATATTATTTTAATTAAATAATTTTTTTAAAAGAAAAATAAATAATAACCAAAGCACTTCTTTTTCTCTAATAAAAAATCGTAAAATATAAATTGAAAAATGAGAAAATACTCGATAATATTAAAGAAAAAGAAGAATTTTTTTTTTATTTGAAAATTTTTAATTAAAGTGTCTTTAAAATTTTAAAAATCGATGCACCTCTTCTTATAAAAAGTCTAATTTTATTTAAAGAATGTTTTATTGATACTTTAAGGCGACTCAAATATTTTGGTCTAGATGAAAAAAAAAAAAAAAAGTCATATGTGCTGTTCCTCTCAAAACCAATCACGTCACATAAAATAAAATAGACTCAACCATCAACACTCAAAAGACAAATCACTACTATCTCAAGAGTGGGGAGGGGATCTGGGGGTTTCTATTGTTGTTATGATTAGTCAATTTCAATTTTCAAAAGAAATATTTCTCAAACTTTGCATAACCGAAATTAGAACTCACCAAATCTCTCTCTTCTCTTCAAAATAATTTAAAACTAAATAAATTAAACTTTTATAAAGTCAGCATTTGCGACCGGTGAAAGATCATATAATGTCTGCGCTATACGAATTCTATATTCATAAGTTGAGGATTGTGCACATTAATTAGTGTCTAACCAAACCAACTTTTATATATTTATGGAAATAGATTTCAATATATCGATATTAATATTTCTTTAATTTATTAATATATTGAAATTTTATTTTTTATTTATTAAAAACATTTAGATTTTGTGAAAATAAGAATATTCTGATTAAAAAAAATTTCAATTTATGTGTATAAATAAAAATATCAATTCTCATCATCATTATCATGATAACAATAATTCAAAGCCAGCCACCTTTTTTTGACTGTCTGAAGTCAATGATCACTCTCTAACGGCACTCATAAATAGCATTATATCATAAAAGCGAAAAGATTGTTAATGGATAAGAAGTTCATGATTATGATCCACGAACTACTCTGCTCTTCAAACTAAGAAATATTTAGATGCAAAAAAGGGATAAAGTTGATCTTCCATGAATTATTTTTTACAAAATGCTGAAATTTTGACCTTTTTCTTGTGTTGGTATAATTCATAAATATTTTACAATTTAGAATTTACTAAAAATTTAAATACATATATTTATAGTACAGTCCAAAAGTCTATCAAAGTTAGTTGAAAAACTACCGTACTAATAATATTAAGGGGGAAAAAACTATCCCTATTCTAAGTTTTGTAGAAATGAGAAAAAAAATAAACACGGGGACTTAAAATTCCTGAAGGCACTTATCACCGGCTGACATTATTCAGGTCCCCAGCATGCCAATGTGCTACAAGCCCAAATGATGAAATTATGATATATTTAAATAAATTTTATGTGCTAAAATATTATTAAAAATTATAAAATAAAGCTTAAATTTTAGATTAAAATTGACCTTCCAACCTATTAAAAACATCAAAACACCCTCATTTATTGTTAAAAAAAAAAAAAGAAGAAAAATTACGCAAAGTGGGGTGCGTTAAGGAAAAGCCTTTTGAGTTTTGCCTTCTACTATTCTTAACGGTAACGGGGATGTGTTAATGTTTTCAACAAACTAAGGGTAAAATGAAGAATGTCAATTTATTTGGGGGGTGAATGAAATTTGCCCCCGAATAAATAAAAAGAATATCTGGTGGCAGACCGGCGAAGGAACGAAGTTTCCGGCACACGAGAATTTCTCGTACTTAGACCAAAATGTCTGACATGTTACGTGGGAAGCGCGGGATGTGATTGGACGTATCAATTCTCAACTTCAAAACGTTATACTGCCAGCCAGCCAGCCCGCCTGGCCGCCTGCTTGCCAGTGCCTTTACATTTCAATTTACACTTTGCACACACGGATTTGTCTGTCTGTAACTGCAAAGCTAATCATTTGAAGACCCCAAATCTTTTTCGTGTTAATTAATCAAGGATTTGTGCACTATTCAGTCTAATTTTCTTCGTTTTTTAAAAAGATTCTTAATGATTAACACATTACGATTTCTGCATAGTAGTTGAGTTGTCAAATTAATTTTAGAGTTAATACACCATTAATCACTAATTAAGAGATAACACTTGAATTTTAATTAGGTAATAATTTTTTACCATTAATATTTTTTAAAATCTTAGTGTAATAGAAAGGAATCTCATTAGCATGGTGTGTATCATTTCTCGATGATTAAACAAAAATAAGTAATTATGTAATAATCAACTACAAGTCTAAATCACTACTAAGTTTTTTTAAAGAAATTTTATTTTTTAATAAATACAATACCACTAATACCAAGAGATTACATAATAATGATGTATCACAATCAAGTATAATTAAAGATAAGGCAAAATTACCAATGGGCCTTTGCAATAGAATCGCTGACTTCTGTTTGTTGAGTCTGAGGTTGACGCTTCATAAGAATATTATTGAGGTTGGTTTGATTCGCCGATTATCAATTAATTATTTGGAGGCAGTTTATACACGAAATGTGAGTGGAGTAGGTACTTCTCGAATATTTATGAGGGTTTAAAGTATCAATGTATGGCAGTGGTCCCAGTTGTATAATATAATTATAAATATTAATTATAATATCTGATGCAATATCAGTAACAATATGTGTGTAACATAATTAAAAAAAAAAAAAGATAAGGCAAAATTGCCTCTAGTGTCTGCTCTAATCAATTGGCTAAGGTGAGCAAGGGTTGTTCGTTGGTGCAAAATTTTCTGATCCTTGATTCACTGCCAACTTTCGTTATATCTTCATTAAATCATCTTAGCGTAAACTCATACAATTTTATTTCATTTTTACCTCTTAATCAAGGGTCAGCAATTTGGAAATGTGTCTTCTAGAAAATTTAATCACGTGCCCAAGTCTAGTCTTCCAGAAAATTTAGTCACGTGCCAAGTTTGGTCTTCTAGAAAATTTAATCACGTGCCCAGGGCTTTTTAAAACCTTTTAAACTAATTTTGTAGTAAAATATGTAAGAAAATACGTTATGTGATGCTATGGTCATGAGAGTGAAAATAATTGGTAATTATGGGCGGTATTGATAATCTAGTAGCGCTATTAACTCCCCTTCAGCAGATTAAGGTATTAAAAAGATTTTCTCGGAAAGTGGATTTGGCATCTTGCCGATTTTGAAGCCTTACATTCAGATTCAGTTCGGGGTTCAAAATAGCTAAAGACTGGCTTGTTACCTTCAGTTATTGAGTCAGTTGCAAAGTGTGTGGTTGAAATGATTCAAGGAAAAGAAAATACAGCAAAAATTTTTTTTTTTTTTCACTGAAATGAAATTCATGAAGAGATTTGCAAAGACAATTCTCAGCTTCGTGCCTTGAAGCGAATCCAACACTAGACATGGAGCCGAGAAAAGAAGCCGTGCCATTACTTGTTAACAGACAAGCTGCAGAGCGAGGGCAAGAACAGCCCACTAGTGTATATGAACGCATCAGCATTAAAACAACAGATGAACACAGATTGAAAAATATGATAGCATTAACACAGATTGAAAAATATGATAGCATAATTCCTTGGCATCAATACGCACATAAAGTTAGTGATCAAGTGTACAAAATGGTAGTAGTTAGTTCAACTACTAAGGACTATTAAGAATCACAACATATACAATTTCGTGCATTGATATTGCTTCAGGCTGGCCTAAATCTTAAAATATAAGTTCAATATTGTAGACAAAACAAATATACTAATAGAAAGTTTCAACATTAACCTTGCATGCACCCTCTCAACAGAAGAAAAATAAAATGCCATTTGGTATACTTTAGAGAACAGATAGGTCGTACAAGAAGAAGAGCTCAAAGACTTAGCATTTCCAACTAATGAGAAAGAGACATCGTAGGAGGAAAAATCATGAATTTAGTAATAAATAGGTTATTTTACAACAAAAAGTTGACAGACTTAAAACTTATCTGATGGAACGCCCATGAACAGCACCTGTGAACATGCCATAACTCTGCAACACACCTTCACATTTAGTAATATGAAAGAGATGAAAACACATGCTACAGTTTAACATTCGACTCATCAACTTCCTTCTCTCACTCTTGGACAGTAAATGATGGAAGCGAGTTCAAACTAATTTCATTCTTTACAAGTGAGTCCACAACAATTGAAACTATAGATGCATCTGGCATTACATTTTCGCCTTCATCTTGTGAAGAAGTTCAATAACTTCTTCACAAGGTGTAACGTTATTCCGGATAAAACCATGCATAAGCGAATTAAATATGACATAATCAGGAGACACACCCTTTGCCTCCGCATCAAAAAATAAATCATTTGCCTTTTGTACTTGCCCCGCACGACAAAGCCCATAGATCATGATGTTATATGTTACAACATCTGTTGATAAGCCTTTACGAAGCAATTCATGAAAAAGTTCCCATGCAATTTTGAGTCTACCGGATTTACATAACCCATCAATGAGCCAGCTGTGGGTAGGCTTCAATATTGAGTGCACACTTGATATTTCCCAAACTATGAAATAGTTGAACTGCCTCTATAACCATTCTTGCAAAGCCCGTCAATAAAGGTAGTATATACACATGAATCAACTACCCCATCATGAAGTTGCATCTCCCATATACCAAACAAGGCCCGATTGAATAAGGGTTTCCTTGTATTCATTTTGCCTTTTAGCAGCATCTGTGGTGCAACTATTGCACCATACAATACGTCCTAATCTTAAGTAACCATTGGCTTGAAATGAAAGCAATCCAACTTGGGAACACTATAGTGTGGTGCTACATAACAATAATATGACGTGATTAACAATAATATGGTTAGATAAAATTAGAAACATAGCAGTGATGTACGTAACAACATGACATTTCTAAAAAATAAAATTTAGGTAATATAAAATTGCCTAGTTCATAGAAACTATTTTTCGTATTTGCAGGTGCTAGGTAACAATATGATGACCACTAATAACAAGATTAATGTAAGATGAAATGCATGGTGGTTGAAATAACAATTTAGAAAGAGACGGAACCCAAAACTGGACTTGATGGAGTTCCACTTTCGATCTTTTATTTTTTAATTCTATATCATTATAATATATAGATAAAGTTGTGAACTCAAATCAGCACACAGCAGCACTTGAGAAAAAAGTAAGCCAGCAATAAATTTTAGAAATTCTTTAAAGTCAACAACTATGCCAAGTTGGGTTGTGGCCTTGGTTCTGTTGAATCCTTTACTGATATGGATCACAGGCAATTAAAGTAACACCCTACATTCGCATGAAACTAACTTTCAAAGAAAAACAATCCACTCTTAAGCATTTTGTATCTTTCAATCTAGAAGGCCACATACATAAAGATTCGAAGACGATTAAAGAACAAAAAAATCCAATTGCACTCGAAGTTCGATCAAGCTCTACAATTACAGAAAAAGTGAAATATAGCAATGTGATGTCCAACAAGTTTTACGCTAAACGAGTGCATTGTAAATTAATTAAAACTTCTGCTACGTTTTTATTAATAATCATAGCATAATAAAGATATTAGTTGATACATCTCAAAATATATAGATACTTCTGAACAGTCACCCTATAATTGTAGAAGCATTCCTCCATCCTTTAATCCCATCATATAACCAAAACTATTAGGGTAACCACCATCTCATTACCATTCAAAATTAGAAAACACCTATATGTATCAATCCTATCAACTATCCGGCCGCAGAGCTGCCTTTACATAGTAATAAATTTTTAAACAATACATTATCATTAACAAATCATCATTGAAGCCAATTGAGAACAAATCCAGGTCATCCAGTAGTTGAGAAAAAAGGACATTGATCTTCTCTATGGAACAATAGTTCTTTCAACATGCTCAAATACAAGTAGAGGTATTAAAATCATCATCAAAAGTATGCTGTAGGCAAAACCCAAATCACCTTTTTATTTGATAGCTAAATTTGCATCTGTTTCCAAACCTCAAGTTGCCTTTTAAGATGTCTGCTTTCTTTAAGAACAACATCTAACTCGGACTTCATGACTCTTCATTATTTTCAATAGCAATTTTTCGTTCTTTATTTATTTTATAACCTCGAACTTTTTCACACTCCAAATCTTTATTAACATCCTCCACTATGATTTTAACTTCAAGAAAATTCTCTTTTGATTCAGAAAAGTAATTTTTCAGTTGGTTAACCTCTGATTTTTCCCTCAGCATTTTCAATTCATCAGAAACAAGCTGATACCCAATAACTAGTCTCTTATGTTGCTCCATAAAGACTGAAAAGTTGCAAAAACCTTAAGACAAACTAGTTACAGCAAATTTAAGTTGTTAAAAATTAATAAATAAAATCATGAGCGAAGGAAAAACATATTTATAAACAACTTACTGTTAACATTTCCTGAGAAATATTCAGGTTATAAATCTTCATCCAAAGCAGTATTCGAACATATCTTTTCAGATGATAAAACATCTTCTTTAACAAAAGATAGCATCATCCCATAATCAAAACATTTATTCTTTTAAATGATATCATTCTCATTAATGGATCTTTTTCCTTCCACTGATATAATCATTTTCACTCTTTCTTGGTCATATAAATGCCCTTTGTTTGAAACAAAACCAACAGTTAAGAGTCTTGGTAAACAAGTTAGAGTTATATTATCCGTACAATCTGAATTTATCTGAACTTCAGCTAGCTATAACCTATGATTATACCTTTCGAAGGTTTATTTGATTTTTTTCCCCCTTCTTCTGATAATGCTGCATAGACTCATAGTTCACCTTTTCTTAGAATTAATATCAATCAACATCAATGTTAAACTTTTTCCTCCGAGAAAAATAATCATGCTCTGAAAGCAATACAGAAGACGATCACTTCTCAGCAAAATGGAACTTATAAAGAGCTAAATAGTGCAACCACAAAGCTTCTTTTTCATCTACCACAGTTCAACTAACTGACACAACCAAAACCCATTACACAAACTGCAGCTCTTTGTTCATCAGTCAGATGTGAAACCACTGCTGCCAATCTACCCAGGGCACATCTTGTAAAAAAATTTGGACTTATTCGCATCCCCTTTGACTATTCGTTGGCACTGAACATTGTACTTATTTCTTCTCTAGTGGCAGGCCATCCCCATTTCCTTCCGAACCTAGTATACAGACATGGCCAAAAAAAAAAAAAAAAAAAAACTAGATGGCCATGTCTCTGTTACTGCACTAGATCAATTCTTTGTTCTATTCAACGCACCTCGTTTGTAATGCTATCACTTGTATTTCCATCCCTATTTATCAAATGTCATATAGCTTCATCACTGACAATCGCAGAGGAGATACTATATAACTTGAAGTTAATATATAAAGCTCCTAGTTTTTTCTTATATATATTCTCAGCAAGCAAACACCAGCTCACTTACTCAAACCGAATTTTTCTGAAATTCAGAACAAAATACTTACAAATAGCTAACGAATCAATATTGGCTATCTTCTTCAATTGTTCCGTGTATGTTACCATCAACTTCCGCCGCTCCATTGCAGCTATGTAAATTAGAAGCCTTCCGCTACCGATCCCCAACCAGCTTCATTGCTGCAATGAGATTACATAATTGTTTCTCACTATGAATTAAACCTACTCCGATTCTAATTAATGCTTATTTACATTGCGTTCTCTGAGGCTAATAAAGATCTTTCATAAGAAATTACCTTTCAATTTCGCTGTGGTTTGCGAGGACAATCACAATTTCGTCGTCGACTGCCCACAGGTGAGAGCCCATTTCCTTCTACTCAAATCAAAATCCACAATTCCAAAATTTGCGATTGTCGGTGCTGACTGAAGAGGAGAAATACAATGTCGTAGAAACCCTAATCTCACCCAAATTAGATGCCCTTTTTAAAAAAAAAAGTGTTTAATTGATTGCTGAACACAGTTTAAATTAATCAAATTTAAATTTCAGTCGTTAGATTAAACAAGGATGCATCCAAGGCGTTTCTCAAATACCTAAAAAAAAAAAAAATGATACTGTACAATAGTTGCACCGGAGCTGGATCTGAGATTAAAAAACCTTAAATAATAATTTTTAGTAGAATTAGAATAATAATTTTCACATAACTTTTAAATTTATTAAATGGGAGTGACTTAGTTAATATATATATATATATAGCTTATAAGTTATAATTATTGTAACTTACATCTCTTATATAAACCACATAAAATTATAAAATTTACAATTTATGTGATTCATATTAGAAATATAAGATACAATAATTGTAACTTAGCAATTTCCATCTATATATATTCAAAGCATTTTCATTGGCTTGTCATGAGCTGGGGACTATTTGGTTGTTGACTTATAGTACTGAATTGAAAACTATTGAACTCGCCCCACAGAAAAATTATGTGTTTTTAATGTGATCAAATGGGTGACATGCAGAACATGTTAAGCATGCATAACGTATCCCAAAGTTTTTTTTTTTTTTTTTAATGTATATATTATAATCAGAATACTATTGATATTTTAGGATCGATATATTAAGTGACAGCCCAAGATACTATTATAAGAGAAATTTCAAGCACTCCCTACGTAGTGAGCCAATTACCTCTATCGGTAGTAGACGCGACTCAAACTCACGTCCAACTTTAATCACCAATTAGTGTTCTATGGCTATAACGTATCCCAAAGTTGATACACATATATGCCAAGTGATGGATTACACATCCTTATATGTTTAATTTAAGTAGGGACTTGGTGGTCCTGGGCCAACATAAAAGAAGCTACATTAACAAGTTTGCAAGATCATCATCAATTCATGAAATGTGCTATTTAGAAGTATTTATAGTAAAACCATCTCTTACAAGTTACAACATCCTCAAAACTATCGCATAATAAATTATAAAAATTCAGTCTGATTCATCAGCATCGAAATCTGGTTCCACATCCACAATATCAAGAAATGAATCATCGATGATAAGTCATCCTCAAAATTACCTTTCTCAGCATATGATGTTGTGGGAGCATTTTTGCTCACGCTATGCTTTTCCGCCAAGAAATCTTCCCCATATGCCGTTTCCTGAGGACTCATTGTCTAAACAACAATTTGGTGTCGCAACCTCAAGTTCCCTTTCTGGGAGTTTCTTATCACCTGTAAGTAGAGTGGGCATCGATTGGTTTGGTTTGAGTTTTAAATTAACCCAAACTAAACCATAAAATTTTGGACCCAACTCAAACCAATCTAAATATTTTTAACTCAACCCAAACCAATTCATTTGTGTTTGAATTGAATTTTGTAATCAAAATATTTTTTTTATTTTGATAAATTTAATTATATCAAAATAATAATAATAATAATAATAATTATTATTACTAATTATTAAATTAATATTAAAATATGAAAAAAAATATTGTGGATAAAAGATTAAAAGAAAGAATTAAATTAAACTCCAATAACACATTTCCATGAACATGACATAAACAAGCAAATTAAAAGAAAGAAAATAAAATTCAATGATCAATTGAGTCCACTCCTTCACCAATAAATAAATAACCAAAAAAGAAAAATTATAATGTTTGATCTAAACCTATTGTTATATTTGATACTCATAAGAATAACATCAATTCAAAGCCATCGCCTTCGTTGATATATTTGATCCAAACTCTGCATTAAATAAAAATAAATTAATGAAAAAAAGATTAGTTATAAACAAATATATAAATTTTTTTAACTTATTATGATAAATAGTTATCTAACATCATCGCTTCATAAAACGCAAGCTCCTCCATTGTTGGTTCATCTTGTAATGGGACAAAAGTCTTACGTAACCAATTTTGTGAGCATATCAAAACTTCCACCATCTTCGGACTTAAAAAACTATGAAATGAATCAATGGTCCGTCCTCCAGTACTAAACGCAGATTCTGAAGCCACTGTAGAAATTGGAATTGCAAACACATCCTTTTGCAATATGTGAAAGAACTCGATATTTTATTGAGTTCATCTTGCACTATGCCAAAATCTCAAAGTCATCATCATCAACATGTTCACATGGCTCCAACAAATACCTCTCTACTTTATTTTTCATCTCAACACAATCATCTTTTCCTATTCTTTGTTTGAACTTTGCAACACTTGAAAGTTTAGAAAACCCCACCTTTTTATCAAATTTCCTAATATCAAGGATTGACAGGGGCGGCTCTTCCTCTAGGCAACTTAGGCAATTGCCTAGAGCCCCACTATATACGAAGGCCCAAAAATTTTCTCCAACATTATAGTTACTAAATTATTAATTTATGTTTATTATTATTATTATTTTATAATAGTTTTTGCTCAAATAAATTATCAAATTCCTACAAAATACTCTATTTAATGTTATTTCATTTAAAACTCTATAAAAGTCACATATTAGTTAACTTGTGATCCATTATTATTTTTATCAATTAAAAAGAAAAGGGCACGATACATTCGATGCTCTAATGCATAAGGGAAAAAAAAAGCTTCTTTAATTTTTGCTTTAAAAAAATCAATTACTTCCATTGATCATTAATGTTTAAAAATTCAATCCATCAAAGTTAAAGTTTCAAATATTTAGGTTTTTTCTTCCTATTTTCTTCTTAATTAGTTGTGCTATTCAATTGTTATTGTTTCTTTTTTAAATATTATAGTTGCTTTCTTTTAATTATCTAACATAATGGTTTGCTTGTTTTACTCTTCTTTCACTAAAAAGAAAAAAATGTCTAATAAAAAATGTGCATCAAGATGCAAAAAACTTGGAAAAAAAAAGAGAGGAATAAAAAAAAATAGTTCAATCTCAAAAAGGAACTCTTGGTAAGTTTGTCAAAAGTACAAAAAAAATATGTGAATTAGAGTGAAAAATTATTAATTGACAAAATTTTTGATAATTAAAATTGATAAAACTCATTTAATATCAACTAAGTTGCAAGATTTAGCCATATGGAGAAAAATATATTAGCAAAATTAGAATGTAAAAATTTGATCAACAATTTTGCAACTAAGAAAACTAGAAAAATTAATTTTAAATCAATAGCATTTTAGTAAAACTAATACATATATTTAACCTCAAATTTTTTAAAATACCTAATTAAAACAATTCGTCTAAGGCCCCAAACTTAGTTGAACCGCCTCTGAGGATTGACGACTTACCAACACTACTAGATGATCCACAACCATCAATCTTAGTGTCATGATCTTTATAGTAATAATAGAGACATATTAAAATATTTTTCATCTCTTCAGTCTTCTTTCCAACCTCATCAATACCAAAAATGTCTTCAAAGCAAAATGTCATATATTTTAACTTATAACGTGGATCAAGAATGACCGAAATGAGCAACAAATTATTCAAGCTATCAATCGAACCCCAATATTTGTCATATTTATTTTTCATACTTGTGGCCATTTTAGATAAGACAGGAACATCACTACTTTCAATTAGTGATGTCAAATCGGAATGAATTGAGCACATTTCATGAAAATATAAGTTTGAAGTCACATATATTGAACCACAAATTTAAGAGTTATATCATAAAATGACTTCAAAAACAACACAAAAACATTAGCATTTTCTCAATCATCATTGTTAGGAGGTCCTCCATCCTCCTTGAAATATGAAACATAATGTCGATCATCATCCTCCATTCTTTCAAAAGTCTTTTGAAATTTTAAAGCACTTTCTAACATTAAGTAGGTAGAATTCCATCTAGTGGACACATTTTGAACCACAAGGCCATTACCTTTAATTCTTTCATGCTCCACACATATTTTAAACTTGTTTAGCCTTGTGGGAGAGGACTTTACATATTTGACAACATTACGAATTCTAGAAATTGACACATGCAAGTCTTTTAACCCTTCATTTATAATTAAATTCAAAATATGCGCACAACATCTCATATGTAAAAAGTCACCATCTAGCACAAGGCCATTCTCACTCCAATTCTTCAATTACTTTTTGACATAATTGATAGCAAACTCATTTGAACTAGCATTATCAACAGTAATGGTAAATACCCTTTCTATACCCCACTCAAGCAAACAAGACTCAATTACCTTTCCAATTGTCTCCCCTTTATGGTCAGGTAGTGTACAAAAATTTAAAATTCTCTTCTGTAATTTCCATTTACTATCAAAAAGTGGGTTGTAATCACCATATAATAATAATTTTGTAAAGAAGTCCATGCATCCGTGGTTATACAAACCCTTTGCTTATTTAAAACAAAAAAGTTTATTAATTTTTGTTTTTCCTCCCAAAAACGTTTTTACACATTTCTAGCAAGGGTTCTCCTAGACGGTAGATCAAAGTTTGGTTCTAATTGCTTACTATATTGTTGAAAGCCCTTTTTTTCCACAAAACTAAAGGGTAATTCATCAATAATAATTAACTATGTAAGGGCTTTTCTACGTGCTTCTTTGTCAAAGACATGAGACTTAGATTTATCTTTCATTTCATGTAAAGTTGTTTGATTTTCACCTCAAATATGCTCAAATAATCATGATAACGTAACAAATGATTCTTTAATGTACTAGTCCCAATTTTAGTCCCATGTTTATTCTTACAAGCATAATCATTACCACTATAATTACACTTGTATTTATTATCTGGATCGTATTTAATGAAATGATCCTATATTTCCGATCTCTCTGATGGCTTTTTCCTCTTGCTTTGAGTAGTTGCCAGCGTGTCCAAGGAACTAGTCCATGACAACTTGAGTTCTCATCCATCTAAAATAAATTGGAAAAAAAAATCATATGACTTGAAGCCAAGTCAACAAAAACTTTTACCAAATATAAAGACTAACAACAATGCCAGTAAAAGCATCAAGTTTTTGGAAGAAGATTCCAAGCATCATACAATCCCTAAGATACCAAACTATGCAAATATTCTCCAAAACAAAAATATGCCAGAGAAACTATTATAGTCATCATAAATTGTATTAACCTTTTTTTTATTAAGTATCTAACTTTCAATCTAGTTTCCAGTCAACTTCCATTTTCAAATAGAAAAATTATATTAACCTTTTTTCTAGTAATTATCTAACTTTCAATCCAGTTTCTAGTCACCCCATGGGTTGTGGGTTTATGCCCAACCCTACCTGTAAGTGAAAAATCTATGCCACCTTTCGAAGACGGAAGCTCTTGAAATTGCTGTGACTCAACCATGACTTTATCCTCATTGTTTCTTACCTTATCATCTACTAGCTTCTTGTTGTTTCTCTCTGAAACTTTTGCATCAGATGAACCAGCCGCATATATCTTTTCTCGCGTGTCCACATTTTTGTCGGGGCCGAGCATTGGAATCTCACTAGGATTGCCATTACCAAACCATTGTTTAGAGGTTTCGGATATAGAGACCAAGAACAAAGAAGATTTCTTAGGATTTGAGACGTGTTTCTACACTTTCCTTTAAGGTTTTATTTGCTCTCTCCACACTTGGTTTGCTATAGAGTTTCTATGGCAAATTACCCTCCAGATATAACAAATCCTGAATACAATCTCTAGCAAATAAGACTGTAATTCCAGAACATATATGAAATTTGTAAAATCTGGTATCTCTTTTATCAATTGGTGAGTGTCTTTTGTTCAATAAGAAAAATTAGTTTTTATGAAAAATAACCTTTTGAAAAATTTTCTTTTTCAAAAGACACTCTTTTGTTTGAATTCGCATCTTTCCAAACTTGCTAGCCGTTTTTCTTTTACAGTTGACGCGAAATACGCTCTCTGGAAGAAAACGATTAGTCGTTTTCTCAATAACGGCGAGCCGTTTTATTACAGAATGTCAAATAAGTTACTCTCTGGAAATAAACGGTTAGCCTTTTTATCAAAACGGTTATCCGTTTTCTGTAGAACAAAAAACATGTTCTCTGGAAATAAACGGTTAGCCGTTTTCTTTCAATTAGCCGTTTTTATCCAAACGGTTAACTATTTTCTTATAGAATAGAAAACATGCTTTCTAAAAATAAACGGTTAGTCGTTTTTCTCCAAACGGTTAGCTGTTTTCTTTCTAAATTTCAAACTATAAAAATGTTACAATCTCACTTATAATCCCCCACTAGATTGTAATATTTTCAGATTTATCAATGATATACTTATACGTACAAAAAGATATCTTTCGATTTTAACCTTTAATTAGTGAATGTATCTCAAAGCATTTACAAAACAATAGTGTGCTAAACATTAAACTTTGTCTCTTAAGTAAATACCGGAGACATATCACATATAAGCTATCCCAGATTTCAAAATTATGTTCCAATATATAGCACTATTCCGGCCTTGTGTTCCATCTTAGAATCATGAATATTTACAAGATTAAACAACAATCTTGTTAGAAACGACACCATTTCTTATGTTCACTTAGGTGAAGCTTCAAATCATGTCTTTAGCTACTATAAGACTTGAACTTTATTAAGAGTAAATACTCAACCTCAACCTCGTAGCTATTTGCACCGAATATCTCGAATGGGATTATATATTTTCGGTGCCAAACCAGTCACATAACAATAACTTGTTATTACCCATTTAACTATGGAATAGCGGTATAACTATTACATAGTTGGGTTACCATCGTTGGTGACTTAATCAAAAGGAGGTTTCAATCCCATTCCAAAATATGTATCCTTAACTAGATCTCTTGAAAGACCTTTAGTTAAAGGATCTGCTAGGTTCTTATTAGTCCTAACATAAACAATATTAATAACACCATCTGTTATTAATTGTTTCACATATTCATGTCTCAAGCTAATATGTCTAAACTTTCCATTATACACTTTATTATAAGCTCGAGACAATGTAGCTTCACTATCACAGTACAAGGAAATAGATGGCATCGGTTGTGGCCACAACTTTATCTCAAACAATAAATTTCTCAGTCATTCTGCTTTCTTGCCTACAGCTGTAAGTGCTATAAACTCACTTTCCATTGTTGAGTGAGTTATGCACGTTTGTTTCTTTGAAGCCCAAGAAATAGCTCCTCCAGCAATTGTAAAAATCCAACCAAAAGTGGATTTATTATCACTTGTATTGGTTATCCAACTAGCATCTGAATATCCTTCCAGTACTTCAGGATAATCATTATAAAATAAACTCAAAGTAATGGTCCTTTTAAGATAACCAAGTACCCTACCAACTGTTTTCCAGTGTTCAACACTAGGGTTACTCGTGAATCTTGACATTTTACAAACCGCAAAAGCTATATCCGGCCTCATACAATGCACAACATACATCAAGCTACCAATGGCACTTGCATAATCGAGTTGTGCTATTGGTCGACCTGAATTTTCTAGTAATTTAATACTAGAATCATATGGGGTATTAGCTTATTTAAATTTCAAATAATTGAATTTAAGAAGCACTTTCTCTATATAATGAGATTGACATAACGAGTAACCCCTACTATGTTTATTCACTTTTACACCCAATATAGTATCTACTTCACCAAGATCTTTCATCTTAAACTGTGAAGTTAAATACTTCTTTATATCATTTACTCCTTGTATATTTGTTCCAAAGATAAGCATGTCATCAACATACAAATATATAATCACACCAAAATCATCCGTAAACTTAGAGTATATACATTTGTCAGCATTATTATGCTTAAACCCATGCGATAAGATTACCGAATCAAATTTCTCATGCCATTGTTTTGGTGCTTGCTTTAAACCATAAAGCCACTTGACTAACTTGCATACCTTTTTCTCATTTCCAAGCAAAACAAATCCCTCGGATTGTTCCATATAGATTGTTGTGCAAATTTTATTGAACTCGCAAGCGCACGAATCTATTGTAGAATAGATCAATGGTGACGAGTGTCGATCCCACGAGGAGGTTGATTTTAATTATATGCAGAATTAATTTTCTTTAGATGGATGGTTGGATTGATAGTGAAAGGAATTTAAAATATGCTAGAATTGAAATTAAAATGGCAGGAATAACTTAAATTGGAATCTATTGAGATAAAGCACTTGGGTATCCGGATCTGCATCAACATGCTCCATGGGCTAAATATTCCTTATTAATGCCAATTAAATCATGAGGATTCCACACCTCATGAACCACGCCAAATAAGTATGGTGCAGGTTTATCGCCAAATAATAGTAACCTTGTACAGTGCCGGTTTAACTGCAGATTCTAGACAAGACTATTATTATTTGTCATGAAAAGTCAAAACAACCACAAATATTAGAGGGGAAAAGAAAATAAATTTACCAAATAAAGCCCATGGAGCATGTTGAGACTTCACCTTCAACCCAAGCTTAAAAGTAAATTAGCTACTCATATTTGAACTAGGGGTAAAATGGGAATTTATTAAAATACGAAAAAATACAAGAAAGAGAAGGAATTACAAAAATCTAAGCTTAGAAATGAATTCGGGGATATCAAATTGTGGAAGCCCCTTTATGTACATTGAGTGAATCATGACCATCGGATTAAAACAGTTTGACGCCAGATTGCGCCATCGTCATCGATCAACGATAGCCACTATTTGAAAGTAATACTATTTGCATTCACACGGTTTGACCACTATTTGCACAAGAAACCGGTTTTGCACAAATACTATTTGCAGCTCACACGGTTTGACCACTATTCGCACAAGAAACCGGTTTTGCACAAGAATACTATTTAGACAAGATCATGAAGATTATACGTATGAATAGTTCCGTATATGTGAACGATGACATTTTTCCTTTTATGCTCCTTCTAAGGTTTTCGATCGTCCGAGTTCAAATGTGACGTCCGTTTCTTGGTGATCACCCGTTCTCATGTGAAATGATCGTGATACCCCTAAAATACATAAAATAACTAATTATAATGAAACACACGTAATTAAATAACAAAATACTTAAATAAATAAAAATAGCAATGTTAGTGAGACTTGAAGTGTAAAATGACGATTTTCTCCTTTATAAATATACACTTTCTAACACCCAACCCGAACATTGCCAGTCCCCAGAAAATAAAGCGAAGATAAAATCCAAAACCAATATTTTTTTTTTTTTTTTTAAACACACATGTTTATTGAATCAGATTAATGATAGCAATCAAAGAAAAGTACAAGTATTATCTCCGCCTAAAGAAATATCATAGCCACATCAACAATCCACATGCATCAGAGACTATAGTAATCGTGCCACTTTCAAGAATAACATGTCAAACCCCAAAATCTCACCTAGTAGTGACACTCTCACAAAGAAATTAAACCCAATAAAATTGTCACTACAATGAATGGTGAATTGAGAGAAAATAATATAGAAATACCACACACTCTCACCAAGATGAAAGAAATATGCCCACATAGAAATAATGACCTCAAATAAATTACTAGTCAACCCAATTTATTCTTTTTTTTTTTTTTATAAATGCATCACTACATCTTAATAGCCCATATAACTAGCTTTTACTTGACTTATAGCTCTCAAAATCAAGAAGGACTTTTATTAGGACGAACGTAACGAGTAGGGACATGGCTTAACAAAGAAAGGAAAATAGGAAACAAAATATATATGTTTGAGAAAATTTCAAGAACTTTTGAAAATTACAGATGCGCTTTTTTATTTATATCTTTTTTTTTTTTTTTTTTTTTTCTTTTTTTTTCTTTTTTTTTTTATATGGCACAACTTTATTGAACAAAATAATTATTTATCCTTTTTCTCAAACATGAATAGGTGATGGAACTTGTATTATATCGGGTAATACTCCAAATTGGAGTGGGTCAGGATGATAAGTTAACAAAGAAAAAGCTTTTTTTTTTTTTTAAATTTATTTATTTAGGCTCAAAATGGCTAACTATGGATATTTTACAATAGGGATGGCTTGAAAGGCTCAAACGGATCAAAGATGGCCTTCCATCGTCTTCAGAAACTCTAAATAATCTTCCATATCTACTAGTTAGGTGGGCCTTTAGATGCAACAACACACATTTTTTTTTTTAAAGGGTTGACTTAAAGGAAATCTAGAGATCATGTATAAAATAATAAACTGCTAAGCTGCATGAATAATGGGCAAAAAGGGTTACTCTCCAAGAAAAATTAATAGGCTCAAAAACTCACTTGGAATTTATTTTGACATATGCATTCCTTCAAGCAACTCATATTTGTCCCCAACATCAACATATAGAATAGCAAACATGGTGTAACATCACTCAAGACCAAAGATAATACAAATACTAAAATTTAAAAGTCATCATATCATCCAATATCAAAAATTCACACAAAATTACCAAATATTTTTTTTTAACGAAATTCTACCCCCCAACCTATTCTAAACATAAAAAGAAAAACATACATGCAGAAAAATTAAAGAAAAATGTCTGAATTTTTTTTTTTTTTTTAAAGAAGATTCGTTTCTAAAATCACTACACTCCATATTCAACCATCTTCGACTTAAAAACTTGAAAACATATATTTATAAAGGAGAAGTCAAAAAGAAAAGTTAGGAAAAACATAATAATAATTTTTTTTTTTTTTTACTAAGAAGATGCGTTTCTAGAGTAACTACACTCCATATTCAGCCATCTTCTATTCAAAATGGTTAGTTCTACAACAAAAAATTAGTAAAAACTTAACCAATATTCCACAATTGTCAACTATTCCCTCCCCCCAACCTGAATGAAACATTGTCCTCAATGTTTGAAAGGAAAGAAGTAAAGTTTAGAAGACATCACCTGGGTAGTGCAACACAGAAGAAAATATTTACAAACGGAGAGTTAAATCTAATTTGTACTTAACTACTCGGCCATTACCATCATTATTTGAACATTCCAACACAACGGTCCTGGGATCTGTCTCTGATTGATAAGCTTGTAACAGATCAAGTAGCTCATTAGCAGTATGTGCACAAATAAAGACTTTTTTAACTGAGGAAGGAATGAAATAGGTTTTTATTGCATGGTTAAGAAATGCGATAAAACCATCATAAAAATTATTGACATTTAACAAATCGATGGGTTTCTGGTGGATGTTCAGATGGGCCCAAGATGCTAATGTGATTAGTGCCTCTAGAGTTGCAAGATCTCCTGGAAGAAAAATAAAAGCATCAGCATGATTTATCATTTCAGTTATGCGTTCTTGCATACCTGAGACAACTAACTCTTCTCCAATTGATGAGTTAGACAAACAGCCCAAAGGTTTTAGGATTGTTGGGATGATGCCTAACACTTGGCTCCCTCTGACATAAGCCTTCGAGACCATTTTGGATAACCCTCACCTCCTCCATACACCAAGTGCAATTTTCTCTCGCTATTCTTAGACCAAGATCATGGTGCCTCAACGAACTCTTTATGTTTGCCATAGTTAAATCCAGAGAGCACACAAATGTTCTTGAATTGTTTGCTGGGAGTAGCTGCCATTAGGATACTGCTCAAAAACAACTTGTGAGTGCACAACAACAAAAATTATATTTAAGAACCTTGGTGACAACGGGTCACAGCTGTGTATGAGGCATTATGTCAATGTCAATTAACGCGTAAGGCACATGGCTCGAGAGTCAAAAAGAAAACAGTTAAAAAGGGAAAAGAAAACAATGATAATAAAAAATTATTAAAGGCAATAATGCGAATGGTAAAACAACAGTGAAATTAAAACAACAGCAAAGTAAAAAGGATATCTACAGGTAGTTGCGACTGTGGCTCACATCTTCCTCTGGTTTTACGTCCAGAAACGGCTTGAACGCCCTCTATGGGTCGAGGATAGGCTTCCCATCCAGTTTTCTTACAAACTGGCAAACAGGGTCGTTTATAGTCAGATTCCCGAGACTGTATCGTGCACGTTCTTTTTCGAATAATGGCCATAACTGGAGAATCGCTCTTTGTACGTATCCACTGGGATGCGTTTCAAAAGACAAAAGGATATTATCCAATGACTCTTTATTCAAGCCATCCCTAATGAATTTAATCTTATCTTCCTCATTATCGACACCATTCCTAAACAACATGGTTTTTATTGAATATCGTTCTGGCACACTTATGTCAAGCAACAGAAAGTCTTTTAGCTAGTCGTTTTCTCGCATAATTTCCTTTACCACAACAATGCATGTATGCTATAAATTTAGAGGTAACTCACCGCCAAGCGATTTTGGCCTCGATTAACCAGCGGATGTCAGCAGGTATGTCATTGTTCATAAGCAATCGCATGCATTCGGATCGGGCTTTATAGATTGAAAGGAGTGCATTCTGAGGAAGCGAAGGGAATCGCTTTGAAGCTTTGCTAAAATCTCGTCTCGTCCATGCCTTCGCCTCGTAATATCGCTTATCGGGAAATCAAGTAACCGACTTGATTGTCACGAGTACCGTTATCCGCCTCTTCACCGGGTGACAAACTTAAACACACAAAGCAAACTAAAACACAAAGCAAACTAAAACACACAAATGTAAAAACAAATTAAAACACAAAGCAAATTAAAATCGCCTCTTATCGAATTACCTCAAGCTCCAATTCCGGATCAAAATACCATCCTCTATTTCATGAGTTGTCTTTTTAGATCTTTAACGTGGAATACTAACTGGCGGTTGTAGATCCCAGATAGGATGAAATTTACAAAATCGTATCTGCTTTCTGAGATGAGTTTGGATACGTTGAAGTGTTCTAATCGTGTACAAGAGGTACTGTCTCATGATTAAAATGATAAGAGAAAACTATAATGGTTAAACAAACACACTTAAACAAAAATAATTTCAATCAGCAAAAGAATAATCAAAAGAAAGAAAAGAATCAAATCAAATTACCGAAAAGAAAAGAAAAACCTCAATTTAAACTTGGTGGGTCACTCAGATTTATTTCACTCTCCTCTCCATGTGGTTGGTATTCTAGATATGGCTTTAATCTTTGACCATTTACTTTAAAAGTAACGCCGTTCTTTGGATCCTTAATTTCAATTGCCCCATGTGGAAAAACAGTGTGAACAACAAATGGGCCAAACCATCGAGAACGTGACTTACCTGGGAATGGGTGCAAGCAAGAATTTAATAAAAGCACTTTCTGACCTGGAGTGAAAGATTTCCTCATAATTTGCTTGTCGTGAAAGACTTTTATTCGTTGCTTGTAAATCTTGGCCAGCTGTAATCTTCTTTTTGAGCCAGCTTGTTGCATGTCAAAATTGAATTTCTTGATGGCCCAGTACGCACGATGCTCGAGTTTCGGTGGTGATTCTGATGATGAGCTGAGTTCCTTTTCTGATGGCACTAGTTGTTCAACTCTTGACTTCCATTTATTTGTGTCCATGGATGGTGCTGAGTCAAGTAGTGTATTGACCTCATCGATTGATCTGTCAATGTCAAAATCCAAACCAAAGTGAGTTAAACATGTTTGTAAAGGGTCATCACTAAAGTTTGACAGAAAATTATTATCAACTGATGTTTCTATTAAATCCACATCAACAATTCCATTATCCACATTGTGAGGTTATTTGGCAATGTTGAAAATATTGAGCTCCATGGTCATATTGCCAAAGGACAACTGCATATTTCAGCCTCGCATTGAATGTGAGCATCGGCTTGCCAAGAAAGGTCGGCCTAGTGATAATGGGATGTGCTTCTTCAATCCTGCATCGGTTGAGTGTCAATTATAATGAAATCAACAGGAAAATAAAACTTGTCTACCTGAATAAGCACGTCCTCCACAATACCACGAGGTATTTTTGTGGACCGATCTGCAAGCTGTAACACCACTGGAGTTGGGTGTAATTCTCCCAGTCCAAGTTTCACAAATTCAGAATAAGGCAACAGATTTACACTAGCTCCTAAATCCAACAAAGCATTCTCAATTGTGTGGTTCCCTATACTACATGAGATAGTGGGGGAGCCTGGATCTTTGAATTTTAGAGGCATTTTATATTGGAGTATAGAACTAACATTTTCTGTTAAAAAGGCCTTTTTCTGAACATGAATATTTCTCTTTTTAGTGCATAGATCTTTAAGAAACTTGGCATACGATGGCACTTGTTTTATAGCTTCAAGCAAAGGGATGTTAACACTTACCTGTTTGAAGATTTCAAAAATCTCACCTGTGGATTTTCCTTTCTTCCCTTTAGCTAACCTCTGAGGAAATGGAGCTTTGGGAATGTATTCTCGTGAGTTGGTTTCTTCTTTCTCCTCTGGTGATGGGTCCTCGTGATTCACAGGTACAACTGAGTTGATTTTGGCATCTCCACTTTGTTATCGATTTCTTTCCCTTTTCGCAAGGTCATGATAGCTTTGACCTCTCCATACTGCTGTGGTGAACTGGAACTTGCTTCATGCACTGCTTTAGGATTAGGCACTGGTTGACTTGGAAATTTACCTTTCTCAACGGTCATTGTCAAGGTTTGAACTGAAGAAGTGTTGTCCCACCATTTTCTCGAGATTTGAAATTGATCTTGTGATTCTCATTTTCGTACCATCAATGGTACGGTTCTGTTGATCGATTCTGGAATGAGTAGAGTTCTTGAAATTTTGGAATGTATCCTCCCATGGTCTGGGTTGAGAGTGGTTTGGGTTTTGATTGTATGGTCTAAATGGTGGTTGAGAGGCTTGAGGAATTTGAGGAATTGGAGTGGAGCCGTTGGTTCATTTGTTTTGGAATCCTTGAGACCATGAAAAATTGGGGTGGTCTCTCCATCCAGGGTTGTATGTGTTGGAGTATGGGTTGTAATTTGATGGTTTTCTCATGACTCATATGGCATTGACTTGATCTGAATATGAGTCATAGTCATGTGGTTCTGTTGAGTTGGCTGTCGTTAATGATGCTATTCGTCGAGAAAGGCCTTCAACCATCTTCGACTTTAATTCTCGAGCTTGACTCACCAACGTGAACCTCATTCACCCTTAATTCTCCTGGTATTTCGAGTGATCGACTGCTGTTGGGAATTATCCATTGGCGCCAAGAATTCCCAAATCGGCGCGCTGACATTAACCTCCTCCACCGTCGCCATTAGCCATTCTTGCACACGTGGCAATAATCCTCCAAAAGTATTGGCATTGGTGCCATTTCTGCACTCCATGATGTGGACACTTCAAGAGTAGCCCATTGAATCGCCTCCCATGCTTCAAAAAATTGCTCGCCTCTTTGGGTAAATTTCAAATTTCGCGAATAGCATTGGTTTTATGAATCGGGAAATATTTATTTAAAAATTTAGTTACCATTTGTTCCCATGATGTAATGCTATTAGCAGTGCAATGTATTAAACCATGAACGAGCTCTATCCTTTAAAGAAAATGGAATAATCTAAGTTTAACATCATCATCTCAAAATTCTCATATTTAAAAGTCCGACAGATAGCATGAAATCATTCAGATGATTATATGGGTCCTCATTTTCAGGCCATAAACGTAGGGAGACAATTTAGCACACTAGGTTTTAATTCAAAACCCTAGCAGCTACATTTGGGTATCCGATGCATGATGTGCTCAAATTTGCTAAGGGACTAAAATAGTCCTTAAATGGCCTCTGTGGTTCCGTTGTCGGTTTTAAATCCATGTCAAATTTCTTTTTAAACAAGGTGTATGTGTTTTTCTAATTCAAGGTCTAAAGGTTCAAGATTAGGTGATAATGACATTCACCATGCATGCAAAAAAAACAAAACAAAAAATAAAGAAGAGGGAGAAATTACGATACTAACCTTGTCACGTTGTTACAATCTTAATATGAAAATACACTCAATTGCTATAAGAAAAAGAAATTACGTGAAACAAATATTAACTAAAATTAAAATAAATAACAAAGAAAGATAACAAGATAAACAAAATTAAATTTAAAAAAAATGATAGAAAAATTAAATTACGCAAATTTAAAGAAGAAAAAAAAAATTCTAACCTTATTATTATTATTTTTTGTTTAAATGAGAAAAGGAGAAAACTAAAATTACAAGAAAACAACTAAAATAAATAAATAAATAAAAATTAATTCTATGAATTAAAATACTTACCTCCCCGGCAACGGCGCCAAAAACTTGTTGTGCAAATTTTATTGAACTCGCAGTTTAATCTAATCTAGAATAGATCAATGACGAGTGTCGATCCCACGAGGAGGTTGATTTTAATTATGCAGAATTAATTTTCTTTAAATGGATGGTTGGATTGAAATTGAATTTAAAATATGCTAGAATTGAAATTAAAATGGCGGAATAACTTAAATTGGAATCTATTGAGATAAAGCACTTGGGTATCCTGGACCGCATCAACATGCTCCATGGCTAAATATTCATATTAATCCAATTAAATCATGGGGGATTCCACACCTCACGAACCACGCTCAAATAAGTACGGTGCACATGTTTATCGTACAATAATAATAACCTTGTACTAGGTGCTTGGCTTAACTGTATGATTCAGACAAGACTATTATTATTTGTCGACGAAAGTCAAAACAACCACAAATATTAGAGGGGAAAAGAAAATAAATTTACCAAATAAAGCCCATGGAACATGTGAGACTTCACCTTCAACCCAAGCTTAAAAGTAAATTACCACTCATATTTGAACTAGGGTAAAATGAATTTATTAAAATACGTAGAAAATACAAGAAAGAGAAGGAATTACAAAATCTAAGCTTAGAAATGAATTCGTGGATATCAAATTGGGAAGCCCTTTTATAAATACATTGAGTGAATCATGACCATCGGATTAAAAGCAGTTTGACGCCTGTGATTGCGCCACGTCATCAGTCAACAGCCACTATTTGAACAGTAACACTATTTGCACAGTTCACACGGTTTGACCACTATTTGCACAAGAATCGGTTTTGCACAAGAATAATACTATTTGCACGCTTTGACCACTATTTGCACAGTAAACCGGTTTTTGCACAGTAATACTATTTGTACAGTATCATGAACAGTACTATACGTATGAATAGTTCCGTATATGTGAACAGTGACATTTTTCCTTTTATGCTCCTTCTAAGGTTTTCGATCGTCCTGAGTTCAAATGTGACGTCTGCTTTCATTCGATCACCCGTTCATTGTGAAATGATCGTGATACCCCTAAAATACATAAAATAACTAATTATAATGAAACACACGTAATTAAATAACAAAATACTTAAATAAATAAAAATAGCAATGTTAGTGAGACTTGAAGTGTAAAATGACGATTTTCTCCTTTATAAATATACACTTTCTAACACTCAACATAGATTTCTTCATCAAGATCACCATTAAGAAAAACGGTCTTAATATCTATTTGATGCACATGCAAATTATTCTATGAAGCAATTGCAAATAACACTCTTATAGATTTTAACCTTGCTACCGAAGCATATGTATCGAAATAATCAATATCATTTATTTGCTTAAACCCTTTGGCTACTAATCTAGCCTTAAAAGTTTGCAAAGAACCATCACTATTGTACTTTCTTCTAAACACCCATTTGTTGCTAATTGGTTTAGAACCCGGAGGAAGATCAACCAAGATCCAAGTTTGATTTGATATAATTGAATCAATTTCATCATTTATCGCTTCTTTCCAAAAAGAAGCGTCTCTAGAAGACATAGCTTCGTTAAATGTCTTTGGATCTTTTTCAACATTTAACAACAATGGTACTTTGTTGAGTGCATTCTTTCTATCCCCTTTAACTAAGAAGAGTAATGCTTGTGATGATATAAAATCTGGAGCTAAGCTCTTTTCTTTCTTTTCACGTTGACTCCTTCTTGGTTCGAAAGATGTCATAAACTCTTTCCTTTTATTGTTATTGGTGGAGGCACCAGGAGTATTAGCATATGGTTGACCAATAAAAGATTCCAATTCAATACTAGAATCATGTTGAAATTTATTCTCAATAAATTCAACATCTCTGGATTCCACAATTACATTATAATCTAAATTTAACAATCTATAAGCCTTGGAATTTTCAGCATATCCTATGAAAATACTTTTTATACCTCTAGCACCTAACTTAGATGATTTAGGATTATGTACTTTATAAAAAGCTAAACAACCCCAGACCCTTAAATACATCAAGTTTGGTTTTCTTCCTTTCCAAATTTCATAAGGAGATACATATGTTTTCAAAGAATTGATTCTATTATGAACATGACATGCAGTGAGTAATGCTTCCTCCCATAGATTATTTGGTAGTTTTGCATTAAGGATCATAGAATTTATCATATCCGTAAAGATCCTATTTTTCATTATAATTCCAAATTCTTCACAATAATTATCAAACTCAATTGAGAAATATTCACCACCTCTATCACTTCGAATTATTTTGATTTTCTTATCATTTTGGTTTTCAACTTCAGCTTTGAAAATTTTAAATTTATCAAAAGCTTCATCTTTTGTTCTAAGTAAATACACATAGGTGTATCTAGAACAATCATCAATAAAAGTGATAAAATATCTCTTACCTCCTCTTGTTAAAATACCATTATACTCACAAATATCGGTATGTATTAAGTCCAATATTTGAGTATTTCGTTTGGTTTTAGGAAAAGGTTTCTTAGTTAATTTTGCTTGGATGCATATTTCACACTTATGAATTTTAACATTAGTACAATTGATCAAACCACGCATAAACATCTATTTCAAAGATCTAAAATTCAAATGTGCTAGTCTAGCATGCCAAACATCACAAGACTCAACAATATAAGCTAAATTGATATCATTATTATTAATGCCGAGTTTGTACATTCCATTACAAGAATACCCTTTCCCAACAAACATCTCATTCTTTGAAATAATACAAGTATTACCCTCAAACACAATCTTAAGCCCATGCTTACATATACAACTTGCAGAAACAAGATTCTTACTAACGGAAGGTACATGAAAGACATTATACAATGAAACTTTCTTTCCAGAACTAAAGTTGATCTCAACTACTCATTTCCTTGCTACTATGGCTACATCATTGTTCCCCATGAGAACCTTTTGTCCTTCTATTTCTTCTTTGTATGATAAGAAAAATTTCTTATCATTACAAACGTGAATGGTTGCACCCGAATCGAGCCACCAATCAAAAGACCTAGTTTCAGTCATATTGGTTTCAGTAATCATGCCAATTTGCATCTCAGAAACCATAGCACAAATCTTTCAGATTTATCTTGAACAATGTTAGCTTTATGGGAATTCACTTCTTCCTTTTTCTTCTTGAATCTGCAATCAATTTGGCGATGGCCTTTCTTACCACAAAAGAAAAAAATTTCAGAAAACTTTTGTGTGCTAGACTTCTTGAATTTCTTGTCATTCTTGACTTTGAAATTCTTTGAAAATTTACTAGCTTCAACAACATTAACCTTAGTAGAATCATACTTGTTCTTGGCTTCTCGAGACCTTGTCTCTTCTTCAATTACCAAGTGTTTTTGTAGTTCTTCTAAGGTTATGTTCTCTCTACTATGAAGAAGTTTCTTTCTATAATCATTCCAACTTTGAGGCAATTTAGCAATAATAGCCCCAACTCAAATTGATTCATTTCAACTTTCAAATCACGAAGCTTAGTAACTATAATTTGTAATTCATGTATTTGATCAAGAATGAATTTTGTGTCTACTATAAAAAATTTAAAATATTTAGAGATAAGGAATTTATCAGTACTTTCTTTCTCCGTTTTGTATTTATATTCAAGAGCATTCCAAATTTCCACCGGAGAAGTCATAGAGTTGTAAAGATCATATAACCTGTCAGAAAGCGTATTGAGTATGTGACCCCAACACATCAATTCATCATCTTCACGACGTTTCCTTGCAGCCTTAACAACTTCGGTATCATCTTCTTTTGGTTCTAGAAATGGTTCTAAATTTGGATCAAGAACATATGCCAATTTAAGAACAGTAAGGAGAAAGAACAATTTTCCCTTCCAACGAGTAAAATTAGTGCCATCAAAACGATCGAGATGGACACTAGGATTAAAAAATGATGTCAAACTCTTCTCAACCTCCATTTACAAAACCAAATAAAACCTTAAAGATTGTTTAAGAGGTTTCGGATATAGAGACCAAGAACAAAGAAGATTTCTTAGGATTTGAGACGTGTTTCTACACTTTCCTTTAAGGTTTTATTTGCCCTCTCCACACTTGGTTTGCTATAGAGTTTCTATGGCAAATTACCCCCAAGATATAACAAATCCTGAATATAATCTCTAGCAAATAAGACTGTAATTCCAGAACATATATGAAATTTGTAAAATCTGGTATCTCTTTTATCAATTGGTGAGTGTCTTTTGTTCAATAAGAAAAATTAGTTTTTATGAAAGATGACAACCATTTGAAAAATTTTCTTTTTCAAAAGACACTCTTTTGTTTGAATTCGTATCTTTCCAAACTTGTTAGCCGTTTTTCTTTTACAGTTGAGGCGAAATACGCTCTCTGGAAGAAAACGGTTAGCCGTTTTCTCAATAATGGCGAGCCATTTTATTACAGAATGTCAAATAAGTTACTCTCTGGAAATAAACGGTTAGCCTTTTTATCCAAACGGTTATCCGTTTTCTGTAGAACAAAAAACATGCTCTCTGGAAATAAACGGTTAGCTGTTTTTCTCCAAACGGTTAGTCGTTTTCTTTTAGTTAACTGTTTTTATCCAAACGGTTAACTGTTTTCCTGTAGAACAAAAAACATGCTTTCTGAAAATAAACGGTTAGCCGTTTTTCTCCAAACGGTTAGCTGTTTTCTTTCCAAATTTCAAACTATAAAAATGTTACAATCTTACTTACAACCATGTCTCATACAACTCATGATCAAAAGAATCAGGAGCACCATGTCCTGCTCTATGCATGCCATTAAAATATGTAGTGTTTTGCTTCTGACCGCCAGAGTGTACTTTTTTTGGAAATTTGTGAGGAAAACATTCGAGCGAAAGGAACCTAGGATATATGAGCACCTCCAAGGCTAGTAGAGCACCAGCACAAAATCCAGTTTGCTTTCTACTAGCTTGTCGCCTACCTGCAGAAACCAATTACATACAATAAGTACGTGCTAAGAAAACTATATTGTATGTAGTAAACCTAAGAGGACACAGAATGTACGTTAACATTGTTTTTCACATCATGATGAATTGAAACATACAAAACAAAAATTACGAAAGAACATTACCGTCGCTGAAAAGCTCAAGAGCTCTGCCAAAATATGGGGGACGCATATGAGCTGAGGAACGGAGGGATGCCCAAAGTGCATGAAATGATGAAAGCTGCAAATCTGTTAAACTTACAATTGGATAATCAGGCAAAGGAGTATTATTTTCCTCATTGTCCCACGCCTCTTTACAATAATCTGTACCTAAGTTAATCAAAAGAAGATCAACCGTTCATCACCAGGATACTGATCCCAAATCACCAACCTGTGAAATATTAGAAAGTCCTTTAACTATTCAATAATTATGTTAGGTCAAAAACACAAAGCAAAATGCAAAGTGCTTCATAAGGGATTCAATAATTTCCTTGTTTGGGGATAATGACAACAATGATTCTTTGAAGTAATAAATCATTTTCTGAGTACATGAGTAAACTTGGTTAGATGCACGTTCAAGAGAGCTTGAAAATTATCATCACTTTATTATTGAACTCTGCTTCAACTAGGCTCAATTCAATGATCATCACTCTATTAAAATAATGTAAGGCAGCCTGAACATATACTTGAAACCAATATTAATAATGGATAAAAAAAATTATGTATTAACTTAAAAGAAAAAGAACTTGAAGTTTTGAGTGAGAATAATGCATGAATCCAACAAGATCACTCATATAGAGAACCACTCACTAAATCTGAGATTTTTTTTAATTTTATTATTTTGAGATAAGAAGAGGAGAGCTTAATTCTCAAGGAAAATAGTACATAAAGGCAAGAAATTCTCTATAACCATGCCTAGTTGCCTACAATATACATACCACAATAAGAAGAGTTTCTAATGCCTTAAGCGCATCAATCTTCAAAGATGTTGGAGATGCCAAATGGTTTGTTGGTTCTTTCATACTCAAACCAGTTATTTTACATTGTCCCTTAGAAGAACCAATAGTAGCACTGTGCTTCCTTTTCCTCTCACAAAATTGCATGGGTACCAAAGAAGCAGCTTTCAAGGTTAGGCTAGAAGTTGTGCAGCCATTCTCATCAACAACTAGATTCAAATCGCACACACATTGTCCACAACTAATTGTGCAAAAGGTAGTGCCATTCCTGATTAGAATACAAATGTGGTAAGATAGCCAGCTCTAATTTGCATGATTAACATACCTTTGGGTATAAGGAATAACTGGGAAGCTCAAATTCAACAGCTGGAATGAGAGCAAAGCTTATGAATGAAAATAATTAGATATGTAGAACCATACAACATAGTGTAAGTGAGGGAATGAGAAAACAGTTGAATAAATTTGAAGAGCAAGAATGAAATATCACGAGTTAAGTATTGCAAAAACTCAAATGTCCAAAAAGCTCATCTACAAACATGCAAGACCAACTTTAACAGAGGCCTATACCTCTATTTTTGACATGCAGCATAAGGAAATAGATGCCAACAAGTAAACCAAGCCACAAACCAGTGGAACTTTTAATTAAAAATGATAATCCAACTAAAAAATATTTTTATTCTAAAAATATGATTAATTCTTCCAATCTATAATAATAAGCTAATATTTTTAGTAATAAATAAAGAATCATTGAATAAATGGAAATAATTTGTAATTATATGAATATTAATAATAAATAATAATATATTAATATATATGAATAAGTTTTAAAATATGTAAAATGAATAATTATAAATTTTATTAAAGATAGTATTATATATTATATTTATTATTATTATTATTTTTGTATTATTTTTTCATGATTACATGTCAATTTTTTTTTTTAAAAGTATAATTTATCAATAATTAAAATAAATAATAAAAAATAGGAGACCAGTCACTTTCTTTATCATTGCAATTGATAACTGTCCATTAAAGCAACTACTAATATTTGGAATGCTCATTTTCTGAACGGTTCGCATATTTAATCATTATCAATATTTGAATTCTCTTTTAACAGCAAATGAGGATCAATAATTTGGTTTAACTGTGTGTGCTTCTATAATTTCTTCAATGGCCATGAAATTTGGTAATCTAGACTTATTCTTGATTTTGATCAAATAAAATTTTTAGTAAAATCAAGAATAAGTTTCAGATATAAAATCACAATAAAATTCAGTGAATACAAAAGATAAAATATCGGTGAAACATCATATCTTGAATAAGAAAAACAATCTTAAAAAAAAATCATTTTGTGCATAATTAACACAATATGTATGTCCACACATAGTAAGCATTGAAAGCGATAAGAATATGATTGAAAATATCGTCATACGAATTATCTTTACACTAATGAAAACTGCAAACAATTAAAATAAAAAAATAAACAGGATTAAATAAGTGTGTAAATTTATATAGCAAAAAGAAATATTAGCAAGATATTGTTGCTTTTGATTGTTGATAATTTATCACCAAAAAATCATATCTAAGTCTGAGAAGTCATCAATGTAAGAGCTTTAACATGAATAAGGCCTGGCTGCTCCCCGTCTTGATTCACAATTCTCTTATAATTAAGGAGTAACTGTGTGGACCCGACAAAAGTAATACGAATATTTATGAAATTCTTATCCTTTAAAAGAGTAATTTGAAATTGTATCCTTAACATGCGATCAAATTTCGAGTCGGTTAGATGTTCGTGTTAAAAAATTTATTAATGTTCTGCAAATGCCAAAGTTGGGATATAAAGTTAGCATCCTAAATGAAGTGATGACAATCAATGACTGTTACATATTAGATAATGGCTGACTTTATATACAATCATTTATGCGAGAAAATTTTTTAAAAATAATATCAAAAATATAAATTTCACTTTTTTTTTTATTCATGAGCACAAAGGCTCAATTTATACAAATATTTAAAACATCAAAAAAAAAATGATACAATTAACATAATTTGAGAATAATGATTGATTAGTAAAGATTGACTCAATTAATTATTATGTTGATTGACAATCCATCTTTCTTATTCATTAATTAAGATGGAGACAATCAATTATTTGATTGATTATTTTGATTCCATTAATATTACTTGATTCTTATCAATAGTACTGTATGAGACTGGCATGAAAAATATTAGAGAACCATGAATCTAAAACATATATACAACCACATTCTCAATAAATCCATATAATATACATAAGGCATGGCCAATTAAGGTGCTCAAACCAAGAAGTTTAAGTTTAATGTACCTTTCTGAAAATTAGATCGCTGACTATGGTACTGATGATGTTTAATCAATGTGGCCAAATTCTTTTAAAGTGACTCAAAAACAAAATGACCACTGAAACCAGTGGGGAATAGTAATTACTTTTTATCAACCTGTTACAACAGATAAAACCAGAGAAATTACTCTGAAAACATTAAAAAATATAAAAAATGAAAGCCCCCACTCTTTCAATACAAAACATCATAATTCAGTCACGGAAAGATTAATAAAGATCATAATTTATGACAATTTCATCAAGTACTGCGTTACCAAAGAGGAAATGTGCATCTTCCACGAAAGTAGCCACTTACGGGATATTTTGTATGTTAGTTTCTCGCAAGACTTGCAAATTAAAATTACATCTTCAAAGCCGAATATATGGGGCTTAACACTTACTATTATACATGTAAATCAAACAAAATGAGTTTTAGTACCTCAAACTCAGCAGTCCCCACCACAAACAGTATGAATACTTGGAGAAAAACTTCATAAGCTGAAATTGCACCAGATGACAATGCCTTTTTGAACAACATAAAGGAAAGTAATCAGAAACTGAAAAAAAAATATATATATGCTTTATTGAACGTAGGAGGCGAATTGATATTTCTGGTTCAAAATTTAAAAATTTGTTGAAACACAAATTCATGACGGACACCGATGGCTGGCGAAGTAGACTACGACCGGCGGGCGGCGGCGATTTGGCGTTTGGGATATTTTTAAGTTTGGCGGCGTTTTTACGTTCTTCTAAAATTTTGAATATTATTTTACGTTCTTCTAAAATTTTGGTTCGCTTTTCGGATAGACCGATACCAATTGGAAACCGAACCGGACCGGATTAAAATCGGGGCATCCATTTTAGAAATGGATGGGCTGTAAAACCAAAACTAGGCCTAGGCCCAAAGTGAACAAGCGCCAGCACGTAAGGGGAAAGAAAACCGACACCGTCGTGTAATTTACCTTGGACAAGCTAAACGGCGCCGTCTATTCGATGAGGGCTTTAAACGACGGCTAAAGAAATCAATAGCTCTAAAATCGATATCAGCTTTTGTTTCTGCTTCAATTTGTCTTCGCTTTGATCAAGGTA
Source organism: Citropsis articulata (assembly GCA_030449925.1). Taxonomy (NCBI): domain Eukaryota; kingdom Viridiplantae; phylum Streptophyta; class Magnoliopsida; order Sapindales; family Rutaceae; genus Citropsis; species Citropsis articulata. Next base: position 922,600 of record JASUUH010000137.1, on the reverse strand, counting down.
CGTGCTTTCGGATTTAGTCATGAATTCTCGTCAGCATGTTGTTTATTTTATCTGCAGTTGAAATAATTTATGATTGGTGTTAAAGCAGTTCTGGGAATAGCACTGTTGGTTTATTATTATTATTATTGTGGTTTTGACATTTCATCAAACAGTTGGTGTGCATATGTTATTGATCACTAATGGTCTTATCTTTTCGTTTTTTTGGGTTTGATTGATGAGTGAAAGCATCGGTGATCAAACAGGTCTTGGATTATGCTAGCTGGATACTAGTGGATATCCTTTGTTACTACTATGATTTCAAAAGGGTTTTTGCTGTCATTCCCGAAACCATAATTTGCCCTAGTACTTGTAGCAATGTAGAATTTGTTCCTTACGGTTACTGACTTTAGACTCGGAAAATATATGATATTTGGAGTCGGAACCTTTCATTGTGGAATACATTGAAGTGAATGCAGTATCCCTTTTTCAGTTTTAAGAGAAGCCGATAATTGATATTTTTTCCATTTGATGGTCTAATTGTAGCTGGGTTCATGGATTCACAATTGAACGTACAATTCTTACTAAAATCCCTCTTGAAAATTTTTGTTGAAGGACAAATACAATGTCAGTATGCATCCACAGACAGCCAATGCCCCTGATTTAATATATCACCGATGGTAAAGAGGAAAGAAGAATGAAAAAAGAAAAGGAATGATAATTTGCCCATGGCTTTTTTATCTGTTTATCAAATGCAGTGGCTGTAGGTGTTTTTTATTTATATTTTTATATTATTTATTTACCTTCTTTCTCTTAATAGCATCCATGCACCTCACCCTAAGTTAAGCTAATGTGTCTCCAAGGTTGGTTGTGTTCAAATTTGAACTTCTGTTGAATGTTCAACCTGAAGGTTATATGCACCATGGTCTATAGAGAATCACTTCTTTGTGCTTATGACATGTATATTCCTGTATTTTTTTTGGGCTCATGTACAATTTATGCTCCCGCAAAGTTTCTTCTGCCAAACTTTTCAGTTGAGGTAATTGATGTGATTGTTATGCTTTGACGGGACCACGCTGTAGTAGTTTAGAGTGACAGATTATTCAGGTGAATCTGTTGGTACAATTTTTTTTTTAATTATTATTATTATTATTTATGCATCAGGAGATACCGAAGATGGAAACACAAAAAATTCAGCAGGAGAAACAATCATCACCTGTTGCTGCAACTCCGGCTATGACTTCATGTCGAAAGAAGAAGAAAGATGATGCCACTTTCTTGGAGGATTTGAAAGATCACATCGATGAGCTTGTCAATGCATCAATGGAGGAACACAAAACTTGTTTTACAAAGACCATCAAAAAGGTTCATTTCCACTCTCTTCTATGTTAAGACTGCCCGCCCATATGTGCAAAGCGGGTTTTCATTTTGTATTTATATTCCATTTCTTACTGGATGATATATGCTGGATTTTCAGATGTTTGGGATGTCAAAAGTTGTAGCAGAAAGGAATGCTAACACCCAGGAAGTTGAAAGTTCCCTGCCCCTTCAAACAACAATTTCAGATTAAACTTCCTTCCCTCTTGCAGGCGGTTGATATCTGGTCTTAGGCCACATTAACTTGTATTTACCAAAGACTTGCAAAGATCTAGTGACTTTGTTTTCTAAGTACCAACTCAGTTAATCTAGATGAATAAGGTTGTATGAGATAAAGAGTTCAGTAGTTTACTGTAGTGAACCATGTAAATTATGCTGTTTCAGGACTATATACTTTTGCTTGTAATATGAGCTCTTTTTATTTTGATTGGAGATAGTTTCACGTTAAAGTCTTGACGCTGTAGAACATGGTGAATTATCATTTGTAGGGAGTGGGAATTGCTTGAGACCTAAGCGACCCAGGTTCTTTTTTTCTCTTTTTTTAAAAAATTGTGTACCATGGATTACAATTAAAAGCATGGGCAGATGGCTCATTCTGTTTTATTAGTACAAAACATGTTAACTGTGGCATGATGCTGTTAACATCATTTAGATTTCATTTTTTTTTTTTTCAGGTAAAGCCTAAATTGGTTTTATAGCCTCTTACCCATTGTAGGATTCAAACACGGGTAGCCACTGGTCGGCCGAAAACAAAAGAAAAACTGTTCAAAAATTACCTGACTAAGTCTTGGAGCTTATAGATTTCCTTTGAAAGTCCTAGAATATGGAAAAGGAAAAAAAGTTCAAAAAAAACAAAGGAAGGAAGAACCACTGTTTTAAGTTTCTGAGAAAAGCTTTTGAGGTGTACTGTGAACTTGCTGCTCATCTTTTGTGGTGTTCTTTTGGGCCTGGTTTATTGTGACGTGTTCATCTCCTATTGAGCCAACAAACACCCTTTTTGAACTAAAGTCACTGTAATTTGGATACGCTTGGAGATCTTGCTTTGTTATTTTTTGGGCTTTAGGTGGTACGGAATACAGGAGTATTTTAGGGATGAATATTATTAGGCTGTGTTGGCCTATTGCTCTGAAAACCTGTAAGGGCACATCGATCTTGTAAGCCGTGCGAGGTTGCTCAACCAACCAACCTAACTCCATGTTGCCGCATTCTCATTTGTTCACTTGAGATGCCAAACCCACTGGACGCTTAATTTCAGGCTTTTTATATGCATAATTATCCAAAGTGTCTGTTTGTCATTATCATATACAAGAATTCTTATAAACTTCCGGAAGTCGATTCAATCTTGATTTTGTGTTCACATAGATTACATTTGATATATAGGATTGAATTGGACTAATTATTAGGATTGTATTGGATTAAATTGAATTATATTATATACTGTCTTATGTTTGGTATAATATTGGATTGGATAAATGTTAAATCATATTTAAATTCAAAAAAATATTTATGAATATTTAAGAATAATAATTAAAATTAATTTAAAGGTAATTAACAAGAGCATTAAATATGTAGTAAATTAGTTATTGGGTAGTCATAATTATAATAAACAAATAAAAATTAATAAAACTATTTAATTATTTAATTAATTTTTATCAGATATTTTAGATATATTTTATTTCATGACAAAGTTAGCAAATAATGTATATATAAAATCAATTATTTACTTGTATTATAAATTTCCATGATTATTTTTATATTACATTGGTGATTATTAAGTTTAATACAATCAATTATTGTAACAAATTATGAAATGGTTAAATTTATTGGAGTAGAAGTACCTATTTAATTAGATTATAAAAACAAAATAAAAAATAAATTCAAGTAAATCAAGAATAAAATAATTAATTAATTAATTAAATTCTAGGTTACAAATAAAAAATAGTGTTATATATGAAAGAAATATGAATAATTTTTTTTTTCTTATTCTAATCCCATCTAAACCCACTTATAAATTGGGATTAATCGCATGATTTAAATTTAGTCCTCCCTAATCCAATCCAATTAAAGTAGCCAAACATAGAATAAAATATTTAATCCCAATGTTAATCTAATCTCATATTTAATCCTAACTCTCAAACATAACTATAAAGTACATGAATGATCCGGTGAAAAATATAATGTTTGTTAATTATCAAATACAACTGTATACATGTGACACAATTTTAATTAAACAGCGTCACATGACATGACAGTAGTGCTCACCGTAAAATAAGTAATCCCATCTACCTCTATTATGCACTCATAATTATTTATAGATATTATTAAATATATAACATAAACATCTAGAAGACATAAACATCTAGAAGACTACAACTTGGTAAATCTAGTGAGCTATATGTTGAGTTTCTCATCCAATAATGTTCCAAAAGTAGAAGCGGTGTTTGCTCCGGTGTTGTGAAGCATGGGCACTGGGGTAATGGGGTTATTATTTTAATGGCTTGACTTAATCACTTCCTAAACTAACAAGATTCTATTTGCTAATTAATTGTCTTGGTTGTTCATAATATTAAACAAAGTTGTTCATGTGGCTTGAGGAGGGCACAAAGTTACACTTATTGTGGAAAGGAAGGTGGGGTTATTATGGTTTGAAAAGCAACTTGCTAACTTTTTTTTTTTTAATTAAAAAAAATGTGAGGGCTTGGCTTAATCAAGACTAAACTCGGATGGTTCCTATGTTTCAAATCGAACAGATTTTGTTAGTAATAAAATTTTCCTTTCCATTTTTTTTTATTCTTTGTTTGGATTAAATTATCATTTTTTGTTAAAAAGAGATTTATGTATTAGTTGTGCAAGATTAATACTATAGCTAACTAATAGTTTCTTGAAATAGGTTGTGGATTCTCCCTTAAATTAAGATTTCACTGGAATAAAATTAAAAATTGTGTATGTATATGTGTGTGTGCGCGCACACATATACACAAAAGAGTTATTTATATTATGAGAAAATATTAAATAATTATTTAATCTAAATAGTTGGACTTAAATCAAACTATCTTTACTTTTTTAAATTATTTTTTACGCATGATGGGACTCACCACGTGCATTTGATAATATTCTCGGAAATTACATCAAGACAATAGATACCTATTGAACCAAATCTAGCACAATTTTTTGGGATTATACGATTCACTGGAATTTTACATTTATATCATGATTGCATCACTCAAAAATTATCCGGAATCTAACGCAAAGGTAGCATTGTGCGTAATCGGTGTACTTAACGCATTTTTAGTAGAGAAAGTTGTCTATATTTATCACTTGTAGGGGATTGAATTCAAGTTTATCATTATGCTTTTTAATAAATTTACTTAATTATTTTTTAACCCAAAAAAAAAAAACTTCAGTTCTATGAGATAATTTGAACAACTATTTTTTAGAATATCTTAACTATATATCTTCTTAAAATTATTGTACACATAACTCGAGATTTATCTGCCTGGCTGTCATAAATCACAGAGGCTAACGAGTTGATTACGATAATCTCAAGTTTTATTATCTAAAATGTCTCATCAGTCCTTTTATATCATTAGAAACATCCAGAGGCGTAATCCTCCACGTGATCCTTTTCGTTGTTACGGTCATGATATATTAAATGAAAAAAAAAAGATATTTATTCCAATGACGTTTTTTTTTTTTTTTTTTTTTTTTTAACGAAACCACCAAAGAAAAGGTGGGGGGTTAGGCGGGACCCCTACCTGTGAAATAAATACGAAAATGAATCAAATACAAAGGAGGGGACATAAACCAAAACCTCCCAGAGGTAAAGAAATACAACATATAAAGAAGAGAACTATCGTCTAATATGTGGAATCTGCTGGGCATCCGTGTGAAGAATACCGTGTAAGCCTCTAGGAAGATCTCGGGTAGAATGAAATCTCCGGCTACTCCTATGAGAACAGGCCCAGTTGGCCAAAAAATCGGCCGCTGAAGTCGCCTCGCGGAGGACATGCCTCACCTGAATGGGGGAAGAAGATATCAGACGACAAGCCCGACGCAATGAATAAGCATACTCCCACCGAACAGGACCCTGGGTGTGAATCCAAGACACCACCGTAGCCGAGTCCGACTCCACCTCAAGACAAAGCTCAGTGGCAAGCTCGCTGCACCGCCATGAGCTCAGCGTATAAAATTGGCCTATGGCCCAGAAAAGATCCAAAAGCAGCCAACACTCCACCCTCGATCCCAAGAATGCCTCCAAGGCCATCCTGTGGTTGTCCTAGAGCAACCATCCACCACCGACCACCCGGGCGGCTCGCCCAAGCGACCAATCGGATCGGCCTCAAGGTGGCTATAACTCGCAATCCCTCCATAATCCGAGGGTTCAAGACTCCCCTTACCTGGGGATGCTTGAAACCAAAAGCAGTACTAGCGAGTCTGAGGTCTGAATCTACCTGAAAGATAATCGCATCAGTAGAGAAGGTCTCGGATCGAACCGGACAAAGATTGGCCTTCCAAACTTGCCACAAAATGAAGCAAGGCAGAAGGACGCGAAGATGAGTCCGGGAGGGGGCACAATGTCTCCAGAAAGAAAGCATAGAACGGGGGGACAAAAAACCAAGCTCTCGCATCCCCAAGGTCCGCCGGTAGTGCTCCCAGATAAGACGAGCCTGCGGGCAATCCACAAACAGTGACAAGAGTCTGGCAGCCCTCCGCACAAACATTGATATACCATGTGGAAGCCCCTCTAGCACAAAGCATCATCAGTGGCTAGAAAGCCATGGATAAGCCGCCAGAGAAAAAAAGAAACTCGCGTCGGGATGTGCTCGCCAAATCATCGCAAAACCTCCTCTCGCGCCTAGAGCACTGCACGAGCTCCCATGCGCATCCGAAAAGTGCCATCGGGACTAGGATCCCAACGAATCAGGTCCGGCTCACCCCGAGAAATAGGCACCAATAATATCTGCTCAATAATAGAAGATGGCAATATGCCCTCCAGCTTGCCTCTGTCCCAAACTGTACCCTGCCAATAGAAGGAAACCGAAACCGAAGATGCCGCAGCAGAGTTATAAAAGAACAAGGGGCAAGATCCCAGCCAACAGTCATACCAGAAACTGCAGTCACCTCTCCCAACTAGCCGAGACCCAACCGCAAATAATAATACAGAGGCGTCTCCACAGCGGGGAAGCAGGATAGCGGAACTGAATAATACCCGGATGAGTGGATCTGCAATACTTGGACTTCATAAAGGAAGCCCAAAGTGAACTCTGCTGACGAAAACGCCACCAGAGTTTGATCTCGAAGGCCTCTACCATATCATCGGATCAATGCCTAGGCCGCCTCATCGATCGGATAACAAACCGTCCATCTACACCATGGATCCGGCCTCCTCCGAATCACCCCAAAGGAAACGGGTGAATAAACGCTCGAGGCTCTGCACCACTGTCGAAGGGGGACGGACAACATGAAATAAGTGCGAGGGCATGGAAGCCAACACATGGCGGATGAGAATCAACTTCCCCAAAGGAGAGGTTGGCCCAACTGAAATCCTCTTCCGATCCTCCGAATCATATCATCAGTATGAATTCGACGCACCCGGTGAAAGATCGGGCACCCAAGATAAGTGAAAGGAAGCGACGCCACCGAAAGCGTGAACAGAGTGAACAATGGTCCGGCGAAGCCGAGCCGATCTCCCAACATAAAAACTACTCTTGCCCTGGCTAATCAACTGACCTGAAACCTCCTCATAATGGTGTAAAAAATCCATAATCCGCTGCAGGCTCGAACGGCTCCCATTTGCGAAAATAACAATGTCATCCGCAAAACTCAAATGGGAGATATAAGTAGGGCTCGAAAGATACCGAATCGACGGACATCATGAGTACAAGCGGTCTAGTCCTCGAGATAAAAACTCAGATAATGAAAAGACAAGGAGAAATGGGATCACCGTCAGAAGACCTCTCTCGACCGAAAGTACCATGAATGGCTCCGCTAAGCACCGGTAACCGCGTCAGAACAGCTCTCCGAATCAAAGAAATCCAAAGACTAAAACCCAAAACAACTGAGTACGTGGAGAATAAAAGGCCAAGACATACGATCATACGCCTAGCCATATCAAGCTTCAAGACCACATCGCTTCCCATGGGGCCAGGTCGTGAACGAGCTCCCAACCAAGAGCACGTTGTCACGAAGCACCCGACCGGGACAAAACCACTCGAGTAGGAGAAATGATACGATGCATCAGGGAGATCAACGAGCAACTGGTGATAACCTCCGACGTTACAAAGATCGACGGTCAAAATCCCAAGAAGTGGAGAAGTCTTCGCGTAAGGACCAATAAAGTACTGAAAACCCTAGGCATGGCCGAACCTCCTCAAGTAGTCGAGAACAAAGATCAACAAATCTCGCCAACGATGTCCCAAAGACGACGGTAACGGCCATAAAACCCATCCTACCGAGCGCTCGAATCGACAAAAATCACCCGCCTCACCTCATCCAACCGGCCCCTACATAATTCTCCATCATCCTCGTGATCACTAAGAGGAATAGAATCAAAGTCTGCTTTGGGCGGCCGGTATCTCCGTCGATAAGTCCAGAAAATAGGTCACGTGGTCGGCAATGGCGGATGGCTCAGAAATCCACTCAGACGAAGATCCATCCCGGATCCTATGAATGTGAAGCAGCTGCCGCTTCCTCCGAATCATCGCATGGAAAAAGCGGGTGTTAGAGTCGCCCTCACGGACCCATCTAACACTGGACTGCTGGCGCAAAAATATCTCCTCACGGATCAGGGCCTGCTGCAACCTAGCCCTAGCCTCAGAAAAGGCAACTCTGTCGTCGGCGGAACCAGAAATATCATACAGTCTCTCTCTCTCAGCCACGTCCTCCTCACTTTGGACGCGGGAGAAAGCGTTAAAACATCTCGTTTCCAAGCCGGTGAGCTTCAAACGAAAAGCTACGAAAGGCTCGCATCCCAGCACCAATCACCGGAGCACCCCAAGACTGCCGAACAATGTCAATAAAACCCGGGTCTTACACATGAAGAAACTGAACGAGAAGGGCCTAACGAATCTGTCGCGGAAGCGAAAGAGGAGAATGATCTGATGCAGTACGGTTCAGGTGGGTAACCCGTAACACAGTAAAATAATCCGACCAACGGGCGTTACAAACCACTCTATCCGTTTACAATCGCCTGGTTGGTCCAAGTAAAGGATTACAAAGGCGCATCCTCCAATCATGTAAGCAATCGCTCATTAAAGATCGATAGCCTGCAAGTGAGGATGACCACCGGAAATCTCCGAAATCGCCTGAACAACATTAAAATTATTCCAATGACGTTACATTCAGGGGACTTTATTTTCTTGCGGCTTAATTCGAGAAATTTGAAAGCAAATGACAACAAGACTAATAATCTATTTGCGCCACGTTTCATTTCCAAAATTACAAACTAAATATAATCGCGATTAATTTCGAATTAACCAATTTTCCCGCCTCTTCAGTTCACTCCTCATCTTTGTTCAGAGGTTCATCAAGTTCATATTATACAAGGTCAGTCAATTTTCTTTTAAAATTTTTTATTCAATTTCCCCATTTTATTCCTTTTGAAACACAGTTTTTTATTTTTTCAAAAAAAAAGCTTGTCTTTTGTTATTATTATCGGATTCTTTACTCATTTTCGACACTTGTCTCAACACAAAATAGGGTTTTTGTGTTTTTTATTCAGCTTAAATTCTTTTATCAGACCCAACGCCTCAATACACGTTTTCTATGCTTTTGTGCCAAAAAAACATGAAAATATATGATGCAATGAACCGTTCTTAAAACAATTTAAACTTTTGGGTATCACGTGCAGACGTCCATATTTTAGCAAAAAAGAAATGAATAAGCATTAATAAAAATGAAAAACAGGTGCATATTATGTAGAGTAAATGTTGCAGGGCCAAAAAAAAAAAAAAAAAAAAGAGTAGTACGAGAAAGAAAATGAAGCGCATATTAAAGATAATTTCAAATTTTCAATTTCGCTTCCTCGATATATATGTATATATGATAAAAATAAAAACACACAGCAAAAGCAAAAGTAGATACAGGATCATTGAATTATATATATAGTGATACTACAACTATCTTCAACTCTACTGAGCAAATTAAGAGGAAGGATTTTTATTGATGCTTGTACGTAACAGCTTCAGTGGAGCTTCATATTCTTCATCCTGCACAAAAATTCGAGAGAAAAAAAAAAGGGTCGTAAATTTTTAAAATTTAATATAATATATGCATGTATAGTTGTTGGTTAAATAATTACTTCATAAATGATTGATGCCACGTGGAAAGTGGTTGTGGGGGTCGGAAAAAATTATTTGAAAATTAGAGGCGTACGATGATTCAAGTTATGGAGATCTAAGCTTATGGCCAGAGAGACTCAAAAGAGTTTATTATATTATGTTTGATTTGTTGTTGTTATGTGGTGGATGAAAGGCTCTGTTTGGTTTTTGGCTTCGGACCTGCTGGCTTTTTATCTGCGTTGATGATTCTGGTTCTCATCAAAAGCACTTTTAACAAAAATGAAAAAGTGGGTCAGTGAAGAAAGCAAAGAATCTTACATACGTAGACAAGTTGGGAGAGGACTTTTTTGTTACCTCTCACCCAGGTTGCCATTGCCTGAAGGGGTCCTGTATTTGGGGAAGGGGACATGGCCGGACTCAATATGTTTGATATCTTCAACAAGAAGCTCATAGTGCTTCTTCACTTCATCGGCAGTTTTGCCACCAACGGCCCTGGCTACATTGTACCAACGGTCTGGGGTGTCCTTATCGTACACGGCCAGTGCCCTCTCAAAGGCCTTGTTCTGCTCAGCAGTCCATGATCCCGATGACCCCCGGCTCGACATTGAACTCGACGCCATTTTGGCACAAACTTTGCACGAGAATCTAACAGCTGGTTTTTACACTATCAGTGAAGGAAATAGATAGATTGTGGATTCAAGTAGAGGAGACTTGAGTTGAGTTGAGCAGAAGAGGTGGCAGATGCTTGCCTTTTATAAGCAGAGTTGAAGGGATGGTTGAGGTGGGGTAGTGCCAATTGGCTAAGAAATCTTTGCAAAAATAAATGTTTGTAGAATTTTGATGATTTGTCCCCTTAGGAACCACAAAAACTTGAGTAGAGATACTATGTAGGAGAATCAGTATGAATAGAACAAAAGATTTAAGCCCTTTATTTCCTTTATTTACATATCATGTGATATGACGCTAAAATGTTTTTTCTATACTAAGTTAAGTGCTCATGTTAACTTTTTATACACCATTAATACACAATCGAAAGTATTCAAAAGGGCTCATGTCACCTAACTTTTTAGCTTTTGGGACCCTACTATTCGAAAGAATTTCTCGTTGCTGCTGTATTAGCCAAACCTAAAACTCTCTCTAATTGGCCTCTTAGTTTACTTAAATTTACATTATTGAAACATCAATAGTTAGGCGGCTGGATTGGGACCTTTTTGACTGTTAGTTCAATCACGGAAACATCAGCATCAATGTTCAAAACCATGTTTTACATGATGATTGACTACTGATGCATGATTAATTAATTTAAAAATCAAGTCAGATTCTTCAACTAATCATGTTATTAGACAATATATGAAAACAATAAATTACTCTATATGCAACTGTGGAGGATAAGAAGGGACAATCAGTTTTCTTAGTTGTTGGCTGTTACCATCATCAAGGTTTTGCCCATATTAGTTTTTCCTACCTGCTTTTTACTTTTTAATCGAAAATAGTTATGAATCAATGTGTTTTAATTGCTTTGTTTGGTTTTCTAATTTCTCTTGGGTGAAAAGGGAAGTGACTCAGAATTTTACTCGTCTTGGTTGAACAGATGCACAAGCTTGGCTGGCCATCATCTCAGTATTATAGCCTGGAAATGATGAAAATTCACAATCATATAGCTGAACTGATATGAGGTCCGGCATGGGCAACCGAAATACAATAATGTGATAGAATCTTTCGTCTGCTCAAAATGGAAAAAGAACCCCTGTGGCCCAGTTAAAATTTTAGCCCTTCCGGTTTTTCTATGTTCAGCATAGTAACATTGACGAAAGATAGTCCAGTTTGGTGTGATTGCTTTCTACCACATGATTTGCTAATGTGCTGTGAAGTAATGGCTCCTTTACCAGCTTGGGCTGTAGTTGCACATGATAGCATTTGCTTGTTACATAGAATGACCAGATAGGCTTTTGCAAATGTCATTTGAACCGTGATAAAATTCTATATAGAAATAAATCGTGTGGGGCAAGTGATATTTAATTCAACCAATGAATTAATGACACATCAGTTTGTACAAAATAAATTTGTACAAGAATTTGTGGCTATATCATTACTCTATCTTTATTGTCAGGAAAGTATGTACAAGTTTAAAATGTGCTATGGTTAGCTTAAAAATTTTAAAATTGGGCCAAACCAGTACTCTTGGCCTTATCTTGGGCGAGTGAAGCTCGGGCACTTTCATGGAAGGTTCTCATTCGAGGATGGCGTTCAAGAAAATGACGCGATTAACGATTTCTAGAAACTAAATATCTGTTTGGAATAAAATGTTGAATCTCGGAGAGCATCTAATGAATTGAGAGGGTGGCATTGTGATGCCAAATTTGCTGCAAGTTGTTCATTGTAGCCCCAACCTATAGGCAGATATTTTATGAAATCCTGCATCTAGTCTTTTAGTATTATATACTTCATTTACAACTTGTAGAATTTACAGAGCAAACTCTGCATTTAATCTCAAAAGAAGTAGAGTGGAATGAAAAAATTCTATAGTTTAAAAAAAAAAAATTGCAGAGTACCGGTGACTAGGAAATTGATTGCATAGCTTAAACTGTAGCATAAATGGTTAATATGCAGTGTCTTGCATGCCACTCTGCTGCCTTTTTCCTCATAATTTGGGAAGTTTTACTGATGGCGATTTGTTATTGTTTGTTGGTATAGAATCATTAGTTGAATAGCAAACAAATTTGCATGTATACACAGTAAATGTGGCCCCTAATGCCAAGTTGCGTGAGTCACAGTCATGGATGCCGGCCACATATACAAATTGGGGGGGAGGGGACTCATATCATTGGGTGAAAGTAACTTGAACAACTTCTAGGAATCAGTCCATAGAAAAAGTGATGCTTTGAAAATACACCCTCCCTCTCTTGATATCTCGGAATCCTTATCATCTTCCAGTCTACCCAATAGAACGTAATATCCGTGGATTCCTCGCCCTTAGTACTTGTTCTTGTTCTTCTTATAGTGGTCCATTACAAGTTGAGTCAATTAAATGAGTCTAATAGGAATGGAACCTTGTAAATGTATTGTTTAGGTTAATGCAAACTGTATGACTAATGGATTCATTCATCAATATGAAGACCCTCTATCAGGTAGAGGGTAAAAAAAGCCATGGCATTAGGAATCTATACCTTTGCGCCGACTGAAAAGAGTCCACCAGCCGTAAAAGCATGGAATCTTTGAACAGACAATGAAAAAGTTTTATCAGTGGATTTAGTTGTTGGAATGATGGGAAGAATAGGTGATTCTGATATGGGGAATATACATACGAAATATGCCCATTGTGTGAACTAAATTTGTACACCCCTCCCACAATCTTGAGAAGCAATTTTTTGTGTGCGCTGTGTGTAAGTGTGTGATTGGATCCATCTTATACATGTGATTCCAAACTTTCAAAATGGTTGAAGCTAGCCATATATAGATCAGAAGCACTCTTATGCAGATAATGCATATGTGGCTTGAATAAGTTGGATACATAAGATATGATTCAAGTCGCTCGAAATGTTTGTAAAAGAATCCCAATCATCATTTTGTCCATTTTCCAGTTGCACCAATGAAGTTTTGGTCCAGTTGCTGAAAGATCTTGCAGTTGCATGGGGTTAGAACTTGACTGGGAGTGAGATGCAGGAAACTCTTCGTTTGCTCACTGAATTTAATCTTATGTCCGTACGATGATAATGGTGCTAAAAGGTTCGTTCTGTAACAGACAGAGATAAGAGTGGGGCGTAGATTCTTGTGTTTTGATACTGAACTTGAGTTGTCATTCTCATCAAAGTTCAACGTAAAGTCAATGTCCCTCGTCTCATATGTGATATGTCAGCTATATGCTTTAAGTCTTAGAGCTAGCCAGGCTTTGCAAGAGGTCCTGTAAATTCTTTAACTGTCATCTTTAAAGTGAGTCTCTTACTTTATGGCAAAGAAGAATAATAACCAAAAAGCTTGAAACACAAGATCATAGTGGTGGGATGATGAAGTTACAGTCACAGCTCACATTATTGCTGGCTTCTTTTCCTCGAAAAGAAAAGAATTGACAAGGGAACAGGCGATCAACTTCGAGAGAGTTCAGTGCGAACATTGTGAGTGAGGCTTTTCGAATACTTGCTGATATTCATTCTTGAATATGCTTCATGGCTGGCTGGCTCTAATACTAATATTACATCCAAGCTACTGAGCTAACTGTTGCTGGATTTTAGCTGAAAGACTGTCATAGCAAGTGGTGCAATCATGATTTGGGCATGATGATTGATGACGAGACATAATAAAGTTGTAATCTTCAAGGGACTATAATAAAATTATTGTAAACCTGAGGGGGCCAATATGTAGGATTGCTGGACTGTTAAAAAAATGGGCTAGAGACGGAAAATTTTATTGGCACCCCCTTCAAAACTCTTTTAAGACCCCCATATTATACATTTAGTTTGCCCTACATTGCTTGAAACAAACCGATCCAATTAAACCCCATGCATTTTCCTTGTAAGAAAAAAAGCAGGTCAAATAAATCATTAGTTGATATCAATCGCTGATATATATGATATATGATAATTTAGGATATTCTTTTTTAATGAATTGTATAGTTTAATTAGTTTCAACAGACAATTTAATGTGCTTATATATATACACACACACATATATGTTCAAATGGTGAATGATGTTGAGAAGAAGGCAAATGTTTGAACTACCAATGAAGTTAGTCCAATTTATAGAAAGATTCACGTTGGTAACACAAGAATTCAAGATTAAATTTAGAAATATTCTGGAGATTAGAAGAGAGAGAGAGAGTGGGGGGAGGTCGGGACCTTAGAAGCGAAAAGTGCGATAGGAGTTTGCAGAGAAACAAAAGTGTAGGGCTATAGATGAAATTAAAGTGGGTGCTTTTAGAAAAACTAAAATATTATAAACTCCCAATGAGGTATAGTGCCATACTATAAGACGGGGTTTTACAAGGTTTCTATGGGAGGTGCTTTTAGACCGAGCACCACTCAATGCCAAAGTTGCTATAAGTTATATGATTTTTACAAAGAGAAGCCCCTTACGATAACATATTGGGGCTGAATAGTAGTGCTACTTAGTTCTTGTAGCCCAGTCCAAATGAGTTCATTTCTTTTTGTTGGAGGTTACGTTAATCCATACGCTGGACTAAGATTGGGCTGAGCCCTTATATGTTTTAGAGTAAGGCTTCTAACACCCCTTTTAAACTCTTAAGAAACCCCACTTTCCATTTTTTTTGTTCTCTCTTTTAGGAAGTTGCAAAAAGAACAAAAGACGCAATATAATTTTGATTAAATTTCACTTTCATTTAGAATAATTTTGTAAACATATTTTTTCACAATAAAATTGTCGTTGTTAGATAATTTGTTTGTTATTATTTCGTAAGTATTTTGATTTGATAAACAAAGTTAATTATGTCATATATTAGGATTAAAAAATAGTTGGGGTCATGATATGTGAAGACATTTTAATATAATTGAATTCGAATTTGTCTTTTTACGTAATTATTCAATAATAATAGAAGTATAGAACTACAATTATAGAAGTGGCGTGATATAAGAATATTGAAGGTGTGCGAAAAGCATCACTCTATATTTTAAGCACACCCATCTGCATCCAATTATTTCTTCTTACCTTGTTTAGTAAATGGGAGTAGTCAGAGAGCGGCTTTATTACATGAGCCATTGTTCATTATCCTTATCTACCAAACCCAAGTCCAATATAAGCTGATATTTATTATAAGCTATTGTTTAACCAGTTTTAGTATCTTAATATCTTTATAATTAATAAAATATTAGAATGATGAAGGATTTATAAATTATTATATAAATTGATTTGGTATAAATTTTTTAGTTGAATAAAAATAAATTATATAGACTAAGAGGTATTTAATTTTAATCCAAGTAATTGAATTATGCTAACATCAGTTTGTATAAAATAAGTTTGTACGTTAAAATATTAATGTCATGATTTCTAGATCATTTTCACATTGTATACATCCCTAATCCCATCTTACTCTATGCAGAACCTAAGGGCCCGTTTGGTATCATTTTTCAGGAGTGTTTTCATTTTTGTTTTTATAATACACATGTAATACACGTTTGGTGAATCAATTTCACAAATCAGTTTACAAAACAAAGAATTCAGATTCAATATTACAACTAACAAATTAAAAAAAGGTTAAACACGTTCTCTATGTTATTACAAACTAAATCTAAAAATGAATTAAAAAACAAAAAAAACATCATCCAGTTCGTGACCCTCCTCCTCTTTCTCCTCATTGTCGCTCTCCCTTCCCCTCACCTTTCTCCATCCAATTACAGCTGCTGTCGGTACTTCATCCATCATCTTTATCCATCATCTTTCTTCCTCCTTATTTCACCCGATCCAAGGTGCGCCGCTTCAGATTTCTCATATCAATCGCCTAGTCCCTCCGCCGTAGGTGTGCTGACCGACTCACCGGGCTGCCGCCTGTTTGCCCGCCGCCGCCTCCATCTCCGCCTGCCGCCTGCTCCACCCACCATTGTTGGTCTCTCGGATCATCACGACTTGTCACTTGCCGGTATTTGCTTTGATTAAGTTAAAATTTTGAGAAATTATTTGAGTAATTTTTGAGAAATTATTTGATTAAGTTAAAATTTTGAGAAATTATTTGATCTGTCACTCATGGTGCCGGTTCCGGTGTTCAGGTTTTTGTTTGCATTTTTTATTACTTGGAAAATATATAAATTTAGAATTGCAATTCTGGATTTTTATATTTTAATCGTGTAGAAGCAAAAACGTTGAAAGTGGATTGTTTGAGTAAGATCATGTTGTCAAAATACAACATGATTAAAATACATCATGTTGCAATTTTGGTTAAATTTTTGTATTTTAATTGCAATTCTGGATTATTTGTTTGAGTTGCTAAATGGTGTTGAAAGTTGAAGGTGGGAAGAAGATAGGCGGTGGTTCTAGTAATGTGAAGTTGTTAGGTGAAATTGAAGCTATAAGCAAAGCTCTTTATCTAGAAAATAAAAGAACGAGTTCGAGTTCTATATCCAATTTATTGCCTATCACTGCAAAAAAAAATTTTGTTAGAGAGAAAATGATTTAGGCAAATTGGGCTTTTGTTATTAGAGAGAAATAGAGATTTGTGAATCTTTGCCGTAGATAGAATTCAGTTAAACAATCTGTAATTTTAATTTATTACTTTGGATGGAATTCACAATTTGAATTTATTGCTTGTCATTCCAAAAATATTGCCTGGATAGATTCACTTCAATTTGCAATTTGTGGAAGTGAGAACCAAAAATAGAAATCCATTGTTTTGTTGTGCCCAGAAAAAAAAAAAGAGTTAAAAAATTTTGATGATAGCTCGGTCTTAATTTAAATTGACTTGTGTAATTTATAATCTATGTATCTGTAAGAGCAGTGTTTTTAATTTGATTAATATTTGATATGTGTTATTTTTTTTAATTTTTCAAGATATGGATCCACGTGATGTTGGAAAATGCAAGTGATAGATTATTTGGGGACTTTGATGTGCAAGATTTGGTTACTAACGAAGAAGGAGACACTAGCAGGTCACTTATTAATATTGATTTATCTCCCGCAAGTGTCGCACCGATGAATGCTACAAGAGATAGAATTGCAGCTTCTATGGGGCATGATTACATACGTAATGCATAATGTCTATAATGTAATTTGTTTTATAATTATTTTGTTTAAATCATGTGTTGTAATATATATATTAGTTATGGTGTAAAAACAATGACAATGTAAAATTTTTTTTATTAATGTTAATTCTAAAATTTTATCATCATGTAATTTTTTTATAATAATTTTATTTAAATTATTATGTTGTATTTGTGTATGTATTAACTAAACAATTATTTTATAGCTATAAATATGAAGTAAATACTTAGTAAAAACTGTTTTTGAAAAAAAGTATTACCAAACACATATTTTCTGTTTTTATCATTTTCAACTGTGTCTACCAAACGCATATTACTGTTTTCAGTTTTAAAAAATAGGATACAGAAAATGATACCAGACGCATACTTAAATTCGAAATACAGCAACTGTAAAACACCATTTTCATTTTTATTTTTATTCTCAAAAAATACAAATTCAGAAACAACACCAAATGGGCCCTAAATTAAAATAATTTTTCGTTCCAAGTTCCTGTGCAAAATGAATTCTTGATCATTAGTTTTCATGATAATAATCCAACTAGTTGACTTATTAACTTGAGATATAATTAGAGATGGACAATCGGCTTAGCCTTACCATGTTGGGGAAAATACAGTTTTTTTAAAAAAATTTTAGGACCGATCTCATAAAATATATATGAATCCGTAATCTAGAAATCGTACCTTGAAAATCCAATTTGGATTTTTCCGCTGAAATGATTTAGGCTCCCAGATCACGATCCGTCACCACCACTCCTGTTAGATCACGATCTGTCACCACCACGCCTGTTGGATCACGAACTGTCACCAATGATCTTCCAGGTTATGACTCAGGTTTGATCTGCACTTGACGTGTGGGCGCCTTTATCACTACTAAAAGCAAACTAGCACGAGAAAATTTTTCTCTCAAAATTAGAGAGAATTATCTTTTTCTCTGATCTGTATGAAGTGGCTGTCTCTTTTCTCTTGGGAGAAAAATAAGCCTTTTATATTATTTCTTTAGTGAAACCCTAGGCTCCAAAATAAAAGTCACGTTACTTTCCTTTTTCCATAAGGGGACCACCTTGTAAAATAACATAAGGCCCCTTTATACAAAAGTATATTAATGGAGCCTCCCACTAAATAATATAATTATGTTTTTGACTCAAATTGCTAGTTATCTTGCTTATTAATGCAGTAGTGGTGCTGTCAATTAAATGAGCTAACCCGGGGATCATTTGGGAACATACAATGGTGGCTACAACAATTAAGCATGTAATTAAACAAGCCTAATCATTTAATTCCAACTCTACTCCACTATAAGATTGGAACTGACCTCCATAATTGTATGTTCGAATAAAAATTCGTCCCAAGCCACATTGATTTCTTTACTGCTCAATCCTTTGTACCACATCGTTAATTGAATCGATATCTCAACTGTCCAATCGATTTAATTACATCTTATTCCTTGATACTTACTGGTTTTCTCTAATGATCATTTTCAACATATTAAATATGTTGACATACTCGCCGAGAATTACATGATCAATCATCGAAAACCCATCTAGAGGCGTGTCGTACAAATTCTATATTGTTAATCTATAACTCTAATACTCATAATTGCTTCCACCAAAATACCGGGTAATCTTGACCACAAATGTGTGTCATACCCATTGGTAATTCAAATGGAATAACAATTACAATCATGAAATCATAATTAACTCAAGATTAAGATTACAGTAAAATCAATGCCTATGAGATTTAATAAATCTGACAATCATTTCAAGGTTAATTAAATCTCATGTGTGATCCAGCTCAATGTAGTCAAACTACATCAGTAAATTCATATATGATTAAGACAAATCATTCAATGAATTAACTACAGTCTAAACATAAATAGAGCGTCCAACTCTGTTTATCAACTGCGAACTTAATTTATTTAATCATAAGATAAGTTGTATTTATGTCTTCTGTGAATCCATATGATGATCACATAAATACATATAATATGATTAAACGGACCTTATTTAATATATTTATGTAATTAAAATATCTAAAAAATTTATTAATCAGAAAATAAATTAATATGCTTTAAAAGAGCATATTTTCCCAACATACCCGAACAAATTTAATTCAGTTCAGTTTTCAATTTAATTGAAAATTAGCTTACCAAATGGCATCCATTCATTTTTTGAATTTATTTATTCATTAAAAAGGAAAGAGGTGAATCAATGAAAAATACAAAAGAAATTGAATTGTCAAATTGATCTAGTTAACGTGTAACTATGTAAAGTTAAAAGCATATGATGGAAGAAGTAACTTTTAATCATGAAAAAAAAAATTTAAATTTTACAATCGTGATAAATTACTTTTTATGAATAGTAAGAATACAATTAGTACTCATGTATCATTATTCTTTCATGAATATAATAATAATTTACAACTAAGCAAGTAAATTGGAAGCTGAAAAATGTTTGTTGAACTTAAAATTGTTATTGTGGCACAAGATCGCTTCTTGTTTATTCGATTAATCATATTCTATCTAACTCAAAAGTCAAAATCATTATGACTCTGCGAGGGAGACAAATCAATTTTGGGTCTTCTTTTGGATTTCGAAAAGAGTAAAAATATAATTATAAATTTTTGTACAAATTTATCTTGTGCAAACTAATGTAGCATGATAAAATAGGTTAAATTAAATATCTCTTGGCTCGCATGATTTATTTTCATTATTTTATATTTTCATTTAACCAATGATTAAAGTCACATCAGTTTGTATAAAATAAGTTTGTACAAGAGTTTGTAATTATATCATCACTCTTTAGAAAAATCAATAGCCATTCGAGAACCAAAAAAAATTATATCAATAGATATCAAAGTAAATAAAAATTATAATATTTAAGCTGTTACACGGTCCAATTTAACGTCAAAAATATCTTGCTACAATTTTGTGATATTATTCAATTTGTAAAATGTGGGAAGTAGCTAAAATGCACTAGTGGGATACTTGTACACCTTCGTCATTAGAAGCTAATCAGGCATTAGAGTTTCAATTTACGTGGCACACGATCCCTAAATAAACTGCTCTAGAAGTTATTTATGCTTTGTTACATAATTGGAACAATCCATCACAATTAGATAAATACCCATAAGAAGTTGATCAGACATCGGAGTTTAAATTTACATGGTAGACAATCCCTAAATATCCGCGGTAGAAGTTATTTAAACTTTGTGACGTAATTAGAACTGTCTGTCATGATTATATAACTACACATAATGGTTGGATTACTAAACATAATGATAGGTGATTGTTCTGATAGTCATTTAAGTGTTTATATCATTGAGAGAATTACACCAAGGGAAGCCGAAGGAGGCAGACAAAGGTGCAACCATGGAGAACTAGGTGAATAACTTTCAGGCAGAGGGAGAAATTATAAGCTCAATAATATATGAGAATCAATGCATTTCCATTGTTAAATCACCATAAACTTGGCAAGAGTATGTTTGTCCCATGGGTGTATGCCTAACGAAGTCGAACCACCTAAATCCCTTGTCCGGGACGAAACAAGCCAACTTTGGCCACAGAGGCCAAAGAATTTTTTTCAAAAAAAATTTAATATAATCTTTAGTGTAAATAAGCAATTTTTAATATAATAAAAAATAAAATACCTTAACCAAAGTTCACATTCTATTTCATAAAATACTGTGAAGTGAACAAACGAAATCATAAACTCTCTTAAACTTGAGCTTTGCATTCTTTCATGGAACAAAAATCAAGTACAATTAATTATGTACTAAAGGGTCTTGTAACTTCTTTTTTTATGTAAACAACCAAATAGTTTGCAAGAATCTTCATAGCTGCTCTTTCTGTAGTTGATGAAGAAATTGGAAGTGTCAATATAAGGCGAATCAATCTATCAATTAGATGACAACAATGTGATTTCTTGTTTCCACCACAGTTCTCGATATATTGTAGACATTGAAAACATATTTTGAAAACGTAGATGATGAGACACATCTAACTTATAATGCTGCAATTGATATTTCAAAATAACTTTTTCTTGTTCTATGAAATCTTAGGGATAAAACTTTCTACAAGTTCGCAAATATTGTCAATATTAAATTATCTAAAACCATCCTTGGGGTCTAATGCTAGGCTAAGAGTAATCAATTCTATTGTTTTTTCATTGAATATACTATTTAACTCTTGCAACTGAGAGTCATTTGTAGTAGTAAATAAATCAATATGATAATGATGCTCAATTGTAATTTAGTCTTTTTGACGACAAGAACGACTATGACCCATTATGTAAAGACCACTCATATCAGGTACATCAATTTCATATTTTTTACAAAATAATTTTATAGTTTCAAGAAAAAAAAAATCCCAACTAACTTCTTTCATTTTTTTTTCAATAAAAGCTTTTATTGTTGACACATGGTACACATCACTTAAAATATCTTGAGAGTTTTGTTGTAAAACTTGGCAAAGAATATCTGTGATTCCTAGAATCTCCTTTAATAAATGTAAGATACACACAAAATCAAAAGATTTAATAATATTATAAAATGAATCAACATTGCCTTGTTGAGATATTTGGATCCCCTCTTGACAATGCTTTGAAGAATTACGCAAGTTGCCTTAACAATCTTTATTAAGCTGCAAGCATAATTAAAACGAGAACTGCAACGAGTATCACCTGCTTTCTGCAAAGTTCCAATATAGTTTACTCCTTTACCAATCAAGTTCATTAATAGCAATCATATCATTGATTTCATGTATTTAAGCTGATAGAGTTCATTATTACGTTTGCTAGATGCATTAAAAAAGTCCACAACAAAAGTTAATTTTGAAAAAAAAAAAAACCTAATGCAACATCTAATGCTAATTGTAACCTATGATCCATTCAATGTATATAACAAGCATATAGGCACTCGCCAAGAAATAATGTTTGTAATCCATTCCATTCATCGTGCATGTCATTACCACCATCTAATGCAGACCAAGAAGTTGTAAAAATCCTAATTAGATTTAAATTTATAATATTTAGGAATATTTTAATAATTTGTACTTCAATTTAATTTGGTATGCTATTTAGAGTTTCATTGTTTAGTATAGCTTATTTGACCTGTATTTATAATCTAGGTATAAGTGTTATTAAAATGGGTTTTCTAATCAAATTAGGATAAGTCATAATTAGTATAAATAAGTATCTTTTATAGTTTTTAAAGTAGGCTCTAATTATTCGTTATTTCTTTGAATAAAATCTAGATTTGAGTTCAATGATATTTTCAGTTTTAAAAACTCTGTGTGGGCTTTTTAGTTTAGTTAATTCTTGGCATTCTGCAAAATTAATAAGTTTTAACCTCTTAACTTCACAGTATTCTTTCAAATTAATGTGAATTTAGATTGTTCCTTTAATCTATAATTCTCAAGAATTATTGAAATATTAGAACTTTAAACTTCCACTTCATTAGTTTGGTATCAATGCCAGAAATTGAATACCAGAAAGATCCTTTCAAATTAATGTGAATTTAGATTGTTCCTTTAATCTAGAATTCTCAAGAATTAATGAAATATTAGAACTTTAAACTTCCACTTCATTAGTTTGGTATCAATGCCAGAAATTGAATACCAGAAAGAAATTGAAGATTGATCCTTAGGAAACTCGCCCCAAATTCGTGGGTTTTTATTTGCTGTATCAATTCAGTGCTTTGATACCAAACTGATGCAGTTGAACTTTAACGTTCAAATATTTCGTTGATTCTTGAGAATACCAAAATAAAAGAACAATCTAAATTCATATTAATTCGAAAGAATACCATAAACCTAGAGGGCTAAGATACGTTGATTGTACATAATATTGTGAATTAACGAAACTCAAAGATCATATAGAACTTTGAAAATCGAAAATATTATTAAACTTAAATCTGGAACTAGCGCTAAGTGGATAGATGCTTGTGGATTATATTTGCAATTCACCTGAAAAGGACTTGTATGAATCTTAATAGAATGGTTTCAAGCAAACTTTCCTTAGTATAACTTCTGATCCCATTTCTTTAAGTTATTGCCAATTAGACTATGTAGATGGTTTTTTAAAGAGTGGTTGAAAATTTTAGTTTGACAATTTACTTGTGGATGATAGACGGGCATCTGTTGTTTTCTTGGATGTAATAAAAGTGAGCCATTTTCAAAAGTCAATCCACAACAACAAATATTGAATCGATACCCCCCTGGCGCGGAGTAATTCCAAAACAAAATCCATTCTAATGTTAGCCCAAGGTTGTGTTAGAATTGGCAGTGGCATGTGTAATCTAGCATTGGTTGGAGTACCTTTATAAACTTAATAAATGCAACAAGTCTAGACATAGGAATAGAAATCATTTCTCATAATAAGCTGAAAATAAGTGTTGGTTATTATAGCCAAAGTTTTGTCACAACTTATACACCCTTCGTTACGTAGTTCTGCAATGATCTTTAGTCTCAAACTTGCTAGTAATGTCGTTAGGGTTAGAATTGGCAGTGGCATGTGGCATGTGTAATCTAGCATTGGTTGGAGTACCTTTATAAACTTAATAAATGCAACAAGTCTAGACATAGGAATAGATATCATTTCTCATAATAAGCTGAAAATAAGTGTTGGTTATTATGGCCAAAGTTTTGTCACAACTTATACACCCTTCGTTACGTAGTTCTGCAATGATCTTTAGTCTCAAACTTGCCCCTTAAAAGCTCTAATGAAACCCCTTTTCTAAAAGCCCCATTGATTAATTAGAAAAATTGTTATTTATGAGAATATCTATGCTCTTTAAAGGTTATCCTAATTCAATCTTTTTTAGCTTCTTTTTCATGAAGATGCTCGTTATGACATTCTGATAAGAATTCTTGATTTGTGAGAGGTACAAATCACAGAAACCAAATATATGACTAATATCATTTGAATGTCACCGAATTTACGATATTTGCTTTTCGGGAAAGCATTAAGATTAAGTTTAAGTCGCTAATATTTACGAAAGTTGTACGAACATGCGAAATCTCCTACAAAGTCTTGATAATTGGTATACATTGAAAGGATGACTTTATAGTGTTGGAGCATCTGTTGGAAATTTTGGTTTTCATATAATGTTCTTTTTAATTTTTTGATGAAGTATTAATTCAAAAAAATAAATTTGTTCACAAAGTGAAAGAAGCGATTTATTGGAATTGATTTAGGAGTAATTTTGGATAAATAATGAATTCTTTCCATTAGTAATGGGGTTCTTTTAGAAAAGGGGTTTTATTAGGACATTAGAGGGGTGCCAATAGTTCTACTCATAAATTAATCTAACTAAAGAGAATATCAATTATAAATAAAAAAGGGAGGTTTATGAATTTTTAAATAATAGCAAGAAATAAAAAAATTAAAACTACAAAAATAATAATTTAATAAAAACTCTTATTAAAGGAGAAAGA
Organism: Citropsis articulata; assembly: GCA_030449925.1. Lineage (NCBI taxonomy): Eukaryota > Viridiplantae > Streptophyta > Magnoliopsida > Sapindales > Rutaceae > Citropsis > Citropsis articulata. Next base: position 897,839 of record JASUUH010000137.1, on the reverse strand, counting down.
AATAATAATGATGAAAACTTTGGTTAAAGGATCATTCGCCACCACCAAACATGCACATAATATATCAATTCTATCATTAATTTATATTGAAAATATCAACTGCAAACAATAATAAGCTCTTTTAGTCATAATCTTTCTTTAGTGTGTCGTTAGGCAAAACCAACGATGTTAATGGGGCGGGTTGGGGCAGGGATCATGATCCCCAAACTCGAATCCAATTTGGAATTAATCCCCTGAACCCACCTCATACCTGAAAAATTGTAATTGGGGACAATTTGAGTATGTCCTCGAAAATCCTTGATTTGAGCTGGAATTAAATTGGGGACCCGATCCCCCTTTTTTTAAATAATAGTTTCTAAATATTCTAGTCCTTCTTTTAAAAAAAATTAATAATTCTAACAACCTACAAATTTAGAAATAAAATTACAAATGACCCAATTTCAACAACCTCCACATAAATAAAAATATAATAATTCTAAACCTTTAACATAATTACAAATGATCAAATTTTATATGACAAATCAAAATAATTTTAATCATTTGACATAAACTTGCAGTAGCTTCTCAGTAGCCATTACCATTGATGCACATTCTAAATTTCTTCATAAACCTATAATAAGATAAAAAAAATAATAATAATAAAAAAACATGTTTTAACAATTCAACTTAATAAATACTTGACAAAATAATATAAATTAAAACCGTATACCTCTACAGCCTCTGCATCAATTTCAATCTCTTGCTCCTCATCATGTTAAATAAATTCGTCATGTATATTGAGTTTATAAACCCATCTTGGTTACATCATAATCTTGAATAATATGTTTGAAACACAAGTGCATCAATTGCTGAGCAAACACAATGAAGGAGACTATGCATTGCATTAAAAGTTTGAAAAAAAACAAAGTCAGGCAGCCACTACTATCAACATCAATACTTGTATTAAAGCTAGGAATTCAATCAAAATAAGCTGAAAAAAAAAAGAAAAGCCCGTAAGTATCTTAATTTCTTGCAACAAGAAAACAAGGAAAGTTGCTTTTGAAATAGTTGATCGCCAGTTAAACCCATAACTAGAACACAAAAATAAAAGCTCATCTAAAAATATGGAAGCCACTTGGTTGAGGAATAAGAAAGAACATAAACATCTCACAATAGCTTATTAACAAAATTACTCAAGATTTAACCATGACAATACCCTAAAAGAGAAGCTTATGAGTGTCAACGACTCTTTTCGTCTGAGATTCACGTGCTCTTGAATCCGACTCATCGTGCCACCGCCCCACCATTTTCTGCACCTCGTATACAATCTGAGTTATACCCGCGAGATGAGAAAAAGGAAAAAAATGACGGCGTATGGGACGAGGATTCAATCGAAAAAGTTTAAAACGTGCTTAATTTTACTTTAAGGGAAAACAAGGTGATGAGATTGGAAGTAACTTAATTTAATTTAAACCTTGTTTAATAGTTTGTTTGTTTTCACGAATCTCCTGAATGGTAGCAGAGATTTGTCATGTACTGCCAACAGGCGCCACTAATGAGTAAAAACCTTATAGTAGGAGAATCAACAGGTGCGACTAAGTGTTGGTCGGTGACGAAGAACGGTGGTGGCTGACTGGCTGTTAGGGTTTCTTTTGGGGAATAAAGATTGATTCGATCCAAGGGAATAGGTATTAGAATTTTTAATTTACAAGTGTAAAATATTAGATAATAATTTTTCCTTTCTAGTTTTTATTTTCGGGTCGGGTTAGGAGACCCGACAAAATCCCTAAACCAGAACCCGAAAAGTTTTTAGGGTCTAAACCCATACCCGAAACAAACTCGAATTTATTTTCAGTTTTTTCTAGGGCCTTATACTTGTCCCAAGTTAATTGAAGCCTCGCAGGTTTGGGGCTCCATGGGTATTACTGCCAATGCTAGGTAAAACTAGTTCTTTACCTAATCTATAATCGTTAAATAATTTAAAACTAACTCTTTAAATTTAAGATAGTGGAAGCATTAAGTATAAAAAGATATTAGGTTGATCTAGGCAATAAACACACAAGCTTGGATTATTTAACCTAGATTAGGTTCTCCAATTAAAATCATTGATTCCAACCTGCTACTAATGATTAAAATATTAAGGCAATTACGGATCAAGAATTTTAATCTAGTAATAGAATTTATTCAAGTCCTATTTAATTGGCCACTCAAATAAGACAAGAATAAAATTATAAACATTAATTAGAGAAGAACGTAAACAATCTCAATAAAATAAATTAAATGATAGAAATGATTAATGACATGTCTGGGATTTTGAATTCACCCTTAACCAAATAGAAAATCTAGCCTAACATAATTGAATTGGAAATAAGAGATTTGATAAAACCAGTCATGAATATTAATTCAAGCGGCTAACTATGTTTTTCTTCCTTCCGGCTTCTCCTTTTCTTTTCTTCTCTTTTTGCCGCCGCTATTGCATAGGTATGGCTACTAATTCCCTAAATCAAAAGCCAAAAGTTGGCTTTTATAATGCCCAAGATTGGCCGAATCCTTATTGGATTTTATTTTCAATTTAAAGCAATTAATCTTTTTTCCCTTAATTGCTATGCATATGCCGTCCACTTTGATTTCCTTTTTCTCCAATTTGCTTCCATATATAATGCCATGCATGTGCAGCAAGACTTATGCATGAAATCTTTTTGAAATGGTAACCTGAATATTGCATGCAACTTATAAAGCCATGCCCATTAAATACGTTCCTATTTTATGCATGCTTGTTCCCAGAATCTTTATTAATCTCTATGAAATTGCATAAGCTTCCGAATGTGCATCAATTAATTAATTGGCTTCCAAAAATCTTTAGTTATTTACTTTTCTAATTCCTTCAATCATATTTCTTCTTAAATGCTCCGATTTAATTTCTTTTTGATCCCAGGATATATCTAAAATAACAAAATAAAAAAATTAAAGTAAAAATTAACACAATAAAATATAATTTACTAAATTAAAAATTAAAAATGAACTAAAATAACGAGAATATTTAAGACCAATAACAAGAAAAAGATAGAGAAATTAATTAGTAAAATATAGAGAAAATATGCACTTATCACTTGTGTTAGGAACGTATAATTAATTACCTTTGAAATGGAATCCATCAAGTAAACAATAGTTTGAGTGGAACCTTATAGTAACGTCTTCTAATAAAGGAGCAAAGAAAGAGTCAGTAGCAAATAACTCTTGAAATCTATCAATCTGAGGACTTGATTATGCATTTATGTCAACAAGAAAGTTCATCGACTAAGTGCATCTGCTACTCTATTGGATTCACCAGAAGTATGCTTTACTAAGAAAGTAAACTGTTAGAAGAATATTGTCCATATAGCACGTTGAGAAAGCTTATCTTGACTATTGAAACATTCTAACATAAAATGATCAATGTATAAAACAAAGTCTCGATGAATCAGATGATGACATCAATGTTTTAATGTCTAGACCACTGCATAAAATACAATATCATAAGTGATGTAAAGTGCCTTAGCTATGGGCTTACTTTGCTGACTAAGAATACTCTAATACCTATTTTGGATGCATTGTAATGCACCTCAAAAGTGAGAAAAAATTTAGTAAGGCAAATATTAGAGCAATAGTCAATTTCTCTTTGATAATCTTAAATGTCTTAGTAGCTGCTTCTGTCCAAGAGAATTATCCTCCTTTCATGCAATTCATGATCGGTGCCATAATAATACTAAAATGAAAAATGAGTCGTCAGTAAAAGACATCAATTTATGGAAACTTCTAACAAAAAATAAAGTAGTTAGTCGTGGCCCATCTCAAATAGCATTAACTTTTGATTGATCAACAAAGATAAGATCGTTTGACACCACATATCAAAAAAATAATACTTTATTTATGAAGAGAATACACTTATTTATAGCAATATAAGAATTTGCTGCTCTTAAAGCTGAAAGTACTTCTCTCAAATATTGTAAATATAATTCATGGATGGTATTGTATATAAGTATATCGTCAAAGCAAACAAGCACGAACTTTCCAATGAAAGGATGAAAAACTTGATTTATAACTTGCATGAAAATACTTAGAGCATTAGATAAGTCAAATGGTATTACTAACCACTTGTATAGCCCTTTGTAAGTTTTGAAGCTGTTTTCCATTTATCTCTAGCCCATATTTGAATTTGATGATAGCCACTCTTCAAATCAAGTTCGATAAAAATTGTTGCCATACTGATCTAATCTAATAAGTCATCTAATCACGGGATTGAAAAATAATATCGAACTATAACCTTGTTAATAGATCAACAAAGCAGAGACTGCAAAGGGACTGAGCTTTCATGAATAAATTCTTTTCCTAATTACCCTTTCACTTAATGCCTTAATTCATCATGTTCCGCATGACTCATATGATAATGAGGTTGATTTGGTAATATAGAACCTAGTACCAAATCTATTTGGTGTTGTATAACCATAAGAGATAGTGAACCTTATGGTAGCTCATTAGGAAACAAATCTAGAAATTCCTATAGTATAAGTTTCACAACTTTAGGAATCTTTGAATTTATATGGCTATACCTAATAAAGTGTAGACCATCTTCGTCTTTATTACAAAATCTCTAAACCTCTTCTTATTTAACAAATAATTACTTAAGTCTTGTTTGATAATGATTTTCTTCTTAAGTAGAAGAACAATTTTAGTGTTGTTAAAAATAAAGTTATAGGTATTTCTTTTCCTATCATGCACTACATTTCGATCATAGTATTAGGATCTGTCTAATAATAGATGACGAGCATCCATAGCCACAATATTACATCAAATTTAATCTTTATAGATTGATCTAATAGATAAAGAAACTAAGCAATGTTTAGATACTATTATTTGATTTTCTTTCTTCAGCTACATGAGTTTGTATGGAGTTTAATGAGGTTTTGTCTTTAAGTTTACACTGCAACAACAAGGATATATAATAGCATCCAAAAAATGCTACCAAAGGTGATTGATAGAATTTTAGGTAAAGCTAAGTTTGCGTATGTAACTAAAAGTTTTACTATTTAATAGCATCTATTGAATGCTAACAATTCATTATATATAGCATTTAAAAACGGTTAGCAAATCTTATTTTTCAGTTCGTGTAAATGCTATTATTGTGCAATGTGTAGCATTTATATAATGCTACTAAATTACATATATAACATAAAAAAAAAATGCTACTGAACCATTTACTAATGCTATCGCTTGTCTTTTATAGCACTTTGTGAAATACAAGTGTGCAACCCAAGAGGGGGGTAAATTGGTATTTTAAAACTTATCCTAATCAAACCACACAACAATCCAATCTAATGCTTTAATAAGTTCAAAAACAATAAATTCAATGAAAGCACAATAATAAATAAGTAAGGGAGGAGAAAACAAACTTAAGGATTTTTACGTAGTTCGGCTATCCCCGCCTACGTCCACGCCTCCAAGCTCACCGGGCTTGAGGATTTCACTAAGTAAACCTCTAAGGCTTCAAATACTTACAATTGACTTCCAAAGTGTCAATGGACATTTACAATAAGAGATTATCCCCAATCTCTTAACCGAAGTGTATCCCAACACTTACAATCTCTCAACTTGATTTTACAAAAAGGACTACAAATGAATTTCTCTCACACAATTTGTTTGATCACAAATGAAAGCTCAATGTGTGAATAAATGAGTTGAATACAAGAGTTTAAAGCTCAATGAAAGTTTATATGCTTAATGATAATCGTTGGAAAACTTCTTGTTTGAATTTGATTGAGCTTATTTATAGTTGAAGCTGAAAACTAGCCGTTATTGTCTTTTTCGCCAGAAAACGGATCACCGTTAACCGTTAACGGTTAACCGTTTGGGCTGGTCAAAGTTACTGTTGGGCTGAATTTCAAATAAAGGTTGACCGTTAGTCACTATCGGTTCACCGTTAATTTCCAGAGACCTGCAAAATAAATTTAGCTTAACCGTTCTTACTAAATGGTTCAAGGTTAGCAAACTGGAAATAATCGGTTCACCATTTTTCTATAAACGGTTCAAGGTTAATTTCCAGAGACCTGCAAAATAAATTTGGCTTAACTGTTCTTACTAAACAGTTCAAGATTAGCAATCTGGAAATAATCGGTTCACCGTTTTCCGTAAACGGTTCAAGGTTAATTTCCAGAAACATCATTTTAACAAACCTTTGTAGAACATGCTTTCTGGAAATTATCGGTTAGCCGTTTTCAATAAACGGTTAGCCGTTTACTACAGTGACTGCTACAGTGAACTATTTACCAAAAATTATAATTTTACCTCAAAACTTTCTATAAATGTACTATGACCCAAAACGTTATAAAACTTTACACATAGGTCCAATTTCGGAATTTCTAAATAATACTCGTTAATCCCAAACTTTCTAAAATTATGAAATGACCTAAAATACTATGACATTTTTCAAATAAGTCCTCTATAATTTCAAACAATACTAGTTAATTTTCAAGTTTTCAAAACACTTTCAATTAAACCATAAACTTGAAAAACAACCAATTTCATAAAATCATTTTTCCATTAAATATAAAACCTTTATAATGTGAAAATAATGATTTATTTAAAATGTATAAAAAATAATTTAACCTTTTAAAAGCTTAATCATTCTTAATCTTATTTGTTATCATCAAAATCAATAATATGGAAACATATATGTTAACAATCTCCCCATTTTTTATGATGACAAATCTTTCATGTTTTTAAAGAATGATTCAATAATTACTCCCCCTAAATGTAAGCTCCCCTTACAATTTGAGTTTAAAAGATTAATTATTTTTAATCTTGTTTGTTATCATTAAAATCAATATTATGGAAATATATATGTTAACACTTTGATAATGCAATTTTACCAATAATTATAACTAGGGATGGTAATTGTGCCCGCAAACCCGCAAACCCGCCCGTTAAAACCCGTCCGCTGCAGGTAATTTTATCCGTTGTGGGCGGGTTTAGTATTATAAATTAAAACCCGCACATGGATGCGAGTGGGTTTGGTATTGACCATAAATCTGGTGGATACCCGTATGGATATCCGCAAAACCCGCAATATTTTTTAAAATATTTTTAATGTAATTTTAATTAAAAATTTTTAATTTAAAAAATGTAGAAAGAAAATTATGCAATTATTGAACATTTATAAAGGAAATTACAATTAAAACAAATTTGTAAATACCCAAAGCCCAAGTCCAATGCCAAAGTTGGCCAATTTTTTATTCCAAAGTGAAAAGTTAACCTAAAGAAAATTAAACTCATTTGCTGCATTTCGCCTTTAAGCCTTTGACTTTGTGTTTCTGCCATACCACACACCGTCCATCTTCATCTCTATATTCATTCAACATTCATTTCTTCTCCAGCCGAGCTTGTGACTTTGTGAGTTGTGATGGATTTGTGTAATTTATACTTAAATTTAAGAATTTGTGTTGGATTGATGTTGAATTTTAATTTTTAATTTACATTGTTTAAATATAAAATTGAGTATGTTATGTAGAATTTGAGTTTACTATTATAAATTTATATATTAAACATTTATTATTTTAAATGTAAAACCCGCAAAAAATCCGTTGAATACCATTGCGGGTTTGGTAATTATCCAAACCCGCTGCGGGCGGGTTTTCTTAAAAAAATAAAAACCCGCTGCGGGTTGCGGATGGATCGGGTGGGTTTGGTAATTTAAATTTTGTGCGAGTTTGGGTTTGGTAATGGCAAACTCGCTACGGGCGGTGCCCATTGCTATCCCTAATTATAACATTTTGGTAATGTTACAACTAGTACACACACGCGCGCGCATATAATTTTAAATCTTTATATAGTAGCATTTGCAAAAAGTTATGAATGTTGGTAAATAAAAAAGTATTTTTTTAATGGTTGTTCAATATCATCAATTTAGTTGATAAATTCATATCAAAATGTTTATTCACCAAATATAATTTTAAGTCTCCAATGCTAAACCATTTGACGTGTAATCTATTATTCCTTTCATGAAAAAAATTTAGATACCATATATTTCATCACTGTAACTATATATAAGCATCCAAAATTACATGATCATGTACATCAAAGTATACAAAAAGACCTACACAAAAAATTAAGTATATTCATGTCATACTTGCAATTTTTTACCCATTAAGTTACCCATAACATCCACAACTTGCCTTCTACTTTTTATAAAATATACTTAAATCCTTACAACCTGCATCATGAATTTAAAACAAAACATAGTTACATTATGATAATGAAAAGAATTAATAATGATGCTTTAAAAATGACAAATAAAATAATCTCATTAATAAGTACAAATAAAAATAACAATATTGAAAATTCAAAGCAATGAATATGAATATTTGTATCATAAGTGAAAAAGATTATACTTTTCATTTATCAAGAAAAAGTGAAATAAGATAATGATAAGCAATAAGCAAAATCACAACCCACCAAGAGTAACATTTCAAACACATATGGCAATAGTGAAACCTTGGCGTATGGCTCCTAGTAAAAATGAACAAAATAACTACTTTTCAAAATAACTACTCCAGGAAAAATTGAACCAAGAAGATAACCTAAAAAGGACAATTTTGCATATAAAAAAAATATTAAATCAGAACCTTCTCAAAGTAGAAAAATGTAAAATTACTTTCTTATAGTAATAAACTAGATCATATTTGCAATTGAACTTAAAAATATGATGTCATTGTAAAAAAGAAAAGGAAGTAAAAGAATACCTAAATAGATAAACTAGAAAATTATTTGGCAGCAAACATGATAACTCTATCAACTGGCCATACAATTGTACTCCCAATAGATTCTTCAATTATAGTCATATAAAATGTTACTTTCCACAAAAACTTTAGCGGCTACCTAGGTATATCCACCCAAACTTTTACAACATTAGAACTATTAGGAATGTGATGAACAAGTGCATTTGGATCACTTGATAACCAACGCCCTTCAGCCACAACTATATTAGACCCCTCTAAATCAAGCATTTTAAACTTAATAATGTTTGGAATTGCCTTCACACTCTTTAACAGCAACACAAAGATAATTTAATTAAGAAAAAAATCATTAGTGATAAGCCTTCAACATCTTATTTTTCATACTTTCACTAAACTTAAAAGTGCATATAGTGTTTTACCATTAGAGAAGTCAAAGGTGTTTTCGGAGGATTTCCACTTGCTTCGGTTTCATGAAAATGCTTCGATTTAGGACCAAGATTTACTTTCAATTGAAAAGTTGTCTTCTAATTGGCCAGCAAATCAAGCATTACTTATAGAAAAGAAAGTTGATCTTCTTTGTTTAAGTTTTGGATAGAAAATTTCAACTCAATATTTTAACTTCTTTATTAACGATAAATTTGTATTTGGATCTTATTCTTCTTCTTCTTCGACTCTTCTTCTTCTAAAAGTTTCTTCTTTTTTATTTTATGATTAAACGATGTCATACAAACCAAAATATAGGTATTTTATTAATATTTGTTTATTTCAATATAAAATATAAAACATTAATTTTTTATGGGGCAATGGCCATTTCTGGTCCTTTAAAATATTCGCGCCTATCCCCTGTGTTATTCTCTTTACTCTCTTTTTGTTCTTATTATTTACTGTTGTATGAGACTTTTCATATCGTTTCTTTATTCGGTCTGTAATTGAGATGATTTTTGGTACTTGCACTGTAATAGAGGAAGATAATAAAACTACTCCAAGAGTTATTTTAGCCAATTAATTTGGATTCGATCCTAATAGTACATAATTTTTTGAGGAAAATTATTTCTGCACCACTTTTCTTTTCTCATATATACATCTAACAACTACGAAATGTTGACATGTATTTTGCACTACCTTCTTTTTTTTTAAACTTGTATCAATCAACCAGTTTATCACTAAAAAATGAACATTTTATTCCTAAATGAATTAAAAAATTATTTTATTCTACAAAATTTTGAAAAATAAAAAATTATAATTATAAAAATACGTCTGAATTTAATAAAATAAATAAATATTAAATCCAATATGTTAATTTTTTTGTAATCATAATTTCATTTAATTTGTATAGGAAAATTTCTTAATATTAATAATAGAGAAGTTTACCAAAATTATCGGGAGCTTTTCTCTTCATGTTAATTTTTGTAAAATTTCCTATATTTAATTTAATTAAAAAAATTAAATGAAATTATAATTATAGAAAATTATAATTACAAGATGTTATTTTTTGTAATTATAATTTTATTTAAAAATTATCATCTTAAATTTTAAAATTTACTTGTTTTATTGAATTTTAGGAATATTTTTATAATTATAATTTTTATATTTTTTAAAATTTTATAAAATAAAATAATTTTTTAATTTATTTAAAGATAAAATAACTATTTTTAATATTAAAATAATTGATTGAGATAAATTCTGAAATAAAAGTGATTTAAAATATATGTTAAAATTTTATGATAATTAAATATATACATATAATAAAAAAAATAGGGTAGAGATAATTTTTTATTTTTCAATCAAGCAAGCGAATATTCGAATCACCGCAGAAACAGAAACAAAACGACAATGCATGGTCGGTTTGATTCTCGTGATCTCGTATCGTCCCGCGTTTTATAGATGCGGTACCGCTTCCGCAGGAGGCAAAACGAATATCGTAATAAGAGTAGGGACAGGACTGTAATTTGAGTTTCTCAGATATTTTCAAAATTCGTGTGATGTAAATATCCAGGTACTTTACGTCTGTCTAAAAATATCCCAGCCATCACGTGGCCGTGGACCCCGCCTTATCATCTTTCTCTAACGACCACCGTTAACCATGGTTTACGAAGCCTGATTGCGATCTACGTGTTTGGTTTCAAGCATTGTTGCATTCCAGATTCGTTTCCTCTCCCTAGGACAGTAAAAACAGATGACGAGACGCTGCTGGACTGGCAAAGGGACAAGACCGTAAGGGGGCATTCTTTGCATAGTTTTATTTTATTTTAATTTTTTTTCCGTTATTAAATAATGAAATATTGAAATTGATTTGTACAGTATACATTAAAAATAAGTTTAAAGAATCTTATAAATTTAAGAGGACTATCATTTTTAAATATAATGAAATATAATTACTTTAAAATATTTTAAAATTACTTTAATATTTTTTATAAATAAGATATTGAATACCGTCTAAAAAAGACATTAAATACGTCGCTAATGTAAGTATATAATATTTGAATGAATAAAAAAGAATACTTACAACTACGGCCCAAACACAACCTCACCAACCCGAACGATCTAATAACCGAAACCAAACACGCCAGCTCAATCAGGCCTCAAATTGCCTGTAACCCTAGATGACGCACAACCACTTCACCACAAGACTAACCCTAGTTAGCTCCCGCCCACTCTATAAAGCCCACCTCTTTCTCCCCTTCGTTCTCATCCCGCAGCGGTGCTGTCTCTAAGATTTTTCTTGTATTCACCTTTTTGTCCCCAATTTTAAGCTTTCTCGTAATGGCTTCAGCCGATGTCGAGTTTAGGTGCTTCGTAGGCGGCCTGGCCTGGGCCACCACTGACAGCTCTCTCCAGGAGGCCTTCAGTGCTTTCGGCGATATCCTTGAATCGAAGGTCCGTTTGAACCAGATCCGACCCGATCCACGATTCGGCTTGTTCTGATCTGTGATCTGTGTGCTCTGTGATCTGTTTCTGTTACTCTGTTACTGTTCTCTGTTACTACTGTTACTCTATTATTACTATGCCTTAATCGGTACGTTCATCTTCATCTTTTTACTAAGACGAAGGGCCCGATTGGATTAATTATTATTTTTATTGGTATTAAGCTTCCAGATCTGAGATGAATTTGCTAAATTATTTTATTGTTTGTCCTCGTTAATTCAGATTATTAACGATCGCGAGACTGGAAGATCCAGAGGATTTGGATTCGTTACCTTCCGCGATGAGAAGTCGATGAGGGACGCCATCGAAGGCATGAACGGCCAGAATCTCGACGGCCGTAACATAACAGTCAACGAGGCCCAGTCCCGCGGAAGCGGTGGTGGTGGCGGTTACGGAAGCCGTGGCGGTGGTGGATATGGAGGTGGTGGACGCCGTGAAGGTGGTGGTGGTTACGGTGGGAGCCGAGGATATGGAGGTGGCGGTGGTGGATATGGTGGCCGCCGTGAAGGTGGTTACGGCCGTGACGGTGGATATGGCGGTGATGGTGGTTCTCGCTACTCAAGGAGTGGTGCTTCTGATGGCGGTAGCTGGAGGAATTAGGGTTGTGTAGGATAACTTAGGAGTTGAATGTTAAAGGCTTTGTGTTTTGATCTTTTGCTTGGGTTATGATGTGTCGTTTTGATCGGTTCCTGTTATCCTGTGTTGTTTTGATCTACCTGTTTGGTTCATTGTTTGGAAAAAAAAAAGTGAAATGAATTACAGCTCTTTTCAATATCTTTTAGTGCCCTGTTAGAATTTTGAGGAAGAAACGAAGCTTTGACAATCTAAAGTATCTTTTTAATGCTCGTAACATTAGTGTTTGGATACTGTGATCAAAAGAGCTTCCCAATTCTGCGCCCGTTAAGTAAGTTAAGCATGTTAATGGCAATTCTAATAGAAATTACAGCGTGCTGATTGCTTATTTTCCCAATTCCACGCCCGTCAAGAAAGTTAAGCACGTTAATGGCAATTCGCTTAGAAATTAAAGCGTGCTGATTGCTCATTTTTCCTTGTATCTTCTTGGTGATACCATTTGTAAAAGGCCTTACCCGAGAGCAAAATAGTCCTTATAAGTCCAAACCTCCAACCCCCATCCATAAGTGTCGTACCGCTGGCCATGGCCACCCACTTGCGCTTTTGCTGCGCTGGTCTGTAGTGTGAGGCAATGTAGGAACTAGCTCTATTTTGGCGCATCTAATATTACACGTGTTAATTAACAAGAACACAGCCCATGTACACTATGGCAAACAAGTTTCCATGCGTGTATATTAATGTTTTGATTGAACAATTATAAATTTTAGATATTTAGTGACAAAAATGGGCTTTAGTTATTCCCTTGAGTTTCACTTTGACAATTGCAGATGCAAACTTTGTTCTTGTCAAGTGCCTCATTGGCGGAACTATACTGATAATTGTTGATGGACATCGGGTATGCACCGTTTGGATTCCATTCACACAATTTTAACTGTGATGGGTTTTCCACGTTGCGTCCAAAGAAAATTGATGATGGTTCAAATCCATTTCTTATATGAGGACGTTCGGACCTGATCTATATACAAGTAGTCCATATATAATGCATGTAGCCTGAAGAAGCCCCGGTCCTTGCAGGCATTAACGAGGGCCAGAGTGAATTTGGAACGTTGATGTCGGAAGAGCTGAGCAAAGAAAAATCATTGATTGGGATTGATTTTTAATAAGAAAATCTACTCATCAAGAACTTGCATAAAAAATTTTGGTTCCATGTCTGAGGGTTAGTTACTAAAAAAATAACTTTATGTTCTAATAAATTTTCATAGATCACGTCTTTTGGAACTTGCCTCTAAATATTAATCATTATTTCTGTTATGAATGGATCAAACCAGTGGCAACTTTCCACACAATCTAACCCAGTAAACAAGAAAGAAAAACAAACAAGGAATAAAATGTACAAGATGATATAACGTGGTTCGTCAATAAGATGCCTACATCTACAGTTGAAACAGCTCTGCTTTTCAGCTTTATTAGAAAGAGGTGGATTACAGAAGATTATGAGAACACAGAGACTGAAACTCTTGTATACAAAATTTTCTCTATCTCATTAAGAATCTATCATTAATTAACTTCATCATCCAGCCATCAGCTGATCTAATTCTCCTTTTATACACTTGGTAACAGAGACAGAATAAGCCATTATAATAACAGCTTTAACAGCCTGATGACTCACCCACGCCAGCTTAGTATGCCACCTCATTCATACTAAACAGAATGTAACTACTTCCAGGCTTCACAATTCTCCACCTAGTTTTATTCTGTTAAAGCTTCTTCCAGACACTGAATCAACTCCCATAGATTGACCTATAGATTAATCACTCCAATCTAATCCAAAGCAGCTTTGAATTTGATAGTTGACAGGGGCTTGGTTAGAATATCAGCTGGGTTATACTCTGAGGGGATTTTAACTACATTTACCACTTCCTGAGCAATCTCATCTCTGATAAAGTGAAGCCTTATATCGACATGTTTAGTCTTCTCATGAAATTTTGGGTTCTTGCTTAATTGAATAGCACTAGAGTTGTCACAATTAATGCAGACTGAACCTTGTTCAAGGCCTAACTCTGTTACTATCCCTTTTAACCAAATTGCTTCCTTCACAGCTTCTGAAAGAGTTATGTACTTTGTCTCAATTGTTGATAAAGCAACTACTGATTGTAGAGTTGCCTTCCAACTGACTGCTCCACCACACAAGGTATAGACATAACCAGTGATTGACCTCCCTTATCCAGATCACCAGCAAAATCTGAATCAACATATCCAAGTACTTGGTCTGAACTCCTGTTAACTCCCCTATATACAATACCATAGCCAACTATACCCTTAAGATACCTTAACATCCATTTAGCTGCATGCCAATGATGTTTGCCAGGATTTGCCATGAATCTGCTTAACACTCCAATTCCATAAGCCAATTCAGGTCTGGTGCAGACCATGGCATACATGATGCATCCCACCACATTTGAATATGGTGTTTTCTTCATGAGTTCAACCTCTGCAACTTTCTTTGGCTCTTGCTGTTTTGAAAGTTTAAATTGTGCACCCAATGGTGTTGACACTGGCTTTAAGTCCATCACTCCAAATCTGCTGAGAACCTTTTCCACATATCCGTTTTTAGAAAGAAATAATGTTTTTGAATCCCTATCTCTGAAAATATGCATTTCCAGAATTTTGGTTGCTGGTCCTAAATCCTTCATTTTGAATTCAGAGCTCAGTTCACTTTTAAGCCACTATAGTTCTCCTCTTTGTTTACATGCCAAGAGAATGTCATCAACATAAAGCAGAAGATAGATGATGTTTCCCAATGGTAAAGTTTTAAAATACACACAACTGTCGTATTTGCTTCTGTTGTAACCATGTGTGATCATAAACTTATCAAACCTCAAATACCATTGTCTAGGTGACTGTTTTAAACCATATAAGCTCTTATTTAATAGACAAACCATGTCTTCTGTTCCAGCTTCTATAAAACCTTCTGGTTGATCCATTAATATCTTCTCACTGAGATTTCCATGGAGAAAAGCAGTCTTCACGTCCATCTGATCTAATTCCAAGTCATCTTGAGCTGCAATTGATAAAAGGATTCTGATGGAGCTGTGCTTGACCACAGGAGAGAAAACTTCATTAAAATATATACCCTCTCTTTGAGTGAACCCTTTTGCTACAAGCCTAGCCTTGTACCTAGCTGGTTCAGCATCTGAGTCTCACTCCTTCAACTTATAGATCCATTTACAGCCTACCATTTTCTTGTCATATGGCTTCTTTACTAGTGTCTATGTGTTATTCTTCTTCAGAGAGCTCATTTCTTCTTCCATGGCAGCTATCCATTTAGTTTTATCCTTGCTTTTCATTGCTTGCTTGAAGTTTTCTGGTTCTTTATTTGCTACAGTTTCAGCTACTACTAAAGCATAAAATATGAGATCAGCTACTCTATATCTCTCTGGCATTTTTATGGTTCTTCTTTTTCTGTCCCTTGCTAGTTGGTATCTTTCTAGCTCAGACTGTGTTTGTTTCCTCTGCTGTTCTTCTTCATTAGATGACTCCACCTCTAACTCAGAATCTTCCTTTGCATCTGCATTTGGAGTAGTGAATTCAGTCTGAACTTTTGACTGTGTCAGTGCTTCTTCGTTAAAGGCAACATCTCTGTTAACAAAAGTTCTGGTAGGTTTCCCATTAATACTCTAAATTTTATACCTTTTAATGCCCTCAGGATAGCCAATAAAATACCCTTTGACAGCCTTTGGTTTCAGCTTTCCCTGACTGATATGTGCATAGGCTGGGCAACAAAAAATTCTTAGGTTACTTAGATTATGTGGTTTGTCAGACCAGGCTTCTTGTGGTGTTTTAAATTCCAGAGCTGAAAATGGACTTCTGTTAATAAGATATGCAGTAGTAACAATAGTTTCTGCCCAGAAATGCTTGGAGAGATTTAAGCTTAACAGCATGCATCTGACCTTCTCAATTAAGGTTTTATTCATCCTTTTGGCAAGGCCATTTTACTAGGGTGTGTTCTTCACTGTCTTATGCCTTGCAATGCCATGCCCTTTACAGAATTCATCAAATTCATTGCTACAGTATTCTAAACCATTATCTATTCTAAGTCTTTTAACTTTCCTCCCAATTTGGTTTTCCATTAGGATTGTCCATTCCTTGAACTTATCTAATGCTTCACTCTTATGCTTTAAGATATAAACCCAAAGCTTTCTTGAGCAGTCATCTATAAGGTGATAAAGTATCGTGCTCCACCATGAGATGGAACTTGGGAAAGACCCCATATATCAGAATGAATATAGTCCAGGGTTTGTTTGGTTTCATGCTTTCCATCGTTGAATTTTTGCCTGGTGGCTTTGCCAAACACACACTTTTCACAAAACTCCAGCTCAGACATGTGATCATGACCAAACAGACTTTGTTTTTGTAATTCTTTCATACTCTTCTGACTCATATGTCCAAGCCTCATATGCCAAAGCTTGGTTTTATCACTACTGATACTAGCACTCACTCCAAGCTAAGGTACAGACCCAACTAGAACATATAAACCATTTCTTCTAATACCCTTCATAATAATTTCACCCTTATTCAAGACCTGAATTTCCCCATTTTCAGCCTTAATACTACAACCCATGTTATCAATCATACCTAGTGAAATTAAGTTTCTCTTCAATTCAGAGACATACCTTACTTGTTTCGGCTCTCTGATTTTCCTATCAAACATCTTAATGTTGATAGTACCAATCCCAGCAATTCTGCAAGCAAGGTCGTTTCCGAGCAATACTTTTCCACCAGACACACTCTCAAAAGTCTTGAAGAATTCTTTATTTGGGCACATATGAAATAAGCACCCATAATCAAGAATCCATTCATCTGTGGGTTGTTTTTCTGCAGCAATGAGGACATCTGCCCCTTCAGCATCTTCTTCATCTTCTTATACAATGGCAGCTTTTCCATTTGAATCCTTCTGTAGCTTTTCAAGTTTCTTCTTCTCGAAGCAATCTTTTATATAGTGCCCTTCCTTTTGACAAAAATAGCATTTTCTCTTCTTTTTTTTCTTGTCAACTTTTTCTTTCTGATTCTCGTTCTTCTTTTCCTTATTTACTTTCTTCTTTGATTTTGCTTTAGCAACTAATCTATCTCCATTAGCTTAATCCTTAGCTTCTGTTCTTTTCTTCAAGTCTTTGGATTCAAGAGCATTCTTGACATCCTTTAAAGTCAGAGTTTGTCTTCCATAGATTAAAGTATCTACGAAGTGTTCAAAAGAGTCTAGTAAAGAGCTCAAAAGAATAAGGGTTATGTCTTCATCTTTAAACATAATGTTGACGTTTTCAAGATCAAGTATTAGTTTATTGAACTCATCAAGGTGATCATTCATGGTTGTCCCTTCCTTCATTGAAAACGTATGGAGCTTCCTCTTCATGTATAATCTTTTCGCCAAAGATTTTTTCAAGAAGAGTTCTTCCAATTTTGCCCATAAACCAGAGGCTGTCTTTTCTTTGGCTACTTCTCTCAACAATTCATCTGACAAGTGTAGAATGACTGTGCTGTGAGCTTTTTTATTTATGATTGTTGAGTCTCCACTAAAACTTGAATATCCTTTTCCTTTTTCTTTTCTGGTCTTCGATTCTTCATCATCATCAGGGGCACTATCTAAGCCATGTTGAATCAAGATAGCTCTCATCTTTAGACTCCATAAGTAGAAGTCGTTCTCACCATTGAATTTTTCAAGATCAAACCTAGTGCTTGCCATTCTTTAAAAAAAAAAAGGGATCAAGAACAGAGGATTCACGTCTCTAATACCAGTTTGTTATAAATAGATCAAACTAGTGGTACCTTTCCACACAATCTAACCTAGTAAACAAGAAAGAAAAACAAACAAGGAATAAAATGAACAAGATGATATAACGTGGTTCGGCAACAAGATGCCTACATCCATGGTTGAAACAGCTCTGCTTTTCAACTTTATTAGAAAAAGGTGGATTACAGAAGATTATGAGAACACAGGGACTGAAACTCTTGAATACAAAATTCTCTCTATCTCATTAAGAATCTCTCATTAATCAACTTCATTGTCCAGCCATCAGCTAATATAATTCTCCTTTTATACACTTAGTAACAGAGACGGAATAAGCCGTTATAATAACAGCTTTAACATCCTGATGACTCACCCACGCCAGCTCAGCATGCCACCTCATTCACACTAAACAGAATATAACTACTTCCAGACTTCATAATTTCTATATTAAGATGAAATAAATTTATTTTCTTGAAGTTATTTGGGATAATAATTATTGTTTAAACTTAAAAAAAAAAGGACTTTATATATTCTCAACACTATGTAAATGATAAATATATGTTCTCGTCTTTTAAAATTATGTTTCTCTTTTGTCAATGTCTATATATTAGTTTTGATAGGCTTCATTAATTAGTTATCGATGTATCACGTACTTTACATCTACATCGTTTGCGCTTAGGACAATTAAGTCCAAATAATAATTTTTGTAAATATATCTCTATTAAGTTATAATTTCCTTATAATAATAAAAATTAGTTTGTTTTTAAAAATGCTACTATAGAGAATTTTACTATATTGACTAAATTATTCAAGAGTTTTTTTTTTTTTTTTGGAGGACCTTGAGTCTCTTCTTGTCTAATTCTTAAGATGTTAAGGACCTTAATTAATCATAATTTTCATTTGAGTTAAAAAATATTTAGATTCATTAAACCAACATTTTTGTCTTCATTGTTTTCCAGGCCCTAAACAAAATTATCCAGTAAGTCTTGTTAAATTATATGATTTATAACTTATATCCATTTAAAATAAATTCTTTTATATAACTGAGTTGTTAGTTGTCAAATAATTAAAAAATTATGAAAATTTAATTTTGAGTCAAATATACAAGTTACATATATTGAAACTAGTAGTTGCCTTATCTATTGTATACATTTATGGTATGTTTATTTATTATGAATGGGAATGAAAATTAAGGAATGAGAACGAATGATGTGTTTATTGCCTAAATGAAAGGTAGACTAAGAATCAAAGTGACGGGTTCCACTTAAAATTGAGAATGATTACTAGAGTTTTCAATCTCATAGAGGAGGTGGGAATGAGATTCTCATTCCCTAAAGTGACCATATTACTCCTACTTAAATTTGAAATTTTCATTTTATGCTTCTTTATATAATAATAATCATAATAACAATAATAACTACAACTGTTATCAAAATAATTATTACTATTATTATTAGTAGGAGGAGGAGGAGGAGCAGCAGATTATAATTATGAATCATTATAATTAATATTTATTATTACACATCAATGACAGTACAGTTTATTCCGATTCTAATTCTAGCCCATTTTGATTCCACTTCATTTCGATTCTAACTCATTTTTATTACTGATTAGTAAACACACCATTAATGTGGTGCATGGTGAATTGGTGACAATACTTACTCATCATGATGAGATGTTAACAAGGAATTGTTTTAATTTAAAGTGCGGTGTGAAAATTAGGATCCCTGGGGAAGAGTTAAACAACATTAATTATTACCATTATTAACAGTATATTTCCTTAACTTTTGTCGTATCGTCAACCTTGATATGCATATACTCTAATGGTTAAAAATTACTGTAAAAATTATAGTAGATTTAAGAGATTGCTGGGTGCCAATCATTTCCTTACTTCCCATCATTACACTTATTTGTTTCCAAAAAGCTCCTCAAAACTTGCTATGGCAATGGTGTTGTGATGTAGGTGTATGGCTACCAATGTCAAGCTTCTCTGCTGTAATCAGGTTTAACAATTATTTACTCATTAAATTTTCAATTTCTTCGTTTATGCACTTTCGAGAAAATGCACACAGTGCATATATACATATAAATAAAATAGAATAATGCATGTTGCTTTTTTTCTTTTTTTGGGGAATTATCTAATCAAGACATACACTTTTTTTTTTTTTCAAATTTTGTGCTTCAGGAAGTAAATAATATCAAATAGAGTGAATTTCAATGATAAATATTTTGTCTCTAAATGACCATTTACTTTTATGGGTTCCTAGATTTTTCTCAAATGGATTTTTTGAAGTTTTCATGTAGCCTACATTATAGGTCCTTGAAGACTCAAAAGTGTTACTTGAAAACACAAGAACAAAAACAGAAGCATAGCTTCCTCTTATGTTTGGTTTTTATTTTTTATTTTTATTCATCTTTTTTGCTTCTTCTTTATAACTTACGAGGTTCGGCTTTATCCGGCATATGAGGACTGTATTTTCATTCGGCTCATCGCCTTACGTACAATTATGTTTTCTTAATAGAGAATGAATGTAATGGTGCTGTACTTGCTCATAAATTGTAAATTTTGTAATCATTTCATTCCACTCTAGTAGTCCTTATAGAGTTTTGAAAGTTGCTCACTTTCAGCTAATTTGGTTTCGAGTTGCTGATTTTAAACACTAATTGTGTTGTGTAGCTTTATTTCTGTTGATGCAGATATCTAGTTGGTAGAGTTATGATCGGGTGTCCACGCCAACACTTAAATTTATTTGTTGGGGTGACAACTCAGCATTGCAGCTTTTCTACTCGAGCAGTTAGCTTCGACCATGAACTTACTGCACCAGATCACCTGTGCTCACAATATTTAGTTAGAGCCAGATGTTTTTCTAACGAAAACCTCCAACGCTCAAATCAGTAACTGAGCTTTTTTTTTTAAAAATCTTGTGCCATAATTTCAAAAAGAAAGAAAGATAAAGGAGAGAGAATTATCAATAGAGAAGAAGGGTATATAAGAATCTAGTGAAAAGTTCTCTAACCCATTTTATTTTCGTTCCCTAGAATTTTTCCAACAGGAATTATCGGCCTCCTCTCCCCAACAGTCGTTACTAGGTCAGTTGTATAACCGTGGGTGAGTGGGCAGCGTAACTATTATTGAGTGGGCTTCATGCTCAAATATTTTGGAGGAAACCTATGGCTTGACCTTTAACCAAGTCTTCAATCTAACTTGATTATGGTCTTTCCTCGAGCGTCCCCATGATACTCCCACGAGGCAATCGATGATAATAGTCATGTCCTCGCCTTTCCAAAGTCAGAGAAAATGCTCTACATCTTTACACCTGTGTAAAGCCTTACACCACTATTTGAAATGCTCAATGTATACCAAAAGGTCGCTTTTCCTAAAGTTTTTAAGATTGGGAAAATGGATATCTCTAGGTATTGTGGTGTTGATAATTTCTAAAGAAAATGGGGACTTGTTATCCAACATGATTATTTAACGAGGAGGCTTTTCTCATCTTTGCATCTCGTCAATGATCTAAGCCAATCTTCTCACCTCGCCTTCTAATTCCACTGCTCAACCAAGATTGTAGACAATGACTTGTTCATGCTCCTGTTTGATATCGTGGAGATGCTTCATCAAATCCCTCTCCTCAATGTTCACTTCTCTTCTTGTATTCCCCATATTTTAACTGCCTCAAAACTGATTTCCTGCCCTATGGTTTTGCTCACCACAAAATTGACTCCCAGCACTAAGATTTAGCTCACCATGGAATTGGCTCCTCATTCTCGAATCCCGCTCGCATAGATCTGCTCTATTACTGGATTTAGGACATCCTAATTATTCCTCAAACCTCCGACATCAAACCTTCGTGGCCCATCCCTCAACTTATGTAAAACAGCTGTGAGGGTCTCTATTTGCTCATCTATCCATGCATTGCTCTCTCTCTTGCTTCATTAGTTATTCTTATAAGGTGATTAACTTATTGATTGTAAACTTTGCCCCTTGGGCATCATTTCCTCTTGTATCCGTGTTCATTATCCTTTCTTTTTCTTAAATTGCTTCATTAGTTATAGCTTTTTGTTCCGTCACAACAGACAGCCCTAAAATGTTGATGCAGATAGATGATTGATAGAGTTGCAACTAGATGTTCTTTTTCTTAAATTGCTTCATTAGTTATAGCTTTTTGTTCCGTCACAACAGACAGCCCTAAAATGTTGATGCAGATAGATGATTGATAGAGTTGCAACTAGATGTCCACACTAACACTTAAATTTATTTGTTGGGGTAACGACTCAGCGCTGCAGCTTTTTTACTCGAACAACTAGCTTCGACCACAAACTTGCTATATCAAATCATCTGCACTCACAATATTTAATTAAAGGGGTCCCGGATGTTTTTCCGATGAAAATCCTTTGATGCAAAAACTTATGCCACAGTTCACGTGCCTTGATTATAACTACTTTAAATAGAAAGCTTAATTTCAGGAAAAAAAAAAAAAGAGAATTATTGATAAAGAAAAAGAGTATATGAAGCTTAACCCCTTTTACTTCCATTCTTTGGAGCTTTTATATCCGACCAGAATTATTGGTCTCCTCTCCCCTACAACTATTACTGGGTCGGTATATAACCATAGGTGAATGGGCATTGTAACTGCTGTTGAGTGGGCTTCACATTCAAATTTTTTAAAGTAAAAGCATGGGTTGACCTTTGACGAAGTATTCGATCTGACCTAATTCTGGTCTCTCCTCGCGCGTCCTTAAGGAAACTTTACTCATACGACCAACCACATACCTAGTCAGCGATAATTTTCCTTGAGGAGTCATTTTAAGCGACGAGGAGCATACTCTGCTCATGTGTGCTTGGTCACGATGTTTTTCACCCCAAACAAATTCAAACATTAATTTGTTAACATTGGTGTCAAGGAGCTTGAATAACCATCCAAATCTAGAAGGTTCGACTATAACTAAGAACTAGCAATAGTTGAAGAAGACAAGGGAAATGAAATGACAAAACTTACTGGACTTCATTCTAACAGCTATTTGCATTCGCAGATTCTATAATGTATTGACACTGCTACTAGGTGAGATGACTGATTCTTTTGGCTAAAACCAGATTAGCAACGGCTGATACAATTTCTAATGTAATTATAAATGTTGCTTAAGTTTCAACTTAAAGGAATAATTTTGAGTTTTATCATTTAGTTGAATATAAGTAATATCCTTTGTATTGAATATTAGATTGTTAATTCTTAGCCTCTTTTTAATTAAGAGCAATTTTGTCTACTTGGGTATTAGGAAATAAGTAGTAGCATTTCTTCGTAAGTACTCCTTAGATACTTTGAAATCAGTATAAGCTTTTAATTCGTAAAGAAATGTTTTAATCTACAGCAGCACTATGTTTGTGTTTCTACTGTGTTTGGTAACATGCTGCAAGAATAAGTGGCTAGTATCTTAAAATTATATTGGGGCAAGATGTTGCTTTCTTTGACAGTGAAACAAAGACATGTGAAGTAGTTGGCAGAATGTCTAGTAACATTGTTCATGTACAAGAAGCAATGGGTGAGAAGGTACAATACTTCTTAGATTTGTAGCAAAATGGACTCACAATTCTATTGATCGTAACTTTGGACTGGAGATGGCCAATTGGGCAAAAGACACACAGCACAGCATAAGTACAGCACAGGCACGGTACGAGTACATTTCAGTAAGGCACACGGCACAGCACGGCAAGCACATGGGCTGGGCCGAGTTTAGAATTTTAAGCACGAGTGCATTAAAAGTACAACACAATTAGAGATGAGCCGCATAAGAAAATGCTCACAATAAGTATGTTTCATTTGTTAATGAAAGTAAACATAAAATTTTATGATTTTATAAATAATTTGAAATTGAATCTTTTTAATATATTTTATTAGTACAAGTTTTTAAAATTCATTTAATTCTTAGTTTAAAAAATACTAAATTAATGTTTATAAAATTCATTTAATTTTATGATTTATGTTTATAATTTACTAAATTAATAATTGATATCATGATTGATTTTAATAAATAAATACCATGATTTTATAAATATATTTTATTGTAATTATGGGGTATGATGTATGGCTCTATGTAAGTCTAAGTTAAAAATTAAGTTAACGGTTAAGAAAATTTTATTATTATTGTTGTTGTTATTGTTAAGTATTAAAAAGAAATTTTAGTAAAGTAGGGTTTAAGTTAGTAATTAATATTATATTTTCTTACTATTATTAGTTTATTGTTATTGAATATGGACTTGAGTTTTGAATTTTTGATTTTATTGAATTTGATTAAAGGCACATAAACCCGAAAAAAAACATAGACTTAAAAAAAATACGCTAACAACTTGGCATGTCCTCTTAAAAAAAAAAAAAACTTATCGTACTTTTTTTCTTAGGCAAGGCATGGCACGGCCCATAGCATGACACGTGGGCTAGGTTGAGCCTAAGTGAAAAAAAAAAAAAAAAAAAGACGCGACACAATACAACATGACTTGCACGAGCACGCATGAGCCTTCCTTTGATGAGTTGGGTCGGCACGACACGGCCGTTGGCCATTTCTACTTTGGACAGGCTTAAGTAACTACTTCAAAATTTGGAAGGTTCAGAAATTTCTTTAACTGATGGCAACTTTTATTAAAGGTTTAGCAACAATATTTGCAAAAGAGTGGCTTTTCATCCCTGTCATGTTAGCCTTCATTCCTCTTCTTGTATCATCTGCTGCAGTCGAGTCGGTCTTAACCTTAAAGATGCAATCAACTGAACAAAAGGCTTATGCATTAAGGATAATATTGCATGTGGAAAGGATTTTGCAAGTATAGAAGAGATAAGACCTGCAATTGAACTTGCAAATGCAACAGGTGCTTCATTACCAACAAAAGTGGCTCCTGAGGTCCCAATTAGGCAGCTTACTATATTAATAAACTGAAAATTCCTGTAATTCTAGCAAGGACTATAGCAACTATAGTCGATGGTGGTATACCTGCAATTCATAGTCTACTACTTTCTAGTGCAATGGGAATATTTTCCAAACCACTAATCAGTTGAAAAAGGATTCAAGGTCCTAGGCAATAGTATACATAACATTTAGTATTGCAGCATTCCATAGCCAAATCATATTTTTTTGCCATTGCTGGATGCAAGTTAATCCAACGAATAATGTTGATGTGTTATAGAGATTGGTTGGTTTGATGACCCTGAATGCTCGAGTGGCTCAACTAGTGCAAGGATTTCAGGAGATGCAGCGTCTTTTCCTGTACTTGTTGGCCATAAGCTCGTTTTGATAGGTAAAAGGCATTTCAGTAGCGTTGGTAGGCTTAGTCATTGCTTTCACTGGAAGTTGGGAAATAGCTTTGATCATCCTCATTTTACTTCCTCTTATAGGGATGAATAGGTTTATACAAATAAAATTCATGAAAGGATTCAATGCAAATGCAAAGGTATCTTTAAATCCAACATTGTAAATCAACTAGTACCTGATCATTTATATAGCTTTATGGTTTCGTTGGATCAATTCATTGCCTAATAAAAACTCTTTTGATGCAGATGATGCATGAAAAAGCTAGCCAAGTTTCTAATGATGCAGTAGGATTAGGAAGCATAAGAACAGTAGCTTTTTTCTATGCTGAGAAGAAGAAGGTAATTCACCTATATCAGAAGAAATGTGAAACTCCTACAAAGGCAGGGATAAGGCAAGGTTTGTGATCGACTCAAAAATATTTAATTTACTTCAAGTGTAAGAGTGTTTAGTTATAATATAGCTCGGTGAGTCTGAGGTCCACAGAAAAAATATTTAATTTGTTTATTTTAGTTTATCTAAAAAAAATTAAATAAATTTAAATATATGCAACTTAATTTAAGTGAAACTATAAAATTAAATTAGTTAGGGATATGAATTCACTCTTAATAGTAAATACAATTTAATAAATTCTTTTTATTTTTATTTTATTGGCCAAAAGATTAATTGTATAAATTATAATTATTTTTCCATTAATAATTTTAATAAAAGATAATTATTAAAATTAAATAATAAATAATTTTTAAAAATGGTATTTGAGAATTTTAAAATAAAACTAATTTTATTTATAGCAAGTATATTATAAAGAGAGGTGAGACGAAGAATTTGATGGGAAAGAAGTGAAAAAAAGGTGTAGACATGTCTGTTTTCCCTCTATATTTATACTAATACATGGTTAATCCACACCACACACATAAATAAAGCCAATTATATCATAGCTATACATTTGTCCCACTAACAAAATATAAATCTAACTTAATCCACTCAAGCACACCCAACTTGTTGCACTAACAATTACGACACTTAACATAGTAAAAACTTATAATTTCACAATTACCACACTTAACATGGTAAAAACTTATAATTTCACAACACAATTGCGGATTCTCCTCGACAATGATCTAACTTCTTGAACTTACGAAATCCAATTTGACATCTGTTCATTTTATTGGAGTCTTGAATTATGTGAAATTATTATTTTTACCTAGTACACACACAAATATACACAAAATTAAACATTTAGAAACATAATTAGAAATTCACAATATATTACATAATTACAAATATAAATTATAATAAAAGCAAAAAATAATATTTTTTACCCTTTAATGAAAATACAATTTTTAACACTAATCCGTTTGGTCCGTGGAGCATGATTTGGTGCTTGTTTCTTGTTGGTGTATGGTTTTTATGCAGTTAGTTTCTATGTCGGTGCTCAACTTGTAGAAAATGGGAACAAACCAATGCTTTAAACACTAAAAAGTTCACATCTTTATAAACACTAAAAAGTTCCAATGACAAAAACAATGCATTTTGTTTGTTTTGTAGGTTTTTTATGCTTTAATGATAACAACCATTGGCATATCTCGATTCAGTTCATTTGGTTCTGATTTGACCAAAAAGAAGAATGTTGTTGCTTCCATTTTCACAATCTAGACTGCAAGTCGAAGTTAGGCACCAGTGATGAATCCGGGACAAAGTTGGACAATGTCAAGGGAGAAATAGAGCTACATCATGTAAGTTTTAAATATCCATTAGGGCCAAATATTCACATTTTCAGAGATACAGCCTGAAAATTCATCCCGGCAAGGTCACTACTACCAAGCTCCATTCTTTGAAGCAGTTGAGACAAACAAAAATCACACCACATGGTTAGGGTCTAAATTATATTATCCTGCTGTTTGTTTGTTTGTTTGTTTGTTTTTTTTTCCTTTTCTCCTTTCAAACCATTACTCTAACTAGAGAAAGTGGGAATGGGAAATCAACAATAATATCATCATTGCAAAGATTCTATGTTCCTGATTCGGGATGCATTACAAATCAACTATAATGGTTGAGGCAGCAGATAGGCTAGTGAGCCAAGAACCTGTTATGTTCAATGACACAATCTGCAGCAACATTGCTTATAGAATGGGAAGGAATGCAGTTGAACCTCAAATTCTATCCACATCAGAGCTGAGCTGCCAACTTCACAAGTTCATTACTAGTCTACAACAGGTTAGATCATTACATAAGTCACGATCCTATATACTTTCATTGTACAAGTAAATATGTCACTTCAATTTAATGTAATGTGACGTGCAAGGGCACGAGACGATGGTTGGAGAGTGAGGACTTTAATTGTCAGGTGGTCAAAAGCAACGGGTAGCCATTGCACGTGCCATAGTTACAGATCCAAAGATATTACTTTTAGATAAAGCTACCAGTGCACTTGATGCTGAATTCGAACTTCTTGTTCACGATGCATTAGAACACTTAATGAAGAACCAAGCAACAGTTGTGGTGGCCCATCATTTTGCGATTGCAGTGGACAAAGGAAATCATGAGATTTTTATTGACTTCCCAGATGAGTTTTATGCTTACCTAGTAGCACTTCACTCTAGTGCTTCAAGTTGATGAGCTGTGTGCGGCTGGTAAGTCCGGTACATTTGTGACTGATTTTCTCTTTGGTGAATGAGATTTAGAGAAACTTGTAAGAGGGAAATAGAGATGGTCAATGGGCCGGATGGCGCACGCAGATATTTCGGTGGCGCGACATACATAACTTGCATGAATTGGGTGAAATTTTAGCGTAAAAGATTAAAATTGAGATGATGAGCGATAAAAAAATAGTGTTAGACAGTTTTATTTTTTTTTTTGAAATAGCATGTTTTATTTTTTAATAAAAGTAAACTTAAAACTTTATGATTTTATAAATAACTAGAACTTGAATTTTTAAATTCATTCAATTTTTAGTTTAAAAAAAATACTATAATTGATTTATATTTATAATTTATTAAATAAATAATTGATATCATGATTTTAATGAATAAAAAATTATAAATTTCATGATTTTATAAATATGTATTAATATTATTGTGAACTATGATCTATGACTCTATGTAAGTTCAAGTTAACAATTAAGTTAATCTTTAAGAAAATTTTTTTATTATTATTGTTGTTGTTGTTATTAAGTATTAAAAAAAATCTAATATTATAAAGTCAAACTTAGTAATTAATATTATATTCTCTTAATATTATTAGTTTTAAATTTTTGATTTTATTAAATTTAAATAAAGACATAAATTAAATATATATATATATATATATATATATATATAAACTTTAAAAAAGTACGTCAATAGCTTGATATGTGCTTTTAAAAAATTAGAAAAATTATTAGGATTTTTTTTAAGCATGGCACGATGCACTGTACGACGCAAGGCACAGCATTTGTGGGCACGACATGTGTTATGGGTCGGGTCTAAACAAAAAATATTAGGTATTGCACGGCACGACACGAAACACATAATGGACACGAGCACGCACGAGTCTCGCTTTGCCGGCCTGGCCCATTGACCATCTCTAGGAAGAAATTTGTTCATCGAAGCAAGATCTAGAACCTTTGTGGAATCATCGTCATGTAATAAACATTTCTTCGTGATTTTTTTTGCTTTGTAGGGTACTGAAGTGAGAGCTACTTAATTTGCAATCAGATGAATTTTTTGTTGCCTTCATGGGCCCAAAAATCTTTCATGGGCTTTTTCTCAAACCAACAGGGCTCTTTGGCCCACCCTGAAACTGGATTTACGGATGAGGGGTATGTTTCTCAATGTTATCGAATAATTAAATTGATAATTATACTTTTTTTAGCATTTTATTAAAATAATTAAAAATAAAAGTGCTTCTTTGACAAGAAAAGCATATCAAGCACTTTTGAGTCGAGATTAATGCTATTTCATCTTTCCAAAGATATATTATAATTGTACAAATTAGCTAAGCATTATAAAATTATTACTATGCAGTGGCATGTTTCAAAGTACTCTATATATATGTTCAAAGTCAAAATGATTCTATCCTATAATATGATTATAACTAAATTGTTTACTGAGTCAAACAACAATTGTCAACTCGATTACTTCTTGTGGTTCAAAGAAGTGGTGGCATGTCACTACAAACTTCTAACAATATTGTCAAATAAATGCAAACTTAAAGCAACTCTTTCAAGATATCAGAACATCGAGTTATCAACCCTTCAACATCATGATTTTTAATAAATAAATTTGGACCATTCAAATATGATGAAGTTTTGCCTTGCAAGGAATCCTCAGTTTACATAAATATTGAAGGAAATTTTGAAATTTTTATGCTGTGTGGCTTGACCATGAATAAATAATGTACCATTTTCTCTGTTAGATGGAATAAGTTTAGGGTACAAATTAGTTTAATAATTCAATGATTTGTTACTACCCACGGTTCTTCCAATTTTGTACATCTTTTATGACATCAAATTAATTAATTTTGTGCTAATTTTGAATCATTCATTGAGAATGCCATCACAGGATTGTTGTCAATAACTCTTTAGTTGAGTAGACGAACGCTTCCTCACTGCATTTTTTTAGTCGAGGGTTTGAGTTTCTTTGTATATATTAGAGCATATTTTATTCATTATTTTCTTCGGTTCATCGAAGTAGGTCCAGTAAACATATTGAGCTACATATATCAAAATATTTTGATAGATATACGAAAATATTTTATAATTACGCAAAGTCATAATGTTTAGATTAATAATAAACATCTTAAATTTTTATTCCTAATTTCGTCTCTGATGATGTAATATATACACTCCTCAAATGATTGATAATCATAATTTTTAGATTAATGATGATATCCCAAAATTTTATTCCTAATTTCATCTCAAACATGTGATATATATACTCATTAAATGATTAATAATTTTTCACTAATTAATTACATGTGAATTAATTACATTATCTCACCCTCTAATTGACAAATACTAAATCATTTGGGATAAAATTTTGACAAATCTAATATTACTCTAATTGTTAACTCCGTAACTAACTTTGAGATATGATTAATTTGATGACTTAGTCCCAATCCCATTAAAGAACAAATAAATAAAAAGAACCAATGATTGGGAAACAAGTTATATCAAAATTTATTTTCATTAGCATGAGAATAATCACCAACAATCAAGAAAATGACCTTCCTTCTAAAGTCATTAAAAGTGAGTATCCAACAAACACATATACAAACGTATGAAAATGATTTGTAGTTTCATTCTACTTTCTCCAACTTAACACCCATCATTTCTATTTCTACCCTTTCGATTTCATCATTAGATGTTGGGTTATTTATGCTTCAAGTAAAAAGAATCTTAAGCAATAATTTAGTGTAACTTGTCGGCCTATCTTGATAATTATTCCTTTTTTAAAGTTATTGTTTGATGCTACATATGTAATGCTTGCTATATACATTTAAGTGTCTCTTCACCACTCATGATTCGATAGTGGAAGCATTCATAATATTGATGTTTCTAGACTACATGTATGCACTTTTCGGCATCTTTTTAATTGGATGGTTGATATTATTTATGTTATGTTTACTTTTCGAACTAGATAATCAGAATTCATAATGGAAATGGTTAAAGGTGTTTATTTTGTTAAAATAGAGATGAAAATAAGAATGAAATAAATGGGATCTATATATTTTTTAATTAAAGAATAAGAGAGATAGGAAATCAAGTTTTCATTCCTTGAACTTTTTATTTTATTCCCACTCAAAATTTCATAATTTCACTTTTGTCCTCAAATAAAATATTATTATATTATTGTTATCACTATTCTTATTTATGTAATTATTTTTGTTAATAATAATAATAGTAATAATAATAAAACAATTAATGATAATAAAATTAATGGTGACGGCGACGATGACAACGAGGATAATAATTTTAACAATAATAATACTACTATCAATTAATGATAATTAAATTAATAGATATAATAGTAATATTATTATTATTATTATTATTATTACTACTACTACTATTATGATCATCATCATCATCATCATTATTATTATTAGTATTATTATCATCAATAATTATTTTGAATAATAATAATCACAATTATTATAATAAATAATGACAATTATCAACTAACAATATAATTCATTCCAATTCCGATTCATATAGCTAAAGTAAATAATTTATTTCAATTCTCATTCCCTATTAGTATTTCAGTCTATTCCAATTCTAACTCATTCCAATTAGCATTTAGTAAACACACTGTTAATTTTTGCAATAGACATTTAAACATGTCTAATCTTTATGTACCCTTTGGAATACGAATTTGAAGCTAAAAAAATACTTCTAATCATAATATTATAATTACATAATATTATTTAATTAATTTTAAATTTTTATTTTAAAACGTACGAACGTCGCATTAAATACTAACTATCCATCGAAATAATATTAAGGGAAAATGTATCCGGTTAGACAGTCAATATGTTTATTATTAAAATATTAAAGCAAAAAGAGATCAATTATTTGAACTTTAGGGAGTACTCAAATTAAAGTCTAAATTATAAACAATTAATCGGCCTCCCATAGATTCCTAAATAAATAAATAAATAAAATTCAACCTCCCACCCAACACACGAGCACACAATCTATTTGCATGCATGTATTTACGTGCAAGCCACCACTTCGAGCAGTATTTTTACGATTGAAACATGACCTTGACAACTTAGATTTTGTACCTAAATATTCTTTTCAATAACTTTCTTTTTTCTAATTTATTTATTATCAATTTTTTGTAGATGCAATCACCAAACAGTTTAAAGCAATAATAAAGTGAAATGGTTGTTCTAAAATGTAAGGAAGTTAAGATTTTTCCTTTTATTAATTAAGTTTCGATCGTCAACTTAATTAATTTTTTTCACTGCTCATCGTTCAAACAATCTTTCTAAAATACATAAAATAACTAATTATAATGAACACACGTAATTAAATAATAAAATACTTAAATAAATAAAAATAGAATTATACTTAAGAAAAACGATTTTCTCCTTTATAAATATACACTTTCTAACACTCAACAACTACTACTACTATTATGATCATCATCATCATCATCATTATTATTATTAGTATTATTATCATCAATAATTATTTTGAATAATAATAATCACAATTATTATAAATTATAATTACATAATATTATTTAATTAATTTTAAATTTTTATTTTAAAACGTACGAACGTCGCATTAAATACTAACTATCCATCGAAATAATATTAAGGGAAAATGTATCCGGTTAGACAGTCAATATGTTTATTATTGGGCCGCACCAATTTAAAGCAAAAACATCATCAATTATTTGAACTTTAGGGGAGTACTCGCAAAAGTCTAAATTATAAACAATTAATCGGCCTCCCACTTAGATTCCCTAAATAAATAAATAAATAAAATTCAACCTCCCACCCAACACACGAGCACACAATCTCGTGCATGCATGTTGCCTGCGTGCAAGCCACCACTTCGAGCAGTATTTTTACGATTGAAACATGACCTTGACAACTTAGATTTTGTACCTAAATATTCTTTTCAATAACTTTCTTTTTTCTTTTTTCTAATTTATTTATTATCAATTTTTGTTGTATGCAAATGCAATCACCAAACAGTTTAAAGCAATAATAAAGTGAAATGGTTGTTCTAAAATGTAAGGAAGTTAAGATTTTTCTTCAAAGATAGAAACTAATTAATTAATTAATTAATTACACGGTCAACTTAATTAATTTTTTTTCGTATATAGCCTAGAGTCTAAATTAAAGGTATTTACATGGAAGAAATCTTAAAATACATAGAAATATCATATAAATCATACAACAAATAAATAATATTATATTATATGTTTATTTATTTTAAAAAATCAATATATAAATAATAATTATATTAAATTTAACTATACATATTACACAAACAATATTTAATTGAAGAGTGATGATACATGCACAAATTCTTGTATAAATTGATGTGACATTAATTCATTGGTTGAATGAAAATATAAAATAATATAAATAAATCACGTGGACCAAGAGATATTTAATTCAACCAATGAATTAATGTCATATCAATTTGTACAAAATAAATTTATACAAGAGTTTGTGGTTATATCATTATTTTTAATTGAATTACATCTAATGTACCATCAATTTTCTCCTTTATATAGACTATATAGTCGAGAGAGTTTATTAGTTTGATGCCAATGATTAATTAACCAGGTGCCAATCATTTGTGGCCACGCTTTAGTTACACTATAATATCATCATAATCATGGAAACTAACAATGCTTGAACCCAACCTTATCTGTCAGGGCCAATAGGCAAAGCAAATTATGAATTTGGTCAGTAATAATTAAATGTGAACTGGATTAAAGGATATTCAAATTCAATTGTTGAGATTCTTAAAATTATTGTTAAAAACAACTAAGTGTTAATTTGATCTGTGAGGGCTAAAGAAAAAAGCAAATCATTAATTTAGTCACTTGGGTCAATAATGGTACCAAATGTTGGATGTGTAGAGACTAACTAATCATAATCATAGTCTTATAATATAATCTCTTTTATTCATCATACTATCATGGATCAGTGTGTTCATTTGTGATTTGGTACTTTTTTTTTCCTGAAGGATCAGCTTTTAATCTATGACACCAAACCAAACGGCGCCCATCAACTGACTGTCTTATGTGTTTTACGTTTTGTTTAGTTGCAAACACATAATTTGAGCTGATGTAGAAATAAGTTATAATTATAAAATAAAAATTAATAAAGTGAATAAATATGATAAATAAAAATTAATAGAGTGTAATAAATATGACTTTTAAATTAT
The DNA here is from genome assembly GCA_030449925.1 of Citropsis articulata. Lineage (NCBI taxonomy): Eukaryota > Viridiplantae > Streptophyta > Magnoliopsida > Sapindales > Rutaceae > Citropsis > Citropsis articulata. The sequence goes on along the minus strand of JASUUH010000137.1, from coordinate 863,620 downwards.
AAATTCGACAAAAATAATAAAAGTGTTATATATTTTTTTATCATATAAGTGGTGAATTAAATTAACTTAAATTTTAATTCATAACAATTAATATTTACCAAACACTTTAATCCTAAAATTATCAAGTTACAATTTCTCAACTTTAATACTAAATAGGCCTTCAAATTCCTTGGAGACTTAGCATATTGGAGATATTGAGTGGATATAGTTGAGGCCATACTTAGTTTCTTTCTCATCTTAAGATTTCTTAGATTATTTAACTGCTAAGGCAAGATACAATTTGGCACTATATATATTTTCTTTCTTTCAAGAAATGAAAATATATAGGCAAAAATAAAAGATAAAGAGAAATTCCTGAAATAAAAACACTTGAAGTGGTAGCATTTACCAAGATTTGGATTGAAAAGCATTTTGAAAGGACATGTAAACTAACTCATTTGAGCACATAATAAGCCTCCTCTGTGGGAGCAAACATAGCCAAATATCGGGGGAGTAAGAGTTACCATTAGTTTGATGTGGAGTATATCTATGATTACATTGCTCTCTAATCTGAACTCTTTTTAGTCTTTTATTGTGCCATATGTTTTCTAGTATTAGTGTATTTATTATAATTTAATTGTTTTTATTTAGTAATTTATCAACTATCAATCAATCACTTAAGTCAATTTTAACTAGCAGAAAGTCTCATAATGAGAAGATCTTAATCCTCACTTATAAAAGTTCATTATTGATCTGATTTTTACATTAATTTTTCAGAAATGCGTGATTTATAGTAATTATTTATTTGATATTTCGATAAGAATACATAAGTTAATTAATTCACAACCGCATATCCTATTACAAATGTGTGCACAACAAAAGATTATAAAAAAATATATATAAGAACAAAAGACGATTAACAACACTAGAGGCAAAATTCATCAATAGGCTTTGAATATTTAAAATGTGCATAGGTGCCAATTTCAAATAGCAAACAATTGAAAAGAAAATTACAATTGTTGTTGTATGTTCATAATGGTAAAATTTTTTCTTATTATACCTTAAAAAATTAACGTTATATTTTTATAAATTTATATCTTAATTTAAGATATTAGATATAAAATTTAGAACATGTAATAAATAACATACAAAATGTAATTAAAAAAAAAAAAAGGAGGAACGATAATATGAAAAGTATTCTGACCCAGCAACTGAAAATATCTACAAATCAAAAGTCGTGTAGATGATGGCAGGGAGAAGTGGAAGGGCAGCCGACAATCTGAGGGAGAAGGCAAGTGGCACACCTAAGCATCAAGTGGTGGTTGACTGACTTTGCTTTTTCTTATTTACGCTCAAGTTTGATGCCCAGTTGGAGGCTGGCGCTGACTCAGTCCCCATACATTGAAGAAGAAAAAACAAAAAGAAAAAGGTTGATTGTATAATCTAACTAAATTAAAAATATTTATATATACTCTCATAATCTTTTTTTTTTCATGAATTTATGAGTACTACTATTGTAATATGTCAAATCTGTATTTTAAATTGCGTATGTTTGTACAATATTTTACACATATATTAATATGGTATTTTTGAATTACTGATAGTTAAAAATTAATAAAAATCAACAAGATTCAGGGTGTGTTTGAGGTTGAGCAGTAACTTAAAAAATACAGCACTAAAATATTTAGTAAACATTAGCTGCTGTGCCTCAAAAGTTATGTTGATATGATTTTTTATCTGTGTAATAAAAATATGTTATATTTTTAATAATTGTATTAAAATTATTATTTAAAATTTATATTTACTACATATTATTAATTTATATTTTATAATTATAATTTTTTTTAATAACAGATATACCTTAAAAACTACAGTACCTCAATTTTAAACAGTATTTTAATTATTTAAGGACACTAAAATTTTAAAATAAGATATTTTTAAAACACAGCAATCACAGTCCCTTTTAGTTTCTATCATTTTATTCTTTATTTTCTTTTTTTTTGTTTAATTATCATTATTATCGTTATTAAAGCTAACAAGTACAACAATAGAGGGTGCATGCGTCCCCTTCTATTGATGATACAAAATGAATTTACGTGACACGAAATGAAAAAGAAATCCACTCTCCCTGACAAAAAGGAAAACTAAAGTTCGTTGACCATTATTAAAAGTGTTTGATCCTCCAGTCCTGTCCTATATGTCCCACTTTTGTTTTTTTGTTTTTTGTTTTTTTTTTTAAATTTAATTATTTTTTGTAACAGCATGTAATTAAGTCGAATCCAAGAAAAAAAATACAATAAAATTAAATAACGCTAATATTTCTTAATTATACGTTGCTCTTGAAAATGGGATGATCAACAATAAGCGCATCCACATGTGCATTGCATGTCAAAGAAGTAGGCTCGTGCTAGTTCAAATTAGGCAGCTGAAAAGAACATTGATGGGGTTACGTGAGGAAAATATTTCAACATTTTTGATGTATAGTTATTTTAGACACTAACTGAAGCCGACATAACGCATAAATCACAATCTAATGTGTTGACTTTTAGTGTCGTGGAGGACAAAGTTTAGGTTACTCTCTAATGACATATTAATTAAAATCCGTGATATTTTTGGTACATGCATTTTCGCTTACTAAGTTCTTTTAATGTATGTATCTCTCATAATGAGGTCCAAAATTTCTTTTTCATATCCCTATTCAATGGCCAAAGGCGATGTTATGCTCTTGGGAATCTTTATTTTTTTATTTTTTTATTTCTAATAAAGATATGGTTTTAGTTTAAAATTTGCCTAAACTACATTAATGCAAAATTTCATTGCGTACATTAAAGATTGGGGATCTACTTAACGTTGATATTTTTTTATCCTGGTTGGTTATTATCCAACAAATAGATTTAAATGGCAATAAAACCCCAATACAACAACTACACAACTGGTGCTGGCTGGCTTTAATTTGCCTCTATCAGTTGTATCTCTTTTGGCTCTGCAACCATAACTATTACTGACTCAGGTATTGATAATGAAGATTAACTAAGTTATATTGTGGATAGATATTCAAGCTGTGCTATAATAGATGAGTGTAGGTAGAATCGAACGAATAAAGTAAAAACTACGGTTAATATCAAGAAGAAAGCAAAGATGATTATCCATGAATTTTCTTTTTCTTTTTTTTTACAATTTATCTATTTATCAGTAGTGTTAGTTGTCCCAAAACTAGTAAGGGATTATGTGATAAGACATTTATTGATTAAATGGTGCATAATTTTTTATTTATTTATTTTATTACTCTCAGCCATTTAATGAATATATTTATATCACATCATTTAAGAATATACATTGTTGTAATAAGTTTTGAAATGGCTAGCATTTCTCTTTATTTATTTAATAATGATGAACTATTAGAAGAAGTTTTAGATAGGAATGTCAGCAAAACGGGAGAAAAAGAAATCTTATCTTAAAATTAATTTGTTAAATGTTTGATGTCTAAAATTTTATTAATTTTAAATTTTTAAATTTATTTTTTTAACTATGCTTGATTTACATACATTTATATCGAAATAAAAAAATTGTTTTTTTGTAATTTTTATATAAATGAAAAAAGTCTAAATGAAAAATAAGTATTATGTACTACGTTAGTTATACAACATGTAAATGATAGTACGGCGTATGTGTATTTATCTTGAAGAATTAACATGTAATTAGTAGTTATATAAAATTTAACAGCATATGTCATATATATATTAATTGGTTGTATTACCGTATTTTAAAATTTCTCTAAATGAGACATGGTAATCACATCTTAATTGTAAAATTTATGAACTCTTTTTAACTCAATTGAGGCACGGTAAGTCGGTAATCACTTCTTAATTGCAAAATTAATGGCTCAACGCATATCTTCATGGAGTAAAGAACACGGTCAGAAAAAACAGGCTACCCCTGCGGCTTAAAATTTGTTTTTAGGTTACCAATGAAAGAATTTTTTCATATTTTAGGACTGAAAACGAGAGAGAGCGATCGAGACTCGAGAGTAGAGGGTAGAGGTACGGCATTGAATAAAACTTTCATAGACTTTTCTGTCACCTAATTTTCTTGCACTATTTTCATCTCATGCAAGCCTCTCTAAATTCAAATTTTTATACGTTCATACTATTTCATTTTAAAAATAATTTAAAAAACAACAATAATAGGTTCATAAAATTGAGATACCAACTAATGTAATACATGATAGGCATTATCCGATGAAATATTATGATAATTAATTATTAAGTCTTATTATTTTTTTTTTTTCAAATGATACACATTAATTTTTATGATAAATGATTTTACAAATTTTAAAACTTTATCATTTAGTTGATTATGCCATATCACTTATCACATTACTCGTAACGAAAATTTTCTGATTATTTTTTAAATGACTCACGTTGCTCATTTTAGAGTAAGCCTATCCAAATTCAACTGATTGGAGACAAATTTTCACCATACCCATTAATGCACATAAACGATTTTTTTTTCAAAAAAAAAATTGTGGTTTCCACTTTGCAGAAATTAATTTTTTGTATTTTATATTGAATAAAATTCATTGATTACATAAATGTACTGCCATATATACCCAATTTAACAGCAAAGTTTGACACTTGTAATCTTCTAATTTAGTAAAAAATTAAAAGCCCGTATGATTTTTTCAAGCAAATTTTAACTCTCCTGCAAAAGAGTTGTTGACAGCTTCAACTTAGCTTTGGCTTTTAATGTCTTGAGAGAATAAAGAGCAATTAAATCTAAGGGCGCGCTAATATTATTCACTTACTAAAATAAAATTAAGAAACAAAATCTCGAATTAATGCATTTACATGGAATATTACGTTAAATTAAAAAAAAAATTACTCCAGCTCAATTGTACTTATTGAGGTAATTTTACAGATAACTTATGAGCATAATTGTTTCCTCAATCAAACCATATCTATCATCTCTTGAAATATTATAATGATAAAAAAAAAAAAATTAAATGCAAACTAAGAATTCTACTTTCCATTTTTTTTCCTCTTTTTTCCTGAACAAAGGATCACATGAAATGGAGATAAACATAATCATTATTAATAATATGCGTAAATCATATAGGTCAATTTAAATTAAAAAAATAATTTTATGTTATATATCAAATTTAAAATGTTTTGAATTTAAATCTCATTTTATGTTGATGAATCTTTATCCCAATTGACTATTCACTGCCGCTGCCATTCTCAATCCATCACGATGATTGAAGTTACTTTTTTTTAAAAATTTTTTTATTTAATCTTTTATGAATTTCACATGAAAATAAACCAAATTACTCCACTCGATGACCTTAGTATTACCATATTAATGTGGGTTGATTTTTTTATTTAAATATTTGAAAGTAAATTTATTAGACTAAGATATTCAAATTATATTATCATAGAATTGTTGATATCAATTAAAAAAAAGCATAGGGGTTTGAGAAAAGTAAGAGCAAGCCGTTAAATGCTTACAGATTTCCATTGCTTTCAATCCAACAACTGTGAAATATATTTTCATTTCTTAAAACAGTCAAGTGAAATAAATTCACTTGGCCCTTTTGATTGCTCTCTAAAACTCGAAAAAGAAATAAAAGAATTTTAAAAAATAAAAATAAAATAATTATTAAAAGTGTGGGAAAAGTTGATACGTGAGTGAGTTTTTTTTTTTTTTTTTTTCTTTTCTTTTTAAGTGTTATGTGAGAAAGAGGCTTCGCTGGCTAAGGCGGGATCACCGGAAGTCAAAACCAAAACGGCACCGGACCACGGGACCAATCTCAGTCCACCGGTTCAATCTTGCACTTGCCCATTTTGGTAGTTATTGTTATTATTAATATAAAAAGGCGTTTTGAGTTTTGTTTTGCCTGCAGCTCAAAAAAGTTGGCCTTTTTAAATTTGTCAGCGCTTAACTTCATTTATTTTTAATAGAAGGGTTGTTGTTGCTGCTGCTGTTGCTGTGTTACGTAGAAAGAGAGAGTGAATAGTCTCCACTTCGCAGTTGTTCTTTGCTTGCTTGCCCATCACTTTTTTTTTTTTGCTTGTTCTTTTCTCTTTTTTTTTTTTGGGACTCTCTCTCTCTCTTTATTTCAGTGATATTATTATTTTAATTAATAGATCACTGGCCATTTTTATTTTTATTTTGTCAACTAAAAGAAACAGAAGGATTTAGAGAGAGACAAGAGCAGGTAGAGAGAGAGAGAGAGAGAAGAAAAAGAAGAGAGGAGAAGCATAAGGAAGCAAAGCAGATTGGTGAGCAAAAGTTCTTTAAGAAGAAGGGAAAAAGTAGTTTTACTGTTGTAATTGAGGTAAGTGCTTTAATGTTCTGTTATTAAGAGAACGGAAAAATAATGAGTTTTTGGCATCTGGTTATCTTTTATTCTGTTGGATTTCAGTTTATTTACAGTGAAATACACTTCTGATAATGTGTACAGTAGGAGAGAAAGAACATGAGGTGGTCCATGTTATTGTTGGATGATTGTGAGTGTGTGAAAGCCATGGTGGATCAGAGAAGTGTAGTGGTGTTTTTTGTTATGTTCGTATTATTATTTGAGCCTACATTTGAGCAGCAACTGGAGAGACTGAGTTCAAGAACTGAGTTGGCAGCTCTGTTTGAACTCAGATCCTCATTAGGGCTGAGAAGTAGGGATTGGCCAAGAAAGGTTGATCCTTGTTTAGTTTGGAATGGTATCAGATGTCAAAATGGTAGCGTTGTTGGAATTAACATTTCGGGGTTTAGAAGGACAAGACTTGGAAGCCAAAACCCGCGATTTGCTGCTGATGCTCTTGTGAACTTAACACATTTGGCCTCTTTTAATGCCTCAAGATTCCTGCTTCCTGGCTCGATCCCTGATTGGCTGGGCCAGCGGTTGCCAACTTTGCAAGCACTGGATCTCCGTTCTTGTTCTATAAGTGGTGGCATTCCTTTTAGTCTTGGTAATTTGACTAATTTAACTAGTCTATATTTGTCTGATAATGGCCTGACTGGGACAATCCCTTCAAGATTGGGTCAATTGTCAGTCCTTTCTGTTCTTGATCTTTCGAGGAATTTGCTCACTGGAAACATTCCTACTTCATTTGGGTTGCTTAAGAATCTTTCAAGCCTTGACATTTCTTCGAACTACTTAACAGGTTCGATACCTCCTGGCCTTGGGACACTTTCTAAGCTACAGTATCTAAATGTTTCGAACAATAGTTTAGCTTCTTCAATTCCTGCTCAGCTTGGGGATCTTGATAGCTTGGTTGATCTTGATCTCAGCATGAATTCTTTATCTGGATCAGTGCCGTCTGAATTAAGAGGGTTAATGAGTTTGCAGAAGTTTGTGATTGGAAACAATTTTCTGAGTGGTAATTTGTCAGTTAATTTGTTTCCAACTACTAGTCAGTTGCAGATTATTGTGTTGAGACAGAATGATTTCACTGGACCTCCTCCTGATGTTTTATGGTCAATGCCTCAATTGCGTCTGCTTGACATTTCTCGGAATAATTTCACAGGTCCATTGCCGAATTCTAGATCTAATGTAAACACCTCTGCTGTAGAACTCAATATTTCTCAGAACATGTTTTATGGAGGTCTCACACCAGTGCTTGGAAGGTTCAGACTCGTTGATCTCTCAGGAAACTATTTTGAAGGCAGGGTTCCAGAATATGTGCGCAGTAATGTATCTTCCCTTGATAGCAATTGCCTTCAAAATGTGCCAAACCAGAGGACTCTGGTGGACTGTTCATCATTCTATGCTGCAAGGGGCCTGAATTTTGATAATTTTGGACGCCCAAATGCCACACAACCTCCTCCACCAGAAACCTCTGGGGATAGTAACAAGAAGATAATTGTACTGTCAGCAGTTCTGGGGGGCTTTGGGCTCATTGTACTTTTGGTGTTGCTTGCTTTGCTAGCCTTCTGCTTCTGTAAGAAGCGCACTACCAATCAAAGAGGGGTTGGCGTGGGGCCAGTTCCTGCAGGATCCAGCCTGCCATCTCCTGGCGCATCGATTAACTTTACTAACCTAGGAGACTCATTTACTTATCAGCAACTGCTTGCAGCCACTGTTGACTTTAGTGATGCAAACCTAATAAAGAATGGCCACTCAGGTGATCTCTTCCGGGGTATCTTGGAAGGTGGCGTCCCTGTGGTCATCAAAAGAATTGATTTGCAGTCAGTAAAAACGGAAGCATACCTATTGGAATTGGATTTCTTTAGTAAGGTTTCACATGCCAGGTTGGTTCCCCTCTTGGGACATTGCATGGAGAGAGAAAATGAGAAGTTCCTTGTTTATAAATATATGCCAAATGGGGACTTGTCAAGTTCCTTGTATAGGAAAACCAACACAGAAGACGACTTACAGTCATTGGATTGGATAACAAGATTGAAAATTGCAATAGGAGCTGCAGAGGGCCTATCTTATCTGCATCATGAATGTGCGCAACCTTTTGTGCACAGGTACATTCAAGACCTTCTTCTTGTGATGGTCAATTTCTTGCAACTTACCATAGAGAGTCTAATAATTGTTTAGATGCAATGTTAAATGTTGTATTTTAAGGCTATCTAGACCATCTACTAGTAATTTGGAAGAGTCTGCGGCCATGATATTGTAAATGGTGCAGTTGTTACGTTGTAAATGCTATTCTGTTGAGTCATTCTGAGCTTTTAACATCATATGTTTGTATGTCATTCTAGATATAATCAGCTTTTAATAATCAGTTGTAGACTAGTATGTGGTTGTATGATTATGATGGTAATTGTATACTGAAAGAATGTGATCTTCATGTGACCTACGGTACTATTATGAAAATAGTGGAAGTAAAAAAAAAAACAAAACAAAATTTAGCAGTTGTAGATTGCATAAATCCTTTGCTCGTTAAGTAGAGTCTTCAATATGTCTTCCTTTTAAATATTTTGAATATGCACTGCATTAATCCTGCTATAATTATGTCTTGTCCAATTAATGACGTAGTTTTCTTGTATTCTTGAAGAGATGTTCAAGCAAGCAGTATACTTCTTGATGATAAATTTGAAGTACGGCTAGGGAGCCTGAGCGAGGTCTGTGCTCAAGAAGGTGATGCTCATCAAAGCAGGATTACGAGGTTGCTGCGTCTGCCACAGTAAGTATTTTGTTAGAAGTTTGACTTATCTGAATTAATACATCTGGCTTTAGTATTTCATTGATTTTGTTGCTTGGAAACATTTCTGGTGTTGCTTTGACATTTTACATTATTTGTTGTCCTATCTAAAATCACCATGTATTTTGGTTTTCAACCATTATCTGTAACTGTTTTTGTAGCAAACTTTGAATATTTTGTATCTTGTTGTTGTGTGTTGAATTTATTTTAACTTTCTAATAGTTGATAATGCATAAAGGGTATGCTCTGTTATTGTGGTGACCAAAATTTTTCCGTATAACTTATATATTCGTGTATTTTGTTGTTTCTAATTTTCTTCGGTTTCAGTAATTGCCGGCTATTTACCGGCTATTTAAAGTTACACTGTTTTGGTAATCAAGATTATAACATAGTTCTCTTGTTGCCATGTGCAGGTCATCTGAACAAGGTTCCTCTGGTATGTTTATTATTTTTTACAATATTTCACATTTGTTTTCATGAAAATTCTCTTTTCTTGGCTATATTTAGTAACCACTTAAATTTGAGTTCAAGATTTGGAGTAAAGCAGCAAACTCCTATCATAAAATTATGTGTTCTCTTAAAGCCTTCTTCGTTCACTCTAAATGAAGCATCACTGTCTTTTACCTCCCTCATGAGGCACCTACTCTAATTGCATTTAATTTCTTACTTCCGACTTTTTTAAGCAAATGCTTGAGATCTTAAAGTTGTGTTGGCTGCACACTTGCCAGAGGGCTCTTCATTATTCAGAATTTAATGTTGTCATTTAATTCTTATGTTGCATCTGAAATTTGTTTTTCATTCGACAAATGGCCAGGTTTAGTGACAGCAACATGTGCCTATGATGTATACTGCTTTGGAAAGGTATTACTTGAGCTGGTAACTGGTAAGATGGGCATTAGTGCATCCAGTGATGCCCAAGTGAAAGAAATACTAGAACAGACACTACCATATATCAGTATATACGACAAGGAACTTGTAACAAAGATTGTGGATCCATCACTGATCATAGATGAGGATCTTTTAGAGGAAGTTTGGGCCATGGCCATTGTTGCCAGGTCTTGCCTTAATCCCAAGCCTACGAGGAGGCCCCTCATGAGATACATCCTGAAGGCTTTAGAAAATCCTTTGAAGGTAGTAAGGGAAGAGAATTCTGGCTCTGCAAGGCTTAGGACTACATCTTCTAGAGGGTCCTGGAATGCTGCTCTCTTTGGTAGTTGGCGTCACAGCTCATCTGACGTAGCGGCCATTCCAGTACCCCCCAATACTAAAGCAGAAGGCAGTAGTAGTTTAAAACAATCGGGAACCACGGGCTCCCAGGGAAGTGGCCAGGTTGGTGGAGGCGAACATTCATCTTCGCAAAGACGGCAGTCTAGAGAGATATTCCCGGAACCATCTGACGCGCAAGATGTAGAGACATAAGTTCAGGACTAATAGAGGCTGATTGTTCTTGATTCTTTGTCAATAATACAGCTGGCTTCCCGTTTTAAGTGCCTGCTCATTGGTACCCGGGCAAGCTCTTCTTCGGGTGGCTAATAGAAATGTCAAATCTATTTTTTTCTATTTAGTGGAGGGTTGTTCCTCGAGGCACAAATCTTCAATGAAAGGAAACGTTACAGAACTCGATGTGAAGATTGTCTCCATTGAGACAAGGGGGGAGCTGGTACAGTGTGGAAAATTAGAGTGCAACTTGGGAAGAGAAATTGGTGCTATGTGATTTATGTTCTTATTTGTTTGACAGCTTGTTTGTTTTGGCTCAAAACAAGCTACAAAATTTTAATCTGTAATTGGTGGTGCTTTTGTATATTGTAATTGTTCAGGATTTCTTCATTCAAATGAGATTCTAATTTCAATTCAAAAGAGAAAAAGAAAAGAAATAAAAGAAACACCAAAAGAATTTTACTGAATTTTCATTTTGAATTCTCATAGTCGCTACTAGCTATCAACGCTTTGCTTGAAATCAGTCCCAGTCATGGGCTTGCTGTACATGGATGAAACCAAACTTCAACATTTTGCTATTCTTCCATGGTGGTTTCTCATCTCTTGTTAAATACAGATCGTTAAACTATATTTTCTGTGGGTGCAAAATTTGATCATGACTCATGAGAGCTCTCAAATAGTTAGTAGTTAACAGGAGTTTTTTTGTTTTTCATATCAACATTTATTTATAAATATACGATGGCGCGACTGCGTGCACACTGCACTAGATTAGATCTGTACCTAATCGTATGTCGTCACCATGTACAATAGCACAAGCTTAGAGGAATTTATACGGATTAAAAAACATAAGAAAAGAAAAGGAAAAAAAAGGTCCCACCGAGATTTGAACTCGGGTTACTGGATTCAGAGTCCAATGTCCTGACCACTAGACCATGAGACCGTTGTCGCAAAGCAGCCCTTTATCCTAGACCTTAAACTATCGATTAAATGAGATCAAAATCTCCCACCAGGGCGGTCGCGCACTTCCAGTAGCACTTCCTCCCCTATCCATTAATTAAACCAGAAAACAAAAGCATGCTGACAGCACCATCACCGTCACCATGTCCGCACTCCCCACTCTTCTCTCTCCGCCGTACCACCACTATCTCCGCCGTCATTCACCACCAACCACAAGACCGCCAGCACAACGCCAAGTCCGCCTCCTTCCTCCGTCACCACTTCACCAATACCCAACAACAACAAAAGCAAGACGACGCCGTTGTCGATGTCGTCATCCCAGCCGAAGAAAAAGTTAAACTACTCGAATTGTCCCTTGTCAGAAAACGGCCCCCTCAATTCCCCGGCTCAATCTACGACATGTCGTCTGACTCGTTATCACACCCGCCCCTTATTCGAACCCTCTTCAAGCAACAACCACCCAGCAGCGACGACGATGATGGTGGTGACGTGGACGGGGAGTTGATTATGAAGGCGTTGGATATAAGGAGAAAGATGACGGCTGAGATATTCAAGGAGGCTATGTGGAGGAAGGGCAAGTTTGGAATTACCTATTCGACTAATGTGGCTGATAGGTTGCCTGATTTTATTGATCATGTTATGATCAAGGCTGCTGCTTTGAAGAAGCTGCCTGAGTTTGCAGACTCTTCGTTTAATGTCCGTGCTAAACGGGTTATTGAGGATTCTAATGTTGTGCCGCTTATAAGGTTTGTTTTTGTTTTTCCTTTTGAGTTAATTTTGGATTTGCTTATTGGGTTTTAGGTTTTAGCATTGGTAAACATTTAAGTGGAAGCACTTTTAAGATTAAGCAGAACCAATGCGATTACAAACATGCCCTTAGCTTTTGAAGAACAAGATATACGAGATGATGAAATGTTTAATGGAACATTTCTAGACAGAAGTCAATTACATTGTTTGTTTCTTAAACTGAGAAAAGGGTGTCTTTATTCCATTGATAAATGATAACTGAGTTATATATAGGTGGTTGAAACACAATGGACTTTCATATCCGAAAATTGCAAAGTTAATATGCATGTCTGGAGGGAATCTTGAATCCATAAGACATCTGGCGGAGTGGCTGAAGTCGATTCATGTGAAGGGTGAATTTCTTGGGGTTGTGTTACTCAAAACGGGAGGGAACATTTTGGAACGCAGCTTTGAAGAGTTGAATGAGATTGTTGAGTATTTGGAGAGCAATGGAGTGAGAAGCGATTGGATGGGTTATGTCATGAGCCGATGTCCTCAGTTATTGTCACAGAGTATTGAAGAAGTGAAAACGCGTGTACACTTTTACTTGGCTATGGGAATGAACAAAAATGATTTTGGTACAATGGTCTTTGATTATCCTAAGGTACTTGGCTTTTTAACTCTGGAAGAGATGAACCAAAAGGTACCTGACTTTGGACTCTTTTTAGCAGTTGTACAACTTCTTTTGGGTGGAAAATGCTTAGGGGGATGGGTTGCTAGGATAATTTATTCAAAAATTTGTGTGATAATAAGTTGAGATGATGTTCGTGTTTGTACAGGTTACTTACTTGAAGGAGTTTGGCCTTTCTACTGAGGATGTTGGGAGATTGCTGGCCTTTAGGCCACATTTGATGGGCTGTGGCATTGAAGAAAGATGGAAGCCTCTTGTTAAGTATTTGTACTATCTCGGAGTTTCACGAGATGGCATGAGGAGGATGCTTGTTATTAAACCCATGGTTTTCTGTTTTGATTTGGAGACAACTATTGTTCCGAAGGTAGATTGATAGTTCGACTACACTATTTTACTCAATGTTGTTCAGAATATCAGGTTTTGGAAAAGCAATGTGTATGATCTAATTCATATTCCCGCCTTTTCAACTGGAATTCCCACCTGTAATCTTAGATTCTCTCTCTCTCTGCTCTACTCCCTGAATGATTTATAGATGTGTTTAGTTTAACTATTCATCTGACATCAAACAAAAATATCTGTTATTGAATCATGCATTTATTTCTCTCATGCTTTATGTTGTGAATACTGACACTATGATACATTTTTCTTTTTTGTAAGGTTAGATTTTTCCAGGATATAGGTGTTCGAGATGAGGGGATCGCGAACATGCTTGTAAAATTTCCTTCTTTACTAACATACAGCCTTTACAAGAAAATTCGGCCAGTGGTTTGTTTCCTTCTTTTTCGTAATTTACCGTGTTGTTTTGCTTGTATCTTGCCACACCACTGAACATCATGGAAACAATCCATGATATTTTCTATTATTTTCTGAGTGAGGTGCATGGGAAGAACGTTTAAATTGTAAAAAATACATATGGAACCTGTTTGTTAGAAAATTGCAAGACTGGAACCTATATATGTTTCTCGTTATTTCTAAGATCTGAATATAGAGTGACAATTTAAAGTTTTAAGCATAAAATGTTATGAAGAGTGATGCTAGAAATGTTCCGTTAAATCTTTGCCTATTTTGTTTAATGGCTCTTCCAAAATCTCATTAGTCATTTTCCCATAGCAAAAATTGATAAATTTAGGGCGCCTTTTTTTAATATACATATAATTCTTTTGTGCTGGTAATATCACCGTACAATAACCTCCGGAAATTGGAATATCATACAGGTTATATTCCTGATGACTAAAGCTGGAGTAAGCGAGAGGGATATTGGGAAGTGTGTAGCTCTGGGGCCAGAGCTCTTGGGGTGCAGCATAGGAAATAAGCTTGAAGTTAATGTGAAATATTTTCTATCACTTGGCATAAAGCTTCATCAACTTGGTGCAATGATAGCAGATTTTCCCATGCTACTACGTTACAATATTGATCTATTCCGTCCAAAGTATCGGTATTTGCGAAGAACCATGGTTCACCCCTTGCAGGATCTCATTGAGTTTCCAAGGTGATCGCATCATAAAGAACTTTGTTGGGCTTTTGTTATTCTTCTAGGCTTGATTATTTTACAACACAAAATCAGCTTGATGATTAAGCTTAATCATATTCATATAGCTCCATTATCGGGCCTCTTAAGAAATCCCTAATTGGGGGCATATTTTTATGAAATTTGCTTACTAATGTTCATTATCCTAGTCTTTTTCACCTTTTTACATTTTCATCATCTTAGATACTGATGCAGGTGAAATATTTTGCAGGTTTTTCAGCTATTCTCTTGAAGAACGAATAATTCCACGGCACAAGATAATGGTGGAAAATCGGGTTAATTTTAAGCTCCGTTACATGTTGGCTTGTTCCGATGAAGAGTTCAACCAGAAGGTGGCGGATAAGGTGGAAGGTCGTCGATTATATGAACTAAGTCTCATAAATGAAGCTCCTGCTCATTCTCAAACAGTTGATGACTCCTTACAACAGCGGGATACTGACACTGGAAGTAACGCTTCTGAACCTCAGGCAATCGATAGTTCAATGGAGCAGACAGAATTGGATCGTTCAAGCAACTAGAATTCTCAAGGCCGCTAGCACAGTAAATTTGAAGTTTGCTATTCACTGTTTACATCAGTTTTGCCACTAATTTGGTAAGGACACATGTCTTTTGCTCCTCCATGTTTAAAAAGGGAAAGTAAAAGGTCGTTGTTGAGCAGTAAATTCACCATACCCATACGAAGAATTGAAAAGAAGATTGTGATCAGCCTATTCGAATTTGCACATCGTACTTTTTTCTTTTTTCGCCCGGGGGGGGGGGGGGGGGAGGAAATAAAGTTATGGTTAAAAACGTGTGTAATCAACGTGATTATGCCAACAACTGAACAAAATGAGAACGGTAAAATCCCTCACAAGTTTTCTGCAAGCCAAGGCTGATTTAAACATGGTAAAAGGATGCAGCTACAAATGATCATACAAGTCAAAAACTGAATGCTATGAGAAGCAAGAGAGAGACATAAAATACAAAGGGTTGAAGCTATGTTATATTTTACAGATTGGAACATTACATTTTAACCGTTTCACTTCACAAATTCAGAGACTTGAGAGACCTTTCACTACACCGGCAGCAAGATAATGACTCAGTGTCTTCTCCTTCGCTTACTGTGTCTTTTGTCTTGGTCGCTTTCACCAGAACTTGATGAATCCTCGGACTCAGACTGTGAGCTAGATGTGTCCGAGTCGGATGAATCAGAGCTCCCAGATTCATCATCTGATTCTGAATCCGACTCTGATACTTGTTTTTGTTGTTGCATGATAAGTCGTGGCATGTTCTTCAGGTATTCTCGTAAATTCTCAGTTATACCACCAAGTCCAATTGATGTGAAAAAGTTTATGGCAAATCGAGTGTTCTTGGGATTGTCCCTCGGAAAAATGGATTCAAATGAGTCCAGCATTGTTGGATCTGTGAGCCGCTCATTGAGCAAACGGATACCAAGATGCTCCGACAGTTCCTGCAAGAAAGGTAACAATTGGAATAAGGACTTGAAAACAAAGATACAATATCATTAATAACTGGCCAAGGTTGTGATGTGACATTAACATAGGATATAAGAACAATTTGCTTAGCGATAGAGCCATAGAGTTAATATTTCAAATAGATCATACCATTAAGGTCAAGAAAAGAGCAAGAATATTAGAACTCAAGATAAAGCAGGATAAAAGAAAAAAACAAACCAAGTGCAGAAACCCAGAAACCTGCATAATCAAGGGTATCATGCCTTCAAATATACGAAGCAATCAAAATTTTCAGAATGGTTAAACAAATATAGGTCTGCCTATTTCGATCACTGAGAAGAATTTCACTCTTACAGCATTGATGAACAGGGGAATGCTTATTATTGAACGGATGTATGTAAAAAATGACAGGCAATTTTTTGTATATCAAAACCTTAGGTATTGCATTGGTTCATAAGAATATGCAAAACTACTAATAAGATATCAAGTATGGGGCTATGTTGATAAAAAAGGATTGTGATGAATTCACTGCAAAACGTCAAAAAATGACTGGTCCATACATCGCATAAAGGCTTTAAGTATAACATGACATAACCACCGAGGTGAAGCAAGACCTAAATGATCGAAAGGAACGATACATAGACCAAAAAAATCCCCAATGAACTCTGAGGCACTTCTTTCCTTTAATTTAATAATTTAAGAGGATTCCTCATGGCAGGATGAATCAAGATAGCTTTGATCATCCCTTACTGTAATAATATCTCATGGTTTCTTACTGTAATAATATCTCATGGTTTGCAGCGATAACATCGTATATCGAGCAGAAATCACTTACTCTTGGTACATGGGATCAAACTGGAACTCAAACCCTCACCTCAGAGACAAAGGGAGGCTATGCACTTGCAAACGTAGTGAGCCACCCAATAATGCATCACAGTTATCCTTAACTACATATATCAATTAGATTTGCTTATCAAAAGATTTCCTATTATTCGACCACAAAGAAAACACCTTTATGTAGTAATTGTGAACTTAAGGATGTGATGAAAGCAAAATGTCACCATTTCTAAGCTTTTAAAATATCATGTCACTAATAAATAACAGTAGTACTTATCCTTTTTCTTTCATTCAACAAATCACAATAAGAATCAGTTTAACAAGAACTTGAGGAAGTAGACAGCTGAATTTGCTCAGAATTAAATCTCTTGCAATATTTTGTGATTTCAATGAGAGACAGTAGAAGAGTGTGAAACAGAAAAAGAAGGTGAGAAATAAGCGAGGTGAAGGAGTCCAGTAAATTATTTAAATAATTTTTACATTACGATCTACAAAGTCAATCATCTTCACCACATTCATAACATGACTTTTCACACCACCTAGCCAATGAAGAATAAAAGATTGACAAAGCACAACAAACAAAGGGAATGCAAAAAATGAAACAGACAGAATTTGATAGAACGCAAATCTTTTTACATACCTGGAAGAGAATCTTTATGAAAATACGGGAAGATGAAGTGGTGTCCTCCTCTGTTAACCGTATGTAGGCTAAAACATGCCAAGGCAGAGCATCGGTTCCAAGTAAATGAGCAAAAAATTTGGCCACATTTCGTAATTTATTGGTTTCAAGTCGATGAATCATAGAATATTGCTGGACGAAGCATTTCTCAAAATTTTCTTGATGGACTTTGTTTATCATGCAGAACCGTTGCCCCAATAATCCATAATACCGAAGATAAGTTCTCTCCTGACTGCAACACTCCAAAAGCATAATGCACAACTCCATCTACACAAGAAAAATCAAGACAACAAAAACTTATTAGAGAAGAATACACGCCAAAGTAAAGGAAACTGTAGATCTGAAAATGCTATGCCGGAATGCTATATAAACAGCAGAATCTCAACCAAGAGGCAAACCATTAGTATGAAAGTTAGTCAGTGAAAGGAGAAGCTGACTGTAAAGAAAGTTACAAGAAAGCTTGGACATTTCACTATTAATCAATACAAATAAGTTGCTGGTCTAGCATTTGTCTGGGAAAAGAAAAGGCTGATGGTAAAGAAAATAACAAGAATGCTTGGACAATTCACCATTGATCAATACAAATAAGCTCTTGCTATAGCATTAACCCATAAGACAAAGAGAAGTCCATATATCTATCACTATCCCTTCACAGCAGATTCGTTACACAAGTGAAGATAGGCCAAACAGCAGAGTTTCCAGTATTCTATAAACCAAAAACCATTATAAGAACCCAACAACTGGTCCCATCCTTAGCATCACATAAATGCAATTAATTTGAGCAAACCATTACACTGAATTTCTCTCCAATTCTGAAAAAGGAGATTCTGGGCATCCAGTTGGTTTCCTACTTTACCTAGATTATGATGGATTGGCATAAAATTCATAAGCTTTTAAATTCTTAACAATCTGACTTTAACATCGTTACTCTTGATCCACCTCTTCTTCCATGTGGTAGGTCTAAGGGAGATTAGACTCCTACTTATCAGACAACAGAAAACAGATAAAGAACCATGCTGTTTCAGAATGCTTTTGTAAAATTCACGCATTGTTTATAATGCTTACCTCTTGACCTGGCTCCAGTTTAATTTTCAGTAGTTTGTGGCCAGCCTCTTCAAAATCTACACTAGACATAATTGTTAGATAAATTGTCCTTCGAAGATTTACAAGGTTTGTTTCTGTTTCATCTTTTATCTTCATCTGTTCCTCATCTTCTTCTTCTTCTTCTTCTTCTTCTTCGGAATCATCCTCATCCCCTGAACCTGCATCAGATCCTTCTTCATCCTCAGATGTCTCACCAAGGAGGTCTTTCTTCATATCTTCATAGCGTTTTTCATTGTCCAAGAAGTTAGGATCCGGTTTGAAGATATCTGTACATTGGGGAAAACATTAGCAACCATAAACAAACAGAAATAACCAATGGAGCAGCTGAAACAAGTTGATTGTCTAAGACATACCAAGGGTAATCTCCGGATCAATTTCATCTTGAAGCGATATCTCATGGGTCAATTGATCCTCGATTTCAACAAGATCCAGCTCTGGACGAACAGCGGGGTAACCCTGAAAATTAATGAATGCACAACAAAAGCATTAGGATTTAAGTTTCGAGCTATTGAGCTCTAAATTCATACAAGTCAATTTTACGTGCTAAAACTTAACAAAGGTAAAAAATTAAAAAATAAATAAATAAATCACCTGAAATTTTGCTTTCCTTATGGCGAACAGGCCTTCTATCAAAAATTGAACTCGTTTGTCTATCTCTCCTTCATGTAGAATTCCACGAAACCGCTCAAAAATACCTACATAAATAAAAGAACATTGACAAACCAGATAATACACATGGCACAATCCTCTGAAGCTTCACAGATAAAACCAATTCATAAAGAGAAATAATTCAAACAGCATACAAACCATGAAGTCCCTTTGGTGAAAGATCCTGTAGTATCGACCCACACTCTTTAACAAAGCCAACAGCTACTTCAACACTATCATCAGTAGGATTCTCCAGCAAAATCGTGAGCAGCTCTAGAGCTATAATCTCATGAGCCACTTGTTGGTTTACTAAATGCGCTATAAATTTAACAGCTGCTAGCAATTGTGGCTGCAAATGAATAGCCAAGAAAATCAGAACTAAATCCAAAAGAGGAGACAATCCCAATGAGTCAATAATAAAGCACAACAAAATAACAAAAAACGGGTAGATGCATACCTTGTCATTCCGCTTATAAGCTCTTTTAAGCTGCAAAACTATTCTTTTCAGCAAGAGTTCACCCACCGCAGGAAACTTGGTGTTTACAACAGCTACCAAAGCAGCAAACACATCTGTGAAACCTGGTGATGCCATTTGCGATTTCATACAAGATCGGCAGAAAAGACCCCTTCCTCGTATGAGATTCTCCGCAAAAAGTTCAGGAATAATGTTCTTAATATTAGTTGCATTGACCTTGTTAACAAGCCCATTAATACTCTTACGAAGGGCATCCCATGTCAGACGCTGGTACTCAGCACTGCTTTTATCTTCCACATCTTTCATCATTCGCGCCAACTTGAAAGGCGGAATATAAACCCCTCCACTCCTACCCAAAGTCAATGCTGCATCACCACCATTCACATTACCCTCTTGCTTTGTGCTTTTAACTTTCGAATCATTACCACCATTCACATTACCCTCTTGCCTCGTGCTTTTAACTTTCGAATCATCCACTGCCTTACCATCTTCCTTATTCCAACTTTCTTCCTGTCTTCTATCCTTCTCCTTGTCTCTCCTGTATTTTGTATCACCATCCTCATCTTTCTTTTTCTCTCTCCTATCCCTATATTTTCGATCATCTTCATCTTCATAATCATCATCATTGCGTCGCCTATCACGAGCATTACGCCTCCTATCCCTACCTCTATCTGATTTCCTGTGTTCTTCCCTCTCATCGTCCTCGTCTAAATCCCTACGTCTATGACGGTCTCCCTTTCTTAAAAACCCATCCTCTCCATCCTCATCTCGCCGCCCTCTCTCTCTCCCCCACTCCCTTTCCCTATCTCTTCGGTCTCTTTTCACACGCTTGCCATCCTGCCCCTCCTCCTCATCATCATCATTCTTACTCTCCGCTCTTACATCCTGCCGCAGGTCACGCTTATTCTTGTCTCTCTCACCTTCACGCCTGTCTCTTACATCTCTCTCCTCGTCAGGTCCATTACTGTTACCATTGCCTCGCTCATTGCGCCTTTCGTGTCGATGCTGTTTCTGGTCAGAATCAGACGAATTATCCGACTCGTCTCCGCGATCCCGACGATCGACGGATCTGGTTTCCTTTTTTCTATCACTATAACGACGGCGTCTCCCTCTGTCATCGTCGCTAGACTCACTACTGTATCGTCTAGCCATCACCAATTCAAAAACCCTAAACTACTAACTCCCACGACAATTAATTAATTCTAAAAAAATAAAAAGTTAACGCCAAATTTATAACTCGGTATGCTATAACGTAGAGTACCTGGCTCAGCAAGAGCAAGGCAAGAATTCTTTAGTGCTTTTGGTTTTGGATCTATCTATAAGTCAGTGTAAACCCTAATCTTGTGATAAAAAAAGAAAACTAGAGCGGATAATTGGATTTTGATTCGTCGACCCGAAATGGTGATCCGTCAATAATTGAACCCGATCTGGTCGGTCAATTTTATAAAAAAGAATTTGTCATAAATAAATATGGAAAATTTACACAAATAGTCCAAAAAATTTTAAATTTTTTACAACTAACCCCCTCAAATTTTTTCTATCAACATTAGCCAAAGTAACTTCTAAATACCAAAACTGCCCCTCCCATTTTCAACCAAAAAAATTTTCGCGTACCTCTCTCCCTCTTTTCACCAAAAATTTCTTTCCAACGAGCTTAATCATAGCCGGCAGTTTCCCGGAATCATTTTTCGGCAGCCAACAACATCAAACTGGCGGCGAAGATCAAAAATAAAAATTTAGGTAAAACCCTAGACTTTGAACCATACTTTATTTTTTATTCTTATTCTATGTTATTATTTTCTTGTTGTATTGGTGATGGGGAGTGAAGATTGAAGAGTTTGTAATGTTAATTGTACGGTTGAAGTTGTTAGTGTGGAAGAAATTGGCGTGGGTGAAGTTTGAAGGTGGTAATGGGGGGTTTCGGCAGCCATTGCATGCATCAGGTGCGACAGAGCACCTGTCGCACTTGATTCACACGGCAGGCGCGCGCACACAAGCCAGGCCAGGCGCGCGCACACATGGCGTGCTATGTCGCGCGAGCGCTTGGCGAGCAACATCCTTATGTGCTCGGTACTGCCTGTCGCACCATTTAACAGTTTCAGAATTTTTTTTATTTTGAAGTTAATTTCACTTCTATTTTTTTTATGAATGTAATGTAATAATGTTATAAATTTTGCAGATACATGGAGAAATCAGAAGAATTAAGAAATGAACTGGGCAAGATGAAATTAGCTTATGCCGATCACTTTCCGGGGTGAATTTCGAGTATGTGTAATTTTGCTACCGTCATAAAAGCCATTGAGCGAAAATTGACGAAACGGCAATTGCGTCTATTCAAGAAAGATATATTTGGATATCTCTTGGAGTGCCGAAGTTTTCCGTTTAGTGGCGTAATTTTGCATAATGTGATGCTTAGACAATTGGCCCATGGGGATTCCGAGAGAGATGATCAGTTATGGTTTCAAATTGGTGAACATTTGATACGCTTATCAATTGGGGAATAATGTTTGGTTACTGGACTTACCTATGGTGTAAATACTGCAGTAACAGATTTAACAACAATCCATAGGCTACTGAATACGTATTTTGGTGGTTTGTTTCGCAACATCAATCTTAAGCAATTCAATGCATTATTTGAGGAGTTGGACTTCGAAGCTATAGCCGACATGGATGCATTAAAGATCGCAGTCTTTTATTTTGCGCACAGAGTTTTAAATGAAAAAAAAGTCACTGTCAAATCAATTTTTCGTGGCTTAACGAAGTAGATGATATTCAACACTTCCGAAATCGTCCATGGGGTCGTTTGTCATGGGAAATAATATACGAAAGTCTTAACAATGCACTAACCGAGAAAGACGAGAAATTTAAGATGACTCAACTGGAAAAGCCAAATTATAAAATTGAAAAGTATAATGTTTACGGCTTCACATCCAGGGTTCAGGTGCGATGCTTTTTATTTTTTGGATTAATTAGGGCCCGTTTGGTATTGTTTTTGAATTTGTATTTTCTGAGAATAAAAATGAAAATGAAAATAGCATTTTGCAGTTGCTGTATTTCGAATTTAAATATGCGTTTGGTATCATTTTTTGTATCCTGTATTTTAAATTTGAAAACAGTAATATGCGTTTGGTAAATAAAGTTGAAAATGATCAAAACAGAGAATATGCGTTTGGTAATATTTTTTTCAAAAACAGTTTTTACTAACATTTACATTATACTTATAAAATAATTATTTGATTCACGAATCCGGCTAACCGGATTTTACTAACCGGTTAGCCGGTTAGTTAACAGAATGGCAGCCAAGCTATTCGGCTAACCGGTTTATGTAACCGGTTATCCGGTTTCAATACAGAATGGAAGCTTTGCTCAAACGGCTTACCGGAAGCAGAAAACCGGTTATCCGGTTTCAATACAGAATGGAAGCTTTGCACAAACGGCTTACCGGAAGCAGAAAAACCGGTTTCAATACAGAATGGAAGCTTTGCACAAACGGCTTACCGGAAGCAGAAAACCGGTTATCCGGTTTCAATACAGAATGGAAGCTTTGCACAAACGGCATCGGAAAACCGGTTATCCGGTCTAAATTGAAGCTTTGCAAGCGGCCATCGGAAGCGAAAACCGGTTATCGGTTTCAATACGGAAGCTTTGCACAAGCGGCTATGGAAGCGAAAACCGGTTTCCGGTTTCGTCTGAAGCTTTGCACAAACGGCTTACCGGAAGCAGAAAACCGGTTATCCGGTTTTTAACAGAATTGAAGCTTTGCACAAACGGCTTACCGGAAGCAGAAAACCGGTTATCCGGTTTCAATACAGAATGGAAGCTTTGCACAAACGGCTTACCGGAAGCAGAAAACCGGTTATCCGGTTTCAATACAGAATGGAAGCTTTGCACAAACGGCTTACCGGAAGCAGAAAACCGGTTATCCGGTCTTAAACAGAATTGAAGCTTTGCACAAACGGCTTACCGGAAGCAGAAAACCGGTTATCCGGTTTCAATACAGAATGGAAGCTTTGCACAAACGGCTTACCGGAAGCAGAAAACCGGTTATCCGGTTTCAATACAGAATGGAAGCTTTGCACAAACGGCTTACCGGAAGCAGAAAACCGGTTATCCGGTTTTAAACAGAATTGAAGCTTTGCACAAACGGCTTACCGGAAGCAGAAAACCGGTTATCCGATTGCCTTCCAGAAATATTTCAACACAAAAATATGTAATTTGTTATCATCAAAATCAATATTAATAGTCATGTAGGCTAAAACACATTAATTAAAAAAAAGTTTGACATAGTCATTGTCATTATTTTACAACACATGATTCAAAGAAAATAATTATAAAAAAATTACATGAAAGACATTATGCATTACGTATGTAATCATGCCACATATAAGCTGCAATTCCATCTCTTATAGCATTCATCTCTGCGACACTCACGGAGATAAATCAATGTTAGTAAGTGGCCTACTAGTTTCTCCTTCATTGGTAACCAAATCTTGCCCAAAGAAAGTCCTCAAATAACCTATCACTTGCATTTTCCGAATAAAATTATGTAAAGCGCAACATGCAATTGGAATTAGACGTTGCTTACGTAAACTGTAATTATGCATATCCCTTAAAATTGAAAATCGCGCTTTTAAAACACCAAAGCATCGCTCAATTACATTACGCAATGATGAATGTCTATAATTAAATAATTCTTGTGGACCTCTAGGTGCTCGACCTGATCCTCTATAATCACGTAAATGATATCTCTCACCTCTATATGGTGTCAAAAATCCCTTCATATTTATATAGCCAGAATCCACAACGTAGTAGTATCCTAAAATATAGAAACAATAAAATATAACTTAATTAAAACATAAACGCCAAAGATATTAACATATTTATATATATATATATATGTGTGTGTGTGTGTGTGTATTCTTACCTTCTTAGGGTGAAACCAGTTACTCTATTTAAGGCATCCATAAATACCCTTGAGTCATTGGCGGTACCTTCCGGCCAGTATACACAAATGTAAACATCATGTCAAAGAACATGCACATGATATTTTGAGTCACACGTCTTTCTATCTCGATATGATATACATTTATGTCTTGGGTGACCATGCAGCAATATGAGTTCCATCAATTGCACCGATACACTTCTGTGAAAATATGAAAAAAATTAATTTATTAAACATATGTTAAAGTCACATAAATATTGAAGTCACGTGTATTGAATTTCTTACCTCTAAATATGGAAAAAAATTTGGATTGTTTCTAATCTCTGATGGCGTTTCCCCTTGAGGTTTTGGTTTTATAATATGATTTGCCAAGCGACAAAATGCTTTTAACACACGTTTAAAGTGTTTAAACACAGTTTCCGCTGAACGTTGAAAACGCTCAGATACAACACGTACAACAGCACCATGAGACAATATATACAAGCACATTGCGACCGCCTCTTTGATACAAACATGTCTATCATCCTCTAATAATTGTAAATGTTCAAGTGTATAACATAATCGAATAAATACTTCTTTATCCATTCGAAACATGTTATACATCCTGTCCGGATGGCCATTTAACAACTCTTGAACAAATTCACTGCCAGACAATTGTCCTGTATAACATTGTCTTCTAATAATATTGTTGTTTCATACATTTTATAGCAATGGCTACCTCTAAAACCTCTTCTTCAATATCATTAAAGTGTCAATATCATCATCTTCATGGTTGTTGTTGTTCATTTTTTTTCTATTAAAAAATATCCTAGATTATATTTCAAGAATACGATAATTGTTAAAAAAAAAAAAAAGTCACCTCACATAAATAAAATAAAATAAAGTTCAACAAACACATTTAAACTCATAAAAATAATATAGAGTTCAACAATTCACGATCCTACAAAGTCCAAACACATTTAAACTCATAAAAATAATATAGAGTTCAACAATTAAAATAATACAAAGTCAAACACATTTAAAAACAAACTACAAACTAGTTAACCAATATTTTTCCTATGCTCGGGCATGCTCGTAAATGCTTTCCTCCAATCGTCTGGGCACTAGCTTATCCATCAATTTGTTGTATGTATCTCCATCGATGTCCCCAATTTCTCCATGATACACTCTTGATAGACCACTTTTCAACACATTGAGAAGTTGACTCCGCACTTTGGTCTTAACCATCTCCATTCTAGCATTCATCACGAACTAGCCATTTTAAAGTAACTATCAAACTCACTCTTATTTTTTACCCGCTCGGTTGAAGTTCCAATTGGTAGGAGGCCTTTTATCCGTCACGATATCGAAGCAGGTGCCATTGACTCATCATCATCAATATGAACTCCATGACTAAGAAAATCCTCTTCCAATTCACGATCCTCGTCGAGGACAATGGAACTTGGCTAGATGAAAACGTAAATGGCGAGGTGGTGGTGTTGAATATCTCCCACAGGTTTGGTAGTGCTCTAATCCTTTTTACGATATGGCTTCACTCCGGGCACTCTCATGGAAAAAAAAATGTATAAAACCATAAAATAATACTATAATTTTATACAAAACTATTTAATATACGGTGAATCTAGTTTTACCTTAATATATTCAAAACGACTTAGATCTTTGTGTAGTATTTGAAATAGGATCCCACCCAAACCCGGTATGAGCTATTAAGTCGAGAAAATTCTCGATGTTTTTTTAACCTATTAAACTTGGACTTAAGTTGCCCTACACTGAATCTTTTTTGGGATTTCTCAAATAACTCATCACTTATAGTGGTCCAAATTTTCTTAGTAAATGTTGATGTTTGTAAATCACCTTTTTTAACATGCTCATGCACAATACCAATAAAAATATTTTCGGTCCGACTAGACCAATCAGCCTTATCATCACCATCAACATCACGTGGATCCATATCTTGAAAAATTAAAAAAATAATATATATCAAACATTAATCAAAGTGTTGTGGAATTACAAAGTCATTCGTGATGAATCAAAGGAATACAATAAGTTCAAAGATCTTTGAGCATTCATCAAATTTTAATCATCAAAGTTGATAAATAATGGAGAGAAAAACGAAACAAAACCACGAACAAATAAAAGAAATCAGATCATATTCGAAATCGGATCCATAAAAAAAGAATAAGATCAAAAAATGTGTAAACTATTTATGTATTATTTATTTACCTAAATGCTTATCAAGTCAAAGACAACAAAATTAAATAAAATCGCAAGTGTCTCTGCCCATGCACTTCCAACTCAAAGAACTATGAATAATAGGATAAATCCCCCAACAGAATTGATTATTTCAACACAATGAAAAGTTAACCAATATTTGCATTGTGAATTAAAACTTAAAGGATGAGAAACTCATGTATCTAAGTAGATTATAACTCATGTATCTAAGTAGAAACTCATGAAAACTTAAACCAATATTTGCATTGCGAATTAAAACTTAAGTAGATTAAGGGTCTCGGCAATCATCCAATTTGTCTAATTAAACATGATATACTCAAAATTCAACCAATTGAACATGATAGAGGATTGCAGCAAAACAAATCAGATCACACGCAAATTCACCCAATTAGAAAAATTCATGTACAGGGCACAGCACATGTATGAAATTCATGATAAATCCTCAACACTCACCATTTTAATGTACAGGGCACAGCACATGTATTTAATTCATGATAAATCCTCAACACTCACCAAATCAGATCACACGTATTTAATGTCGAGGCACTGACACATGTATGAAATTCATGATAAATCCTCAACACTCACCATTTTCCCAAGCGAATCAAAACCCAATGAATGCCAAATTCGAAATATCAGCAAGCATTTACAATATCAGAGATGAAGTTGAGAGAAAAATATCAGCAACTCACATAACAAAGATGGAGTTGAGAGAGCAAAAGCAGTCAAGGTAGTTGGATGGAGCAGCAGGGGTTGCAGCGAGATGGCGCACCAGCAGCGTCGGAGATGAGCCGGCAGCGACGACGATCGAGTGACGCAGCAACACTAGCCAGAGATGAAGCGGCAGCGATGGCGATCGAGTGAAGCAGCAACGACACCAGAGATGAAGTGCAGCAACTGAGATGGGCAAACTGAGAAAGAGCAGATCTGGAAAGGATGTGTGTAGATCGGCAATGATAAGGAGAGAGAGAGAGAGAGAGAGCTTCGCTGCGATTTAAATCGGAAAGGAGGGAGAGAGAGCACCGTGAGATCGTTCCTGAGATCTGTGAAAGAGATCGTGAGGATGGAGAGGAAAGAGATCGATGGAGAGGAAAGAGATCGTGAGGATGGAGATCGTGAGGAAGGAGATTGTGAGGAAAGAGATCGTGAGGACTTTTGTTTTTGAGTTTGGTTTTGAGTTTGGTTTTGAATAAGCACAGAACATGTTAAACATGTTTTCAATTTATTAATTATAACACTGAATCCAGGATTTCTTATTTTGTAATATGTTTTTGGATTCAATCAACCAAACGTATATTATATCAGTATTTCGAAAATGAAAATGAAAACACTAGCCCAAAAACGGTAACAAACGGGCCCTTAGTTTTGTAACAACATTAAATATTTAATGGTATTTTTAATAACTTTTTTACTTTGGTTCTTGCAGGCTTGGATTTACGAAGCAATCGGTGGTCTCCCGTCAGCATGGGTCATGAAAACGAAGAACGACATTCCCCGTATCATGCGATGGAAACCCATGGTTTCTTCTAAAATAAATTTTATTGAAATTTATTCGTTCTTGAACAACGAATCTCGTCTGGTAAGTAATATATATTGGTAGACGCATAGTATTATTTTTTACATTACTAAATGCGAGGAATTCATGGCAGGGGGACGTTTTACAAACCATTGAGTCGAATGCAAATGAGAGTTGCAAAAAATATTGGCTGACTGTGAATGATTACATGCCACGTATTCCAAGTTGGGTTTATAGGGTCGATATCCCATAAGTACTATTTATTTATTTACTTGAAATTTCTTGATTATGATATACTTATTTTAAATGTTACTTTCTACAGCATCAACCTTCAATTAACGTGGCGTCGCCCATTACAAGGCAATCAGAAGAGTATGACGACATTCCAAGCCCAACACCAGAGCAGCATCATGACACATCTGGTAATGAGCAGCCTGTAGATGACCATCAGGAGCAGACAGACATTTCTGATGACCCACATGATTACGAGGTTATAAATTATTTATTTTCTCATATATAAATCATTCTAGCAATCCATTATTATAAATAATGTTTTTTTCTAATAGTCGAGGACAAAGCATCATTATGATTACATGAGACGACGGATGGACATGATTGATCGTAACATTTATGAACTTAAGTCAGAATTTAAAGAATTTAAAGAAACTGTGGTGGGATTCATCGATTCACTAAGTAAACATTCACACAAGGATTCTCCGACTGGACGCTCGTATGCGGTGAACTAATTTAAATTTAACAATTATGTTCATTTAGCTTTTAATTTAATTTTTAATTTTTATGTTCATCATGCCGAATGGACAAGCCCGTAATGAGTATGGAGCGTATACAGATGTTGGCCACTAAAATTTGTCCACTCCCACGTCATTGTATAGTTTCTATGAGAATGTTAGTAGGGAGAGCGTGCAGGTCTTCACTGAGGTGCCTCCAGGTGCAGGTCTTCACTGAGGTGCCTCTAGGCATTAGTAAGTTCGGTCGGGCGTACAGATCGTCGTATGTCTTTAATAGTCTTTATCTGATTCCTCCATTTGGGAGAGAAAAGAACGTCAGGCCTCTACCTGCACCCCAAATCATGGAGCATACGATTGACAGGAGTACGAGTGTGGATATAAATCCACTTAGAGGATTAGAAGATCCAAGTCTGTATGATGAGTTTGACCAATGGTTCGCTGGTGATATGACAGTGCATCGGAGCGTTCAATACCCGCGGTCGTTCTTTGAAGTAATTTTGGGTCATGCTTCAATGGGATGGCTAGGTGACGAGTTAAATTTTTTTTTTTTCTCTTTAAGTGTTGTGGAGATGTGCATTATTTTTTTTAATTTTAAATTTACATATTTATGTTCGTCCACAGCATATTCACGAGTATTTTCGCTTGATTAGCGAAAAGCAACGGCAGTATCCAAATGTCTTACCTCAGCGTGTCACACATACAGATACATTTTTTTAGGTAACGTGTTAACATAACTTATAATTACTCTTTTTAATGTCTTTGAGTATTGTAAAGTTTTGTTAATATCTGCATTTTTTTGTTTTCTATGTACTAGGTGTTCTTGAACCATTTATGGAACAAATGACATTGTGCAGTCGATTAATTAGTATACAGCAATAGTTTAACTAGCTATATTGGTGGGTGGCAGCACATAATGTCCAAACCAATGACAGATGTCGATATGGTGTGTATTTTATTGTATTTAACAGACAATTAAATGTGTCTTTTTGTTACATGTTGTGCATAAGCCATCACCAACGATTCCTTAGTGTAAAAATCAGAACAAAGGATTATGTAATCCACTCGAACAGTTAGACACGCCGCTATTGCATAAGCACAGACAAGCTGATCAAGCTGAAATACTCTATAAGAGCAAGTTCTCTTGTGTAAGTCAACTAAGCCTTTTTTAATCCCACCATCTACAACTTGAAATCGATTCGGAGACACAGGATGAACGATCATTCTTTCAGTCATAGTTCTCCTCTCATTGACTATTTCATCTGCCCATGTTGTTAGCCTAGTACTCATTTTAATCTCTTTTGATCAATTTGTTGGAGTTTTATCATATCAAATATTTTCTTAAAAGTCAGAATTTTTCTATAAGTGTTTATAAGTTTTTGGATGAACTGGAACATTTCTGTAAAAATGTGCATTTCTGGGAATAATCAGTGAACCGTTTATTTCAACGGTTAACTGATAAAATGCATAAGAGGTTTATTTTCTAAAGCATTAACCGATTGCATAAAAAGCCAGCTACTGGAGGTAAACAGCGAACCGTTAATTTTAACGGTTAACCGATAATATTCATAGAGGACTTTTTGTGCTAATCTCTTACTGTTTAAAGCAAACCGGTTAAGCTTGTTGTTTTAAAGGTTACTGGAAATAACTGGTGAACCGTTAACTAATAACGGCTAACCGATAATTTCCAGAGAGACATACATTGTTAATCTTTAACCGTTTAGTGAGAACGGTTAGTTGAAAAGTATTGTGCATGTTTCTGGAATTTACCGGCGAACCGTTAACGGATAAACGGCTAACCGATAACTTCCAGTATGATATTCTTTGCTAATCCTTAACCGTTTAGTGAGAACGGTTAGAAGAATTTTGTTGTGCAGGTCTCTGGTTTTTAACGGCGAAAGAGTAGTGACAAACGGTCAACCGTTTATTTAAAATTCAGCTTAACGGTAACTTTGATCAACGCAAACGGTCAACCGTTAACGTTTAACGGCGATCCGTTTCTAGCGAAAAAGGCAATAACGGCTAGTTTTCAGCTCTAACTATAAATAAGCTTATTCAAATCAAATCAAAGGTTGATCACAACACGACCATTGAGCTTATATCTGAGTATACAATCTTTATAGAGCTTTAAACACTTTCTTACTTCATCTTATTCACACATTGGGTATTAATTTGTAATATTAAATATTCTGTGTGAGAAAAATAATTTGCAACCTTTTGTTTTGAGTGATTGTAAGTGTTGGGATACACTTGGGTCAAGAGATTGGGGATAATCTCTTCTTGTAAAGGTTTATTGACACATTGGAAGTCAATTGTAAGCTTTTGAAGCCTTGGAGGCTTGCTTAGTGGAATCTTTAAGCCCGGTGTGCTTGGAGGCGTGGACGTAAGCAGGGATAGCCGAACCACGTAAAAATCATTGTGTTTGATCTCTCTTACTCTATCTCTTTACTTTTCATTGCACATTAATTTGTTTATTTCAAATTTGATTGTTTAGTTCATATTTCATTGAATTTTAGTTGCTTAATTTTTAAAAACCCAATTCACCCCCCTCTTGGGTTGCCTAGTTAGTATTTCATATACTATATCTCCTACCTTCAAACTAAGACATTGCCCAATTACATGTACCCACATTATTCTCTAAGTAATCAGCCGCACCCTAGTGGAGCATCCACAAACCTTCAAGTTGTCTTTTAAAATCTTCGTGTCCATATGCTTTTGCTGCATTAATAAAGACAAGTTCAAATTCATCCCAAAGGGCTTTGGACATCCTGACCTTCGACTTAATATTACCTTTCACATGATAAAAACAAATGCCATGAGCTGCATTGTGAAATACTTTCAAAACGGCTCTCCTTATGGCAGTGCATCGATCATAGATAATAACCAACTCCGACCTATCGCCAATCACTCCGTGTAATTTCGTCATAACCCATTCCCAAGCCTCATTGTTTTCTGAATCCATGATTCCAATGGCTAACGGATACAGTTGATTATTACCATTCAGACATGTGGCCACAAACATACTTCCACAATATAGCCCCTTTAAGTGAGTACCATCTACAGCAATCACAGGCCGAATGTACTGCATAAAACCCTTGATGGAAGATCCAAGTGCTACAAAATAGTACAAGAAATTACCATTTCCATCCAGCTGGAGGTGAGTGACTATATCCTCATTCGCTTTAGTCAATACGTGAGAGTATTTAGGAAGTAAATTATATGATTCCGTAGGATTCCTTCGAACTATTTAAAGACCAACTTCTTTAGCCTCATATGCCTGCTGATATGTTAATTGCACACCGTATTCCTGCTGCATATCTGCCTTAATGTCATTCGGAGTGTATATTCTTTTTTCCTGAATATATTTATCTGCGATAATGTGACTAACAACTTGGCTCCTAACTTGACGACGACCACCAACCAATACCTCATTATGACAAGTGTGGGTATTGTCAATTCTCCTCACCACCCAAAGACCATTTTGCTCGTTCGAACTTTTAATTGCTCGAATACGCCATTTACATGATTCTGAACAGCAATGGGCCTCAAAACGTGTCGTTGTAGACCGAGCAATCTTGAAATCGAACTTATCTCTAAAGGCAACCTTGCGCAGTTGTAATATTAACTCGTTCTTCTCAACAAATAGCTTGCTCACACTGATATCATCTGAGTCACAACTGTTAAGAAAACTTGGAGCAACCATGCTCGAAGGCAAAATTGGAGCAAGACTTGTCAGGGGGTCAATTCTCCTTCTCAAACCGGCCATTGGAGGAATAGATCGGTTGTCTCTGTTATTCATAGGAATATTGTCTTCACCCTCATCTTCATGCTGAAACGACGGAATATTGGAAGGACCAACACCTCCATCATCACCTGCATTATTCAAATGAGTGCCCCACATACTATTAGAACCTTCTACACAAACATTATCTGCCTCTGTGTTGCCAATATCATCAACAAGATCATCATTATCACGGAAATCATTATTGTGATACGGAGAATATCGTTGCTCCAGCGACGTCGTTAGTGGAAATACATCTTCTCCAACGTCCACTAACGTAATGTTGTTGTCATTATTGTCGTGGACTGGAGAAAAATGTTGCTGTAATGACATCGTCCTTGATAGCACCTCCTCTTCAATATCGGGCCCAGACATATTTGCTTTAAAAGAAGTTTTAGTTTCAACATGTGGCTCAACATCTTCGCTTGGAACTTGAGCAGATGTCGTAACAAATATAGGAATGCATCCATAGTTAGCCACATCGGATGCGATATGCAATACAACCTTCACCATTTCATCATTAGATATGTCCATGGACAGTGAACATGCACGATAATATATGTTACTTGACCTCAAAGTTATCTTCATTGTGATGTTATATTCATTGAGATTTATTTGTAACACCTCATATACTCTTGCAAAAAACTCATCAAAAAAACAGTATTTTTAGCATTCACATACTACAAACGCCCATCCGCTAATGTCTTCCACCAACCATCATAACACAATTGAAGCACAACTACATCTATTAAACCTGAAATTATAAAAAATAATTTAACTAAGCACTATAAAACTAATACAATTACATAACATTTAAAAAAAATTAGAAGTTGGATTTGTGCAATGAATCTGCCTATAAGTGCAACAGATTACCTGTCGCACCAAAAGGCAGAGGCATTGAATTTGCCTCTTATTGCGACAGGTAGCCTGTCGCACTAAAATTGGGAGACAGGCACCTGTCGCATGAAGACGCATTGCTGTATTTTTTGCGAGTAAACAAAAATACCTCGATGATGCTGTTTGAATCTGGATAGATTATGTAGTATTTTTATCTGAATACACTTTTATTGTTTGCCGTTATTATTTGCTGCTGCCGGCGTTGATTAAAAGTGGAAAGATGCCTTTGGTTTGATAACAGAACGAAGAAGATAAGTTGCGTTTGATTTGTAAAGAATGGTAGTTTCGGTAACATACTTCATGTTTGGCTAATGTTGATAGAAAAAAATTAGAGGGGTCAATTGTAAAAATTACAAAATTTTTTAAGTTATTTATGTAAATTTCCCAATAAATATAAACTAAAATTGTTTTATTGGCTTTAGACCGACCTCATTAGTTTAATGAATGAATTTACCCTTCATTCAAAAAAAAATATAATGAACTTACCCTCTATCTATAGGGCCATAAGAATAGGGCCATAAGCCATGTGGAATAAGTTTCATTATTGAACCAAACGAACATAAAATAAGAAAAAAATTATAAGTCATGCAACAGAACACTGACCAATAAATTAAAAAAAAAATTATATATATATATTACTAATAAAAAGTTTATTAGTAATGTACAGCACAAATAAAAAAATTATTTTATTATTTATGTTACATAAAATATAAATGAATTTTTTTAACCCTTATTTCCTTATATAATTTGAACACTAATGTATGAATGCAACCACCCCAAAATAAAAAGAGAGATGGACAGAGAGACCGCTTGACCAGTCAAGAATTTGGGAGATCAAAATTTAATATTGAACTATATTTTTACTGAATACTAAATTAATAGTCAAAATAATTTTAAATTTTTACTTTTTTCATATCATCATCTAAAACTGTATTTTTTTTTATAAATATTATGTATATTTATCTGCAAAAACTCAACTCAGCATATCATACACCTTCATCCTTGACTATCTTTACAAATGCCAATAAACAGAGCAGTCCAGGCAGTGAAAAAAGTTCCAACCTTCTTCTAATAGGAAATTACGGCAGAATAAATCAAGAACTGAAGAAAAATATATGAAGAGGAAGAATAAGCTTTCATTTGGTTGTATCAGTGGGTAACAGAAGCGCCCAAACAAGCAACCAGTATATTAACTGAATATTTTAATACAATCAAGAATTCCAAAACCTCTTTTGTAAAATTACTCTTAAAAGTTAACTATCAAAAACCAAAAAATCTGATGTAATTGTGAACCATAAGCTGCGGTACATTTGCTGAGACCCTGGTGCATGCTCGCATGCACAAAGTAATCCAACAGACCATGATCTAACTAATTCCAAGGCGGCATATAGGGTTCCGATTGATGAGACCAAGATCCACCTGCAAATAACAAGAGACATATTCAACATCGTTTTCTATTTTTAAGCCAATGTAACATCATAGCTGCTGGCAAAATGAAAGTGCGCATACCTTGTGACCAAACAGATCTCGAATGTTGTCAATACCATACAGTATCATAGTCGGTCTAGTTTAACAAAGGAAAATGAAAATAGAAATATCTTCCATCAGAAACTTATACAGATCAATGTGACAAAGACACTCCAATTAATTGAGTTCTTTGGATAACCATAAAGATCTTCTTACCTTTCAAGAGAAAGGCCCCATGCAATAACACGGACATCTTCCGGCAATCCCATAGGAAGCAACATTTCAGGCCTGAACATGCCAGAGTTCCCAACTTCCACCCATTTCCCAAAGCCTTCATGATAACTGGTAAAAAACAGGATTCAATGTCAAATTGTCAACTACCAAAAGAAACAACCCAAAATAAAGAAGATCAAAATTACATACCTGAAAATCTCCATGCTAGGTTCAGTGTATGGATTGTAAGCAGGTTTAAAGCGCAGCTTCGACATGCCTATGAATAGAGGGGAATAAAAAATGTCACATTTCTACATAAAGTTGTACACTTCGTCCAAGCCAGCAGGAAGAGAAAAGAGAACAAAAACCAACTGCTGTAGATCATGGTTAAGGAGAATATAAACATCATCTTTCTGTGATTGGTCAAGAAATGGGATTTTGAACCTTGCCATAATCAGATGCGGTAAACAGTAAATAGCTGTAATATAGTTGTAAAATATTAAGCATCACTTCATTCGACTTCGATACATTAAAACCTTCAAAGCCAATTGGTACAACACCAATGCACAGAAACAACTGGATTTTTCAAAGAGTCCTATTGCATTACCCAATCGTGAGAAGAAGTCATGCAGGACTCCAATCAAGTCACCAAGAGTGAGTCCCCTATCACATACCAGGCCTGAAACAAAAATCAGAAACTCAGATTATTGATTAAAAAAGGCACACAAATCAATATATCATCCAGACTATAATTACAATCACTGCTAGAGGTGCACCAAAGGATCAGTCCATAAAAATCCTAGCTGAATTTTACATATCTTCTACTACCAATTTTCAATCAACATAGAAGTTGACCATGCCTGGTCTGCACAAGAACAAAGGAAACAATCCAACTGGAGATATCAAGCCACTTCAAACACCAACTCAAGTTGACAGGCAAAATTTTAGCTCCCTGGGTCCAGAAGATGGGTCAAGTAATTTGTACAATACAGATTGTTGACACCTCACTGTGAATATACAAACACGCAAAGTTATGAAGACTAAAATGACATCAACACCTTCTATTTGGTGGAATTCTGCAAGATGAGTTCGATCAACAGCTTCATTTCTGAAAACACGATCAATGGAGAAATACTTTTTCGGAGCAAAAGGTTTCTGCAAATAACATCAACGAATAGAAACAACCACTCAATCACTTAATGACATGACTATGAAAACAAAACCCATCCACATAATACTTACAGAAAAAAAATTAAAAATAGGCGTTAAACTTTAAAAAAATGCCAAATATTTACTTAAAATGTGACTTGACAGCCCAAATAATATTAAAGAAAAGGACCTGATTGTCAAACATCAGTGTTAAAATCCTGAGAAAAACTGTCGAGGTAAACTAACAGAGACTAAAGGACCATGGCCCTGAGAACAACATTTTATTTGGTCCCATCTAATTTATTGGTGCAAGCAGAGTGCCAGTACAGTGTCTTGGAAGTTTGTTTCCACAAAAATACATCGACTAGCATAGTTAGGCTTTTGCACCAAAAAGGGAAAAAGAAAGAGGTTTTTGGGTCTGAAAATGATGATACATTGAAAATTCAGGAACACCATCAAGAATATCAAACCTCAGCTAGTGCCTTAAGCATCCTGGAAGAGACAGCAGTTGTATGAGTTCGCAGAAGGTTTTTGTTTGCTTCCTCTCTTTTCCACTCATATCCATATCTACAAAAAACAGTACAAAATCAAGTTAGAAAGCAACCTTCATGTGTGGATAAGTAAGACTCAAGAAAATTACATACCCTCTGGACCCATAACCACCAGATTCGTGCACACGCTTCACCAGCTCAACATAATCCTCTGGTAGTTCCCTTGTAGTGGAAGGTTCTGCATGTGCAAGCCAAATGACCATCAAAAGGAAACCATAAGAAGTAGGGTCACCACAATCAAGCATTGAATTCATACAAACCTTCCAGAAAGAAGGTATCATGAGAATCACGGGCAGGGTGTTGTTGTGGCTGGAACAATGCATCAAAGTTCCAGAAGCTATCAGTTGACAAACACACAAGTTAGTATTCAAGTGCTTGCTATCATTTACAATGTTCAAACATTCAAATACTTGAACAAGAAAAGATTGGACCATATTTTGAAATAACTAATACAACACATTAGCAATACAGCTTTAGTCTGCCAGTCTTACAATAATCAGTCGAAAACAAGCATGCGAAATTCGCTATCTTAAATTCTTTCCTTTCAATAACAATAATTTTGTTAAAATCCACTATGAGACTTCAAAAGGCAGCCTGCTTCATAAATCATACCTGAATGAATGCATTATTGTTTTCTTTCACAAAACATAGACAATGAAACTTGCTGCCTCGGTCCAATACAATGATGTCAAACCAATGTGAGAAATAAAACACAAGTCAGACAATGAGGCTGTAAATAGACACCAGATTCCTGGGAGAAGGTATACATAATTTCCACTTCCAAGAAAAACACCCCACAAGAGGGGTTGTGAAAATATATTGAAGGCATGCCCAGATATTAACAAGTTATTTTATTTTTCTTGCACTCTTTCAAAGAATGAAGGCAGGAAAAAATGCATTCGGTTAGAATAAACAACCAAAAACAACCTTACTCATCATTGCGCTAACTATATGGCTATTTGGAATTTCCTAGATAAACCAAAACTGCTGAAGTACAATATGATGACACTTCATTGGCAGTTACGCAGCAATGGAAAAAAATCATGTTCACATGTTCAAAACGAGCTGGTAAGAAGATCTACCTGCTTTCAACAAAATTGTTTGTCGGCATCTCCTCAAAACTGCAAGCCAATCATAGCACCAAATATAAAAATGCCAGCATTTAAAACAAATATAGTGCTACAAAACACACAAGTATGCTAAAACATTACAAACTAAAGAACAGAACTCACCCCATCTGGAGAAATATGTCCTTCAATTGCTTCCGCACCTGAAGTTAGAAAATGCTTAGAAGCACAATTCATGAGAAATTTTGCAACATTGGAATGTGATGCTCGAGGTATCATAAAGATTTTCAGGCATTGGAAAGTTTCATACAAAGCCAAATACTAAATGCAACTTCCTATGTGAGCCATCACCATCTACAGCAGATACACTAACATACTCAAAATAATATCTATTCAGATATGTAACATGTCAATCACTCACAGTAGCCGCACCCATCAAAGTATGTACACTTTCAGATTCTTGCTTCTCAGAAAATATAGGCTAGAAACAGTCCGACACTTTTTGAAAATTGAATGGATGTACATTTTATCCCTTACCTTGAGCAGTGGGTGAAGATGGCCACCTTCCGCAGGCTGTCCTTTAGCATTGAAATTGTACTCTTTGAACTCCAATTCCTTCCAATCACCCTTCTGAAGGTTCTCTCGAGTCAAATCTGTAGCAACTTTCTTCCTTTTGGGAGCATAATTAGGACCTTTTCTCACTGAGTACCCCTTCCATGTCTGGGGAACAATAAGCTTCCGTGCTTTGAGACTGCTAATCTCCTCTTTGCTAAGTGCACGCCCATCTTGTACTTGTAGAAGCAAATCTTTGACTTTGTCTTCCACATGTTGAACCTTCCTCAAAACTTGCTTCCCCATCTCCACCCACTTATTTTTACCAGCCTGGGAGCAACCTATTTTGAAAACTGCAGGATCAAGCTTTTTCTGCAATTCGTCTTTTGGGATACTACCCTCCGCTGGCACTGCCAAGAACAATTGAACCTCGGGCGACCCTTCAGCAGCATACTTCTTACCCTCATCGGTAAGCACCCACGTCTCCCTCTTAATGTCCTGTACAATCCCATAAAATAAATAATCCAAAATTTATGTAGCTTCGTTTGACTAAATTAAATCACAGTTAACCAAGCTACATTGGCACAATCCAAAATCGGAATCAATGAAATCAATAACTATGCTAGTTGCCTGACCCAAGTAGCAGGAAAAAATCAATAAAATTAAAGTACTTTGATTTAAAGCTAATAAATTTCACGCACACAAACACCAAGAGAGAGAGAGAGAGAGAGAGAGACGAAATAAGTCAGTTCCTTTAGCTAACAAACAGAGTACAAGTGTGCGTGCTTTAGTGGAAATGAAAAAGCAGTGCCTGTGCATCGATGTAACGGAAACCGTGGAGGCTTTTGATGACATTAACGACGTCGTTATGATCAAGCCCGCGTTCGGCGGCGAAGTTACCAGAATCTGAGATTTGCTCATTTTTCTCTAAGTACCCTAGAATCGCCTCTTCGGCCATGCCGCTGCCGCTGCTGTTGTTGCTCCCTGTGACTCTCTGATTAGTGTTTACAGATTTCTTCAACTTAATTCAAATTTGTTAAGCTTTACCTAGCCTAGCGTCCCAGGCTCCCAGCCACTGAGTCACCATATGTGCTTTTGGGAGTCAGACTTGTGCCGTAGGCCGGGGCTCACAGCTGGGCTAGTGTTAAATCAGCCCCTATTTTTTCCTGTGTTCCCCCAAATTGAAAGCATGTGATTGACCCGTTTGCCCTTCTCATCAGTCAGAGCCTCTTTCCCCGAATTTGACTGGGAAAGTTTGAAGCTCTCGTATACCGGCCGGGAGAACTTGCCCTTTTATTTTTTTGGTATTACTTTTGTTGAGCCTTTATAAGTTGGGCATTAGATTTTAATTGTGATTTATCTATCACACAATTCAAACTTATCTCAATTTTATCAAAGATCACAAATTGAATTTAACAAAGATAAAATGACACTATGATTTTATCAA
Source organism: Citropsis articulata (assembly GCA_030449925.1). Taxonomy (NCBI): domain Eukaryota; kingdom Viridiplantae; phylum Streptophyta; class Magnoliopsida; order Sapindales; family Rutaceae; genus Citropsis; species Citropsis articulata. The sequence continues at coordinate 823,399 of JASUUH010000137.1, read as the reverse complement.
AGATTACTTCCTAGATACCGAAGAAGTTCACAACAAAAGGTTTTTATACATTTACGATTGCTAATCCCATATCGTTCAATTTGATGATTAAAAACAATAGCAACATCAATAATAATAATGGAAAACTATGATCAAGATAATTTGAACGGGATTGACACTCAAAGTCTAAAAAAGAATAATAAGAAATGTGTCCATTTGACCATTTCTAAGACATTTTACAAACGGAAATTTTGTGGCATGGCTAAAAGTTGCTGCAGCCAAAAGTAAATTAAATAAGCAACAGTACATAACCACAAAATCTAGAATATAAAGTATCTGAAAAGACCGTGACAGATCCTTTTTATTTTCCCGAACTCAAAAGCTCATGACACCCAAAGTACTAACTCGGAAGGATTAATCAGCGAGCATTAACGGTAAAGGCTTTCAGATCTAAGGTTCTCTGCAATCTCAGTTTCCCAACGATCACCGTTCTCCAGCAGCTTCTCTTTGTCATAAAGAAGCTCCTGCAGCAAAATTTGAAGTTAAGTTCAATAGCATATACTATTGAATCTAGCTCGCTGCATATGCTTCGGTAAAGAATGCCTACTAACCTCGTGAGTTTCCGTCGAATACTCAAAGTTGGGACCTTCAACAATGGCATCAACAGGACAAGCTTCTTGGCAGAATCCACAGTAGATGCACTTGGTCATGTCAATATCATACCTGGCAAAGATACAAGCATGAGAGGTGCAATACAACTATGGAAAAGAGAGAGAGTGGAGATGAAAAGGATCGTTACCTGGTTGTCCTACGGCTTCCATCTTCTCTTTCCTCTGCTTCTATTGTGATTGCTTGTGCTGGGCATACCTGAGAAAATCGACCATTCCCACATCAGATATAATGCTATATGCATATTTGAATGACAAACAGATGGTGATCCAATCAACATTTACAAGTGGTCAAATCCAAAAGATCTTAAACTTGCCCTGTCTAGGATAGAACAGGTTTAAGTATCATTAGATGCATATCGAAAATATTGACAAAATTCATTGACTAAACAGGACTCAAATCTGCCTAGTGGCAGAAAACAAGCAGATAGGTAAAGAAAGGAAGCAACAGTCGTGGAATTTTTACTGCCATGAACTACCAAGCGACTTGTGAAAATGCATGCCTACAAAAGCAAGATTTTGAGAAAAACAAAAGATAGATACCCCCATCTCCTGTTACTGTACAATCAGGCTAAAAGCATCTACAAATCAATAAATGTCAAGAGTATATAGAAATAAATGACATTAATTTAAATCTCAACTTTGGAACTTTGGCTTCCATGTCCTGAAGTATATCATTAACAAATCCATCGATACTAGAGTATTGATAGGCCTCATCAATTCTATCAATAACAATCTGGTGCAAAGAAATATCACTAACAATTCTCTTAAGTTTTATATTTTGGCACACATGCCCACACATAAAATTAAATTTATTTACACATTCATATAAACAGTACACTTCCGAGATGAGAAGATTTCGTCTAAAGTTTAATAAGACTAGCCAAGAACAGCCTCCATGCCAGCACATCAGAGCACAGTTATTGCCAAGCAAGTGTTTTCATACGAATTCAACTACAGCCTAGTGTGAACGGAAACAACATAATCTTGTTCCCAGGTTACTTGGCAACAATATTACACCACTCCTACATCTAGTTTTGGAAGATTTATCTCTAAACAGAAATTTGATTTAATGTTTAAGTAATTACAAACTTACAGCTTCACAGAGTTTACAAGCAATGCATCTTTCTTCTCCAGTCGGATATCGCCTCAGGGCATGCTCACCACGAAAACGTGGACTTAAAGGGCCTTTCTCAAATGGATAATTGATCTGCATAACAACATACAATATAGTTTAAAAATAAAAACTTTTCTTTTGAATAAGACATTGGCTCAAACTCATGTCAACGCAAACTAAACCAGGCCATTTCACTAGAGAGAGATATGACTTACAGTGACTTTTTTCTCAAAGAAATATTTGAGTGTCAGCCCTAAACCCCTCGCCATTTCGGTGAGAAATAATGTGTTTATGCTTCTCTCAAAAACTGCAATCATACAAAATCATCACCACATATTGTAAGAAATGATACAAAACCTTATCAAGAATGCAAATAATCCAGTTGATAAAATTTAAAAAAAAAAATACCAGAACTCCAGTCTTTTGAGATTTCCTTCAAAAGTTGCTCTTTTTCTTCATCATCTGCAGTACAAAACAATAAAACACAAAAAAGCTAAAAATCAAAATCCAGCATCACACAAAACAATGCAGTCTAACTAAAAGCCGAGCCCCAACAAGATCTGACCGGTGGGGGATCATAGAAAGCAGGGAAAAATTATCCAATCACACAAGCATACAAATTCCCTGTACTTATTGCTTATGTATGTTCTTATAAAACAATCTGAGACTAGTTTCGTTATCTATAATCTAATAAAAAGTTGTTACACCAACACTAAGTATTTCCAGCAAATTTTTTAGGTATACGTGAAGACGTAGATATGACCAAGAAATTGGAAAAAAAAAAGAGAGTGCACAACAAACCTTTCTTGCTGGGGAAATACGACGAATAAGGGTGGGCATTGAATCGCAGCCCGTGATGTTGGGACCCCTGCAACGCTTGACCCGAGACCGCCTGATAAATAAAACAAAACAAAACCAAACCAAATTAAACGAATCGTGAATCCAAAGTAAGTCCTTCAAATGACAATGTTAATAATAATAATACTCTCGCAGTAAATACTAATACCATCCTAATTATTATAAAAAATAGAATAAATTGTTAGGGTTTTAGTTCCTTTTTTTTAAATAAAAATAAAATAAAGCGATGGGTGGCTTACGAGGTGGCGAGCGCGAAGGGCAGAGAGTGACTTGCGAGCTACGACGGAAGCCATAGGTAATGGGATGGATGATAGAGCTGAAGACGATGCAGCTCTTCTGCGTTCGTGTTCTTTCACAGTGATTTTGAGAAACGAAGAACTGGGAGAGCAGCTTGTCAATAAGTGGGTGATTTGATTTAACAACGAGAATGAAATTATTTCACTTTTGTTTGTGTCAAAAAAGGTGAAATCGTAGTAAATAGAGTCGGTTCCAATACGATGCGTTTCAATGTTTTATATTTGACAGTTTCTGGGAATCTCAAAACGCCACGTTTTTAGGAAACATTGCGCTGGCCTTCGACCTTCATTTGTGCGGCTATTTATGTCGATCACAAAGTTTAACGACGTGTCGTCCATCTTTTCAGTTAATTTGCAAAAAGTCCATCAATTGCAGCTCGACCCAACAGATAAGGCTGACCCAAGTGCTACGAGCCTGTTTCAAGTGCATTCCAATGGGCTTATTACATGATATTTACATCAATTGAGGTCCCCGATTGTCGCACGCCCACGTGTTTTTGCTCATTGCACTAAAATGACACCGTTTCGACTTTCAAAAATCTCTCGCTCGCTCGCTCGCTCGTAGGGTTTAGGCTCTCCCTCCCCCACTCTCTTAACAGCGCACTCATCGGGGTCAGAAATGGCTTCGTTCTGTAGATCAGCAATAGCAGCGGGCTCAAGGTCCCTCGCTGCTCGTTCCAAAACGACACCCCAGTCAACTCTAAGCGCAAAATCAATCTTTTCCTCTTTCTCTTCGTCCGCCAGAACCATCCCTCGCGCTTCAAGGTTAATATATTTTCATAAAATTAGTCTAATTAACTATGCTCATGCATTGAATTTTATAATAATTTTTAGTTAGGTTAAATTTTTTTTTTTATAATTATTATTAAAGGGTTGTTTCGGCTTTGGGAAATGTTGAGTCACTGATGCCGCTTCACAGCGCCATTGCCTCTGCTAGGCTTAAGTCAAGCATCGCTGTTGATTCAACTTGCTGGAGCTGGCTTTCTCAGGGTAACACTTTTAATCTCTATTTGCCTTTCTTGAATTTTTTTTTTCTAATTATCCGTCTGTTATAAGTTATCGTTTTCTTGGGCACGAATAAGCATATTAATCTTATACTGGAAGTACGTTTCTAAAGGTTTATTAATTTTGTAACTGCATGGATAAACAAATGACCTTATTCCCAATTCTTTTTCATCATTGAGGCTCATTTTTGTGTGAAAACTTAAAAGGAAAATGCTTGGAATATTAGCTTCTTGTGTCTTTTTACAGGAACCAAAATGATGGTTAGTTGTCATTTAGATTTCGTTCAGTGGAAATATTTAGTCTATTTGTATTTGCATTGATTGCTGAGACGAGTTCATGGCTTCTTAGAATAACGTTTAGTAGTACATAGGCTTCAGTTGGTTGGTTTTCATATTAGTTGTCTCTGATGATTGTTGATTCCTGATGCATGTTGAACGGTTAATCTGACTTTGTTCTTGTACTTTGTTTAATAGGACTTGCAACACCATTGTGACAAGGCTTGCTGGATCTTTGTCAGACTTTAAATGCATAGGGTTTACTTTCACTGTCTGTTTTTGACACAAAAACTGGTGCATCTGTTGTCGAATTTTTTTTTTCCTCCAGCAATGTATGAAAACATTTTTAATCAAGTTAATAAGTACTTTTTATTTGTTTTCCAAATATTTGCTTTTGAAATTGGATCGGGTAATATCTGCTGATATTTGACTGTTCTCTTGGTTTTTGAAGTTCTAGAATCTTTGAATGTTTCATATGTAATGTAACAAGAATGGACTTAGCACGTAATCTATTTTAGGGCGCTAGTATTGGTTTTTTCTTTTCTTTTTACTAAAAAAAATTCCTAAGGATTTTTCTCATAGTAACCTTAGATGCACTAATAATATAAGCTGTCATTCAGATGTAACACTTGAGTATGTTTTCTGATTCAGTTGTCGTTCAAGATTACAGGGATTTGTGAAAACAGATTATTGAATAGTTATCAAATAAACTGTATCAAATCACTAGAAGATTCAAAGTCTTAGGCTCTAGGATTAGAATGTAGTATGCAACCTAGAGTTTCTTGGGTACTTGAAGAAAGTGGGCATGGAGTAAAGTTGAGATGTGATTTAGAACATTTTAATTGATCCCTTATACATTTTCTTCAGGAGTACTTAATAGATTGTTGGACACTTTTTAGTGATGTTTTCTCTGAGGAGCAGACAAATGAATAAGGTATATATCAGTAAATGATGCATTGACCACAGAAACAAAGATAAAAAGAACTGCTTGTAAAAGTGTTAGAATTTGGATAAAATCCTTTTAAGACATGTTTATAAGATCGTTTTTCAAATTGGCCTCTTGAATCATAATGATTGAATGGAAAAACACATCTGTTTGCTCTGTTTTGTTGCTCATGGGTTCCCCAGAATCCCCGCCTTACCTTCCACCATGAGATTTCCCTATAATGAGCAAGAAAAGATATATCCAAGTTGCTTCACGGAATTGCAAATTGAGGGGTGGTTAGCCACTTTCCCAGGTTAGGTTATGCCATGTGAGTGCCTTGTGTTCGTTTTGTGAGGACTGACTTGTAGTTAGACTTTCTTACCTGAAGAAGTATTGGTAACCCCAGTGCTTGATATTCTCTAATTAATTTATCTTATGAATCTCAGAACTTAGTCAAGCTTTTAGATTAAGTCTGGATTTTGGCCAAGTTATCTGTCTGTTATCTTGTCTTTAGCCCCCATATTTATTCTGGCAAAAATTCCATGATTTCCCTTTATTCCTTGGCTTGTTACATTTTGTGTACTAAACAAATTTTTCTTTCTTTCCAAGCTGTGTTTGTGTGTCTACTGATTGTTTCCCATATCCCTTTATTGCCATTTCCTAGAATTTGCAGTTCCTCGGTGACAGACTGAAGGCTTCAGTCATTTCAAAACTAATTGGCTTACAATTGGGCAATTGTTTCTTCTACTGGTGGTGGTTGCTTTAGTGGTCCGTCATCTCCTTTCAATTATGGATATTGCTTTGCAACTCGCTATTTGCATCCAGACCATTTGATACTGCAGTTCTTCAGACTGCATCCTTTGGTTCTATTAGGTAGCAAACCACTGCATTTTTCTGGTGTGCATGTGTTAACTTTCTTAGTTAATAAGTGCTGAAACCAGATTTCTCTCTCTCATTTACTTGTGAAAAGACTGAGTTTAATGATTTAGGAATGAATGGGCGTTTGTTCTGTGAAAATTGGTAGATTTAGAGACATTGGAAGATGTATTAACTGGTCTAGTAGAAAATCAAAGGAGAGTCTGTACTGTGCACTTGGAAGTGGTGTTTAACTTCTCAAAGCCTGATAAGATCTATAAGGTATTATTCTGTAATGATTGTTTCTTTGATGTCACCTGCAATTTGCATTTGGTTAAAGGAAGTTAAGCTTCTTGTGGCCTCTTGTTGCGAATCTTTTCCTGAAGTTGCATGCCTTATTTGCAGCACTGTTATAGCCATGATGTGAGATTGTTATGAACCGTAAGGGCACTGATTGTTGTCTACACTTTGAAAGGCATGATCATTATTTGCTTAGACTAAGCAGTTCTTGTTTTGAGTTCTCCTTGTTTGTATTTCTGAGATTGACCAGTGGCTACTCGAAAATTCAGAATTAGTCTAGGCGTTCATGATCATATGCATGAGGCGTCAGGCAGCGCTAAATGGGTAAGCCAGGTTTGAAGAATGCCTCTAGATTTTTTGTTGAGAGATTGCGAGAGCCATCGTGTTCGTGCCTCAGTCTTTGATGTTGTATTGTATATCATCTGTCTTTGAGATGCCAAACCTGTAGCAGAAAAGATGAACATAACTAGGGCAAGTACATGCAGGGGCACGTATGAACTACCTATTATTAAAATCTCAATACATAACTATCCATGTACCATATTGATTAAAACAGAGATTACATTTACAGTTAGTCCATCTTTCATAATCCTTGCGGCATATAAAAGAATACTCCCTAACCTACAAAATATTGATTTATCGTGTCAATTTAAAAGAGAAAAAAATTATTGTTTTGGGTAATTGTTATTGGGACAGCACCTTCACGGACAAACAAAATGGTTTTGAGGGTTGAGACTAGAGCTGGTCTTGGGGGTGCAAGTCGATAATGGTAAAAAAAAAAAAAAAAATGAGGTGGCAGTGACATAATTGTCCCAGCATGTGCTTTCCACGTGAAATGCTAGCAATCGTCCAATGTAAAGACTAAAGTTGGAGAGTAATAAATTAATACTCTATGTGATGGATAAGATAACGACCAATTTGAAAAGATGGTATGATTTTTGACATGGACGATTGAGCTTTGATTCTGATGACACCCACTCTTTCGGCTGATGTACGCATGGCCCAAGAGCCAGGGGTAATGCCACCCATCGTTATCATCCGTCTCTTATCAAGCTCTTTCCTAGAAAGATCGACCCGTTTTGTCAATTTTTTTTTTTTTTGTTTTTCACTTTACAAATTATTGACCTTGATAACGGAATGCCCTTGGCCGGTGTTTGGGGCAAAGGGGTGACCGCTCAAGAGTCAAGTTAAGAGGGGAAAGATGAGGGTAGATTAGTCACTTCACTCCGATGAAGATTATTTTTCACTGAATAATACCAAGCTCATTACATAGAAGAAGAAAGAAAAGAATCGTGTGGAATTATAGACTAAATACACGATGAGCAAGCAACTCTCGCACATTTACCAAACAATCTGACGTGGTAGTTCAAAATGAAAACTCTAAACGCCGTCTATTACCGTCAATCAATCTTAGAGCCTTATGCGAAGACATTGTGAATTACACATGTTAAAAATGAAAAATGAAAAAAATTTGGAAGGAGTGGTTTGTTGACTGCGAGCTTTCATTTTTTAAATCTTAATATGGATTCTGGCATATATTCAAATGATTCTATGATTGATGCTCGCGAAAAAAATTTCATTAAGTCCAACATACAGTACAACACCAATAATTAATCTTTACTCAATTACACGACAAATCTAACTTAAAAAAATTAGGCAAATAGATAATATCACATGCGGGCCAATTGAATATCCTTTAGTTTGAAATAAAATAAAAGATTAAACAGGAAAAGGTTTATCTACCAACCTAAGAATAATACTAAATGGGGTACTTGGTGCCAACACTTTGGAGGAAATTTTTTTATCAAAATCACAGGCTAAGACAAAGTTTCTATTCGTTTCCATTTAGGTTCCCATCGTTAGGTTATGTGATGTAAATTTTTAACAAAATTAATGATTTGATGATTATCATATTTTGCAAATTCCGAAACATATATTAAGTCTTCGGATCTGAAACATACACGATAATTTCTCCCGATCGAAGCTAAAATTGAAAATCTTGGCCAAATCTGATAGCGAAGCCCAAGAATAATTATACACGTAAGTATGATGGGGTTATTGGTAATTGTCTACCATAGTCAACAATATCAACGGACGTCGTTTCAGTTAAAGGGCGTATTATTGTTTACTTTATTTTAGTTTTTGCTAATTTAAAAATAAAAATGGCACCATAATATATAGACTTGTCCGTCTCTTTCTAGTCTAGAGTAGATCACACATCTCTTCTGGAGAAATAACGAGAGTTTTTGTTCATACGTTTGTAAAATTCATTGAAAAATCTTCAACCTTACGAATTGCGACAATGACTGTGATTCTGTGAATACGGTATCCTTTTAGGGAACTGTACGTTATAGTTTAACCAGATGCCGTCAAGTCAAATAATCATAATTATTAAATATTGTTGATAGTTTGACTATTTCATGGTGCTAAAATAAATAAGGTATGGCGCCTATAGGACTATAGGAGTATCATAATTGCGATTAGGGGTATATACGTGGGATGGATGGGGCTTTTGGAATTTCAACCTAATTAAATTAAGTTACAGTTAATATAACTTATATTTATGAGAATTATACAAATTATAGGGCCACATAGTTTATGTGATTCTCATAGTTGGATGTAAGTTACAATAATTGTAACTTAGTATTTGTCATTTTTAACTCAATTTAATTTCACTCATAAATCATCAGTTTTGATTGAGTTAGGTTGATCAATTGAAGGTCAAATTAAAATTAAAACTTAAAATGAAACTTATAACTCTATTTTAATTTAGAAAATTTTATTTACGTTCGACAAAAGAAAGCTAAAAGTAAAACTATTTTAAAACTAAGAAAATTTCAATAATGAGCTTCTAAACTTTAATCCTGGCTTTTGTATCTCTTTTTCGAATTTCAAATTCAGCCCTTTTAGATAACCAACTAGTATCATATCCAGTAACAAAATGAAAATGATATATATAATGTATTATTAATTGTTTACGTTCAAAATTAAACCTATAACATAATAAATTTACTTATATCAATTAGAGTCTAAAGGAACAAATATGAGAATAAAATGATCTCTTCTATAAAAAAAAAATTAAAAATTAGGTTAATTGTTTAGGTTTTTACGATTTTACAATTGAGGATTATTATTATTATTATTATTTATGTAGGTTCGGTTGGGTTAAATAGGTCCATTATAGTTAACCGAACTCAATCTAATTACTAATTGGGTTAAACAAATTAACTCAATTAATCCATAATAATATACTCAACCCTTCAAAATTAGATTAAGGAGTTGTTTGTTAAATGTCTGAAGTTTGAAATTTTATTAAGGGAAATTATCAGCCATATACCCTTAAGTGTCACCGGTATCAAACATACTATAACACTTTTCACTTGTATCACTCGTATACCCTAAGTTGACGACACTACCATTAAATAAACGACATGTCATTCCATTTACCTAGTAAAAAATGACATGTCATATAATATATATTGATAAAAATGACATGTCATCCCATTTATCTAATAATTGTTAATAATTACTTAAAAAAATACTTTACAACCGAATCTACTCCTCTAAAATTTAACCTAAATTTTTGAAGATCTACTCCTCCAAGCTCCAACTGAAATTTTTTATGATATAATATGTATAATTATAAATAATATCTTGTTAAATAAATTTTTATGGTATAATATGGATAATTTTATAGATAATTATTAATAATATGTATCATTAATAATTTATATTTTTTAATAAAAAAATATATTGTTAATAACAAAATTAAAAAAAATTGTGTATTGAAAATTTATATTAATTTTTAAGGTACATTTATTTTTTTAATTCATTTTGAGTTTTAAGGGCAAAATAGTCAATTTACCATAATTTTGTTAACTTTCTAACGGCAATTAACGGAATAGTGGACGGCAGAAGTGTTTTGTCAACTTAGGGTATATGAGTGATACAAGTGAAAAGTGTTGTAGTACGTTTGAAACCGGTGACACTTAAGGGTATATGATTGATAATTTCCCTTTTATTAATTTCAGACTTTTTCTAAAATATATTTGTTTGTTTTTTGGAACTTATATCTAATTTTTAAATATTTACATCTGAATAGAAAAAGTAAATTTTTGTGACTTTTATCTGAATGAAAAAAGATATGAATGACAAGTAAATATTATATTCTAAAAATATCTTTGTAAAATAACTTATTTCCTTAACTATAAAATTTAATCCTCTTTTTTGTTTTAATTTACAAGGATATAAATGTCAAATAACCAAATTTAAAATATTTTTTATTATAAAAACAAACATGATGTCACTTATATTCATATATTTAAAAAAGAAACAAACAAACATGTTATTCATATTTTCATAATTAGACCAATTCAGACTTTAGAAAAATTCAAATCCATTTAGATTTCGGACAAAAAAACAAACGCTACCTAAGTTGGATAAAATCCATTGGGTTGGATTAGATTTGACCACTCCTGATAATACTCACTTTTAAATATTTTCTTTTAAAATATTATAATTTGCACAAATGTATATAATCCAAAATTTATTAGGACTCTAAATAAAGTCTAGAAACATTCAGAAACTTAAAAGTTTTAGCCTTAATGAAACTTGATTTTACTAGCTCAATATTGAGAGAAATCTACTCTTAGGTTATGTTTGGCACGTAGGATTAGATTGGACTAATTATTAAGATTATGCTAGATTAGATTTGATTGGATTAAATTGGATTATAAAATCTATCTTGTGTTTAGTACATTATCAAATTGGACTATATTAAATTATATTTGAATAAAATTAAATAAGGTTTAAGTTGACATTTAAATATAAACATTAACTATTCATGAATATTTAATAATAAAAGAATTATCAAAATTAATTTAAAAGACAATCAATAAAAAATAAAATATATAGGAAATTAGATATTAGGCAATCATAATTATAATAAACAAAATATAAATTAGATTAGATTAAATTAAATTTAAAAACTATTTAAATATTTAATTTTATTTTTTATTACATATTTTAAATATTTTCATTTTATCAAAACGATAGCAAAAAATATATATATATATAAAAACAACTAATTACTGGTATTATTAATTTTCATGATTAATTTTAATATAGTGATTATTACATTAAATATTGCATTAGTTGTGGTTAATTAAATTGACAACAGTTCTTAAAATTAATCCTAACTAAAACTCATATGTAAATTGGAATGGCTAATCCCATGATTTTGGGTTTAGTTTCCTAATTTAATATAAAGTGAAGCTTATCAAAGATAAAGTAAATACAATTAATTCCAAAATTAACCCAATCTTATACTTAACCATTATCCTCAAACATAATCGTCAATGGCCTAGTAGCCTTTAGGCAACTCATGCCCTCGATAATTTTGAGCGCATGCGTTGATTGAGACTTAACTCCCCCTTTAAATAAGGATTTATTTAGGTCTCTGTTTTATGATAGCATAAATTCACGATCGTAAACATTAATAGAATTATAATTGTAATATATTAATATTTAAAAAAAAAAAAAACATAGTCTTGTAGTCTTATTCAAAGTAGGGATGGCAAAATCCGGGTCCGGGTCCGGAATTAGCCTTCCCGGATCCGGACCCGGATGTCATTTTCTTTTCCCGGACCCGGATTTTAACCCGGTTTTTTTCACCCGGGTCCGGGTCCGGGTTTAACCCGGAAAAATCCGGGTTTCCGGATTCCGGGTTTTGAACCCGGATTAATACAAACAATACAAACATTCATAAACAATCATTTTATGAATTCCAGATTCCATAATACAAACAATTCCATAAAATTTAATACAAACAATAACCCATCCATATTCCAGAATTCCAGATTCCATATTGTAATTTCCAAATCATTCATAAACAATTCCATAAAAATTCACTGTTGCCATATCCCATTTTGGTTCAGTACTACAATTACTAAGAACAGTGGTTCCATCTGCTTTAGAAGAAAAAGAAAGGTGCATTTGCTGCACATTCTTGAATGACGTTCTAGGACAACGTTTAACATGATTAATCAAGTGATTAGTGCCCTGAGAATAATGTCCTTGCATAACTAACCCACAATAATTACAAATTGCTTGAACTTCCTTGCCTAATTTAACTTTTTTAAAATGATTCCAAGCATCAGAAACTAATCTACCTGAACTGCTACCTTCGCTGACAGCACCTCGTTTTTTTGAAGCGACAGCAATAGTGTTACGGCCACGCTCACGGCCACGGCCACGGCCACGCCCACGCCCACTCCCACTCCCACTCCCACTCCCACTCCCACTCCCACTCCCCTGCTCTACTGTTGTTGAATCCGGTTCTAATTCACCAACTGTATCATTATTTTCTGCTGTAGTATCCATGCCGACCCTCACACTCACACTTTCATCAGTTTCGGAGACATTCAAATCCAAATTAACTCTCTGTTCATTTTCCATTATGAATTCGACACCCTACAAGAATTATGTCAAAAAAAAATTAAACCAACCCACCATTCCTCCAATTTCTTCCATTTATGTGTTATTTTTAAATGTAACAACCTTCAAACATTTTAATGATACAATCAACAATATTTCAAGCATAAATCAAATAACAAATCATAACACAGCGCAAATTAATTTTAAAGCAAATATAGCGTAAATCACATATTCACATATCTCATGACAAAGTATAATGAAATCAAAGCGAATGGATAGCAACATGGTATCTGGAATCCTGGATCGTTGTTTGAAGAATTGCAAGAACCCCGAAAGAATTGAAATCAAAACAAAAGGATTGCAAGAACCCGAGGCTGTGATGGATGTGAACCCGAGGCTGTGATGGATGTTCGAGTTGCGACTTGTGACGGACGACGGTGGCCGCGACGGTCGTGATGGATCCCGATTCCCGAGAACCGCGACTACCCAAGGTCACGAATCGAGAACCGCTACTACCCAAGGTCATGACGAACCGCGACTACCCAGGTCGCGAACCACCAAAACACGGATGGTTGTTTGGGCGCAGAACTACCATTCGCGGCGGTCGTGAATGGTGATCCGAGTGTATGAGATGCGACGGACGATGGTGGCAAAAACCAAGCCGGTGAATCGCGATTCGCGGAATTCAAGGCTGCAAGATTCAAGGAAGGCCGTAGAACCCAAGCGGAGAATGAGTTGTGAGGTAAGATCACCAACAAGTAGCCAAGATAGAAAACTAGGGTTTTTCATGTTTATTTATATTAACTAATAAAATTAAATAAAAATTAACAATAAAATAAGATATCAATTAGGGTTAGGATATATCATTCTGGATCCGGACCCGATATCTTGAGTTTAAAAATCTTCGGATCGGATCACCATCCATAATTCAAAGGGATCGAGCCATAAAAAAAAGAAGAAGAAGAAAAATGGCGAAAGCCCACTGTATAATTTGTAGAATTGTTAATTGTGTTCCTGTACCACTTTTCTCTTCTAGAGACAACGAAACTCTGGATGTGTGTATATATAATTCGTCAATCTTCAAATATTAAAAATGTTCGCACATCCCTTTCAATACATTGGCTTGTGAACCTGTCTTCTCTTTGTAATTTCTAGGATAAGATCTGATCATCTGAAGAATATCTGATCAACCCGTGACCCCACTTCTTATTATTATTACTTTTTTATTAATTCAACTGTGAATTGTAATATTAAAACTTTCAGCTTTAACAAACATTTATTTATTTTTTTTGAAAAAAGAAAATTTTAAAACTACTCCTAATTCTTTGTACAATTTCATGATCTGGGTTGTTCTCTGTTTTGTATTTCAGTAATTTTGCAACCCGAATTTTTGTTTGTGAAAACTCTGTGTGGCCAAGATTGTGAAATAGAAAGCAGTGTGTTGGTTTTGTTGGATGGAAGGAGACACCACTTACTACAGGCTTAAAATTGGAATCTGTTTGGGGTACAGGCTTACAGCGGTGATGATTGATTCTTGAAGACATCTTTTTGTGGTGAGTTTTTTTTTCTTTTTTTGAATTAATCAGAAAAACTCACTTTTGCATTATTTTGATTGTAGTTATACACGTATACATAATTACGTATTTTTGTTCAGAAAATGATGGAGGAGTTAGTGCTTGGCATGGAATATGACATCTATGATTTGTCATCTAATGCCGGCTGTTGGAGTTTGTGGAGATTAGTATTTAAAACTCTCATATTGATTTTTAACTCTGCCATAGTCATATTCAGAAATAAGCAGATTCATTTTGTAGTCTTTTTGCTTATTTCTGCATTGTTGCTGGTATGCTTCTGTATAAATTGAATTAGTTATCTCACATGTTTATCAAACCGTTGCGCTGTTGATCTTTTTATTTTTGGTTTTAATTGATTTTTCGAATGGGTATGTAAAGTTGTAGTTTGGGCAGTGACCATTTGTTCAGCTTTGGCAGTATTAATGTGTTACTTGTTTTTATTTTTGCATTTTTTCTTTGTGGGCTTGAACAGTTGGATTTTTGGAATTTTCTACAGTTCTCTGCCATCTTCTTATCCTCGCTTTATCGTGTGTTTCTTCAATTTTTTAGGTTACTTAATCACTGCTTGTTTCTTATTTCAATTGCAATCGGATTCATTATTTCCTCTATAGTTCCTATTCTTCTGCTCGAGACTTATTGGTCTTCATCTTCTTTTCTTTATTCACTCTTGCTGGGGATTATTTGGCCTGAATTTTATTTCTATCGTTTCTATTTTTAATATCTATTTATCTCTTCATATCAGTAGACTCTCTGGATTGCATCACTTTCAATAGAAATTGACACACCAGTTCTCGCACGTGTTGATCAATTGGACTTCCCCCGTCTTTGTCTCCCCCCCCCCTCCCCCCGCCCCCCAATATGTTCAAATCATATTGTATGAATTGGCATGAACTCACTTTGTTAACACGGTTGCAGGGTCTCTATGCTTGCATGAGTTTCCCTCGTAAACTTTATTGAGGTTGAAAGATTTCCCTGAGGAGAGGTTGAGCCGTTGAGGGAAATGGAGAATTCTTATGCAACATCTAACAGTAATGGGGCAACCAGTAATGGCCAAGTCATGATGCACTCTCCTTATCAGCAATGCGTCAAGGGATCACTATCTTGGCTTGATTTAAGAGTTTTCTATGTTAGAGTAAGCAAATTCGAGAGTGATGATTCTACACCTGAGTGCCTCACGCTAAACCATATTCCATTACATCCCCACACCCTTGTTGAAGTAAATGGTGTTAGAACTAGTATCTATGCTGATGGGGCTTCAACACTTCTAAGAAGAGATCGATTGGATAAAAAATCTGAAGAAGTTACATTCGTGAGCACCGATAGTATAAGGACGACAGGAAGTGTGAAGTTTGAGGTTTTTGATAAGGATGTCCTTGTTCTCTCTGGGGTTATTGAATCATGTAACAGTAATGGTTTTACAACAGAGTCAAGAAACCATGATCAGAGATGGTGCATGAACTGTAAATCAGATATTACTGCAGGACCTGGCTTCCTTAAGGCAAAACAATTTATGAGTTCAGACTCTGCTTCGCCTACAATTGAGGTCTATGTGGCAGGGACCTTCTCAGGCACTCCAATCATCTTAACCAAGACCTTGCAGCTTAGTTCTCGGAAAAAGCAAACGTGGAGGGGGGTGTTGGATTCTATACCAGAGTATGAGGCTAGTGAAGAGTCCCAAAAAGATACTCCTTCTGAGCTGCCTTTGCAGGTACTTGTTAGTTTATCTTGAAATTTAATGGAAACTTGACTTCTCTCTGTTTAAACATTAGTTTCACCCTTGCTTAATCGCACTTATGGTTGTTATATCCCAAATGCTTTCCTGGCTTGTGACACTTTTAGCAAGTATGAGATTTTCAACCGGCTAAACTGATCTTGTCACAGGTTCCATAAAGAAAGTTGGTTCGGTCACATGTTTTTAGACCATGAAATAATGCAAGAATGCCTTCTAGTTCTCTTTGACAATGTTTGAGTGACTTCTTGAGAACAATGAGAAGTATTATTTTAGTATGTACTAATGATCAATTGTGTGAACTTTATGCACAGCTGTTTACTAATGTGGTAGATAAGTATCTACTCATTAAATGAGTTGGAAAACACACAAATACTTCCTTGAGTATAATCTTTTTGTCAAGGGTTGTAGAGCTTTCTTTTGGATTGGATATATTCTGCTCTAATGTGTTGTCTAGTTTCTTACGGGTACCTTCTAAGACCTCATGATTGTAAGCTGCTAGAGAATTCTAGATTCATATATCAAACACATGACCGACTTGCATCGTTGCAGCGTGTTTCTCTATGTATGTGGAGGATCCAATTGATCCTCTTATCTTCTTTTTTAAACTTGCTATCTTGTTGAACCCATCCTCTTACTGTTCATGAACTGAATTGCCGCAATATATATTTCTATTCGTACGTGTAAATTTTAACTTTGGAGAATTGTTGACTTTCCAAATCATGCATGTAATTTAGACTTTATTCTGGTGTTCTTAACACTTTATGTTTGGTATATCTTATAGAACTACCAATGGTCGAGAATCTGTTTTACTTTCCAGTTGAGTAATCTGTTGTGTTGATACTCAATTTGCATTCTTGTTTTGCTCCAATAGTTCTGCTTTTCATATTTTTCATAACTTTGCAGGTATCAGAATTTTCAGATCACAAACCGGAAAGTGAATACTACAACCATCTATACTCGGGCACTGATTTTTTGGATGGTGAAGATGAAGAACTCTCATGGTTCAATGCTGGTGTCAGGGTGGGAGTTGGCATTGGCCTGAGCATCTGTCTAGGGATTGGAATAGGAGTGGGTATGCTGGTCAGAACTTACCAAGGCACCACTCGGAACTTCAGAAGGCGACTGTTGTAGTCCAGACTTATCCCTGTTGTCATCTTTTATGAGACCATGTGTTACTCCGATTCCGACCCAGAGAAAGCTAATATAATGGCAGTTCTCATATGTCATACTGCGGGACTAGAAGCTTGCACGCGTTGCAATTTAATTGCAGTTGATGTATGAACTCCAGCTTCTGTTGGCCTCTTTGAGAGTTATTGAGCCCTTCATATGCAATAAAAGGGTACCTCTGTTTTCTTGTACCATACCACTCAACAGTGATCTTGCCTATATTCCTGCCTATATTTTTACAGTAGATAAGGCCATCACTAAGTTTAAACCTTAAAGCCTCATCAGGTAGTTCAGTAAGTTTGCATCATGTTGTTTTGGTTTGTAACTGAAGTTTTGTCAATAGAAAGAGATTCCATAATGCTTTTGAAGGATTTGTTTCCCAGTTATTGATCAAGCTTACATCGATGCTTTCGGTTAACTATATATGTATGTGCCATCATTATGTATTCACCAGTTTGTTGAGCATGCTAAATTGAAGAGATCTTGATGCCCTTCCAGAGCCATTACAAGGGTCGAGGGACGAGGGCAGTCACCTCTGTTATATTTGTTAGCGCTGTCCCACAACGTTCCAGATTAAGCAAGAGAAATGAAAAGAATTGTTCCTATCATGTAACACGAGACTTAACAACAGCAATTATGTATTGCGTGGGAGCTGGCCCATAACGGATAAGGAAGCACTCTGTCACGGGCCGCTCAAACGAAACTCATCCCGTGATAATTCACTCCCTTTTCGAACATGGTCCATTCGATCAAGAAGACAGAAAAGGGATTGAGTTGTCTAGCTTCCTACGGTTCATTCGATCAAGAAGACGAGCTGGGGACTGAGCCCTGTCTCCTTTGTCATATCCCAAGGAATTGTAGTCATGCAGTAGATGTGTTGGCTAAACTTGCACTTGGCTACTGTGATTTTCTTAAATAGATGAAAGGTTTTCCACAATATCTTTCTTGTTATGATTGAGTTAACTGAGATCTACTGTGTTATTTCGGTTAAAATTCTGTAGCTAAACATTCTTGGGGCATCTAGTGTTCAGAAGCTCCATGCACAATTCACGTTTCATAAGTAACACTCAACATGGCTAATTCATAACAATCTAGCACGCAAAGCCTAGTGCATTATATCGAAGACTCTTTTTCCTTATTCACAAGGAACAACAGCAAAAGCATTTAGGTTTGCTTTGGTTGCAAGATGGAAAGATCCGGCCTCATCTTTTATATACAGTGTCAGGAGTCATTTTTATGGACAATATATGACAGAGAAGTCTAGACCTCTAAAACAGAGTCTGAAGGAAGCCAGCCGCTGCATTCTAACTTTGATCATCCTGCAGCTAACTTTGATCATCCATCCACTCGGGCGGGTCGAGTTGCACGGCGGAACCAGGTGTTGAATGCTGTAACCAAGTGAGGACAATCTTCAACATTTTTGGTGGAGAAGCTGAGGCACTGCTGCAGCAACTCTTGTGAATCTGACATGGGCAGCGTGGAGATGATTCTAAGGAATGTATCTTCAAGCTCCAGATAGAGTGATTTATGGCTGGGCAGCAAAGGGGAGACAGTGAATTTGCAAACAATCAGAACAGGAAGCCAGTCTTTAACAAGCTTCATTCTAACCTGGAAAATAATTCGGAAAAATATAAGTTTCTTAGTTTATTTAAGCCACTGAACTGACGACAACAAGAAAAATAAACAAGAAAAACCTCATTATTTTTCAAATTACTGAAATTATTGATATTAATTGAAATCATAACCCCAAATTAGGTGAAAATCATCAACCACAACAGCAATGGGAAAACATTGAGTTGGCCTAGTAAGCTCCAAAGATAAAGGGATATGGCTCCATATATTTTGCAGACCTGCATCTGCAAGGTCTTTTTCGTTGCATTGAATAAGTGCTTAACCTTTGAAGCTTTGAAACCCAAAATCAACAGAAATACCAAAAGTCATAGAACAAAAAAACAACCTGCAATCAAACACACGTACATATATACTCTACATATTGGGAAATAAAACATCACTTTATGAAGTTGAGTCCTCTCATTTTTCACATTGTTTAGTAAATATCCCGCAATGTAAATCATTTCAATGGAGTCCAACGAAGGTCACTTCTGAAATGCTCAGAGACACGAGCCATCTACAGGCACATTTTGTAGCCATCAAAGCAACCACCAAGATGATCAATCTCTGACAAAGGCCACACCTCTTGACAGACACAGAATCAATTCCCTAATTTATCAGACTTAAGCATTTGCCATCAACAAACTCTTCCAACTATGCTGATGAATGACAGCTTTCCTATCTAAGCAAATAGCCAAAATATTCAAAGAAAGGACTTTGACATTGACACAACGGGGGGATTCATCCACAATAAGATCAAGACAAAGAGGCATTATGGAGAGCAGAAAAGGCAGAAAGAAGATAATTTGGGGAAAGGAGAGGAAGGCATTAAGCATCAACCGTCATAATCTTCTAACCATGTCAACAATATATGGATAGTAGCCCATATTTGTTGACCGTGCAACTTAATGTAGGAAGCATACACGGTAGAATGAATTAGGAATTCTAGATTTTCAGTCAACTTAGTATTTAGTATTTTACTAGAATTTATCTTATTTTGTTAAGCTTATTTGAGTCGTATTTGTAATTCTAGTCTAACTAAGATCTTATATTATTTCTCTTATTTGAGAAGGATTAAGATTATGTTAGCTACTAGTATAAATAGAGTTGTTATCTTAATTTATTGTAACACCTTCATAAACTTTTCATTTATAATATTTTAGATAATTCCTTTTAGGTTTTAACTTTGTCGTTAATTCGACATTTTCTCTTTTTAAGCGCTACTCTTTCTTGAGTTTTAGCATGTACGCTAGAACGATATCTAATATCACTGCCGCACTGCATCAAGTGGTATTAGAGATAACTGAGTTTAACTTCAAAAACAATTATCTCTGCATGATCTTTTTTTAAGCATAATGCTCTTGTCATCAACTTGATTTGATGAAGTCATATTAATCATATCATCCTTTACAACAATTGATACCTCTTCAACTTGAGTTTCTTGACCTTCCATTGTACTATTCAACTCAACGCTCAAATTACGATCAGCCTATTCTTGCATAATTTTGGCCACGAATTCAATTATTTATGATGCTCACAGGTATATCTTTGAGAGTTGACATTCTAATAATGATTCTCAAGTTTCTCTCATTGAACTCTCCATTGCCTCAATTGAGCGTTGCATTGATCGTAATGCCTTTGATGATTGTTCAAGATGCTTTTCTTGTCATTCATCTTCTATTTCCTCTTCATCTGAATCTTGTGGACTTGGAGGGGTGGAGCACTAGAGCTACCTATTTCTTTTAACTTTGTTGATCTTCCTTTGGATGCTGAAATTATTGCTTGGATTAATGTTATCGATACCCTTTGCTTCTTGGTTATTTCTTTAATCAAGTCTAAGCTTTTTTAAATCTTGTTTTACACCAAGTAATATTTCTTCCATTGCCGTAATTAAGACTTGCATTAACTGTAAAGCTTTCATTGATTCGCGCAATGCTTTTGATGAATGGTCTTGTGATTGTTGGCATTGCTCTATTTCCCTTATAATTCAATCTTCTCTATTTCCCTTATAATTCAATCTTCAAATAGGCTACTGCTTTCTCCAGAAATGATTGTTGCTTTTTTTTTCCCCCTCTGCCCCCGAGAAGAGGAGAAAGGTGGCGGCGGTGGCTGTATGTGGCAGCTTTGAAGATGGTTCAGGTTTGAATTTTGTTTTGTTTTGTTTTTAATAATTGATGAAATCAGTGAGCTTAATGGATGATGGAGGAAGGCTTTGTGTACGGTGGGTGGTTGATGGTCAGAAAAGCTCCGTTTAGCACAGAGAAAAGCTCTAATATCACCTAACGCATTGCGGAAGTGATACTATATGTCGTTCTAGCGTATATTCTTAAAACTCAAGAAAGAATAGCTCTCAAAAAGAGAAAATATCGAATTAATGAAAAAGTTAAACCTAAAGGAAATAATCTAAAATATTATTAATGAAAAGCTGGTAAAGGTGTTACAATAAACAAAGATAACAACCCTATTTATACAATAACTAACTTAATCCTAATCCTTCTCAAATACGAAAATAATCTAAAACTCTAATTAGACTAGAATTACAAATATGACTAAACTAAACTTAATAAAATAAGATAAATCCTTATAAAATACTAAATACTAAATTGACTCAAAATCTAAAATTCCCAATTTATTCTAGCCTGTATGCTCCCTACCTCACAACTGAAGTCCCTAATCAAGAACTAGAAGCTCCAAGAAGAAACTCAACCTAATGAGACAAAACCCTAAAAAATTCATTTAGAACTATTATGTCGGGGCATTAGGACTAGTCAATTAATTGATCATTAATAGTTGATTCATAGAACTTACTGTAAGTCATAGAATAGCACTTCACAAAGAAAGTAAAAACTAATCCTAAGAACCAAACCAGCAAAAATATAAACAAGTGTAAATTCCCAACCCAGAGCAGTCCACATGCGATATCTCTGGTCTCAAATATTATACCAATTTATACATAAATTATGCATAATCTACACATAAGAGCAATAAGAAAGTCTAAAACAAATACCTGTCTAGCAGCCAAAATAGTCCCAACAGCCACAGCATTGGCAAGCTTACAAGTGCACCTCATTATAACAGCAGGAAGCCCCGGCACAATATTCCTCCAAGCATCATCCCGAAAAGCACGCTGCAAATCAGCCGTAAAAGCAGCCTGCTCGCTCCACTCCTTCACAGCGGAATCCGCAACCCTCAACTCAATCATTCTCTCCACCAACCACAACAAATGCCGCCCATTCGTCATTGCAGTATGCAAATTCAACCGCTGTATTGCCTCAGTCTCGTTATGGTCCCCTCTAAAATCAGGACTAGAATACTCTTCCAAGCTCTCCTTCACCACCTTCAAACTCTCCTCAAACGCCCTCTCCAACACGCGCCTCGCAGAATCTCTCGATGCGAAGTCCCTTAATAACTTGGCAACGAACGCTTTCACGAAGGCCATGTTTGGATGGTTATGAATCGCTGATAAAATCAATCCATGAAGCATGTCTTCCCCGCAATTTTCGTCCGGCGAAAACCTAGATAGAAGCTCTTTAGATTCTTCTTCACGTAGTAATGGAATTACTTCAATAACTCTTGCTTCTTCTTCTTCGGTCCACGGCACGGCTTCGATGAATTTAACGCAGGCTTTGACGCAATCTTCGAAGAGTAATTCTAAAGCTACAGGAAGCAAATCGAGCGCGACAGAGACGGAATTGATGATGGAAGAGAAATCGTCGGTGTAGAGAAGTTGAAGGACTGCTAAGTGATCGGCGATTGAGTTCGGTTTGTTCGAAGACACGCCGAAATTCAGACGGAGAATTTTGTGTTCGTTATCGGTATCGAAGGCATTGTTGGTGTCAAGGTTAGGGTTTAGCCAGCGATCTGAGAGGAGAGCGGCGAAGTATTTGGAGCGGCGGAGGACGTTGGAGTGGAGGTGAATCTGGACGTCGTCTCCGGCAGTGGAGTTGACAGAGTAAGGAGAGTCGACGTCGACGTCAACGTAGAGACGGAGAATGACGTCAGCGGTGGAGGATTCGTTGAAGGAAGTGGAGCCACGGGGGGCGGCGGCCGAGGCGGCATAAGCTTCGCTGAAGGAGTTGGCGGATGTTGAGCGGCGGATTTTTTGGGATGATTCGGCGGAGGTGTTGCGCGTGGCGGAAGTGTGGTAGGGCACGCGCTGGCGTTTCTTTGAGCTTGTAGGGATCATCTTTGGTTAGGGAGATTTGATATTTTGATGCAAAGCCGTTAAACAAGAGACACTGGCGAGGGAAATCGTACGGCTTTTATAGTCGAACGGTTTGGGATGGGAATGGACACGTGGTGATATGCTGGAGCGAGTATTATAAGTATCAGATTAGCGTTTGAACAAAGTTTTGGTTCGCAAAATGATGTGCGTCGGGCACAAAATCCTATTTCAGGCAATTTTAATCCCTTAATAATAAAAACGCTGTTTTTCTTTTTTTTTTTAATCATACTTTTATATTTTGTAAAATACAAATTGAAATTATTTTTTAATGGTTTAATGTAATAAACATAGTTCTTATCATGCCTCTTTTTCTGATTGTCTAATGTTGACCGTAGGATAATGATATTTTTCTGTAATATTAATTTTTTTATTTCTTTTGTTTAACATTTGGTACATATAAGTATAAACTATATATTTATTTATTTACTGTGCTATGTGTCCAATCCTTTTAAATAATAAAAAGAAGATAAAATTATGGTCATAGAGGGAATTAAGAAAAAGTAAGTTTCCTAATCCTAAAAATGAAGGCCATTTTCTTTCGATGAGAAGAGAAAGATAGATGCGAAGAGCAACAAGGCAATAACCCTCCGGAACCGGATTGCTCATTCTGTCCTATAAATTATTGTTTATTTAAGAAGAGGATAGGATTGAAGATTTTGATGTCGGATCTATCTAGCGGTGCTGACGGGGACACCCCACGATCTCCATTTGGGTACACGATTTAGGAGGCGCGCGTAAGATGTACGCTCCGCGAGTAAAGTTACTGAGGCGTTGCCATTGATATCATCTTGTGCGGTTTGCACGTGGGTAATGGGTTGAGCTCACCCAGTACTAGCCCATCATTTTTTGATCCAACTTCTTCGTTACAAGTAATACTAAATCAACCCCATAATAAACTGATTACACACCTCCTCTAAATGGGGGGGTGGAATTAGCTCCATTGGTTTAGCCCATTTATTTTATCGAACTGAATCGATCCGAGCATAGTTGGTTCCAATCCATTTTCAGTTTAGTTTTATTTTTTCTTTTTCCTTCTACGTTGGTTCGATTCCGTTTTCAGTTCAGTGTTTCTTTTTCTTTTTCCAGTTACGTAATTCCTTTGTATTTTGAGATTCTTTTGATTTTCGATTTTTTATTATATGAACCAATTGGTTTTTATTAATTTTTTGAATCTTCGAATTTTTTATGGACACCGATTTTTTTGTCCATACCCCTAAATAAGGGGCAATTAGAATGTATCATTGTTTGATATTAGTAAATGATATTTACAAAAATAGGCAACATTTAACGAGTTCACTGCTTTTGTTATGGCTAGGCCATTTCTAACTTTTTCTCGATTCAAAATTATTATTTTTGAATTAGTTAATAAAATTTAAAAACTAGGTTTATATATATATATAAACAGATTACTAGATACATCAAAAGAAGTCTTTGGGACTTATAGTTCAGCTCAAATCTGTCGAGACCTATCTCGATCATTAAAATTAAAGTTTTTCCGCACACATGGAAAAACTTAAACTCTCAATTGAAATGAAAAAGTGTTTATCATTAGGTTAATAAGTGTTTGTTAAATTTAAAATAAATTATTTTATAAGTTTTTATGAAAATAAAACAAATAAAACAATGAAAATTATCTTCATTATTTATATTTGACAAACCATTTCTTGAATGTCTTTTTATCTTTTTTCACCAAATACGTTCTTTTTAATCTTGTCCAAGAACAATTAATCACATCTCAATCACAAATCATCTGCAATTTGATTAATAAATCAATAGCATCTGCACACAGCCTTTCAAAAGCCAGCTGAACAACAGACAGAATCAATTTGGAATGATGAATACATTTTGTTGCAGTCCACAAATAATGATTTTAACATGTGAGAAAAATGAAGTGTATAAATAACTGACAAATCCTTGGACGTATCAATTTTAAAATTACCATTTGTATGCATGTGGTGTTGTTTCAAGGTACCTTACCAGTGTCTCCCCCATTGGAAACCGATAGAGTATTATTGGCCCCAAAAACGATTGATTTATTGGGTCCCAACAAAAAGTTGTCAACAAACAATATCATTTTTCTTATTCAACAATCTTATCATATTAAAAAGTTAAGATATCCGATCCTTTAGGAAGATTGTAATCGATGTTTTATTATATAGTTCCAAATTTGTATATATCCGTTATATGATAACGAAAGACGATTGTTTTAACCGTTACATTTGTAATCCTCTTTTCTCTTTAATTTCTTGTCTCTCTCTCTCTTTTCATGATTTAATAAAACAATGTTTAATAGAACTCGGTAGGAATCAACGACTCTTTATTTGAGTTGATATTCCTCCTCTTTTTATCTTTAAGATAAAGTTTATTGACACATAAATTTAGTCAACTAGAAAAAATAAATAAATAAGACGATGTAAGAAATGAGGGATTAAAAAATTAATATAATTTAACACTTGGCGCATATATATATATGAATAAAGAAAATAATTTCACTACTGAATAATGATAACAATCTAACGCTTTCTTTTTTTATTGATTATTCACTATTACAAGTCTTTTTGTGTGTAAAGAAAGCTTTATTAGTAATACAATTTGGATAACCCAAATCATAAATAACAATTTCTTTTAATAATCTTTTATCACCTAATTAAAAAAATTATCAGTATTTTGCACTTATCTCATTCTCAAACTCAATTTAAGCTTTGGTTTCTTCTTATTTTAATAGATGTAAATAAAAACTTCCTACACCTTTAAAATGCTTCCAGAAATTGAGCTTCAACAATTGAGTTTATTTTATTTATTTAATCTTCCAACAACTGTTTTTTCCATTAATTTGGCTTATTTAATTTATTTAAGTTTCCAACTATCATGCTCTTCAATAATTGAACTTATTTATTTTATCTAAGCTTTCAGCTGCTATGCTCTCTAGTAGATGGCTCACTCTCTAGTAGATGACTCACTCGACTTATTTAAGCCTTTAGCTTTCGTACTTTCCAACAACTAGACTTATTTATCTTATCTAAACTTTTAATTACAAAATTCTCAATAGTAAGATTTGTAAGTCTTATCTAAACTTTTAGTTATTGAGCTCTTCGGTACCCATATTTTGACTTATTAAAGATTCCAATTGCCGAACTCTCAAGCAGTTGGACTTATTTAAACACCTAACCAATTAGACCTATTTATCTTGCTAAAGTTTCCTGCTATGAAGCTCTCAAGTAACTAGAGTTACTCAACTTATTTGAGGCCCCTAGCAGTTGGACCAAACCCCTCTTTCCAAGGCGCTTTTTTTTTTTTTTTTAATTCCACCAATTCAATAACATCATCCTCTTTTTCACATTTTCACTTTTTACATTTCTTAAACAAAGTTATTTGAGCTTATTTAATTAATTTTCTGTGTTACATTTTAATTATGAACTTCTATGTTGAACTTTAATTGTTAATTTCTCTTGAGCTTATGCACATTTTTCGTACTGTACATGCTCTTCCAAAACAAAATAAAACTCGGGAGAGTGAACAATTTTTTTACAAACAATTATATTTGGATATTTTTTCTTCGTCCCTTTTTTTTTTGTGTGCATGAAGTAGATGTTGTTTGATGATGTCATCATATAAAATTTAATAATTTTGAAGTATTTTTTTATAACTAATTGTTGATAATATAATAAATTTGTGACAGGGTCTTTTGAGAGCTTTCCCTTCACTTCAATCTCTCTGTCACTCTAAACCAATTCATTTCCAAGTTCCGATTCAAAGGTTTTTTATTCAATTTTTTGTTTTGGATTTTAACGATATTATTTATTGTAATATATCATATTTTAAATTGATTGAACTGTTGGTTATATATTGATTTGTATCGTTATATTTACATATTGGAGGGATTGATGTAATTTGTTTCGTTGTGCGCTTCTCAACCTCATAATTCTGCTAATAAAATGGATAAACATTTTATCGTGCACCATAACATACGCAGCAACATGCTTTAATTAAAATATAATAAATAAAATAGAATTTATATTTAATATTAAAAAAATATTATTTTTTAAATTATTTTTTGAATTTCAAATATCACATAAATAACAAACTCAAAAAATTTATAAGTGCGTGCGTGACAAATAAAGAACGGGGCGGCAGCCACGCCCAACAGGCCAACGTGGGCGAAAGAGCCCTATGGCGCTCCTTTTTTAAAATTGAATAAAATTAATTCTCACGGCAATTAAACCTCACGAAATTTCCACGTAATCATTAATTGTCCCTGAGGTGGGGCCCACGTTTGTTACGTTCTATTGGGTACATACGCAGAATTTTTTTTTTTTTTTTTAAACTTTTTTTGGCCTTTTTGAAATTGGTTTATAAACGTAAGAATACAAAGTACAAACCGTCCTCATTTTCATAAAATTTACAAGAAGCCCATACATTATTTCTCCTTCCTTCTCCAGTTTCGATACGCGGTCTCGTTAATCTTTGTCCATGACCAATTTTATGAGAGATCCTCTTTGTATTATAAGATAGTGACATTCATTTCCAAGTAGCTTGTAATTAATTTTGTAAGAAATAATTAATTATTTTGCTTATCATTTTATATTGATATTTATATTTTGACTTGTACTAATACTACGTGTATGATACATTAGTTGAGATATAAGTTTTGTATAATAACTTATTTCTCTAATAATATCTAACATCAAATAATAACAAAGACACTATGAATGAAACGATGAATCATAATAATATTTTTTATTATATTAACTATTGTATTTAGATAAAGGTGCTAGGTCTATGAACTTGCTTAACACGTTTTATACTATATTAATTTAACATCGTCACTGTTTAATCCATGACTCTATATCATTCCCTCGTAAATATAAGATAAATTTCAAAAATTCTTCTACTACATTAAAATGTTATTAACAAGGTGATTTATTAATTATTATCAATAGATAGTAGAAGATAAATTCAATGGAGTGACACTAACATGATAACAATAGGGTGAGGTTGCGTATGCACAACCACAAATTAAATGTCTATTAATTGAGTGTTATGCAATCTACTTACGCACACATCGTTTAAGACAGATCATACAAGAGCCATAATTTTCAGTTTCTGTATTTGGAGATTTGTACCATCCTATGAAAAAGTTTATTGTTCCATATATACAAAAGTGAAGGGGGAAAATCTTATAATAATAATAATAAATGCCGTTTATGCAAGCATTTTTGACTTGACAGATTATAGGTAGCATGTTACATTAGATTTTCACGTTCAACCTGGTTAAGACAAATGACATGTGAAGTTGTTCAAATCTAATTGAAATTTATTTGGATAAATTGATCCCTAAGTAAAGAGCTATTTGGCCACGTCCCACGAATTTTTAAGGTTGTTGAAGCTTGTAAAATTAGTAAAAATTAGCCCCCCTAAATATTTGTCTCATCAAATGCTTCATGCTTAACTGATCAGGATCTTAAATCTTTGTTCCAAAATTAAGGAACTTAGTGACAAAGTGATTACCATTTTCTTAAATCACAATGATTTTCTTATGTTGAGAGTTTGAATTATTTTTGGGAGGTTTGTTAATGTAGCACTTCTCATTTTATTAATGAACTCCAATCGCATCCAATTTTTTTTTTTTTTGGTTTTTTTGTCATTAATATTTTTATATTCAGATGTATATACTTATATCTATATAATATATATATATATAATTATAAATTTATACTAATCAAATTAAATCAACTATTACCTAATTATGAAAGGAGAATAAGGCTCCGTTTGATACAGCTTATTAAATAGAGCTTATAGCAGTAGAGCTTATATTAATAGAGCTTATACAAATAGAACTTTTGGACAAAAAATCATTGGGTGTTTGGTTGTTAATTAAAAAAGCACTTTTGAACCATTAAACTGTTTGGTTGTGTAAAATTAAAAGTGATTTTGTGTAATTAAATTACCAAAAAGGATATGTATTCATAATTATATAACATGTAACAAAATGCATCCAAGCTATCAATTAATAAGAAAAAATTAATTCAATCACTTCTTTAATTTTCAAAATAAAAAATTGCATCATTGATATATTCTCTCAAATAAATAATACTATCCAAATTAAATTATATCATTGATATATACTCTCTCAAGTGTTGGGTATGTGTAGGGATTGCAAAATTAAAGTGCTAGTTATTTAAAAAAAGAGAGAGAGAGAGAGAGAGAGACAAAGTGAAGTGGCGGCGGCAATATGTTTATAAAGCGGCAACAATTTTCGTTGGGTAGGTTTTATACAAAGGGTATTATGTAAGTAATGAAATATGTTAAGGATATTTTTGATATTATATATTTTTTAGAAAAGCTCTCTAACCTCTACTCCCAAAAGCTCAAATTTTTGGCTTTTGCTAGTAGAGGTAAATTAACTTATTTAAGCTAAAAAAACTTTACTAAAAAAATAACCAAACACTATAAAAAAATTTAAAAAGTGCTTATGGAATTAAATAAGCACTTATACCTCTTAAATAAGCCATACCAAACAGGCTCTAAGAGAGTATCACTAGACTACGACAAAAAAAAAGAAAAAAATGATTATATATTATTATTCACATGAGGATAAACTTTAATTTACTTCATATTTAAAAAAAGAAACTTTAATTTAATCTAAAAAAATGAAAATATTAATTTTTCCTCACTTACTATTAAGAAAAAATATATATTAATGTACCTCTCATTTGTCCTCACTTTAAAAATAAAAATAAAAATAAAAATAAAATGATAATTTTTACAATTTTAGAAAATAAATTAAAAATATCCTTCTTTGTCGGGTCTATCTACCTTGCAACAGTTGTAAAAGTATTTCCAAAATACTCTATAAATTTTACTCTTCAAATATTTATTTGCTTACTTATGTGGCAAATAGAAGAGTAAAAAAAAATATTATTTTTCAAAAGGCTCTTCAAATAAAAATGAGTTAATATTATTTTAATCAAATAACTATTCTTTTAAAGGAAAAGTCAATAGTAATTAAAACACATTTCTCTTTTTCTCCAACAAAAAGTAATAAAATATAAATTGAAGAGTGAGAAAGCAACTCTCCAAATTTGAAGAGAGAGAGTCATTTCTAATTTGAAGAATTTTAATTGAAGTGTCTTTTGGAACTTTAAATATTGATGTGACTTTTCAAATAAGTAATAAAATCTTATTTGAAAAGTCTTTTGGAGATGCTCTAAGGTGCTACCAATTTTGTTTTTTTGTGATTTCAGCCCTTAGCCGTTGGATTTAACGAAAAGATAATTTCAACGGTGAAGATTTGTCTATTTGAATATTAACATAACACTCCCTGATATTTATTAAAAATTCAAAAAAGTTAACAAGTTAAAATTTTTAGCACATAAGTTTGGATTGTTTCAAATTTATATTATTTATTTAGTAGTGAGCCTAAAAAATAAATTTTATTTTTAATATTATTTATTTTATTTAAAAGAATAAATTTTAACATTACTTATTTTTCACAAATAAATATTATTTATTTTCATTTATTTAATATTATTTAATCATAGGCTTATTACTATATTTATTCTTTCAAAAAATTAAATAGTATTACATAAAATAAAATAAAATAATCAATATGAGCCTTAAAAGATAAATATTATTTTTAATATTTTTCATTCTTATTTTATTTTATATTATTTAGTCATAGGCTTAATATTATATTTATTTTTTTTAAAAACTAAATATATTAAATATAATAAAATAATCAGCATTGAGTCTTAAAAAATATCACTTTTAATCAATATTATTTATTTTATTTTAAAGGATAAATTTTTAATATTATTTATATTATTAAAATAATAATTATTTAATATTATTTTATTTAACATTATATAATCATAGACTTATTATTATATTTATTATTTCATAAAACTAAATAATGTTAAACAGAACAAAATATTCAATAATGAGTCTAAAAATTAATATTTTTTAATATTATTTTATTTTATTTTATTTTATTTTATATCATGTAACCATAGGCTTATTATTATATTTATTCTTTTAAAAACTTAATAATATTAAATAAAATAAAATAACCATAGTGAGTCTTAAAAAATTAATATTATTTTTAATATTATTTATTTTATTAGAAATAATTTAATTTTTAATATTATTTAATCATATGCTTATTATTATATTTATTCTTTTAAAAAGCTAAAAAATATTAAATAAAATAGAATTACATTTTAGAAGGTCATCAACCAAAACATATAAACATATAAATAAATGTAAATAAAAAAATAAATTATATTAAATAAAATAAAATATTATTTTAAAAAGTCACGAATTAAAATACATAAACTTATAAATAATTATAAAAAAAAAAGAGGTTAAATAAAATTTAACATAAAAAAAAGATAAAAATCCGTCTAAACTTGTAACTGTTGTAAAGTAGGTGAGTCATTCTTTGTCATGAATATAAATGTACCCATATAATAAAGCAAATTGTCATATCGGTGACATCGGTCTCCTCCAAGATGATATTTTCACACCACAACATCATTGACCTCCATTTTCAACTAATTAAAAATAAAATGAAGAACAGCCAAGCGTAGTGGCATTTAAGTAATAATAAACAAATCCCAACCCGAAATTATTCCAAACTCATCCCTTTCATTTGCCTTCCTCCCTCTTTCGCTTTTGCCTTTTTTTCTTGTATCCGTTGTGGGTTGTAACCTGTTTCTCTCTTTGTTCTTTCTTAAGACCACCAAAGCAAAGCTCTCTCTAAAAAGTCTTCACAAAATTTTCACATCAACCAAACACAACATTTTCTCTCACGTTCCCGAGAAAATCTCACCTTGCCGGAAACCATGTCAGTTTCCGGCAGCAGCAACAGCGGCAACAGTTTCCCACAGAAAATGAACTCAAAAACACAATTTCTCAATCTCAAACTCTACGTTCTCGTAGCAATTATCCTCACATGCGTTGCTTTAGTTTCTTTATCCATCTGCTTATGCTTCTGCTTCACCAAGAACTCACGAAAGCGAAAAATGCGCGTGAAACACAGCTCGGGTTTAATCCCATTGGTTTCCAAAGAGATCGTGGTGATAAAGGATCTGGGTCGGAACGAAAATTGTGAAAAGCAAGAGGGTAAAATTGGGAAAGAAGGTGAGATCGTTAATGTTGTTAACGTTGAGCTGGGTAATAAGAAGAAGATGAGTGAAGAAGAAGAACAAGAAGAGAGCGATGAAGTGTCGGGTAAGAGTAGTGACGTGGCGGTGGACATGGGGTGGGGCCGGTGGTACAGTCTCAGGGAGCTTGAGACTGCGACACGTGGATTCGTGGAGGAGAATGTGATCGGTGAAGGTGGCTATGGTATGGTCTACAGAGGTGTCTTGCAGGATGGTTCTGTTGTTGCCGTCAAGAATCTTCTTAACAACAAGTACGGTAATTGTTAAATGTTAATTTGAAATTTTGTTTGCTTCCAAGGAAAATAGTTCCCGAGAAAATTTTTTTAAGAGTTTTGTGTCTTAAAATTTTTGGTCAAATCAGAGCGCTAGTAGTAGGTAGAATGTGTAATATTTTATGACTGTCAGATCCGAGTTATCCGGTGAGTATCAATTTTAGATTTCAGATTGTGACTTGTTTTTTATTTTTGGGTTTTTTTTTATATAAATTATTTATTTGTTTGTTTATTAATATGTACTATGATGAAATTGCTGATGAATTGTCGAGCTGGGGGCATATTTGGTCATATCTGTCGGTATGATGGATTCACTTTGTAGCGAAGTACTAGGAAAAGTAAATGGTTACTTTGTTCTTTAATTCACTTTTGTTGTTCTTCTTTAATAGTAGCTATGATTTTTTTACTTCCTTTAACTTTATTTTTCTTCCTTTTCTTTCTTTTTGTTTGTTTATTTATTTATTAGGAATTAATTTCATTGGATTCATGTATAGTGTCTGAAATTTTATAGTTTAAGTACTGTTACTTGTCCACCAGCACCAGCAACGGTACCTAGGACAACAACAAAAACAAGTTATATGAATACTAGCAAAGGCCCGTGATTTGCTCCAGGAAATGTACAGAAGCAATTTGGTCACTGTTTTCAATTTTCAATATTAGTTTTATCTTCTGTTAGAATTGAGCATGTGAAGTGCTATCTATAGGAATTGTAGTAAGTAAAGTATGTTCCCAGATTAAAGCTTATATATGCTGTGGTCTTCTTCTTTGAAGAGGGCAGGCGGAGAAGGAGTTCAAGGTGGAAGTTGAAGCCATTGGTAAAGTCAGGCATAAGAACTTGGTGGGTCTAATTGGGTATTGTGCAGATGGTGCTCAAAGGTACATTTATTTGTGCCACTTATTTTAAAATCATATGGTTAACTGAAAATAGAAAGACAATTCTCAAAATTTTTCGGCAATTTTTACTGGTCATTTAGGATGCTTGTGTACGAATATGTCGACAATGGCAATCTGGAGCAATGGTTGCATGGTGATGTAGGATCAGTGAGCCCTCTGACATGGGATATTCGGATGAAGATTGCCATTGGGACTGCAAAAGGGTGAGTTTTCTGGTCTTCATTTCGTTGCTGATTCTTTACTAATCTTGAATCTATATGTAGTTGACCGTTTTAGTCCTAAATAGTGCATGGGCAAACTGATAATCTAGTGGCTATCCTTTGGTCGATTCCAATTTCAAAAGCAATGGCTAAAGCCAAAGATTTTGATGTTTTAGGCCTTGTAACTAGCAGTTGTTTTGTCAAATTATGCGTACTATTTATGTTTTTGAACAATGTTTATAATACGGTAATCACATTATCATCTGAAGCTGCTTATAATGATCACTGACAAGTTTGAAGTCCCAAGTCTGCTCTAATCTTCTTCATATTGTTTGATAACTGTTAATGGTTATTTGTCTTGCAGGCTAGCATATTTGCATGAAGGTTTAGAACCCAAAGTTGTACACCGTGATGTGAAGTCAAGCAACATTCTTCTGGATAGAAAATGGAACCCAAAAGTATCAGACTTTGGATTGGCCAAGCTCTTAGGATCTGAGGCAAGCTATGTGACTACACGTGTGATGGGAACATTTGGGTTTGTTCTTTCTTCGACTCCTATGTCATTTTTTAACAATAAATCAGTCAAACTGAAGTGAATGAATTATTTACTTATTTGTTGTTATTTGGCTGCAGATATGTCTCTCCTGAGTATGCAAGCACTGGCATGCTCAATGAGGGAAGCGATGTGTATAGCTTCGGAGTTCTACTCATGGAAATTATTACAGGAAGGAGCCCAATTGACTATTCAAGGCCAGCTGGAGAGGTAAAAGAACCTGACATACAGCATCAGCATTGACTTTTCAACAATGGCATCATCTTATCTCTGTCTCATCTTATGTATTTCAGATGAATTTGGTTGACTGGTTTAAAGGAATGGTAGCAAGCCGCCGTGGAGAAGAACTTGTGGATCCTTTAATTGAAGTTCAGCCGTCTCCAAGAGCACTAAAAAGGGCATTGCTGGTTTGTCTTCGTTGTATAGATATGGATGCACATAAGCGACCGAAGATGGGGCAGATTGTTCATATGCTTGAGGCAGATGACTTTCCTTTTCGTTCTGTAAGTCATGTTATCACACTCTTATGCATCAGTTCTCATCATACTTATTAAGAAGTCAGTTTCAACTAAAATGCCAAGTCCAGCTAGTTATCATTCATTGCTCATCTTATTCCAATCAGTCTCCTGTTGTTATTTATTTCCCCTTTCAGGATAGTAACTCATTGGTTTATTTGTTGTCTTCTGCAGGAACACAGACCACATCAAGAGAAAGATCCTCATTCCTTGAACGAAGCTGTACAAGACAAAGTTCCATATCCAACCAAGCACGCTACGGGTGGAAATGTAGAGAGATCAAGATGGAGATAATTGTTGTCATGGAGATAATTGTTGTCGGATTAAGTTGCAGTAGTTCCTATAGTAGCATAATTTTCAAACACGACATTAAGCGCCTTGGCTGTGCATATATTGCTTCACTTTCATTTCTTTTTTGGTTTTTTAATACCTTTTGTC
Organism: Citropsis articulata; assembly: GCA_030449925.1. Taxonomy (NCBI): domain Eukaryota; kingdom Viridiplantae; phylum Streptophyta; class Magnoliopsida; order Sapindales; family Rutaceae; genus Citropsis; species Citropsis articulata. The sequence goes on along the minus strand of JASUUH010000137.1, from coordinate 788,341 downwards.
GATATATTGCAACATTTATCTTCCATCTAAACGAGCCTTGTAAATATGTACTACTTTAATATTTGAATATTGCAATGTTTTGTCAGATTCTTCCTCCGGACTGAGTATTGTTCAAGAGGTTACCATAAGTCTCCATTTTCTTTGGATTACAGATGAAGTAAAAGCAAAGCAGTTAGTGATTTCTTTATTTTTATTTGATTCATTCTACCATATTTTACTGTAGAACACTGTTAGCTAAGTTTTGAAGCTAAGGAAACGCTTCAAAATTCGGTCACCAAACAATATAATTATAGATAGTTATTATACAAGGCAGTACTGTGTTGCTTTCACTGAACTTGAAATATTCCAGCATTATTTTTACAGAAATTTTGATTACAGGGCATCAAATGTTTGTTGTAATTGTCTATTCCCTGCCATTACAGCAACCCAGAGGCCTAACAGGCAACGGTTGATATCTCCCTGCATTTTTACTTTATGTTGTGTTGTGTCTAGGGTGTGTTTGGTGCGTGACACTGTACTGTGTTAGATTGAATTGGATTATAATGTATTGTATTAGAGTGTAATAAATTTAATACAATATCATATTTAGTGTTGCATGTATTGTATTATGTATATAAATATTTTTATATTATAATTTTATGTTAAATTAATATTATTTTGATTTATGAATTTAAAATAAAACAGCCACCGCGGGTGATTTACAATTACTATCCATTGACGTCATAACTAATACTGTTGAAATCCTCATCTCGAGAGCTCTACACAACGGTACTAGTATCTCCGATAAAAGAGCTTCTGTTCGCTATAAATCCACGATCAAAGTTTTGAGATCTAAAATTTTGACTGTACATTTACGGTAAATGGAGTCCGATTCCGATAGTGTTGGCAGCGTTGCCTAGAGGCTGTGATGAGGACTGTAATAGTACTATATTGTGAATTGTTTTTTATCTGTGAAATTTAAAATTTTTAATTAAAAAAAATAAATTAACTTCAATAAAATATCACAAAAACAAATATGAACAATATTTAAGCTAAAATTTGAACCGACCGGCTTAAATCCTGGGATGGGTGGGGGTCAGTGTAATAAAGATTGGTCTGGTGAATTTAATCAGACCAGGTATTATTTGGTTGCACCAAACAAGGGTCAGGTTTTAAAAAACAATTCGGACCCGCTTTATGCGGCGCGACAATCATGCCCCTACAATATCCTCCTAGTACCCGTATCATAGCCGGGTCACCACACCTCCATGATTGCTTTAATTCTTTTGTTCATGCGTGTCAAAAGGCGTGTTGGAAGTGTCATGATTGTGAATTGTAGCTTTGATTCATATAGTTGAGATTTGAGAATGAATTATAAAGCTTAATGGTTAGTTAACTTAATTAAGCATCTAGGGTATGCAATAGCTTCATTTAACGATTGTCTTATAGGGTCCAATTCATGGCACGCACATACTCTTTTAATAAATACATTAATTATTTGTAATACAAAACGAACTTTTTAATATGTTATATTTATTTTAGGTATTGATTAATAAAGGTTTAATGATTTTGTATTGTATTAAACCATATTAAATTATACTTTGGTGACCAATGGTAGTAGGAATCAACTATTATTGAGACATGCCTCATCGCGATTAAAAGAAGGGAGTGGAAGTGATGAAATTATCAAACCTGAAATGGATTGAACCAAAATTTGATCGAAATCAACCGTATATATAATATTTTAACAAACACTTGGCTGTTTATTTGTGCAATTGATTATTTCATCGACATAGCAGTTAACGAATTATTTTGTAAGTGGTAATGATCCCCAGTTGATCATAAAGCGTAAATTGATAATCTTTATGATTTTATGCAAAACATTTTTTTCCCCAAAATGAATATAACCTTACGCCTTTCAAATCGATGCTGAACTAATTGGAAGAGTATGCTGATCGTGCGACTGAGACAAGGCCAAGCAGAGTCAACGGTTCGCGTGCTCCCTGCTTCGTGGACCCTACTCTACACATTCTTTAAATCTCCCCTCATTCACTCTTCTAATCAGTTAACAGGTGTTTCGCAACGCAAGAACTGCCGATATCTCATCTCTATGCGACACGTGTCACTTAAGATCCGCTTGAACTCACCGTCCCTTTACCAAAGCCCGCGCCAAACAGCACTACCCGAAAATTCCACTCATCTCTTGCACTTTCGGCGTAAAAATTAAAAGTTGGGTGAAAAAAAATCTCAAAGCTCGACATAAACACTCGTAACCACTGACACAAGCATCACCAGATCTGTTTGTAATATAGAGTGAGAGATTCAAGCTTTGGGCTTTATAGCCATGGACGAGAAGCTGATACAGCGGCTGGAGGCCGCGGTGTCCCGGCTGGAGGCGATATCGGTTCGCGGAGGCAGTGGTGTGGAGAGTTTCGGCGATGGAGCTGACGCGGCGTTGGATCCGTCTATCAAGGCTTATGATGATCTGATGTCGCAATATTTGGGTAGGGTTTCGGCTGCTGCCGAGAAAATCGGAGGACAAGTGCTGGACGTGACGAAGGTTGTTGAGCAAGCTTTCAGTGCACAGAAGGAGCTTCTAGTTAAAGTCAAACAAACCCAGGTTGGTGATTTGTGAATTTAACTATGTGAAATGAATAGAAACAATGTTGGATTGGATGATAGGACGTTGTTTGGATATGTTTTTACTTGTTTGTTTATGAATGCTTGCAGTTGTGAAGTTGTGATTCGAATAGTTGTGTATTAATTGCATTTTGTTTCTTTTGCCTTATTGAATATTAGAGTGTGGATTCATTTACAAGGGTATTGATGGATTTCATTTCATTTACTGAATATTTGAATGTATAAGGGATTCAACGAAGAATTTGATGGGGATCAAATGGCTGTTCATGTGCCCTTGTCTTTTAGAGGCTCTAGTGGAGGCTCGTTTACTCATGTTTTCTCATATGAATCTCATGTCTCCTACTATTGCAGATCCCATTTCCGTACCGACTCAGGATATGCTTATTGAGCTGTTTGAGAATTTGATTTAGATAATATGTTTGTATCTGACACGGTTAGTGTGGATTGACTTGAATTGCATTTGATCTAGGGAAAATTGTCTTGATAATGTAAAGCAATTGCTAATTATTGCCAAGGGAGTGCTAAAGAGAGTGGTCAATGCATTGAAAAATTGATGATGAAAATACGATTAAAAAAAAAAAAATTCCAATGTGTAAAGATAAGTTGGTGACATTGTCTCTTAATTGGGACAAGACTTTTTGAAATTTATTGTTATTAGTTCTCTGAGTAATTTCTGAGGATTTGATTAAGAATAAAGGAGAAGACTGAATTGAGAACTGGGCTTAAGCATTTGGTGTTTGATTGTACTTCATAAATCCATTTCCTGTGAATTGAATTGGTTTGGTGTTGTGTGGGATCTGTTCTTATGTTACAGAAACCTGACCTTGCGGGTTTGGCTGAATTTCTCAAACCATTGAATGAAGTGATTATGAAAGCAAATGCTATGACAGAAGGGAGGCGATCTGATTTCTTCAACCACTTGAAGTCTGCTGCTGACAGTCTCACAGCTTTAGCTTGGATTGCATATATGGGCAAAGATTGTGGTAAGAGAAATGTCCAGTACCTATTATGTTTTAGTAGTGAGTCTGTTATTTTCTTCACTTTTAATTTTGGTGGTGTTTCTTGTTTTAAGGTATGAGCATGCCTATTGCACACGTGGAAGAAAGTTGGCAAATGGCTGAATTTTACAGCAATAAGGTACTATTTGTTTATGTAAGAGCCAGCAGTTGACATTTTAGAGCTGTCTGTTGGCATTCATGATTTCTATTGTTTTGTGGTAGAGTATGCAAGCTAGGAGAACTGTATTGGCATCATAAAAAGGATGCCCATCTATGAATCTTGCTTTGTAAATATATTTCACGATGATCATGATGAATTTTTTGTATGTGATGTTTCCATGAGCCAAACTTTTACTCCTGCTTAATTCATTTTCTAAACAAGTGAAAATAAAGGAAAAATTAACATGCACTAATTTTCTCAATTCAATTTTTTGATAATCTGGGAGCCCAATCATGTTGAGATTTATTCAGTGTTTTCAATAGCAAAAAATTTAGTACTTTCATTAGCAAAAAAATTTTATTGTTGACATTTGGCGTCATGATATTCAGATTCTTGTTGAGTACAGAAGCAAAGACCCCAATCATGTTGAGTGGGCCAGATCTCTCAAGGAGTTGTATTTACCTGGTTTGAGGGATTATGTTAAGAGTCATTATCCTTTGGGCCCAGTGTGGAGTGCTACTGGTAAAACAGTGACATCTGCTCCATCTAAAGCTCCTTCACCAACTGCCCCTGCTCATAAACCAGGTGCCCCTGCCCCTCCACCGCCTCCACCTTCTTCTCTCTTCAGTTCTGAATCTTCTCAGGCATCTTCATCACGCCCAAAAGAAGGAATGGCTGCTGTTTTTCAAGAAATTAGTTCGAAGCCCGTTACAGCTGGTAATTTTCTCTCGTCTTGCCTTTCTGTTAAATATTGAGCATGGAACTTTGAACAGCTAAATAATTTAGCTTGATTGCTTTCTAGGTTTAAGAAAGGTCACGGATGATATGAAGTCCAAAAACCGTGCAGACAGAAGTGGTGTTGTTGCTGCTGGTGAAAAGGAAAGTCGTACTATTTCACCTTCTTTTTCCAAAGCAGGACCTCCCAAATTAGAGCTTCAAATGGGTCGCAAGTAAGTATACCATGATGTATATCTCTGGTTTGCTTTTAAAGGATGGATTTGATGCAATAATCTTATTTGTTTGATGCTTCTCTGTTATTTCCTTGCAGGTGGGTTGTTGAGAATCAAATTGGAAGAAAGAACTTAGTTATCGATGATTGTGATGCAAAACAGTCTGTATATGTTTTTGGATGCAAAGATTCTGTTTTGCAGATTCAAGGTTATTATTGTTGATCAATCTTCCCTTTTTTTTTTTTAATTTGGATTTTTCATCTGTTAATTTACTTACATGTTTTAGGCCAAGGTCTAACTCTACTGGTAAGGAGCTGGCTCCTTAGGACTCAGTTCATGGGTTTGAGCCTCACGAGTGTTCGTGCTTTAAAAAAGGAAATTCCAGATTCAGGGTTATTATTGTTGATCAATCTGCCCATTTTTTTTTTTTTAATTTGGATTTTTCATCTGTTAATTTACTTACATGTTTGAGGCCAAGTTCTAACTCTACTGGTAAGGAGCTGGCTCCCTAGGACTCAGTTCATGGGTTTGAGCCTCACGAGTGTGCGTGCTTTAAAAAAGGAAATTCACTTACTTGTATGTTGTATGTTGTATGTTGTATGGTTGTTTAATTATCCTGCCAACATTTATCAAGTTTTTATTGTTTGGATTCCCATTCAAAGCTATGAGCAATTTATATTATTCCAAATTGTGCAGGGAAAGTGAACAATATTACAATTGACAAATGCACGAAGATGGGAGTTGTTTTTAAGGTTAGTTTGCAATATTTTAGAAAGAGATAACCTTTATATTTCTTGTTATGGGAGCTTGAGTTATAAAATTCTTTATACCGAGTTGATGTTCTTGGCATGGATGAATAGGATGTTGTGGCTGCTTTTGAGATTGTAAATTGCAATGGTGTTGAGGTCCAATGTCAGGTATCTATTTTATTTAACCCTTGGTCTAATTATATTATGCTTTTAAATTTTTTCTGATGTTAAATTGAATTTCGACTCTGTTGTGTTTCTCTTAGTTTCTTGTATTACCTTTAATATTGCGGTAGTGGTCGTGCATTTAAAATATATTAAATGTGTTGTAACGTATGTCCACTTATTGTTGCTCTTGTAGGGTTCAGCTCCAACTATTTCAGTGGACAACACAGGAGGTTGCCAGTTATATTTGAGCCAAGATTCTTTGGGGTCATCTATAACGACAGCCAAATCTAGCGAAATCAATGTGTTGGTACCTGGTGCTGGGCCTGACAGTGATTGGGTATGTTTTGGTGTTACTATTCTGTTATTTTACTTGTCTGCCCCTGAAAGTGTCTTTAATTGCAATTTTTCTCCATTTCCTTGTGCCTATGATAATATAACATTTGTATGTGCTATTAATTTGTAAGTTATGTAACATTTGTTTGAAATTGGCTTGTTATCTCAGTGTATAATGATGTCAGTTGGAAAAATATGGAACGACCTTGTTTAGAATTGCATGTTGGTCTGCAGCCGCTGAAAAACTTTGGTGTCAGAACTGATGTCCTTACTCTTTTTGGCACCTTAATTAGTGTTTCCTGAAATATGAAAGTTCTTTTAAAATGTAATTCTAGGGGGTGTTATAGAACATTTGGCCTTGCCTTTATGCGCTTATGTTCCACTTTATATTTTTGTTACCCTAAAATCCGAATAGGGGGAAGCAGGAACTTCTTTTGTTATTATGGATAGTTAACCTTTACAATGCTTTAAGGTCTTCTAAATATTTCTAAAATCAGTTAATGCTCATCATATATTTGGGTAATTTACTCTAGAATCACACGTGGATAGTTGGGTGCAACAGTGTGGAAAGTTATTTCTAGTAGCCGGATACTGTGGGTCTAGATATATACTGAGTCATGAATTGGCATTAATGTTTCTAGATGATTGTTTGACAGAGATTCATTATCAGCATTGCTTTTTCAGCATCTGCTTTAAAATGAGTCTACTTGAATTATGTTTTCAGACTAACAAACCAGAATGTAATAAAATTTTGGCTTCCTTGGCTTTATCCTTACCATCTGTTTCATTGTAGGCGGAGCATGCTTTACCACAACAATTTATTCACACATACAAGGATGGCCATTTTGAAACAACTCCAGTCTCCCACTCTGGAGGGTGAAATAGACACTTTTAGCTGTCGATATAGGATTAACTTCTTTTATTTCATTAATTTCCTTGGATGGTTTGAGGGTGGCTTCTATTTTTTCTTGCCCTTGATTTATTTGCTGTCTATATTATCAGGACACGTTCGTCATCTATCACTTGTGTCCTTTGGTTTCCCAAACTATTGGCATTTTCTTCAAGAATTTTGATTTGTTTGCTTTTAGACATGTCTTGTAAGGTTTTGTTATCTTCTGGCGGTTGTGTTGTAATGAGAACTTGTACCTCATGTGTATTTGTTGCATAGTTTCTAAAAGTTATATTGATATTCTACTCTCTACTCTCCTCTGCACTTTTAGATCTTGTTGTTCCGGAAGCATAGTTGTAATTTGAAGATGGATTTGCTTTGGATGCCCTTCAATACAAGGGTAAATTCCAGAACTAGAAAACGCATGTGCAAATGCAATGGTTCTAAAGTCTCTGTGCTTGAGCTTGACATGTAGTATGTAGCCTATGATAATGTTTGGCCATGGGGCGCAATCGACGGGTTAAGGACGACAATGTTGTACATTATGCTGTGCATTTTGGCCGGAGATGAGATGGCCACATGGTGGTGGGGGCACACATTATCATGGCAATGTGATCGGTGCCTTATGTCTCTAACAATTTTTGCAGTTCACTATGGGTTTCTCTCTAGCCTTTGATGTCTGGATAAAAATCAAAATAGAAAAGCTGTGGTCCATTGATTTGTCGTCGTTTAAAAAAATAATTAAATAAGAAGATAGGCTGTGATCGATCATCAGTAGAGAAACGGTCTTACCTCTTGCAAGTGACTTTTGGAGTAATTTTTTTTAATTACACGAGACTATTGTTCAAGAGTATAATTTACATTATAAGAGATTATAATTGATATTTATAAATTAAATTATTATTAGAATTACTTTATATTAATTCTTATGAAGTACGTTCAGATTGGATGTCTATTTTATTTATATTTCAAAAGGAAAAGACTGTTTTTATTTAAATTGAGGATAAAAATTAAATCATTACATTTAAAAAGAGAGAAGATTATTTTTTTTTAATATTTGGTAATTCATAAGAACTAAATAATTTGTATTCTCAAATAGAATAATTGTAATGATCTGTTGCGTTGTCATACGAGAGAGAGAGAGCGAGTTGTAGGCTCCATTGCACACTTGCGTTACGCGACTCTGAACGAAATTCTTTACAAATTTAATGGCCCGTTTTAAATTTCGGTGGTTGGCGACTTTGCACGCGTAAAAGTTGTACCTTGTACGTGTTAACTTGCAACTTAAGTTAGCACATGTAACATACGTAGACGAGAAAGCCCTCTTATTGGCACTTTTTTGTTTCAATAAAGTCTGTTATTAGCACTTTATGTTGGTGGAATTTCCGAACTCTAATGGTGCAGGTGAAATGCTATCACTTTTTGACGAGCGCGAGTGCGGCCAACTGTTCTTGTAAATCCACACTGGGCTCGGTGGTGGCCGGGATCGACTCTCCAATGGGAGATCTGTGGCTTAGCTTCTACAGTCGGTAACTTCTGGCCCAATAGGAACCCTCCACCTATCCCCTCTTTTTCTCTTCGGAATTTTTTAGTATTATTATAATAAAGGTTGACGTGGATATACAAAATTGATATAATGCTCTGCTTGCGTGGTCTTGCCGTAATGGAATGACGAATGGATTTTACATTGATAATATAAGATGAGGAGTTATGTATTTAAAACTTGTGGTAATTGACTAATTGGGACTGAAATACTGAATCGTCCGTCTCCTCAACTTGAAATCCTATCAACTAAACAATTAGTATGTGACTTATTATAGTAAATGAAATAGTCTTGAAAATACTTTCACATATAAAATTTTGTTGTGTGATTTTAGTGAAGGGCTGAAGGCATAATCTTCACACACGGCACACCTACCTCCCACGCCATAATAAAAAATTCTTTTGAAGAAATTTAATGACATTTTTACCCCTTCAATTCACAAAATGTATCGAACGCGGAAATGTAAAAGGCACGGCGGGGTCCATGGCACGAGAGCATCTTGAAATTTCATCAGAAACTGCCAGTTTGCCATTCAAAACTTTTGCCGTTACAGAACTTACAGTCTTCTAGCGAGTTGATCCCTTTCTTCTCATCAACTTCCCTTGGTAAAATTAAAAATATAGTTCACGACTCAACATCATTTTAAGAAGCTATAGCTCTCCCAATCAAGGCCACAAGCAACACATCACAACAGCTTTCACTTTCTTCTCCATCTATTTCTCTCTCTCCATGGCCAACTCCAACTCCTCACTGTTCCTCTTCGTCTCTCTCCTCCTTTTTCAAGTTCTTCACTTCTCAAGTAAGTTACAGTCTTTGTCATCATCTTTTTGTATAAAATCCAACAGACTCAACAGTCAAATTACATGTAAATTCATGTCGGTTTTCTAATTCTTGAAAACAGCTAACCTTAGATATGTCAAGCAAAAATTCCTTCTTTTGACACTTAATTTGCTTAATTTTTTGTTTTCTAATTCTTCTACAGGTTCGCAGTCATTCATCGGAGTGAACTACGGCCAAGTAGCGGATAACCTGCCGGCGCCGGCAGCTACAGCGAAGCTTCTGCAGTCGACTTCTATACAGAAAGTGAGGCTCTACGGTGCAGATCCGGCCCTCATCAAAGCACTAGCAAACACTGGGATCGGTATTGTAATTGGTGCTTCCAGTGGAGATATCCCGGCTCTCGCTTCTGATCCTAACGCCGCTACTCAGTGGATCAACTCAAACGTGTTGCCTTTTTACCCCGCCAGCAAAATCATTCTCATCACCGTTGGAAATGAGGTTAATTAGAAGTTATTTTATTTTATCCTTTTTTTTTCATTTTTTAATTATTATTATTACTCTATTTCTTTGGTAAAATTTATAAAGCTTTTTTATCTTTGTAGCACACGATAGCTAAATATGTCAGAGTGGAATAAGTTTGATTGTAAGATAAAGTTTTCTATTTATAGCAGGAACAAGAGAGAGAATTTTCATAGAAAAATGTGAGCTGAAGAAGGCTTTTTATTTTATGAAGTAACGTTTTCTAATTACTTCTTTAGAAAAAATATAAAATAAAATTGATACGTTTTCAATTTTTTATTTGTTTTTGAAATTGGGTATGATTTGGACAGGTGATGATATCAAATGACCAAAATCTAATCAGTCAGCTTCTCCCGGCGATGACAAATATGCAAAAGGCTCTTAACGCGGCCTCACTTGGTGGGAAAATTAAGGTGTCGACGGTTCATGCAATGTCCGTGTTGGCACAATCGGACCCGCCTTCTTCCGGGTCATTCATCCGCCAAGACACCATGAGAGGGCTTTTGCAGTTTCTTAAAGACCACGGCTCCCCTTTTACCATCAACCCGTACCCGTTTTTCGCTTACCAAAGTGACCCGAGACCCGAGACTCTTGCCTTCTGTTTGTTTCAACCCAACGCGGGACGAGTTGACTCCGGGACTGGGATCAAATACATGAACATGTTCGACGCCCAGGTCAGTCCGCCAATAATTTTAAAAAATCTAAAATTTTAATTTCTTGTAAATAAAAATTTTATTAGAAGACTTGTTGACCGGAGCCTGAGGGTCAACGGACAAGAGTCAAGAGTTAATCAAAATGTAGAGACAAACTTCCCACACGAGTTTATCATCCAACGCGAACTTATCCACGTGTCCATAGGATTTACCTAGGACTTTGTGGAGTCTCTTTAATTTATATTTTAAAATAAATTATGTAAGTTAACGTCACAAATGTTTTAAACTTTTTTTTGGATAAAATTAATATATATTATTTACTTATTTATTTTTTAAAATGAGTTTCCACGTGGACTTTTCATGACGGTGGTTGGTGTGAACAAAAGACATTTACTTTGCGTGGGGCTCAGGTTAGGTTTGGCTCCTTGCATATATTTATTCAGTTTCCAATAAAACTTTGGTCAATTTTGCTGGATAATTTTAAGTATTTTTCAAATTTAGATATTAATTTTATATTGAGCATAAATTTGGTACTAAATTTAATCGTGAATAGTTAATATATAAAATTAAAAATTATTCTTAGTTTTTCTGCGTACCTTGAACTTTCTAGTTTATGTTACCAACATGGTAAGTCGTACAATAATGTTGTACATAATAAATTATTAGTTTACGGTCAGAAAAAAAAGGTCTAACAAAAAAAAAATTGGAATTTTTTTTAACAGGGAGCGGGGACGGATGAGCGTCGTACGTAGTCATCCTTGAATTGTTGATGTCAATTTTCTTGCTCAAAAGCAATAATTTTTTGGCAATGCAAATGGCCACTTGGTTAAAATCAATAGACGATTCTTGTGCTTTTTTCTTTTTTTCTTTTTTCTTTTTTAACTCCATGAAATTATTGAGGGCATTCGATTGAAGCTGATGTGACTCCACTGTGCTTAGCTGACAGGTTGGCCACCACAATAATTATAATTTTGAGATAAAATCTTTCGACGAAACGAATTATAATTGGACATGAAAACATAAATCGTGTAAAAAAAGTCACCAAATTTGCTTGTGAACATTGAACTAGGGACCGCCGAACGTTGCATGTTATTACTTGTGGGGCCAAACTTGCCAATAATTGGAATAACTTTACTTCTGTTACAAATTATTGAAATACTGAAATTGATAAGATGCGGCAATGTGAATTGTATTGCGACTTGCTGATTGGCTTGATTGTGTATGTAGGTTGATGCCGTACATTCAGCCTTGAACGCAATGGGGTTCAAGGATGTCGAGATTGTGGTTGCAGAGACAGGGTGGCCTTACGGTGGAGACCCGAATGAGGTTGGACCTAGTGTTGAGAATGCCAAGGCCTATAACGGGAACTTGATTGCTCACCTTAGATCAATGGTTGGAACTCCATTGATGCCTGGAAAATCTGTGGATACATATATTTTTGCACTCTATGATGAGGACTTGAAACCTGGCCCTACCTCTGAACGTTCATTTGGGCTCTTCAAGCCAGACCTTTCAGCAGCATATGATGTTGGTATTTCAAAGAGTAGCCAGGTGAGACACAATCAACTTTGCCACTTTAAACCAAAATGAAATTTATTTAGCATGTTTTGTGAGACTTCAGTCATAATAAAATACGCGTGTGAAAAATCTTTGAAAGTTTAAGTTCAGTTGGAAATGGGACTAGACGAAAAAATGGTCCATTTTGAGATCAAATTTCTTGTAAAATAAAGGAAACCACACATTCATATTAGAGAAATTAGAAGTTCTCATTCTCTTCATTGATAAGTTGAGGATTTGAAATGTTCTATTTCAATTGTTGTTCTCTGTTTTGGTTTGGTTTCTTTCATATGGTCTATAATATAGATATTCGGGTTCTCTTCATTTTTTTTTTTTGGTACTTTTTTTTCCATCTATAGACTCCATCAACTCCAACGACTCCAACTCCAAAAACTCCAACGACTCCATCACCAAAACCAACAGCAGCTGGTTGGTGTGTGCCTAAGGCCGGCATCTCTGATGCACAACTGCAGGCAAGTCTTGACTATGCCTGCAGCCAAGGCATTGATTGCAGTCCTATCCAGCCAGGAGGTGCCTGTTTCGAACCAAATACAGTAGTATCACATGCTGCTTTTGCCATGAATCTCTACTACCAGACTTCTGGAAAAAATCCATGGAACTGCGACTTCTCAAAAACGGCAACACTCACATCGCAAAATCCCAGTAAGCTTATTTTCATTATTGTTTCTTTTATTAACGTCTCTGCCCCAGAACTTGAGGGCGTGGGTCAGTCAAGAAACTTGAGGGCGTGGGTACTGCTCCCTAAATATAATGGAGTAGTTGGCTCTCCACATCATGGTAAAATTGATAATATAATAGGGTAGTTGGCTTTCCAAATCATGGTAGAATTGATCTCCCTCTAGTTAAAGTGAGTGTGAATATATGGACTGCATTGTAATAGAATTATCTGGATGAGTCCAAGTGATTACTGATTGTAAATATCAATCTCAATATAGCTCTGAGTGTAGTATATCAAAAAAAAAAAAACTTCAGCTACGTCTTCAGCTTTTGTGAAACTTGTTTCTTAATATGTGAAATTGGAAGGTTTCATCAATGGAACAAACTGTGGCTACTTACCCCTTGGTAACACAATTGTCCAACAAATTGTGAAACTTGTTCATCAAGTGCTGCGTCAATTAACATTGGTCCATATGTCTGCAAACTGTGGCTCATTAAGCAACTTCAGTAGTGCGTAAATCAATATTTCTGAGAAGTGGGACCAAAAGTACCCAATCTTTCTTTGGTGGGGACACGTCTCTGGGAAAAAATTTAATGGAAATAATAGCTTTACATTAAAGTTGACAATGATATTCTCTTTACAGCATTAGCTTCCCCACAATGCATGATTAGGTATCTAAAAGCGTATCGACTTTTGATTTTTGTAATCTTATTCTCTTGATAAGTTGGTGTCCCCACAACCATGGACCAAAACTGCATCCTTTGTGCTTTAGCTTTGTAGTTATTGTCTTCCTTTACAAATTGGTTTGGAAGAATCAAATTAACGTGTGATACATATTAGAAATTGTCCACAGTAACGTAGGCATATAAAAAGAAGCTTTAACATGCATGTTCACGTGCCACGTGCTGCATTTCAATGCTCTACTGAATCAATGCTTTTGTGATTGTAGGTTACAATGGATGTGTCTATCCTAGTGGGGGTACTTGAAACGGCAAGACGAATTCCCAGTTGATGTTGAATAATGGAATGTTAAGTGAATAAAAGTCATGAATCTAATGGTTCCTATTTTATATATAGCTTTAATTGTAAAGGTTTCCTCCTTTGACTAAGATGTATCGGTGAAACTCTTTCTTTTCTTCTCTTTTTTCTTATTTTTTAAAATTATTTGTAATCCTATATTGAAAACAACATTAGTGGTTGGAATAAACTGTTTGAATATTTTCTATGCCGAGTTTTTAATTTGGGTAATTTTAGATACCTTCCCTGAGCCTTGAGGTATTTATACTTAAATAGTGAGTTTACTTGTATGCTTATATATCTTCCCTACCGTTAGTATAATACACATTGGCTGTAAGTGGACTCATAAAATGATCAAAATACCTTTTGGAGCCAAAAAAGTTAATTGCCAAGTACCATTTCGTACCCAAAATTTGGTGGTAACTAACTTACAAGTATAGTAAAAAGTCTAAAAAATGCACCGATCAAATTAAAATTTTACATTGATTAATAATATGAAGAAAATTTTAAAAAATGCACCGATCAAACTTATCAATATTGCCATCGTCATCAATGGTAACATTAGCAACAACTTTTACTATAAATATTGCCATCACCTAGCATGAGCTTCCATCACTATTGCACATCTATTTTCAAGCAAAGGAAAACACCACCATTACAGCAACTAAGCAAGTTTTTGCTCAACACTCTTGTCAATCCATTCAAATCCTCCATTGCCATATTCTTACAACCCAAATACTAAAACACATCAACAAATATGTGGATTTCCAAAGTTAAAAAAATCACACAGGTAAAACATATAATAAGAATATGCGCTAACCTGAAGAAATTAAGTTAATAATTGTTAAGAAAGCTCATAATGCATATAAAAAAGCTGCACACTCAGCACATGTAAGTCAAAGATCAGTCGACAAAGTTAGTTAGGGAATATACTAGCTTAGCAAGTTTGTTAAGCATACATTATATTTTGTTTCAATTGTTAACCTTGATGCATTCTGCTTTCATTGTAATTAGTTGTAGTATAAATATTTATGTAGTTGTCATTTTGTGAATGAATTGAAAATATAAGAATTCCAGAACATTCATCCTAATTTTCTCAGCTTCCAAATAGAATTTATAGTTTCTTTAAGCCTTCAAACATGGTATTAGAGCCAAACAGAGCAAGCTTCAGTAATCAACAAACAACTTTTAGAAATTTAACAGCTATAAATACAAATCAACAAACTTTGGTCAATTTCTCTTCCAATACTCCAATTAAGCTTGATCGATCTAACTATCTACTCTGGCGTGTGCAAGTCTTAGCTTCTAAAAGAAACAATCGATTGGAAGGTTTCATCAATGGAACAAAACTAGCACTTGATGAACATCTACTTCTTGCTAGAGCTAATGGATCCATTTAAGAAATTGATAATCCAGAGTATCAAAAATAGAGATCACAAGATCAAACTCTACTTGGATGGTTGTTATCATCAATTAATGAAGGTACTCTAAGCCTTGTTATAAATTGTGTGAGCTCTTTTGATATTTGGTGAATATTAGAAAAGAAATTTAGAGTACAATCTGAGGTTAAGGTTCTTCAACTTAGATATGAACTTAATACACTTAGGAAGGAATCATTAAGTGTTGAAGATTATTGTATCAAGATGAAACCTATAGCTGATAAGCTTGCTAGTGCTAGGAGCCCTGTCATAGTAAAGGATATTATGTTAGCAATACTCAATAGATTAGGATTAGGTTATTGTGATATTGCTACATTTATAACTGATTCTAAAATAGAATTTATGATGCATATGCATTATTGCTAACACATGAAACTAGATTAGAGTAAGAAAAAGATGATGAAAGCGTGTTTAATGCAAAAGATGCATATACTAATGCATATTATCCCAAGGTTTTTTATAATTAGTTCAAAGGAAATTTTAGAAGAAGTGAGACATATTGGTGGTAATTTTGGTAATCTTGGTAGAAGAAATCATGTTTTTGGTAGAGAGGGTATGAACTATCATGAGGAAGTATTCAATGGCAGTTCTAGAAGTGGATCTGTTAGGGGTTAATCCTTTCGTCAGAATAGTCTTCACTCTTTTCAAGCACTTAGAAATCTATCTCTATATGCTACAAATGGATTTACTAGAGTGAATAGATCTTAGTAAATATCATGTAACACAGAAGAATTGATCTGTTAGATTTGCTACAAAATTGGTCATATTGCTGATATTTGCTGGCATAGATTTATGGAAGACAATGTTCCTGTTGCAAGAGGTTTTGACAGAGGGAAAGGACCAAGATTAGCTCATCTTACTAATTTTGATAGTTTTACTGCTTCACATCAAAATTTTGATGATTATGACAATTTTAGTTACATGCCACCAAGCTTTCATTATACCTCCAAAACCAACTATTACCTCAGAATTAATGCTTATACTTCTGGAGCAGCTTATATAACTAATTTTTAAAAAGTTGCTAATGATAACTAGTACTTAGACAGTGGAACAACTAATCATTTAACTAACAATATGAAGAATATGTAGCTTAGAGAGGAATATAAAGGTATTGATCAACTCATAAGCCTAATGGTCAAGGTTTATCCATTTCTTATGGTGTACATTCTTTTCCGTCATTTAGAGCTTGAAATCATTCACATATACATACCACCATAGCACGTAAAAACATGTTGCTTGTTCTTTCAATCATTAAAAACCTATTAAGCATTTCTAAACTCACTTATGATAATCTTCTCTATGTTGAATTTTGGGGAAATATCTATTTTGTAAAGGATATGAAGGGACAAGTTCTTCTACAGGACCTTTTTGATAAAGGTTTTTACAAGCTGTTACTGAAATCCAATCCTCTATCATCATCTACATCATACTTATCACTTGCATTCCACCTATCTCAGTTGAATTAACCAACCTCTATGTTGTTATTTTCCAACGTGCCATCTATTTTTCAAAACTGTAATGTTTTTTTATAAGATTTGCTTTCACTTTTGTTTCGAATAATTAGAATCACAAACCTGATGAAATAACTTTGTTGAACAAGAAGTTTGGTCATCCAAACTCAGCAATATTGATGTATTTGCTTAAGACTTGTAAACAATTTAAGGTCTCTCATAAAGCTGTCTATACGTAATACTTGTCAGTTAAAAAAAAAGTCATAGATAATATTTTTATATAACTGAAACCAAAACTACAAAGGTGTTAGAATTGCTTCATACTGATCTTTGGGGACCTTCACTTATTATATTTAGAAATAAATACAAGTTTTATATCAATTTTGTTGATGACTACAGCAGATACACTTGGATAGTTAGATTTACCCTCTCAAACTTAAATCTAAAGCCCTTGAAGAATTTAAATTGTTTAAACTTCAAGTAAAAAACCAATTCACACAACCACCAAGATACTGCAATTTGATTGGGGGCAGTGTAGAGTGTTTACTGATTTCTTGAATCAAAGTGGGATCATTTTTAGACATTCATGCTCATATACCTATCATCAAAGTGGTCTAGTTGAAAGGAAGAACAAACATATAGTTTTACTAGGATTAATATTTATAACTCAAGCCAATATTCTTTTTAAATATTGGTGGGGCGTTGTTCATATAGCAGTTTATCACATAAGTAGGTTGTTAACATCTGTATTAAACTCATATCTCTCTATGAAAAGTTATTTAAGCATAAACCAAATTATAATTTTCTTAAATAGTTTGGTTTTCTTTGTTATCTTTACATAAGAGACTCCAACAAACACAAGCTTAATTCATAGATTATTATATACCTATTATAATTTTATATGTACTATTTTTCTTTAACTTAATACATGAATTATTTTCTTATTATAATTTTTTTCTTTGAATTATTATTTGAAAATATTAATCTTAATTATTATTGTAGGCATCGTGTTGGATGGGTGATTATGGTGGTGAATAAAATGAATATCTTGTCTTAGAGCTTATTTTAAATGATAATATAAAATATAAATTTTATTTTAGATACTAGTTTGTATTTTTTAAATGGATTTGTGTAATTTATACTTAAATTTGAGAATTTATACTGGATTGATGTTGAAATTTTAATTTTTCATTTACATTATTTAAATATAAAATTGAGTATGTTATATGAAATTTGATGTTATTATTATAAATTTATATATTAAATATTTGTGATTTAAAATGCGGAAACCCGTAAAAAATCCGCGGGGTACCATTGCGGGTTTGGTAATTGTCAAAACCCACTGCGAGTGTGTTTTCTTACAAAAATTAAAACCCGCTACGGGTTGCGGGTTGGTTTGGTAATTTAAATTTTGTGCAGGTTTGGGTTTGGTAATGGCAAACCCACTGCGGGCGGTGCCCATTGCCATTCCTACTTATATTTCATATTTATGCATATCTACACTATCAAAACAATATATGAGTGTTAATGAAATCATATATTTGTCAATATATCATAAACCATAACTATTCTATTATTGAGTAATTGTTAGATCTATACAACTTATCATATTTATTGAAGCTTAGTAAATAACAAAATAACTAAGCTAACAAACTAACTAACCCATATAACAGAATTAATAGCTAATCTAATCACTAACAATGTAAATACCATAGCTGTCCCGATCCTTAACTTTGACTTAGTCAAGAATTACGCTCCAAAAACTTACAAGAACCATTTTTATTTTTCATGCTCTAATGTATTTATCAAAAATTGACATTTTCATGGCTTGGGATCATAAACTAAAAGAACTTGACTGTGTCTTGGACAAAAGTGTGGCAAATTTTTTAATGTTTCAATGACTAAATTCTATGTCTTGTGCAACTAAAATAAAGGTATTTTTGAGTCACGACTTCATGTGGATTCCATATGCATCTATGAAAAGTTAATGGTTGCATTTAGCTAGTTGTTTCAGAACTCAGCATTCCAATATGAGGCCAAAATTATTTTGTAAAAAAAAAAATGAAAATATTTATGGGTTGGCCACTTAATCTTGCCAAATTTTAAGGTAATTTAAGAACATTAGGGACTGTTCGGTATCGTTTTTAGAAGCTCATTTTCATTTTTGTTTCCAAAATTTAAGTGGAGTAAGTGTTCGGTGTTAAAACCTTAAATTTTCATTAGAATCCAGATTAAAATTATTGAGCAATACAATTTCGGAACCGTACCTGAATCCATGGTGATTCGTAATGGTTCTTGAGTGTAGGAGATGGACTTCCAATCTAATCTTTTCTCTTTCGTCTAGAATTCTCTCTAAGAGGATTAGAGAAATTGCTAAGATTTTTTTTTTTTAGAGATTGGGGACCATAACCCCTTTTAATTTAATTAAATAACGTGACTGATGGTTTTCTAATGAAAACCGTTCAGCAGTTATTTATGATAATTATCACTTCAGCCCCTCATTAAAGTGATAATTAAATTTTGGTATCTATGCATTTAACCCACAACAATTATACCCTTAGCCATTTTATTAATATTAAATAGATCACTTAATTATTGGCTAACTAAATAATAGCACACACATTTTATTTATTTCATGTGTGGCCCTAAATATTAGATTAATTAAAATTAATCTAACAATCTCCTACTGGGCCACAAATAAAAACAAAATGTGTTTAACTTAATGAGCTCATAAAATTGCTATTATGTCCTTAGAGTATATCTAGACAATCTTGTCCTTTAACCACATCGATATAGGATTATAGCGGCCTTTGTTACATTAATCGTAACTCAACCCATCCATAGTCACATATATCAATACAATTAAATAACATAGATCAATTGTGGATACATAGCATGAGAATTACATGGAATGTGATCTAAACATATCTATTCTCAATTGGAGATCTAAACTTAAGTTATCCTGACAGAGTGTAAAGAACTGAAATACTTTATTTCTGCAGAAAATAATCCGAATTATATAATTAAAATCCAAAAGTCACACATAGTAAATAATACAAACTCCCACTAAATATGAATATCCTCAAGTAAAATCACACCCATCTGAGCAGTATGCTTATGAAAAACCTTAGGTGGCAATCCTTTAGTGAGCGGATCCGCTATCATAGAGTTTGTCCCAATGTGCTCTACAGATATTTGTCCACTCTGCACTATTTCCTGCACAACAAGGAACTTGATTTCATTGTGTTTTGACTTTGTAGAGCTCCTGTTGTTGTTGGAATATAAAACTGCTGACTTATTGTCACAAAATATTTTGATTGGTCTTTCTACACCCTCTAGAATGTGCAGCCCAGTGACAAAATTACGCAGCCATATTCCTTGATTAGATGCCTCATAACATGCTACAAATTCTGCTGCCATAGTTGATGAAGCTACGAGTGTCTGCTTGGCAGATCTCCAAAAAATTGCTCCACCAGCCAACAGGTAAATATAGCCTGATGTGGATCTTCTACTGTCTTTGCATCTAGCAAAATCAGAGTCGGAATACCCAATGATCTCTAATTGATCCGATCTCTTATATGTGAGCATGTACTCTTTTGTCCTTTGTAAGTACCTCATAACCCGCTTGGCTACTTTCCAATGACCAATACCAGGATTGCTTAAATATCTGCCTAACATGCCAACTATGAACGTAATATCTGGACGCGTACATACTTGAATATACATAAGACTCCCTATAGCTGAAGAATAAAGAATCTTTTGCATTTCTTTAATTTCAAGATTAGTTTAAGGGCATTGACATAGGCTGAATTTATCTCTTTTGGCGACAAGGGTGTCACCTGGTTTACTATTTTGCATGCCAAACCTCTTTAAAACTTTTTCAATATAGTTCCTTTGTGACAATCCCAGAATACCTCGAGAACGATCCCGATGTATCTTGATTCCTAAGACAAAGGAGGCATCACCAAGATCTTTCATCTCAAAATATTTTGATAGAAAACTCTTAGTCTCGTGCAGTAAGCCTATGTCATTTATGGCAACCAATATATCATCAACATATAAAATCAGGAATATATGTTTACTCATACTAAACTTGTAATACACACATTCATCAATAACATTTGCCTCAAAACCATATGAGATAATTATTTGATGAAACTTAAAGTACCACTGACGAGAAGCTTGTTTGAGGCCATAGATGGATTTGGTTAGCTTACAAACCATATTCTTTGGATCTCCTGACACAAAGTTTTCTAGTTGTACCATATAAATTGTTTCATCAATGTCACCATTGAGGAATGTTGTCTTAACATCCATCTGATGTAACTCAAAATCAAAATGTGCAACAAGTGACATAATTGTCCTAAAAGAGTCTTTCGTAGAAATTAGAGAGAAAGTCTCTTTATAGTCAATTCCTTCCTTTTGAGTAAAGCCTTTAGCTACAAGACGTGCTTTATACCTTTCCACATTACCATTTGAATTCTTTTTGGTTTTAAATATCCATTTACAACCAATAGGCTTCACACCGGGAGGTAATGAGATAAGTTCCCAAACTTTATTGTCCTGCATTGATTTGTACCCTTCATTCATGGCTTCGATCCATTTACGAGAATTAGAACTTTGCATGGCTTGATGAAAGTTGATTGGGTCATCTTTCATCACTCCAGTTTCATCCTCATGTTCCTGAAGAAATACTATATAATCATTCGGAATAGTATTTCTCATTTCTCTTGTGGATCGTCTTAATTGCATAGGCTCTTGAGGTTGTTGAGTTTGTTCCTCAGGAACAATTATCTCATGTTCATTCTGGGGTTGAACAACATTGTCAGATGGTTGAGGATCCGAATTTATTTCATGATCAATGACAGGTATTAAAACTTGTACATTGTCAAAAGCAGCGATGGATCCTCTTCCATAGAACAATGTTCTTCTTGGATTTCTTCACAAACTCAACATCCTCAAAAACGTATCAAGGTTCCGTCTCAAAAATTGACCTTGGGATCATAAAACTTAAAGCCCCTTGATCGCTCTGCATAGCCAACAAAGTAGCTGCTTATAGTTTTGGAATCCAATTTCTTTTCATGAGGTCTATAAGGCCTCGCCTCAGCTGGACATCCCTAAATATGTAAATACTTTAGACTAGGTTTTTGACCCATCCAAAGCTTATAAGGCGTTTTAGCAGCCGCTTTAGTTGGCACTCGATTTAGGATATAAGCTGCTGTTTTTAGTGCTTCACCTCAGAATCATTCTGGTAAAGTACAATGACTGATCATACTCTTCCATGTCCAAATGCGGTTTCGCCTCTGGATATACCATTCATGTTAAAGCGATCTGGCATAGTATATTGATGGACAATTCGCATTCTTCTAAGTATTTGTAAGCGGTCTGGACGTTGTTCACGAAGCAACATTATATCTGCAGTAGTATTCACCACGCGGTCGGACGACACTTTTAATCCTTTTGTTGAGTTGTAACTCAACCGACTTTAAAAGTTTGAACACATCAAAGGTGTGATTTTCATGAATCGAGGGAATATATAACCATATCTTGAATAGTCGATACATGAATGTAATGAAATCATTGACCATTCAAAGAAATGAGAATGGTCCACAGATGTCTGTATGAATTAATTCTAAGATGTCGGAAGTTCTATAGGCACCCAATTTCTTAGTTTTGGTTTGTTTCCCCTTGATACACTCAATACAAACATCAAGGTCTATAAAATCAAGAGATCCTAAAATCCCATCAGACACTAAATGCTCAATTCTAACTTTAGAGATGTGACCTTAGCACTTGTGCCATAATGAGGCCGAATTTTCTTTCTCTAATTTACGCTTTGTACCTCTAGAACTAAAATGCAGGTTTTCATTATAACTTGAAACAGTTTCTAACAAATATAGATTGTCATAAGCATTAAGCAAACCGGTTCCAATAATATTAGAATTGATAGATAAACTAAATTCTCTGTTTATAAATGAACAAGAATAACCTAATTTGTCCAAAACAGAAAATGAAATCAAATTCCGTCTAAAAGACGAAACAACAATTGTATCTAACAAATCTAAATAACAACCTGTTTTCATAAGCAATCTAAAATGCCCAATTGCTTCAACTTCTATCGACTTGCCATCTCCAACATAAATGCATCTTTCAGCATCACTTGGCGGTAGAGCTCGGGCAACCCAGATGAAACACAAATGTGGTGTAGTAGAGAATCATCCATCCATGTGTTTACAGTCAAGCTAAATTAGTTTCAGAACAAACCAAAGTAAGAAATGTACATTTCTTTACGCGCCATGCGTGATATTTTTTACATTCCTTCTTCACATGTCCAAGCTTGCCGCAGAAGAAACAACCATGCTCGGCCTTTGGTTTCTTTGGTTCTGGACCCTTACAAGCAGCAGCTTCACTCTTTTTTTTTTCTTTTGCCATTATCTTTAGAAGTACTTACCACATGTGCATATTCAGATTTTCTCTTGCTTCTCTCTTCCTGCACAAAAGAAATCGATTCATTGAGATTCCATTTCTCTTTCGATTGTAGCGACATTGATTAAATTGGCTGACATTGAACCCAGGTTGCCATCTCCAACATAAATGCATCTTCGCATCACTTGGTAGCTTCAGCAACCACAGGTGAAACACAAATGTGAGTAGTAGCACCCGAATCTATCCACTATGTGTTTCTAGGTACTGAAGCTAAATTAGTTTCAGAACAAACCAAAGTAAGAAATGTACATTTCTTTACGCGCCATGCGTGATATTTTTTACATTCCTTCTTCACATGTCCAAGCTTGCCGCAGAAGAAACAACCATGCTCGGCCTTTGGTTTCTTTGGTTCTGGACCCTTACAAGCAGCAGCTTCACTCTTTTTTTTTTCTTTTGCCATTATCTTTAGAAGTACTTACCACATGTGCATATTCAGTTTTCTCTTGCTTCAAGCTCTCTTCCTCTTGCACACAAAAGGAAATCAGTTCATTGAGATTCCATTTCTCTCGGCGGTTATGGCGACATTGAACCCGATTAAATTGTCGACATTGAAGCTGAGGTTGCCATCTCCAACCAAATGCATCTTTCGAAGCAGATCATGGCGGTAAGCGAGACCTGCCATGATTGAAAAAAACTTGCTAATATCATTGTGTTTTAGCGTCGGCTAAATTAGTTTTAACAAACCAGCAATAAGAAATTAGCACTTTCTTTACTGGCGCCATGCGTGATATTTTTACATTCCTTCACATGTCCGGGCTCGATAGAAGAAATCTGACCATACTCGACCTTTGGTTTCTTTGGCTCGACCTCTAATGAATCATCGCTCTTTTCTTTCTTTTGCCCTTATCTTTAGAAATTACCACGTATTCATTTTCTCTTAACGATCTCTTCTCTTAACAAAAGGAAATCAGTTCATTGAGATTCCATTTCTCTTCGGCGGTTAAATCGACATTGAATGATTAAATTGTCAGGAGAGAGATAAGGACCAAATGCGACCAAATTAGATAGATCAAATTCTAATGCCTTAAGTTTAGAAGCAATGAGACATCTCCATGATGTATTCCCCAAACGTTTCCTTTCGCTTTATACTTACATTGAAATCAAGCTTGCTTAAATCGTACTTGTTTCATTCATTATATCGTTTTTGTAAACGTTTTCAATTTATTAAAGAAACTTACTAGCACTTGTAACCTTATCATTATAGCACTCTAAATACTAGCATTCATGATCATAAGACTTCATCATTAGATCGATCATTCTATACAACACATCCTCGGATGTCATATCGTATGAGCTCATTCTCTTAGGGTGTCACGAATGACATCTAATCCATTAATAAGAGAATCATCATATTCTTCCACTCCTTAAAATTAGTCCCATTTAGAAATTGGACATTATCATATTGTAGATATAAACTGGGATAAAAAATGAATAGATTAACAAAAATAAATAAAATATAAATAAACAAATAATGCTCACATTAAACATCTTAATTAATAATCTTCAAAATTTAAAAGCAAAATAACATTTCAAGATACTTAACAACATTAGTAACAAGTCTTTGGACTATAATCTTTTGTAAATGTCTCTTATTGTAATGATCAAATTTTGATGATAAGTTATATTAAAGTAATATTTATCTTTATCTGACATATTATCTTAAAATTAATTAATTTATAATTGTTAGAAATTTAATCTTCCTTTACCAATTATTATTAATTATAATCTAAAATATTTAATACTATCACTTTGGTTTAATTATCTAACCAATTATAAAATCATTTTAATTTAAAGATTATAACACCCAAATAATTCTATATATAAAGAGAGATATTATTTTGTGACTTCTACTTTTAATTATCATATCATCAAAATTTTGGCTTAAAATACCAATCATTAATTATCTGTTATAAATCATTTTAATTTAATAATTATAAAACCTCTAACGATTTTACATAATATATATATACTAAGTTTGAGGAGGTGATGTGGCATCACCATTCTTCTTCTTTTCATATTATCTATTATCTAAAATTTTTAAAATATTGGAGGACATTCTTTATATATGTCTCTTCCTCTTTTCATTTAAATCCAACAATAAATAACTAATAATAATAATTAATTATAACTCTTTTAAAAATTCATTTATTTTATCATTCTACCAATTAAACTTTAGTGGCTTAAAATACATCAATTAATTAACATTAACATAGGAAGATGGGTTCTTTTATCTTCCTTCAATAATTCCACTAGAGTTCAATTTCTACAAGATGTGATATGGCATCACCATTCTTCATCTTTTTATATTCTCTATTATCTAAAATATCTAAAATATTAGTGGATATTCTTTGTATATGTCTCTTCCTTTTTCTATTTAAATCCAACAATACATAACCATTAATAATAATTAATTATAAGTCTTTTGAAATATTTATTTATTGTATCATGCTAGCAATTAAACTTTAGTGGCTTAAAATATATCAATTAATTATCATAGAAAAATAGGTTCTTTCATCATCCCTCAACAACGCCATTAGGGCCCAATTTTAATGTCATAATTCCTTATTTAATTATGCAACCTTTTCTTTAATACTTTTTGGCTTCTTTAACTCTCTAAACACTAAATATTTAAGATTTGTTATGTTTGGTTTTTTTAATTATTTAACCAACATCCTCTTTAGAATAATTCTTGTATTTTTATTGTTTGAATTATTTGAATTTTTGGTATTTTGTGCTTCATGGAGTACTCTTTTGTTCATGAGTTGAATAATGATAAAGATAGTTAAATGATAAGGGTTAGATTTTGTAGGATATGTGAGTCTATTAATACTAAGAAGAATAGAGAATGTTTTTATTTAAGTCCAATAATATGTAAACACTAATAATAATTAATGATGAGTGTTGGCTTTCATTTATTTTATTATACAAGCAATTAAATTTTAGTAGCGTAAAATACATTAACTAATTAACATAGAAAGAGAGGTTCTTTCATCTTCCTTCAACAATATCATTAGGCCCTAATTTTAATGCCATAATATAATATTTAATTATATAGTCTTTTCTTTAGTGCCTTTTGGCTTCTTCAAACTCTCTAAACACTAAATATTTAAGATTTGTTATGTTTGGGGATTTTTTATTTATTTAACCAACATCCTCTTTAGAAAAATTCTTGTATTTTATTGTTTGATTTATTTGAATTTTAGTATTGTGTGCTTCATGGAGTACTCTTTTCTTCATGAGTTGAACAATGATAAAGATAGTTGGGTGATAAGGGTTAGGCTTTGTAGGATGTGGGAGTCTACTAATACTAAGAAGAATGGAGAATTGATTAGTGTGGATATGATTTTTATTGATGAAAAGGTTGTATAAAAAATTCATTAAGTAATTTATTTTCTCTAATTTTTTCTTAATTGTTTCACACTTAATGTAGCATGTGTTTTTTTTTTTTTTTTTTTGGTAGGAAAATCTAATGCATGCAACAATCAGGAAAAATTTAGTGACAAGATTTAAGCATATGTTGAGTGAAGGTTCTTTGTATAGTATCAAGAATTTGAAAGTCGTTTTATTCTGATGATATAGACCACTTTCAAATCGATTATAAGATTATTTTCTTGGTTATAAATAGATAGTCGATGCTATTTGCCCATCAATTCTGCATAATTACAATAATCCATATTTGAAAGAAAGAGCAATATTAAAAAATGAAATGGTACATGAATTGAGCAGATGATTATGAATATAATACAGTCGAGGAGAACCTATTTTAGGTCAGACAGTATATGCAAAGCAAGCGCAAACACAAATGATGAAGATGTTTTGTATCCAACTGAATTTTTGAATAATCTGAAATTCAATGGCATCCCTAATCATGATATACAACTTAAAGAAAGTGCTCCCATAATGCTTCTCAGAAATCTAAATCAAATAGAAGGCTTATGCAACGGCACAAGATTGATTGTCACTCGTCTTGGTAAATGGTCCATTAGAGGTAATATCATTTCTGGAACAAATATTGGACAAAACGTCACAATTCCAAGAATTATTATGTCTCCTAATGAATCAAAATGGCCATTCAAGCTTAACAGATGACAACTTCCGTTGGCACCATGTTTTGCCATGACGATCAACAAAAGCCAAGGACAATCTCTTAAACATGTTGGCTTGTATCTCCCTAAGCAAGTATTCACACATGGTCAATTATATGTCGTCGTGTCTCGAGTTACCACAAGAGAAGGATTGATTATACTAAATGCCGATCAAGAGGCAAAAGATCGAACCTTCAAAAAAAAACATTGTCTACAAAGAAGTATTTCAAAATATTCACACATCAGCTCACAAAATCAAGGTATCACATTTTTAGATTATATTTTAAAATTTAAATTATACATTGCAAGCTCTTACTTCACCCCTATAATAATGATTTTCATTATGTGTTTTACTTATTCAGTAGACAAATGAATAAATCAAAGGAACTACCAAGACAAGAATGGTAGTCCGTTGAGTTTTCCAAGTCACATGAGGATTTAATCGCCAAAGAACGTAGTAAGTCAAGAAACATTTCTTTTTACGTAAATGTTTCTCCCTTCATTCTTTCTAATCCGTAGAAACATTGTTTATATACAGATAAAGAACATTTTGGCACCAAGTGTTGCTGATCCCCATTGGAACTTGCCATAGCTGCAAGCTTGATATAAACAACTGCTCACTTGCTCAGCTACAAACGATCCTAAGTAACTTACAAAAGTCTTTACTTGTATTTTATTATTTCTTTTATGATTCAACGCATTGTTAAGGATCCTCAATTATAAAATTTAATTTGGAACTTATCAATAACTACAAAAGGTATAAAGTTTATACACTTAGACTAGACACGTTAATATATATTTTTAACGTTAATAAAAAAATAGTTAACTTTCATAAATAACATTAGTTTTATAAGGCTGCCTCATTTGAAAAAAATAAAAAGATCAAGTCATTTTTTTATCAGTTTTATCGAGTGTAAATGAAGAAAAATAAAGAAAAAATGATAATACTAAATTCATTTTTTAAAGCCGCGCAAAGCGCGGTTTTATTTCCTAGTAATTAATAAAACCAAAACCGTGGCTAGTACAAACTTCAAATTAAATCATTTGAATTAAATATTGAAATTTAAAGCCAAAAATATGGCCGCTGCATATTTGATCTATTTGATTTAATCCCTTTATGTATTAAATCAAATACAAAATATGCCACAAAATGACCACTGACAATTTTAATACAATTGAATTTGAATTCAACAATATTAAAATTGAAACTGAAACAAGGAGACATGGCCAAAACAACGGACATATTATCATTAATTAAGCTGAAACAATCAAACATGGCTAGTTGGCTACTGTAATTAAATTGTTAAATAGGTCAAATATAATATTTTATTGAACCGAAACCGAAACGTGGTCTGACCAAAACAATTACAAAATTCCAAGCAAAATGATATTAATTAAAATAATATTATTAAAACTGAAACCATGGAAGTAAAGCCACTACATACTTAAAGCGAATTATTGAAAACATAACCAATCCAGATCATAAAGCATGGCAATTCCAACTAAAATCAAATTTCAATTCAACTTAAAAATGAAATTGAAACATTAAAAATAATGGACACCGTAACTGAGAATCAAAGCATGATTTTGAAACTGAATCCATTATTTCACGTGTTCAATCTACCAGTTTCGTTTCGTCATGAGTCCATCAAAACGAATTTTAATTATTCCCGATAATCGAATCATGCATTAACAGTTTGATTTGACTATAACCATTAATTAGAAATTAATAACTCAATAGTCTAATCATGGAGGGTGCTCTGATACCACTTGTTAAAACCTTAAATCTTCATTAGAATTCAGATTAAAATTATTGAGCAATAAAATTTCTGAAGCGTACCTGAATCCATGGTGATTCGTAGTGGTTCTTGAGTGTAAGAGATGGACTTCCAATCTAATCTTTTATCTTTCGTCTAGAATTCTCTCTGAGAGGATTAGAAAAATTGTAGAGAATTATTTTTTTGGAGAGATTGTGGACCATAACCCCTTTTAATTTAATTAAATAACGTGACTGATGGTTTTCTAAACCGTTCAGCAGTTATTTATGACAATTATCACTTCAGCCCCTCATTAAAGTGATAATTAAATTCTGGTATCTATGCATTTAACCCACAACAATTATTCCCTTAGCCATTTTATTAATATTAAATAGATCACTTAATTATTGGCTAACTAAATAATAGCACACACATTTTATTTATTTCATGTGTGGCCCTAAATATTAGATTAATTAAAATTAATCTAACATTCGGTAGCTATTTTAAGAAAATGTGATTCATAAAATGTAAAATTCAAGCTCATAAATTAGGCATAGTTTGGAGAACAACTTTTAGCTGTTATGTGTGTTTCATAAAATAAATTATAATTTATTCTTTGAAACAAACAAAGCACACAACACAATGTGCTTTATTTCTATTCCATTTTTTAGAATATTTTATCCTATCTAGAGGTGGCCGATCGGCCGGATGCACAACATGCAGCCGCAGGCAGGCCGTGTCCGTCTGACTTACTGACTTGTATAGCATCATTTTGGTAAAACCTGCCTTTGACTGTACAGCACGCATACACGTGGGTCGTCTTAGGGCACAGAATTCGAGCCTGAAACACGTTTGATGGGCGAACGCGGCCAGGTTAGAGATAAGCCAATGCGACTGCGCGGCACCACGATAGCTTACGTTTCATTTTTTAATCGAAGTAAATTTAAAATTTTATGATTTTATAAATAACTTGAAATTGAATCTTTTAATATATTATATTAAGTCAAGTTTTTTAAATTTATTTAATTCTTAGTTTCAAAAAAATTATAATTGATTTTGTTTATAATTTATTAAATAAATAATTAATATCATGATTTTAATAAATAAAATTATGAAAATCATAATTTTATAATTGTGTATTAATATTATTATAAACTATGATATATGACTCTATGTAATTATAAGTTAACAATTAAGTTAACCTTTAATTTTTTATCGTTGTTAAGTTCTAAAAATGAATTCTAATACCATAAAGTCAGACTTAGTAATTGATATTACGTTTTCTTATTATTATTGATTTATTATTATGAAATATGGACTTAAGTTTTAAATTTTTGATTCTATTAAATTTGAATTTATTAATTTATTATTATTATTAATTTATTATTATTGAATATGAACTTGAGTTTTGAATTTTTTATTCCATTAAATTTGAATTTATTAATTTTTTTAATTATTAATTTATTATTATTGAATAAGGACTTTTTTTTATAAAAAAAAAGTTTAGTGGGTTTTTTTTTAAAAAAAAAAGTTTAGTGGGTTTTTTTTTTCTGAACACGCGCGCAGCACAGCACGTGTGGGCACGGCACGAGTGGGCGCGACACACGGGCCTAAGAAAAAAAAATTAGGCTAGGCACGACACGAAATACATAATAAGCACGACGATCACGTGGCGATCAGCGCGTGGGTTGGCCACACTCAATCTTTCTTCTTCATCTTTTAACTCTGTAAAATCCATTTCTTTTTTATTATCAAAATGAACAATCTCTCAAAGTTGCTTTGTTATCAGAAAATCCCAGCAAAACTCTCAAGAAAAAATTCAAAATAAAAAAGATCGACCTGTGTTCCTCTCTCTAGAATTCAACTGCGATTTATCCTTATTCAAGTTCAAATCTGGCGTTGTTATTGTTGACTTTGGTTCCTCAAGCTGAATTAAACCATCAGTAACATTATTATTATACCAGGGGATAAAGAAACTAATAAAAGAGAGATAAAAAGAAAGGGAAGATAAAGAGAGAAGGGGAAAAAATTGTTTTATTAATCTCAAACGTTTGTGGGTGTTTATTGAGAAAGAAAAATATAGGAATTGTAAAAAAATATTATTTTATCCTAAAATTAATTAAATATTTATATTTAATGATTTAGTAGTTTTTTTATAATTTAATAATTTTTTTATATTTTTATAAATTATTCATTTAATTTAACTTAAATATTTTTGAAAATAATAGCACCGAAGAAATATTTACTGTTTTTATTACTCTCAATTATGTCTACCGAACACATATTATTATTTTTATTTTCAAAATAGAGGATACAGAAAATAATACCGAACGAGCCCTTACTATCTATTTGTTTTTTTTTTTCACCCCTAGTATGGTCGATAATATCATAATGCTTCGAGTCAATTTTCTCGTAAGTAATTTTGAAGAGGTGATTGCAATTATTATTATTATTATTATTATTTTGAGAGGAGGTTATTACAATTAAGTTTTGAATTATTAGGCAGACATGATTTCTAGATTATGTGAGGATTGGGTCATCAACCACTCATTAATCTCATTCTATCCTTTTTCCCCCATTCTTCCCTCTTTGTTGGGCAAATAATTGTCAGTGGTCAATGACATGATTGAAGGTGTTGAGAGATTTGTTCCATTAAATTTGGCTTTCTTAACTCAAGTCATAATTATATTATCCCATGGTAATCAATAATAACAAATTAAAGACCAAAACGAGTAAGGTGCGTAAAGTCAAAGAGCACCTAACTTCTTCATATGATTGTTTTCCTCCTTTTGTTTCTTTCTCGTTTTGAAAATTCAGTTGAATGTGTTGTTCTAGCTCTCTCACTGTTAATGCGAAAGCTATGCCAACTGTTATCGTTTTAAATTTGAATTGTTTTTTTAATCTACCTAGACTACTTCACAAATCAGAACATCCCAAAGAGGCCATCAATCAAAGTAGACCACAAGCATTGACTAAGTCCACCCCAAAAAGAAATGGCTCATGACACTTCGACAAGTGCAAATGTGCAATGTTATGGTGGAAGCATGAATGTTGGACTAATACAAAGTTTTTATGGCCAAATTTTGTCTCTCGGAGAATTTCATATTCATGCCATCAATGCGCCTATGGCCCCAATTGCATGTGTAATTTTACTAATTATAACACGCAAATTACACAAACCTTAAAAAGAATAAATTATGAAGAAGAGTTTTACTTTGCTTTTCTATAATACAATTTCGTTTTTCACACGCGTCACGAATAGTACGTTCAATTTTCTATAAATATTACTAATTTGTAATTAAACCCATTTGTTTGAATTCCCCGTACACACACAATTCACATAGATACAACATTCACAACTTAAGCTAAGCTAACTGAATAACAAGTAGCAGTCCATAACAAATTATGGTGAGCTAGTAAATTGGTAAAATCCTTTATTCCTAAGAACTATTAATCATTTGAATAATAAAATCATCAGCTGCACACCTACAATAATTAATCATTTGAATTTATTTTCACTCATAGAAGGGGAGGTAAATGAGAATACAAACAAACTTGCCGTATAAATATAAATACCTCTAACACCTCAGGCGTCAGTAGAGTTATCTAAAAAATTTATCCTTTCTAATTTTGCAATTACAATGTGCATGTGATGTATAAGAATCCCTCAGCCTGACCTTTGCCTATGTGCCGCTGCATATCTTTTGCAATCTGCAGCTTGTAATGAAATTTGCTTTTGGTTTGTCTTGTTATTGACCTGACACATGAAGTGTGGGTCTTGAGCTGCACCGTTACAATAAATTGTTTGTTTATAATCATTATATCATCGTCATATACAGCAAGTTTTCATAGCATACATGGTAAAAACTAAAAACACATAATTTATATAAACAATGAAAAAAATTATTACTAGTAATTAAAACCAAAAAAAAAAAAAAAAAGATGTGAATGTAGGGTGCAGCTGATGCACTATAGGCAGATCCATGGAGCATTTACTTGTGGATGATTTTCTCTTACTATATATTGTCATGAGGTTTTCCAAGTGACGTAATTGCTGCGTGTGATGCAATTATGTTCACATGACTCGGTTTCCAATTTCAATTCATACTCGAGTGGTTTGTTTTATGTGTAAACACCCTTCTCAAATGGGTTAGTTGATAAAGATTTCCACAAAATAGTCTCTAGGACTTTTGGCCTGCTTACCATATGGAGTTGATGTGAAATGTCGGATTTGTTGGATCAATTTAAAATGGGGATGGTTAAGTTATATTATACAAAATTTACATCCAACTTAAGAGATACACTTAATATTTCAGGATATGTTAATAATTAAACATCGCGTGAGTTATTTATTAGAGGGTGTGAGTTTCAACTCGTCTAGAATCTCATTTTTCTTCCATCAAAGCTACGAATTAGAGGTAGATTTGTCTTTGAATATTTATTAGGAGCACATTTTTAAATAATGATAGTTAGACTAATGCTCATTAAATTAAGAGGATCTAGAAACAATAAATCATTGTTGTCTGGCGTTTTTTCCTTCTACTAGCAGTTTTTTTCTCAAATTAAAAAAAAAAAAAACCAAATCCATTAAATTATTAATTATTTACCTGTTAATAAGTTGACCTTCTTAATTATTTTTCTTTGGTTTAGGGACTGACATGAAGCGTAATAACAAATTCCATTTTTGCCTCCTTTGGGCCTGTGAGGGATTGTGTCCATGTAAACGCGTCCGGTCCAGCAATTTCTGACTTGCTCTTCTCGGGAAAACGTCGACAGTCAACCCCTTTTGTCGCTTTTTGCCTTCTTTCTCATTCTATTCCAACAAGTCTGCATCGCTCAACGTTTCCAATCCTATTCAGTTAAATAGTTTTGCTTTGCCTTCCCTCAAATGTGAAATATTTATTTATTTATTTATTTTTATGATTACTTTCTTTAAATGCTAAATATGTTGTAACTACGGTACTTTAAGAGTATTATATATCACGACTTGTAACATCACTAGTAAAAAAAATAACTATTACTTATTTTGAATAAAAATTATTTAAATAATATTAACAATATAATTTGTGATGTGTCATTTATTAAATAGTTTATATTTTTTTTATGAATTTTAAATTAATTAATTATATTATCTCATAAATTAGTGAATAAATATTATTTTTGTTTATAAATTTATAAATTTTAAGTTAATTAATTATATTATTTGACGAACCGGTTCATGAATAATTATATTAAATGAGAAAAAGTTACTGAAAGTGTCTCACCCATGACAAAATAAAGAAAAAAAAAAAAAGATGTGAATGTAGGGTGCAGCTGATGCACTGCAGATCCATGGAGCATTTACTTGTGGATGATTTTCTCTTACTCTCTCCTTCTCGCTCTTTGCATCTTTCTCAGAAATTAAATTTAAGAAAAGAAAAATCAACATCACCACCATCAACTTCAATTCACGTTACCTTAAAACAATTTGTCAGCTCTCTCTCTCTCTCTCTCTCAAATCATCGAATCAAAGATTATCAACAACTTTAATTTTAATAACTTCTCACTGTTGCTCATTTCTATCTCAAGACAATCTTTTTTTCTTTTTCGATTTAATTTTTTTTTTATTTTACGAAATACCATGGCACTCTAGGGCTCGAATGGAGGAAGCTCACTTGATACTTCCGAGCTTAAAAGTTGAAGCAAACATGTGATGTAGAAATTTAAATTTTTTTCCACCTTTCTTTTTTCCCTTGTAAGTTC
Organism: Citropsis articulata; assembly: GCA_030449925.1. Taxonomy (NCBI): domain Eukaryota; kingdom Viridiplantae; phylum Streptophyta; class Magnoliopsida; order Sapindales; family Rutaceae; genus Citropsis; species Citropsis articulata. Next base: position 753,770 of record JASUUH010000137.1, on the reverse strand, counting down.
GATTGATTGATAAAACATGTCATCGTCGGTCTCGGAGCTGAAAGAGAGACACGCGGCGGCCATTGAGACAGTTAACAATCTCAGAGAACGGCTCAAGCAGAAGCGACAGCAGTTGCTCGACGTAGACGGTGCCGTTTTCGTGTTCATGTTGTTGTTTTTTTGTTATTTTTGTGTGGTTTTTAGATCTGAGATTGATTTTAATTTGTAATTTGTTACTTTGTGGCAGTTGCTGGATACTCGAGGTCGCAGGGTCGGACTCCGGTCAGCTTTGGTCCGACCGATCTAGTTTGTTGTAGGACCTTGCAAGGCCACGCTGGCAAGGTCTCTTTTTTCCCCCTCAAGAAAGAAAATTACATGTGTATTTTTATTTATTTAGATTTTAGTTTGACTAATTTAAATAAAATTTATAAGAATTGAAGAAATTGTAGGTGATCATCAGTAGATGTATTTTGTAACTAAGGGAGTAGAGATACGAAATTCTCAGAGTAAAGAGTAAAAATGTGGTGAGGATTTAGAACTTAAATACTAAAAATAGAAGGAATATTTGTAGGTTGACATGATAAGAGGTGCAATAATGGCTTTTGATTGTTTGAGTTTTCAATTTTGGTTATTGGGTTGGACAGAATGGAACAACTGAGGGTACTTTGATAGCAAGGAGTAGGTGAAAAGAAGGAAATACTGCAATTGTTATAATTACTTTTCAGGATGAATTTTTTATCAGCTTCCTTGCATGTTGATATTAAGATGTTTCAATTGTGATCAGCTTTAACAGATCTTATAGTTTAATGATACCTGAGAAATGAAAAAAAAGGGGTTCTTCTGTTCTGGTGTGTATGATTCTTTGGGAATGGAAGTGAATTCAGCTTTGTATTGCTGAAACCTTTGTTTTACTAACCTTTCCCCTTACAAATTTGCGAGAAAAGAAGCGTAGCTTTAGAGATAATGGCGATAGTTAAGTGAATGGGGCTCCATAGCCTCTTTAAGCAGAATATATTGTGGACTTTATTGGTGGTAGGTCGAGACAAATTATGTTAACCAATGAGCAGCTCGAGGCTATAGCTGACAAAGTTACTGGGGGGCTGCGTATGGAGGGCCGGCCAATAAAAGTGCTTGCAGGGCAGGGGGCCAGATGGTGGAAGGGCACCGGGGCCCCTGTGGGTTAAAGTCTTTGGCCCGGGGGGGGGGGGGGGGTGTGGCGCGGAGGGCCTCCCCCGGACTCGGAATGGTCACCCCCTCGGCAAGGCACCCGGTGGCGTCCATGGGTGGTCGTGTACAAAGGCCCGCCCAAAAAAAGTGCCTGCAGGGCATGGAGCTAGTGGGTGGAAGGGCGCGGGGCACCGGAAAGCTATAGCCTTTGGCCTGTGAGGGTGGGGAGGGGGGGGGGGTGTGGCCTGCCCCGGACTCGGAATGGTCACCTAAATATCAGGACAGTTTTCAATTACTTGTATTTTTCTTCTATATGGTGGGGTGAAGTAAAATTTTCATTTTGAATCTCAGGTGTATTCATTGGACTGGACTTCTGAAAGGAATCGAATTGTCAGTGCATCTCAAGATGGAAGGTTAATAGTGTGGAATGCTCTTACAAGCCAGAAAACTCATGCTATAAAACTGCCTTGTGCTTGGGTAATGACTTGTGCCTTCTCTCCAACTGGTCAATCTGTTGCCTGTGGTGGTCTTGATAGTGTTTGCTCCATTTTCAACCTGAATTCTCCGACTGACAAGGACGGGAATTTACCAGTGTCAAGAATGCTTAGTGGGCACAAGGGTTATGTGTCCTGCTGTCAGTATGTTCCGGATGAGGACACTCACCTAATTACCAGTTCGGGTGACCAAACTTGCGTCTTGTGGGATATTACTACAGGCCTTAGAACTTCTGTTTTTGGAGGAGAATTTCAGTCTGGGCACACTGCTGATGTGTTAAGGTATGTTTGATGATTCCCAAGTTGCCATCAGGCTTAATCTTGTTCCCATCCTGTTCATGAAGCAAACAATTTTTTTCCCCCCAATTATTCCTTCGTCTAGTACTGTCAAACATCTTTGAGTCTAGCAATTAAAGGCACTTTTTATCTTAATTTTTTTGGAATAATCCAAGAAATTTCCATTTATCCAATTGACATTTCAAGTAATGGCACCAGTTAATTCTGACAGTCTTGCTCATGTAGAGCGCAGAAAATCTCAATTCTGTTGTTCATGTCCTCAATATCTTAATTCAATAGGACTTTCTATTAATTTAACATTATCATTAGTGTACTGCTAACTTATTAAGCTAACTGGTATAGTCAGGTTCTTGATGGAGCTTGTGTCGATGGACTGGAGCTTATGACCATTTATCTCTTAATTGTTTTGAGATTTGTTTGATTACTCAGTATAACAATATTACTTTCTTCCTTTTTTTTGTTTTTCACTTATCGTTTTTTCGAGACTTGAATTTTGATAGCAACCCTTGTGACATAGATGGCTCATGATTTTTAATGGCTAATGATTTTCAAGTGCGTAAGACTTTAATCTAGTGGAGTTATTCATTGAGGGTTCTATAAGTCAAGGATACTTACCATGTTGTCCATTGGTTATTCTTTTCAGTGTCTCAATTAGTGGTTCAAACTCAAGGATGTTTGTATCTGGTTCCTGTGATTCTACTGCCCGATTGTGGGATACTCGTGTTGCAAGTCGAGCAGTGCGCACATTTCATGGGCATGAGGGAGATGTTAACACTGTGAAGTTCTTCCCAGATGGCAATCGGTTTGGAACTGGCTCAGACGATGGAACTTGCAGATTATTTGATATCAGGACTGGGCACCAACTCCAAGTGTATTATCAGCAGCATGGTGAGAATGAGATCCCACACGTGACGTCCATTGCATTCTCCATATCGGGAAGGCTTCTTTTTGCCGGATACTCAAATGGTGATTGCTATGTGTGGGACACATTATTAGCAAAGGTATATGCTTTAGTTGGTTCGGTACTGTCAGAATATATGCTTTACTTGAACTTTATTTATTTATTTATTTTTTTGGGGCACCGTTTGATATGTAAAAGATGTATTATCTTCAGTTTCCATTTGGTAGAATTTATGCTGGTGTATTTTGCACTCATTGCCTCAGTCTGAATTGCATGGCTGTAACTGGGAGTTGAACTCAAGCTGTTTGTCATGGATGCTTAAGAAGCACTTATAAACTGAAATTATACAGAGGTCACTTATTCCCCCGGATTGAGTGAGGCCACCATTTGTTGCAACTTGCAAGAAATACATCAAATTACATTTTAGGCCAAGTAATTATAGCCTTTTCCATTGAAGCAAGAGGATATTTATAAATGAATGATTCAATCACATGAGCTGGTTTTGTAATTTTTCTTGATCTTATGAGCCTAGAATTTCAATCTTTTTTGGCTCCTCCTTTGTTAATGTGGTTATCTATGCGTACTTTTGCTGGAAAATTTAAGGTAGGCCATCATAGTGGACGCATTGGCTCTTATCACTTGCCTTTCCCTTTGAAGGTTGTATTGAACTTGGGGTCTCTCCAGAATTCACATGAGGGCCGGATCAGCTGTTTGGGTTTGTCAGCCGATGGAAGTGCCTTATGTACAGGAAGTTGGGATACAAACCTAAAGGTCAGTCTGCATTAATATATTTTTGTGTTAATGCCATTTCATTGTCTGAAGAATCTTGTTTAGCCTACTCTATGTCACCAACAAGAAAATTGATATTACTTTTTTTTTTTTGAAACAATTTAAGCATGTTATTTCTTGATTTGATTTCTACTTTTCACATGACAACTAATACATTTCTTGTAAGATAGAATTTTGTTAGTTATTCTTTCAAGTAAACAGACTTTCAACAGAAGAATGCAGCCTCATGACAGTTACCAATAAGTCATTCGTATCATATCATACATGTCCATTTTTGGAAACTAGAGATATTCGCTGGGAAGCCGAAAAAACAAATAAAAATCTTAACCAGTGTAAAATGGTTCTGTGATTCAAAAATATGATGAGTTGCTGTTAATTCCTGGGGTTATGGAGATCTACTCCTGGGCCCCGATCACAATTATTCTCTTCTGTGGAGGGCTGGGAATTATTTGGAAAATTCTTTCTGCATATTCTAGAAAGCTTACCAAAGCTGTTTAAATGTTGAAAGGTGTGGTTTTACAGAGTTTCTTTGGGATAAATATCTTTCAGCATGAAATCCTAATCAGTATTTTTACTGCTGCTTCCACATAATCATTCAGTAGACGTTTCTTTGTGTTTCTTAACCAAGCGTCATTTATTCTTAGTAGCACGAAGAAAGAACTGTCAATTTGCTAACCTTGTGAACTATATATTTATCAAGTTAGTCAATCTTGTTTTCTCTTGACATTCTTTAGCCTAATACATGTAATGTGTCAAGTAAGCTTTTTTAAATACTTGTGTATAGGATATTTTGATCCAGGAATTAATTACGGTTATGAAATTGGAAGTATGCCAATATATTTCTGGTGATGCTCAATTTTATTCCCTACATAATAATGCTGGTATCATCCAGTCAAAACTGGCAAGGTTATCACATAATTTTTATTTTAATAATTGTATCATTATGATATCCTCTTAAGTCTATAAATAGTTTTCCATTTTCTGTTTACTTCTGGTCATCAACCCCCTGTTTCTGAGCACATTTTGTCTCTGTGAGAATCAGCTGCCAACTTTGTTAAATTGATTTTTGTTACTACTTCTCATCTCAGATTTGGGCTTTTGGAGGGTACAGGAGGGTGCTCTGAGTCCTTGTGGAGTAAAAGGCTTGTGAATCTTCTCTTAAATCTCAGGTTCTGGCTTACGTCATTTTGCTGCTTCTTGCTTCCATGATAGATTCCTTTGTTATTTTAACTAGTTAATGTGGTTTGAGAAATTGTAATCATTTACTGTGGCTTCTTGTAATCTCCATATGAAATACTGACCGTTTGACTAGGTGAAAAAAGAAAAAAAAAAAAAATTGTTCAAGAATCTGAACTAGTAGAAGCAGCAATTCATTTGTTTTCCCCTTTCTCAGTTTTCTTTTCTTTTTCTCTTAGAGCTACAGTCATTCCGCTACAATCATTCCAGTGGAAAAGCATTATTTTTATTTTTTTTATTGTGCCTTAACCAGCTGCCAGCTGGTTCCAATTAGTGGTGATAATTCGTGTAATTGTGTCGTATCAAATTTAAGCAAACACTTATACGGCTCATTAGTTAATTTTGTTCAAAAATTAAAATACGGACACAATCTGTTTAGCATAATTAATACCAAAAAAATTAAAAATCAATTTAAAAAGTAACAAAATATGTCAAAATTATCATAAAAAATAAGTAATGAATAAGCTAACATAATCTAAATATGATATGGACAAATTTATAACATAATATGAAATATGATGCAATAATTAATTCAGTGTTGTATATATAAATTATTTTTCAATAATATTACTACATATTAATTGATATTCGTGTTATAACTATATAATTGTGTTGAAGTGATTTAATACGGATATGATATGATTATTCATCAATTCATTTATTACTTTATTAATTGTGTTAATACTTATCAGCATTAATATGAAAAAAATCATACTGTATCCGTATCGTCGCATAATCGTGCCATGGTCCATTGTCACCTATCATTCCAACAAACTAATTATTCTTGTTTCAAGCATTATGCCACGGCATGCGCTTAGTTCCCATTCTTATATGGACACTGGATGCCAAATATGCCAACAGAATGCCTCTCAATTATTTCATACGCTTCTCATGATGCTTGGATGCATCTGTTTGATGTTCTAGTAATTGATCAGAGAATCACAACATCGAGAAATCGATCCACGACGAAGATTAGTACCATTAAGAAAAGTAAACACGTTTTCATTTCCAATAAAATCGACATTGTTGCACGAGAATAATACATTCCAAAATTCATTCTGCTTAGTAATAACGTCACTGTAAACAAGGTCACAACTTAACATTCGTATTTGCGTATTAAAATTCATATATGCGTATATGGGGGCGTAAGTAAATTAAACAGGCTTGAAGACACCTATACTTAAATCCCGCTTTAAAAAGCTTTCAAAATTAGGGGAAAAAAAATTCTTTCCTAATAGAATTTGGCTAGCATTATACAAAGAATATTATTATCATATGACGGACCCAAATAATTCCCAAAGCACCAATAACCCTCAATCCAGGAATCCAAAAGTTTTTTCTACAAGCTCGTCTTTACTGCAGCCATCTGCCTAATCTCGTTCAAGAAAAACTAAAAAAGGCCAAAGTACAGGTGAAAGGAAGAATGATGATTGGTTTCAGTTTCAGCCGCTAGCTACAATCTCATGAATCATGTCACTGACATTATCATCCTCGGATCTAACGGCCAGTTTCATTGCAACCTCCTTTGGACCGTCAATTCCAAACTGCAAACGCACTAGGACCTTGACGTTGCCAATGAAAACACCAGACAGTAGACATGTATGTGACCTTGAATTGTTTGCAACAACTTCCGTGCCCTAGAAAAGACCAAGAAGGGGAAGGAAAAGGAGAATGACATCAGACTAAAGTAGATAAATATCAATGAAATATTCCCCCGCTAGGATGAAATTGTTAGTAATCTAGAAAAAGAAAACTTTTGAGGATTGTGCTCCTGACAGATCATGACAAAACAAACTTCTAAGATCCTCATTTTGAGGAAGAATATTTTTCTTAGACAGATTTGCAACAGTAATAAATTTGAATAACTTTACCATGATTGGCAAATAATTATGCAAGGAATAACAGGAATGACTAAATTTACCTCACAAGGCTGCATGCCAAGAAGACTGATGACAGCACTGACAGCTTCGGCCAGACTTTCCCTTGGGCCAAGGCCATATTCATCTACATGCTCAAAGTCTGGGCCTATGCTTTCCCATGCATTCCTGAAATTGGAGACCCCTACTTTCATCATGTAATCAGCTGCAACAACCTCAAGGTCCTCCAACTGATATTCATCTTCAACACCATCATCCTCTATGTCACCGGTTGTTGGATCAACCTAGTAAAAACCGTCAAATGTTTGATAAGTGAAACCACCAACAACACTTTGTAGCTTTGTGTTTAAATGATTCAATTGACTAAAGTTAAGCAGCAGTCACAGAAGTAAAATCAGTAATCATGGTGCTATACTACGATCCAGCACAGCGATAATGGAAATCTTCTTGAATACAAACCAAGAAAGAACTTTCACCTCTTTAACAATGAATCTCAACATGTTAGAAAATTTTCCAACAGCTGGGACTCCTTCTGGTTTTTCAAATGCCACAAAGGTCTGTCCAGGTGAATCATAAGGAAGAGATCTCAGAGGTTTTGACGCTGCTTCAGCGAATTCCTCAGCTTCAGAAGCATCCACAATAACAGTGACCTGATGGTAGACAGAGAAATATATTTTTGAGGCTGCAAAAACTAAAGACTGCAGAAGATAAACTACCACTTCAAAAAATTGGGGCTTACATTTTCCAGTAGTTGCTCTGGTATTGTGTTAGTACAGTTATACTGGAACACAACATGCCTGTCAAAAATATGTTTGACAACATTAACAGCATACTCTGTTTCTGCTTCAGTCAGCTCTACAGGTTCTGAGGACTGATATACAGCGGAAGAAAAACCAAAAAAGAAAAAAAATTAGTAATCCCAAACAAAAGCAAACAACATAAGCAGAAATATGATCCATGAAAGAAACAGGGAAATCCCATCACAGAACCTTGAAAAGCTTTCCGAAGTCAGAAAAATCTAGAATTGAAGAAAGCAGCTTCTCATATGCATCAACAGTAGATGGGGGCCCACTTGGAGGAGCACCAAGACCAGCTGGCTTTTTACCTGGAGCTTTCTTCTCAGCAAGTGGCTGAGTCTTAACTTCCTTGGGCACTGAATTAATATCAAAAGGTTGTTCGGCAGGCTCCTATATCCACATCAAACATATAAGATGATGACTTAATTAATAGCACAACTGCATGATAGAACCAGAGAAACATACATAGTTTTTCAAACTTGTCTCTATGTTGGCAAGTGGGATATCCAGTGATCCAAAGAGAAAATCTTTCACATCTTTATCAGTTTCAATGACTTCACCATCACTGCCAACTGTATTCAGATACAAAGTTGCCCTGTCCCGAACCTGCAAATAAGGCAGGAGATACTTACTTAAAAGCAATCACTTGGACAGGAGAAACTTTTATATAGGATCCTCAGAAAAAAATAATAATAATAATAAGAGCTAACACACTAACGATGGAAAACTTAGATTTATACATCAGAAGAAGATTTATGAAAAACAAACTTGCCTCGTCATCACCATCGTACAGGCATCGTCTCAACAGAACAAAAACACGAGGCTGCAGCACACAGTAGGGGAATTTTGACTTATGTCAGTATTTGATTAGCTAACTAGAAATCATAGTTGCTAGAGAAAAGGGACAAAAGGGGAGGGGAAACCACTAATAATACCTTCAATGAATCAACCATAGCACCAAACTTTGCCAATGTGCTCACAGCAGCAGCCCGGACAGTTGCATTCTCAAGATGCACACGATTATAAATGTAACGGATATACTTGCTAGGGTCTGAAGTTTTTGGGCCTTCTGTCCCTAGAAAATGGAGAATCTGGAAATATGTAAATGAACAATAGTTAAACAGAAGTTAGGTAAGGGAAGAAAAAGGAAAATTACAAGAGATCAATAAAAAATATGCATCATATTGATGGAGGAAAAGAACACCTGAGTGGAAAGGTAAGTAAATTCACAATCTTCAATGAACTCGCATAGGTGAAGCAACCCATTTTCTTTTGCATCAGGGATATCTCTGATGAGGATCACTATCGAATCTACGATAGCCTTTTTGTATTCAAATCCACCTTCTTCTCTCAAAATGTTGCTCAAAAAGTTCATCCTAACATAATAAAGCACTAACCAGGTTTAGCTAGCTATGTTGCAGAAGATCTATAGAACTCGTGAACACACACAAAAAGAGATGATGTCCCAGAAAAGTTATGCATCTAATCAAAACTAAAGCTTTGACAAATGAACAAGGCATCAACATCTAACTTACAGGGATCTGTACTTCAAAGGAAACTTCAAGCATAATGATCTTATGGCTTCCACCACAACAATCTTGAACTCATCAGCAATATCTGACATGAAATTTGTTATTTGCTTCATCAGACGGTCCACACTTGACTCATTTCCAGTTTTCAGAAGTGTAGTAATAGCAAGTGTGGCAATGCTTCTGTTCTGATCGGATATTAAACTCTCCATATCAATATTGCAGTTAGTGACGGCCATTGGATGAGTCATTGCCACCTGTAGAAAGTTTAACCTTGTAGTCAGCATAGATTGAAAATTATTTCCTTTCCAACGAAAATAGGAGCTATAAAATTGAGTATTCCAAATGAAAATGATTTGAGTTTCTTTCCAATGCAATTTAATTGACGGTTAAATTTATAATCAGCTCCATACACATTTCCCAAGTAAACTCTGTTACCCTGAACAAACTGACAAATTCACTAACAATTAACAAATTAATATTAGCACAGTGAAAAATCAAGCAACCTTGTTCAGAGTGCGCACAGCAGCAAATCTTAACACTGGCTTAGAAGAACTTAAAAAGAGCTGGAGAACAGTAATTGCTGGAGTCAATTCCCGGTTTGTGACACCATTGAGCTCAGTGATTGCCCTAGCAGCCTCAAAGATCACCATCTCCGCCTTATGGCGCAGACAGCTCTCAAGAAAATCATAAAAAGGGCGGTCCCCAGATTGAGTGGTTGCAGCCTCGCGAATGACCTGTGTAACGACCAAGTCACAATGAAAGCTACAATAATATATACCCTATGACAAACAATATATTGCAGCAGGAGTCATATACCTGAGTAGTGTAGCGTATCAAGAGACATTGAGCTAGAGGTGAGCGAACAGTACCCCTTGTCAAACTGGTGACCAACTTGCTGACAGCTAGGCGATCATTTTGCCGTATCTGCAGATGTTACATGAGTTAACTCAATTCAGTTTTGCTAGTGAACTCTACAAATCAATTCAGTGGTAGTCGTGTAAAAACAGGATTTCGAGCCCCAAACAACAATGATTTATACTTCTGCAGCATTGCCACAGCAGGGGTCAGTTCAGAATTAGTAATGTTTCTAATCTTTCAGCCATATGCAATCTTTAAGCCATTTGGAGAAACACTCAAACCTAAGTAAAATTGCCATGCATTGACTTAATAAGCAAATTACTAATCCATCAAACGTTTGCATGGATATTTACTGAGAAGCTATTAACTTCAAATAGATTATTTTCTATGTATGATTTTCCGATAGGAAGTATAAAGGCTTCTGAAGCAAACTAAGAATTAGTAAATAAAAAAAGATTTCCAATTTTGTTTTTTTCTGTTAAAGGGGAAGAGGAAGGGGAGGTGTTGAACTCAGGCGCAGTCTACAAGGGGAAAGCAATTGGTTAAAAAGTATACACTGAAATTTGTGCAGGCAAATAGATCAAATAACATCATTGATGGGGTTCCAACGTGATAACCAACTTCAAATTCTAAAAGGGAGGGTTTGAAAAGAACTAAAACGAGAAATTCAACATACCTGATGGAGCAAAGCCAATGCATGAAACTGAACCAAGGCTGCTCTTGATTGCACAGCTTCCTGAACCTCATTACTCCACCTTTTCACAATTTCCGGGGTTGTCTGTCAAAATGTCAACAGTCATATTAGTAACTGCATCCCCCCCCCCAAAAAAAAAAAAAAAAAAAAACCTATATTGTGTTAGACATACAAATCAAACCATTCTTACTAGATATAATCAGTAAGTACCTGGAGTAAGTGGATCCCACTGACTAAAGCTGCACTAGCTACCACTGGATTCTTGTCAACAATTGCTTGTTTCAAGTACCGCTCAATCTGGGTCAGAAGTGTTCCATCCGTTATCCGACAAAGCACACGAATAGCATTAGCCCGATACATATCGGTCTTGCTAGTCATGTCCTTCATAAGGGAGCTTGTCACAATAATAACCTTTATTGAAATAAGGCCATTGATCAATTAGAATGTATACTTTCACAAATAACAAAACCACATATATAACTTATAGCAAAAGGAAATTCAATTAGGGCATCAAACCTCATCAGCAGATGGAGAAAGTTCCTTTATCATCAAATACACCATTCTCCTTAAGCCTATATCCCTTGATTGAAAAAGCTTTGTCACAGCAAAGAACACTTCTGTGGCTTCAATCTATATATTGCGAGGAAAAAAGGACAACAAACATAGGATGATCAGCTTAGTATAACATTTGATCTACGGATCCAACATAAGAGTAAATCATCCAACAAGGATTATCACAGCATAATATTTTAGAAGAAACAACACAGATCTACATTTTCTACTATGTAACTAACGTTCAAATAATTAAACAAAAATAATTTGAATTACCTTCGTGAATGTTTCTCCTTGGTTAAGTAGATAGAGTAGCTTTGTGATGACCTGGAAACAAAAACCAAATAACAAAACTCAATAAAAAACCATTTCTATTACATTAATAAACACAAATGAAAATACAAAACAAAACAGCATTAATAAAAAAAACCTGGGAGCATCTCCTGGGATCAAGCTGAGGGTCATTGAAAACTCGAGCTTCTTGCAAAACAGCACCCTTTTCAATTCCCAAGAATGGCGAGTACTCTGCTGGTTGAAAACAATAATTACAAGCTATAAGAATTATGCAATTTCTACAAGGCAATACAGATTAAATTTAATTATGGGGAAAAAAAAGGAACACTTGTAACAGAGCAATGGAAAGGCTCCCAGATCCAAATCACAGAACAGTCCACGTCAGATCAACTCAAATTAAACGTAATTCCGAACAATTAACAATCCGCATTGCAATTGGGAGCAAAAGAAACCGAGAACTAATCAGATCAACTAAAAGGAAACCGAAACTAGGAAAAGGATGCCGTAGAGTATCAGCACTGGATCCATAAGTCATACTACTACACAGATCTATAACCTATTTGCTTATGTAACAAAATAACCTAAGATTTGTTCATTAAATATTTTAAAGAACAGGAGTTAATTAGGGGGAAAATGAATCGGAGAATAGAAATGAAATTGAGAAATGTACCTTCGTCGTCACGATCGTCATCTTTCTTCACTAGAGGCTGAGCCATCGTTAAATCAAATAACTAGATTTTAGGTATTTCAGATCTTCTAACTACGTGGATACACTCTCCCGCTTTGCGTATTAAAACAACGTAGCTTTGGAATTTTGACGAAGGGGCTCGCGCTGGCTCTCCGTTTGTGTCTGTGGTAAGTGCATTTAACGCACCAAAGTTTGAAGGGGAAGAGATTAGAAGAAGGTGGGGCGATGATCGAGTGTGAGAGCCGACGAGCGTGTAGTGTGCGCAGTTGAGTTGTTTTAGCTAATGAGAGAGCGCCACGTTAGGAGTTAATCTTGTGTTTGAAGGGAGCTAAATTACGTACTTTGCCCCGCTTTTGAGGGATGAGTTTGTTCAAGGAATTGATCGAACAAAGTAGAATAATAGAGGTAATTTTTTAAATTAATAAGATTTGTCGCTTTTTAGGGCATGATTGGCCCTCTTCATTGCATGGTAAACTCGTTATAGTATTAAGCAAAATTATCATTTGTATATTTTTAATTTATTTTGTTATCAAATATGTTACAATATCAAATATGTTACAACACTTTAAGAATGTATCAATTATCTGCCTTAAATTAATAAAAGTTATCTGACAACTACTAATCTATTAGCTACCATGTAAGTTAATAAAATTATAATAAAATAACGATTTTATCGTTAGAACTCAAATCAAGGTAAAAAGACATAATTACCCCAAAAATGAAGTTATCAACAATCTCGGTGTTCTTACTTAAGATTATCTAGGATAAACTTTTTATCCCTAAATTTCTTAAATGATTGACTATTGCACATGGCATTAAAGACCTTTCATATTGCGTAACTTAATTAAAATTTCCTACAAAGTTGACATACATCTTTTTTTTAATTAGCGATTAAAGGAGCTAGATTTGTAGCAATATATAGAGAAATTATCAGGCATATACCTTTAAACCACATCAGATCAAACGCTGAATACTTTTCATGATATCACTCAGACACGCCTTAAAACTAATCTAATCGCAAGAAATCGACTATTTCGCTTTAAAAGCTCAAAAATGAAAAGATAAATTTACCCCAAAAATTAACTTAAATTTTCAATATACAATTTTTTATTTTGTTATTAACAATACATTTTTTATTAAAAATATATGAATTATTAATGGTACATATTATTAACAATTATCCTTAAAAAAAATCTATATTATACCATAAAAAAATTATTAACAACATATTATTTACAATTATACATATTATACCATAAAAAATTTCAGTTGGAGCTTGGATGAGCAAATCTTCAAAAATTTAGGCTAAATTTTGGAGGAACAAATTTGGTTGTAAAGTAGTTTTTTTTAGCAATTATTAACAATTATCCAATAAATGGGATGACATGTCATTTTTATCAATATGTATCATATGACATGTCATTGTTTACTAGGTAATTGAGATGACATGTCGTTTTTAAATCAAAGTTTAAAAGACTAGATTCCCCTTATGATGTCAGTGCTTGCAAACGGCAGTTAACGGAATGGTGGACGGCAGGAGTGTTTTATCAACTTAGGGTATACGAGTGATTTACATGAAAAGTATTCACATATGTTTGATACGGGTGTCAATTAAGAGTATATGGCTGATAATTTCCTCAATATATATAACAGATCAGACAGTAGCAGTAATAAGTGAAGTGTAGTCTGCCTTTTGCAAGTCAAGATAACTTTTATGCTAGAAATGATAAACAATATTATATCAAGAGCATGATATCTACAGTACAATTGATTTTATTTTTTGGAGATGCAAGTGCAGTATTTCAAAACTATTGTATCTACGTTCGTTTTCATAGTGAGAATGTAAAAACAATCACAGACCAAGGAGGAGAGAAAGATTTGGTGGAGAAAAACTTATCATGGAGCAGCAGAATCGGTCGGTGGGCTGCAAGGTACATCAGTGAATGCGATTACAGGTCGCGTCGATGATTGCAGGCTGCCTCTACATCCACCGTGCCATCTCTAATCGTGAGTGCTATCGTTTGTCACTTTGCTTTTGTGTTGTGTGTGTGTGCGCAAAAAGAAAAAGAGACGAAGAGATTTGTTCGCAAAAAGAAAAAGAGACGAAGAGATTTGTTGTGTATGTATGTTGTGCATGTTTCTTTTTTTTTTTTTCAGTCAAACGATGCCGTTTCACATAAGTGAAATGACATCATCGTCCAATAAAATGACATGTCATATTTTAAATGTTATCATGGGACGACATGTTGTTTTTTAAAACTCAGTCAGGGGATGACATGTCATTTTTTATCAGTCCATCTTCTATCTTAAAAGATCATGTTACCTTTATGACATCAACATTTACAAACGGCAGCTAATGGATTAGTGGTTGACATATTACTTTTGTGAACTTAGGGTGGACGATTGATATACCCTCAAAGTATTGTAGTATGTTTGAGAACGAAACAATACCTAGTATTAAAGAACAGCAGTAGTAGCAAATCCCTAACTCCTCGCATCGACCTCCAACGGAACAACATTGGAGTCAAATCTCATCATTGCTGCCAAAATCAAATGTCATTGTCGTCATTGGTTCATTGGCTATAGAGCAGTAGCTAGTTGCCGATTAGTGCTCTGTTTGGCCCATTTTTAACACTGCGCAGTCTAGCAACACCAATTGATTCCAGTGGCCATGGTTCTGATCTAATGATGATGACAATATCGATGACGACAATCTGGTGTTTGTCATTGTTGTTGATAATGATGACAACGACTTTGATTATTACTATTTATTTTTGAAAATGGATTATTATTTGTTCTGTAATGGAATTATTATTATTATTATTATTATTATTAACAATAATTATTAATAATCCATTTCAAAAGCACCATCAACAACAACCGTTGCAAATAAAATTGTTACTGTTGTCGTTGTTGTCATTAATGATAAAAAGTGTTAAAATTAATTAATTTATTAATGTTAGTAATAATAATTAACAATAAAATTAAAAATAATAATTTTTGAATAAATAATCACAATAATTAAAATACAAAATAATAATTATGACAATATTTGATTAAAGACTTTTTAGTAATTTGAAACAATTTAACTTATTCTGATTTTGATTGTATAGCTCAAGCAAACAACTTATTTTGATTCTCATTTTCTATTCCAATTCCTACCCATTTTGTATAAACTAAACCCGTGTGAGAGTTGGGTTTATGCGGATTTGAAATTGATGAGACCAAAAAATTTGCTTTCATTCTCTCCTTCACTGATCTCTCTTTCACAGATCTCCTTCACTTTTGTTCTCTCCTTTGAGTTTATGCAAGCTTATGTGGGTTTGATGGTGACGCCAACTCCACCACCACGTGATCTACCTCGACACCATCAGATCGACGCAATATGCCTCCATGCCACCGTGCAATTTGCCTCTACACCACTATTGTTGTATGACACCATTAGCTCCACTGCGTTTGTAACTCATGACACCACTGCGTAGACCACTGCATGACATGCCTTTGTGATTTTTACCACCACGCTCTACTGCCTTCATACCGCTATCATGCCTTCATCATTTTTGAAACTGCGAAGAGCTCGTCTTTCTGTTGGTATGTTAGATCATGCGTGCTTTTATTTTCTTTTTTTGTTATCATGAATCCTTTTACACTATGCTTGACATATATATATAGTTAAAGATTTTAATATAGTTAGTCTTCTTGATCTTTAAGTTATGCGTTTGCTTTTAATGGTTGACATTCATTAAATCGAGGTTATTGTGATTTGTGAAGTTCATTGAATTTGCTTGAATCATCTTATCATTCCTCCAATACTAAATCATCCCTCTAATTTAAGTTAATTTAGCCCTTGAGAGAAAATATTGACTAAAGATAGTGATTAATGTGTATCTTAATTTTGCTTTTTTACTTGCATCCTAGTATTTTGGTCCTAATAGCATGTATTACAATTGCTTGCTTGCCTTTTCTATTTTTGAATGTGACTTCCTTAAAAATCAAGTCTACTTAATGCTAAGGAAATTGCCACTGAAATATACTCATAATTATAATTTGTTGTATTTTTTTTCAATAGGCTATTTTTTAGGCCAATATCATCCTTCTTCTAGTGGTTCTTCAACATGTAAATTTTGAAAATTAAGAACGAGGCTGCATGAGCTATCTCAAATTCCATTTATGGAGGATCTCATGAACAAATTCAATATGTTTCTTTTATTCACTCGATGATGTTCATATGATAGACATTTCTTCTATTTATTTAACGATGTTTATGTGATAAAATCACCTATGTAGCATGTTCTTGCAAAGTCCTGGTGAGCTAAGGTTGCATTAAACTGCTCTATGATCTTCTGGCTTGTTTGGATTAAAGGATCGTGATAGTTTGTCTAGAGGGTCTCGAGAACATTTTGAAAGTGGGTGAGGCTAAGAAGGAAATAAGAATGAATAACAAGGTTAATGTTTATGCTCAAATGATTGATGAATGTGATGGATTAGAAATGATTGAGAATCTGCAGATCTATGACAACACTGAAATTTATGAGAAGGTTGTGAAGATTTTAGAGAGATATTAGTTGAGGAAGAGGAAGAGCAATTATCCAAGATGGTGGTATCGAAAAATAGTAGCAGGGTTGTAGTCTTGCAACTAGGTAGCCGAACATTTCACCCAGTGGCTTTAAATTTGGTTGAAGTAGTAGCTTGAGAATATCTTAACTAGTTTTATAGGTATTGTTTCTCTCATTGCACTAAATTTTGAAATTTTTTATTTTGTCTTGTCGCCAAGGTGCCAAGGGCCCGGATTTTTGGTTTAGCACATAAGCTTTCTTTTGTAGGATATGTTAAAACTTTTCAAGTTAACTTGCTGTTTTCAACTTTCATTATATTTCCCAATTCCCAGATTTATTGGAAAAATTTTACATTGTGATATGCCTTGATGTCGTGTTGTAATTTTGCAAATGCTTAATAATACTTTTTATAATTCTGTGGAGTTCTAGAGGCTGAGCTTTCTTCGTGGTTATTCGGTCTTGTCTTTGTGTTTTATCATATAATGGCAATAGAGAATCCAATCTTTATTGTATACCAGGAAACAGAACCGCACTTCGCGCGACTTTGAAAAAAGAATTTAGTATAATTTTTTTTTTCTTGTTTTGCACTTAATGAAACTGATAAAAAATATGAATTAGATTTTTTTAAGATGAGGCAGCTTTATAAAACTAATGTTATTTATGAAAGTTAGTTATTTTTTTAACTTTAAAAATATATATTAATATGTATAGTCTGAGTTTACAAACCTTATACCTTTTGTAGTTGTTGATAAGTTCCAAATTAAATTTTATAACTGAGGCTCCTTAGCAATGCGTTGAATTATAAAAGAAATATATAAAATACATGTAAAGGCTTTTGTAAGTTACTTTGCGTCGTTTATAACTAAGTAGGTGAGCAGTTGTTTATAAAATAACTAAAAAAATATATAGTAATAATTTTTTAATTATATTCAACTTACTAATTTGTTATAACTTTTATATCTTTTTTTTTCCAACCAGCTCCAACAATCTTAATATTACCCACACTACAAAAACTTCTAACAATATATCTAATATCATGAAAAAATAATATAAACATGTTAAAACATAAGGATCTATAATTTTTAATATACACTTAAAGATTAACAAACATTAATAATTAAAATAAATACCTAAGAGGATTGTGTTATTATTCACACGTAAATCAATCAAATTTGGAGATACGAATTAGAATCCATGATCAAACTCTTAACAATTCTTTCTTCTAACCTCTTAAGCAAAGTTATAACCAAGAAAATAATATTATACTGATTTGAAAGGGGTCTATACTCACCTGTAGTTGAAACAACTTTCAAATTCTTGACACTGTATAAAAAACCCTCACTGAACATGTGCCTAAATCTTGTCACTAAATTTTTCTTGATTGTTGCATGCATTAGATTTTCCTACCAAACAATACTACAGTAAATGTAAAACAATTGGCAAAAAAAAAAAAAGAAGATAATTAGAGAAAACAATAGGAGAAGGAAGTTTTTATACAATATTTTCATCAATAAAAATCATGTGTACAGTAATCAATTCTCCGTTCTTCTTAGCATTAGTAGACTCCCACATCCTACAAAGTCTAACCCTTATCATCTAACTATCTTTATCATTATTCAACTCATGAAGAAAAGAGTACTCCATGAAGCACACAATACCAAAAATTTAAATAAATCAAACAATAAAAACATAAGAATTGTTCTAAAGAGGATGTTGGTTAAATAATTAAAAAAAATCAAACATAACAAATCTTAAATACTTAATGTTTAGAGAGTTTGAAGAAGTCAAGAGGTACTACAAAAAAGGTTGCATAATTAAATAAGGGATTATGACATTAAAATTAGGCCCTAGTGGTATTGTTGAGGGAAGATGAAAGAACTTATCTTCCTATGTTAATTAATTGATGTATTTTAAGCCACTAAAGTTTAATTGTTGGCTTAATAAAATAAATGAACATTTCAAGGCTTACAATTAATTATTATTAATGGTTATTTATTGTTGAATTTAAATAGAAAGAGAAAGAGACATATAATCTTTTGTAATCTAATAATTATTTTCTATATATTTTTTATTTTTAATATTTTGTAATGTAATTATTTTTTAATCTCAACAATTTATTGGACACTAGAGAATATAAAAGGATGAGAAATAATGATACAACAAATCTTAAATACTTAATGTTTATAGAGTATGAAGAAGCCAAAAGGCACTAAACAAAAGGTTGCGTAGTTAAATATGAGATTATGACATTAAAATTAGGCTCTAATGGCATTGTTGAGGGAAGATGAAAGAACCTTCTTTCTTATATTAATTAATTGATATATTTTAAGCTATTAAAGTTTAATTATTGGCATAATAAAATAAATGAATGTTTCAAGACTTATAATTAATTATGATTAATGGTTACATATTATTGAATTTAAATAGAAAGAGGATGAGACATGTAATTTTTTGTAATCTAATAATTATTTATATTTTTAATATTTTGTAATATAATTATTTTTTAATATCAACCAATATATTAGATAATAGGGGGCATAAGAAGATGAGCAATAGTGATGCCACATCATCTCTTGTAGTCTCAATTTTATATATATATAAGAATTTTTCTACAGAGAATGTTGGTTAAATAATAAATAAAAAAAATCAAACATATTAAATCTTAAATATTTAGTGTTTAGAGAGTTTGAAGAAGATAAAAGGCACTAAACAAAATGTTACATAATTAAATGTCGTATTATGACATTAAAATAGGTCTTAGTGGTATTA
This sequence comes from Citropsis articulata, assembly GCA_030449925.1. Classification (NCBI taxonomy): domain Eukaryota; kingdom Viridiplantae; phylum Streptophyta; class Magnoliopsida; order Sapindales; family Rutaceae; genus Citropsis; species Citropsis articulata. Next base: position 734,290 of record JASUUH010000137.1, on the reverse strand, counting down.
TTGAGGGAAGATGAAAGAACATCTCTTCTTATGTTAATTGGTTGATGTATTTTAAGCCACTAAAGTTTAATTGTTAGCGTAATAAAATAAATGAATGTTTCAAAAGACTTATAATTAATTATTATTAATAGTTACATATTATTGGATTTAAGTAGAAAGAGAAAGAGATATGTATAAAGAATATCCACCAATATTTTAGATATTTTAGATAATAAAATAGATAATAGAGAATATAAAAAGAAGAGGAATGATGATGCCAAAAGGCACTAAACAAAATATTGCATAATTAAATATGAGATAATGACATTAAAATTTGGTTCTAGTAGCATTATTGAGAGAAGATGAAAGAACCTCTATTCCTATGTTAATTAGTTGATATATTTTAAGCCACTAAAGTTTAATTGCTAGCATAATAAAATAAATGAATATTTCAAAAGGCTTATAATTAATTATTGTTAATGATTACATATTGTTGAATTTAAATAAAGAGAAGAAGAGACATGTATAAAGAATATCCACTAATATTTTAGATATTTTAGATAATAAAGAATATAAAAAGAAGAGGAACGGTGATGCCACATCACCTTTTGTAGTCCCAACTTTATATATATATATAGATTTGGCATGCACAGAAAATTCAAAGGTCATAAACTTTGATCTTTATGAAGTCGTAAACTTTAATCTTTATGAAGAATCTTGATTATATTAAATTTATAAAATTTAAGGCTTTTATTTAGTCTTTTTTTTATGTATTAATAAGTATTATTTTTCAAACATATAATTTAAATTAATCACAAAAAAATACAGTCCAATGCAATATTAAACATATTATAACTAAAAATTAATATTGTACAACATAGTACCAAATGTTGTATCATATTTTTATAATACAGTAACTACTAATAATGACGATTTTAAACTACATAAGATAACGATTTTAAAATCATATCTTAGACAGCAATAATTAAAAAGAATGTACTTTTTATGATAGTTCAATAACTATCATTAAATATATATTTTAATGACATTTATTTTCCAAAACAATCATTATTAGCATATCTTCATGAGTTTTTAACAATGATTTTTTTTTTTAAACCGTCATTTAAATGCACTTTTTAATGACATTTATTAAAATAACCATTAATAAATGAACATTTATAATGGTTGTTGTTAGAATAAAACCGTCATTAAAAGGTGCTGTTTCATGACTATTTAAACAACGATCATTGGTTTTACTTTTCCATCAATTTTTAATGACGGTATTTTTTGATAATCATATTTAAATGTGCCTTTTTAATGATGATTATTTTACTAAACAATCATCTTATATTGTATTAAGTAATTTTTTAATGACTGTTTCGCGTAAAATAAGGGTGATATTCTTACTTCTTTTTATGACATTTTTTTAATAATCAGTCACGGATGATGACATTATAAATAATTATTATTATTATATAACTATCATATTTGATATTATCAAAAAAAAATTACAATATTTTAAAAAATTAATGAACACTTGTTTTAATTGTAATTTTCTATTTAATATATTTTTACAATTACTTTTTTACAAGTTATATCATATCCAAAATATTACTTTACAAAAATCTTAAAATGCAACGTTATACATTGAAATTCTCACAAATGTTCTTTAGAATCTAACAAAATCCATTGCTAACCAACAAAATTCTCGTATTCTAATATAAAGAACTTTGACAATCCTTCTTCTTCAATAAAATATTGGTTCTCCCACATGTAATCTAGCTATCACATCTAAATTATCATCAAGTCTTCATATACAATATTTTCAAGTAAATCATACCACCACTAGGTATCTACAACATTATATACAAAGAAAGAAAAAATAAATATATCAAAATCATTTTACTACAAGTTGTAGTTAAATCATGACAGGTTATAGAACAAAATAGAGCCTAACCTTGCATTATCAATCAATTAATTTTCATATGCAACAACAAGTTGACATGTATACATAGCCGACTCATATCTGACCTCGTCAATCTCTCCTTGAGTGTAGCTTTGTATCTTGACAACCTATAAAGTGAACAATATATAAATTATTTAGTTAAGAAAAATAAATAAATGTTAGATAAAAAATTGCCAATACCTCTAGAATCGATACATTAGTATTAGCCATAATGTCTCACATATATTTCATCACATAATATCCGCAATGCTCAACTTCTTTGGGTTGACAAGGATACTGATATGCTTATTAAGTTAACGGTCATGTTCTGTTTTGAATAAGTCTTAAGTAGTTGTTAAGTTGAATAAGTCTAAGTTAGTTGAGATATAATCAACTAAGATTGCTAGGAATCCTGATTTGTTGGGATCGTTTTATTTCATCTCTGTTTCTGTTTGTTTGGTTTGTATAAATAACCTGTGGTTGAATAATAAAGGGGAACCATTTTTTTATCAAAGAAATACTTGTGTTTCACCTGGGAGGAATTGGCTTCCTCGAATTAGCCAACTTTCAACGTTTCCTAGTGCAAGAGCAAGATAGGAAGAGCCAAGCAGAATAAAAATAGCTTGCCTGTACCAAAGTGGTATCAGAGCCCGGCTATGGATCAAAGAGTGGAGCAGATTGAAAAGGGTATTGAGTCACTGACCACTAGCCAAAATGAAATCCTCAGCCAGATTAGGATAATGTTTGAAAGGCTGAATGCACGAATATATCAAATTTCAAGTCAAGGAGCTAACGATAAGGCTGAAAATTCTTCGACTCCTCAGCGAGTCCACAGAGGACATAACAACGGCAATGACAACACACCTCAAGCTAGTTCCAGCCACTGTTATGCACCAAAACCAGTAAAATTGGACTTCCCAAGATTTGACGGTAGGGCGGATCCAACAAGTTGGCTATGTAGAGCTGAACAGTTCTTCGAAATCCATGAAACTCCTGTTACCGATCGAGTTTCTTTAGCTTCATTTCACTTGGAGGGCGATGCGCTACTATGGTACCAACTGCTGAAACAGGAAGCAGTTTACATATCTTGGGATGAATTTAAAGAAGGGCTTCACTCACGGTATGGTCCTAACAAATTTCTTGACTTTTTTGGAGAGCTAACCAAATTACAACAAACTAGAAGTGTAGAGGAATATCAAAGTAAATTTGAGAAACTCTTAGCTAAAGTCGGGCATCTACCTCAAGCACGCCAAGTGAGCTATTTTATTAGCGGTTTGTGCGAATCAATTCGTACCGATGTACAGGCCAATCGACCAGATAGTTTGACTTCGGCTATTGGGTTGGCTCGATTATATGAAGCAAGAGAAATCTCTAAACGCAAAAACTTTATTACTGCCAAAGAGAGTTCTCAATCTTGCAGTGTGGCACCCCCAAGCTTGCCTCGGGTGCCAATAAAAAAGATGACAATTGAAAGAGTTGAACAAGCAAAAAAAGAAAGGGTTGTGCTTCAAATGCAATGAAAAATTCAGCCCTGGCCATCGCTGCAAGAAGTTGTTTCTAATTCAAGCAAGCTTTGAAGAGAGTGATGAAGATATGGAGATGGAGATCGAAGGAGATGAAGCTGTTGAACAAACTGAGACAGCACCTGAAATTTCTTTCCATGCCATGGTTGGAACTCAAACTCCCGAAATGATGCGAGTTATGGGAAGACTGGTGCAAAAGGTGGTGACAGTACTTATTGACTCTGGAAGCACCCACAATTTTGTCCGACAAGAGCTAGCCGAAAAGGTGGGGCTGCAACCGATACCAATCAAGCAGCTCAATGTGATGGTGGCATCCGGTGAAAGATTAAGCAGCCCAGGTACATGTCGGCAAACTCCAATTAAATTACAAGGAGTTTCGTTAATGGTGGATTTTTTTTTTATTACCCCTTGAAGGCTATGATGTTGTTTTAGGCACTCAGTGGCTAAGTACATTGGGTCCTATTGTATGAGATTTTTCTAAGCTACTAATGAAGTTCAAGGTGGGTGGGAAAGATGTGGTGTTGCAGGGTCTATCTACTCCACAAAATAAATTGGTGGGTCACCTTCAATGTCAACAAGCAATGTGGAAAAGGAAAGAAGGCTTTTTACTACAGCTAAATGTTTCCAACTCTCAAAACGAAACCCTTCCAGTGCTTAAACAAGTGCAACAAATTTTAAGCACTTACAATGATGTATTTTCAGAACCTCAAGGCCTCCCTCCAAGGCGTGCCCATGATCACAGGATACCATTGCAACCTGACCAAGGATCGATTTCAGTAAAGACTTATCGTTACCCTTATTTTCAGAAAGCAGAAATAGAGAAAATGGTTGTTGAGATGTTGAGATCAGGTGTCATTCAACCAAGTAACAGTCCTTACTCTTCACCAGTTATCTTAGTAAAGAAACAAGATGGGTCTTGGCGTTTTTATGTTGATTATAGGGCCTTGAATCGAGTTACTATCAAAGATAAATCTTCGATTCCAGTAATTGAAGAACTTTTGGATGAATTACACGGAGCAAAAGTTTTTTCAAAGCTAGATCTTCGATCTGGATATCATCAAATTCGGGTTCATCCTGACGACATCAAAAAAACCTGCATTTAGAACTCATGAGGGCCACTACGAGTTCTTGGTGATGCCGTTCAGTCTCACAAATGCTCCGTCAACATTTCAGTCCCTCATGAATGAGGTATTTAGAGCTCACTTAAGAAAATTTATTTTAGTTTTCTTTGATGATATTTTAGTGTACAGCAACTCATGGGCAGATCATATTGAGCATTTAAAGATTGTATTTTCTATTTTACGATCTCACCGTTTGTATGTAAAGATGGAAAAGTGTAGCTTTGGCCAAGAACAAATCAAGTACCTAGGCCATGTAATATCAAATGCAAGTGTGGCTGTTGATTCTGAGAAGATAGAAGCAATGTTGAGTTGGCCCAAACCTCAAACACTTAAAGGTCTTCGTGGATTTCTGGGATTAACTGGCTATTACCGTAAGTTTGTACAAAATTACGGAAAGATAGCTGGACCACTAACAAGGATGTTGAAGAAAAATTCATTCCAATGGGATCTGCTAGCTGAAGAGGTATTTGAGAGGCTAAAGAAAGCTATGACACAAGCACCAGTGTTGGCACTACCGGATTTCACAAAGAAATTCATTGTTGAATGCGATGCTTCCGGGTCCGGAATAGGAGCTGTGTTACTACAAGAAAGACCTATAGCCTTTTATAATTTTGCACTTCAAGGGAAAAACTTGTTGTTGTCCACTTATGAAAAAGAAATACTGGCACTTATTTTGGCGGTACAAAGATGGCGGCCTTATTTGTTCGGTAGGCAGTTTGTAGTTCGCACAGACCATCAGAGTCTTAAGCATCTCTGTTCTCAACAGATTACCACCCGAGTGCAGCAAACATGGCTCTATAAATTAATGAGATTTGATTTTGTGGTTGAGTACAAACGTGGAAAGGAAAATACAGTAGCTGATGCACTTTCTAGAAGGGACGAGAACGAGGAAGTTCCAGGGAAAATCCATGCTATCTTTAAACCGCTACGAAATTGGGTTGTAGCTGTCAAGGAAAAAATAAAATCTAAAATTTCTCTCCAGAAATTGCTACAACGGGTGAAGGATGATGAGGCCATAGGTCCATGGAGGTTGCAGGATGGGGTTTTATCTTTTAAGGGAAAGATTTATTTAGAAGGAGATTCAGCTCTCATTCCTGACATCATTGATCAATTTCACGGCAGCACACACGAAGGTTTTTTGAAAACTTTCCATCGAATTCGTGAAAATTTTTATTGGAAGGGAATGCGAGATAGAATCAAAGCCTTTATCAGAAATTGCGATGTTTGTCAGCAAAATAAGGTTGAGCAAGTCAAACCTGCAGGACTTCCAGTACCAACTCAAATTTGGGAGGATATAGCCATAGATTTCATTGAGGGGCTGCCATTTTCTCATGGTAAATCTACTGTATTTGTTGTTGTGGATCAGTTGTTAAAATATGCACATTTTATCGCCATCTCTCATCCCTATACTGCTGTGGGTATTGCCCGTATTTTCTTCGATCCAGTATTTCTATTGCATGGTATGCCTCGTTCTATAGTGTGTGATAGGGACCCAACTTTTACTAGTGCATTTTAGAGGGAACTATTTCAGCTTCAAGGCACTTCCTTCAACTACAGTTCTGCCTATCACCCTCAAACAGATGGGCATAGTGAAGTGGTGAATCGTACGCTTGAGATGTATTTAAGATGTTTTTCAGGCTCACGACCACAGAATTGGGTAAAATGGCTGACATGGGCAGAATTTTGTTACAATACTAGCTATCATTCATCAATTCGGAAAACACCGTTTGAAGTAGTCTATGGAAGAGCTCCTCCATCTCTATTGGCTTATGTTCCAGGGACAGCTAAAGTTGCTTCTGTAGAACAGGAGTTGATGGAAAGGGATGCAGTTATCAAGAAAGTTAAGGAGAGGATTAAAGAAGCCCAAGCTATGAGGAAACGCATCTATGACTCGAAGCACAAGGAGAGGGAATTTTCTGTGGGAGATATGGTGTATCTGAAGCTGCAGCCTTACAGACAACTCTCAGTATCTATGAGGAAAAATTGCAAATTAGCTCCCAAGTATTATGGGCCCTATAAAGTACTGCAAAAAATTGGAGCAGTAGCCTACAAGCTGGAATTGCCTTTGGGTTCTCGCATTCACCCCGTTTTCCATGTTTCACTCCTTAAGAAGAAGATTGGGGAGCATATAAATGTGCAGCAACCATTGCCTAAGATAATACTTAATGAAGAGAAAATTATGCCTATACCACAAGCAATACTTGATCGACGAATCCGAAGGAAGAAGCAAGAGGTTCTTGTCCACTGGCAAGGGTTGTCTCCAGCTGATGCAACTTGGGAAGATCAAGAGTTTATCAAGGAACAATTTCCAGACATCACCTTTGAGGACAAAGGGGAATTTTAAGGGGGAGAGAGTTGATATGCTTATTAAGTTAACGGTTATGTTCTGTTTTGAATAAGTCTTAAGTAGTTGTTAAGTTGAATAAGTCTAAGTTAGTTGAGATATAATCAACTAAGATTGCTAGGAATCCTGATTTGTTGGGATCATTTTATTTCATCTCCGTTTCTGTTTGTTTGGTTTGTATAAATAACCTATGGTTGAATAATAAAGGAGGAACCATTTTTTATCAAAGAAATACTTGTGTTTCACCTGGGAGGAATTGGCTTCCTCGAATTAGCGAAACTTTCAACGTTTCCTAGTGCAAGAGCAAGATAGGAAGAGCCAAGCAGAATAAAAATAGCTTGCCTGTACCAGATACTATAAAAGAAAAAGTAAAAAATTTAAGTTATGCAATGAACAAATTCATGCAATAATGGATTATAAATCTTATATAAAACTATTATGAATTTGAATTTAAGACTAGTGTTCCTTATTTTGATTGCTTTCCACATGCAATTCTTTCGATTAAGTTTTTCCACATGCCGTGCAAAACATCCTCACTGAACTAAATTTTAAAATTGAAAAACATATGTTAGAAACTGAAATACAAGTGTGCAACCTAAGAGGGGGGGTGAATTGGTATTTTAAAACTTATTCTAATCAAATCACACAACAATTCACAACAATCCAATCTAATGCCTTAATAAAATTGAAAACAATAAATTCAATAAAAGCACAATAATAAATGAGCTAGAGAAGAGAAAGCAAACTCAACGATTTTTACGTGGTTCGGCTATCCCCGCCTTTGTCTACGCCTTCAAGCAACCAAAGCTTGATGATTTCACTATCCAAGCCTTTCCAAGGCTTCAAATACTTACAATTGACTTCAAGATGTCAATAAACCTTTACAACAAAGAGATTATCTCCCAATCTCTTCACTCAAGTGTATCACATACTTAATCACTCACAAATTTGATGAGAAATTGAAAGTACAACAAAAACTCTCTCAAAGAGTAGATATACAAAATGAAGAATAAAGATGGCTCAAGGATTTGTGATTCACGAATTGAGAGCTCAAGATATGTTGTATGCCTTTTGTTGGTGCGTGCTTGGATTACCAAAAATGAATTGGATTTGAGTTTACAGGTTTGCTCAAATACGTGGTTCAAAAACTACCAGATAAGACTTTGGTTTCTAACACAGGAACTTAATATAGAACTGCCACCATTAAATGTTAACAAGTATGCAAAAATTTGAATTTCACATAAAATTTGAATTTCACAATATCCGAGGATTACCGCTAATGATAAATTGCTTACGATGTTCTGTAAAGGTCAGATCCATAACCTGGACCAACACCAACTGGATAGCCGACATCCAAGAGATTCGCCCCACCAACCGCCAAATTATTGCCATATCCTACCACATAAAGAATCTGCTACACATATGAATTATTTTCTAAAATTACAATTTTACCCTAAAATTTTCTATAATTATACTATGGCCCAAAACATTATGAAATTTTATAAATATGTCCAATTTTAGAATTTCTAAATAATACTTTATGAATCCCAAACTTTTTGAAATTATGAAAGGGCCCAAAATACTATAATACTTTTCAAATAAGTCCTTCTCTAGAATTTCAAACAATACTTGTTGATTTTCAAGTTTTCAAAACACTTTCAATTAAACCATAAACTTGAAAAACAACCAATTTTATAAGATCATTTTTCCATTAAATATAAAACCTTTATAATGTGAAAATAATGATTTATTTAAAATGTATAAAAAATAATTTAACCTTTTAAAAACTTAATCATTCTTAATCTTATTTGTTATAATCAAAATCAACAATATGGAAATATATATGTTAACAGAAACTAATATAAAAAAATACAAGAAAAAAAGCCTAATTTTTTAACCAACCAATTAATAAGCTCCTAAGTTTTAACATAGATCATGACCAGTTGAATAAAAACAATAACAATGACCTTCATATGAATCAATAACAACCAACATCCAATGTGCTTTGCATACAAAATATTTATTATTGGAAATTCCAAATACCATGACAATCTTATTCACTTTAAATCTATAACTCACGATTCATTATATGAAAAAATGATAAGCTAATAACTTTGTGAAGTTGCTGCAACCTGGATATAATGGCTTTTCAGCATCCTCAAAGTGAATAAGATTGTCATGGTATGAAGAAATAATAAGTTGACAATCTTATTCATTATGAATCTATATGAGAAAATGATAAGTTAATAACTTTGTGAAGTTGCTGGAACCTGCATATAATAGCTTTTCATCATCCTTAAGCAATTTTTGGAATGCATCGAGATTACTTCCAAAATTATCATGTGCCTCTTAAACCATCTTAATAGCATTATCAACACCATTATATTCAACCCCTCTTCTAATATGTGCATTTCCACTAGTAGAAGGCCCTCTCACAAGTTCTTTCTCACATAAAAACTAATTTGTATAACTCTAATCGATTCTAAAAATAATCAAGTCATTTCCTATCTCTAAAGGAGTTTGGTATTTCATATTCCCACACTTCAAGCAATGGCAACATAGATTATCCGGACTTGTAGCGTGACAGATTGCAAAATTTAAGAAGTTCTTAACACTCTCTCTATAATCTTGTGATCTTCTATCTAATGAAATCCAAGACTTATCCATTGTAAATACAAAAACAATAAATTGAAGCCTGAAGTTTCGGTTACTTCCTCATAATTAAATGTGCTTGGATGTTCCAATGCAAAACTTAAACCTATTTGTTACCAAAAAAATAAAAGGAAATCAGTTTGGACATATGAGCAAATAACAAAACAACTAAACAAAGAAAAAAACAGCACTAGTAATTTTTTGGATCTTGTCTAGCTACTGTAATTATGTTAAAACAACACCTAAAACTTTCAAGTGCTGTTTTTAATAGCAAATAACGGCATGACAGTACCCAAAAAATTTTGTGGTGTTGTCTAACTATTAAAAACAGCACTTGAAAGTTCTATATGCTAATTTTAACAACAAACAGTAGCACTTCCAAATGCTGTTTTTAATAGCAAATAGCAGCATGATAACACCCCAAAAATTTTGTGTGCTGTCCAGCTATTAAACACAGTATCTGGAAGTTCCGGATGATGTTTTAACCGCAAACAGTAGCATGATAGCAGTAATTTTTTTTTTTGTAATTGCAGTTTCTTTATAAATCAGTAGCAAAACTTGAAATACAAGTGTGCAACCCAAGAGGGGGGGTGAATTGGTGTTTTAAAAATTATCCTAATCAAATCACACAACAATCCACAACAATCAAAATCTAATGCCTTAATAAAATTGAAAACAATAAATTCAATAAAAGCACAATAATAAATGAGTAAGAGAGGAGAAAGCAAACTCAAGGATTTTTACGTGGTTCGGCTATCCCCGCCTACGTCCACGCCTCCAAGCACACCGGGCTTGAGGATTTCACTATCCAAGCCTTTCCAAGGCTTCAAATGTTTACAATTGACTTCAAGGTGTCAATGAACCTTTACAACAAAGAGATTATCTCTCAATCTCTTCACTCAAATATATCACACACTTAATCACTCACAAATTTGATGAGGAATTAAAAATTACAATAAAAACTCTCTTGAAGAGTAGATGAACAAATTTAAGAACAAAGCTCACTCAAAGATTTATGATTCACAAATTGAGAGCTCAAGATATGTTGTATGCCTTTTGTTGGTGCGTGCTAGAGAGCTTGAAAATGAGTTGGATTTGAGTTTTTATAGTTGGAGCTCAAAAACTAGCCGTTATGCACTTTTTGCCCGAAAACGGATCAAGGTTAACCCCTTAACGGTTAACCGTTTGCGCTGGTCAAAGTTACCGTTGGGCTGAATTTCAAATAAACGGTTCAAGGGTAATTCCAAAGACCTGCAAAATAGATTTGGCTTAACCGTTTTTACTAAAGGGTTCAAGGTTAGCAATCTGGACATAAACGGTTCACCGTTTTTCGTAAACGGTGAAGTGGTAATTTCCAGAGACTGCAAAATAGATTTGGCTTAACCGTTTTTACTAAACGGTTCAAGGTTAACAATCTGGAAATAAACGGTTCACCGTTTTCTGTAAACGGTGAAGGGTAATTTCAGCAAACTGTTTACAAAAATTACAGTTTTGCCCTAAAACCTTTTATAACTGTATTATGGCCCAAAACGTTATAAAACTTTACAATTAAGTCCAATTTCAGAATTTCTAAATAATAATTTGTGAATCCCAAAACTTTCTGAAATTATGAAATGGTCCAAAATACTATAACACTTTTTAAATAAATCCTTCTCCATAGTTTCAAACAATACTTGTTGATTTTCAAGTTTTCAAAACACTTTCAATTAAACCATAAACTTGAAAAACAATCAATTTCATAAAATCATTTTTCCATTAAATATAAAACATTTAAAATGTGAAAATAATGATTTATCTAAAATGTATAAAAAATAATTTAAGCTTTTAAAAACTTAATCATTCTTAATCTTATTTGTTATCATCAAAATCAACAATATGTAAGCATATATGTTAACAAAACTAATTCTTGGCACCACACAAAACAATAGTATAAATAATTAGTTTCCAAATTTAATGCTCGAACTTTTTAGTTCATATCTAGTTAGTAGGGGTAATCAATGGTGCAATAAGTAAAAGTGCCACTTTTGAAAGAGACTGATCCTAAGTTATTTGCTCTTCAATCAATATATTGTAAATAATAATATAACGTATATGAACATGTTTACTAATTAATCTATTGAATAACTAACAATAGTGTTTTAAACTTTAGTTATATGCTTAATTCTCCTTGTGATAGTCCCCACTAATTAATCATTTAGTTACTACACACACACACACAGAGATAAGATGAAATGTCGATTAATTTGGGGTCTAGAAATTTCTTTATGCATTTAAAGCCTTGCACCACTGTTAATTCTTCATGCTTCAAAGAGGTCGTCACGCTGTTTCCATTACAAAGTTCACATATTCTTGCTATGATTAATTTTTTTAGAATATAATACAAAACAGAAGAATTAATAGCACCTTTAAAAAATGAGCCACTCAATTGAAGCTTATTCTTGGTTATGTCACTTCTCAATCAATCAGAACCTCTCAATACTTCAGTACAAGAAAAGAACAATTAAATGAAATCCTCTCTCAATTGGGTTTGGTAGGAATGAATACTTTTATGACATCAAATCAAAGTTAAAAACCAAAAAAAAAAAAAGCATTATGGCCCTTTCAAGGTTTTTCTATCTACCATTGCCAGTCATGTAACTAAATAATCAAAGGCAACAGAATTAGTTGAATTAAACACGAATTTTATAAAACCCATACCACAAATTACATGAGAACGAAAAATTTTAAAAACAAAATATGAGATCTAAAAGACCTTGTAGATGATTGAATTTAATATTGATCTCAAGCACACCAATAATCTCTCAGAGAAATAGTCGTATTCATCCAATGCTAGGTTACAAAATCATGAAACCTGCCCAATCAAATTAATAAGATTTGTAAGTAATAAAATGAAAATGATGCACACAGACAGGGAGAGAGAATAATCTAGCTTATAAATTGAATTCCTCTCCAATAATGTTGTGTGGCAAATAGAGGGCTTTCAATGGAGGAGCTAATAACGTATCAATTTGACGACAAATAGGGCTAACCTAGGCAGCGACATGAAGATACATTGGTGCATCAATGATGAGACTCAACTCAGTGGCTGCACAGACAACGCAACAATCCTAGGGTTGTGATTGCAAAGGGAGCAACAATCAATCTTGACTCAGGGTAAATTTTGCTTGAATGTAGATTCTGGAGAGAGAAGAGGAAGCGATGGAAGGAATTAGGCATTTGGGAGGTATTTTCTTAGGTGAAGAATAAAACGGCGAAGTTTTGAAATTCATTTTGGTTTATTTTATTTATTTATTTGGCATTATTGTGATTTTTATATTCCATGATTGTTTATAAAACCAACTATCATGAATGAAAATTAAGTTACAATTACTGTTTCATCTAATAACAGTCATTAATAGTTTTCTTTTTAATGATGGATCTTAAATAACTACCATTAATATTAGCATTAAATTTTAGGTGGTCATACATATACAATGACAGTTAAGTCTAAAAACCATCATTGTAAGTATGCATTTTTAATAATGACTTTTATAATGAACTGTCATTAAAATTAACATTATATTTTAACCTTACATTGAATGATCGTTTTCTAATAAAACTGTCATCATAAGCATGAATTCTTTGTGATTGTTTTTATAATGAATCGTCATTAAAATTAATATTATATTTTAACTCGACTTTTAATAACGGTTTTATTACAAAACCATCATTATAAGTATTTGATATTATGACGGTTTACATAACAACAGTCATAAAATATTTTTAACGACAGTTGTTAAATTAATCGTCATAACTTATGAGTCATTATTTTAAATTTTTGTAGTAGTAAGTACTAATATAATTTAATATAATATAATATAGTGTGCCAAACATACTCTAAGAATAAAATTTTAACAATTCAGCTAAAGTAAAAAAAATATAAAATTAAAATTCTCTATTTTCTTGATATTATATAATATAAGTAAATATATATGTTCCATATAAATAAGTTACAATTAAAGTCCAAAACCCATTATATAAAGCTCAATATGAAAAGTATGATAATAAATTCCTGTAGTAACATAGAGAGACTCGAAACTTCATAAAGTTTTTTTTTTTGATATACTACACTCAGAGCTCTGTTGATATTTACAATCCGCAATTACTTGGGACATATCCGGATAATTCTATTCCAGCACCGCCCAAATATTCACCCTCACATTAGTTGGAGGGAGATTTTTTACCCTCACATTAGTTGAAGGGAGATTGATTCTACCCCAAACTGGGGAGCCAACTACCCCATTATTTTTGTTTTTGGGGAGCAAGTCCCAACTACCCCACTAGCGAAATAATAAGAGGTAATTTTAAATTAATAAGATTTTTTTTCTTTTAATAAATGTGTACATGAATAAAATTTTAACATTATTGACTAAAAGTCAACAAAAAAATGTACAATTCGTTTTATCCTTTTTAGTATCATATAGTAACTAGTAAGTGTATAAATTAAGTCCACTTTAAATAAGTTACAATTATAGCCCAAAACCCAATATACAAAGCTTAATGGAAGCCGTCAACTTAAAATATGGCAATAAATTCCTAAAGTAATATAGGGAAACTCAAAACTTTCATTGTAAATTTAACAAGAGGAGATATTGACTAACCCAACCAATTGTTGACAAAATTTTACTGTTGAATCATCACTCATTAGAATTTTTTTTAATAATAATCTTATATTGTATTCTATTGATTTCGACTTTTTTAAATTATTTTCCATGCTATTGACAGACCAATAAAAAATACAAACAGAACCAGAATTTTTTACTCCAAGCATACTAATCCAAAAATAAAGAGAAACAAAATTATAAAGGAAAAAAAAAACATTTTCCTTTTTTCCAATTATGCTTATCCACCATACATAATACCTTTAATCTACCGAGTGGCATTTAACCTTTCTCATTTCGTGCAATTTTATATATTATAGTAATGCTAAACTTCCAAAACATTTGCACTCAAACTTAAAGATTAATGCCTCCAAAATGAAATTATACACATACATAAATTATCGGCACAAAAAACATACAAAAGCAACTCAAATAATCACACAAAAACAACAAATAGAAATTTTACATTTTGCGCCTTCACCATTTCATTGAAATTTCATCAACATTTGATGCATGAAGGAAGGTCACACGAGCACCTAATTATCAGCGGCTGCAGTATACCCTAGCCACATCTCATCAAAATGCATGTTATGCAAATTTAATAACATAATGTCTAACGTTACAACTTGATAATTTGTTCCTCACGTTCTCTCATTTTCGAAACGACGACTTTACTTTATTATTAGGACTCTGGCCTCGGCTCCCGAATTCGCTGCTTGAGGATGAAGGATTGAGGCCATACTCGCTCGTTGCCCCGTATTCACTACTAACATACGCGCCGCTGGCATTTCCTACTGCCATTTTCCTCAACTTCTTCAAGTCTTCAGTGTACGAGCTATTATCTACATCAGAAGATCTAGCACTTGCGCTGCCAACAGCCGATGAATTAGCAGTGCCGCCACCGAAGATCGAAGCTTGGCTGGGTTTTGTACCATCGTTCAAGTCCTCTAATGAGACATCGCCCTCTAGGGCACGTACAATCTGTTTCATATTTAAGATAAGTCAAGTTACTGCTTAAACTAAAAGCTTAAACTCAAGAGCTATAAATTAGCTTAAACTACCTGGCTGATTTTAGGCCTCCTTCGGGCAGAATGCCTGATAGATGCGGCAGCACAGGCTACCATGCGTGCCATCTCTTCGGTTGGATAGTTCTTTTCCAAGTAAGGATCTGCTATTTCATCGAAGTTTCCATCATCAAGTGCACGCAAACACAAAGGTCGAGCCTGTTGATCATGTAACATAAAAAAAACAAACAAATTTAATATTTTTATAAGCAATTTGAAAATCAGCTAATTAAGTTTTGTTGGTGAAAGATGTAATACGGTTTGAGGATCCGTACCCAGTCTACTAAGCAGTCTTCCATGGCACCGGTGGGGTCAATAGGACGCCGGCCGGTTATCAGTTCCAATAGCATTACACCAAAGGAGAACACATCTGATTTCTCGGTTAATTTGCCACTTGAGGCATACTCAGGGGCCAAGTACCTGTAACATTTTTTGTTTAATGGGCTAAATTATTTTTCAAATTAATGGTATTATCAATTTCCTTGTATTGTATATTGTAACGTGGAAAGATATAAGGGTTCGTTTGTTTGTTACCCAAACGTTCCCATGACACGAGTTGAAACATGAGTATTGTTATCTGTAGTTAGTTTTGCCAAGCCAAAATCCGCCACCTGGCTAACCAAAATTCATTTTCAGCTTCACATAAATTTCTATTTGATAGGCATGAATAACAAAATGAAAAACATAATCAAACATCCAAGTCATAATATTGTTGCAAATTAATACCTTAGTTTCAAAAGTATAATCAAGTAGAATGTTGGAACTCTTGATGTCTCGATGTATAATGCGAGGGTGACCTGCACATATATATACACCGAACAATTAGATTCTTTTGGTTTGTGCTACATCGTAGGCGAAATCAGAATTTTGGGTCAGTGAGTTTAAAATAATAAAATTACAGTTTTGAGAAAGGTCGGAGTTAAAATATTTAAATAGATAGCCAACACATTTAAGAGATAAGATAAATTTTAATTAAGACCTTTATTTTTTTCATTTTATTAGCGAAATTTCCGACCTTAATGTAGGGCCATCTCTTATTATTTTGTATACGCATCGTTAAGCATAAGAAAATGATGAATGTTAAGAATGAAAGACAAAAAAGCACAAAAGACAGAATTATTTAACTTACAATCTTCATGCAAGTATGCAAGCCCTTTAGCAGATCCCAGTGCAATTTTGAGCCTCGTTGGCCAATCCATGACTGGCCGACCCTTGCCTATCAAATTGAACAATGAAATTGTTAATTAACAACAAATTAAATTGAACAAAGTAGTCGTATATTTGAAGGAGAGCTAAGGATGATTGGAGATGTATTACCATGAAGATGGAACTCAAGGTTGTTATTTGGAACATATTCATAAACCAACAGTCTCTTGCCTCCTGCAATGCAATAACCAACAAGTGATACAAGATGGCGATGATGGACACGGCTAATTATCTCAACCTCAGCCTTAAATTCCCGCTCCCCTTGTCCACTTCCCGATCTCAAACTCTTCACTGCGATTTCCTTGCCGTTTGGCAATACCCCTTTATGAACATATCCAAATCCACCTTGACCCAATAAGTTTGACTGGGAGAACCCTCCGGTAGCAGCCGATAGCTCTTCGTAGGTAAAGGCGCTTTGACTGATCCCTAGGGCCACTATTGGCGGCGGAGGCGGCAGCACAGGTCCGTAGGGCCCGGAACTCGAGTTGTGGCTCATGTCACTGCTGGTGACAGTCACTGCTCCACGCTGAGATGGAGGCGGCGTTGGCCAGCCTACTTTCGATACGCCGCCAACCGGAGGTGGAGCCGGAGGTGGAGGCAAATCATTCATCTGATCATTCGCATGCATATTGTTATGATTTTGATTTTGATTATGGGGTGCATTGCTGTTGTAAAATGGATCACCACCAACAACTCCTGCCCGCACCAGAAATTTAATAAATTTTATTATTGACAAAATTAATACTGTTATTATTATTATTACACACTACTGTCTCAAAAGTAAAATTGTATAAAATAAAGTTGATGCTGAGCATTACCATGATCGGTCTGCTGCTGCCAATTTGCTCGGGCTGGAGGTGACGGTGTGGCAGCGCTATTGTAATAATCAGTAGCTGCAAATTATCATCACTAGCTCAGAATTGATAATGATAATCTGACCAGTGTAGTTTCATTTACGTGTTACCTCAAACGTACAAAACTTTTTTTTTTTAAAATTTTACGTACCAGTTGTATGATTATTATTGTAATAGGGCATTTGATCATTCCGTTCCCTATTCTTTTTTCTTCTGCATGCAAAGAAAACAAGTAACATTATAATAATTAAGAATGCAGCCCCAGCCGCCACTGCTGCCACGAGAGGAATCGACAGCATTGACCCATTATTGCTTGATGGTGAATTGGATGAGCCATTCGATTTATTTGGCGGCGACAGAGCTCCCGACCGGTTGCCATTCGGTGAGTTGGATGAAGAAGATGGAGGTGGGGGCGGATGCCAAGTTTTGTTGTTGTTGTTATTGTTATTGTTGTTGTGATTGCCACTGCCGTTGCCGTTGCCTTTGCCGCTGTTGTTGTTATTATTGTTGCCAGGCGGAGAAGAGCCGTTATTAGAATCTCCTGGAGGGGGGTCAGATGGATTGTTTTGGGACGGTGGAGGGCTTTCATTTGAGTTGGATGGTGGTAGCGAGGATTGGGGAGGGGGATTTGGATTTGGATTTGGAGGTGGCGATGATTGCGGGGGGGATTTTAAATTTGGAGGTGGTGGTGATTGCGGTGGTGACTGTGAGGGTGGAGGCGGAGATGATGGCGGCGGTGACTCTGGGGATGGAGGTGGTGATGATGGGGGTGGTGAACGGTCCGGAGGTGGGGATGATGGTGGCGGCGATGATGGAGGTGGTGATTCATCCGGAGGTGGGGTTGAAGGAGGTGGTGATGATGATGCTCGTGAAGGTGACGGCGGCGTCTCTGCAGCATCTGATGAATTTGATGCTCCCGGCGATTCGTTATTATCTTCCATTTGATGCTGAGGTAATTCCGACCAAGATTTTCAGTCTAACGGTGCCGGAGAAACCTCACCGCACCACCAAATGATGACCCTATGTCCCCTAACAATCAAATAATCAAAATACATTAAATTGAAAAGAATTATCCATGAGGTCCTTTTCTTTTCTTTTTTTTTCCCGCTTACTTCTTCTTCTTTTGAACCTTAGGGAGCTTTATTAATAATCAAGCTATATGTATATAAATGGAAGACACTATGAACCTAAAAACAAAAAGCTATATGTTTTTAAAATATTAATATGCATTAACCAAACCAAGGAGAACACAAAAGAGACGAAGGACGTTCCTCAAACCATACAGCAAGGAGATAGTAAAGAAAGCTAACTTTCAGAAATCATGTGCCACAAGATAAAGAACAATGTTTTATGAACATATAGACAAAAAAATGAGTTTTCCTTTGTGATGTTTAATGAAGATTTGTCGTGTCAAGCTAGCAAATCAAGATTTACTCGTTTGTGACTTTTCATGACCAAATGAAGATTTATAATGATAGAGTTTTTGTCCTTTAAAAAATTAAAAAAGTTTGTCCATGTTGTGATTTGACTCTTCTAAAATACCAAAACACTGAATGAAATTTAGGTTTTATTGTTTGTGTTGAGAGAGAGGGAGGGTACCTGTGGAAGAATTGTGTGGGAGGATTCTCAAAGGGAGGAAGAAAGAAGAAGCAGTATGATAAAAGTTCTTTAGATGTTGCACCCCAAACTGTGTGATGCTTCGCCAGAATCACTTCCTAAGAAGTAGGAAATTTTTCTGGCTCAGCTCTCACACCAATGACATGGTAATTTGGAAAAGGCCAATGCCAATTCATGCCAGCCTATAAATGGCCATGCCATCAACAAACATTCTCCAGCTATGTTTCTTTAAAACTGCCTAACAGATGTTGATTCTTTCCTGCAAAAACGGTTTTAAGCACCATTCAAATTTTCAAATAAGAAGCGGAATGACAATTGAAAAAATGCGGACCAAAGTGTCGAAAACTTAAAGTTAGGGAAGCCTAATTCTAAAATAAATCTAGAAGCCTTGGGGATAATTGTCGAAATGTTAGACTTTCGGGGCCAAAAGCACAAAAATGTCGGCACCGAAGCAACTGAAGCCGTGGAAAAAGCATTTTCAAAAATTTCAATCAGATGCCTCCCTCGTGCCTAGAAATTAAACATCATAGAGCGAAAATTCTTCTAAAAGAAACGCGTAGTTTGCAAATGCAGCAATTGACACTTGCGTTGAAAATATTATTATACATATAAATGGAAGTACTTCTGAAAGTATTATGTGATTTAAAAAAATTATATTAATACATTTTGACGGAAATGTAAAGATTGATAAATTATGGAAGAAAAAGTTTTGAAATAAATAAAATATAATCAATAGGAAAAAAAATAAAATGTTTAAAAACTATAAAATGACTATGAAAAATATAAAATTTCTTGTTCAGTCACAGACAAAATAAATTTACCCATTCTTAGTTTAATTCGTCTCGTTGTAAGTTTAGAAACTACATATTATACACTCCACACAAATATTTGAAACTCAAATTTTGTTCCCCAAAAGGAAATCTGCTTGTCCTATGCAATCAGCGTACATTAGATTTAATTTTTGCTCATTCTGTGCAACAGCCTACATCAGATTTACTTTGTAGAAATGGTGTTGAATATCAGGACAAGTAGTTGCTTTTCCAAAGCCAATTATACATTTCTTATTTCTCGTACAAGCGGTTACTTAATACATGTTCCGCCTGAAAATTTTAATATATAAATGGAAAAACTTTTCAAGATAAGAGCAAATCAAAGTGTGGTTTCGGAGTAATAATTTCTAGTAGATTAGGATTAGGCCTCTTCATAAGCTAATCATTTTTCAGCTTTGTCTAAGATAAATCATAATACTTAAGACATCTTTTCACATACTTGTAATTGTAAATCATTGAATTATATTAATTGTAATAATAAAAAAAAAGTAATAATAGGACTACAAGTTCTTGAATAAACTTAAATCATACAAATTGAGGTAGACCAAAATTATTTAATACAAATAATTAAATTATATCACTTATATCAATTTGTTTAAAATATGTTTATATAAGAATTTATATCTTTATCTTTACTCTTTAAAAAAGGGTTAATAAAGTGAAGTTTTAATTTCATGCAAGTTTTTGACAATTGGTGCCAATTGCTTGATTCAAATGAGTGAAGAGAACATGCTCTTAAAAATTTTAGATTGAAAAAGATAAACTATGCTCAAATCACCAAAAGATACAAGGCTTTGATAGGCTCCCTAAAAAGATCGCATATGTAGTTACATGATTGAATGAATATTAGTAACACTGAACTATTCATTAACCCTATGTTTTTAGGGCGGATTATCTCTTTGAGTCTTCACTTGAGCCCAAAAATTAGGGCTCACCGGCTCAGGGTCCATTAGATCCACAATGACAACCATCTTTATTTGAGAAAACATAAGACCTTAGGTACCTTAAAGTAATTCCGCAAATCAATTAAAACTAGCCAATGATTAAATTAGTCATCGAGGATACAGGTGTCACGAAGACGATCCCCAGAAAATAAAAAAATAAATAAAAAAAGAGAATAATCAGAGCCCAAATCAAATTACAGGTCAGTACAGCTTTGCCACGAGTTAGCAGCAAAAAGTTTTACTAGAAAGGTACGAAGCAAACAACAGTCCAATTTTCGAAATACAAAATTAAATCCTATCTTAATAAAACCTTTTACAATATATATATTTTTAAAAAAAAAAAATCCACCGGACGACATACGCAGAGCCTCAATAACAACTACGGAGCACATCAAAACGATCAACTGATTTGCTTTTGGAGGTAGATCGTTCGATCGATTGACCGATTTTGCCCCAGAACGATGCCGTCTCGTAGAAGAACTCTCCTCAAGGTCATCATCCTCGGCGACAGCGGGTCAGTTGTTCAATTACATGACTTCGTTAATTATTTATTTAATTTTTAGTGTTTTTCTACCTAGGTTTACCGTTTCCGTACAGATTAGTTTGATCCTTTTGGGATCTTAGTTGAATGATATATGATCCGATGAATTATTTGAATTTTTTGGTATAATTCGATATGTTCACGTTCTTGCAATTCTTTAGTTGTTAATACAAGGGATCTTTATTGTATAATTCGATTTAATTGAGGAGCTGGATTAGTTTGTTTGTTACAATTCGGTTACTTCGTGTTATTATTATTATTATTTTTGATCTGTGATGTGTAGGGTGGGCAAGACCTCTTTGATGAATCAGTATCCTTTCGAGTTCTTTTATTTTTCTATTTGAAGTAATTGTGTTTACTTTAAGATTTATAGCAGATTGTTCTGTGTTTTGATGTTGTTTTGGCTTGACATTTAACTTAAAGATATGTAAATAAGAAGTTTAGCAATCAGTACAAGGCGACCATCGGAGCTGATTTCTTGACAAAGGAAGTGCAGTTTGAAGATAGGCTCTTCACCTTGCAGGTGAGTGGCACCGTGATAGCACTGAGATGCTTGTTTTAATTATCTCAATTTCGATTTTTTTCTTCCTATTCAAAGCTTGTAGATTGTTCATCTGTTTATGTCTTGGGAGTAGATTTTCTCGTTATATTGGTTTTATGAGTAGTTAAATGCTTTCATTGTCTCATTGTCAATACTTCTCTGTTATGATTGAACTGCATTTCTTCACTGAAAGTGTGATGATAGCTATTCTAAGAGTGGATGCTATTATATTCAATTAGCCAATTGATGTTATACTTGTTTAGATATAGGTGTAAAAATCCGATTGGTCCTCTGTGTACAATTAGTGTTTTCAACATGCTTCTGTTTTCACAGATCTGGGATACAGCTGGTCAGGAAAGATTCCAAAGCCTGGGTGTTGCTTTCTACCGAGGCGCAGATTGCTGTGTACTTGTGTATGATGTAAATTCTATGAAGTCGTTTGACAACCTCAATAACTGGAGAGAAGAATTCCTCATTCAGGTATTGCTTTTATGCTTTTGTACTTTTTACTGAAAAATGACTTGAATAAAGTTTCGTTATTCATTCGGTAATTGATTTGACAAACTGCCTGCAGGCTAGCCCTTCAGATCCCGACAATTTCCCCTTTGTTGTTTTAGGAAACAAGATTGATGTAGACGGTGGAAACAGTAGGGTGGTATGTATATTCTGTGATTTTTTCTTATCGATCATTACTCTCTCTCTCTCACACACACAAACACACACAAATGCACACATGGACACACAAACACTCACAGTACCCTATAAGAAAAAACAAGTTGACATTGTGTTTGAGCTTGAAGCCAACATGCTGCTTAATTTAAACCCCCAGGTTTCGGAGAAGAAGGCTCGAGCATGGTGTGCCTCCAAAGGAAATATTCCTTACTTTGAGACCTCTGCAAAAGAAGGCATTAATGTGGAAGAAGCTTTCCAGTGCATAGCTAAAAATGCTTTGAAGAGTGGGGAGGAGGAAGAGATGTAAGTTGAAAAGATCAACTCTTTCTATGTACATGCACAATTTTCAATTTTGTCCATTTCTTGAATAGCTGAGGGTTTATTGACATTGATTAGTTTGACGCACACCACGTCCTCTCATTTTAACGTTTGCCGCTTTCTTGTACAGTTAAGAATATTCTGACTCGTAGGACTCTCCCACACATTTTAATATTTGCCCCCTTCTTGTACAGTTAGGAATAAGATATATTTGATTGTGCTTACTGATTTTTTTTTTTCCTTTGCATTGGGCAGCCCCAAAAGCCAAAATTACCCAAAGATTTTTGCTGAATTCTGTGGTTTGCTACAAAGCCATCTGAGTCCGTCTTTCTTTCTTTCTTTTCTTTTTTGGTTTTTTTTTTTTTGTGGGGGGGGGGGGGGGGGTTTGTGTGTGTCCCTTGAAAGTGTTTTACATGAACTTGTAACGTAGTTGTATTGATGCATTTTAGTTTCTGTGGTTTCTGTTAGTTTTATGGACACTATTCAGTTACTGTGGTTTCCTGTCATAAAACTTGAATATCAAATTAAAGTTAATTTCTAGTGCTCCATTTTGTAGACTACTCCTGCATGGTGCCTGTTTTTAATCAGTTTCAAATTGTGTGTTTTCCTGTTTATATATGCATTTTGCGGATATTTGTGGACGCAATTGATATTGAGGATAATGTACTGTGGTAGTCTTGAAAATATTTTGATCCTTAGTTGAGTTCAAGGTACAGATGTTGTGTTTCACCTTTGGATGAATTTGAAATTATACTGATTTTATTTGCCCTTTTGCTTGTTGGAAAATCTCGTTGCTCTGAAGATACTTGCCGGACACCATTGATGTCGGTAACAGCAGCCAGCCAAGGTCAAGTGGATGCGAGTGCTAAAGATATGGACTAATTTTTTCAAGGAGCAATAAGCAGTATAACAAATGATTTGGCCTTTTTAACCATTTTTATGGGTATGTATGAGGCTACATTGTACATTAGTGTTTGTGTGAAACAAATTGGTTCATTCCTACTAGTTGCCTTTAGTTGTCTGTGTTCTTCTGTGTAAGTGTAACTACTGCTTGAAGTGTTATATTTCGTTGTCACACTGGGCTATTTTCTTCCTCCTTTCTTGTTGACCGGTTGTGATTCAGTCTTGATGTTCTATTTATTTCATTTGGTTGTCAAGATACTGGACAATTTTATTCACCGGCAATTTATTTTGTTATTATTTTTCCTCCTGAAAGTTGCGCACAATGATTTAGCTTTTGCAACTGAGGATTCTTTTTTTTTAAAAAAAAAAAACAAATTAGTCTTGGGCCTTGATAGACTATGGATAATGCAGCTGTTAGCATGGAGTCTTGAATCAATTTTGTTGATACAGATATGGTCAAGGAAGATTCGGTGGCTTATTTCTTGGTGATGTGGGCTTTGCCGGATGCTGTTATGTCCAAATGGCCTCAAATGAGACTCATTTTTTTTAATTTTCATGGAAACCTATAATTTATAAATAAAGAGATTGGTGAAAGGGAATCAAAATAATGTGATATAAGTAAGTGTATATGGCCTAAGTGTATTTAAGCTGCGCTCTTGGCATCAAATCCATTCAAGGACGCGTGCTTGAGATGTTGAAGCTCATTTTTGTCATTTATGTGGTGTGAACGCAGGGGTAAGAAGACTAGAACTGCTTGTATGGATACTGTGGTTCATAGCTTTGAATAGCCAGCGGCAATGTCTAAAAGGTTTTATAAAGATCTGAGTTCACGCTTAATCTAAAACAATGCAGAAAGCCAAAACCACATTGATACGTTTACCTAGATGAAATTGCGGTAACCAATTGGGTAACCATTTGGACATTGACGTAGATATCTACAAGTCTTGGCAATCATGATAAGTGCAGATAGATAAGATACAAAAAGATACATCTTTTGCACAAATTAACCCAAATTAACGATGCCGCAGTACCTTGTGCTAAGCCTCACAAAGATACAAACATCATCAAAATCCTTCCTAAGCCTAACAAGCTATTGTTTCTTAACCGTCTCACGATTTCTATTTTGAACGGGGTTGGGTTGACTGGGAAGATGCCAAATGAACTGCTCGGTTCATCCCAAGATGATGCAGAGATGAGACTGCTAGCTGAGAGTACCCAACTAAATCTTCTGCTCTTGAAATTTTGAGAAAAATTTGATCCTACTGGGTTAAACCAATGTGCAAGCTTGAATACCTTCAAATAACTGCACATGTTAGAGATTAAGATCCATTTAAGCGCAATAGTCAAAAAATCAAATTCAGTACAATTCTAAGACGCTGAAAATATGCAAGATAATAGAAAAGAAAAAGAAAAAACAACTAAAATATCATCTGGAAGACGGGCCATGTCATGTGGATATGATATTGCGCCAGTAAATTAGGAGACTAGAGAAGGAGCAGCTATAACATGTACATTTAAAATGGACGTGACAGCAAAAGAATGGGCTCAAAAGCAAAAAGCAAAATATGTAAATACATTGCTGCTTTGCCAGTGTTGACATGAAAATTTTTAGTTTTGACCAAGTCTGTTCTTCAAGACAATTACGAAGTTGCACTTGTTGCTTCAGCTAATGTGTCCAAGAGGTGTGTTAAAATAAAAAAATTTGAACAAGATACAAGATGATGTTTATCACTGAAACCTGATCTATTCTAGTTTAAAGGATAAAATATATTTAAATTCTTTGAAAATCTAATACTAGTGAAAAATATTTTTTGATAAGAGATACTATGCAATGCTGGATATAGACAATGAGAGCACAGGAAGCATCAAACAAAATCATTTCAGATGCCATGTTTTTTCACATGCCTCTGATCCTTCAGAATATCAGATCCTACGTCAATGGCAATTTGAAAGATTCTTCCATATAACCTTAAGACTTCTTAAGTAGACAGTAGCAGTGTGTTGCACAAACCAGGGAAAATTCAATGACCAAGTATGCTATGTTTTCTACTTAGAAACTATTCCAGTTAAAATTTCCTGGTCTGTCAAGTTTCAAGGTAAAAGTCAATCTTGGTGATATGGATGAAGGAAAAGCAAGTGAAATTTTGTGCTGAATACTAATGTGAACAAATAGAAAAAAAAAAGAGTATTGCTGCGGATCCCAACATTTAAGTCTCACTTTGAGTCCAAACTAATGTGACATTCGTCTATAGGATAGTAGAGTAGTAGTTTTACATGCGTTATCCAATAGATAAGTGATACATAGCATTGGAATTCAAGTTAGAACTCAATGTTAGGATCCATAGCATTATTGTGAAATAAATTACGTAGGGGAAAAAAAAAAAGAATACTCACTTGGTAAAAATAGTTGTAACATGTATTACTGGATGGGAAGTCTATTCAGATTCTGATGAGAGATTACTTCATCCCAACTGAAGAAAGGTTGTCCTGGCTGGAAGGCCGAATTGAACTTCCCGCCGTTGTTGTGGATCCAAATGGGTTGGATGGGGTAGACGATTGAGGCACCATTGGTCTTGAAATTGGTGGCCTTGGGGAGGTCATGCTCAAAGGAGGTCTTGCAACAGAGTTAGCAAAGGTCATTGGATTTCTATTGGCAGGCACTGATGGTTGCATAACTCTGGATGGGCCAAGTCGAGCTTGAATTATAAGTGCTCGTTCCTGGTACAGCCTCTGTCTTGACCTCTCCAATTGCTCTCTTACCCTCATAGTCACATTATCCATCTCATTGAAGAAACCTAGCTTGGCTTCCAACTTTTGCAACTGCAACAAAATTGGGCCTCCAATAAGTCTAATTCCTTAAAGTCAACAAAAGAAATTAAGAAAGCCAACTTGGCTATAAGATTACCTGCTTCTCAATCAATGATGTAGCAAGTTGTCGGATTTGATCCTCTTCCTGGCAAGCAAGAAGTTTTGCCTTCACTGCTGCTGCGGAAAGTGCCGTAATTGCTGCATGCTTCAATTTATCAATGTATTGGTCATTTTTCATCTCTTTAGAGTCATGCTTCTCATCTTTGCCATCTGTATTTTGATCCTCAACTGTAAATAATGCAAAAACAAGAAGAGGCAGTCAGAAAATAGCATGCATCAACAAACTGAAACTTAAAATAAAATCAAATTTTATTCATTTGTTTGTAACTGAAGCACAGACCATGATTAAAGAACTTTCCTACCTAATAGATTAACTAAATGTTCCTCTTACTAGTAACTTTTATCAAACATGACTTCACAGCTCAAGCAGATATGACATGCATTCCAATTATTTTCAAAATAATTAAATCATTCTTAGAATACTTCTGAAGTATGAATTTGCTTAAACCCATTCAAACACATTGCTCCTTCATCAGTTTTACATTTCCTCAAATGTTCTTTACTGATGTTGCCGCAAAATCATAATGAATATTGACAATAAAACAGGCTCCTTGTGCCTTCAATTTCTGAATATAGTATGACAGGTTTAGAGACAGAAAGAGGAATGGAAGGAGACCTCTAGCTGTTTCAGTTCCAGTTATCGAGTCTGTCCGTTGAGGTTCATTTATTTCTGAGGGCAGTGAAGCAGACACCATTTCTACATCCTTGGGTGCCTCCGTGGATTCGGAGGGCTTTTCTGTGGAACTTGTAATTTGTTTCTCAGGTTCATTATTCTCTGAGGGTTGAGGATCAGAAACCATATCCACATCCTTAGTTAATTTGGAAGGTGGAGATGGCTCTGCAACTGAATTTGATATAACTGGCTGATCAGGCTCGTTCTTTCCTGAAGGAAGAGAATCAGACAACAGACTATTATCCTTTTCTACATCTACAGGTGGGGTAGGCTCTCCTGGACTTCCCTCCCCTGACTCCTTCTGAGAACTTTGCAGAACCTCGGATGGTAAATCATTTGATTCCCCCGCAATACTTGGTTGATTGTCCTTTGGAGATTTTGGATTGCTTAGTTCATTCAAATCACCAGGTTCATCTTTCTCAGGAGTATCTTGGTTCGCTGGCCCTGTAGCACCATTTAATTTCTCTGAGGGTTTTTCATTCAAGAAAGCTGAGTGTCTCTTTTCTTCTAGAACAGAATCTTCAATTTTCTTGTCTCCATGATCATTTGACAAATCTCTTTCACCCAACACTGAGGCAGAGTTAGACTCCTTGATGTTTATGTCTTCCAGGGTTTCATCTTTTTGAGTATCTCGATCAGCCATTTCAGCAACAATACTGTGAACCTCCTACTGATGTCAGACATAACACATACATTCTGTCACAATATTAAAGATCCACAGAAAATCTACATACCTCTCGGAACGAGCCACTTCCTTCTTATCCCCAGGTGGATCTTCCAAAATGAAGCAGTGCTTTGCAGCCAGCTGCATTGCAGGAGAATTGCCAGATATAGATTTCAAAGAACTACGAGCTGAAGCAGTAGTCAAATCAGATCCCCCCAGTAGTGCCAAGAATGCTGCCTGCAGAAGATAAGAACTTGTAAACTCGCTTTTTTTTTTTTTTCAAAGGAAAATGAGCGCCTAAGATGCTTCAACTCCTGGCAAAAGTGAGGCAAAGGCAAGAGGGTTTATGCATTAAGGAGTATAATTCCCAATTAGCAGACGTCTTAAGTACCATGACAGCAGTTCTAAGACGTCATCTTATTCCAATTTGGTAAAATATATCCACCATCCATTTTTAATTGATTTACATTTTGGAAGGAGGTAAAGAGGTTGAGACAGCAGAGAAATTCAATAAAATTATACATACACCTAATAGCAGAAGATAAGAAGCCAAAGAAAGCACTTATCAAGAGGACCTTGATGTTTGAGGTGTGGACCCAACAAAATGCATGCCCAATTAATGACCTAAGATTCCAAAGAATCACCTTGCCAGATGTAAGGCTTCTCAAAAGCACTAAAAAGATTTACTCAAATATTCGGCAAGATGAAGAACTTCTACACCATTTGCGAAAAACAGGTCCTCTGAGCCTCAGTTTCATAACTGTATCAATGTTGAACATAACCCCCAGGTCTGAATCTTAATTTGAAAGATCAACCTTTTCATTAAGACAGTTTAAACATGTCCTTACAGTTTTTTCCTGGAAAGTACTAGCTCATGCTCATTGCTTTTTTAAATAACATTTGTAAAACCTCAAATCTAAACCTAAGAGATTGGTAAATATTAATTTGTCTTTGGTTTTCCCTCGCTTCTTGATCAAAGGAAAAAATCGCTACTTTCAGCACAATTTATATAAAATCACAACTTACCAATGCCATCACAGGGTTTCCAACTTCAGCAAAGGATTGTGGGGTTTCGTGTGTTGGAACATAACCAACAGCTTCAAATGCTTCCCTAAGAGCCTTCAATGCAATGTTTTCACCAGTCTCCTGACCAACCTTCCCCTCACTGGTATCCTCTGATTTTAACATTTGCTCATCAACTTTAACGTCACGTTCATCTTTAGGCTTTGACGTGTCCTCACATATTTTCAATTCACTAGCATCTTCTGGTTTTGAAGTTTCCATTGGAGAAGTCTGGGTCTGACCCTCAAGAGCACCAGTCTTACTCTCTGATGCTTCGGGAACATCTTTAGATGCAGAAGTATCACCATTTGCTGGAGCATCATCTTTAGTTTCTTTCAAATTGCCATCTACATCATCATCACAATCAAGAAACATATCCTCAATTGGCATTTGAACAAAATGCAATATACATTGGGCTTTGGTTTTAGTGGCAACATGCTCAGCAATCTCATTCCAGTTTTCTTTATAAAGTTCCAATGCTTCAAGGAGGAGAAGGGTCTCCTGATCTGTCCACTTTCCACCACTTACACCACCTGCTTCACCTGGTACCATGAGAATGAAATCCGATGATGACATGTCAGAGCCAAACTTTCCATTATTGAAGCAATCGGTACATAAATCGAAATCTGCCTGCGTAAGAACATAAACAGAAAATGAATTATAAAAAAACCTAAATGAAAAATCAACCAATAAATCATCCACATTTTTGTTTCATCAAACATATGGTTTTTTCACCATGACATGACAAACATTCTAAAATAAGTCCACTGATCGAATGCCTTACTGTAGTTAATATTGAATTTAAGTATTTGCACACCATGTGCTAAACAAATTCAGATCATGAAGCACAGCCCTCAAAGAAACTGATAATCAGACATCAGAATTATTGATTTCCACCATGGGCATACCCCCTCATTTATTTACAATAATGATAATAATTTCCTCCATATATGGAGACTCAATAATCAAATAATAAGAATCAACCAACCTGCTTTTGACAATGGTAGCGTTTGCGAGAGCAATCAGCCGAGCAAGAATTGCAATGGTACTCAACAGCTGGTCCCTCTAATTTCGCCAACTCTTCAGCAATTGCAGACTCTGGAAACAACCCAGATGGCATAGCAGGAAATGTTATGTTAGGCATTGGAGCAACAGGAGGACATGCTTTAATTTCTTCAAAGCGATACAATTTTTCAAGCAAGGAACCCTTTTTTGCTGCTGCATCACTATCAGCATCGGTCATCCTGTCACCATCAGAATTTGCCACACTGGATTCTACATGTGGGAATGGATGGAAATTAATCAAACCCCAATAGTCCAAGAACTCCATCACCTCCTGCCTAGCATCCAAGGATCCAACTTCAAGTTCTGACAAATCTTTCAATTCGATCTGAGTGTTTGGGTTTGAATGAAATTTCTTCATAATCCAATTGCGTATCTCCAAATAGATATCAGGAGTTCGGTCCTGAGACTTCCCATTGAAAAATGCAGGCAATGCTTGCTCCTCGAGGGGGTGAATTTTTGTCCAAGAAAACCAACCTATGGAAAGAAAGAGGGAGATAATATCAAATCGAAAAGCAAGAGGTTTCATTGCCGCACACGCTCACAAACAAGAGAATCCAAATCTTCTTTTTTTTTTTTTTCTCATGCTTCAACTAACCAAGGGACAAGAAGCTTCAATTAGGCATTCTATCAAAAACTAATTTGCATCCAATTAGAAAAACTTGACACTCTGTCCTGCCAAGTAATGGTAAGCGGACAAAACAAAGGTGCAGTAGGAAGTGGGGTTTAGGGAAAGAAAAAGTGTTAAGCCTAACCAGCTATAAAACAATCTGGCTTCAGTAGATATTAGATTGCGCAACTGCCAAAAATTCAAATTTTCTTTTTTTTTTTTTTTTTTTTGGCCATATCCTCACTTTGATAAATCAACTCAAGAGCCATTAATCCAATCTATCAGAATTTTCTTTTCCTATCTTCAGAAATGGAATGAAAACAGTAAAAATTTGGGTTTCAGAAATGGAATTTTCTTTTCCTACCTTCAGAAATGGAATGAAAACAGATAAAATTTGGGTTTCATGAAAGGGAGGGAAAAAATAGAGATAGCCTCCCTATGAAATTTAACTAGCCACAAAACAATCTACTTCAAGTGAGGAACCAAGCCAACAGAAATTTCAAGATTTCTGATCCATCCTCCCTACACTACACATACAAATTAACCTCACTAAGTTGATCAAGTTTTAAAAAAAAAAAAATCAAATTTCAACTCTGTTTCTTTCCCCCCACACACACGCGCATATATATACACACCTAACTAAGTTGACAAAATAACAAAAAATCAAAAGTTCAAATTTGTTCCTTTCCCCGCACTGTACATCGAAATAAAATAAATTTAACTATGTTGACAAAATAACAAAATTCAAAACTTCAACTTCTTTCCTTTCCTTCACCCTTTCTTCCCAGCAATCAGAACATAAATCTACACCCTTATTAAATATACCAAAGAAATGATTTCCATAACAGCAATTACAACAGGAAGAAATAAACTAAAACTAAACTCCAATAAAGTACTAACACGAACTCAATGCACAACAAATTTAGCCTAATTGAACTACAGAAGCAACACATGTCTGCAATTTCCACTTGATTCTCCTCCTCCCATATTCTCCAAGCAACCAAAGAGAAAAGTAAAAGCTTCCTAACAAAATCATAAGTCTTAATTTGCACAGCAGGAGCTCTTAAATAGAAACCTCATATTTCTAAATTTCAACAAAGCAATAAATTTATCTAAGGTAAGTTACCAAACGAAAGCATACCGGCAAAAAATTTATAATTTTCAACTTCCATTACTCCTACGAATATATGTCAGCAAGAAAACCCAAAAAAAGAAAAAATCAAATTTAGTTCAACACACACAAAGATAAGGATTTATTAAAAAAAGAAAAAGAAAGCATTTTTTTTTGTTTAAAAAAAGAAGAAAGAAAAACTCACCACAATGTGTAGGCACAACATGAACATTACTATCACGAGATCTAATCGCTTCAAAATCCGCTTCTATTTTTGCCTCCAATGCTTCCCACTCTTCACTCGCTTTGTTTAGCTCCTCAACCGCCTCAAACTTCAAGTCATCACGCGCCGCCTCCAGCTTCCCGCCAGCCGAACCCGGAGCTCCACCAAACGCCGCGGCGGCGGCTGCAGTGGCGGCCAGAGTGGTGGGGCCCTGGCGAGCCCTCGTCAACGGCCCGTTATGGTTGTAGATCGGAGTGTGAGCAACTAAATTCTTCTCGCGAGTCATGCGTTTCGACGACGTAGATGAAGCGTTAGTCGCTGAGAGCGCCGAGGCTTTCCTTTTGTGCGCTCCGGCTCGGCGCCGAGACGAAGCCGGCTCGGATGCCGCTGACTCGGCTCCAGCTGCGGCCGAGCTCGTAGCCGCCGGTTGCACTCCAGTTTCCCGGCGTTTCTCTTCCATTAGAATGATTTGGTTCAGTTTCGAGTTTCGAAGCTCTTGGGTTCAGCCTATGTTTTGCGCACGGGTTCCTGGTGAATCTGAACGCACAGCAACTATGTACCTGAATGCTATTGGCAGGGACAAAAGCACTGCTTCCACGAGTTTGGATAATAACATCTGAGTCGCTGGTTTGTAAAGAATTTGTATTAAGATACAGAGAGTATACATTTATGCAAACTGGCCACATATGTTTAGGGATGGCAATGGAACATATATGAATTTGATCTACTCTGTTCCAGATCCAGATCTATAAAAAAAATTAAGATCTATAACTACTCTAGATCCGTCATTAATTTATATTTTTCACTCCATATCTAGATCCAAAACAAAAAATAAAAATCTATATCTGCTCCAAATCTTAAAAAAAAAAAATTCAAATTCAAATCTGCTCTAAATCTCTCATGAATTCTAAATTTCAATAATAAGAGATCAATAATTTTTTAGAAAGAAAATTTAAGACTAAAATACATTGACAACAATTAAATTATATAATTTGTGCAAAAAATCTAATAAGTATTGTATCTTATACTTTTACACCAAAATAAACAAATGAGAAAGATAATAAAATATCCATCAAAAGTAATTGTAGGAACAAGATCATTATAATATTTTAATAATTCCTTTACCATCCTGATATTCACGGCACACCATCATCATTCTTTTTTTTTTGAATACTGGTTACGCACCAGATATTACATTACACAGATATTTGTAACATAGAAAACAACACACTGATATTTACAATCAGATGAATATAACTGAGACTTATACATTACATTAAATTCTATAGAGTACATGCCCAAACATATGATCCTCACAGGAGAAGAATGTCCCTACTCCACTCGCATTTGTAAGGGAGAAGAGTGTCCACCACCAGCCCAAAGGCCAAGTGGCTTCCATCATCATTCTTATATCATTAAATAATAACATATAAGTTAAAATGATCTATTATATTTAATGTTTTATTATTTTTATTATGATCATATTTAACCAATTATATGATTAACATAATTATTTTATAGTTGATAGCCACACTGATTAGTGATTATACAAAATAAATAAGATCATGAGTGAAATACAAGTGTGCAACCCAAGAGGGGGGGTGAATTGGTGTTTTAAAAAATATCCTAATCAAATCACACAACAATCCACAACAATCAAAATCTAATGCCTTAATAAAATTGAAAACAATAAATTCAATAAAAGCACAATAATAAATGAGTAAGAGAGGAGAAAACAAACTCAAGGATTTTTACGTGGTTCTATCACCGCTTCGTCCACGCCTCCAAGCACACCGGGCTTGAGGATTTCACTATCCAAGCCTTTCCAAGGCTTAATGAACTTACAATTGACTTCAAGGTGTCAACGAACCTTTACAACAAAGAGATTATCTCCCAATCTCTTCACTCAAGTGTATCACACACTTAAACACTCACAAATTTGATGAGTAATTGAAAATTACAATAAAAACTCTCTCAAAGAGTAGATATACAAAATGAAGAACAAAGCTCACTCAAAGATTTATGATTCACAAATTGAGAGCTCAAGATATGTTGTATGCCTTTTGTTTGTGCGTGCTGGAGAGCTTGAAAATGAGTTGGATTTGAGTTTTTATAGTTGGAGCTCAAAAACTAGCCGTTATGCACTTTTTCTTCAGAAAACGGTTCGCCGTTAACCGTTAACGGTTAGCCGTTTGTGCTGGTCAAAGTTACCGTTATGCTGAATTTCAAATAAACGGTTCGCCGTTTTCTTGTAAACGGTGAAGGGGTAATTTCCAGAGACCTGCAAAATAAATTTGGTTTAACCGTTCTTACTAAACGGTTCAAGGTTAGCAATCTGGAAATAAACGGTGAACCGGTTTCAGTAAACGGTGAAGGGGTAATTTCCAGAGACCTGCAAAATAAATTTGGCTTAACCGTTTTTACTAAACGGTTCAAGGTTAGCAATCTGGAAATAAACGGTGAACCGTTTTCCGTAAACGGTGAAGGGGTAATTTCCAGAGACTGCTACAGTGAACTATTTACTAAAAATTACAGCTTTGTCCCAAAACTTTATATAATTGTACTATAACCCAAAACGTTATAAAACTTTACAAATATGTCCAAATTCAGAATTTCTAAATAATACTTTATGAATCTCAAAAGTTTATGAAATTATGAAATGGCCCAAAATACTATAACATTTTTCAAATAAGTCCTTCTCCATAATTTCAAACAATATTTGTTGATTTTCAAGTTTTCAAAACACTTTCAATTAAACCATAAACTTGAAAAACAACCAATTTCATAAAATCATTTTCCATTAAATATAAAACCTTTATAATGTGAAAATAATGATTTATTTAAAATGTATAAAAAATAATTTAACCTTTTAAAAACTTAATCATTCTTAATCTTATTTGTTATCATCAAAATCAACAATATGTAAACATATATGTTAACAATCTCCCCTTTTGATGATGACAAATCTTTCATATTTTAAAGAATGATTCAAAAATTAATCTTGTTTGTTATCATCAAAATCAATATTATGAAAACATAAATGTTAACAATCTCCCCCTTTTTGATGATGACAAACATTTCATGTATTTAAAGAATGATTGCATAAATTGCTCCCCCTAAATGTAAGCTTCTCTTACAATTTAGGTAAATTAACAAATTTAAATACATGTATTCTTCTCCCCCTCATCATCAAAAAGAAAACTTAGTGGAAAAGAAAACAAATAGCAAATTTTTGTAAAAAATAAAAAACATGTATTTTTCTCCCCTTTCATCATAAAAAAAAAACCTTAAAGGGATAGAATAAAAGGAGTAAATTTATTACCCATGTTGTCCAAGTAGAAATTTTGATAGAATCTCCCCCTAACAACAAGCATCACCTCAAATACAAGATTTAGTAATATCACTCTCAAATTATTATAAATCATTATACAAGCCAACTCCATATACAAAGCATCACACAATTTATCAACCATAAAATGATTATGAATCATGATTCCATCAATTATCAAATCAACAACTCAAAACATAAAAACATCATATAAAACAACCATGTAATCAAATCATCATCAAATCTCAAAATCATTATCATAATCACATAATAATCAAAAGAATACTCAAAGCGCATATTATTCTCCCCCTTTTGATATCATCAAAATGGCATATTACTTTGTCTCCCCCTTGGGACAACAAAAAAATTCAAAATGCATATTATTCAAAATCATATTATATGCTCCCCCTAAATATATGGCCAAATTAAAAATTTTAATCAAAAGATTTTATCCAAAAACACATCATATTTGTCTCCCCTTTCATCATGAAAAAGAAAAGATAAATAGATGCAATCGAAATAAGATCATAAAAAATAATTTGACGAAGATATTAACCATTTTGTGTGAGCAACAATTTTGGCAAAATCTCCCTTTAAAAATGAAGAGATCCTCAAATACACAACATGGTTAGAAACATTTCCATGTAAGCTTAAGAATTATAACAAACCAACAACTCCATTAATTCATCAAGCCACACTCATATAATCATCAATCATCAAAATCATCAAGAAATTAATTCCACATTATAAAACATTCAATTATCAAACAATAATCATCCTTAATCCATAATGAAAGCAACAATGCATATTCAACAATACATCGATAAAGTACAAACAATGCATCCATTCTCCAATCATAGATTGCATAAGATCAAACTTCATCAAAGCATATTCTTTATCTCAAATCTTTAGACCATCAAAATCAACATAACTAATTAGAAAAGCCATCATTATGAACAAGTGATCAAATCCATTATTACAAATGCTCACATAGGCAAATTCAATGAATGATGATATAACACAATTAATAGTACATGAATTCACACATACATAAGAGATAGACAATGATTATAGACAATTGAGAAGAAGAAATCAAAGACCATATAATCATCAAAATCAAATAAAGGCATCATGATAAATCACTCAATGTTATACACAATGATATTCCATCATGTAAACATATAAGCATACTTTCACAAATTTAAGCTATTATCCATTTATCATGATCCATTCAACAAAATCAACATGGCAAGAATTGTTACCAAAATAATTAAATCATCTTGCCTCAACTTTTTCTCCTAGATCATGATCAAGTGATTGTCCTCACAAGCTTCATCAAGGAACTCTCCACCATTCCTTGATTGTGGTACCTACAAAGAAAACATTCACGTTGTGCCCTTTGGTACCCAAATACTCTTGGGTCCTTGAGTGTTAGCAATGGTTCCTTTTGGAACCCAAACACATTTTACACCATAATATGTTTTTCTTTTCACTGGACATCTATATTTCATATGACCATTTTGATTGCAAAAATGACAAACAATTTTATGATCATTTGTGGAGGTAGCCTTAACAAAATAATGCTTATAATATTTTTGTTTCAAATTAGGCTTATACCCAATACCTCCTTTGTCAAACACACATTTTTGTGTATTAAGCAAATTATCCAACATCTTTTGTCCATTTGTAAATTTTAACACAATTTGATTTAGGTCATTGCTCTTCTTCTTTAGCACTTCATTTTCTTTCATTAATTCATCAACATGTGATTTCTCAAGCTCATGTGAAGTACTTTGTTTACATGTAAATGATGCAATCCTATCATGTAACATTTCATTATCTAATTCAATTCTTTGATCTTTTCATTTAATGAAACATTGGATTTTGTAAAGCATCATTTTTATTTTCAAGTCATCTACATGTGATTCTAGATGCTTGTATAAAGTGCTAGATTTCTCATTTGATAAACTCTATCATGCAATGTTTTATTGTCTAATTCTAGGCATGCAATCTTTACATAAAGATTCATTTTCATTTGTGAGCTCTACCATTTTCTTTTTAAGGCATACATTCTTTTTACCAATTTTCATAAACTCATCATGCGATTCTTTAAAAGCATCATGCAATTCATCATAAGTAGGAAGATCATTTACCTCATCAAGCTCATCATCCGATTCATCTCCAATTGCCATAAGTGCCACATTTGACACTTCATGAGATTCCTCCTCATTTGTTGTCTCCTCATACATAAGTTCAAATTTTCTCCATATTTCATAAGCATTAGAACAATTTGAAACTTTATGAAATTCCTTTTTATCTAAGGCACAAAATAAAGCATTCATAGCTTTGGAATTTAAAGACATCATTTTCCTATCCGACTCACTTAAAACATTATTCCTAGGAATAAAGGAATCATCACAAATTATTTCCCATATTTCATAATCTAAGGCTTGTAAATAAATTCTCATCCTAGTTTTCCAATACGGGTAATCGTTTCCATCAAAATATGGAGGTCTAGTAGTGGATTGTCCTTCCCCAAGAGTTGAATCATTTTGAGTTGCCATTGATCTTTAACTCTAGACGGTTAAGTCTATACAAGAGCACCTTGCTCTGATACCAATTGAAATACAAGTGTGCAACCCAAGAGGGGGGGTGAATTGGTGTTTTAAAAAATATCCTAATCAAATCACACAACAATCCACAACAATCAAAATCTAATGCCTTAATAAAATTGAAAACAATAAATTCAATAAAAGCACAATAATAAATGAGTAAGAGAGGAGAAAACAAACTCAAGGATTTTTACGTGGTTCGGCTATCCCCGCCTACGTCCACGCCTCCAAGCACACCGGGCTTGAGGATTTCACTATCCAAGCCTTTCCAAGGCTTAATGAACTTACAATTGACTTCAAGGTGTCAACGAACCTTTACAACAAAGAGATTATCTCCCAATCTCTTCACTCAAGTGTATCACACACTTAAACACTCACAAATTTGATGAGTAATTGAAAATTACAATAAAAACTCTCTCAAAGAGTAGATATACAAAATGAAGAACAAAGCTCACTCAAAGATTTATGATTCACAAATTGAGAGCTCAAGATATGTTGTATGCCTTTTGTTTATGCGTCTTTGGAGAGCTTGAAAATGAGTTGGATTTGAGTTTTTATAGTTGGAGCTCAAAAACTAGCCGTTATGCACTTTTCTTCAG
Source organism: Citropsis articulata (assembly GCA_030449925.1). Taxonomy (NCBI): domain Eukaryota; kingdom Viridiplantae; phylum Streptophyta; class Magnoliopsida; order Sapindales; family Rutaceae; genus Citropsis; species Citropsis articulata. Next base: position 695,724 of record JASUUH010000137.1, on the reverse strand, counting down.
AAAAGCGGTTCGCCGTTAACCGTTAACGGTTAACCGTTTGTCTTTGGTCAAAGTTACCGTTATCTGAATTTCAAATAAGCAGTTCGCTTTTCTTGTAAACGGTGAAGGGTAATTTCAGAGACCTGCAAAATAAATTTTTTTTAACAGTTCTTACTAAAGCGGTTCAAGGTTATAATCTGAAATAACGGTGAACCGGTTTCCTAAACAGTGAAGGGTAATTTCGAGACCTGCAAAATAAATTTGGCTTAACCGTTTTTTGTAAACGGTTCAAGGTTGGCAATCTGGAAATTAACGGTGATCCGTTTTCGTAAACGGTGAAGGGTAATTTCAGAGACTGCTATAGTGAACTATTTACCAAAAATTGCAGCTTTGCCCCAAAACTTTATATAATTGTACTATGACCCAAAACGTTATAAAACTTTACAAAAAGGTCCAAATTCAGAATTTCTAAATAATACTTTATGAATCTCAAAACTTTCTGAAATTATGAAATGGTCCAAAATACTATAATACTTTTTAAATAAGTCCTTCTCCATAATTTCAAACAATACTTATTGATTTTCAAGTTTTCAAAACACTTTCAATTAAACCATAAACTTGAAAAACAATTAATTTCATAAAATCATTTTTCCATTAAATATAAAACATTTAAAATGTGAAAATAATGATTTATCTAAAATGTATAAAAAATAATTTAAGCTTTTTAAAACTTAATCATTCTTAATCTTATTTGTTATCATCAAAATCAACAATATGTAAACATATATGTTAACAATGAGAAAATGATTAAAAAAAACTCAAGTCTACAGATTTCCTAGCAATTAAAGGAATGATCAAAGCATTCAAATGAAGTGGAGAAGCGAGAGTAAACTAAAGAGAAAAAAAGAGACTAAATTATAGAATGAAAAACTTAAAAAAATCAGGGTAAGCTATTCTAATTTTATTTTACACTTATAAATTTTTTTTTATTATCATTTAAATACCTTTAAGTTTTAAGATTCTTATATACATGCTAATGAATAAATTTTATCATCATTTATAAATTTTATTATCATTTATAATTACACAATTGTTAAGAAAATTTTAAAATAAAATTACATTAAATGGTGAGTGGTTATGAATCTGGATCTAGATATTAAGATAAATCCGAACTTGCTCCAGATCCGCCTTAAATCCACCCATCGATATCCAAATCCAATCCAAATCCATTTTAATTCGACCCAAATCCGATCAATTGAATTTAGATCATGTGTCTCTTGGGTCAGATCTGATCCACTGGCATCCCTACATATGTTATTTCTATAGCATTACGTTAGTATTCAATTAACAAAAGAGTTATGTTTTGTTTACAAACTATGATGTTATATAGTTGACACATATTTCATATAACTTCTAGAATTAATAGCATTGAGACTATATAAAATTTATTAATTGAAAGAATTACTATTTAATTAGTAAATTAATAATTTTTTAATTTCTAGAGTGCATTTATAGTTCAATAAACATACATTTAATTAACTAAAATTTCATTATATTTTACTAATCTAATTTATTGAATATGAATTAATCCACTAAATAGATATTAGATAAACCAAAACAATAAGTGCATTGTACTTATCTACGTAATTACCTCTTGGATTACCATAATAAAAATGATGGAAGTTGAGAGATTTTAAGTTTAGAAGAAATTAAATCGCTGCTGACATCACTTAAAATCATGTCGATGATAAAGTTGGGAATGATACAATTGCTTTGGAGCCAGTTATGTGTAAGAAAGCACTTCATAATTTTTTTAATTATAATTCAGGAATTCAATCCCAAAACTTTTAGATGCAATAAGAAAAATTAGATACAAGATTTAACTAGATTTATATTTCAAGGAAAAGAAGTAATAAAGGAAAAAGATAATAATGGACTCACATTTTGATAAATAAGATATCATAGTCAATTATATTTATAATTTTAACAAATTATTAATTTTGATATGAATGTAGCCACACAGTTATATAAGGGTTTTCACAAAAAGTATCATCTTTTTAATTTATTGTAATTATTAATTTAATCTATTAACCTAAGTCATGACCACAAGAAATTATTATACAACAGAGATTATTAATCTATCGAATATTCAGTTATAAAGATTCTATTGTATTTATAAATTTATTACAATTATTCATTTAATCTATTGGCCTAAGTCATGACCATGAAAATGTGAGACATATGGCAACTATATAACACTGCAATGTGAGTTTGTAAATTCTTTTTCACTCAAACCTCTTGTTTTTGCAACGCAATTCTAACTTATGGCACCCACTATTGTTTTGTACATTGGCTAATATACATCATATTATTATTAATAAAATCAATAATTTTACCCATAACCCGCATTAGATTATATGAGGTCTTAGGCAAAAAATTTTTTTTGTAGGGCCTCATTTTATTTTGTAATTTCAATATTTAAAGAAATATAAAAAGACTCAAAAATTCATTCCATCTTTAATTCTTAAATTTTAACAATAATAAAAAATATCTTAAAAATTTTAAAAGAAAAACCTAAAAAATTAGTCAAAAAGTTTTTTTTAGAACTCTTAAAAAGCAAACAAACAAATAAATAAGAAAAATATTATTTTTCAACTAGAATATTTAGAATGGCAAAACATGGCTAGCAAGTTGAGATCATGAATTGATGATAAAATAATAGGTATGGACTTCATACTTCAAGAAACTAATTTTTTTTCTTTTTTAAATTGACCAATAAATATAATAATTTTCTTTGTAAAGAAAGGAGCAACAAATTAATAATTTTCTTTGTAAAGAAAGGAGTAACAAATTTTTTCATCTATTGATTTTTTATATTAGAAGGTTCTAGGAGAAACTAAAGGGATATTAAAGTCAAAGATTTCAATGTTAAATAATCAAGTTTTTTTAGGAAAATGAAAAGGTAAAGAATTTAACTTTTTTTTATTCTTTAAAAAACTAACAATGAATGAATTAATGGTTAAATAATATTATTAATTATATCTCTTTATCATTAAGGTTCCCAAATATTAATTTTTTATTAAAAAAATCTTAATTGTAGTATAGTTGTTAATTATAAAAATGTCTAATAAGCTTTTCTACAATACATAAGTTAAAAAAAATTTATTAATTAGAGAATTATTAAAAAATACTAAAAATTGAGACCTTCCAAAAATATGAATGTTTAGACAACTTCCTTATTTGCTTATACTAATAGCAATTTGTAAAAAATACATAAAATATATTCGATTGTCTAGATTATGTTACATTAAGTTGTGAATCCATACTATTTTTTATTACGTATAGATGATCTAGCTTTTTGATTATAAAATAGTAATTTTTTATCTTATTTAATTTACTTAAAATTAATTAATAAAAACTAAACCAGTTTTCAACGAATTTGACGGCAGGATGTGTTAGAAAAATTATTGCAAACCATGCTCCTATTTGCGATTTGGGTAAGCTTTAGGAAACCGAATGTTATTGGACGCAGCATTTTATTGCGTCGTGGAAGTCTGGAAGAAATAAATTTGTCCCCGGAATACAATAGTACGTGTTTACTCTTATGTATTTTAGTAGCGGCGGTCCAGGATAAGTCGCCGAGTTTTCGTAAGAGAATTAATCTGTGCAGTTGAAATTTAGGAAATGACATGTTTCAGGAATTTAGACGGTTATGATTGGGTCAAATAAGGTATTAAGTATATTCCATCAGCTTTAGGATTTCTATAGTTATAAATTAGATAAAATAAGCTAAATAATGTTGATCATTAATCCTTCTAAAATTTGGAAAATTAAGAGTTAAGAGCTAAAACAGGAGTGCTTTTTTTTTTTTCCCCCCAAATTGAATTTTGCATCAATTATCAGTATCTCACGAAAGTTGATTGAATGGTGTCTGTTAAAATTAATAAAAAAGCTTCTAATTATGTAAAGTACCATCGATATGTAAGAGGGCCATAAATCTAAGTAGTTCAGCTCGTGATTTGGGGTTCCTTTATTATTTTTTAATTGTTAATTTATTTTCTCAGACTAGGAATCAATTCTCAATATAATAGCAAAGAATATTGTTCATCAATTACTGGGAATAATGATTTTTTGTATTATTATTATACTAATAGTGTTGATATGTAGAAAACTGAATCAAGTAGCTAGGCCCTTTCCTTATGAAAAGATTTTGTGGAAATGATCAAAGCTTTAAACAAAAAACAAAAAATAAAAAATACTTGAAAGGGGGTAATTAATTAACTGGGCACAAATTTTTATTCTATTTTAAAATAAAACACACTTATTTCTTACAAAGCTTGTGCTTTAGAGCACTAACAACCCCACTCCTCATAATTATTCAAAGAAAGAAAGCATCACACATACGCACAAATATTACAGATGACAATGGGCTCTCTCCACACGATTGAAAGCACAGTCTGGTTACTCATGATAAATTGTAACATCCGGGCTTGACTCGAAGTGGTTGCCGAATAACTTCTGTTCACTTGGTTTAATATCGTTGTGGTAAATTGAAACATCCGGGCTTGACTCGAAGTGGTTGCCGAATAACTTCTGTTCACTTGGTTTAATATCGTTGTGGTAAATTGTAATATCCGGGCTTGACTCGAAGTGGTCGCCGAATAACTTCTGTTCACTTGGTTTAATATCGTTGTGGTAAATTGTAGCATCCGGGCTTGACTCGAAGTGCTTGCCGAATAACTTCTGTTCACTTGGTTTAATACTGTTGTGATAAACCAAGATATCAATCCTTGCCTCAGAATCCTTGACATAAGTCTTTGCCCTCTTGTGCTCTAAATCTTCGGGTTCTTTGCAATGGGCTTTGGTATTAGAGGCAGTTGAGACAGGATCCTGACGAACATGAATTTGAATTGATTCTGGCACGTCGCTATCTTTGACGGAGCCTCTCCAATATTCTCCCTGATCTTTCCTGCCCTCTGTTCTCTTAGCAAACTGAGCAAGAGTGAAAAATAATTAGACCAAACAAATGATAAAAAGAAATTCACCAAAATTAACTTAATTGAAGAAGTGGTGTACTTTATGTTAAATTTGCCTTAAAAAGAGATACATATATACCAAGAGAAGCAAAGTGAGCACTGAGGAGAGAGCAAAGGAAGCTTTGAGATTCATGTTTATAATTTTACTAAGTCTTACTTGTGTGATTTGCATGGAAGACGTGCACCTCTTTCTATTTATAGGAAAAAAATGTAGTATGAGAAATTTAGATTGCTCTGAAAATAGTGTGTGCTAGCACATGTTACATATTTGTGATTAATAAATAATCATATGCAAGATTAATAATAATATCATATAAATTGCATCAATTGCGATGGCCCTTATTTAGTGTACAGTGCACTTCGATGTGTTGATTTTTATCATTAAGAGTGAAGATATTTAACCTCTCAATTTATCTCATTAGCTCCTATTTTTTAATTAGCTATAATTATATTCGGAATTGCCCTAAAAGAAAAATTAATATTTGTTCTTCTCTCATCGGTGCTGAATCTGTTGCTTGTTGAACAAGATTCATTCTCGGCAATCGGTTCTAGTCCCCAGTCTTTATAATTACTAACCATGCAGTCACGCCCGTCACTTGTCTTCTTGGAACCGGCCGGCACAAACCACTTCTCTTCTCAGCAATCAGTGGTCTTTTTCCTCACTTTCTCAAGTAGGATATGTTAGCATTCCCCCACTTCTCCCCAGCATCCCCCTCCCCCCACCAAAACAACAAAAACAAAAAAAGGGACAATATTTTAAAATTTAATCTTTAATCGTTTGTATTTTTTTTTTCTCTTTGGTTAACATAGAAGCTGAAGAGGGATCATGCGATATGATCAAGATTCCGTATCATGATTTTGCTATTGTTACTTTTGTTTATAATCATGATTTGGGTAGAAAAGGATTGTTTGATGATAGTGATGGCAATGGGGCGGGTTCGGGCGGGGATCATGATCCCCATACCCGAACCCGATTTAGAACCAATCCCCGAACCCGCCCCGTACCCGAAATTTTTTTAATTGGGGATAGTTCGGGTACGTCCCCGAAAATCCCCGAATTGAGTGGGGATTAAATGGGGGCCCGATCCCCATTTTTATTTTTTAATTAATAATTAAATAATTATAAATAATTAAAAATTTAACAACTTCCAAATAAATAAAAACATAATAAGATTATAAATAATTAAAATTTTAACAACCTCCAAATAAATGAAAACATAATAATTCTAATCCTTCCACATAATTATAAATGATCAAATTTTACAAGGAAAATCAAATTAATTCTAAGCCTTCATCATAAACTTGCAATAGCTTTTCAATAGTCATCACCATTAAGATTCCTCATAAACCTACAACAAGAAAAATAAAGAAAATGAAAACATATTTTAACAATTTCAACTTAACATGTCATATGGTGCTTTCTCCTTCCATTTATGAGAGTATTCCAGAAACTAGAAACAAATTTCAAGAACTGATCAAAGCACATTTGCAATTCTCACTTTAAATATGCAGCCATGTTTACCAATTATGTTGATTAATTTTTTATTAGCCTGCTTTATGGTTTGGTGCCTTCGGTTTTAATTTCTTTAATTAGTTTATTACAACAGTACATCAATTTAATGATTTAAAATTAAGAATATATCGACTCTCTCACGAAGTGGCCGGGGATTTATATAAATTCTTCATAAAGTCTTTTGTTACATCATGCACAGACACATATCGTAATCCATAATTTTTAATTAGTTTTACAATCTTATACGAACCAAATGTCAATGATATTTTGAATTTTAATTTTAAGCATACAAACATTGCTAATATCATAGATGACAAATTAAGCAACAATCAAATCCGACCAAAATATTGAAAGCGCAGAAAATGTTTCCCTGTAGAGACTAGAAGTCTAGAATTTGGATTGCGAATAATTGATAGTATAATATTCTGTCGAGGAAGCGAATAATTGTCAAGTAGCAGGTGCGGGGAACCAAAATTTGACTACAAAAGTTTGAAGGACCAAAAGAAATAGCTTGGTACCCGAAAGAATTGGTTAAAGCATTAAATAAACTAAAAGGGGCTTTTACCAAAACATGCAGTAATGAACCCTAAAAAAAAAAAAAACCAAACGACAGCGAAATCTTCACAATACCTGTATCTATCAATGTATGATCGATGTTTGGAAGTTTCTTCGGAAATAAACAAAGTCACACATCATTTTCGTTCGATTTTTACATACTCCTCATTCTCTATCAGCAATGACAAGAATAAAGAATGGCGGCAGCATGACAATAGCAGCAATGCGGCAGCAATGGCTGCAGCGGTGGGTGTCGTCTCTCTCTTCGCGATAAAGAAGTCAAGTAAGAGAGGGTAGGGTTTGCGTTGCAAAATTGATTTTGTTCTTTTCATTTTCGGTCGGTTAGGGACCCGATAAAATCCCCAAATCCAAACCCAAAAGCTTTTTGGGGTTTAAACCCATACCCGAAATTGACCCGAACCTAATTTTAAATTTTTTTGGGGCCCCATACCCGCCCCAAATTAATCGGAGCCCCGCGGGTTTGGGGGCCCGTGGGTAATACTGCCAACTCTATTTGATGATGTCAATTATTGCTCTCATCGATACAGAAAGATCAAAAGATGAAGGGAAGTGCACTAATCTTCAATTTTTAAAGAAAACGAAGATGAAGGGAAGTCGGGAGAATGAGAGAGAGGAGAGAAAGAAGAAAGGGTAAAATTTAAAACTTTTAGAAGTTATTTTGGTAGGTATTTTAGACTTTCCAAATTAAAAGAAGAAATGTGGGAGATAATGAGAGAAACTAAGGGGATCAAATATCAATATTTGGTCATTAATCTGATGTATTTTTATTAGAGAAAAATGAGGAAAAAAAAAAGAATTGATCATTATTTCATTATTTCATTTTTCTTCTTATTTCTTTTCCTTCTCCTTTTTTTTTTTCTCTCCTCTCTTTTCATTTCTTCAGGTCAAATTAATACGCCATTCAAGGTAATATCACAATAACATGAAAAGTGACAATCCGTGTTGACCCTTATGAAGAGAGTTGTATTGTGAGAGCGGCCGTGCTGATCAGTTGACCAAAACGTAGAATATCATAATATTATCACCACATGATTATTCCAAAATCGTTGTTATCTCTACAGATTATGCCAACTTGACCGTTATCTCATCCCTCCATAACAAGTTAGTTAAAATCTCTCTTTGTTATAATCTTTAAATCTCTCTTTGTGATAATCCCATGTTTTCCACATGTAGTAGACGCCTAAGACTTTACTTCTTCTCTTGTATGCGCTATGCTAGATTATTTAAATAGACTTTACTTCTTCTCCCTTCATTTCTTTGATGTCCTTAATAGTAGATTGGCTGAACTTTTGTTGACAGCTCTGGTTGTGGTGAAACCATAATTTATGTTACATAGACAATTGCTTAATTATAAGAAGACGTACCGAACGATGTTGTAATTTGCCAATAAGGATGCCAACACAAACAAATAAAAAGATGTCGTCAATGGATTTAAAATTGTTACATATTCAATAATTGTTGCAGTCGATTGTTGGTTATTTTGACGCAATAGTAGTAGTAAAAGAATAAAGCAAATTAAATAATTTTCTCTTCTAAAGATAGTGTGGGAGAGAATCAAGATAGAGTTAATTTCTAATAAGGGCTCGTTATAACAAGCTAAAAATATAGAAAAATATGAAATTCGATATATTACATGCTAAAATAACATATGTTGGAGTATGTGTTTTTCTTATTTCTTTAATTTATCTTTTATTTTAATATAATCCGAACTCCAAAATTCCTGTTTAAAAAATTATATATGCACAGTCATTTATAGGATAGTATCCCATAGTTATTGATAAACCTGGAAGCGATGGTTAACTGATGCAGGAATCCTGAGAGCTAGTTAATTCTAGGGACTGATGCTTACATGAGAGATGCATAATGGAAACTTAATCGCCATCATTGTTCAATATATAACATTAAAGATTTTGTCGAAAAAGGCATAGAAAAAGATTTCTTAGCGGTAAGAAGAAATAATCAATCATTATTATATAACATATATATGATTCTTTCATTGTCTAGCTTATTAAACTCATGCTTATTTTCCAGTATCTTTCGGTGAGACAATAAGATTTTGTTTATGATTTGGCAACAATTGTTTACAAGTTAACCACAATTAAAAGGAAAAGTTACAATTTAAAATAAAATATCCAGGATTATTTTAAAAGACCGTATCAGGAGCTTAGATTGGAGGCACATAGTGACAACTCAACCAGCATCATTATTCAATATATTGACAATAAAGATTTTGTCGTAAACGACATTGAAAGGGATCTTGTTGAAAAGCTTACAAAGATTCTTTCATTTTCTAGCTTATTAAACTCATGTTTTCTTTTACTAGATCTCTTCTTTTTATTTTTTATTTCTTTTTAATGTTGGTTGTTTCAAGATGTTTAGTTTGTCTGTCGACTAGTTCTACCTTTTATTTGTTTAGTGGTTTTTTTTCCCCGCTTTCCTCGGTCCCATTGATTGAAGGTAAAAGTTTGAACGAAAGACGTCTCATTGAAAAACAGAATAAACAGTAAAATCATTTTTCACATGACATGCACTTTGTTGGTTGCACTACCAAAAATATATGTGACTCAAATGGTATTTTACAACTTGTCGTCGAATCATCAGGATATCAGCTAATTGGAGAGGCCGATGGGCTATGATTAAAGGGTAAAAATGGAGAAATTTTTGGGCTGTTTGGCATTGTTTTTCATCATTCATTTTTTATTTTATAAGAATAGAAAAATAAAAAAAAAATGTTTGGTAAGCCTCAGTAACAGAGACAGTTTTTATTATTATAAAAACAAATCGTATCTATTTTACAATGTTAATGAAGATAATTAGACAACATAAAATCTTTATTCTTCAACTTTGTTCATAGGAACTACCACTGCTTTTATGACATAGTTTTGTGAAGATGTGGGTCGGGCTCTGTATTATGCTTTGTTGCCTCTCTCTTTCATTTATTTTTTCTTTATATTTTGTGTATAAATATAATTATTCAGTATTCAGTGGTCAAATTCATACTATATACTATATGCCAAACAAAATTTCAAATTCATCAAATATTAATCATATCTATATTATAAAACAAATACAAAAACATCATTTAAACAACAATACTAAACGCAACCAAGTTTGCATATCTATCATAATTTTTATCTTAAAATTACAAGAAAGGAAATCTCTTATTAGTATGGTCTGTTTTAAAATATAAAAACTCACTGATCTGTTTGTTTGGTTGCTAAGAAAATTTACTCTGTTTGTTGAGAAGATTTCAAAGAGGATTCTAGATTTTATTTCATCTTTCTTCATTTCACACGAATGAATACAAACACCCCTTTTATACATCACACTACTTGCTAACAGAAAAGAAAGCTACAAAACAGAATCACAGTAAGCTTAACTAATTTTGTTGAGCTGGCAATACACATTTAACACACTTGATTAACTTTGGCTTAACTAAATTCTTACACGTGCTAAGTATGAGCAGACTGTTTGTATACATTGTGAGCTTCCTTAACAACCCCCCTCAAACTCAAGGGGCATTGCTGTACATTGAGTTTGGTTATGAAGTAATTAAAATGAATGAATGTGAGAGGCTTTGTTAAGACATCAGCAATTTGTTCTTTACTTGGAATAAACTTAATTTCCAACTCCTCTGCCAGAACCCTTATCTCTGACAAAAGGCATATCCAGTTCAACGTGCTTGGTTGATGAATGATATACTGGATTTTTAGCTAACTTTGTTCCACTCATGTTGTCACACCAGATGATAAGTACTGAGTTGCATTTTATATTAAGCTCATTAAACAGTGATTGAATCCATGCTATTTCTGCACTCGCAGAAGCCAAAGCCCTGTATTCACTTTCTGCACTAGATCTTGTAACCACTGACTGCTTCATAGATGACCATGACACCAAGTTGTTTCCAAAATAGATACAGTATGCACCTATAGATTTCCTGTCATCAATATCACATGCACAGTCTCCATATGTAAATCCTGTAATTCTTATCTCTCCATTAGTTGAAAATTTTAGACCATAATCCATAGTTTCCTTCAAGTATCTGAGGACTCTTTTATAGGCCATTATATGCTGTAATGTAGGAGCTGTTACATACTGACTGAGTTTATGCACAACAAAGGCTATCTCTGGTCTGGTCAACACTAAATATTGCAAGCCTCCAACCAAGCTTCTGTAACTTGTTGCATCCTCAATATACTGACCCAAATAACCTTTAACTTCCTTATGAAGTTTCTGCCCAGTCACTATTGGAGTGTCACACCCTTTACAATTCAACATATCAGCTTTAGACAATAGATCATTAATATATTTTCTCTGAGATAGATATGTACAACCATCGGTATAAGAAACTTCTATCCCAATAAAATATGACAGTATTCCTAAATCCTTTAAAGCAAATGTCTTGCTGAATTCCAAGATAAATTTCTCTAACTCTCCACTGTCAGGTCCTGTAATCAATATATCATCAACATATATAAGAACAAGTATCATTGAGCCTTGAATTTCCTTGAAAAAGAGAAAAGTATCAGCTCTAGAATTCTGAAAACCCCAACTATTTATCAGACAATTCTTTAGCTTATCATACCAAGCTCTAAGAGCTTGTTTTAAGCCATACAAGGCTTTCTTCAACTTGCATATATAGCTGGGCTTTTTCTCATCGACAAATCCTTCTGGTACATGAAAACATCCTATGTCAACTCTCCATTTAAAAAGGCATTATTGATATCAACTTGGCTTATTTTCCATTTGTTCATCACAGCCAAACTAAAATAATTCTTACTGTGCAAGCCTTCACAACATGGCTAAAAGTCTCAAAATAATCAATACCTTCAGTTTGTTGAAAACCTTTTGCAACTAACCTGGCTTTTAATTTTGCTACACTTCCATCTGTGTTTTGCTTAATTATGAAAACCCATTTGCTGTCAACAACCTTGTATGCATCTGAAAATGGTATCGGTGACCATGTTTCATTTCTTATCAAAGCTTCATATTCATCTCTCATAGCTTGATGCCAATTCTGATCACTTAAAGCTTCTTGAACTGTACTAGGTTCTTTGTTGGTTAATGTGGTTATGTAGACTTTTGGTTTGAAGATTCCAGATTTTGATATGGTTATCATTAGATGAGATGGTTGTAAAGAAATGTTTATGGTCTGAGGTTGGTTTATAGGTTGAGAAATAGATGGTTGTTGCTTATTTTGTGGTTGTGGTGATGATATATTTTGTGGTGATATGGCTGATAAAGACTGTTATGATATTGCAGGTTGAGAATGCTCTTGTTGATGCAGATTGTTTTTATGTGCAGAAACAGAAGGCACTTGTTCATTGCTTTCTGAACTTACTGATTGAAGATCTTCCAAGCTGCTGTTATTTAAGGATAAAGTGGAGAGATGATAAACTTGTTCTTGAGAAAAATTTGAAACTGATTTTTTAGATTTTGAACTATTTTCAGAAGGATGAAAGGCTCCATTTATTGAATAAGGAAAAGTATTTTCATCAAAGATGACATGCCTTAGGATATGAACTTTTCCAGAACTTGTTAGGCATTTATAACCTTTGTAAGAAGGACTATAGCCAATGAAAATGCACTTGGTAGTATGAAAGTCAAATTTATGTTTATTGACGTCTCTCAAATATGGGTAACATAGTCAACCAAAACATTTAAGAAATGAATAATTTAGTTTGTGCTTAAAAAGCTTTTCATAAGGAGATAAAAGCTTGAGAACAAGTGTTGATAACCTATTGATATGATATACTGCCGTATGAACAGCTTCCCACCAAAATTGAAAAGGAACATTAGATTGAGCTAAGAGTGTTAATCCCAATTCAATTATGTGTCTGTGTTTTCTCTCAATAAGACCATTTTGATGATGAGTATAAGGACATGAATGTCTAAAACTGATCCCATTTTGATTTAGAAAATCACTTAATACTCTTAAACTCTCCACCTAGGTCAGATTGTAACTCTTTAATCTTGGCATTAAATTGATTTTCAACTTGTGCTTTGAATAGTTTAAAAACCTTAAATGCATGTGATTTAAGTTGAAGTGGATAGATCCAGGTATATCTAATGTAATCATCCCAAATATCAGTATGGATCGGTTCTAAGACTTTCTTTGTTTTTGTTTCAATTGCTGGAAAATTTTGCCTGTGAACTTTGCCTAACTGACATGCCTCACATAGAGAATTTCTGAAAGACACAACATCTTTTTTAGAGACTTTTAATTGTTTGCAAGCTTTAATCAAATGCAAAAGTATCATTAAACTTGGATGACCAAATTTTCTATGCAACAAGGTTATTGCATCAGATTTAGTTTTGCATTTATTGGAAACAAAATGATAACAAGCTTTGGTAAAGTTACTAAGACTTTGAAAGCTGGACAACATTGAGACAGGTTTATTTAGTTGAGTATGACAAAGATGAGATGTAGATAATGAAGAAGAATTAGAACTCAGCAGCAGCTTGTATAGACCTCTTTCAGCAAGGCCCTGCAGAAGAACTTGCCCCTTCATGTTCTTCACAAAACAAACATTTCCACAAAACTCAACAGTTATGGGGTTATCAGATGTCAGTTTAGAAATGCTCAATAGATTTTTAGTAATTGAAGGAACAAGTAATATGTCTTTAAAGGCTATTTTAGTATGTGTAGATAAGGAGTTTGAAGCTCTATGAGACAGAAATGCATGACCAATATGAGTTATAGACAAACCTTGACCATTACCAATTATAAGCTGATCAGTACCTCTAAATTCTTCACTGATTTACAAATTCTCCATGTTGTTAGTCAAATGGTGAGTTGCTCCACTGTCCAAGTACCATCCATCATCAACAGCTCCTTCAAAATTAGCCATAAATGCTGCTTCAGGAGTATATGCATCAATGCTAGAGTAATAGCTACTGCCAGACACAAGATTATAAGCTGAAGGCATATAGTTTAAATTTTCATAAGTGTCAAAGTTTGGATTAGAAACAAAGCCATCAAAATTTGACAGATATGCTGCTCTTGGTGCTTTGTTTTTACCAAAGCCTCTTGGTGTCGGCACATAATCTTCAACAAACTTATGCCAACAAATATCAGCAGTTTGACCAGGTTTAAGACAAATTTGACATACTGGATCACTTAAATTATTGTTGAAAGTTACTTGTAATCCATTTTTGACAGCAGCAGGTGGATTCCTTGGTGTTAAAGGATTATTGCCATTGAAATTATTGCCAAAAGAGTATCCTCTGCCAAAACCACTTCTAAAACCTCCATTAAACATTCTTGGAGAAAAATCCATATTTTCTCTACCAGAGAAACTATTTCTACCACCATAATAGCCTCCTCAATATTTCTACCACCATAATAGCCTCCTCTCTTAAAGTTTCCCCTAGGCTGTGGATAATAAGCCTTAGGATAAAGTGCAGTATATGCATAGTTAGCTTTGATTACATTTGACAGAGTTGTCGAAGCCCTTCAAAATAAATACTGATTCACCTAAACTAACTTGTAGAAATAGTGGAACCAGGTCGAATCTCAAGAGAACTATGTGATTAACTTCTCAAAGTTTAAAACAAAAATTAATTTCCCAAGAATTTTAGATTTTCAAGACTTTCTGCCTCAAACCGGATAACCGTTTCTTCAAACCGGTAAACCGATTGATGTTGAAGAATTTTGGGAATTATCCGGCTAACCGGATAAGGAATCCGGAAAATCGGTTTCGGCTTGTGACGTTTCTGGATTTATTCGGCTAGCCGGTTAAGGAAACCGGAAAGCCGGATGCAGGTGGTAACGATTCTGGAGCTATTCGGTCAACCGGTTGAGGGAAATCTGGAAAACCGGATGCTGGGTTCTCTTGGTTTTGGAAATATTCGGCTGGCCGGATGAGGGAAACGGAAGACCGGTTGTGTTTCGTAACCTTCTTGGCTAGCGGTTAGGGAAACCGGTAAGCCGGATATCAATTCTCTCAGTTCTGTTGTTATTCGGCTAGCCGGATAGTGATATCCGGAAAACCGAATTTGCGTTCTCTCCTTTCTGACCACTAACGGTTAGCTGGTTAGGGGAAACCGGTTATCCGGATTTCTGGATTTTAATGGTTTCTTCTTTAACAAGAAATTGATAAAATAAAATAAAATAAAACAAAACAAGATTTTAAAATTAAGCAAGGAAAATCAATCTTACCAAACTTCCAATCCAAGGGTGTTAATTCCATCTAATTGTAATTTTGATCATAGGCAAAAATATAAATTACTCAATCTAAGAACTTAGTCTATTTAATCGGTTAAGCCGTAGAAAGCAATTATTCTCCTAATATATTAGACTCAAACAATCGCTCAAATCAAACCTTATCACTAATTTAACTGGGCATCATCGTTCCATATCAAATTAAGTGATAGCATTAAAAATAGTGAGAATGACTAAAACAAAATCAATTAATTCAGATTATTCCAACTTAATCAATTTGTATTTTTATTTCCCTGGAGCCTATCATGCAAGCTATGTAATTGTGGCCATCAATATACACACACATGAGCCAACTCTTTTGCTACTCAATTCAATCATTCGTGACAATTACGGATCACAAACTCATGACTAGCGATGAAAATAAATATTGAATTAAGGCGTCAGCTTAATCAATATAAATAATTCATAGAAAATAAGAACAAGAAAATAAAAATTACTTGGATTGAAGAAATTCTTGTTAAGTCCAAAGCCTCACAAAATTACAACCGGAATTGATTAACCCTTGGACTGGAATTAAAACCTTAGCCACGCATGGTGGACAAACAAAATCCAGAAAATTGTTTGACCAAGAATAGTTGCAGCAGCGGTTTGCTCTCTCTCACGCCCTTTTTGCTTCTCCCTTTTATAGGAAACGTGAGGCCCTTATTGCTTCTCTTGCTTTCCTTTTTCCATGCAGTTTCCTCTTCCTATAATGCTAGTTGACCGAATTCTTCTCCAATTCTGATTGCTAGGAAACCGACTCCTTCTAGCCAATGGTCGGCCCACGTTTGCAAAGCCCAAATTAAGCATGATTTAATTCTTATGTGCTTAATTGCTCCCAAAGTCAACTTTCACCATTTGCTCCAACAAGTATTTGAATTTCACCAAGGAAGCCAAAAATGTGTCTTTTTGTCCAAATTCCATCATAAATCCATGTTTCATCTCCTAAATCAAATCAAATATAATTTCCACAAATTAGCACAAAATCAATCAAAATATGAGGGAATTAAACAAAATATAGTATGACTGTTTATAACTTATCAACATTCTTATCATCCTGATCTTGTTCCAATTTGGTTTCATGAGTGAGTAGTAGTGTATAAGCATCACCAAATTCCATGCGTGAACCAGTTATAAATGTAGCAATATCACGATATCCTGGTCCTAATCCATTGAGTATAGTTAGAATTAGATCATTCTCTATTATTGGACTACCAGCATCAGCAAGCTTGTCAGCTATTGCTTTCATTTTAATGCAATAATCTTCAATACTAAGAGATTCCTTTTTAAGAGTGTTCAGATTGAACTCTAAATTTCTTTTCTAAAGTTTTCTACACATCAAATGAACTTTCACAACTGATAACAAGGCTTAGAATACTTTCACTTAATGATGACAGTAACCAACCGAGAAGAGTTTGATCTTGTGATCTTCAGAACTGATACTCAGGATTGGCAATTTGTTGTGTAGATCCATCAACTCTAGTTAACAGAAGGTATTCCTCAGGTGGTGATTTGATTCCAGTGATAAAATCTTCTAATTGATTACCTCTAATTGAAGCCAGAACTTATGAACGCCAGAACAAGTAGTTTGATCGATCTAGTTTGATTGGATTAGTGAAAGAAAAATTGATTTGAGTCTGTTGATTTGAGTTGTTTGTTGCTGGATTTCGCACAATTGGTTGCTGATTACTAGAATTGACTCTGTTTGGCTCTGATACCATGTTTTAAAACATAAAAACTCACTGATCTATTTGTTTGGTTGCTGAGAAAATTTCAAAGAGGATTCTAGATTTTATTTCATCTTTCTTCATTTCACACGAATGAATACAAACACACATTTTATACATTACACTACTAGCTAACAGAAAAGAAAGCTGCAAAACAGAATCACAGAAAACTTAACTAATTTTGCTGAGCTGGCAATACACGTTTAGCACACTTAACTAACTTTGGCTTAACTAAATTCTCACACGTGCTAAGTATGAGCAGACTGTTTGTACACATTGTGAGCTTCCTTAACATGGTCACATATTTTTCTTTCTTTCTTTTTTTCATATGTATTTAAATGAAAATTCTCTCATGATCAAAACATCTTTGAGTAAGATACATAGTGGGGTAATTAGTAATTAATAAATAAAAATATAACAATAAATTATACACTATACTAAAAACATGTGACACAAAATTTTTAAAAATTTAATTAATAGAGCTTATTTTAGGAGATGATCTTAATTCGCAAGTATCACTCCTATTGTTCAAGTATATATCTTCGTATGTAGATGTGAATTGTTTTTAAATATATAAGCATGTCGTTGTATTTTTATTTAATTAATAAGTTAATGTCAAATTGATTTATACAAAAAAAAAATATCTTTCTCGGCCTTTTGGCTAAGATCAAGTGTAGTATCTGTTCTTATTAGTTTAATATATAATATGTGGACCAATGGTCCACATGTTATTAAGTTAATTTTTTGAGGGGTGGGACCCATTACAGTAACTTACTACTGGGGTCTTCATGCGTCGCCCATATGTTGCACTACAGCAAGAGCCCGACGCGTTCAAAAAAAAAAAAATTTATACAAAATAAATTTGTACACCTTTAAAAAATGGTTACCCAAGTGGCCCTTAGCCATACGTATCCTAATTCCCCCTCAAGTTCATTTGGCTATACTAATTGGGGTATCCCGCTTGGCTTTTGTCCATCCCATGTAAAGTCAAGATCTTTTTTTTGGAGAGCTCTAGTTAATATACTATCCACATCAAATAATCTTTTCAAACGAAAGGCAGTGGATTCTCCAAATTGTCAACGATGTTATAGTGCTATTAAGGATACCTTTCATGTGTTAGTTGGCTATAAGTTTGCAATGAAGGTGTGGAAGTTGTCAACTTTGTCTGCTTATGTAACGAATAGCCCTCATGGATTTTGGTCTTTTTGCAAAGAATTTGGAATCTTCGCTGTCAAAAGAGGACTACCCATCTTTTGTGATGATTACATGGTCTATTTGGCATTCAAGGAACATAGCGCTCTATCAGAATCAAAAGATAGACCCAAAGAATGTCCTTTGCAAGGCTGAAGCTGTTTTGAATTCGTACACTGCTGCTCAAGGCTCTCCAATTCAAGAGTTTCTAGTCCTTCCAACCAAAAAGGATGTTAGTTGGATTCCACCGGATAATCATTGATACAAATTGAATGTTGATGCAGCGATTGACATCTCCAATGGAATTATAGATTTTGGTGTAATAATAAGAAATTCCAAGGGAAATTTTATAGCTGGCTCAGCCGCAAGAGATCTTTTCTTGGCGACATCGAGTTTGCAGAGGCTGAAGCCACCCTGGAAGGCATCAAGCTAGCAACAGATTCTGGCTTATCTCCTTTGATTCTGGAATCTGATTCAGTAAATCTTGTCCATCTAATTACGAGTTTTATCAAGTAGAAAGGAGATTAAATGGATCATTTCAGAAATTAGAAATTAAAATACAGTTTCTTATTAATTAGCAAAATTAGCACTCTCTTTGATTAACGATCTTGTTCAGTTAGAAAATCCTCCCGTAGACATTGCGGTACTTATGTAAATTTTTATTTTTTTTCCAGCAAGGAATTTTTTTTCAAAAAAAACTTTGCTTCTCCCCTTATAACCTTTTAAATAATCTATCATAACAGTATTTACCATCTAGGATAAATAAGAGGGCAAAAACAATTTAAGACGCATGACATGATTTTGTTGCGTGGGAACTTCGACACTTATTACAATATTACTTTTAAAACTGAGCCTTTGACAACATACAAAAACAAAGTAAAACGTCTCACATTATCATATCTATGGCTACGCTTCTAGAACATTAAATATGGTAAGAGACTCTGTCCTGCGCCTGATTGCAAGCATGATCACCTATTTAATAATGATAAATTGTAGCTTCTGGCGGCAGATCCATATTGTTGACAAACGATTTTTGTTCGGTTGGTTTAGGGATGGTAATGGGAGGGGAGAGGAGGGACCGGCACCTCCGCCCCCATCCCCGATATTCTCCATAGATTCTCATCCCCTCCTTGTCCCCATCAGAATTATTTGAGGGGATCCCCGTCCCTTCCCCGAATAATAAGAGGAGATTCTTGAATAATTAATACATTTTTAATTTCTAAATTTGATTTAATCATATTAAAATAAAAATTTAAACAAAAATAAGGTTTGACAATATATCTTACACTAACATTGATCAATAACAAAAATCATACTACAAAATACAAATCATCAGAATAATTATTTCCGTCAATCTTCATAATCGTATAATAAAAAAATTACTTTTATATTAATAATGAAATGAGTATAGATACTGAAATTAATATTTTTAATAAAAATATTTACTCCTACACCTCATGCTCCTCCTGTTCTTCCTCAAGAAACGTGACAAATTGAAAGATAGCATCATGTTTCAAATCTAAAATAATAAAAATAATATAAGTAATATGATCTCATAATCTAAAATAGTTTTGGGTCAAGACCTTTAGAATAAGGTCTGGTTAAATAGTAATTTAAGACTACAACTTGTTAAGTAAGCTCGAAATTTTTATAACTGATTTGTATAAAATATTTTGATATCTATTATTTATACTAATATTTAATATTTATAATTTAAATTTTATTATTCATTTATTAATAATTCTAAAAAATAAAATGAAAATTAAAAATTAATAGAAGGAAATGGGGAAATGGGTAAGAGAATTAATTTTATTTCGCAAAAAGGACATTGAGAAAGATTTCATAAGGATCGGAAGAAAGAATCAATCATTGCCATATATGATTATTTTATTGTCTAGCTTATTAAACTCATGCTTATACATCAGCCGGATCTATTCTGTTCTTGATTAATAATAAAAATTGAGATTCGTATCTACTCAAAATTCATTGTGGATTTATGATTTTTACTCCAAATCTCAAACTAAATTTAAAATAAAGTTTCAGATATACTCCAAATCCATCTTGGATTTATCAATTTTAATTTTAAAATTTTATTTATTGAAACAGAATATTAATAGATTTATCTTGGATACGGATCTGAATTTTAAGTTAGATTTGTATACCTGCTCTAAATTTGTGTTGAATTTACTCATATAGATTCATATGTACTCACTCCAAATTCATTTTATAGTGGTCCAAAAATGACAAATTTAGATTTAGATTAAGTGGATCATGAATCAGAACCGTCCCATTATTGTCCCTACTTAAACACTAGGATTTTGCTTATGATTTGGCAACAATTGTTTAAATGTTAACCGGTATTAAAAGGGTAACTTACAAATTAAAATAAATTTAAAATAAAATATCTAGAATTATTTTAGAAGAGGCATCCGACGCTTACATTCGAGATGCATAATGGAAACTCAACCACCATCATTATTCAAATATATAACATTAAAACATTTGTCCAACGGGACATTGACATGGAATTTGTCCAAAAGCTATGATTCTTTCATCGCCTGGCTTATTATACTCATGCTTCTTTTACTAGATCTCTTCTTTTTCATTTCTTTTTAAAGTTTTTGTGTGCGAAGTAGTTCTACCTTTTATTTGTTCACCTTTTTTCCTTGCTTTTTTTGGTCTCACAGTTTGTTTGAACAAGTGAGTTTTGATATTTGAAATAAATAAATTAATAGGTATCATATATTCAAATAGAAGGTATATTTGCTACAAAACAGAAGGATAAGATAAAATTTAGAAATCTAAAGTTACATACCATTGCATACTTGTTAATCAAATTTGTCAAGATTGCTAATGATTATTGCAATAGTATCCACAAAAAGATTTTTCTTTTTTTTGTTTTTGTTTTTGTAGTTTTATCATTTTATGAGAGATAAGATTGATGGGCAATTGTGGAATAAAGATGGGTGTTTTTAGAAGTGATATAATTTTTCATATATTTGATTGGGTGTATTTAAAAAGGGGTCTTAAAAGGATTTTGAAGGAGTGCTAGTAGTTCCATCCTTTATCAAATTAGCCTTAAAAGTAGTATAAAAATTTTTACAGTAAAATTTTTTTATGTCATTATTTTACTTTTAGGATTAATTTGGTAAATTAATTATTTTATAAAATAATTATTAATAAAATTATTGCAAGGATGATAAACATTACTTTAAGTTAGCTAATGTTAATTTTTATTTATAAATAAATTATTAGCATGATTGTCGCACAGGTACAACAAATATTAGTTCCTTTACACTAATATTTATTGGTTAATTTACTACTAAATAATTATTGGTTAATTTTCTAATTAAATTTTTATAGATAAACTAATTAATGTCAAAAATATTATTACAAGGGCATTATTATAAAAGAAGAGCAAAAGTAAGATTGAGAATGTAATATATTTAACTACAATTTATTTTGAGATATTTTCAAAATATGAGGCATGAATGAACACTTAAATTTTACTTTAGATAGCCACCGCCATAATTAATCTCCCCTCTCACATTACGAATAATGGCTCCTAGAAAAGCCGTGTTCCTGGAAATAGCAGTAGCTGCATCGATGTTCAACTTAATTATTAGTACACTGAAATGAGATATATCAGGTTAATTTATATAAAATTAATTGCAGACAAGCGATAGCAACAATGCATTGAATATATTGCAATAACAATTGTCTATAGTTGATATTATCTTCAGGTGTCTTCAATTGTTATTGTAGACTACGTATATGGAACAATAATGCATTCTGTTGTAGTCTGATTCCATGACACAAACAATTCTGACAAGAATTAATTGCCAATAATGCTTCCTTGCTCAAGTTTATATATACCAAAGTTTAAAGTTTGGTAAAAAAAAAAAAAGTAGAGAAAGGAGCAGCAGTTTGGTTAGAAAGCGGCACACTTGAATTTCAGGGTTTTAGTTAGACTCGAAAATTATTGGTTTTAATGTTTAATAAGGAAATTTTAAAGTAAATTAAATCCTAGCTTTAGAAAAATTTAATGACATCTGTTAAATAATCCCATACAACCCTTATGAGATATTAAGTTAGGAGAAGATCCTGATCTCTCTGGTGATGAAGATTATTGCTGCAACATTATATGAAAGATTAAGTCAGGAGAAGATCCAAATTCATGTGGTAATAAAGATTGTTGGTGTGATATGATAGAATTTAATCTTTTGTGAAGAGGATAAGAAGCTGGCCATTTCATACAATTATTGATTTTTTTTTTAAATTTCCAGCTGAAATTTATGAATTTACCTTTCATTTTCTTATTGACTACTTCTTTAGATCAGCCAATGATATAATACTTTCATGGTATGTTTAATTAATCAGCTAATGAATTCGTGATATATCATCAATGACTCACTAATAATGTACGTATGTAGATGTGATTATATATGTTTACTTTTTAATTTTTGGATCATTTTCAAGATTGAGCTAGCACCAAATTCATAATAATATTGAATTCATTAAGAACTTAGCGTTTCGCTTTTGCCACTTTTTGAATTTGGCATGATTATTTAAGATTCTTCAGCAGAAGACAAGTCGACAAGGTCTTATCAACATGAATTCTACTTGCCAAATTAAAATTTCTTCATCAGGCATATGAACAAAAATAACTCAATTATGAAGAAAGACAAACATTGGGGGACCATTATTGACCGATCCTGCGTGAATCATCTGTTGTAGTGATGGAAAATGACAACATAATTAAATAATAGAAGTTTAACCACCACCAAAATCGATTTATATATTACATAATATTGAAAAAGATTTTGATTGAGTAAGGGGATAAGTGCTAGTGGCTAGTAACGAGAAGAAAATCGACCAGCAGTCACGTGTCTCTTTCATTTGTCTGGGATTTGAAGTCTGTGCTCTTTTGATTTTCGGTTGCTGCATTATCATCTCCGCGTATATTATCCATTAACCTTTTGTTCTTGATCCATGGTAAGACAATTAAATGTACATTTTTTTATTAATAAAATTTTGTTTCAACTTATCCAGGTCTCACCGGAGAATATAATTAAACTTCAAATGAAAGATGTGTGAAGTAAAACTTGCGTTTAAAACATTTTTTGTATGACTTATTATTTGTTTTTTTTTTTCAAGGATTGGGAGTGAGTAAAATTGAGATTAATTTTTCAGTCTATCTTTTTTTCTTTTAATTCGAATTTCAATGACTAATTGATAAAAACTACTTGAAAATCATTATGTAAAATCCCAAAAATACTTATAATTTTTCAGCTGAACTGTTGAAGTAGTGTGATCTATGAAATATACTGAGTATATTTGTCTGTTATACTCAGTTTTGTCGAATTTGTTTACGATCTTTCTTTCCCACTTTTTCTGCTAAGTTTTTTCTGTTATACGTGGAATGCGGAATTAAGTGCACCAAATAATCACAAAAAATAAAGGACACAAAATTTAACGTGGTTCGGCAATATGCCTACTTTCACGGGAGTAAGAGAAAAATAATTGTATTACTAACAATTATTAGAATACAAATTTGAGTAGAGAAACCTCACTTTCTCAAAACTCAAATACACATAGTACTCTCATACATACTCTCCAATTGCTCACACTCTCAAAAAGATTAGAAACTTATAAGCTTAACAAATTTTAGGATGCATTAAATGAATGAAATGCATTAGCTATTTATAGTCTAAACATGGCCAAAATTTCAACACAGCAATTTGGCAATTTGTACAAGCTTGCATGCTAGCTATAGCAAGCTTGCATATTACCTGTGGCAAGCTTGCATGCCAGCCACATGTTTGTTGAAAAGTTAGCTTTGGTTGCCGACTTTTCAACAATTGTGAAGCTAACTTTTCAATAATTGTGCTGACTTTTCAACAATTCTCCAACTGGGTAAAGATTTGACTAAATCTGAGCCGACTACCAACTGATCATCATCTCTAAAGTGGCTGCATCTCTGTGACTGCCTACGTACCCATAATTTGGGATCAAACCAATAGTAGTTCATAAATTCTCCAAACTCAATGCATTCGAATAATTTGAATTAGTTTCAAGCAATGTTGAAATTTAACTCCAGAAATCGCCTTTGTTAACATATCTGATGGATTATCTTTAGTATCGATCTTTCTCAATAAATTTGTGTTTCTCGAAGATTATATAGTTGGTGTTGAAGAGAAAAACGATGAGTCTCAGTCATCTTCAGAGATTCATATTATTCCAACTTCAGTTTATCCACCTGTTGTTCATGATGATCATGGGTGAGCTAAAGAGAATAATGATGATGGTCTAGTAGAACCAGTCGAGCAAGCACTTCTAAAACCACTAGTACCACTAGTTGAGCCATAATTAAGAAAATCCACTAGAGAATGACGACCTTTTACCAGATATCCTCCACATTAATATGTGATCCTTATAGATGGAGGAGAGCCAGAATGTTTTGAAGAAGCTAAGTCTCATCAGCATAAAAATGAGTGGGTTAAAGCCATGCAAGAAGAGATGAGATCCTTGAATGAGAACCACACTTATGACTTAGTAAAGCTACCTAAGGGAAAGATGACATTGAAGAACAAATGGGTTTATAGGTTAAAGACTGAAAATAACTCACAATAGCGGTACAAGGCTAGATTGGTTGTGAAGAGTTTTGGTCAGAAGAAAAGTATTGATTTTGAAGAAATATTTTCTCTTATGGTGAAGATGTCTTCTATCGGAGCAGTTCTGGGATTAGCAACTAGCTTGGATTTGAAGATTGAATAGCTCGATATAAAAACAACTTTCTTGCACGGTGACTTAGATGAGGAAATATACATGGAGCAACCTGAAGGGTTCAGTGTCAAAGGTAAAGAAGAACTTGTATGGAAGTTGAAGAAAAGTTTGTATGGACTGAAACAGACACTAAGACAGTGGTACAAGAAGTTTGATTCTTTTATAGAGAATCATGGTTTCAGTAACACAATGTTTGACCATTGTGTTTTTGTGAAGAAATTTGGTGATAATGATTTTATTATTCTTGTGCTTCATGTGGATGACATGTTAATTGTTGGCAAGGATGCTAGTAAGATTGACAATTTAAAGAGAGAGCTTAGCAAGTCTTTTGCAATGATGGACTTGGGATCGGCGAAACAAATTTTTGGCATGAAGATTTCCTATGACAGAAAAACAGGAAAGTTATGGTTATCTCAAAAAGCATATGTTGAAAAGGTTCTTGAAAAATTTAACATGGACAAGGCAAAATCTATTTGTTCTCCATTTGCAGGCCATTTCAAGCTTAGTTCCGAGCATTGTCCTACAAGCGAGAAAGAGAAGCAAGAGATGAGAGGAGTTCCTTTTGCTTCAGCAAGAGATAGCAGGCTCGGTGGTGCCCCTCAGATGAGATGGAAGGGGAGATTTGTAGGGTCCATCTCACTTTGGTAGACAAAAATGCCTAAAGTCTAAAATAATTTATTTATTGTGTAATTGTTGTAAAAATTTGGACTTGGATGAAATTAACCAAAAAAATATATATAAAGGAAATAAGTAAAGAATCGAGAGAACTTTAACCATTTTCGTGAAGAAAGAAGACGCTGCGAGAGAGACAGATTTCTTTGGGGTTTAAATCTTTGTTTCAACGATCGGAAAGTGATTTTAACTCCGATTTTTTCTAAATTTAGAGGGTAAGTTCCTGACATCACCCTCTATATTTCTACTGTGCTGATCTGTATTTTATTCTCTCTATAGTTGTTATTTGAGATACCCACTTATTGGAGAAATAGATTTTAGATCTATTATTGTAAGACAAGATTATTGAGAATCTTGATGTTGTTAGCCTCTGGTGTTATCTGGAGAAGAAATTGTGCTGTAATCCCATTTATATAGTGGAAGTTTATATTGGATTACGGTCTAATGGTTTTTTCCGATTTTGATTTTCTACGTAAAAATCGGTGTCTCTTGTGGTTGGTTTTTGCTTTGGATTTATTGGTTTATTTTTCTGAATATTTATTTGTGATGCACATCCTATTTTTCTGAAAATTTGAAGGGATATTGTCATTTTACTACCAAAGTTATTATGACATATCATGTCAGTACCATGATTTGCCGAAAAGTGCATTTTACTACCAAACGTTTGCGCCGTTATCAATTTTACTACCATTCCATTAAGAAAACGTTAATGTTTAACGGAAATTGAGTTAAAAGTTGATTTTATCCCTAAGAGTTTAGTAGTAAAATGATAATCGCCCTAAAACCTTGGTAGTAAAATGATAATTTCCATAAAACCTTGGTAATAGAATGATAATTTATCTATCAAATTAATATACAATTTTACTTTTACAGCTGGAAATGTCTTTGATGCCCTTATGACATCAGTAAATTTTTAACGTTTTTAATGGAATGGTAGTAAATTGAAAACGGCGCAAACGTTTAATAGTAAAATGTACTTTTCAGCAAACTATGGTACTGACATGATATGTCAGAATAACTTTGGTAATAAAATGATAATATCCCAATTTTGAAATCTGTTAATATGTAAATGTTCTTTTTATTGATTTTGATGATAACAAACCTTAATCTTTTTTGATCAATTTGTTGGAGTTTCATAATAACAAATATTTTCTTAAAAGCCAGAATTTTTCTATATGTGTTTATAAGTTTTTGGATAAACTGGAACATCTCTGCAAAAATGTACATTTCTGGGAATAATTGGTGAACCGTTTATTTTAACGGTTAACCGATAAAATGCAGAAGAGGTTTATTTTCTAAAGCTTTAACCGATTAGCAAACAAACCTGTTAAAGGTAAACGGCGAACCGTTAATTGTAACGGTTAACCGATAATATTCAGAGAGGACTTTTTGTGCTAATCTCTTACCGTTTAAAGCAAACCGGTTAAGCTTGTTGTTTTAAAGGTTACTGGAAATAACCGGTGAACCGTTAACTAATAACGGCTAACAGATAATTGCCAGAGAGACATACATTGCTAATCTTTAAGCGTTTAGTGAGAACGGTTAGTTGAAATGAGTTGCGCATGTTTCTGGAATTTATCGGCGAACCGTTAACAGATAAACGGCTAACCGATAATTTCCAGTATGATACTCTTTTGCTAATCCTTAACCGTTTAGTGGGAACGGTTAGAAGAATTTTGTTGTGCATGTCTCTGGTTTTTAACGGCGAAATGGTAGTAACTAACGGTTAACCGTTTATTTGAAATTCAGCCCAACGGTAACTTTGACCAGCGCAAACGGTTAACCGTTAACGGTTAACGACGATCCGTTTTCTGGCCAAAAAAGCAATAACGGCTAGTTTTCAGCTCCAACTATAAATAAGCTCATTCAAATCAAATCAAATGTTGATCACAACATGATCATTGAGCTTATACCTGAGTAAACAATCTTCATTGAGCTTTAAACACTTTCTCTCTTCATCTTATTCACACATTGGGTATTAATTTGTAATCTTAAATATTGTGTGTGAGAAAAACAATTTGCAATCTTTTGTTTTGAGTGTTTGTAAGTATTAGGATACACTTGGGTAAAGAGATTTGGGATAATCTCTTCTTGTAAAGGTTTATTGACACCTTGGAAGTCAATTGTGAACTTTTGAAGCCTTGGAGGCTTGCTTGGTGGAATCCTCAAGCCCGGTGTGCTTGGAGGCGTGGACATAGGCGGGAATAGCCGAACCACGTAAAAATCATTGTGTTTGATCTCTCTTACCCTATCTCTTTACTTTTCATTGGACATTAATTTGTTTATTTCAAATTTGATTGCTTAGTTATTATTTCATTGAATTTTAGTTGCTTAATTTTTAAAAATCCAATTTACCCCCCTCTTGGGTTACCTAGTTAGTATTTCATTTGGTATCAGAGCTTGGTTCTCTTGTTAGGAATTAACCATCTAGAGTAAAAGATCCATGGCAACTCAAAATAATTCAACCTTTAGGGAAGGATAATCTACAACTAGACAACCGTTCTTTGACGGTAATGACTACCCATATTGGAAAACTAGGATGAGAATTTACTTGCAAGCCCTACACTATGAAATTTTGGAGATTGTTTGTGATGAGCCTTTTATGCCTTTGACTAAAAATGAAGTTGGGGAAGATATTCCAAAACCTTCACGGGAATGGAATGAATTGGAAAAGAGAAAAACTTCTATAAATTTCAAAGTTATGAATACTGATAGGTTATAAATAGTCATATTATATTTAGTTTAATTCCCTCATATTTTGATTGATCTTGTGTTAATTTGTGGAAATTATGTTTGATTTAATTTAGGAGGTGAAACATGGAGATTATGATAAAAAGTGGATAATAAGGGCTTTATTTGGGCTTTGGAACGTGGGCCGACCATTGGCTGGAAGGATTCGGTCCTAGCAATCAGAATTGGAAAAGGATTTGGTCTCCTAGCACAAAGAAAAGAAGAAGCCAAGAGGAAAAAGGAAAGCTAGCCAAAAAGGAAACAAAAAGCAATACAAAAGGCAAAGAAGCGTGAGAGCAAAGGAGACACAAGACAAGTCAAGAAACAAGAGAAAATTCGGTGGAAGCAAGCAAAGAAAGCAATCGGCTGCAACTTGTTCTTTAAAACAACTTTTGTTTTCCTTTGCCACCATGAGTGGCTAAGGTTTTAATTCCGGTCCAGGGGTTAATCAAATTCCAGTTGTAATTTTGTGAGGCTTTGAACTTAACAAGAATTTCTTCATCCAAGTAATTTTTATTTTCTTGTTCTTATTTTCTATGAATTATTTATATTGATTGAGTTGACGCCTTAATTCAATATTTATTTTTCTATCGCTAGTCAGGAGTTTGTGATCCGTAATTGTCATGAATGACTGAATTGAGTAGCATTGAGTTGGCTCATGTGTGTGTATATTGATGGCCACAATTACATAGCTTGCATGATAGGCTCTAGGGAAATAAAAATACAAATTGATTAAATTGGAGTAATCTGAATTAATTAATCTTGTTTTAGTCATTCTCACTATTCTTAATGCTGTCACTTAATTTGATATGGAACGATGATGCCCAGTTAAATTAGTGATAAGTTTGGATTTGGGCGATTGTTTGAGTCTATTACATTAGGAGAATAATTGCTTTCTGCGGGATTCCGATTAAGTAGACTAAGTTCTTGGATTGAGTAATTTATATTTTTGCCTATGATCAAAATTGCAATTGGATGGAATTGATACCCCTGGATTGGAAGTTTGGTAAGATTGAATTTCTTTGTTTAATTTTAAAGTCTAGTTATTTTTATTTTATTTTATCTATTTCTCGTTAAAAAAGAAGAAAATTAAAACCCAGAAAAACGGTTAACCGTTAATCACTAACGGCGAACCGTTAACCTCTATTGGCGAACCGTTAATCCCAAACGGCTAACCGTTTATTTCCAGAACCGATAGAGAAAAAGGACCAAAAATTCGGTTCGCCGTTTATTTGCAGAAAGCTGCAAATCTAGTTTTCTTTGGAGATTAATTTTGTTTTAAACTTTGAGGAATTAAATACATAGTTCTCTTGGGATTCGACCTGGTTTCACTATTTCTACAAATTTATTTAGTTGAATCAGTATTTATTTTGAAGAGCTTCGACAACTCTGTCAAATTTGGCGCCGTTGCCGGGGAACTAATTTTAGTTTCTCATTGTTTAAATTGTTTGTTTGATTTAGTTTATGACCCGTTCTTCTCAGACTCCTAATTTGCAGTATAATCCTGAAATCGAGAGGACAGTGCGTCAATTGAGAAAAGAGACTAGAGAGGGGAAACGTCGTCTTGAGGAAGAAGCAGAGATAGACTTAACTGCTGGTGGTACATCCATTTTTGCAGAAGTTGAAGAAAAGATGGCAGACAGAACTCTCAAAGAGCTCGCCACACCAGATTTGAATCAACAGCCCCTATGCAACACTTTTCCTAATATTGCTAATGATTTTGAATTAAAATCTGGTTTGTTTCATTTACTTCCTTCTTTTCGTGGTTGTGCAGGTGAAGATCCTCATAAGCATCTCAAAGAATTTCACATTGTTTGCTCTGGAATGAAACCGCATGGTGTATCCGTGAAGCAAATCAACCTTAGAGCTTTTCCCTTCTCTTTAAAGGATCAAGCTAAAGATTGGCTCTATTATCTACCGTCCGGTTCTATCACCACATGGAATGAGATGAAAAGGCTATTTCTGGAAAAATTCTTTCCTGCTTCACGAGCTGCTAGTATTAGGAAGGAGATTTATGGCATCACACAGATCAACTGGGGGAGTATTTGTATGAATACTGGGAACGATTCAAAAGATTATGTGCAAGTTTTCCCCACCATCAAATTTCTGATCAACTCCTCATCCAATATTTCTATGAGGGATTATTGCCAATGGATAGGAGTATGATTGATGCAGCAAGTGGTGGAGTTTTAGTGAACAAGACACCTGAAACAGCAAAACAATTGATTTCAAACATGGCTGAAACTTCTCGTGATTTAGTACAAGGCGGGTGGAGGATCTATCAAGCAAGTCAATGAGGTGGCGATCTTAAAATCAAATTTCGATTTAAGCGCTTTGGTCCGTCAAATGGGCTGTAGGGCAATTACAAGCAGTGAAAGCGTGTGGAATATGCTCACGTGGGCATCCTGCGATATGTGCCCATTGCAACAAGACTCCACACGAAGCCAATGCCATAGGTGGGTTTCTGGTCACGCTCGAAGGAAATCGATCCCTATTGAATCACTACAATCACGGATGGAGGATTATCCTAACTTTAGCTATGGAAACCAAGGAGGACAACAAAGACCACCTTTTCGAACTTCACTAGACCACCTCCAATCCACACTCGAGCTCCAACTCGGGTATGTCTTTGGAAGATATTGTTAAGAATCTTGCTACCAATACTCTTCAACTTCAACAGAAACAAGGACAAGCATCCAGAATTTAGGCAAATTACTCAATTGGCCACGTCGGTTAGTAGTTGGAAGCTCAAAATCTGAAAGTTACCTTCACAGTCAACCCAAGGAGAACGTAGTGCAATTTCATCAGCGGAAAAAAATTCCTTCGGATCAACTCCACCTAAAAAGGTTTGAAATGGCCAAGGAGATGAAGATGAAGAGCGCCATCTAAAACAAGGCGTGGGGTAAAATTCGATCCTCCTTTATCTCTTTCATCTTACACACCTACACCTCCTTTTCCTAGCGGGTTAGCTAAACCAAAGAAGATGAGCAAGAAAGGAGATTCCGGACACGCCAGAGAGTGCAATTAACATCCCCTTATTGACGCGATCAAACAAATTCCCAAATACGCAAAGTTCTGAAAGAGTTGTGCACCAACAAGAGGAAGATGAAAGAAAAGGGAAGGTTGAGGTAAGTAAGAATGTGTCACGATTTTACAAAAGAATATGCCGTAAAATGCAAGGATCCGTGTATGTTTTCATTACCTTGTGAATCGAAAGAAAGTTGAGCATGCTATGCTAGATTTAGGAGAGCTTCAATTAATGTCATGCCATTTTCCGCTTACCAAGAATTAAAATTAAATGACTTGCAATCGGTGTAGTTATTCAATTGGTGACTGCTCTTATATTCACCCACTGGGATAGTGGAAGATGTGCAGTTAATGAGCTTATATTTCGTAGATTTTTACATCTGTAGATGGAAGGTAATCCTTCTTCAAATCAGCTTCAATCTTATTAGGAAGACCTTTCATGAAAACCGCCAAGACAAAAATTGACGTAGATGAGGGTACTCTCCGCCGAGTTTGATGGAGAGATTGTTAAGTTTAATATATTCACGCTAAAACACCCTACCGATGTGCATTCTCTGTCAAATCGACGAATTGATTCTATTGTGCAGATGTTTTGCCCAAGAAAATGTTGGGAACGAGCTAGAATTAGATGCACAATCTAATCTGTAAGGAATTTTGATGAACTTAGTGAAGATGAATTATTTTCAGCAACATTATCGTGAGCCAATAAATTCTAATGCTGAAATTTCATCTACTACTAACAAGATGTTACCTTCTATTGTGCGGCACCAAACCGGAATTGAAAGCTTTGCGGATCACCTTAAATACATGTATTTGGGTGAAAGGAGACATTGCCCGTGATCATATCGAAAGGACTCACGAAGGAGCAAGAAGAAAGCTCGTTAAAACCTCAAGGAGTACAAGGTTGCAATTGGATGGACTTTAGCCGACATAAAAGGCATTAGTCCATCAATTTGCATGCACAGTGATTCTACTTGAAGAGGATGCTAAACCATCACGAGAGCCACAGCGAGGTTGAATCCAGCCATGAAGGAAGTGATGAAAGAAATTCTCAAGTTGCTCGATGTGTATAATCTACCCAATCTCTCGACAAAGAAATGGGTAAGCCCTATTCATGTGGTTCCAAAGAAAACCGGAATAACTGTGGGTTAAGAACTTGAATAATGAACTTGTACCAATGCGTGTGCAAAATGGTTGGAGGATGTGTATTGATTTTAGGAAGCTTAATCAAGTCACTAGAAAAGATCACTCTCTACCTTTCATTGACCAAATGCTGTAGAGACTACCGAAAGTCTTTCTTTGTTTTCTTGATGGATTTTCGTGTTTCTATCAAACCCTATTGCGTGAAGATCAAGAAAGACAACATTTACTTGTCCTTTTCGAACTTATGCCATAGGCTTAATGCCTTTCGGCCTATGTAATGCCTCCGTACATTTCAAAGATGCATGATGAGTATTTTTTCTGAATTTATTGAGAATTGCATCAAGTGTTTATGGATGACTTCACCAGATACGGGGATTCATTTGATGAGTGCTTAGATAATTTAACCAAGATTTTGAAAAGATGCATGATACTAACTTGGTTCTAAATTATGAAAAGTGTCATTTTACCACCCAAGGCATTGTTTTAGGACATGTGATTTCTTCTAGGGTATGGTTGATAAGGCTAAAGTGGATATAATTGCAAACTTACCATACCCTACCAATGTTAGGGGAGTGCGTTCTTTTCTTGGACATGCAGGATTTTATCGCAGGTTTATCAAGGACTTCTCCAAAATCGCCTTGCCCTTAACAAATTTGCTACAAAAGGAAGTTCAATTCGAGTTTGGGGAGGAATGCAAAGAAAGGTTTGATAAGCTCAAGGAATTGTTGACTAGCGCGCCAATCATTCAACCACCGCGATGGGACTTACCTTTTGAAATCATGTGCGATGCAAGCAATTATGCAGTGGGAGCGGTTTTAGGCCAACGGATTGACAAGAAAAACCATGCCATCTATTATGCTTCCAGGACTTTAAATCCTGCTCAGTGCAATTATTCCACTACAGAAAAAGAGCTTTTGTCAATTGTTTTTGCTTTGGATAAATTTCGTTCTTATGTGCTTGGTTCTAAAGTTATTGTGTATTCTGACCATGCAGCAAGTATCTTTCGCCAAGAAAGAATCGAAACCAAGGCTAATTCGTGGATTTTACTTCTCCAAGAGTTCGACCAAGATAAAGGATCGAAAAGGAGTGGAGAATTCGTCATGGATCACTCGAGTAGATTGATAAGGGAGGAAGATGATATACCTCTCAATGACGACTTTAATGAGTATTTGTTCCAACTAAAAGGTATGATTCCTTGGTATGATATTGTAAATTATTCGTTACGGAAGTCTACCTAATACCTCAACAAGGCCTAGGAAAGCTAAAATTAAGAGTGAGTCTAAATACTATGTTTGGGACAAACCATTCCTTTGGAAATATTGTTCGATCAAGTGATTGTGAGATGTGTACCGAAAATGAATTCCAATCTATCTTAGCCTTTGCCATGATTACGCATGAGGACACTGACCTAGACACCGCTAGAAAATTTTAGATAGTGGTTTATATTGGGAATCTTATTTAAAGATGCATATGAATTTTGCAAACGTCAGAGAGATGCCAAAAGTAGGAGCATTAACACGCAAGAATGAAATGCCTCAAGTTCCAATTTTATTTGTGAAATATTTGATGTACGGGCATTGATTTTATGGGACCTTTGCCATCATCTTGTGGTTTTTCTTACATTCTTTTGGCTGTGGATTATGTTTCGAAATGGGTGGAAGCAAAAGCCACCAAAACTGATGACTCTCAAGCTGTTGTAGGTTTTGTCAAGGCTAACATTTTTGCTAGGTTTGGAATTACAAGGCGATTATTAGTGATCAAGGCACGATTTTTGCAATAGATCGGTTGAAGCTTCATGAAGAAATATGGAGTGAATCACCGAGTTGCCACCGTGATATCATCCTCAAACCAATGGATGTCAAGTCTCCAATCGAGAGGTTAAATCTATTTTGGAAAAGACGGTGAACCTGTGAAGAAAGGATTGAGCCTTCGCTTAGACGATGCTCTTTGGGCTTACCGCACAGCTTACAAAACTACTATAGTATGTCTCCACCGAATTGTGTTTGGTAAAGCATGTCACTTAATGGTGGAAATCGAGCACAGCGATGTAATATGGACTTAGACAAAGCCAGATGTCGAGATTGTTGCAATTGCAAGAGTTAGAGGAATCGAGGTTAGACGCCCATGAGAACTCAAGAATTTATAAGGAGAAATCCAAGTTGTTTC
This sequence comes from Citropsis articulata, assembly GCA_030449925.1. Classification (NCBI taxonomy): domain Eukaryota; kingdom Viridiplantae; phylum Streptophyta; class Magnoliopsida; order Sapindales; family Rutaceae; genus Citropsis; species Citropsis articulata. Next base: position 660,975 of record JASUUH010000137.1, on the reverse strand, counting down.
ACGATAACATGCTTGTTCGTAAGCAATTTAAGATCAAGAAAGTTTTGCTATATAATTCTCGATCAAGCTCATGCCCTGTAAGTTTCGCTCTCGATGGGTTGGTCCTTTGTTATTATTAATGTGTTTCCTTATGGTGCAGTGGAGATTAAGAGCTTGGACTCAGACAAGATTTTTAAAGTGAATGGCCATAGGTTGAAAATCTATCATGAGGGTGAAATTGCTCCATGCCTCATCGGAGTCAATTTAGGTCACCCTCATTATTTGGATACTTGATTCGCTTTGCGAGTCTGTCTAGCCAAAGACATAAAACAAAGGCGCTTTTTGGGAGGCAACCCAAATATTTTCTTTATTCTCGCTTTTGACTTTTTATTTATTTATTATATTTGGTTTTCTTTACTTTTTTCATTTTAAGCCTCTAGATGTTTTTAATGCAGAAGATATATTTTGGACAGGAGATTAACTCTAATCAAGCGCGCTCACGCCATTTTTCAACTTTCCTTGGCGCCCTCTCCCTAGCTCATTCGGGTCCACATCGCTCACATTCAGGGGAGTTTCTTCTTCCCTTCTCATTTACTTTTTCATTATCATTATTATTTTTGTGAGCTATTTACTTGTTGATACATTGAGGACAATGTATTATTTAGGTGTGGGGGAGGATTTTGGCATGTTCTTAAAAATAATAATATTTTTGTGTTTTAAGTCTTCTTAATATCTTTGAATACCTTGTAAGCTAGGGGTACATCTTTGTTTTGAGTTTTAATGCATGAAAGAGGTAAGCATGAATAGTGTTTTTCTTTAAAATTTTCAATGGTGTCGAATTTATTTGTTGATTGAAAAGTGCACAAGACTTGATGCAAAATAGACACTCTAGTGAGCTTTTGAGCCTAAGAGCAACTCATTACATTTTTGCTCCCTTTTATTTTTGTTGAGTGTATCAAACCTAGTGTGTTTATTCTAGAACTTGCTTATGAATTTTTGTTGAGACCACATTTTTGAATTGATGCTTAAGTGTGATAAGGGCAATTAGGTTTAACCAATTCTTAGACTCTAAAAGACCCACCTTTTATTTTCCCCTAGTTAGCCCCTTTGAGCCTATTTTTCCCTTTCATTTGTTTCTAACGCATTGTTTAACCCAAAGCCTTCTTGTTTGTTATCCTTGTTTTCTTTCTACCCTGTCAAGACAAGAGTGAAGTAATTGCATGAAAAAAAAAAAAGAAGAAGAAAAAGGAAACGAAAAAAAAAGAAAAAAAAAGAAAAGAAAAAAAATTCTGTTGTGAAATTTATTCCCTTAATTGGAGGATTGGAGAATTATTTGCAAAAGCAATTGAATTATCAAATTGTTTCTCCAAATGTTTTAAGTGCTTAAATGTGGGGATAAATTTCATTGTTTTAGAAGTATGTTTGTTTATTTTATGTGGCATCTAAATCATGCATGTAACTAACTCTTTGTCTTGATCGTTAAACCCTTCATTTTTCCTTCTACCATACCCTTACCTAAGCCCCATTTCAACCCTTGTGAAGTCCCTTTGATTTTTGCATCATATTCATATGCAGTGGTGGAGATTTAAATCATTTGCAAGCCTATGGTAATGACATGCTACGCTTTGATTTTGAGAGTAAAACACACACCCTAAACACTTTGAGGGCATTGAGCGAAACCATGCGAGGGTGTTAAGTCTTGCTGCATTTGATTTTGATGAATTGAAGAGATGCTTGTGTTTTTACAAATTCTATCCTATGAAGGATTATTCTCTAGATTGTCACTATGATTCGACTCATTGATGTATGTTTAGCTTTATTGGTATTCTTGGATATTGAATGGTTTGAAAGGAGGTAAAAGGGAGGAATGGTATGTTGATTTAAGATATGCTTGAGGACAAGCATGGTTTGGAGTGTGGGGAATTTGATAGGTTATAAATAGTCATATTATATTTAGTTTAATTCCTCGTATTTTGATTGATCTTGTGTTAATTTGTGGAAATTATGTTTGATTTAATTTAGGAGGTGAAACATGGAGATTATGATAAAAGTGGATAATAAGAACTTTATTTGGGCTTTGGAGCGTGGGCCGACCATTTGACTTGAAGGATTCGGTCTATCGATAAGGAGAAAGAATTTGGTCTCTGGAAAAGAAAAGAAAAGAGGAAAAGGAAAGCTAGAAGGAAACAAAAGCAATATAAAGGCAAGAAAGCGTGAGCAAAGGTGAACAAGTGAAACAAGAGAAAATTCGGTGGAAGCAAGCAAAGAAAGCAATCGGCTGCAACTTGTTCTTTAAAACAACTTTTGTTTTCCTTTGCCACCATGAGTGGCTAAGGTTTTAATTCCGGTCCAGGGGTTAATCAAATTCCAGTTGTAATTTTATGAGGCTTTGAACTTAACAAGAATTTCTTCATCCAAGTAATTTTTATTTTCTTGTTCTTATTTTCTATGAATTATTTATATTGATTGAGTTGACGCCTTAATTCAATATTTATTTTTCTATTGCTAGTCAGGAGTTTGTGATCCTTAATTGTCATGAATGACTGAATTGAGCAGCAAGGAGTTGGCTCATGTGTGTGTATATTGATGGCCACAATTACATAGCTTGCATGATAGGCTCTAGGGAAATAAAAATACAAATTGATTAAATTGGAGTAATCTGAATTAATTAATCTTGTTTTAGTCATTCTCACTATTCTTAATGCTATCATTAAATTTGATATGGAACGATGATGCCCAGTTAAATTGGTGATAAGTTTGGATTTAGGCGATTGTTTGAGTCTAATGTATTAGGAGAATAATTACTTTCTACGGCTTTTCCGATTAAGTAGACTAAGTTCATGGATTGAGTAATTTATATTTTTGCCTATGATCAAAATTGCAATTGGGTGGAATTGATACCCTTGGATTGGAAGTTTGGTAAGATTGAATTTCTTTGTTTAATTTTAAAGTCTAGTTATTTTTATTTTATTTTATCTATTTCTCGTTAAAAAAGAAGAAAATTAAAACCCAGAAAAACGGTTAACCGTTAATCACTAACGGCGAACCGTTAACCTCTATTGGCGAACCGTTAATCCCAAACGGCTAACCGTTTATTTCCAGAACCGATAGAGAAAAAGGACCAAAAATTCGGTTCATGGTTTATTTCGATGCAAATCTAGTTTTCTTTGGAGATTAATTTTGTTTTAAACTTTGAGAATTAAATACATAGTTCTCTTGGGATTCGACTGGTTTCACTATTTCTACAAATTTATTTAGTTAATCGGTATTTATTTTGAAGAGCTTGACAACTCATCAAATTTGGCGGTTCTTGAACTAATTTTAGTTTCTCATTGTTTAAATTGTTTGTTTGATTTAGTTTATGACTGCTCTTCTCGACTTCTAATTTGGCAAAGATAATCCCGAAATCGAGAGGACAAATGTCAATTGAGAAAAGAGACTAGAGAGGAAACGTCTTGAGGAAGAAGCAGATAGATTTAACCATCGGTGGTACATCCATTTTGCAAGTCAAGAAAAGATGGCATATGTAACTCTCAAAGAACTCGCCGCACTGTGAATCAATCAACCCCTATGCATTACTTTTCCTAATATTGCTAATGATTTCAATTAAAACTGGTTTGATTCTATTTACTCTTCTTTTCGTGGTCAGGTGTGAAGATCCTCATAAGCATCTCAAAGAATTTCACATTGTTTGCTCGAACGAAACCGCATGGTGTATCCGGCGAGCAAATCAACCTTAGAGCTTTTCCTTCTCTTTAAAAGGATCAAGCTAAAGATTGGCTCTATTATCTACCGTCCTGCTCTATCACCACATGGAACGAGATGAAAAGGCTATTTCGAAAAATTCTTTCCCGCCTCACGAGCTAGTATTAGAAGGAGATTTATGGCATCACACGATCACCTGGGAGACGTCAGATGAATACCGGGAACGATTCAAAAGATTATGTGCAAGTTTTCCCCACCATCAAATTTCTCGATCAACCTCATCCAATATTTCTATGAGGATTATTGCCAATGGATAGAGTACGATCGATGCAGCAAGTGGTGGAGCTTTAGTGAACAAGACACCAAGAAGAAACAATCGATTTCAAACATGGCTGAAACTTCTCAACAATTCTACAAGAGCTGGAGGATCTATCAAGCAAGTTAACGAGGTAAGCGATCTTAAAAATCAAATTTCGATTTAACCGCTGGTCCGTCAAATGGCTGTAGGGCAATTAAACAAGAAAGCGTGTGGAATATGCTCACTCACGGGCATCCTACCGATACATGTGCCCCACATCGCAACAAGACTCACACACGTCAATGCCATGTGGGTTTCGTCACGCCAAAGGAAATACGATCCCTATTCGAATCACTACAATCTCGGATGGAGGATCATCCTAACTTTAGCTATGGAAACCAAGGAGGACAACAAAGACCACCTTTTCGTAACTTCACTAGACCACCTCCAATCCTCACATTGCACTCAAGCTCCAAACTCGTGTATGTCTTTGGAAGATATTGTTAAGAATTCATACCAATACTCTTCAACTTCAACAGAAACAAGGACAAGCATCCAGAATTTAGGCAACCAAATTACTCAATTGGCCACGCCGCTTAAGTAAGTTGAAGCTCAAAATTCGAAAGTTACCTCACAACCGTAAGTCAACCCATGGAGAATCAGAGGTAATTTCACATGGGAAAAGAAATTCCTTCTGGATCAACTCCACCTAAAGAAGCTGAAATGGCCAAGGGAGATGAAGATGAAGAAGCGCCATCTAAAACAAGGCGTGGGGTAAAATTTGATCCTCTTTTATCTCTTTCATCTTACACACCTACACCTCCTTTTCCTAGCAGGTTAGCTAAACCAAAAGAAGATGAGCAAGAAAAGGAGATTCTGGACACATTCAGGAAAGTGTGTGTTTGACAAAGGAGGGATTTATTATAAACCAAATTTGAAATAAAAATATTACAAGAGTTATTTTGTGAAAAGTAGCAATCAAGTTGTATGTCATTATTGTAATCAAGATGGTCATATGAAAAATAGATGCATAGCAAAAAGAAATGCATATTATGGTATGAAATGTATTTGGGTTCTAAAAGGAACCATTGCTAACACTCAAGGACCCAAAAAGGTTTGGGTACCTAAGACTTGATATTTTTTCTATAGGGCTTAAAGAAGAAGAAGAATAAATGGTTCTTGGATAGTGGATGTTCAAGACACATGACCGGAAACTATGCATGGTTTTCAAGTTTCACCAAAATCGAAAATGGTGGAGATTTTTCTTTTGGAGATAATTCAAAAAGGAAGATTCTTGGAATCAAAAATGTCGATAAGACTTCATCAACCTTAATTGAAAATGTATGCTTAGTTGAAAATTTGAAACACAACTTGATTAGTATTAGTCAATTGTGTGACAAAGGTTATAAAATAGTTTTTGATAAGTCTAGATGTATTATTAAAGATGCATGTGATGGAAATGTTTTATTTGTTGGAAATAGATGTGGTAATGTTTATACTATTGGCATAGAAGTTGCTTCTACCCATGATAAATGTTTTTGAGTTTTACATGATGATAGTTGGTTATGGCATAGAAGATTATGTCATGCAAACATGGAATTGATTTCAAAAATTTCGAAAAATGTTTTGGTTAAAGGACTTCCAAAAATCAGTTTTCAAAAGGATAGAATTTGTGAAGCTTGTCAATTTGGAAAACAAATCAAAACCTCTTTAAAAAACAAGAATCATGTTTCTACTTCAAAACCTCTTCAACTACTTCACATGGATTTGTTTGGACCATCTAGATATGCTAGCTTAAATGGCAAGTATTATGCATTTGTAATTGTGGATGATTACTCTAGATACACATGGGTATTGTTCTTAGCTATTAAGGATGATGCCTTTGATGCTTTTAAAATTTTCTGTAAAAAGGTTCAAAATGAAAAGGGTTATTCTATTTCTTGCATTAGAAGTGATCATGGTAGAGAATTTGAAAATTATACATTTGAGTCTTTTTGCAATGACTTAGGCATAGAGCATCAATTTTCATCACCTAGAACTCCACAACAAAATGGAGTTGTTGAGAGAAATAATAGATCTATTCAAGAAATGGCCAGGACTATGTTGAATGAAAATGTATTACTTAAGTATTTTTGGGTCGAAGCCGTCAACACCGCTTGTTATGTTTTAAATCGGGTGTTGATTAGATTTCTTCTTAACAAAACTCCCTATGAGCTTTGGAAAGATAGAAAACTCAATATTGGTTATTTCAAAGTCTTTGGATGTAAATATTTTATTTTGAACACAAAAGACAATCTTGGTAAATTTGATCCAAAATCCGATGTTGGTATTTTTCTTGGGTATTCAAACTCAAGCAAAACTTATAGAGTTTATAATAAAAGAACCTTGGTTGTGGAAGAATCTATGCATGTTTCTTTTGATTAGTCTAACCCCTCTTCTGCGGAGAAAGGAGTGGTTAATGATGATGCAGATGGAGACTTACAAGAAGAATTATCAAAGGATAAACAAGAGAATGCACCACAAGAAAATCAAGAGGATGATCAAGAAGAGCAAAGAAATATGGAGCAGCAAGAAGGTACTATTCAAACACTCCCCAAAGAGTGGAGGTATGTTTCTTCTCACCATTCGAATGCTATTTTAAGAGATCCATCTAGAGGTGTTACAACTAGATCATCACTTAGGAACACATGTGAGCATACTACATTTATTTCTCAAATTGAACCAAAGTCCTTTGCGGATGCGGAAAATGATGAATCTTGGATTATGGCAATGCAAGAGGAATTAAATCAATTTGAGCGAAATAATGTGTGGGAATTAGTTCCTAAATCAGAACATCAATCCATCATAGGTACTAAATGGGTATTTAGAAACAAGATGGATGAATCCGATGTGGTTGTAAGGAATAAGCTAGATTAGTGGCTCAAGGATATAACAAAAAAGAAGGAATTGATTTTGATGAAACATTTGCTCCTGTAGCTAAATTAGAATCCATTAGAATGTTGTTAGCATATGCATGTCATAAAGATTTCATTTTATTTCAAATGGATGTTAAAAGTGCCGTCCTAAATGGTTATATTATAGAGGAAGTTTATGTGAAACAACCCCCCGGTTTTAAAAATGAAAAATTTCCAAATCATGTGTATAAGTTGTCTAAAGTTTTGTATGGATTAAAACAAGCACCTAGAGCTTGGTATGATAGGCTTAGAAATTTCTTGTTTGATAACGGTTTTTCAATGGGCAAAGCGGATACTACTCTCTTTGTTAAGCATAAAAATCAAGATATACTTGTTGTTCAAATTTATGTTGATGATATTATCTTTGGTTCTACTAATGAGTCCTTGTGCAAGGAATTTTCATCTTGTATGAGTAAGGAATTTGAAATGAGCATGATGGGAGAATTGAAGTATTTCCTTGGACTTCAAATCAAGCAAAACAATGAGGGAATCTTCATCAATCAAGCTAAGTATGTCAAAGATTTGCTCAAGAGATTTGGAATTGATGAGTCAAATACTAAGAGCACTCCAATGAGCACAACAATCAAGCTTGACAAAGATGAAAAAGGTAAAGAAGTTGATATTAAAAAATATCGAGGTATGATCGGCTCTTTACTTTACTTAACCGCAAGTAGACCCAATATAATGTTTAGTGTATGTTTGTGTGCAAGATTTCAATCATGTCCCAAGGAATCTCATTTGCTTGCTGTTAAAAGAATTTTTCGTTATTTGAGTGGAACCATAGATCTTGGTCTTTGGTATCCTAGAGGAACTCATATAGATTTAACATGCTTTTCGGATGCGGATTTTGCCGGTTATAAAGTTGATAGGAAAAGCACTAGTGGAACTTGTCATTTACTAGGTCACTCACTTGTTTCATGGTTTAGTAAGAAACAAAACTCAGTTGCACTTTTAACCACTGAGGTGGAATATATTGCCGCTAGTAGTTGTTGTGCACAAGCTCTTTGGATGAAACAAACACTTAGAGACTATGATATTAATCTTGAACAAATTCCTATTATGTGTGACAATACTAGTGCTATAAATCTTTCAAAGAATCCCATTCAGCACTCTAGAACCAAGCATATAGAAATTAGACATTATTTCTTGAGATATCATCTTCAAAAGGGTGATATAGCATTGGAGTTTATCTCTACAGAAAAACAACTCGCCGATATTTTTACAAAACCTCTTTGCGAAGAACAATTTTCAAAAATTCGGCATCAACTTGGGATGATGAAATTTTCACATTAACATTTCTACTCATGTTATTGATTCTATAAAATTGCTTGATTTATGATGTGATGTTTTAAGATTCATGGAATGCTTGAGTTTGATATACTAGTAGTGTATGTATGTCTTGTATGAACTAATTTTTTTTTATACATATTTGTTCATGAATTCTGCATTTAAAATGGCCTTAAAGTATTTTTAGATCAAAGCCATGATCTTGAACTGTAATATTTGTTGGCCAAATATTGAAACAATTGTTCGAAATTTCACAAATAAAATAAACGAATAACCGTTTTTCTCATAAACGGATAACCGTTTTTCTCATAAACGGATCACCGTTTATTTCCAGAAACTAGGATATTTTGATTGCTCTTTACTCTCTCACCGTTTGGAGTTAACGGTAAACCATCTAAAAACAGAAAGCATCGCGAAAGTTACCCTCTTACCATTTACTGGTAACGGTAAATCATTTAAAAACAGAGAGCTTTCTTAAATTGCCCCTTCACCGTTTACCCTTACCTGTTAACCGTTTTCTTCTAACAAGCTCACTGGAAGTTAACCCCTTACCGTTTATAGAAAACGGCTCGCCATTTATGTTTCATATAAAACCTGGTCACGGGTTTTATCTTCCACCTCACTTAGCCTCTCACCGTTTCTGCCATTATCGTGAACCCTAAGCTTTCCCTCTCCTTCATTCTCAATTTGTCTCCATTTTCGCGTTAAATCTCACCGATAGAACTCTTCCTAATCTCTCTTAGAGTGATTCTACCGATTCAAATCTTTGAATCTCGTCCAAAATAAAAAATTCCCAAATCAAAACTCTAAGGGCAGCCGAATAGTCTTCATCCTTTTTTATCTATTTTTTCGCCATTTCTTGACAAATTGAACCAAAACTTCTCTTCCTCTACTCCCTCTGAACTCCATAATCAATTCTTCTAATCTCAAATCCATCTTTCGAACGTGTTCTTCTCATTATCATGGTTGAGTCATCTCGGAGGCCTCGGAGAAGGAAACATACACCCTCTGTCAACCCCATACCACCACGGGAAACATCCGAATTCAAAAGGCTTCACTTCCCTACAGCACCTTTGCATAAACGCTTTGAGAATCGATTTATGGGCAGACAGGTACTCGATTCTTATTTTGTTGATATAGATGATTTTACGGACTTGATTGTGTGTGATAGGAGTGTTAGCAACATGCTTAGACCCTGGGAATCCGCTATATACTTTGATGATAGAATTTATCCTAATTTAGTTCGATTTTTCTACTCTAATATGGAACTATCCGCAACTCGTTTAGATAGGATTGTTACTCTTGTTGGCGGTGTATCCATTGATTTTGATGTTGAGTTTTTGAACACTGTCATTCTTGGAATTTCGGATGAGGGTCATACTTTTTATACCTCTAGAAAAATCCTATCATTTGATGATTTTGTCCACACTGAAGGTGTGCGTAACATCTGTCATCATAGGGACTTGAGTGATGATATTTGTGGTCTACCATTTCGGTCTCAGCTGCTACCTTTTCAAGTTCGCATTCTCTATTCTATTCTGCAGCATATTGTTACACCTAGGAGAGGTCACTCGGATGAAGTAACTCGTTTAGATGTCGGGTTACTGGATAGTCTTCTTAGTGGGAGACCTATTAACCTTGGATATATCATTGTGCGCCACATGTTGACCACTCCTGCGGTTACTCTACTTGCTTCCCTATGGCAGTATTAGCACTAAGATACTGCGTTACTTTCGTGTGCCTTTCCGGGATTCTGTGTATAAAAAGCCCAAACGTATTGGTAGGGATGCCATGAGTAGCATCGGTTTTACTAGGAGGAACGGATAGTGGTTCAAGACCTCCAACTCCAAGAATCAGGACACCTTGATTGCTCCTGAGGACGATCGGATGCTTAACGATATCTATTTTCCCGATCAGCTTCCTAACTTCAGACTTGGAGCTCATCCTCCACCGTCTCGTCGTCGAGATGCTCCTCAGCCGTTAGCCCCTTTTGATTCTGCCGCGCATGAGATGGATACTGATGCTCCTTCGGTTCCCGAGCAGCCTCTAGCTTCTGAGCAGCCCTCAGCTTCTGAGCAGCCTTCTACTCCTCAGCAACCTCCATCTCCGGTTCTGTCTCCCACTTCTGATATTCTACAGCAGCTGGCTGATGATGTACGCCGGATTTCTGAGCGACAGCAGCTGATTCTTGATCATCTGGATACTCTCTCCAACGATCAGCAGCAGATTCGGTCTCAGGTTCAGATCTTTCAGGAGCAGAGCATCGATCACCAGTACGAGATCATTGCTGCACAGCGCTAGATTCTTGGGTATTTTGGGTTTGACCCTGGCAGCACCTCTGCGGGACCACCTTCTTCGGCACCTACTTCTACGCGATCTCCCGCTTCGCAACCCACATCTACGCGACCTCCCTCTTCGCGGCGATCTTCATAGTTTCTGATGTTTGTTTCGCACATACATTTCACATTTTGATTATATATATTTCTCTATTTTTATCTTGATGATTTTTTTTATTGATCGATTGGTATTTTTTTTGGATTATATATCTATGTCTTTCTTATATTTTATTATATGTGTATGGATTGAATGGCATTGGAGGTGTTGGGTTATTGATACTTGATTTGATATCTCTCTTAGAAGTGTTTTGGTCTAATAATTGTATTTACGGATTTCTCCCTATTTAAGGGGAGACTCTACCGAAATTTTTACTCATGGATCATCTCCTCTCTTTTTCCTTTCATGCTTCCTTTACTTAAGTTTTGTTTTTATGATGAAGGGGGAGAGATAATACTGAATACTTGAACTTTGCACTTGTTTTTCAAATATCCTATATTGGCAAAACTGTTTTTAGTCATATAGGTAGGGGGAGCATATAATTAGGGGAGCCAATTTTTGAAAGAAGGTTGTCATCATCAAAAAGGGAGAAAATGTTAATATGTAAATGTTCTTTTTATTGATTTTGATGATAACAAACCTTAATATTTTTTGATCAATTTGTTGAAGTTTCATAATAACAAATATTTTCTTAAAAGCCAGAATTTTTCTATATGTGTTTATAAGTTTTTGGATAAACTGGAACATCTCTGCAAAAATGTGTATTTCTGGGAATAATCGGTGAACAGTTTATTTTAACAGTTAACCGATAAAATGCAGAAGAGGTTTATTTTCTAAAGTTTTAACCGATTAGAAAACAAACCTGTTAAAGGTAAACGGCGAACCGTTAATTGTAACGGTTAACCGATAATATTCAGAGAGGACTTTTTGTGCTAATCTCTTACCGTTTAAAGCAAACCGGTTAAGCTTGTTGCTTTAAAGGTTACTGAAAATAACCGGTGAACCGTTAACTTATATCGGCTAACCGATAATTGCCAGAGAGACATACATTGTTAATCTTTAACCGTTTAGTGAGAATGGTTAGTTGAAATGAGTTGCGCATGTTTCTGGAATTTACCGGCGAACCGTTAACAGATAAACGGCTAACCGATAATTTCCAGTATGATACTCTTTTGCTAATCCTTAATCGTTTAGTGAGAACGGTTAGAAGATTTTTGTTGTGCAAGTCTCTGGTTTTTAACGGCGAAAGGGTAGTAACTAACGGTTAACCGTTTATTTGAAATTCAGCCCAACGGTAACTTTGACCAGCGCAAACAGTTAACCGTTAACGGTTAACGGCGATTCGTTTTCTGGCGAAAAAGGCAATAACGGCTAGTTTTCAGCTCCAACTAAAAATAAGATCATTCAAATCAAATCAAAGGTTGATCACAACACGACCATTGAGCTTATACCTGAGTAAACAATCTTCATTGAGTTTTAAACACTTTCTCTCTTCATCTTATTCATACATTGGGTATTAATTTGTAATCTTAAATATTGTGTGTGAGAAAAACAATTTGCAATCTTTTGTTTTGAGTGTTTGCAAGTGTTGGGATACACTTGGGTAATGAAATTGGGGATAATCTCTTCTTGTAATGGTTTATTGACACCTTGGAAGTCAATTGTAAGCTTTTGAAGCCTTGGAGGCTTGCTTAGTAGAATCCTCAAGCCCGGTGTGCTTGGAGGTGTGGACGTAGGCGGGGATAGCCGAACCACGTAAAAATCATTATGTTTGATCTCTCTTACCCTATCTCTTTACTTTTCATTGCACATTAATTTGTTTATTTCGAATTTAATTGCTTAGTTATTATTTCATTGAATTTTAGTTGCTTAATTTTTAAAAACCCAATTCACCCCCCCTCTTGGGTTGCCTAGTTAGTATTTCAAAATCTAAAGTTACATACCATTCCATACTTGTTAATCTAATTTAAGAAGATTGCTAATAATTATTGCAATAGTATCCACAGAAATTTTTTTTTTTTTGTGATAATTTTATCATTTTATAAGAGATAAGATTGAAGGGTAACTAGGAAATAAAGATGGGTGATTTTAGAAGGGATATAATATTTCGTATATTTGATTGGGTGTATTTAAAAAGCGGTCTTAAAAAGATTTTAAAGGCGTGCTAGTAGTTCCATTCTTTATCAAATTAGTTTTAAAAGTAGCATAAAAATTTTACAGTAAAGTTTTTTATGTTATTATTTTACTTTTAGGATTTATCTGATAAATCAATTTTTTTACCAAATAACTATTAATAAAATTATTGCAAGGGATAAATATTGCTTTAAGTTGGCTAATATTAATTTTTATTTATAAATAAATTATTAACATGATTGTTTCATAAGTACAAAAAATACTAGTTCTTTTATACTAATATTTGTTGATTAATTTTCTAATTAAATTTTATAGATAAATAAATTAATGTCAAGAATATTATTATAAGGGCATTATTATAAAAGTAAAATAAAAGCAAGATTAATAATGTAATATATTTAACTACAACATATTTTAAAATACTTTTAAAATATAAGGAATAAATGAATACTTAAGTTAAAATAGAAGGGTAGATTTGTTAAAAGCTACAGAGCATAGAAGAATTCGAAATGCTGAGGAAGAATTTTATTCATGTTCATAAAAGAGAATAACTTTGGCTATTAAATAGCCTTACATAACAAACCAAGCAACAAAATAGGAACCCATGTTTAACGACTCCTAAAGACATGGGAAGAGTAAAATCAACAAATAACGTCACCCTTAACAATAGGGATTTTATTTTGACTAAGTAGTAACAAAATCAACTTAACATTTCCTCCTTAAAACTGAATGCTAATGCATCAGTTTACATCAGTTTCAGAGCAGACTCTTAATGATGCACGCAGCCTTAAAAAGACATCCAGCTTGAGTGGCTTAGTCATTACATCGGCTAATTGTTCTTGTGTGCTGCAATGGACCAATTCTACAGTACCAGCCTTTGTAAGCTCCCGAAGAAAATGGAAACACACATCTATGTGCTTACTTCGACCATACATTATTGGGTTTTTTGAAAGTTTGATTTTAGAACTACTATCACAATAAATAATAGTTGTCTTACCTTGCTTCAGACCCAAATTATCCAACACCCTTTTCAACTAAACAGTTTGACATGCACAAGAAGCCGCAGCAATGAATTCAGCTTCAGAAGTGGAGAGACTCACTACTGGTTGCTTTTTTTTATAGAAAAGATACAGCTCCTGAGCTCAACAAAAAAACGTAACTTGAAGTGCTTTTTCTATCTTCTAAATCCCCAGCATAATCACTATCAGTGTAAGCAATAAGTTCGTTATTTCCTCCATTCTTATAGAAAATTTCGAAATCAAGTGTCTCCTTCAAATATCTCAACACCCTTTTAGCTACTTGGAGATGAAGCTCAGTAGGATTCTCCATGTACCTACTGATAAGACCTACTACGAACATCACATTCGGTCGAGTAGCTGTAAGATACATGAGACTACCCACAATTTGTTTGAAATAAATTTTGTCTACCTTAACACCGCTTTCATCCTTCACTAGTTAACAACCTGGGACAATTGGATTTTGAACTGAGTTGCTTCCATCCATCCCAAACCTTTGCAGCACCTCTAATGCATATTTTTTCTGACTGATAAACACACCTCTTGAATTCTGCAAGATTTCAAGACCAAGAAAATACCTCATTTTTCCAAGATCAGTCATATCGAACTCATGTTTCATGGAACTTTTAAATTCTGAGACCATCAATTCATCATTGCCAGTGTAGATGAGATCATCTACATACAAACTCAGAATCAAAAGTTTCTCTTCTTTCCCTGTCTTGATGAACAGAGTATGTTCATAGTCACATTTCTCAAAACCCTCTTTCAAAAAATAAGCTTCTATGCGGCTGTACCAAGCACGCGGTGCTTGCTTAAGGCCGTAGAGTGCCTTTTTTAATTTATAAACTTTGTGTTCAAAACCCTTTTTCACATAACCAAGCGGTTGTTCCACAAAATCCTCTTCATTTAGCTCACCATATAGAAATGCCGACTTAACATTTAGCTGATAAATAGCCCATCCTTTTTTAGCTACAAGAGCTACTACCAAATGAATTGTTTCCATACGTGCTACAGGTGCAAATACTTCTGTATAATCCACCCCATGCTGCTGAGAGTACCCCTTCACTACAAGTCTTGCCTTGTATTTGTCAACTTTACCATTCTTATTAAACTTGGTTTTGTAAACCCATTTCACTCTAATTTTCTTTCCACCTTCAAGTAACTCTGTCAGTTCCCATGTATCATTCCGTTTTATTGCTTCTATTTCCACATCCATGGCTTTCCTCCATTTCTTGCTTTTTACGGCATCGTCGAAGTGAATAGGATCAGCAATTGCAAACATGGCCAACTAAACTTCATCTTCATATAGTCCCTCTCCTGTCTCATAGTCTTGCATCCAAGCTGGTGGTCTCCTAATCCTCCCTTTATTCGAGCTAGGTGAGCTCTCTTCGGCTGGAGAATCAGAGGAAAAATTCTCCTATTCTTCAACATTAGCATCAGAATCAAATTCACTCCTCCCTACATTTCTATCGATCTCCACCAGTTTTCCTCACGATCACTCCATTCCAAATCACATGCAATTGCTTCCTCATACTTCTTATCCCAATCCCAGCTTTTGTCTTCCTCGAATATAACATCTCGACTTATAATAATCCTTTGTGAAATAGGATCATAAAGCCGGTAAGCCTTCGAATCCTCACTTACTCCTAATAGAACACAAATCTGACTTTTATCATCCAGTTTTGTTCGTTTGCTATCAGGCACATGAACATGAGAGATGCAACCAAAGACTCTGAAATACTCTACCGAAGGTTTGATTCCACTCCACTCTTCTTCCGGAGTCATATTTCTCACGACAAAGGTTGGACTTCGATTTAGAACATGTACCGTCCAGTTGACTGCTTCAGGCCAGAAGGTTTTGGGGACTCTCTTTTCTAAAATCATGCTTCGTACCATATTCATAATGGTTTTGTTCTTTCGTTCCGTGACTCCGTTTTGTTGTGGTATGTATGTTGCTGTCAATTGTCTCTGTATACCATTTACATCACAAAAATTATTGAATTCTTGTGACATAAACTCTCCTCCTCAATTTGTTCGCATGGCTTGAAGTGTGTTTGTTGCTTTTTCAACTCGGATCTTAAATCTTTTGAAAATATCAAAAGCTTCAAATTTTTCTGTAAAAAAGAAAACACATGTTTTTCTACTGAAATCATCAGTAAAGGTAAGTAAATACCGTTTCTTGCTGTTGGAGTTCGGTTTGATCAGTCTGCAAATATCAGCGTGTAATAGCTGAAGAATTTGGGAAGCTCTCCAGCTGCTTCTTTTTGGAAATGAATCCTTGTGCTGCTTCCCCACCAAACAGTCCTTGCATAGCCTTGAAGGAGTTTTAAGTTGTGGTAAACCATCCACCATTGCCTTTTGTTGAAGAGTTTTTAAACCCATAAAACTCAAATGTCCATATTTGCAATGCCAGAGCTGCACCAGATCCTCAGTAATTGTATTGAAACAAACAGATATTATAGGTTAAGATATAGCTTGCAATATGAACATTCGATTTGCAGACATCTTCGTATCTATGATCAAACCTCTCTCATGATGAAACACCTTGCATCTTCCATCTTGGAACAGAACAGCAAGCCCCTTTTCCTGCAATTGCCCAATGCTCAATAGGTTGCTTTTCAATTCAGGTACATAGAAAACTCCAGTAATAATTTGTGTTGTTCCATTCACTTGCAACCTGATGTTACCTTTTCCCATTACAGCCATGCTTGAGTTGTTGCCCAACTTCACAGAATCTCTGAAATTTTCATCCAGATCTGAGAAATATTCCTTTTTTCCACACATATGATTGCTGCAACCTGAGTCAAGATACCACATATTTTCCTTGTTGTCCTTGTTCACATCCACGCATGCCATCAATAACATCTCTTCTTGAGTTTCTGCAAAATTTGCTCCTGTCTCATTATTTGGACACTCCCATTGAAAATGTCCAAGTTTGTGACAATTATAACACTCCACTGTGGATTTTTCAATTTGTTGTCTGCCCCGTCCTCTTCCTATTCCTCAAAAACCTCCTCTACCACGACCTCTTGCTCCTGAACTATTCTCATGTGTTATCTTCAGTGCTTGTTCCTCTCCACTAAACCTGTGAAATTTCTGCTAATGAACAATTAATGAGCTTTCTAGCTCATCAATTGAAAGCTGATCACTGTCCTTTGACTCCTCAATTGAACAAACAATATAATTGAACTTCTCAGTCAATGATCGAAGAATCTTCGCTACCACTTTAACATCCTGCATATCCTCTCCATAATTTCTCATCTTATTAGCTACTGACATGACTCTTAAGAAATAATCAATAACACTTTCACCTGGTTTCATTTCAAGGGTCTCGAAATCTCTCCTTAGTGCTTGAAGGATGGAACGTTTCACCCGAGCATTACCTTTAAAGTTTTTTCTCATTGAGTCCCATATCTGCTTTGAGGTGTCCTTCTTTAAAATTGTTTCAAGGATGGTCCTGTCAATTGCTTGAAACAAATAATTCTTCACTTTCTTATCCTTTAACTTCATCTCATCGAGGCTCTGCCCAGCTGCAGGCTTGACAAAACCAGTCTCCACAAGATTCCAATATTCTTTGGACCGAAGGAAGTTCTCCATCAGCATGCTCCAATGGTCGTAATGACCATCGAAGTATGGAATCACAGGCTGAACAAAGCTCCCTTCACTTGCCATCTCTTTCTTCTCTGGTTTTTCTTGAATACAAGTCACTCGAAAGCTGCAGCTTTCTATTCTCAGGCCCACTGAGGGCTCTGATACCCAATGTTAAAAGCTACAGAGTATGGAAGAATTTGAAATGCTGAGAAAGAATTTTATTCATGTTCATAAAAGAGAATAACTTTGGCTATTAAATAGCCTTACATAACAAACCAAGCAACAAAACAGGAACCCATGTTTAACGACTCCTAAAGACATGGGAAGAGTAAAATCAACAAATAACATCACCCTTAACAATAAGGATTTTATTTTGACTAAGTAGTAACAAAATCAACTTAACAAGATTAGTATTTATTCATTTATTTAAATCATTTTCCAGATGACATGCAATTTGTTGGCTTAGTGAAATGTGATCCACTCACGCATACGCCAGTAATATATGTGACTCATTTGTTATTTTACATCTGGAGGCCGAATCATCAGGATTTCAACGAATTGAAGTGGCCGATGTGAGATGATAAACGGGGAAAAATGGAAGATTTAAGCTTATCTATCATAATTGTCATTCCAATATCACATGATTAAATGGAATATCTTATTAGTGCGGTCATAGAATTTTTTTTTCATATGTATGTGAATTAAGATTCTATCATGATCTGAACTTATCCAAATAAAATTCATGGTGGATAATTAGTGATTAATAAATAAAAATATAAAAATATTTAAATTTAATTATATACCATCATGGCATTCAAATATATACCTTCTTCTGCAAATGTGAATTTTTTTTTCTAATTTCCAAATATTTAGAATCAGATCTACTTCTGAGCTTTAAAACCATAATCTATTCAGATTCTTAAAAAAAAAAAAATCACGTGATCATAAGAAAATAAAACTAGTTAATATAATACTTGAATATTATATAAAATGTGGTTGTGCAGTCTAACAAATTAGAGAAGGAGAGGGAAAAAGAGGTTATTTGGCGTTGATATTAAAGTTTTTAGTAAATACTAGATGTTGTAGCTCATAAATTAAATTGATTTGATCTCGCATTTGTATAATAGAAGACCTATTTTTGTTTGGTTAGCAATAATAATTTAAATAATATTTGGAAAATAAAGGCCCTCTTAGATATTTTGTTAAAATTATTATTTAAAATTCATATTTACCACACGCTATCAATTTTTATTTTGAGGTTACAATTTTATTTTTCTAAGCAATTCACTTAAAAATTACAGTATCTCATTGCCAAACAAGGATTAATTGACTTTAAATTAAAGTTACTTATTTTGTTCCAACTGAATAACAGTTCAAAACATAATTTTTAAACATCCAAGGGCCCGTAGGGACCCAACTGAATGGTTTCAAGTAATTTTAGTTAGCTAACGTTCGAATCTTAGAGAGGTCATGGTCAAAAAATTGATTTTGATTGGCCCAACCCTCTCACCTTTAAAAAGAAAAAAATTAAATATTTCGTTGTAATTTTTTTTCTAAATACAAACTTAATTAGCTATACGAGATTAATGGATAGAGTATTTATCTAAAAGGCATCAGTAAATAATCTATCATAAGATTGTTTAAGAGAGAGGGGGAAACAAATTAAAGACGCATGACATGATTTTATTGCATGGGTTATTTCAGCACTTATAACACTACTTTAGAAACAGCGCTTTTGACAACACACACAAACAAGGAAAGCATTATTACATATATGTGGCTACTCTTCTAGAACATTAAATATGGTAAGAGACTCCATCCTGCGCCTGATTGCAAGCATGATCATCTATTTAATTATGATAAGTTGTAGCAACTGGCGGCAGATCCGTACTGCCAACAACCGATTTTTGTTCGGTCGGTTCATGAATTGAAATATCAGCCTTCAGCTCAAAGTCCTTGGCGTATGAACTCTTCTTCGTTGGTTTAATATCATTGTCATAAATTGAAAGATCAGGCATGAGCTCGAAGTCTTTGGCAAATGCCTTTTGTTTGGCTAGCTTTACACCATTGTTATAGATTGAAACATCAGGCATCAGCTCAAAGTCCTTATTGACAAAAGGCTTCTCCATGTTGTGCTCAGAATCTTCATGTGTATGGCAATAGGCCGTGGTTTTAGAGATGGTCGAGGCTTGATCTTCAGGAATGAGACCTTGAGTTGATTCCCCAGGCATGTCTAGGTTTTTCACGACAATTCTCCAATAATCTCTCAGGTCTTTTCTTGCATCAATCATGTTGGCAAACTGCACACAAAGAAAACAATTAAGAGGGCGAATAAAAAGAGAGGAGCTATATATTGACCATGCAAATGATAAACATTCGAAAATCATTTGAATCAAAATGAGTATTGCTAGGGCTAGCTATAATTAAGCTACTCTTAAAATTGATGTGATAAAATAGTATTGGTTGAATGGAAATACAAAATAATGAACAGGTTGTGTGGTGTTCTCATCACATCGATAGTGTACATTATGTGTTATCAATTTTGTACAAAATATTTTATATAATGAATTTGTGATTAACCTAACACTATTACTGATCAAATGATACATACCAAGAGAAGCAATGAGAGCACTGTGGAGAGAACAAAGAAGGCTTTAATATTCATGTTTCTGGCCAATGACAAACAATATTAGATACTGCGTTTGTAATTTGCATGGAGGCCATACTGGTGTGTGTGTGTGTATATACACACAGATTGGAAGAAGTGGTAACATGATGTGGCAGGTGGGTGGAGCATGCTCATGTGGGTGCATTCATAATGTGGACCGCAAAATCTATGAGAATCACAATTCGCAACGATAGAGATGGCCCTTAATTATTTTATTTTCAAAGTAAAAAATTCTTCAAAAATGATTAGGTTTTACATCTATAGGAAAATTCTCAATCCAAAAAATACGGATTTCTGATCGCTAACTGCAAGTTTAGCTAATCTATGAACTTCCACATTACATATTATAGGAATGAATACAAATTTGAAATTGCCAGTTGTCTAGCCAACAATTAAATATCAGAGATCACTCAAAGAATCTCCTTTCTAGTACTTTCTAGTGCTGCAGCAAGATTGACAACATTCTTTGTATCTGATTCAATAATTAATGGAAATAGACCTGTGCCGTTTGCATATTTCGTTCCAAATCTCATTGCTTCTGCTTCAGCGAATTCAGTATCTGCAAAGTTTTACTTTAGATAGCCACCGCCATAATTAATCTCCCCTCTCACATTACGAATAATGGCTCCTAGAAAAGCTGTGTTCCTGGAAATAGCAGTAGCTGCATCGATGTTCAACTTAATTATTAGTACGCTGAAATGAGATATATCAGGTTAATTTATATAAATTTAATTGCAGACAAGCGATCGCAACAATGCATTGAATATATTGCAATAACTATTGTCTATAGTTGATATAATCTTCAGGTGTCTTCAATTGTTATTGTAGACTACGTATACGGAACAATAATGCATTCTGTTGTAGTCTGATTCCATGACATAAACAATTCTTACAAGAATTAATTGCCAATAATGCTTCTTTGCTCAAGTTTGTATATACCCAAGTTTAAAGTTTGTTAAAAAAAAAAAAAAGAGTTGAGAAAGAAGTAGCAGTTTGGTTAGAAAGCGGCACACTTGAATTGCAGGGTTTTAGTTAGCCTAGAAAATTATTGGTTTTAATGTTTAATAAGGAAGTTTAAAGTAAATTAAATCCTAGCTTTAGAAAAATTTAATGACAGCTGTTTAATAATCTCATACAACACTTATGAGATATTTAGTTAGGAGAAGATCCTAATCTCTATGGTGATAAAGATTATTGCTATAACATTATATGAAAGATTAAGTCGGGGGAAGATCCAAATTCATATGGTAATAGAGATTGTTGGTGTAATATGATATGTATTTCAGCAACAAACCTTTTCAAGAGAATTTAATCTTTTGTGAAGAGGATAAGAAGCTAGCCATTTCATACAATTATTGATCTTTTTTTTTTTTTTAATTTCCAGCCGAAATTTATGAATTTACCTTTCATTTTCTTATTGACTACTTTTTTGGACCAGCTAATGATATAATACTTCCATGGTATGTTTAATTAATCAGCTAATGAATTCGTGATATATCATCAATGACTCACTAATAATGTACATATGTAGATGTGATTATATATGTTTACTTTTTAATTTTTGGATCATTTTCAAGATTGAGCTAGCTAGCACCAAATTCACAATAACATTGAATTCATTAAGAACTTAGCCTTTCGCTTTTGCCACTTTTTGAATTTGGCATGATTATTTAAGATTCTTCAGCAGAAGACAAGTCGACAAGGTCTTATCAACTTGAATTCTACTTGTCAAATTAAAACATCTTCATCAGACATATGAACAAAAATGACTAAATTATGAAAGAAGACAAAAATTGGGCGACCATTATTGACCGATCCTGCATGAATCATCTGTTGTAGTGATGGAAAATGACAACATAATTATTATAAGTTTAACCACCACCAATTTGTGAAAAGATAGTTTAACCACCACCAATTTGTGAAAAGATTGAGTCACATATGAATTCTAACAATGTATAATACATGACAGAATTTGTTCATATGTCTTCATCACATTTGAACAAAAATGACTAAATTATGAAAGAAGACAAACATTGCGACCATTATTGACCGATCCTGCATGAATCATCTGTTGTAGTGATGGAAAATGACAACATAATTAAATAATAGAAGTTTAACCACCACCAATTTGTGAAAAGATAGTTTAACCACCACCAATTTGTGAAAAGATTGAGTCAGATATTAATTCTAACAATGTATAGTACATGACAGAATTTGTTCATATGTCTTCATCAGATATATGAACAAAAATGACTAAATTATGAAAGAAGACAAACATTGGGTGACCATTATTGACTGATCCTGCATGAATCATCTATTGTAGTGATGGAAAATGACAACATAATTAAATAATAGAAGTTTAACCATCACCGTGAAAAGATTTAGTCAGATATTAATTCTAACAATTTATAATACATGATAAAATTTGTGAAAAGATTTAATCACATTCAACTAATTATGTGAAACAAGAACTATAAACATTAAAGCACATATGTAGGGAATTAATTAAATAAAAAGATAATTATTTAATTGAATATAGTTTCATCCTTAACCTCAATATAAAAAAATTAGTTAGATATACTTAAATTGGAAGTAACAAAATAAATAAAATCAGCCATGTGAAAACTGAACTGCTGCTGCTCCCATTTTCTTCTCTGTCGATTACTCCTCCGCCTCAAATTGTCCACTGTACTAGCTTTATATAATAATGCTCAACGCCAATGCAATTATTGGCCAAATCCGTATGCTTTAATCTTTTGTGAAGATGATAAGAAGCTGGCCATTTCACACAATTATTGATCCTTTTTTAAAAAAAATTTCCTGCTGAAATTTATGAATTTACCTTTCATTTTCTTATTGAAGACTTTTTTAGACCAGCTAATTATGATATAATATTTTCATGGTATGTTTAATTAATCAGCTAATGAATTCGTGATATATCATTAATGACTCACTAATAATGTACATATGTAGATGTGATTATATATGTTTACTTTTTAATTTTTGGATCATTTTCAAGATTGAGCTATCACCAAATTCACAATAACACTGAATTCATTAAGAACTTAGCCTTTCGCTTTTGCTGCTTTTTTAATTTGGCATGATTATTTAAGATTCTTTAGCAGAAGACAAGTCGACAAGGTCTTATCAACTTGAATTCTACTTGCCAAATTAAAACTTCTTCATCAGACATATGAACAAAAATGACTAAATTATGAAAGAAGACAAACATTGGGCGACCATTATTGACCGATCCTGAATCATCTGTCGTAGTGATGGAAAATGACAACATAATTAAATAATAGAAGTTTAACCACCGCCAATATCTATTTATATATAACATAATATTGAAAAAGATTTTGATTAAGGGGATGTGTGCTAGTGGCTAGTGATGGGAAGAAAATCGACCAGCAATCAAACGTCTCTTTCATTTGTCTAGCATTAGAAACTTGTGACCTTTTGATTTTCGGTTTCTGCATTATCATGTCCACGTATATTATCCTTTAACCTTTTGTTCTTGATGCATCGTAAGACAATTAGATGTACAATTTTTTATTAATAAAATTTTGTTTCAACCTATCCAGATCTCACCGGAGAATATAAATAAACTTTAAATGAAAGATGTGTGAAGTGAAAATTGCGTTTAAAACATTTTTTATATGACTTATTATTTGTTATATTTTTAAAGATTGGGAGTGACAAAAAAGTCAGATTAATTTTTTAGTCTTTTTTTTTAATTCGAATTTGAATAATTAATTAATAAAAACTACTTAAAAATCATTCGGTAAAATCCTAAAGATACTTATTATCTGATCTTTTAGTTGAAGTAGTGTGATCCATGGAAATATAGTGAGTGCAGCCTGTTAATTTGACCGATAAAAATTTTAAAGATTGTACGGGAGACTGGAGCCCGAGGCTCAAATATCCGACACACCCTAGGTTGAGAAGAGCTTTAGTGTACATTACGAGACTCAATGATATATTATCCCATTTTCGAATGAAAAAAATGCTATTCATCCTTGGAAACTACCATGTCCAATTTGTTTACGATCTGCCTTCCCGCTTTTTCTGCTCAGTTCTGTCTGTGTGGGAAATATTGATACAGATTTCGAGTCTGTAATTAATATGTCAAAGAGAGTTTCCAAATTGCAAGTAAATTTTTTAATAAGAAATCAATTTTAGGTCTAGTAATCTAATATGCAATGTTATCAATTGAAGTAATCATTTACTCAGTCAAAACTATTAAAACCCGCATACATGATGAAGGTACATGCATGTGTCCCCATATGAATGGAGTGCTGAATTCTTTGCTGGATTGAACTATTAAGGTCATTATTCAAACTGTGTTGTGATTAAATTAATTAGCACAGTGGAATAAGTTTAGCTTATGCAGGTTATAAATTTCCACTTGAAAAGTAACACACAACATTTGGTTGTTGACATATACAGTTACACAATCTCTTCTTTTTTTGCTTCACTTGTTATCTGTGTTTCTTCTCCCTGAAAAGGGGGTAAAAAAAAAGCTTACTAAAATACATAAGAAACTTCGATAATAGGAAAGAGATGGGGTTAAGATTTTCAGCTTGGAACCTCCTTCTTTCTCTACTCTTTCTGGTAATAATCCTCAATGTGTGCTAATTAAGTGGCTTACTTTGCAATACATGTACAAAAGTGTTGTCTTAAAATAACTCAAAAAGATATATTTTGTTCCTTCCTTTTTGCACTTTATAGAACTTGTGTTGTTGATTTTTCATCTATGTTGTGATATTAATTGAATTGCTGAACTGTTTTACAGTGTGCTCAGGTGCTTTCGGAGAATCTTCATGATTCTCATTCAATATCATCCCACATGAAGCACATGGACCCTTCAACGATGGTGTTCTTCACCTTGAAGGATCTAAAGATTGGCGAAACGATGCCGATTTATTTTCGCAAGAGAGATCCTTCAGCTTATCCTCAGGCTTTGCCTAGAGAAGAAGCAGATTCCATTCCATTTTCATTGAAACAACTGCCTTACCTTCTTCAATTCTTCTCGTTCTCAGATCACTCATCCCTAGCCAAAGCCATGGAAGGGACCCTGAATCATTGCGAAGTTCCTCCCATCGAAGGGGAAACGAAAATTTGTGCTACCTCTTTGGAATCCATGCTTGATTTTGTACACGGAACTTTCGGATTGGAGACCAAACTCCAAGTTCTAAGCACAAAATTTCTCACAAAATCAACTACCATTTTCCAAAATTACACTATTTTACAAGTGCCTCAACCAATATTTGCTCCCAAGATGGTGGCATGTCATATCATGCCTTACCCTTATGCAATCTTCTACTGCCACAGCCAAATGACTGAGAACAAGTTATTCAGCGTTTCATTAGGTGGTGACAATGGAGATAGAGTGGAAGCTGTAGCAGTTTGCCACATGGATACGTCTCATTGGAGTCGTGATCATGCATCGTTTCGTCTGCTTGGGATCGAGCCGGGGAGCTCCCATGTCTGCCATTTCTTCCAGGCTGATAATATTGTATACATTCCAGCACCTACCTACCGTGATTAAAAATGTATTGGTAGTATGACAGTTAAAGTCATATGTCTAGCGTATAATAATAAATCTTACTGGTAATAAATGATTTTCGATTTCTGAACGTTGTTCAATTGGTTGTATTTCGGAGTTGATTGGAAACAATATTGTTTCAGTAGATTTACCAACCTAATAGAGTATATCTCTTTCCATTTCTATGATCTCATTGAAAAGAAATATTATGCTAAAAATATTATCTTATTTATTGTAAAGAACGAGAGGGTTGCAAGCTTATATACAAGTGTCAAAGCCAGCCAAATCTCTTAGCGTAATGGCTAGACAGGCTGTCCTATTTACATTAAGGAATCAAATCATTTGTACATAAGGAATATCAAGGATATTTGCTCAAAATAAAGATGGTGTCTAGCATAAGGGATCGTTGATGACAGATCTTCGAGGATGCTCATCTTTTTTGTGATTTTGTTAAGATATTTGCCGTCAATAATATTTATGGCCATGTGGCTGACTAATGGTGGGCTTAGCTACTCATTGTATGGTTTATCACTCATCTCATGATAATTTCCTTTTGCATACACCACCTTTTGAAATAGGCTCTGCCATGACAATCACTACAGAGTTATCCTTTTTCAATGTATGTGAAAATAAAAAAAAGACTAAAATGAATGACAAAAGAGTTAAACTTATTTGCACTTCTATTCAATCTACTGGTGTAGCTAGGACTTAAATCCAGTTATCTGGGGACTGTTGTAGACTCGGCTTAGAATTTATAGGTATTTAACTCGAAATACTAGCATATTAGATGAGAGATTTATCCTACTAGCATATTAGATGAGATATCCTACTTATATGCCCAAATAACTTCCTTTTATCAGTGAATATGAGACAAACTTAATAAAAACAAATGAAATTTTTTATTAAGAAAAATTAAACTTTTATTAAAAATAAAATGATTTTCTGACAAAAAAAAAAATTAAGAGCATTCAATCATCTCTCTCGGGAAAGTACTGTTAGAGAAAATTCAGTTTTAAAAAAAAAACTTTTAAGACCGATCTCATAAAATATATATGAATTTGTAATCTAGAAATCGTACCTTGAAAATCTGATTTAGCTTTTCCGTTGATGTGATTTAGGCTCTCAGATCACGATCCATCACCACCACGTTCGTTAGATCACGATCCGTCACCAAACGATCTTCCAGGATATGACTCAGGATTGATCTGCACTTGACGTGTGGGCTCCTTTATCACCACTATAAGCTAACTAGCAGGAAAAAAATTTTTTCTCAAAAATTAATTCATTCGAGAGAAAAAACATTTTTCTCAGATATATATATAGTGACTTTTCCTCTCCTGTTTAGGATAGAATAAGTCCTTTTATATCTCTTTCATAGTGAAAAACCTAAGGCTCCTAGAATTATGAAACTCACGTTACTTTTCTTTGTCATAGGAGCCCACCTTGTAAAATAACATAAGGCCTCTTATATATAAGCATATTAATGGAGCCTCCCACTAAAATATATAATTATGTTTTTTACCCAAATTGCTAGTTATCTTTCTTATTAATCCAGTAGTGGTGCAGTCAATTAAATGAGCTAACCCGGGGATCATTTGGGAACATACAATAGTGGCTACAACAATTAAGCATGTAATTAAACAAGCTTAATCATTTAATTCCAACTATACTCCACTATAAGATTGGAACTGACCTCCATAATTGTATGTTCGAATAATAATTCGTCCCAAGCCACATTAATTTCTTTACTGCTCAATCCTTTGTACCACATCGTTAATTAAATCGATATCTCAACTGTCCAATCGATTTAATCATATCTTGTTCCTTGATACTTACTGGTTTTCTCTAATGATCATTTTCAACATACTTAATATGTTGACACACTCTGGCCAGAGAATTTTATGATCAAGTACCGAAAACCCATCAACAAATGTGTTGTACAAATTCTATATTGTTAATCTATAGCTCCAATACTCATAATTGCTCCCACCAAAATACCGGGTAATCTTGACCACAAATGTATGTCGTGTCCATTGGTAATTCAAATGGAATAACAATTACAATCATGAAATCATAATTAACTCAAGATTAAGATTACAGTAAAATCAATGCCTATGAGATTTAATAAGTCTGACAGTCATTTCAAGGTTAATTAAATCTCATGTGTGATCCAGCTCAATGCAGTCAAACTACATCAGTAAATTCATACATGATTAAGACAAATTATTCAATGAATTTACTACAGTCTAAACATAAATAGAGCGTCCAACTCTATTTATCAACTGCGAACTTAATTTATTTAATCATAAGATAACTTGTATTTATGTCTTCTGTGAATCCATATGATGATCACATAAATACATATAATATGATTAAATGGACATTTTCAATATATTTATGCAATTGAAAATATCTCAAATATTTTATTAATCAGAAAATAAATTACTATGCTTTAAAAGAGCATATTATCCCAACAACTACTTCCTGCACTTCACAGTTCTCACCATAAACTGCAACAGGAATACTAGGTTTCATCTTGTGGTGTTGGATAGAAGAACAATATTAATCAAACTTGATTAATATTCCTTTAGACAACTTCTGTATGGTTGTGCTCCTTTGCTCTCTTTTATATTAATCAAGTTTTCATCCTTTTTTTTTTTTTCAAACAATTATTCATCAAGTTAATGTTGATTTTTGACCCTGCATTTTCAGCATTGCTGGTTCAGAAGTTACAGTCCCTCCATGAGTACGAGGACCATGCAGATAATTTCATTTGTTTCCCAATTCCAAGGGCTCCTTTCTCTTCCGCCCAAACCCAATACACTCCAGGTATCCTCTCATGTTCTCACTACAAATGCCAAAATGTGTAACTTTATAATAATAATTACCTTGTATATTTACTGGTTTTCATTTTAAACAGAATAATGATGTATGTGAAATGCTATTAAGGATAAAACTAATTCTCAAAATCAAAATTTAAAAGAATACTCTTTTCATGTTTTAAAAAGCTAGCTATTTGTAAGATAAGGTGATTTTGCATTATTCTAAACCTTATTGATAGAAAACCTGAATAATCTTTAAGTACAATTAAGAAGCAGAGTTTAAAACTACATAAAATATGTGTTAAACCGAAAATTAGATCCAATTTTATTGATATATCACCTACGTCTAGTAATATAAGAATATCTTTTTATTTTGTTTTGGCTTGATCCACATTAAGAAAAATAATTTCACATAATTAACTTGTGTAGTAAATAAATTCTATTATAGAAAATGAAAAGAAAATTTATAAATGTCCTAGAATTAATATAGAATTTATATTTAAACCAATTCAATAAAACTTATTTCAATTGTTTTCAATACAAGTTTTTTTTTTTGGTTTCCAATTGATGAGTTAATTTTTTGTTTAATTAAATTAAATGGATAAACTATTTTTACTTAATTAAAGTTTAATGTTGATTTACAATTTTTGTATTATTTTTACTAAGTGTTTGTTTTGTTTGTGATTTTAAAACACCAATTTGCTACTCTTATATTAATTTACTTATTATATCTTCTATTTACGAGTCTTATATGTAATTTATAAAATTTATGTTTATCTCGTCATGGATACCGTAATTTTAGTCATTCCATCATAGAATTTTCTTATTATTGAGTTGATTTTTTTTTATTGTCACCATTAATTACCATCATAAAAGCAATAATTTTTAATAAATTACAACTTATTTATTTAATTTGTGTCAGATAGTCTATTAGATATCATATCTAGTCTAGTAGATATCATATCTTACACTTACTAATAATAGATTCTTAAAGATTTACGTTAAGAAAAATAACAATATAGCAATTTTAAAGGAGGGTTGAAAAGTCATTTGCAAATAAAATATGCTATTCAAATGAAATTATTTCAAACTATAAAGGTGGTCCTCGTTATAAGTGAAAGATTATGAGTTATCTCTATAAGAACTTTTTGAAATGATATATTTGCATGCTCAAAATGATGTTTTGGAAGTGAGTGTTTGTTTAATTTATATATTTTGAATTAAATATCCGTTTACTCTCTATATTTTAAAAAAATGCCTTAAAATTACTGTTGTGGTTACTTATGTTACATTCTTGTTTTTAAGTGTTCTTTTATTTTACAAGGGATATTATCGTTTCTATCATCACAAAGTGGCGCAATTATGTTATCAATTTGCATTTCAACATGCTCCGGTTGTCTTGCCGAAAAGTTAATTTTTAACGGAAATTGAGTGCTTGGCAATTTTCTTTCTTAGTTACTGTTAAAAAAACGTTAATGTTTAACGGAAATTGAGTTAAAAGTCGATTTTACCCCCAAGAGTTTGGTAGTAAAATAATAATCACCCTAAAACCTTGGTAGTAAAATGATAATTTATCTATCAAATTAACAGATAATTTTACTTTTACAGTTGGAAATGTCTTTGATGCCCTTATGATATCATCAAATTTTTAACGTTCTTAACGGAATGGTAGTAAATTGATAACGACGCAAATATTTAGTAGTAAAATACACTTTTTGGCAAACCATGATACTGACATGATATTTCAGAATAACTTTAGTAGTAAAATGATAATATCCTATTTTACAATAATGCCGTTACAATAATATTCTTGACATTAATTAATTTGTCTATAAAACTTTAATTAGCAAATTGACCAATAACTATTTATTAGAAAATTAACCAATAAATATTAGCATAAAAAACTAGTATTTCTTGTACCTGTGAAATAATCTTGTTAATAATTTATTTATAAATTAATTAATATTAGCTAACTTAAAGCAATGAGTATCCTTGTTACAATTTTACTAATATTTATTTTATAAAAAATTAATATACCGAATTAATCCTAAAAGTAAAACAATAACATTTTGTGGAAATTTTTATGTTACTTACTAGGCTAGTTTGCTAAATTAATATTTTTTTTTCTTTTCATTAATATCCTCAAGAATGAAAAAAATATTTTTACTGTTGTATTATTATAAAAGAAACAAAAATAAGAGTAGGAGTATAATATATTTAACAGCACCGGTGTTTTGAGACATTTTTTAAAATATAAGAACTAAACGGATAGTTAAATTAAAATATAAAGACCAAATGAATATTTACGATTTCGAGTAGAGAACAAATTGACACTCAAAGTACTCTCCTAGAGTGGGAAAAATAAAGAAAAATAACTGATATCATATGTGAAAGGAAGCTAAGACTTGAGTGGTTTATATATAATGAGTTTTGGGATTTAGTTTTAGAGATCACAGGACGACTGCTTTGGGATGGGCTATTGCCAATAGCGAAGGCACGGAGTTAAGCCCATAATTGACTCAACCATTATCAATAAATTAAATTCTCAAAATTATAGTTGTATCATTATTTCCTTTTGTATGTTATGAATCTCTATATAAATGGAGGGCCGGTGCTGATTAATCAATTTGTCATCTCTATAATAAACTAAAATTTCATCAAAATTTTTAAATCTTTTGCTAGTTTGATTTCATTGCTTTTGCTAGTTTTCCCATTGCCCTGACAAGGGTTATTTATATCATTCATCAGCAAGAAAATTCAATTGGCCCCATTTACAAAAATAAATAAAGAAAAGAAGAACTTAAAAATACGCTTTCATCCAATAATATTTTACAGTGATCACATCCTTCAACTGCATCAACTCATTTTCATACCTCTTTGGCTCTTTCACATTACTATGTACAGCGAAAGTAACGACCACACACACAATAACGTAGCCAGAGCATTAAGCCGCCGCCACTTATTTAAATAAAAAACATAATACAAACGCTTATTATCACGACAGACGAGAGTAGGCCAGTTGCTTAACATCATTAGGGGCTAATTCTCTCCGTTGATGAAAACATGAGTTTCATTTAAGCATTAGCGTCAACATTACTATCAGGTTTCAACACGTCTTTATCAAAGGATTTCACCTCGGATGGCTGGTCATTATGACTGTTGTGGAAACTGTAGAAAAAAAGATTCGGCCTCGGGATAAAATTCTCAGAAAATGATTTCACCTCAGACTGTTGGTTATTATGGCTGTTGTCGGAATCGTGCTGAAGGAAATTCGGCCTCGAGTTGAAACTCATTTTGGACGGTTGGTCATTATGACTGTTGTGGAAACCGTAGACAAGAATATTCGGCCTCGGGTTAAAATTCTTGGCCAAGGATTCCACCTCGGACGGCTGAACATTATCGGTAGAAGCGGCACGACCCACGGCAAGTAGGTCTTGGACTGATTCAGGCATGGGCTGTCCTTTCATGACAATTCTCCAATATTCCTCCAGGTTTTTCCTTGCATCAATTGTGCTTGCAAGCTGAAATACGAAAAGAAAAACAAAGACAGCAATTAGACCAAGCAATATATTAATGCAAAAACTAATAAAAAGGTTAGAAATTGCCAGTTCTAATATTTCTGCAGAAGTTAACTTCTAACTGAATAACAACATTCAACTTAAAAATCATACCAAGAGAAGCACCGAAAGTGTGCAGAGGACAAAGAGTGGTCTCATGTTGTCAATAAAACCAAGATTCCTTAGAGATAACCTTTGCGAGATATTGAGTTGTATGACAAGGCTTATATCTGCTACTCTTTTATATGCACGAAGATAAAGAGTACTTGATTAACAGTGCAAGTTTATTTATAACGATGGTTGGGTCCTCAAAAACATCAAAATTCAGAAAATTTTTCATAGTAACAACAAAATACATGTTAATACTATACGGAGTTGCAGAAAATTAAAAAATGTAATGATAAAAACATGATAATACCATATAGAGTTACAGTCAATTACAAATTATTATGTTTTTATATTTTATTTTCATTTCCTAAAATATTATGGTATTATTTGTTCGTCGTTTACTATTATGTCCACAAAGAAAATCTAGGTATGAAAAGTCTACAAACAAACTGTAGAAAGATATGATTTTTTTTTTAATTTAAAAAATGTGTGACTGTTTGTCCATCAAAAAAATATTCTGAACACTTAAATTTTAATCAAATCTTGTATTTCTGAAATTGCCACCATTTAATTTATTATAAAGGACAATTTTGTAAAACCAAACACATTATATGGCTTTTAACGCCCATTAGAATTTTATCTATCTACATCTTGATCATTATTTTACGCTTGAATTTTATATATCTACATCTCCATCATTAATTTTTATACTTCAATTCATTAACTATTTTATTATTATTTTTTATCTATTGCTCAAGAATTGTTGCTTCACTTTATTTGTAATCTTCTTAAAATCGATTTTAAGAAATCTTGGGGCTTGATTTTTCCCTAACAAGATTTTTTTTTTTATTATTGTTTAACTTAAGTTGTATACTGAATATTCAAAAACAAGAATTCTTAGCAGTCTTTGAATTTTGTTCAACTTTCGTTGATATTTATGGAAACAAAATTTCCAATAATTTTCTTTTCAGCGTCTGGTTCATGATAATAGATTATTGATGAATTTTTTGTTGAACAAGAAGATATAACCCCAGTTTGATTGTGAATGCCTGCCTTGATGGGGTTGTTGAGAGAAAAAAATTGTCCGACTAAAAAGAGATTTAGGGCTATGTTGTCATTTTTCAAAGTGTGTTAATAAAAATTTATTATAAAAATTTAACAGATGAGTGTTTAAAATAAAAAATTATCCAGAATATTTTTCACTGTTAAGTAGTCTCACCTTTTGAAAAGATATGAATTTAAGAATTATTTTTTAGCTTTTTTTTTATAACTTTATAAATTTTATCTTATTTCAATTTTAAAAAAGACCTAAAAAAATTTGGCACAAGGCACCGATACCCTTTAGAGCCGCGTGCCACGGTGCGCTGGTTACAAATTTTTTTGTTCGTTTTATTAGATTGTTTGTCACATTCAGTATACACTCTAATTTTGATGTATAAATTTATAACTATAACAAAAGATTATTTAAGTACTGTGAAAAATAATGTGACAGGTAATAAAAAATTTTGACGGCTATATATGACATACAAAGTTTAATTACAAAGTGGATAGTGTTATTTCTCCGTATAGAGTCAAAGAATCAATAACATTGGCACATACGTACCAAGCATTTTTCCGAACAATCGATCTGAAATTTTGTATCTAATTAATATGGTAATCAATAGAGTTGTATGTTAATACTGGGGATAATATCCAACTGATGATAATAGTTATTGGGCTAAAAATATAAAATTGAAGCAACCCTTAAAATTTGAGTTAACTTTTAAGTATGAGTGAATTAATAGATTTTTATAAAGTATCAAAGTGAGACTCATACATAAAGAACATGGTATTTAACCTAGTATTCATTTTTAATCGATGTGAAGTAGTATAATAATTTCTAATTATTTTTTATTACTACTATCAATTATATTTAATTATGTGTGAGACATATTAGACCACGTAAGTGTGTTATTAATAATTGATGATTCAATATTGAAAGATGAATACCTATCCCTTGCTTTATCAATCATAATAGTGCCATAGGCTTTGCTCAGATAGTCGTGATTGTGCTCTGCAGCTATAGTTATATGGTTTAAAGTAATAATAAAGGACAAGAGTTAGTGTTTAATGAATAAACATTTTTCATCCACGTCCAACCTTTTTTTTTTTTTCCCTTAACAAAATAATCATTAGAAAAATAATCTTATTAATTAAAGATGTTTGCATTAGTGAAAAAGGAATTATTAATCTTTCCTTGCATTTAATTAAATGATATATTTAATATTAGTTAAATTAGAGGATTGACACATTGATGGTAACAGTATTTTAGACATGAACAAAAGTCGATTGTAATAGTGAAAAATGATTGGCTCATCTCTAGTATTAATAATAATAATAGTAATATCTAACATTAAACTAATTCCATCCATTTATTTGACTAAAGTTCCTTTACCAACAAATGTGTATATCAGCTAACATAAGGTTAATCTAACTTAAATAAGATCTTTAGTTTAAAACTTGAGAATGCAGCTGTGTTAACTATTTATTGGGAGAGATTTGCCGCTGTAATAGTCTTATTTGATTTTAATTTGAATTAATCGAACCCAATGTAGTCTTTAAATATCAAATAATTTAATATATAAAAAAAGTATCCCCATTATTATCATTATTACTAATAACTCATCGTTAGATAGAGAGTAAAATACTCTTTTTGAATATAAACACTCAACTAATAATAGCGCGCGGGGATATATATATTAGGCAATATAATATTTTCAAGGATCCGTGGAACCGGAGGAAGATCAATGCCCGTGACTTTCTCTCTGGTCATACTTTGGAACCCATGCATTTATAAAACGAAATATATATTTATGGATTAATTTTAGATTAATTTTTTTTATTTGACTACATTTAAATTGGTCTTTTATTTTTAAAAATCTCAAAATATTTTTATTTTTATTCAAAAGATAAAGAAAAAATAAAGGTAGGTTAATGAATTTTTTTTTTGTCTTCTTAATAAAAATTATAGTAAATTAAGATTTTTAAAAATAAGAAATTATTTTAAGATGGACAATTCACACGAGAATTCGAATTTGAATTTAACCTTATATTTATTCATAAGGATTAAGAGTAATAGAAATAATCATAAAATTATATAGTATTAACTAATGTTTTTGATTAAATAGAATATTATATAGTGTTTACATATTCTTTTAGTATTTTTTCAATTAATTGTAATATTATATGATGTTAACATGCATTGTTATCAATTATGAAGGAAAAAGAAAGAGCCTTTCCTGTGGACGAAGGGATAAGGCAAAAGTCTATGTCATTGTAGACATTGCAGTTTAAAACCATCACGTTAAGGGCTTACTGCAAAGACTCAGGTACATGGCTTTAAAAAAGAAAAAACAGAAAAGCAGAAGTTTCCATCGTGCGGTCGCATGTAATAAAATATTTTAAAAAAATGTAGACCGCTCGATCTGATGCCTTATACAATCAGCGGTTGAAGTTGTTTTGAAACATAATTGAGAGTTTGCGGGAAACCGGCAGCAACAACATACCGAGGAAACAAGAAAGTCGATGTACTGCTCTCAGAAATTGGTTACTGTTGTTTCTCCTTCTTTTTCATAGATGAAAAATGGCGCGGACGCCTTTTTGGAGCAATTGTTTGTTGAACAATTTTAATTATATTTACAATTTATAATTTGAGTTGCAATATAAATTTCAATTAATATAAATTTCAATTGCATCTGCAATTAAAATTATAATTGCAATTACAATTATGTATCCCACAACAATAATTCCAATATCAATTTTTATATTAATTCCAAATTCAATTAGAACAAAGATTACAACTTTTATTTCAATTGTAATTCCAATTACAATATGATTATAGTTACAATTACAATTTTAATTACCACTATAACCGTAATTATTCTAAGAATTATTGTAATAACAATTTTGATCTTAATTCTATCAACAGTTACAATTGTTATAATAATAATTTTAATTAAGATTACTGTAACAATAGCAATAGTAAATTTGTAATTGTAACAATAATGAGAATATCAATTATAATTACAATTTGTTTTAAGGAAGGAGTTATTTGAAGCTATGACTTTACCCTGTCAACCAATTATTTAATAAATTATTTAATTACTAATTTATCCTTAAACACAACTACGTGTAAGGACAATAGAATTTAATTAAAAAATAAAAGGTATTTTCCCACTCCATTTTCGTGATGAATCATATCTTCTCCCTCTTTC
The DNA here is from genome assembly GCA_030449925.1 of Citropsis articulata. Lineage (NCBI taxonomy): Eukaryota > Viridiplantae > Streptophyta > Magnoliopsida > Sapindales > Rutaceae > Citropsis > Citropsis articulata. The sequence continues at coordinate 624,722 of JASUUH010000137.1, read as the reverse complement.
TTCATTGATTACTTTAACACTTCTCTTCAATTTTTTCAGAAAGAAATAAATTTTATTAGCTGTTCATTTACATTCTAAATTGCCATGGATTAACGATAAATTCTTATAAATCAAAATTCATTTATGATTTTATGAGAACTGAAACCCTCTATTCGCGATACATCAGAAGAAGAAAAAAACTAGTACTTCTTAGTTTGTCATCTCTCTATTCATAGCAATTGGAACTTTTTTTTCCATTATTTTTAACTCAATTACATAAATACACTAATAATTAAATATTATATATAACACAATTTACATGTAAACCCACAGAAATATTCAACTAAATCCCGATAAAGGTAAGCCTAGTAAGCCTAACACAGAAAAAAATTAAAAAGAAAAAAAAAAGAAATTTTACCTCCATAGGAGTTGTATAATAGCAGCAAAATGATCACCTCATATTTATAAATTTTGCATAATAGCCGCCTAAAGTTTATGCTGTAAAATAGCGGCAAAATGCCCGCCTAGTATTAGGTTTTAATATGAAACTAAGTGATAAAAAACTTGATCCTGTTTTGATAACTTAGTGACATAAAATTTTATAGTTGAAACAATGAGAGACAAACTTCGGAAAATTTGTTCCTTTTATAACCTGTGATACATACAACTTTTAATTGATATAAAAATGAAACAAACTTTGGAACTTGGGTTTTAATAGAGAGATCTGTGAAAAATAAGTTTTAGGGGGATAGATAAATAAAAAATTGGATCATTGAATAATATAGTTGTGAGAAGCACATAAAGAGTTGGGACAACAAAGATGAAACAAAAAAGGAAACGAAAAAAAAATCTCAATTTTTTTTTTTACAGTCTCACTAACAAGAGGAATTACGATTATTAGTGTAAGTTGTGACTTCATATATATATTACTCGGAAAATAGAGGAACAGACTTTCAGAAATAGCTGTTAAATAATTTAGTCATTAAATAATTAAATTTAATCCCTAATTGACTGTACAATATAATCATCATTGTTTCTAATTAACAATATATTTCATACATTGATCACGATTTGATGTTGTAATAATCTTGATTTATTGTTAATGAAAAAAAAAATCTTCTGCAACTATTGAGTGGGCTCCTTAATAAAATTGTCAAATTGAGACGTAGAATGAATTGCCGGTGTATTAGCGAAAAACCTTAAACTCATGGTAAACTTGTTACTTATCTTTATTACTTGAAACAATGACAAACATACTTTAAAAAAATATATTTTTTTATAGCTTGTGATCTAAAACTAATAACTTGAAAAAAAAAGGCATATATACTAAGAAAGTTGTGATTCCAACATAAGTTAAGTCACTTGGCCTTTGGCCAAATGTTTAGAGCTGCTTTTGATTGGATCAGAATTCTCTCTTGATCTGATCTTCTCTTGAGCAAAAATACATATGGTGATTGGTAGTTAATAAATAAAGAAATTAAAAAAATTAAATCATATTCATACACTACCACTTAAATATACATAATATAAAATCTTTAAAAGTTCATGAGAACTCAGATGAGGAGAGAATCTTTTTCTTTTTGATTACTTATAAAAATATTATAAAATAATTTTTTCTTCAATTATTTTATATAATTAAGTATAAATAATTTTTTTTATGAGACGTGAGTGAAACAGATATATTTCAAATATTAGTGAAGGTGCTTACATAAAGTAGCGGAAGAGACAAGAGATGAGACTTTAACCGAATAATCGTTTATTTATCAAAAAGTAATGATCACGTATTAATTGATTTATGGCTGCATGTCAAATCTAAGTATATCCATCGCTTCCATTCAAGGCAGACCCGAAAATAAAAAGCATCATTTAAATGTAATCAATTCAGAAGTGGAGACAATAATTATTCCCTTTTCTTTTATAAGGAACAGAGACAGTAATTATTCCTAGAGTAAAGCAACTCTCGACATGAAAGGAGAAAGTCCAAATAACTCTCAACATCTCTGGAAATAATTCCACCAACTTGTAAGTCCTCAAGGGCATTAAAATGGACAGCAGAAACAAAGCATACAACTTATATGATCCACCATGTAAATTATTGTAAGATTAAAGTAAACAGCTCTGCTTTTGATGGAACTGGTGCTTATATGATTTACTTAGTTTTGTTATGTAGCTATAAATCAATGACAAGTGGTCATTACTTTTCGATAACTAAACGATTACTTGGTTGAAGTCTCAACTCTTCTACTACGCTATGTTCTAAGTTGATGATTTCAAGTCAGAAGTTTATACAAAATTCTATTTTTTTTCAAGTTCAACCCTTCCACTACGCTATGTTCTAAGTTGATGATTTCAAGTCACAAGTTTATTCAAAATTCTATTTTTTTCAAGTTCAACCCTTCCACTACTCTATGTTCTAAGTTGATGATTTCAAGCCACAAGTTTTTTCAAAATTCTATTTTTTTAAGTACGTTAGCTTTTGTTGGAATCACAACTTTCTTAGAATGTATGACTTTTTTTTTTTCTAGTTATGCCTTTTTTTTTTCTAATTATTCGTTTTTTAGGTCACAAGTTATAAAAAATACTATCTTTTTCAAGTATATTTGCTATTATTTCAAGTAATAAAGGTATTGTCACAAGTTCACTATGAACTAAGCTTTTTCATTAGCACAAGCAAGTCATTCTATGTCACAAGTTTAAGGAACTAACTAATAAACGACAAGTTACAAGTTTATTAAGGATCCCAATATACTAAAACAAGCTGCTTATTTTATTAAGCAAAGTAACTCTCGACATGAAAATATAAAGTCCAAACAACTCTCAACATCTCTTAAAATAATTCCACCCACTTATTAAGGGTCAATTTGAGATTGCGGTTGAAATTAAATAAGCTGCTTATTTCATAATTTTTTTATTAAAATAGTGTTTAGTAAATTTTATAAAATCAGCTTATTTATAATTTTCTCCTAGCAGCTTTAAAAACAGGTAGGGGTTACTTTTCATAAATAACTTATTTAATAAGCTACCACACTTTTTTAAAATTCCTGTTATAACCGTATATTTTAATTAAAAAATAATTGTATCGTACTTATCCATAAACCCTAATATATAAATCATCGAATATTATATTACCGCCATAACCATACTCTAAAAATAACAAGCAATTAAAACTTATTAAACGTACTCTAAAAATAAAAATGATGATTGATCATTATATAATAAAACTTATTAAGCATACTCTTTTAAGAAAAAAAAAGATATGTCTAAAAAATTTATTAAACATACTCTAAAAATAATAAGAAATTAAAACTTATATTTATTTTGATCATTATATAATAAAACAACAATTTCGTAATAAAATTTACCAAACATATGTACTTTACTTTTCAAATTCACAACAACTACAATAACATAATTTATTAAATAATAAATTATTTTTTTAATTAATAACTTATTCCATCTATATAAAACAAATAACTTATTTCATCAGTGAGTGCACTCCTGGCCTAACTCTTCCATATCATAAAGATGGACAGTAGAAACAAAACGTTACACGTTACAACTTATATGACCCACCATGTACGTTACAACTTATATGACCCACCATGTAAAATATTGTAAGATTGAGTAAACAGCTCTGCCTTCGATGGAACTTGTGCATATATGCTTTATTTAGATTTGCCATGTAGGCATAAATCAATTGACAAGTGATCATTATTTTTTTATAACTAAACGATTACTCAGCTGAAGTGTCAACTCTTCCACTACTCTATGCTCCCAGTTGGTGATTTTAAGCCACAACTTTATGCAAAATTCCATTCTTTTCAAGTGCGTTAACTTTTGTTAGAAGCACAACTTTCTTAGTATCTGCGCGAATTTTTTTTTATGGTTATTAGTTTATTAGGTCACAAGTTATAAAAAATACTATTTTTTTTTTCAAGTATATTTGCTACTGTTTCAAGTAATAAAGGTAATGTCACAAGTTTACTATGAGCTAATATTTTTTATTAGTGCACAAGCAATTCATTCTATGTCACAAGTTTAAGGAACTAATTAATAAACTAAAAGTCACAAGTTTATTAAAGATCACAAAAACTTTTATAAGCAACAAGGACAATAATTATACCTAGAATAAAGAAACTCTCGACATGAAAAGAGAAAGTCCAAAGAACTCTCAACATCTCTTAAAATAATTTAACCTACTTATTAAGTCCTCAAGATCATAAAGATGGACAACAGACACAAAACATTACAACTTATATGACCCACCATGTAAATTATTGTAAGATTGAAGTAAACAGCTCTATCTTTGATGGAACCGGTGCATATATGCTTTACTTAGATTTTCCATGCAGCCATGAATCAATTGACAAGTGGTTATTACCTTTTGATAACTGAACGATTACTTGGTTGAAGTCTCAACTCTTCCACTACGCTATGTTCCAAGTTGATGATTTTAAGTCACAAGTTTGTACATTCACTCGGTCTTTTGTCGAGTTGTTAGGGCTGCTGCCCTCCAATTTGAACCCTCACAAGCGTAATGTGGCAGTATTTTCTTTCTTAATTATATTGTATAATTGAATGAAAGTAGTTTTTTCCCTTATCTAAGTATGAATGAAGTAGATTTCCCTCGAATATTAGTGAAGATTAAAATCTGGGCAGAGTTTTATAAGCATTGATGTAAGTTGGTCCCAATAATAGTAAGGGTTAAAATCTAGGCAGAGTTCCATAAGCATTAATGTAAGTTGGTTCCAATAATAGTCTGATTTGTAAATATCAGTTATAGTCTCATGTAATATGAGTTGTAGTTTGAGCAATACTCTTATGTAATTAAAAAAAAGTCACAAGTTTGTACAAAATTTCATTTTTTTTTTTAGATACACTAGCTTTTGTTGGAATCACAACTTTCTTAGTATGTGTCCCTTTTTTTTAGTTATTAGTTTTTTATGTCACAAGTCATAAAAAAAATTATTTTTTTCAAGTATATTTGCTACTGTTTCAAGTAATAAAGGTAATGTCACAAGTTTATTATGAGCTAAGCTTTTCCATTAGTGTAGAAGCAATCCATTCTATGTTACAAGGAACTAACTAATAAACAAAATGTCACAAGTTTATTAAGGATCCCAAAAACTTTTATAAGAAACAAGGACAATAATTATTCTTATAATAAAGCAACTCTCGTCGTAAAAAAGGAAAGTCCAAACAACACTCAAAATCTCTTAGCCCCAAAGGGCGTGGTCGGGTTGGTAACATAACAAGTTTGTTGCAGTTGATACCCAGGTTCGAGTCTTGGGTGTAATAAGGGAGAAAAAATAAAAAACTATTTAGGTTTTGCCCACCCCGTACTTTAAAAAAAAAATCTCAAAATCTCTTAAAATAATTCCAACCGCTCATCAGGTCCTCAAAATCATAAGATGGACAGCAGAAACAAAACATTACAACTTATATCATCTACCACGTAAATTATTGTAAGATTGAAGTAAATGGCCCTACCTTTGATGGAACCGGTGCATATATGCTTTACTTAGATTTGCCATGCAGCCATAAATCAATTGACAAGTTGTCATTACTTTTCGATAGCTAAACGATTACTCAGTTGTAGTCTCAACTCTTCCACTACGCTATGTTCCAAGTTGATGATTTTAAGTAAGAAGTTTGTACAAAATTCTATTTTTTTTTTTAAGTATGTAAGCTTTTGTCTCAACCACAAGTTTCTTAGTATGTATGTTATTTTTTTTTCTAGTTATTATTTTTTTGTGTCACAAGTTATAAAAAACAGTTTTTTTTTTTCAAGTATACTTGCAGCTGTTTCAAGTAATAAAGGTAGCGTCACAAGTTTACTATGAGCTAAGGTTTTTCATTTGTGCACAAGCAATTTATTCTATGTCACAAGATTAAGGAACTAACTAGTAAACAAATAGTCGCAAGTTTGTTAAGGATCCTAAAAACTTTTATAAGCAACAAGGACAATAATTATTCTTAGAAAAAGCAACTCTCGACATCTTTTAAAAAGAGAAACTCCAAACAACTGTCAACATCTTTTAAAATTATTCCACCCCTTTATTAAGTCCTCAAATCATAAGATGGACAACAAGAAACAAAACATTACAACTCATATGATCCACCATGTAACTTGCTGTAAGATTGAAGTAAACTGCTTATCTGCCTTCGATGGAACCGGTGCATATATGCTTTGCTTAGATTTGCCATGCAGTCATAAATCAATTGACAAGTGGCGATTACTTTTTGATAACTAAACAATTACTCGGTTGAAGTCTCAACTCTTCCACTACGCAATGTTCCAATTGGATGATTTTACATCACAAGTTTGTTAAAAATTCCATTTTTTGCAGGCACGTTAGCTTTTGTTGGAATCACAACTTTCCTAGTATGTATGACTTTTTTTTTTTAGTTATTAGCTTTTAGGACAAGTTATAAAAAATACTATTTTTTTTCAAGTATATTTGCTACTGTTTCAAGTAATTAAGGTTCTGTCACAAGTTTACTATGAGCTAAGCTTTTTCATTAGTGCCCAAGCAATTTATGCTGATTTTACTTTCTGAATTGGGGAATTGGAATTCAGAATTGAAATGATTAACGACGTTTACTTTACAACAATAGAGTAGAAATTAGAATCGAAATCGTGAGACCCACCATTATTTGAGAATGGGGAATGGGAGATTGATTCCCATGGGGGAGGTGGGAATCAATCTCCCATTCCCTATAGTTTCTATTTTGCCCCCATTGATATTATAATATTCCTAAAATATCCCTCCTTTAAATAAAAAATATAAATATAAAAAATAAAAAAGCCAATATATAATTAATCAATATATTATTATAATTAATTAATTAGTATATTATAGTTAATTAGTATATTGATACATTATTAACAAGAATTATTAATAATTGTAATTTTTGAATAAATAATCACAATAATTAATATATTATTATTATTAATTAATTACTATACTATTATAATAATTATGAATATAATTATTATAATTAATTCATATATTATCATTAATTAATTGAAATAATTATTAGTATTAATTAATATATTAATACATTATAGTTTTTGAATAAATAATCACAATAATTAATATATTATTATTATTAATTAATATAATTATTGCTATTAATTAATCTATTAATTCATTATTAACAATAATATATTAATAATTATAATTTTTGAATAAATAATCACAATAATTAATATATTATTATAATTAAATATTATAAGTAATATTAATGTTATTAATTAATATATTTTATACTAATTATTATAATTAATTAGTATATTATTATAATCAATTAATAAGTTTTACAATTAATATTTCAATATATTATTGACGACGACGACGACGACAACAACAACAACAACAACAACAATAATAATAATAATAATTTTTGAATTAATAATCACTATAATTAAAATATAAAATAATAATTAGGACAATAAGTCATTAAGTACTTTTTAGTAATTTGTTACAATCTAACTCATTCCGATTCTGATTCTAAAATAAAGTAAACACATTATGGCAATCTAGATAATTTTGATTTCGATTCTTATAATTCAAGTAAACAACTTATTCTCATTTCCCTTCCATATTTCCATTTCAGCCCATTTCCATTCCTATCCATTCTAATTTTACCTCGTTTTGATTCTAATTTAGTAAACGCAGATCATTCTACATCACAAGTTTAAGGAACTAATTAATAAACGAAAAGTTACAAGTTTATTAAGGATCCCAAAAACTTCTATAAGCAACAAGGACAATAATTATAGCTAGAATAAAGTAACTCTCGACATGAAAGGAGAACGTCCAAACAAGTCTCAACATCTCTTAAAATAATTCCACCCACTTATTAAGTCATCAAGATCATAAAGATGGATAGTAAAGACAATAGGTTACAACTTATATGACCCACCGTGTAAATTATTGTAAGATTAAAGTAAACTGCTCTGCCTTCGATGGAACCGGTGCATATATGCTCTACTTAGATTTGCCATGCAGTCATAAGTCAATTGATAGGTGGTCGTTACTTTTTGATAACTAAATGATTATTCGGTTGAAGTCTCAACTCTTCTGCCATGCTGTGTTCCAAGTTGATGATTTTTTTTTGACAATTCCAAGTTGATGATTTTTAAGTCACAAGTTTGTACAAAATTTGATTTTTTTTTCAAGTACGTTAGCTTTTGCTGTAATCACAACTTTCTTGGTACGTATGCTTTTTTTTTTTCCTAGTTATTAGTTTTTTAGATCGCAAGTTATAAAAAATACTATTTTTTCAAGTATATTTGCTACTGTTTCAAATAATAAAAGGTAATGTCACAAGTTTTTGAAGTAATAAAGAATGTCATAAGTTTACTTTGAGCTAAGCTTTTTCATTACTACACAAGCAATTCATTATGTGTCACAAGTTTAAGAAACTAACTAATAAGCAACAAGTCAAAAATTTATTAAGGATCCCAGAAATTTTTGTAAGCAATAAGGACAATAATTATTCTAGAATAAAGTAACTCTGGACATGAAAAGAGAAAGTAGTCCAAGCAACTCTCAACATCACTTGGAATAATTCCACCCACTTATTGAGTCCTCAAAGTCATAAAGATCGACGAAAACATCACAACTTATATAACCCACCGTGTAAATTATTGTAAACTGGGTGGAATTATTTTAAGAGATGTGAAGAGTTGTTTGGACTTTCTCTTTTTATATCTCTTTGTTTCTTATAAAAGGATAGAGAATAACAATTATCTCCACTTGTAAATTAATTATATTTAAATTATGTTTTTATCTTAATCTTAAATTATTTTATTTTTAAAAAAATAAGAAAAAATAGAGATCAGTTGATGAATTATTTTTTTATCTTCTCAATAAAAATAAGAGTAAATTAAGATTTTTGAGAATAAGAAGTTATTTAATGATAATTAACTTACTAGAAAGGATCCAAAATTAACCCTATAGTTATTCATAATGATTAACAGCAACAGAAAAAATCATAAAATTATAAAGTATTAACATAGTTTTTCAATTAATTATAATATTATATAGTGTTAACATATTCTTTTTACTATTTTTCGATCAATTGTAAAATTTTATGACGTTAACGTGCTTTATTATCAATTATGGAAGAAAACGAAAGAACTTTTCCGTTTCCCAAAAAACCGAAAGGTAGGGCAAAAGTCTAGGTCATTATGAACTCTATCGTCTAAAATCGTCACGTTATTGCCTTACAGCTGTTAAAAAAAAGGAAAAACAGAGAATTTTATCAACCCCATGGGACATTAACTATTAAGTTATAATTAATAATTAAAAAATAGAGGCAGTTAAATAACGCACTATCCATTCCACGTCATACATCAAATGGTCAAACTCCTATCTGCGTAAGAATATTAGAGTTAATTATTATGGCTACGACTACCGTGCATTAGATCTGTTGATAGTTCGCATGTAATAAAATATTTTAAAAAAATATAGACCACTGGATTTGATGCCTTGTACAGTCAGCGGCTCAATTTTTGTGTTTTGGTCTTGTCGTACACGGTTTCTTGAAAATTTGCTTAGATTTTTCTTTCTTTAATCTTTTAGTTTAAGGGACAATTTGGTAATACTGTAATTTTTAAAATAATGACTACAAAGGAATCACCGCTGATAGAAAATTAATCGGTATGTTAATCGATTAACTGTTAGTAAATTTTACTTTTAAAAGTATTGTAAATTTTAAAAACAATTATAGGTGTTTGGTAAATCTTATTGTTAAACTGTTGTAAGAAAATAAAAGACTAAAACATACATAAGATAGGATGAAATTTACTTACACATATAAATATATATATATAATATTTTTAATTGTGTATTTTAATAATTTTAACTAAAAATAAAATTTATATTATAGTGATTTTATTTCTTTGTTATCTTAAAATAATTGATAATTATAAAACCAACTACAAATTTCATTAAATAACATCAAGTAAAATATAATTACGTATTCTAAAAATAAGCATAAAAAAATTTAATGAGTCATAAAAACTCAAAACAAAAATAAATAATAGAATGTCATGCAATATCATATTCACATTAAACTTGCAGCAATATTATTTCTTAGAAGGATAATTTCGGATTTAAGTAATAATAGTAAGGATATTTATGAAATTATATTAAAAGATAAAATTAATTCTCAAAATCAGAATCTAAAAGTTACTCCTTCCCTGCTTTTTAAAATCAGCTGTAAGAGAGGCTGATTTTGACAAAGGTGATTTTGATTTTTTTTAATAAAACACCAAAATTAACTTTTAAATTTTTAAAATTACTTTTAACCATCCCAAAAGCAATCCCAAACGGGGCCTAAATCCAAAATACGCACGACTAACACGGCTCAAAGCTCCCCCGTCCCAGATTACAATGGTAACGTGGGAAATTATACGCGCTCTTAAAATATAGTCTTAAAATAATGGTCGATGGGAAATATAATCTCTCGGTATTTATAATAAACAATTTACTGTAAAGTCTAAATCTCTACCCTTCCCCTTAATATTTATAGGTATTAGAGTGCAATTTATGCACTAATTTTGTATTGTTTACTCCCTTTAATATCAATGTTTTGCACTTAATAATAGTAATTTATTTGTGTTTTATTTTGTAGGTGCAATTATATTGATTGGTGCTAAAATTGAGCTAGAAGATGATGTTTGAGGATGATTATTTGCATGGAGGAATTATGAATTTCAGAAGAACTTTGTTGATAAAGGCGTGCGTCTTGTCAATCAAAAGAACTTGCAATTTTTATTTTAACGTGTTTCACCTTTTTGGGCTATTTTTGTAATTCCGAATTTAGAGAATATTTTAGATTTTAGTATTCTATTTTTAGAAAAACTCTAATATACAAAAGGGATTGAAACACAAAGAGAGGGGGAGAAGGAAAAGAAAGAAAACACTAGATCTAATTTTTCTCTTCTCTCTATGAGGAACTAAATTTATTTTTCTGGTTGGAGGTTAATAAAGCTTTGATTCATTATTACTGTGAGATCTTTCTTATGCTTTAATTGTTTTATTGCTTGTTAGGTATTTGTTTATTCTCTGAATTATTATCATGATTATGTTTGTTAATTAGATAATTGGCCACTAATTAATTATCAACCTAATCTACTGTCAATTAGAAGATTCATCGTATGAAGATTTTAATGTTTGTGACAAATAGCACATCATGCATATTGTGTTATGAAAATAAACAATCTAATTTAAATGAACCATCGTATGCGTTTGTTGATTAGGATTTGGGTCTCTCTGGTTTTTCAGGCTGTCAATTGATTAAATTCTATGATCGTATCTAGGGTTGTCTATTGATTAGAGAAATAACTAATGGTCGTACCTTGGTTATCGACTAGTTAAGGAGAGATTGGCTATTAGAGCGTCTCAGTAGCTATAACCAGTCTATTCATAAGCAATAATGATTTATATTTAGATCAATGATCAGTAGTCGAATCAAGCTGAGTTAATTCCTTCAACCAGAGCTTTTTTTCAATTTGAATTACAATTTTAATTTACGTTCTTGTCATTTTAATTTGATTTTTATTATTGTCAACAATTCCCTTATTTTGCATTTTACATTTTAAAAGGATTTAAATAATTACCAATCTCTGTGGACACGACCCTGCTCAATCACTATACACAATTTATTTAGAGTAGGTATTTATTTTTGCTGGCTTCGACAACCATCAATAGGAATAGAGATATTTTGTTGGGATTCAAACTTATACCCTCAATGAAGTTTTATTTTTATTAATGTTTTCTTTTGCTGTATGATTGTCAACCTTTATATCTGAGCCAATACATTAATGAGGGTAGATTATTGAAAAAAAATAAAAATAAAAACTTCGACTAAATAGCTCTCTGTATTAACATGGAATAAACTGAAAAAAGAATACGAATTCATTCATATAAATATGTTTAGCTATTTTCTAAAAAGAAAAAATCTGCGTTTATTCTTATAACAACAAGCTTAGCAATCACTTGAACTAATTTTATTTTTATGAATGTAGAATGAAAAAAAGAAATGTATACTGGCAGGGATTTAATTTGAGGATAATTTTGTATGTTCAGAGTGAAGTTAAAAAGTCAAAATTTTAAAATTTATGAAATTTGTGCCTTGAATAAATGGGTGTTTAACAGAAAATTTATCCCCGAGTGTAAGTAACCCCACCCTCTATAAAATCTTTTCCACCACAACTACCATGCTTATGAGTCCTGAGGCATTAATAGATATCGGCCTGAATAAAACTTCAAAAAGTTCATTCTGGTATATGAAAAGTTAATTGAACGCGCGACTGTAGCTATTTACTAGCATTAACGGGTACATATTCGATTAAATTAAAGAAAATGGCTTACGGTAAAGAAAATAAATTCAATTCAATTAATAGAATAACGTGGCAGTTATAAGTATATATCTGCACTGGGAGAAGGTCTTTGGTGCTTTTGGAACATCATTCTTTAACTATTCAGTGCTTATCATATATGTATATTAATGTTTATGATTGGTTAAAGAATACACATGATATGCATGAATCATTAAGGAGCAGGTTCTAGGAACACCCAAGATTTATTTCTGTACTCATTTATGATTTGTTAAGCTTTGAAAAGAAAAAAAAGGTAGTGTTATTTGTCTCTAAATATTAAATTCATAGGTGAAAAATAAAATTTAAACTTTTGTTATGTACACCTTTTTAAATCTAAAAAATAAGCTTTGATTATTTGTTTGAATTCCCGCAACATTCTTCTTCTTCTTCCTTTTCTTTGTCTTTGTTCTTTCAAAAATTTCAAGTTACTTTTATTTTTATTAAAAGAAAATCTCAAGTTATTTTTATTTTTGTTAAAAAGATAAGGAAGAAATGGAGATAGGTTGATAATTTTTTTTTTTTTGTGTTGGGAAAGGGACTATAAAGCAGTTGTAAATTAAATGGAAACAAAACGTTTTCCCTCTTTTTGCAATTAAAATAGGATATACATCACAAATAAATAGACAGAAAAATAAATTAATAAATCCAAAACAAAACACCAACCACAAGAGATACAAATTTTTATGTGGAAAACTCAAAGCGGGAAAAAACACAATATCGTAGTCCGATATAATCTTCCACTATATTAATGGGATTACAGCACAAATTCTTCTATAAATAATACTAGAAGCTACAAACATCAAGAATCTCACTATTTTTAACTTACAGTAACAGTTTAATAACTATCTCTTTAATAAATGGATATCTCAAATAATAGTCAAAGAGATGATAAAATAAAAATCAAGACCAGTAGGATTGTAGAGAGTGATGTTAGGAACATACCCTCAAATTTTGAGAGAAAACATAGTTAAAATCATCTTCTAATCATCTAATCAAAGATTACAATTATTATTCTCAAATTGGAACTTCCACTGGCTTCTCTCTCTCTTGGCACTTTTTCTTCTCCACCCCATCTTTTTTTTTTCACTAAGAAAATTGGGGTTGTCGATTAAGTTTCATTAATTACTTAATTACCTAAATTTATTAAACTTTGAGCTTGAGCCACCCAAATGAGATGGACCCAACAAATCTCCCTCTCCAGATCATGTGGGGGCACCACCAAGCCCGATTACTTTTAAAGGCAAATTTCATGGTAATTTTCATTTGCCCTTTTTAAGTTTCATTAATTACTTAATTACCCAAATTTATTAAACTTTGAGCTTGAGCCACCCAAATGAGATGGACCCAATAAATCTCCCCCTCCAGATCATGTAGGGGGCACCACCAAGCCCGTTTTCTACATACAACTTTTTAGTTTCTCCTTAGGTAATGGCTTTGTCATCATATCTGACCCATTATCGTTGTGTGTATCTTCTTAACTTACAATTGTTTCTTCTCAAGCATGTATCGTATCCAATAATACCTCACATCAATATGCTTGGATTTTGAATGGTATGTCGAATTCTTTGCCAAGTAATTGGTACTCTGACTGTTGCAGTACACAATAAAGTTCTCTTGTTTCACACCCAACTTTTTTAAGAAATTTTTCATCCACAAAGTTTCTTTGCAACCTTCAGTGATTGCAATATACTCTGCTTCAGTGGTAGACAAGGCAACACACTGTTGAAGTCTAGATTGCAATGAGACTGCTCCTCTTACAAAGGTGAGCAAATATCTTAATAGAGATTTTCTGGAATTAACATCTCCCGCCATATCTGCATCCCTATACACTTATAACATAGATTTGTCACCACCAAAATATAAACATGTCTTGAAAGTGCTTTTGAGATATCTGAGAATCTACTTCACTGTTGTATAGTGTTTTTTGCCCAGATTAGAGAGAAACTGACTAACTACACCAACTGCATGAGTAATATCTGGTCTTGTACAAACCACAACGTACGTCAAACTACCAACTGCTGAAGCAAAAGGAACTCCTTTCATCTCTTGCTTCTCTTCCTCAGTTGTAGGATAATGCTCGGAACTAAGCTTGAAATGGCCTACAAGTAGAGAACAAACAGATTTTGCCTTCCTCATGTTAAATTGTTCAAGAGCCCTTTTAATATATGCTGCTTGAGATAACCATAACTTCCTAATTTTTCTATCGCGAGAAATTTTCACGCTAAGAATCTATATTGGCGGTCCCAAGTCTTTCATTGCAAAAGACTTGCTAAGCTCTCTCTTCATATTGTCAATCCTACTAGCATCCTGCCTAAGAATCAACATGTCATTCACATAAAACAAAGGAATGATGAAATTATTATCACCAAACTTCTTCACAAAAACATAATGGTCACATATAGTCTTGCAGAAATCATGATTCTCTATAAAAGAATCAAACCTTTTGTACCACTGTCTTGATGCTTGTTTCAGCCCGTACAAACTTTTCTTTAATTTACATATAAGTTCTTTTTTGCCTTTAATATTGAATCATTTAGGTTGCTTTATGTATATTTCCTCCCCTAAGTCACCGTGCAAGACAACTATTTTTACATCAAGCTATGCAATCTCCAAATTTAAGCTATCTGCTGATCCCAGAACAACTCAGGTAGAAGACATCATCACCACAGGAGAAAATACTTCTTCAAAATCAACACATTTCTTCTGACCAAAATCCTTCACAACCAATCTAGCCTTGTACCGTTGTTATGAGTTATTTTCAGTCTTCAACCTGTAAACCCATTTGTTCTTCAGTGCCATTTTTCTCTTATGAAGCTTTACTAAGTCATAATTGTAGTTTTCATTTAAGGATTTCATCTCCTCTTGCATGACTTTAACCCATTCACTTTTATACTGGTGAGGCATTCCTTCTTCAAAACATTCTAACTCCTCTTTATCTGTAAGCATCACATACTCATGTGGAGAATATCTAGTGGAAGGTCATCATTCTCTGGTGGATCTCCTTAATACTGGCTCACCTGGCGGTGTTGGTAGTTTTAGAGGTGTTTGCTCAACTGGTTCTGCTGGACCATCATTATTATTCTCTTCAGCTCCTCCGTGATCATTATGAACTACAGGTGGAGAAACTTAAGTTAGAATAATATGAATCTCAGAAGATGACTGAAACTCATCACTCTTCTTTGCATCGCCAACTATCTGATCTTCTAGAAACACGACATCTCTACTTCTGATAAAATTTCTTATCACTAGATCTCATAATTTGTACCCAAATTCTTCATGCTAATAGCCTAAGAAAATGCATTCATTGACTTTATCATAAAGCTTCAATCTCTCATCTTTAGGGATGTGAACATATGCTCTGCAACCAAACACTCTTAAGTGTTTATAAGAAATATTTTTTTCGGTCTAAACTTTTTCAGGTACATCGCCATCTAATAGAGTTGAAGGAGAAAGGTTAATCAAGTCAACTGCAGTACATATAACCTCTGCCCAAAAAGATTTAGGAAACTTGGCATAAAAAACCATACACCTAACCCTCTCTTCAATTGTTCTATTCATCCTTTCTGCAACACTATCCTGCTGTGGGATTTTTGTTACAGTCTTTTCAAGTCTTGTTCCAGGGGATCTGCAATACTGCTCAAATGATCCTCTATACTCACCACCGTTATCTGCCCTGACATATTTTAATTTTCTTTATATCCCTCTCTCAATATAAGCATGAAAGAACTTAAATATATCAAGCACTTGGTTTTTAGATTTCAAAGCAAAAGTCCACACTTTTCCAGAACAGCCATCAATAAAAATCACAAAATAAAGTGAACCTCTTATTGATTTACTTTGCATCATACAAACATCGGTGTGACTCAAATCAAATATTTATGACTTTCTAGATTGAGAAAACTTTTAAAAGCTACTATGTATGTCTTTCCAACTAAGCAATGAACACAAGTCTTGAGGAACATACCTGCAAAGCTGGGTAGAAATCTTTTTCTGGCAAGAGTTTCCAACCTTTTCTCACCAATGTGACCAAGCCTTTTATGTCATGTCTCAATGTCAGAATCTTTTACAGCCACATTCACATCTTCTTTCTTGATCTTGGCTTCTAACATATAGAGGATGTTTACTTTCCTCCCCTTAGCTAACACTAGGGAGCCTTTGGTGAGCTTTCCTTTTCATTCACTAAATTGGTTAGCATAACCATCATCATCAAGCTTGCTTATAGAGATCAAATTAAGGTGAATATTTGGTACATGTCTGACAACTTTAAGGAACAACTTACAGCCAATGCTGGTTTCCATGCAAATATCTCCTATGCCCATAATCTTGAAGCCCCCTCATTTCTCATTCGAACATGACCATAATTACCACTAATATATGATGTGAAGTAATCACAATGTGCAGCAATATGAAACAAAACACCCGAATCAATCACCCAATCACTGGTGTGGCAAGTGAGATTTACTAAGTTTTCATCATAAAAAATACCCAAATCACCATAAATTATAGCTGCAGTATTCTCTTTGTCATTTTTCTGAGCATCACCATTTTCTTTCGCATGTTCTCTTTTCTACAATCTACACTCCCTTTTAACGTGACCGGTTTTCTGACAATGAAAGCACTTGAGGTTTCTCCTCTGGGACTTAAATCTTCCTCTGGGGTTATCATTGTTCTGCTGGTGGGTATTTCTGCTTTGGCTTCTCCCCTACCTTTTTTACTTTTCTAAAACAAGTGCATCTGACTCAGAGAGAACTGCTTCAATACTCTTTCTTCTAGATTCTTTATTCCGCAGCCTATCTGTAACAGTATCCAAGGTCAATTTTCCATTCAGCGTTGAATTATTCACTGACACCACTAATGTCTCCCAACTATCATGCAAAGAACTAAGCCACAACAATATCTGTAACTCATCATCTAAAATAATTTTCATAGTAGTACTCAACTGATCAACCAATCCCTCAAACTCACTAGTGTGTTCAGTTATACTGCTCCCCTCCTTGTATTTCAAGTTAACAAGCTTTTTCATTAAATTGGCTTTATTCTGAGCTGTCGGCTGCTTATAAATTGCCTCTAATTTGCTCCAAAGGACATCAGCCCTAGATTCCTTCGCTACATGGTGGTACACACATTGATCAATTTATGACCTAATAGTACCCACGACCTTCTAGTTTAATTGAGCATATTTTTTATCATCTAAATTGGCGGGTCTAGCTTCTTCGCCTTCAATAGGTTCATGTAAATATTTCATGTATAGCAAATCCTCCATCCTAGACTTCTAAATACCATAATTTCATGATTTTAATTTAATCATGCATGCCGAGAACTCCTCCATCTCAACCACATAAGTAATAAAAATACAAAAACTGAAACTCTGAAACCACTTTGTTGGGAAAAGGACTACCAAGCAGTTGTAAATTAAGTGGAAACAAAACTCTTTCACTCTTTGTGCGATTAAAATATGATGTATACCATAAATAAATAGGCAGAAAAATAAAGTAATAAATCCAAAGCAAAAAACCAACCATAAGAGACATAGATTTTTACGTGAAAAACACAAAGCGGGAAAAACTACGGAACTGTAATCTGATATAATCTTCCACTATATTAATGGGATTACAGCACAAATTCTTCTCTAGATAATACTAAAGGTTATCAACATCAAGAATCTCATTATTCTTGACTTACAATAGTAGTTTAATAACTGTCTCTCTAACAAGTGGATATCCCAAATAATAGCAAAAAAAAGGATAAAATAAAAATAAAGATCAGTAGGATTGTAGAGAGCAATGTCAGGAACATACCCTCAAAATATGAGAAAAAACGAAGTTAAAATCGCCTTCTAATCGTCCAATTAAAAATTAGCAATTATTATTCTCAAATTGAAACTTCCACCGGCTTTTCTCTCTCTCTCTCTCTTGCCGCTTTTCTTCTCCGCTCATTCTTTTTTTTTTTTTTTTTTTTGCAATAAGAAAACTAGGGCTACCGCTTGCTTTTAAAGTCAAATTTCATGACAATTTTCATTTGCTACCTTAGAGTTTCTATTAATTACTTAATTATTCAAACTTATTAAAACTTTGGGCTTGGGCCACCCAAATGAGATGGACCCAATATTTTGGATCTTAACAAAAATATGGGTAAACTAGGGTTTTTGAAAGTATTAGAATTATTTGAAAATAATTAATTTACAAGAGAATAATCTAAAATTTACCCTATATTTATTGATTATGATTAATGGCGACAAAAATAATTATAGTTAAGATCACAATAATAACCTTGATTATTTGTGTGAATTCCCACAGCTTCACCAAAACTCTGCTAGATAGTTACCGGAACTTTGCTGGAAAACCACCAGACGACTATTGGCCATCGCCAGAACTCCGCCAGACAGTCGTTGGAACTCCGCTAGATGGCCATCGATCGTTATAGGAAGGTTGTCGGAACTCCGCTAGACGACCATCGATCGTTATCGGAAGGTCGTCGAAACTCCCTCGGACCGCCGTTTTATATATATAAATCAAATAAATCATGAATTGTTTTAGGACTTTTTGAAATTAAAAAAATTTGGTATTGATATTAAATTATATTTAATTACTAATATAGATAATTTAATATTTAAGATAAAGGATAAATTTATCCAAAGAAAAAATTGTAATTACTTTCCTTATTAAATTTTATATCAAACCAAAAAATGAAATTCAATTTCACTCTTCTCCTCCACTCATTTCTTCTCCCTTCCCCTCCATTCCACTCTTTTCCTTTTCTCCCCTTTCTTCAAACCAAATATGGCCTAAAAGTACCCTTGGAAAGAAATTTCTCTCGCTAACCAACTGTGGCTTAAAGATTTGGTTCCCATTTATCTCTTTTCTTTTCCTCAACCTGGCCAATAGAACCATTTGTTAGCAAAAACAATAATTTTGACAACATTCTTTTCCACTGCTAGTGCAAGGATCAGTAGCAAACTTTTATTTATTTATTTTTATCTACAAAAGTCAAACTGTAATAGTTATAAAAGAGCTTTTTTGGGGGGGGGGGGGGGGAACTCTATAAAAGAAATTGAAACTCTAAACATAATGGATAAATAGATGGGAGTGAGTAAAATAATGGAATACTGGAATTTTTTTATTCCAAATTATTCATTTTTTGTTTTTTATTTTCTCTTTTATGAATTATGTTTCCAGAATAGGTTTCATGCATAAAACTTGATCTTGATCTTCGACTCGACATCATAAAGAAATAAATCGAAGCAATATTTATTTTAAATTTATTTAATCATTTTTTAAGGGAGAAATTGTTGAATGTTAGTGATGTAAATCCATTTTAGGGTGAAAAGTGATAATTGTTTAAAATTACTTCTATATAGTTATATTGTTTTCGTATTTATTAGTAAATTACCAGAAGGATATTTTAGAAATTAAAATTGTTATTAAAAACGGGTTGTAGAGTAGTTTGGTGGGTCCCATCCATTTAAAAAGGCCAAAAGATTGTTCGAATTGTTTTTTAAATTATAAAATAGCCCCAATCAAAATAGAAACAATTACTTCCATAGTCACAGTTCCGAATTTTAATCTATTCACCTGAGGACTGAGGCAGCCTCTGTAAAATTTTTCTTCTGCAACTTGTCGACACTCGATCGAGTTATACAATATACCTCATTCAGTAGCCAAAAAACAAACGAGTTATCCAGAGAAAGATGGGTTTGGGATTAGCTTCTTGGAACATCCTTCTACAGCTCCTTCTCCTGGTAATCTTCAACTGTGATTAATCTTTCCTTTTGCAAAATAAGTTTTTCATTTTAATTTGTTCATTAATTCTTGAGTTGATACGACCCTTCAAAGTTCATGATGTTTATTTACTGCTGAACTTTTTTCAGCGCGCATACAGAGGCGGTGCCAGAGAATTGAGAGAGGAGTCTCTGCCTCAAATGGATGTTCAACATCATCATGTGCATATAGCTCATCATTCATCCCATGTGGACGTAAACTCAAGGGAGGTCAAGATATTCTTCACCTTGAGGGATCTAAAGCTAGGGAATAAAATGGCCCTCTATCTTCCAATTGAAGATCATTCAAATTCTGCTCACTTTTTGCCTAGAGAAGAAGCAGACTCCTTTCCATTTTCATTGAAACAACTTCCTTATATTCTTGAGTTAACCTCCATCCCACGCTCCTCACCGCAAGCCAAAGCCATGGAAGACACCCTCACGATGTGTGAAACCGATCCCATCAAAGATGAAATCAAAACTTGTGCTACCTCTTTGGAATCCATGCTTGATTTTGCTGGCAGCATCTTTGGCACGGAGACAGGTTTTAAAACTGTGACCACAAAGTCTACCAGTAATACTTTCCAAAATTATACAATCCTAGAGGTGCAAGAGATCCCTGCTTCCAAGATGGTAGCTTGTCATTATATGTCCTATCCTTATGCAATTTACGGCTGCCATAGCCATATGACAAAGAACATCAACAAAGTATTCAGGGTTTCTCTGGTCGGTGACAATGGAGATATAGCTGACGCTATTTCAGCTTGTCATCTGGAT
This sequence comes from Citropsis articulata, assembly GCA_030449925.1. Taxonomy (NCBI): domain Eukaryota; kingdom Viridiplantae; phylum Streptophyta; class Magnoliopsida; order Sapindales; family Rutaceae; genus Citropsis; species Citropsis articulata. The sequence goes on along the minus strand of JASUUH010000137.1, from coordinate 603,813 downwards.
ACCTTTCAGTGGAATCCTGACCATCTATCATTTCAGATACTTGGTATTAAGCCGGGAACTATCCCCGTCTGCCACTACTTCCCAACAGATCACCTTGTCTTCGTTCCAGCAGCTAAAGATGAGTTTATGTAATGTCTGATTGTATTCAGCCTAGTAATGTTTGGTGTCAGTAATGTTTAAGAGGCTTTGCTTTTGTATTGTATTCAGCCTAGCTTGAAAGAATAACGCGGCTGTTTTATTAAAATAAGTACGGAGTTTTTCATCCTCATAAATAAGTTTGATGTCTGTAAATTAACTGTGATTTTCATTGAAATCGTAACTCCTTGCATATCATTAATTAGGGGAAAAAAAGTATATCCATGCTTCTTTGCTTTCATTTCTTGATCTCACAGTTGTTTCTTTTAGCATGCGTAAATACCTTTTTATTTATTGATAATATTCGATAGCTCAGTTGAGAATAGTTCATGGACTAAGAATAGAAAATTAAGAATTCTCAATTAAATCTTGAGTTAGTTCTATATGATATTAGCCAAATTTATGAACTAGTGGACTTCCGCTATCTTATCTTATGAACTACTGAACTAGAGGAAAATCAAATCTCACACACGATTCTCCATTTATCTTAATCAGAAAAAAGAAAAGGAAAAGGATATGGTTTGTGGAGTTATGGACTATGATTACTATGCGATGTCATTATGAACGATCTAAGAAGCTTCTAATTAAACATTTGATTCATTAAGAATCAATAATTATTCACCTAAGCCAATTGACCAAATAGGGTTTGAGGATTAATGGAATATGATTACTATGTGATATCATTATCATTGAAAAACCTATATCGTTACTTGATAAGTCATGACCAAAATGTTATTGTTAATCTTATAAAAACCATAAGAACTTATCAAGGGTGAGGATTAACTCGCCTATGATCCAAGGGTCATTTAAGCATCATGGGACTTTCCAAACACATTCAATTGAAGGGACTGAACCATTCTTTAAATTGCAACGCACATCCGCACAAAAATTACATAAAATTGCAACTAGAGCCAGAAATGAATGTAAAATTTCCGTCACCGTACGACGCAACACTGCGGCTAATGTTGGCATCACTTGAACGAAATTTGTTGCCAGAATGATGAAGCGAGCATAGTAGAAGCAGAATTATTAGGGTAGAAAACACTAGATATCGTTCTAGTAGCGGACCAATCCAATGCGATTAGCTTACACTCTAATCGAAATGTGATTTTATTTTATTCTAATCCAAATGACTCGATGAGATTTTAAATAATACATGAAGCGAGATTAGATGATGCTATAATCCACACAACTCCACAAGAGACATTTAGATAGATAATTCTATAGGAATTATGAAAGGCGGTTTTATTAAATAATTGAATCTAAAGTTATGAAAACAATAACAAGACCACTTTTTTTTTTTCTGATAAAGAAATGCGACCTTAGCAAAAGCTAAAGTTTAACAACACATGGGAATGGACCTCCCTATTTATAATAGAAGAAATATATTTCCCTAGGTTAATTTAAAAAGGGAAACAAAATCACAATCATAATTGAAATAAAATACTAAAACATATACCATAATTGACTTTAATTAAAGTAAAAAATTCTAAACCCTAAAATAACATTCTACATCAATCTCTCCTTAAAAAAAACTTATCCTTGAGTTTGAATATAGTCTGGAGGGTGAAACTTGTAGTGTAAGACCAAATAATCTTATAATTCAAACTTGTTGTCTTCCTTATTAATCTTTCTCGAAACTTTGAAGAATCCACACTTAATTATTTCTTCGTTTATACATTCTTTGAGGTGATGAAGACTTCCAAGAACGAATAATGATCAAATAACTCTTGCCCTTTCCCAATGGACGCTTAATACCCTCTCCAATAAATTTCACCTGTTTAAATCAAATCTTCTTCGAGCACAATTTCCTTGAATTGAATAGGCAAAACCATTTCAATTATTTTAGCTTCTTCAACTTGATTTTTCTACAACCTTGAACGTATTGTTAGGCTCAATGTGCAAATCATGAATAGTTTATTCTTCTTCTTTAAAAATCTTACATAGATAAAAAAACCTCACCATCTTCAATGCTAGTCTTGTCTTCCAAGGAAACATCATGCGCATTCTTGCACAAATTGTTAGACTAGAACTTTAAATCAGTAAGAAATTATACCTCATCTTTTGGCACTCAAGCGAGTCTTGTTTCTCAACAATTGGTGAACTTATTGGTACATCTTTAGACACTTTCATAGAGACACACCATTACTTGATTAAATCTTGGACTTTGTTTAGTCTTTTAATCACATCATTAAAGTTTCTTTGATGTTATGACTCGATTTGCTTGGATAAATGAATTGCATGCTGTAAAGTGTAGATAATGTATGTAGGCATCCTTTCTTGAATATGTAAACCAAGCCCCCTCCCAAATCTTGTAACTGTATCCTTCTCAGGTTCATAATAATATTTGCATCTATAAAATTATTCAAACTTTGAAGCATAATCAGAAATTGATTTCATACCGTGTCGTACCAAACAATAACTTAGAAGAATAAATCTCGATCTCAACATTCGCTTTATACAAGTCCATGAATTAATTTTGACAAGACCTTTGAAAAGCAATCTATGCCTTTGCACTCTAGTCCATCATTCTAAAGCACTCACTATTAATAGAAAATCAGCTACAAACTGTACTCAATCATACCACGGCAATCTAATCATATATTCCTAATCAACCTTGTCCAACCATGAAAGAAAATATTTAACAGCAGTGGTGTAATATTGAATATTTAAAAGAAAAGAAAAAGTAAGGGTAGGAGTGTAATATATTTAACGGTAGCTGTGTTTTGAGATATTTTTTTAAAATATAAGAACTAAACAGACAGTTAAATTAAAATATAAATGCTAAATGAATATTTACACTTTAGAGTAAAGAATAAATTGACACTCAAAATACTCTCTTTGAGTTGGAAAAATAAAGAAAAATAACTGATCTCATATGTGAAAGGAAGTTAACACTTGAGTGGTTTATATATAATGAGTTTTGTGTCAAAAATGCAGCGTCTTCTAGATGGTGGCACATATAATAGCCAAGCTTAAGAAGAAAAAATTATACACGAATTTGACAAAGAAAAAAAGGATTATTTTAATATAATTTTGGCTATAAAGGGAGGATCCTCCTCTCATTTTGCATTCCATTTTTGAGAGAGAATTACACCAAGAGAGTTTAGAGAGCTTAAAATTATAAGCTTTTGTATTAGTGATTTGAGAGTTCTACATTTCAAGTGAGCTAAACTACAATACTTGTAATTCCTTTCACTAGTAAAATTTTATATCTCAACGAAATAAAATCAACCACAATTTCCGTGTCTGATATTGTCTCATTATTTCAATTTTACTTTAATTGATTCGCTCACCCAATTAATTTCTAATAAATATCGAGAGCTATCGTTGTATTCTTCGAGTAAAACATCTTATTATCGCTCACATATAATATATTGTTCACGATATGATACTATCTGTGCATTCACGACACGTGGGAGCGATCCACCCCGCGGGAAAAGTAGAATAGTGCGTGAGTATCCGTAGTTTGTACATGTCAGGAAAGTTACAAGGCGATAAGAGCCAAGGAGTCCTGTTTTAAGGGGACAGTGACCTCCATTTTCGAACTTTCTCGTGTATTCTCACACATACCACAACTATTCAAGGTGGTACACTAGTTTGTGTGACTTAATTTATCAACAAATGGCAAAGTATTAAATTGAGAAATCTAACGGATTAGTTTCTCAGGGAAAAGACGAGGCAACAGGAAAAATAATTGCCAAGAATCGAGAAAGACCCCATGAGATAATGGTGACAAGTGGAACGAGATGGACAGAATTATCTGATCTACACTTGCACCGATGGGTGTTATCCAAAGAAAGCAGCGGGTCCTGATACTCACAAAATTTTGCAAGTCACAGACAATAAAATCTTCTAAAGAGGAGACTCATACTCTTCAATGGCGGAATCCATCAGCGACCGACCATATCAACACTTAAGACTATTTACAACTCACAACGTCAGTCATAATATGTAAAACGAATGAGCTCTACTTCAAAGTCACGACATGATCAACTCATCATCAATCTAATCTAACAATGCATACATTTTACGACGCATCAGACATTCATGAGAAAGAAAGTTAAAGAAAGAAGTATACAAGTTCATGAAACATTTCATGACAGAGGGAGATCATAACGCGGCCCCAATGGAGTCACACATGGCAGATCAAAATCCAAAGAAGAATGTTAAATGCTACATCGGCAAGAAAGGCACGCCAAGAAACGTTAATAACCAAATCAAAGAACCCATATCAAATGCCCACAATGGTAAAGAAGTGACGATGGCGAAATTTCACAATAAACAACTATCGTATGCGAAATACATCATGTCTGCTCATGACTTGAGCTACGCATATGACCTCTCGAGATGGTTCCACACATAAACTATCTCGAGGATCTCAGATATACCCGATCATGCCTTAGATCGGTATCGGGTACTATCAAATTAAAATGTTTGATGGTACGCTTGCACAATCGAGGTACGATATGTAAAAGGTCAAGAAAATCTATTTTCAACAGATAATGGCAAACTCATGTTGAAATGGATTAAGATTACAGAGCGTATTAATCGCAAAGATCTAACTTCACGCCAAAGGAGAAACACTGTGAAGCGATGCGATCGCATCCAGAATCAATACGATGGCATCTGTCGACATGTCAACAAGGTCAAGATCGAGCAATTACTCCTCTCAAATCGAAGTTTACCATTTCATGGCATTTCATGTGCTGCGAATAGATTAAAGTTTAGTAGATCTATTGTAGAAATCTGACTTAGTTCCGCCCATGTTCAAATCACCATATATCCACGGAGCATGCATCGGTGACTTTCAGATGATTATTCTGAGATGTCATATCCATTAAGAAAAGTCGATGTATTTCTAGTGTTTAAAGAATACAAAGCACGGGTAACTTGAATCCAAAGATGTTTGAGGACAAATAACAGAGTATACAGACGCAGAGTTTCGCTTAAAAGAATATATTCAGAGGCCTCACGGCATACACTCAACAAACGGATTGAGGATGAAAGTAACTCTTACAGAAAAGAATAAGAGCAACAATGACTAATTCTCACAGTGTGCCAAAACCGATATAGTAAGCCGCCTCCACAGAATTCAAGATCAAGACGCATGTGAAAGCCAGAGAATTTCACCTACATGCATTTGGGTGTCCTGTTAACATGACAATGCTCAAGAAAGAACAAAGCAGATCCAAAATCTAAGATGATATTCTCGGGATATCATGAGTATATCGTCTTGGACCCATGCACAAGATCACACAAGCAGAGATGTTATCTAGAAGATCAATTTAAATGAGACATGATAGCACTTAAAGAAAAGTTGATCGCATACCATGCAAAAAGAATCAAGATTTGATTCTTCCACATCAAACGAGGAATAAGAACCACCAGTCTGAGTCTAAGTTCATCGGTCAACTCAAAGAGACGACCACCAACTGATCTGTTATGTCACAGATCAATGTTGCATATAACAGGACGGAGAGCCATCAACTTCCATTAAGCTTTTCAAGATGTGCTTTATAACAGAATAAAACGAGGCTCAATTAACAAGAAAACTATACCACACTAAAGAAAGCCATTAAACAAATTCTACAAGATCATGTGATGGCAATGACCAATAGCAGATCGCAAGATTGCGGTGAAAGGATATTTCAAAAATATTGACTTTAATGAAATATTTTGGTTCGACTTAATATTTAATAGTCTTGTGACGTCCATTTGACACATCAGAGTAGATAAACCGCATTTATGGAGAATCAAGAAATTTATATGCTCCAACGTATGTTTTACTAAAAGAAAGAACTGGTTTCATTTTAACAATTATACGGTCTCAAACACTGGTGTTGGTATAAGAGATTATTCTTCATCATGAGCCTTGGATACAGAGACTCATATTGTGCATATTACAAGAGGTTTGATAATGATTTCATCATTTATCATTATACACTTAAAAAGCCAACAAAGATCGAGTCAAAATCAAGGCACAATTCCAGAGTTTGAAATGAAAGACTTGGGACCGCAACAAGATTCTGTGGATGCAAATTCACGATACGTAAATGATGAAAGATTTGGCTTGAAGAATTACTGAAGAAAATCTTGCCTCAACATGCAAGATTGTAAGTCAATTTCACCCACTTCGTTAATTTCAAATTATCTTCAAGATGTGTCCTAAACGAATAGAGGAAAAATGTCTAAAATCGTATGCATGCCACTTTAATGTTCGCAATGATTGACAAGATATGCACTGCGTCAAGGGACGACATACCAATCTGCGAGCATCATATGAAGAGGATTCAGACATCGAGGAACCCGATGTTAATTATGAGAATGTACATTGTGACAGAGATGATAAAACAAATATACACATGTTTACATCATGAGCAAAATTTTCAAAAGATATTGTGGCTCTATCTACAATCACATATACACAAGCTTGAGGAATATTGATACAAAGATTATAGGACCATAAACAATTAAAATTTCAAAGGTCAATGACTTTCTCAAGGAATAAATTTCATTCGAACAGCACATTTTCTGATCACTTTAAAGAACACCAAGACAAGTGTGGATTTGTAAAATTCATACCAAAACCAGAGATGTTTTAACTAGATCAATACAAGTCTGTGATAGATCCTCACAAGACGAAAAATGATATCTTTACAGTGGAGATTGATCTCAATCAAATCTCCAAGAATCAAAACCTTAACATGGTGGTTGGCAATCAATAGCCACCTGTGAAAAGAATAAGAAAAAATACACGCTTTGACAAAGAAAAAAATATTATTTTTAAATCATAAAGGAATCTCCTCTCATTTTGTATTTTTTAGAAATACAATTCAAGAGAGAGTTTAGAGCAAAATAAGCTATTAGTGATTTGATAGTTGCTATATTTTAAGTGAGCTAAAATATACAATACTTGTAATTCCTTCATTAGTAATCCTTCTGCTTTACATGATAGAAAATAACCACGAATTTTGTCGTGATTTTATGTCATTAAATTTTACAGTGGTTTATATATAACATTTTTGGGATTTAATTTGAGAGATCACAAGACAAGAATGGGTTGTTCGATAAGGAAAGTTATAAGTGACTCAACCATTATCAATAAATTAAATTCTCAAAATTATAATTATGTCATCATTGCCTTTTATATGTCATGAATCTCTATATAAATGGGAGGTCGGTGCTCATCAATCAATTTACCATCTCTATAATAAACTAAAATTTCATTGAAAATTTTAAATCTTTTGCTAGTATAATTTCATTGCTTTTGCTAATTTTCCCATTGCGTTTATAAGGGTTATGCATATCATTCATCAGTAAGAAAATTCAATTGGCCCCATTTACAAAAATAAATAAAGAAAAGAAGAACTTACACATATGCTTTTATCCAATAACATTTTACACTAATCACATCCTTCAACTGCATAAACTTATTTATTCTTCAGACATACCAAAGAAACACACACAATAACATATAGATAATAAGTCAATTACTTATTTAAATGAAAAACATAATATAAACGTTTATTATCACGACAAAGGAGAGAAGACCAATTGCTTAACATCATTAGGGGCTAATTCTCTTCGTTGATGAAAATATGATTTTCATTTAAGCATTAGCGTCAACTTTATTATCAGGTTTCAACACATTTTTATCAAAGGATTTCACCTCGGATGGCTGGTCATTATGATTGTAAACGTAGAAGAAGATCCTCGTTAAAAAGAAAATGATTGCATCTCGATTGGTTATTATGGTTATTTGGATCGGAAATTTGGCCTCGAGTTAAAATTCATTTTGGACGGTTTGTCATTATGACTAGGAAACAGAAAAGAACATTCTAACCCAAGGATTCCACCTTGGATGGCTGAACATTGTTGGGAAATTGATGGGTGAAGTAGACATGCAACTAAAGTGAAATTGAGAAATAATGAGAGATAGAATCGCACAGTCACACCAGAAATTATGCCGTTTGACTTTTAACCCACATCCACAGGCGAAGACAACAGGAAAATATTTTACTAGTGAAAAAGAGTACAAGTATTGTAGTATTTTGGTTCACTATTCAAAATCCCAATACACCCAAACTCTTAAAACACTAAAACAAGATCTTTTATTATTTAAGTTTTACAAAACTCTCTATTATGCAAGAATTGCTTCTCAAAAAATTGAATGTAAAAATGAGGAGGAGGGGCCTTCTTTTATAGCCAAAACTTGGCTACAGTTCATGCTTCATTATAATAATAATATTATTTTATTATTATTTTTTCTTCTTCTTTTTTTGGCTTGACACAACCTTTTTTTTTCTTCTTTTTCTTTTTCCTCTTTTGTCTTCTTTCTTCTTTTCCTTTGCCCTTTTCGGGGGGCATTAACATTGTCCCACTTGGAAATTAGATTGAAAATCAATCAATCTCCACACTATCCTTTCTGCTTCGCCATAGTTATGTTGCTTATATTTTTGCTAGGCCACAAGAGGATCTACTCTAAATAAACTTGTTAGATTGAACAAAAATACAGGTTCTTTTATGGATTTTCACAATCCACACTTCTATCTTCTACTACATCTCGAATGAAGTGATACTGAACTCTTATGTACTTTGTCCTAGAATGAAAGGCTGTATTCATAGCAATATGTAAGGTACTCTAACTATCACAAAACACAGAAATTTTCTCTTGTCTGTGCTCGAGCTCCTCCAATAACCTTTGTATCCAAGTAGCTTCCTTGCAAGCTTGTGTAGCCGCCATGTATTCTGTTTAGATAGCCACAACAACATTAAACTCAAACTATTTACTCAAGTAAACACATAACTAAAAGGATTTCCTTTATCAAGGTCTCTTGCAATCAATCAACGAGTCCATGAATTTAATCCATAATATAATGCAACATCCGAGGTTCCTCTAATGTCGAATCCTTCACTATCTAATACTCTCCACTGGATTCGTCGTATCACGATCGCCCCACTACTTGTGCAATGTCCGTAGTACATATCATAGTGAACATCAAACTTCTCACCCTGTATACGGTAATTAGACATTTCATTCCTCTGCTTCATACAAGACACATACTTGAAGAAAAATTAATAATCGGGAAATTGACTTATAATCTTGCATGCGTCACTGTAAGGTTTAAGTTCTTCCGGAAAGCAAATCTTTATTATTTCTATCTTGAAGATCCTTAAATCTTGTTTAAGTCCTTTATTTCAAACTCTCTAATGTCAATTTTGATTCGATATTTGTTAACTATCAATATATTGAAATACAAATGCAAACTGAAGAGGGGTGAACTGCTTAAAATTATCCTAATCAAATCACACAACAATCCACAACAATCAAAATCTAATGCCTTAATAAAATTGAAAACAATAAGTTCTAAAAGCACAATAATAAATGAAAGAGGAGAAAGCAAACTCAGGATTTTCGTGTTATCTCCTCCACGCCTCCAAGCACAAGCTTGAGGATTTCACTATCCAAGCCTTTCCAAGGCTTCAAATACTTACAATTGACTTCAAGGTGTCAATGAACCTTACAACAAAGAGATTATCTCAATCTTTCACCAAGTGTATCACACACTTAATCACTCAAAATTTGATAATAAATGAATCTTACAACAAAACTCTCAAAGAGTGGATATACAAAATGATAGCTAAATGAATATTTAATCTATGACATTTTTGAATTTGAAGCTCAATATATGCAATACTTGTTACTTTGAAAGATTACAAAATGAATCGATTTGAAATATATTTAAAACAAATTACGAATTTTTGTAATCTCTTAAGTGGATCCGTAGCCAAGTTACCGTTATAGCCTATATTTGAATTTTTAACATCGATCTTGATTGGCTAATCCTATCATCTTTTTAACCATCACCATATCACTTGGTCATTACATCCTGCTAACCGCTTTGATATTCTATAACCTTTCCATGAATTGCTACATTCTATCAATGATTTTCCAAAATTATAGTTTGTTCAAAACTTTCTCTAAGCACACCCAAAGTTAAAACTTTACAACAGTCCAATTTTAGAAACCCAAATAATACTTGTTAATCTCAAAATTTCTAAAATTCAAATGACCCAAAATACTATGACACTTTTCAAATAAATCTTCTCCATAATTCAAATACTTGTTAAATTTCAAGTTTTCAAAACACTTTCAATTAAACCATAAACTCAAAAAACTAATTTCATAAAATCATTTTCATTTAATATAAACCTTTATAATGTGAAAATAATGGTTTATTTAAATGTATAAAAATAATTTAAGCTTTTAAAACAATCATTCTTAATCTTTGTTATCATCAAAAATCCAGAAACATATATGTTAACAATCTCCCCCTTTTTGATGATGACAAATCTTTCATGATTTTAAAGAATGATTCAAAAATTAATCTTGTTTGTTATCATCAAAATCAATATTATGAAAACATATATGTTAACACATATCATCCACATAGAACAGTAAAATGATGAACCTGTAAACTAAGTTCTCATTGCCTGTTTCAACAAAACTTTCTGATTAGAGCATATAAATCTCTTCTTCAAGTTCTCTATGAAGAAATGTAATTTTCACATCTAACTGCTCTAGATGTAGGTCAAATGTAGCACACATCGCCAAGACTATTTTGACAGTCGTGAGTTGAACCATAGAAGAAAATATTTTGTTGAAGTCAATACTTTCTTTCTGAACATATCTTTTCACCACCATCTTTGCACGATACCACTCCATTTGGTCATTATCATCACATTTTATATTATAGACCTATTTGTTACAAATAACTTTTTTTTCTATATGGGTATGTTTTTGTCTTGTTTTGTTAGAGCCTTAATTTTCTTGTCGCCATTCACAAAGTAACATGAAATGATTGCTCATGGAAAGTTGATGGCTCTTCATCCTCTGTTAGGAGACAGTATGCAACATTGATCTCTATGACATAATCTGAGTGCCACACTGGCAGTCGTCTTTCGTGAGTTAACCGACGAACTTCTGGAGCCTCGAACTCGACTGGTTTTTGTTCCTCATGCTCTAGTGCTATTTCTGAAGAATCTGAATCTTCTGTATTATTTTCCCCATAAACTGGCACAGTCTCTGACTTTTCTTTTACAAAGCTATCATCTCTGTATGTCCTTTGCAATTGATCTTCTATAAGATAACATCTCTGCTGGTGATTATCTTGTGGGCAGTGGGGTTCCACAGACGATATCTCTTCACTTTATGAATATACCCTAAGAAGATACATCATCTGAATTTTTTATCCAGCTTTTTTCTTTCTTGGGCATTGTATATCACGTACACAGGACGTTGCTGGCTTTCCAGTCTATGTTTTCATCGGAGTCTTCAACCCAATTATCGTAGAGTGCGACCGATTTACTATATAACAAGTAGTTTTGGCTATTCTTAAATGAATTAGCAATTCCGCATTCTCAACATAAATTTTATTCTTTGTAAGAGTTTTAATCCGTTTTCACTTCATTTTGTTTTAATGCATTAATTTATCTTTTTTTTGCTACGAAAAGAACTCACCGTGGCTTTACCGTTATCATTTTAAGACTGATCGTGATTCAAGTTCAACCTGCCAGTCGCTTCAAACAATCGAAATACATCTAATTTTTCTTGATCCTAGATCTCCGCTGATAGAAAGTGTATATTTATAAAGGAGAAATCATCATTTACACTTCAAGTCTCACTAACATTGCTACTTTTTATGTATTTACGCCTTTTGTTATTTAATTATGTGTTTTGTTATAATTAGGTATTTTATGTATTTTAATATCATGATCGTTTCACAATAAACGAGTAATCGACAAAGAAACGGACATCACTTTGAACTGTGACGATCAAAACCCAAGAGCATAAAGAAAAAAAATTTTGCTCAGCTCATCGTCATACATACCAGATCGCTTACATCGATACATCTCATATACTACCGGCCACATATATGATGACGCAAATGACCGATACGGCAAGATTGATTGGACGAATGATAACATCGCTTAAGGCGTATTCATGGCCGATATTTATATTGACCACACGTCACGATCCTATTGACTAAAATTCACATCGATGACGCAAAGATTTCGGACTAAAAATCTTACGTACGGTACATGCACATACATGGGCTTATTTACTATTCAAACCGCGTCACTATTTAAGCCGCCACTATTCAAACCGCGTTACTGTGCAAACCGCGTGGTCAAACCGTGTACTGTTCAAACCGCATACTATTGACTGATGACATAGTGCAATCCTGAGTGTCCGAACTGTTTTTAATCCAATGGTCATGATTTACTCAATGTATCTATAAAAAGGGGGCTTTCCCCCCTAATTTGATACCCCTAAATCTATTTTTTAGCTTAGTTTTTGTAATTCCTTTTCCATATTGTATTTTTTACGTATTTTAATAAATTCTTATCTCATTTTACTCCTAGTTCAAATATAAATAGCTAATTTTCTTTCAAGTTTGGATTGAAGGTGAAGTCTCAACATGTTCCATGGGCTTAATTTGGTAAATTTATTTTCTCTTCCCCTCTAATATTTGTGGATGTTTTGACTTTTTGTCGATAAATAGTAATAATCTTGTCTAGATACTGTCCTGGTTAAACCGGCACCCTAGTACAAGGTTATTATTATTTGGCACAATAAGCCCTTAGCAACATATTTATTTGAGCATAGTTCATGAGGTGTGGAAACCCCCCTCATGATTTAATTGGCATTAATAAGGAATATTTATCCCATGGAGCATGTTGATGCAGATCCAAATAACCAAGCGCTTTATTTCAATAGATTTCATTCCAATTCACTCCTGCCATTTTAATTTAAATTCTAGGATAGTTTAAATTACCTTCACCACAAATCTAATTACCCACTTACAAAATTAATTCTACACATAATTAAAATCTACATTCCTCGTAGGATTGACACTCGTCACATTAATCTATTCTACAATAGATTCGTGCGCTTGCGAGTTCAATAAAATTTGCACAATAAGTTTTTGGCGCCATTGCTGGGGGGGTAATTCTAGGATAGTTTAAATTATCTTCACCACAAATCTAATTACCCACTTACAAAATTAATTCTACACATAATTAAAATCTACATTCCTCGTAGGATTGACACTCGTCACATTAATCTATTCTACAATAGATTCGTGCGCTTGCGAGTTCAATAAAATTTGCACAATAAGTTTTTGGCGCCATTGCTGGGGGGGTAATTATTTTAATTCATAGAATTAATTGTTTTTAAATATTTATTGTTTATTTGTTTTCTTGTAATTTGTTTCTCATTAAAAAAAAGTGAATATATATTTTAAGGTTAGAATTTCATTTCTTTTTCTTTTCTTTAAATTTGTGTAAATTAATTTTCATATTATTTTTAAATTTTTTTTTGTCTTGTTATCTTTCTTTGTAATTTATTTTAATTTTAGTTAATATTTGTTTCACGTAATTTATTTTTTTCTTATAGCAATTGAGTGTGTTTTCATAGTAAGATTGTAACAGCGTGATAAGGTTAGTATCGTAATTTCTCCATCTTCTTTATTTTTATTTGTTTTCATTTATTTTGTTCTTTGCATGCATGACGAAGATTATTATTACCTAATCTTGAGCCTTTAGATCTTGAATTGGAAAAAATACTTCGCACACACAAACACGTTGCATTTAAAAATAAAATTGAAATGGATTTGCAAAACCAACAACCAGAACCACAGGAGAGGCCATTGAAAGACTACTTCATTCCCTTATCTAATTTGAGTACATCATGTATAAGATACCCAAATGTAGCCTTTCGGAGTTTTGAATTAAAACCAAGTGTGTTAAATTGTCTCCCCACGTTCTATGGCCTACAAAATGAGGATCCATATAATCACCTGAATAATTTTCATGTTATTTGTCAAACTTTCAAATATGAGAATTTTTCAGATGATGATTGTAAACTTAGATTATTCCTATTTTCTTTAAAGGATAGAGCTCGTTTATGGCTTAATACATTGCCTGCTAATAGCATTATATCATGGGAACAAATGGTAACAAAATTTTTGAACAAATATTTCCCAGTTTATAAAACCAATACTATTCGCAGGGAAATTTCAGAGTTTACTCAGAGAAAGGACGAGCAGTTTTTCTAGACATGGGAGCAATTTAATGGGCTACTCTTGAAGTATTCACATCATGGGTACGAGAAATGGTACCAATGCCAATAGTTTTTTGAGGGATTATTGCTGCATGTGCAAGAATGGCTAATGGCAACAAGTAGAGGAGAGCTAATGTCAAAAAGTGCATAAGAGATTTGGGATTTCTTCCAGCGACAGTCGGATAATTTCCAACAACGGAGTCGATCACTTAGGAATACTAGGAGAATTAAGGGAGTAAATGAAGTTCACATTGGCGAGTCAAGTTCGGAAATTAAAGAAGTCAAAGAGATGGTTGAAGACCTTTCTCGACAAATAGCATCATTAACGACTGCCAAATCAACAGAACCACATGATCATGACTCATATTCAGATCAAGCCAATGCCATAGGTGTCATGAGAAAACCATCAAATTACAACTCATACTCTAACACATATAACCCTGAATGGAGAGACCACCCCAATTTTTCATGGTCTCAAGGATTCCAACAGAATGGAGCAACAGCTCCACTTCCACCAATTCAACCAATTCCTCAAATTTCTCAAGCCTCTCAGCCACCATTTAGACCATACAATTAAAACCCAAACTACTCTAAACTCAAACCATGGGAGGATATATTCCATAATTTCAAGAATCTTACTCATTCCAAAATCGAGCAACAGAACCGCACCACTGATGAATTACGAAATGAGATGAGAGCGGGTTTCAACTCATAAGTCCAATCAGTTTCAAACCTTAGGAAAATGGTGAGACAACTTGCCTCTTCAGTTTAAACTTTGGCAATAATTGTTGAAAAAGGTAAATTTCCAAGTCAACCAATGCCTAATTCTAAAGGAGTACATGAAGCAAGTACCAGTTCACCACAGCAGCATGGAAAGGTCAAAGCCATCATGACTTTACGAAAAGGGAAGGAAGTCGACAACAAAGTTGAGATGCCAGTGACAAAAACAACTCAGATTGTACCTGTGAATGCCGAGGACTCATCTTGAAAAGAGAAAGAGGAAACTAACCCACGAGAATACGTTCCTAAAGCTTTATTTCCTCAGAGATTAGCTAAAGGGAAGAAAAAAAAATTCACATGTGAGATTTTTGAATTCTTCAAACAGGTAAGTGTTAACATTCCTTTACTTGATGTTATAAAATAAGTGTCATCTTATGCCAAGTTTTTTTAAAGACCTTTGTATTAAAAAGAAAAAAGAGAAATATTCATGTTCAGAAAAAGACCTTTTTAACAGAAAATGTTAGCTCTATACTCCAACATAAAATGCTTCTAAAATACAAAGATCCAGGCTCCCCCACTATCTCATGTAGTATAAGGAACTACACAATTGATAATGCGTGTTGGATTTAAGAGCTAATGTAAATCTGTTACTTTACTCTGTATTTGTGAAACTTAGACTGGGTGAATTACACCCAACTCCAGTGGTGTTATAGCTTGCAGATCGGTCCATGAAAATATCTCGTGGTATTATGGAGGACGTGCTTATTCAGGTAAACAAGTTTTATTTTCCTGTTGATTTCATTGTAATTGACACTCAACCAGTGGAGGATTCAAAGAAGCAAATTTCTATTATTTTGGGCCGACCTTTCTTGGCAAGTGTCAAATGCTCACATTCAATGCAGGACTAGAAATATGAAGTTGTCCTTTGGCAATATGACCATGAAGCTCAATATCTTCAACATTGCCAAACAACCTCACAATGCAGATGATGGAATTGTTGATGTGGATTTAATAGAAACATTAGTTGATAATAATTTTCTTTCAAACCTTAGTGATACCTTTTACAAACATGTTTAACTCACTTTGGTTTGGATTTTGATATTGACAGATCAGTCGATGAAGTCAATACTTTACTTGACTCAGCCCCATCCATGGATACAAATAAATGGAAGTCAAGAGTTGAACAATTAGCGCCATCAGAGAAGAAACTCAACCCATAATCAGAATCACCACCAAAACTCGACCTCAAGCCATTACCCAACACTTTAGAATATACATTTTTGGGAGAAGAAAGTACTTTACCCGTAATCATCTCTTCATCCTTAAATGACAAACAAAAAGGTAAGTTGTTGGAAGTTTTAAAAGAGCACAGATGAGCATTAGGATGGACCATAGCAGACATAAAAAGTATAAGCCCAGTAGATTGTATGCATTAAAATCACCTTGATGAAAATGCTAAACCTACTAGGGAAATGCAACGTCGGTTAAATCCTAACATGAAAGAGGTCGTTAGAACTGAAGTCCTTAAACTTTTAGATGCATGTATCATTTACCCCATTTCTAATAGTTCATGGGTCAGTCCTGTGCAAGTTTTCCTAAAAAGTCAGGAGTCACAATAATTACCAATGCTGATAATGAATTAGTACCCATTAGAGTGACTACAGGATGACGTGTATGCATTGATTATAAAAAGTTGAATTCTATCACATGTAAAGACCATTTTTCTTTACTATTTATCGATCAAATGCTTGATCGATTAGTAGGTCATGAATTTAATTGCTTTCTAGATGGCCAATCAGGATACAATTAGATTCCCATAGCACCAAAAGATCAAGAAAAGACTACATTTACTTGCCCTTTTGGGACTTTTACATATAGGAGAATGTCATTTAGATTATGTAGTGCACCTGCTACATTTCAACGATGCATGTTGAGCCTTTTTTCTAATATGGTTGAACGATTCCTTGAGGTCTTTATGAATGATTTTTCTGTTTTTGGTGATTCATTTTATCAATGTTTACATCATCTAACACTAGTTCTGCAGAGATGTATCGAGAAGAATTTAGTCTTAAATTGGGAGAAATGCCATTTTATGGTAAAATAAGGTATTGTTCTTGGTCATATTATTTTGAGCAAAGGTATTGAGGTTGATAAAACTAAGGTGGATCTCATTTCCAATTTTCCTCCACCTAAAACAGTCAGAGAAGTAAGATCTTTCCTTGAGCATGCTGGTTTTTATAGACGTTTCATTAAAGATTTTAGTAAAGTTTTTAGACCCTTATGCAATCCACTTGCTAAGAATGTACCTTTAGTCTTTAATGATTCATGTCTTGAGACATTTGAAAAACTAAAGCAGTTGTTGACATCATCACCCATCATTCAGCCCCCAAATTGGAACTTACCATTTAAGCTTATGTGTAATGCATCTAATTATACAGTAGGAACAGTATTAGAACAAAGAGTTGATCGAATTTCCCATGTTATTTACTATGTTAGTATGACATTGAATGATGCACAATTGAATTATTCAACCATTGAAAAAGAAATGCTAGTAGTTGTATTTGTATTAGATGAATTTCAATCTTATCTCATTGGTTGTAAAATAATTGTATTCACAGATCATGCTGCTCTTGAATAAATTCTTACAAAGAAAGATGCAAAAGCTAGACTAATTCGTTGGGTATTACTTTTGTAGGAATTTGACTTAGAATTCAAAGATAAGAAAGAGACAGAAAATGTTGTGGCTGATCATTTCTCTCGTCTCTATTTTGACACAACTATGGAACAATTACCCTTGAATGAGTTATTTCTAGATGAATAATTAATGAGTATGGAAGTAGTACCATGGTATGCTGATATTGTTAATTATCTTGTTACAGGTCAACTTCCAGAGCATTGGACTAAGCAAGATAAGTCCAAATTCTTTATAGAAATAAAGAAATTCTTTTGAGATGATCCTTATCTATTCAAGTATTGTGCAGATCAAATTGTTAAATGATGTGTCTCAGAAAATGAATTTCAAAACATTCTTTCATTCTGCCATGAACAAGATTGTGGAGGTCATTTCAGCACTAAGAAAACAACTACTAAAATTTTACAATGTGGTTTTTATTGGCCAACTATATTTCGAGATGCTTACACCTTTTGTTTTCCATGTGATAGGTGTCAACGAATGGGGAGCATAACACGAAGGAATATGATGCCACTAAACCCAATTTTAGTGGTTAAAATTTTTGATGTATGGGGTATCGATTTCATGGGATCATTTCCTCTATCTTTTGGTCATCAATACATATTGGTTGTTGTTGACTACGTTTTGAAATGGGTAGAGGCAATTCCATGTAGGACTAATGATTACAAAGCAGTAATAGGATTTTTGAAAAGTAATATTATTTCACGCTTTGGATTCCCTCGAGCAATAATCAGTGATGGTGGTGCCCATTTTTGCAATAAATCATTCAAAGCACTTTTGACAAAGTATTCTATCACTCACAAAGTGGCGACCCTATATCATCTGCAAACTAGTGGCCAAGTTGAGATCTCTAATCGAGAAATAAACTACATATTAGAAAAGCCGGTGAGGCCAGATAGAAAATATTAGTCATTGAGACTTGGTGATGCATTATGGACACATAGAACGGCTTCAAGACCCCGATTGGGATGTCACCCTACAGGCTAGTATATGGAAAAGTTTGCCACATACCTGTGGAACTCGAGCATCGTGCATACTGGGCTATCAAGAAATTCAACTTTGATACACAGCAAGCTAGCTCAGAAAGACGATTACAACTGGCAGAACTTGAAGAAATTCACAATGATGCGCACGAAAATGCAAAGATTTGCAAGTAACGAATGAAAGTCTTTCACGACAAGTAAATTATGAGAAAATCTTTCACCCCAGGTCAGAAAGTACTTTTATTCAATTCTCGCTTGCACCTATTTCTAAGTAAGTTACGTTTTCGATGGTTTGGCTCATTTATTGTTCACACTGTTTTTCCACATGGGACAATTGAAATTAAGGATCCAAAGAACGGTGCCACTTTTTAAGTGAATGGTCAAAGATAAAAGTCATATCTACAGTACCAACTATATGGAGAGGACACCAAAATAAATTTGAGTGACCCACCAAGTTGAATTGAGATTTTTCTTTCTTTCAGTGACTTGATTTGATTTTTTTCCTTTTTATTATTCTTTTGCTGATTGAAATTATTTTTGCATAAGTGTGTTTGTTTAACCATTAAGTTTTCTCTTATCATTTTTAATCATAAGACAACTCTTCTTGAACATTCTTAGACAACTTCAACATTTCCAATCTTATCTCAGAAAGTAGATACGATTTTGTAAAACATCTCGTATTTGGGCTCTGCAACCACCAGAGTTAGTTTCCGATGTTGAGGATTTAGAAAGCTAACTCAAACATATTGAGATAAATGTTTACAATACCCAGTTGGAGCTTGAGGTAAATTTAATAAGAGGATGATTTTAGTTTGCTTTTTGTGTTTTAATTTGTTTCTATGTTTGTGTGTCTGCTTTGTGTGTTTAAGTTTGTCACCACAATTAAGTGGCGGATAACAGTACTCCGTGACAATCAAGTCGGTTACTTCAGTTTCCCATAATAACTGAAATTATGAGATAAAGGTATGGACAGAGACGAAATTTTAGCGAAGCTTCACAAACGGTTCCCTTCGCTTCCTCATAATGCCCTCCTTTCAATCTATAAAGCTCAGTCCGAACGCATGCGATTGTTAATGAAGAATAGCCTCCCTGCTGACATCCATTGGTTAATCGAGGCTAAAGTACGCTTGGCAGGTGAGTTGCCTACTAAATTTATTGCATACATGCCTGGTTGTGGTAAAGGAAATTATGCGAGAAAACGACGAGCTCAAAGACTTTCTGTTGCTTGTCATAAGTGTGCCAGAATGAGATGTAATAAAAAATCATGTTCTTTAGGAATGGTGTCTGATAACAGGGAAGATAAGATTAAATTCATTAGGGATGGCTTGAATAAAGAGCCATTGGATAATATCTTTTTTTCTCTTGAAACGCATCTCAGTGGATATGTACAAAGAGCAATTCTCCAGTAATGGCCATTATTCCAGAAAGAGCATGCACGATACAGTCTCGGGAATCTAACTATAAACAACCCTGTTTGCCAGTTTGTAAGAAAACTGGATAGGAAGCCTATCCTTGACCCATAGAGGGCGTTTAAGCCATTGACGTAAAATCAGAGGAAGATGTGAGCCACAATCACAACTACCTATAAATATCCTTTTACTTTACTGTTGTTTTATTTCACTGTTGTTTTACCATTAGCATTATTGTCTTTAATAATTTCATTTTATCATTGTTTGCTTTTTCTTTTTTACTGTTTACTTTTTAACTCTCGAGCCATGTGCCTTACGCGTTAATTGACATCGACATGATGCCTCATACACAGCTGTAACCCACTGTCACCAACGTCCTTAAATATGATTTTTTTTGTTGATCACTCACAAATTGTTTTTGAGTAATATCCTAATGGCAACTACTCCTAGTAAACAATTCAAGAACATTTGTGTGCTCTCTGGGTTTAACTATGGCAAATATAAAGAGTTCGTTGAGGCAGCTATAGACCTTGGTCAAAGAATAACAGAGAGAAAATTACACTTGGTGTATGGAAGAGGTGACCGACGGTTACCCAAAATGGTCTCAGAAGCTGGTTATGTCAGAGGAAGCCAAGTGTTAGGCATTATCCCAACAATTCTAAAACCTTTGGGCTGTTTGTCTAACTTATCAACTGGAGAAGAATTAGTTGTGTCAGGTATGCAAGAAAGAATAACTGAAATGCTAAATCATGCTGATGCTTTTATTTTCCTCCCAAGAGATCTTGCAACTCTTGAGGCACTAATCACATTAGCATCTTGGGCACATATGAACATGCATCAGAAACCCATCAGCTTGTTAAATGTCAATAACTTTTATGATGGCTTTATCGTATTTCTTAACCATGCAATAAAAAAATTATTTCATTCATTCCTCAGTGAAAAAAGTTTTTATTTGTGCACATACTGCTAATGAGCTACTTGATCTGTTACAAGCTTATCGACCAAAGCCAAATCCCAAGACCTTTGTGTTGGAGTGTTCAAATAATGATGGTAACAGTAGCTGCAGTAAGAAGTACAAATTAAATTTAATTCTCCACTTGTAAATATTTTTTTCTATGTTGCACTACCCAGGTGATGTCTTCTAAACTCTACATCTTTCCTTTCAAACATTGAGGACAATGTTTCATTCTGGTTGGGGGGAGGAAATAGTTGACAATTGTGGAATGTTGGTTAAGTTTTTACTAATTTTTTGTTGTAGAACTAACCGTGACTAACTTTTTGAGTAGAAGATAGCTGAATATGGAGTGTAATTACTCTAGAAATGCATCTTCTTAGTTTGAAAGTTAAAAAAAAAAGCCAAAAAAAATAAATAAAAATTTCTTATTTTAAGTGTGTTCTTTCTAACTTTTTCTTTTTGACTTCTCCTTTATAAATATACATTTTCAAATTATCGAGTCAAAGATGGCTGAATATAAGGTGTAGTTACTCTATAAACGCATCTTCTTAGTTAAAAAAAAAATCCAAATATTTTCTTTTTCCATCATTTTAAGTGTAACTTTTCTAATTAGTTTTTCTCCATCATTTTTTATCTTTCTGCATGAATATTTTCTTTTTCATGTTTAGAATAGGTTGGGGGTAGAATTTCATTTTTTAAAAAAAGCAAAAAAAATTTGTGATCTTTTAACATTGGATGACATGATAACTTTCGAATCTTAGTATTTGTATTATCTTTGGTCTTGAGTAATGTTACACTATGTTTGCTATTCTACATGTTGATGTTGGAGACAAATATGAGTTACTTGAACGAATGCACATGTCATAATAAATTCTAAGTGAGTTTTGAGCCTATCATTTTTTCTTGGAGAGTAATCCTTTTTGCCCATTCTTAATACAGCTTAGAAGTTTATTATTTTATACATGATCTCTAGATTTCTTTTAAGTCAACCTTCTAAAAAAAAAGAAAAAAAGAAAAAAAAAGAGAAAAAATATATTGCTACATCTGAAGGTCCACCTAACTAGTAGATACGGAAGATTATTTAGAGCCCTAAAAGACGATAGAATGCCATCTTTGACCCGTTTGAGCCTTTCTAGTCATCCATATTGTGAAATATCCATAGTTAGCCCTTTTGAGCATTTTGTTTAAAAAAAAAAAAGCTTTTTCTTTGTTAACTTATCATCCTAAACCACTCCAATTTGGAGTATTACCCAATGTCTTACAAGTCCATCACCTATTCATGTTTGAGAAAAAATATAAATAATTATTTTGTTCAGCAAAGTTGTGCCATACCAAAAAAAAAAGTTGAAAAAAGAAAAAAGAAAATAAGAAAAAAAAAAGGAGATATACAATAATAAATAAGCGAAATGCACTTTATAATTTCCAAAAGATCTCTATTTTTTCTCAAACATGTATTTTTATTTTTTTTTTATTTCTCCTTCTTTGTTAGACATGTACCTAACCTACATTACGTCCTAAGAAAAGTCCTTCTTGATTTTAGGGAACTATAGTCTGAAGTAGAAGCTAATTGTGTGGACTAAAAAGATGTAGTGACGCATCTTCTTAATAAAAAAAAATAAATAAAAAAGTAAAAAAAAGTGATAAATACATTGGGTTGACTAATATTTTGTTAGAGATCGTATTATTTCTAAGCTGTGAGCAAATTTCTTTCATCTTGGTGAGAGTGTGTGATATTTCTTTATTATTTTATCTCAATTTACCATTCATTTTAGTGACAAATTTTATTAGGTTTAATTTTCTTGTGAGAGTGTCACTACTACCAGTGAGATTTTGGGGTTTGATATGTCATTCTTGAAAGTGACTTGAATCTTATACTTATGACAAAGTCTGTTGGACTGATGCATGTAGATGGTTGATGTGGGTGTGATGTTTCTTTACGGTACTGTTCACATATACGATACTGTTCATAATACTGTTTATGACACTGTTCACATATACGGACCGATGACGTGGGATTGACCGATGATGTGGCAATGACTGATAACGTGGCAGTTTTTTATTGGATGAATGATGTAGCATTGACTGATGATGTGGCATTGACTGATGATGTGTCACGATCCTATTGGACTTAAATTCTTATGTACTATTGATCGATGACTTGGCAGCATTTCAGTAGATTAAAAATCTTGCGTACGGTACATGCATATACATGGAATTATTTACTATTCAAACCGCGTTATTGTGCAAATCGCATGGTCAAAACCGTGGTCAAATGCTGTACTGTTCAAACCACGTACTGTTGACTGATGACGTGGTGCAATTCTGAGCGTCCGAACTGTTTTTAATCTAATGGTCATGATTTACTAAATGTATCTATAAAAAAAGGGGCTCTTCCCCCCTAATTTGATACCCCTAAATCTATTTTTGAGCTTAGTTTTTTGTAATTTCTTCTCCATCTTGTATTTTTTACGTATTTTAATAAATTTTCATTATACCCCTAGTTCAAATATGAGTAGCTAATTTTCTTTCAAACTTGGGTTGAAGGTGAAGTCTCGACATGTTCCATGGGGTTAATTTAGTAAATTTATTTTCTCTTCCCCTCTAATATTTGTGAATGTTTTAATTTTTCGTCGATAAATAGTAATAATCTTGTCTAGATATCGTCCTGGTTAAACCGGCACCCTAGTATAAGATTATTATTACTTCGGATGATAAGCCCTTAGCACCATATTTATTTGAGCGTGTTTCATGCGGTGTGGAAACCCCCCTCATGATTTAATTGGCATTAATAAAGAATATTTATCCCACGGAGCATGTTGATGCAGATCCAGATACCCAAGCGCTTTATTTCAATAGATTTCATTCCAATTCACTCCTGCCATTTTTATTTAAATATTAGGATAGTTTAAATTACTTTCACCACAAATCTAATTACTCACTTACAAAATTAATTCTACACATAATTAAAATCAACCTCGTCGTGGGATCGACATTCGTCACCATTAATCTATTCTACAACAGATTCGTGAGCTTGCGAGTTAAATAAAATTTGCACAACAATCTCCTGGAATAATCATCAATGAAAGTCACCAAGTACTTTACACCTCCTATGGACATATCCGGCGATTCTCAAACATCAGAATGAAACAAGTCTAAAATGCATTTGCTTCTAGCAACAGATCTACTGAACTTTAATCTATACTGCTTGTAACACAACGCTCGCAAATTGGTAAGCTTACCGATTTGAGCGCTGGAAGTAATTTTCGCTCAGAAAGAATCTTCAAACCTTGTTTTGACATATGGCCAAGTTTGAGATGCACATCATCGTTGATTCTTCTCCATTTGACGTGACACATGTATTGACTTCTTGTAGTGTTTCCCCTTTAAGCATAAACATATTAGTATCGATCTTTTCTACCTTTATCAATACAAACACACCTTTAACAATCTTCATTATTGTATTTTCAACATGAGTTTTGCACCCATGACTATCTATTTGTCCCATGGACAATAGATTTTTCTTCAGGCCGTTGACATATCGTACCTCCTCAATTGTACGAATTGTACCGTCAAACATTTTAATTTTAATAATACCAATACTAGAAATCTCCAAGGTATGATTATCTCCCATGTATACCGATCCTCCTGAGATAGGTTCATATATATAGAACTATTCTCTCCGAGAGGTCATGTGCCAAGTAGCTCCTAAGTCTATAAGTCATGCGTCAAATAGTCATTTTCTGCCTTCTGAAATAATTGTTGCCTTAATTTCGCCATCATCCGAGATACTTGCTACACACCTCTGAGCATTTGATGACTCAAGTTCTTTGCCTTCTCTTCTCTTCTGGTTATTCCAACACTCTTTCTTGACGTGCCATTTCTTGCCACAATTGTAGCATTTAATATTCTTCTTACAATTGTAGCATTTAATATTCTTCTTACTTTTGGATTTTGATCTACCATGATTATGACTCTCACTAGGGCCACGTTCCGTTCATCTCCCTCTTATCACTGAGAGCGCATTTGCTTGTTGCGAACTTACTTGTTTGTCTTTTTTTTTTTTTGCCTGCTCTCCTTATTTAATACGGAGGCTGCAACATCATCAAAAACTAGACTGTCCGCTGGTTTGTTGTTCGTCAGGCTGATAATGAGTTGGTTATATGAATCTGGTAGACTTGAAAGTAGAAGCTCTGCACGTTCATTTTCCTCTATTTTATGACCCAACGTTGTGAGTTGTGAAAATAAAGTCTTCAAGATGTTGATGCAATCGGTTACCGATGTAGATTATGCCATTCGAAGAGTATAAAGTCTCCTTTTTAAGAAGATTTTGTTGTGTAGTGAATTGGCCTCATATAACTTTGTAAGAGTATTTCATATTTCCTTTGCTGTCTTTTTCTCTTCCACACTTGATACACCCTATCTGCAAATGCCAAGTATAGATCAACAATTACATTATCGTCCATCTCATTCTACTTGTCATCATCAGTTATCTCCATGGACCTTTCTCCAATTACTACTAAGCAATTATTTTTCCTCAGAATTGCCCGCATCTTTATTTTCCACAACGAGAAATTGTTCCCGTTAAACTTCTCAATTTCTTACTTTGCCGCTATTTTGTTGATAAAAACTGCACATAAGCT
Organism: Citropsis articulata; assembly: GCA_030449925.1. Lineage (NCBI taxonomy): Eukaryota > Viridiplantae > Streptophyta > Magnoliopsida > Sapindales > Rutaceae > Citropsis > Citropsis articulata. Next base: position 578,151 of record JASUUH010000137.1, on the reverse strand, counting down.
AGTATACCGCCTTGAATAATTGTGAGTATGTGTGAGAATGCACACCAGGAAAGTTCCCAGGAAAGACTGTAAGGGTCACAACGGTCCCACTTAAAACCCAAACTCCTTAGGCTCTTATCTCTTTGTGACAGAACTTTCCTAGACATGTCCAAAACCATACATTTGTTTTACTCACACCATTATCCCCTGCTTTGCATCGCAAAATTTTTGGATCGCTCCCACCGTTTCTCTGAACAATAACCGTATACATGAATAATATCGTATACGTGAACAGTACCATATACGTGAATAGTACCTGACTCTAAAAAATACAACTAATAGCTCTGATACCACCGTTGGGAAATTGATAGGTGAAGCAGATATGCAACTAAAGTGAAATTGAGAAATAATAAGACACAGAATCATATAGGCACGCCAAAAATTACGTGATTTGACTTTTAGTCTATATCCACGGGCGAAGGCAGAAGGAAAATATTTTACTAGTGAAAAGAAGTTACAAGTATTATAGTATTTTAGCTCACTATCCAAAACTCCAATATACCCAAACTCTCAAAGCACTAAAATAAGAGATTTTATTGTTTAAACTCTACAAAACTCTCTGCTATGCAAGAATTGCGTCTTACAAAACTGGATGCAAAAATGAAGAGGATGAGCCTCCTTTTATAACCAAAACTTGGCTACAGTTCATACTTTATTATAATAATATTATTATTTTATTATTATTTTTTTCTTCTTCTTTTTTCGGCCCAGCACCTATTTTTTTTCTTCCTCTTTCTTCTTTTTCTTTTGCCTCTTTTGTCTTCTTTTTTCTTTTCCTTAACCCTTTTTAGTGGGGCATTGACAAACATTATCGGATAAAATTAAAGGATTTGACTTTTGATCGACATTCTCATTGGTGGTAGAAACGGCACGATCCACGGTAAGTAAGTCTTGGATTGATTCAGGCATGGGCTGTCCTTTCATGACAAATCTCCAATATTCCTCCAGGTCTTTTCTTGCATCAATTGTGCTTGCAAGCTGAAATATGAAAAGAAAAACAAAGATAGTAATTAGACCAAGCAATTTATTAATGTAAAAACTAATAAAAAGATTAGAAACTACAAGTTCTAATATTTCGGCAAGAGTTAGCATCTAAATGAATAATAACATTCAACTTAAAAATCATACCAAGAGAAGCACCGAAAGTGTGCAGAGAACAAAGAATGGTCTCATGTTGTCAATAAAACCAAGATTCCTCACAGATAACCTTTGTGAGATATTGAGTTGTATGACAAGGCTTATATCTGCTACTCTTTTATATGCACGAAGATAAAGAGTACTGGATTAACCGTGCAAGTTTATTTATAGTGATGCTTGGGTCCTAAAAAATATCAAAATTCAGAAAATTTTTCATAGTAACAAAAAAATACCTGTTAGTACTATACGGAGACGGAGTTACAAAAAATTAAAAAATGTAATGATAAAAACATGATAATACCATATAGAGCTACAGTCAATTACAAATTATTATGTTTTTATATTTTATTTTCATTTCCTAAAATATTATGATATTATTTGTTCGTCCTTTATTATTAGGTTTTCAAAGAAAATCTAGGTATGAAAAGTCCACAAACTGGCTATAGAAAGATATGATTTTTTTCTTTTTTTAGTTTAAAAAGAGTATAATTGTTTGTACTAAAAAAATTACTTTGAACATTTAAATTTTAATAAAATCTTGTATTTCTGAAATGCTCCATTTAATTGATTATCAAGGATAATTTTGTAAAACCAAACAAAATTATATGGCTTTTCACACCCATTACAATTTTATCTATCTACATCTTTATCATTATTTTACACTTGAATTTTATATATCTACATCTCTATCATTTTTTTACTTCAGTTCAATAATTGTACAAGCAAGAACGCTAAGACTACGTGAGATATATAAATTAACTTTTTTTTTAATCTACGGCTCAAGATGAGCGGATTGTTGTTTCACTTTATTTGTAATATGCTTTAAATCGATTTTAAGAATCCTGTGGCTTGATTTTTCCCTAACAAGATTTTTTTAGGGAAAAAGACATCTACACCCGCAACGTTTGGGGAAATAATCACCAGCACCTTTAAGTTTTCAAAAAGGAATACAAAAACCCCTTATTTAACCATAACACCCTTTGCCCCTGTTATCCCAAGAAAAATTGACTTTAAAATTTTAAATAAATGAAAGATTATGTAAATAATGTAATCTATTTAGTATAATGTAATTGTGAAGGTTGCTTTTGGTATATCTATTAATAGAGCTATCAAAGTACAGGTTTCTAATGATCAAAGAGAGCTGTTTTTCCAAATGTATTAGAGAGATAATGGGGATGCAGTTATTGTTTGTAATATTCCCTAAAGGTCAATCGAATGGTGTTTGCTTTTAGGAAATTATTGTATTTGAATAGTATTTTGATATTTGTAAAATGGCAAAGTTATCAACATTCATAAATTAATTTAATGAATATAGTAAAATAGTTGAGGAACACATTCTCGAGTTTGTCGAGAAAACGAAACGTGTATCCTTTGTACTATATTTCTAAAATAGTTCCTAGTGGTGGATTTATAATTGGACATTATTAATTCCTATAAACACTAGTATGTGTTATAACTCCTTATGGTATGTGATATTAAAATAGATGGTGAGTTTCATATCATTGACATGAGATGTCAAGTTAAACACATAGGTACTTGTTGAGTGAACGAGTTTACTGAACTTGACCAAATATAAGCCATATGTGTTAGCCTGAAGGGCTACACATTATGTAATTTTGATGATAATAAACATATGTATTAAGTAAATTGATAAATATTAAATTTCATATTTCCACTAGTTTTTGAAAGATAGTATTTATACAAGTAAATCAAGTGAAATTAAGCTCAAGACACTCAACGGATGACGGTGAAATCAAGAATAAAGTTTAGAACTCAACGGACAAATTATTGAGATAAATTCTTGTAAAGCCGATATGATTTAATTGATTCATAATTTAGCATTTGAGAAGCTCAATATTTTGTTTAATAAATCATTACTTTTTATAAACAAAAAGGTTTTATATTTAAGATAAAGTATTTTGTAGATTTGAGTAATTTGGATTGAAATGAAAAAGTCTTGCTATCTTTGATTTTAATAAATATTATTTTAAATTCAAATTTGGACTTATTTACAAACATTTGAAATGTTTTGGGCCTTACAGTAATTTATAAAAGTTTGAGGACCCGAACGAAATTCATACACTTGAAATCCAAAATTGGACAGATAGTAATCGACTAACCGCCTGAGGAAAATTTCATATATTCAAATTTTAGACTAAAGTGAAAAATTTTGAGAACTTTAAAATTTAAAAGTATTATGTTAAATTTTGAAAATGACGTCTTTGAAAATTATTATTATACGTTAGGCTATAACATAATTTTATAAAGATTTAGGAATGACAAGCATTATTTAAATATTCTGAAATTAGACTTTTTTGTAAAGTTTTATGACATTTTAGGCCGTAGTATAATTAAAAAAAATTTGGGTAAAAATATAATTTGATGAACAGTGTCAGTGTAGCAAAATTCAAATCTAATGGTAACTTCACTGTTCTCAAGTAGCGAATCGGATAACTTAAGCGCCTAGCCACTTGCTAGCTGGAATTTGTCTATAACGGCTAGTTTTCAAGTTTTAGCTATAAAAATTCAACTCCAACTTGTTTTTAAATAGTTTAGCAAGGCAAAACAAGTTCATAAAATATATATTGAGCTTCCATTTCGTAAAATCATCATTTATTGAATCATTATTGAGCTATAATTTATTTATTCACTCTTAAAAAGAGTTTCATTGTTATAATTTTCATTTCTCATCAAATTGTGAGTGTACATGTGTGAAGAACACTTGTGTCAAGAGATTGGGAGATAATCTCTTGGTTGTAAAGGTTTATTGATACCTTAGAAGTCAATTGTCAACATTTAAAGACTTGGGAGGCTTAGATAATAAAATCCTCAAGACGGGTGAGCTTGGAGGCGTGGACGTAGGCCGGGATTGCCGAACTACGTAAAAATCCTCGTATTTGTTTTCTCTTCCCTTACCTTTTTATTATTATGCTTGTTTGAATTTATTATTTTTTTTTCCATTAAGGCATTAGATTGATTTGTTGTGTGGTTTGCTTAACTTAATTTTTAAAATCCCAATTCACCCCCCTCTTAGGTTTCATAACTTGTATTTAATTTGGTATCAGAGCGAGGTGCTCTTGTATAGACTTAACCGTCTAGAGTTAAAGATCAATAACAACCCAAATTAGCTTAACCTTCATGGAAGGACAATCCACAACTAGGCCACTATTCTTTGATGGTAATGACTACCCATATTGGAAAAGTAGGATGAGAATTTATTTGCAAGCTTTAGATTATGAAATTTGGAAAGTTTTTTATGATGGTCCATTCACGCCTATGATTAAAAATGAAGTAGGAAATGATATTTCAAAACCTTCAAGTTAATGGAGTGACGGAGTTTGTCGAAGCTCCTCAAAAACAAATACTGATTCACCTAAATAAAATTGTAGAAATGGTGAGACCAGGTCGAATCCCTAGGGAACTATGTATTTAATTTCTCAAAGTCTAAAACAAATTAATTTTCCAAAGATTTAGATTTTGCAAGCTTCTGCCACGAACCGGATAGCCGTTCCTTGCAAACCGGATAACCGTTTGCTGCTTGAATGATTCTGGGAGCTATCCGGCTAACCGGATAAGCGGAACCGGCAGACCGGTTGCAGTTCGTGACACTTCTGGATTTATTCGGACAACCGGATAAGGGATCCGGAACACCGAATTCTGTTTGTTGCGTTTCTGGAAAGATTCGGCTAGCCGGTTGGGGAAATCCGGAAATCCGTTTGCTGAGTTGAAGAATTCTGGGCGCGATCCGGTTGAGGAAAATCCGGAAGACCGAATGTTGCTTGTCGGTTTGGAAAGATTCGCAATCCGTTATCGAGATCCTAAGACCGAATGCGTCTTGTGATGATTAGGTGCGATCCGGTCAGCCGGTTTGGTGAAATCCAGACCGGTTCTCTCGCTTGGACTTTATTGACTAGCCGTTTGAGTGAAACCGGAACATGACTTCTTCTTTCTGTCCACAAACGGTTGGCGGTTAGTAAACCTAGCCGTTTCCTGGGTTTTGGGTTTGTTCTTTGTAACAAGAAATTAATAAAACAAAATAAACTAAAATAAAACAAGATTTAAAATTAAGCAAGAGAATATCAATCTTACCAAGCTTCCAATCCAAGGGTATCAATTCCATCCAATTGCAATTTTGATCATAGGCTTAAATATAAACTACTCAATCCAAGAACTTAGTCTACTTAATCGGAAAAGCCGTAGAAAGTAATTATTCTCCTAATACATTAGACTCAAACAATCGCCTAAATCCAAACTTATCACCAATTTAACTGGGCATCATCGTTCCATATCAAATTTAGTGATAGCATTAAGAATAGTGAGAATGACTAAAACAAGATCAATTAATTCAGATTACTCCAATTTAATCAATTTGTATTTTTATTCCCCTAGAGCCTATCATGCAAGCTATGTAATTGCGGCCGTCAATATACACACACATGAGCCAACTCCTTGCTACTCAATTCAATCATTCATGACAATTACGGATCACAAACTCAAGACTAGCGATAGAAAAATAAATATTGAATTAAGGCGTCAACTCAATCAATATAAATAATTCATAGATAATGAGAACAAGAAAATAAAAATTACTTGGATTAAAGAAATTCTTGTTAAGTTCAAAGCCTCACAAAACTACAACTGGAATTTGATTAACCCCTGGACCGGAATTAAAACCTTAGCCACACATGGTGGCAAACAAAACAAAAGAATTGAGAAGAAAATAATTGCAGCAGTTGACTTCCCCCTTGCTCACGTCCAGCAGCCTTTTTTTCACCCACTTTGCTCACGCCCTTTGTTTGCTTTTTATAATGCTTGTTGTCTTGCCTCCGTCCCTTTGCTTGTTTCCTTTTTCTACTAGATGACCGAATTGTCTCCTCTTTTGTCTCTCAACTAATCCTTCTCCAAATCTGATTGCTAGGAAACCGACTCCTTCTAGGAAAAGGTCAGCCCACGTTTGCAAAGCCCAAATAAAGCCTTTTTGTCTAAATTTTATCGTAACCTCCATGCTTTGGCTCCTAGATCAAATCAAACATAATTTACACAAATTAGCACGAGATCAATCAAAATATGAGGGAATTAAACTAAATATAATATGACTATTTATAACCTATCATGGAGTGAATTAGAAAAGAAAAAGATGTCATTAAACTCCAAAGCAATGAATGTTCTATTTTATACTTTAGATAAGAAAGAATTTTATAGAGTTTCTAGTTGTGATAGTGCTTATGAAATTTGGAAGAAATTTGAAGTTGTATATGAGGAAACAAATCAAATCAAAGAGTGTAAAATTAGTATATTCACTAGGCAATATGAGATATTTCAAATGAAATCATCTGCGATTGTTCATGACACGTACACTAGATTTACCAATATTGTGAATTCTCTTGAAGCACTAGGAAAGACATTTAGTAATTGTGAAAAAGTGAAGAAAATTATTAGATCATTGCCTAAAGAGTGGAGACCAAAGAGAACGGCCATAGAAGAAGCGAAAAATCTTAATACTTTATCTCTTGATGGTCTTATTGGTTCACTTATTTCATATGAAGAGGATATAACTAATAAAAGAATTGATGAAGATAAAAAGAAGAAGAGCTTTGCTTTTAAATCTTCTATAGTTAAAAGTGATGATGATGGAAGTGACTTTGAAGATGAAGGCATTGAAATGATTGCTAGAAAGTTTAGAAGGATCTTCAAAAAGGCAAATTAAGAGAAGAAACTATAAAGATTTCATGAGAGAAAACCTTAAGGCGGAGAAAGGGAAGAATGAGGCGATTACTTGTTTTGAATGCAAAAAGCGTGGCCACATACAATCGAAATGTCATTTTCTCAACAAGCTCAAGAAGAAGACAATGGTGGCTACTTGGGATCATAGCGATGAAGAAAATTCACAAGAAGTGTCAAACCTAGCACTTATGGCAACAGTAGATGACGAATTCGATGAGGCAAGTGATCCTACCTATGATGAATTATATTATGATGTTTTTAACCAATTGCATGATGAGTTGATGAAAATTGGTAAAAGAATGTATGTATTAAAAAGAAAATAGTAGAGCTCAAAAATGAAAAAGAATCTCTAAGTGCAAAAATTATATGTCTATAATTAGAGAATAAAACATTGTATGATAAAGTATCCTTATCAAATGAGAAATCTAGCACTTCACACAAGCATCTAGAATCATATGTAGATGATTTAAAAAATGAAAAAGATGCCCTGCGAAAATGTAATGTTTCATTAAATGAAAAGATCAAAGAATTGGAATTAGATAATGAAATGTTACATAATAGGATTGCATCATGTAAATGCAAACAAAGTACTTCATATCTGCATGAGAAATCACATGTTAATGAATTAATGAAAGAAAATGAAGTGCTTAAGAAGAAAAACAATGAGCTAAATCTAATTGTGTTAAAATTCACAAATGGGCAAAAGATATTGGATAACTTGTTTAATTTACAAAAATGTGTGTTTGATAAAGGAGGTATTGGCTATAAGCCAAATTTGAAACAAAAGTATTATAAGAATTATTTTGTGAAGAGTACCTATACTAATAATCAAGTTGTAAGCCACCATTATAATTAAAATGGTCACATGAAGCATAGATGTCCAGTTGAAAGAAATGCATACTTTGGAGTAAAATATATTTGGATTCCAAAAGGAACCATTGCTAACACTCAAAGACCCAAAAAGGTTTGGGTACCAAAGACTTAGGATTTTCTTTACAGGGATCAAAGAGAAGGAAAAATAAGTGGTACTTGGACAGTGGATGTTCAAGACACATGACAGGGAGTTACTCTTGGTTTTCAAGTTTTACCAAGATAAAAAATGGTGGAAACGTATCATTTGGAGATAACTCAAAAGGAAAAAATCATTGGTATCGGAAATATTGCAAAACAATGAGGGAATTTTCATCAACCAAGCTAAATATGTCAAAGATTTGGCATTAATGACTCAAACGCCAAGAGTACTCCGATAAGGACAACAATCAAGTTCGACAAAGATGAGAAAGGTAAAGAAGTTGATATTAAAAAGTATCGAGGTATGATTCAATCATGTCCTAAGGAATCTCATTTGCTTTCTATTAAAAGAATTTTTCGTTATTTGAGTGGAACCATAGATCTTGACCTTTGATATCCTAGAGGAACTCATATAGATTTAACTTGTTATTCGGATACCGATTTTGCCGGTTATAAGTTCGATAAGAAAAGTACTAATGGAACTTGCCATTTCCTAGGTCATTCACTTGTTTCATGATTTAATAAGAAACAAAATTCCGTTGCACTCTCAACCACCGAAGCAGAGTATATTGCCGCAGGTAGTAGTTGTGCACAAGCCCTTTGGATGAAACAAACACTTAGAGACTATAGCATTAATCTTGAATAAATTCCTATCAAATGTGATAATACTAGTGCTATTAATCTATCAAAGAATCTCATTCAACACTCTAGAACTAAGCATTTAGAAATTAAACATTATTGCTTGAGAGATCATGTTCAAAAGAGAGATATTACATTAGAATTTATTTCTACGAAAAAATAACTTGCCGATATTTTTACCAAACCCCTTTACGAAGGACAATTTTTAAAAATTTGGCAAGAACTTGGGATAATGAAATTTTCGCATTGATATCTCTAATTATGTTATTGAATCTATTAAAATTGTTTGTTTGGTGATTGTTGATGTTTATGAAGTGTTTGAGCATGATAAATATGTGATTTGTTTGATTTAGTAACTTTTGAATCCATATATGTCTCATGATATATGCATGATAGATGAATTATTTGTTTAAATTAATCATCTTTTGAGTGTTTATAATTAAGATTCATGAATTGAAATGGTGTTTGAGATATTTTGAGATCACGAAATGCCTCGGGATTGATCAAAATTAGCAGGAAAGCAACTATTGTGCAGTTGGACAGCAACCAGGCGGCTAGCTGCCTGTTCCAAGCAGCTACCTGCATGGAAATTGTCCACAATCCCGCTGCTTGCCTCCAAGCGGTTAATCGCCTAGTCACGGGTTTACTAAGTTTTCTCCCTCTTTCTCTTGCTTTCTTTAACCTCTCTCTATTCTCTCTCAAGGCTGAACATATCTCCTCCATTTCTTCTCAAATTTTCTTTATTTCTCATTCATTTTTATGCCAAAATCACTCATCAAACTCATTACCAATCCTCCAAACATCATATCATCACTTGTTTTCTCCAAATCTCAAAATCAAAATATAAGCTTGCTCATTTCTTTCTCCTCCATTTAAAATTATTTTTAGCTCATCTTTGATCATATTCATACCATATAGTGCATTAAATCATCTCTACGATCAATTTTATTGGCTCAATCACTTCCATTTCACATAAAATCTTGAAAATCCGAATTTGGGTTTTTAAGTTTATTCTTGTTTTCCATAATAGTTGGTTGTAAAAAATCCAAAGGAAAACAAATAGCCAAATGATGTAAGGAACACCAAGAGACAATCCGAATTTCATATTAACCCATTTTCCACATCCGCCATCTTCACCTTGATTTCAATTCTTAGTTTTATTCTACACTACATTTTTCACATGCATTGTTATTTTAATTATGGATTGAGGATGGTTGTTTAATATTTGGGTAATTTATATTTGGATGATGTTTTCCGAATTCTTGGTATGAATATGACTCTTTGGATTAATTGCATGTGCTTCTTAATTAGTCATTGAGATGTTATTTTTGGTATGAACATCGAATTTATAGTAATTTTGATGATAAAGGGGGAGAGTTCATGTATTTTGAATACGGAGACAGGTAATACGTATTTTGATCTTGAAGTCTTTGTGTATAGTTTTGAAATATTAAGGGGAGCTTACAAATTGTTATAGACCATATATTCAGGGGGAGCTTTTGTTTTAAATTTAATTTATATGTTGAATCATGCATGCCATGTATTAAGGGGGAGTATAAACATCAAAATACATGAGATATTTGTCATCATAAAAAAAAGAGAGATTGTTAGCCTAAAGGGCTACACATTATATAATTTTGATGATCACAAATATATGTATTAAGTAAATTGATAAATATTATATTTCATATTTCCACTAGTTTTTTAAGGATAATAGTTATACAAGTAAATCAAGTGAAGTCAAGCTCAAGACAGTCAACGAACAACGGTGAAATCAAGAATAAAGTTTAGAGCTCAACGAACAAATTATTGAGATAAATTCTTGTAAAGCAGATATGATTTAATTGATACATGGTTTAGCATTTGAGAATCTCAATATTTTGTTCAATAAATCATTATTTTTCATAAACCAAAAGGTTTTATATTTAAGATAAAGTATTTTGTATATTTGAGTAATTTGGATTAAAATAAAAAGTCTTGTAATCTTTGATTTTAATAAATATTATTTTAAATTCCAATTTGGACTTATTTGTAAACATTTGAAACGTTTTGGGCCTTATAATAATTTATGAAAGTTTGAGGACCCGAATGAAATTCAAACACTTGAAATCCAAAATAGGACAGATAGTAAGCGGCTAATCGCCTAAGGGCTAGCGGCTAGCCACCTGAGGAAATTTCATACATTCAAAATTTGGACTAAAGTGAAAAGTTTTGAGAACTTTGAAATTTATAAGTATTATGTTAAATTTTGAAAAGGACTTCTGTGAAAAATTTTATTATATATTGGGCCATAACATAATTTCGTAAAGATTTAGGAATGACAAGTATTATTTAAATATTCTGAAATTAGATCTTTTTGTAAAGTTTTATGACGTTTTGGGTTATAGTATAATTACAAAAGATTTTGGGTAAAAATATAATTTGATGAACAGTATTACTGTAGCAAAATTCAAATCTAATGGTAACTTCACTGTTCCCAAGTGGCGAGCTAAATAAATTAAACGACTAGCCGCTTGCTCACTAGAATTTACCTATAACGGCTAGTTGTCGGGCTTTAGGTATAAAAACTCAACTCCAATTTTTTTTTAAATAGTCTAGCAAGCCAAAATAAGTTCATAAGACATATATTGAGCTTTCATTTTATAAATCATCATTGAGCTATAATTTATTTATCCACTCTTAAAAAAAGTTTCATTGTTGTAATTTTTATTTCTCATTAAATTGTGAGTGTACAAGTATGAGGAACACTTGTGTGAAGAAATTGAGAGATAATCTATTGGTTGTAATGGTTTATTGACACCTTGAAAGTCAATTGTAAACATTTAAAGCCTTAGGAGGCTTGGATAGTAAAATCCTCACGCCGAGTGACCTTGTAGGCGTGGATATAGGCGGGAATCGCCGAACCACGTAAAAATCCTTGTGTTTTTTTTTCTCTTCTCTTACTCTTTTATTATTATGCTTGTTTGAATTTATTATTTTTTATTCCATTAAGGCATTAGATTGATTTGTTATGTGGTTTGCTTAGCTTAATTTTTAAAATCTCAATTTACCCCCCTTCATAGGTTTCATAACTTATATTTTAATATGGTTTTGAGTGTTAATAGCTTATTATACATTGTGATAGACATTGTGTTTAGTAATGGTCTTTAGACCCGAGGCATCAAAGATATCTTGTACATAGACATCTCTGATATGTGAAAGCGTAAGGATTAACTCCTAGGAAGAGATCTAGCAATAGCTGTCACGGTTCTATGTATGAAGACAAGTGTATGGTCAAGATGGAATTCATCACTTTGTAATATATAAAAAGGATGTCCCAGTGAGATAATATGAATTGGCATGAGAAATCCTTGGCCAAGGTGAAATATGTTTGAAGGAGTTCAAATTATATTTTCATGTCAAGTTCATTTAGATTTATTTTGAGATAAAACATAAATGCTTAACACACTAAGCCATAAGCCGTGCTTTTCTTTGGACATGAATGATGAAGAGACCAAGACATAAAGATATAATAGAATAGGTTCTATAGATCTAGCAATTCTTGTTATTTGGGTGGTTGTGAAATACTGCTAGGGACTCATGACTTGTAGAAGCCTTAAGATTATTATTGGTAAAGCGCATTACCAATGTATCTTAAGGTCATTAGAAATGTTCTAATTGATAACTAAAAAATTTAGCATCATTTAATGAATAAAGAGTTATCATTAAAATAGTTCTACTGCCTTGTAACAAAAAACCTAAAAGGTCACACACGTAATAGAAATGAGAAAGGAGTTACTATAAAATGAGAAATTAAATTTCCTAATTTTAGGAAAATCGGTATTTATATTATAATTCATTAAGAATGAATATATATATATATAAAATATGATTTAAGATAGAAATTTAGATGTTCCATAAATAGTTTAAGGAACAAAATAAATTTCATAAATTCTCAATTAAATATTATGTATAATATCGAGCACGTAAAATGACTATTTTGGATATGTTCCGGTTCATAAATGATTATGGACTTCTAGACCAATTTTGGATTTAGTATTTTGGGCTTTTATTGGACCTAATATGGATTAAAAGAAGGCATAAGAACATGTCACAAAAGAAGTCCATAAGTAACCATTTGATTTGATCAAAATGAACTTAATTAATTAAAGACAAAATTAATTAATTTAGCTATTTATTTATTCAAAATAATTTGATTGAATAAATTATTGAAGTGATAAGATCACATTCAATAAATAATGGCTTAGTGGGTGAGTCTAGCACATGATAATATTTGGTGCTATTATTGAAAAGATAATGGTGGCTTTATTTGATCGAAGAATCATCATGAACTAGCATTCATATTTCTTCATTATCTCTCTCATTTCTAAACGAAATTTGTTGATTCCAAATCCTATGAACTCCTAGAACATTTCTAAGTGTGGATTGATTAGAGACATCACAATTGGGGTGCTTTAAGGACTTAAATCGTAGCAAAACAGAAGTTGTTCCTGCAGTGGCCTATTTCCTGGACAGTGTTGATACCTTGCTGTTTTCAGTCATTTTCTCCTCCCTCACGAAGTTTCTGAAACTACAAGTGAGATAAACAAACTTCAAACTTTCCTCTTGATTTTCATTTTTGAATGAAGTCGATCCGAGGTTTCTAGAGCTTCTGCCATCCGTTTTAATTTTACTACACAAAAGTTGCGTTTTCAGGAACCTCATGGACAAATGTTGTCCTTCAGTTATAACGAGGGAATGGGCTGATGTTTTGGAGAACAATAATTTGGTGGCAGGAGATATTTGCGTCTTCGAGCTTATCAAGACGGGGGATGTTCTTACGAAACTTTCAAAGTATCATGCTTAGATATTTGGTGCGCGCTATGCTTGATCATCCTTTATCTCTTAATATGCTTGATCATCCTTTGTCTCTTAATAAATTAATATCGTTTGTTTAAGAGGATTCAATGCAAGTCAAATGTTTTTATGATTTTGAAATAGAGGGTTTTGTTGATTTTTTTGGAGCTTCATAAAACTCTCAGGACATGTCTGGTGCATTATATTATATGGTATTAAAACTCTGCATTGCATTAATTTAATATAATATTATATTTAGCTTTAAAATCATTTTGTATTACACCACATAAAATTACTATTCTAATACACTTAATACCGCATAAACTGAACCCATGGAGGGTTCAGGTTTATGCAGTATCGCATTACAAATCTAACAAAATTAAGGGTGCGTTTGGGATTGAGGTGCTAGAGCTTTTAAGCTACAGCTGTTGTAGAAAAAAAGTTATAACTATGAAACAAAAGCTAGTAATACATAGTAAATATAATTTTTAAATAATAATTTTAACAAAATTATTAAAGATATAAAAGATTTTTCATGATATAAGTGAAAAATCACAATAACATAACTTCCAAACCACAGTAGTTAGTGTTTACCAAATTCTTTAGTGCTGTAGCTTGGAAGCTACAGCTGCCCAACCTCAACCCAAACGCACCCCAAAACTCCCTAACAGCTTGGTTCTTCATCACTCAGCTGCCACCACTGACGTCTTTTACCCCAAATGCTCAGCCACCACCGGCATTATCACCCCAAACCCTGGAAGCTATTATTGCTGCTCCACCACCGACGTCATTCTTCATCACTCAAGCACCACCATAGTCATCACCCTAATATCTTAACACCTTTACTACTGCTTCACCACCGACGCTGTTTTTCATCACTCAGCCACCATCGACCACCCCAATCACTACCGCGTTTAGTTTCAATTGCTCGACAACAATTGCTGCTTCACCATTATTGCTTTTGGTTTTAATTGCTCGACGCCAACTGCTGATCCACCACCGCCGCGCCACATCTGCTGATTGCCGAGTGAATAATTATGTCGCAGGTTTGAATAAACTATTATTTGATTTTTTTTGGGTGCATGTGTTAATCAATCAATCACCAATGCATGTAATTTTCAGAAATTTGCAATTTTCTATAGGCAGTTAATCAACAATAGTAATTTCCATTTTGCTTTCTGTATTCATTCCTCCTTAATTTACTCACAGTTTGGAGATCTATAGAATTGATTAATTAAGTGATTAGAGTACTTGAAAGTCTCAAAACTTGTATGTAAGTGTGGAATTTTTGTGATGGGGTTGGGTTTAAAAAGAGCTTATTTGGTAATTAAAGAATTAAAGGAGGGTCAAATGGATATGCAACTTTTCTGAAAGGATAAACTTAAATTTGGTCATGAAACTCAGTGCTGCTAGCTAGCTCTATATATGTCTAATGGCATTCCTTCACATTTTCTCTTTTTTAATATCTTTAGCCCAAAAAAGAAAGAAAGAAAGAAAGAAAAGCTGCCTAGACATTTTTTAAAAATATTTTTCTTAAGTAAAATGTATAATATAGTTTCTCTTGTTTAAAGGCCGAAATATGAAAATTAAGAATAAAGAAATGATGGGGGAACATGTTAGCACAGCAAAGAGAATCTTGAACGGATTATTTTTCTTCATAATTATAGTACATTATTCATTAGATTTATTTTTATTTATTTATTTATTTTTGGGTTTGGGATTAAGAACTTTGTTTAACTGTTATCACTAATGGCTTGACGCCATTCTAATGATATTGCGGTTGCTTTTGGGGGATGAAATAATAAATCTACTGAATACAATATTTTTTCTATTGTAAGTGCATAATGTCATTATAGCATGTTTGTACATCTATACAACACTTCACTGCTGTAGTCCTTTTATTTCTAAAAGTCCTATTATTTCTTGGCCTATTCCTGTAATTGAATCAATTAATGTTTCTATGGTTAATCAATTGAAGCATTTTCAATATCTCATGTGCGCAGTTGAAGACAAGTCACAAAAGTACCAAAAGTTTATGCTATGCTTTAAAATTGTGGGCCAACAAACAATAGGTAAACTTGTTAGCTGCATGATTTTTAACAATTGTTTCCTGAACTTGCTTGCTGGATGCCAACAAGATGAATGTATAAATTGATTTTTATTTTTAAAATAAAGATTGGTTGTCAATTTCGGCAAAATTATGTGGAAGTCAGTATGTTGCAATCATGTTTCCCAATTTGTGGAGTCTTGCTTTGAACTGTTTATTGAACATTATGTATTGAAATTAATAGGTTTTGGATTGCGGGGGGAATTTTTTTTCTTTTTCAAATTTTGTCTTTTGATCGAAACTTCTTATTAATAAAGTGAAGTTTGGGTGCAGAATGGGCATTTCTAGTTTATCAAATGCATTAAGAGTTTAGTGTATGAGCATAAGCATCCCTAGTGGGAAAAATGCTTTCAGAAATTGGGTTTGGATCTGAAACCAATTGTTGATTGCTATACCAGTGGCAATGGAACACAGGCCAGTCTTGCGCTTTTGTAATATCTGCTCAAGTTATCT
Source organism: Citropsis articulata (assembly GCA_030449925.1). Lineage (NCBI taxonomy): Eukaryota > Viridiplantae > Streptophyta > Magnoliopsida > Sapindales > Rutaceae > Citropsis > Citropsis articulata. The sequence goes on along the minus strand of JASUUH010000137.1, from coordinate 562,205 downwards.
GTGAATTACATTTCCTAGCTCTTGTCTAACCAATACCAATATCAATACCAATACTAAATCCGTATGGCTATCTCCTCAAGAACTGCCTTTAAGTAGCAGTAATTTATAGTATATATAATCGCTTGGGTACATGAACATAGAAGAATATTATTGGAGTTATATTTTAGATTGTCTATAAACCTGGGTGCCACTGCATTTAAATATTAGTCATTTTTCTCTTAGATATCTGCTTCTCCTGTAATGCGAAGCAAAGAAATTTGTTTCTTGTGGTGGACTGCACAATTAGTGAATATGAGGAAATGAAACAAAAGTAGACCAAGTCCACTGCCTGTAAAATTGGCCACTGCCTGTGAAATTGGTATATGTGATTGATTTGCAATTGGATTTTATATTGCTTGCAGCTTGAGTTAAAATGTGCAGCTGAATTATATTATCTCGTGCCTCCTCATCAATATGTGCCTTGGGTTGTTGTTGATGTGCAGTCGTTGTATGAGGTACGTTCCTGATTTTCTTATGCCCCCATGTTTGTGGAAATGGGAATAAACTTTGTTCAATAAAAATGTACGATTCTTGAGATACGAAGTACAAGATTATTATATCAAATATTTTGATAATCTTTTGCATTAGAAATATATTGAACCTGGGAATCTTCAGGAAATGAAATATTTCTCTTGCTGCAGGACTACGAAATGTTTATAGGCTATATCTGCAAGGCTTACAAAGGCAATGTTGTGCCTAAGGCTTGCGGCAACCTTTTCCTTATTACCAACCACTATGCGGTCAAACAAGAGCCTATCTTTCTAGCTAGCTCTAATAAGGAGATAAAACAAAGTGGATACATAAGATGAGCATGGTAGCTTCGTTGTAGATGCCTCGTTCCTTCATATGTGCTTTTCCGATGTGTTTGTGACTGTTTATGAGTCGGATTAGGATTCTCTCCTGATCTGATCATGTTCTGAGCAAATGAATCAATTGTTGATTGGTTATTAATAAATAAAAAAAGTCAAAGAAGTTAAATTCCACCCATACACTACTATTAAAAGACACTTAGCAAGAGATCTTTAAAAGCTCAGTAGTGCTCAGATCAGGAGAGGATCCTCTTTCTTATGAGTCCCCCATAAGGTGCTGATGGCTTGATTACAGGTTGTTAGTTGTTGTCTAAATATGTAGTTTTAATTTATGACTTTGAAACTAGATTAAGTAATTGATGTTAAAAGGAATTTGTATAGAGAGCTATTGGCTGTTGCATACGTAATGTGGGAGCTTTCAATTTTCATGTATACGAAAAAATGCGTTGAACTACTTCATAGGTTATATATTTGGGAATTGTTGAAAAATAAATATTATGTTGTCAAAAATTTTAAAATTTGTTAGTTTTACGCATGTTTTACAAAGAATTATGATTTTTTTTAACTCAAACAAAAAAAGAATTGATGTAAAAATTCTAAAATTTAAGACTTTTGAATTTAATATTTTTCTAATTACTAATAAATTATATATTTTCTAAATATATAATTTAAATTAATCATTAAAAAATTAATACAATACAGTACTGCACCAAACATAGTATAATTATAAATTAATACAGTACAGCGTAGCACTAGACGTTGTAATATTATTATAATACAGTGTTAATACAATACATCATATTACAATACACTAATGTTAAAATAATACAATACAGTATAATATAATTTAGTGTGCCAACTGCACCTTTAGGGTATGTTTGGTGCATTCCATTATGGGGTATTAAAATACTGTTCACATTAAATTAATGCTAGTGCTATGTTTGGAAGAATATAGGAATGGGTTAAAGGAGCTGTGTTAATAATAAAATAAATAAATAAAACTTTTTAATTTAATATAATATTATATTTTTTTATTTTTATATTATAATTATTAATATAAATTAATAAATATATAATTTATTATTCAATAATATTATATTATATTTTTATTTTTATTTTAATTTATTAATAAATTTATAATTTAATATAACTAATAATAAATATTTAAATTTGAATAAATTTGAATAATATTAATTTAAAATTAATAATAATATAAATAATAATATAATTTAAATATATTAATATAATATAATATATAATTTAAATTAATTACAAAAATACAATATAGTGTAGCACTAAACATTATACAGTATTGTATTATAACAATGCTAATGCAATACAACATAATACAATACACTAGTATTAAAATAATGAATACAACATAATACAATATAATGTGTCAAACGCACCTTAGTTTATGTTTATGCATCATTTTGGGTAAAAAAAAAAATGTCTCTAGCTGTGTTCAGTCAAGAGAAAATGAAAAGAAAAATGGACAAATTTGGACTTGCCTAAAATTGTCGAAATCCTATGAGTGACTGTCTGACTGAAAACACTTGAATTTTTATATCCTAGTTTAGTTTCATAGTTCTTATTCCAAGTATAGCAAGCATATACTACATTATGGTTTGCCAACTTGATTTGTAAGCCTTTGTATTGCCTTTGTGGATTTTCTATTATTCTTTCTTAATAATCCAACAACAAAGAAGAATCTCTATAACCTGCAAACAGACTAACTAAGGGACTAATAGAGACAAAGTCAGCATTAATCTAACCAGGGAGGTTTGTTTAGAGATTAAATTTTCTTTAAACTAGCAGCATTGAATTAAGTTCTGAGTAGATTAGGCTCATTGGGTGATTTGAGTGGCTAATAATAGATAAGGCATTAATCTAAACAAAGATGTTTGTTTAGAGATTAAATTTTCTTTAAACTAGTAGCATTGAATTAAGTTTTGAGTAGAATAGGCTCATTGGATGAATCGAGTGGCTAATAATAGATAAGGCACTGCATGCATCTCCTTTTTGCGTTTAAAAACACATTTACAGGTAAATTTTTGCTTGGAAGTTGGAACTGTAACTATCAATGAACATTCATTATCTTTTCTTGGAAGGCGAAAGTTTCTTGGGACACAGACCTTTTTTTTCATGAGGGAAAATTGAGAAAAGTAACAAGATAATAACAAAAGTCAATTCCAAATTACTGTAATAACAGTTGTTTATACATACTTAAATATTAAAAATAAATTTTGATTAGGCCAGGAGGGGAGCTCAGTGGGTGATCCCAATGACAATTAAAATTTGAAGGGTAGACCAAACCAAACGTACATTACATTTCATTGAAAGCAAGCTATTGAAGTATAAAGCTAAGCCGTTAACATTGACCAAATATCCTGTGACAGAACAAATCAATGGCCTTTCGCAAGAGAATGAAACCCAATGTGTCGAGTCCCTCCCATTTCTTCCTTGTTATTCTTCACTCTTCCCTCGAAGACAAGAAGCTGGTAATTCTTACAACTTCTTTTCATTTCTCTGCATATGTTTTTTGGTTAATTTTATAAGTTTTCACTTGCTAATTTGTGATTCTTTGTGGATTCATAAGTTGTTATCACTTTATAACCAATGGTGATGATAGCGAAAGGATTCCCTTTAGCTATTGGTCTCTTCTCTCTTTTGTATTGGCAAGGCTTGCATGCGTGTTCTTTTAAATCATTAAAAGATTACTACATGCTCCTATTGATGACTGTTATGTGATTGATTGTTATATCTAGACTTTTAAAATTACTTTGCATGCCCAAGTTTGAATTCAAACTAAACTGCATCGTGGTTGCTGACTTGTATGATACTGCTGATTTGATTGTTTTAGCTAGACTTTTAAAATTTACTTTCCCTGCCGAAGTTTGAATTCAACCTAAATGGCATCTTGGTTGCTGACTTATATGATAATGCTGAATGATTGTTTCTGTAATTTTTTTTTTTAAATTATTAACTCACACACTCGTTAAAGTTCGAATTAAGACGTCATTCCTGGAAGGCTTCTCCTTACCACTGGAGCTAGGCTTTGGCTTCAAATTGTTTTTGTATTGCTGATGTAATGTTACTTGTGTAAATGTAGAGCATTCCAAAAAGCTTTGTTGAAAAGTTCGGACCTGAACTTTCTAACGCTGCTACACCCATAGATCCTAATGTTCGTATTTCGAAAGTTCATTTGAGAAAAAATGGGACAAGTAATATTTAGTTTCATCATGGTTTGTATGACTTCATCATATCTTATTCAATCTCTGCCAGATACTTTGTGATCTTCAAGTATGTGAAGAACGCAACTTTTCATGTTCTCATATTTGATTTGACCGCTTGCGAGATTAATTATCCATATGAGAGTGATGAATCAAAAAATGAAGAGTCGATGGTGGAGAAAAATAAATCAGATAATTATGATGAATTTGACTTGTGGGCTTCACTTGAAGAAATGGTAATGTGTATTGCAAGAAAAGAAACAACTGTTACTAAAGAAGAAAGCAGGAGAGAAGAAAAAATTGCCGGATCATTGAGGCCAAAAATTCCTTCATTCATGTTTATCTTGCAATCAAGTGACATTACTCATAATGCTGTGGTGAGTTTGTTGTTTTTTTTTCCCAATTAAATGTGATAACAAATATTAATTACTTTTGATACGCATTCATTTTCTCAATTAGTTGCAATTTTTTTTAATTTTATTTTATTTGTGCAGTATGTTCCGGGAAAATTCGCTAATGAATTTTGGAGTAGAGATGTCAAATCCATCAAAATTGAAGATGATAAGAAAAGAGAGCATACTCTGTCAAATAATTGGAGACGTAACGGGGGTTTTGTTCTATTATGGGCAGAACTTATGAGGAACAATAGTTTGCAGAAAGGAGATATTTGTATCTTCGAGATTGTACCAAGGAATGACTTTCTTTTGAAACTTTCAGTATTTTCTGGATAAATAGAGCAGCAAATGCAAATCTTTAGTGATAGTAAATCTAACTGATTAAGCCACTAAAGGCTCAGCCTAGTGGTGGCTTGGTTATTGATGTCATACATTCAAGTCTCATGAGGACTCAAACCCACAAATGTGAGTAGGGATAAATATTTTTCTAAATATTTTTGTAAATGAATTTCTGAATTAGTCTGATAGAACTCTTAATTATATTGCAAATGAGTAAATCTATATTTTTAAATTCCCAAGAGACTTCAAAATGAATATTGGCAAAAAGTTATTATATGTTAATTCTAAAAGTAGGGGGCACAGGGCCACGCACTAATACTAGTTAAATGGAGATGTCAACAGAGTAAATTATAGAAAACATTGAAGATATTTAAGGAAGAATGATTGAACTATAATATCATGTGATTTTATAACGTTAATTGATTATTTTGTTTTTTCTCTTCTTACATTACATGGTGTTATAATTTATTTTGAATTCCTTTTGTTTAATTTTTCTGCTCAAATAGCACGGCTCAAATTTATAGTGATTTTTTTTTTTTTATACACCGTAATCTTTGCATTCTGATTTACTCTTCTTAAAGATTATATCGATATTCTTACAATCAAACATATATTAGGACTTATATTATTACATTTGAATTCTACAAGTACATTAAATGACCCTTACAGACGATGGACACCCCTACTCCACTCCCATTTTGTGAGGGAGAGGAAATTATAATCATTTAACCCCCACAATGCTTTTGTGAAACTGGCTCACGCGAGGGCAGTAACCATCGGGCCACATGCCCTTTGGCTATAGTGTTTAGTAATGGAAAAAGGAGAAAAAGAAGGAAAATGGGGGCAAAGAGGACGAGCATTCCTCATCTCTCTCAACCGCTTATTTTATTGGCAAGATGCAATGGCCTAACTACCCTTACCAAAGCCTAGACACTGCTTGTATATTCAAAGGCCATTTTAGAGAGATGAGGACAAATGATAAAAGGTGAGGAAAATAAAGAGGGGCCCTGTGGGGTTAAAAGGGGAATGGCAATTTGCAGGGGGCTAAGTCAACATGGTTGCCGGCTTCTTTTTTGTTTCTATAAAAAGATTATAGCAAGCCAATTAAATCCACTGTTATGAGCATTTGTTTTTTTTTTTTTTCAGTTTTTGATTTCCTAAACATCTTGCTTTGTTGTTTAAACGTAAATTATTTATTTATTTTTTCCGTAAGTCCATAAACTGACTTGAGCGTCGAAGGATTATTGCTGAAAGAACTTACAACACCTCTTACCATCTTTTGTGATTTCAAATATTCGCACGTTAATCACTAATGGTCGCAGGACATCTTGATGATTGGCAAGCTGATTCTCCACCAAATAAATTTAATGCTGGTGTTGGAGTCTAATATGAAGTCGCTAAGCGAGTAGATCAGATTTCGACATCAACAATATGCTTTCAAAGAAAGTGCTTTTTGTAAAAGCAGTTAAAAACTGCTCCCCTGCTACTTGAGTAGTAAAGAGTGTTAGTTGGCTTGAAGTTTAACAACATTACACCATATGACTGAAATGGCAAGGCCAGCTCAAATACGAAGGAGATATTAGTATCTTCGAACATGTAACTTGTAAGGAGGAATTACTTTCTTTTGAAACTTCATTTTTTGTATAGATAGCGTAGCCACTTAACCTTATGTTGCATTTGTTTTTTTATCTGAAATCTAAATAAGTCTGAATAGGTCTGAATAAAAATATCTGAATGACAGTAGTTTGACATAAATATCCTTTTAAGTGGTGCATAAATTTATTCTTTACAATATATAATTTTCATACGTTGATTAGTTTGGTAGCATTAAAAAAATAGTATTATTGTTGATCTTAATTTAATTTTTCAATAAAAGATGTAATTATGACATCAAATTTTATTATAAATTCAATACTATTATTTTATTTTTGATTCATCACAATGGACATAATTTGAGTTGTTCAATATTTCAGTTTATTTAATGTTATCATGTGAATAAAAATTTAAAGCAATTTAAAAAAATAACTTCAAGAATAATACAAAAATATTAGGTTTATACATAATATTAGAAATACGTGAATTGTTAAGGATATTTTTTAGATTTGAAATTAAAATTTTCCATTTAAACTTTGGACTTCAGATAAAAGTGTACTTTTTCTACTTTTTCTATTCAGATAAAAATTGTATGATAATAAGTGATAAGTTATAATTGTTAGTTGAATGTGTTGGATGTGCTTGAGTGGATTAAGTTAGGTTTATATTTTGTTAGTGGGACAAATGTATGACTAAGATATAATTAGCTTTATTTATTTATGTGGTGGGGATTAATCATGTATTAGTATAAATAGAGAGGGAGGAACATACCTCTTCACACTTTTCTTTTTCTTTTTTCCTCTCAAATTCTTCTTCTCTCTCTTTGTAATATATTTTGAATAAATAAAATTAGTTTATTTTCAATTTTCAAATATTCTTTAATTATATTTTTTAAATTTAATAATTCCCTTTATTTCTATTATGTTTAGCTAAATACTAATAGGTGAAACTCTTAGTAAAAAAAAATGATTTAATCAAATTCTATTTTTAATTATATAAATTAAATTATTTTCTATTCAATTTTATCCATATTTTATATTTTGAAATTTTGACTTATTGTAGACAAGTTAAGTTTTGGCACATTAAGTACTTAATCTATAAGAAAATTAATAAGAAAATAATTGTAATTTATACAATTAATCTTTTGGGCAATAAAATAAAAATAAAAAGATTTTATTAAATTGTATGTATTACTAAGAGTGAATCCATAACCCTAACTAATTTAATTTCATAGTTTTTCTCAAATTAAATTGCATATATTTAAATTTTATTTTCATTTTTTAGATAAACTTAAATAAACAAATTAAACCATTTCTCTGTAGATCGACCTCGAACTCACGAGCTATAGTATAACTAGGCACTCTTATACTTGGGAGTAAATTAAATATTTTTAAGTCGTGTCATCATTTGAGTGATAAGAAACTTCTGTATTTCAAGTAGATTAGGCAGTTTTTGTTTTCATCTAAATATATTAGCTAATCTGGTTGAATTTGTGTATAATAAATGGTTTTTTTGGATTCCGTTAGTTTCTCTTGCTCTATTATGTTGTTGAAGGCTCCATTTTAACCTGATGAAAATGGTTTGTCACTTAAGTGCTTACAAGTTTATTAGATTCCTTAAGAAAGATAAGGAGTAATTGCGTGCTTGATTTTGAAATTTTATTGCCAGACTTTTCATCGAGCGTATCACTTCCATATGCACTAGTGTCAAATTATGCTAGATATGACATTTTCTCATCTGTTTATAGCAAATATTAATGTTATAGGTTATAAATTACATTGTGAAGAGTTATATATGGTGAAATCTAGCTAAACTGTTCAGCAAGCGTTTTCTTCGGACCAGGATCCCGTGCTCAGCACAAGCTCAGCTGAGCACCGGATCTGTTTCCGTTCGGGGTGAACACTTTTAATTGAGTTGCATTCAAGCGCATTCCTTATTGAAAAGCATTGTTTCCATTTTAATTAGCATCAATTACCAACTTTTTGTCAGCTTTCAAACCGAATGATAAGTTTGTTGTGGTCTTGTGTCTCAGAAGATTACTTCAAACCCTTCTTTTCTCTTATACTGGCAATGGTACACATCTTGTTTTTGTAGCCCTTATCTACAGTGATAACAACCCCATAATTGCTCTGCAAGGGAAGCACATTTTCTTGTTTACAGATACGTGATCATCTAACTTCATTAGCCAAAATGCAGAAGATTCCACAAAATTTTGTGGGAAGATTTGAGGATGAACTCTCATATGTCGCTACACTCACAAATCCTAAGGGTTATGTCATGCGACTAGGTATTACAAAAAAAGATGGAAAGATTTGGTTTGATGATGGTCGGAATGAATTTGTAGAATATCATTCAATAGGTGTTGGGCACTTTGTGGCTTTCCAATACAGAAAGAATTCAAAGTTTCAAGTTTTCGTTTTTAATACAACTACCTGTGAGATTCAGTATCCATCCAGAAAAATGTTCCCTCCTTCAAGACAGAACCAAGCTACAGTTAACAGTTCAAAATCTAAGAATGGTTGCAAGATGCAAAGCAAGACTTACAGAATAGAAGTGTTAAAGCTTGATCAAAGTTAATCAAACAAGACTCCCCAAGATTTATCTAAAACACTATGATATTTGATAAAGAAATACTAAGCAATCGTAAAAGAAACAGAAATGAAACTAAAACCAACAATCAAAGAAAAAACAAAATTATAGTGGTTCGGCCTGGAGATAGCCTACATCCACTGAAGAACAAAGCAACAAACTTTATTCAATCACTAGGAACAAGATACAAGTATATAGATGAAGTTACAAGCTTTTTTCACACCGATCTCTCTTCTCTTAACGCTATATATACATGCCTAAGAGAGCCCAGAAAGTTCCTCCATCAGTCAGCTTGATTATGTTACCGTCAACCCAGAATTTTCTCTCTCTTGTAACAGAACATAACAGCCTCTAAGCCATGTGCTTGTTTCACGTTTAATGATGGCTCCAAAACGGCAATTCAGCAAGTCGTATTGTTAAGTGTAAGCATGTGATAGCCACGTGCTTCACTTGCTTACAGATGGATGAACAAGTAGTATTTGTCATACGACTTTGAATGACCACAACTGACAAGTCATATTCTGTTCCAACCACGAACTGACATGACGTATGAATTTCTGAAAACTAGTTTCAGAGCTAACACTTCAACATTCTCTAACTTGAGCTTGAAACCCTCACGAACCTGCTACTCTTCTCTTCAACGTCCTGTCACTTATTTTTGATAGATTCATGCTAATTTTAAGCAAAGCTTAAACTTAGCAGTTGTAACTGGTTTAGTCAGTATATCTGCAATATTCTTGTCTGCATGAATCTTCTGCAGCTTCACTATTGTTTTTAACACTTCCAGCCTTATGAAATACATCTTGATATCGATGTGCTTGGTCCTTTCATGGTGTGTTTGATTTTTGCTTAAACATATAGCACTTTGGCTGTCACAGTTTTATCTTTATTGACCTATGATCAACACTAAGCTCTTTAAGCATTTCTTTCAGCCAGATGGCTTCTTTAACTGCTTCTGCAGCAGCTATGTACTCAACTTCTGTTGTTAAAAGTGCCATAACACTCTGCAATTGAGCCTTCCAATTAACAGTCAATTGTTGAATGTGAAAAGGTATCCTGTGAGTGACCTTCTTCTGTCCAGATCCCCAGCATAATCTGAATCCATATAACCAACAATCTAACTGTCATCTTGTCTTTGTCCTCCATACATCGACCCATATGTTGCTGCTCTATTTAGGTAGCTAAGAATCCATTTTACAGCCTTCCAGTGTTCCTTACCAGGATTTGCCATATATCTGCTTACAACACTCACGGCATAGGATAAATCAAGCCTAGTTAAGACCATAGCATACATCGAGCAACCTACAGCACTTGCATAAAGTATATTCATCATCTAGGACTTTGAAACCGCTTTGGACCTGGTGATCGAGATAGTACGAAATATGGTCTTAAGGTGTTTGGGCGGCTTTGGTTTGCCATTCAAACTTATCAAGTACCGTTCGATGTATTATTCGACTAAAACAAAGTTCCAATATTTATGTTCTGTATGTACGTTCCCAATTTTCTTTCTTTGGACAAAAGATCCTTCATGTCAAACTCTCCGCTTAAACACATTTTAGTTTTCAATTAAGCTCATGCTCATATGTGCAATAAGCATATCATACATACAATACCGGGTAAACCATCACCCACGAGTCCTACAAGTAGAACCACAATCCAAGTTACACTTATGAAATTTCTGCTTTGACATAAAATTTGTCAAATCGAGATACCCTTGGGACTCATAAGTCCATCTGAGACCTTGTTGTGAGCCAGTCAGCCTTTGATTCATCTGTGAAGCCTTCAGGCTATGCCATTACAATATGCTCTTGTAATTCACCATGTAAAAATGTTGTTTTTACATCCATTTGTTCTAAGTGCATATTGTTTACAGCTACCAGTAATAGGATGATTCATATATAGGCATGCCTTACTACAGGTGAAAATACCTCAGTGAAGTCAATGCCCTCCTTTTGAGTGAATCCTTTTGCAACAAGTCTAGCTTTGAATCTCACTGGTTCCACTCCTGGGATGCCCTACTTGAGTTTGTACACCCATTTGCAGCCTATCACTTTTTTCTTGTCTGGTTTTGACACAAGTACCCAGGTGTCATTCTTATATAAAGAATCCATTTCTTCGCCCTTGGCTTACAACCAGTGCCTGTATTCTTCACAAAACGACTTCCTTATAGGACTTAGGTTCATCGTAGTCCGGTTCAAGCGCTTTGTCGGTGCATATGCAATCAAGTGCATATGCGTATAACAGTGCCTTTATAATTCTCCTTTCTCTATCCCTGGCCAGCTGATAATCATGCAATGTTGTTTGACTTTCTGAAGTTTCATTAGAATTATCTGCATCTCTTCCCTCATCTTCTGATGTCTCATATGAGGTTGTATCTCTAGATTTTCTAGTAAGCTCTACCTTAATATGATCTTTCAGTGAACCAGTGTCCTTGTTTGAGTCTTCAAGCATCTGTGTATAGTTCTTAAGCATTTCTTGTTTATTGAAGACCACATCTCTATTGACTATACACCTAGGTGGCTTTAGATCAGTACACTAGAGCCTATACCCCTTCACACCTTCTGGATATCCAAGAAAAACACATTTCAGAGCCCTAGGCTCAAGTTTTCCTTGCTTCACATGTGCAAATATTGGGCAACAAAAAATCTTCAAATCAGAATAATTTTCTGCTCTGCCTGACCACATTTCTATAGGGGTTTTGAAGTCTATGCCACTGGATGGACTTCTGTTGACTAAGTAACAAGTTGTCATCAAGTTTCAGCCCATAAAGACTGAGGAAGTTTTGAGTGAATTAGCAGACACCTTACTTTGTCCATGAGGGTTCTATTCATCCTCTTAGCAAGTCCATTTTACTGTGGAGTATGCCTTACTGTCTTGTGTCTTACAACTCCATTATGAGCACAGAAATCATCAAACTGTTGATTGGAAAATTCTAATCCATTATCAGTCCTCAGCCTCTTGAATTTTCTACCTGTTTATGTTTCTACTAGTGCTTTCCACTGCTTAAACTTCTCAAAGACTTCATTTTTACCCTTCAAGAGATACACTCAAACCATTCTAGAATAGTCATCAATCAAATATCGGAAGTGTTTAGCTCCACCTAAAGAAGCTGTCAGTGCTGGTCCCCATAGATCAGAGTGGATGTAATCTAAGGTCCCTTTGGTCTTATGCACTGCAGTTTTGAAGCTAGTTCTAGAGGATTTACCTAGGACACATACCTCATGAGAACTCAGCGGGACTGTTATCACCCCCCAAGACTCCCTGTTTTTTCTAAGATCTTCATTCCCTTCTCACTCATGTGCCCCAATCTTATATGCCACATTAGTGTTTTGTTTAGATTCTGACTTGTTGAGACACTAACATCCCCTGTAATGGATGTTCCTTGAAGCACATACAAGCCATTGTTTTTAGCCTCTTTTATTATCACAATAGACCTCAATTATCTTATAACACGTTCCATTTTAATGATACAACCCGTTTGATCAAATTCCTAGGGATATTAAGTTTCTTTTTAGCTCGGGAACTTGCTAACTTCATAATTCCTAATCACCCCATCAAACATCTTAACTAATGGTTCAAGACCAACTATTTTGCAAAGTGAGTTGTTTCCCATCATGACTTCCCGCATTAAAGGTCTATAAGCGGAAAAAGATTTTTGTCGGGCACGTGTGATAAGTGCATCAGAATCTAACTTACCATTGGTTTGAGTTCTAGTGGCTAAAGAGCACCGGTGAGTCATATCATCATCGTCCTTTTTTCGATGCTGCAATGACATCTATATTCTTCTTAGGCCCATCTTTTCCCTTGTTCTTTCTCTCTGGACAGTCTTTCTTTAAATGTCCTTTTTTGTGGCACTGGAAACATTTCAAATTTTTATTCTTTGACTTAGACTTGCTGCTTTTTTTGTTCTTGTTACTGAAATCCTTCTTCTCTGCTCAACATCTTGCTGTTAAGCCTTCTCCATCCTTTGTTTCTGACTTCTTTGCAACCTTGTTAGAGTTCAGAGAATCTTTTACATTAACCTTGGTTATTGACTGCTTTCCATATAGTAATGTGTCTACAAAATATTCAAAGGAAGGTGAGAGAGTTGATAACAAGATTATTGCATTGTCTTCATCTTCCAGTTTCACATTGATATCTTTGAGATCAAGAATTATCCTGTTGAAGTTATCAATGTGACTTGCCAGAGAGCTACCTTCTTCCATCTGCAATGTATACAGCCCCTTCTTGGTGCATAGTCTCTTGGTTAGAGACTTTTTTGTATATATGTCTTTTAACTTCTTCCAAAGGCCTGTGGTAGTTGTTTGATCCCCCACTTCCCTCAGAACACCATCTCCCAGACTTAAGATTAGGGTGCTGTGAGCCTTATCCAATGCATCTTGCATTTCTTTATCACTGAGCTTGCCGGACTTCTTTTCAGATCTTGGATCCCTCAATGTTTCTTCAAGCCCTTGGTGAACCAACAGTGCTCTTATCTTGAGCCGCCATAAGTGGAAATCATTCTCTCCAGTAAATTTCTCTACTTGAAACTTGGAAGTTGTCATTTCTTGGATCAAAGATCAGAGTTATTGGGCTCTGATACCAATTTGTTAAACTTGATCAAAGTTAATCAAACAAGACTCCCCAAGATTTATCTAAAACACTCTGATATTTGATAAAAAAGCACTAAGCAATCGTAAAAGAAACAGAAACAAAACTAAAACCAGTAATCAAAGAAGAAGCAGAATTATAATGGTTCAGCCTAGAGATAGCCTACATCCACTGAAGAACATGGCAACAAACTTTATTCAATCACCAGGAACAAGATACAAGTTTATAGATGAAGTTACAAGCTTTTCTCACACCGAACTCCCTTCTCTTAACGCTATATATACATGCCTAAAAGAGCCCAGAAAGTTCCCCCATCGAATCGACTTGATTACATTACCATCAACCCGAATTTTCCGCTCTTGTATGAACACTATGACCTCTGAGCCACGTGTTTGTTTCACGTTTAATGATGGCTCCAAAACAGCAATTCAGCAAGTCGTATTGTTAAGTGTAAGCATGTGACAGCCACGTGCTTCACTTGCTTACAGATGGATGAATAAATAATATTTGTCATACGACTTTGAATGACCACAACCGACAAGTCATATTCTGTTCCAACCACGAACTGACATGACGTATGAATTTCTGAAAACTAGTTTCAGAGCTCACACTTCAACAGAAAGAGCTGGAGGTGAAAGATGAATCGGATAATGTTAATGATTCGATGCAAGGCATAATTTGAACGTCCAATTCAGAATGATCTGTTCATGCCAAAATACATCTTAGTGAAACACAATGTCTATCGGTTCAAGAGACTGACCTTAAGATTGATAGTACCAAATTCAAGAAAGCCAAACATAATTTGAAATATGAGCTCCGAGCAGACACTGTAGGTAAGGAAAAACTAATCTGTTGATAATGTTGTTTTATTCAGCTCAATGTTTGCATAATTTCTCTCTTTCATTACTAACTCTGATAAATTGCAGATCAAATTAAGTCGATTGCTTTGCTTGAGGACATGGATATCTATGATTGTGAATCAAGGATGACATTGGAAGAGAAACAGGAAGCAATTAATGTTGCTAGACTCCTCAAGCCTGAAAAACCTTCATTCCTTGTTTTCTTGAGGGTAAGTAACATGCAGTTAAATTGCGTGATGAGCTTTACTTTAAATTATATATTCATATTTTATTACAATCTGTTTCAGATTTTCCTTCTTATATATACTTATGTGCTGCTTTTGCTTGTGTAGCATGTGCCAAATTCATTTGCTCGGAAGTATTTGAATAGAGAAGAATGTGTCACCATACAGGATTCTGACGGAAGGAAGTTGGCCGTGAAAGTAAAAGTGAGTTGCAGCAAGTGCTTATTGACCAGATGGGGTAAATTTTTCAAGAAGACTAATGTGAAGGAAGGAGATATTCTTTTCTTCGAGATGATCCAGACGAAGAACATTCTTCTGAAAGTTTCAGTATTTAATGCATAAAGAGTTATCTAAGTTTATAAGACATTATGCAGTTACTGTTGCCTGTAAGAAGTAGATCTATATATACTAGGATGGGAATGGCATGTTAGACATATATGCTATATGTCTATGTTAGAGGTGTAATACATTAGCTTTTGTGCTTTGTTGGAGGTTTTAAATTTAATGGTTACGTTTACACTGCTATATTTTTCGGACTAATTTATCATGGATCATATTTACATGATCTGTTACTGATACCTGATGCGTATCGGTTCCGACATCCATTATGCGCTCATTTACTGCTTCATGCCTTCAAATATCTATGCATTTTTCTAGTATGAATGGCTGTTCATAGTCTCAGTATAGTTCAGTAATTCCAAAGAATTAGACATGTTAATTTTGAAAGCTCATGCTGAACGGTTACTTCCTACCACAAGAGCAAGAACACTGGTTGCAGAGGCATAAATGAGCTTTTGATAGTGATTACTATTTTTCTCATCAGTTGTAGACGGTCTGCTTCTGCTCATAAAAAAATTTTCAAGGGTACATTACAGAGGTGGCTCATAAGATTAGATGATTTGGCTATGAGCTATGTCTAAGCATGCAATTCAGTATGACGCAAGATGCTGAGGTTATTCAAAATAAAACATGAAATCTATGAATCTATGTGAAATGCCAGCTACCACTGAAAATTGTTTCTTTCATAACAAAAGCCATGCCAAGTATCCTTTAAAAAAAAAATGAAAGAAAAGATAAGAAAAAAAGAAAGGTATACAGCCAAATAATAACTAAAAAGAAAAAAATAATTTTCTTATGGAGAAATCAGATTTTTATTTTTGTTATACATCAAAAAAAAAGGGAAATTGTTTTTTGGAGAAACGAGATTTTTTTTTTTTGTCTATTATTGTAATTTTAACGAATGAGAAAACTGCAATTCGGGTTGCGGTTGTCTTGTAGAGTCTATAGTTGGGATCTACGAAATTAGTCAGGTAGGCCCAGTCTAGCCCATTTGCAAGCCAAGTCAGAGCGAGGTTGGCCCAATTGTAGACGTATTTAATTATTTGCTTAATAATAAGCGCTTTCCCGAAGGCCCTTGACATTATCTTCCATTGATAAGCCAGACCATTTTAATGAATCATCATATATTTTTAGATTTTTCTTTTTATTGAAATTGAAGCTTCATTGATTAAAACCATTACATATATTTATCCTTGTAAACATAAACATAGATCGCACTTGGGGATTTCTCTATCCAAACTTTTTCAATAGAATTACAGAGTCATTTTACCACTTTAAAAGAGTTGTTAGAAAAAGACAAAATTTCTTAAATTTCAGAGATTACTCATCCTACTTCACACCTGCTTGTAATTTTGTTATCAATGAAATTAACTACATTGAGAGAATCTAACTCAATTTTAGGTAGACCCAGCCCAATGTCTTTTGCAAATTGAATTCCTTTTGCATTGTAACAGTTTCCCAAACTCTACATTGCGAGAAAAAAATCACTTTACAAATAGAAGTTGTCATAACTTATTTTTAGATTAAAAACAGTTAATTAACTAATTATAAAAGCTTTAAAAAAAATCACCTTACAAATAGAAGTTGTCATAACTTATTTTTAGATTAAAAACGTCATAACTTATTTTTAGATTAAAAACAATTAATTAACTAATTATAAAAGCTTCAAAAAAATCACCTTACAAATAGAAGTTGTCATAACTTATTTTCAGATTAAAAACAATTAATAAACTAATTATAAAAGCTTGAAACAAATCACCTTACAAATAGAAGTTGTCATAAGTTATTTTTAGATTAAAAGCAATTAATTAACTAATTATAAAAGCTTTAAAAAATATATAAAAAAAAGACAGCACATAATAAAAATACTTTCGCAAGAATGTGCTTTTAGTTTTTCGAAAAGCATTTAATAAGCACTTTTGAAAAAAGCCCTTCTTTTCAAACAAAAACAGAAAAAGGCACTTGAACTGGCTTTGCCTTTGCTGCTCTCCTGCTGCTTGGTTTCAGCTGCCTTCAACAACCCCAGATGCCCAAAATGGCAAGGCCTGCTCAACAATTCAGACGTAAAGTTACATTTTCAAAGTCAATAGGACAGAAGAGTTCTTGGAGGGTAATTTGCAAAATTCATAACTTTTAGCTTAAATTTTAGGTTTAATATCTGAATTAATGTAATGGGTTTGCTTTCTTTATTACAAAAGATCTTAGAAGTTGAGGAGGACTCATGATGTCCAGTTCCATGGGAAGGAACCTTTTCATTTTTTCAGGGAGATCCTTGCCTCCACCATTGATGATAAAAAGCTGGTAAATTTTCACAACTTCAATATATTAACTCTTGCTTTCCAAATTATAAATTTTTGCTGACAGCTTTTTTCTTTTTAAACAAAAATATGAAGAACAAAAATTATGGGCCTTGTGTTGTGTTTTTGGTTTTTAACTATATTTTAGCGAACAAACCTGTCATATTGATGTTGGCACCTGAGGAAACAAACAACTGATGTTAATGCCATGTTCTGTTGAAATGTTCATTGAAAAACATTGAAATATTATGTCCTGTACGTGAAAGTGTTCCATTTTTTTTTTAAATTGTGTGCTTAATTTTGAATTTTAAGTTGCTAGACGTTTCATATATTACCAACTTCAAGTCAGCTTTCACTCTGAATGATAAGTTCGTGATGGTCTTGTACATCAGAAGCTTATTTCAAATTCTTCTTCTTTGGTGTCTTCACAATGGGATAAATCTTCTTGTTTTTGTAACCTTTATCTGGTGACTGTAACCTTATGATCGCGAGCCATGGAAGCACTTTTTCTTGTCTTCTAATACATAGATAACTAACTTTGTTTGCCTAAATGCAGATGCTTCCGCCAAGGTTTGTGAAAATTTTTGGGTATGAACTGTCATTTGTTGCTAAAATCACAAAATCCTGATGGTTATGTTTCATGAGTAGGTATTATAAAGGATGAGGGAAATATTTGGTTTGGAGATGGTTGGAATGAATTTGTGGAGTATCATTCAATCTGCTTCGGATACAAAATACTTTTCCAGTATAGGAAGAATTCAAATTTCCAATTGGTTATATTTGGTACGGATGATTGTGAGACTGAGTATCTGGACCTTAAGATTGATAACACCAAATTCAATAAACCCGAACATTGTGTGAAGGATGAGCACCGAGCAGACGTTGAAGGTAAGGGGAAGTCATTATGTTGATACCAATACCATGTTTTGTGCAGCTACGTGTTTACAAAATTACTCTCTTTCATCACTAACTTTCAAAGTTGCAGATAGAAATGAGTTGATTGCTTTGCTTGAGACATAGGAATTGATACTTGTAAATCATGGAAATCACTTTCAGTGGAGGAAAGACAGGTAGCAATTAATGCTATCAGACTCTTCAATCCTAGAAACCCTTCATTCCCTGTTGTCTTGCGGGTGAGCAACTTGCAGATGCATTTTGTGGTGAGCTTTAAACTACTTGTTTGTCAATGTTTTTTTCTTTTTTGGGGCTATAGTCTGTTAATGTAATTTGTCTTAGATTTTCCTTCTGATTTATTCTTAAGTTATGATAAGACTTAGGGCTGACTTTTATTGATTATATCAAAAGAAAACAAATAATCCTGACCTACAATTCGAGAGGTAGGTCAATCTCTCCCAAAACCCCTAATGGTTCCTAATATCAGATAAAACTCAACATAAATCCTAAATGACTCCATAATCTCTATTTATAGCTGAACCCTAATTAATAATAAAATTACTAAATTACCCCTACCCCCTAAGATTACTAAACAGCCCATGCTTCTTTATGTTTGTGCCTAACATAAGTTTTCATAGGTTTAACATTACTCCCCTCCCAAAAAGACACCTTGTCCTCAAGGTGGAATTCAGGGAACTGATGTTGTGTTCTTATCCGCAATCATCTGCGCCAACTCCATTGACTCCCCAATCCCTCTTGGCCTTAGCAACCGTAGAGCGGCTCGAATTTTCGGCTTCTGTCCCTTCATAAAATTTCCTTCCAACACTGCTTCTGAGACTCCCCCTAGACGCCCCAACAGCAACTTAAACTTTTCTGTATATTCCATGACTGTTCTCGGCTGGATCAAGACAAAAAACTGTTCGTACAAATCTCCCTCTTGAGAGACCTGAAACCTCTCCAACAGTTGGTCTTTAAATTCATCCCGCGGCCTCAATGGTTGTCGTTGTTCCCGCCATTGAAACCATGCAAGGGCCTTTCCCTCCAACATAATGCCGCTGCCATCAGTTTTTCCCTTTCTGAGAGTCCATTGATGGCGAAATAGCGCTCTAACCTATACACCCATCCATAGGCATCCTTGCTTTTGAAAATGGGCATTTTTAGTTTCCTTACCCCAAAATCCTCTTCAAATTGAGTCAGGCCCACCCAATTATGTGCCATTGAAGGTCTCCAACCTCCCGAATCTATTACAGTTTCCACAAATCTCAAAGACCTAACCCAAAATTCTCTTTGCCCAATTTGAATCCCTTGCATTCCGGTCATAACCGCTCCTTTTCTCGTTGGTTACCCCTATTCCCGCCATCCGCCCTAATCGACTGTCGGACCAGCGCCTAAAGCCTAAATCCGGCCTGGCTGCCTTGCCCAAACGACCATGCCCTTGCATCACCCAAACGCCGTCGAGACACGAAGCCCTGCCAACCCCGACTCTTGCAGCGCCCATTTCGGTCGAAACATTGATTCCCAACCCTAAACGCCTCCTCGGTGTAAGTCTTAGATCCACTACCCTACAGCAACCCATCCTCATTCGCCACTACCTCGCCTACCACCAAATGGTAGGTCCTGGGCTCCCCTCCTCGATGATGACCACCACTGCCCTCTGGGTCAGCCACCGAGCACGAGTTCCATGTCGCTCCCTCTCGCCACACCACACCCTTCCAGTTGAGGTGGAGTTCTATCAATTTCAGCAACATGGCTTCAAGGGATGAAAATTTTTGCTGAACGTTATTAAATCGCTCGTCAATAGTGGCCTTGAGCGATCTAATCTCTGCTTCTAATTTTTCTTCAAGTGCGTCCACCTTCTTTGCTGCCATTGCCCCAGGATTTCTGCTCTGATACCACTTTGATAGGACTTAGGGCTGACTTTTATTGATTACAACAAAAGAAAACAAATAATCCTGACCTACAATTCGAGAGGTAGGTCAATCTCTCCCAAAACCCCTAATGATTCCTAATACCAGACAAAACTCAACATAAACCCTAAATGACTCCATAATCTCTATTTATAGCTGAACCCTAATTAATAATAAAATTATTAAATTACCCCACCCCTAAAATTACTAAACAGCCCATGCCTCTTTATATTTGTGCCTAACATAAGTTTTCATAGGTCTAACAAGTTACTCCTTTTGCATGTGCAGTATGCACTAGCCACATTTGCTTGCAAGTACTTGATTGGGGAGGAATGCATCATAGTTCAGGATTCTGATGAAAGCAAATTGCATGTTGCACTGAAACCGAACCGTGGCAAGTGTTATATTGATCGGATGGGCTGAACTTTTCAAGGCAACTAATATGAAGGAGATATTCTTTTCTTTGAGATGATCAAGACAAAAAAAACATTCTTCTGAAAGTTCAGTAGTTTATGCATAAATATAGAGTAATCTAAGTTTTTAAGATGTTATGCAGTTAATGATGCCAGTAAGACTCGAATGTTATAAACTGAATGGCATAATATACATATATGTCATACAGGCTCGGTCTGACATTATGTTAGAGGTGTAATAGATTAGGTTATGTGCTTTGTCGGAGGCCTTGAATGGATAGGCTTATTTTACTTTTTTTGGAGCTATTTCACCATTGATCATATTTGCATCATAGTATCATTGAGAGGAACCAAGATGTTCTTATTCTGTTCTCTGATGCGGATTGATTCACTCATTCGTTATGTTCTGTTTGCTTTCATTTACACTTTTTTGTTTTGGGTCGCTTCTTGCCTTTAAAATATATACCTATAGCAAGAGAATTTGCCACAGTTGTGAATGGATGGTTGTTAGTAGTCTCATTGAGTTCAGTGCCTGCATAAGATTATTAGCCATTCTCATTTCTAAAGGTTTTTCCACACGGTTGTACACGGAGCAGGAGCAAGTCTTGCATCTGTAGTCGTTTTGTTCAGAATGAGCTGCTGCCTTAATCTTTTGATAGTGATTACAATTATTCTCAAAGTGATGTAAGATTCTGAATTGAAAGCCAATTAGATAGGTTTAATGTGAGTGTGTTATTCTAAGTGAGCACTTCGATATCTCCGAAGTTGTAATGTTATTAAAAATTAAAAAAGGACTTCAAAATGGTTTCTCTCTGCTTGCTCATTTCCAAAAACTGATCATAATCTTTTAGAATATTGAATTATTTAAGAAATAAAAGATAAGAGCGTTCAAAGTAAAACTTATTTTTCAGTTCCTTATCTTTTTTAGTATTCGATATTGGCAAATAATTTTAGGATCCTGATTAAATTTTAGGGTCCAAAAATTGATGATACCTTTGGTATCGTGCTCTTGATTTTTTTAATTGTTAAATCTAATGGGTTTTGGGAAATTTACCCATTTTAACCACTTTCTAACTTTTAATATAAAAAAAGACCTCACTTCAATTTTTCTTACAATAACAATCTCTTTCAAAGCTCTCGGACTAAACTTACCCCTAAATTCTTAAAATAAAATACACAAACATTTCGCCCAATATTCACCTAAAAACATCTTCTACTGCCCTAAATATGCCCACACAAGGTTTCTTCGCTTCCGACGTTTTTTGAGTTCCGCCGAGTTCCTTCACTTCGAGTGGCGTGTGTGAGTTATTTTGCTTCCAGCAAGTTCCTTCACATATGGTGTCAATGGCTTAGGTACTTTCTTGATTTTTTTTCATGAATTTAGAATAAATTTTTGTTTAAATTGCCTAGTTGGCTCATCATTGATCATAGTTAATCACTAGGATGTGTATTGGGTATGAAAATATGAGAGCTTTTTTAAGATTAAGATATCTAATAAATTTCGCACCAATTGTTTGTTTAAATGCCTCTAAGAAATTATTGATCTAAACTTAGAATTATTTTGAGGTTAAAGAGAAGGTTGGTGTATCGGCCAATCAAGAACATGGATGGTTGCCCGTGTTGCCTAAAATTTGGCCATGTCAAGCTTGAATGAGGCGGGTGGCTTCTCCCCATCACCCAACCAAATGGCCATGCATGGCATGAAAGGTTAAGCAACGCGGACGACATGCTTACGTCGCCCAACCATGTAAATAGGTGACAGCATGATTTGGTTGGGCGATACATGCTGTCGCCTATGTACCTGCGTCACTCGCTTTTTGGGCGATAGTAATTAAATTTAGGCAACATAATTGTGTTGCCCAAATTTGGTTGGGAGATATATCATGTCGGCCATTTATCGGGCAATGTAGGTACATGGACGATAGAAACTGAATTTGGGCGACAACAAGTTTTCCGATTGTTTCAGTTTTGTTTTCTTTTTCTTTGAAATATGTATGCTAATGTTGTTCTAATTTATTGTTTAGATATGTCCGACAAGCAGATGCATCCCTGGTCATTGAAGATACCAATCGAGAATCATTTCCTGAGTTGTGTTTCGAATTGAATGAGATTGGCTTTTGTCACTACGCGTATACAGACTAAGTTAACTGATACTCAATTTGGCTATTTAAAAAGTCAATTTTTGGTCATTTTCTAGCCATGGGGGATCCTGCATTAAGCGGTAATCTTCTACACTATTTGTTGCTCAGACTAGTCATAAAATAAGTTGACAATGAGTACCAAATGTGGTTTAGAATTGGCAACAAGATGTTACGTTTCTTTTTTTGAGGATGGTGCTTGGTGATAGGATTGAAATGTGGTAATGTGCAAAATTTGCATAAAAAACACTTTGGTTGCCGAATACGTAAGCAATATTTTGATGCAGCACAATACTTTAAGCTTAACGAATTAGATAGCAAGTTTGATGATTTTGATTTCGCTAGCATGGATGACACGGATGTGTTGAGGATTGCCTTATTCTATTTCACAGATAGGGTTTTATGTGCAAGACCATTTGAAAGGAGAATCATGAAAGAGATAATGCATGCTGTGAATGATTTGGATTATTTCAACAACTTTTCTTGGGGCACCTATATGTGGAAAATTCTCTACAAGCAATGTAAAGTTGACAAATATAAGAAAGAGCACAACAAAGATCACATTAGAGAGAAGTATAATTTATCTAGTTTTCGTTATGGTGTTCAGGTACATTAAAGAGCACAAAATAATTGTATTTAAATATATAGTGCTTGATCATAAATTTTTTTAACTTTACTTGGTGTAAGCTTGGATTTTTGAGTCAGTTGGAACAATCACAGCAAAGTATTATGTCCAAACAAAATTAAAATACCTACCCGTACTCAAGTGAAGTTTGTCTTCTACCACACAATACCTAGATGTGGCAAAGATATTTAACGCGCCAACAGTACGTGCAACCAAATCACTTATTTTGTCTATACATTGCCTACGGTTATTCCAACTTAAATTTATTTCCCTAAATTTTTTCACTTGTGCATGTAGACAAAGACAAAGCAAGTCTTGAGGAGGACTAAGACAGAGAGCAAACAAGCATATTATCAGTATGTGAAGACTTACAAACCTTCTATTCCGACTTGGGTTGTTAAAGTAGGAATAAGTTCAATTAGCTACATCACAAAATTTATATTTGATACTCGTTAGAACATATTTAGCTAAATCTAAAAAAACAATTATTGTTCAGTATTCGCAACAAGTCATTGAGGCGACTGTGGAGTGTTTATGTTGATGTACATGTCTTATCTAATGTTAGGCCGTACACTTAACTTTAGCTATTGTGGAGATTTGTTTAGGAAGAACATTGCTATGGATATCTTTATGAATGAGATTCTATAAAAGGACATATTATTAAACACATATTATTAAGTAGTCTTATTTTATATTCTTATTGTAAATTGACATTTTCAGTAGCCATAGAAATAAAAAAATATACAACTCTCTGGAACGTGTCGCCCGATTTTACCGAAACCTACATAATGCTTAACTAAATCAAGCAATACACAACTCTTTGGAAAATCGATCGACAGAGCATGTCACCACACTGTCCTTCGACAACTTTACGCGGACTACATAAGCTGTCGCCCAAGCGACGCTGCTTGTCGCCCGATTTTTCAAGGAGTTCCATAATGCCTAAAAAAATTTAAAAAAAAAAAGGAATAGCTCTCTAGAAAATCAGGCGACAAGCAGCATCACCCAAGCAACGAGCCTGTCACCACACAGTCTGCCAGCTATTTTACATGTGACATGGCCTATCGCTGAATGACACAGCCTGTCGCCCTGTTTTTCCAAGTGTTGTCAATTGATTGATTGTAATGTATAACATGACACCATAATTAATCAACATAATAAAGTCATTCCAAATTTAGATAATACAATATTTATCAAAATAATATCCTTCCATAAGTTTTACATGATAAAGTCATTCCAAATTACATAGTACAATTTGTAAAATTAAATATATCTTCAAATACACTAAGACATCATCAATGCAGATTTACTGGAAAAGGATTGTTATATATCTTTCAGTTATAGCCACGCTCCCTGCACCAACCACAAGTTATAGTAGATCGAGGGATATCCTCACCTATAGAAGGTATTCTTCGTGTTTTTTGACGACCGGAAGATGGTACATCTAGTAGGTTTACTTGCAATGTTTGGAGGTCTGCTGTAAATTCCCAATTGGAATAATAGGTTCGGAATATGCCATCACCAATGCCTCCTTTGTATAGTAATGAGAATAAAAGCTTATAGGATCAACTCGGAGATATAGGCGAACCGCAATTGCATGAGCACAAACAAATTGGTCTACTTGAAATACTCTACAACTGCATGTCTTGTTTTTTATGTTGCATCTTTTTGGAAACAAAATGCAGTAACTCTTTCATTCTCATACTCCATATGACCATCCTCCAAAGTCTTCCATGCTCTATCAAAATACATCTTAAGAACTACCGAATCCATTAACCTAATGCAAAATAATAATACTACTTTATTAGAAACACTGTAAACAATAACATTACTATATTAAATAATTAATTAATTAATTATCAACAAATTCGGGTGATTCGGGAGACAGCACTATCGCCCAGGCGACAATATTGTATATTAGGTGACATATTTTGTCACCCGGGCGACGAATACCAAAATCCCTGTGACATATACCTATCCCCGAGCGACAAGTCATTCTAAGCTTGGACAATAGTTTTGTCGCCACGGCGATAAGTATTGGCTGCCTGGATTCTGGGTTTCGTCTTCAACATTGTTCAAAACCTATTTTTGTTGAATTTACTGAAATTTTACTAATTTATAAATCTATGACCTCATATTAATTTAATGTACCCACATTGTAATAAAATGAACAACTGATCTTTTGTATGAAACTCAATCAAAAAATAACAGATAAAGATTGAATAAATATCAATAAAAAAATAACAGATAAAGATTGAATAAATACTAACATTAACTTCTTATTATTTTTTAGTTTATTGCTTGATTTTGTCTTTAATACTTGGATAAATATATTAGTTTGATGAATGTGAGATAGATAAAAAGGAGATTGAGTGATAGTTGGATAACGTGG
The DNA here is from genome assembly GCA_030449925.1 of Citropsis articulata. Classification (NCBI taxonomy): domain Eukaryota; kingdom Viridiplantae; phylum Streptophyta; class Magnoliopsida; order Sapindales; family Rutaceae; genus Citropsis; species Citropsis articulata. The sequence goes on along the minus strand of JASUUH010000137.1, from coordinate 536,529 downwards.
GAGAGGTGAAATAAAGAGTGTTTTGGTGGTGTGTGTAGATGTTTGGCTGTTGCTTGAGAGTTAGATAATATTGAGCGAAATGTTTGTGTGTTTTGTTTTGAGAATTTATGGGTAATTTGGTCTAAGAGCTTTGTAAGTGGATGTTATTGTAAGAAAAACTAAAATGAGATCTTTTTTTTTATATTAAAAGTTAATAAGTGATTAAACAGGTAAACTTCACAAAAGTTTTCTCCGCTCATATAAATTGAGTTCAAATCCCAAGTCTCTTATTTTTAAGACAAGAGATTTTATTTTTTCTAATTAGATGATACCTACATGTTTGATACGGCCTTACCAAAGTTAAAACTCGAATAAGTTATCAAATTTTTTCATTTATAAAATATTATATCCAAATAAATAAAAAACTATCTTTGAGACAGATATATCTTGTAGTAATATTTATAGATGCTTTTCAAAACCAGTACTTGATAGGAACAAAAGCCTTTTTGAAATAGAACAAGTTTGTATTTTATCCAAACAGGTCCTTACGCCATCGAAAATTTAATACACTCAACAACCTTTCCACGTAACAATACCAACTTGCTAGAACTACTAAAGATACAGAGAGCTTCGCTTTCATCTTCCACACCAACGGATCATAAAAATGGCAACAAGAAAACAACACTTGCTACGAGCAGTAAGCTTATCTCAATTATGCTTCAAGATTCACAGATTCCCGTTGCAAAACCCATATACAAACTACAAAGAACAAAAGAAAAAGTTTTCAAAAATCACAAAAACCAAAAACAAAAAAATCATAAGGGCAAAAAAATCTTTTTTTTTTAAAGTTAAACTACTGTTTTCGAAAATTGCAATACTTAATATCAATCAATGGATGAAATAAAATTAAAATCACCTTTGAAGCGTTTAATTATTTCAGGCGACGGCCACAGGTTGTTGCTTCGAAGGCTCGAGCTTTTCGTTTGATTTCTTGTCGAGGAAGTCTTCGATGTTGTAAATAACTGTGATGTACAGAGAGAAGCTAGGGCATCGGGCGATTTCCTCGCCAAGCCGGAGCTCGTCTTCCGTGATTTGGAATAAATCGCCGCACGGGCAAGGGTACGTGTACGCCTGTAACTCCTCGTTCCACTCCATATCTTCGATCTCCACGTCGTCGTATGATATCGTTTTCCCCTCTTTTTTTTGTTTTGTTTTTTCTAAGGGGTTTTCCGATTAGCGTTTTGTTCGGAGATAAAGGGTTTGGCGGTGTCAGTGGAGGCTCGGAGGCGACGAATTTAAACTTTAAAGAGCCTGGAAATTTCAATACCCCTTGTAATTTAAGATTATCAGTATTTGCGTCTTTAAGTTTTAATTTTTTATATGTAGTCCAATTCTATTTCTATATCTATCAAATCATTTATGTCCTGTTTATCTTGTTAATCCAAAGCACTTCGAAGGTAAGGGTAGGGTGTCTAAGAAAATTATCTAACCATCTCAATTCTCACCATTGAATAGACAGATATTTACAACACTTTCGGCATTAATGTATAATTTAGGCTACATTTGGTATTGTTTTTCAAATGGTGTTTTCAAATTTCATTTATAAAATAAGAAGATTAGTTTTTGGTGAAAATAAAAACAGTGTTTGGTAGTTTATTTTAAAACTAACATGTAAAAATGAAAAAGAGTAAAATGTATTTGGTAGTTTGTTTGGAAAATATAAATAGTGAAAATGCATTTGATCTAATTTTTATGAAAATTGTTTTTGAATATTTAAATTATATAAAAAATATTTTATATTTATGTTTTTTTATTTTAGATATTTTTTGTAAAAAATGAATAAACAAGTAAAATAATGCAGTAATAAATATTAATATAACATTATAAGCAATATTTTTATATTATTACAAAGTTTTATTAAATAAAATTTTAAAGAATAATTTATAGAATATCCATAATCATTTCTAAAATATTTATTATTTTATTCTAAAATATTTTTAAATCAAAATTATTGCATAAACATAACAAAATCTACGGTGTATCATGTAAGTTTCATGTCTGTACTTAATATCTTTTCAGGCCCACAATTTTTTAATGGTAAAAGGCTACCAAAGCTTGGTCCCCATACATTTAGGCAGCGTTTATATTTTGATTGGAGTGGGAATCTTAAGATTAGGAGTATAAAGTGAGAGTAGGAGTACGTTATTTATTTATACTAGAATGAAAGCATGGAATGGAGATTAGAATCCAATTTATGTATTTACTTTATCATGGATTAAGAGTAAATAGTTTTAAATAATAATTTTATCCTTATTTAAAGAATTATAGTTTTTAATTACAAAGTTAATAAAAACATATATTTAATAAATAAACATTTATTTTATTATATTTGTAAATTTATAATAATTATTAATATTCTGAATTATGTACATCATAATTTTTTATTAATTTTAATTTTAATTATATAAATTAAAAATTATTGATAAGGGCAATATAAATGAAATATTTTTACTATTAACATAGTACAAAATTAATATTTTCTTAGAATTAACTATTTATTATTATTAATTATTAATATTAAATAAATATAATACTATTATTTTTAAATAAATATAATGATATTATATTTTTAAATAAAGATAGTATATAGTAACATTATTAATTCTCTATTAATATAATAATATTTTATTATTTAGTTAAATATAATAATATTATTTAAATAAATATAATATTTTTTATTTTATTTTATTAAATATAATTATGGTAAATTTAATAAAAGGGGGTTAAAAAAGGAAGGTAAATATTAAATGAAACATTATTTTATTTTATTTAATATAATTATATTAAATTTATTAAATATTATTTAAATTTAATATAATTATATTATTGGATTTGAATCTGATAAAGTTCATCAGGGTGGTTCATGATGATCACCTGTGAGGTGAAGTTGGCAGCTTCCCTCGCTGGATCATCCTTCGAGTTGGAAGCAACATAACCACGCTTGAGATCCTTGACGGCAACGTTCTTCACGTTGAAGCCAACATTGTCACCCGGGAGGGCTTCCTGCAGAGCTTCGTGGTGCATCTCAACAGATTTTTATCTCGCCGATTATACGCACGCAACCTTTATCAGATTAGTCAAAATTTAATCTTTTTCAAATTTTAACACACACATAAAAATCGCTCTGATACCAATAAGGACCGGGATCGTGGAAAGTATGTGAATGATCAAATTAATTTTTTATTGTCAATTTTAATAGATCAATTTTAATTGGTACGGGGCGTTGTTAGACCAATTCGATGCAGAAATAAATCTGCCTTTGAACCCAGATCTGACTTAGAACAGATCAATAGTTCGCACGATTTGGTTAGTTTAAAGATTTTTATGTGTGTGTTAAAATTTGAAAAAGATTAAATTTTGACTAATCTGATAAAGGGTTGCCTTCGGGTGCTTAGGTAGCATTTGGGTATAAGTCCCGACGTTGATTACAGGGCAGTAAGACCAATTTCACAAGACATTTTACTTTGTCTTATTAGAATTTTGAGTCTTTAAAATTTCAGATCTCACCTTCTTCGCTGTAGAAAGATGCCTTTCTCTCTCTTCCGGAAGACTAGTGTTTCAAAATATAATTAAATATAATATAATTATATTAAATTTATTATTATATAAAATAATAGTATAATATTAATTAGTATAATATTATTTAGTACAAAATTAATATTTTCTTAGAATAAACTATTTATTATTATTAATTATTAATATTAAATAAATATAATACTATTATTTTTAAATAAATATAATAATATTATATGTTCAAATAAAGATAGCATATAGTAATATTATTAATTCTCTATTAATATAATAATATTATTTATTTTATTTTATTGAATATAAAATGTTAAATTTAATTAAAAAAAGAGTAGAAAAGGGAGAGATGGAAGTGGATTCCCACTCCCACTCCAAAAATAGGTGGGGCTCACGGAGTGGGATCCCTAATCTCCCCTTAAAATGGTGAAGTAAATACTGGAGTGGTAGAAATTTATACTCCTCACTCCTACTCCATAAAATAAACACAGCCTTAATGTATGGGGAATAGAAAACAAAATTCAGAGGACATAATATATTGCATTTTTTGCATTTGTTAAGAAAAGTTAAAGAATGGAAATATTTCATTCTCCATAATTTCTCATTCTAGCTACCAAATGCCCCTACCAAACGCATTTTTTGTTTTATTATTTTTGTAAAACAAAAAATAGTCGATAAAAAAATGATTCCAAACACACTCTTAGTATTACTCAAATACATATTGTTTTTAGTATTTTTTTTTTTAGTGTCCATTGAAATAGATTTAAGGCTTTTTGAGACTAATTAAATTGCTCATATGTGCCAATTATTATTCGAGACTCTTGGATTTTCTTTGTGGTCTTACTGTGGCTAAAATTACGATTCCTACAAAGGACAAAGGTGCATACTTTGAAACAGTGACGGATCTAGAAAAATAATTTACCGGGGGCTAAATTAGATAATAATAAAATATGAAAAACTAAAATTTTGAATATATAAAATATTTATTAATACATTTATAATTATTTTCTACACATTTTCATATTTTTAAAATGTTATGCAATAGACTCATTATTAATATTCTTAAATTTATTGTTTCCTATATAAACAACCAAACTATTATTTATCCCATCCGATTCTAAAGATAATTCTTCATGAGTTTCATTTTGAAAACATTCGTTCTACTATTATTATAGAGACTGAAAGAATTAATCCTATTTTTTAAAATAAAAAATATTTTAAGTGGTGGACTATCATTATTTTTAATTAAAATATAAGTTTTTATAATTCTTAAAAGTTAAAATTTAAATTTTATGGGGGTTTATAATTTATGGTGACTATTTTAATAAACTTTTAAGGAAGATTAATTAGAAAATTAAAATATATTTTTTTTAATTTTTGAATTTTTTTTGGCTAGTGGGCGCTCAAGCCCCCACTAGTCACAAGTTACGTCCGCCCATGCTTTGAAACCTATAAGACCATAGAAGAATCTCTTGACTTCCATACTTTTATATTGCGATTTTACCGTTGGTTATTGCGTATGCATCCTTCATGCCCTTGATGCCGTCCTTAAAATTTCTAATGGGTGTTTTTACTGCCCCTGATAAGTGTTCTTCATTGGGATTGACTAATAAGCTCCATTTTCTTTCTTTGTTGGCAAAACTTTATTTGTGACTCGTCATTATCCTTATTTGATGTTTAAAGTTATTAAGTATCCTATATAAAATAGTATTAAAAGAGGATCCTTTAAATTTTAGAGGCAGCAGAGCGTCATTATGATTTTGTTTTTTGCACTTAATTAGTTTATGTACCCTTGAGATACTAGCAGCTAATTTACGCCAAATACTTAGTGAAGAATGAGATGAAGAAAATTATAATTCTCTCTTGAAAACATGTGAGACCATCGTACACATGAAATCTAAATTAACTTTTTTTTTTATATTTTGTTTTGTGGTATAAAAAATTTAACTAATTTGTTCTTTTTTTAATTATCATTTTAAAATAGGTGGAAGTTCTATACAAGGTAAGACATTAATTTATATTTTATTTTTATTCTTTTAAATTGAGAATAATTACATTCCTATTCTAGAAATATGATTTTCAATTGTATAAATTATAGGTTCTTATGAACATTGTTCCCATAAATTTATTTTATCTTTTTAAATTTATTTTATTCATTGAAAACGACATTAAAAGAAGAAAACATATTTCTCAAATTTGCTTGTTTGGCAACAAAACTCAGTCATTCATTCAAATAGGAACACAAAGCAGCGTCGTAGCAAGAGTTGTGTTAGAGAGAAAGCAGAGACTGAATTCTACTCGACCAAACAGAACAAGTCAAAGCGGAGCGGTGAAAGCAAAGAGATGCGAAGCCAAGACAACGATGCAAGGACTACACCACCAGCAACAACAACTAGCGGCGCTACTCTCCGTTGCTCTTCCCAGAGACGACAGGAGCAGCATCCAAAACGACATCAGCAGCGGCAGCAGCCACAACAACAACAACTACTGCGAACACCGGCGGCTCCAACTCGGAAGACGATGACTCGGCTCGGCGTGGCGCCATCAGCTCACTCCACCGCGCGATTCTCTTCCCTCAGAACTCCGTTCTCGTCACTCACTCCGCGTCGTTCCTCTCCTAGGGCTTCTCTCAACTTCTCAACGACAAGTACACTTGTCTCTAATTTTGATTTGAATTCTCATTTTTTTAATTAATTAGAATGTTAACTTTATGTAGAAGAGAATTTTGAATTTACTTACAAATGAATAATTGTATTCTGACCTTTTTAGTATTAAATTTTGTGTATTAAAATCGCGGATTTTGGGGGCAGGTCATATGCAGTGAGGCAGTCTGCGGCAATTGCATACGGAGCGCTCTGTGTAGTTGTGTGTTCTATACCTATAGGATCAAATGGTAGGCAGAACCATGTTATGCTTGGGAGTATGGTGGAGCGGTTTATTGGTCGGGCTTTGGCCTTGCTTAGGAATGTCACTGCTGCAGATGGGACCACGGAAGTGGTATTCGAAGGATTAAGTGAGTTTCTTAGTGTGGGGGAAGTTAGTGGAATTGAGAGATATGCCTTACCGATCCTCAAAGCATGCCAGGAACTTTGATTTCGTTGAAGTTTTCTAGATTCTTCCTGCCTCATTTCCTTGACATTGTTGATATGCTTCTTGGCTGGGCTTTGGTACCGGATCTTGCTGAATCTGATAGACATGTTACCATGGACAGTTTCTTGCAATTTCAGAAATACTGGGTGGGTAGTTTGCAATTCTCTTTGGGACTTCTGTCCAAGTTCTTGGACGACATGGATGTCTTGCTTCAGGATGGAAGTCATGGGACACCACAACAATTTTGAAGGTTGCTTGCACTGCTTTCTTGTTTTTCAACAGTACTCCAGTCAACTGCTTCTGGGTTGCTTGAAATGAATCTTCTTGAACAAATTATTGAACCAATCACCAAAATGCTTCCCCGGTTGTTGGGATGTTTATCTTTGGTTGGCCGGAAGTTTGGCTGGTCAAAATGGATTGAGGATTCGTGGAAGTGCTTGACTCTTTGGGCAGAAATTTTATGTGAAAGGTTTTCTACTTTTTATCCCCTTTCGGTGGATATTTTATTTGAAAGCTTGCAAATGGATAGCGCGACCCAACCCCTGAGAATGGGAAATTTACCTCCTTTCAAATTCATGGGGTTTTAAAAACTAATCTTCCATTATTATCTTTGTAAAAGCTTGGTCTTCTTCCTCATCTGTGCAAGAGATACTTCAATTTGATGCACCAATATCTCGCTTTTGCATCCAAATCACTTAGTAACTGAGAGTTCTACCGCTACTTAAATTTTCTTGCTTCAACATAGTACTAATGAAGTTATTCAACAGGCAGTAGCCTCATTAATTGAAGAGCTACAGTTGTTGAAGGGTCTGCTCAGAAAAGCATTGGGTCACAGAGATGAGGTCGATAGTGTCACAGATTTTAAATCCTATTCGAAACATGAGTTGTTTGCATTTATTAAATTTAATTTGAAAGTAATTTTAACCTGTGTTTTTGTGGGTGCATGGAGGAACAGTTTGATTCAGCAACCAGACATTGCCTCCTTATATCTCAGGAGGTCGGAAAAATTGGTGGTGTTTAAAATGGAGAGAGTAAATCCTTTTGGATCACCCATTCAGGGCTCTGTGGAGCTGCAAGTCCATGTTGTCAAGACTTTGGAGAGGCTAACTGCTGTTGAATTCTTGAGCAATATCTCCTCAATAAGTCACAGCAGCAAGAAAGCTTCAGTGGATATCGCTTCTGAAATAGTCCTTAGTTGTGACAGTTTCGGGGAGCGGCTTTCAGGTCTGATTGTTGAGCATATGAGGAAGCCCTGGCCACTCCTTGTCAAAGCTCTTCACATTTCTTGTCCTCTCACACTTAAAATAGCAGCTCTTGAATGGGTTAAAAGTTCCTGTGAAAATTTTATTTCTAGTTATGAGAATTTGAACCGAAATACTTATTTCTATGAACCATCTGGATATGTTGGTATTCCATGAAAATTTGGTTCTCTAGAAGCTGCATCTATCTGACAGGGAACCAAAAGTGAGGTCACATGTTGCATTAGACTTGGAGCTGCTTATGCAAGCAAGACTGATACATTCCATTTGCTTTTATTCCATAGCTGAAGTGGTGATCCAGATGTTGACATAAAGAATGCATTTATTAGGCTGCTTTCTCACGTCTTGCCTAGTATGATGTTTGCTTGTGGTCTTAGTGACTCTGGCATATATGTCACTTGTAGGCCTGGTACTCCTTTGTTAAGCAATGGTTCCAACTTGCATGCCTTGAAGCAGCTACATTGGCAACTCCACTCACAACAACTTGTTTCTATTCTGATCTACATTTCACAAAGATGGAAGGCACCTCTTTCTTCTTGGATCCAGCGGTTGATTCATAGCTGCAGGGTTTCAAAAGACTATGTTTTGATTCAGCTTAAGGAATCTGGAAACATAGGTATAAATGACCTCTGGTTGGATGTAAAAGTGGACGAGGATATTCTGGAAAGAATGTTCTCAGTTAATAATCTGGCTGGTGCCTGGTGGGCTGTACAGGTGGCAGCTAGATATTGCATGGCTATGCGTCTTCGAACCAATCTACGTGGGCCCACACAAACTTCTGCAGCACTGGAGCAAATGCTTTTGGATATTGCGCATTTGTTGCAACTTGATAGTGAGCAAATTGATGGAAACTTAAGTATATTAGGTTATTCTGGTACTCGCTACCAATGAGATTACTATTAGACTTTGCCGAGGCTCTAAAGAAAAATGTACACAATGACTATGAGGGATCTGCCATTTTACCACCAGCTGATCGCCAAAGTTCAATGTTTTTTGGGGCTAACAAGAAAGTCTGTGAGCAGTGGCTTTCCCGCATATGTGATTTTGCAAACTCATTCAGATCACTTATCACTATCACATATCCTTTTATGACTGACTTATTTATTATTTATCAATGACATATTATCAATAAAATTTATTTTTTATTTATTATTTTTCGTATATATAAAAAGTAAGAGATATAAGATTTGTATATAACTAATTAATATTATAATTCATAAAGGTTTTATTGAAAACATGAGGCCATTGTTTGTTCTCTCGCCTCGCATTTCTTTATGAGTTCAAAGTTTAACTCGCAAAGATAGACACGCAATTTCTAATCTTTAATTGCCATTAATCACGCTTTATTTTGCTTTTCTTACTCTTTCATTTCAGGTTGCCACCACAATTACTGCAAGGAAAAACCTGGAGGAATACTGAAGAAATGTCATGCAAGGACACCCTATGCCAGAATCAATTCACGAACTACTTCTGGAAGATCGTTCTGAAGAATCAATCCGACCGTCTGAGGTGAAATGCTTATCCAAGAATTTTGCCCCAAAGAAGAATTCTTTTATAAAATACAACAGCCATAATGACCAAATTTCTTTGGGACAAAATCCTTAGATGAGAATTTCATGTTGGAGGACTAGTCATTATGGTTGTTGTATTTCATAAAAGAATTCTTCTTTAGGTTGAAATTATTGGATAAGGATTTCATGTCAGATGTTTGGTCATTATGGTTGTTGTATTTTATAAAAGAATTCTTTTTGGGGACAAAATCCTTGAATAAGTATTTCACCTCTGACGGTCGGATTGATTCTTCAGAAGGATCCTCTGAAAGTTGTTCGTGAATTGATTTTGGCATAAGCTGTCCTTGCATGACATTTCTTCAGTATTCTTCCAGGTCTTTCCTTGCAGTAATTGTGGTGGCAACCTGAAATGAAAGAGTAAGAAAAGCAAAACAAAAGCAGCAATTAATACAAAAACGAATTAAAAGATTAGAAATTGCCAGTGGTACTATCTTTGCAGAAGTTAAACTTCAAAATTTGAACTCATACCAAGAGAAGTACTGAGAGCGTGCAGAGAACAAACAATGGCCTCATATTTTCAATAAAACCTTTATGAATTATAATATTGATCAATTATATACAAATCTTATATCTCTTACTCTTTATTTACATGAAAAATAATAAATAAAAAATAAATTTTATTGATAATATGTCATTGATAAATAATAAATAAGTCAGTCATAAAAGGATATGTGATAGTGATAATTCTTTTAGACTTTTATTATTTTAAGATCCTGGACGAAGCAGCGAGACCTAAATGACTAAACCATAACAAGTGGAGAGACGCCAGACAAGGTTGAAGTAATAATGTATGCCCTACAATTCAAATCATATCAACAGAAGTATATATTAGACAAAACTGAAGGCAATTATTCTCATGGAAGGCTTTGAATAACAAATTCAGTCGATTAATTTTCTAGCACATATGATTTGTTATCCATCTTTTTCATAGAGATTTGCGATTAATGAGTTGAGAGATATAAACAAGCTATTAGCTGCCATTAGCTATATTAGCTGCCGTTTAATGCTTTTTCTAGTTATAAATATTGTGTCCATGAATGATGATCAAGGATTTCTTTTACGTAAACAATGTTGGCCATATCCTCTTGCAAAAAGGGAGTTTTCTAAAATTATTTAAAAAACATACTATATATATTATACTTAAAATATTCAAATATTTATGTGCGATAGATATTATTTAAAATATCATATTTATGTGTGGTAGATATTGAGTAAAATAGTAATGATATTATCAATTTTTTATTATACAAATTTGAGATAAAATTAACTTAATGTCTAATTCGCTGCAGTTGTTTAATTACTATATACTTTATTAATGTAATTTTTAAGTTGCAATTATCCAATTCCAATACAAAACACATGTATCTTATATATCAAGTTAGGAGTATACCAAAACAGTCAAGTGTAACTAATTACTTGTCAAAATCTCCTAGGCATACTTAAATAACATTTCTCAATGCTACAGTCTACATTCGTTGTCTCATGCATGAATCATGTGACTGTGGGTTAATTATGAACTAATATTATGTGTGATTGAATCTTCATTCACTACTACAAAATTAGTCAATAATGACGGCTCTAAACGAAATAAATTTAAAAGGTTTATACTTTTTATGACGGTGTATATTTTTAATGACGGTTATTTTCTAAAACAGTCATTATTTATAGTAACTATATATGTTTCATAACGGCTATTTCGCATAACCGTCATTAAATATACTTTTTCATTAATTTTTTATGATGGTTCGTACATTTAATAACGGTTATACGAAATAACCATCATTAAATCCATCATTTTAATGACAGTTTAATGTAAAAATTATCATTAAATATTAAAATAATATTTAATGATGTTTTTCAAAATGAACCTTGTTGAACACTACATTTAATGATGGTTCTTTTTAAATAACCGTCATTAAATATACTTTTTAATTAATGATGGTTCTTTTTAAATATACTTTTTAAAAGAACTGTCATTTAATGATGGTTCTTTTCAAATAACCGTACATTTAATAACGGTTATACGAAATAACCATCATTAAATATACTTTTTAATTAATTTTTTATGACGGTTCTTTTAAAAAAACCGTCATTAAATCCATCATTTTAATGATAGTTTACGGTAAAAACTATCATTAAATATTAAAATAATATTTAATGATGTTTTTCAAAATGAACCGTCATCTTTGTTGTTGAACACTACATTTAATGATGGTTTTTTTCAAATAACTGTCATCATTGTAGTTGAACATTAGAAAAAATAAATATGACAAATTTAGAACCATTTGAAGCCCCTATTTTAATTCTAATTTCCTGTTAAATTCTTTACAATTTTTTCCGCAAATGTTTAATAGTTAAAAAGATAGCTCCACAAAAATCTCTAACAGTCATTGAACTTTAACATCAAAATTCTCACAACTCTTTAATATCTATTAATGAATCTACTCATAACCAACAAAATTGGCATGTTTGAGTGCATCTAATTTCTCATGACGTCTTCAATTGCAAACCAATCTCACCAGTGTTAAGACATCATTCTTACAAAGAATAAATAAAAACTAAGATAAATTCATAGATTATAAATCATAATAATTAAATCATTTTTAGTGACTTACGTGGTAAACAAAACTTTAAAGTACCAAATCAGTATATAGACTTACATCAAATTTATCAACCATGTGTTTATGTAGTAACAGGTTGCTATGTTATACATGTAGGCCAACTCGTATTTAACTTTATCAATCTCTCCTTGAGTGGAAATTTCAGTTCTATAAAAATAAAAACTAAGAAGTATATTACTCTAGTTCCAAACTACAAAAATAAGTATTTCCAAAATAAAGACAATCACAAAGCTTTTAAGCTTCTAAATCACAAATTATAGGTAGAGCAATTTAGAATTAAAATATACTATAGCAACGATGACTTACATCCGCTATTTGCATAGACTATCACTCAAATCTAGTGATTCGATATTCTCAATTGGTGAAAATATGCAATATGTTTAAAATAAATCTTGCATGCTAACACAATAATAAATATTGAGCAAAGAATTTGTACCTTTGCCCCTGGTCAATTTGATAATGATCTCGAAAATTTTGATGGCCATGAGAAAATCAACTAACGACCAATGCTTTATTATTGATGTTGTTGGAGCATTACCAAATTGAGAAGGAAGTGCTAAAATCCTGAATGGCATTGAGAACCTAAAAAATCTGAAATGGAACATTTAAAAATAGAAAGAAAATGTAATTATCAATACTCAAAGATAGTCCACGCTTGATAGTCCACGCTTTTAGTCCACGCTAGATTGTCCACGTTTGTGGCTTAAAAACTTGAGCGGAAAACCCCAGCAAAAAAGAAAAGCAAAACAGTGTAAAGTTTTTGCAGTAAAAACATAGCAGTCTTACTGCAAAGTTTTTGCAGCTGTTTTGACTGTATAACAGCAGCAAAAACAGCAAAAGAAACTATAATTTGGTTGCTGTTCTTACTGCTGCCATGCGCTAAAACAGAGCAGTCTTGCTGCAAAGTTTCTTCTGCTGTTTTGACTGTATAACAGCAGGAAAAACAGAAAAAAAAATTGTAATTTGGCTGCAGCAAAAACAACAGAAGAAGTATAATTTGGCTGCTGTTTTTACTGTTATCATGCAGCGAAAATACAGCAGTCTCACTGCAAAAATTTTGCTGTTGTTCTTACTGTATAACAATAGCAATACATCACCTTAAATAAGAGAAAAAAATTCTTTCAGCTACTGCACATTTAATTTAATTTAACTCAAATCCTTCATACTATAGAGAGTGAGAGATTGATTCTATAGAATAAAGAGAAATTAAGATAATTCGTATATTATAAGCCTGTATCTTCCCCATGACTGGCAACTTCCACAAGCAATTCATTTGCTCTTTTCCATGAGGACTCATCAGAACTGAATAAGCAAACAACACCATTATAAAAGAATGAATATATGTCTGATATGAAATGAGCAAAACCTAGGTTATGAGCAGCACAGAAATGCAAAAAGAAAAAGGGGATGTCTTTCTCTGTAAATACATGTAGATGTTTACCGATGCATGCAAGGGAAAGAAGAATGTCTTTCTACATTCTCAAGGCTCCAATTGATGCACTAACAGGTACATTTATGAAAAAATATAAGAAGAAAAATAATGTATGATACCTGTAGTCCCTGAGGAGTAAGCAAATGTATTTCGATACGTGTACATTTCCTGAAAGAAGATTGAACTATAACTAGACTGCCAATGGATCAAAATGCACTTTCAACACAAAATCCAATTAAATTTGAAGATGGCGCAAAAAAATTAGTTGAAAATTGTACTCGTGACACCAGAATGAATCGCATAACAATTCTTTCACAGAGCTTTCAGCAAATATATAGCTCAAAAATCAGATTTAGCACAATCAACGCCAAAGCAAAGCAGTACACAATAAATGGGAACAAATTTTTTCTCAATTACATTAGTATAAGTCCAATGCAGGGGAAAAAATGCACTTTCAAAATGAATTACAACTTAATAACAACAACAACAACAACAATCAACTAAGAAGCAAGCAAGAATCATAAACAAACAGTTTATAAACCAAATGGGATGAAAATTTCTTTACTAAATTAATAGAAGGCCAGTTGACATGAAATAAAGAGAACAAACAATAATTGGATGAATCAAAACCCTAGAGCAAGAAAATACAATAAGAAGGAAGCATCTAAAAACAAGAAAATGAAATTTGGTTAGAAAAATTAAAATGACATGTATTACATAATTTCATACAAAACTTACGAAATGTTTAGTTGAAAGAAGATCCTGACCTGTCTAGTGATAAAAATTATTGGTATAGTATTATATGAAAGATTAAATTAGGAGAAGCTCTACATCCTCATGGTGATAGAGATTATTGATATAATTTAATATGAAATTCTGTAACAAACCTTGTCAAAAGAATTTAATCTTGGGAGAGGTACAGCCCTCTGTACCGGCTATGGGTTCAAGCGAGATTGGAATCATTTTCCGTACAATTATTGGTCCTTTTTTTTTCAAATTTCTGGCTGAAATTTATGAATGCACTCGTCATTTTCTTATTGACTATGACGTTTCAACTTGAATTCCACAAACAAAATTAAAGCCTCTTCATCCGACATATAAACAAAACTTGCTAATTATGATACAATAAGAAAATTATTGGTCCTTTTTTTTTTCAAATTTCTGGCTGAAATTTATGAATACACTCGTCATTTTCTTATTGACTAGGACGTTTCAACTTGAATTCCACAAACAAAATTAAAGCCTCTTCATTCGACATATAAAGAAAACTTGCTAAATTATGATAGAAGAGAAACATTGGGCGACAATAATAACACCCATCCTGCATGAATCATCTGTTGTAGGAACTGAAAAGGACAACATAATTAAATAATTGAAGCTGGACCACTATTGAAAAAGATTTTTGATTGAATAAGGGGATATGTGCTTGTGGCTGGTGATGAGAAGAAAATCGACCACCAGTCACACGTCTCTTTCATTTGTCTAGAATTTGAAACTTGTGCTCTTTTGATTTTCGCTTTCTGCATTATCATGTCCGCCTATATTATACTTTAATCCGTTGTTCTTAATCCATTGTAAAACAACTAAATGTTTGTTTTTTTTTTTTTAAAAAAAATTGTTTCAACTCCCCACAACAAAAAGTAGTTTTACTGACGAGATATTTCCGAGGGTCTCATTTACTCTTGGTGATAAACACCTTTTTTAAAGATAAAAAGGAGCCGTCGGCATGAAAAATGTGATTAGCTTTTCCAAGGACAGTTGTTGATAGTAGCCTTAAAGCTAGCATTTCTAGAATGTATTGTGATCACTAAACAATTTTATGAATTATTATTATTACGATATTTTTTCGTGTTAATATATTTAACTTATTTGATTTATAGTTTGATTTTGTCGGTCAATACCAATAATATATTAAACTATTGAATCCGCCTATGTTGCAACAGTTCTACTAATTTTATCCAAAAAACTATTATACCTGCTACATATTAATTAATCTATATTTTTTTCTAGTCATTTTTGTCTATTTGGTTATGTGGTATTATGCTGAAACTAGTTCAAGCAAGTTGTAGAGTTTAGGTTCCCTGTTATTGGCCTTCGATTTTATTCTCTTTCACTCTTATATTTGCTGCAGATAAATTATAATAAACTAACACTAACGCACACGTTTTAGGTTTCGATTGTTGTACCACTAGACGAAGAAGCTTCTGTGCTTTGTGGTGGCTGCTATCCCGATTACATTCTATACGTCAGAATCTGATTCTTTAGAATCTACAGAGGCTTTGATTTCTTTAAATGATGCTGTATATCTCTTCAGTACTACTGTTGCTGCTGCTTGCATAATAATTATGCTTTTCATATATTTTTAAAACCATTTAATTTAAACCATTACAACTGATACGCATTCAAATATAAATGATCTAAACCATTTAATTTCTAATAGCTCGTAGAGTTCTTGGGTTTCGGAATGTGGAGATTCTTTCCGCAGATATCAGCTCATCATTCGACATGGAAATATCCTATGATCGTATAATCTCCATTGGAATCGTCGAGGTCAATGTCAGTGATTAATTATATTATGATTTTTCTTTTTAAAATATTACTGATGCTCACCACCGCTATCGATTAAATTTAGTGTTAAATTTGAGAGAACGTATTAGAGCTTACATATTATTCTTATTTAGAGATCAAAAGGATTCCAACAATTAATTGCTAAATTCTGTGGTTTAAGCATTGCATTGTCGTTTGACAGGCAATGAAGAATTTTCGGATCTTCTCAAAAGTTGATGAAAGAAGATGCCCTTCTTTTTGTTGAGCATTACTGGCACAAAGCACTTGCCTATGACTTTGAGGTATTGACTGTCTTTTTCTAGAGAGTCAATTGATAATCAATTATTGTGTTGTGTTGCATAGCAATATTAAATATGTTCAGGGAAGAGTAAAGGAGCTAGGATCTTTTTATCACAAATCACTCTGTGGTTGAATGGTAGGCATTTACTTGGTTCATTTTTTAATTCGAGGGTTTGAATCCTCCCAAGCGATAGCAATAATGCACTAAAACGTGGTATTGCAATAACATTCTATAATTGATATTGTCTTCAAGTGGATTCAACTCTTATTGCAGACTACCGATACATAACAATAATGCATTCTGTTCTAGTCTGATTCCTTGACATAAACAATTCTTAAAAAATTAATTGCCAATAATTCTTCTTTGCTCAAGTTTATGCCAAAATTAAAGTTTGTGATAAAAGAAGTAGAGAAAGAAGCAGCAGTTTGTTTAGAAAGCGGGCGCAATTGAATTTCAGAGTTTTAGTTGGCCTAGAAATTTATGGGTTTTGATGTTTACTAAGGAAAGTCTGAAGTAAATTAAATCTTAGTTTTAGAAAAACTTAGGAAATGTTTAGTTGAAAGAAGATGCTGATCTGTCTAGTAATAAAAATTATTGGTATAGTATTATATGAAAGATTATTGATATAATATAATATGAAATTCTGTAACAAACCTTGTCAAAAGAATTTAATCTTCTGTGAAGAGGATAAGAAGAATGCCATTTCCATACAATTATTGGTGTCGCTGTCCGTACAATTATTGTTTTTTTTTAATTTCTGGCTGAAATTTATTAATACACTTGTCATTTTCTTATTGACTAGGACGTTTCAACTTGAACTCCTCTACAGAATTAAAGGCTCTTCATCAGACAAATAAGCGAAACTTGCTAATTTTAAAAACTTTTGAGATTTTTAAATAAAATAAGAAAAATTAGTGTGAAATGTCTATACTAGCCCTTGTACAATGAGAAATTATTCCTGCACCACTTTTTTTTTGCCTTATATTTATCCAACCATTATAAAATTTAAATATATCCTTTGCACCACATTTTTTTCTAAATTTGTATTAACCAGCCACTTTTGTATTAACACCGTTACATAATTTAAATAAAATGATAATTTTACCCCTAAATAAATTAAAAGAACATTTTATTTATAAAAGATTTAAAAAATAAAAAATTATAATTATAAACATTGCCTTAAATTTAATAAAAATAAATAAATCTCAAATAGAGGTGCTCAGCTAATTTTTGTTAAATTTAGATTTTACAAAATTTTAATAATTATTTTTATTAAAAATTATAATTTTGTAATAATTTAATAAAAATAACTGAATTTATTTATTAAAAATTATAATTTTACAAAATTTTATTAAAATAACTAAATTTATTTATTAAAAATAAATCCCAAAAGTTTAATAATTTAGGGAATTTTTATTAAACCCCAAAATTTTGTAATTATTTTTATAATTATAATTTTTTATTAAAATAATTTTATTAAAAAATAAAAATTCTAATTTTGGGATTTATATTTATTAAATTAGATGTATTTTATAATTATAATTTTTTTATTTTGGAAGTTTTTACAAAATAAAAATAATTTTTAATTTATTTAGGAGTAAAATTATTATTTTATTTAAATTATTTAACGGTGTAATGCAGAAGTGGTTAATTAATACAAACTAAAAAAGAAAGGTAGTGTAAAGAATGTGTTAGAATTTTATAGTGATTAAATGAGCATAAAGCAAACAAAAGTGGTGCAATGATAACTTCCCTTATACGATTAATGTATAAAGCTTATATATTAGATATTAAAATAAGTTTACTGTTAAGCCTACAAATCAGCCAAGCCCACTAAAGCCCACTACCGATAACATCAAAATTAAAAAAACAAAGAGTTAGTCAAGCCAAGAACGTAAATAAGGGTTATTTATTTAAATATACTCCATTTATCCTTAAATACCAAATTTATACCCCATTACATACATGTACCTCATAAAAGTGTAAAAAGTCAAAAATAACTTTAAAAGAACTATCTATTTACGCTTTTTTACTCTCTCATGACTTCTACCTAATAACACAATCAAAAGTCGAGTATACTCGACTTTTTACCTGACTTAATTAAAAGAAAAATTTTCATTTCAATTTAAGTCGAGTATTCTCAACTAATTACCGAACTTCAATGAAAAGTCGAGAAATCTAGTTGAATGAATATAAGACAAGAATTAAAGTCGAAAGATTCTCGACTCTTTCCTCGACTTACTTGAAAAAAATTGAGAATTTTTTAGATAATTTTTTATTTCAATTGAAGTCGAGTATTCTCGACTATTTACCCGACTAACATAGAAAAGTTAAGAATTTATACTGAATTACTAATTGTATATGGTTTGGTTGAAGTTGAGTATTCTCGACTATTTACTCAACTTCGAGAAGTTGAGTTTAATTTTATGAGGATTTAGTTATGGTTATTTTTGTACTTTCTCTAATTTTTTAGAGTATATATGTGTAAAATTTAAGAGTGTTATAATTTTAGGTATATATTGGATATTTTGAAGGAAATGGGGTATATCCCACGCAATTCCCCCCGTAAATAACATATGCCTAGAAATTGCAAGCGCCGCAACCGAAACCTCCAAATTTCCAACACTCACTGCAACAAAAAGGAAAAACCCATAAAAATTTGATCAATACTTCAAAACAAAAAATGCAGAGAATTTAGAAGTTAATACCGATTTTCTAAATTCTAAAAATTCACAAGTCTCACTTACCAATTTACCAAATTCTGAAAATCTATCTTTAAAATCTCCAAGAATTGAGCCAAATCTAGTTGATACTCAACTTTTGGAGTGTGACCTGGGATTACATCCACAAATATGGATTTATGATGTTAATCAATAAGATAAAATTTAAAGAATATACATAATGGTTGGTTCACACCAACCAAGACTTTTAGAGTATCTGAAATCTGGATCAGAAAAGCATTCTCGTCGTTTTTACGAATCTATAAAAAAAAAAGAAAAAGATTTTATATAACAATATTGTTTGACACAAGCAATAGTCAGGAGCAGACACATATAAATGATTTTTATAAAGAAATGAAAAGGTAAACGTCCATTGGACATTTGAACTTATGCTTGACATTGGCTTTTTTCAATTAACAACGGAGGATTTTTATGATGAACAGTCTGACAGACATCCTTGTCAATACTCCCATTTTATGTAGTTATTGATGTTTCTTTGTTTTGTACCGGACATCTTATTAATAAATCCAAGAGAATAAAATAAGGATCATTGAGTTTAAAGTTGACTCACGGAGAAGATACCTGGGAAAAAGAAACAAGAAAAATTTCGCAAAATAAAAGTACATTATGGTACTGAACCTTTGGAATCATCTAGGTTTAACCAGAATCATCTAGGCTTAGCTCGACCTTAGAGTCTACGTTGAACTAATGATGTAGGATGATTGCATGGGACAAGTAGAGTATCATCTAGAGGTCATAACTTAGGCTATAGTATTTATTTTGGGTATATGATATGCTGTTTCGAAACTTACAAAGAGACGAACAAAACTTAAAATTGCTTCACCGTTCTGGGCCATGTTCAAGCCGAAAATTTTGTTTCTTTTCTAGTCATTTTTCAATTTTAAAACATTTTCCTATTTTTCTTGTTTCTTGTATATTTTTATCTTTTTTTTTCTAGAAATTGAATTTGGAAGTCGTTTGTTTTTTTTTCTTATTCAAAATAGGAGAATTTTAATATAAAATATTATTTCAGATTTACCAATTTTAGTAAATTCCTGATATTTATGACTTCCTAATTTATTTATTCAGACTTTTCAATAAAACTTTCATTACCCAAAAACTTTGTTTTCTTCATCAATCAAATTCGTGCATCGTCAACTAATTTTATTTTGAATAAAATGCAAGGATATAATAGTGGTTATTAAATAATAATATATAAATATTTGAATCTTAACCATACACAATAATAATACTAATACACAGTTGCACTTCTTGCATCAAGCGCGATCAAGGTCCTAGACAATCTTTTAGACTTTTTGAAATTTCGCTTATACAGCACTTCTTGATAATCTTACAAAATAAGTTGACAGAGGAATTGGGGCGCAGCCTGAACAATTTGGCCCATGCCCATATAAGTGGGTGTCTGGCAGTGCCTGGTGGTGGTACCTTTTTTGTTTTTTATGTGGTGGCGTATGAGACACGTCGCGACCACCTTTTTTTAAAGCTGTGCTAAAACCCACATTTAGTGTTGTGAAGGCTTTTTTAAGCCCACCAACATAATAATAATAATAAAAATAATAAAAAATTCATAATCATATTATTTTTTATTAGGAGAGCAATTAATATTTTATCACAATTTCACAACTATATATTTTATTTCACAATAACCACATCATAAGATAACAATACATAAATTTAATTCCATAGATCATAATAATAATTAATTAAAATTAAATAGACAATCCTCAAATAACAATTAAAATAAGTCATAACTGCGATCTACGAAACCTATCTCTATTAAATATTGACTAAGTTATGTTTTAATATTAATATGAATAATTTTTTATTATTAAAGCTGTAAAATTTTTTATTTATCATTTATAAATTTATGATATTTATAATTTTATTTATTAAAATTGTGATATTTACTTATTCATTTAATACATTATAAACATAAAAATTAATTAAATAAATATCATAAGTAAAATTAAATATTATAAATAAAAATTATTCATTTAATAAATATCATAAATAAAATTATGATTTTATTTATTAAAATCATGATATTTACTTATTCATTTAGTAAATTATAAATATAAAAAATTAGAATATTTATTTAAACTAAGATTTAAATTAATTTTTAAAAGTCTATGCTAAAAAATATATTAAAAATTTAATTTTAAAATATTTTTTTTAATTTTATAATATTTTATATTTTCCATTAAACGCCGCGCCATCGTCTTTGTCTGTGGCGCGTCAGCCCCGCGCGCTCCACAGCGATCACGTGTCAGGACACGCCGCCGTGCCACACAGACGGACACGCACGTCTCGTGCCGCTACGCCCATTGGCCATCTCTATTTCCTAGTAACTTTAAAATAATGACATTAATTAAATTTACGATGACATTTGAACGCAAGAATTATAGGGAAACCACAATAGTGAGAAGTTGACCTTTACACATCACTCAAAAATAAATAAAAATATAAATAAAATAGCCACCAAATCTCATTCTCCAAGAGGAAAAATGCAAGAAACGTCTCCATGCGGGCCAAATATTTCCTACCTACTCCCAGCTACCAAAGTAACTAAACCAACTTTTATCTTTTTACTACCAACTAATAACTATATATTCTAGCAGACACACCAATACACTATGATACTTCGTACTTGTAAGTTCTGATTCATAAAGATCAATAAAATACTAGAATTATTCTTTCTTTTTTTTTTCCAAAACTTTCCAGTATCCCAAAATCACCATGGATCCTCAAGAATACAATGCGAATGTAGAAGAACCTCAACACCCTCAAGAACATAGTGTCGATGCAGTAGGATCTCGATAAAACAACAATAATGCAAGGCTAGTTCAATTAAGCAGGTGTCGTCTAAATGAACTTTTTCCACATTTTACTATAATAAACGAGAAGATATAGATAATGACTTTCATCATCCTTACAAATGGATGACCTTTGAGTGTAACTATGCCCATCGAGAAGTTATCTATTCAGATATCTTTGGCACAATGGGTTCACGTTGGCACACGTCAATTTGTTTAACTCACCATCGAGACAAAATTAACCTTATTCGTTTACTGAGGTTGTGATTAATAAACATTATTTTGTGATTAATAATCAATATTTCATATTTTCGTAGTTGTGATTTGTCATAATCGGTATTTCGTAGTTGTGAGTTGTGACTTATTATAATTGATACTCAGTGGTTGTGCATAACTACTTGTAATTGGTATTTCGGGTTTTTATAATTTTTATTTTTATTAATCATTACTATGGTCTATGGAATTAGATTTATATATCGTTGTATTATAATTGATTATTGCGAAATTAGATAATATAGTTGAGCTAATGAAATGTTAATTGTTATATTTTAATTTGAAATTTGTAAGCATTAATGTTATTATGGACTATAATCTATTACTCTATATAAGTCCAAGTTAACAATTAATTGTTAATCCTTAAGAAAAATTAATTATTATTAAGAATTATAATATTGTAAGTTCTAGCTTAGTAGCTAGTATTACATTATCTTACTATTAAATTTGTGTGAAAGCATATGAGCCCAAAAAAGAGTACATGGGCTTAGAAAAAAAAAATATAAAGCACATAAGCTTGAAAAAGCATGCCAGACACACCCTCGTTAGGAAAAAAAAAGTTACTGTGCTTTTTTGGACACAGACCAGCACAGCACGATGGGCTAGTGTTGTGTGCTGTGCTAGAGCTAAACAAAAAACTTAGACACGATACTTCACAGTGCGTTCACGTGGTGGCCATCTCTAAGCTATGTAGAGTAAGGTTTAGTAATTGTTAGGTTAGTCGTAGAAGCTAGGCAAATCAATCTACCACCGATTGTTTTAAAATTACAAGTAAAATATTTTAAAGTCATAGTAGGGGTGTTCACGAATCATATTTTATGAATTAGACATCAATCAATATGTGATCAATAATTTTGTGGATTATAAATTTTCAATCCAATCCAATCTGTGGATTGGCAAAATTCAATCCAAATCTAGTCTATCCGTCTGCGGATCAGATGTGGATTTTACCAAATCCATATCCAATCCACCATATTATGCGTTGGTTTTATAGATTAAGAATTTTGCTATCGACCAAATTCAAAATTAAATAAGATTTAAATAAAATAATTGTTTAAAAATTAGAAAATACATTCAAAGTTTCAAAATATAGCACACCGAAAAGAGAAAATCTCATTTGTTTAGATACATGAAAATTAATTAAAATTATAAAAATTAACTATTTAAGAAGGTATATTTGTTTATTTAATTATTTTTATTTTATATTACTATTGGATAATATATAATATGGTGTTAATTTAACTATATTTTAACCTACTTATTTATTAGTAAACACTAATGTTGTATTTACAAGTTTTATTTTTTAATTAAATAAGTATTTTTTTATTTTTTCGCGGATTTGCAGTGTTCTGCGAATTTATAGAAGTAAATCCATATTCAATCCATCAACTATGGATTTTTCAATTTTCAATCTAATCCAATCTACCAATCCACAGATCGGATTTTTATGGATTGGATTTCTATGGATCTGACTGATTGAGCGATTGGATTGGATTCTAAACACCCCTAATTCATAGGAACATAATTGGCACATAGCTTTTCAATCTCAAGCCCTAAAAATGTTCTTCCCTGGAAAGGAATAAAAGGTCAATTCTGTCAAGCCCCAAAAAAGAAAGACTAAACAAATCAAAAATCATAAGAAGACTTAGCCCCCAACAGTTTAATAGAGCCGAACAAACTAATATTGAAAAGGATAAGGAAACAAGGGTTTCGCCTTCAGACACTCCACCACACACTCCAAGCCCGAACCTAAAGCATTCGAACTTGGCCCCATAGATCGTGGGCACTAGGTCTCCAATCACCATGATTTCACCTGTAGAGGACTAGGCTAATGATATAAGCCCTACTGTCACCCAAAAACTGATCCCTAATTCTTAAGATAATAGGACTCAGGAATTTAGAGTACGGTTTGAGCCCCGTGTGTTAGCCTAAAGGGCTACACATAATGTAATTTTGATGATAACAAACATGTGTATTGAATGATTTAATAAATATTATATTTCACAAGTTTATTAGTTTTTGAAGGATAATATTTATGCAAGTGAAGTCAAGTTCAAGACACTTAACGGACAACAGCGAAATCAAGAATAAAATTTAGAGCTCAACAGAAAAATTATTACGACATATTTCTTATAAAGTCAGTATGATTAAATTTATGAGTGGTTTAGCATTTGAGAAGCTCAATATTCTGTTTAATAAATCATTACTTTTCATAAACCAAAAGGTTTTATATTTAAGATAAAGTGTTTTGTGGATTTGAGTAATTTAGATTAAAATAAAAAAATTTTATAATCTTTAATTTTAATAAATCTTATTTTGAATTTGGATTTGGGCCTATTTATAAATAGTTGAAATATTTTGGGCCTTACTATAATTTATGAAAGTTTGAGGACCTGCATGTAATCCAAACATTTGAAATCCATAATTGGATAAAGAGTGAGCGGCTAACTGCCTGAGAGCTAGCGACTAGTCACCTGAGGAAAATCTCATATTTTCAAATTTTGGACTAAGGTAAAAAGTTTTGAGAACTTTGAATTTAAAAGTATTATGTTACATTTTGAAGAGAACGTCTTTGAAAAATATTATTATATGTTGGGCCATATCATAATTTCAGAAAGTTTTAGGAATGACAAGCATTGTTTAAAAATTTCAAAATTGGACTTTTTGTAAAGTTTTATGACATTTTGGGTTGTAGTGTAATTACAGAATGTTTTAGACAAAAATGTAATTTGGTGAATAGTATTACTATAGCAAAAATTTAAATTTAACGATAACTTCACTGTTCTCAAGCGGCGAGCTAAATAAATTAAGAGCCTAGCCGCTTGCTCGCTGGAATTTGCCTATAACGGCTAGTTTTCGGGCCTCAGTTATAAAAACTCAACTCTAACTTTATTTTAGAGACTCTTGCAAGTATAAACAAGTGCAAACAATATATTTTGAGCTTTCAATTAGTAAATCATCATAGATTAAATCTTCATTAAGCTATAATTTATATATCTAGTCCTAAAGAGAGTTTCTTTGTTGTAATCTTTATTTTCTCATTAAACTTGTAAGTGTATAAATGTGAGAAACACTTGAGTGAAGAGATTAAGAGATAACCTCTTGGTTGTAAAGGTTTATTGATATCTTAGAAGTCAATTGTAAAAAACTTAAAACATTGGGAGGCTTGGATAGTGAAATCATCGAGCTTGATTAGCTTGGAGGTATGGACATAGGCGGAGATTGCTGAACCATATAAACATTATTGTATTTTTCCTCTCTCCCTTACTCTTTTATTACTGTGCTTTATTAAATTTATTGTTTGTGATTTGATTAAGGCAATAGACTAAATTGTTGTGTGAATTATTTAGTGTAAGTTTTAAAATCTCAATTCACCCCCCGAGGTTGCATAACTTGCATTTCATTCGGTATCAGAGCGAGGTGCTCTTATGTAGAATTAACTGTCTAGAGTTAAAGATCCATAGCAACCTAAATTAGATCAACCTTCATAAAAGGTCAATCCACCACTAGACCTCTATTCTTTGATGGTAATGACTACCCATATTGGAAAACTAGGATGAGAATTTATTTACAAGTTTTAGATTATGAAATTTAGGAAATTATTTTGTGATAATCCATTCATACCTATGACTTAAAATGAAGTAGGAGATAATATTCTAAAACTCTCAAGTCAATGAAGTGAATTAGAAAAAAAAAAGATGTCTTTAAACTCCAAAACAATGAATGCTCTTTTGTGTTTTAGATAAGGAAGAATTTCATAGAGTTTCTAGTTGTGATAATGCTTATGAAATTTAGAAGAAACTTGAAGTTGTGTATGAGGGAACAAATCAAGTCAAGAGTGTAAAATTAGTAGATTCACTAGGCAATATGAGATGTTTCAAATGGAATCATGTGAGAGTGTTCATGATATGTATACTAGATTTACCGATATTGTGAATTCTCTTGAGGCACTAGAAAAGACTTTTAGTAATTGTCAAAAAGTGAAGAAAATTATTCGATCATTACCTAAAGAGTGGAGAGCAAAGAGAACGGCCATAGAAGTAGTGAAAAATCTTACTACTTTATCTCTTGATGATCTAATTTGTTCACTTGTTTCATATAAAAAAGACAAAGCTAATGAAAGAACTGATGAAGATAAAAAGAAGACGAGCTTTGCTTTTAAATCTTCTATAGTTGAAAGTGATGACGATAGAAGTGACTTTGAATATGAAGCATTGAAATGATTGCTAGAAAATTTAGAAGGATCTTCAAGAAGCAAATCAAGAGAAGAAACTTTAAAGATTTCATGGGAGAAAACTTTAAAGTGGAGAAAGGGAAGAAGGAAGCAATTGTTTGTTTTGAATGCAAAAAGCGTGGCCATATAAGATCAGAGTGTCCATTTCTCAACAAACTCAAAAGTCATGTTGGCTACTTGGGATGATGAAGAATCGAGTGATGAAGAAGATTCGTAAAAAGTGTCAAACCTAGCACTTATGGCAATAGGAAATGATAAACTTGATGAGGTAAATGATCTTCCTACTTATTATGAGTTATATGATGCTTTTAATGACTTGTATGATGAATTGGTGAAAATTAGTAAAAAGAATGCGTGTCTTAAAAAGAAAATGGTAGAACTCACAAATGAAAATGAATCTCTGAGTGCAAAGATTAGTTGCCTAGAATTAAAAAATAAAACATTACATAATGGAGTTGCATTATCAAATGAGAAACCTAGCACTTCACATGAACATATAGAATCGTATGTAGATGATTTGAAAAAGGAAAATGAGATGCTCAAAAAAAAATATTGAACTTAGTGATGTTGTCTTAAAATTTACAAATGGACAAAAGATGTTGGATAACTTGCTTAATTCGCAAAAGTGTGTGTTCGACAAAGGAGGCATTGGTTTTAAGCCAAATTTGAAATAAAAGTTTTATAAGAATTACTTTATGAAAAGTACCTCTATTAGCAATCATGTTCTATGTCGCTATTGTAATCAAGATGGTCACATGAAACTTGAATGTCCAGTTAAAAAAAATGCATATTATAGAGTAAAATGTGTTTGGGTTCCAAAAGGAATCATTGCTAGCACTCAAGGACCCAATAGTATTTGGGTACCAAAAGGCACAACTTGAATATTTTTTTTGTAGGTACCATAATCAAGAAATGGTGGAGAGTTCCTTGATGAAAGCTTATGAGGATAATCATTTGATGTTTAAATAATTAAATTATTATTGTGTATAATCATGATGCATGGATAAATATATATGATGGTAGCATGTCACTTAGTTATCTTCCTTATTTGTTTATCACACTCTCTCGAAGAAGCCCAAACACAAACATTTATCCCACTAAAATCCATTATCTTTATATTTTTCTTGCTCATTTGATATTTTTAAATCATTATCCATCACTTCAACATTAATTGTTCATCACTTATGTATGCGTGAATTCTTGTGCCATTGATTATGTTATATCATCATTCATTTATAAATTTGGCATATATGACTTATTATACTTATAAATTTGATCATTTATCCTTTTAACTCATAATGATGGCTTATCTTGATAACGTTGTTGATTTTGATGATCTATATATTGCCATTATATACTTATGCTTTGTTTAAGATTTGGGATAAAGAATATGCTTTGATGATTATATTATATTTGATGAGTTTGAGCTTATGCGATCTATAATCGGTGAATGAATGAAATTTTTTTGGATTTTATTGACATATTATTGAGAGTGCATTACTTGATTGCTTTAAATGATATTAAATTATGGAGAAATACATGCTCATTGGATATTGGCGCATATGAGAGTTTACGTTATATTAAAATGTCACATTAGATCCTTAACGAGTTTACTTATCTTTTTTTTTTGTGATTATTATTTATGGAGCTTGGATTGTTGACATTATGCTCTTATTACTTGCATTCCCTTGCTTAGCATTAATCAATTACGTGATAAGGGTTATAAAGTGGTTTTTGATAAAACTAAATATGTTATTGAGAATGCATGTGATGGAAAGATTTTGTTTGTTGGAAATAGATGTGTTAATGTTTATACCATTAAAATAGATTGTGCATCTACTATTGATAAATGTTTCTCGACATTGCATGATGATGAATGGTTATGGCATAGAAGACTAGGTCATGCAAATATGGATTTGATTTCAAACATTTCGAAAAATGATTTGGTTAAAGATCTTCAAAAAATCAGTTTTCAAAATGATAGAATTTGTGAAGCTTGCCAATTTGGAAAACAAATCAAAACTTCTTTAAAAAATAATAACCATGTCTCTATTTCAAAACCACTTCAATTACTTCACATGTATTTGTTTGGATCGTCTAGATATGCTAGCTTGAATGGCAAATATTATGCTTTTGTAATTGTTGATGATTATTTTAGATACACATAGGTATTCTTCTTAGCTAATAAGGATGATGCATTTGATTTATTTAGAGTTTTCTGGAAAAAGGTTTAAAATGAAAAAGGTTATTCTATTTCTTGTATTAGAAGTGATTATGGTAGAAAATTTGAAAATCATGCATTTAAGAAGTTTTGTAATGATTTTAGTATTAAGCATCAATTTTCATCCCCTAAAACTCCACAACAAAATAGAGTTGTTGAGAGAAAGAATAGGTCTATTCAAGAAATAGCTAGGACTATGTTGAATGATAATGTATTACCCAAGTATTTTTAGGCCAAAGCCGTCAACACCGCTTGCTATGTCTTAAATCGGGTGGTGATTAGATCTCATCTCAATAAAACTCCCTATGAACTTTGGAAAGATAGAAAACCCAACATTAGTTATTTCAAAATTTTTGAATGCAAATATTTTATTTTGAACACAAAAGATAATCTTGGTAAATTTGATCCGAAATCTGATGTTGATTTCTTTATCGGGTATTCAAACTCAAGCAAAGTTTATAGAGTTTATAACAAAAGAACTTTAGTTGTGGAAGAGTTTATACATGTTATATTTGACGAGTCTAACCCTTCCTCTACGGAGAAAGTTGTTGTTGGTGATGATGTAGATGAAAAGGTACAAGAAGATTCATCAAAGAACCGCCAAAAGAATGCAGAAAATCAAGAGAAGCAACATGAAGAAACAAATACAGAGTAAAATGAAGGTTTTTCTCAAACACTCCCTAAGGATTGGAGATATGTTTATTCTCGCCCTAAGGATGCAATTTTAGGTGATCCATCAAGAGGTGTTACAACCAGATCATCACTTAGGAACACATGTGAGCATGCTGCATTTATTTCTCGAATCGAACCAAAATCCTTTACGGATGCAGAAAATGATGAATCTTGATTATGGCAGTACAAGAGGAGTTGAATCAATTTGAAAGAAATAATGTATGGGAATTAGTTCCTAAACCGGAACATCAATTTATCATAGGTACTAAATAGATATCTAGAAATAAAATAGATGAATCCAACGTGGTTGTAAGCAATAAAGCTAGATTAGTGGCACAAGGATACAACCAAAAAGAATGAATTGATTTTGATGAAATATTTGCACCTATAGCTAGATTAGAATTCATTAGAATATTATTAGCATATGGATGTCATAAAGATTTCATTTTATTTCAAATGGATGTCAAAAGTACTTTCTTAAATGGTTATATTATGGAGGAAGTTTATGTAAAACAATCCCCTGATTTTGAAAATAAAAATTTCTAGATCATATTTATAAGTTATCAAAAGCATTGTATGGATTGAAACAAACACCTAGAGTATAGTATGATAAGCTTAAAAATTTCTTGCTGGATAACGGTTTTTTAATGAGAAAAGCAGATACTACTCTCTTTGTTAAGCATAAGAACTAAGACATACTTGTTGTTCAAATTTATGTTGATGATATTATTTTTAGTTCTACTAATGAGTCCTTGTGCAAGGAATTTTCATCTTGTATGAGTAAGGAATTTGAAATGAGCATGATGGGATAATTGAAGTATTTTCTTGGACTAAAAATCAAACAAAATAATGAGGGAATTTTCATCAACCAAGCTAAATATGTTAAAGATTTGCTCAAGAGATTTGGCATTAATGACTCAAACACAAAGAATACTCTAATGAGTACAACAATCAAGCTTGAAGATGATGAAAAAGGTAAAGAAGTTGATATTAAAAAGTATCTAAGTATGATCGGCTTTTTACTTTACTTAACCGCAAGTAGACCCGATATCATATTTAGTGTATGTTTATGTGCAAGATTTCAATTATGTCCCAAGGAATATCATTTACTTACTGTTAAAAGAATTTTTCGTTATTTGAGTGGAACCATAGATCTTGGCCTTTGGTATCTTAAAGAAACTCATATAGATTTAATTTATTATTCGGATACCGATTTTTCTGGTTATAAGGTCGATAGGAAAAGTACTAGTGGGACTTGCCATTTCCTAGGTCATTCACTTATTTCATGGTTTAGTAAGAAACAAAACTCGGTTGCACTCTCAACCACTGAGGCAGAATATATTGTTGCAGGTAGCTATTGTGCACAAGCACTTTGGATAAAACAAACACTTAGAGATTATGATATTAATCTTGAACAAATTCTTATCAAGTGTGATAATACTAGTACTATAAATCTATCAAAGAATCCTATTCAATACTTTAGAACTAAGTATATAAAGATTAGACATCATTTCTTGAGAGATCATGTTCAAAAAAGAGATATTGCATTACAATTTATTTCTATGAGAAAATAACTTTTCGATATTTTACCAAACCCCTTTGCGAAGAACAAATTTTAAAAATTCGGCATGAATTTGGGATGGTGAAATTTTCGCATTAACATCTCCAATCATGTTATTAAGTCTATTAAAATTATTTGATTGATGATTGTTGATGTTTATGAAGTGTTTAAACATGATAAATGAGTGATATGTTTGTAATTTCATAATTTCATTCGTAAAGTGTTAATCAAATTTCATAATTGTGATGTATATGCATGATGAATATGTTATAAATTTGATTTTTATGATCCTTTTGAATGTTAATTATATTGATTCATGCATTAAAATGACTTTTGAAAGTATTCGAGATCATGAAATGGTCTTGGAATCGATCAAAAATAGCAGTAAAGCAAAATTGGCGTAGAAGGGCAGCTATGAGGCAGCTAGAGGTGGCCAGTAGGCCAGATGACATGAGGCACGGCACGGGCACGGCATATGTTCGTACAGCACAGCACGGCATGACACGTTTTGGTAAAGCATGCGGCACGGCATGACACGCACATGACACACGACAGTATGAGAGCACGTTTTCAAACGCAGCGAAGCACCGACAGAGATAAGATGCGTAAAACCATTTAGACAAGACAAGAATTAGACCATTTAAAGTAAATTTATAATTTTATGATTTTATAAATAACTTGAAATTGAAATTTTTAATATATTATATTAAGTCAAGTTTTTTAAATCTGTTTAATTCTTAGTTTCAAACAAAATATAATTGATTTTGTTTATAATTATTAAATAAATAATTAATATCGTGATTTTAATAAAAAAAATTATGAATATCATAATTTTATAATTGTGTATTAATATTATTATAAATTATGATATATGACTCTACGTAATTCCAAGTTAACAATTAAGTTAATCTTTAATTTTTTATCATTGGTAAGTACTAAAAAAGAATTCTAATACCATAAAATCAGACTTAGTAACTAATATTACATTTTCTTATTATTATTGATTTATTATTATGGAATATGGACTTGAGTTTTGAATTTTTTATTCTATTAAATTTGAATTTATTAATTTTTTTTATTATTGAATATGGATTTTTTTTAAAAAGTAAAAAAAGAAAAAAGTTTAAAGGGCTTTTTTTCTTAGGCAAGGCACGGCACGACAGCAAAAAAATTAGGTATGGCACGACACGAAATGCATAGTGAGCACGAGCTCGCGTGGGGTTCCCTTGATGGGCCTAGGCCGACACGGCATGGCCCGTTGGCCACCTCTAGAGGCGGCTAGCTGCCTGTCCGAAGTAGCTAGTCGCTTGGGCACTGCCCCAAACCCGAGAGCAAGCGGCTAGCAGCTTGGTCACGGGTTTTGGCCTCTTTTTCATCTTCTTCCTCTCGTTTCTTCACATGTCTTCACTCTCTCAAAGCCGCGAACATATCTCCTCTAATTCCGCTTAAATTTTCTTCATTTCATAACCATTTTTATGCCAAGATCAATCTTCAGAATCATTACCCATGCTTTTCACCTTCATTAAACATTTCCCAATCATCATTTCTTCACTTGTTCTTCTCTCTCTCTCTCTCTAATGCGTGAATAATGCTTCTCCATTTCTCTTTCAAATTTCTTCATCTTTCACTCATTTTCTTGCCAAAATCAATCATTCAAATCATCATCCATCCATTACTCCTTTAATTTTCACTCTCAAAACATCATTTCATCATCTCTCCATGAAAATCCCAAATCACAAAAACCTAGCTTGACTGTTTCTCTCTCTTCCATTTTAAGGTTTCTTTCATCAATTTTTTATTCAATCATATTATATCTTGCCTTAAATCATTTCTAGGATCAGTTTTATTAATTCAAAAACATCCATTTTACTCAAAATCCTAGACACCCGAAATTGCATATTCAAGCTTGTTTTTGTTTCAACAATGGCAGGTGGAGAAAAATCCAAGAGCAAACAAATGGCCAAGAGACGCAAGGAAGATTGTGGAGATAATACGGAGTTCATATCAACTCACTTTCCGCATCTACCTCTTCAGAAACAGTTTCACGACAATTTTATGTCGAGGTCGGTTATCGATCCTTACTTTGTTAATCTTTGTAATTTGAAAATTTTAGCATTTTGTAACAAATCTCTTGGCGATTTTCTCATTGCTATGGGCTGGAAAATTTGGTTAAAGTGTTTTATTCGAATATGGAAATTTCCTCGCAATCTTAAAATAAAGTTGTTACAAGTGTTGGAGGAATTCATATTGATTTTGAAGTTGCAGTGTTAAATCGTATTATGAATTGAAAATACTATACAGTGCTAGAACCAAAATAGATTATCCATGGTTTTCACTTGAAAATACTATCCGAAAAATTAACCGACATTCTGAATTGTCCTCCGAGTTTTGTCAATCTCCTTTAAAATCTCAAGTCTTACCTCTTCAAACTAGAATCCTTCATTATGTTATTACTCCCAGGTCTGGTCATAGAGATGAAGTTAACCGATTAGATGTGGCCCTATTGGATTGTATTCTAGAGGGTCAGATGCTCAATGTTGGTTACATTATTCTTCACCATATGCTTAGCACTCCTTGTATAGCCAAGAGATCTCTTCGTTATGGAAGTATTATTACCCATATTCTCAAATATTTCTGGGTACCCATAACTGAGCCAACCTTTTTGACTCCGAGGGAGATGAAGCTATGGCTAATTTGGGGTTTATTATGGGTGGAAGATCGATGGTATAAAGATGAGAGATACAAAACCAAGGCTACTGAACTTGCTCCTCTAGATCATCGTTTCTTTAATGATATTCTTCCACCGGAGAAGCTCCCTGATCTTCTTACCCCACAGCGCTCACGTCCTTCACCTTTCGAGAGTCCATCTCACTCTACTTCAACAGACCCTGAGGATAGGATGTAGCAGCTATTGACTAAATGGATTCTCTTTCTAAGCAGCAGGGCCAAATTCAGTCCCAGTTAGAGGCCTTTTAAAATCAGTCAATTTCGTAGCAATAACGCCTCTTTGAGCAACAGCAGTGGTTATTTAATCAACATCGCCTCTTTGCTCAACAGCAACAGATTCTTGATGGCCAGCAGTAACTTTTTGCTGCTCTTGGGGTTCCACCACTATCCTCTTCATCACACCCACCATCTCTATAGCATTCTTTTTTCATTTTAGTCATCTGTCATTTTGCACTACATCTTTACATGCATTGTTGTTTTGATTGTGAATTATGTATACTTGTCCTTTGGTATTTGGTTTTTTTATGTTTGGTTGATGTTTTCTAACATCTTGGATTTTTATAATATTTTAGTTAATTGCATGCTTAGTTTTTATATGCTTCTTGATTAGTCATTGAGATGTTATTTTTGGTGTGAGCATCGAATTTATAGCAATTTTGATGATGAAGGGGGAGAGATCATGTATTTTGAATTAGAGACAGGTAATATATATTATGTACTTGAAATATTTGTGCATGGTTTTGAAATATTAAGGGGGGGTTTACAAATTATTATAGACCATATATTCAAGGAGATTTTTTGTTTTAAATTTGATTTATATGTTGAATCATGGATGCTATGTATTAAGGGGGAGTATAAATGTCAAAATATATGATATGTTTGTCATCATCAAAAAGAGAGAAATTGTTAGCCTAAAGGGCTTCACATTATGTAATTTTGATGATAACAAATATATTTATTAAGTGATTTAATAAATATTGTTAAAGGGCTTCACATTATATAATTTTGATGATAACAAACATGTTTATTAAGTGATTTAATAAATATTATATTTCACAAGTTCATTAGTTTTTGAAGGATAATATTTATGTAAGTGGATCAAGTGAAATCAAGTTTAGACACTCAACGGACAACGACGAAATCAATAATAAAGTTTAGAGCTCAACATTGCAACAAATTTCTTGTAAAGCTGGTATGATTTAATTTATACTTAGTTTAGCATTTGACAAGCTCAATATTTTGTTTAACAAATCATTACTTTTCATAAACCAAAAGGTTTTATATTTAAGATAAAGTGCTTTGTGGATTTGAGTAACTTGGATTAAAATGAAAAAGTTTTGCAATCTTTGATTTTAATAAATATTATTTTGAATTTGAATTTGGACCTATTTGTAAATATTGAAAACATTTTAGGCCTTACTATAATTTATGAAAGTTTGAGGACCTAATGTAATCCAAACATTTGAAATCCATAATTGGACAGAGAGTGAGTGGCTAACCGCCTGAGGAAAAAATCATATTTTCAAATTTTGGACTAAAGTGAAAAATTTTGAGAACTTTGATTTAAAAATATTATGTTACAATTTGATAAGGATATCTTTGAAAAATATTATTATATATTGAGACATATCATAATTTCAAAAAATTTTAGAAATGATAAGTATTATTTAAAAATTTCGAAATTGGATCTTTTGCAAAGTTTTATGACATTTTGGAGCATAGTGTAGTTATAAAAATTTTTAGGCAAAAATATAATTTGGTGAACAGTATTACTGTAGTAAAATTTAAATTTAACGGTAACTTCACTATTCCTAAGCGGCGAGCTGGATAAATTAAGCGGCTAGCTGCTTGCTCGCTGGAATTTGCCAATAACGGCTTGTTTTCGGGCTTCAGCTATAAAAACTCAACTCTAACTTTATTTTTGAGACTCTTACTAGTGTAAATAAGTGCAAACAACATAGTTTGAGCTTTCAATTCATAAATCATCATAGATTAAATCCTCATTGAGTTATAATTTGTATATCTACTCCTAAAGAGTGTTTTTTTGTTATAATCTTTATTTTCTCATCAAACTTGTGAGTGTATAAGTGTAAGAAACACTTGAGTGAAGAGATTGAGAGATAATCTGTTGGCTATAAAGGCTTTATTGACACCTTAGAAGTCAATTATAAAGAACTTAAAGTTTTGAGAGGCTTAGATAGTGAAATCATCGAGCTTGATTGACTTGGAGGCGTG
The DNA here is from genome assembly GCA_030449925.1 of Citropsis articulata. Classification (NCBI taxonomy): domain Eukaryota; kingdom Viridiplantae; phylum Streptophyta; class Magnoliopsida; order Sapindales; family Rutaceae; genus Citropsis; species Citropsis articulata. The sequence goes on along the minus strand of JASUUH010000137.1, from coordinate 500,667 downwards.
GATTTACTCGAGGATTGCTGAACCACGTAAAAATTATTGTGTTTGCTCTCTCTTCCCTTACTCTTTTATTATAATACTTTATTGAATTTATTGTTTTTTATTTTATTAAGACAATAGATTAAATTGTCGTGTGAATTGTTTGATGTAAATTTTAAAATCTCAATTCACCTTCTTCTTGGGTGCATAACTTGCATTTCACCATGATCGTGGTGTATCTCCCCAGTAGAGCATTGGGAATTTAGATCATCGAGTATTAGGTTTCCGGTCTTTATCGGATGATCTTGGCACAAGGGTTGTGGGCTTCAAAACCCACTCTACCAATATTCCCACTCAATTTGACGAAGAGATTAGTAAGGATGAGAACAAGCATTTTAGGTACCTTGTGAACTATACGTTTCACAGTTATGAAGATCGTAGTTCAGATAATTACCCGAGGGATGATGGTTCTTTTTTGTCTACACCAGAGGACATCGAGAGACATAATCCAAGCCCCGACTTTAGTGTTATTGGGCAACATTCTAGGAATGGTTTCAAATTACTTACCGGTCGCAAGTATCGTGAACAATTTTCTAGCAGACCTCGCTAGTTATCTATTGCTTATTGTATTGATTTTCGTACCTCTTTTATTGTTACTTTAAATTGGAGGTTTTAGTTTATACCCCCCTTCCATATGTATTTTATTATTTACTGATCTATATTACAGGTAGAGGGGTCCATGACTAATCCCCCACCTCACTGGTGGATTTAAAGAAAAAAAATCACAAGACTAATAGTTTAAGGATTCATTACCTAGTAATAGATAACTGCATTAAATTGTGTTTTTCTTATCTTTTAACTTATCCCATATAGGTCTCTTATTGAAAATTTTCTCCAGTTTAAAGAAATTAAATCAAGTTAGATCATAACTATTTAACAATCATAAACAATAAAACCTTGATAAATGAATGTTCAATAAATTAATAACTTTAATTAAATAATAAAATCTTTTGGGTCCGACTTGGGCTAATGTACTAAAATCTCACTGAATACATAAGATAATAATTTTTTTAAATCCTTTATGGCACAATGAAATTATAAATTAATAATTAGTCAAATACAAAAAAATATTAATAATAAATAATGTATAAATTTCAAAATATTAAGGATTGGTTTTGGACAACTTCAATTTTCTCAATTCAACTCTTTCATAAAATATGCATCTAATGATTTGAGACTATAAATGAAAATATAAAACTAAGTTCTTTGTGAATTAAGTATCTGAAACACTTTATATTCTAGGGTATTAAATTTGAAAAGTACACATATTAATTATGTCTATGTATAATATACTTAAATTAATTTTTGGATTTTTATGTACATGTTTATAATATTTTATAATATCTTTTTGTGTATACATGAAAACTTTTGAAATTCATACATGAATCTTCGTCAAAGGAACGCTGCACGTACCAAGATAACAAAAGTAATTGAAATACAAAATTCTTAAATTAGTAAATATTTATTTACTGATAAATTAACAATTTATTTATTTATCTTTAAATAAATAACCTCGTTCAAATAATATTTTTTTTATTCCCAATAAAATTATTTTATAGAGATATTAGTATATATTTTTATTTTTTTTTCTTTTTTAGTTTTTGAGACAATCATATCATTTAGGCCTATTTGATAATAAGATGTTATAACTTTTAAGACACAACTACTGCCGTGGAATAAAAATGATAATATCAAAGAAAAATTTATGGGTGTTTAGTAAATATTATTATGTAAAACTAAAGGTTTAATATATATTTGTTTTGTTTAGAAAGCGGATGAAATTAAAAAAAAAAAGGAAACCAGCTATGGCATGCCCTTGGACAGCAATCCCTAACTTATTGCACATTGTTGCATCAAGATCTTCAAAATCAGACAAAGCAAGACCCGGTGCCAATTTTTTCAGGTACATGTAAGTTTAACACATTGGATAAATTCTGTAGGAGTTACCTTGTCCGTGATGATGTATTTAAAAACTGAATCAGACTACTGACTCAAGTTGTGGATTCTTCGAGTCATGTAATGACGAAGTTTAAGTTCCTATCACTATCAAAATTCAAATACCAGCTTTTCTAATTGGATGTGCTGCGATAAACTACATAAATAAAATAACTTTTTTCTGGTCTGGTCATCGCTATTTTTTAAAATATAAAATTATAAAATTATAAAATTATAAAATTCTTATATAATGATGTAAGTTGTTGAATTTACATTTTAAAAATGCAGACGTCAGAATTAGAGAAAGATTCATAAATTAAAAAAAAATGTTTTATTTAAAATTCGAGAAATGAAGATGAAAGAGGGGAAATTAGCTTTAAATTATTAAAATACAATAAACTTTCACTTGATATATGAAAAGAAATCAAAGTCATTAATGCTTGCTCTAGTTGAAGGATTCCTAGTTGAAAAGGATGTCCGAGGAAGGAAGCCCCAACTCAAACAATTGTGTTTTACATTTTGAAAGATGAAAACCACAAAACTCGATACAGCTGCAAAGGAAGACATATAAATAATTTATACATTACGTAGAGAATTTCAATACAGTGAAGACTCGAGATGTTGCCATAAAATTACTATCTTTTATTCAATTATATCAATATTAATTGATCAATAAATATATTATATTATTAACTAATATAACCAGAATGAAAATGATATCGCACCATCGAATATTCATAATGCTATAGATTAGTGATTCGTCGGAGATGGCTTAGAACAAATAGTTCATCACCTAATAGATTTGTTCCATTATTTATAGAGTTGGTATTTTATGGTAAGTCTAGTTAAATTGAAAGTTTATTTATTGTATATCTTGCAATAGAGATTAATTTATTAATTTCCTAATTTAGTGAGATTCCAATTTATTAGGAATATTTATTTTCTAATTTAATTAGATGTTTAATTTAGAAAGTCAATTAATGATGAGATTCTATAATTGGCGCATGAGGTCTATTTAGAATAAGAAATTGGTTCAAACAGAAATTTCATTAAATGCTCTAGATATTTCTTAGGAGAAGAGCAAGGTAAGAAGATTAGATTTATTTCTATTCAGATTCATGAGAATTATAAGAGGAAAAAAACTTTTATTTGGAAAGAATCCAAGTCTTTTAAGACTTGCTATTTTGGTGAAACCCTAATGCCTATATAAAGAGAGGTATTTCACAATTGAAGGTTGACGCACAACACAGAGCATAAAACAGAGAAGTAGAATTCGGTCTTCTCCCTAGAGAATCTAGATTTGGCGCATAATGTTGTGTTGATTTATTTTCTTATCTTATTTTCATCTCTATGGAGAGTCTAAGTGGATCTTAAATCACTAGACATTGAGGAATTGAAGAATTGCTATTGATCACTTTACGAAATGTTTTGAGGATCGTGGATCAAGAGGGGTGGCAATTATTCAAGAGAAGTAGATTCAGTCTAAGGTTGAGTAAATTGTATGGTGATAAACTATAAGTGAGAGTCTTAAGTTTAGTAAATTCATATGCTGTAATATCTCAACTTAGTGAATTGCTTTTCATCTGGGCGTAGCCTCGTAGATGTAGGATTGATTAATACAAACCACGTAAAAATCTCCGTGTCATTTATTTTCTACATTTTATTATGTTTTTGGAAAATTAATATTTTTGATGTGGATGAATAGTAATCGTAAACAATAACTATGAACAGTATTTTCTGAAAAATTAATTAAGTTGTTAATTTTGAGTTTTTAATTACCTAAATTTATTTGTAATAGATCTAAATTCCTTTTAAGATTTTTTGTTTGGATCAAATGAAAAAGATATTGTTCACAAAAGATGATTGTTTTCTGAATAAAATGAAGATGGATTTATTGAAATAGGAAAAGGTTGTGATTTTAAAAATAAATAAAAAAAATAAAAAATTCGGGGATGTTAAAGATAAACTGAGGGATCAAATATCACAAGTTTTACTGAAACTCATTTGTACATTTTACAATCAAACTCACAAATAAATAGTCTCTAAAAGTGGCTTGGACACACATGCATATGATTAGGGGTGGCAATTGGTCAACTCCACGCCCGAACCGATCAAAAAAATAAAAAGCTCAACTTGAAAAAGATCCCGATCATTGAATTTCAAGTCAGGTCGGGCTTTTGTCCATGCAAAATTTCATAAATATTTTCAAGATTTTTTATATTTAAGTAATTAAAATTTAAAAAAAGGGATATAACCTCCCATATATATTAAAATTTAGCATAAACATAAAAATTACTCAAAATCTCAACCATTTAATTATATAAATAATAAAATAAACATAATCCAAAATTATGTTTTATAAAATTATAAAAATAAAATTATTTTTTTATTTTTGAATTCGGTTTAGGTTGGCTAGGCCAGGTAGGGCCTGAATCTTGACCCAAACTTAATCAAGCCATGATTTTTAGGCCCAAGCCCAACCCAAAACTTAATCAGACTTTTTATTTTAATTACTTAAATAAAAAATCTTTAAAAAATTTATGAAATTTTTTTTATAAAATTATACAAACAAAATAAAAAAGGGACATAACCTCCCATATATATTAAAATTTAGTATAAATACAAAAATTACTCGAGGTCTCAATCATATAATTATATAAATAATAAGATAAACATAATCCAAAATTATGTTTTATATTTTTTTTTAAATTCAGGTTAGGTCAGCTAGCCCAGGTAGGGCCTGAACATTGACCCGAACTTAATCAGGCCCTAATTTTTAGGCTCAAACTCGACCCTTAAATTTAGGTCAAATCCCAAAAGATTCTGGTCACTTCAATCAAACCAAAATTAGAGCTGGCTCTTTTTGCCATTCCTATATATAGTTCCGTTGGACCCAATGAGTCAATACTTTCTAGGCCCGGCAATGAATTTTTATTTTTTTGGCCCAATAGAGGTTGAATTTGTGTTTTTCACGTAATTAAATTTACAAACTCTGCATTTAAAATTATGCTCACCCCAAAATTAATTACCAAAGAAGTAAAACCTAGATGAATATTTCGATTCAGTAATGAAGCTAATTATTTTCATCCGGGTTAAACTCGGATAATGTTAAAAGATATCATGTGTATGTTTATTTATCATATCGTTTCATTGTCATATATAAGAGAGATAGCTACACATACGCCACATAATTGTCATAATAAAAATGATGCCAAGAAATAAAATTTAAATGTTAAATACAAAAATTAAAAAATCAATTTATAATTTTCATGCGCAGTGATAGCCAACTACACCTTTAATTGTTATAATAATATTCCGGCCATTATGACTATAAATTTAGAAATACTAGTAGTTCCTATTGCTATCTCACCACCGTCGGATATAATGTAAAGAGCAGACAACTCCTTGATACAACTAACAGCATGGACTATTATTAAAAACTGTATTTAAACTTACAGGAAAAATCATTCTTCTGAATTAAAGGGTATCTATACTGAACCAAAATCTATTCGTTTATGTTAACTTTAGATTGAAATCTGGGGCTGAGAATGGAAAGTCATTAAGATATGTGGACATTACAAGTCTTATAACTTGGGCAGGTCTAATATAAAAAGGTGTACAAATTAACCTTAATGCATCAGCAATTTCTGTGACTAATTTTGTTAATTCATGAGTCTATTCCCTTACAACTCCATCAACACGAAAATAGTTGATCATCAATTCAACATGAATTCTGCTACAATGAAGAACAATAGTCATAATGTTTGTGACAACATTTTTTGTACGCTTTTCTAGCTGGAATCTTATTAAAAATTGGAGCATATGGGTCGATCAAAATGAATATGGAACTATTGCCGCACTCCCATGATCTTAGATGGAATGTCCTCATTTTTTTTAAATATAGATTTAGGATTTTACAAAATTGTAAAAGCCTTTTACAATGTTGTAAAACTCCAAATCGACATTTTAAAAAATATAGATATCTGCCAGGACTATAATAATAAGACTGCAAGCATGTATTTCATTTGTGTTTTATAACTCTGTGATTTGTTTGATGATGTAAACAATTATCAAATGGTTTCTAAATTCTTGGATAATTTTGCTCTCTTGATTAGTTATCAAAATTTTAAAGAATGAATGAATAATTATTTATACCTATTTTTAAAATGTAATACAAAAATTAAGTGAAATGAAACAAATGGGAAACGAACAAAAAATGCTATCTAGTCCCTTTAGTGTTTGCATCATTAATTGTGAAATCATCCTTGAATTTGAGTGCTGCATTTCTAAGCCAAGCCCCCCCACCGGCCAAGTCCTTGGACAAGAACACAGATGCTTCAACATCTGATAAGCTGTTTGACCAAGCAATCCTTTTTGATCTATCCGCTCCCGGACCCGAACACCTGTATTCGCCGTAGTACAACTTTCTGCAAAATCAACACGCCAAAAACAATGAAACAAGTTTAACACCTGGCCTGTGTGTGATTAATTTCAATTTGATACACATACTATTAAAGCAGATTAATTGAATAGATGATATACTTCTGCTTGGCATTGTCGTTCAGATCATTCCATCCTTGGGGCAGTATCACATCGGACATGTAAGTCAGGGCATACACAACCCTAGAATAAGGACCCCAGGGCCTTCCAAGCACTGCCTTACCAACGCCGGAAATCTTGCAATCCAAGAAAGTGAATCCAGTGTTTTCCTCTGATGACACTCTTTTCTGAGCAGATATAGCTCCGCCCCACGTGGAAAGAGAATGTATAAGGCATCTCTGCAAATTAAGGTCGTGAGTCAATGTTGTGAAACTTAATTAATTGATTGTTTATGTAGGAAATTAAGGTAGCCTAATGAGAATGGTATTCACTTCAAAGAGGGAGTTAGCATTTCCGCTGATGAAATCCGTGGCTCCTTCGATGTAGCATTTGCTATAATAATGATTTCCAGTGTCATCGAGCAGTGTATGTTGGTAAGACAGAATCCTGCAGCCGTAAAATGCAGCTCTATCTGCAGAGACTCTTAGCGCAACTGCCTTGCCGTATGATCCATATGTGTTCTGGAAGATATAAATTTATCAAGGTATAAGTTATATACGTAAATGATAGCTAGCAATCAAGGACTTCGGGCCCATTTGAAATTGTTTTTTAGAGGTTTAAAAATAATTTTGAAAATATAAAAGTGAATTTTAGTGTTTGATAAAAGAAAATCAAAATCACTTTTGTCAAAATCAATCCCTCCTACAACAAATTTTGAAAAGTAAGGAAGGAGTAACTATTAGATTTTAATTTTGAGAATCAATTTCATCCTTTAATAGCATTTCATAAATATCCTTAAAATTATTACTTAAATCCAAAATTATCCCTATTCAAATTGGAAATAAAATCAATGTTTTAATAAAATTTTATTATAATTCATCAATATATATTTTTTAATATCAATTTGTTGATTGAATTATTATTAAATTTGTTTCACTATATTATAAATTTAAATATCAATTGTTTTAAGATAAATAAATAAAAAATTAAACCAATATATTATAAATTTTATTTTTAGTAAAAATTATTATAATACACAATTAAAAAAGCTATATTTTTATATGTATAAGTAAATTATGTCCTACATTATGTACATTTTATTCATTTGTTTTCTCTTAATAGTTTAACAATAAAATTTGCCAAATGTCCATAATTACTTTCAAAACTCACGGTACTTCTGAAAACAAAATTTACCAAACACTTAACTGATTTTCTTCATAACTGATTATTTCTACAGTATAGCTAACAACAATTATTTTAAAAGTTACAGTATTCCCAAATTGGTCCTTCATTATATATGAATATTGCAAAGCAAATACGTACCTGAATCGTTAGAGATCGTGCAACAAAATTAGAAGCCAACACAGTGAGGGTTGCAGAATCAAGGATGGAGCCCCCATCACTCCACGTTATTTTGGTGTGAGATGCCTTTGTGCCACTGATTGTTATGAAGGGCTTATTCGCAGGCACAATAATCTTTTCTCTGCATATGTATAATCAAGCACATGTAAACATCTAGAAGAAATTGTGTGATGAGTTCTAGTTATTGAAACGAAAAAAATTCAATTGAAAATATATAAAAGAAGAGATGTAACATTTAATTATTGACCTGTAAATTCCTGGGGCAACCGAAATGAAAGCCAATTCTGAGTTATCATCTGGTACAGAATCAATGGCTTCTTGTATGGTCCTAAAATCTCCTCTGCCGTATTTTTCAACTCTAATGAGAACAGCAGCGGAGAAATCTTTGGGAATTGTAGCAGTAGAGCCGCAGGTAGCCGTGATTGAAGCAAAAACAATTGTTGTTGCAACAACCAGAATGCTAACATTTTGATTATAATTCTTCATTGTAACAGAACCCATAGATGTTAATGATCAACTTTTTCTACACCTTTCAATATATGGCTTCTCCTTCCCCCAGGTGAAATTAGATTTAAACTTTTACTTACTCTACTTAATTAGAAACTAACAAATAAAGATAGGCCTATTTAGAGATTGTTAATGTCATCTGACTTGTAATGTTAACATCACTTGAAACTTGACTATTTTTCATTCTCAACCGCAGCTGTCAATCTAAAGTTGACATAAACAAATCGCTAATGACGTAATTTAGATACCCTTTTAATTTAGGAGAATGATAGTTCTTTGCTGAAAGTTTGAATACCTTTTCTAGTTATAGTCCATTTACTGTTATTAGCTTTAGGGAGTTGACAGCTTTTGACTTGGAAAATATTAGTAATAAAACCTTATATCCAGCGGTTGTGAGCCGGCAATATTATAGAAACCAAACTATTACTATCACGTATTTGGCTATCATTTGCCCATGAAATTACACATTAGCCTTTTTATTTTTGTTGCACTTAAAAATTATTATTTTTCCTTAATTAGTATCATTTTTAATTGCCACTATGAAGTTAACTTTCTTAGGACTCGGGCTTGAAGCTTTTTTTTCATGTGACCTGGAATCTTTGCTGATATCCTTTGCGATCCCTACTATGCCTTAAAACTGAAAATTTTCTTTTGATATATATTTGGCTTCTTACTTTTGGTTCATCATCGGCCCCCATAAAACAGAAGCAACAAGGTTTGTCAATTACATGGAGTCTGATTTGGTTTGCTTAGTTTCTATTCCAAATTAAGAAGGTATAGTCGTTTCTTACTCTTTATCCTAATCAAAGTACCTAGTATATTGTAGGGGAAAATTCAGTTTTTTAATAAAAAACTTTTAGGACCGATCTCATAAAATATATATGAATTTGTAATCTAGAAATCGTACCTTGAAAATCTGAACTGGCTTTTCCGCTGATGTGATTTAGGCTCTGAGATCACTTTCGTCACCACCACGTTCGTTAGATCACGATCCGTCGCCAAACGATCTTCCAGGTTATGACTCAGGATTGATCTGCACTTGACGTGTGGGCGCCTTTATCACTACTTAAAAGCAAACTAGCACGAGAAAATTTTTCTCTCAAAATTAGAGAGAAAAATCTTTTTCTCTAAAATTGTTGTCTGGAAAAAAACCTTTTTCTCACACATATATATAGTGACTTTCCTCTCCTGTTTAGGATAGAATAAACCATTTATATCTCTTTCATAGTGGGAATCCTAAGGCTCCTAGAATTATGAAACTTACGTTACTTTCCTTTTCCATAAGCCACCAGAAATAACATAAGGCCCGTTTATACAAAAGTATATTCATGGAGCCTCCCACTAAAAGATATATTTATGTTTTTAACCCAAATTGCTAGTTATCTTACTTATTAATCCAGTAGTGGTACAGTCAATTAAATGAGCTAACTCGGGGATCATTTGGGAACATACAATAGTGGCTACAACAATTACGCTTGTAATTAAACTAGCCTAATCACCACTATAAGATTGGAATTGACCTCCATAATTGTATGCTCGAATAATAATTCGTCCCAAGCCACATTGATTTCTTTATTGCTCAATCCTTTGTACCACATCGTTAATTAAATCGATATCTCAACTGTCCAATCGATTTAATTACATCTTATTCCTTGATACTTACTGGTTTTCTCTAATGATCATTTTCAACATATTAAATATGTTGACACACTCTGGCCAGAGAATTCTATGATCAAGTACCGAAAACCCATTAAGAGACGTGTCGTACAAATTCTATATTGTTAATCTATAACTTCAATACTCATAATTGCTCCCACCAAAATACCGGGTAATCTTGACCACAAATGTGAGTCATGCCCATTGGTAATTCAAATGGAATAACAATTACAATCATGAAATCAGAATTAACTCAAGATTAAGATTACAGTAAAATAAATGCCTATGAGATTTAATAAGTCTGACAGATATTTCAAGGTTAATTAAATATCATATGTAATCCAGCTCAATGTAGTCAAACTACATCAGTAAATTCATATATGATCAAGACAAATCATTCAATGAATTTACTACAGTCTAAACATAAACAGAGCGCCCAACTCTATTTATCAACTGCGAACTTAATTTATTTAATCATAAGATAACTTGTATTTATGTCTCCTGTGAATCCATATGATGATTACATAAATACATATAATATGATTAAACGGACCTTTTCAATATATTTATGTAATTAAAATATCTCAAATATTTATTAATCAGAAAATAAATTAATATGCTTTAAAAGAGCATATTTTCCCAACATATATGGCTTTCATTCATAAGAAATGACCAAACAAATCCTTGTTCATAAACAATACATGCAAGCAAAAGTAGAAATGTTGTAAATGGTAGGCGCGTTTGATCATTTTCAGTAAGCAACCAACTTAATTTAACGGGAAAGCTGCAGTTTGAGTATGGAGAATAGTTAAGTTAATTATGTCGAGATTAAATAATTAAGTTAATTATGTCAAGATTAACTAACAAACACGACATGGCCTGATCAGAAATTTTCTGAGTTTTCTCATTTGCAACTAATCTCATAGCCGATGGGTGATGACTGAACATGAATAAGTAATCATGTAGTACGTAAACTAAGATTTCACGCACTTTCTGTAATCTTGTATTTCAAGCAAAATCAGCTATTGATTCTTCTGCTTACAATGTCCTTAATTCTCTAATGTAACTTGAATGTTTACGTTAAGATGACCATCTTTTATTTCAACTACAAGTACAAGCCATCAATTTTGTTGACTTTCATCTTTTATTTCTAACTGCAAATAGGATTTCCGTTGGGCCATGTATAAGCTATCTGGCACTCTTAGTCACTTGAACATGGCTTAGTTATCTGCGCCTCTGCTTCTGCTGGCATACTTGAAAGTAAAACACCTGCAAATAAATAAATAAATAAAAATAAATAAAAACTACCATAAGCTAATTTCATGCAAAAAAATCAAATGAGGGTAAGGGTCCGTTCAATAATAAGGTGTTCTAGTTGCTGTGGAACAAAAGCTACAGCCTGTGTGAAAATACTATCAGCTATAGAGTGAAAGTTGATGGATCGATGTTTGGTTAAAAAAATAATCATAAAATTGAAGAAACATATAAAATGAACGTGAGCATGATGAAGGATGCAACGTTAAGAGAAGCTTTTAGAAATTTTTATATTTGTTGTGTGAATTTCAGAAGATTCAAAAGACTTACTTGTTTCCCTTCTAAGTTCTAACCTCTGCTTAAAATTTATACGAATTTGAAGTAAAAGGAATTTGTTGGGCTGCTAAAAATGCCTCATCAACTTTCGAGATTTTAGCTAAAAAAAGACCGAGGAAATCTTTCAAGGTAATCCAATAAGGCCATGAAAAATACAAGGTCAATTTATTTTTCGCTTAAATACTAATGTAAAACAGATTCTCTTTCCAAAAATAAAACAGATTCAAACAGATCCATGTGTGATGATGATGATACTTGTATTAAATTCATTTCTTTTAAATTTTCCAATAGGGCAGAGAAGAAATACGTTTAATTTGTTTTTCTTAAGTACAAAAGTAAAACAGATACTTTTTCCAAAGCAAAATAGTAGTAGTAATACAGATTCATCTCACCATATATGCTTTAACATATTTCACTCGTTATAAATTCTTTTATTTTTAAATTTTAATCAAAACAATTATAAGGGTCGATCTTCTAAATAGATTTCCATCTGAGTCCAAGTCTTAACTCTTAAGCGAGATCCAAACTTACAATAGACGTTATATCCAAATGGATCTATTGCCACCCCTTTGAACTCCTGTTGAAATCCGTTTTTGCATATTTTCAGATTTAGCCTTAGCTAAAATTATATCCCTTTAAGTTAAAAAGAGTTGTTAAAAAAAAGTTCAAGACAAAAAACAAAAATTTAGAAAGCTATTCTTTTTTTGCATGTGAAAATACAAATTTTTTTTAAATGAAATAGCATAATTTCTGAAAATAGAAGATTTTGGGCTAAAGTAGATTTTGTAACAAAACTTGGACCTTAAGTAGAATCTAGAGTTTAATTTATTATGCAGCCACTCAAGCTATAATCTAATACTGCATTTACTTATCAGTAATCGGAAGGGATTGCAATTAGAATGAGTTAGAATGGGAATGAGCTGGAATGAGAATGAAAAATAAGAATTAAAATAAATTGTTTACTTAAACTACAAGAATTAGAATGAAAATGGGCTGAAATCTCACTGATGTATTTATTTTATCTTGGAATCGAAATCAAAATGAGTTTAATTGTTTTAAATTACTAAGATACCCTTAGTTAATTATAATAATAACTATTGTTTTTATTTTTATTTTTATTATATTAATAATAATATATAAATTAATTATAATGATTATATTAATTATTATTATCATAGTATATTAATTAATTAATAATAATACTAAATTAATTATTGTGATTATTTATTCAAAAATTTTAATTATTAATAATTATTGTTATTAGTATATTAATTAATTATAAATGAGGACAAAATGGGCAGTTTGAATTTTAGGGAGGATAAAATAGTCAATCTTAGGAATAGGAGACTCAATCCCCAACCCTCCTTGGGAATGAGTCTCTCATTCTTCATTCTCAATTTGTGGTAAGCCCTACGATTCCGATTTTGATTCTTGACTCTATTTTGCGAGATAAACATCATGAATAATTTCAATTCCCTAATCTGATAAGTAAACGCAATATAAGTGATTTAATTCTAGTAGATTTTTTATTATATATATCAGTAGACTTTTCAACATTAAAAAAAAAGTATTAAGTGAATATGTGATTGTTGCATACATAAATTACCTTTTTGAGCTTTCAAAGACTTTTTTCAATGTTGTTTCACCACCTGATTTCATTTATGGGGCAAGATCTCTTTAGTAAGTTTAGCTCAAGACTCTATGGACTTGAAATCTAATTAATTGAAGAGTGATGATATTTAATCCCTTTTATTCTTTCACCGGCCCCCCATTTCTTAATTAATTTATTTACTATTAGAATTATCGTTTTTATTATTTTGTTAATTTCTCTATCCTTTTAAATTGCTAGTAACTAGTACCACTGGGATATTGAATAACCTTATCAAATTTCAACTTCTTTGTAGTCGTCCTTTACCATCGTGAAACTTCCACAAAAGAAATTGTATCTAATGTTTATCAAACCATGGATATTTATGTCCAGTCCAATAGAACAAGTGAAGAAACATTGTTACCAAATGTCTCATTTTTTAATCTTTGTTTGTTTTGTGCATTTAATTGATGATGTACTAGTTCTTGTGGTGTGCCCATGTGCCTTAGAAGATTCAAAGTAAAGTTGAAGCTTAATTATGTATTGTGTAATGTAACACTAGAATTTTATTTACTACTGATAATATTAATTAGAAACAGCAAAAAGACCTAACCTAAATTTTAGCTCAATTGACTTGACCTAAATTTTTTGGAATTTGACCCAAATTTAAGGGTTTCACGTTGAGCTCAGGCTTATATATCAGGGTCTAATTAAATTTGGGTCATGGTTCAATTTTATTTGCCCCGACTCGACCAACTCGACTTGGAATTCATGTATATGGGAGGTTAAGTCTATTTTCACAAATTTAAATTACTTAGATAAAAAAATATTAAAAAAATTATGGAATTGAGGCCTTTTTGTTTCAAACAAGAAGTGAGATCCTTAATGTAAAATTGTAAATTGTTGGTGGACACAAATCACTTGTTGATTCAAAGCAAGTAATTTTTTTATACTGACTCCCTTGTCAATATGGAAAAAAACATCCATTAATATTGACTTCCTTGCAACTTTAATAATAATAATAATAATAACAATAATTTTAGGATCTCAATCAATCAAAAAGGGAGGTATTCGGTTTGAAGATTTGATTTTTCTACTAAGGACAGGGATGCAGGTAGAGCCTCCCATGGAGTGGATGATTGTCTAATATATTGAAGGAGGGTGATTTTAAAAATAAATAAATAAATTCAGAGATGTTAAAGATAAATTGAGGGATCAAATATCACAATTCTTACAAAAGCTCATTTGTAAATTTTACAATCGAACTCACAAATAAATAGTCTATAAAAATGGCTTGGACACACATGTATATGGTTAGGGATGGCAATTGGTCAAGCCCAAGCCTGACCCGATAAAATAAAAAATAAAAAGCTCAACTTGAAAAAGATCCCAATCATTGAATTACAAGTCGGGTCAGGCTTTTGTCTACGCAAAATTTCATAATATTTTTAAAGATTTTTTTATATTTAAGTAATTAAAATTTCAAAAAAGGGATAGAACCTCCCATATATATTAAAATTTAGCATAAACATAAAAATTACTCAAAATCTCAACCATATAATTATAACCTCCCATATAATTTTATGTTTTATAAAATTATACAAATAAAATCATTTTTTTATCTTTGAATTCGGTTCTGGTAGGCCAGCCTAGGTAGGGCCTGAATCTTGGCCCGAACTTAATTAGGCCATGATTTTTAGGCCCAAGCCCGACCTGAAACCTAATCAGACTTTTTTATTTTTGTAGGCTTTTTTTTTTTATTACTTAAATAAAAAATCTTTAAAAAAATTTATGAAATTTTGTTTTATAAAATTATACAAATAAAATAAAAAAGGGACATAATCTCCTCCTTATATTAAAATTTAGCATAAATATAAAAATTACTCAAAGTCTCAATCATATAAGTATATAAATAATAAAATAAACATAATCTAAAATTATATTTTTTATTTTTTATTTTTAAATTCAGGTCGGGTCAGCTAGGTCAGGTAGGGCCTGAATCTTGACCCGAATTTAATCAGATCCAGATTTTTAGGCTCAAACCCGACCCTTAAATTCAGATCATATCCCGAAAAGATTCTGGTCACTTCAATCAGGCCAAAATTGGGTCCGGCTCTTTTTGCCATTCTTATATATAGTTCCTTTGGACCCAGTGGGTCATGAACTTTCTAGGCCCGGCGATGATTTTTTTTTTTTTTGGGCCCAATAGAGGTTGAATTTGTGTTTTATCACGTAATTAAATTTACAAACATTCCATTTAAAATTATGCTCACCCCAAAATTAATTACCGAAGAAGTAAAACCTAAATGAATATTTCGATTTAGTAGTGAAGCTAATTATTTTCATCCGGGTTAAATCCGGATAATGTTAAAAGATATCATGTGTATGTTTATTTATTATATGGTTGCATTGTCATATATAAGAGAGATAGCTATACATATGGCACATAATTGTCATAATAAAAATGATGCCAAGAAATAAAATTTAAATGTTAAATACAAAAATTAAAAAGTCAATTTATAATTTTCATGGGCAATGATAGCGAACTGCCCCTTTAATAGTTATAATAGTATTTTGGCCATTATCACTATAAATTTAGAAATACTAGTTGTAGTTCCTATTGCTATATCACGACTGTCTGATATAATGTAAAGAGCCGATAACTCCTTGATGCAACTAACGAGATGGACTATTACTGAAAACGATAATTAAACTTACAGGAAAGATCATTCTTCTGAATTAAAAGGCATCTATATTGAACCAAAATCTATTTCTTTATGTTAACTTTAGATTAAAATCTAGGGCTAAGAATGGAAAATCATTAAGATATGTGGATCATTACAAGTCTTATAACTTGGCAGGTCTAATATAACAAGGTGTACAAATCAACCTTAATGCATCAGCAATTTATGTGACTGATTTTTTTAAGGGAAAATATCAACCGTCCACCCGTTTTTCTCCTTTTTCTAAAAATAAACAATATTTTTTTTGCAGTGCTCCACCTAAAGTTAATATTTTTTTCATTGGTCCACTCTCGTTATAATATCGTATAATATCGTTAAATCTTTGCTGACATCATAAGGGTAAAATTATCATTTCAGAATGATAAAGTGGTGGATAAGTGCAAAACAATATAATTTCAGGTGGATTCCAGCAAAAACAATGATAATAATTGTGTATTTTTTAAAAAGTTAAAAAAAATAGATGGAGCGGTGGATAATTTTCCTTTTGTTAATTCAAGAATCCATTCCCTTTCAACTCTATCAACACGAAAAAAGTTGATCATCAATTCAACATGGGTTCAACTACAATGAAGAACAATAGTCATAATGTTTGTGGCAACATTTATTGTACGCTTCTAACTGGAATCTTATTAAAAATTGGAGCATATGGGTCGATCAAAATGAATATGGAACTATTGCCGCACGCCCATGGCCTTAGATGGAATGTCCTCATTTTTTTTTAAATATAGATTTAGGATTTTACAAAATTGTAAAAGCCTTTTACAATGTTGTAAAACTCTGAATCGACATTTTAAAAAATTCGGTGCAAGGACTATAATAATAAGATTGCAAGCATGTATTTCATTTGTGTTTTATAACTTTGTGATTTGTTTGACGATGTACACAATTATCCCATGGTTTCTAAAGTATTGGATAATATTGCCCTCTTGATTAGTTATCAAAATTTTAAAGAATGAATGAATAATTATTTATACCCATTTTTAAAATGTAATACAAAAATTTAGTGAAATGAAACAAATTGGAAACAAAAAAAAAATGATATCTATTCCTTTTAGTGTTCCATCATTAATTTTGAAATCGTCCTTGAATTTGGGAGCTGCATTTCTAACCCAAGCCCCCCCACCAATCAAGTCCTTGGATAAGAACATAGATGCTTCAACATTTGATAGGCTATTTGACCAACCAATCCTTTTTTATCTATCAGCTCCCGGACGCCCCCACCAGTCAAGTCCTTGAATGAATGAATAATTATTTATACCTATTTTTAAAATGTAATACAAAAATTAAGTGAAATGAAACAACTTGGAAAAGAAATTAAGTCAACTGACTTATTAGCTTTGCTTTTTTTTTTTTCCTTTTACTTTTGACTTTTCCTTTTGCTTTATTATAATAATAATACATAAATAAATAAATATAATTTTTAACTTAATATAATATTATATAATTTTTTTATTTTTTTACATTAAAATTATTAATATAAATTAATAAATAAATAATTTATTATTCAATAATATTATTTTATTATTTTATTTTTACATTATAATTTATTAATAAATTTATAACTTATTATAACTAATAAAAAATATTTAAATATGAATAAATTTCAATAATATTAATTTGAAATTAATAATAATATAAATAATAATATAAAATATTAATACAATTTAAATATATTAATATAACATAAAATATTAATATAATATAATATTTAATTTAAATTAATTAAAAAATAATACAACGAAGACCAAACATCAGACAAGATTATTATAATAAATTAATACATACAAAGATAATACAATACATCAAAGATTAAAATAATGCAATAATACTTAAACGCACCCTAAGAGCATAATAGCTCAACCTAAATCACTGCAATTAGCAATTATCTCACCATAGGGAGGACTAAAATATAAAAATCAATAGTGCCACCAGACAACAAGTGTTTTGTTATTACCCTTATGAATCTACTTCATGGGATCTCTAATCAGATAGGTAGGGTTACCATCACTCTTGTCTTTTATTCTAGATAGAAGTCTTACCCCCCTCAACGTATTTACCACTAACCTCCTGTTTAGTGGTTTTGTTAAAGGATCGGCCAAATTTGATTCTGACCTCAAAATCTAGGCTCACTACCTCATATTCTAACAATTGTTTTATAATATTATATTTTAGACATATGCGTCTGCCTTTCCCATTATTAATCTTACTTTTTGCCTTAGCAATAACGGCTTGACAATCACAGTGTATAGACACTAAAGTAGGAAGATGATAAAAAAAAGGAAGATCTGCCAAGATCTTTCTTAACCACTCAGCTTTAGTATATGCCTTTTAAGGCAATTAGCTCGGACTCCATTGTAGAATGAGCTATACATGTTTGCTTATAAGATTTTTAAGACATTGCACCACTACCTAGAGTAAATATACAACCATTGAAGCCTAATTTGCATCGCTATACCCTTCTAGCATTAGTGGAGAGCTGTTGTAATTAAGTCCATAATCAAGGGTGCCTCTCAAATACCCTGCAAGTCTATCTATGGCAGTCCAATAATCCTTTCTCACATTTTAAGTATATCTACTCAATCTGCCTACAACATATGCAATGTCAAGCCTTATATTATTCATTAAGTACATGATAACTCTATGAAATTAAAGTTATCATACTACTTTTAGGCTTAAATCAAGATTACTTAAAGAGTAATTGAGGTGTTTTAGTGAATTTTAATGATAGTTTGCATTAGCATCCATTTTAGTTTAAGTTTAATAAAGTTTTTATTATTTCTAATAATTGTGTGCTTAAAACATATATATAATTATCGGTAACCGGAAGTTAAATTCTCATGGGAAGGATGTTATAGCAATGGGCTTACAAAAAGGATAAAAGAATATGGCTATAGAAGAATTAGAGCAAATATGGAATAGTGCAAATATTGTAGCCATTGTTGCAACAACCAGTACTGTAGCAATCCTGTAACAACTACAAAGAAAATCTCGTGCAAAGTAATTAACAAATTGCGATATGTAGTTTCCTAATCTGGAAGATGCGCATCCTTGACCTCCGTTTACCTTAATTTTGAGCTATAAAGAGGTACACATGCAAAAGAAAAGCGGGGCCGTAAAACCAAGAGTAATAATCGAAAAGAAACATAGAAAAGCAGAATTCAAGGCAAGAATCAAGGTTGCATCAGTGGGAAGTTTGCGGGAATCAATTGGAATTTAGTTTTTCTTATTCTTTTTTTTTATTTCTTGTTTATTCTTTGACATGAGAATGTATTTGCAGGCTGAAACTTTATTGTTTAGTTTTTTCTTTTGCAAATCATGAATTAATATTATTTATGGTTGAGTGATAAACAATCTTAATGGCTCCTTGACTGAGTTTATATGCTACTGCATGTTTATTACAGCATTTTATTGTGATAGTATTTATTTAAAGTCATCATTTCGACTAACCACCCATCTAATGATACAATCTAAGAAAAAACCACAAAATGGCCTATCTTAGTGGAACAATATTTGATTTTAAATTAGGTTTCCTGGATTGAGTTCAACTTGATTCCAAAAGGGCCATGTTTAATCTAAAATTAATAGAATCTAAACGTATAATATTATATCTTATGTTGGCATAACAAGTGGTCACTGTTAGGTTGCATATGGATATAAGACATCCAACATATGACAGTTGAGGATATATGAGGATTCTGCCCAATACTGTAGCAGATGCTGCAGCAATTGAACTGAAATTTGCAAGAAATAGTCAAGTCCGTTAAGAGAGTTTAATCACTCAATTACTTTATTCCTATTGATTTTATTGTGAGAGTTTGATTTTTTGCATATTTATTTGTTGCATTTTATTAGGTAGTTTATTAGTTTAATCATTCAATCTACTTTTAATTTGACCAAAACTGTTAAGATTACTGTAGCAATTTCTGTAACATTAATCCCTATGGAGATGATCTTGAATACTTATCATTATATTACTTGTTGTGTACACTTGCACATTGACATCTATAACATTTGAATTTATACCAACAATACATTAGGCTACCAGTTGTTATGTCAACATAAGATATGGCATTACAAGCTTATACACTTTCTACTCTACAAGGTGAACCCCCATATCTAGTTCATCACTAATCTTAAATCAAGTGTAGCCCTTTTGAGACTCAAGTTAAACTCAATCCAGGAGACTCAACTTAAAACCAAGTATTGCTCTAATATATTCCAATAAGACAAACTCTTTTGTGGCTCTCTCTTAATTTGTATCATTAAATGGGAGATCAGCCGAAATAATGAATATAATATAATTTATTAAAGCAAAATGCTACAGTAAACATGTAGCAACTCACATGTTCAGTCAAGAACCCTTCGAGATTATTTATCACTCAACTACAATAAAATTTAGTTCATAGCTGGTAAAAGAAAAATAAGCAACAAAATTTCAGCCATTGGATACATTGTCTTAACCAAAAAATAAACAAGAAGACAAGTAAACAATGAGAAAAGTTTTAAATCCCAAATGTTCTTCAGATTTTTCCCACTGGTGCAGACACGATTCCTCCTCTTGAATTTTGTTTCTTATCAGTTTTCCTTTTGGTTTTTCAATGTTGATTCATGCGTCTCCTTTCCGTACGTGCCTCTTTTATAGCTGAGAATTAGGGTAAACAGAAGTCTAGGGCGCGCATTATCCAGATTAGGAAACTGTAGATCGCAATATTTTGGGTGACTCGCTCAAAATTTTCTCTGTTGTTGTTACAAGTTTGCTACAGCAACTGCACTGCTCTAGATTTGTTTCAATTCTTCTGTAATCAAGTTCTTTTCTATCTTTTGCAAGCCTACTGTAGCAGCATTCCTTCCTTGAAATTTGAGCTTCCAATCACTTACAATTACGTACACAATCTAAACACACGAAAATTATTCTAAAACAATGCAATTTATGAAAAATAAACTAAAAGGGTTATTCATTGACAGAGTTGTCGAAGCCCTTCAAAATAAATACTGATTCTCCTAAACTAACTTATAGAAATAGTGGAACCAGGTCGAATCCCAAGAGAACTATGTATTTAATTTCTCAAAGTTTAAAATTCAAAATTAATTTCCCAAGAAAACCAGATTTTCGAGCTTGCTGCCTCAAACCGGATAGCCGTTTAGGTGAACCGGTTAGCCGTTTGTTGTTTGAAGAATTCTGGGAGTTATCCGGCTAACCGGATAAGGGATCCGGAAGACCGGTTGTGAGTAGTGACGGTTCTGGAATGATTCAGTTAGCCGGATAGTGATATCCGGAAAACCGAATTGCGGGTCTTCTCCTTTCTGACGTTATCCGGACAGCCGGATAAGGGAAACCGGAAGACCGGTTACGGGTTGTGAGCCTTCTGGAACGTTTCGGACAACCAGTTGAGGAAACCGGAAAGCCGAATGTCGATTCTCTCGGTTCTGGAGCTTATTCGGCTAACCGGATGAGAGAAATCCGGAAGACCGGTTGTGGGTATCCGGTTATCCGGATTTCTGGATTTTCAAATTGTTTTCTTTAACACGAAATTAAAATAAAATAAAGTAAAATAAAACAAGATTTTAAAATTAAGCAAGAGAAAATCAATCTTACCAAACTTCCAATCCAAGGGTGTAAATTCCATCCAATTGCAATTTTGATCATAGGCAAAAATATAAATTACTCAATCCAAGAACTTAGTCTACTTAATCGGAAATCCCGCAGAAAGCAATTATTCTCCTAATATAATAGACTCAAACAATCGCTCAAATCCAAACTTATCACCAATTCAACTGGGCATCATCGTTCCATATCAAATTAAGTGATAGCATTAAGAATAGTGAGAATGACTAAAACAAGATCAATTAATTCAGATTATTCCAACTTAATCAATTTGTATTTTTATTTCCCTAGAGCCTATCATGCAAGCTATGTAATTGTGGCCATCAATATACAAACACATGATAAAACTCCTTGCTACTCAATTCAATCATTCATGACAATTACGGATCACAAACTCATGACTAGCGATAGAAAAATAAATATTGAATTAAGGCGTCAACTCAATCAATATAAATAATTCATAGAAAATAAGAACAAGAAAATAAAAATTACTTGGATTGAAGAAATTCTTGTTAAGTTCAAAGCCTCACAAAATTACAACTGGAATTGATTTACCCTTGGACTGGAATTAAAACCTTAGCCACTCATGGTGGCCAAACAAAACAAAAGAATTGTTTGACTAAAGAAGTTGTTGCAGCCGTTTGACTCTTTGTTTGCCTCCCCCACCGAAAATTCTTTTTGTTTCCTTTTTGCTGCTTACTTTCTCACGTTAGCTCCTTTCTTCTTTTATATTGCTTGCTTTTCTTTTGTTTCCTTTTGGTTTCTTCTTCTCTTAATGCTAGGAAACTGAATCATTCTCCAATTCTGATTGCTAGGGAACTGTCTCCCTCAAGCCAATGGTCGGCCCACGTTTGCAAAGCCCAAATAAAGCCCTTTTTGTCCAAATTTCATCATAACCTCCATGTTTCATCTCCTAAATCAAATCAAACGTAATTTCCACAAATTAGTACAAGATCAATCAAAATATGAGGGAATTAAAAAATATATAATATGACTATTTATAACCTATCATTCATGCAAAATAAAACTGAAATGCAATAAAAAATATGTAATTTACTCTCTCAGTAATAATGATTTAAGTCTAAAAATATCATGATAACTCTCATTTTATAGAGTACTTTATTATTGCATGGTCTATTTGAATTTATCAAAGGCAAAAACCACTGCTAGCAGCTCTTTTTCAGTAGTGGTGTAATTTATTTGAGTATTAGTAAAGGTTTGCTGGCATAGTAAATGGAGTGAAAAACCTTATTCTTTTTCTGTCCCAAAAATGCTCCAACAGAATGGTCACTAGTATCACACATCAGCTGAAAAGGTAGAGTCCAATCAGGACCTATAACAACCGGTGCGGTAACTAAAGCTTTCTTCAGTTTACTAAAAGTTCTGAGACACTGTTCATCAAAATCTAAAGGCCTATCATGCTCCAGCAGTAAGCATAATAGTTAAGCTATTTTAGAAAAATCTTTGATGAACCTTTTGTAAAACCCAGCATGTCCTAAGAAACTTTTAATGCCTTTGATTGAAGTTGAAGGTGGTAATTTATCTATCACTTATATTTTTGCCTTGTCTACCTCTATCCCATTCTTGGACCCTCTATGACCTAAAACTATACCTTCTTGTACTATAAACTGACATTTTCTCAATTAAATACCAAATTAGTTATCTCACACCTTTTAAGCACATCTTCTAAATTGTGTAAACAGTTATTGTATGTTTCTCCGAAGACTAAGAAATTATCTATGAAGACTTCTAATGTTTGCTCAACCATATCTGAGAAAATGGACATCATACACCTTTGGAAGGTTGCTGAAGCATTGCATAAACCAAGGACATTTGTCTGAAAGCAAAGGTTCCTTAAAGGAAGGTGAATGTAGTCTTCTCCTAGTCTTATGGTGCTCTAGCAACCTGGTTGTAGCCTAAATACCTATCGAGGAAATAGTAGTATTGTCTACCAGCAAGTCTGTCTAACATTTGGTTTATAAATGGTAATGGGAAGTAATCCTTCCTTGTGGCTTTGTTAAGCTTTCTATAGTCCATACATACTCTCTATCCAGTTACTGTTCTTGTAAGAATAAATTCATTCTTTTCATTTGCTATAACAATTACTCCTGTTTTCTTTGAAACACATTATCTGGGTTCACCCAAGAACTGTCTGATATCGGGTATATGATTCTAACATCTCGCCATTTGATGATTTCTTTCTTCACAACTTCCTTTATGATAGGGTTTAGTCTTCTCTGTTACTCTACTGAATTGTTGTAGTAGTCATCTAGTAGAATTTTGTGCATGCATATGGATGGACTGATTCTTTTAATGTCTGCCATAGTCCATCCAATTGCTTTTTTGTATTTTCCAAGCATATCCACCAGGCTTCTTTCTTGAACTGCATTCAAAGAAGAAGAAATGATTACATAGAGTGTATTATTCTTACCAAGATAAACATATTTCAAATATGAAGGTAAAAGTTTTTATTCGAGAATAGGAGGTGATTCAATAGATAGAATTGTTAGTTTTACTTCCCTGTTTGATAGATTTAAAGATTCAAAATGTCTGTTATGTCTTATAACTTGCTTTTCTCCTAACCATGCTATCTGGGTTGCTGCAGTCTCTTCTTCTTTTAAACCTTTAAAGGTGATAGCTGTGATGTCTTTTCTGCTGCAGCACATGTCTATTCTTTCTGTCACAGCAAGGTCTATAACACTCATAAAATTACAGTTTTCTACCTCATTAGAACTCTTCATAGCTTCTAATATATTGAAGGTGACTTGTTGGTCATTCACCTTCATTGTTAGCTCTTTTTTTTGCACTTTAATTAGAGTCTTCCCTGTGGCTAGGAAATGTCTTCCAAGTATAATTGGTACTTTTTTGTCAGCCTTAAAGTCTAGTACAATGAAATCCATTGGAAAAATGAATTTGTCTACCCTCACCAACACATATTCAATCTTACCTTTAAGATATGCATGAGATCTATCAACAAGTTATAAAGTGACTGTTGTTTATCTGCATTCTCCAACTTATAATTGCTTGAATACAGATAATGACATTAGATTAATGCTTGCTCCCAAGTCACAAAGTGTTCTGCCATTGTACTTAGTTCCCATTAAACATGGCATTGTGAAGCTTTCTAGATCCTTCAGTTTTTTAGGAAATTTATTCTGAAGCATATGGCTGTATTTTTATGTTAGAGCAATAGTTTTAAATTCTCCCAACCTTCTCTTTCTTGCCAATATATCCTTGAGAAATTTCACATAGTTGGGCATTTGTTCTAAATCTTCCACGAAAAGTATGTTGATGTGTAATTGCTTCAGAACTTCTAAGAATTTGCTGAACTGTTTGTTTTGTTTTTATTTCTGGAGTTTTTGTTTGGAAAGGAGGTGGGTGCCTAAATTGTTGTACAACAACAGGAGGCATAGATTGCTGCTCTTTTGGTTGATTTTGGGTTGTTGCTGGTGGTGGTGCAGTTTCTGCTTCAACAAGTACTGAGTGATATCTTTCTGCAGTTACTGTAGCCTGACAACTTTCACCAGCATTCTGATAACTAGTTTGCTGTAACTTTTTTTCAACTTGAGGCTCTTCTTAGGATGAAATAGGTTCCATCCTTTTTCTTGACATACCAATTGGGATATCAACATCCTTCACTGATCGCAAATTGATCACTTTGCAATGTTCTTTACCGTCTCTTCTTGGATCTTCTATATTGTTGGGTAGACTTCCTTGAGGTCTATTACTTAAGGCTGTAGCAAGCTGTCCAATTTGATTTTTCAAGTTCTCAAAGACACAGCTTGGCTCTGCAACCCTACTTTATTCTTCACAATGTACTCCTTAATAAGTATCTCTAGGGAATTGAGTTGATTATTGCTGGTGTTTCTTTGCCCTTGAATTTGCTGATAAAAATTAGGTGATTGAGCAGGTCTATTCTGTCCACTGGGTACTATAGCATACTGATTTTTATTGTCCCATGAAAAATTTGGGTATTGTAGCATACTGATTTTGATTGTCCCATGAAAAATTCCAATACTTATAGATTTTTTTGGTTCTATCAGTTGAAGTTGCCCACATAATTCACTGATGCTGGATTCTCTAGGTAGTTGCTAAATAAATGTTCCTCTCCACAATACACACAAGAAATTTCAGCAACTTGCTTGACTGTTACTGGAGCAGTAGTCATAGCTTTCACCATATTGATCAATAATGTTACTTGGGTTGATAGTGTTATAAATGCATCTACATTGTGTACTCATGCTGCTCTTCTTGCTGTAGTTTGTCTAGTTGATGGCCACTGATAGTTGTTATTAGCAATTCTCTCTAAATTTTCATAGGCTTTATTGTAAGATTTAGATAATGACGCCTCATTTGCTGAAGCATCGACCATCAATCTAGTACTTGGATTCAACCCATTATAAAAAGTCTCTAACTGTATGCAGTAAGGAATGCCATGATGAGGACATCTCCTGAGCAACTCTTTAAATTTTTCTTAAGCCTCATACAGGCTTTCATCTTTAAGTTGATGAAAAAAAGGTGATCTCATTTCACAACTTTACATTCTTGGTTAGTGGGAAGTATTTCATCA
The DNA here is from genome assembly GCA_030449925.1 of Citropsis articulata. Taxonomy (NCBI): domain Eukaryota; kingdom Viridiplantae; phylum Streptophyta; class Magnoliopsida; order Sapindales; family Rutaceae; genus Citropsis; species Citropsis articulata. The sequence continues at coordinate 474,535 of JASUUH010000137.1, read as the reverse complement.
GAAACTTATCAGCCAAGTCATTCCATATTGTGATGGAGTCTGGTGGTAAAGAGTTCAACCATGCTCTTACTCAATCTCTTAAGAAGTAAGGAAAAAGTCCAAGTCATCATATAAAGCTCCAGTAATTTTAAGAGTATCACCACCTCTAAGAACAACTTAAGATGGAGATAAGGATCTTCAGATAGTAACCCATTAAATTACCCTACTGTTTACAACATCTAAAACATCACTGGTTGAGTTCAAAATTGGCAGCTTCCACTTCAGGTCTGACTATTCTAAGGTGTACATCTTAAGGAGTTAACACAACATAATCTCTAATGGCTCTGTCTCTGTCATCTGCCATGTAAATAATGTTGTTGTGCCCTGGTTGTCTCTGATTAATTTCCCCATTTTGAACTTCTTGAACATTAACAGGCTGTAGTGGTCTGAGAGGATCCAAGTTTCCCAAATCTTGCAAGGCATCCATTGCTGCAGCAGTTTTTGTATTTCTTTGCTCTCTTCTCAATCTCTTTGCGGTCCTTTCAATCTCTGGATCAAATTGAAATTAAACAAGTCTATATTTGCGCATGCAAGATTGATCTGTCAATAAAATGAACAAATTAAATCAAAGTTTGGCACTGTCGAAATTGACTTCACAATTCAAAAATAAACAATCAATCCCAGACAACGGCGCCAAAAATTTATTGTAAAATTACTTCAATTGCTATTAATGTTATTGTGCAAGTGTACACAATAAGTAATAAAGTGATGAGTATTCAAGATCGTCTCCACAGGGATTGATGCTACTAAAGTTGCTATAGTAATTGCAATAGTACAATATTTCTTCTAACTTAATTTAGCAGAATTAATAAGATTAATTAACTAATGAAAATAAAAACTCAATAAAGTAAAATGGAATGATGAATTAATTTGTATGTTAAACATAAAAGTAAATCAATAAGAATGGAGTAGTTGAATGATCAAACTTTCTTGATGGGATGACTGTTTTGTTCATGTTAACACCAGTTGCTACAGCATCTACTACAGCACTGGGCAGAATTATCATGCATCCTCAGTTTTCGCATGTTGGATGTCTCATACTTTTATGCAACCTAACAGTGACCGGTTGTTATGTCAACATAAAATATGGCATTACAAGCTTGTACTCTCTCTAGCCTACAAGGTGAATCCCTATATCTAGTTTATCACTAATCTTAAATCAAGTGTGGCCTTTGGGCCTCAAGTTAAACTCAATCTAGGAGACTCAACTTAAGACCAAGTATTGCTGTAATATATTCTACTAAGACAGGCCCTTTTGTGGCTCTCTATTAATTTGTATCATTAAATAAGAAGTCAACCAAAATAATAAATGTAATATAATTTATTAAAGTAAAATACTATAGCAAACATGCAGCAACTCATATGTTCAGTCAAGAACCCATTGAGATTATTTGTCACTCAACTACATTAAATTTAGTTCATAACTTGTGAAAGAAAAATAAGCAACAAAGTTTCAGCCATTGGATACATCGTCTTAACCAAAAAATAAACAAGAGGACAATTAAAGAATGAGAAAAGTTAAATCCCAATTGTTCTACAGATTTTTCCCATTGGTGCAGACTCGATTCCTCTTATTGAATTCTATTTCTTCTCTGTTTTCCTTTCGATTTTTTGATATTGATTCACAGCTTTCGTCTCTTTTATGTACGTGCTTCATTTATAACTGAGAATTAGGGTAAACGGAAGTCCAGGGCACGTATTATCCAAATTAAGAAACTGCAGATCGTAATATTTTAGTTGACTCGCTCGGAATTTTCTTTATTGTTGTTCCAGGATTGCTACAACAATGGTTGCTACAGCAATGGCTATAGTAACTGCACTGCTCCAGATTTGTTTTAATTCTTCCGTAGCCAAGTTCTTTTTTATCTTTTGCAAGCCTACTACAGCAGCATTTATTCCTTGAAATTTGAGATTCCAATCACTTACAATTAAGCACACAATCCAAACATACAAAAATTATTCTAAAATAATGCAATTTATGAAAAATAAACTAAAAGAGTTATTCATGCAAAATAAAACTGAAATGCAATTAAAAAAACATGTCATTTACTCTCTAAGTAATAATGATTTAAGTCTAAATATATCATGATAACTCTAATTTCATAGAGTTATCAATATGTATCAAAGTAATCTATGTCTTTCTTTTGTGAGAACCTATTAGGTGGTATGCTTATTGTTATAGGTGTCAATGTACAAGTGTACACAATAAGTAATATATTGATAAGTATTTAGATAGTCTCCACAGGGATTGATGTTATCGGATTTGCTACGGCAATCTTAACAGTGCAATTTCAATCTAACGAAAATAAATTGATTAATGAAAATAATGAAATAACTAAATAAAAAATGCAAGAAACAAAATGCAATAATAAAAGTCTCAAGTCAAATACAAGGACAAATTCAATGAGAAAGAAGTAGTTGAGTGATTAAACTCACTTAATGGTATTGACTATTTTTCCAATTAACATTCCGTTGCTATAGTATCTACTACGGCATTGAGCAGAATCCCTCATGCATTCTCAGCTGTCGCATGTTGGATATCTTATATCTAAATGTAACCTAACAGTGACCAGTTGTTATGCTAACATTAAAAATAGTATTACGTGTTCTAAGTTCCAATTGCCCTACAAGGTGAATCTCTATGTCTAGTTCTTCACTAATTTTAGATCAAGCATAACTCTATTCAAATTGAGATTACCTCAACTTGAGAAATCTAATGTAAAACTATATATTATCTTAATTTGTTCCACTAAGTTAGATCTTTTTTAGGCTCCTTCTTAGCTTGCATCCACTAAATGGGTGGTCAACCAATGTAGGGAATTGCAATAAGTAAAATCAAGATAAAATGCTACAACAGACTTTAAGCAACACACATATATAAATCAAATAATCATTAATATTGCTTAACACCCAACCAAAATAAAGTTTAGTTCATGATTTGTGATAAAACAGTAACAAAAATTATTTTAGCCATCAAATATATTTTTATAAATAAATAAAAACAAGAAAAGAAGATGTAATTGCTACAGGATTGTTGCAGTAACGAGTACAACATCTTCTTTATTCCAGACTTGTTTTAGTTCCTTTGCAGCCAAGTTCTTTTGTCATCTTTACAAGTCTGTTGTAGTAGCATTCCATCCATAAAAACTTGAGCTTTTTGGTCCCCTACAATCATGCACATAATCTGAGTACAAAACTAAAACAATTGTATACAGAATTATTTTTAAATAATAGTAAATTTTTTTGTGCAACCGGCTCCTTCTAGGTGAGTTAGGCAACCCATTTGAGACCTTCTCTATGATGAAAAATTGTAAGATGCAATAGAAATATTTTAACTAATTAATATATATTTGACATGTATAATTAAATTTAATATAATTACTATCACTTTCGTAGTAGTTTTTCTTTTTACAAAATTTACATTAGAGCTAGAATTCCTCCGCCAAATAATTTGAAGAAAAATGAACTTCAAACTCCTTAATACAGGCCCATCATCGCCTATACACTAATGCTGCGTTTACTAAACTGGAATTGGAATGGGCTGGAATCGGAATCAATAGACGAGAATGGGAATTTTGGAATCGAATAGAATAGGAATCAATTCGTTGTTTACTTTATAAAGCGTAGGAATCAATCGGAATAAATTGGATTGTGTATTACATTAAAAAAAAGTACTTATTATTGTTATATTATTATTATTAACTTATATTAATTAATTGTAAAATTTTATTAATTAATTATTATAATTATATTAACAATTATTATAAAATATATTAACTAATAATATTAATAATTAATTAATTATAATAATATATTAATTATTGTGATTATTCATTCAAAATTAAATTTATTAATAATTATTGTTAAAAATGTATTAATATATTAATTAGTAGTAATAATTATATTACTTAATTAATAATAATATATGAATTAATTATAATAATAATTATAATAATATTAATTAATTAATTAAAATAACAATGTATTAATTATTATGATTATTTAATCGAGAACTATAATTATTAATATATTATTGTTAATAATATATTATTATATTATTTAATAGTAATAATTATATTAATTAATTATAATAATTATATTAATAATTATTATAATAATAAATTAATTAAAATAATAATGTATTAATTATTGTTATTATTTAAAGAACTATAATTATTAATATATTACATTAATAATATATTAATTATATTATTTAATAGTAATAATTATATTAATTAATTATAATATATGAATTAATTATAATAATTATATTAATAATTATTATAATAATATATTAATTAATTAATTAATAATAATATATTAATTATTGTGATTATTTACTTGAGAACTATAATTATTAATATATTGTTGTTAAATAATATATCATTTAATAGTAATAATTAAAGTATTTAATTAATTAGAATATATGAATTAATTATAATTATTATATTAGTAATTATTATAACAATTATATTAATTAATTATAATAACAATAACAATAAATTAATTATTGTGATTATTTATTCAAAAATTATAATTATTAATAATTATTGTTAATAATATGTTAATATATTAATTAAAAGTAATAATTATATTAATTAATTAATAATATATGAATTAATTATAATAATTATATTAATTAATTAATAATATATGAATTAATTATAATAATTATAATAATAATATATTAATTAATTAATTAAAATAATAATGTATTAATTATTGTAATAATATTAATAATATATTAATTATTATGATTATTTATTCAAGAACTATAATTATTAATAATTATAGTTAATAACATATTAATTAATCATAATAATTAATTATAATAATATATTAATTAATTATAACTTAGACAAAATTGGTATTTTTGTCTTGGGGAGGGCAAATGGGTAGTTCGAGGAATGGGAACTTGATTCACCTCACGTGAATCAGTTAAATTCCCATTCCCAAATATATGTGGTCATTCATTCCGATTCTCTTATTTTTGCAAGAAATCATTCCGATTAGGATTAGATTCAAGTAAACGCACCATAAAAACTTTAACAAATGGAATTCTTTAGAAATATAATATTTAGACAAAAACATTATTAGGTTCAGGAAAGATAAAAGAAAATGTTGCAGGTTGGCATTTATTTAATTTAATCATCTTTTACACATCAAATCTAGAGCGCTAAGCCGCCGCCGCTTATTTAAATTTAAAAAAAAAAAAAAACAGAACACAATTTATTGCTTGGTATTAGGAAAGATTAAAGAAGCAGCCCAAGAGATAATTCTTGTAATTATAGGACTAGGATATGGGCTAATGCCTTCCGTTAATGGAAATATGAGTTTTCTTTGACCATCGGCCTTGATTTAACTTATTATCAGGATTCAACTTGTCATTATTCCAAAGGATTTCACTTGGAAAATGGTTGACTATCGATCTCACAAACTTCCGCAACTCCCCTTGAGTCAAAATTCTTTGGCAAATAATTTCACTTCGGATGGTTGATTACTGCCGTCGCACAAAAATGCATTCGACCTCGAGTCGTGAATATTGGCAAAAGATTTGACTTTAGATGGTTGATTAACATCGTAGAAAAATAGATTCATTCGAGGATTCAAATGCTTGGAAAAGGATTTCACAATAGACGGGGTATTGTTATGGCTGTTGTAAGATGTGTGGTGAAGAAAAATCTGCCTCCGGTAGGACGGGTAGGTGAAAACATTTGGCCTTGGGGTAAAATTCTTGGAAAAGGACTTCACCGCGGACAGTTGAACATTACTTGATAAAATTGATCGATTTGGCTTTTGATCAGCTATGTCATTGGTGGTAGAAGTGGTAGAAGTGGCAGGAGCTACGGGAACTAGGTGTTGGATTGATTTAGGCATGGGCTGCCCTTTCATGACAATTCTCCAATATTCCTTCAGGTCCTTCCTTGCATCAATTGTGCTAGCACTCTGAAATAACAGGGCAACAGAAACACAACAATGAGAGCACGCAAAGTAATGATTCAAAACTATTCAGAAGTGTAGAGTTAGTTGTAATAACATTCTAACTCAGAAAGCACGCCAAGAGAAGTAAAGAGAGTAATATGTGCTATTTGCTGTCACTGCTCTGTTGCTTGTTGTGGATTTAAGTAGGACCAAGTCAAGAGGAGTAAATTAGCTGTCAGTAGTTTTATTGCTTTAGAACAGAACCGAATAAATTAGACGTGGGAATCGTGGCACGTGGTGCTGCATTATCCCCTTATATTTTGGTACTTTTGTTCCTTATTTCTAGTTAGATATTTGTGTTGTAAGTCTTTAAAAAAGCCAGCTCTGAACTCAATAAAGGCATCAAGCCAATTGGTATCCAACTCTCTATCTCTCTTCCACTCTAAGCCTTTGTGAACCTTCTTCTAAAAATTGCTGGTATCAAAGAGCGTGCGGAGAAACAAGAGACGCTTCATGCTTTCAATAATCCTCAGAACAAATCACCTCTAGCTATGATATTTAGTTGGTCCGAAAACCTTCCATCGCTTGCTTTATATATATATATATGGACATACGTAAAATAAGATAAGGACTGGATAACCGTTCTTTATGTGCGTGATTAATAACAATGCATTATTTATCACGAATATTCATCTAAAATAAAATGAAATTAATAACGAAAGAAAAAATGATAAAGAATAGTGTAAAGTATTAAATATTTATTAGGGACATAAGTGGTAATAAAAAATTCATGTCAATTATTATTGACACGACTTAAAAGTGTTTAATTTACTCCTAAGTATAAGAGTGCCTAATTATACTATATCTCAGTGAGTCCGAGATTGATCCACAGAGAAATGATTTAATTTGCTTATTTAAAAAAATGAAAATAAAATTTAAATATATGCAACTTAATTTAAGCTAAACTATGAAATTAAATTAGTTATGGTTATAGATCCACTCTTAGTAATAAATACAATTTAATAATTTCTTTTCATTTTTATTCTATTACCCAAATGATTAATTCTATAAACCACAATTATTTTCTCAATAATTTTATTATGGCTTAAGTACTTAGGTGTTGTTTGTTTTTTAGTCTGGAGTATGAATTTAACTTTTCTTCAGACATTTTTTTTATTTTAGTCTTTTTTAACTTATCACTTATTATCAGACAATTTTATCTTAATAGAAAAAGTAGAAAAATTTCACTTTTGTCTTAAGTCTGAAATCTAAATGGTAATCCTCAATTTCAAATCTCAAAAATACCCTTAACAATTTATGTATTTCCAATATTATATATAAGCCTAATATTTTTGTATTATTTTTTAAGTTATTTTTTTAATTGCTTTAATTTTTTATTCACATGATAACATTAACTAAACTTAAATATTGAACAAATCAAATTATGTTCATTGTGCAGAATCAAAAATTAAATAACAGTGTTGACTTTATAATAAAATTTGATGTTATCCTTACATCTTTTATTAAAAAATTAAACTAAGATCAACAATGATAGTGTTTTTCTTTAATGCTACCAAACTTATTAACCTGTGAAAATTATAAATTGTGAAGAACAAATATATGTACCACTTAAAAGGATATTTATCTCAAACTACTAGCTTTTAAGTTTTTCTCTTCATATGTTAAAAAAGAAAAAATAAATATGTCATTCAGACATTTTCATTTAGACCTATTCAGACTTCAGCTAAATTCAGATCTATTCAGATTTCAGATAAAAAAACAAACACAACCTTAATGTGGCAAAATTAACTTGTCTACAATAAGTCAAAATATCATTGTACTGTACTTTATACTACGATATTAAGAATTTACTGTGCCAAATCCCATGTTTGTCTACAATAGATCAAAATTTTAAAATATAAAATATGGATAAAATTAGATGGAAAATAATTTAATTTATATAATTAAAAATAAAATTTTGATTAAATCATATTTTTTTGACTAAGAGTTTCACCTTTTCCTAACTATTAGTATTTAGCTAAACATATTTGAAATAAATAAAATTATTAAAATTGAAAAGTACATAATTAAAAAAAAGTATTTAAAAATTGAAAATAAAACTAATTTTATTTATTAAAAATATATTATAAAGAGAGATGAGATGAAGAAATTGAGAGGAAATAAGAGAAGAAAAGGTGTGGAGAGTTGTGTTCCCTCCCTCCCCCCTCTCTATTTATACTAATACATTATTAATCAACACCACGTAAATAAATAAAACTAATTATATCTTAGCCATACATTTGTCCCACTAACAAAATATAAATCTAACTTAATCCACTCAAGTACATCTAACACATTGTACTAATAATTATCACACTTAACATGATAAAAACTTATAATTTCATAATTACCACAATTATTGTGGTAAAAACTTATAATTTTATAATAAAAGTCACGAATCCTCCTCGACAATGACCTAATTTCTCGGACTTTCAGAATCTAAATTTGACATCCGTACATTTGTTTGGAGTTTTAAATTGTGTGAAATTATTATTTTTACCCAATAAACACAAAAAAAAATACAAAATCAAATATTTAGAAAAATAATTAGAAATTTATAATATGTTACATAATTACAAATATAAATTATATTATAAGAACAAAATAATAATTTTATCTCTAAATAAATATACAATTTTTAACACTAATCAATTATGTTTCAGTTTAATTACTAGCGTAAAAGTATTACGCTTCAACTGTGATTTTTTTGTCTATTTTAACACTATAAAGTATTAAATATTTGTTAGGGACGTAAGTGATTGTAAAAATAATTCTAAGGAAGATGAAATTAAAGTCAGTACTCTCGATTCTCGTTGTTATCAGCCATAACAAACCAAAAGAGGCGTCAAGAGTTGTTTAACATGAATAAAAGGAATTAAAATAAATGCGGAAGCTCATTGATTCATTCCTTTGAAATTATAATTTAACGTGATAGAAGCTAAAGGGGCATTTGCTATTGTTTTACACTCATCATTCTTCATTTTACAACAACATAAAGTATCAAACATAATTAGTGCAATTTAACCTCTTTTCTATATTTCAAAAGGTGTTGGCAAAGACAAAAATTTATTTATTTTTTAATCCCTTATCCTCTGGCCAACTTAATAAACCTACTTAAAATCACTTGGCCATGTCCTTAGGGACACCTCGTTCTATTTATTAAACTATTTTTGAAAAATTTATAAACCTTTTTAAGCTAATATTTAGTTATTATTATCTTGTTTTGTAAAAAAATGTATTTATTTAAAAAAATTGCATACATTTCACAACTAGGAAATTAATCATAATTTAAGCTAAGCAATATCACTGGATTTTATTTAACTTGTAATTTTTTTAATATATAATATATTTTAAAATTTAATAGACACAAATAAAACTCTTTTATTATTATATTTTTTCTTCATCTCTTTTGTTGTCCTTATTTTTTCAGACAAACAACTAAATACATTACCATTTTTTCAATTTTGAAGAGTTTTCTTTCAAATGAGCGTCAAAATGACAACAAACAAAAGTTTTTAAGAAATACTATCAATTGCTCAAATACATATCGGTAATGGGAATAAATACAAGCAGCCCAATACTATCTAGAGATGGCCAACGGACCGGACATCACGTGGCATGACATGTGCACAACATGTGTCCGTACAATATGGCACAACACGAAAGCGTTTTGATGCAAGATGCATGACGTGTGGAATTTTAAAATTTTAGTACGTGGAAAAGACGCAGACGATTAAAGATAGACTAAAGCACGGCTGCAATAAGCATGTTTCATTTTTTTAGTGAAAGTAAATTTAAATTTTATGATTTTACAAATAACTTGAAATTAAATCTTTTAATATATTTTATTAGTACAATTTTTCTAATTTCATTTAATTCTTAGTTAAAAAATACAATAATTGACTTATGTTTATAATTTATTAAATAAATAATTGATATCATGATTTTAATAAATAACATTATAAATATTATGATTTATAAATATGTATTAATATTATTGTGAACTATAGTTTACAACTCTATGTAAGTCCGAGTTAACAATTAAGTTAACCCTTAAGAAAAATTTATTATTGTTATTGTTAAGTATTAAAAAAGAATTCTAATAGCATATGCTCAAACTTAATAATTAATGTTACATTCTCTCCTTATTATTAGTTTATTATTATTGAATATAGAATGGAATTTTGAATTTTTGATTATATCAAATTTGAGTAAAAGCACATGGACTCAAAAAAGCACAAAAGCTTGAAAAAATACACCAACAACTTGGCATGCGCTCTTAAAGAAATTAAAAAGAAAAAAGCTTATTGGATTTTTTTCTTAGGCATGGCACGACACAAGTGGGCACAGCACGTGTGCTGGGCTGGGCATAAACAAAAAAGAAAATTAAGCGTGGCACGGCACAACACGAAACACATAGTGGGCTCAACATAACATGACACGGCACGAGCAAAAGCATACATGGGAGACCCGACCCATTGACCACCTCTAATACCATCTATCCGCAACTAGCACAGAGGGATGACAAATTTTCAGAGTTTGGGTATGGCAATAAATATAAGATATCACTTAATTAGTCTTTTATTATATATCACCATAATCCATCCATTGCTAATTTAAAATTGTGCTGATTTTTTTATAACCACTGTCACGTGTGCATTTGTAACACACACAAATAAGATTTAATCTCATATTTATGATTATCGAACAACTATTAATCACAAATTTTATACAAAAATCAGTATAAAAACTAGATCAACAGTAAATAAACTAAAGATCAGAAAAGATGTTTTGGTAGATAATCTTATTGTTTTAGTTTTATGTATTTTTTTTATTGATAGTTTTCCAGGCTCCGTAACAACTATAATTCTACATCTACAGAAAACATAATTCTCAAAAATCATTGTAAGTTTGAACTATATTGCCAAAAGTTGAATAACAATTTGTGAAAAATTGTGAAAAAAATTTGCTTCTATTGGAAATTAAGAGTAACAATATGTTGGTGATGCCAACTAATTGAATTGATAAAATTTCTTGTGCTGAAAATAAGACGATTGAGGCTTGAACTCCACTCACATAAACAGTAAAAAATAATTAAAAAATAGTAGTAGTAGCAGTAGTAATAATAATAATAGGTCTTTAAACAAAATCTTAGATTTTACAACGTTCATCAACATCTTAAAAAATTCTTGTGTACTCTTACAGCATTACTCCTTTTCGACTCACTTCTTATCAATCTATATATTTTAATCAATCATAACGATAAGGATACACCCATGATAAATAACGAACTAAAATGGAGCAATGCTCGGAGTAAGTCACATTCCCCGCCCCCGAGTGCCCGGCCTTTTTTTTTTCAAAAAAATAATTACACTAACTAAGGGGATAGTTTATGAAAAGACCTTTATTGTTACCTAAAATCCAAATAGATTGGTAGTTTGGACAATCAATTAATTAAATCTTCCATGAGCCCATGACTAAAATTTTCTTTTATCACTTAGGTTTCTTAAATATCTTTAACCACTAAGATTGTCTCAACTAAAGAGTAACTTAAGTATACCACATTACCCTCAAAAGCGTTGGAATTAAATGACCAGATGAAAATTATTGAGCTTTTAATCGTTTAATTATGAAAATTAATGATTAATTTGAATTTCATACAAACAATAAGGAATCAACTGTAAATTATTATTGATGGGGTGTGATTACACATACTAAGTAAATATCTTCAGCCTAACCTAAATTCTTGCAAGCCCACGAGATGTTGATCCGAAAATCTGAAACAAGCCCGTGAACATGATGATTTTGGGACCACAAGTTTTTTAGGCTTATTAGTTATTTCTTTAATTTCCATAACTTGTATATGAACAAATATTATTATTATTATTTTATAATAATATTATATGTACAAAAAAAAGTTCAAAAAGGCACAAAAGACAAGAAAAATATTTATCTTGTAGTGAATTTTTTTATCCTCTGTTTAATTTTTTTATATTCTAATAATTTTTTTTTTCACTTATTGTCTCTATCTCAAGCCTTGATTCTTACCTCACTTTATGTCCATATGTAAATAAACAGATGCATTTTTTTTGGGGGGGGGGGGGGTGGAATTCACGTTATGTCCATATTTACTCCATGATTCTAGAGATTTGTTTAACATAATTATAGGAATATATGTATTATTTTTTTAATTATAGGGCTATTTGTAACCACCCAACCAAGGAAATGAATTGAAAAAAAAAATCCCTATAGGGCATGCAAATAAAACAAGTCAACCTTTTTTAATTAAAAAAAGGTCTGAATAACTAGGCGATCCTTATATCGAACGTAGGTGATTTCCGAAGTATATTCACAGTCAACAGAACTATTCCGGAAGCCAAACAATTAAAAAAATAAAAATAAAATAAAAACAAACTAACTAATTTTTTTAAGCACAAGGACCTGAATGGCTGTACTTAAAGATTTTATTCACGATTAACCAACCTTAGTAGCTTACAGCATTAATTTCTACAGTGTTTCACTATCTTGCATCTTTGACTAAACTTTGAGCACAGTACTTCATGCTTATTGAAGAACAAATTAATTAAGCCAGCTAATTTGTGAACACGATAGCCCTCTTTTTTATGCTTTCTAGTTATGTAATTGATTTGAATTTTCTTTTACTTCCTGAGTATATGCAGAAGGAAATTTCGGCTCTGTCTTCAAGGACTTATCCTCCTGATGCTTCTGCTTCTCTGTCTCTGGGTCCGGACGGCGGTTATAGATAATACTAACAGAACTAGACTTACGATCAAAATCCTTAACAAAATGATCCATTTTGACCATCCTTTCATCAGCTTGAGGAAAAAGGTCCTTTAGTGCCTTTGGCATCGGTTTGTCTTTCATGATGCTCTTCCAGTAGTCCCCTGGTTCCTTTCTTGCATAGCCGAGGCTAGCAAACTGCGTATTACAAAGAGAAGAAGAAGAAGAAGAAGGAAAAAAAAGCTTAATGATTTAGAAAATTTCATAAAGTAGCATGATGTTTGTTATTGATAAGTGCTTAATGAAGAACTAACAAAACAGAGAAAGTTTACATAGGGTTGCTTAATGTTGTTAAGTTGTATACGAAATTAATGCTTACCAAAAGAAGAGAGATGATAATGGAGGAAGCAAAGATGGACTTCATGTCTCTGCTAATTTTTACAGAAATTTTTATTTTGCTAGCTGCTTTCTCTTAATTTTTTTTCATTGTGCTATTCAAACACGGACACTTTCCATTTATAGAGCCAAGTACGAAGACAAAAGAAGGTGATTATTATATTTAATTTGTTGAATTTATTTATTTGTTTTTATTAAAATATCCAAAAGTCAAAGTTAATAAAGAATTGCATACCAATGCAAATGCTGCCAGTGATGATTTCATGGTCGGTGGTGCATGATGAGGGTCATTGGCTGCAAACTTGTGATCTAAAGCCACATTGTGCCCGGAGGCTGGAGCCCAGAACTTGGAACTAATAACCCATTTGGAAGTGTGCGTTATATTTCATCTTAATTTTATAATAATCAATAGATAGTTTGGAATTCATTTTCTGTATTTATAAGCGCAATAGACTTGATTCTTGTCATATTTAGATTACATAATGGTTTTGATATACATTTGAACTAGGAAGTACTTTCATGTAATTCTAATTGTAGGTGCTTTTAAATCAAGGATTTGAGAAAATTTATATAAGTCGGTTCTACCGCCTCAGCAAGATCAGTCATTAGTGCTTTGTCACTTACAGAGCAATGGATTTCAAGATTAGAGCATAAGTGGATCCCATATTAGAACTCTCGAAAATTTTATATTAATAAAAAATTTGCGGGGTCTCATAATTGGACTCATAGCTCTACAAAGTACTGAAATTGTAGGACCGGCCTACACAAATTTTTTTCTCAAAATTTTCACGTTAAGAAAATAAAAATAAAAATGAAAGCCAGTGAGATATAACATTGGAGCCGATCTATTTAGCGTAAGCTGACCCTACTGGTGATTATATTTCACAACAACCATGAATTAATTAAAACCACAAAACCTCAAACCAAAATGGCCAATCCTAGGTTCCAAAATGGCCAATCCTAGGTTCCAAAATGGCCAATCCTAGGTTCAATGGATGTCTTTGTATTAGAAATAAATTTAAAACTACAACCACAAATAATTTTAAAACTACAACCACAGAGAACAACTGATCAGCTAAGTCTTGTCCAGCCTCCAGCCTTTTCCAGAAAAGTTAATTTCAACTTTCAAGCACTGATGAACCTTATTCTTAATCATTTCATTAGTTATATAATTTATACAATTATTCATGAAATTGTAATTCATTGGAAGCAATTCTATAAGTTTGACTTAAATAGTCAAAAAAAAGTCAATTTAAAAATCATACTTGAAAGAAGAGGGAAAAAAAAAACATCAAACACAATTGTCTTTTACGAATCTATAAGGTACAAACCAATATATATATATAAATAAATATATATGATTTTGGGGATCTTAAAGTGCGGAAAAGTCAGGAAAACTTTAAAGCACGGTTTTAAAGATAATTAGTTCCTTTAAACCACGCGGTTTTAAAGCTCGAACTTTTTCTTTAAAAATATATATATATATATATATATATATATATATATATATATATATAACAATATTGTTTGACACATGCCTTAGTCAGGAACAGAGACATATAAATGATTTTTATAAAAAAATGAAAAGGTAAACGTCCATTGGACATTTGAACTTATGCTTGACATTGGCTTGTTTCAATTAACAACGGAGGGTTTACATGATGAATAGTTTGACAGACACCATTGTCAACACTCGCATTTTATTTAGTAATTGATGTTTCTTTGTTTTGTACTGGACAGCTTATTAATTAATTCAAGAGAATAAAATAGGAATCATTGAGTTTAAAGTTGACTTAAGGAGAAGATACCCGGAAAAAAAAAGTACATTATAGTACTGAACCTTTGGAATCATCTGGATCTAACCGGAACTTAGATTCTATGTTGATCTTAATCATCTAGGCGTAGCTCGAACTTAGAGTCTTTGTTGAACTAATTTTATTTTGGGCAACATAAGAGGACATATGTAATTAATGGTTATTAAATAATAATATATAAATAGTGGAGTCTGAACCATACACAACAGTAAATACACACTTGTACTTCTTGCATTTAGCACGATCGAGGTCCTCACTTGATAATCTTTTAGCATATACAGCACTTATTGATAATCTTACAAAATAAATTGATGTTTCCTAATAACTTTAAAAATAATGACAATAATTGAAGTTATGATGACATATGAACGCAAAAAATAAAAGGGAACCACAATAGTGAGAAGTTGACCTTTACACGTCACTAAAAATAAATAAACAGGTAAATAAAATAAGCCACCAAATCTCATTCTCCCAGAGGAAAATGCAAGATACGTCTCCATTCTTTTGTTTCCACTAACCAATAACCATGTCAACTCTTATCCCACTTGTATCTATAGCAGATATGATTTTGTTTTCAAAGATAGAAAGTGGAAAATACCCAAATTCAGTATTTTAGGGGCTTATCTCTTTTAAGATTTATATTTAGATAACTAACCATTTAATCACATCCTGTGAGCTACACGTACCTTTAACATGATATATCATTTATTTACTTTTTAGTAGTGAAACTTTGAGTTTAAATTAAAATATATATATATTCTTATTTTGAAAGTTTAAAATTCAATCCACTATTGCATATTGAATGATTCCATTTAGATTATCTGCTGACTAATAAAGAAAACAACAGGCAGAAGTTGAAAAGTTAGCGAAGTGGAGCAGCTGAGACACAGAGAGAGTTGAAAATTCATATACATACAACTCAAAAGATATATTAGATTTTGGATTGCTAGCTACAGAAGAAATTGTTGGCTCTTTGTGAAAAGTCAACTTGAAATGTCGACCATTATAATAAAAATATTGAATTAATAATATTATAATTTAAGTGTAGTTGTACTTGTCAAAAGAATTTGTATTGTTGTCCAATTGCAATATTGCATTCATGCATGTTGTATCTTGTATGTGTTCTTTTTCTAAATTAAATTCTTTTGAGTCTTCCTTTTCATTTTGATTGATGTTCCCGTGCTTGCTTGTGATATGATTAACGTGGCACTACATTGGCCTTGTCTGATTAGGTCAACTTCATTTGTGCGTCAGTGCATGCATCGGATAAATCTATTCTAATAGAAATGATGATATAGTGACTAAATTTACACATGACATTATTTTGTAGCGCTTTATAACAGACATAAAGTTAAAAATTAAGGAGACGAGATCACGTGATCGTCGGGTCATTATTTCGTGTTGTTTGTGTAGCATGGCATATGTAATTAATTGAAAATTTTAATGGTGTTAGGTATAGATTAACTTTATTATTCATAATTAATATATTAATTATATAACATCTATCAATAAATTATGTTATACCATGTACCACATCAGTTCAATATAATCTATATATTTGTATATGCTAACTAAGCAATTGTACATACGTTCAATCCATCTCAAGAAAATATCGTCATTCTTCACTTATGTAAAATTCTATAACGACAGCTTTAATGCACGAATTAAATAAAAAATGGAATAGAAAGTAATAATTTAATTAATGACGATACTAACATAGTGTGCTATGTTGAATTTAATTAATGACGATACTAACATAGTGTGCTATGTTGTATTCATAGTTTCGAACATATCCTAATTAATTAATACAAAATCCAGTTTTTCATTCTTGTAATGTATTCGTTGTTGGACAACGTAAAAGACATCAACATTATCAAAAAATTTCCACATATTCAAGTGACAAATGATTTTAATTTTTATGCTTAGGATTATCTAAAGTCTAAACTAAAATGTCTAAGTTGCTCCCAAGCATTAAAGGTGTGAAATAAATTGTAGATGCATCAAAAGGAAATTATATTCTTAAATGTAATAAATCACTAATTATTTACAAATTAGTTTTTACTCTTTAGTGCAAAAGAAAGAAAATCATCATTAGCAACTTGTTAATTTCTCTTATTTTGAGCTTTTATGAAAAAAGAAGTCAAAAAGTTTCTTATTTGGGGTTGGTATTATGTCAAGAGATTGACTAATTTTGGTCCACGAAATTGGTGCTAATGTCGTGTGTTTGCGGTACAAAAATATATCATCACTTTTTTTAGATTTTCTTCGGCAATTGCAATGTCCATTCACATTGTCAACCCAGAGAGTGAGAGAGAGAGGAGGGGAAAAAAAAAAAGTTTCATCAAATGTTATGATAATGATTGTGATTGATGCTTAATTTTTCTATGAAAGTGATGGCAACAGTAATCTGCGGATTCAAAGTTTTTATGTAAGATTTTAGTGGAGTTTGGTTTCGGAACATTTCTTTGTGTATTTATCGTGTAAGCTTTTCTTAGTTGATACATTTTAATTTTGCTGACCCAAAATTAAAGTGGCTCCATAATGCCTATCATTCTCGTGGATGCTGATATTAACAAGTGAACCATCTCAAATCCTTCAGTTTATATTGAGAGAAAAGTCCAATACAATAATTATCATCCAAGTGTAGATAATTTCTTTTGTGTTAGGTCTATGTTTGTTTATGTGTGTTGGCATCCCGATGGCAAGATCGTGGAGTCTTTATTATTAAGCAATTTTTCCTCTGTACGAAACAGACCTTATCAGTAATAGTTGTCTCAACTTTGTATTAGGACCATATAAACATGCAACTCGAAAAAAAATATGAGAAATGGGAATGATCTTCACATGAGAAGACTTAACCTCCAAGAGATAATCATTTTTACATCGGTGCTAATACAATCAGTCAATAATAATTTAACAATTAATTAATATAATTTTATTTATTTAATTTATTGTATTCAATAGTTTGTTTAGTTGCTTAAGACTAGAAAAGGCCACAGCACTTGCATACTTTAAAGAAATCTTGAAATTCCTAAAGGAAATATTAAAAATTAGATATAAAAATAATGATTTGGCTCTTGCCCAACTAATTTCTAAACTTCATATATAAGATGAAAATATAATTTTATATTTTGTGAAAAAAGTCAAAGTGACTTAATTGTTTGATCTTTATTTTGTGAGTTGCTATTTCATTATGACAAAGTAGCAAATAACTTTTTAAAAATTTAATAAAGTTTAATCCAACTCTTTGATTTTTATTTTGTTAATTACTTTTTCAATTTATTTTTTATTTGTAAGTAGTCTCAAAATTCCCATAGCAATCAAATTTCCAAATTAAAATTACTATAGCTACTAGCAAAATTCCAAAGCTTTTGACGACTATACCGCAGTTATAAATAAAAAAATAATCTTTAATACTTAAAGTTTGAATTTGGCCCTCCGAAAATTTACTTCGAGCTCTGCGCCCGGCTCTTTCGAAGTAAATTTCCACATGACCTGCTTCTTTTGAAGTAAATCTCGGCAAGGTTGCAGTGCTTAATATATTAAAGACTTGATTAAGAAACTGTGACTCAGCCATGGAGACTTGATTAAGAAACCGTGACTCAGCCATACCGGTTGCTGCCCTGCAAATGGTCAGATTTTCTATTAAAGGCTCAGCTGACAACCCACCATTACGTATATTTTATGATTTACTACATGTGATTTTATTATTAATAATTACAGTACGGATTCGAAATTAATTAACAGAAGAGAGTGATTTGGTCGATATCATAATTTAGTGTCCACTTGAACTGAGGTGCAGCTCAGGTTAGCCCACTGCGGCGGCATATACAGAGTACAGACAATATTATTAGCTTAGTAATCAGTTAATCATGTCAGCTAGAAAAATAAGTAATCGTTTTAAATGAACGTGATTTGTGAAAAGGAGTCTGTTTTGTACAATGAATACACGTTTATTTTACTGATAAAATCTTTTAGGCCGACATAAGAGAGGTCTCGAGATATATATAATCAAATCTCGCTCGCCATTAAGACTTAAGACTTTGGCTCACATTTAGATTCAAATAAATTAATTAAGTCTAGTCGGTAAGGTAAGGACAAATGGGTACATCTTTGAATATACAAATTTATCTTTCTGTCCCACTCTTTTTCTCTCAGACAAATCGAGTCGTCAAAGCTATAGTGAGCTAGCACCCAACCTGCATTCGAATTATAAATACATCATAAATATATTATTATAGTTCTAAATATAACTTATATATCAGTATTAAAAATATAATTACAAAAAAAGGAAAAAAAAGACTAGTGGTCAAAACTTTCTTCCCTCCTCCCCTTCTTGGGAGAGGGAGAAAATCATCAATATCATCTTCATACTAATAATAAAATAATATTCGATATTGTACTAGATTTCTTTTTTTATTTTTTATTGGATTTTGTCCTTATTTTGTTAAGGCTATTTGAGCGAGATGATCTTTTTCACTTCTTGAGTTTGTTGTGAATAGATTGGAGTCATCCTCTTTTTCATTGAGTTATTTTATTTTCGTCATTCTGATCTTACTTAGTCATATATCTCCCTTGTACTAAGAGATCTTTCAATTTATGAGACACGCCTTTTTTTGGTAAAATTCATAACAACCCTTAATTGTTCATATATTTATTACCTATTACTCATGTTTTCCACTCTCCTATTTTGGGTGATAAGATTTAAAGAGAGTTCATTTTATCCGCTTTAAGAGCTCGTTTGGGATTGCTTTTGCCTTTTGGGAGGTTCAAAAGTTAATTTTAATATTTGGTAAATTTTTTTATTAGTCATTCTTAATAAAAATCACTCCATCTTATAACAAATTTTGAAATATAAGGAAAATAACTTTTTAAAATCTAATTTTGAGAATTACTTTTTAATTTTTTATAATTTTATATCTTCCGATATAATATAAAAATCTAAAATTATCCTTATTATTTAGTAAATAAAACTATTAACTATAAAAAGATTATTATTATTACTAATTATATCGAGCTGACAAAAAAAATAAAGTTAATAATATAATTTTTTTTTTTTAGTTATCAGCTATTATATGTACACAACAAAAAAAATAATTTTTTGTCTATGTTTATAAATGTTTTAATAAAATTTATTCAATATTATATGAAATTAAGTCATTTATATTTTCTCAGCAATTTAACATAAAAGTAAAATTTACCAAACATATACGACTACTTTTAAAATTAACAAAACTTTTAAAAATAAATTTTATCAAATATTTAATTGATTCTCTTCACATCTGATTATTCTACAGCATAATTAACAATAATTATATTTAAAACTACAATTACCAAATTAACCTTAAGACTTCGAAGTTTTTTGTACTAATAGAAAGAGAAATCTAGCTAGAGTTTTGGATGGCAATGGGGTGAGGTGGGTTGGAGGTAGAGCTGGCAACATTTGGCACGGCCCGATTATCCAACATGAACACGACACGAATAAATGGGTAGGGGTCGTTGAATTTAACACGATTATTAAATGGATTGGGTTCGGGTCAACACAATTTTTTTCTGTCTCGGATTAGGTAAAATTTCTTAACCTATTTACCTGATCAATGATCCGATTATATTTTCTATTTTAAAATAATTTATAGGTTCTTATTATCAAAACTCAAATAGTAGAGTCTAGAGATGATTTTCTCTCTCTTTTTTTTTTTTTGAAAAGCTGAATATAAATATATTATTTTATTTATAAAATTTTATATACATTTAGAGCTTCAATAATGTAAATGTGTAAAATATTGTTAGACATATATATGTTTTATGATATCAAAAGATAATATTAGTTATATATATATATAATTAAACTTTTAATAGTGTAAAATTTTGGTAGATATGTACATTTTATAATATCGATAAATTATACATGTATTTATGTATGTACGACAATGTGTAAATGTTTAATATAAATTTTGTTTAATATATAGATATTATGTGGGTTATTGGGTAACCCAACTATTTTTCCATGTCAGGTTTAGGTCTCAATATTTTGACACGATTATTAAATGGGTTGGGTTTGAGTTGACCTAAATTTGACAGGACACGAAGCTAACGTGACACGAACACGACCCGATGACCCGTTTTGCCAGCTTTAGTTAGAAGTGAGGAGGCCTACCCCATTTTCCACCCCATTAAAACTTTCACCTCCGTTCTCCATTTCATCCCTAATAAATTTAGTGGGAGTGAGGATGAGCAATCCCCATGTGGGAAATAATTTTTCCATCCTTATCCCATTTCCTATTTACTTATTTTATAGTAAGGATATATAAATGATTTCAATAAATAAAAAATTAGAGACTTAAATAAATTCATTACCATATCATAAAGTATTTAAATTATTTAAAAAAATCTCCAAAAGGTTGAAAAAATATCAAAACTAAAAAATGTTTAAAGAGAGCAACATCCTAAGAGAGAAAAGAAAAGAAAACAATGTTTTAGAGTTAAATAAGTATTATAATGTAGGATTTCCTTTTAGTTATAACTTATTTATATTAGGTAAAAATAAAATAAAATTTTATTAACTAATATTGTAATTAATAAAAAAATTATTAAAAAAAATAGAAAATATTCATATATAATGGAGATTAGGGTGGAGGTGGGGTGAGAAATGTAAAACCAAACCCATCCTATTAAGAACTTAGAGATTATTTTTCTCTTATTACCATCACATTTCTAAAAAATTATTCAAAATTCATCCCATTTAGAATGGGACCCCATAAAACTCCAAGCTCCTTGAGGATTTTGGTATCCTATTGATTTCTTATTTATGTTTCCATTGTACTTCTAATAGAATTTTAATGTGTTTGCATTTGGTCTTTCAAAGAAAAAAGGTTGAGAATCTTAAAAGAATGAGGACAAATGAAGTTACTGACTCTTTTTTTTAAAAAAAAAGTAGCCTAAGTCTAATCCTTTGAAAAGGATTTTAAGTTGGGATTAAGACTTTAAAAAAAAAATTAGGATTAAGAGACACTTTTTTTTCAACTCTTATGGTGCATTAACAAAATTAAATGGTTTTTTATTTTTTCTTTCCTGCCATAACCATCCACCATGATCTATGAATTCAATTTGCACCGGAAAAACTTAGATTCAGAAAAAAAAAAAAATCCTAACTAATGATTGTTATTTTGACTTTATATTTTATGGTATAATAAATGACCAGATGTTACCTAATTTTTATGTATATTAGTTAAATAAAATACCCATACGCATTGTTGCTCAACCAGATTCTTTGAAAAGCAGAAGCAGCGAGAGCTCTCAAGACCAAGCACAGATATGGGTTCTCTTATATCTTCCCGGAGCTTCACCCTCTGCATCCTTCTAGTTTTAATGGTAACATCTGTTTCCTTTTAAGCTTTCGCATACTTTATTGTTTATAGTACTTTAATTTCTTTTAATCATGCCAATGATCTGAAAGTTCTGAATTTCCTTTCTTGTTTTATAATATATATAATTGCTTTTGCTGTGAAATCTCATGGACAGTTTGCTCAAAAGAGTACATCCAGGAAGGTAGTAACTAAAGGTAATCAGCAAGCTTTAGCTAATACTGATGGTCATTCGTCATCATCACACGTGATGAATAATCATATGGACCCTTCAGAGCAAATTTTCTTTACCATTAATGATCTGAAAATTGGAAAATCTTTGCCCATTTATTTCTCTTACAAAGATCCTTCAACTTCACCTCATTTGTTACCTAGAGATGAAGCCAATTCAATTCCTTTCTCTTCATCTCAATTACCTTATCTTCTTGAATTCTTCTCCTTCTCAAAAGACTCTCACCAAGCCGAAGCCATGAAATACACACTTACTCAATGCGAACTTCAACCCCTCAAAGGAGAGACCAAATTTTGTGCTACCTCCTTGGAATCCATGCTTGATTCCACACGCGGCGTCTTCGGATTGGAAACGAACTTCAAAATTTTAACCACGAATTTTATCACAAACCCATTAAGTGGTGATCCTTTGCAAAACTACACCATCTTGGAATTGCCTGAAGAAATTTATGCCCCGAAAATGTTAGCCTGTCACTCTATGCCTTATCCATATGCAGTCTTTTATTGCCATTATCAAGAGAGTGAGAACAAGTTGTTTAAAATTTCTCTGAGTGGTGAAAATGGAGTACGAGTTGAAGCTGCTGCTGTTTGTCACATGGACACCTCTCAATGGAATCGTGATCATGCGTCATTTCGTGTGCTCAATATTGAGCCTGGAACTTCCCCAGTGTGCCACTTTTTACCTGCTGATAATTTAGTTTGGGTGCCTGATCAGTTTCCTGCATAATTAGTTGTTTCACCTGTTATAATTATTTATATGTATATGTGTAGCCGTATGTGTCATGATGCTACAGGATCTTGTATTAGGAGCAGCAGGTTCAATTAATTGTCTTGTACGTATGAGTGCTAGCTTAAGTGTGTAAACTATGTATGCTGCAAGTGAGAGTGTTTGTTTATGTTAATGGTCTTGTTTTCTTTTCTTGAGTATTACAATATAATTCTGCTAATATCACAATTAGAAGATTGCCGACAAACCTAATAAACACAAAAGCAATGATGATAATTGAATTAATCCATGTAGGTGTGGTTATTTACTTATATCAAAAGACGCAAATCTGAGAGGAGAAAAAGAAAGAGACAATGAAGAGTGATAAGCCTCAACCCCCAATTAATGTGTGAAAATGCTAAATGCATTTCATTTTTGGTAATAAAAAATATATACTTGAAATAATATTAATCATTGGCCAGATGAGCACAAGAGAAATGCTCACAAATATTTGACACTAGTCATATATTAAACAGATCGATTTTATTGTAACATATAAGAGATGTTGTTAATCTAATAAATACAAGAAATAAACGCAATAATATAAGGTTGGTTTTCTAAAATATAAATATGAAATGAAAGATTATCTTTATACAGAGGACATGTCCTCAAGTGAGTTAACAAAGATATAAAAAAGAATGAAGAACATCAAACACACATAACAGCATATATTTCAGAACACGTTTTAATCCCATTAGTATACTTCTCAGTTCTCATCTGTCTTGTTTGGCTTCAACATCCTTTTGAGGTACTTCAAGAAAGAAAACTGCAGATAAGTAAAAACTACAGTTGTTCTACCTACTCTTAATTAAAACGACCAAAAAAAAAAGAAACTACTGTTGCATTCATCCAATAAAATTCTTATCACATCCAATATCAACATTGCTAGCAGGCTTCTCTTCAATAAGCTCAGTGGCTCCAATGCAGGCTTCTCCCCTACAGGCGCATTGGCTCCCAATGAAAGCCCAATTGTCTAAAACCTAGGCCTCTATATTCTACACAGGTGACAGGATGAAATCGAAAACCCCCTTTCTTTTTTGTTGTTTTAACAAACTGAGAAACGAGTATGTTTTGAGTGAACTTTTTAATCCCGCGTGATTCGAATTCAGGTTGTCTGTCACATTAAATTACTTGAAAATCATTCAATTCCCCTATCTTCGTATGAATCAAATTTAGGTTGCCTCTCAAATAAAATGACTTCAAAGTAAGTCAATCAAACTCTTGTGGGAAGATGAAAATCCCAATTGGAAAAAAAAATGAATAATACAAGTTGAAAAAATTCTTCTACTAAAAGACAACAAATACATTTAAGCTAAATTGATAAGTTTAAATAAATTAAGGAGATACTATATACTAGCACTAATAATGTGTTTACTTTTAGGATTGGAAAATCGAAATCATTGATATTGTTGGCTTCACAAAATAAGAGCAAAGATCATAATCGAAATTATGGGGCCTACTTCAAGTTAGAAATGAGAAATTAGAGGTTGGAAATTAGTCTCCCATTTCCAGAACTAACAATTTTACCCCATTCTATTCTAAAAATGCCTTTGCTATCTACTAAGTGAAAAAAAAAAAAAAAAAAATCACTGCAAGTAGAGGTGAAGCTATGAGGGGGCTAACACGGGCTGTAGCCTGGGTTAGTTTCTTGAAAAAAAATTAATTAATTATAAATTTACTTTTTTTAGAAAACTTATAGTAAAATATAAAAATATAACTAATAATTATAGTTAATATATATTTTCTTTAAATCGAAAAACTCACCCAAATTCTTCACTAGTTGATCCAATTATCCAAAGTCTTAATTCCCTAGAACTCAGCTGTTCAAGTCATCAAGTTGCCATCTCATGAGCGACGGCCCGCCTCTACTGCACCCGCATGCTTATCCTATTTTTGAATTAGTTATTAGCTTATACTTTTATTAAATTTTTTGATAAAATAATTAATAATTTTCTAATGTATTATTACCACAGATAATATAATTAAGATACGATAATATATGAACTTTTTTTTTTAAGAATCGTAGGATAAAATTTCGATAGTATTTTTACATCGTACTTTTATAGTATTATTATTAGTTTTTTGCTTGTCTAGTGTATTTTAATAATTTCATTTGTATGGAGTAAATTTTTTGAGAAGCAATTGAATTTTAATTAAAAAAACTAGCCCATCCCAAAAAATAGGGCTAACTTCGCCACTGACTGGAAGCCCCCCTTTCGTCGCAGGTCATCGCCTATGGAACAATCTCTAGTCGCCAATCATGGCGTCACAGGTAGCAACAGCTGTCGCATCACGGATGTTGAACCACCAGCAATAATAGCCGTCGCATTCTATTGGATGATGCTGATGAGGATGATGATGACAGAGACGATGACGATTACTACTACTATTATTATTAATGATAAAAATATAATTATTAAATTAATATATTAATATTAATAATAATATTATTATTAACAATAATTATTAATAATAGTAATTTTTTATTAAAAATAATCACAATAATTAATATGTATAAAATAATAATTTTAACAATAATTAATTAATAACCTTTATAAATTTATAATAATTTTACTCGTTCCAATTCCAAAACCTATAGTTATAAAAAAACAACTTATTATAATTCTACTCTTTTATTTCGAATCCAATCTATTTCGTTCCGTACAAAAAACCCACCTTAAACACTAAAAAAAAAAAATTAACGATATTGTGTAATAACATTGGATCCCCGATATATTATATTTATTCAAATAAGGTCATAGTTTGTTCATTGATATCCCAAAAGGTCTTATTCCAATTCCACCATCCACCATAACAGATTGACCAAAACTAACCTCATTGTACTCGATTTTGAATTTTTCATCGTTACAAGTCATTGTGGAGCAAAATTCCATTGAGGAACAACGAAGGGGTATTTAAGTCATTTCGTCAGAGAATAAGGACCAACCTATTTTTTTAAAAAAAAGATAAACCATACGTTTGCGTGATAACCCGTGAAGTATTTGGATACAAATGTTATTATCCCGAAAAAGAACTCCGGTGTGTTGTTGACACAGTCACTTAACAGAACCAGTCATCTCCATTTTTGGGTTGGGTTTCTTTCTCTATCCCTTCAAAACCCTCCCCCTTGTCTCTCTGTTTCTGTAAAAGTTATCATTTTTATCGCTTGTTAGTTAATAAAATGGTAGCTTCAGCAATCTCAGCTTCTTTGAGCTTCTCTGCCACTTCTCTCAATAGAACCTCCGCTTCACTTTTCTCTAATAGGTGCCCAACCACTTATTTGATATGGGTTTTATTTCATATTCAATTCACTTACATCAATTTTTACTTTTATTGTCTGCAATTACTTTTATTTCTAAATTATTTTGTTATTGTGTACAGAAACTCTTCAAGGTCTATAGTTTCTGCATTGCCGAGTCCCTATGGTGACTCTTTGAGTGGTGGTAATCATAATCTTGAGCCTTTTCATAATTGCATGTTTTTAGTAGGATTGACCCAGTTCATATTAAAGCTTGACTTGTTATTCAATATGGTTCATTTGAGTTACTTCGCCCCTAATTTAGACAAGGCTTAAATTTACTTAGTACGGATTTTCAATGATACGTGCTCCTGATTTTGAGACTGCCAATATGTTTAAATTATGCAATGTTTACATGTACTTTTGATGTTATGTATGTGTGATTTTGAATTAATTTTCTTTAAAGTACTTTGTTTATGCAGGATTATCAAGTAGAAATTGTGTGTTGCCTTTAAAAATTGACGAGAAGGACTTTCATAGTACTGAACAAAGGTGTGTTTCTGCTTGCTGGAGTGTTTCTTATAGTTTTTGGTTAATGTCTTAGTGATTTAATGGAAGTTTTTGCCAATATCTTGTTAAGAGTATAAAATACTTTTAGAGCTGTAATTTCGCTCGTAGAATGCATAGTTTCATTTTAATGTGCGTTTTCATGTGAAATGAACTTTTGAACTTTAGTATAATTATGCAATGACGAATTGACTTATGGGCAAGGATTGCAGTTATGCTATAATTTTATTAATGGATTATACACTTTTAGTCTTAAGCATACCTCATGAATTCTTTGGGAAATTAAATAGCTCTATCCATGGTTCTTACATTATGGTTGTCATGATTTTGAATGTGTCATGTGCTTTGTTCTTTGATTTGCGTTATTTTATCATTCTTGCCTGGTGGATGCATAAGTTTATAACATTTTGTTCTGCAGTTTTAAAATTATAGCAGGCAAAAACGACAATCCCCCCTTAATGCCAGCAGTAATGACTCCAGGAGGACCTTTGGATCTTTCAAGTGTATTATTTAGGAATAGAATAATCTTCATCGGGCAGCCAATCAACTCAATGGTAGCTCAAAGAGTTATATCTCAGCTTGTAACTCTTGCAACTATTGATGAAGATGCAGATATTCTGGTATAGCTATTCAATACTATTAAGAATATTCAATATCCAATCCATTCCAATAAAACCAATTGATCCAATCCAAACCAATCCAATTTCTGTTGGATTGAACCTTTAATTGGGTTGGATTGGAATGTACTGCAAAATGGAAAGTCCAATGTTATTGAATTGGTTTATGGAATTATGCGTCCAAATCCAATATAAATCAATCCAACTATTTAATTTATATTTTCTCTATTCATTGTTTAAAAAAAGCTACATGTGACTGTTATTTTTAACTTGCTAAAAAAATAAAAACTAATTTTCCTAAAAGAATAAAACCTAATTTTGTATAACTATGAATATATAATAACAATACATAGTACAAACTGCAAGCCGCAACCAGTGTTTGCTTTTAATGTATAAACTGCAGCTTCTTTTTTTTTTTTTCAACCATGATAATAAAATACATGAATCGTGAAATATTAAAGGGGTTGATATTTTTCTTTTTCATCTATTAGTAATTATTACGCTGGAAAGCAATTGACGGTTTCTATTTGTAAATTTTTATTTTAATCGGATTGAATTGGATTTGGCTTACTGTTGGTTTGGATCATTTCGAATATCAATCGGTGATTATATCAGATTGGATCCAAAATATAAAATCCAATATATGTTGGATTGCTCTTGGATTAGACAGAATCCAATTCCATTGAACACCTAAATATTATCATATTTCACTCTTGTAATCATCATACTAATAGAGGGTTGCAAACCCAAACTTTTGGAGCCCGCTTCTAATAAGTTTTTGACCGTGTCCTGTACTTTGGTAGATGTATCTGAACTGCCCTGGTGGAAGCACCTACTCTGTGTTGGCAATTTATGATTGCATGTCTTGGGTAAGATTTTACTTTTTTTTCCCCCTTTTTGTTTAATCTTTTGATATATTTTTCTTTTTCATGTCTGTTATTTATATCCACTCCTTTGCTCATTGGTAACATTTCTTGAATTTTTGGCATCTCTTAATATCTTCATATTTGTGATGAATGTGACCTTTCATTTTCAAGCAACTGTTGTCAAAATTTATGGTGACCAATAGAATAGTGATTAAAATACATGGCAATGAACTCCTGCCATCAAATCTTATGTTGAGATTAGATTTTGTGCATGTATCAAACCAAATTGAGGCCAATATGTGCAACTAATAATTAGTCGATGGTTAGCTTCTGTCTGAAACTCTGAATTAATGAAAAGAATTCTAGCATAGGTCAGGCGACAATATATTATTGACAAGCACTCTTTCAGGGACTTGATTTTAGCAGTTATCTTTTCTGTGATTTAGAAAACCAGTTGGACCAACACTCATTTCTTATATATAAATGGAGCTTTGTATGGTAACTCAACTAAAGCATCCTAGTGAATGGATTACGCTGTTAATTCTATCCCTATATTATTATTTTGTTTTTCCCTCAGCTCCTTGTTTTTCTTAACAAGCTTTTAGTGGCCACACTATCTACACAGATAAAGCCAAAGGTTGGCACAGTCTGTTTTGGCGTAGCTGCAAGCCAAGCGGCAATTATTCTTGCTGGTGGAGAAAAGGGGATGCGATATGCTATGCCAAATGCACGCATTATGCTTAATCAACCACAAAGTGGAAGTGGGGTATGAGTTGTCCTTGGTTTTGTAGTTTTCAATGTCTGAGAGATTGCTTGACTTAGCGAAGTGCAAACGGTTAATTTTCATTTTATGGCTTAGGGTCATGTGGAAGATGTGAAACGCCAAGTCAACGAAGCAGTAATATCTCGCCATGTGAGTCTCTCTTCCCACTTCTACATAATTTAAATGACATCTGGACAATCTTAGTGCAGCATTTGACTTATTTACAAGTGCAATCCAAATGAGTCGATTGTGTCATGTATGCTTGTTAATCTGGTTTAGTAAACCCTTTAAACCAGGCTTTTTCCTCTTTCTTTCATGTTTTGAATCACAAGACTCATTTGGGAGAAAAATTTAGTTTGGTGTTGTACTAGGCTGGACAATTCAAATAATATTCATTCTGCATAGAAGTGAATGCTTTCTTGAGTGACATAGAAACCTAAATCCAAAAATGTGTCTTCTAAATATTTTATCATCATCTTGACTGAAGAAGTCAGACGTATGCTTAGCTTTATTGATTATGCCTTCATTTGGAAGTTTAGAGTTGTCACTCAGTTTCCCTTTTCTGGTGCCCCATGCTGAGTATCGGGCTTATATTATATGCTAACTATGGGTGCCAAAACTCTCATGATTTTTTCAAACAGTAATTCTTTTGCTGTCCTTGCATCTTCTAGTTCCTGGAGCACTTTTGCATGTTCGTAGATTTGCTTTTCTGTTTGCTAAATTTTCTAGCCAATGATTTGTTTACTTTTACATCTTCCAGTTTCTGGAGCGCTTGATGCTTCTTTTTCTCTTCTGCTTGCTAAATTTTGTTGTATCCATGACCACCTTGCTATAGCCTTTGCTCATTTAGAAAATTCCAAGGGCTCTGGTCAGTGCTAAGCCTTTAATCAATGTGTTTTTACCTGGAAATCTGGTGCAGAAAATTGACAGAATGTATGCTGCTTTCACCGGTCAACTAATTGAGAAAGTGCAACAATACACTGAGAGAGATCGTTTCTTGTCTGCCGCCGAGGTAACGTTTATTAACCCTAGTTTTCCTTAAATTATGAGGGCTTATTATAATACTAATTGGAGAGAATATGATCTCCCGTCTCCTCAAAAAGATAAGTCCAAATGGCAGTGCAAGAATTGTTTTTTTTTTTTAAAAAGAACAGTTGATATATTGGTTAAGAAAAGGACATTTTATGCTCTTGAATACATGGATTTTTTTTTAATCTATTTTGGTTTCATTTATATTCTCCTGTATTTTTTTCATATGAAGTGAATTCATGGCCAATTGATGCCCAAGGTACAAAATTTCCATTCCTCCTGTACTCTCTAATTTTCACCATCTGCTGCTGCCATATCACAGGCTATGGAGTTTGGGCTCATTGATGGCATCCTGGAAACAGAATACTGAATGTGGTACATCTTTAGACAAATGCCCTTGGAATGTCTTGCTGAACACCATATTTGGAACTGTCTCCATGATTAATTACACAATTGTAGTCCAGTTCCAAAGTGATCTATAACGTTCCATTGCTAATTATATGAAATTTTGATTTCACAATCGATAGTATTTTGGTTTTCATGGGAAATAATACATTGTGGCTTCAGCCATTTTCATTTGATAGAATCATACATTTGATCACAATATTTTCAGCTAATTTGGACCTTTTTTTTAAAAAGATATTAAGATTTACTAAACATTGGGGAACTCATAATGAGGATAACTTTGCTAAGTCTGATTTGCTTATAATATCTGTACAGCCCTCTTAAAAAAAAAAAGAAAGTCCGCACAACTTAAAAATAAAGTATGATGGTCAAGTATGCAATTGGGTCGCGTGTCAAGCTCTTATTTGGGGAGCTCTGCTGTAGGGCTCACAGCCGCCCAATGGGAGCTACACGCGCGCCCGCGCACACACACACTCAAAATCCTGATCAACTCCCTAAAAATAAATAGATCACCATATTAACCAACAGAAGCTTTATTGTCGGGGACTTAATGATGACACAAAACTAAATAGCTAACTGCTAAAGCAGACAGAAGCTCTCTTTATCTATTTGGATTATAAGCCAAACATAATGAGTTTAAATAGATAAGTAGAAAAATGATAGCCACACTTCATTGGCAGTGTTTGAAGACTCAAATATTGGCTCTCGCAGAGCAGCAGTTCATTTACCTGTCCAGAGGAAGAAAATTAAGGGGCATTTGAAATCCTGTTGAAAACTGTCTTTTACAATCCCCACTTGGCCACTTCCCACAAATTAACATCAAAGTTTAAAACAGCCTCACGATATGTTATATGTTATGGAAAGAAAATCATTTCGATGCGCCAAGAGTTGAACGTACAAGATGGTTAGCAAACTACATAAATCTAATACCAATTATTCAACCCATGATTTTTTACCAAAGCCATGAAAGCACTGTATTTTGCAGGTTAAACTGACAATCAAGATTTAACGAACATGATGTTGCATACCTGTGAGTAGACTTTCATATATCACTAGGTCACACTTTCATTCTTCTTATCCAGGTCTCCAGTTCTTTTATATCTTTTTAATAAGACATGCAACACAAATAGTAAAAGTAAAATGTAATTAAGAGAACACTTACCATAGTTTTGTCGCATCATTGTGAACTTGTAAATGGCTTTTAACAGGGAACCGTACCTCATGGATTTCAAGCATCCCATATGTCTATAACACAAAATACAGCCAAAATCAAGTTGCACATAAGCAAATCCGAGTAGGACAATGAGGCAATTTTACAATCACTTGACCAGAAGCCCTAGATCAAGGAATTTTCAATAGGAAAAAAATTCTTAGCTTTCTTAGTTCTTAGTATTCTCCAATCTCCATAGTCCAAGTCATAAATTCCTAAATTTTATAGTATCACATATCCATGCAAACACACAAACACAAACACCAAAACATATGCCTATTTCAATTGAGTTTCAAGGCTGGTAGACTAATGGTTCAACAGTTAGATATTCTGACATCAACAAAGCATTGAAAATGTTTCCCAGGTGCATATATCATGACTGTTTCAACTATTTCCCAGATGCATATTTCATGCCTGTTTCAACTGTTTGGTAGACTAACGGTTCAACAGTTAGATATTCTGACATCAACAAAGCATTGAAACATATTTCCCAGGTGCATATTTCATGACTGTTTCAACTGTTTGGCATCTCACAAAATGCTCCATTTGTTAAAATACCCAAACATCAGCAGCAAAACAGATACAAGAGGCTAACATACAACTTCATTTAATTAAGAACACTCACACAATCTCAGTATATCGAATTCTCCATGCAGGGAAACCTAGGTGGCATCTTACAGGTCCATAAACTAATAACAAGTCAGGTTCTGGCCCTTTGCAACCTGATGGTAGAAAAAAATCAACACCCAAAAGGTAAGGTATTAAAACTTGAAAGGATGTCATCTCTGTTAACTATAGAAGAGATGCAAAAAACGACACAAACCAACGGTTCTCAGTGCCTCAGACATGTGAGCTTCAGTAAAAATTTTCTCTTCCTGAATTTTGCCAAAGCCGCCCATTTTCACATACTCCATGAAAAGCAAGTTAGCAGCTTTGGCCACTGCTTCCTTCCCATCAGGGAATGAAGCAAATTCCAGAGTAATATGTTTATCGTCAAGAAGTGGATTGCTTTCATCAGCTTCCTAAATAATATAGACACAAAAGTTCAGCAAAAATTCTTGCATCATTTTTGACATTTTAATAACATAAGTCTATTTTGCCGATAATCTAAAATATTTTACCATTACTGTCAAGCATCAATAATTAAAGCTAAGCAAGATACAAGAAAGAATAGCTGTGTAAAGTATATTTGTAAATATGCAGACACATCACTGTTTAAAGAACATAAATTGACAGTTAATGAAAAACTAACATAGCCATTAGGAGTTCCACTTAATTTCATCAGATGAGGTCTAGGTAAGCCAGTCTTACACAAGTAACACAAATAACGAATTTAATAAAACAATAGATCAGTCCAGCACGACACAAAAATTATGAGCTTCACAGACGCCAGATGTGTAGATTGGCCAATAAGGCATATCTATTCAATAGTAACTCCAAATATCTAGAAATTCGGTGAATGTTACTGAGTAAAACAAAGAGATTATGCTACCATACAACATATGTAGCGACACAGTACCTCGAACAAAGTTGCGTTATTCAATTTCCCTAGAATCAATTCCTTCGATTTCTTCAGTATTCCTACATTGACAAGAAGTTTACAAATTATAATATGAAAACACCAAGCTACAGGGAAAGATTGCATATCCAAAAAGCATAAATGCTGTTGCAATATCATACAGCAGAAAGGATGTTGATCATCACATTATCCAATCATTCCTACCTTCAGCATCATAGAGACAGACATGCTTTACACCAATATCCACCAACCACTGCAAAAGCTGAATAACTGCCGGAATATGGTAAGCTTCTTCACTTTCTATTACTATAGCAAGGTACCGAAGCTTGTCTATATCAAAGGCTGTGTATCTTTTTAGTATTCCACTGGATATAAGATAACTCTCTATTGCACAAGCTACACGCAAAGCAAAGTACCACGAGTCGACAATAAAATGAATCAAAAGCCAAATTATCCAGAGACCCAGATTGCCAATCTGCAAAAAGCTTTTGAACCAAAATGAGAATCTGATTTAAGTAGAACAATAAGTTAAGTTGTAAAAGAAAACGAAGAATTGATTAAATTGCCAGTTCCTTAGTTCCATATAGTAAAATGGAAGAATTCTATTTACCAGTCGATTCAAATTCAATTGCATTACATATGAAACACCAAATGTAATGGTAAAGCTTCAGTTACTACTTTTGTTTTGGTCCACCAATTTGAACAACAAACAGGCAATTCAAACAGTTTTACATCGATAAAACTTAATATAGCAATATCACTAAAAAAGAAGAATCCTAGAACATGAATGATATAAAAGGAATCTAATGTACTTACATGACAAGCCCAAGAGTACACCTTCTGCATTGTGTCTCTAAAATCCATCAAACTAACCAAAACACAACCATCAGATCAACCTAGTTAGTAACCAAACAACAGAATCTAAAAAGGAATAAAAGAAAAAGATATAAAATGAAATTACACATCTAAAATGATCAGAGACAGACAATTATACACTTTTTTGTCCTGAGAAGCCAGTTATGAAGCAACTAGGGTTAAAAAGCCCCTCAAGTAGAGACAAAAATCTTAAGTAATCACTTTGGACATACCCCTGCAACGGAAAAAAGCGGACTTCAGAGGAATAATTAAAAACCCAGGTGAAAAATGCTAAAAAGCACTTTAGTCGAAAAGTTAGCAGAGAAAAAGGAAAAGCTTTTCTCAAGTTTCCTTTTAGCTACTCTTTTGAGAAAAGAAATTAGAGTGGTGAAGTAGGTTTTCTTTCCGTGTCACTTAATATTAATAGCGGTACACACGAAATTCATCAAGCTCATTTAAGTAAGCGTGACTAAAATTTAAAACCAAATGTGCTTATCGAAGTACCAACACCAACAGCATGAACCTGATTCTATTAGATTGGACAAACTACTTAAAATTCATTTGATTATTAGTAATAAAAATATAAAAAATATCCAACTTCATCCATATTCTATGGCTCTGTTCAATAACAATAACAACGATAATAAGTTGACGCAACTTCATCCACAAATAATCTACTCGTTCGAGTAGCTGCTGCTGCGTCGAGCCGGTGGTGCTGGTGGGTGTGGGTCGCTGCTGCGTCGAGCGTGGATCGCTGAATTTGGTGGCTGTGATCGTTGGTTCGGTGTGAGGCAGTGAATGTGCGGCTGTTGGCCGCTGTTGGCTGCCGGC
Organism: Citropsis articulata; assembly: GCA_030449925.1. Lineage (NCBI taxonomy): Eukaryota > Viridiplantae > Streptophyta > Magnoliopsida > Sapindales > Rutaceae > Citropsis > Citropsis articulata. The sequence continues at coordinate 439,302 of JASUUH010000137.1, read as the reverse complement.
AGAGAGAGCAATGAGAGGCTGAGGGCGTGGCTGACAGGCTGAGTGAGCGGAGGTAATTTGCAGAATTACGGCGCGTTTTAAATTGAGGCCGGGCAGTAATAACTTTAAAGTTACGGTACTTTATAAGTTATGTTGTATAATTTTTTATTTATATAATAAAAAATTTATTATAATTTTATTAAAATTATTATCTAAAATTTATATTTATTATATATTATAAATTTATATTTGATAATTATAAATTTTTTTATAATAATTATACTTTAAAAATTACAATTCTTAAATTTCAAATGAAATTTAATTATTTAAATTTTTAGTTAAATATTTTCATTTTTTTATTTTTTGTTAATTTCGGCTCCTTTGCTTTGTTTTATTTTTTTTCATTTTTTATTTTTTTCAATTTAAACTTTTTAATATATATTATAAAACTTTTTTTCTTAATATATATATATATATATTACAAAGCTGGGCTTTTTTGAGAGGTCTTAACTAGGCTCATTATATATAGGCTTTATAAATTATAAGCCTTTGTCTATAATTTTAACTCGTGGGTTGAGTTTAAAGGCCACAGCCCAATCTAGACTTTTTTGCCAACTCTACTAAGATGTAAATGCTGGTGAGTGATACTTTTTTAGTTTGTTTGTATGGCCGGCCGCGGCTACATTACATACAAATGTACGTAACAAACACGAAATAATGAGTGTTGGATTTTGAGTCCGAAATCGAACGGGTGTGAATAAATATGCGTTGCAAAAAAAAAAAAGAAAAAACCACCTAAGTCAAATGTACCTTCATATATTTTTTTATACATTTTCAAACGCTTTCATTGATACATTTACACAACCAAATAACTTAACCATTTCTTTTATATTTTTTCATACACTTTCATTGATCAAACTCCATCACATAAAATCAAGTTCATACTGCGTAACATAAAATCAAGTTCATTCTATTTCAATTAAATATATATACATGTTTTATTCCCCATAAATTTTTTAGTAAACATTATGCCTTTAGACAATAGTGGTTTTACCAGTGGGAAGTGGGAACAAACAAAATGATCGACTGAGGTGGCAAATAATTAGACAAGGTTGTGGTCCATCGTCGAATTAGAAATTTAGCTGCAGCTGATTACAAAACATTTGGGGTCTCAGTAGATAACAGTCGGGATTAATTATTAAATAAAGTTTATCTCTAATAAATATTTAACATTCGGCCTATTCACCGAACAAGTCTTAGCAAATGGGCAACTTCAGAATGTGTTTCTTGTCAAATCACATTCGGTTACTTGAGCTTTTCCGTAACGTGGCATGATCCTGTTTATATCTATATTTGATAAATAATATATCAGTGTCGATTAGTTTAAGTAATAGATAGTTATTGAATTTTATTATTTTTAATTTAAACAGTAGATTTTTATTGATATTAGGGGTGGATAAATCTAATTTAATCTAACGAGTCCAATCAACTTTCTCATATATGTAAATTTATAATCTTACAATTTTAATTTTGAACGTAAGTTGGTTTCAAAATTTTTATTTTTTACAATTTTAATTTTGAACGTAAGTTGGTTTCAAAATTTTTATTTTTTAGTTACATAATTATATATCACTTTTATTTTATTACTGGATATGATGCTAACTAATTATCTAAAAGGTCTTAACTTAGAATTCAAAAAGAGATGCCAGAATTCAAGAATAAAGTTTAGAAGTTCATTGTCAAAATTTTCTTGATTTTAAAATAGTTGCATTTTTAGCTTTTTTATTGAGCATTGGACAGTGAATATAATTTTCATATTATAATAAATTTACATTTTATTTTAATAAGTTTAATTTCAAATTTTATATATTTTTTTAATTCAATTTTTAATTTTGATTTGACCTTCAACATGATCAACCCAACCCAACTCAATAATTTATGAGTTGGATTGAATTCAGTTAGATATATTTATTTAGTTGGATTGTATTGATTTTATCTCAACCTAATCAACAGTGGGTTGAGTTTAATTTTCACAAAACTATCCAACCCAACCCATGCCATGTCGATCCTTATTGATGACGCATCAGTCGGGATATAAACTAGCATAACATCATTGAGTTTCCGATAATATTTAAGAACCACCTCAAATTTTTATTTTATATCAACCAGTTATTTTTTCATTAGCTATGTTACTACCATCAAGTAATTAAAGATAAAAGAATATTTTATCCCATGAGCCTCTCAAAATACATTGTTTTATCTTCTTAAATGAATTCAAGAGAAAAATAATCTTTTACCTTAAATTTTTGAATGGCAGTTAGCGGAGTAGCTAGATGATATAAAGTAAAAACTTGAGGTGGTTTAGACTTTTAATATTGTTAAATTGATTGGAGGGTAAATTCCCTACATAATTAAAAAAAAAAAGGAGAAATTTAATGAAATTGCAAAAAACTAGTGCTAATTTATAAAAGTAGCCCATTTATAAATTTTCATTTTTTGAATTTAGTAACAAAATATGGGAATTTCAAACTTTCATAACCCTGAAATAATTGAATATGCATAATTCATGAGTGATTGACATGCTAATTATTTGCTTAAGGCTGCAAATTACTTGGAAATTATGTCTAAAATGACTATTTTTTACCTTTTTTTTAACTAACCGTCTAAATTCGTATTCAATAAAAGTGAGGTTAAAAATTATATTTAAGTTTCTAATATTTTTAAAAAAATTGAAAAATGAAAAATGAAAATAAAGTGACCTACTTTTTTATAATCGGATTTATGGTGTTTATTATATCTCTATTGTGAAAGCTTTTTTATATATTAATAGCATACAATTTTAATAATTAGTTTATTCTTTATATAATTTCACATTATTAAGCACTTAGTTGATTCTTTTCATAACTTATTAATGTTATAATACGTTTAACAGTAACGGAGTGCAATTTCAATTATGCCCTTACTTTTAAAGGTAAAATGACTTTTTTTTTTTAATTTAATAGATAAAGGGTAAAAGACTTAGGTAGTGTTTGTTTCTTTCGTTTGAAATCTAAATAGATCTGAATTTGACTGAAATTTAAATAGGTCGTATACGTACATCTGAATAATATGATTGCTTTTCTTTTTTTAATATATGAATATAAGTGTTAAGTTGTTTGTTTTTCAAAACAACAAAAAAATCTAAAATATGATATATTTTGACATATATAACCTCATAAACATTAACAATATTTATATTTTTTGGTTTAACACATGATAGGTTATAAATAAGTTATTTGATTAGTCAAAACAATCGATAATTTTTACCTTAACAAAGCATGAAAAGTAAAATATATATTAAACACACATATTTTTTACATTGATATATGATACTTATAATGTTATTTTTAGTATATTATATTGATTTTTTTCTTGTTAATCACATAAGTCAATCAATAATTGTTTAATCATTCGAATTAAAATTAATATATTAAATAAATTTAAAATCTATTAAAAATAGTAAATATAAATACAAAGAGATGGACCTATTATAAAATACATTCATCTAATGTTCTATTATGTTTAAAATTCTAATTCACAAAATAATAATAATAATAACAATAGTAGCTGAATACATGTTAAAAAAAAGGGATAAAACTAATAAAAGGATAATTTATATAATAGGAAATAAATTTATTTGTTAGAAGTAATAATGAGAAAGAATATTAAACTTCCATTCAGATGTTTTGCTATTCAAATAAAAATAAGAATATTTAACTTTTTCCATCAAACCTAAACAATGATTAGATATAAATAATAAAATTAAACAAAATAAAAGCTGTAAATGTCTGAAAATAATTAAGATTTAGACTTCAGATAAAAAACAAACAACTCCTTAATGTCATTAATATGTGGATTAAATGAATGAATATTAATTTTAATAGCATGAATGAAGTTTAGAAGATAAACAAAATTAAGGTGGAGGTTCCAATCTTCCAATAATATTGAGAGTTGAGCATTTTATGTTGGGCTTTGTCTTGGCTTATCTGTTTTTAATTTTATTTCTATAAACTTATGAATTATATTTTATATAATATTAAAAAATTAGCTTTTCTTTTCTACGAGTGAACATAAATTCCAATGCTTAAAAAAATATATGTAGAAAATATTATTAAAAAAATACCCATATCAATTTTCTTTTTCTTTTTCCTTGAACGCACACTAAATTCTACACTTTATGACATAACTACACCACTAGCATCCCGATTATAGGCTTTGATTTAACTACATATATGTTTTAATATAACTGTATCTTTCAGCCGTTGATCATGAGATTTATTTGACGTGATCCCTAATATTATCATAAATTTTATTAATGATAATATAATGATCATTATGCCCTTAATTGTTTAATCATACAATAAGAAATATGAATAGAATTTAAAAAAAGAAAAAAAGAAAATTCTCCTTTAAGTTAGGAACATTTATATATCCAAACTGACTCTTACTCCTTCAGATTTAAAAACGCTATACTTAACCCCCTTACGCTAACAAATTAGGTTATTTTACGCTTAAAATATCCATACTACCCCTAATCAATTTAAGTTATTTTACAAACCGTAAACATCCATCAAAATGAAATATCATGCATTTGTTTTATGATAATAATGTCTCTAATAAGTTGAGTTAATTACCTAATTTATGATTTTTTTTCATATTTTCTTAGCTTAGGAGATAATTGTTGTCTTATGTAAATAAAATTAATATATAATTCATGATGTGATGAAAAGGGAATAAAATGAAATTATCTTTTTATAGAATAACATGTTAAAAGAAAATCCAATATACAAATAGCTTATGTTTATATGGAAATTTTAAATACAAAAATATAAATTAGATAATTAACTTACCTAGTCAAGGACAATATTATCATCTCTCACATAAAAAATATATCATTTTGATGGATGTTTATGGTTTGTAAGGTAATTTAAATTGATTAGGGACAATTATGGACCATCTTATTATAAAATAACATTAAGGAGTTAAGTGTAGCATTTTAAATCTGAAGCGGTAAATGTCCCAGCCCATTTCAGTTTGGGTGTAAATGTTTCTAACTTATATTTGAGAGGAGAATCTGCAATTGAAAAAAAAAATGTTGTCTTCGATCTCGTCAAATGTATTACTGTTGGACGGCGGTCAAAATTTTATAATCCTTTTAAAAAAAATCTATATATTATTTGTATTTTGTAGCTCTCGTTTGTCCAATTGTCCTACACGCATGCTTGAATTGTGAAGTGATAGTATTAAATTTTAGAACAATTTTAGGAATCATTGTTTAAATTGACGTGACATTTATTGATTGAGTAGTAGTAGAATAAATGGTAATGGAAAATGTTAAGTATAATAAACCCTGAGAAAGGATATTGACGCGAACTAAAGAATGAAGGGTGACTGAAACGCTAATGTGAGCTGCCAGTAATATCTGTACCTCTGTGTGTGTGTATTAAAATTGAAAAAAGGCCAAATTTGTCTCTTTTATACGTAACTTTACAAGATACAGCTGAGATTCTGAGCAGCCTCGACGTAGCAAAAACTCAACTGTAACATGTTAGATCCATGTCAAAGTTAGCTATGGATAACTGAATAAATTGTTCTTCTTTGGGCGAGAACTACCACAGATGCAAGTGATTATTTTGGATAATTTTCTTCTTTTCTTTATTGAAATACTGGAGCTTATTTATAGTTTTACACATAAGTAACTACTTCGTTATGAAGCCGTGATAGAAGGCTTAAACAAAGCTAATGAAATCAGATAACTACTCAGCTATAAATTCGAAGCAAATAACAACGACTTTAAACGTAAAATCTCCACCGAATCAGTAACGGCTTGACGTGGTAAACCACCCGTTGCATCCTTGAAGAAGTCAGCTCCAATATTCCTAGTTAATCGACACGCTTCCACGTGATGCATGCTTCATGCATGACTTGCATGGCTTTTTGCATGTGCCCATGCGTATTCCTCATACTTGCTGTTGGGTTTAGGTGCTCGCTTGGACCTGCGCAACTCCTTATCATCACCCTGCCCTTGAAGAGAACCCTTGTCCTCAAGGGTTAGTGAAGGAAACTGTTGACTGATCACGGCTGCGTCTTCCCAAGTAGCTTCCTCCAGCGGAAGTTTCTTCCAACGGATCAAATTTTGTTCGATGATCGTACCCCCACGCTTAAGCCAACAAGTGTCCACAATTGAATCAGGTTCTAACTCTATCACACCTTTATCATCAATTGGAGGCAATTCGGTTATACTCTTGGGCAAGTCACCTACAGCTTTTTTGAGCAAGGATACATGGAAGATGGGATGAATCCGAGCCCCTGATGGCAGCTGAATTTTGTAGGCGACGGGACCAATTTTTTGGAGAACCTGATACGGCCCAAAGAATCTGCTGGCCAGCTTCTAGTGTGCACGCTTGAGGACTGAGGATTACCTGTATGGATGCAGCTTTAAGTACACCATATCACCCTCTTGGAATTCTACTTCACTCCGATTCTTATCAGTCATTTGTTTCATTCTATTAGCTGCTGCTGTTAGATTTATTTTCAATTGAGTCAACAATTCATCACGAGTCTTCAATGCTGGGTCTACTCTATGAACTGGTGAAGAGCCGATTAGATACATGGGAATAATAGGAGATGGCCGGCCATATAAAGGTTGGAAGGGAGTCATTCCGATTGAAATATGGAAGGTCGTATTATACCAATATTTTGCCCATGGTAAGTACGAATTTCACTTTCGAGGCCATTGATGAACAAACCTCCTCAGGTACTGTTCTAAGCCCCGATTAACAACCTCCGTTTGGGGGTGGTAAGCTGAATTCATTTTCAATATAGTTCCTGACATTGTAAAGAACTTTTGCCAGACTTTACTAATGAATATGGGATCCCGATCACTTACAATTATTTTAGGCATGCCATGCAACTTCACAACTTCTTTAACAAATCTTTCGGCAACCGATTTTGCTGTAAACGGGTGACATATAGACATGAAGTGTGCATACTTACTGAGTCTGTCGACTACCACCAAGATCGTGTCTCTGCCTTGTGAATTTGGGAGTCTTTCAATGAAATCTAAAGTGATGTCTTCCCATACTTGGCAAGGGATTGGCAGTGGCTGAAGAAGTCCCGCTGGTTGAAATGTTTCAACTTTAGTCTCCTGGCACGTTTCACATTTGTTGACATACTCCTGAACTGAGTGAAATATTGAAGGCCAATAAAATTATTGCGCCAAGCGTTTGTAGGTGCGATGAACTCCAGAGTGTCCTCCCATCTTGGTGTCGTGGGCTTCAAACAATAATAACTTTCTTCATTGCTGTGGAACTACTACCCTCCTCTTAAAAAATATCAATCCATTACGGGATGTGTAAGGGCTGTCAGGATGAGTTTTAGCTAGCTATGTGATCTTCTTCATATAGTCATCCTCAAGTGTAGCCTTTTTAATCTCCCCTCATACTGCTACCTACGGCACAAATAGATGGTTAAGCGTTGGACTATCCGGTCGGTGGGACAAGGCATCGGCAGTGACATTTTCTGTGCCAGAACGGTATCGAATTTCATAGTCGTAGCCCATTAATTTACACATCCATTGTTGCTGTTCTGGCGTGGCTATTTTCTGCCCCAAAAGATACTTTAAACTACGCTAATCTGTCTGAATTACGAACTGCTGCCCCAATAAATAGGGTCTCCACATTCGTACGGCCTTTACCACCGCTGATGATGATGATGATGATGATGATGATAAAAAGGCCTTTTTTTCGGGTTATTTTCCAAGTTGTTTGCACGCCGACATAGATTGCACTTACTTAGAGTAATAAGTACATGGTTCCTTTTAGTTGTGTCTTACTTTAGCGAGAACTTGTTTTAAAAGGTGATTTTTACAGCGGCTGGTTGGTTGCCGGCAACGCATGCAATGAGTGCACTTGATAAGCTTTTCAATATTGCAAAGGCTCAAATCTTAATTGCTTTATGTGGCCTAATTCCAGGTTACTGGGTCACAGTCATTCTCATTGACATTATTGGTCGTGGCAGAATTCAATTAATAGGGTTCTTCTTCATGACCGTTTTCATGTTTGTATTGGCCATTCCTTATCAACACTACACTTAAAAAAGCAACAGTACTGGATTTGTGGTCATGTATGCACTTATATTCTTCTTCGCTAATTTTGGGCCCAACAGCACTACATTTATCGTGCCAGTGGAGATCTTTTCGGCCAGGTTTTGGTCCACTTACCATGGAATATCAACAGCTATCGAAAAAGCAGGCACCATCATTAGGGCTTTTAGATTTGTTGGAAATTCCTTGCTTTTGTAGTCCTAGTCTTTAGAAAGTTTGTTGGTAATGGTATTTGCAAGATTGTGTTTACCTAGTCTTTAGGTTTACTGGAAGTAGCTGTAATATTTGCTGGATAATGGTTGCTATTATTTTGTTAAGTTTGTTCATAAAACGCCTATAAAAGGAAACTTCGTTGTGAATAAAATATGTAGTACTTCTATCCATTTATCTTTGCTTTGAGTGTTTAATTCCAGATTCACTTATAATAGTGGTATCAGAGCCACCGAGAAGGAAAAATGAGAAGAAAAAAAAAGGTGTGTAGCGGCACTTTCTACATGGCTTTTGATAATTATGTTCAGCTTACAATGCCATGCTTTGATGTCACTATAATCATTAGAGCATGTTTGTGGAGAATTTCTTAAGGTCCAAAGAATATTGGTAGGTGATCGAAGGTGGTGTTACTGCGGCAGCAGCTGGGGTTCCTTTGATAGAAGCACAAAAGATTGAATAAAAGGCATTAAAGTTGAAAGACTTGAAGGCCAAGAATTATCTTTTTTAAGCTATTGATCGTTCAATCATGGAAACCATTCTTTGTAAGGATACTTCTAAGCAAATTTAAGACTCCGTGAAGAAAAAGTATCAAGGGAATGCAAGGGCAAAACGTGTGCAACTTCAAGCTCTTCATCGAGAATTCGAGGCTCTTCAAATAAAGTCAGGAGAGTCCGTTTCACAGTATATTTTTTACGATAATGGCAATTGCGAGCAAGATGCAGAATCATGGAGAGAATCTACAGGATGTCACCATTGTTGAAAAGATTCTTCATTTAATGACTTCTAAGTTTAATTTTGTGATTTGTTCTATTGAGGAATCTAAAGATCTTGATACTCTTTTAATAGTTGAATTACAAAATTCCTTACAGGTTTATGAACAACAGATAACAAAGCAAAAAAGTGAAGAACAACCATTGCAAGTAACAACCAACTCATAAGGGTAAGGAAACGGTAGATGGAAACACAAGAATACACACCAAAGTAATAAAGAAAATAAAGATGTTGAAACTCAAGGAAACTGGAAGGGTCTTGATGCTCAAAGTTTTGCAGAACACAAATCAAAGTAAGTAGACAAAAGTAAGGTTGAATGTTATCGTTGTTGTAATTTTAGTAATGCAACCCCAAAGGGGGGTGAATTGGGTTTTAAAAAAATATTCAATTCTAAAACAAAAATCAATGCAAATCTAAAATGAATTAAAAGTAATAACAAATAAATCAATCACAATATAAATTGATAAGGGAAGAGAGATTCAAACACATAGATTTTTACATGCTTCAGCCAACCTCGCTTACGTCCACGCCTCCAAGCTCACTAGGCTTGAGGATTTCACTGAGCAAGCGTCCAAGGCTTCAAATGCTTACAATTGACTTCCAAGGTGTCAATGGACTTTTACAACAAGAGATTATCTCCAATCTCTTAGCCCAAGTGTATCCCAACACTTACAACCTCTCAACTTGGTGTTACGAAAAGAATTACAAATGAATTTCTCTCACATAATGTGTTTGATCACAAATGAAAGCTCAATGTGTGAATGAATGAGATTAATACAAGAATTTAAAGCTCAATGAAAATTGCATGCTCAATATTTTGCTCAATGATAATTGTTAGAATTTTTTATTGTTTGAATTTGATTGAGTTTATTTATAATTATAGCTAAAAATTAGCAATTATTGACTTTCTGCTAGAAATTGGCTTGGTCAATTTGCTGATTCACAAATTAGGCAAACCAAAAAAATTGATGTATTCCAAAATCGAAGCTACAGGCGCACGAACGTCACTGAAAAAACTAAAATTTCTAACTTTTTCTTGTTAAGTTGTCTTCACCCAATAATTTCCCTCACATCATTCATTGTTATGGGTGGCTCATTATTATTTTAACACCTTTATTTAGAACACTCCCATAATCGATCTTGACAAAAGCTAGAGGTTAAGAGAATTGGTTAAGGCTATAGTCGAAACTTATTGAAGAGCACGTATCAAAGGTTAGAAATGGAAAGATGAAAATAGGAAATTTGTTTGTTCCTTTCTGTGAAAAAAGAAAATGATTTGCAGATGGAAAGAAATAGCAGGACAAAAGGAAGAAGGTTTCTTTGAAAATTGCGTCAATGTATTAAAAATTTCACTTGATTTAAAGCAAATCATTTGTTATGAAGAGAAGAAAGCGGAAGCTGAAAACAGTGCATACAATAAGAAAAACGAGAGAATCAACTACAATTTTTTTTCGTACTTGTGAGTATGATGCTGGTATTCCTTGTAAACAATATATTAGAGGTTATTGTTAATTGAAATGATTGCAGTGTTTGAATTTCTATTTAAGTGTTAGGTTAACGGATATATGAGAACAAGTAATAGATTATGGAAATTTAATTGATGGGTGCAATAGATATTTTAAATATAGTACTTGAAGAATGATAACCATATTTGATAGTTTAGTGGTAAATGTCATGTAATTAATATGCTTTATTCTATGGTTGTTCACATGATGATGATAGGGAAGTATGATAATAAAAAAAAAAAGAAAGACTAAAATAAATAAACCTAGATATACATAAAGCAAAGGTTTAGTAGTTTTAATGTATGGAATTGATGTGATGATTTGTTTTTCTATTCGATGATATTTTTTTTTTCAACTTCAGTAAAAAAGCAATACATAAGATAAAGGAAAAGGAAGAAAAGGCATGTATAACTAAAGAGGTTAGCAGATGAAGTTGAAAAGTGTGAATAATAAGAGCTTAGTACATTTTATTACTACATTGCAGATTATGAAGGAAATTGGAATGGCATTCAAGAATTTGCCAACTGATAAAAGGTGTAAGCACATTGTTGGAAGGCAGAGATGAGTTCGTTTGAGTGGAGAAACACCGAAGTTTGTATCGAGGTGTGTGCCAGAGTGATTGGCTTCCATTGTAGGTAAACTGCGGGTAGAACAAAGAGTGATTATGTGTTCTATTGGATTTGGGCAATTATTGGATATGAAGTGTGGTTGTATAAAAGGAAAACTTTGTGAGTGGTTATTACAGAGGGTTTACACGGTAAGGTCGGTGGCAAGGTCGGTATTTTGTGTTAACGATTGGGAGTTAGAGCTAAATGCACAGAGTTTTGGACATATGATGGGTATTTACGATGGAGGAATGTATGTGGAATTAGATGGTGACATTAAACAAGTTTCTCGATATGTAGAGAGTTTTGAAGCACTTCTAGGGGTATAAACATTAAGAAGTTAGTTGAAATATTAAGTAGATCAAGTTGTGATGATGATGAATTTAAAGTAGCATTTATGTTATTTGCACTGTATTCAGTGTTATGTCCACTAGGAGAGTCCATATCAGTTCAAAACTTTTGTTTTCACTGACAGATGTGATATCAATAAAATTAAAGAATTAGGCATCTTTTTGCTTTGGTAGGCTAATGGATGGGATAACAAGATACAAAGAAGATAAGTTGGCATATGTTGGTGGTTGTTTGCTTTATCTTGAAGTAAATATGTTTGCTGCACAAGTTCATTTTTTTGTTTGATTTAATTTTTTGATGGATATTTCCTGCAGAAGTTGGATGTGTAATGAAAAACTAATTTACAATCCAAGGGCCTTATGGGTAAACAAGTGTTTAATTTGAAATCATTTAATCATTAACCCGTAGGATTTGATGTATTATTAAAGACAGTTGGTTATTTAATGTTTCGGTCTAATATTATGAATTCAATACTAATTTGCATTATTTGTATTATGTCTATATGGATCTTAATGTATGTAATTGTATTGTTTGTCTATTTTTCTGATGTCTAAGTATTGTACATAAATTCTATACTATGTGGGAAAATTAGAAAAGATGCATCAATGAGTCCAGTTGTCAGGTGGGATGCTTACGAAATTAGAAAATTTATGAAGTGGTTGGATAAGCAAGGAGACGTTGAGACAGACAAGGTATGCAAGAATGAATTGGTGAACATAGGTTGTATTTGTAGCTTTTTATGTAGGATGTTAATTAGAAATTTCGAGTATAATATATGTTTTAAGCTTGTTCTATTTGTCTAATGGTATTAGCTTCATAAGAATAATGGTGACCTTTAAACCTATAAAGGGCTGTTAAATTTGATACACGTGTCCAGTTGGGGGCCTATATTTAAAATGTTTTCAATTGTGATATTAGATTTTGATGAAATTGACCCTTAAGATTGATGGAAAATTCAACATGATTTGAACTGGAATCACAAGTTACAGAATGTTGTAAAATTTTTGGAATCTTGCATAATGCTATTTGTTTGTCTAGATTAAAGAACCTAATGATTTGTTTTTAATATTTCATACTTTTTTTAGAATGTTATTTTATTTTAATACTTAGGTATGGATGCTTTGGTTAATTCATGCGTCTGGCTTTCAATATAAAAAAGAAAACACTTAATTTGTCAAACTATTGATAACATTTATAAAATATTTCCTAGGAAATTCATGTGTTCTCTTTGATCTTGCTTTTGTTTGTGTTAGGTGAGGCCTTATATTTGATAGATTATTGGGGTTAGAATGCTTAATGGTGAAAGTATTTAAATTTTAAAAGGTTTATATTCATAGTTATAGGTTGGTGTTTGTAGGGGATAGTTGAATAAGGGCTAACTAACTGAAAAATGGTAAATTATGGTGGTATGAGTTTAGGATATAATAATTGTTTGATCATAAGGTAGCACGTAAATGATTGATGATCGGAAAGAAGGAAAAAAATGGAAGTTAAGATGGTGAATTGGTTTAAGCATGTTATAATAATCGTATTCCAATTTTAATTAAACATAAGAATTTAATGGCATATTTGTATAATGGCATAGCCGACAAAAGATGATTACTAAATAATCCTTACTTCAGGTTGTTTTGTGTGGGAGTGAAATAGAAGGTTGCAAAGCAGTCGATCAAGACGAGACAAGTTATCAATTGGTCGATAGCAAGCAGAAAGAGTATAGTAACGACATAGAGATTGAACAATGGGCACATGAGCTGCATGCCAATGTTGCTAATATAAACCAGGTGACTGCTGATATTGTTTGTCAAATAAAGGACATGCGAGGCAGTTCAGTTGAAATTGGATAGATTACAGCTCTGAATTATAAACTGATTAAAATGGATAGATTAAGTGATGAAACTGTCGAAGGGATCATATGGCATGGCAATGGCAGTGGAAAGAAAAGTAAGATTGTGAGGAAGGATGGTGCGGGTGATAAACATGTTTCATAAGAGAAAAATGATTTATTTTCGAACAAAAGACAATATATTGAAACATCATTTTCTTAAGGTAGCGATGATTTTTGAAAGGTTAGAGGTGAGTGATGATTAATGATTAGTTAGCGAGTCTTTTTTGTTATGACTTAGGGTTGTTAAGCTTGTCTTCATATAAATTTTAAAAGTCATTTTCTTAATGTAATAAAGAATATATGGGAATTATTGTCAAGTCAAATATTATAGCATATTGTTTACTGTTTTTTGTGATCGACACAGGATAAAGTGGATTATACGAATAATTTATCATCCTCGATAAAGAGTCCTTCGATGTATTATGCTGAAATGCTTGTTGGGCTAGCGAACGAACAAGTGAATGATCAAGAAAGTGAATGTACATGTATAGGTTGTTTCAGGGCTGACCCTTTCATTATGCGTTGACTTATGTCTGATCTTTATATTAAGTTGATTGAATATATAATGAATGAAGATCTAGATCAAGGGTATGGCATGGTCCTTTAAGCATAGTTGAAAAACTATGCATTTTTATTCCTTGGTAATATGTTTGTCTAACAACTTGTGATTTTTTGTTGCTTTATAGTGAATATGTTGTCGTTACAAAATTGTATTGGTTGAGTCGAAAGGAGATGTTGTCACTATGCCCAAAAAGATGGATAAATGATTTAGTGAGTAAATTGTGTTGGAGCAATTTTGGGGGTTTGTGCATTGGTCAAAAAATAAAATGTTCAATTAACTTAAATTCGTTCTTTTATGTTCAGATAATTTATGACATTGCCGAGATGCTATCAAAGAATGAACAGGAAAAGGGGCTACAGATTCTAAGGAGGTGGTTCTTTCTAACATATTTTGCAGTAAGTAATATGCACCTTATGTCAATTTATGGTGTGCACAAGTTATGTAGTAAATAAAAAATGGAAATAATATTAAAGTATATACAATGGAGATAGTTATGACAATTATATTTTCTTGTTGTTTCTCTGTTATTTGTATATCAAACATGTCCGTGAAGCAATATGTTGTTTTAAGTTTTTGGGACATGTGCATGTAACTATTGTGATGGTCATTGTAGTAGGCAAATGAACAAATTGTTAGTATTATATACAGTTTGGCCATTAATTATTTTAAAACTAATTAACTTGTTTAGAACTAGAAAATTATGAGACATTAGGGTGGGATTGACAACTACCAAAAGTGGAGCTAAGCTAGATTGAAACGAAGTTGGACAAGTTTGGGAATTTGTGGAAGATCTTTGAGTTTTTTTTTTCTATTTAATACAACGTGACATATAAAATTCTGTAACATAACGTAATTATTTGAATTTACTTAAGAATAGACTAATGGGCCTGTAAGGTTATCTGACATGCTTGTGATTAGATACAGCAGAAGGTTCTTGTTCAAGGAAGTAATGTTTTGTGGCTAGGGACGTGGAAGAGGTTGAGGGCGTGGTACACATAAGACCTGTCACACTATAATTAGGTATGGAAAAATATTACTACTAACAATAATGACGAACAATATGTAATTTGTTGATATTATGAAATTTATAATTGACCTAGATATATATCCCAATAAACCATGAGGAGTTGCACTGATATATTGTTGTTCTGAACATTCCTCATAGATGTACTAAGATATGGGATCCACTGCAAAGTTCGTGGAAGGAAAAATATTTATATGAAGAAGCAAAAACAATGGTAATAGCAATTTATGTAGTGCTGAAGCATAGATTTTATAATTTTTAAAAAGTGCTTGTCATTTTAGAATTTTGTTTGGTATTTGTTTGTTGCAAATGAGAGCGCTTGATGAAGTATTACAGGATGACATAAAAATTTTATTTGGAAGTGAATTCTTATTTCAGAGTTTTACTGTGGTTCACAACAAGAGAATGCACAGACAACCTAATAGTTATGATTGTGGACGGTTTGTCATATAGTATATACATACCCTTGGGCAAGAATGGGAGCTAGACACATATAAGGTTTGTTGACAAGTTCAGCATGATGATGCATTATTTTAATAGTTAGAGTGACATTTACAATTTATTATACATGTTATTTCTGTTTAAGAACTCACTACATGTTTTTGTTGAAGCTGCATTATAATAATAGCTATACTGAAAGTTTTTGCTTGATGTAGTATATGTTTCTAGAACACTAGTAATATTCTGCATACTAAATTATTAATCTTGGTTCATTTGGTTTATACTGGATTGTACAGTATGATTCAGACGAGGTTAGAAAGAATTTGGTCATTCAACTAGTGATGTACTATAGTAACCAGGTGAAAAAAAAAATACTCGAATGTTCTCATAGATTTAGTGTAACAAACGAGGTTAAACAAAATATACGTACCAAGCTGTTCGCGAAGAAGTATCATGCTCAGTGCAGAAGGTCGAACATCTATAGCCGTAGAAAGTAGGCTTAGTATGTTATTTTTAGTTCTGTCAACTAAGATGTTGCAATAGGGAAAAAATTTGCGAAACAATTGCTATGGAATGCATGAGTTTATCTTAATTCAGCAGTTTTTAATTTGGTCATGTATTATATTAAGGCCATCATACTATTAATATATTTTCAATTCCACTGGTTAAGTCAAGAATGATAAAGTTACAGTAGTTAGTTCATGTATAGACCTGAATTAATTGCCTACGCGATCAATATCATTTAGAAAATCAAATCCTCTTTTTACTACAACCATAGCCTCTCCTTTAGAGTTCCCTTATGCTAGGTCTAATCGATCGAAATCCATACAAATTGTTTGTGCTTGTATAATGATGCATACATAAAATATATTGTTGATAATGTGATTTAAACATATTTAGTCCTGTTATCATGCAATAGTACTATACCCACAAGAAGAAATCATATTAAATAAAGATATCTTAGTTGCATCTTAAAAAAATTATTCCGAAATAAAACTTGATAGACATTGTGACAATAACGGATTCAAATAATATAACAATAACACAAGTATGTAAGCATGTAGGTCGCATATAACCCAGTAAGACATTAACAAGGCCATTTACAAACTTTGATCATTCTGAAAGTCTAATAATCCTTCATTGCTGCATGAAACAACCAACTCGTATGCCATCAACAAATGTTCATCATTGCCTTCCTTGAATCGTTTGATGTCCAGTAACTTTTCCTATTGTATTTTTTATATAAGCTTAAAATGGTTTGCTTTCGTCTTTAAGGATTGATTGAACCTGGAACTAGAAAAAATAAATGCAACAAGTTATTGTTTTATTTTAGATGTTTACCTATAACTGACCACCAAGATTGCTTAGTTTTTCTATTTTTTTATGTGAGCTTGAGATTCGAATGTTTCCTGAATATACTGGTGAGCCAACATCCTGCAAAAATTAGGTTGTTAAAATATGAAAACAAATGTTGTGATTCTGTACAATTTCCATATAGAACATGCTCTCATAACATGAAGGCGAAAAAAATTGGAAAAACGCATTGGCAATCTTTCCTATGTAATTGACAGCAAAATATGTTATAGGAAAATGGAATCTTATATAGCTTGCCAGAAAAAACCGGAAAACACACTTTTACTTCTTTCAATTTCTTCCCAAGTAACCCATGTATCACCATCATACTCTTTTCAGTGGATCGACCTTTTTTCCGGACCATTTGCCCCACCCCATATTAAACATAAATTCACGTATGCAAATATCTTTATTAATATCCTATAGGTATTATGATACAATACAATAACAATAACAACATACACTAATAAACTAGTACAAATAACTTCACATTTACAAGTAAGACGTTAATGTTACATTACTTCACAGTTCATAAACAAATATTCAGGATACCATCCACTGAATTAGTTATTGATTCTCCCAAAAGAGCTGCAAATACTAGCATCAAGTTCCTAACATTGTTTACATTAACCTTTAACTTGTTATGTAACAACCAAAATAAGTTTAATTTTATCAAAATATAAACTTACATGAGTAATTTGATGTAAATAAACATATCAAACCTTTGACCTCCTCCACTGTTATGGACTCGGTTCTGTTCTCATATTTCAATACCTGGGCCAAAATAATCTTATGTGTCATCAATTTTTTATGTTGTCTTTGGTCCATACATATTCAACTAAAATTTCCTGCAACCGACTTTGATATATAGTATTAACTTACTTTCTTCACTTTCTAAGAGGCACAAGAGCGTTATTTTCTCATCCTCTTCATACGCAATGTTTTTACTTTCAGTTTCTTTATGTTCCTATATAAGTATCTGATCAAATTCTGTGACTGGTATTGCCTTAATAAATATGACTTACTAATATGAAGGCTTAAACTTGAAAATCGGTTATCAAATGAAACCAACCCAGCTTTCATTTTTCAGAATTGTACTAGACCAAAAAGACTTGACTTAAATTCTTTTTTGTTTTTGTGCTCTCGTTACGTATGCTCATTTCCAGTTTGTTAACTTCTTGTATGATTGATCCTGTGAACCAGTCCTTTGTATCTTCCTACAAAACGAAACATCAATATTATCCAGCAACATTAACAGAAGATCAACTTCCTAAATAGTACTCATTCATCCAACATGAAATTCATCTTATATTAAATATCAATGTGGTTTCCATACAAATATCGTATAACTTTAACAAATTAAACCATACCAGGCAGCCATCAATGTTTCCCCTTTCTATTGTTTCCGTGCTGCTAATCATCCTTGTTCGGACCATATCTGAGAACATATGTTTCTTACATTGATTATCTAGAGGAAGTAGTGCTCTAATAGTGCATTCTGGCTACAATTCCTCTTTTGGCATTGCAATTATTTTTTTAGCATATGTTATATTATACCTATCAATCGTGAACAAAAGATCGATAAAGTCCTCCACCTTCCAATTAATACTAAAAATGCATTTTGTTGCATGAGCACACGGTATCCCACTAAATTGTCAGCCCCCATAGGAGCAAGTTTACTGGTCAACAGCCATATAAAATTGCTCATTTTTTTTTGCGATGACATTAAATGAGCTTACGTCTCCTATTTCAATGTTAACATCTTGTCCACTCTGGATTGCCATCATTACCTTCTTACGAACTACAGGCGTTAGCTTATCCTTTCATAGCCAGTTAACTGAACGTCTATGATTGACGGAGTAGTCGAAGCTCCTCAAAAACAAATACTGATTCACCTAAATAAAATTGTAGAAATGGTGAGACCAGGTCGAATCCCTAGGGAACTATGTATTTAATTTCTCAAAGTTTAAAACAAAATTAATTTCCCAAAGATTTAGATTTTGCAAGCTTCTGCCGCAAACCGGATAGCCGGATTTTATAAACCGGAAGACCGTTTATTGATCGGAAATTTCTGGGAATTATCCGGCTAACCGGATAAGGAAACCGGCAAACCGTTTGTGAGTTGTGATGTTTCTGGAAAGATTCGGCTAGCCGGTTATTGGAAACCGGAAGTCCGTTTGCTGTTTGTTGCGTTTCTGGAATTGAACCGGATAACCGGTTGGAGAAAATCCGGAAATCCGTTTGTCTTTCTTCTCGGTTCTGACTTGATTCGGACAACCGGAAGAGGAATCCGGAAAACCGTTTGTTGATTGGCTTGATTCTGGAAGGAAACGGATGACCGGATGATGGAAAACCGGAAGACCGGTTACGCGTTGTGAGCTTTCTGGGAACAATCGGACAACCGGTTACTGAGATCCGGAAGACCGAATGCGTGCTGTGATGATTCTGGATGCGATCCGGTCAGCCGGTTTGGTGAAATCCGGTAGACCGGTTGTGACTTGATGAAATTCTGGAGCTGATTCGGCTACCCGGATGTGAGAAACCGGTAAGCCGAATTTGCGTTCTTCTTGGTTCTGGTTCTATCCGGTCAGCCGGTTTGGTGAAACCGGAAATCCGAATGCTTGAATTTAATGGTTTTTGAGAATTTGACGAAAATAAAATAAAATAAAATAAAATAAAACAAGATGTAAAATTAAATAAGGAAAAATCAATCTTACCAAGCTTCCAATCCAAGGGTATCAATTCCATCCAATTGTAACTTTGATCATAGGCCAAAAATATAAATTACTCAATCCAAGAACTTAGTCTACTTAATCGGAATCCCGCAGAAAGTAATTATTCTCCTAATGTAAATAGACTTAAACAATCGCCTAAATCCAAACTTATCACCAATTTAACTGGGCATCATCGTTCCATATCAAATTAAGTGATAGCATTAAGAATAGTGAGAATGACTAAAACAAGATTAATTAATTCAGATTACTCCAATTCAATCAATTTGTATTTTTATTTCCCTAGAGCCTATCATGCAAGCTATGTAATTGCGGCCGTCAATATACACACACATGAGCCAACTCCTTGCTACTCAATTCAATCATTCATGACAATTACGGATCACAAACTCAAGACTAGCGATAGAAAAATAAATATTGAATTAAGGCGTCAACTCAATCAATATAAATAATTCATAGACAATAAGAACAAGAAATAAAAATTACTTGGATTGAAGAAATTCTAGTTAAGTTCAAAGCCTCACAAAACTACAACTGGAATTTGATTACCCTTGGATCGGAATTAAAACCTTAGTCACACATGGTGGCAAACAAAAATAATTGTTTTTCAAAGAAGAATAGTTACGTGACCTTTGCTTCTCTTCCTCACGTTCGCTTTTGTTTTGCTTGGCTTGTATATTATTTTGTCACGCCACTTTGCTTCCTTTTATAATGCTTTAGTCCCTCCTTGTTTCCTTTTTGCTTCCTTTTCCTTTTCAAAGTTGGAGTCCTCTTCTTCTTAGTGCCAGGAAACCATCTCCTTCAAGCCAATGGTCGGCCCACGTTTGCAAAGCCCAAATAAAGCTCTTTTTATCAACTTTTTATCATAATCTCCATGTTTCTCCTCCTAAATCAAATCAAACATAATCTCCATAAATTAGCACAAGATCAATCAAAATATAAGGGAATTAAACTAAATATAATATGACTATTTATGACCTATCAAATTCCCCCTTTAAACCATGCTTGTCCTCAAGCATATCTTAAATCATCATACCAATCCTCCCTTTTTCCTCCTTTCAAACCATTCAATATCCAAGAATACCAATAAAGCTAAGCACACATCAATGAGTCAAATCATAGTGACAATCTAGAGAATAAGCATTCATAGGATAGAATTTGTAACAAAAACACAAGCATCTCATCGATTCATCAAAATCAAATGCAGCAAGACTTAACACCCTCGCATGGTTTCGCTCTATGCTCTCAAAGTGTTTAGGGTGCGTGTTTTACTCTCAAAATCAAAGCATAGCATGTCATTACCATAGGCTTGCAAATGAATTAAATCTCCACCACTGCATATGAATATGATGCAAAAATCAAAGGGACTTTACAAGGGTTGAAATGGGGCTTAGGTAAGGGTATGGTAGAAGCAAAAATGAAGGGTTTAACGATCAAGACAAAGAGTTAGTTACATGCATGATTTAGATGATAAACAAACACAATAAACGAACATACTTCTAGAATGATGAAATTTATCCCCACATTTAAGCACTTAAAATACTTGGAGAAACAATTTGATAATTCAATTGCTTTTGCAAATAATTCTCCAATCATCCAATTAAGGGAATAAATTTCTCAACAAATTTTTTTTTTTTTTTTTTTTTTTTACACATGCAATCATTTCACTCTTGTCTTGATAGGGTAGAAAGAAAACATGGATAACAAACAAGAAGGCTTTGGGTTAAACAATGTGTTAGAAACAAACGAAAAGGAAGAATAGGCTCAAAGGGGCTAACTAGGGGAAAATGAAAGGTGGGTCTTTTAGAGTCTAAGAATTGGTTAAACCTAATTGCCCTTATCACACTTAAGCATCAATTCAAAATGTGGTCTCAACATACATTCATAAGCAAGTTCTAGAACAAACACACTAAGTTCGATACACTCAACAAAAATAAAAGGAGCAAAAAATGTAATGAGTTGCTCTTAGGCTTAAAAGCTCACTAGAGTGTCTATTTTGCATCAAGTCTTGTGCACTTTTCAATCAACAAATTAATTCGACACTATTGAAAAATTTTAAGAAAACACTATTCATGCTTACTTCTTTCATGCATTAAAACTCAAAACAAAGTTGTATCCCTAGCTTACAAGGTATTCAAAAATATTAAGAAGACTTAAAGCATAAGAATGTTCAAATTAAAAACATGCAAAAATCCTCCCCCACACCTAAATAATACATTGTCCTCAATGTATCAACAAGTAAATGGCTCACAAAAAATAATGATAATGAAAAGTAAATGAGAAGGGAAGAAGAAACTCCCCTGGATGTGAGCGGTGTGGACCCGAATGAGCATAGGGAGAGGGTTCCAAGGAAAGCTGAAAAGTGGCGCGAGCACACGGAGTTAATCTTCTTCATCAAGAACATCTGGAGGCTTAAAATAAAATCAGCAGTAAAGAAAACTAAATATAATAAAGAAATGGAAATTCAAAAGCGAGAATAAAGAAAATATTTGGGTTGCCTCCCAGCGCCTTTCTTTTATGTCTTTGGCTGAACCACGATCATAAGCGAATCAAGAATACGAATAATGAGGATGAGTGAAAAAGACTCCGGTGATGCATGGAGCAATTTCACCCTCATCAATGAATTTTCAACCTATGGCGTTCACTTTAAAAATCTTGTCAAGTCTGGCTCTTAATCTCTCTTGCACCAGGAAACACGTTAATAACAACAAAGGACCCAACCCGCCGAGAGCGAAACTTACGGTATGAGCTTGATCGAGGTTATATAACTACACGTTTTGACCAATCTCGAATTGCTTACGAACAAGCATGTTGTCGTGAAGCATCTTGGATTTCTCCTTGTAAATTCTTGAGTTCTCGTAGGCGTCTAACCTCAACTCCTCTAACTCTTTTAATTGCAATAATCTTGACATACGGCCTTGTCTAAGTCCATATTACATCGTCGCACCGATAGGCCTTGTGCTCGATTTCCACCGATAAGTGACATGCTTTACCAAACACAATTCGGTAAGGAGACATACTATGGAGTTTTGTCTGTTGTGCAGTAAGCCCGAGCATCGTCTAGCGAAGGCTCGATCATTTCTTCTGGGTTCACCGTCTTTTCCAAAATAGACTTAACCTCTCGATTGGAGACTTGACAGCCATTGGTTTGAGGATGATATGCGGTGGCAACTCGGTGATTCACTCCGTATTTCTTCATCAAAGCTTGACCGATCTATTGCAAAATGTGTGCCTTGATCACTAATAATTGCTCTTGGAATTCCAAACCTAGCAAAATGTTAGTTTTGACAAAACCTACAACTGACTTGAGTCGTGGGTTTGGTGGCTTTTGCTTCCACCCATTTCGAAACATAATCCACCGAAAAGAATGTAAGAAAATCCATGAGATGATGGCAAAGGACCCGTAAAATCAATACCCATACATCAAATATTTCACAAATAAGAATTGGAACTTGAGGGCATTTCATTCTTGCGTGTTAATGCTCCTACTTTTGACATCTCTACTTAACTTTTGCAAAATTGATATGCATCTTTAAATAAAGACTCCCAATATAAACCACTATCTAGAATTTTCTAGCGGTCCGTCTAGGTCCAAAGTGTCCTCCATGCATAATCATGGCAAAAGGTTAAGATAGATTGGAATTCATTTTCAGGCACACATCTCCTAATCACTTGATCCGCACAATATTTCCATAGAAAAGGTTTGTCCCAAACATAGTACTTAGACTCACTCTTAAGCTTAGCTTTCCTAGACGCACTAAGACTATTAGGTAGACTTCCTGTAACTAAATAATTTACTATATCAGCATACCAAGGAATCATACCTTTTAGTTGGAACAAATACTCACTTGGAAAGTCGTCATTGAGAGGTGTCTCATCTTCCTCCCTTATCAATCTACTCAAGTGATCAGCAACAGAATTTTCCACTCCTTTTCGATCCTTAATCTTCAAGTCAAACTCTTGGAGAAGTAAAATCCATCGAATTAGCCTTGGCTTTGATTCCTTCTTGGCCAAAAGATACTTCAAGGCTGCATGGTCAGAATACACAATAACTTTAGAGCCAAGCACATAAGAACGAAATTTATCTAAAGCAAAAACAATTGACAAAAGCTCTTTCTCCGTTGTTGAATAATTGCACTGAGCAGGATTTAAAGTCCTTGAAGCATAATAGATGGCATGGCTTTTCTTGTCAATCCGTTGGCCTAAAACCGCTCCTACTGCATAATTGCTCGCATCGCATGATTTCAAAAGGCAAGTCCCATTTGCGGTGGTTGAATGATTGGCGGCGCTGTGATTCTTTGAGCTTGTCAAACCTTTCTTTGCATTCCTTCCCAAATTCGAATTGGACTTCCTTTTGTAGCAAATTTGTTAAGGGCAAGGCGATTTTGAGAAGTCCTTGATAAACTGCGATAAAATCCTGCATGTCGAAAAGAACGCACTTCCACAACATTGGTAGGGTATGGTAAGTTGCAATTATATCACTTTTGCCTTATCAACTTCTATACCCTAGAAGAAATCACATGTCCTAAAAGCGATGCCTTGGGTGGCCATAAAATGACACTTTTCATAATTTAAAACCAAGTTAGTATCTATGCATCTTTTGAAATCTTGGTTAAATTATTTAAGCACTCATCGAAAAGAATCCCCATATCGATGAAGTCATCCATGAACACTTGATGCGACTCTCAATAAATTCAGAAAAATACTCATCATGCATCTTTGAAATGTACGGAGCATTACATGACCAGAAGGGCATTCGCTATAGCGCATAAGTTCGAAAAGGACAAGTAAAGGTTATGCTTTTCTTGATCGTCTGCAATAGGAATTTGATAGAAACACGAAAATCCGTCAAGAAAACAAAAGAAAGACTTTCTGCTCTCTAGCATTTGGTCAATAAAAGGTAAAGGAAAGTGATCTTTTCTAGTTACTTGGTTGAGCTTCACCAAATCAATACACATTCTCCAACCATTTTGCACACGCATGGGTACAAGTTCATTATTCCCATTTTAACTTCTGATTATTCCGGTTTTCTTGGGCTACATGAATTGGACTTACCCATTCCTTTGTCGAGATTGGGTGATTATACTGCATCGAGCAATTTGAGGATTTCTTTCATCACCACCTCCTTCATTTGGATTCAACCTCGCTGTGGCTCTCGTGATGGTTTAGTATCCTCTTCAAGCAGATCTATGCATGCAAATTGATGGACTAATTCCTTTTATGTAAGGTCCATCCAATTGCCACCTTGTACTCCTTTAAGGTTCTCACCAAACTTTCCTCTTGCTCGCTGTGAGTCCTTTCGATATAATCACGGGCAATGTCTCCCTTTCACTAAATACATGTATTTGAGGTGGTTTAGCAAAGCTTTCAATTCAGTTTGGTGCTGCACAATAGAAGGTAACATTTTTGTCGATGGTAGAGAAATTTCAGCATTAGGTTTATTGGCTCAATTTCCTTAAAGTGGGTTGTGCATCTAACTCTACAGCTCATTCCCAACATTTTCTTGGGTATAAATTTCTGCACAATAGAATCAAGCACATCAATTTGACAAGAGAATGCATATCGATGGGGTGTTTCCTGCGTCAAAATATTAAACTTAACAATCTCTCCATCAAACTCGACGGAGAGAGTACCCTCTACATCGATCTTTGTTTTGGCGGTTTTCATGAAAGGTCTTCTAATAAGATTGAAGGCGATTTGGAAGAAGGATGACCTTCCATCTACAAGATGTAAAATCTACGAAATATAAGCTCGTTAACTTGCAAAACATCTTCTACTTATCCCAGTGGGTGAATATAAAACGGTCATTAATTGAATAACTACACGATCGATTGCAAGTCATTCAACTTTAAATCTTGGTAAGCAGAAAATGGCATGACATTAATTGAAGCTCACAAATCTAGCATAGCATGCTCAATTTTCTTTCTCGATCACACAAGGTAATGAAAACATACGGATCCTTGCATTTTTACGGCATATTCTTTTGTAATATTGCCGTAACATTCTGACTTACCTCAACCTTCCCATTTTCCTTCATCGTCCTCTTGTTGGTGCACTACGTTTTCTAGAACTTTGCATATTTGGGGTTTTGTTTGATCGCCTCCAATAAGGGGATGTTTATTTGCACTCTTAAGCGTGTCAGAATCTCCTTTTCTTGCTCATCTTCTTTGGGTTTAGCTAACCTGCTAGGAAAAGGAGGTGTAGGTGTGTAAGATGAAAGAGATAAAGGAGGATCGAATTTTACCCCACGCTTTGTTTTAGATGGAGCTTCTTCATCTTCATCTCCCTTGGCCATTTCAGCGTCTTTAGGTGGAGTTGATCCCGAAGGAATTTCTTTTCCGCTTCGTAGTGAAATTGCACTACAATTCTCTCTTGGGTTGATTTCTGGCTGTGAAGGTAATTTTCCAGAATTTTGAGCTTCCAACTTGCTAACGGATGTGGCTAATTGAGTGATTTGGTTGCCCAGTGCGGATGCTTGTCCTTGTTTCCTGCTGAAGTTGAAGAGTATTGGTAGCAAGATTCTTAACAATATCTTCCAAAGACATACCTGAGTTGGGAGCTTGAGTTTGTGCAGGGATTTGAGGTGGTCTAGTGAAGTTCTGAGGTGGTGGCCTTTGTTGTCCTCCTTGGTTTCCATAGCTAAAGTTAGGATGATCCCTCCATCCAGGATTGTAGTGATTCGAATAGGGATCATACTTCCTTTGTGCGTGCCCAGGAAACCCATTTATAGCATTGGCTTCTTGTGTGGAGTCTTGTTGCAATGTGGGGCACATATCAGTAGGGTGCCCATGAAGTGAGCATATCCCACACGCTTTCACCGTTTGCAATTGCCCTACAGCCATTTGACGAACCAAAGCAGTTAAATCAGAAATTTGATTTTTAAGGTCACTTACCTCGTTAACGTGCTTGATAGATCCTCCTCCCGCTCTTGTACCAAATTGTTGAGAAGTTTCAGCCATGTTTGAAATCAATTGTTTGGTCTTCGTCTTGTTCACTAAAGCTCCACCACTTTGCATCGATCATACTCTATCCATTGGCAATAATCCTCGTAGAAATATTGGATAAGGAGTTGATCGAGAATTTGATGGTGGGAAAGCTACATAATCGCTTGAATCGTTCGATGCTGCAGTCTGACGTCTCCCCAATGATTTGTGTGATACCATAGATCTCCTTCCTAATACTAGCAGCTCGTGAGGCAGGAAAGAATTTCTCCAGAAATAGCCTCTTCATCTCATTCCATGTAGTGATAGAACCGGAAGGTAGATAATAGAGCCAATCTTTAGCTTGATCCTTTAAAGAGAATGGAAAGGCTCTGAGGTTGATTTGCTCCTCGGATACACCATGTGGCTTCATTCCAGAGCAAACAATGTGAAATTCTTTAAGATGCTTGTGAGGATCTTCACCTGCACAACCACGAAAAGAAGGAAATAAATGAATCAAATCAGATTTTAATTCAAAATCATTAGCAATATTGGGAAAAGTAATGCATAAGGGTTGTTGATTCAAATCTGGTGCGGCGAGTTCTTTGAGAGTTAGATGCATATCTTTCTTCAATTTGCAAAGATGGATGTACCAGCGATTAAATCTATCTCTGCCTCTTCACCAAAGGCAGCGTTTTCCTTCTCTAGTTTCTTTCCTCGATTGTGTGTCCTCTCGATTTACGGATTATCTTGCCAAATTAGAGTCCGAGGAGCGGGTCATAAACTAAATCAAATAAACAAATAAACAATGAGAAACTAAAAATAGATCCCCGACAACGGCTCCAATTTTGACGGAGTAGTCGAAGCTCCTCAAAAACAAATACTGATTCACCTAAATAAAATTGTAGAAATGGTTAGACCGAATTCGAATCCCTAGTGAACTATGTATTTAATTCTCTAAGTTTAAAACAAAATTAATTTCCCAAAGATTTAGATTTTGCAAGCTTCGCATGAGCCGGATAGCGGATTTTATAAAGCAGGAAGACCGTTTATTGATCGGAAATTTGAATTATCCCAACAGGATAAGGAAACAGGCATACCGTTTGTGAGTTGTGATTTTTCTGGAAAGATTCTGGATTATTGGAAACCAAGTCCGTTTCGTTTGTTGCGTTTACGGAATTGAACCGGATAACCGGTTGGAGAAAATCGAAATCTGTTTGTCTTTCTTCGGTTCGATTTGATTCGGACAACCGGAAGAGGAATCGAAAACCGTTTGTTGATTGGCTTGATTACGGAAGAAGCGGATGGCGGATGATGGAAAACCGGAAGACCGGTTCGGCCATGAGCTTTACGGAACAATCGGACAACCGGTTCGAGATCCGAAGACCGAATCGTGATGTGATGATTCGGATGCGATCCGGTCAGGTTTGGTGAAATCCGGTGACGGTTGTGACTTGATGAATGATTTCGGATATGAAACCCGTTCTTCTTGGTTACGGTTCTATCCGGTCAGGTTTGGTGAAAAATCCAATGCTTGAATTTAATGGTTTTTGAGAATTTGACGAAAATAAAATAAAATAAAATTAAATAAAACAAGATGTAAAATTAAATAAGGAAAAATCAATCTTACCAAGCTTCCAATCCAAGGGTATCAATTCCATCCAATTGTAACTTTGATCATAGGCCAAAAATATAAATTACTCAATCCAAGAACTTAGTCTACTTAATGAATCCATGAAAGTAATTATTCTCCTAATGTAAATAGACTTAAACAATCGCTTAAATCCAAACTTATCACCAATTTAATGGGCATCATCGTTCCATATCAAATTAAGTGATAGCATTAAGAATAGTGAGAATGACTAAAACAAGATTAATTAATTGATTACTCGATTCAATCAATTTGTATTTTTATTTCCCTAGAGCCTATCATGCAAGCTATGTAATTGCGGCCGTCAATATACACACACATGAGCCAACTCCTTGCTACTCAATTCAATCATTCATGACAATTACGGATCACAAACTCAAGACTAGCGATAGAAAAATAAATATTGAATTAAGGCGTCAACTCAATCAATATAAATAATTCACAGACAATAAGAACAAGAAATAAAAATTACTTGGATTGAAGAAATTCTAGTTAAGTTCAAAGCCTCACAAAACTACAACTGGAATTTGATTACCCTTGGATCGGAATTAAAATCTTAGCCACACATGGTGGCAAAACAAAAATAATTGTTTTTCAAAGAGAAGAATAGTTGCAGCAGCCTTTGCTTCTCTTCCTCACGTTCCGCTCTTTGTTTTTGCTTGGCTTGTATATTATTTTGTCACGCCACTTTGCTTCCTTTTTATAATGCTTTCGTCCCCTCCTTGTTTCCTTTTGCTTCGTTTTCCTTTTCCTTTTCAAAGTTGGAGTCCTCTTCTTCTTAGTGCCAGGAAACCATCTCCTTCAAGCCAATGGTCGGCCCACGTTTGCAAAGCCCAAATAAAGCTCTTTTTATCCACTTTTTATCATAATCTCCATGTTTCTCCTCCTAAATCAAATCAAACATAATCTCCATAAATTAGCACAAGATCAATCAAAATATAAGGGAATTAAACTAAATATAATATGACTATTTATGACCTATCAATGATCCATCAACTTTTGTATCTTTCTAGCCAGGCTTTCAAATCGCCTTGTGATGTTTTGCGTAAAATAGTTCTCCATCTATAACTGAAATTGCTGACTTATTGTATTTGTGACATGTATGGTGTGTAGTCTTTGTCCAAGTAGGTATGAAGTGCAGGGCCTACTTCTCATATCTAGATTTCTTAAGCCATGCATGGCATCGATCATTCTTCAATTTTTTCTCGTCTATGTAACGATTGAACTCCTTTGCACTTGTACTCCAGCATGCTTTCCAGAACAGTTGGCATAACATTGGGCATGGGAACAAAGCCCTAATTCGTTCATATACTTTACCAGCACATATTCGATTCTCTGCCAGACAGAATAAAATTTTCAAAGCTTCAGCAACACCATTTTCTGTATCACTCAGTACACAATAACCTTGGTTATTTTCCACCATTAAAACCCTATTACGTTTTTCCAAGAAATTGTACTAGGCGAAAGAAGTCTCTAACTGAACCTCATATATTGCAATAGACAATATTCCGTCATTTCCATCAAGCCATAGGGCCGTCAACATAACCCCACCATATTCACCTCTTAATGGCCATCCATCCAGTGCAATGAAAGGCCTGCACCATAGTTTGAAAGCCCTACGAGTGTCAGACAAATTAAAAAAGAAACTTTTGAATCTAGGCTCTACTGTATAAACGTTCCTGTCTATTTCAATGATGACTGGTCCAATCCCTCAACGGCAGTACTGAACTGAGTTAGTTTGGTGTAGGCCTTTGCATGATATGCTCCTATAATCTCCCTCCCTATACGTTGTGCTTTTATCAACTTTCCGATAGGGTAGTCAACCTCATAAATCGCTAGATTTCATCCTTAAAAGCTTTCTCCATTAGTTTAATATCTCTTTCACATTTGTGCAAGAACTGATAAGCTACCCAGACTGATGTACCTTTAACATGTCTTTTCTTTTTCAGGCATGTATGGACAAGATTGAATTTTATCAATTGAAATATTAGACACTTATCTAATTTTTTCCCTTCAATATGCCAATCACATATCATGTTTGAGCATTTATAAAAAATATATTATCTACTGTTTACTATCGGGCATAGGCAAAAACTTTCCCTTTGCGCCAGGGCCTTGATAATGTGACAAAAAATAAAAGTATTGTGAAATAATTTCCCAATAGGTAAATTTATTCTGTCACATGAAAATACAACGCTTCTCTTCTCGTTCTTTTCACGAGACCATTGAAGGTTCACGACTCCATTGTTAGATTCATAGTTGTCCACATCTTCTTCATTGTCGTTGGTATATGGTAGGGGATTACTCTCTTTATCTGAAACATCAACATCAAGAGGATTTTTTGAAATTACATCCAATGCTGGATTGATTGACTTAATTGTAGTGGTAACTTTGTCTATAGCGATTCGTAAGTGCTTGTAAATCATGTCGTCATCGGAATCTGAATCCGACGCATACCATAACTTTCCCCACACCTCACTACTAGCAATCTTCTTCCTTAAATTGACATTATCTTCGCATTTTAGATCCTCCACTTGTGTTTCTTTCATGATTTTCGGAATAATATTTTGTTTTCCCATAGCCAAATGAGCCGCAGCTTTTGATAGGTGGTAGTCACAGCTTGCTTAAAATGATCGGCCGAATTCCAAAGACCGTACTATAAACAACAACTTCTTTATTGGAACAAATGGGCTGCTATGTTCATCTCATTCACAATTTGACCTTCGATGTCTGTCCATTACGCGTGATCTATTCCTCTTATAAATGTTTTCTTCCACCTCCATTTCTTTCACTGTTTGACCTTTGTCATCCATGAAAACACCCTTCCTTTACCTGATGATTCACATAATGACACTCATAAGCCAATTCAATTAACAACCTAATTCATGGCATATCAATAGATTCTTATTTTATTATGAAGCACATAAATAAAATATCAAACAGCACAGCATACCATTGAAGCTTTTTTAACTTGGTATTCTATAGGTATCCAATTGCGAAACATTTTTAAAGAAACTAATTGTATTCTCCCATTTCAGTTAGCTTTGCATGATCACCCCTTTGATTATGTTTAAAATTGATCAGCTATTAACCACTTTACAAAAGTAGACAACATAATTGCTCATATGACTTTACTTTGCTCACAACAATAATTTTTCCTTATTATAACTTAATTGAAATAGAGATCATCATTAATGACATATCAATATTCTATAATTTATAAGAAAATATTTTGGTTGATACAACTAACATTATTTAATTCTTATTACGTTGTTTGGGTAAGATATTGGCCTAATATCTTTCCCAAACTGACAAGGACATTCTCACCTGAATCATAATTTATACGATAATTTTTTTGTTTTTATTTTTTAAAAATTCTCTGAGTTTATCTAGTAGTACTTGTTAATAAAAAAAATTCACAATGTACACATATAAGATTTCTTTACCTTTCTTCTGTACACTCCATCTAAAATGTTTAGTCTAAACAAGTACTTATCTCTCTGAAAAAAAAAAAAAAGATTGTCAAGCATAACAGAAAACCATATTAACTTGTAACATCCTTTTTTTTTTGTTTTTCAGGTAGCTAAAAGAAAAAATATTTTTGTGTGGTAATAGATTGGAGGTGCAAAATTGTGTATGGTTTATTTGTATAGACCAACCCAATGATTGGCTCACTTTGAGGAAACAAAATTTTGTAATTCATAATCAATCTTATTTTCAATTAACAAAATATTTAAGTAAGAAGAAAAAAATGAAAAAACATTTTTTTCATTGCATTTTAAAAAAATTATTTTATTATAAAGCATGTGTTGTGATTTTTGGTCGAATTTTGACTGTCAGTGTTAGGTGCAACTAACCAAAGTTTGAGTATTTAAACCTTAAAATGCTTTATGCAGGAGAATAATAGAGCCGGGCTTTAACTGTAACACTGAAATGGGGTACTACTCATTCATGGTTTCAACAACCAAGTTTCATTTTCAGTTGATGTTTGTAATGGATCTGCGACGGCTAACTCTGGCATATAGTATGGGACCAGGCACGAAAGTTCACACCTTTTCTTATACTTTCATGTAGTTGCTGCGGGAATGATCTTCTGCATCCAAGTTGTTATTATATAAATGACTAAATGTATATTTTTGTTTTTATATATAATATGAAATATTACTACTTCTGGAAATGATGAAATTACAGTAGGTTGACAAAATACGCATAAAGTTACTAAAATGTTCTACTAAGCACGAGAAAATGTTGGTACTTTCAACATTATGTCAAACTCTTGTAAATCGTTCATTTCATGTAATAGCAACGTAGATGTTTTGAGCATGTGTTGTCATTTTTTTTGCTGATCATGTGTTGTTAATGATGTCAAAGCTTAATAGTATCTGATCATTTGGATTTTTTTTAATGTATTATAAAAGTTGGATGCAAAGATCATTTAAGTTTATCTAAGGCAGTGTTGCAATGTGTGTGACATTTTCCTTTCTCTGGTTGTATGAGAGCTTGAGCGCAAAATGCAGAGTGCGATGAAAATTTCTGTCATGTGTAATTGTTTTTCAGTCAATCATCCTTTCACTATAGCCAGAAGATTTGACCAGACATGTTATGTTTACTGTGATAGTTAACTTCAATGCACGTGGGAATAAAATATTGTAAGAGTATAGGGTTGGTTTCCTTATCAACATGGTTACAGGTGCACGCAATGGTTGAAGAAGAAAAAAACTCCTGATTATAGTAAAAAATTTAAGGGTAATGGGTCGGGTCATATCCGATCCCAACTGCCCCTACCCAACGGCTAATTGAAAAAAAAACTTTTTGTTATTTGATTTTCCACACAATTATATAGTTGATAACTTGAGGTAAAAAATTTCATATGCAAGATGCTCGATATAAGTGAGGAAATTGTAAAATTTAACATAATTGGGGAGGTTGTTTCCATATTTTTTGAAATTTCAACAGCTGAAGTATGGAAACTCGAGGTTATTTGGTGTCGAAAAAATATTTTTTGTCTTATATGAAATTTAGTAATTTATGTGACTGTAAATTTACACAACTATATTATTTATCAATGATCAAGTTCAATTTTATTTGTCGATGATCGGGTGGACCAAAAGCTTCATCAAGCTTAAGCTAGACCACATCGATATTGTTATATTTGGTCGTAATACATTAACAATAATCAACATTTATCTAGCTGGTTTTCTTTTTTATAAACATATAAGCATGGTACACACTAGAAGACGTATGTATATTTTATACCACAACAATTTCATATGCACCCTTCTTCCAAGTAAAAGTTTAATTCCAAAACCATAATTTGGTCAATAACATAGTTGATGTTGTGTGCTCTCCCTTTATCTCTTTCCCTCATGTAAAAAATAAAATAAGTACACCAAACAATATGACAATAGAAATATTCAATGTGGTTATATGCTAGGATTGCTTTATATGTGGCATAAGGGCTAATAGGGAACCTGAATTACTAATTATGTGCTTATAAGTGTATGTAGCCCTACCCAAACGTAAGAGACAAATTGGAATAATTAATGACAACGACACTATGATTGAAGTTAAAGAAATCAGCTTACATTTGTTAATTGAACGTAATATCATAAACTTTATTTGATTTAATAAAGTTTAATCCACTTAGAAAATGACAGAAAAACACCATTGAGGACTATTGTGGAAGCGGTGAAGTTTATCAAAGACGAAAAAAATTATGCAAGTAAGCACATATCATCAAAAGAACTATCACCCAAATGGAAATATATAATTTTAATCTCAAACATGTATGGTAGACGTGCAAAAGATTTAATTGCGTAGCAAATATTTAAATAGAAATTAGTAAAGCAATTTTCAAAAGCAGTAGTGCATTAATCGACTAAAAACTTTGGCCTCTTTATCATGTACTGATTGCTTTGAAATTACTACCTTGCAAAATTATAAAATGCACAGGTTTGGATTACACAACTGGGTTATATATACTGTAAGCACTATATTACTACATGCACTAATGTATCAAATTTTAATCAATTAGATTATACAATGCACACTCTATAAAATTACAAAAATACCCAAATTTAATCTTTTTTTAAATTAATTATCTTTATTAACTCGACATACTATGAAAATGCTAAATACACTCAAACAACTAATTGAATTAACCACTATATCCTTTGGCCAAATCAAAGACGCCACTGCTTTCTGATAGGGAATACACGTGGTATAGAAGACACATGCTAGACATAACTTGATACTTCAAACTAAATTTCAATACTTGAACATCTTGTTATATTCAACTCAATAAAATCTAGAGGGTAACCATCGGGAAGGGGAAGAATAAGGAAGATTATTTGTGTTGTAAAATAGAAAATTAAAAGTATCACACATACCTCATTAAATTTAACTTATGCACATGTTTAATGTCCTAAAAAGACAAATTATTTATTTACAGTATTTAAAAAAATTATAGATTAAAATTGTTACGAAAAGTAAAAATTAATTAAGCGCCCTAAATTCGTGTGGAAAGTAGTAATATCAGGTAGATAAATAGAATAAAGTGTTCTTAATAGTAACTTATATCATATGTAATTTTGAAATAAAAAGATTTATAAAAAAAATATAGGTCTTCAAAGTAATTTTTATAGCGCATATAGTCCCAATTCACTGATAAATATCGGTGAATTAATATAAAATATAATTGAAATAATTCTAGTGCATAAGTCCAACGCAGCATTTTATGTTTACAAGCCATAGGAATTAAGTGGCTTATGTTATTGGTGGCCTAGTAATACAGGCCAGTAGCAAGCAATAAACCTTATTCAACTGAACGAAATTCCAACGCAGAGACCACCTTACAGAGACAAAGGGCAACAAAATCCCTAAATCCTATTATATGGTAATCAAAGAATCATCTATTTATTTCATAAATTTCAGCATAATTACAGAGAATAGTGGCGAAAGCAAGTGACCTTAGATAGAAGATCGTCGATATCTTTAATTTCGAAAGGTATTGCAAACAGTAACCTTGTATAATGCCTAGTGAAAAACGAAATTGTTATGTGTAATTTTTTCTTTTGGTGGAAATTGACGTCAAATGGTTATTCTCATATATGGATGTATTTGGTTGTCCAGCATTAGGAACCTATAGTGTTGAGGGGATAAAAAAATTTGATTCCATAGAGGTTAAAAATAAATTGACAAATTATATTTGTCGTCAATGTGTAAACTCTATATCTCATATATGAACAATTGATACAATAGCCAACTAAAAATTATCATGTCTGCATGTGGAGATAATGAATATAACTGTCAAAATTAATTATGTGCCACGATAGAAGTTGAAGTATTAGTAATTAGAATTATTTTTTATTTTTCCAACTGCAAACACCATATGTGCAGCAAAAAAATTTTGGAAACATAGTCAACTAAACGTGTTTGATGGTAACGCTTATTGTTCATGACTTCAAATAAGACAAATTGTAGAAAAGGATAAATTTTAGTTTATTCAATATGTAAGAAAAATTATGCAGTTCATTGTATAATGCATAATGCTTTGCAATACAGATGGGTATGAAGGATGTTGGTGGTAGTGAAAAAAATTTTGACAATCTAGAGGATGCACAATATGGGAAGGCTGGTGCTAGTCGAAAGGCACTGGTACCTGTTCAGTAGGGTACTGCATAAGGCAAATAATTGGTATGAGAATTTGTCTGAAAAGTTTCCGGTGATAGTCTTTCATCCGTCGGACAATTAGGTGGTTGAATGGAAAGATGAGAACGATATATAGATTCAATTGTCTAACCAGGACAGTGTGTATGTATCAAAACATTATGGGTCATTAATCATAAATCATGGGGAATATTATCGGGGCTGCAACAAGTACAATTAAGGAAAATGAATATGCTTGAACAATATTGGAGTCGGGATTTCGTGATCAGAGGAGTTCCTTTGTACTTCATTCCATACGAATAACTGATGTCTTGTAAGATTCTCTGTTAACCGTAATAGATAAAAAAATTTATTCAACTTAATCATGTATAGTAACGAAAATTGGTGTCTACAAGAAGCTCGACTAAATTGCCAAATGTATGAATTAAGAATTTGTATGGTTGATTTGTGTGACTGCATTGTACATGTAGTAATTAGTACATGGATTACAATATTATTATATTATGTCTAATTTCTACGGTCGCTAGGGGTAGATGCAAACATAGATAGGAGAAGCAAAATTAAGGATAACAGCCGTTGTAAATGTGTTGTTATACAATATGTAAATTATTTGAATGAATTTTGCTTATCTTCAAGAAAATATTGGGTTTGTATTGTAATTTATTTATTCTACTTGTGAAGCATAGGACAATACATGCAATTTTTGCAACAAATATGTTGTAGCTATAATGATGTTTATCGCATGCCATGTTTGTCATATGCTTCGGTTAAGCTTGCTCATTGTGTATCATATGATTGAAAATTGTTTTCATCTAATATTAAAAATGGTCTAATTGAAAACAATTATCATAAGAATAATTGAGCGGTATGAATGTGACGAATGGATTTAAATATTTATGCAAGGGGCCTGAGGAGATGTAACCAAATCCAATGTTCTTTATGATAGGCCATAGGCCATTAACATTATAAGCGAGCATTAAATAAAGCATGGGCCTAAAGGCCTTTAATTACTACTTGTGCATCAAAGATGAGAACAAAACCTATGTATAAGATTATGTTTTGAGGAATTAGTCAATAATTTGAAAAAAAAAGGAAATTGTCCACCGTCCAACCGTCTTTTTATACTTTTTTAAAAATATACAATTCTTCTTTTTTTTTTTGCTGGAATCCACTTGAAGTTACATTTCTTGTCACTTTTCTACTTCCGTTTGGAGACCGTTAAGCAAACTAACAGAATATTATTGAAATAACTTTTTTACCCTTAAATATAAAAGATAAATTATCCACTGATCATCTATTTTTTTCATATTTTTTCAGAAATACACAATTCCTAAATTTTTTTCTAAATTCCATTTGAAGTTATATTGTTTTGCACTTATCCACCAGTGTGTCATTATGAAATGATAATTTTTTCCTTATGATGTCAGCAAAGTTCCAGCGGTGTTATAACGAGAGTGGAAAAATGAAAAGAAATGTAACTTCAGGTGGATTCCAGTAAAAAAAAGAATTGTGTATTTTTGAAAATTAATGAAAAAACGGGTGGACAGTAGATAATTTCCCTAAAATAAAATTCACTCCTTGTTATGCAAGAAACAAAATTGTTGAGATGAACATAAGTGGAATATAATCTTGCAGAAGAAGTACAAAGCCACTTTCGATTTGGGCCTCTGCGACAATTTCGTGTACAAAGAGCAAGTCCATGTCAAATTTCCTCAAACTTGGTTCATAAGTCTGTCAGAAGGGTGAAAGAAGAGAGGGTGGACATTAATCGAGTTGCGTTTGGAACTTAATAAAATAGTTACTTAAAGAAGAGATAAAAATTAAAAAATTAAAAAAAAAACCCCACGGGAGTGGGAGTGAGTATATGAATAGTTACAAAATGTCAAGCATTCTGACAAAAACCATGGCAACTACTTTTCCAACATGCTTGCATGTAAAAAAATCTAAGGATTATTATAAAGCCCAAGCACATAAGAGAGAAAAAGATGATAGTTTGTAATCCAATTTCAAATTATAAGGTGAATTTAGTTCAGCAAAGCACACAGTGAAATGGCACAATGTACATCCTCAACTTAAAATTAAAATTTGTGTTCGCCCACTAATTACTACTAATTTATTTATGTAATAAATAATGCAGTTTATTTAGAACAGTAAAGAGATGTCATGATGTATGGAAAAGTGAAAGTAGGCACAACAAGAATATCAAAGTTCCTTATTTAAAATTAAATATTGTCTTAATTGGAAGCATTTTCAATGTGTACTTAACTGACTTAATTAACATAGTCAAACTCCTTCATAAACTGATAACATGTTTCAATTGTCCATGTTAAATTTGCCATGCTCAGCAAGATAACAGCAAAGAATTCTAACATTTGGGTGGCTACATTAGCTGATGGAACTAAATTAATTAGTTAAAACAGTAATAAACTAAAGACATATTGCATATACTGATATGATAAGCAGCATGGAAAAATGCTTATGAGAAATTTTTTTTATAATTAGCCAAATCTGGTAAGTGAAGAAACATTCTCAACAACAAATGATTGTCAATATTAAACATGTCAAAATATTGCTATGAATGTAGACTGAAAAATGAAATTTATATTTCATACATTGAAGTTAAAAAAAATGTATAAATTGAAACTGTGATAAATTGATTTTTCCATTGTCATGGGATTTGAAGCAAGATAGAGAATAAATGAAAGGCTAACAGGGAAATAACCAAAGATTTTGTTAAAGTACAAAATTCCCCTACCAGTTTTTGCACCTCCAGCAATCGAGTGTGGATCAAAACTCAAAATAATTGAAATGATAAGGAGAATGCTTACTCCAAGGCAAATAACAATGTTTCGTTCTACTTGCTTTGGCCATTTCCTCCAACTACCACAATATTTAACCTTCTAGGGCAAATTGCTTCACAGCGTGCTTGTTCGCGAATTGCATACTAAAAATGTCAGGGATCAGTTGTGGTATCCTCTTGGGGGCAGACTATGTAGGTTTTCTAAAATAGAGTTTGCACTCATTACTGGATTGAATATAGGACCGAGGGAGAATAATGAAAAGGCTTTGACAAGCATCTCCCGACCCTTTCGGAGATAACTAAATTGGGAATTAACAGACCTGTAACTTTAGTTGAGTTTGAAGACGAATTCAACACCATAAATTGGGCTGCTGAGAAAGATGAAATTGTAGTAAGGTTTGTAATTGTGATGTTCTTGCATAGGACCTTACTCAGACTACCAGATGATGAGATAGTCAACACTCAGTGGCTTCGACTTGCACAGGATATTCGAATGTCTAATAACTATCCATGGGGCTTAATGGTTTGGGAGGCCACATATGAATCGATTGTTTTGAACATGCATTAAGGGGTAACATAAAACATAGGTAGCAAAAGTACTATGTTAAGACCAGCCAATCACACTTATGTCTTGCGAGGGTTTACGTTTGCGGCTCAGGTATAATCTACAACTTTAAATTGGACTATGTTAACCAATGGGATATAAGAATTAATGGAGAAAAAAGGTAGTTTAACTAAAAAAAGTTCATAATGGGATCACATCCAAAACGTGGAAGGCATGATAGTAGTGATAAAGTTAACATGCGATCAATTTTTTAAATGGCGTGTTTTATATTTAAGTAAAATGTTATTACTCATGCCATGCTAGTTTGTAGAAATGTTTCCATTTGCAGTTGCAAATTGTCCATAACAGTGTAAATGTTATGTTCAAAATATCGTATATGTTAATGAGTCATAGTATTATAAAAATGAAGTTCATAACAAAATTTAGGAACCGCCAATGTAGCTTAGAATTGTCAGCTTCATGAGCCTTATATATATCACTTTATGTATAGTTTTGGGCTGCTTACTTTTAGGTAATTTAGATTCAAATGTATTACTAGGGAATTGGATATTTATTAGATAACATGCACATGATATATTTTAAATTATAAATGTTTATAGTTATATTATTTATATTAAATGGTTGCTTGAGACCTTTAGGTAATTGTCCATAATTAGTTTAAATGCACTTAATGTGATTTACAGAATGTTGTACTATATATAACAAGGACAAATAGCAATAATAGGGAAAATGAGGTGAATTCGATATAATAGTATGACTCAGGGGGTCATATTTTGTTTGATCTAACATTCTTTATTTCAAGTGATATTAGCATGCGGCAATTGTACATTAATTTTGTTGCTACGTGATTTAACTTTTTTGGCTTTAGTGGAATTGTAATTCACTAATGGAACAAGAGAAATAAGATTAATGTTATAGTGATAAACGCAGTGCAAATAATTTAATTATTTGATTGTTATTCCAGCTACAGATATACAAATGTGTAAATATCCTGGGCCACTTATAAGCTTATATGGCCGAGAGATAGTTGAAGATATTGTTTCCCGAATGCTTCGATGGAATTTATGGATGCAGCCAGATGATGCATTAATTAGATTGCATCTTATGTCAACAAGAGGCAACCAAATGTCTACTATATCGGTTACATTAGAGGCATCACAGAAAAAGAAAGAGAACAGCTACTACAAGAGTGTCATTGAAATTAATGGGCTTGTACAAGCGGTCTACTTTGTTGGTGGGTTCTCCCGTGAATGTAGATTGTGCACTCTTGTACAATCGAACCACGTAAACTTGTCTCTGTTTTGTGATTGATTGGTTCTTATTTCTTGATTTCTGTGTGTTCTTATCATAGTCATCTGCATTAGAAGGCTCTTAATTCGTGAAGATTGATTGTTGGGTTCAAGCATCTTGTGGAATTGGTTTGTGATCTTGGGCAGTGATTGAGTTGCTCAACTGATTTCATAAGCACTCAAATCACTACACCTAGTTTGTCTTATCATTGAACATTTTAACATTTTTGCATCATTGTTGAGTGTTAGAAAGTGCATATTTATAAAGGAGAAAATCGTCATTTTACACTTCAAGTCTCACTAACATTGTTACTTTTATTTATTTAAGTATTTTATTATTTAATTATGTGTGTTTCATTATAATTAGGTATTTTATGTAT
Source organism: Citropsis articulata (assembly GCA_030449925.1). Taxonomy (NCBI): domain Eukaryota; kingdom Viridiplantae; phylum Streptophyta; class Magnoliopsida; order Sapindales; family Rutaceae; genus Citropsis; species Citropsis articulata. The sequence goes on along the minus strand of JASUUH010000137.1, from coordinate 398,468 downwards.
TTTAGGGGCATCACGATCATTTCACAATGAACGAGTGATCAGACAGCAAAACGGACGTCATATTTGAACTAAGGACGGTCGAAAACCTTAAGAGGAGTATAAAAAGAAAAATGTCATTGTTCACATATACGGTACTGTTCATACGTACGGTACTGTTCATGCTACTATTCACAATACTGTTCATATATACGTTTCGATGACATGGCGTTGACCGATGACGTGGCATTGACCGATGATGTGGCATCGACCTGTGATGTGGCAACATTTGATTGGATAAATTATGTGGCATATTTGCTTATGTTGGCGGCGTGGTATTAACCGATGATGTGTCACGATCTTATTGGGCTAAATTTCTTATGTCGTAGATCGATGGCGTGTGACAAAGATTTGATGGAGCAAAAATCGTGTATGCATGCGAGGCATACATAGGATTATTTACTATTCAAACCGCGTTACTGTGCAAGCCATGGTCAAACCGTGTTACTGTGCAAACCGTGGTCAAGCGTATCGCTCAAACATTATTTGTGACCGTTGATCGATGATGTGCGCATGATTAGGCGTCCGAACTGTTTTTAATCCAATGGTCACGATTCACTCAATGTATCTATAAAAAGGGGGCTCCCCCCTTAATTTGATACCCTTGAATTCATTTCTAAGCTTAGATTTCTATAATTCCTTCTTCTTCTTGTATTTTCTATGTATTTTAATAAATTCTCATTTTACCCCTAGTTAAAAAATGAGTAGCTAATTTTCTTTCAAGCTTGGGTTGAAGGTGAAGTCTCAACATGTTCCATGGGCTTAATTTAGTAAATTTATTTTCTCTTCCCCTCTAATATTTGTGGTTGTTTTAACTTTTCGTCGACAAATAATAATAATCTTGTCTAGATACTACCCTGGTTAAACCGGCACCCTAGTACAAGGTTATTATTATTTGGCACGATAAGCCCTTAGTACCATATTTATTTGAGCATGGTTCATGAGGTGTGGAATTCCCCCTCATGATTTAATTGGTATTAATAAGAAACATTTAGCCCATGGAGCATGTTGATGCAAATCCAGATACCCAAGTGCTTCAAGTATAATAGTTTCCATTTCAATTTACTCTCGCCATTTCAATTCAAATTTTAGGATAATCTAAATTTCTTCCACCACAAATTCAACCATCCATTTAAGAAAATTAATTCTGCACATAATTAAAATCAACCTCCTCGTGGGATCGACACTCGTCACCATTAATCTATTTTACAATAAATTCGTGCGCTTGCGAGTTCAATAAAATTTGCGCAACAGACAACATCAATTGTCAATGTAAGCCTCTGCCCACAAATCCCATCGCTTATGTTTTTTTAATAATTTGGCCCTAAATATATAGTATATAATATATTATTGGAGTGATTTATTTGATGTATCTTGATAAACATGTAGACAAGCATAATGACAACCATGTATATTCGGAAACGGAGTCAGTAAAAAATCATAGAGGCATAGAACAAAACACAAATCTGTAATATTTGCAGTTACTTCTTTTACTAAACAGCAACATTGCTTCAAAAAAATTACAATGACATTGATGCAAGTAGTTATAATCACAGGTTTATATTCTCACAACAAAGGTAATATATATTGCTATCAAGAAGAAATATTTTTAATAAAATGTTAATAAATAATCTACAAGGAAGACCTTGTAACATCTCAATCATAGATTATTACAATACACATATATGATTTACATGAGTAGAGCATCTGTTGTGGGCCTTATTTAATGAATGGTTTCAAATTTATGGTTCTTTACTTCACAACTAATAACCTGAATGCTGAATTGATCCTTGCCTTTATATTTTTTGTTACATTAGTATCCACGTTTATATGCAGTATACGACACACATTATGATTTATACTTTATTGATTACACGAGATTGAAGAAAACACTATAATAGTACAAGGACAACTGACTGAGATCTTGTCAAATATTGTGTCTACATCAACCTCACAATTGAAAAGTGATATAATGATAGGTATTAGGCGACTGAGGAATAATGTAACTGAAGAGATGGAAATTCATTACAAATTACTGATGAAAGAACTTAGAGATCAAAGGGAAATATTATTAGAGATTGAAGAAGCTCTAACTGACAGTAATGCTGATAATCAAGTATGGGATAAGTTGGAATTTAAGTGGCATTAGAGGGATCAAAGCCAATCATTGTTATGAATTAAAGAATAGTGTCAGTGTTACAGTGATTTAGTAGTGAAGTATAATTTTGGTATTTTAACCAATAATGATTAGATATTTCACACTCATAGATCATAAATGTTAGTTTCACCTAAGATAGCCAACAGACAACATGTACACATAATCCTTGTAATGTTCCTGTTACTAACATTAATGGTACCGGGGCAATTTAATTTGACTAAATCAACCGGTGCATACCTAGGTATTTTGATGTAACTTTTAATGATTAAAAACTTATAATACACTGATGACGTAATAATATGTTTAAACAACCAACAATAAGAGTGGCAATTGAAATACAGGGGGTGCATTTGGGTCGGAAGGCAGTGATGCAAGGGGCTAACTGTTTTCGATTTCATTAGCAGTGGCAATTCAGCAAACAAGGGGATTGTACAAGAGAGTGAGAATTCAGGCAACTGATGGGGCTGCACAAATCAAGCATCGCTTGCCGGTGATAGTTAATGTTACAGGCCCTTTCACAGCAATTCTGCCGGCAGTCACAACAAAAATGGAAGAACTGGACTTAATTGATGTGGAGGCCAAAGCTGAATATCAAAACTTAATAGACATTCAGTTTGAAGGTTAAATGTTAAGAATTTCTATAAGAAAGTGCTTTTCATTGACTCTAATTGGTTTTAATTAGTGGTCCATGGCGATGGGCTGACCAATGATGTATGTTATTAACCCTATTTTACTCGTTTATAACAAACACGAAATAGCATTACTAAATAATACAAATGTCATTGTCTGGTTCATTTTAGCACTTGAGTGTTAACTTGAGGCTCGTTAAGCGGCGGCTGATCAACTCCATAGTTTGGCAGGAAAGAAAGTGCATTTGCATTGATACTGAATTCTAGGTAATTATTTTCGATAGTTGAACTTATTGAAATGGTACAATAATTTAAACCTTCAACTTTACATTGTATTATGGATTTATACACAATGACCTAACCGGTTCAAAGTTTATTCGGAAAATTTTGATAATTCTAAAAAAGTTTATTTTATATGCATTATATAGACTGATAACAACTATATATTCAATTAATAGCAAGCGCACATAGAAATAGAAGAAATGTTCTATTAGTTTAGAGATAAAAAGAGTAGATACTTATTATTTAGTATAGTCTATAAATACTATCTACCAGTAATCAAGTAATATTATATATCTTTTTGCATTACACGAACGAGCTAAAATTTAAAAAGTTCTTAAACTACAAAGCTTAATATTGTATTCAATTAGCAGATATTAGAGATTTGAGAACTCCAATTTATCATTGAGCTTGGACGAAAGGAAATTCTGTTATCTTACATAATGTAAATTATATAACTTGAATATTCACATAATTACTATAAGGGTATTCCAGTGCTCAGTAAGTGTTCGCAACATCATAGATTAAAAGAAAATTATATTATCAATTTATTTTCTGGACATGTATTATCACTTGTCACTTGTTCTAACAATATATATAATGGATAATTATTGGGTGCCATTACATTTTAGGTAAGTGTTTCCGGGATTTGGACTGAAATGCAAACAGCACGCAGAATTATCTACAAGTTGCAGTTTGATGAATATTTAATTAATAGGTCCATGAGAGACCTTGGTCGGCCATTGACCAGGCAAGTAATCTCTATATCCAAGGTTAATATATCGGGTGTCATAATCTACATGTCCATCATAATGTTGTCATTATTATGAATGGACACTGTTGTAATCTATCCACCCTTATTGTTCTAATTTAATATGCAAATGTAATCAATCTACCTAATATACTTCTTGTCCTATTAATATAATTTAAAGGACATTATACAGACAATAAGACAAATTTAATGCAAGTAAATAACAAAATTGTTATATTATAACTGGCACTTGGCAACTGTTAATTAAAATGATTATGTGGCATTTTCACTGAATTCCAAACCTAAGGCTGATGTTTACAAAATTTATTTATCTGGTGAAAACCAAAGTATTTGTTTCTGTTATAAATTTATGGAATATTCTGTAATTGTTCCTCATAAGCATATATTTCATAGTATGTTTATTTAATCGGAGATTATTGTCTTGTATTTTGTCAGTGCTTGACATAATCTCATCAACTTTATATAATGATTTATAGATGAACAATAACTTATAAATATCACAATACTTTATCATAGAGTCTATTGATTACAATCAACAAATATAATGTTTACAAATTTCTCTTTGAATGTGTATATACCCATCAACTTTGGTGGTACACATTAGGTTGCAGCAAAAGTCAGTTTTGCCGAAAGGGAAATTACCATCTTTGATCCTCAAACAAAACTTATACCGACTAAACAAATAATTTAGTAGATTAGTTGCTTGCGAGAATTATTACCTTGAATGCTGATTGCTTGCCCAGCATTCCATAAAGAACGTCAAACGCTTTGTGTTTTAACTGATCCTTACGATGTCGTTAGGGTGACTGCCGGCACACCCCAGCAAGGACTTGAATTTGGGGACTGTGGTGTCTTTGTGCTCAAGATAATTAAGTACTTATGTACCGGGTCTCCTTTCAATTTCGGTCCTCATGATGGCCTTATTCTAAGGCAGAAGATAGTTGTCTATGTTGAAGGATCAAATTGTCTAACCACTCTAAGTTTATATTTCCCAGAAGCATCACCACAATAAACTTTTGTTGGTTATCTGTATGTTGACCCTTTTGTTTTGGTGATATTTGCAGTGAAGGGTAAAAAAAACTTTGTTTCCACCGATATTTTGTTGTTGCTCAGTTGTCTTATTTATGAAACTTATTGCATTATATATCATATTATCACTATTGGGTTATTGCCTTTTTGTTGAAACTACTTTAGTTATATATATGTTATATGGTAACCTTCTACTTTTGTATTGATGATAAACTTGTTATAATGTATTTTATTTTGCTACAACACAGTTTCAAGTTTACTTTATGGCTCATGTTTTGTTTTTTGCTTTATAGTCCATCCAATTTCTAGTGCTGTATTTTGTCATAATTTTTGTGCCCCATAACTCTATTTTTAATTGCATGATGCGGCATCCTATCAATGTTATTATACTGCACATATACTGGATAACTCATCAATTTCATCTTTTTTTTTTCATTTTTTCCACTAACAATTCAGTATTTCATTCATATACTTTATTAGATTAATATTGTTTATCAGGAGTTCTGGTAGCCATCAAATTCAGATCAATATGTAACAAAGTAACTCATTTTCTTCTTATATCCAAGTGTCCATTATTTTACACTTGTGATATTAAGTAAAAGTAAATTACGATTTACACAAAGTAACCTTATAAAATATTAAAGGAACTAAGTTAAAAATATTAAAGTCATTTTTTAGCATTTTCTAATTATATAACATATGAAATAAAGCAATGTTAGAACCTAATTCAATCAATTAAATAGCATCAGTGTACTATTACAATATACATAAATAGTTAAGACATATCAAGTTACACATATATAAAAAAGTTTTACATCACTTCTAAGTCACTTATATAGTGTTTAAATTTACACACAACATAAACAGTTCTGCGTTTTATATACATATCAGGTTAAACATGCATAACACAATTAATTGATACATAAAGTTCTACAATATACACACATAAATGTAAAAGCATAATTTTCCATGCTATATCCTCCTACTCTGAACGAAGTTCAGCATTTTTTTTCTCATTGCAATAATAGTTGCCTACTTTACTTCCTGGGATGCAACCCACAAACTTCCTATCTGCTGGACTGACACAATTACAATTTACATAAATAAAATGTTCTGTAAAATTGCATATGAAGCAAGATAATCAGATAAAGAAATTCCAAGAAAAATGAAATACAAAGTGATTGATAGAGTTCAAATCTCATTTCTCTAATTCTGCGTTTGTTGCAAGAAGCTCCTCTTCTTTCATTCTCAGGTGCTATAAATGTTGATGAACCGTGTAACTTTGCAGGTAAATTGCTTGAATTCGTTACCAGCTTCTTGGCGCTCTATCAGCAATACATCTTTACCAACATTGTTGGAATAATGATAGAATTCAAAAAAATATTAGCGTTGCCCGTCTTCTATATATTAAATTCTTATCTTTACATGGTGCTCAACACTGAAAGTATCACTTTAGCATAAGTCATTGTTCATAGTATCAAATATTTTAGGACCATCTCCCGTAGTAAGATAGAACTATGGCCTTTGTTTTCATCTTCATACTCATTAACTTTACTTTCTACTACAGTTTCCTCCTATTAAAAGAATGGAAAAGCTCTAAATCTCTAGGTCAAATTCACAATACTTAAATTAGAATCCGCCCATATCCATACATAGGCCATAAGTTCGACAACATATGGTATCTACACCCAATGCACTACAGTTAAAGTGTTCAATCAATGACTAAAATGTTACCTTTCACTGTATTTTCCTATTATGCCAACAAAATGAACAACATAAACCATAATTGAAAATATAAACAAGTGCTTTTAGTTAATCATGTCAACTAGAACTGAAGAATGTCGACTAATGGCTACATCATTCAATTTCCAAAATATAAGAATGCCAACTAGGGCAGAGCCCCAAAAAAACCCTATATTCAATCTAAAGAATTGAAGAAATGCTCACAAAAAACATAAGTTCATAAAAGGAATCATATTAAGACTTTGTCCTTATCATATGGGTAAACTTAAATTTTATATCTCAGTTTTATTTAATTTAGTCTACAATATAAAGGGCATCCAATTCATAAGCAATGAATATCAGGGGATTACCATCACATAATCTTATCAATTAATCACTCAAACATCTAAAATGCATAAATACGAAAACCATAATTCTAAAAGCATCACTTCCTTCTCAACTAACTTTTATTTCTTTCCATTGACTCATCAACAATTATGCCACATAACAATATCAAAATTAGCTTTAAGACATAGTCTTTGCCTCATTATTGGTATGAAACCTGTGTACTTTAACAGTTTTTTCCAGTTTTTTTTCATTCTTACTAACTTAACGAGTTGTCAACTTAAATTATTGATGCTCAATTCTTCACTACAACAACAACAGGGCAGGCTCACAATAAAACTTGGGAAATTATTAGCCATATACCCTTAAATGACACCCGTATCAAATGTGTGTGAACACTTTTCATGTATATCACTCGTATACCCTAAGTTGACAAAACACTTCTGCCGTCCATCATTCCGTTAACTGCCGTTAGAATGTTAACAGAATTGTGGCAAATTGACTATTTCGCCCTTAAAACTTAAAATAAAGTAAAAAGATAAATTTACCCCAAAAATTAATGTAAATTTTCAATACACAATTTTTTTTTATTTTGTTATTAACAATACATTTTTTTTATTAAAAAATATGAATTATTACTGGCACATATTATTAACAATTATCCATAAAAAAAATATCCATATTATACCATAAAAAATTTATTAACAACATATTGTTTACAATTATACATATTATACCATAAAAAATTTCAGTTGGAGCTTGGAGGAGTAGATCTTAAAAAATTTACGTTAAATTTTGGAGGAGTAAATTCGGTTGTAAAATAGTTTTTTTAGCAATTATTAACAATCATCCGATAAATGGGATGACATGTCATTTTTTAGTAGGTAAATGAGATGGCATGTCGTTTTTGTTAATCAAAGTTTAAAAGACTAGATTATCTTTATGATGGCAGTTAACAGAATGGTGGACGGCAGAAGTGTTTTGTCAACTTAGGGGATACGAGTGATATACATGAAAAGTGTTCACACACATTTGATACAGGTGTCATTTAAGGGTATATGGCTGATAATTTTTCATAAAAATTTATCCACTAAATACATAAACAAATGGGCAGCATTAACAATCAAATTGTTAATAGGAATTAAACTGAAATAGAGAGCCACCTTTATAAGCCGTACTTGTGATGTTTCCCAAGGATCCAATATGACCACTTAGGTGTACATTGCCACAATATTGTTCTATGGAAGCGGCCTCACTGTTAGAAGTTTGGCCCGGGCCAACATTAAATAACATAAATGTATATTGCTTTATTTTTTAACTACAACTTTCGAGTACTCCCCCAATTTTAAACAAGATATAAAAATGTCTGATCATTATCCTTCAAAAAGGCATTCTCATTTACTTACCAATAAAAAATAACGATATTTTCATGTTTTATTAAATTCTAACCTTCAAATTTCGCTTTACAAATTTACATTTCTTTTCAAAGACATATGTGACATTGTGGTAAACATGTCTATCAAGATTTAAAAACCACTAATAGTTGGGTATGGTACCTTTCTTTTACCCGGTTCATTTTTTTTAGCTCCTGCAAGTTATTTTCTTCTCAAGAATCCCAAATCCATTTATCTACATGAACTTTTAAATTTCATCCATACAGATTCTTTTGTGTGCTTTCCTTTTAAAGCAGTCTTTCACATTAAACCTGGTGACAGTTGTTCAAACATGTTAAACATAAGGCCAAAAAAACAAAAAACAAAAATACGTACTTGTTCATCCCTGAATTGTAACATACTCATGCTTTAGGATGACAGAACCCACTATATTCAATCCTAACTATATGCTCATGCCATAAAAACAGAACATTCTGTATAGGTATTTCCCCAGAGACAAGTTCTAAACTTCAAACACCTGCTCAACAATTTGTTCCACTGCATAATATTTTCACTTCATTGATAACAATTCATATTGTCTATATTAAAATGATATTACACCAAAATACGTTAAATCATACTGAATATTTTCACTTCCGAGCTTAATAATGAAATCATACTCACTTCATCGACAACAAATCATATTGACTTTGTTAGTAACGAAATTATATCAAAACAGTTCAAATCTACTAAATGAATTTGTATACTAATTAACATGTTCAATATTAGCCAACTATGATTCGCAAACGCCATTCAGACATTTCATCGAACAATTGGTGCATATGGGCCGTTTAAGAAATTGAAGCTAGATAAAATAATGAGAATATTCAACTAAATGGTAAACCAATCAATGATATCACAATTTCATTAGTCCAATGAAAGACAAAATAATGAAATAGCTTATCAATTTTCGAATCACTCTCTAACCTCTGAAACCACAGCTCCCTGTCATTTCTCTATGTACTAGTAACGAACAGAACTCTGAACCCATTTTTTTTCCCACTTTTTTCAACCTTTGTTCAGTTAACTCCATGATAGTTGTATGAAATTTTCGTAGATAACGTTTCAGAGGGGAGCTGTTGCATCTTCAATAAGCAAGTCATCATATTATGGAATGTGAACTTTTAAAAACCACGTTTAAATTTTTCATTTTGAAAATTTTCCTATCTTTTCAAAATTTTCATTGATAAGCTCCCAAGCTTCAACCAGTTATAATAAGCAAAGCATAGGATTGACTTTACCATTGACCCATTCTGCAACTGGTTTCCAATCGGTTTGAACATATTTGCTCGTAGGTGATTTAATTGGTCATGTCACTTCTGTTTCTTACATCAAATGTAACGTAAGCTTACCCTTTCCCATGATGAGCAATAGATGTCGTTTGATTAATCATTTAATCTATTTTTTATCATTATTTATAATGGGTCTCATAATTATATAATATGCTTGGACACTCATCATATATTGGACAGTACTAATGGTTATTAGATCGTCTCACACACACACATATATATATATATATAATAAGAGATTTCTTAAATTATTAAAATAAGATATAAACTAAAAGATAAATAACACTTTTATGATAAAACACATAATATGGAAGTATTTGTTTTACTTTCTTTTAGTTTATCTCTTAGTTTATCTCGTCACTTTGATAACTTAAAAGGTCCCTTATTAGATTGTGCGTGTGTGTGTGTGTGAATACATACCTATTCATAAGATTTATGCGTAAAGGATTTGAAATCTTTGGTCTGACACCTCTCCAAGGTCAAGCAGATTAGATGCAATGACTCGTTGAATCTTGAGCTGGAGAGTCTTTGCTACCACAAAAAATTAAATTAGAAATAAAATTAATTTAAGGTAGCCCAACCATTGTGTTTGTTATTTCTATTTTGATCATTTTTCCTTCCATTAATTATTCTGTATTTATATTGAACGATCTGTGATTATAAAAATTGTTTAAGAAAATTGTGTGGATGGTAGTTTTATGGGTTCAAAATAGAAATAATCCCATATTGCAGCAGCACATCATTCCAACCAGTAATTGATGCCTCAGAATAGAAATCTCTGCTATATAGTTGACTGTTTATAAGAACAAAACGGCGATCAGAAGCTAATTTGCACAAAGAAAAATTGCAATCACAGTGCTATTCACATCCTGTATTTAACAAAGTAGATCTCCATCCTAATAAAATGGTAGTTCATTTGTTTCACAAAGCCACAAATTCTGTGCACATTTTGCAGCTCTTTCATGAAGGAATCATCAACCCTTTTTGAAAGCAAGCGAAAGCATGGACATGTGACTGCATGCTCAACATCCTCATGTTGCCTTTTCTTGATTCAGTAACTTTCATCTCCAGAATCCTGAATACAGAAACAAAAATGGAAATGAAAATCCAATCTTCAGCTTCCGCCACAATGGATACAGAACCAATTCACCTAATAGGAAATGGACAATGGTGGGTGACACTCTGTGTGTTTTCAATTAGAAGTCGAGTCTGTGTTGTATCATCATAACAGGATGTCCAGCCAAAGTGGAAATTTGAAAGGAATAAAGTAATGAAGGATTCAACTGAAATTATTATGGGCCAGTTATTTCATCTGATAATCCACTGGATAAGCGGTGAAGGAGAAAGAATCAGCAACAAAAAGAGGATGAAGAAAACAAAATCAACCAAGTTTAAAGTTCGAATGCAAAATATTCACGGGTCATGGACTTCAAAATCAATGGATGATATGCAGCACCTCAACTTAAGCAAAGAGAACATATAAGAGACCATCTATAACCATGACCACTGAACTTTCCCGCATATCAAACTAGATCATAATAACAGAGTGCCAAACCTGCTAGACATGCAGCACTTACGAATTATGTGCAGCAATCTCAATGCAATGTTCTAACTGAGGGCACGGAGACATTACACTGCCATATAGATTATGAATAACTAGATTTCATCTTGAGCTCATCGAAGAGAGTTTTCTACACTTTAATCCTAGCTTTATCAAGACAACATAAATTAACAAATACTTTCATTCACAGTATCTTGATATTTTCAGATACATGTGCTCTTGGTAAATTGTTATCTTCAGGGTAAACACCTTCAACGAGGTAGTAAGCATAGCATCTATTTTCAAACACAATATAGCACAAAACCACTACCATGTAACGTACCTATTGACCAGCATCTTCAGGGAACCTCGCATCAAAAGGAACAGAAGGATGTGCATGCGCTGAACTACCACCAGTTCCACCATGCTGCAACTCAATGACAAGCCACCGAACAGCTTTACTCATCTGCTCCAACCGAACTGCACTAATAGGAGGGAGACCAGTAGTGGCAGCTTGACCCGACTTTCCAGCCAGAGAGCCAGTAGCCTCATCAACCAAGCACTCAGACCCTATTCTTTGTTTTACAGACTCCACAAACTCCTCGGCCTGATCACAAGCCACCCTGAACAACTCCCATCTCTGCTTGAAGTTCTCTAAAGCAGCATCAGTAGCTGCTGTTTTCTGGGCACCCGAAAGTTCCTTAGCTTCAAGCACATTAGCTGCAGCTGCAACAAACTCTTTATATGCATTACTTAAAGCATCCACAATGTTGTCCATCACCGCCCACTTGAACTGCAGGTAACAACAATAATGAAGTTTCGGTTTTAATAATTCAAGAATTGAGAGTAAAAGAGTAACTACATGATGCAGTATCAAATAGAAATGTCCGTACAGTCCCTAAATTTCATCAAACAAATATCATTCTAACAAGTAATTGTTTTGAAATCAAGAAATTATCCCGCAACAAACCTAAATTGTCAAATTTTGAGTCTAAACACTTCATTTACGATTAAAACTGCCAATAATTAGTTTATGTGTTTTGATTGCAAAGAACTAACACTTACAGCACATGAGAATTTAAAACCCTAAACCAAAAGAAACCATCGAAAAGAAAACTCGAAAATTGAATAGGGTAATAAACCTTTAAAACTAAAAATTTCTGTCCATTATTTTAGTGAAACGAGAAGAACTACTACCTTGGAAGCTGAAGCTGAGGGCGAAGCAAATTCTGGAAGAAACTTAGCGCAGAATAAAATTAAAAATAATAATAATAATAACAGTAGAAAGTTAATAGATACAGAGAAACTGAAGGAAAGCTTATGAAAACACGACGAAAGGGGGAGATTCTCAGTGATGTACGCGCCTGTGAATATGATTTTGGGCCGGGCTAACTTAAAACTTGAATTGAATTTTGGCCTGTGAGTACGAGGTAACTACGAATTTACTGAGGCTCCCCGAGAGAACTTTATTTTTGGGTAAATTTTCGCTTCCTCAAAAATCGTCGTAATTTTCTTTTTAATTGAAATCACTTAAATAACTTAACATAAATTAATTTATTTTTTATTTAAAAATTAAATTAAATTATTCTTTTAACAAATTTTTTAACAACCACCATTTTCATAATTTATTTATATTTTAAATTTTTGAAAAAATAATTTTTAAAAAAATATAAGAGAGGAGATTTATGAAGATACATGAATTTAATATTTCAGGATTTAAATGTAATTTAAAAAGAAACATCTTTCTAAGGTAAATTTTATGGGAAAATATTTAATTTTAATATATAGATTTGTATTTTATAAAACCGAGTGTATTTTAGGAAATAAGTTCAAAAAGAATGTTATCAAAATTTTAGGGTTGTGTTAAAAAGTAATCATTGGATCTACTAAATAATTCTATGATGTAGTATAAGTAAACCTAAATTGATTGGACTAAATTATGTGATATCTGGCTCATAAAGTCTCATAAGCTATAATATATACCAATACTTAAACTCTTAACTATATCTATGGAAGGTATCACACAATTAAAGATTTTATTCAAATATGAGTGTATCTTTATTTTTTTTTAAAAGTAATTTCGATCAATCCAAAATTAATTCTAAAAGTTGTAATCTTATGTTACGTGACATTCACTGGATTGGTGACTTGGGGTGGATGGTGTCATAATTTTCAAAATAATTTGTTTTGTTATTATTTACTGTTCACATATTAGTTTATATATTTTAGGTAGCATTAACTAAATTTCTATTTAAGCTCGATTAATAAGTTATCCTTTTAATCTAAAATTAATATTTATATTTTTTAATTTCAAAATTAAATTAGATTTGATATATCTGTTGTGAGTGTTAAGGACCACAATTTATACCAAATTGCGAATTTGATTGATTAGATGAATAATCAAAAAAATTAAAAATTTTGATTGATAATTATGCCTTTATTAGTCACTAAATTATATTATCGTTATGATCACCGAAATGTTTTCGTTAACATTAAGATAATAAAAGATTAGCGAAAACATCATCAATTAGTATGCCGCATATCAATCAATTTGCTTTATTAACTCATGATAGTCACGTCTTATGTTACGTGACATTCACTGGATTGGTGACTTGGGGTGGATGGTGTCATAATTTTCAAAATAATTTGTTTTGTTATTATATACTGTTCACATATTAGTTTATATATTTTAGGTAGCATTAACTAAATTTCTATTTAAGCTCGACAAGAAGTTATAAGGAAAACCTTATCCTTTTAATCAATGGAAATTAAAATTTAGATGGATACATTTTGCCTTTAAACAAAACTTCAATTAGATACGTGTTGATACATGTGAAGAGTTCAGGATATGCAAAATTGCGAATGTTAATGTTTGATTGATTGGTTGATAAATCTTGTAATAGGAAAAATAGTATTGTTTGATTTTAATGATCACCCTAATAAATTTCTCGTTAACATCATTTACCCGACAGATTACGTATTCACTGAATTAAGATAAAAGGCAACGATGTACTCCATCAATTAGTATGCTCACATAACCCAAGATCAATTTATTGTATTAACTCCATGATTAACGATGCCATTACATGTCGATGGACATCACGGAGTTCTAAAAGATAAATTCGTTTTAATTGTTATCCTTATAATTGTATTTCACCATCATTCATTAAGTAGTAGTAAACTTTATTATCTCTTAATGTATACACATGCATGTTTAATCTTAGGTGGGACGATGGTTTAAGTGCAACATTATTATAGTTTTAATTTGGAGCGGGATAACTAAAAATAATTTGGAAAAAGAATTCTCACATACAATTCATTGAGAGAATTTGTTCAATCCTATAAATGGTGGTTGTACGCCATAAAAGCATTCTAAATTTCTCTGCTAAATATTTGGCAATCAATCACTCATCCCCATGTACAAACAAGTTTCCATACGCATGCACCCACACGATTCCACCCCGAATGGGCACCAGTCACAAAGCCACAACAGTACAAAAAATGTGCAACAGAAACAACCTGCAAGAATTTGAATAGCCGTTTTCAAATTTAAAGAACTCTAATCCAACCCCAATTCCTTGTATTTTACTCACACACACACACACATATTCTTTCATTCTGTTTCTCTCAAATCTCTATCACCAAATCTTGCATGGCTCCCTAAGCCATCACTCTCTCCATCATCATCTCCTTTTCTCCCAACCCAAAACCAAAAATAAAAAATAAAAAAAAAACAAACAAACCTAATTTCTTTGTCACCATGAACAACCAACAAGAAGACTTCAACCAAGAAATCACTAGAAAAAGAAAAAGCACCACCACCGCCACCACCAACAGTAACTCAAAAAGAATCAATAATAATGATAACAACAACAATCAAAACATCAACCTTGACCGCTACGATCAAGAAGACAATGACTTGCTTGCCCTCTCATTATCCGTCCGCCCCGCTTCCCGTCCCCGTCGAGCCATCCCCGACGAAGAAACATCCCCATCCCCGTTACCTCTACAGTTATCACAGCCTTGCTCAATGCAAACCCGACTCGTTTCCCAATCCCCACCACAACTCCCTCTCCAAATATCACCCTCGCACTCCCACTCTCTTTACATCCCTGCCTTCATGCCTGACCCCTCCGTGGTCCCCGTTTATCGCCAAGAGATCCCCTCCTCCGCCCCCGCCCCCGCTGCTGCAGCACCACCTTCTCGGCCTTTACGTCCTCGACGCAACCCCACGCAGGCCCCGGGCGAAGGGAAGGGCGACACGGTCCCGGCCCTATACCCCTGGGCCACGACTCACCGTGCCACGGTGCACAACTTGAACTACTTGCTGTCCAAGCAAATAACGACCATCACCGGCGAGATGCAGTGCAAGAAATGTGAGAAGCAGTACGAGATGGGGTATGACTTGAGGGACAAGTTTTACGAAGTGGGGAGGTTCATTGCTGAGAATAAGAGTAGCATGCACGACAGGGCACCCAGTGTGTGGATGAATCCCGTGCTGCCCACGTGCAAGTTCTGTGATCAGGAGAATAGTGCGAAGCCGGTGATTCCTGATAAGAAGAAGCAGATCAATTGGTTGTTTTTGCTCTTGGGCCAGTTGTTGGGCTGCTGTACGCTCGATCAGTTGAAGTATTTCTGCAAGCATACTAAGAATCATCGTACTGGGGCTAAAGATCGTGTGCTTTATCTTACCTATCTTGGTTTGTGCAAGCAACTTGATCCCAATGGTCCCTTTGCTCGCTAGTTATCATTTTAATTAATCAATTGGCTTCTTATCTAGTTTTTAAATGGTTTCTTTTCGTATTTCTATGATTATGCAATCTTGATCATTTCTTGTTGATTAGATTAACTGTCACCGTTGTCAAAATTGCGTTGATATCAGTTTACGCTGATATTGTTTATCCAAGATTTAAATTATGTCTCGATGAATTATCTGTTCAAAATTTAAATTATGCATAGATGAATTATCAATTCAAATTTAGCTGATTTTTAGGTAGTTTTGAAGATTTTTTAACAGTAAAGGGTCTAAAGGAAATATGATAGTCATGCAAAGTCTATGCTTTGACTGCTTGGATTTCATCAAGCAGCTGGGTCTAAGTATTGCTTAATGAAGCTGTAATGATGGTGTATTAAATATAGTGTGATGGGAAAAATTGAACCAATTGATACATGCAGAGATTCTACGGCTTGACCAAGGTCAATTTTGATAAATTTACATGTGAGCTACTCTGTGAATCCATATATTTTTTTAGCATCTCTACGTAACTTTGAGACTGCAATGGCAATTTTAATTTGACGACCCGTGTCATTCTGTTTTTTTCACAAACAGTTTCTCTCCTACGTGAAGTGAGGATCCCTCTTCCAATTTTTTATTTATTTTTTTTTTGAGTAAAAGAGGAGATCCCTCTTCCAATTGACAACGAATGACTGTCCTCAACTCTTTCATACAGAAATTGTCTCAGCAAATCATATCATGACATGTTTAGGCCCAAAAGCATTTAGTCAGTAATTTTTTAACAAGTGTGTTCCAGTAATAGTAAAGTTCATGAAACTAATGACCTCCTCTAGTCAACCAACCCCTGCTTGCCACGTCAATCCTCCAATCATCATCATCCGGTAGGAAAAAAAAAGGGAACAATGCTAAAGAGAGAGAAAATTAGAGAAAAAAATAAGAAAAAGTTGAGAGAAAAAAAAATTATTTTATTTTTTTTCTATTCAGTCCATTTTTTCTCTTTTTTTTAAATATATTTTTTCTCATTTTTCTCTCATTCTTCTCTCTTTTTTTTTTTAATACATTTTCTCTCATTTTTCTCTCTCTTTTAACATTTTTATAAAAAAAAAGTGCACATGATATTTTTGGAAAATTTACAAAAATGACCAAAAAACTTTAATACTTTTTAACTTTAACCCTCTAAGATTTTTTCTATCATAACTAGCCAAACACCCTAATTTTAGACTCATTACCCTCATCACTTTCATCAAATTTACAAAGATTTGCCATTCATTAAAATGTTACAGCAGTAAACCATAATTTTCGGAAATAACTTAACAAAACCAATTGGTCTTGACAAACTCCATCACACTTACTAAAATAACGAATTCCATCAAACAAGCATTGTGTAATTGAAGATAGAATTATCAATTGGAGAGCTTGTTAAGGTTAGTTTATACACTTACCATAACTTAAACTTTTAATTTATTGATTTTGTCATTTAAGTTCGAAATTAAAGAGCATTTTTGTTGCAAACGTTGTAATTTTTCATTAGTAAAACAATGTGATTTGTATAAGTAGTTAGTTTAAGTTGAGAAATGAAGATAAATCACTGAAATTTCTGAAAAATCGAGCAAAAAACGAAGCTCAGTTCAAGTGAGACAGGCGCCTGTCTCACATAAGACCAGTGAGTTTATGTGAGTCAGGTGCCTGTCCCACTGCCTATCTCACTTGTTGCCACTAGTTTTATGTGAGACAGGCAGCTGTATTCCGTCACATGCCACTATGTGAGACAGAGATCTCTCACTTGGTTACATCGAGTTTTTGCTGAGTGAGGCAGCCCAGCCTCCTGCTCTAAAATTTAATTTCACATAACTTGGACTACATGTGTCCGTTTTAGGCATATAATATATGGTTTCGAAGCTTACGACGAGTCGAAATCTAAAATATTGTACTTCATTTTACCCATTGAAATGTAGGGCGTATTTACTTTACTAAGATTTATAGCATGTAATCTTATAAATTTTGTATTTTTTTTTATAATTTTTAGGTTTAATGGATTCCGTAGTACTTCAATTATGTTACGACGGTTGGTGGGAGACGTTAGCAGATGGCCGTACAGAGTATGTGAATGCCAAGAATACAACATTTTTAGTTCGGAAAGATTGTACGTTTGAACAATTTATGGCAAGGGTGTATGGAGTTTTACAGATAAATCCTAATGAATATAGTATGACGATGAAGACGACTTTGAGGTCTAGTAACACAATGTATTGTGCATGTTCACTATCTATGGACATATTTAATGATGAAATGGTTAAGGTCGTGCTGCACATGGCCTCTGATGTGGTCAATTATGGATGCATCCCTATATTTGTCACCGTATACGAGCGGCCAAACGGAGAATCATCGTACGCGCCCTTCGAAGAAGCTGCGCCAAACGACGCCATAAACTCCATGACCGCTTCTCTATACTGTTGTGCGTCTCTGCGTTCTGCTTGAAGTTCTGATCTAAGTTCGTTAATTGAATTGTGTCATGCCTGAAGTTCCGATCTCAATTCGCGAATGGAACACTCTATCTTGTCCATCCGTTGAACGAAATAATCATTGCGGAACTTAGTCCTTTCCTATTATTATGAAATAAGAAAATAATGAGAAATAGTTATGAAGTTAGGTATATGTGATGATGCAAAATGATCAGGACGACAGAAGTAACCTCCGGCACATGTCTGACATATGAATCGTGTGCGGAATCGTCATGGTCGTCGGCAGCAAAGTCATCTTCAACAGGACTCTGCTGCAGTTCTGTTTGACTCGTGGTGTCATGCTCCGCCTCTTTTGTCTTTGTAATAGGTGGCGCGTTGATTGAAGGCTGGTGCTGCAGCAAGTGAAACAGAAAAATAGTTAACACAAAAAAATCTATAATTTAATTGTGTTTCTCTTTTAAATGATGCTGTAAATGATACCCACATTACGGACCCAACTTGGCATATATGGCACATAATCCTCGACACTCTGCCAATAATTTGTAGCTCTCTCGTTTGCATCCGGCTCAATGGTTTGTAAAACATTGTCATTATCCTGTTGTCAATCCAACAAGATTATCAATTAGTATAATCATCTACTATTTAACAATTACATATACATATACATATAAGTTACAAGATTCTCGTTATCATTGAGGAATGAATATACTTCATTGAAGTTTATATTCGAAGAAGCATTGGGCTTCCATCGCACAATTCGAGGACCCTTCGTCTTAATTTTCACCCCCCACTCTTCTGGTAGTCCTCCAATCGCTTCAAAAATCCATGCCTTTAACAAGAAAACATATAAAGTCACAAAACGTTTTATTATATATTCATTATAACAAAACTAAGTTATATAAAAACAAATTCTTCACTTACATGCACTCCAGACGTAAAGCCGTAAACATTATATTTTTCAAGTTTATGCGCAGGATTTTGTGCGCATTGCCTCTTAAATTTATTGGCTTTTCCGTTCAATGCATTATCAAGACTTTCATATATCATTTTCCACGACAAACGATCCCACGGACGACTTGGGAAGTGATTTATATCATCTACCTCGTTAAGCAAATTGAAGTTGATCTGACAATTATCTTTTCTTCCGTTTAATACTCTATCAGCAAAATAAAAAAGGGCGATCTTTAGCACATCAGTGTCATCCATAGTCCTGAAGTTTAAGTTCATAAATATTTGGTCAAACTGGCCAAGATTTATCTCGCGAAACCGGCCGGCAAAATACTTCTTAAGTAACCGATGCATTGTTTTATGCTGTGTCAGCACGGCATCTTCGCCATAGCAAAGTCTCGTTACTAGGCACCACTCTCCAATCGATAACTGTATTAAATGGTCGCCAACTTGAAACCATAACTCATCTTTGTCATTTCCAGAGCCATGGGACACTTGCCGAAGCAATATATTATGGACAATTACTCCACTGAACGGATAGCTTCGGCACAGAAGAAAATGACCAAATACACTCTCTTTGAAGAATTTTAACTGCCGCTTTGTTAATTTTTCCCGGATGGCATTAACAACGACATCTAATTTGTACATACTTGTGATACGCTTGGGAAAGTGATCGTCATAAGGTATTTTCATCATTCCCGGCTCTTACTTTGGTCCAGGTGGATTATGTAATGTTATTTTTGATTTGCCCATTTATCTGCATTTCGAGACAAAATAATACATGTTAACAAGTTCACAACAAAATAAAAAAAATATGAGTTTGCAGCAGTCCTCAGTGCGACCGGTGCTTGTCGCAAGAACTCCTGCCACGGGCACCAAGAGGTGGGACGGGTGTCGGTCGCACCAAGAGCCAATACCAAGAGGTGGGACGGGTGCCGGTCGCACCAACAGACAGCACAAAGAGACGCTGTCTCTTGGTGCAACGGGTGCCTGTCGCACCAAGAGACCGCGTGCAAGGTGCACGCTGTGCGCACACCTTGGGCGCGACAGGTGCATGTCGCGCTCGCGTCACGCGCAACGTGCTCCCCACGAGTGGCGCTGTGTAGCGCCACCATTGCGCTGCGCTGTGTAGCGCCATCAGCCAGCTGCCAAGACCCTTGCTTCCCACTTCCCCCTCCCTTGCTTCCCACTTCCAACACAATACCCAAACCCCCCACCACCATTAACAACCATCACAACAACAACAACAACAACAACGCTTCCAACAACTCATAATAGCAACACAAATGAAAAAAGAAGTTATAACTCACCTAGGGTTTCAATTTTCGTCTTTGTTTTTGGAGGTGTTTAAGCAATTTCGGCCGCCACTCACGTCCCGATCTACACGCCGACAATGTATGGGAGATTCCGGTGATGAATTTTTGGTGGGGGGAGAGGGTTTAGGGGATGAGAGAAACGTGAAGGGGATGAGGGTATTTTGGTCTTCAAATTTAATTTGTGGCTAATGTTGATTGAGAAAAATTTGAGGGGTTAAAATTGAAAATGACAAAATTATTATGGCTACTCTTGATAATTTCCCGATATTTTTCAGACCCTAATAAAGTTGTGCAATGAAATTTAATTTCATATTATTTGAAAAAAATTCAGACAAAATTTTAGTTAAGAAATAGAACCAAATTCCTCTCAAGTTACCCATGCAATGCTGCACGAGCAGCATGATTGCTGCTTAAAAAAGAAAAGGACTTTTAATGTTACGATGCTTTTGCTCATGATTAGAAAAAACGCATACGTGTCAGCACGATCCATTTTTATATTATATTCCAACGCCATCATAATGATAAAAGTCACCAACCATCTCTTAAATCACAATTTTGTCACCATACAGAGTGGGAGCATAGCCCAGCTGAGATTCTTTCTATTTCACATCGTGCTACATTTCAAAATTAACTGTCACGTGACTCCCCACGCAGCCAAGCCAGCTAACTGTCTCCGAGTGAACTAGCTCGTTTTTTTATGACCGTACGTTAGATTTCCCCATTTTTATTTTTTCGGAGAAGACGTAAATTTCTCTCAACGGTGCCGGATTGAAGGAATGGCCGGAGGGCTCCAGAATTGCACATTTGCACCTAAGGAGAGAGTTTGTGGAAACTTTTATTAAACTTCAACGGAAATATATAAGTAGAGAAATTCAAACAACTTATCGCAGTATTTGATTTTTTTTTTAAATTTTCTCGAAAACAAAAAAAAAAAATGAGCGAGTTTTATCAAGGAGCCCTAATTTTTTAATGGTAATTTCGTGAATTAATTTCTGCATTTGATTTTGTCTTTGGTTTGATGGAGGCATTGTTCGAGCTTTGCGATCTGATCGCGCAAAATCCAAAACAATTCTCCGAAAAACTCGCGTGGATTTGCAACCGATGTCCGCAACCCGAATTGTTGTTATCCGGATCGCCGAGAGTTTCTCGTTCTCATCTCAATGCCGTACTCGCCGTCGCTCGGTTCCTTTCAAAATGCGGCGACTCGGCCGATCCCCGCTCCAAATCCTTCATTCTCGAGTTCATCCGCGCCATTCCGTCGTCGTTTAGCCGCTCCTTCTGGCCGCAGGCGTTCTCCACTAGCGACTCGATTTCATCTTTCTTTACGGAATTCTTAGGTTACGTGTCCAAATCCTGTGACGGTAGCCCCGATTTCGCTGCAGAAGTCGCTGATCTCACTGGCGAGGTCATTATTTCGGCGGTCTGTTGTTATGGAGCTGAAGATTCGGGAATCACGAGAGCTTTTTTGTTGGCTTCGTCGAAGAATTTCCCGCCAATTTTGCCTTCCGATGCAAATAAATTGGTAACGGCTCTCCTCGAACAGCTGGCATTGCCAATTCCGGCTTCGCTGAGAGAACATATACCTATAAACTCTGGAACTTCGTCGTCTCAGAGCTCGCCATTGAGTGCAAATCATCTTCAGCCCAGTCAAAGTAACGGGAGTGAGTCCAGTCCTGGAAATGAGGGGGCGAGCATCGTGTCGGGCTCGAGTGTGTCAATGAATGGGGGGGCAAGCATATTTGGTGGATTCACTATGAACGATGGGCAACAATTCAGGCAACAGGTAGCTTCTTTCGAGGAAGAGTCTGTGGAGAGCTTGGAGAAGCAAGAGATTGCTTTTAAATTGATTACACATGTTTTGGATAAAGTACAGATCGACACCAAGCTTTTGGAGCAGATTAGGTTTTTGGCAAAGAGGCAGCTCCAGTCCATGTCTGCTTTTCTGAAGGTACCAACGTCAATAGATAAATTTCATATTATAAAATGTTTGATTTATTGTTAATAGAATTGGATAATTCTTGTTGCATTTAATCAATTCAATACTTAAATAATTAGAGAAATAATAGTGCGTTGTGCGGGAATACCTTATTGAAGAAAACATCAGTTTGGATTAAATTCCGTGTGACAATGTTTGCTTGATTGTTATAGGTAAATATATGTAGATAGTTCTTAGTGCATATTAATTTTTGAACCTTTTTTAAGAGAAGGGGAAGCAAGAGAAACTGTATGGGAAAAGCGAAAGCATATGCTGTATTTGAAAATTAAAAAAAAAAAAAGAAAAAAAAAAGTAAAGTTTGTTATTAGTTATTGCGTAGGAGAAGTTTTTATTTTGATTTAATAAAAGAAAAAAATTTAGTAAGGTTAATTGGTTATATATGCAGATAAGGAAGCGGGATTGGACTGAACAGGGGCCTCTCCTGAAAGCCAGAATAAATGCAAAGCTATCTGTTTATCAATCTGTGGCAAGGTTGAAAATAAAGAGTCTTGCATCTCTTGATATGGAAGGGAAAACCTCAAAGCGATTGGTGTTGGAGACTCTTGCATTATTAGTTGACGCTGCTGAATCTTGTTTGCTCTCTGTTTGGAGAAAGTTGAGAGTTTGTGAGGAGCTGTTCAGTTCCCTGCTTGCAGGGATAGCACAGATTGCTGTTATTAGGGGAGGTCAGCCGCTGCGAGTTTTGCTTATTCGTCTGAAGCCTCTTGTGCTAACTGCCTGTGCGCAGGTACTGGTTGTATTATGAGTTTGCACCATGACAAAGCTAATTCTGGTCACTTTAGAAATAAAATTGTTTCTTTATCTTCTATCATTTTTATGTTCTTCTACAATTTATTTGTGACAGGGTGACACTTGGGGCAGCAGCAAGGGAGCCATGTTTGAGACTGTCATGAAGACGAGCTGTGAAATAATTGAATCTGGCTGGACCAAGGATCGGGCGCCTGTGGACACATTTATCATGGGATTGGCTACAAGCATTCGCGAACGAAATGATTATGACGAGCAGGTCATTTGCTCATTTTTCTTATGGTATATGTAGATGTATGCATGCATTTATGTTACCATATAATAATGTATGTAAGTGTTTATGTATAGACATTTATTAGTATTCGCTTGGGAATCAGCTTTATTTTCTGCTCTTTAGTTTGCCTTCAAGCCTATGTTTGATTTTGAGTTTTACTTCTGCTTAAGTTACTCTTGGAGAATGTTGTGCACTTCTGGATTTTACTGATTGTTATCTTCGGTGGGATGACCACTTAAAAAATAATTTAACAGTGCATAGGCCAATAAGTTTTCTCATTAGACTCGTTTCTATTTCGTCAATTCATGATGTTTGTAACTGTTTGTTGTCTTGCTTCACCTTGGGCTTCAGTTTCTAAGGAGTTTCAAGATTCATCCTTTTTCTTCATTCATCTAAAGCGGGATGGGATTTTGAGATAGGGAGTGTAGCTGATGTTAGCCTTGTATGGGTATACTTTTGTATAGCACAAACAGTCTTATTTATTTGTTTTCTTAGCGGACAGCGGGTCCACAAGCTGTTTTAAAATCTTCATCATTAATGCATTTTTTATTTCCTTACTCTTGGAGAATGTTCTGCACTTCTGGATTTTACTGATTGTTATCTTCTGTGGAATGACCACTTCAAAAATAATTTAACAGTGCATAGGCCAATAAGTTTTCTCATTAGACTCGTTTCTATTTCGTCAATTCATGATGTTTGTAACAGTTTGTTGTCTTGCTTCACCTTGGGCTTCAGTTTCTAAGGAGTTTCAAGATTCATCCTTTTTCTTCATTCATCTAAAGCGGGATGGGATTTTGAGATAGGGAGTTGTAGCTGATGTTAGCCTTGTATGGGTATACTTTTGTATAGCACAAACAGTCTTATTTATTTGTTTTCTTAGCGGACAGCGGGTCCACAAGCTGTTTTAAAATCTTCATCATTAATGCATTTTTTATTTCCTTATCTAAAGATTCATGATGTTTGTAACCTGTACTGCTATAATTTTTTTTTTCTTGTTTCATTTATTATTATTATTATTATCATTATTATTATTTTCCAGTGATAAAATTTGAATTGCAGAGCTAACTACTGGTCTATGCTTCTACGCCAAGCCAATTTCAGGTTGAGAAAGAGAAACAGGCAGTTCCAGCCGTGCAGCTTAATGTTATACGCTTGCTAGCTGATCTGACTGTTGCTGTTAATAAGTCTGAAGTGGTAGACATGATATTGCCACTTTTTATTGAGAGCTTGGAAGAGGGTGATGCTTCAACTCCTAGTTTATTGCGGCTCAGAGTATGGAACCTTTATCTTGAGACCATATATTTGCTGATTATTTAGTCTGCACCCTTGTTTCAAATTTTTCTATGTGGATCATTGAAACAATAATGTCATGGCTATTACTTGTTTGTGATATAGTGGCATGGTTTCTCAACTCTTCTCCCCTTAATTTACTACAGCTTCTAGATGCTGTGTCTCACATGGCAAGTTTAGGTTTCGAGAAGTCCTATCGTGAAACAGTTGTTCTGATGACAAGAAGTTATTTGAGTAAACTATCAATTGTTGGATCTGCTGAAAGCAAAACAATGGCTGCTGAAGCTACTACAGAACGTGTTGAGGTATGCTTGCCTCTGCGATATAGAACTTATTTGATACTGTAAGTTGCTTACAGTTTATCCTATCTAATTGTTGCTCACTGCTTCAATTACATGCTAGACTCTTCCTGCAGGATTTCTTCTTATTGCTGGTGGTCTTAGAAATGCTAAACTACGTTCTGACTACCGACACCGTTTGCTATCTTTGTGCTCTGATGTAGGCCTGGCTGCTGAGTCTAAAAGTGGGAGGTAAGATAAATATGTTGCTTATTTGTATGCTGGTAGGAAATCATATTTAATGATTGTGATATCCCTATTTAATTATTTTTACGTAGCTGTGCACTCTTCTGGATATGGTAATCCTTGCCTTACTTCGTGCTCTTTTTTTTGCCCTCATTGTCTTATTTCTTAGAGATTTCTTATCTGATATACTTCACTGCTGCAGGAGTGGAGCTGATTTTCTGGGACCTTTACTTCCTGCTGTTGCTGAAATATGCTCTGATTTTGATCCTTCTGTAGATGTGGAACCATCACTTTTGAAGTTGTTTCGCAATTTGTGGTTCTATATTGCTCTATTTGGCTTGGCACCCCCCATACAGAAAACTCAACTGCCAGTAAAGTCAGTTTCCAGTACATTGAACAGTGTTGGCAGCATGGGTACAATACCTCTTCAAGCAGTGACTGGACCTTATATGTGGAATACACAGTGGTCATCTGCTGTTCAGCATATTGCTCAAGGGACTCCTCCCCTTGTAAGTAGAAGCATAGTTTGCTTTAATGGAAGTTCAGTTTGGTTCCAAAATTTGCTGTGGCAGATTGCTGTTTCAGATCGAATATGACATCTCTGTCTTTGATTTTCCATCCATATAAATGCCCTCCTTTATGTTTTATGCTTGTATTATTCATTTCAATGTGTTTGTGGGAAATTGGAATACGTTGGCAATCTAACTCCTGTTTGCATAAAATACTTGGTAAGGGTCGCCTGGTGATCATCAGGGCATTTTAGGATACAAATCTGGTAGAGAGAAGTCCGGTCTGATGTGTAGGAATAGCAGATTAGTCAGCATTTTAGCAGTGGTGCACAAGTTTGAGATCTAAGTGAATGCTAAGATGCACTTGAAGCAGCCATTCTTTTGGAATTATGGATGCAAGACAAGCAAAGCTGATTAAAATCTTGAAGGAACAAGTTACCAATTATCCTGTTAAAGAAAGAGGCCTTTACTTCATGATAGAGGCTTCTATTCTTCCCAAATGACAATGCCCTCATCTATCTTATTGTTGTTTAGTTACATCATTGCTTCCTGGACTTCCTCTGTTATTAGCTTTTTCAACCATTAGGGGAGCCTTGTAATTTAAGCTTTTAAAGTGTTGCCCTTAACACTTTCGGGTACATATTAGTATTCTTAGCTTGTGTGAGTATGCAAAGGTTTTTTGATGTTCAAGGGTAAAGCCTTACTTTGGATTCCTAGATAATACTAATTTGTTCGTTGGTGGTGCTTTAGGTATGGATGCCTAGTACCCTAGTGTTACTTAGTTGACCGGGCTTTCTTGCTATGAGAGTTAAGTGTTTTTTTTTTTTTAAAGTGTACTTGTGCTGATAGTTGCACTTGTCAAGTTAGCCTGAATGGATATGATTTTTATTTGTGAACTGGGCTAACATCTATAGTGATTGCAGTAATATAACTATATTGTAATGTGATATTTTATGATGACTTGTTTCCATGGTTGTTTAATTATTATTTTATAATATTCTCTTGTTCGCTGTAAAAATATAAATAATGTCTTTTCCAGGTTGTCAGCTCAGTGAAATGGCTTGAAGATGAGTTGGAACTCAATGCTCTTCACAATCCTGGTAGCCGTCGAGGGAGTGGGAATGAGAAAGCTGCGGGAACCCAGAGAGCGGCACTTTCTGCTGCTTTAGGAGGACGAGTTGAAGTTGCAGCGATGAACACGATTTCAGGTTTGTTGAGAAACTATTAGTCTCAAAATTTTAAGCTTATAGGAAGGGACCAACACTAGTATTGAAGTCCAATTCAACCTCTCTTCTGCATAGCTGGATTTAACCGGCATACTTATTATTAAATACACAGGAGAAACACAGACATGACATACACAGGGATCTGAACCCAGGTCTGTCTAGTTCTGTAATTTTCATTAATAAAATTTGGACTCACACAAAAGACTTCTCTCTCGAACCTGACTTTAATATCACGGTGAGAAACTATAAATGTCAAAAGCTTAAGTATAGAGAAACCAGACCAATGGCAATGTTTGTGATGAGGTTTGATGGGGGTTTTTAGTATTTCTGGAGCAATAAATGCTTATCCTCTATGTTCACTGAATGCTGTCTAGTTTAACTAATTCGTCAAAGTTCATGATTTACCTGGTCCTTCAATTCTTTTGTTGATATAAAAGATTATTATTTTTTATTTCTATAAATTCTATTATATTCCGTTGGGTATATAGATTGTTGCTTTTTGTATATTTCAATTATAATTGTAAAAAGACATTGGTTATTATTTGTTTGTAGGCGTGAAGGCAACATATCTTCTTGCAGTTGCTTTTTTAGAGATTATACGTTTCAGCAGCAATGGTGGCATCCTTAATGGAGGCACTAGTTTGACTGCTGCCAGAAGTGCATTCAGTTGTGTTTTTGAATACTTGAAAACTCCAAACCTTATGCCTTCTGTCTTCCAATGTTTGAATGCAATTGTGCTCAGGGCGTTTGAAACTGCAGTATCATGGCTGGTATTTTTTCATCTTTTAACTGGAGCTTTTGGAGCATGCCCTTTGCTTTCCTCTGTTTTCTCATATAGGGAAGGTTCATTCTTTGATGGGGTAGGGTATAGATCTTAGATCGAGGTGTCAAATTTAAGTGCAGCTGATTTGGTTTTTTATCTTTATGTATGAGTGTCAGTCACATTGTGTGTTAAAAAATTTATTCTTGGATTGCAATTTCTTCTAGAGCTATATGTAATCTTTATTTTCCATATGGTTCAGTTCCCCGTATTAGTTAATTGTTAGTTTAAATTTGCATACCACATATGATCGGTGTCTTCGTGGTGAATTCTGAGCCCTGCTTCTTATTCTCTGAGGCGGCAGTAGCTTTTCTGCGGCCTGCCTAGTTTTTGAAATTTTTACGAGGCACATATGTTGATTTTTGTCAGATAAAATGTTATCTTTTTTAAATTATGTTCTTAATATGGTGAAAGACCAGTTCAAGTGTTTGAGTACTCTCGTCACACTAAGAGTGGTCTTTGGTCCTTGTGGGTTATTCTTTGTGAATTATTGCTTGTATTTGATTATGTGTTATATTTTAAATATCATAAATCTACATAAAATTTTGATCAATTTGGTGGTGATAAATTGATAATTTCTTTTGTAGATTTTAGTATGATTCTTAATGTCCAAACAAAATTTTCGATTCTTATTAACTTTCCTTGATATTGATTTGTTTATACATACTTATAAAATTTATAGTTAAAATGTAAGTAGTGTGCATTATGCCTTGAGGCTTGGACTTCTGGTGTTGCTTTTGGTGCTTTTCTTGCATTTAAATTTGCCAGATAGAGCTGTTGATTTTTTGCGGTAATATTGCTGTTTTGGTGACTACAAAAATGAATGAAAATTAGAATGAGTGTTATATTGTTGACTTTTGATGATTTCTAGGATGTGATATTTAATTAATAGTTTCTTGTTTGCATGACTTATGCCCTTTGCTGAAATATAAGCATTAGAAATGCTTTCTTTCTGTTCCATCAAATATGATGTTTGTTGCTGTTATCTTTCTCTTGCTTTTGGGCATCATTGACATTTTGATCTGGTTACAGGAAGAACGGACAGCAGAAACAGGCAAGGAAGCTGAGATCAAAGAATCTACTCTTTTCGCTCATGCTTGTTTCCTCATAAAAAGTATGTCACAGAGGGAGGAACACCTCCGTGATACTGCCGTTAACTTGTTAACTCAGCTTAGAGATAAGTTTCCTCAGGTAAAGTTATGTTCATGATAAGTTTCCATTTATGCTCAATTTCTCTGGTGCGTTTTGAAACATGTGGAACTCTATAATGCAGGTTTTGTGGCATTCATCTTGTTTAGATTCGCTACTATTTTCATTTGATAGTGATGCTTCTTCTGCTGTTATCAATGATCCTGCATGGGTTGCAACTGTTCGTTCTTTGTACCAGCGACTTGTTCGAGAATGGGTTCTCACATCGCTTTCATATGCTCCGTGCACTACGCAGGGCCTGCTTCAGGTGATGACTGTGCTTATTATTATTATTATTATTTTAAAAGCAAGGAAACCAGTTTAAGTTGATAGAGTTAGCTCCACCACCACTCTTTCTCTTTTTCTCCCCTCTCAATATGTGAATAGGTTAGTCATATGCAGTCCTATATACACCATCTCAATTTCTCTTGCATTCGTAGAGTTAGTCATGTGGAATGGATTTGTTTACACTTCATGGTGCATCTTGTTTCTACACTATAATCTTCTGCCTTGTCCTGCATTTGGGTGACAAACAGTTTGGTAATGCAAAAGTATTCTGAAAAGAGCCCCCCCCCCCCCTCTGCATGCAAGCTAATTTCTGTGGAAAATTGAGGAAATTTCACTTTCAACCCTGCAGGCCTTAGGTTGGTTGGTCCTTATATGCTATGAATTATGGAATATATGCTAGAAGCTAATATTGGTGGTCAATGTTCTTACACCAAAGTCTTCTGGAATTTAGTTTATTTTCTTGCTGGAACGGAAAGCTTTTGACTATGCGTTTGTTCATTATGTGAAATCTTACTCTTCTTTTGCATGCTCAGTTGGTTATTATTAGACCATGTGGAAATATTTTCTTGGAACTCTTTGAATGATCTTTGATTATCTGACTTTTATACTATGCGGGAATATTTACACGGAATTCTTTGAATGATCTTTGGTAAGCTAACTTTATACATCTTCTGCATCATCATTTTTCCCCTTTCCATGGTTCCAAAATTTATCATCATTGGTGATGCTGTATTTGTTCTTTGGTTTAGTTGATGTATTTCTAAATCTCGATTTTATGGTTCCAAATTTATACTTCAGGATAAGCTTTGTAAAGCAAATAATTGGCAGAGAGCGCAGCCGACGACTGATATGGTTTCTCTTTTATCTGAAATACGAATTGGTACGTGTAAAAATGATTGCTGGCCTGGTATACGAACGGCAAACATTCCTGCAGTCACAGCTGCGGCAGCTGCGGCTTCAGGAGCAACCTTAAAACCAGCAGAGGCCTTGGAGGTGCTCAGCACTGGTATTGTCAGTGCAACGGTTAAGTGCAACCATGCTGGAGAAATTGCTGGCATGAGAAGGTTGTATAACAGCATTGGTGGATTTCAATCTGGAACCATGCCAACAGGTAGTTTTGGGTTTGGCGGGGGCTTTCAGAGGCTGATATCTGGAGCATTTTCCCAACAGCCACAGACAGAGGATGATTCGTTCAATGAGATGTTGCTTTCCAAATTTGTGCACCTTCTTCAGCAATTTGTGAATGTTGCAGAAAAGGGTGGGGAAGTGGATAAGGGACAGTTTCGTGAAACTTGTTCTCAGGCAACAGCCTTGCTTCTTTCTAATCTGGTAGCAATATATTTTTCATCTTCATTTCTCCATATTCTTGGTATTGAAAACTATTCGCTCAGGTAATGCTTTATTCTGATATATGTGCATGCGCATGTATTTATTTTTATTTTTTTCTGTGCCAGGATTCCAATTCAAAAGCAAATGTAGAGGGCTTCTCACAGCTTCTGCGGCTGCTGTGTTGGTGTCCAGCTTACATTGCCACCCCTGATGCAATGGAAACTGGTGTTTTCATTTGGACTTGGTTAGTATCAGCTGCACCCCAACTGGGGTCCCTTGTCCTCGCTGAGCTTGTTGATGCATGGTTATGGACAATTGATACAAAACGAGGTCTCTTTGCAACTGATGTGAGATACTCTGGACCTGCTGCAAAATTGCGGCCTCATCTTGCTCCTGGGGAACCAGAACCACAGCCTGAAATTGATCCTGTTCAACAAATAATAGCCCATAGACTATGGCTTGGATTTTTTATTGATCGCTTTGAGGTTAGGAATCATTGAACTAAATATCACTTTCTCTCTTGCTCTCTTTCTATTTCATGTTCGTTATTAATTTTTTTTCTTTTTTTGGGGACGTCATCAATATTTGGTAGGCAGTAGCTCATACTTCTATCAGTGGAAGGTTTATGTTTTGTTTTTGGTTGTCCGCTCACTCTCTCAATGTATTTCATTTTCATTGTTTCATCCTCTTCACCAACTCTTCCCTGACCTTGCCCCTTTTTTTGGGATGTTATATGTAGTTGAAGGTTTGTGAATACATCCTTGTTGTGTTTTTGGCTGTCCTAAGCTTTTAAATGTATATGAGCCCAGAATCTCAGTGGAAAGCTAAATGATTCTCAAACTCTTTTCTTATCTGTGTTCATATATTGATCAGTACATGATAACTAGATTAATCGGACACACCTTGTTCAATCTTAATATATGATATCATTAATAAGTATTCTGCACTTAGGTTTTTCCCTCTGGCTATGGAGCTGCTGTATATACTATCCGTAAAACAGTGTTTAAGTCACCGGTAGTCTGTTTCAAATGTTCTCGTGTATCATGTCTATATTTTCAAGAAATCACTTGTGCTGTATTTCTTGCAGTTTGTACCTGGTAATTCTTTATCCTATCATACTCTTATGATCCCTGTTTCTCTATCTGGTTTGGCCGCACAGGTAGTCCGACACAATAGTGTTGAGCAACTCTTGCTCCTTGGTCGGATGTTACAAGGAACCACAAATTTCCCATGGAAATTTTCACGCCATCCTGCAGCCACTGGCACTTTTTTCACTCTCATGCTTCTTGGCCTGAAGTTTTGCTCATGCCAGTCCCAGGGAAATTTGCAGAATTTCAAATCAGGACTTCAACTTCTGGAAGATCGCATTTACAGGTTGCCGCAATTTCCTTTTTACTTCAACTTTCTATCTTTTTACTTTTGCATTTTTTGTGATGCTTGATTGGGCCTCTCATTATGATACCATTCCTGCATGTTTTAGGAATGTTCAACTTTTTGTTTTCTGTTTTGGTGTTTTGAACTCTTTATGTTTTTTTCTTTATCAAATGGGATCATCATATATGTAAGCATGCATTTCTCTAATTTTAAGGGGAACGAGAAGTCCCTAATCCTTTTAAGTAACAGCACATAGCTTATCTATTGTTAAATTTAATGTTCCTGTTATGGAACTCGAAAATATCTTGAATGGGTTTTTCAAGTAGGTTTGCCAAATTGTGCTGCTTGGTCTATGCTTTAAATTTGCTGAAACTTTTAATCATGTAAAAAATTTCTTATATCTATTTCAATCTCTTTCTCATGAGTCTTTGGGCCTAGCATGACTTGATTGCATGATTTATGTGCACGTGGTCAATTTTAGTTAACCGGATACGAACATGCCACAAAATACACTGTAATTAGGGGTATATACAAAATTTCTAAGTATTTTGTTTGTTTTCCCTTGCATGTAGCATTCAAGGCTTACGTTTGTTTGCCACAACTAAGAGTCCTTAAATACAATGTATGCACCCTTGTGCTATCTGAGCATTGCACAAGAAAATGCACTTTTGTTGTTTATCTACTCAAATTAAATTATATTAGTATAGTTTTGTTTATAGGAATTGTTATTTACTTTGATGCATTTTGCAGGGCCTCACTGGGCTGGTTTGCTTATGAGCCTGAGTGGTATGACATTAATTGTGTGAACTTTGCCCAGAGCGAGGCTCAGTCCCTTTCTTTATTTCTTCACTATCTTTTGAATGAGCGAGCAGATGCTGTTCAACATGATGCAAAAGGGCGGGGACAGGAGAATGGTAGTGCTTTGGTTGACGTGGTAAGATGTTTATAATTGCAATACATGGAGTCCACAGTAGCCAGTTGTTTCATGATTTTTTGAACTTAAGTAAACATCTGTCCGTTTCTCGTAATATTATTCTTTATGTAAATTCTGTTGTCATAGTAACTCTGAGTTGGATACCCCTCTTGTTACTAAATTTTCTTAGATATTTTGCAGAATGATCAGTTTCATCCTATCTGGGGCCAGATTGAAAATTATGGCGTGGGAAGAGAGAAACGGAAGCAGCTTCTTCTGATGCTATGTCAGCATGAGGCTGATAGGCTTGACGTTTGGGCACATCCCATTATCTCTAAGTAGTCTTTCATCATTCTCTGAATTTATTAAGCATGATGAATATTTAGGTCTTTTTTTATTTATCTATTTTTGTCTCTGTATGCTTTACCAGAATCTCATGTGTGGATGTTAATTGTATGGTTTTCATATTCCCGTTTATCTCCAGGGAAAGTGCATCTTCGCGGCCGAGAATTAGCTCAGAGAAGCTTGTTGAATATGCTCGGACCGCCTTTCAAGTGGATCCTAGGATTGCTCTATCCTTGGCATCAAGGTTCCCAACAAATGCTTCTTTGAAGGCTGAAGTAACTCAGCTGGTTCAGGCAAGTTTGTTATGTTGACTAGGAATTATTTAGTCACTGGATGATATTACCTAAGTTTAAATTTGCTCATCGTGGTTATTATTTGGATGATGATTTTAGAAAGAAAGGTGTGAATAAACTTGACAAACATACTTTGAAAAATTATTGTAGGAACCTTTGAGCCATGCTATAGTGGAATTATTTAGAGTTTCATGTATTGATTCACCCTGAGTTTTTGTGTTTGAAGAATTGTCAAGAGGGCTTTGAATATGAAGTTAAATTTAGTTGAGTGTCTATTATGACCAAGATTCTTTTCTGGGTTTATTCTGTTCTGAAATATTGGATGATTCACAACAATGTTTTCTTTCCTCGTCCTCTTTCTTCATTTTTCAGGGTGCAAATCTATTTTTGAACAGTGAGCCAATGATTCATTGCATGGAGCATCATTGGCATAGTATTTTTTTCTCTCCCATTTGGTACTTAAGCGCCCGGTGTGTTTGTTAGTCTGTGGTGGTTTGAGTTTGGGGTGGGTAGGTTGGAGTGGGGATGATCATGGTAGCAGTATCCTTTTATGCAAAACAATACATGGGTGTTGTAAAATAAGGATTTGATGCTAAATGTAGAACATCCATTTCTAGGATACCTATTTTGTTCAGAACTTGGAAGTGGTAAAGAAATTCCATAGTTCTCATCCCCTGCCTTAAATTACCATAAGATGAATTCAGCTTCTCAATATGATTCTTAGTTTGAGACATCATTTTCTAATTGTGTGAAATGGAAAAGATATGTCCCAAAAGTTCATTGCTTATATGTGATGTTTAATCATGTTTATTTTATGATTTCTCTTGACCTTCGCTGGTGGTTCTTGCAGTTGCATATATTGGACATCCGCTGTATACCTGAAGCATTGCCGTATTTTGTCACTCCTAAGGCAGTTGATGAAGATTCAGCTCTTCTGCAACAATTGCCACACTGGGCAGCTTGTTCAATCACACAAGCCCTTGAGTTCCTTACTCCAGCATATAAGGGTCATCCGCGTGTCATGGCCTATGTACTTAGGGTCTTGGAGTCTTATCCTCCTGAACGAGTTACTTTCTTCATGCCACAGCTAGTTCAGGCCCTGCGATACGATGATGAGGTGAGTCATGTTGATCTCTGTGTGTGTTAGTATCTATATTTTGTGCATTATCACAGGGGTGTTGAGTCTGGAAAGTTGATTGAGATCTTACTGCGTTATCTGGGCTTTTGAAAATTCCTGATCCACTCTTAATTTTTCCTTGGCTTGTACCAAGAGTTTAAGCAACTTGGACCAATCTGAGCTTGATCTATCTTTATTTAATGGCATGATTCCACTTCTCTGACATTAAATTACATTCATAAGTTTTTGTCTAAAGGACTGATAATGCTCATTCCAGTGTAAATCATTATTTATTTATTTATTTTTGATGATTGGAAGCACTGAAATTTGGAGTAACAATGAAAGATACAGTTATTATGTATGGTGTGGACCAGATGGCCACCAATTATTATGTATGGTGTGGACCAGATGGCCACCAAATGACAAAAAGTACCCTATATTGGGGAAGCTAAAGCTATATAAAGAAAATCAAAAGAAACACTGGGATGGTCAGCAAAAATACCCATCCACCACTGTTAAAACTGAACAGCCCAAATGCTAGAACCCAAAATCCCCTCTCAATTGGGATAAATGAAGATAAACAATGAATCTTAATACTCCTTCGAACTCTGAAGTCCTATCTGGAGCAAGATTTTAGGCCATTTATTTTTCAGAATTCCTTTCTCTTTTTTTAACTTCAAAATCCATTTGTTTATTTCATTTCATACCACCATATTAGGGCATAAACTGCACATTCAGGAAGATTTAGCTTTTCTCCTTTACAAATGCCAATGATTTTCGTAGCAGGGAGTCACAACAGTACTCTTTACTTATCTCTTCCACAACCTTGAAACCATTTACTAGAAGAAAGAGGTGATTGGAAGTTTCTATTCTTTTTTTGGAAGTTTTTTGACCTTTTTTACCAATCACACTCTATGAATGAGTTGTACACATAAAAGAGGGTTTTCAAATTATTTCTCTAGTGTTTATTTCTCCTTCAGTCAAGTCCCAACAAAAGACTCACCCTCAAAATAGTTTAAATGGTTCAGATAAGCAAATAGGAAACTTTGATACCCAATAAGGGACGTGCTGGACTACACTCCCTAAAACTTCCAAATTCCAAACTCTTCTATCTTCTCTCAACTCATCTATAATAACATTTTCTAACAACATGAGAGTTGTAAATCCTTAAATTCCCTCTAATAACATTTTGGAGATATAGATTAGAGTAAGTCTTCGATATTTTCTCAACTCTTCTGTTGTAATTTTTTATAACAACAGCATAAGAGTTGCAAATTCTTGGATTTGCTATAATAACATTTTGGAGACAGATTACTGTCGTTATCTATGAGCATATATTATGATTTAGTGAGTATGGTTGCAGTTGGCTTGACAGACATTCTAAAATTAGACCAAATAATATGTATGACTACTGTCTTTATCTATTAGCATATATTATGATTTATTGATCTATCTGTTTTCTACTTCATAACTTTCAGAGATTGGTAGAAGGGTATTTGCTTAGAGCAACTCAAAGAAGTGATATATTTGCGCATATACTGATATGGCATCTACAGGTGTGGGAATATTTATTAATTAATATGACTACAAGGCCTGCAGTTATTATGCTTATGGTTAATTTTGATGGAATGTGCTTTTCATGTAAATTATATTTTCTGTTTCTCTATTAGAATATGTAACACATGAGTTTGTGGATGGCAGGGTGAGACATTTGTACCAGAATCTGGGAAAGAGAAAGATGCTAACTCTGTGAAGGTACATTCATCTTCTCTTTTATATCAAGCAAGAATCCATTGGTCCATGAATGATAAGAACCTTTGCATACGTCTCGATCGAAGTGACTTATGAATGATCAAGGGAACTCATTGGCGCATGAACAATGAGAACATCTATTATGACGCCATGGAAACCACTTATTGAAATATCTTAATCTGTGCTATAGTTTTCAAATCCAGCATTAAGTTGTGTATGGATTTGTTTTCTTTTGTTGTGAGAAATATGTTCGTTATATAATTTTTTGTACAGATTTTCCCAAGAAAATTGAAAATATTTAGAAATATATGGCTAAAATCTCTAAAAAAGTGAAAGATATAATCCCTTATAACTTTAGATGGCAGCTAAATTCGCCATATCTTATTTTGATGAGTCACATGATCTAATTATAAATTCAAAATTCAGTAAAGGGCCAGTTTGGTAATGCTATGAATTTTAGAATAATCCTGTTAGCTGTGTCGAAGAAATTATCATTTGTGAGGGTAAAAGGTTAGGTGTTTTGTAAATTTTGTTGTTTAGAATAGTGTGAGTTCTAAGAGGAGTTTGTAAATGATTGGTAAATTTTACTGTTAAAAATGTTTTGATGCATATAACTAATATGGGCACAGTGCTGAATAAAAATTATTTTCACATACATATCTATGTTTATATATGATATTGATAAATAGGAGTGGTGTTTTGTACCACAACTATTGCATCTATAACTTGCAAAATTTGTGGAAACGTTCTTTAATATTTCTATTGGATTTTCAAAGCCTTTCTGTAATATGTCATTCATGCTCAATATCTCTTCCTACTTACTGTTTTTTCAGAATAGTTCGTTTCAAACATTGTTGCCCATGGTTCGGCAGCGTATTATTGATGGTTTCAACCCCAAGGCCCTTGATTTGTTTCAAAGAGAGTTTGACTTCTTTGAAAAAGTTACTAATATTTCTGGTGCACTGTATCCGCTTCCCAAGGAAGAACGTCGAGCTGGTATCCGGAGGTATATTTATTGCTTGTTCAAGCTGTTAAAGCAAATATTAAATGCTATTGTTTGGGCCCTTACCTTCAAGCTTAAGCTTTTAGGTCAAGTGATTTCTTTTCAGCATTGTCTCAGATTATATTTGACCTTTATGCTTTGTTCAAAACCCCCTGAACACAAATTGAATTCCCCCAGAATGGAATGGGCTGCCTGTGTTGGTCTGTTGGATTCATGTGACATGGCCAAATGAGCCTTGCATATGAGGGGGAATGATACAGCAAGCTTAAATGCTATTGTTTGGGCCCTTTATTTCAAGGTTAAGCTTTTAGGTCAAGTGGTAGCTCAATGCAACCTTTAATTGGTGTTGGCCTGCTTGCTATAACAGGGAGTTGGAAAAAATTGAAATGGCAGGAGAAGACCTTTATCTACCAACCGCCCCTAACAAGCTTGTAAGGGGCATCCGGGTGGATAGTGGAATACCTTTACAGTCAGCAGCCAAAGTTCCTATTATGATCACATTTAATGTGGTGGACCGGGATGGTGATCAAAGCAATGTGATGCCCCAAGCTTGCATTTTCAAGGTGTGTATATGTCATTGTCTATATATCATTGTGGGTTAGAGCAAAGTTTGTTTTTTGTCTTACATAACATTCATGTCTTATGTTAGAACCTGCAAATGAAAGATCGCCAAGCCACGCATGTCGGTTAACTGTGAATTATGTAATATCTATTTTGTTCGGTATTTATGGCATATTAAGTGTTTTCAAGTAGAAACTAAAAGTCAAAAGACATGCTTCTTCATTTCATCTACCTGATCTTTTATTATATTTTTGACTTAATATTTATTTTTATCATATTGCAAGCTTCATAGATATTCCTGTTTTATGATCTTTGTCTTAACTGCATTTTCTTTATTCAAGGTTGGAGATGATTGTCGACAAGACGTTCTTGCTCTTCAAGTGATTTCCCTTCTTAAAGACATATTTGAAGCAGTCGGACTTAATCTCTATCTGTTTCCATATGGTGTTCTCCCAACTGGTCCAGAGAAAG
This sequence comes from Citropsis articulata, assembly GCA_030449925.1. Classification (NCBI taxonomy): domain Eukaryota; kingdom Viridiplantae; phylum Streptophyta; class Magnoliopsida; order Sapindales; family Rutaceae; genus Citropsis; species Citropsis articulata. Next base: position 359,752 of record JASUUH010000137.1, on the reverse strand, counting down.
GTATAATTGAGGTGAGTTTGTTTAATAGAAAAGTATGCTTAAGTATCTGCCTTCTTCCCCCCCAGTACTTTTGTTTTGGTAATTGTACCATTTTAACATTTCTGATTAATGATTACGAGATAAGTTATGGACATTGGAATATCTTGTCAGTTTCTGTTTGGGATTTCTGTGCTCTAGTCTGAGGAATATTTTGGATTTTACAAGATTTTTTATGATGTGCTTTGATACAGATCAGGGCCCACTTTGTTGACTGTTCTGAATTTCTAAAAGACGTTATTTCTGATTAGATACAGCCTGGCTGCCAACTTGTACGATTTACCTGGGCTTTTGGGTGTCATTAAGCCTGTCCAAACATATATACCTCATAGTTTTACCATATAACTTGGATAAGGTATTAATTAATTTTTTTTCCCAAAGCAATGCAAAATTTTTTTATCAGGTAGGAAATGAAGTCTTTATAGCTGAATTTTCTCTATAAATCCCTTTACACTTGACATTTGAAATTCACATGTATGAAGAGCTTTAACTTGAAAAGGCTTTCTGTATACAATGTGTAGGCTTCTTCTCCTAACTAGCTTTCTTATCTTGCAGGTTGTGCCTAATACACGGAGCAGAAGTCAAATGGGTGAAACAACTGATGGTGGTTTGTATGAGATTTTCCAACAGGACTTTGGACCCGTTGGCTCTACTAGTTTTGAAGCTGCACGAGAGAATTTTATTATTAGCAGCGCTGGTTATGCAGTTGCAAGCTTATTACTCCAACCAAAGGATAGGCACAATGGAAATCTTCTTTTTGATAAGTATGAGGCATCTCTCTCTCTCTCTCTCTCTCCCCCACGCAATTTATCAAGTTAGATTTGTGAATTCTGATGGCTGTCGCTGTTATTTGCAATTGCTTTACTTCATTATCCGTCAATAGATTATCTGAAAAATTATATAGTTTTCTGGTATTTGTTATGAAGATACCGAAACATACCTTTAACCATGTTATAATGTCATTGTAGCATGGGGAGGCTGGTCCATATTGATTTTGGTTTCATTTTGGAGACATCACCTGGTAGAAACATGCGTTTTGAGAGTGCACACTTCAAGCTGAGCCATGAAATGACTCAATTATTGGATCCATCCGGGGTGATGAAGAGTGATACTTGGAATCAATTCGTTAGGTAGTACAAGTATTTCTTTTTGAAGCTTTATTCTTTTATTCTTAATTTTATTTGTGTGTGCTTGTGAATGAACTTTTAGCTGAAAGTTGACTGCATTATTTTGTGTCATTAATAGCTTGTGCATTAAGGGTTATCTAGCTGCTCGCCGTTACATGGATGGGATCATCAACACTGTGTTGTTAATGCTAGACAGCGGGTTACCTTGCTTTAGCAGGGGTGATCCTATTGGAAATCTTCGCAAGAGGTTTCATCCTGAGATGAGTGATCGTGAGGCTGCAATTTTCATGAGGAATGTGTGCACAGATGCTTACAACAAGTGGACCACTGCTGGCTATGACTTGATTCAGTATCTGCAACAGGGCATTGAGAAGTAAAACAAAATTTCAAAGCTCGTATGCTAATGTACATGATTGCTTTATATTTTGCTAATTATTGTGATGTAGATGCAATTTTCAGAGGATTTCTAATGTATTTTTTCGGGAGAAAAGATTGTAGGCCTGCTACAGAATCGATGTGGAGGAAATGATCGTACATTAGGCATAACTTAATTGAGTTGGCTTTAACCTAGTTGGTGGCTTCATCGTGAGGCTTGTATAGATATACTTTTTAGCGTCCATTGATCAATCACACTTCTACAGCGTACTGTATCAGCAGGTGAAAGAAGGCGTGAATTTGGTCATACAGATACAACTGATATGACATTATTTTTTATCGAACCTTTTCGTTGTATTGGTTAAAGATACTCCAGTGCAGTGTTTTTCTTCATGAGACGACGCTGGTCTGATGTCGGTGGTTGTCCTAGTGACAAATGATAATAGAGTGAAAAACAAAATTAAAAAAATAAAAAAAACGTGTAGGATTTGCCGCCGTCTTACTCAAGCTGCAACACCATTCATCAATGGGCATATGAACATTAATGCATGTACGGTAAAATAATTAGGCTGATGGGTCCCTGAAACGTGATCTCTCAAGATATCAAGCAGGTGCTGTGTCAGAATGAGATTGAAATTCCCAGCACAGACCAATTATGCGCTGATCCATGTATTGAAAATGCTACATCAGATGCCTCATTATTTGATCTCTTACGGGCACTCGTATCTTGCATTTTGATCTTTTGGTTTTGGTAATAAGGGTCGTATGGTTGCATGTACATTTGTTTTATTTAAAAAAAATGCAATTCTTGTTACTTTGTAGTCATTATGTACTGAATCTTTTCCTGTTATATCGCTTCAAAATGCACAACTTATATGGGTAAGTTTTATTAGGACAAATTTCCAAGGAACTGAAAAATCTTCAAAGTTAAAACTATTGTCTTACCTAACAAACCAAAGAAGGTAACTTACAGCGTCAGCTTTGTTTTGATCACCCATTTCACAATTCACACACCAAGAAAAAAAAAAATTAATAATTACGCCTTTTTTGGAGGGGACCATTCCTTCTCTAGCTGATATTTCCGTAAAAATTTTATTATAGACATATCATGATCCCCGAATTTACAAAACTAAACTAGGAAAAGGCAACATGCATAAAAATTGTGAGGTCTCATTGTTTCTACTTCAAATAAACTTAATGAGTAGTCAATTCAATCGACTGTCGACATATGCACGAATGGACCACTTATTCTAAAAGCCACATAACATAAACCACATAAACTAATCTCTTTTATTATAAGGAGACGAAAATTTATAGGTAAGAAAGGGCATAGCCAGGCAAAAATTATAATAATTTCTTAAACAAAAATAAGAAAAACATTTCCAAACAAAACAAAAAAGAAAAATAACCATCACCATTCACCACCAACAATGAAGTATCCAAGCGCATGGCAATTTCAGCCCCAAATGCATGCACAAAGACACTTTGTTGATCACAACTTTTATCTCCTCAATTATTGGAGCTTTCCCACTTCCCCATAATTTATTTTTCCATTTCCACTAATTCATTAATCATTATAACAAGAGTTGTTAAAGTGCAATTACGTTCTTTGGTTGCTGCCTATATAGAAACTTAGTCACATTTTGTCAATCGAATCAAATAAATAACATTGAATATGTCTATCGAAATAAATACTATTACAAAAGATTTTAGGTATAATATTTTGCTCAATTCCAGAATGACAATTGAGGCAGTAGAATCATCATTGCAATGCGAACCAAAATTTTAACCAGTTCCTTAATTTTAAAGAGATAGGGATTATAAGTATTATATCTATTTGATCCATAGTACTTCATTTTCATTGCATTAAGGACTTCTTCAATCGCCCATCAGTGATCAGCACACACACCACGACAGAGTATTCATTTTACAAAGCCACACCAAAATTTTAAAAAGCATCGTATTTACTAAAATACCCTTCAGTTACCGTTAGAAACTGGCACCGGCCCTAACTGAACGTTACTCGCACCGTCACCGTTAATCTCATTGGCTTTGTTCCTCCTCTTCTCTCTCTTGGAATCCCTCAGCCAACGGAAATTACCAAAGAGGGCCCCCATCTCTTCAAGGGTTTTACCCTGCGTTTCGGGGAGACACGTGTAGAAAAACACCCACGCAACTGATGCAAGTGACGCGTATAGAAAGAAGGAGCCACCAATCGTGATCGCTTTATAAAGCGATATGAAAGTCATCGATACGACCCCGCTTGTTACCCTGTTCACGACAACCCCGATACTCGCTCCCTGAGCGCGTAGCTTCAACGGCAGAATCTCTGAACTGTAAACCCACGTGATGGGCCCCATCCCGATTGAGAAAAACGCCACGTAGGATAAAACCGTTGAGATGGCCAAACCAACGGCCCAGATCACCTTTTTGTGTGAGTGATCGATGACTGTGAGAGACATACCAAGGGTCGCGAGCGAGGCGACCATGCCCGCAACACTGCTCAAAAGCAGCGGACGCCGTCCGATTTTGTCGAGTAAAAACGTAGCCACTAAGATGAAAGTGGTCTTGACAAATCCAACGGCTACAGTAGCGAGTAACTTTTCGTCTGATGACGTAATCCCGGCTTTTTCAAAGATTCTAGGACTGTATAGTACGACAGCGTCTATGCCGGACGCTTGTTGGAAGAAATGAATACCAACGGCTGCGACTATGATGTGTTTAACGGCCGGTGTAGGGCGGAGCAGCAGCTCTTTCCATACGCCTTCGCCGCGGTTGATTTTCGGTACTTGAACGACGTCGTCGTTGCAGTCTTCAGGAATGCCGGCTGCTTCTTTGATATCGGCGAGTCTGAGCATAGACTCCTCTTTCGAGTCCGAGGTTTTGTCGAGAACTTTCTTTGCATCGCCGAGTCGGCCTTGCATCACCAGCCAGCGCGGAGATTCTGGCATGGCTAACACGACGACGCCGAGAAGCACCGACGGAATGGCGCCGACTCCGAGCATCATGCGCCAGCCTAAGTGGAGGGGTAGTTTGGAGAATCCGTAGTTCGAGACGTAGCCAAGTAAGATCCCGCCGTTAATGAAAACCTGAAACGTTGAAAAGAGGATAATATCAATAAAACCCCTTATATTTTATTATATTTTAGTTAAGTATCAAATATTAGCTTGATTTTTAAGATAGGTTCTAACACTAGTGAGGAGAATAGAGATTACTTTATTTAATTAATACGTCACGGATTTAGAGGATAAAATCTTAAAATACAAAAAGAGAGAAACGCATTTATACCGTTACTCATTCGAGTGTTTTTAAGGTTGTATTTCAAAACTTTGGAAAGTAAAAGTATCATCCGTTCAAAATTGTTTCTGTTTCGAGAAACAAGAAAGCTATTTCCAAAAACAAGAAGAAGAAGTACAAACCTCTGGAAATGAGGTGAGAAAGCCTCGAGTGGAAGCCGGAGAGAGTTCAGCCGTGTAAACGGGAGCGATCATGAGAGCGTATCCGACGCCGACACCGGCGACGAAGCGACCCACCATGAGGAAAGCATAGTTTGTGGCGAACCCCATGAGCAGAGCTCCAGCGAAGAAGATGGCCCCGGCAAACACGATAGTGTACCGGCGGCCAATCCAGTCGGAGGTTCTGCCGGCGGCCAGTGAGCCGATGAGTGAGTAAATATTCAAGATTCCCATTAAGATCTCGATTTTTGTGTCACTGACTTTCATGTCGTCTTTGATGTAGATTGCAGCTCCACTCATTACTCCAATGTCTACAAGAAAGTAACACAACCAAAAAAAAAAGAAAAAAATTAATTTATGCATGCAGAACCAAAACTAATTACGCATGCATGAAATAAAATCTTATGACAGCGAGATTCGAACCCTTAATTTCTTATACTGATTTAAACAGATTTTTTCTGTTAAACTGACTAACACCCACACAAAACTTATCCACTTTCTGAGAAGATTTTCTTCACAAAGAAACCTTATTTCTTCCATCTCCATGATGCATGTTCCATGAATCATGCTGTAAAGCAAACTTATAGATACAAGAAAGGGTTCTTGTAAAGTTAACTTACCATAACCTAGTAAGATTGAAGTCATGGAAGCCAAAATGGCAGCGCCGGAGGCATAGAGATTTCTTTTTGGTTTCTTTTGGGGATCAAAATCCGCAAGAGTTTTTTGGTTTTGAGGGTCAGTATTGTTGTTGCTCTCGGCTCCCAAGCCTGCAGCCATGTTGTTGCTAAGCTAGCTAGCTAGCTAGAGAGAGAGAGAGTCTGTGAGTGTTTAATTATATAAGCTGGGGTTTGGAAGAAGAGATAGAAACTCAAGCTGCCATGAAACTACAACAAAAACAAGAAGCCTTGTGTGTGAAGTGTATGTTTAATTTGCTGCACAGCTTAGCTTATAAGCTTATTATATAGAGCGAAGCTTACATCATTGCTTGGACCAAAGAGTCCAAATAAAAGAGAAGGTAATTATTATTGATTATTTTTTCTCGTTTCACTTTCATTCATTGGTAAAGCCATGTGGATCTTTAACCCTGTTAGGTAAAATAGGATAGAAGTGTCAATCTTGCTGTGCGTATGCGATATATAAAAACTGAAACCAATGTGCTGTTTTTTTCTTTTTAATTATTTATATTCTCAACATATTAATGGCTGCTGCTTGATATTTAATATTTTATGTATTGTTTTGATTGATAGGGGATAATGGGTTGTTAAATAATAATGCTTTCTTTAATATTTATTTTTAGATATGAAATGATAATAATATGAGTTTTTTAATTTGACCCACTTGTTTGCTAGCGAGCATCCAAAAGAACAGGGGAAACGATGCAAATTGGCCTTTCGGTGGCCTCCCCAAAAATATGACAAAATTTGCACTGGCGTTTCATTGAATGAGGGTCGAAGTTTTTTGTTGTGTTGTTTTTAGCTTGATTTTACAATACGTTGTGTCGTTGTACAGGGAAAGTGCTTCAAGATCTCAAATTAATTAATAATAAATATATGGTAGCTTGTTGAAAGTGAGATTATGTACCCTCCTACATTTCTCATTTTCTTATTTTTTAAGAATTTTTTTTAAAGCTTCTTAATAGAATCCTACTAACAATTTGGTTGGCAGATATATTTGTTGGGATCATCTATATGGTAGCTTGAATTAATATGAGTTTGATGTTCTAAATAATATGTTAGTTTTATAATAGTGTAGAAAAGATATTTGGATCTAAAATAGATCAAATTTATTTGTAAATATGCACACAAAAGTACTCCAATCCTTACTCTAATTCCCTAAAGAATGAGGCGAGGAAGTGACAATCAATTAATCAATGTCATTTATATTAATATTAATTTTGCTTCTTAAAACTATTAAAAGCTAACTCTTGATCAATCTAACGGTGCTTGCACTTCATGGCGATATTTAAACACAGTCCCTGAGAGTATAACAAATTCCATTCACATTAAGTTAAACTTAAGTTCTCAAATTCTTAATTGCTGAACTAGTATCTAGGCATGTCACGCTTAATGCCTCTTCCAAAATCAGTGAGCTACGAGAATATATCATAGCATCCCACAAAAAGATTATCAGGAATTAGAAATTTGAATGTGTTTTTCTAAATTTGGAAACGCTGTTTCAAGTTGATAAGTTAATTTTATTGTTATGAAATTAAATTGGTGAGGAGTAGAGACCTAAAATTTCTAGAAAAATAATTAAAGAAAACAAGAAAAATCAATAACGATAGCAAACATGATGCATGTTAATTACGATCTTAGGCAACGTTTGCATTTTGAAAAAAAAAAAAAAAAGTACATTAATTCAAGCACCAAGAAGGCAAACATCGAGAAGAAGCCCGAGAAATGCGAAGAAAGTAAGAAGAAAAGAAAGCTCCGATCCAGATCAAGACCATATTCGGAAGATTGTCGATGAAGGGTTTGTCAAAAAAGGCGATTAAACGCCAAGCTAGAGAGGTGATTCATAGTTAGTACCCCTAGCAGAACATTCAGGTCGCGCTATATGAAATCACCTCCACGGAAGCAGAAGCGGCAGGGGCGAAATTACCCCCACAACGATGCACTTGTAGTCGCCATGATGGTGGCAAATTACCAAGTACACCGAATTCTTTACATAGACATGTTTGGGAGGTTGATTTTTTTTTTTTTATTGTAGATTATTACCCTTCTATTTACAACATGAATGTGGGAAATTTATTTTGTTTTCTAATTTTAAGTTTAATTTTAAGGAGTAAAATTCATTGTTCTCGTAATTTTCTGTTTTTCTCTTTATAATTCTTAATAAAGCTTCTCCCCTTTGCCCAAGTTGGAAAAAAAATCACTGACAGTCAAATTATTTGTGTAAATACAAATACTGCACTAATTAAGGAGATGTGTCTTTAGAACACTTAAAAGACAGTTATAATTGGCTGTGCATGTAGCATGTTATTAATTAATTCTTCCAAAAATATCGTAAGCTAACAATTCTGGAGAATATCTACTATCTGCAAGTTGATTTTTGTAGCTTTTCAATTGTTAGGATGCCCTATGTTTTCTAACAACCGAAAACTAAAGCCAGCTTGCTACTATTTCCTTTGTCGCACAAACCAATCACATGCTCAATCGAAGGTGTGGGGAAAATCTTTTTTTATTTTTATTTTTTTGGTTAAAAAGACATCACGTTTCCATACAAAATGAAGTGAATGTTTATTCATTGCAACAAATAAAACGTATTTTCTTTAGGCAAAATGAATGGGTCGATTTTATCAAATTGGGTAACTGTTATGTCTCCTTGTCAAATTTGATCTGAGTTTTTGAAGAGGATGGATTTGTGCATTGCAAAAACATATGGGTCCAATTACTTGTACGTTTCATTTACAAGCTTTTTGACAAAAACACGCAATTAAGTTTGACAAAAACGTGTTTTCAGTCTATTTTGAGACCAATCAGTTTATTAGAAACTATTCGGATTAGGTCTGAAAAAAAACTGTCTCCATCTTTTAAATTGAAAAGCTATTTTAGGTAAAATGTTTACATCTGTACTTTATTAGGGGCAAATTCAAGAGATCTAATTTTTTACACAATTTTTACACGGTTAGATTACTGGATAATGAATGGTTAAGATTTGTTATAAGGGAAGACTTTTAACTCATTTAATTTCTTTTCTCCCTCTTATTAATTAGTAATGATTTTATTAATTATTATTTCCTCTCTCTCTCTTTTTATAGTAAAATTTACTTTCTAAATAATTTTGTATTCTTTTAATCTTGTAATTGCTTAATAGTATTTAGGATAAAACGATTAAGCCTAATAAGAGACATGTCCATCAAAATTTTATCAACATACATTAAAATTTGATCCAAAAGTGAAAAGTTTCAATTTTTTTGTGAAGCCCACAAAGTAATCATAAACTAAATTGGATACTCGAAGAGCCTCGAAATTCTACTCGATTACAAGTTCGACTATGTTCGAAGGGAATCCAACTTTAAGAGTTATTCTTATGAATTTATATTCATTTTCAATAATATTGGATCATCTTTTGTCAATCTCAACAACATTAATGTTAAATATATCTTGAGTGGCTATCTTTAATTTTGAGGAAAAAAGAAGAGAAGATGAAAGCAATAAAAAGAAAAAAAAAAGCAGATGAAGATGACGACCACAGGAGAAAAAATATTTTGATAGGGAAAAAAAGGGGTAAATAATGGTGGAGAGAAAATATGAATCAATAAGAGAAAAAAAAGTTAAATGATTATTGATTCACCTCATCTAGTTAATCTTGACCATTTATTAATCTCTAACAATAATTAAAGGAGAGAGAATTTTATTTATTAATTCATGTATTCAAATCTTAGCCCTCTATTATTCTTTAATCCAAGGGCTTAAAGTTTATGTTTAAAATTGTGTTTATAAGTTGTGTCTCTTGATCCTGTCTCTTATTATTATATACCATATATCACTTCCTCATTTAAAATAGAAAACTTAAATAACTTTTTAATTACCTAATAAATAGGGGTATTTTTGTACTTTGCTGCAAATAAAACGTAAATTTATTTCATCTCCAATAGATAAAAAAACATAAGAGTATAAAAAGCGGGTCCATAACAAAAAGTGCCTAGACGGTGAAACTATTAATCTAACTCATAATTAAACGTATTCGTTCATGAGTTATAATCATAAATTTATATTTATGATAAATAAATTTTATGTGATAAATAAATAATAAATAAAATTTATGTTTATTACTCTTTGGTCTAATAATATAGACCTAGTGGTGCATGAGATTGATTTGGATAGCATATAAAAACTCATGGGTTTAACTCACAGTTAAAAGTTCTTATTAATCAGATCACAAAATTCTACAAGTGCATAAAACATGTATTTGTAGTATATTTTTTTCTCAAGGTTATAAGTATTGATATTACAATTAGAAACATACAAATATTTATAATTTGAAATTTATTATAACTAACCTAGATTAATTTTACTATGATATAGCCCATAAATTTATTCCTATTGTGAGGTGTGTTTACCTAACTAGCATTCAAGAGATACATATTCTCCAACCATAGTAGTGGAAGAAATTAAATATCGCTACCCAATTAGGAGAAAAATTGTCCCGGCTTCTCAACTTTGGGGCACAGGTTTTCAGCCGATGTGCTAAAGCCCATTGGCTAGTGTGAAAATTTAACATCTCTCTACTGATATTTTGAGGTCAAGCAAAAGCAAGTCAATGAATAAGACAACAACAAGTAGTAATAATGGAGTGTGGAGGTTGATTTAATTTTGATTTTTGTCTGTCCCGTTGTGAGCTAATAAAGTCTCCTCTAAATTCATGGGTCAACAAAGACAGCCTTCATCGATCCAAAATAAAAACGAATGGCCTACTTCATTTTAAATAAGAGTCAAGACGCCTCCCTTGGCTTTTTGCAAATTGAGTGAGTTGTCTTCAATTATAATATTTTTATACACACGCATACACACACACACATATATATATATATATCCTTAATTTTAATAAATTAAAAGATAAAATAAATATAAATTTTAATATATTATATTTTATTACATAATACATAGTGTATGAAAATTTAAAAATTTGTGATCATTAATCTTTTGTTAATTAGTTTTATAAATTGTAATAATCTCGCACAACATTAATTTATAATCCTAGGTTTAGTGTTCGAATCTCCAGATATATGCACCTTTTTTCTTTCAAGTATTTAAATAATTCATCTATATTAGTTTTGTCGAATCTCTCGTGTCCACGCCTATAGTCTAATTTCATATTATAATTTTCATCGAATCCATATAATAATATTGTAAAACATTTACCCAGCAACTTAAAACTAGTGATTAAGACCCAAATTAGTTCACATTCTGTAGATGCAAAAACGCAAACGTTCACTTCATTTTCGCAACTTCACACGTTAAATTGGTAAATTAGATTATTAATGTACGTACCAATAGATGATAGATTTATAGCACGTATTCATATTCATATTATATAATAAACCAAATCTTTTTTTTTTTTTTAGTTTTTTCCTACAAACCGACGAAATTTTGATATAAAACTACTCATATAATTGGATCCTTGAGCGAACAATTTGACTACAGGACCTTCAATTTCAAAACACATCATCATTTTCCTTTAAAATTTGAATATATATATATATATATTCAAGGGAAATGGTGGACTTAAAGAGTGATTGAGTTGGGGACTTTATTGGATAGACGACAGTGCTGCAAAAGAACGTATCTAGGCTTTACGATAAGGACAATCACAATATTATTGAAAAGTAAAAGTATTTTATTTTTTACTTTATTTTGATTTCATTTGAAAATTATTCATTATGAGCAGATCATTAGTTATTTTTTGTGAGGATCTTTTCGACAGAAACATTGAATATATTCACAATTTATCATACGTTTACGTTTGCGTTTCCGATTCAGACTTTTAAACATTGAATATATTCTTTATTTTTTTAACAATACTCTTGTCATGTTATATTTTTAAATAATTATACAAGCACGCCCTTTTGAATCGTACATATCGCACTTTTTTTTTTGATTTATTTTCGACTATTCTACAGTAGAATAGATAAAATCATTTACAAGAATACAAGGTATGTCCTACTTTTTCTTTTTTAAATTAATCATCATAATAATAGATAAAATCATTTCTTTATTTAAAAAATACACTCAAGCAATCGTATCCAAATCAATAACGAAATTACAAGCAGGTTATTATCCTATAAATAAACTCTTACTGATAATTTAACTGATACAGATTTGTATGCGATTCAAGTTGTTTATCACTTTTTTCACAACTTGGATTAGTTGCTGAGTCAATTGGAAGAACGTTAAAAAATTTTCCTTGATAATAGCGAGATCCTCGAATCTTTTCTAATTAATCATGTTTCAATTTTAATTGATCCATTTGGTACTTCAAATAACTAAAAAATTTCGGGACATTGACCCGAAAGATTGGCAGAGTAGGTTCAATCTTATTCGACCAATTGGTCTAATCTCGGATTACAAAAAAAGAAAAAGGAAAAATTATTCATAAAGGAAGATAATGAAAATATTAATAAATGAATAAAAAAATGTGTAGTAATTGCAGCTTGCCATCTTTTTACTTATTGCGTGGGCAAGTTGTTTGATCTTTTGGAAGCTCTCAAAAGTTGGTTCATAGGTTTATTTATGACTGCGACGTTCATTGTTTTATAAAATATTGGAAGCATTAAAAATTTGATACTTATTTATATAAAAACAATAGTTAGTTTTCTATAAGTAGATAGTTCTAATATGAGAGAAACAATATATCTATTCAAATAATAGGTGTTATTAGGATTTTGAGTGTGACAATAAAATACTGGAGTAATAATAATAATTTTTTACATATTTGATTTTTCTCTTGTCATCCTTGGCGGTTGTGGTTTTTCTTTGGTATAAGAGTTCTCCATAAAAATTATTGTGTTATATGATTGGGTTTATCTCCATCTATTTTTTATTTATTATTTGTTTGATATTTTTTACTTTACGAGATCTTAAGTGAGATTACAATTTTTAACAGTATTAAAGGGTATCAGAGCTAAGATTGCAACACAACGCAAATATACCAGCAATGAGGTTTTCAAAACTTGTGATGTAGGAATACAAAAATTTGATTAAAAAATCAATTTTAACATGTGACAAATTTAAGTTAAGGATCTATTGATTCAATCTGATTACACAATAAAAAGCATGGTGACATTCCCACTGGCGAAAAGCTGTGGAGGTGGACATCCAATCAAGGCACCTTAAAAAAAACTGTCATAATAGAGCAAGTTCAGCAAATACTTTTAAATAGTAGATAGAGATACAAATAATAGTGGTGTGTTTTTTTTTTTTTTTCCCTCAGAGATTGGCTTATCCTTTTTGGGATGCTATGAAAGAGGATGTGTTATTGCTAGCGAATCCACAGGATTGCATGCTAGACATGATTTTAAAAATATGCAAAATGTGGTAGAATTATTTTTTTATGTCAATGGCTAGAGATTCTCAACGAAGCCAAACCTAAGAGTATGGATTTTTAATAAGGTGATCAACATGTGCCCAATATGTGTACTTTGGATAAGGTGGAGTATGATGATTCTTGGTATAAAGAATTATGGTTACCGGATACAAACAAGATTTTATCTAAGATGGAGTGATTCTCATAAACCCTATGTGACTATGGTGTTGGTGGAGTGAAGAAGGTGGAGACAACGTAGTTGTGTGGATACACGGTGGATCGTGTTTTGTTGCTTAATTAAAAAACTCACCGAAGTGGAGGTTGTTAAGAAACATTTTTTATTTTTTAATAAAGATTTCTTATGATATTTTCTTCATTAGTAGTATTCCTATTTAAGGAATAAGTAATTTTTCTATTTGGGACTTGACTTATTTAAGGAGCAATACAACTAGTATAAAGAAATGAATACTTCTCTTAAAAGAAAAATAACTATACATAAGAAGATTGAGTTCAATTGTTTATATAACACGCAATCAGTCCTTTACAAGTAGACAATTTCTAACGTGAAAGTAACAGTAAATTTATTGAGAGATTTAGTGTTTTATTGGGGCTCTGGGTATTAAAAAAATATTAGAGTGATTGTAATTATTTTCATGTTGTGAATTTTCCTCTTGTCCTTGGCAATATATAGGAGTTTACCGCACAAACTATTATATTGTGTGATTGATATTGTTCTCCATCTATTTTTTATTTATTATTTGTTTGATATTTTTTGCTTGTAAGTTGGGTGAGATTAAAATTCTTGGCAGTATTTGAGGATAATACTTTAAGGGAGCTGCTACCTTGCATGTAATGTAAGGTACAATCTCTCACAAATTCAGTTGTGAGTCTTACGTGGGATCCACAGCCATGTAAGAAGTTGTACCTTACATTACATGTAAGGTAACAAAATCCATACTTTAATACTATAACTTCACAAAATCTTATATATTCACTGCACTTTGGTTACAGCTTTATTGAAATTATTATATCATGCTGATGTCATAGGAATAACAATAGTAGTATAGTGTAAAATATAAAGTTTTGTTATGATATAGATGTAAAGTGTCATATCCCATACAATTTACGCTCATTTATTATTTTGTACTTTTTAAAAGAGTAAAATAATAATAATAAATTTGATAATTAACATTAGGTAAATCACTTGACTTAAAATTTTAAATCGATAAATACCTTGATTTGATACAACACTAGAGATATTGTAATACGCAAAACATAATGAGACATAAACATTTTTTTTTTTTAAAGATAATGGATATGGTGAAATTGCTCTACCGTAGGACATTTGATAATGACCGTCAAATTATAACAATAAATACAAATATAATATTTATCTTTATAATTATATGGTCATCATCAATACTCTATAATAGAGCAATTTCAATATAATCGGGCCTTTTTTTAAATTGCATAAGCATTAAAAGATTATGCATTTTTATTGATTTAACCTCCATATCAGAATAGCTTTACTTTGGCCCCCGTTAATTCTCATTAATACTCATTAAGTACGAAAGGACTCCTATGCCTTTTTCAAATTAAGCATTTAAAGTGGCTTTCATTATTTTTGAACCCTTTCAGTTATTATTTACAACAACATAATCCTTATATCAAATATTCTTGCTTTACTATTTTTAGGCTGACTGATATCAACCTAATATATGTAACTGATCATAAATGACACTAGAAATTTTAGAAATTACTATATTATCTAGTAGGGGTGTTTGTGGATTGGATTTTACAGATTGAATATTAATTCATATTTGATCCATAATTTTACAGATTATAGTTTAATCTATAGATTGGTGAAATTCAATACAAATCCAATCCATACATTTACGGATCGGATGTGAATTTGACCCAATCTATATCTAATCTACTATTTTACGGATTGGTTTGTAGGTTAAAATTTTTTAATCATGTCCTATCCACGAACTAACTAAATAAAAAATTAATGTAAAATGATTTTACTACCAATAAAATTCAAAATTAAATAAGATTCAAATAAATTAATTTTTTAAAATAAAGTTAGAAAATATATTCAAAATTTCAAAATATAACACACCTAAAAGAAAAAAATCTCATTTACTTAGATCACTACATGAAAATTAACTGTTTAGGAAGTTATATTTTTTGTTTAATTATTTTTATTTTATATTATTATCGGATAAGACATAATATAGTGTTAATATAATTATATTTTAACTTATTTATTTATTAGTAACTATAATATCATATTTACAAGTTTAATTTTTTATTAAATAAATATTTTTATTTTTTGCGGATTCACGGATTTTTGCAGATTCACAGAAGTAAATGCATATCCAATCTATTGACCGTGGATTTTTAAATTTTCAATCTAATCTATAAATCCACAAACCGAATTTCTGCAGATCAGATGAATTGAGTGGATGAGATTGTATTCTGAACAACCCTATTATCCAGAGTAAAAAATCTTGTCATTAGCAACAATTACTGTTGATTCAAAAAATATCAATATATCACTGTACTTTAGAAAGTGAAATTATTTTTTTCTTAAAAAAAAAAAACCCCCACCACTTCGCACCCGTAACAGCATCAAAAGTTTTGACACGCAAGAAAAACAGAAAACAACTGTTAATTAAACTTTAAAATAGTTGCAGTGCCAATAATGTTGCTCTTCTAACACTGATTATATTTTAATAACTATTGTCTGAAATAAATTATAATAACAAAAGCAACGAAACATATCTTGTTTAAATCCTGTAAATAATAAAATTAAATTTCAGGCAATAACTGGTGTAATAATATGATATTGATATGCATGCATCTCCACATTCACATCAATTTACAAAAATTTATTTTAAAAAAATGAGAACATTTTAATTAGTCCCTCTTGCTTTCAAGTTAACATCAATTGTTCTCTTGAAAAGCAAATATATTTTGCTTTAGAATGAATTATAGGAAACAATTGGCTGAGAGATGAACCCTAACCAGTTTTTGCCTACCTTGGATATTTGCATGCATGTATTTAAAATCTGCCATTATGCTACAAGATGATTCTTCTGGCTTTATTAGGTACCTAAACTTTTGTTATCTAAATATGTATGATGATTGATTTACCACAATGCAAATTGCAGATACTATGCGACCAAACCGTTCAAGATTTAAAACCTAACTCACTGGATTTATAATTTAAACCATTAAATTTTAATTGATTCTATTTTAAAAATTTTTTATTTAGCTTATTCATGAAACTCCGAACATCGTTGTGAATGCGTGAGATTTATATCAACTTAAATGGCGCCCACCCCACACGCATCCATCAATACTCTACCATGCGTGACCAAATCCTTGTCAAATCAAGTATTCTTTTAATACATGTTATTAAAAATTTGTTTTCTTTTGTTTTATTCTATTTTATAACGATAACATAGATTCATCTAATGATCAATCTCCTAATATAACTTATATGTTCAGGAAATTAGTTCTCGAGTTCATATTATAATAGAGAATCTTAAGGTGAAGTTTATGGAAACTAGTTGTTTTGGATTATCGGTGAAGACAATATCTACGTCATATCTACGGTGACTTAATTGTGAAAGGTAATACCATTCCAAGAAGATAATTTGGTCAAGTTAATTCATAATAAAAATGATCGAGCTAATTAACTAATGATTTCAAATCCCACGGTTACGGGTAAACATGGATTTGCAATTTTGTTCAATTACTTTTTTAATACCCAGGCGAGCATATGCTGACTTAGTATTAATTTTTAATTTATTTAAATTTAATTGATAATAATTAATTATTTTAAATAATGTAAACCATATTAAATTAAAACTGTTGCTCATGCATAAAAAATTTTTTTAAAATTAAAATTGATAAAAAATTATTTTATATCAACCATGTCATAAGAAAAATTAAATGAATTAGCTATATTGTCTATTGAGAAAGATATATTAACAAAATTAGAATACAAAAATTTGATTAACAAATTTACATCTCAGAAAGATAGAAAAATTGATTTTAAATAATTTTGTTTTCCTATAATTCATTCATATTTTTTTTTCTTTAATTTTTTATAGGAGGCATAATTTTAACAACTCATCTAAGGCCTCCATTTTAGTTGAGCCGGCCATGTTAATACCTAAACTATCTTAGAACCTTGCTTAAGGGGGGATTCATCAAACACATTTTCTATTATTCAGAATAAGAGGCATTATATATAATCAATTGAAGACTCTGCCTGGTCCCTCCAATTCTCAAAGTCACCCCCATATTGTCATTACAAATTAAATAATAAAAAAATTCTTTTATTTAATAATATTTTCTTATTATACTCTCAAAGCTACTTTTAGAGTTTTTTTTTTATATTAAATACATTTTTAACTAGTCAGAATGAATTTTTATATTTATTTTATAACATTCGATAGAAATTTAACATTTTTGAATTAAAACGCGCACACGCACGTAAGAATTCTCTTTGGATGGAAAAATTAATTGAGGTAATAACATCACGATCCTTGATGTTTTCCATTTTCGCAAACAAAGATAGTTTGTTCAATTTAACAAACAGCCGCCTACATATACATAGTCTTAATTATATTGCGAGCATGTTTTTAATTCAAGATAAATTTGTAAGAAACTAAAAGTAAGTGAAGAATTTTGCAAATAATACAAAGATGAAGGAGCTATGCGATATTTTTCAAGGAATTGAACTCTCACATTCTGCCTGCATTTTTGTTATCTATAATATTCGTGACGAATCAGATCTTAAGAATTAGTTTACTATTTCAAGAACACTAAACTATCTATACTCACATAAATCCTATATAAGAGATCAAGTTTGATATGCAGTGGTCACGTTTAATTTGTCGGGATTTTTTTATCTCTTATTATGTTGTGAAGATTCATCAGTTATCACAATAAAGATGATAATTAAAGTACTTGTCAACGAAGCATCTGGTACATTAATTTTCAAAATTTGCTTTCAAAGAAACTTGCAAATAAAATCGCTTTCTAAATCACTCAACACACATCCACACACACACACACACCCCTTTCATCTTAAAAATTAAACCAAAGACGTAATGAATGTTCAAGAAAATTGGAGGGTCAGTGATTGTCGACATCAATTGTAGTGTATGGTTCCATTCACAACTCAATTTATTAATGATAAGCATCGGAGCATGCGTTGACAAGATGCTCTGTTTCGAAATACGTGGGTCCGTGGTGCTTTTAATGACTTGACAACTTGGCCCCTTTCCACATTTTAGTCCACCACGTGCCTTTGAATTTTTCCGTATTCATCATTTTCAATATCCTAATAGAATTAAGATTATTTTCTGATTTGAATTTCTTCCGGATAAAAATTTACGAGTTAGATTGATTATTAATAAATTCATAGAATAAATAAGTTAAATCTTATTTATACTCTATTAATACATGACATCTATTAATTATTAAAATTTCGAGAGAATTCATATATGATAAGATCTTAATCTTATAACGACGATCATCAATTAATTTTTAAATATTATATAACTTGTGTGACTGTAAATGAATGAACTAAAAAGTTTGAGAACCTTAAGCAGTACGAAAAAGAGAAAATTGGTTATGTATCTTAAATTCAATTAAATGATAACTAAAGAAGTCTAAATATTTATCTAACTAGCTCATTAAATAACGTGTCGGCGTCTAATAAGATAATTAATTTTTAAGAGAAATTACCCTAAACAATGTTTCCTGATGAGGTCGAATCGTCATCTTATGGCTTGAGATCACGATTCATCACGACAAGTTTCAACACTATTTCAAAGGATGGGAATTGTTTAAGAGGCTGATGATGCATGATCATCATCTTAATTATTATATAAATTGATTATTAGGATTACAAATTAATTTTTGAGAAAATGATTGAATTCAGCCAAGTTCATGAGTACACGCATCCCCAATTATCAACTAGTATATTTGTGACGGGCCTGTTGACTAGCCATGAACAATAACTAGGCAAGTACAAAAAACTATATTATAAATTCCGAGCTTTAAAGTGTTGGCAACTCTTGCTGCCGAGGTCATCGAAATGAACAATAATATGCTTAAACAATTATTAATTTGAATGATTTTTCAAAATAATTTGGGAAGTCTGGTTACAATTACATATATTTATGTGTATCAAGAGTCCAGCTAGCTATGACATATTTTTTCATATAAAATGTCCATGAAAATGTGACGTGGCACCTAATCAACAATTGGTGAATTAATTATATATTATTTAAATCAGTGTACTAGAGCTTTTCGATGCAACGAATTTTCCGATTCTGTCAAACAAGTTAGTCAAGTTGAAATCTTCTTCTTCCTTTTTTTTTTTTTTAATTGAACAATGATTAACAAAACAGAAAAATCTTAGCTTGATTGCAATACTCTTCAATGTACATTTTTCATTTTTGGACATTGCTGGCATGCGAGAAATTAAAATCTTTAGACTAAGTGGGCCATTTTGTCATAACTAATAACTAACAGGGGTTAATGTGTGACAAATAATGCTGCAAACGTTTAATGTGTGAATTATGTGGGCCAAAAGTCCAAAAATTTTTAATTTAAGGTCAAATTTGTTCAATTTTATTACACTGCCGTAAAAAAAACCACCGTGGGCGGAATTATGTTGAAATTGGGGCATTCACGAGAATTTACTCTATTTTTATATAAAGTTTCAAGAGTGTTATGTTTATTTAATTAGAATACAAGTTTGTAGTTCAATTGATGTGTTATAAATAAAAATTTAATATTTGAATTTAAAATGATAAGATTTAATAATTATCTATTAATTAAACAAATCGGATAGTGACACATCATTTGCTACATCAGTTAAGGTACTAACTAAATGTCTCAATTAAATAAGTATAATATTATTGAAGGTTTAATAGTTTTATTTTATAACTACAATTTTTCATTTCTCTATTAGAAGCCGAGTTGAACCAAAATCTTAATAACGCCATTATGACAGTAAAATCACCCGGCCCCTACCCTCGGTAGAACTATTACTCTTAGTTCTCGTTTGAGATTAAGGTGAAAAAAAGCTATAATTGTGAAATAAAAATCAATAATATATATATAATTTAATTTTTAAATAATAATTTTGACAAAATTATTAAAGATATAATAAAAAAGATATAATAAAACTTTTCATCATAAAAGTGAAAAATTATATTTACATACATTTTAAGTTACAGCAGCTAGTGTTTATCAAATGCTTAAAAATTACAATTGTCCAACTCTAATTCCAAACAGAACTGTAATTAGTAGGTGCATGAAAATAAATAAATAAAAATAGTTGTAAGAGTACCTAAAAATCGCCCCGATGACAAAAAAGTTGGCCAACCAACGCAAGGACTTGTGTTCAATACATTGTTTTGACTTTTGAGACTTTATTCTCTAGGGTAAGGAAGTATATACAACACGACTAAGCATGCACATAACTATAGGGTAGGTGCAATTATTACTAATGCAAAGACCGAAACTAGTCACTGTTTCTTAACTCAAAAGTCAAGAATTGAAATCCATAGCTTAAACGTCACCCGGCCTTATTCCTTTTTCTACAACAAATCTGAAGCTGATCTCTATAATATCATCTACGTTCCAAATTTGCAGTGGGCACAATGTACGAATTTGAAAGTCCTTTGGAATTTATTTGATTTTTACTTATTTGTGGTTAGCAACTGTTTGCGGACTCTCTTTTGGGGACCCCAAAGATTGCCAAAGATTCACATGTGATGTAGGGTTTGACTTCATCTTCTTTAATTATTTAGTGACTTGCGTTTTGGGTATTGGATATATCATATATGTGCGCATTGATGATGTCCACGAGTCTGAGCATGAGGATTTGTAATTTGAAACTTAGAATTAATTTGTACTCTTGAAACATAAACTTTGAACCGTTAAGAAGTGATGTATGATGATCTGGGTGCCAATTAAAATAGGGTAAAAAGGTAATATGAAAACTTTGATTAATCATAATTTCTATCATTTTTCAACTAATTTTCTTTGTTATGTCTTAGATATTGGATGTTAGTAAACTTTTTTTCATTTTAGGGACTTTTTTATTATAATTAACTTTTCGTAGAAAATTTAAATTTGAGTGCCGTTACTTTATTTATTATAATATGATTTTTTTTAATATTATTTAGTTCGTTTAACTGTTTAAGGTATTTGAAAATCTATCTTTTCATTGTTAAGTCAAATATTAATGTGATGTAGTGCAAGTACTAGTATTATACTTGCATAATTGTGCAGCAATAATAATAATAATAATATTATTATGACGAGCAACTTCGCTCACTGTACAACGAGTAAAGTAACTCTTGGCATAATAATTATTATTTTTGTTAATGGTGTTAACACTATAAATTAATCAGATTTTTGGGGATATTATCACATATTGGTGAGATTTTTTTTTGAGCGGTTCTGTGAGATCTTTGCGTATATTTACAATATTCTGTTCTTATTCTGAGATGAACATCTGTTTGATATTCTGATCGGATATATACTTGGGAATTATATTATTACATTTTCATTCTATTAAAGTACATGCCCAGACGAAATGACCTCTTCATAGAAGAGGGATGTATCTACTCCACTCGCATTTCGTAAGGGAGAGTCACATTTAGAATATTTGCCCCCACAATGCTTTTGTGGGGGCTTGACATATTGGTGAGATTGAACCTTGCGTTAAGTATAAAAATATAAACAGCTCTCAACTCTTAATCTTAATTTTTTGTGTAAGTTAGACGTCTGAATTTTTATAACAATGTCGCACGGCAAGCAGTATTTTCCACAAATGATGTTCTTTGCAAATGATGTTGTAGCCGAGATTGAATCTTGAATTAGACCCATGAACTCTTTATTACAATGTCATACAGCAGACTGGCGGGCAGTGTTGCCCCAAAAAAATCCACAAAAATCATGATCACCGCATATGTGTGTATCAAATTATCACCATCCATCATCATAACAGATCGATGAGGGCTAAAGTGATGAGTCCTCGATGAGGGCTAAAGTGATGAGTCCTTTGCCAAACAGGTGGCAAAGAGAAACCCAAGTCTTGTTTTAGTGGAAGCCATGGTTGGGTGAGTAAGACTGGGCAGCAGTTTTCAATCGGCCTTATCTAGGCTTATTCATGAATTCAACACTTGGAAGTTGGAAACTTTGAACTTCAATAAATTTGTTTCCATCTATTGAACAAGCTTTTGTTTGTTAAATATTAACAATAAAAAGCATTTAAATTTTGTTCTCATCGTCATCGACTCATCGTTAACGTTTTCTTGGATAAGTTTCTTCCCAAATATGATGCAAGTCAAAAGTACTGTGCCAGCACAAATCTTCTTACATTTTATTTTTCTCCAAATGTTACTGTTAAAAAAAATGACGACATGAAATTCGTACAATCGCCGACTTTTCTTCAACAAATCTCCTGAATTCGTGCTCAAGAGGAGAGACTAGAAAACTCAAGAACGTGAACGTTCACAATTCTTACAATTTCAAATACATACTAATTCCAGGTCTTTAGTCTTTACCTCAAAAATATTTAACATTTATATATTAATTTTTGTTTACTGAAAATGAAAATGATGCTTAAAGAATAATCCTCCATCATATAGATCGCACGTTATTCAACCGAACAATATGATTTTAAGTGACTTTAACAGACGAATTTGAACACAACATCTTCTTTGTGGGTATCAATTTATTGTACTTGTCACTTTTCGTATAATTTGGCTTTACATTAACAGAATGTGTGGCTGATGCAAAAGGTAAGTGCATGAAAAAGAAACCTGCACAGGCTCACTCCCACATCAAGGATCAAACCAATTCTGCTCCAGAAAACACATATGTGATATGCCTGCCTCTTTTCTTCACTTTCTCCATGCCATTATTTGCTCGCCTTTCCGACCTTTCCTTGTATTGCTCGTCGTTTTCAAGAATGTGTGCGTGTGTTAAAATAAAAATTTTATAAATTCGGGTTTAATATATTTACATATAATTATTATGGAAATGGGAATCGAAAACTCAAGTATTTTTTTTTTTTGTTTTTCAGGCTTCAAGAACGGATCCAGCGCATGTTGCGATATTGTAGGTAAAGGGCAGAAAGGTTTTGCATATTTTACAATCTTGAGCTCCAAAAATTATATACTAGTGAAAAAAAAAAATGAACTGTTTTGAAAAATAAAATTAACTCTTATGCACGTTCCAATATTGTTGATATGCTTTTTAGTCCTAACTCCTAAATCAAATTAAAATATTTGGCAGAAGCAAGATTAAGTGAGCACAAAAAGTTCATAAAGTAATCATCATCATCATCATGATCTTGATTCTTGTGGCATACATCTTGTATCTCTTAATTGCTCAAAAAGTTTCACCAAGAGTACATCATTAAAAGTTGTAAAATGTGGATGAGCATTACAAAGTATTTTAATGTTGTTGCTCCCATTTGGAAATAAAGAACACGAATTGAACTAGCAGAAAATGCATGCATTTGTATGTTTAGTTGGTTTAAGTGATAAGTGCCTGGTAATTTATTAAAGGAATAAAAGATATATAAAGAAACGATCATACTCTTGAAAAGTGGTTAAGATAATATATATATATTTATTATTATATTGTAAGAACGTTTTTCCAATTCTTCTTCAATATATTGGCCCTCCATGAAAGGAAAGGCCAGATATTTGTTGTTAATAGTAATTGCAGTGTTAATTTTAATATGCCTTATTATTAATATGTGTGCATGCAATGCAACTTAATACGTGTGATTATATGCTTATTTAAACTTGCACTAATGACTGGCCGTCGAATGATTAATGGCGCCCAAATTATATCTTTTAATTCTATTGGGAAAGACCAAAAGAGTAATTAGGGATGGTAATGGGCATCACGTGGGTTGTCATTCTAAACCAAACCCGAAAATTTAAATTATCAAATCACCAGCAATGTGATTTTAATTTTTTTTAAAAAACCCACCCGTAGTGAGTTTTGACAATTACTAAACTCACAATGATACCCAGTGGATTTTTTGCAGCTTTCCGCATTAAAAAACACAAATGTTAAA
Source organism: Citropsis articulata (assembly GCA_030449925.1). Taxonomy (NCBI): domain Eukaryota; kingdom Viridiplantae; phylum Streptophyta; class Magnoliopsida; order Sapindales; family Rutaceae; genus Citropsis; species Citropsis articulata. Next base: position 335,591 of record JASUUH010000137.1, on the reverse strand, counting down.
TATAAATTTATAATAATAACCTCAAATTCCATATAATATACTCAATTTTATATTTAAACAATGTAAATGAAAAATAAAAAATTTGAATATCAATCCAACACGATTTCTCAAATTTAAGTATAAATTATATAAATCCATTTAAAAAACACAAACTAGTATATAAAAATAACAATACATTTTATATTATCATTTAATCAATTTATAAGAGGATATTCGTTTCGTTCACCACTATAGCGTGGGCGGATCAGGTTAAGAAGGCGGGGAGGGGCTTCACCGGTCATTAATTTTTCTTTTAAATGTACCCCAAGCCCCTTCTGAAAAATTTACATAAATAAATTTGGACACATCTTTTATATGTTAGTTTAAAGAATGTAAGAGTTGCTTTTCAAGCTGGAGTCTGGGTTTTTGATGCTTCTATTTTATTTTTTAAATATTTTAAATAATATTTATTTTTTAAATATTTAATGGATAATAAAATTAATTTTTTTCACACATTTAAAATAAATAATTTATTACTAATATTATTTGTCGTTTAAAAAAGAAACTAATTAAATTTGAGTTTATAAGACTTAAATGTATTCCAAGTGAACATTAAAAATCAATGAATTAGGTTTTGTTTCCCCTAAGCCCTCATTTGGTTTACGGGTCCTCTGCTCCGCTTCCCGGCTATCCCATCACATCCGCACCCATGCCACCAATAAATAATTAAGATTTAATATATTAATTGAAGAAAAAAAGATAATCGTAAGAAATAATCTATGATGTTGAAAAAAGGTACAATAATCAGTTGATTACAATGAATTAAGTTGGAAATTAGCAAGGCGTACTTCTTTCGTGTCATGTTTTCAAGAAGAAAAACGGTTCAGATAAGCGAGAGATATGATAGATGATGAGTATTAAGTGCATCGAAGAAAAATATGCTGGTTCTTTGGAGTGCATGAAACTTTAAAATGGAAGATTATTATACACACATATTACACAAAATTAGGCCTTTGGGTTGATTTAAATAATAAATTTATTTATTTTATTTTTTAGAATAATAAAAATAAAATTACCCATAGTGGGTGCATTTTAACGGACAAATTTGGGCGGATTTGTGGATTATCATCCCTAAGAGTGATACTTGTCAGTAGATGCTGGGATGAAAAAAGAATTGAAAGGTTAAGTTAATTAGGCCAAGCCATTTACAAGAGGCCCAAGAACGTGCCCAATTTGGGAGTTGGATCAGTGTCTTCCTCTTTCAATGAAGGGCCCCACCCCAAGTGAGATTAATCTGTCGAAGGCACTCATCACAAAAACTAGACCCAAAAAAAAGGTACATACTTCCAAAAACAAACCTAAGATTTTTACAATCACTATAATAATTATGATTATGATGTGATTGTAATGGAAAAAACCATGCATCTTGAATCTGATTTGGTCATCATCACAATGGGACCCCCGTGATTCCCCCACGGTGATCATTTCAACAAATGATATGATTTTATTAGGCAGTAGTCCAAGTTCCATTATAAGGATCTTATCCACGACTTAGATTCTGAACCCAAAATATTGAATGCGAGCACAGCCCAAATGAAGAAGAAACCGTTCATGCCCAACCCAAAAGTAAACAACGCAAGAAACTAAACAACGCAACAAATGATATATCAGTCAGCTCACGCAAAAGCATTGGAAGCAAAATGGACAGCGGCAGTGTTCACGAGCGACTGAATGCAATCTTTCGCCACCTTTTGCAGCAGCCATGTGAAGCTAATCCCGTTCTTTATAAGGTGGCCTTATCTAATCTGTAATATTCTTTCCATTTGTAGGTTATATTCTTTTTCTTTTAATTCTAATACTTCTTTGTTGTATAAAAGGTTTTGTCAACAAGCAGGCAGTTGCAAAAACAGGAAGCAGCAGAGGCAGTGATCATAGGAGGCATGGTTTTGGACATTCATGCCACTCCATCGATCCCTGCAAACCCAAGAACCACTACTCCGGGCAAGGTACAATTATACCCATTTTTTGTTTTCTAAAAAAGATTTTAGTCCCACCATTTTTTTTTAAAAGATTTTGATGAGTGTTTGCAATTTCTTTTTAGAATTTTGTTAGGTCTAGTATTTACAACCCAGAAGCATGAGTTCTTGAAATGTAGCTTTAAGAAATGTGTTCACCATTAGGTATATTGGGAAAATATCGGAATTAGTGGTAGGTTATGGATTTTGTTTTCTGATACATACTTAGATTAGGGGGTCCTTCATTATGCAGGTGAATTATGTGTTAGGGGGTGTAGCAAGGAATGTTGCGGAGTGCATGTCAAAGCTTGGAGCTAAGCCTTACATGATTAGTGCTCTTGGACTTGACATGGCTGGTGATTTTGCTTTTTTCTTTGTGGTACCATGAGAGCTTTTTAACATTTTTCCTTGCATGATCCCTTTTGTTTTTTATTTTGGTTTGCAACTAGAGGTTTCATATGAAATCACCAACAATTCGTAATTTGCTTGAGCATCCGAATATTGAATGGCCAAGTCTGGAAAGTTATGTTCTATCCACTGGAAATTGGGGTACTTTTATCTCAGTTTGTCGGATTTCAATATCTTTTGTGCGGTGATCGTATGTCTCTGAACATAGCCAAACTAATATTTATATTCCTGAGTGAATGCATTAATGTTTTTTTTTTTTTTTTGGTTTATAACTTACTGTAGAATTTCTGATGATGATATTCAAGATCCAATAATATTTTTAAATTATAATATTTTTAAATTTGAAGTTCCAATCACAATTTATGTTTGATCTTTTTTCACGGGCCTACATACTGGAATGTTTGTACTTAAAATATTATTATCACAATTCATATTTGGTAAACATGATATTTACATTCGTTCAATGGTCGTTATGGCTTTTCTGCGGCTAACAGAGTGTTTTATTCTTCTTCTCTTTCTTTTATTGGACTAGGAAATATACTGTTGGAGCACTGGAAATCTTCTGGCCTATCTATAGAAGGTTGATCTTTTCGTCTTATAACCTTCTACTCATCACCTTTGGTAATGCCTATGGTACTTTCACTGGAGACGTGATGAATTGATTGGACGTATTTGGTTTCAGATCAATGTTTGAGATGTTGGTTTCAGTTTTTATTTTATCTTTCAACCTTCCAATACAGGGTTTCCTGTCTATTCTTACATTGTATTGGTTCTGGAGTAGGCATTAGGAGGGAGAAAGATATCGACACTGCCGTCGTAAGCAACATACTTGATGTCAATGGAGAACTGGCGGCTGCTGTTGCAAGTGTTGAATCGACAGTAAGTTGACTTTTGACAGATTAACATTGACAATGGGAGCGGAATTAGTTGCCAGCTGGCTTTAAATTCCTTGAGGACATTAGCTCTGAATATGATGAGTTTGGCACAGGAAAAATTCCTCACACCTGACTGGATTCGACAATTCAGCCGCCATATATCTTCCGCTTCAGCATTGATGGTTGATGCAAACCTGAGTCCTCCTGCTTTAGCAGCTTCTTGTAAAAGTAATTTTATAGTATCTGTGCTATTGCTATCAATTTGCACTCTGTTCATTGCACTTTCGTTCTTTTAATTATATATTTACCTTTTATGCTCCTTTATCTTCTTATTGCAGTTGCAGCAGAATGTAACATTCCGGTGTGGTTTGAACCTGTGTCGGTAACAAAATCCAGAAGAATTACCTCAGTTGTCAAGTATGTGAGTGCTATGACTTTTTAACGTGCATACATTTACTTAAGTCCATGTGGAGTCAATATGTAATACGGGTAAATTTGTTGTACTCTTGAGAAGATGATTACAATTACATGTATGTAGTTTAAAAATCTGTCAGAGCTCTTTACCACCTTTCAGAGAATGTTGTTATTCTGATGTCATCATCATCTTCTTTTTCACTTGTACGTGGTTGTGAATTTGTGATAAGTGATTCAGATACAGAATTCTTATACACAGACTCTTTTAGGGTTACTCATTTATTGTGAAATTTTCATTCTCTTCTTTAGTGTGGGGAATTTTTACGATTGACCATTCAGCAAAGCTTTTAAAATGCAGACATCTTGGTCTGAGTTGAAATCATTTCAAAAAATTTAGATAATTGCATCTTAAGGTGTCTTAATCATATGTTTTCTAGAAATTTGCTTCTTTTGCCTCTGTAAATGCTGACAAATTGAAACCTCATAGCAGAAAGAATAGTACAGAAAGCCTCAGAAAAACAACTGCTACTTAAGCAGTATTACTTTTAGCCATATGCTTTCTAAAATTAGATCAGCAAGGTACTGTAATTGATCCTACACGTTAGTTCATTCTCTTTTCATTGATTCATTTAACATCTGCAACTGATAAGGAGATGTTCTACAGATAACTGTTGTTTCGCCTAATGAAGATGAACTAGTTGCCATGGCAAATGCTTTATCTGGTGAAAACATGTTTCGTCCTATCAATAGAAATGAGCACTCAGTGGAATCTTTGTTTCAAACGCTAAAACCAGCAATCTTGGTTTTGTTAGAAGAGGGCATCAGGCTTGTTGTTCTGACCCTGGGTTCAGATGGTGTACTTTTATGCTCTAAAGAATTACTAAGCTCCATGAGGATTGGTCCGAGAAAAACCAAACCAGACGGATTCAGTAGAGATTTATACGAAACTGTGACATCAAGATGCTATTCGAGTAGGTATTCTGGTGCTATGGAGCCTGCAGGAGGCTCCCAGGTTTTTGCTGTTCATTTCCCTGCACTTCCTGCATCAGTTGTGAGGCTTACTGGAGCTGGTGATTGCTTAGTTGGAGGGACACTTGCTTCAATATCTTCAGGTTTAGATGTTATGCAGAGTGTGGCAGTGGGTATTGCAGCAGCCAAAGCTGCCGTTGAGGCAGAGACTAATGTACCTTCCCAATTTAATTTGACTGCAATTGCAGGTATGATTACCTTAATTAGCACTTCACATGAATGTTTAAAAGCTTGGTTAAATAATCTTGTACCCTGTACTATATCCATGCGGTGACATGTTTGCAGATGATGCAAAGACGGTATATGCTGCTGCCAGTGTATTGTTCTATCAATCAATGCTGTGAAGCACGGGGAGACAAGACAGACTCATCAAACTGTTTCCGTAACCCAATGAAATTGAAACCCTTTCAGGAATTGTACATGCTTTTATGTTCTTCATTTTCAGCATTTTGCTACAGAACACGTGCTTTTATTCGTTTCGATGCCTCAAGTGCCCAAATTCTCTTCCCGTTGGGTGCTTAAACAGATTAGAGTAGTTAAGTATCTGTATATTGCGCATATTACATGTAACTTGATTTGGAACTGCATTATCTATTCCTAAAACTGTTGAAACGGTTCCTACTTCCCTGTAATAGAATGCTTCTTCCACCATATGAAAAGCTAAAAAGGATTATTCGGAAAAATGAAAAACAAAAAGCAAACACTGTATATATTTATTCTCAAAGATATTGACCTAGCTTCAACACAAATCTATCCGGATCATTGTTCTAAAAAAAAACGATATTCAAACTCCATATCTCAGGTTTAACTCTAGAAAGTTTTATAGCTACTTAGAAGTCACAAAATTATAATTACAATTTGATCTCAATTTGTTCAATTATGGAACAAATTCTTGTACCCGTATTAAGCTGTCTGTACCCAATACTTAATTTTTTTTTCCTTTTTGTTTAAGCCAAATGGTAACTCAATTTCTTCCTACCAATGTGAACAATGTTCAAACTCTAAAACTTTTTATATTTAACACAACAGATTTTAATGTCTTAACTTAGATGACACCCACCTCCCAACACTTAAAAAGGCAGTGTTTCACGCACTTAGCTGATGCTGAGAAAGACATGCTGAGAAAGACCAAATTTGGCACTTACACTGTTCAAAAGGCCCACAAGAATACGCGCAAATGAGGAGCTTGAACTTGAAAGATGCTCTTATTGGCCACGTTCAAGCAATAAAAGCCGGCCTGAGGCTTACAACTATCACCACAAACCAACTCATTCACATTTACGCGAAACATAACCTTTTACGCGAGTCTCGAAGACTGTTCGATGAAATGCCTGAACGAAATGTCTTCTCATGGAACACAATCATTTCGGCTTGTATAAAATCCCACGACTTGACACAAGCGCGCTCATTATTTGACTCTTCTCCCCACAAGGATTTGGTCACTTATAATTCAATGTTGTCTGGCTACATTAATGCAGATGGGTATGAAGCTGATGCGCTTAAATTGTTTATAGAAATGCAAAGTGCGGATGAACATATAAGAATGGATGAGTTTACTGTAACTAGCACGCTTAACTTGTGTGTCAAGTTATTGAATGTGGGTTTTGGGAGACAGTTGCATGCTTTTATGGTGAAAACAAGCAACGATGCTAGTGGGTTTGCAGTCAGTTCTCTTATTGATATGTATTCAAAATGTGGGTGCTATGAAGAGGCGTGTAGAGTTTTTGACGGGTGTAGTGAGGAGGTTAATTTGATTTCAAAGAATGCAATGGTGGCGGCTTGCTGTAGAGAAGGTGAGATGGAGATGGCTTTGAAGAATTTTTGGAGGCAGCCAGAGTTGAATGATGCGGTTTCGTGGAATACATTGATTTCCGGCTATGTGCAGAATGGTGATGCGGAAGAGGGGTTAAAGCTGTTTGTTAGGATGGGGGAGAATGGAGTTAGATGGAATGAGCATACATTTGCAAGTGTTTTGAGTGCTTGTAGTGGTTTGGGAAGCGTGAAATGTGCAAAGGAAATTCATTCCTGGGTTTTGAAGAATGGATTGATATCGAGTCCTTTCATAAGTGGTGCCATTGTCGATGTGTACTGCAAGTGTGAAAGTATGAAGTATGCAGAGTCGATGCTTTTGTTGAAGGGAGTTAGGAACTCCTTTTCAATTAGTTCGATGATTGTTGGGCATTCATTGCAAGGCAACATGGAACAAGCTAGGAGGCATTTTGATTCATTAACAGAGAAGAATGTGGTTGTTTGGACCGCTTTGTTTTCTGGGTATGTCAAAGCACAAAATTGTGAGGCTTTGTTCGATCTGTTAAGTGAGTTTGTAACAAAGGAAGGAGTGGTTACCGATGCCCTGATTCTTGTCATTGTGCTTGGTGCCTGTGCACTGCAAGCTGCTTTGAGTCCTGGAAAAGAGATACATGCTTATATATTGAGAATGGGTGTCGAGATGGATAAGAAGTTGATAAGCACACTGGTTGATATGTATTCAAAATGCGGGAATATGAGATATGCAGAAATAATTTTTCAAAATTTTATAGAAAGGGATTTAGTGCTTTACAATGTAATGATAGCTTGCTATGCACACCATGGACATGGAGAGAAAGCTATCCTGTTTTTCGAGGAAATGTTGGAAAAAGGAATCAACCCTGATGCTGTAACCTTTGTTGCAATCTTATCAGCATTCCGTCATTGTGGTTCAGTTGAAATGGGTGAAAAGTATTTCAATTCCATGACAGCAGATTATAAAATTTCACCTGAGACTGACCATTATGCATGTATGATTGATTTATATGGAAGGGCTAATCAGCTGGAGAAGGCAGTTGAATTCATGAAAAATATTCTCACAGAAGAAGATGCAGTAATCTTGGGGTCTTTCTTGAATGCTTGTAGGTTAAATCGGAATGCTGAACTTGCTAGAGAGGCAGAGGAAAAACTTCTAAGGCTTGAAGGAAATAACAAGGCACGTTATGTTCAGTTGGCCAATGTCTATGCAGCCGAGGGGAACTGGGCTGAGATGGGGAGGATAAGGAGGCAAATGAGAGGGATGAAGGGAAACAGGTTTGCCGGTTGCAGTTGGGTGTACATGGAACATGGAATTCATATATTTACTGTTGGTGATGTATCCCATCCCAAAACAAACGCAATATATTCAATGTTAGCCATCTTGAGTGGGGAACTATATGAAATTGCTGGGGCATTCTATTAAGAAAATGCTCTGGATCTAAACACCATAACAAATGATACAATCGAAGCTTGGCAAGGGCAAGCAAAGTATTATCTGCAGTGAGGAAGGAGCCAGCAGAATAATACTGTGGAGGTATGTTGAAATACTCACGCTATCAAACAGAACATATGTCTATTTGTATCCTTCTAGTTGGGCCCAAGATAGGCAGTTTATACTTTTCCCTATTTTTTTCTTCTTTATTTATTTATTTGTTTGTTTTATCTCGATTGCTGAAGGTATTGAATTTACCACATGTAGCATGTTGCTAAATGCAATACATTAAAGTTTGAAAGTTGAAGGACATTGTACCATATGCAGGTATGCGAATTGAGAGAGACCTTGGACTGTTCTTTATATACGTAAACCATATTCAAAGGCAATAATATTGTTAAGCAGAACTTTTTAGAAGAATTTTTTTTATCCTTTCATGTCATTTATATATTTTCACCGAAGAAGCATAAAGAGGAGCAATTTATAGAAATTCTGCTCTACTCTTCTATTCAGTATAAGCAAACATATTACCTTGCAGAATCACTTTGTTTATCTTCTATCAGGAAGCTTGGGGGAAGACAATATATCTGGAAATGCAGCTCAATAATACAATGAAACCTCCCTGTGCTGCAGTATATCCCCCTGCTGCAATATTTTGGTGGGCTCTAGCATCGTTTGCGGTGCAAAGAGGTCGGAATCAGTATGCAGGGCAGTGGGGGGATCATAATTGACCGTGGCTCCCGAAGAATTTCACTATTTGAACGAATCTGCTATCAGAGAGCGTTGGTTAATCACCAAACATGAAAAGTATTAAAGCCAGTGAGAAGTTTCTTGAGTTTTGATGAGAAAGGATGGTGACATTTTACAACAATTCACAGGTATTAGCAACCTAGCAAGACTCAAGATTATGTCTGCTGCTACTGTTGAGCTTGGCTTCGCATTGCAATTCCCCAACTGAAGAATTTGCCTTTGATGCCAAGATTATATACAGCCATGTGTTTCATCTTCTATTCAGGAATCAGGGGGCTTGAGAATATATCTGGAAATGCAGCTCAATAATACAATGAAACCTCCTTCTGCTGCAGTATATCCCCTGCTGCAATATTTTGGTGGGTTTCTAGCATCGCTTATGTGCAAAGAGGTTGGAATCAGTATGCAGGGCAGTGGGGGGATCATAATTGACCGTGGCTCCCGAAGAATTTCACTATTTGAACGAATCTGCTATCAGAGAGCGTTGGTTAATCACCAAACATGAAAAGTAAGAGTTAAAGGCAGTGAGAAGTTTCTTGAGTTTTGATGAGAAAGGATGGTGACATTTTACAACAATTCACAGGTATTAGCAACCTAGCAAGACTCAAGATTATGTCTGCTGCTACTGTTGAGCTTGGCTTCGCATTGCAATTCCCCAACTGAAGAATTTGCTTTTGATGCCAAGATTATATACAGCCATGGCTCTATTTAATCAACTTCCTTTGTTTTGTATGAAATAGAAAGTCAAGGAAGTTCTTCTTTGTCATACTCATTGATGTATCAATTAATGTAATGTTTCATGGTTGATTTAGACAATGTTAAATTATTTTACGTCATTATACATACATACATATTTTACGTCATTATACATATATGTATGTATTACTTCTTAAAATGTTGACTTAAATTTTCGTTGATTCATTTTTTAAAAAAATCTAATACAGTAACATAAATTTAAAACCAAACTCCTTCTTAAAATGACAATTTTTAAAACACTCCTCAAAAATATATTTTTATAAAAAAAAATTACACCAATAAAATAATAAAAAAAGTTGCTCCTTACAAATTTGTGTTTTATTATACTATTATTATTGATAAGTTCTTTTGAGTTAAAATTACCCTGAGCACAAACGCTACGCTTAATCCGGCCCGACCAACCCCACAACCCCGGTCGGGTGAAATTTAACCCGGTTCAATTCCCCCCCGTGCGCAATATGAAAAGATCTCGACAAATGGCAACAATCAATCGTGGCCTTCAGATTCAAATCTTTTTACTTCGCAGTTTTCTGAGCATTGAATTAATGGCCCTCTCAGGCGAGGTTAGTGATCCTCAAGTCGATTCTTAATCTCTCTAATAGTTCTTGTATTCTAATTTTTTTTAATTTGTTTTATTTTTATCTCGAATTAGGGTTTTTACTTCCACCATGCGCTTTTTGAATGAACAAAGAAATTTTAATTATTACTTAAGAATCTGCATAGAAAACAATCGATTACTGAATTCTTTTTTGGCATGAATATTAATTCCTAAACTCTCTCTCGAATCAGGTTGGTTTGCGATTGCTTCTTTGCCCAATTGGATCTAACATTGTTGTCCGCACAGCATGGTGAGTCCCAAACTGTTTTCAAGATCTTAAGTCTATTTGTTATTGGAAAATTTTATTAATTTATGAATGGGAAAATTAAATATGCTTTGCTAATTGTAATGTCTGTGCCTTTTTACAGTTGTTCTGTTGGGACGATTTTGCCGGTTTACTCGACTTTTAAAGCGATTGAGAGCAAAGATGAAAATGAGAAACAAAAGTGGCTTGTTTATTGGGCTGGTTCGTCATTTTTAGAAAATCCAATTTTGTTGTCTCCCAAATAAATTAGCATGATATGAATTTTTATGTTTTAATAATTGACTGAAGATACATGAGTCTTTTAAAAAATGGCTTGTTTATCGAGCTGGTGTCTGATCTATGATTAGCTTTGCCTGTCATATGTAGCACATTGGTAAATATATGATGTCTTTTTTAAATTTCTTCTTATACTTTCTTTTGAATACTGTCAACTGCTTGCAGTTTATGGATCTTTTAGCATTGCGGAAATGTTTGCTGACAAGATACTCTGCTGGTATGTTGTTGTTTTTTTTCCCCCCTTTTCCTGGCTACAATGGCCTAAGGAGATTAAGGGTATTGATTGTCTTTTGATTCAACTTGCAAGATAAGTTTTTAATCCTCTGGCCTTTGGCTGTGGGAAGACTTTTCTTAGAATTCAATGCTTCATTTGATGATGGACATGCACAGTTGCTCTTCTTTTTGCTTGCTTACTCTTTAAGAGCATGATGCTAGTTTTAGAATGTTGAGTTTGCTCTCATTCCAGTACGATGCAGTTAAGGAATCTCCTTTTTCCTTGTTGCATCAGGTTTCCGCTATACCACCATGTGAAGTTTGCATTTCTGGTTTGGCTACAACTTCCATCTACCAATGTAAATTTGCTCTAGCTTCTACTCTACAAATTTTTTTTTTTTTTTTGGGGCATGCATTGCTGCTCCAAGGTACCATGGTTATTGATCTGAATTAGACTCGTCCTGCCCGATGGAATTTGGTATTCCTTACAAGTTGGCTAGTATTCCCAGCATTTAGCTGTTTATTTTGAAATTTTTAGAGTTTCCTTTTCTCAAATGGCATATTTCAACTGAATTTGTTAATAATTGCCATTGGTTTCTGGTGGAATAACTGCTTGTGTTATAACAGGGAGCGAAATATTTGTATATGAGTCGTTTGCGCCCATTTTTATTGAGACGTCAAGCTAGACTTGATCAAATACTGGAGTTTGTAAATAGCGAAATGGTAAGAACTTGTGATTTCAAATTATGATAGAGGATGTAAGTTACATGATATTTTGCATTTGTCATTTCACTCTATCTGCTAATTCAGATCTGGAGTCCAATAGAAAAATAATATGACTACCAAGTTCGAAAGTTTTAATAGATCACTGGTGCTGCAGAGTCAATTTATCAGTGATCATCAAGTTGAAATCCGGTTTGTGAGGACGCTCTTTATGAAAACTGTGGCATTAGGTAAGAATTCTGACTATTATGGTGTTATTCCATACTGAATATTAGACTTCAATGTTCATTCTAAGCGATCTTATATTCTGCATATTTAAGATATTCTGACGTTTCATTTTAGTCATCATTTGATTTGGTTATCTTTGTTGTGTAGTCATTCATTTAATCTCTGCATAATTACCTGCCAAATTACTTTTTTTTTTGAGAACCGGATTTACCGACGGCTCTGTAGTAATGGATTTCATTGACATATGTAGAACAGCAGAGGTCAAGCATAGCTCATTTTTTGTCTGTTCATCTTTATGTTGTATATCTAACTGTATTCACTTCTGTGCTTTATTTTCCTTCAACTTGTCATCATATCTATTTTATGATTTCTTTTCTTTCTTAATCAGTGAACCAAACTGTTAAGGAGATTATTCATCCTGTGCCAACACAAGCAAATCGAGCTATTGAAGGCCCACCAGAATCAATTCCAGATTCTCAGTCAGACAACCAAGATTGACAAATAATTCCTAGCAAGCACACAGTTGTTCGATCTTCTTCTTATCGGAAAATTTTGTATTTTCCTATATTGGATGGGTAGTTAACATCTTTCTTGTGCTAGGAACCTAGGAAGATAGTTTCATCTTTATTGTAAATAAGTTAGATAAGATTTTGATCTCGAGATATATCTTAGTGGAACTGGGCTAACTTGTTTGAGTTGCCTTGGTCTAAATAGCAGTGTGGCTGAGAAACATGAGCCGTAAAAGTTACTCCCGTCAAGCAGTCTACTAGTCTTATGGTTTTACTACATGTGTATAACATATACAAAAATGTTTGTGCAACCAAGTAATGGGCAGTTTTGGTGGGAATGCTGTTTTGCTTGTCTGGGACAGTTCATGCATTTCTGCAGGGCAAAACAGAGTAGGGCTGGCTGGTGTTTGTATGTATACAGGTTTCTAAAATGATATTTCGGTTTGGTTTTCTCAAACCCAGCCAGACTCAAAACTAGTGAGAAGTTTTACTTTGAGAGAGTAAGTTTTATAAACAATTCAACATTACTCTAAAAGAAGACACAAACTTGTATTAGAGCTTTACAGATCCGGAAGATTGACAATGATTCCCCCGAGAAAAATTAAGCAAATGCATGACATGCAAATAAGTTGAAATTGTGCAATCAATGCTCTGATTCTGACAAAAGTTGTTAATAATGAGAGAGCCACAGCTTGACAGAAGTCCAGTACAATAACATTTTATGTCGTTTCGGTATATGGCATCTAACATCTACAGTTAGTCTTACCTATTGTCACTATTACATATTCATAATTACCATGAACCCTACTGCCTAAAATTTTTGCTTGAGCTAGCTTTAACATTCAAACTAGAAGATGATGCATATCCACTCTGAAAAAGTGCCAAGTTTTCTTCCTTTCTGTAGCTTTCGCCGTTCATTAAGTTATGCGGCATTAAAGCCTCAAGATAGGAAATTGCATCTGCTCTGTGACTCAGTTTCAGCTCCTCCTGTTTTACCAGCAAAAAAAGTATAAAATGAAGGGAACAGAAGGTGGAAACTGCATAACTTTTATAGACTTTTGCCAATGAACAAAATATATTTTGCTGCCCTATGCTTCAATGACAACTCAATTTAACAACAGGGCAAAAAAATGAGAGTTAAGGTGCAGCAGGGTTTTGATGATAAACCACTATGGCTTCATTTTCATCCTTGAGTTTGACATATTTTGCAGAAAGACTCAACAGCTCATCCTTCAACACAGCACTTTCAGCTTTCAGTTTCTCCACTGCTTTCTGTAGATTTTTGAATTCTTCCTAAGTGAAAAGAAGTCAAAAGGCATATTCACAATGGAGCAAATGCGAATCACCTCTAAACTTGTTGGTGCAAAGATCAAAATTGAGATAGTTGATTAGGGAAAAAGTTTAGACAACGCTGTTGCATTAACAATTGCAAATAGATATACACATGTACCTGCTTGCGCATTCTTGACCTCCTAGCTGACTCCCTGTTAGATTGCCTTCTCTTAGCTAGTTTCAATTCCTCGCTGTCCTATTCAACCAAGAGCCAGAAGGCAGCAGTAACAATCAGTGCTTTAGTTTAAACAAGAACGCAGAAATAAAGATAAGAAAAAGAGTCGGTAAAATGTTAAGGAAGAATAGCCAAAGCTCTCCCAAAAACCAGCAACAAATGTAAGAGCAAAGAATGAAACATAAGATGAAAACAAATTTTATGGATAATTGCAACTCTGCCTAGTACTTAGCTTTGAGAGAGCAATTGCTTTCAGTCTCACCTTTGTAATTCTAGCTCCAGTACCGGATTCATTGATAGCAATCCCTGAATTCTGAGTTGTTTTGATCATGCTTTCTGCAGAATCCCGCGACACCAAGTTTGTTGTGTCACTATTACAGACAGTCACATTTTTCTGTGCAAGAATATCTGCGCGTGCAAGTATCATAAGCAATCGAAATAACGACATTTAGCACAATGAGAGCAAAACCGATGCAATTCAGAACATACCGTCATCTGCTTCATGCATCTGATTAATTTTTTCCCTCTTGGTAGCAAAAATATCCTAAAAGAATACGAATATGCTTAGATCACATAAGTGAATCCACCATGTTTCAAGCAAACGTGTCACAGTCACATTCTATCAAATACCAGCAATACAACAGGCATTTGATCTGTTAACCAAATTATTCAACATACAAATTGATGAAGTTACGTACCCGGTTAATGTCAATACTTTCATCTGACGACTCCTCCTCAAATACACTTGCAGAGCTGTTGAAGAACCACACAAACAATGAACAATCATTGCAACTCTATTGATCATAAATTAATAAAACAAAATAAAAGCAAAAAAGTCCGGTAAAATTACCTATTTGAAGCATTATATGCATTGTTATTTCCGTAGATTGAATCCGCCTTCATAATTTCCCCCGCTTGATTACCCCAGCAGTATCTTCTCGCCAAACTGAAGTCCGCTTCTTCTATATCTGCAACTTAATAAAAATAAAAAATTGAAAGTTACCTATAAAGAAAGTGCACATGTCATGATTGTATCGTCGGGTTTTATGTACGACATTGATACATAAAATTTTCAGGTTAAAATCAAATTCTTGGCACACAAGTTAAGAAAACCTCCGGCCCTCGGGAGGCTTAAAGTGCATGAAAATCTGATCTATCATCTGTGAAGACACTAACTCAGTCAAATTATTGTATTTATAGGTACTCTTAACTGTATCAATAATCTTCCATAAAGATTAAAGAAATACTTCAAACATGATTACTAATGCATGCATTCAATGATATTTGAAGTTACTTAGAACCCGACAAACACCAAAACCTAATTAGGATGATGCAAAATAAAATAAATTAATCAAACGCAACTTAAGGCCAAAGAAAAAAAAAATCACAAATTTAAAGGCATTAAGTATCAGTTAAGGTGTGCAAAAATTACCTTAAGTTGACGAGAGTCTCAGTTGTAGCAAATAACTAATAATAGCTTTATACTTTTTTATATTGTCCCCTACATACATGTTGTCCTATTGTCCGTAGGAAATAAGTTCTTTTGATTTTTCTTTTTTTAAATTGCTTTTTCTTGTTTATTATGAAGAAGGGTGGCCTATTTTTTTTTTAAAGGCACAATATCCTTTAATCAATTTGGATTACTATTTATGGTAAAAAAATTGAAACAATTATTTACTTGAGACAAGAGCACTATTATAATTTAGGTTTAAAATAAATCAAGCGCAATTAGAAAAAAAAATCACAAATTTGAAGGCAATAAGTATCAGTTAACGTGAGCAAATGACCTCAGTTGACGAGAGTCTCAGTTACAGCAAATATCTATAAAAGGCTTAAAACATTTTTACATTGTCCTGTATATATTGTCCTTTTGTCGGCAGGAAATAAGTTGTTTCGATTTTTATTTTTTAAAATTGTTTTGCTAGTTTAATATTAAGAATGATGGCTTAATTTTTTTCTTTTTTTTAAGACACAATTCCTTGAATGAATTTGGATTATTATTTATGGTAAAAAAATGCAATATTATTTACAGAGATAAGAACACTACTATAAATTAGGGTCTATACAAAAATGAACTTTTGGGCTGAGTGCATATGAGATGCCGTGCTTAATTAATCTGAATTTTTCATTTGGCAGATTTAGGAGGTTCAACAATAAGTTTTATAAATCTTTTTTTTTTTTAAGGCGTCTGGGCTGCGACAGTCTAATTGTATCCACTCTCTCCATTTTCTTAAATTTTCTTTTTTTAGAATTTTTTTTTTAATGTTATACATAATACAACCAATTTCAATATAGTATAAATATATTATTCAAGCCCAATATTTCAAAATCGAAAACCTAAAATATACAACTGAAATGAATGGAAGCACAACAAAATCAGAGAAGTGATATGAGAAACGAAATTGGATTACTTCAAAGAAAAAGAATTTATAAAAACAATAATTGATGATTGGGAACAGAGAGTAGAAGAATGATTAATAAATAAACTTATCACGCCTCACCAGATTATGAGGACTTCAACTTTATCATATTTTTATGCTTTATAAAAGAAAAAATAAAGAGAGAATCCCTTCTTTTGTTACAATTTGCATTTGCATGTAGTGACAAAAAATTCTTAATGATCATCTCCATACACACCAACAAATCAATTATTTTCCCCCTGATATTGCCAAATTGGATTATACAGTTCTAACACTTGCTCTCGACCAACCAATCTTCACATTCTCCATACAAACAAAAAAAATTCTTTCTTGCTTCCATCCATTAAAATATTAAATATCACCCAGATTAATGATTTAATGGTGATAAAAACTTAGAACGACATGTAAATTGAGCTCATAATTTAATATTGTTAACATAATCGTATAACATCCAAAAGTATTCTGGTGAGTCACGGAGCACCCCCCTCCTAAACAGAGTAAAAAATTGTAAATTATTGGAATAGTACCATACAACAGTGTGGATCACTAATCAACAATCACATTGGATAGATTTTTTTTTTTTTTCTCAAAAACCAACCATTATATGTTACAATAATCATAATTTTGCGTAATATTTTAAATTATTAATTATAAATCTACAAACCAAATAAAAAAAAATTGTAACTAATAATTAAGGGAAAAAAAACACTTGTAAAGATTGTGGTAAATAAAGTTGATTGTGCATTTTTCATAGATGGGGTCAAAGCAATGCTGGTTTTCCAAAAAGCAAGTCAGTGATTTCCATTGCTTTTTCACCTTTAGGCACTATAGATTTTGTGTAAATTCTGTTTCTTGTTCTACTCTATTATTAATTATTCTCTTGCCTCATTGGACTTTCAAAAGAGGACAGTAGTCTCTGTGCCCCCTTACAGCTTTCATTTGTTTTTGGGTAAACAGACCAAACAAAAAAGCCATGTGCGGGCTTCAGTTTCAGGCACAACAACTTCACACTTTACTCCAGCTTCAGGTGCTCTCTCTTCACTTCTAATGGCTGCTGGCTGCTTGCTTTAATTTGCATTAGCATTAAGGTCACGCCTCATGTGTCTCATCTTTCACAAGGCAAGTTTTGGTGTTTTTGCTTCTCATTTCTGTACTGTAGATTTGCATTTTTGATGTTTTTGTTTTCTGGGTCTATTTGATTCTCATTTATTTGTAATGGGTTTGTTTCAATACTTCAATGAGTGTATGATTGCTTCTTTTCTTTGATGGGGCTTGACATTTTTTCTAAAATTTTTGGTTTCTTGGGTTTTTTTTTCCTACGGTTATTTACTTTTCCATGTTACTTCTCATTGCTTTAGGTAAGTTCTATAGTTGATAATTTTGCTTAATTTGATTCACTCATTAAATGATTCATTCCATTGCGCATGTTTCCTCATTTTTTTCTGTTGAATTTTACTGTTTATTTGGGCCTAATTAGTAACTGTTCATGTCCACTAGCAAAATTTTGACTTGCGCTCTTGCTTCTAATAAATGCAAATCCTAACCTCTGCATATACGAAAATGAAGTTTGCTAATAGATCTAACAAAAGATAGTATCGCAGTTCATGTTTGACTCTTGGGTCAAACTACATATGGGATAAAGAGTCAACAATGTAATTTTGTTTGTTTCCCCCCCCCCCCCCCCTCCCCGAAATGATTACCAAATTTCTTCTGTATCAGAAATTAGATTTCAGAGTCAATATATTTGTCTGAATAAAACTGACTAGTTTTATTGAAAATTTAGATGCGGCCTCACAATGTAACAAATCAATGTTCAATGTACTGAATGCCATGTATCCTTGAAATATAATGACAGATATCCATAATTTGGCAAGTTTGTAGTTTTTTTCATTGAGATGTCTTATACTGTTAAGAGATAAGACTCCCAATTACTATTAGTTGGATGCATCCGTACTCCTAAATCCTAATGCCAAATGGTAGGAAAATGATGTGAGATTGATATGTTCTCTAATATATCACTGCTTGGCCACATGTAGGAAGTGGTGAATTGTTGATAGAAATAGCTCCATCATGTGGTGTTCATTGTGAAAGAAATCAGGCTCATTATCAGTTTGTGCGGAAGGTATTCTGCATTACAGTTGATTTGATAGCTCGTCGCTGTTATGGCTTTTCTGCATGAATTTTTTTTTTTTTTGATACTTTTGCATTGTTGCACCTTGGAACTAGGTGTTGAACAATTCCTGGTTTCATTCCTAAAACATGAAGCTAGGACCAAAGAAGGGCTGGAACTCTATTGTACCACTTCGTCTAAGAGGCAGTTCAGCCACCCGTTTTTGCATGTTCCCAAAAGTGAAATCAGCTGAATATGGTCCAGGCAACGCACCTGTCTACCTAAATGTTTATGACTTGACACCAGCTAATGGCTATGTCTATTGGGCTGGCCTTGGTATTTTTCACACAGGAGTAGAAGGTAATTATTACAATTACTAGATGACCTTGGAATTTCTAATAAATGCTCTCTTTGGATAGAATATTTTAACATTCATTTAAGATTATTAAGCATAAGATGCTGTATGTCATAACTGAATGAAGATATGACATCATAATATAGGAAGCAGAAGCAGCAAAATATATTGATTATCAATGCAATAGCTTTCTTAACACAATCTCAACCAAAAGTAGCTTTCACAAGACTATCAAAAGTAGACTAGGATAGAGTAAAAGGTGTTGTTCATTCTCTCAAGTTGAGGAAGATAGAGGGAGGTAGTGACTTTGCAAAATACTTAGCAATACATACAAGCATTTGTCAATATTTTCAGTATCAGAAACTGTAGTTTCATGTACCATACTAGCATTGTGTCTACAAATAGTTAACAGGACCTGATTCTTACTCATGGCTCATCTTTTAAGGCTCTATTCACATTTCTGAGCTTCTACTGAATTGATAAATAGATTTGATCAACAAAATTTTTTATATTATATTAAAAGAAGGAATCCTCAGGATAATTTATCCAATAAACTATGTTCCAAAGGGATTCTGACTGATTCATTATCACAGTTTATGGCATAGAATATGCTTTTGGAGCCCATGACTTTGCATCAAGTGGTGTCTTTGAGGTTGAACCACGACAATGCCCTGGCTTCAGGTTTAGAAAGTCAATTTTAATGGGAACAACATGCTTGGATCCTATTGAGGTTAGAGAGTTCATGGAGCGCCAGTCTGCAAACTACAACGGTGATACATATCATTTGATTGTAAAGAACTGCAACCACTTCTGCGAGGATATTTGTTACAAGCTAACAGGCAAGCTAATTCCAAAATGGGTAAACCGACTCGCAAGAATAGGTAATTGACACATTTCTGTTTGTCACAAGCATTTGCTGGGTTGACGTGTCTTTGGAAATTATAGAATGCTTCTTATATCACAGATTCATAATGAATGGTTGAGACTGAAGATTTTTGGTTCACTTCACTCAATCTGCTAAATGCTTCATGCCATATTCCATTACGGATGAAAGTTTATCTAAATCCAGGAACACTTTATATCCATTTTCCTTGAGGAAAAAGCTTTAACTGTTATAATCTTGGTCACTGAAAGGTTATTCTTAACTATGTGAACTGTTTTTCTCCCTTGTAGGTTTGCTCTGCAACTGCATACTCCCGGAAACCCTTAAGACTTCAACTGTGGCACATGACCCTAACTTCCAAGGATGTGACAGTGAAAAGAAGAGACTCAGAACAGCCTTCTCTTGCTGGTCATCAATCTCAATGCCCCAGAAGGAAGTCTCAATATCCTCGTTGTTTCTTCACTCTCACTACAAAGGCTGCCTACCACCATGGGAGCTGAAGAGGTCTAAAAGTCGCTCATTGAAGGAAACATGAGCAGACTTGCACTCGTATATGACTCAGTTGAAAACATAACTATTCTCCGCCTTGAAATTTGGAGCTTTTGGTAACCATGAGCCTGTTGCACCACAAGATCTTTGCAAGTTTTTCATTTTAAATGTCAAAGCAGAGGGCTTTACTCTCTTGTACCCTCTGTTTTTGCTAGCCTGGGTGTGTATAACGAGCAGTAAAATTTTCTTGTAAACGATGTTGTAGTGTATCACAATTTGTTACATGACATGTACCATATGTGTGAGAATGACAGGGTGCTTTCTGAATTGTTGATACGATGAGCATACGTTTGCCTGATTTTAATAATTATACCATGATCTGTTAAAACCTTACGACTAGGCCACAGAATGCTGTTATGATTAAGGTGATCTTAAGACATTTTTCACAAGAAATGAGAAACAAAGACCAAAAAAAAAAAAAAAAGAAAAATATTTAAGAAATTTTGAGGGTACGCGAATAGTTACTGCGCTTCACTGCTTCTGCGTTATTTGGAGCACAGTAGCAAATATGTATGTTTATCAACTACCTACCCAGGCACTTTAGTGCCAAACATAATCTTAGCTGAAAGGGATTGATGCCTCTTGCTCTTAGTCAATTTTTATACATAATAATCATAATGAGGTGGCGTAGAAAACTATGCTGCACTCGTATTGCTCTTAGTCAATTTTTATCAACTATGCTGCACTCGTATTGCATTTTGTAAAGATGATTGAGAAATATGGCGACTACAAGTTTATACCGAAAGAAAAACGTTACGTATTTGTTCAGTATTTTACCTACCATTTAATAAATTAGACGGCGAAGTTTGCTGTAACATAATGTTATGTTGTGCGCACGACATGCCAGCCATTACAGACCAACCAGCTCAAAAGGAAAGTCAACTCAAATTCTGTTCACATGCACAACTCCAGTTTCCATCTTCATCTACTGTTCTTGTTGTTCTTTTTGATTATATATTATATGCAAATTGATACAAAACTCACAATCTTGGTTTATCTTGTCACTCAGTCTCTGATCATTGTGCCTTCTGTATATTTCAAGCAGTGCCCACCAGTCAAGAATCTTGACTCAATATTGTTACTAGTACAGGAAAAGCTCAGAATCATATTAAGATCTAATGGGAAAAGGAGGTGGGTGTTTTCCAAGCAAGAAAAAGCTTGCAATTGATATGCCAGAGCAAGATCCTTCAAACCCCGACGGAGTAAGTTCTAATCTTGACCAAAACCAACTTACAAGCACAAGCACAGCAGGACAAGTTAAAATTTTCATAATCTTTTACTCAATGTATGGCCACGTGGAGATTTTGGCAAGAAGAATGAAGAAGGGAGTGGATTCTATTGATCGAGTTGAAGGGGTTTTGTATAGAGTACCGGAGACGTTGCCAACGGAGGTTTTGGAGCAGATGAAGGTGCCCCAAAAGGGCATTGAGGTGCCTGTAATAGCTGTTGATGATTTGGTTCTTGCTGATGGCTTGTTGTTTGGGTTCCCAACAAGGTTTGGATCCATGGCATCACAAATGAAGGCCTTTTTTGATTCTACATTTCACTTGTGGGAGCAGCAACGGCTTGCTGGCGTGCCTGCCGGGTTCTTTGTGAGTACTGGGACGCAGGGAGGTGGACAAGAAACCACGGCGTGAGATACAGTTTTGTTTATGTTTATTTGATTTTATCCTCAGAAAAATTCGTAGTTTTACGTTTCTGATATTGTCTAGCTGATGTTTGATGATGGATTTGTTAGGACGAGTTTGAGCATTCTCTTTTTGATATCTTTGATTTTTAGCACGCCCGATACCATCTTTTGGTTGTCAAAATTAATTTGATACAGCACCAACATAGCATGCAGATCACATATATGATCTGACGGAACAAAAGACTGCCCATTTCATGGCCACTTCCCTAGTTCAGTCATTACTGTTTGATATCTTAAATCCGAATAATTCTGCTATGTTTGTGTTGCAGGTGGACGGCAATCACCCAGTTAGCACACCATGGGATGGTTTATGTTCCCATTGGTTACACCTTTGGCAGTCGAATGTTCGGAATGGACTCCCTAAGAGGAGGCTCTCCATATGGTGCGGGAGTATTTTCTGGTGACGGCACAAGAGAGCCAACCGAAACAGAACTGGCTCTTGCTGAGCATCAGGGAAAATACATGGCTGCCATAGTCAAGAGGTTTTCCCATCCCAATGACAGCCGAAACTAGCCTCACATTCTTTCTCTGAGAGCATGATGTTCAGTTTGTTTTATGGTCTTCAGTTATCATGCGTTCATAGGTTTTGGATAGCTGAGGTGCCTCATCATTTTTCAAGATTGGTCCTCCAGTACCTTTATTATTAACCGGCTGTTGTCAGTTCATAGTTGTTGCATTTGCTTTTTGTATATCCATACAAATTTCTTTTTCATCATTGTATTATCACATTCATTAATAAAAATTGTTGGTTGTGTTATTTTTCTATCCGTTCTGCTTGTGTTTTTAAAGTTCAATTGTGTTCAGAAAGCAAAATGGCACAAATTTCACTTTTTAACTCAAATCTGCCTAGATTTTTAACCACAACAAACTCAGTCTTTGCCATCTTCTAGCAGTATGATGGAAGAAATATGATCAGTCTGATTTATGAGGTGCAGGAAAGAATGGAAAAGATCTTAACTCAGTATCAGGGTTAAATGAAAAATGAGCAAGAAAAAAACATTCTCCTCACCCCCCTAAAGCAAAGATAAAGTACACTGACTAAATCTTCAAAGTTGCAGGCTTGCAGCATACCCCAATTGATTCACTTGAAAATAAGGAAAATAATTTTGTTCTCAGCCAATATCACAAACACACAACAAAGTTACAGCAGCATACAAACATTCCGACTCCCTTTGCATGATTCTTAGAATTTTTTGTCTCAAAACATCACTAGAAATTGAAGCAGCCCTGCGATCAAATTTACAGCCCCTTACCTTCAAAGCAACAGGTATTTCCAGGCGCAAGCAATTATATGCACCGAATGAAGAAGGTTTGCCCCACATATCCACCAGCCATTGCTCTTCTAACATTGGATTCAAACAGTTTTGGGTTATCCCTTAAAACAGCTGCTGCTTCATGATTGAGGGGATCCTCATAATTGGGTTGCTGCACAGAAGCACAAACATTAAGTACAATTGTACAAGAGGAAGAAGTTAGTTGCAATAGCGACTCTGAGAAAGAAAATCAGTACTGTGAAAAGATGGAAGAGTCCATAAATGATGGTGTTTATATTCAGAACCGGTTTCCAGTCTTCTCTTAAAATGTTGAGGCAGACATTTCCCTCCAGGTCGATATTGGGGTGGTAAACCTGCAAATGCAATGCATAGGTTAAAATACCTTACGACATGTACAAAGCAACCATGCAATAGTGTTGGCAAGAAAGAAAGAAGATAAGCAAATAAACTATGTGCCAACAAGGTCTGCTTAGTTACCTTTGTCTTGCATTTGACCTTTGGTGCCTCATGAGGGTAGATGGGAGATACTTGGAAAGTAAACACAAATGTACCACCTCTGCAAGAGAAATAAAAACCAGGTAAAAAAAAATAGCAAAAGACAAGTTAGTATAGACAAAGAGAGAGGCATTTTCTTTTCACATTGAAGTCATGCTTATGGCTAAGGAAAAAATTAGTATGTAGGTCCCTGGCTGCATTGTTGAGCACCATGATATTGGAACACACATGCTAGTAAGGCAGCAGGATCTAATACCAGATTCCCGAAACAACAGAACATTAGATCCTTTTATGATTATAATTTAAATAAAAAAAAAAAAAACAGAAGCAGACACTCAATGAAATCCCACTTAAATACCATGATAGTTAAATACAATGATTGCAAGGTATAAAAGGTAAATTAAGGAATGCCCAAGGGAATACTTACACATAATATCCTTCGTCAGGCCTAATGGAAACCTCGAAGTTCATCAAGTCATCCTTGCCATTGGGAAATGTTATGCTGCAAGTTTTGGGTAGGTTCAGTTCACTGATGTCTGCAAGATGAGAAAAATGAAAAATTGAACTGCAACTCATGTGTTACTTCACTGGAGGAATCAAAGTTAATTCAGAGTAAATTTCATATGAACAGACGAAATTAAGTTAATAAGCAAGGACACAGCCAAGTTGTATACGTCCAAGGTAATAAGGTTTCAAGAATTGGAAGAAAACTATACAGAGCACAGACCATTTTCAAACAACAGCAAAAAATATCTCATGAGACACATGACAAACTCTATTAATGAGAAACAACAATGACCAAGAATCATAGTTTATCACTGTTCATGGAGCATAGCCAGCAGAATTAAAGTATTTCTATTATTTTCTGAAAAAATTACTTGGATAGAAGACAGTAATATTATTAAAAGAAAGAAAAGAAGATGAATTAAAGGTGTTAATGAAGCGAAAACCAATCTACAATATGGCAGATGGAGGCTGTATGATGGAACCTCTATGAAGACGCAATTCTCCAGCACTTTGCTTCTTGACGGGTGTCTTCCCATTGGCATTTTCGGCATTTTCCCTTTGCTTCTCCTTTACTTTGAACAGCTTAATCATTTTTCCTTCAGAAAAACATCAAAATCAGGAAGCATTCAAGAGGTATCTATCATATGCACAAAGCATATGCATAAGTATGAGGACACTTCCACAACAAGCATACACACAATTTAGAAGCAAGGATCAAAGCTAATAAACACCAAAAGGCCAAATATCCAATTCAGATCAAAGGTCCTTCCCAAATCTCCGAGTGAAAGCACAAACAATTAAAGTAAACAAAATTTCCCCATACAAAGGAAAATGATCAAACAACAATAACAAAATCTCTAAAAATTACAACCAAAGACCCAAATTACTTCGAGCAGAAAACCCCTCAAATGTAACAAATTTAACACCTAAATTATCATATAACAACAAAATCAACACAAACTCAACAAAGCAAATAAACAACACCCATATCCACACAAAAAGAAACAAACTTTCAACAACAAGAGTCAAAACAAACCAAAACCCAGATCAATATTATCATCAAACCAAAACCCCATCAACCCAAATAGCGTAAACCAACATAGTACCTTAACAGCTGGATCAGGTTAGCTTGTCACATAACAAGTAAATTACAAAACAAATTGAATTAAACAAAAACAAACCAAAAGAACAAGCAAACTACGAAGATCAGATTGAAGCCCTTTACCTGCTAAAGAGTTAAGCTACAGGGGATTTGTTCTTCCTGGTCGCGTTGGAATCTGAAAGCGTGTTGCTCTGATTGAGAGCGAGTGTTTTTGCTGTTTTTGTGTGCTGCTGCGGTTTGTTTTTTATAATAAAGATAAAGATAAAAAAAAACACTCCTTTTTCACCGCGTCAATTATCGTCGTCCAATTTTCTACTGAACGGAAAACACTTTTCCCTTAATCGTCTGGTTCGCAGTATACCTGGTTTATTTTTAATTACCGAATAGAAAACTGCCACGCTTGAGTTTGATTATTGTCGACTTGTTGATTGGGCGGGTTTGGAAAGCGGAGTGGTAGGGTGGTAGGTACGGGATTGAACACGCAAGTGCCGCGGTGAATTTTTAACGTGACTGTGAAAATTACCGGGAACCGGTTCTACAGGTTACTCCTCATTTCAAAAAACAATAACGTAATAAGTAGACCTTTTTGGCCACCTCAGAAATACTTCGGATTGCTCTCTTTCCACTCGTGCTTATCAAAATGCTAGTTCTGAAAAAATATTTATACTAATGTACTTTTATATTTGCAGTCTAATCATTGTTTTTTTTTAAATTTCCAATCATTCTAATTCTTTTTTTTTGCTAAATTTCAAAAGAGGGGTGCAACACGAGGACTTCCCAAGAGGTCACCTATCTCAGTACTGCTCTCGTCCAAGCACGCTTAACTGCGGAGTTTTGATAGGATCCGGTGCATTAGTATTGGTATGGTCGCACCCCTAATTTTTAGACTCAGGCAATCAGTTAAAGAAGTCCGTTTGAAAAACTATTCCGTCAAGTAATGTCATTAGAAAGAAAGTAATTGAAAAATTAGGCATGTAAAGTAATTTTTTCCTTAAATACAATGTGATAGTAGAAACTTCAATTCTCTTGTACAATTTCTAAAAGTTGTATGATCTCGTCTTTAGATTATATCATCACTTTTCGAACACCTGTTCAACACATTTAATTAATTGATTTAAATGTCTGATCGTATCAAATAAATTAACAAAATTAAACGCATTTAGTAAAAAGAGTTATGCTGATACGATTTGCATAATTAATTTGATCAAATGTACTTAATAGTATTAAAAGAATTAATATAAATAAATGCATTTCATTAATAAGTTATATCTATATTTTGGGTCATTCTATAATGTCGTAACTAAATTTACGGCATTGATACCGTTATGAATGTGAACCGTTAGATTTAAAAAAAATCTCTACCATTAATTCTAAATAAATAGGTAACTTGTTACCTAAATAGCAGGTAATTACTCTTTTTTGTTCAAGTTCTAGGTTATATTTACTAATGTTATGTGTGATTTGCAAGTTTTATGTAACATTTATAAGTTAATGTTGATTTACAAGTTTTGTACAATATTTACAAGTTTTTGTTTTGTTTATAAGTTCTTCTTACAATTTACAACTCCAACATTAATTTACCTATTTTTTCATTAATTTACTAGTTTTATGTGTGATTTACAAATTTTTTGTTTCATTTTACACTTAATGTCAATTTACTAGTTCTATGTCATTTTTCTAATCTTATGTGTGATTTACAAGTTTTATGTAATATATACAAGTTACTGTTGATTTACAAGTTTTATACAATATTTACAAGTTTTTGTTTTGTTTACAAGTTCTTCTTGCAATTTACAACTCTAACATTAATTTACCTATTTTCCTATTAATGTACTAGTTTTATGTGTGGTTTACAAATTTTTTATTTCATTTTACAATTAATGTCAATTTACAAGTTCTATATCATTTTTCTAATTTTATGTGTGATTTACAAGTTTTATGTAATATTTACAAGTTAATGTTGATTTACAAGTTTTATACAACATTTATAAGTTTTTGTTTTTATTTACAAGTTCTTCTTGCAATTTACAACTCCAACATTAATTTTCCTATTTTTCCATTAATTTACTAGTTTTATGTGTGATTTACAAATTTTTTGTTTCATTTTACACTTAATGTCAATTTACAAGTTCTATGTCATTTTTTAATCTTATATGTGATTTACAAGTTTTATGTAACATTTACAAGTTAATGTTGATTTACAAGTTTTATGTAGGGATGGCAACATTCCCCGCGGGGACCCGATTAATTCGGGTCGGGTATGGGGCCCCGAAAAGTTTTAAAACTAAAAACGGGTTTATTTCGGGGATTAACCCAAACCCCAAATATATTGCGGGTTTGGGTTTGGGAATTTTATCGGGGCCCTGAACCCGAAATCAAACCCGAACTAATGTTTTAAATCAAAATACATTTTAATTTAATCAAATAATAAAAAACTCAAAAAAAAAAAAAGGTAACAAAACTCTAGATCTAAACTCATTAACTCATTACTCACGCCCTAACCGCCTTAGCAGCCATTTCATCAATTAAGGTAATTTTTTTTTCATTTTTCTGCAGCATTTTAACATATAATATCACTGATGATATCTCCATCTTATTCCAGTGAAATTAATTAAACAAGGCTAGTCGGCCATGGAAGATCTAATAATATCTCCATCTTCATCTTCTTCTCTAGTATCTTTGACTCCAGAGATCCCACCACCAACACTACAACAAAGGCTTCAATTCATAGTGCAGAGCCAACCAGGGTGGTGGACTTATGCCATTTTTTGGCAAACAGTATCAAACGATGATAACGGCCAGCTTTTCTTGGCTTGGGGAGATGGCCATTACCAAGGAACCAAAGACACATCGCCAAGAGCAAGAATAAACATACGCCGGTATCAGGTGCGAATTTCTTTAGATCATAACATGGAGAGAAAGAGGGCCATCAGCAGCATTAAGGGAATCCAACAATCATTCATGGGCCATGATGTGGATTTGTCCATGACGGACGGCGGTGATGTCACTGACACCGAATGGTTCTACTTGATGTCACTCACGCGGTCTTTCGGTGCTTGGGTTGGCCTTATGAATTTATATGATTAATTAATGTATTTAGATCCCACTACATAATATGAAATCATTAATTTGTTGAAATTTCGAATATTTAAAATTATTAATTTTTTTTTAAAAATCAAATGGGGATCGGGTCCCCGTTTTAATCCCCACTCAATTTGGGGATTTTCGGGGATATACCCGAACTATCCCCAACTATAATTCTTTGGCAAGGGGTTTGGGATTGCTTCAAATTGGTGTTTGGGGATCATGATCCCCGACCCAAACCCGCCCCATTGCCATCTCTAGTTTTATGCAACATTTACAAGTTTTTATTACATTTATAAGTTTTTCTTGCAATTTACAACTCTAACATTAATTTTACTATTTTTCCATTAATTTACTAGTTTTATGTGTGATTTACAAATTTTTTGTTTCATTTTACAATTAATGTCAATTTACAAGTTCTATGTCATTTTTCTAATCTTATGTGTGATTTACAAGTTTTATGTAATATTTACAAGTTAATGTTGATTTATAAGTTTTATGCAACATTTACAAGTTTTTGTTTTGTTTACAAGTTCGTCTTGCAATTTATAACTCTAACAATAATTTTCCTATATTTCCATTAATTTACTAGTTTTATGTGTGGTTTACAAATTTTTGTTTCATTAATTTACTTATTTTTGTTTCATTAATTTCCATTAATTTTGTTTAAGCTTTTGTATTTCTTCTAATTCTGAAGACCAATTTTCAACTCCTACATTAATTTACTTATTTTTATGTCAAGCTATCCTATATGTGGATTACAGTTTTTTGGTTTAATTTACAATTAATGTTAATTTATGAGTTTTATGTCATTTTTCAAAGTTTTTTTGTTTAATTTACAATTAATGTTAATTTACAACTTCAACAATAATTCACTTCTTTTTTTTTACTTTAGCTTAGCTTAGTTGACCCGACCATATCCTATTCGAAATAAATTAGAGAGTTAGATTATTGGCATTCTTTTGGAAGTCTTTGAACACCTTTTCGTGTATTTACAATTTTAGATTGTATGAGATTTGAATGATAGTGACACATTTACAGTGATTATGAATTTAACTGATGAGCTTGTAATTGATCAATAGTATATTCACAAGGATGGCAGTGGGTCGAGTTGGGCCTGTGCTTAACCATTTTCGAGCCTGACTCTATAACTGAAATAAACTTTTCAAGTCTAAAAAAGTCTGATTATTTGAAAGCCTGGGCCTGACCACACTTTCTCTTAATTTTTTTAAAATTTCTAGTTAATTTAAAATTTAAAAATTGGACATAGCCTCCCCATATACATTACAATATAAAAGCTTCAGAAATTGTTTGAAGTAACACAAAAATAAAAATTACTCAAGGTCGTAACCATATTATTACATAAATAATATACTTATTATATATATATATATAAACATTTTTTTAAAGTTTTAGGGTCAGGTCAGGTCGGGTCGGGCATGTAGGTCCCGAACCCTGATATGAATTTAATCGAACTCTAATATTTAGGCCCGAGCCTAACCATTAAATTTGAGTCAAAGGCCAAAAATTTCAAGTCAAGTCAATTAGACTAAAAGTTGAGCCGAGTCTTCCTTGCATGTATATATGTTTGCGTCTTGATTTTTATTTTTATTTATCATATAAAATTTTCTATAAATTTATTATTTATTTATTTTGTGTGTGTGTGTGTGTGTAATGTTGTGTTTACTTGTAATTAATCGGAATGGGGAATGAGAATCACAATAAGTTGTTTACTTGACCTACAAGAATCGAAATCGGAATGGACTGAAATCTCATTGATGTGTTTATTTTATCTTGGAATTGGCTTCGAAATGAGTTAGATTGTAATACATTACTAAAAAGTACTTAATGAATTACTATCATAATTATTATTTTATATTTTAATTATAGTAATTATTTATTCAAAAATTATTATTATTATTAATTATAATATATATTAATATATTCATAAAATCATAAATCTATCATTTTTCTTTAATTTAGTTCATAAAAATCGACCATTTCCCTTTCCCGAATGAGAAATTGGGTATAAAACCAGAAATTTAAAATTTAACTAAAAATCATAAATCTAAACCCCAAAAAAATCATAACATAAGTGGTTCTATATATATTTTAGGTATATATATAAATGTCTGTGTGTATATATGTATGTATATATATATATATATATATATATACCAATAAGGACCGGGATCGTGGAAAGTGAGTGAATGATCAAATTAATTCTTTATTGTCAATTTTAATAGATCAATTTTAATTAGTGCAGGCGTTGTTAGATTCGCGAAATAAACTGCCTTTGAACCCAGGATCCGACTTGAAACGGATCAATAGTTACGATTTGGTTTCACCAATATACCTTTAGTGTCTTTACCGACTTTAAATATTAATAACTTTAATATGTGGCAAGTGTGCACTACAAGGCTCAAAGAAAATACTAGATCTGGATCCCGAAGCGATTTTGGAGGGGGAGAAGAGAAATACAACGAAAGACAGAGATCTGGTCTCTTTGCTTTCGAGGAACGTACAAGCTTTATGGCAGATCTGATATATAGATCAGTCTGCTAGATGCTTTAAAAGAAATAAGTGCAGAACTTTAAACATTCATATAAAATAAATTACAATGCTTTAAACAAATTACAAGTAAGAACTTACATGTAAACTTGAATCCAAATGCTTTAAAGATAAATTTACAAGTAGAAAAGGAATATGATCTTAAGGCAGGAAGAATTTCCTTGAAGCCTTTGGATCTCGATTCCTAGAGAGAAGGAGGAGAGAATTCTTTAGAGAGAGAGAGAGGTTCTGAAAAAAAACTTTTTTTATTGAGCGTAGGCTGTCTCCTCTTTAAATAGGCAGGGAGCCTTGGAGATAATGGAGAGCGGGGCCTCTTTCTTTTGCATGAAACGCGGGGGTCCTGGACCCAGAGCTTTGGTCTTTAGACAGACGCGTGTGAGAATAGTTCTCGCACTCAACAGACAAAAAGGCCCACCTAAGACTCGATTACAAATTTAGAGTGGGACCCAAACAGGTGAAGAGACATGTGCGCTCTCACTTGTGTTCAAAGGACCACCTGTTAAAGACAAATATTTTGGGTGAAGAGACATGTGCGCTCTCACTTGTGTCCAAAGGACCACCCAAAAAGACAGAGAAATTAAAGAGATAATATTTACTCTTTTTTTTTTTTATATATAACGGATCACCGATTACAATAACGGATCACTGATAACTACAAAATAAAAACGGTTCACCGAAAACATACTAACGGATCACCGATACAACATATATAAACAGATTTAATGCTTTAGAGACGGGAGGATTCCGAAGCAGTCATCTTCATTGTCGTCTCCCAAAGATATAAACGGCTCAGTAGACCGATCCCGATGAAATGGAGCTCAAACGAAGGCTCGACACGGTGGCAAGGAGTTGTTCCATAACTTTGAAATATTCTTCTTCTTGACCAAAAGTGATTAGACTAGATTTTTGGGATAGAAAAGTTCCCTGGGCTTTGATGTCTTTAATAGTGGGGGTCATTTTTGTAGCTAACCAATCCTGAACTATAGGAATAGTCAGTTTTGAATGTTCATCAAATTTTGACCACCATTTAATTTTAAAGGTTCTTTGAAGGATAGTATGGCCATCTTGGTTCTGGTACCGAAGGTTCCACATCCAGACCCAAGGTAAAAAGAAATTCGTACAGAAACAGAGAAAATGAGAAAAACGTTTTTCTGATTCTGTAGGCTCATAATGGGCTTTGAAAAGATTTAAACAATGGGTGGCATTTGGAGTTAAGATATCTGGGCTTGGCCCAAAGTAATTCCACCACTGTTGAAACCAATTTGGAAGGCTTTGAACGGTTATTTTTGAATTAAAGAAAAATAACCATGAATGGGATTTCTTTGGGTTTTGAATAAAGAAAGTGTTAAACCAGGCTTGCTGGTAGTCCCAATAAGAAAAGGACTGGCAATGGTTTAAACGGTTTTGGAAATTTAATGGAAAAGCTTTAGTTTTGTGGAGAAGATCTCCCCATTGCTTTGGGCTAAGGACTTTAAGGATAGTTGCCGTAGAATAGGCAGGCTCAGAATGAGTATCACTCAAAAAGAAATGTTTGAATTTCACAGATTCTGTGAATTCCAAAATGCTTTGATAATAAGGCTGGGGTTTTGATAAATCCCATGGTTTAAAAACCACCTTTGGGAAAAAAGTTTTGTAATTGCTTGAAAAGGATCAGTGGTAAAACCCATCTTCCATTGATAAAATGTTTTGAAAATAGGTTTTATCAAAACCATTTTTTCTTTTGAAGCTTTGTTTGTGATAAAAAAATATGGGATGACAAGCTTTCCTCAGAGAGTATCACATTTTCTCAAGATGCTTTGGAAATTTGTTTGAACTTTCCTTGGAGAAGATTGGCTTTGTGAAAACTTTGTAAAGCATAAGCTCGTGGATTTAGACATGGATTTAATCCATTTACTTACCCGATCTGGGAGGCTGTGGCTTTATCATCTTCCTCTATCATGTCGATCCATGATTTTACGGGTACGGCCGAGGATAATAATTTTTCTTAGGAGGTTTTGAGGGTGTCCGGACACGTGGTCTTTGAGATCCCTTTCCTTTGTCTTTCTTTTCGCGGCATTTATCTGCTTAAGAAATTTCGTTAGAAAATCGTGAGAGAATTTGAATCTCCATTAAAGAATACTAACTCAAAAACAAAAACACTCAAAATAGCTTGCCATCGCAAAAATCTGTTTTTGATGCAATGTTTTGAACATCTTTTTCTAAAACATGTTTCTTTTGCAATCAATTCTAAGTAAAATTTTGATTTAATAGTCACTTTGAAATTTGAAATGCATAAACAACAGATGTAATTTTTTGATGGTAGAATAATTTTTCTGACAATCATTCCAATGTGCAGAAACATATTGAACTACCTGCTCTTTATTATTGTCTATTTGTTTTAATATTACTCCATAACCTAAATCATGCATCGCCTCAACAATTTTAGGTAATACAGATTTGCAAGAAATAAACATGGAATTTCTTTAACAATATTCTTTAAGTGCTTTTACTATGTCTCAGATGTTCTTCCGACTACGCAACATGATTTTTCTTAAGCCTATCATGCAATGGCTTTGCTATCCTAATAGCATTTGGACAAAAATCAAGAACATAATTTAGACTTCCTAAAAATCTTTGAAATTGAGTTTTATCAAGGATTTTATCAGGAAACTTGTCAAGGCAAGGGATCTTTCAATAGGAGTGATAGTTCCCTTAGAAATATAATGGCCAAGGAACCTGATTTTTGTTTGGAATAAAGAAATCTTTGAACTAGAAATGGCTAAACCAGCTTTTCTAGTTATCAAATAAAAAGTCTTTAAATGTTTGAAGTGTTGATCTATAGAATGAGAAAAAATCAACACATCATCAATATAAACAATGCAATCGTAATAAGGATTATAAATATCATTCATAATTCTTGAAATCTCAAGTGCATTCTTTAAACCAAAATGCACATCCATTCATATTGACCAAATGGAACGATGAAAAGCTTTTATAACGGTCTTTAGGATGAATTTGAATTTGCCAAAAACCTGATTTCATATCAAATTTTGAAAATATGAATGCAGAATGAAGTTTTTGAAGCAAATCTTTTTTATTGGGTATTGGATATCTTATCCATTTTAAAGCTTTATTCAAAGGTTTATAATTAATCACTAATCTAGGTGTTCCTCTTTCTATTTCGGAATTTTTATTGACATAGAACGCGGCACAAGACCATGGTGACCTAGATTTGACAATTAAACCTTTAGATTCCAAATCTTTTATCTCATCCCTACAATGTCGTTCTAGATCCATGTTCATCTGGATAGGACGTGCTTTAGTAGGAATCTTCTTTTCATCAAAAGAATTTTCATATGGTAAATCTACCATATGTTGTTTTCTGTTCCAGAAAGCAGATGGTAAATTTGCACATATTTCCTTTTCAATGAGTTTGTGATAATCAGAAATTTTCTTTTTTACAAAATCATTTTGAAGTTGGTTATCGATTCTTTGTAGGTTTAAATCTTTCTTTAAGTCAAATAAGTCATTTTGTTTTGTCTTTATTAAAACGTTGATTTTATTTTGGTGAATAGAACAAGCTTTTATCATGTTTAAATTTCTTGTTCTAGGCTTTTCTATAAAAGGAAAATTTAATATTTTATTGTTTGCTTTGAAAGATATATTGTCATGATTTACAGTATATGGGGTAATAAGGTTTATAAAAGGGGTTCCCAGAATAACAATATGATGGATGTCATTTGTTAATAGGAAAGAAGTTTTAAAATCAAAATTGTTGTTACGAATAGACGCATCAACTTTTGAAATGATCTTTAATTTTGAATTATTGGCGGTAGAGAGTTTTTCTCTAGTATCTTTGTAAAACTTTTTTGGAACAATATCAGCTTTAATGCACTTAAATCAAAGACCAGTGTCGAAAAGGGCAATGGTGTCAATTTCAAGTTCATTAGAGAAGTTTAAAGTTATTTTAACTAAATATTTCCTAGTGGTGACCTGTTTTAAAACAAAAAGAAAATCATTGGGTATGGATTCAATGTTTTCAAGTTGGTTGTTTTCATCATCACCATCTGAGTTTGATTCTTTATCAGAGTCATCCTGTAATAAAGATTTTTGTATTAAAATTTGGATGGCTTCCCAATCATTTTTCTGTTTTTCTTTTAAATCTTTTATTTCAGATTTAATGTCTTTAATCTCTTTTTGAAGATCTTGGATATTAGGAACTGTTTTCTTTGTTTTCTTTTTATTCAAGATTTCAGTGAGATCATATGTATTCTTTTTAATGGTTGGAACTTTAGAAGTTTCTGGTTTTGGTTCCAGAGTCTTTAGTAGTTTATCAAGATAATCTTTTTGAAGAATCGGGTCAGAAATATGTTTAACAAGTTAAAGGAAAGTTTCTTGTTCTCTTGTTAAAACATTGATTTTCTTTAAATAGGATTCAATCGTAATCACTATCGTCAAATGTGTGTCGTAATCAAAATCATTTAGTTCATCAATTTGTAAAGGATCACCGCTCGCCAGGAGAAATCGATTCGAGTCCGAAGACTCTATAAGAAGAGGGGCAATTTTAGAAAGGATTTCTTCATCGAGATCTAACTCATGAAGTCTTTTGTTCACTTTGCAAAATCTTGCAGTGTGTCCTTTCTGATGACATTTGTAACAAGTGGCTTCCTTCCAATTGAAAGGAGTTTTTGGCCTTGATTTGTAATCTTTCTTTTTAGAGAAATTTGGTTTTCTATAAGGCCTTGAAGGTTTCTTATGAAACGTTGTTCTCTAAAATCAGATTTGAATTTCTTATGGTATTTTGATTTGTAATGTTTCTTGTAAGGCTTTGTAGGGCACTTACCATTACAATCTTTGGAAGTGGATGGCTTTAGAGGATCATGACCAAATTGTTTACAAAAACTACCTAATTCTCGCTTAGATTGTTTAAGCTCTTGTTTTAGGCGTTTCTGTAATTTGATGTCCTGGCAAATCTTTAAACCCTCTTTATTGACAAAACTGACTAATTCACCATAGGTGAGTTCGTCATAAGGAATGCGATTGTCATAAAGAGTTTTAATGGAATTTCTGACCTTTTCACCTAAGAGAGTAGGTAAACCAGCAAGGAATTTTTCTTTCCATGTGGTATGGTTTGCATCATCTCTTAAGAAAAGTCTGGTAAAGAAAGTGGTTTTGTACATTTGGAATTCACTAAGTTTTCTACATCTTAAGTTATGAAGTAACTCAAAGATTTTTGTCTCGAGAGACGGATCTCGATAAAATGGAGAGATACTGAATAATGAGGGTAGCAAATCAGCCTCGAATAGGATTGTGTTCATCTAGGACGGGTAACCCATCTTGATCACTTTGGATGGAATTTAGATCTATAATTGTTGTTGGTCAGTGAGGTGATCCCACCATCCTTTAATCGACCAAGAAACCTGCACAAGGATTTCGCAATACCGCCAAGTTCCCGATTGGGTTTTGTAGAGCACCGCCATAGTCATTTGTTGCAACAATCCTAGTATATTATACTCGGACATTCCATCTATGTTCCACTCATAGACTGAAGATGCATTAAACCTGGATTGGTTTAACGCACTTGGCCTATTATCTATTGCTAGATCCGTGGACTATGGATGTTTGGAGTGTCAATTCAATGGACTTTATTGATTTTGGGATGGTTCTTCCGTGAAAGCTTCATATCAAGAAGTTTATGAAGATTGGTCTTGCTCCAAGGTAGCAACCCTGCTGGATTGCGGAGTATCAGGAGCAATCATAACTCTAGGAATAGAGGTCGAAGAGGATGCCTCTATTCTGTCAAGTTGTTCTTTAATGGCTTTGACAAAATCGAATTTGGACTCTTGAACAAGCTGACTATGTTTCGAAACCTGAAAAGGTTTGAAAATAGGTTCTTTAAGCTTTTTCAAGGAATCTGGTTTAGAAGAATCAGATTTTGATGAATCAGAAGGGATTTGGATAGTTGACTTTTGGATCTGGTCTTCTATCCTGGTCAACTGGTTTCCTATTGTGTTTAGATTAGCATTACAGAAATTATTCTGTTGAATAATGCTATCTAAATTCTTTTCTGAATCATTAGGTTTTTGAACTTTGTAAGGAGATGCTTTGATTTGAATTGGAGGTTCACCATGATTTATGGTTATACTCCGGAGAGGAGGATGCTCAGAATCAATGGTTCTATCAGTATCTGACAGATTCCATTCAGTGATCTTTTTACGCACTGTGATTGGATTTGTTTCTTTAAAAGGATAAGAAATATTTTTTTCTTTTGCATAAATTTCAAACAAATCAAAAAACATGATATGAACTTTATACGGGTTTGAATTCATAATCCTTTTCTTTTCTTTGGTTTAAAAATTGTTTAAAAAACCAAAGTCTTTTTTCTTTATTAATGTCTGAATAAAAATCTTTATGTAAAATCTTTATATATATATATATATATATATATATATATATATATAAAATCATAAATCTATCAATTTTATATTTAACTTATTTAAAAAAAATTAATGTTATATAATTAAGATTTAAACAACATCAAAAAATTATAATATTTAAAATTCACTAAAACTACGTCGTTTTTATATAATATTCATTTTCCTTTTTAAGTGAAAGCGGTAAAAAAAAGAAGGCTCGGCTCTCAAGTCTCAACGTCAACATTGAAGACGAGAACGACAAAATGAAAAAAATAAAACACAGTCGCTATTAGTCATTCACTCATTCCCCAAATATGAATCTCTCTCTCTCTCAATTCTCCAAAAATGCAAACCCAATATCCGCCAAATCCGAACCCGAATCTGCTAGCACGTAGGCCATCCAACCATTCATCGTAATCCGAGGTCAAATACCGGATTCCAGACGGTATGCATCTTAGATCTATAATTCGACGAGGTCGGTCGACCTAGAGAACGACTTGTTTTGCAGCTACATGCCCATGGATTAAATTGGATCCAAGCCCAATGGAGACGACCCGAAACATAGGAATGCAACTGTGAGTGTTGCAGCGAGGCCGTGTCACTGGTATGCCAATTACGTTGATGGGACGACGTCATCTTCGACAATTTTGGAGTCAATTAAGGCCAAGCAACTTATGGAATCTTGTTCCCGTAGCTGTGTTATGGACTGTTCTTGTGACAATTTCATTGGTTGATCTTTGTCATTTTATATTTGAGCTTGTCATATCTGTAGACTCTTGTCTTGTCCTTGTGACCTTTTCATAAATCTCATTACGTCTATTCTTTTTTCTTATTAATTTCTTTTCGGAATATGTTGTTTGGGAAATTATCATTGGTTGATCTTTGTCATTTTATATGCTTATATCTTTTTGTTATGGAGAATTGTTCAAGTTAATTTGATATATATTTTGCAATTGACTCTGGAAAATGCTTCTCTAGGGCATGTCCATGTGGCAGAGGCGCTGAAAATTCCAATGCATATATTCTTCACTATGCCATGGACGTAAGTCTTGTCTGGGAAATGGAATCTAGCTGATTTTATTGTAGTTTAACATCTTTAAAGTTTGCATTTTTACAAATTTTGCTTTCTTCTTGTTTTGTCTCAGTTAGTTGTTCTATTGCATGGATTAATGGAGAATCTTAAATTGCTTTCGTCAATCTTTTTCCTTTAGGCCAACTAGTGAGTTTCCACATCCTTTATCCGGTGTCAAGCAACCAATTGGATATCGAGTGAGACCATTAAATTCTGTCATTTACTACATGATTTGACTCCTCCATTCTTATGATGTTTTTGCGGTTGATTGTTGGCCCTTTCTCTTTTGCAGCTGTCATTTTAAATTGTTGACTCATTGATTTGGCTGGGAATACGGGACATGATAAATGATATTAGGAAAAAGAAGCTGAAGCTACGACCTGTGACATATTTAAGTGGTTCCCAGGGTTTTCATTCAGCTATGCCTCATGGGTATTTTGAGTCGTGAAACTCTAAGGCTTGGTCTCTTTGATCATTGAAGCCCTTAATTATTGATGAATATAAATCCAATTTACAAAAAGACCAATCACAACTAGGACTGTTGACTCTTTCAAGTATTGAACTTTATGAGAATAATACAATAATACAAAATCAATGCACACAATAATACAAAATCAAGGTCACAACATTTGGCATAACTCATATAGCACTGTATATCGTTCACCCACACTCAGAGCTATTCCTAAACTATGCAATCACTCATTTCATTGTATAAGACAACATAAGTCACCCCACGTAACATCGTAATCAAATACACTTCAATGAGAAATGAAAGCCATCGAACCTAAAAGTATGCAGCAAAAATATACATGCGGAAATCAAGATTACGAAAACTAATTCCAATTTTTCTTACTTGATTGTCCAATTCTTGCTGATAGGCAACTTTATTTCCCCCAATTCTATTTCTTAGGCCAAGGTGCTCAACCTGCGTTAAATACAAATCTACACATAATTATGAAAATATCAAGTCATAAAATAATACAATAGATTATATCCACAGGAGCAGCAGCAAGGCTTTCTTAAAACATAACTTCGATTAATACTACAAAGAAAGGATAGTGTTTGGATTGTATTCATTTTCATACGTCATATTTGAATAATAGTGCTAACTTACAACAAACTCAATTTAGTCACTCATGAGCTCCCAAATATCTTACAATCCAGCCTATTCTTAAATTAGGTGAAAGTTATTGTTAATGTGACACAATAATTATCTTCCGTAAATATTTTGAAAAATCTGATCCTTGATTTCCAAACTTATTCATTTTAGTAAATTCTTCCATATTGCTTTTCATGCTCCAAGTGTTGTTCCTAAATAATTAATATTGAGACCATTTTTTTCTTTATATTATCCATGTGTCTTACAATTATTGGTTCAAAATTCATCCTAAACATATATATTTAGGCTATAAAAAAATAACATTCTAACGGATAACAGGATAGATTTATTAATTGATATGTATTTTATGGTGGAATGATAGTTAGATCGAAACTAAAATAAGATATATATAAATAAATAATGTTTCGTGAAATTAGACCAGCACTCCAATATGAATTGAACATTTCTTATGACCCT
The DNA here is from genome assembly GCA_030449925.1 of Citropsis articulata. NCBI lineage: Eukaryota > Viridiplantae > Streptophyta > Magnoliopsida > Sapindales > Rutaceae > Citropsis > Citropsis articulata. The sequence goes on along the minus strand of JASUUH010000137.1, from coordinate 295,746 downwards.
CAGAACTAATGACATTCTTATAGGAGAGTGTGAATTAATTTGGTGTCCTAAGTAACAATAATAATTGATAAAAAATAAATGAAATATCTTTAACTACCTATTCATCACAAACTGTGAAAGCAAATTACAACCCGCCGGAACAAATCTTCTCTTGGAAGTGAAATATAAAATAAACAGAAACCACAAAAAAAAAAGTCACCAACAATTTCAGTTTCAATTGCCATTTATATATACACATATATATCTAAGAGAGGAACCATTGAAATAAAACTACAATTAGGAAACTTCTTCCCTCTTTCCTTCCCCATGCTTAACCCGTAGTGAACTCAAGCAGTTAGATCTACTTTCTTTTATCAATTTCATAAGTGTCCAAATAGGATTTTTATAAGATACGAACCATATTACTTGTAATAGCAAACACTTTGCACAGGAAACCCAAACACTTTGCACAGGAACTTCTTAATTCTGTGAACAAATGCAGAAATTATGACCATGAAAGAAAAATTATGACCATGAAAGAAAATTATCTATATTACTTGTAATAACAACCACTAATCTAAACACTTTGCACATGAACTTCTTAATTCCATGAACAAATGCGGAAATTATGACCATGAAAGAAAATTACCATATTACTTGTAATAACAAACACTTTGCATAGCAAACCAAAACACTTTGCACAGGAACTTCTTAATTCGGTGAACAGATGCAGAAATTATGACTATGAAAGAAAACTATGCAAACCCAAACACTTTGCAGCAGCTTCTTAATTCTTAGATTCAATTCCGTGAACAAATTATGACCATGAAAGAAAACTAAATTGCTTAGCAATTCGAGCGAGCCAAGGGATTAAACTGACCTTGCACAGAGTAAATTGAGATTACTAATCTCATGATTTCAAGACTAAATTTGAATTTAGTTCCCCTGTCCAGTTTAAGTGAAACTTATCAAATATGAGATAAAAAAATTAATTAAAAAAACTATGTCTATTCCACACTTAATCATAGCTTCAAAACATAGCTCAAAAGCTCCACAAGCTGCATATGAAGAAGAGCACTGATTGCTAACAAGCAGACATGGCAGGAAAGATAAGAAAAGGTCAGAATGGGCTCGTAATTTCTAAAGCTAGAGTCATGAATGCACTGGTAATTAATTCGCTTCAATAATGCCAAGATTAATTTCATTTTTTTTATTTTCTTTTTTTTCTTTGTAAGCATATAAGAGTGCCACACTGTCGCCAATTCATATGCCCACAAATTTAGAAGATTGATGAAGAAATTCCGTGAACAGATGTAGAAATTATGACCATGAAAGAAAACTATGCAAACCCAAACACTTTGCAGCAACTTCTTAATTTTTAGATTCAATTCCGTGAACAAATTATGACCATGAAAGAAAACTAAATTGCTTAGCAATTCAAGCGAGACAGAGGATTAAACTTACCTTGCACAGGTGACGACGGCCAAACCAAGATAGAGGCAGCGATGGCAGAGACTCAACAATTCGAACAAGACAAAAAATCAACTCAAGAATGGCTGCAATCTGCAGTAAGTTAACGCAGTAGTGGGTTTCGTTTGGAATTTGCTAATTAGGGATTATGAAAAGATATGAACGAAACTTTCCCTTATATTTTTTACTCTTTTAAAAGGTAAATCCTCTTTTATTTTTTTAAATGTATACCGGTAATATTTTATTTTTAAAAACTACTTAATTGGTTTATAACCGGTTAGATATAATTTAATTTAATTTTTTTATTATTTCATAATTATTGTGAATCGTTAATTTAATCCAACGGTTCATAATAATTACGGTATTGATACCGTAATTTTAATTACGACATCATAGAATTTTCCCTAGATTTTAATTTTGAAGACAATTAACTAAATGAGTTTGCATCAATGTTGATTGAATCTGTATTGGACACAACATGAATATTAATTGTCACCTTAAAAAAGAAAAAAATCTACAAATCACTCTTAATTGTACACAGCCTTGTGTTACCATAGTGTCACAAAAGGATAGTCCTTTTTTATTTTCTCTTAAGATCAGAGTGATTTGTTGTTTTTGTTGTTTTCTTCTTTTGATTTGTACGATAACTGACAAAACTTGAAAATGTATGTGGTGAAATAGATCTTTGGTCATAGAAACTTGAGCTGTTGTAGCCTTTTATTTTTTTTTCTTCCTTCAGTTGCTTAAAAGGTAATATGAATGCAGGATTCTAATAGAACCTAGAAGGCTATAATTGAGAAGGTCAAGGAACTGGTTGGATATTTATGGTCATAATGCCTATCAGCATGAGTGAAATTCCATATTCATAGATGAAAACTTGTGAAAAATGTTGCAACTATAAGATTTTATTAACTTCACATAAAAATAATTATATATATTTTAATATGTATTATATTTAAGTTGTATACTAACTATGTATTAGCTTCTCTTATTTACAATCATAATGTCGAGTAGGTTTAATATATTAGTTTCTCTTATTTATGATCATCAGTAAGGTACTTTTAAAGTTAATTACAAATGCAGTAAAGTTAACTATGTGTTGCTAGAAAAGATTAAGTAAAAGCACACAACTTTATAAGCAAATTAATTTTAATCAAAGGACCAAGTAATACAATCCAAAGAAAAAAAAAGTACAACCACATTTTGTCAAACATCTAATTCTTTATTTTTAAAATACAAATACAATGCGATTTGTGAACAAATATACAATATTATTTTGTGAAATCACTTTGAAACTCCGTACTAACTCCATATTCATTAGTTTGCTAAAAGAGTAACTACTGAAAATGTCCATTCTGCTGAAGTTGTGGTTGTTATTATAAAAAGTTAAACATCATGTTATAATAAGAAATACGGTACAGAAGATGAAGAAATATATATATATGTGTGGGTGTGTAAACTGTAGAGAACTTACATTACAATAGTCCACAATTCTATATAGATAGGTATTTGTACCAATATTACTTCCTTCGAGATTTTAAAGTGTCCACATAAGTTCAACAATATATTAAAAAATCTTTATGCATTAAGTAATGAAAATTAAGTTTATCAATAAGAATTTCACAAAACTTACCGCAACAATATTGTTTCATTGTGTTGGGATTACAGAGCCACTTGAGAAGATAATAGATCGTTTACCTGTCCATTCTGCAAAGTCAACAAAATCATTTAAATATCATTTATGTAATAAAATTATCTTACTTTATTTAATGTTAAAAGTAACATCTACATTGGAATGTGCCAAATTCTTTTTAGGTTTCGTAAAACTTTTTTACTTTTTTCTTTGACACGTTAGACGACCTTATGGTGCTTAGCTGTTACACCACATACTCATTGAATTGCATTCGTTGAAATTCCCATGCTATTACTACAGCTTCCTTGACCTGAAATAACCTCTACATTGGAACGTAACCTATACTTTTAATTAATGTTAAAAGTAACCTCTACATTGGAACGTGCTAAATTCATTTTAGGTTTTGTAAAACTTTTTTACTTTTTTCTTTGACAAGGTGGATGACCTTATGATGCTTAGCTGCTAGATCACGTACTCTTTGAATTGCATTCATTGAAATTCCCATGCTATTACTACAACTTTCTTGACCTGAAATTCCCACACTATTACCTTACACTGAATTGTCTTTGGTAGATCTTTTCATACTTCCTCAATTTAATTCAAAATAAGTTTACAAATCTTAACATTTGTTGTAGCCATATTTACAATCTCTGCAAAACTGACACACATTTTCTCATATTGCTTTTATTTATTTGAGTAACTCTGTAGTTCATGACTCATTTTCACCCTACTATAGCATCTCTACACATCTTTTCTCCATCTTTTTAGGATGTACTTTTATGAAAGTACTTCCATATCATTACGTATTATGATTGTAATGCCATGCCTGCAAAGAGTTCCTCTAAATTCAAATCCTGAACAACTACAACTAATTTCACCCTAATTTTTTTCAAAATAAACTTTAAAAAAGTTTCTTTTTTTTACGCTCTCCAACTTTAACATCTTCTCTAAGTATGTATTCACATCCTATAGAATTAACAAATTCGCAATACATATTTTTAATCAACTCTTTGAAATGTTGTAAAATCTCGAAACTTTGAAATGGTATAAAATCTCGAAACTTGCTTCTCCATCTCATAAAATGTCACGCACAATATTTGTTAAGAAAGACATCTAGCATCTTTTTCAGCTTTTTTTTTTTTACTTTACTCTTTAAAGCTTAGTTGTATTGCTCTATAAATTGCTTCAAGGTGGTTTTTAAGTTAACATAATCATATATATATATATGTGTGTGTGTGTGTGTGTGTGTGTAGTGAGTGGTTGACATTCCTGTCCAAAAATTATTCTTCAGACAACATGGTACCCAATGATATCTCTCATTGTATAAGACTTATAACCATTCATTACCATCCAAATCATATTCTACAATCATGTGATACCAATTTTCCTCGAAATTTGTAGGGCTTTGTGAATCATAAACAACACAATGCAACACATTATTAATGTCATGATATTGTTTATAGCTCTTCAACTTATGTGGAATCTTTTTAAATATATGTCACAAACATTACAGATATCGAGTATTCGAAAAAACATTCTCAATTGCTATTTTCATCGCCCTATCTTAGTCTATAATGATTCCAGTAAGAGTAGAATTAGACATATATGATAGCCACGTACAAAATAACCATGTGAATATCTCAACATCCTTGTGTGAAATCAATCCATATCCAAATAAAATGGTCGTTTACTCGCAAACGAATGGCATATCATACTTATTTGTAAGATATATGGTGTCGAACGTAACAACATCTCCAAAATCTTTGTAAGCTTCCTTACCCCTTTGCTCAACCAAAAATACACTTTTTAATTGACCCTCATCATCTACTTGCATACTAAAGAAAAACTTGTAGTCTTCTAATTGTATTTTCATAAAGTTAAAGAGCAGCAACATTTTTATCTCCAAGTTATAGTCGTCTTTCTTTTTTGACATAATTTCTGTAATCTATTTTTATGAATATCACATTTTCATGGCCACTAGTGTCAATAATAAGTGATTGATAATTTTAGGACAATTTAATTCATGACCTATCATTTACATCAAGCTTTAGTAAATTAGGAAATTTGCTTTTAGTTGTACCGCTTCGCCTAAAAGTATAACTCACATGTCTTATTCTCTCATCACTGGGCTTATTATTACTTCTTTGCATAATTGAAAACTCCCCTCCCCTCTTTTTTTACCATAATTTGTGTAATAACTAAATATTTCAGTCTCACTATCAAATGACATCTTAATCATTGACTTATCAGCCTCTAAATTTTCCTCCTCACTTTTCTCCAACTCTTCAACTTCAGTGGTTATTCCCATATTCTTTATTCCTACAAAATGAATATATTTCATATTAACCAACTGGAACAACATAAACTATGAAAAAATGTGCTATAAAGGAGGGGATGCGTAAATTATAGAATAATCTCAATGTTTAGGGGATGTAATTTTTTTAATTTCATTAAAAAAAGGGTAATATAATTTATTCAACAGAACAAAATAATTTGAGAGAGCAAACTACAATATTGGTGTAAAAATTCTAATGTTATGAGTGTTAATATACAAGTGTACACAACAAGTAATATAATGATGAGTATTCAAGATCGTCTCCACAGGGATTTATATTATCGAATTTGCTACGGCAATTCTGACAGTGCAGTTTAGATAAATTAAAATGAAATAATTAAAGAAACTAATAAACTAACTAAATTAAAAATGCAATAAATGAAATCTTAAATCAAACACGAAGATGCAATCAATAAAAAAGAAGTAGTTGAATGATTAAACTCACTTAATAGTTTTTACTATTTTTCTAATTAAGAATATGTTGCTACAGCATTTACTAAAGCACTAGGCAGAATCCATCATGTATCCTCAATTGTCGTATGTTGGATATTTTATATATATATTCAACCTAACAGTGATCAGTTGTTATGCTAACATTAGATATAACATTATATGTTCTAGTTTCTAATTACCTTGTAAGGTGAATCACTATATCTAGTTCTTCACTAATCTTAGATCAAGTATAGCCCTATTCAAATCGATATTAACTCAACTTGGGAAACTCAATCTAAAATCACGTAATGTCTTAATTTGTTCCACTAAGTCAGACCTTTTTTAGGCTTCTTCTTAGCTAGTATCCACTAAATAGGCTTTTAGCTAGTATTCACTAAATAAGTGATCAATCAAAATAGGGAATTAAAATAAATATAATTAAGACAAACTGCGGCAGCAAACACAGAACAACACGCATATGTTAGTTAAACATCCATTAAAATTATTTATCACTCAACCACAATCAAATTCAGTTTATGATTTGCAAAAGAAAATTAAATAAAAGAGTTTTAACTATTAAATACATCCTCATGAATAAATAGAAAACAAGACAAGAACAAAAATGATTTATTTTCAATGGATCTCTGCTTTTTCTCCTCTGGTGTAGCCCTCAATCTCTCTCTTGAATTATGTTTTTTTGTAGTTTTTCTCCTTGTGTGACGACTCTCTTCTCTTTTTTTTTTTTTTTTTTTTTTTTTGCCTATGTGCTTCTTTTATAGCTTATAATTAAGGCAATCAGAAGTCTAGGGAGTGTATCTTCTATTTTAGGAAACTCCAGATCACAATCTTCTAAGTATCTCGCATGAAATCTTCTTTGCCAATACTCTATAATTGCTACAACAATGATGCTACAGTAACAGTGATACAGCAATGGCTTCAATACCTACACTGTTCCAGACTTGTTTCAATTCTTCTATAACCGTGTTCTTTTCTTATCTTTGTAAGCCTATTGCAGCAGCATTTCTCCCTTGAAATTTGAGCTTCCGATCACCTACAATTATGCATATGATCTAAGCATAAAAATTATTTTAAAACAACACAATTTATTAAAAATAAACTAAAATGGATATTCGTGCAAAATATAACTAAAATACAATAAAAACATGTTATTTACTTTCTAAGTAATCTTGATTTACGTATAAAAATGTCATGATAACTCTCATTTAATAGAGTTATCAAGTATCCAAGTACTTCATCAAATAATTAAATCATAACATGAAAGCTTGAAATAAACACGATTCCCAAAGGGCATTAAGGGGTTGCACAACTTGATTTCAATTTATAACACTCAAGCATAAGACTGCTACTATACATAGGTAATTCAACACAATGTTCTAAATAAATTAAAGATTTCAATTAGAGTAATAAATTGAAATGACTAACCTTAACAAGTTGATTGTTTTAAAGGAGAGAGAACAACGCAGCTAAAATCACGGGATGACAATGGGGCTACAAGATTTCGCTGACATAGTCGAGAGTTACAGAAATAGAAAGGTGGAGCGAGACACTTAAGATGGTTGAGAAAATGCCTCCTCACTCATCGAGAACAGCCCACCGTTATCACAGTTCGTTAGCCGCCAAGATTATGAAATGTCTGTTATTATATATAGAGAGAGAGAGATCCGTTGTCTCGAAAGAGACTTGTTGTATGCAAGTTCTGTTGCTTCTATGTGTTATTCCCAGACAGCAAATAATGGCTTTTGTACTTTATACAAAACGATGCGTTTTGTGTAAAGTTTTGTAAGAACGTCATTTTCCATTTTAAAATGAAACAAATTTACCCCCTCATGGCCTTACTTAATCAGTTAAACCCAATAGTATGGGTGTTTGCGGATTGGACATAAATCTATATTCGATCCACTATTTTATGGATTATAAATTTTTAATCCAACTCAATCCACAGATTGATAAAATTCAATCCAAATCCAATTCATTTCATCTGTCGATCGGATGCAGATTTGACCCAATTCATATTCAATCCACCATTTTGCGGATTGATTTGCAGGCTAAAATTTTTTAATTCTATCCTATCTACAAATTAAATAAACAAAAAAATTAATATAAAAATAATTTCCTACCAATTAAATAAGATTTAAATAAATAAATTTTTAAATAAAGCCAGAAAATACCTTCAAAATTTCAAAATATAACATATCAAAAAGAAAAAAGTCTCATTTCTTTCAATCAGTAAATGAAAATTAACTACTAAGAAAGTTATATTTGTTTATTTAATTATTTTTATTTTATATTATTATTGGATATGATATAATATGGTGTTGATGTAACTATATTCAAACTTATTTATTTATTAATAAGTAATATTACCATATTTACAAATTTAATTTTTTAATAAATTCATAAATTTTTATGGATTTACATAAGTAAATTCATATCCATTTCATTAATTCACAAATCAAATTTCTACATAACTAGTATATCGGATATAATTCTTAACAGCCCCTACCCAATAGCCAATACCCAAGTCATTGCTTGCCCCGAATCCACCTGATCCAATCCATACCCGTTTACCAGTTCCAGTCTACCCATCCTCATCAGTCGTCACCACAAACAACAAGCGCCAGATCAAATCCCTTTCAAAACCCTAACGAGCCAAAAAATCAAAAGAAAAATGGCGAAGCTCTTACTGTACTTAACGCTAGCGACTTCGCTGATTCCACTCTTCTCCGTCGCATTCTCCCCGGAGAACCCGACCGATCGGCGCGTGCTCGTTTTGGTCGACGACTTCGCCATCAAGTCCTCCCATTCCCTCTACTTCGGCTCTCTCACATCACGCGGCTTCCAGCTCGAGTTCAAGCTAGCCGATGACCCCAACATCGGCTTGCAACGTTACGGCCAGTACTTGTACGACGCGTTGGTCCTCTTTTGCCCCTCCGTCGATCGTACGTCAACTACATTTTTAACTTAAATTTAATAATAATCTTAAACTGCAATCGAAAAAATTATATTAGAATTCGAAAATGATTAAAAAATGCTTTTGCTTTTGCCTTTTTTACGAAAGTTATTAATGGATCGTGAAAATTTTTCAGTTAACCTAATAAATATTTTTCATTTACTGATTTTTTATGAGATTATAGTTGAATTACATTTAACAAAATTTTGAAATTGATACCCTATTTGTCCGTTCAGGATTTGGAGGGTCTATTGATGTGGCTTCGATTGTGGATTTCGTTGACACGGGCCATGATTTGATTGTTGCCGCGGATGGTAATGCGTCTGATTTGATTAGGGAAGTTGCTACCGAGTGCGGTGTTGATTTTGATGAGGTGGGTTGATTCTTGATTGTCATTCACTACCTTGATTGTTTATTTTTATTTTTAATTTTTCAGTTTGCTTATCTCGATTGTTAATGGTTCAGGACCCAGCTGCTATGGTCATTGATCACATCAATTATGCAGTTTCAAACTTTGATGGGGATCATACATTGATTGCTAGTGATGATTTTACCAAGGCCGATGTGATTTTGGGAAGCAAGAAAATTGAGGCAAGTATACGTTCCAATAACACACTGTTAACATAAGTTGTTTGGACTCTATGCAGTTAAGCATGTTGGTATTCATACTTTTGTTGCCACATCATATCGCTAGTCATTTAATGCTTTTGATCTATAATTATAATATTGAAAGCTTATAAAATTGAGACAAGGTATTTGCATTCACATTAAAGTGGCTGTGAAGTCTGACATATTTTCAAGAATTGTGTGTTTCTGAATCAGAGTCCTGAAGTTCAACATGGTGTAGCAATATTAGTCCTTCTGAATAGGTTTTTTTTGGCGATTGTCACAGGCTCCTGTACTCTTCCAGGGGATTGGGCATTCACTGAATCCTGCCAATAGCCTGGTAAGCTGATTGTGTTCAATTTTTCCAGAAAGTAAAAGTTTGTTCCAATTCCTTTCTGGTTAATATGTGCTCCATTTTTAGGTCTTGAAAGTACTCTCAGCTTCTCCTTCAGCCTATTCTGCAAATCCAAAGTCTAAGTTGTCAAATCCTCCATCTCTCACTGGATCTTCAATCTCTTTAGTTTCAGTTGTGCAGGTAATTCAACACTGGCTCCTCTATTCAGCACTTTCTTTTCTTTTTTAATTGGATCAACAATGCTGCTCACTGTTTCTGTGCTTTCATCTTGTTTCTATGTATTGATGTATACACAATTTATCTGTGTTGGAACATCTGAATTAACTTTGAGAATAAGAATTCTGTTTGTTTTGACTCAATCAAATAAGCTCATAAGTCACTGCTACTAGTGCTACTTCTAACAATACTGACATGATCATAAATTGCCTTTTCGTTGCAGGCAAGAAATAATGCTCGGATTTTGATCACTGGCTCATTGAGCATGTTCAGCAATCGGTATGTGCTTGGTATTTGACGTATGGTTTCCATTCATTTATGCTCATTTTATTGATGGTTTTTGGATCTGTTTCCAGATTCTTCAGATCTGGGGTGCAAAAGACCGGGAGCTCAATTAAGTGAGTGACTCTTTGACTTACCTTTATAATTTTCTTTCAAATGTACAAGTGACTGTCACCTTATTATGTTATTGTAATGGCTTTGGATTTACAGTCTGTATAAAGTTGGCAATTGTACCCTCTTTGACTAAGAGGTTAAGTGTCAAGACATCTATTAAGGTTGTGCTTAGCCAAATATCAGAGATGGCTGCTTTGCCAACTTGGTTGTGGCTATAATAGATTCGTAAACTGTTACATCTGCACTGTATTGATGAAATTAGAACCATAGGAAGGAAATGGAGTTTTTTGGTGTTTGAATTTGTTTGTCTTATATCAATGAACTGAAACCTTGTTCCCATGAACACTGGATGCTTTTATTTTATTTTTTTTAATAAACTGCAGATACAGAAAAGATTCAGTTATCTGTTTCTTATTTTAAAAATTGATTATGGAAAACATGATCAGTAGAGATACATGTGTTTTGCACATATTAGGTAGCATATACCCCTATGCATATCGTTGGTGGTGCTGTTGAGTCTTATGGTACTGCTTTATGGTGCCCATTTATGTTATCAGTTATCACAAGGATGTACCAATTTATAAAACCACAGATAGCATTTTGTAAAGAAATAAAAGCACATGTATTCATGCAGTTTCTCTCCTTTAAACAGATTAATCTGGTAGTTGTTTTCATTCCAATTTGAAATTTTATTGTAAGTTTTAGTTATATTTATATTGTACAGAAGTTTAGGGGCTTTGCACAATTGTACTGCTTGAAACTAGAAATTGACAGGGAGCTCTAATTTTTTTTATGCTAGCAGACATGAGAAATCAGGTAATGAGCAGTTTTTGACAGAAATTAGCAAATGGGTTTTCCATGAGAGAGGTCATCTTAAGGTAAGGCATCTTTAGTTGCTTTCCTTATTATATGGAATTTTCTTTTCAATTTTCTGATTTTCTCTTTTGGTTTTGGATGTGGATTTATGAGTAAATATATATTTGAATGGGTCACTGGTTTCTGAGAATAACATTTACATAGTGCTGTCATTTAAGCTGTCACTATTATACACAGGCGGTGAATGTGAGACACCACAAAGTTGGAGAATCAGATGAACCTGCAATTTACAGGATCAATGATGACTTGGTAATATTTTGATTTTCTTCCCATCCTACTTTGTGTATCTGTTAAGTTTTGGATCCACTAACATCTTGACTGCGTTTAAAGGAATACTTGGTTGAGATTTATGAGTGGTCTGGAACAAGCTGGGAACCATATGTTTCAGATGATGTTCAAGTGCAGTTTTACATGATGAGCCCCTATGTTTTGAAAACCTTATCGACTGACCAGAAGGTATCTTAGTAGATGCATTGAATTCAACTGTTCTCTTTTTATGAAGTCCTTTATCTCTGATCATTTGTTCCTGCAGGGTCACTATTCTGCAGAATTCAAGGTTCCAGATGTTTATGGAGTCTTCCAATTCAAGGTCGAGTACCAAAGACTAGGATACACCAGCTTATCCCTATCAAAACAGGTACCTAATTTTGTTCCTCATACTTAATGGGTCCAAGTTGTATTTGTGCAAGGTTTCAAGAATTGAAAGAAAATTAGAGTACATAGAAAATTAGAATAAACTATTTTTGTGTATTTTCTGATTTATCTTGATCAAAGATTTGTTACTAATCAATGTATTGGCAGTCATCATCTTCTCACATAAGAGTACATAGAAAAGCCAAATAAGAAACCATTAGTGCAGAGTAGGCTTACCCTTTTATCTATTGCTTGCGTTTTGCATTATTATCATTACTACTATTTTTGATGAAAAATGCTTCACAAAAGTGATGCTTCTGTAGAACAATATCCAGCTTAGCACACTTACTCAAAATCTAGCCAAGTTCATCTGCTGAAATAAGAGTTCCTTAATAAAGTCCACATTGTTGATAGCTGTTGCTTCGTAAAAAATTCTAAACAATTTAGTGACTGTATGGTTCACTTTTGCCCTTTCAAACTACTGAGTTGCAGATTCCGGTCAGGCCTTACAGACACAATGAATACGAAAGATTTTTACCAGCAGCTTACCCATATTATGGATCAGCATTTTCTATGGTATGTTTCTCTCTCTTTCTCTGTTCCATGTATACCGCCGTCGGCCTCTTCCAATTTATAATTTCTAAGTCTTCTATCTATTTTGGGCTTTATAATATTAAGCACAAAACACAGTTTGCCTCCTTTGGTTTAACGTGCAAGATTTTGATTCTGCCAAAGAGAAATGTAGCATCATTATATATCATTTCGTAGGAGTTCTCTATAAAAGATTCGGACATGTTTTCTGGGGTTACTGATCTATTTTATGTGGTTTCTGATGCAGATGGCTGGGTTCTTTATCTTCACCATCGTTCACCTTTACAGCAAGTAGATTTTAACTTTCGATACTGAGAGAAACCATAGTATTGGGAGCAGGATTAGATATTTTTTATTATGCCATGTGAAGAATATTTATCATGTTATTAACTTGTCTTCAAGTTGTCCAATTATAATTTTTCAGGCACACTAGTCTTATTGCTTGCCCCTTTGAATTTAATATACACTTTTAATGTCACACAGTACTTCAAATTCCAATCTGACTTCATTTAGACTGGAAAAAGGGTAAATTGCAAGCACTTTTATCCGTCACAACATCCGACCCTATATGAAGCTTAAGAATAAATATTTCATACATTCTCTCTGAAGAATAACAATATTTTGATAATAGATGTCTGTGAAATGTTATTCTAATGTTGACGGTGCAAGTAGATTTTTTGAGTTTGATTTCTGTAAAGCTTTTGGATTGTTTCATAAATGTATGTTATCAAAATTTTCAATAAACTTAAATCGGTAAATTGTAATTATCAAAAAAATGTTAAATTATTTAATTGACTTATTGGAGAGTCAAGAATAACATTTTATTGTAATTAATTATGCCTTCGGATCATCTCAAATAAAATCTTGAATCTATTGCGCATTAACTTGAAAGTCCGCACTAATTTAGGCAACGTCTCAAGTTCACATCATGTTATATAAAGAGAGAAATTAACCGCATGGTTGGGGTTTGTGGGGGATTCCAATTCAACTTAAGCAGACTCTCAGTCAAGTCAGGCCCCTAACTTTGCACAGGTGAATGAAAAAAATAATAATAATAACTGGAATTACAGGCTTCGGCAAAAATGCCCAGAAAAAAATATGGAAAAAAGATAAATAAAACACTGAACAAAACAAACCCATGAAAAGGGCAAGAAGGGAAGAAAAGGGGGGGGGGAGTGTATGGCAGAGTTACTAATGAACGCCTTCATGTAAAAAAGAAAAGGAAAGGCGTTACCAGCGAAACTTCCAGTAGTGATTGATATTGGCCTCCCATGAATCAAATAAGCACTTTTTCTTAACATCAGCTTATTTGGGATTAATGAAGGCCCGACTCCTCATTTTTACAACACATAACTGATAAAAAAAAAAAAAAGAGAGCAAATCGAAAACCACCCAGTGAATCGAAGAAAGTGCCGTAGCTAGGGTTCTTAAGCGTTGCGACTGAAATGGATGGTTTCTGTTCTGCTCCATGAAAGGCGTTTAAATAGATAAGAGTCGGGCCTAGACTTGTTTCTGGGTCAAAACCCTAGGGGATAAAGGGCCTGGATTCATAATAATGGGACTCAGGCTTTTAAAGATTGAAACTATTGGCACCCTTTCCAAGTCGTCTTGAAAGCCCTTTTATCTTCTTTAAAACCCCATTAAAATATAGCATAAAAATATAAATATTTATTGACACCCCCTTTTAATTCCAAAAATAACCTTAACACACTCTACTGTGTTCCAAACATATACGTAGAGTAAAAGCTGTCGGTGTTTGGTAAATTAAGTTTATGATATGGAGTAAAAAGCATAATCAAATATTTTTGACAGTTGGACTTAGGAAGCCCAATTGTTGCACATTAATCGTAAACACATCTTGAGAACTCCTATAGAATTTCTATGAGAATTTAAATTTTGGCCACAAACATTCCCCACTTTTATATATGTATATATATATATGGTAGTGTTATGCAATGAATTTTCTATAGTTTATAATTGTCAATATAGAAGAAGGGTTTTTGTTTATAAATTTTCTATAGTTTATAATTGTCAATATAAAAGAAGCGTTCTTAAGAGTAATTTAACAGGATGGTTTCTCTAATAATTCTGTTCGTCCTTCTTTCACTTTAGCCCCTAAGCTTTTGTTTATTTACTATATATTTCCTAATATATTTGGGATTTATTGCAATTCTAATTAACCTTAATTTAATTTATGAAAAATGCTTCTTGCAGCTGATATCCTTTATTAGCACTCTCTATTTTCTTGCTGTGGCTTAATCACATTTTATCATCTAGTTAGATAAGTTTTTCCCCTTCTGTTTTCACTCAACAACGTTTACTTTTGACACTTTTTTTTTTGTGTGGTTAAACTAAAGAAAGAAGAGAAGAGAAAAAGTTAAATGAATTATCTGTATTTAAAAACACTATTTTTCTATTTAAAAAAAAAAAAAGTTGTCAAACAGTACAATTCTGTATCATCATTATTACTATTTTTATAAAATGATTTTCCACTTCAAGACATGGCATTGATTTGAATTTAGAATATATATCTTAAGTTATTCAACTAGAGTTTTAATAAAATGACTTGATATTATCTTAAAAAGGTGCGTGTTATAAATCTTCAAATTATGTATGATCATTGAACAATTGTACTACTAAGTTACTATCTTATGCGCATAAAAAGATTGGTTAGATAATAAGTATTATATGGCCTACATATATATAATATTTTCAGTAACTAATGCTACTTTTCAACTAATCCTTTCATGTCATATTTGCTGGCAACTTAATTTATAAAAGAGTTACAACTGTTGTTGGCTATATCAGTGTTGTATATTGAAATAGTAAATATAATATTTTTAATTTATGTAATATAAAAATAATTTTTATCTTAATTTTTACAAACACATAGAGATTGATTCATTTAATTTTTTTTTTATCATTATCAGTTAGAGGAAGATATTGTAGCATGTGTATGGATAGTTAATTACTTTTTGATGATGATGACATAAGAAATGACAGCATAAAATTATTTTGAGAGTGATGACGTACGAAATGACGGCATATCCCTTTAGTACGGGGTAGTTTGGTATTTTTAAATAACTGAAAAACGTCTATATATAGTGTGAAATCTTAAGTACGATTAGTGAAAACGAAACATAAAATATAAAATAGTACAGTGGAAAACATCATAGTCCCATGATTGCAACAACGTATTTCATTATAGTTCTCCTCGATGAATATAGGTAAGCTACTGATCATATATATCTCAATCCTGTTAGTTAATTTATACCAGTAGTTTCATGTTATTATGATATGATCTTGTTCTTTTTTCCTTTTATTGTTTTTTTCAAACATAGCAAATATTTGATCTTATATAGAGAACTTCACATGTTTGGTTTTGCTTTTTCAATCCGAGAAAATGATTTTTCGCCTTTAAATCGTTTATAAAGTGATTATGTACTTATATTTTTGAAATAATAATGAGAAGAAGGCTAGGCAATACGATCAACCCTACTAATTCATATATTTGTTTGAAATAATAAGAAGAAGAAGGCTATGCATTGAAATAATACTAATAATTACTAGCAAGACACAGGTGTTAATGGTAAAAATGAAAAAAAAATCCTGTACACAATATGCTTTTGCAGGAACTTTTTTAACAATGATTATGGCATATGGGGCATATAATGCATGAGGTTGGAAACAATAATTTTTAAAGGCACAGTTTGCACCACGAAATTAATCTAAAACATGTGGCCCAAGAAAATTTAAACATCAATTCCTAAATTAACCCTTTAAACTCCCATATATATGGCCATTATCAAATTGTCCCCGCTTTTTTTTTTAATGGCAATATTAAATTAATTTCCCCTTGAAGCACAGAATTAGCCAATAAAATTATCGTAATATATACGAATTTGTTAATTTTATATTTCCATTTTTTCCATTTTTGCATTTTTGCTTCTTTTCTCTCTTTTAATTTTGACAGCGGCTAAGTTTAAGTATTTGTAACTTATAATTTACTTAAAATTAGTCTCTCATGACTCTTTAGTTATTTGACCATCAACAATTAAGTCATATAAAAAATTTGATCTTAGTGATGCAAATTACGGATGATGCAACTTATGACAAGAACAATTTTTATTTTTTTTCTGTTCACCTTGTCAAAAATTTTTATTTTTATTTTCTTTTCACCTTGTCAACTTTATTTTAAAAAAATGATAGTTATCTTATCAGAAAAAAATGATAGTTACAATTTTGTTAGTTATAGAATGTTACTATAGATAAGGATGTTATTAAAATATGACCTCTTGTAGGAAACAATTCAGATTTGAGGTACCATAAAAACACTCAAGTGCATGAATTTTTTTCATTATGCTAATGTGCACAAGTTCATGATTTGTGAAATCCAATCTTAGATTTGCTACCAAAAATTGTCTCTCACATTGGATTCTGCGTTGCATGAATACTAATTACTTTCTTTTTTAATTATTCTTTGTTCCGTTTTTTTTTTCAGAAAATCAAAAAATGGAAACTACAGATTAAAATTGTCAATTATAGAGGGTTTGAGTACTATAAATTGAAAAGCTTTATTCCATTTACCGGCCACCAATAACAATAGCTGATACAAACTATATCAGCAAAAATCTAGGTTAGCCACCAAGAACTAATGTTCTTTTTGGCTTTCATTCTTTTTTTTTTTTTTAATTATAAAACTTTTACTTTTTACTTCGATTTTGAAAAAATGCTGCACTTTATATTTTCTGTATAATTTTTGTATGTACTTAATTTCGATCACTGTTGCTTCTGCATGCGAGTGTTTTCTTTCTTTTTTCATTTTTCTTTTCTCTTTTTTCTTTGAGGAAGCCCATGATCTATGCTTGTCAATTGTCATAATAATGCTGTTTATAAAGAAACCTAGTAATTACATTCCAAAAACAGAATGCCACGTCTAATTTTTAATTATGTAATTTTCTTGTTCTTTTGGTGTCAGTGTACACTCGAGTGATCACCATGAATTTCAACAAGAAGAAAGTTGTCTTCGTAATGGGAGCAACGGCCACCGGCAAGACCAAACTGTCAATCGACCTCGGGATTCGTTTTTCGGGCGAAGCAGTTAACTCGGACAAGATTCAAGTGTACAGAGGTCTGGACATTGCCACCAACAAGGTCACTGACTTTGAGCGCCAAGGCGTTCCCCACCACTTGTTAGGGTTTGTAGACCCAGAAGCGGACTATCCGGTGGAAGAATTCTGTGAACATGCCCTGAGGGCCATCGACAAAATTATAGAAGATGGGCATCTGCCCGTCATCGTTGGCGGCTCGAATACTTATGTTGAAGCACTTGTTGAAGATTCCATAATTAACTTTAAGGCTAATTATGACTGTTGCTTCCTTTGGATGGATGTTGATCCGCTTGTTTTATACAAATACGTCGGCATGCGGGTCGATAAAATGGTCGAAGCTGGCCTCGTCGACGAGGTCAGGGACATGTTCGACCCTAACGCCGATTACAACCGGGGCATCCGGCGGTCCATCGGGGCTCCGGAGCTGCATGAATATTTAAAATTTGAAAGTAACATGAAAAATGATACTGCTAATAAAAATAATAAGGAGCTACTACTCAAGAAGGCTATTCAAGAAACAAAGGACAATACATGTAAATTGGTGGACAAGCAAGTGCAGAAGATCAAACGGTTGAGGAATGAGCTTGGGTGGAAAATCCATCGGATTGATGCTACATACGTCCTTGAGAGACGCATGAAAGATGCTGAGGATGCTGAAGATGCGTGGAAGGAGGCCGTTTTGAAGCCAGGAGTGGCATTAGTGGAAGACTTTTTGAACAAAAACAATAAAAATAAATATGCTGGGGAAGAAAGTTACATAGCTTCGTGGGTGAATTTTCTGAAGAAATTTCTTTTGCCATTTACTAGAATGCTGAGAGGGGAGTGACAGATTAATCAAGTGCCGAAATTGAACTATAAGAAATTGGGACTCATGCAGGATATATAGTAAGGTTTTGCTTCTGAATAAGTTACGTTTTCGTTTGCAAGTATGTTTACTTTCAAAATCTATCGATCCCATCGTCAAAACTCAATTATATGTAATCTTTTATTTTAATTTAATACAACTTATATGCAATCAGAAACCGCTATTACTTGTTCTTTATTAGAAGAGAAATTAATTTTCGTTTTCATTCAGAATCATGAGCATGATTTTTATTTGAACAAGATACAAAATTCCGATATGGGATCACGAATGAGAGTAATTCTATTAACAAAAAATATGAATAACTTATTTTTTCTAATTCTTAGGCTGTATTTAATATATTAAGGTGCTGCAGCCCCAGCCCCGTTGTAGGTCTTTTTCCTTTCGCCAAGACGTTTTTAAACCATAACGGCTGTGAAATAAAAGTCGTAACTATAGAAAAAATTAATAGTGTGTAATAAATATAAATTTTAAATAATAATTTTAACAAATTAAGAAAAAAATAAGTATAAATTTTAAATAATAATTTTAATAAACTAAGAAAAAAATTATAAGTTTTTTATCGTGCAAGTATTGAATCAAATCAACTTTAACTTGCAAGCCAAAACATCAAATGTCATCAAACACTTTATGTCTTGTCTTGTAGTGTAGTTGGACAGCTCCGTGGTTGCAACTTAAAATTAAAGGGATACAATATTAAAATGTTTGGTAAACACTTATTGATATGGTTTCAAAGTTAGGTTAATTTGATTTAACATCAATATGATTAAAAATAATAACTTTATTATTTTTGTCAAAATTTTTTATAAGTCTTATGTACGATACTAAAAACATTTATTTCATACCCATAATTTTGTTCATTTAGCAACTGCAGTTTTTAAGACCAAACATGGTCTTATTTATTTTCTCTTTAAAATGAGTCTGAGTTCTTGATTTCATTTTGACAAATTGAATACCTAGTACGTTTGGCAATCAATTGATTGGTTACTGTATTTGGTTAATGCCTAAATTGGACAACATAATAGAATACTACAATCCAGATAAGGTTATATGCAAAATTATTTTCTATTAAAAGATTATGCAAATTGAATTAGTGTAATCTGTCATGCATGCACAGCATTTGGTAGATAAAAAGATATGCACCCCACAACTTGATTAATTACCTAATTTCCTTTTATGCATAACTGCAAAACAAATCTGAACTTTTACATATATAAAGTTACTTTAACTAGAAAATCGTTAGCCGAGACGCCAATTTATTGGGTATGCTCATGAATTTCTTCATCAATCTTAACTCTCTACATAGGAATTTAATTTTGTAATCCAACCTTCGGTTTTTTTTTTTTTCCCGAAAATTAACATCTCCATTCATGAGTATAATCTGTATGATAATAGAATTTGACTTTTACTAACTATATACGACAGCTGTTGATTCGCAACACATCATTATAAGTTACTAGTTATTAAGTAAAAGTGCATAGATCTGCTTTCGAATCTTTTTCTCATTTTTGTTTAAAATAAAATCACCAATTGAAACGTGTAGATAACATATTGGTAAACATGAGCTATTAATATATAGATATTTATCAACACAGTTTAATTATTATACTTTAGAAATGAAGCAAATTAAAACAAAACAGTTACAAATGGCTTAATTCAGGGACGGTCCTTATGCATGGTAGGAGATGATTTGGAAGCCTAGATTGGCAATTGTTGATGAGTTTTTGAAATAAAATTTAATTTGTATTGATAAGTGCGCTATGCACCCTAACAATCAACGCATGCATAAATTAATGCTGTAATTTTGTTGTTTTATTTATCCAAATATGAGAAAAATAAGTTGATAGATAATAGTTTTATTATTCACATGTGGTTTATAGTTTTTTTTTCTTTTCTTATAAATAAATCAAATCTAGCTTTGTTTAATATATTGATAGTGTGTGAGATTCGAATATCGTTTTTTCTTAAAATATGACGTATGAATAACAGACCTTAATGATTGAAGCAATACTTATTTGTTAAAGAAACCAAAAATATATCTCTTTGAATACAAATTAACATTAAAAGCTTTCATTAGATTTCATGTATTAAACTATCTGGTATACAAAGAACACATTGGGCCTCGATTAATCTAGATTCAAGTTGGGTAGGACCACTAAAACGGTAAAACTCTCCCAATTAGTATTTAAAGCTTTCATTAGATTTTATAAATATTTACTTAGGTCAAAATATCAACCACAACAATAGTCACGGCAGAAAATTAGTCACGGCAAAAAATGTATATTTCCCTATTATATTTAATTAATTATCATACGGGAACTAAATATTCAACAATAATATGATTAAATTTGAAAAGACCATTAATTTATTTATAAAAAGTAACTTAAAACTAATCTATGCTAGGCAAAATAGGTTGCTGCAATATTGTTACAAGATGATTATTAATTAATAAACAACTCTGATTTTTCACGCTCGATTTCTTTGAAACATATATAATCTTCGCAGAAATGAGAATTCCATTACCTCATTGAGTAGTAATTATCTACTGAAAACAAGTTGATGTTCAAGAATTGAATTTTACTTCTTTAATTTTATAGTCGTCAGTATAATTAACTTCATAATTAAAAGGTCTTGGAGATCAATATGTTAGATGCATATATAATTATCAACTGTTCATCAAATCAAGCAAGATCATGATTCTTAATTCAAATTAAACAAAACAGTACAATTTACTTGACATTGTCACAACTTTAACTAAAACGTTGAGCATTAACCACACAAAATACATAATTAATTCATAGAACAATTTAAAAGAAAAGCTCACACACACAAACACGCACAACAAATGAAGAAACTAATAACACAGAAAAACAAACAAGATTAATAGAGCCCATAAAATCATCTTAGCAGTGGAAAGAGTCACCAAGGTTGCACTTAGCGGGGAGCTGCATGGCCTGTTTGAAGTCAATTCCATAAAGACTCAAAACCCTAGAGTTCTTGAACACACAAAAGCATTGCAAGTCAGCCTTAGACAAAGCCGAGCAACAAGCTGCAGAAGGAGGAGAAGGGTTCGAAGCAGCCACAGCCGGTTGGCAATCTGTAAGACCGTCCTTGGTCATGCGGCACAAGCCATCGCCGTTGACCCCCGTGGGCACGGAGCCAATGGCTAGCCCTAGAATCACTGCCAAAATGAGAAACTTTACGTATGCCTCCATCTCTATTTTACCTATTGTCTTTTTCTTTCTGCTTTCTCAAACTTGTTGTTCTTGGGTTGGAATTTGAGGGATGGATGAGTTAATTTATATCGAAATTAATGGACGAGAAAGTTTGATGGTTTAGGGTTAAGCATATGCATGGTTTTGATTCTGAAAGGGCACACAATTCTGTGTGCTCGTGAACAGAGAGTTGGCAAAATTGGCATTACTATGGGCCAATTGGGGTCACGGGACGACATCGGTGCTGTCAAGGGATTGCGTTTGCTTTGGGAACTTAATTTATATCGTTGGAGGGACTAAAGTATCTATAGAATACCTAATTCATATCCACATACAAAAGAGTCATGCTCGGATTCGGGCCTGTGATTTTTGTAACTATACAGAGGTACATAAATATAACTTAGTTTAGAGATGATTATTACACACACACACACGTACAAAAACACCTACATACGATATTGATTTTTTTTTTAGCAGACTATTGCTCATGATATTTACAATCATATAAATACTGAGACTCGTTTACATCAATTCTAATATGTCACCGCTCAAATTTTAAACCCTCTCAAATATTCGAGGGCCCATGTTGAGAGAAAGACTGTTTTCGCTTAAACTGTGAGGTTTAAAGAAAAGAAATATAAATTAAACCATTCTGATCGTCATGCGGGACTAAACCACTTTCTTCACATGAAGGAGTTCTTTCACTTGGCTAATGACATACGATATTGATTTTGTATGCTTTTTTTTTTTGTGGGGTGGGGGGAGGGTGGTGGTGGTATTATTTTTTTAATACCTAATTATAGACTTTTGTCTTTTGTGGTGACTCATGACGACAAAATATGCCACAATGACAATATGCACTACCCTATTATTTTCGTAAATAAGTGTGAGAGCAGCGAAAGTTTTTGGCATTTAAGATTTGACGACAATTGTATCAATTATTTCCCATGGTCCAAGGGAGGAGAATTCTACAGTACATCTGATGTTTCATGTTATCTAATGATGTGGAACCACTAATTAATAATTTTTTTACATGTGTCGATCAATTTTTAATAATTAAAAGTCAAACAATCCTCTCCGGTTCTCTTTGTTTGCTCTAGTTTCAAAAATTCTTCTTTTCTCTTTCAAATTACAAGAAACATTAATTTACTAAAAGTTATAAAATAAGAGTGGGACTATTGGCACCCCTCTAAAGCTCTAATGAAACCCCTCTTCTAAAAATACCCCATTAATTAATTAGAAAAATTTATTATTTATAAGGATATCTATATTCTTCCAAGGTTATCCATAATTCAATCTTTTTTCAGATTCTTTCTTTATGAAAGACGTCTCTTGAAAAAAGGAAAAAATTAATGCTGCATTAACAGAAAACATTATAAGAGAGAATTGTAATTTGTAGAACCTCATCCCCTAGCCAAATATATGACTAGCCATCATTTCAAATATGCAAATTTCTGATCAACCTTTTTCTTGACAAAAGCAATGAGATTAAGAAGTTGTGTCACCAACATTTACTAAGAAGTTGGCACGAACATTTGAAATCTTCTCTAAAATTTTGATTAAAATGACTTGCTAATTGGCTGGAGCATCTGCTGGAAATTTTAATTTTTCATATAATGTTCGTTTTATTCTTTTGATGAAGTATTAATTCAAAAAAATGAATTTGTTCACAAAATGAAAGAAGCGATTTATTGAAATTGATTTAGGAGTAATTTTGGACAAATAATGAATTCTTTTCATTAGTAATGGGGTTCTTTTAGAAAATGGGTTTTATCAGGACATTAGAGGGGTGCCAATAGTTCTATTCATAAAATAATAAATTGAATAAAATGCTACAAAGAGTCAGATTTCATCCTCCTTCCCATTTACAACTCCATTCCCTTGCCAAAATAATAATAATAATAATAACAAATTTTCTTCCCATTTATAACTCCACTCCCTTGCAAAAAAAAAAAGCACCAAATTTTCTATTTAAGCTAGTGGCAAGATTTTCTACGGCAATAGATTGTGAATGAGAAGCAAAAGGAGCATCAAAACAAGATTAATTTTAGATTTGCAAAGTGAATTAAGGTTGGGGATGATCATATTTCAAACATTTGGAATGAGCTAAGAACCATTCACTAATTTTTTCTTTTATCCAACACATGTTGTTTAATGTACTGTGAAACAAGTTAATATATTGATGCTGGATATTTTTTTGCAATTTTATGATTCATTTTTTTAAATGGACAAACTTGTGTCACGATTATATAGATTACTTGTAAATTCCAAAATTATTGCAAGTAAAATATGTATGTTTCCTTTGGCAAACATGCGAGGATGAATGGAATTCTATTTTGACTTTTCAATAATATTGTAGGGAAGCCATTTGAAAGAGAATTATTTATAATCAACTTCAATGAAAAATAACCACATGGTCAATAATTTAAAAGGACATAAAATAGTTTTTCATTGTTGCTCAAGATTATTCTGCATGTATCAAAATATCTTTTTTTCATTAAATAAAAAAATGCTAGCACTAGTGGCAAAAATAAACTATAAATTGAAAACTCACAAGCTTCTAAGTTCTATAGAATTTAAACAACAATATTTTTCGAATAAATTTGAGAAGCTAAAAAAAAAGTTGTTAACATATATATTTCCATAATGTTGATTTTAATGATAACAAACAAGATTAAGAATGATTAATCTTTTAAGCTCAAATTGTAAGGGGAGCTTACATTTAGGGGGCGCAATTTGTGGAATCATTCTTTAAAAATATGAAAGATTTGTCATCATAAAAAAGGGGGAGATTGTTAACATATATGTTTTCATATTTTTTATTTTGATGATAACAAATAAGATTAAGAATGATTAAGTTTTTAAAAGCTCAAATTATTTTTTATATATTTTAAATAAATCATTATTTTCACATTATAAAGGTTTTATATTTAATGGAAAAATAATTTTACGAAATTGGTTGTTTTTCAAGTTTATGGTTTAATTGAAAGAGTTTTGAAAATTTTAAAATCAACAAGTATTATTTGAAATTCTAGAGAATGACTTATTTGAAAATTATCATAATTTTAAAAAGTTTGGGATTAATGAGTATTATTTCAAAATTTTGAAATTGGACCTATTTGTAAAGTTTTATAACGTTTTGGGTCATAGTATAGTTATAGAAAGTTTTAGGATAAAAATATAATTTTAAAAATAGTTCAATGTAGCAGTTACTGTAGCAAGCGGCTAACCGGATATGACAAGCAGCTGGCCAGATATTGGCAGAAACTCTCCGGATGGAAAGCGGCTATCCGGATTTTGTAAGCGGCTATCTAGTTGTTGGGCAGTGAACTTCTGGAGCATAAACGGCTATCCGGATATCGTAAGCGGCATGTCAGATATTGTGAAATTCAAATTTTTTCCTTAACGGTAACATAAAAGCGGCTAACCAAATACCATAAACGGTAAGCCAGTTATGACCAAAAAGTGAATAACGGCTAGTTTTTGAGCTCCAATTATATAAACTTAAATCCAAATCATTTTGGTAATCTTGGGGCAAGCATAAACAAGTGCACACAACATATATTGAGCTTCAATTTCGTAAATCATCATTGTGCTATCATTTATATATCTATTCTAAAATAGAATTATTTGTTGTATTCTTTGTTTTCTCATCAAATTTGTGAGTGTGTAAGTGTGAGAAACACTTGAGTGAAGAGATTGGGGGTAATCTCTTGTTGTAAAGGTTCATTGACACCTTGGAAGTCAATTGTAAACATTTGAAGCCTTGGGAGACTTGGATAGTGAAATCCTCAAGCCCGGTGTGCTTGGAGGCGTGGACGTAGGCGGAGATTGCCGAACCACGTAAAAATCCTTGTGTTTGTTTTCTCTTCCCTTACTCTCTTATTATTGTGATTTATTGAATTTTTTATTTTTTATTCCATTAAAGCATTAGATTAAATTGTTGTGTGGTTTGCTTAGCTTAATTTTTAAAATCTCAATTCACCCCCCCCCTCTTGGGTTGCCTTGCCTAGTTAGTATTTCAAAAGTATCTAACAATAAAAGTACACTATTCTTAAGTGAACTAAGATTCTTGTAACAATAGCAATATTATAAATTTAACCACACTAATATGTAAATCCGGATATTGCCAAATTCAGTAAATGTCTTGGCAGCCTACACATGCAAAAAGGAAAAAAAAAATCAGTGCAATGTTAAGCGAGTGGCAATATTTTGCAGGAGAATAGAGATGCGAATGGGAATTGATTCAGAAGCATCAAAGCAAGATTACCAAAGGCTTGTTTTTGCAGGGCAATGAAGTTGTGAATGGAAACCAGGATGAGGATGAAATTAGGCCCTCTGTAGGCACTTTGTTCAATTTATTATTTTTATAATTTCTATATAAATTAATATTTCTTGGAATTTGGAGGAGGGAAGAAGAATTTCTGAAACTAGAACAAAGATAGAGAAAAGGATGGAATTGTTTGACTTTTAATAAGCTAAAGTTTAAAAATTAATTGACACGTGTAAAAAATTTATTGGTTAGTGGTTCCACATCATCAGATGACGTGGAACATCAGATGTACTATAGAATTTCCAGAAAAATTTTTAAAATAAACTTGAAGTAATACAATCAATTAATATATACGTAATAAATACACATAAGTCATAACAGACTAAAAAATATTATAGAATTTTTCCAAGAGAGTTGAAAAGAAGCAGACTCATCAACAGTAGGGTCACAACCATCATATCTAAAAAATTTTGAAATAAAAATGTTAAAATTAAAAAATTATAGATAAAAGTTTTTGAAAGTGTAAAAGTTAATAAGAATGAATAAGATTTAGAGGTCCACATAAAAATAAATAAATAAAAAAATAAAAATTTCAATTAATAGAGAACTTCATCAATTGGGCTAGGTTGGCAAAATTAAGGATTTGGGTTGGACTTTTTCAAGTCCAGACCCAAGGCCATTAGAGTAGAGGTACCTGGGCTTTTACTTATTTTTTATATTTCAATTGTTGTAAATTTGAAATGAGTTAATAATAATAAAGTTATTATAATTAACGATGAATTAAAGAAAATAAATATTTGAAAATAAAATAATAAATAAAGAAATTGAAGCAAATAAAAATTTAGAGATTTAATTTTTTAGTACTGGCTCTCTAATTCAAGTACTTTCTTAATTAATTAATATTTAAAAAAGAATTTAGTATTATAATTTTAAATTTTTTAATTAATTATTAATATATAAATTAAGGAGCTAAGATTTTTTCCATTATTTTTCAAATTTAAATTTATAATTTTTTTTTTAAATAGAAGGATTAGGCCTGGTCAGATTTTTTTTTTCCTAAACCCTTGTCCAAACCGTCACGAGGGAAATTGGGTTAAAGCTCGCGAAAATGAGTCGGGCCGGCCGAGACTTAGGACGGGTCGGCCTTTTTTGTTATCCTAAATTGGCCCGAGATTGTTACCCATTTTAACCCATGATTGGCACCACATATTAAATTATTAATAATCGAGTTCCCAAAAACTCGCAAGAGAAGAGCCGTTTACGTCGCTTCAACTTTGTGAGTGGTGACGTCGTTTTTCTTAGTACTTGATCTGAAGTTACCGCATAAAAGATGGTTTTATTCTTATGAACCAAGGGCATGTTTGGTACCCCTCATTACATGGGATTGCATTGCATTAGCAATGCAACCCCATGTTTGGGGTACCATGGGGTTGCATTAGGGTGCATTAATGCAGCAAAAGCTAAACCCAATATTTAGTTGGGTTTAGCTTAATGCGGCACTTGCCGCATTAGGTTTTTTTTTTTTTTTTTTTTAAACTTTGTAATAATAATAATAAATTAATTTAATTTTTTAATTTAATATTATATTATATTTTTTATATTTATATTTACAATACAATTTTATATTTAATATTATATTATATTTTTAATTTAATAGATTTTTACTTTGTAATAATAATAATAAATTAATTTAATTTTTTAATTTAATATTATATTATATTTTTTATATTTATATTTACAATAGAATTTTATATTTAATATTATATTATATTTTTAATTTAATAGGTTTTTACTTTGTAATAATAATAATAATAAATTAATTTAATTTTTTAATTTAATATTATATTATATTTTTTATATTTATATTTACAATAAAATTTTATATTTAATATTATATAATTTTATATTATATTATATTTTTAATTTAATAGGTTTTTTTACTTTGTAATAATAATAATAATAATAAATTAATTTAATTTTTAATTTAATATTATATTATATTTTTTATATTTATATTTACAATACAATTTTATATTTAATATTATATAATTTAATATTATATTATATTTTTTATATTTATATTTACAATACAATTTTATATTTAATATTATATAATTTAATATTATATTATATTTTTAATTTAATAGGTTTTTACTTTGTAATAATAATAATAATAAATTAATTTAATTTTTAATTTAATAGGTTTTTACTTTGTAATAATAATAATAATAAATTAATTTAATTTTTAATTTAATATTATATTATATTTTAATTTAATAGGTTTTTACTTTGTAATAATAATAATAAATTAATTTAATTTTTAATTTAAATTAATTAATTTTATATTTACTAATTTTAAGTACTAATAAATATTATTTCTAAATATATAATTTACATTAATTACAAAAAATTAATACATTACAGTAATACTAAATATAATATAATTAAAATTAATACAAGATGACCAAACATTGTACAACATTATTATAATACAATGCTAATACAATACAGCATAATACAATACACCAGCATTAAAATAATGCAATACAGCATAATACAATACAGTGTGCCAAACGCACCCCAAGTGTATGCTGTGAGCTTGTTACCCATTTTAACCCATGATTGGCACCACATATTAAATTATTAATAATCGAGTTCCCAAAAACTCGCAAGAGAAGAGCCGTTTACGTCGCTTCAACTTTGTGAGTGGTGACATCGTTTTTCTTAGTACTTGATCTGAAGTTACCGCATAAAAGATGGTTTTATTCTTATGAACCAAGTGTATGCTGTGAGCTATGGAGGATTTTGAGACTAAACAAAATTTTCTAGCAGTGTGTTGAAATGAATTTGACCATTGATCTCCATAATCATCACCATATAGAATATATTTTTATCATTTTAAAAAAACGATGGAATAAAATATTTGTTAGAGTATAAAATTTGTCGAGACCTTTAATAACACCTCTATTGTGACGATTTATTTCCATATATTAAAAAAATTCTTTATTAATTAATATGTAGGAGACTTGAATAGCACCTTTTAAAAATGATTACCGACCTAAAATTGAAAAAAAAATAAATAAATAAATTGAGGCAATCCTAAGAAGTGTATTAAAACTATTAAGACCTAGCTAGTTCGTAGTAGCTTCAATCACTTCGACTTTGGTTTTAATTAATTATATAAAAACTTGCTATAGTGTACAACAAAATGATTGGTTCTGATCGTTTGCTTTCGAATATCGGTTGTTTATGATGTTTTGGTTGATTAAGCCATTGTTTTACGTACAATTTTGGAACATCAAGCCTTTTGTAAACTTGGCTTGAATGCCTTAATTGCCCCAAAGCCAGCCATGCAATCCACGATAAACTCGACTTGCAGTTATACTATTAATTAATATTCGTTGTACTTAATACACTTGCAGGCAATAACAATTGTATTCAACTCTTGTACGACTATTTTTTCTTTGGGAGTATATTCTTTCTAAAACAAAAAAAAAGATAAAGAAAAAGAAAAATAACTAAACATATATTATAATCCCAGTTGCATTTAAAGCCAATACGAATGGTCACGACCTCACACACGCCTAGCTAGTTCTCAGTCCGCCCGTGAACTATAATGTAACTATATATTGTACATGACTTGTAATGTGTAAATTGTCACTTGAAACAATAGAGCCAGAACTTGTATAACAATATTAT
Organism: Citropsis articulata; assembly: GCA_030449925.1. NCBI lineage: Eukaryota > Viridiplantae > Streptophyta > Magnoliopsida > Sapindales > Rutaceae > Citropsis > Citropsis articulata. The sequence continues at coordinate 266,093 of JASUUH010000137.1, read as the reverse complement.
TCCTAAAACATTTCATTATATATCTTAAGTTATATATCAACATCATTTAAGAGGTGTAAAACGGGTCGAGCGATGTGACATAAGGGTTAACTAGACTCGTTTTGGGCTCACATTTTAAGCATGAAAATTAAATGTTCTAACGGGGTAGCTTGGCACAGAAGTACGAATAATAATAAATTACTTATTCTAAAAAAATAATTTTACAAGAAGGAACAAGTCAGGAATACTCCAAAGTCTAAATGCCAGTTATATAATAATTACATAGAAGGATATTCAGTATTCTTAAAAAAATAAAATTTGGTCTAGTGGACACTAATTCAATCCACTTTATATCTCTGTATGATAATTAAAAGATAATAATTTCAAATCTTTATTTATAGGAAACTATAAAAAGGCTTCCACATTAGTATTTAGTAGTTACGCTCCATGAAAAATGCGTCAGACGGCTCGTGGATAAGTTACTAATCAGAAATGTCAATTTATATTTATATAATTTTTCACTTGTATTATAAAAAATCTATTATATCTCTAATAATCTTGTCAAAATTATTATTTAAAATTTATATTAATTATAAATTATTAACTTTTATTTCATAATTACAACTTTTTTTTCTACAGCAGCTGTAACTTAAAAATTACAGCATCTCAATTTTAAATAAGACCTAAGTGAGCAACGTTACTTATCATATTAGTTGTTATAACTTGCGTGGATCAATTTTATCATATTATGCCTCGGAGAAGATACACAACATTAAAGTTAAACCTTATTTTCCAAGAAACCAAACAAATTCCGAGAAAATGTGGATGCATAATGCATTTTTTTCGCATAATACCGGGAATCAAAATCCAGCTGTTACAGTAATGTTAAATTTAACAAGATGATATGATCCCTTTTCTTCATCATCTTTGTTTACAAAAAGATTTTACAAACAAAAAAAACAAATCACGTGTATCGTGAAGAAAAAAGCAAACAGGAGAGCAAGACCCGAAACGGGGAGTGATCAAAGCACGTGACGGAAGGAAGATTCTTCTGTGTGACGTAGCGTAGAATCAAGTTTTTTGAACTCTCCTCGCAATGGCGGCACCGACTAGATTAGTGCCACGCGTCCTCTAGCCTGACGTGTCATCTGAGTGTGACCGCGTAGCTTTCCTGGGAAAACAACTCGAAACCCCCCACAAAATAAAACATCCCCGGATGTGCTCGAAATTACGAAACAGCCACTAAATTAAGAGAACTTAATTGGAAGTTTATTATTTATTTGAATGAACATTATATATATTTACAGAAAACTAAATTTTAGGGTAACGGTTTTTTTTTTGGCCATTTTTGTACAATTAATATCATAAATTTTTACTATGTAATTGCTCTAATTTTTCAATGTACACATACGTTACGTCTTAATGTAATGATTTTAATACATATCGTGATATGAAGTTTTAAATACTTATCATATGATAATAATAAAATAGGACAAAAGGGGGATTTTTATTTTTTGGCTATAATTTTATGATAATCTATAATTAAGTTTTTTCGTGCACATAAAATTAGTATGTATCATCTTTTTAAATCGTCATGTTTTGCCATATGAATATGGTTTTACACATTTTATATATACATTGATGGAAAAGAAAATACAAATGATTAGCAACTGAATTTCTGTATCATAACCACCCTTTTTTACGTGGATTATAGATATAATTTTCAAATTTTTAAAAAGTGGCAAAATGTTGAATTTTCTTGGCTAGCAAGTTTCAATTTTCAGGTAGAAATAACCAAATGGTAGCTTGTGTGCTGCTCACTATACCCATTCAACCATAAAAAATAAGGTAGCCTTTACTGGTGAAAATTAATCACTTTGGAGAAGTTGCTTTGATTTCAGGCTCTTGGTGAATTATTTATCAGCAAATCTCAAGAACAATAAACTGGGTATGTTTGTTTTTATTAATGATCTTGCATTATTCTTTTTTCATATAAGACATAGGCAATAGACTTAATAGACTAGAGAATAATTTTCAAACCTTTAAAAAAAATAAAGAATATGTATCTCACCTAGAACTTAGCAAACATTTAGATAACTTAGACAAAGAATTAGATATATTGACTAATAGAGTAAAAAAATTAAATTTAAGTGGACCAGTCTTAACACGTAGAACAGTAGATATTAAAGATATTTTAGGACAAAACGTAATGGATCTAGTAATATTACAAATGTTTCTGCTGAATTTTTTTACCAAAGAGGAATTTTAGTGTATGCTTTTATGAGAAAGATTTCGCCAAATAAACTAAAATTGAAGCATAGCTTTACTAATTGTAATATAATTGAACAATATATCATTGAAATCACAATAACATTTTTTTTTAAAACAATTTGCGCGAGGAAGAAAAACGGATATATTTTATAAATCAAGGAAATTTTTTTGTATACTTTATTATTTTATTTTGATTTGTTAATATACAGTCTTTTTTAGAAGTTTCATACATGCACACACTTGATCTTAATCGTGCATTTAATATATCAAAGTTCTACTATATATTTTTAATTGTAACTTTTTTACTAAATTAAATAATTTATATTTTATTTTATGTCTTTGAAATTTATGATCGACGTTACTTAATTTTAGAACATTAATATTATGTGTCACACTCAAAGCTAATGTTCATATCTCGAAAAGGACTTTACAGAACTTAACAGACAACGGTCAACATGCGTATAATTAGCAATAGCATCACTCTATAATTAGTACGTAATAGCAAGATTAGGGATATATAATCAATTGGATAAACTAATTCACCCAGGTGATGAATGGGAAGGCTAATCTCGTCATTTCGCACAAAAAGCTGCGGCTGTCTTACGTTTTAAATTACCATACTGCCCCCAGAAAACAGAAATTATTCATTTAAATGGGCCACGTGTTTTCTTCCATTTAGATTATATCACTTTACTCCCCAGTCTTGGAGCAGAAGCCAGCTTCAAAAGCTAGTTACAGCTCTTTCCTTTTGTTTGGTGACTTTTGCTTTGCGCGTTGAAATTGTAAAGAAAATTTAGAGACACACACAGAGCATATTGCTTCCTGGGTTTGATTTCTATTTTTATATGTATATGTGTGTTGATGATGATGATGATGATCATTCCATTTTATTTTACTCATGCGTGCAAGCTAATGCTTTAAATCTCTCACCCCAACCCCTCATTGTTTTCCTCCAAATTTGCTTGGCCCTTAACGGTTTTTAGTCTCTTTAAGCTTCTTCATTCCTCATTCACATCTTGTTTTCTTCTATATCTCCTCTGTAGACATCCCATTTTATAAAGATACCCCCATCGCATTCCCTTTGCCTTAGCTCTTACGTTTTGTTCTCTTGTCAAAGAAATATTCAATCTTTTATCATAGAATTTGCATAATCAAAATTCTGGTATATCCCCCAACGGGCAGTGGCAATATTTGATTGATTGATTGATTGATTGGTTTAATTATTTTTGTATTGAAGATATGGGAGGAAATATGAGCAAGAAGACAAGTGAAACATCGTCTCAGTTTACGACAGAACTCAGCTCCTATGAAGCGGCGTGCAAGCTTGATACGGACTTGCAGACCTTTGACACCACCTTGCAAGCTCGAACGAGTCATGTGATTAATACTCTGGCAGTGGGGGTTGAGGTTCGAGCACTTTCTTTTGATTCTTTGAAGGAGGTGACTGAATGCCTTTTGGAGATGAACCAGGAGGTTGTTAAAGTTATCTTGGAATGCAAGAAAGATATATGGAAGAGTCAAGAATTGTTCGAGCTCGTTGAGGAGTACTTTGAAAGTAGCTTGCAGACTCTTGATTTCTGCACCGCCTTAGAGAAGTGCTTGAAACGTGCTCGCGACAGCCAGCTGCTGATTCTCGTAGCACTGCAGCAGTTCGAGGAGGAAAATGACATGGGAGCTGGGCATAGGTATGTGAGGACTTTGGAGGAGTTGAAGAATTTCAAGGCAGCCGGTGATCCTTTCACTGAAGAGTTCTTTCAGATCTTTCAGTCTGTTTACAAGCAACAAATATCCATGCTTGAGAAGCTGCAGCTTCGGAAGAACAAGCTGGATAAGAAGTTGAAGTACATCCATTCTTGGAGGAAGGTTTCGAGCATCATATTTGCTGCTACTTTTGCTACTGTGTTGATCTGCTCGGTTGTGGCTGCGGCCATGGCTGCCCCACCCGTTGCTGCAGCTCTTGCTGCTGCTTCTTCTATCCCATTGGGATCCATGGGTAAATGGATTGATTCTCTATGGAAAAACTATGAACATGCATTGAAAGGACAGAAGGAGATGATCAGTTCAATGCAAGTGGGCACTTATATTGCCATTAAAGACCTGGACAACATTCGGGTTTTAATCGATAGACTGGAGATTGAGATTGAAGCGCTTTTGCAGAATGTTGATTTTGTGATCGAAGAAGAAGCTGTGAAGATTGGAGTGGAGGAGATAAAGAAGAAGTTGGGTGTGTTCATGATGAACGTTGAGGATTTGGGGGTGCAAGCTGATACGTGTAGCCGTGATATCAGAAGGGCTAGGACTGTGGTTCTGCAAAGGATCATAAAGCATACCAACAATTGAAAAGAAAGATGATGCTTGATCTTCTTAGTAGGTGATATTTCTTATGGGACATTTATTTGATTTTCATGTTCAATGACAATGGGATAATGATGATGTGAATTTCATTAATTTGTTAAATTGTTTGTTGGATCCAGACACCTGGATCAAGAAAAAATAATATAATATTTATATAAACAGTTTTTTTCTTTTTCTATTTTCAGGCAATGAATATTTGAAGTTTCTAGCCTGGCAATGTTCATTGTAATTGTTAGTCAGTAGTACAAATCTCACTGTCATAAACCAGACAATAATAACGCAGCCACCAGATAACCAAAACAAAAACATGGTACATTAGTAGCTTCTCAGATGACAAAAAAATCATAAGCTGCTGGCTACTTCGAAGACCACAAGCATAAGTCCAGCAACACATTGCGTCTGCTTAGTGCTGGGATAGCTTGCGACTAAACATAGCTTTCACAAGGCCAAGAACTGGCTTTGGACGGACATTGAAATAGGTGGCAAAAGCCAAATAGGTACAAGATAACAACACATAAATTTTAAACCAAATAGATGAGAAAAATGTGAAATATGTAGTTGTGATAGTCAAGGCAATTACTGCTATAAAATTTACAAGGCACTTAGCTGTTGAGAGCTCTGCTTCTGTCCCTTGGCGAGGGAAATGGCCTTGGGAATAAAAATCAGATAGCAGCTTGTCCTTGAGCTGAAATTTATTCATCAACCAAGTAGTGACCTTCTCTTCAGATGTTGGGATGTCAACAGTAGGGATACGTTGGACATGAATATGAACTTCAGAAGGGTCCACCCCAAAGACATTGTCCAAGAAAGTTGGGCACCGATGCTTGTACCCAATGGTCAAGTCATAAACTGCAGCAGTACAGAAAACAAACAAATGAATTTTGAAAAGAAGTAAACAGAAAACACAATGATGCTTTGATAAAATTATAGTAAAACAGATTGTTTTGGAATTAGTACCGGCCTGGTTTTGTATAGGATATTAGGGTAGTGGAAAGATGAGCTAATCAACAATAGAATGGATGAGATGTTAACTACTGTGCAATGTATGATGTGGTGCAGATTGAGAAAACAAAGATTTTAGCACCTAAAGGCAATTCAGAGGCAAGATAACACTCCTATTTCTTCTCAATCTAGCTTTGTCATTAAACAGATCCTGAAAGTGATAAAACTGAACTAATTTCTAACAATTATGATTATTGTGAAGCAAGTTTCTAAACCAACAGGAGAAGTAATCAGAGACAAATTTCAAAAATAGTGTGTAGAAAACAAAATGTATCACAACATTGTAAGAAGAGTCAATTTTTACAAACACATTGACGCAGATTTTCTGCCCCACAGAAAATTTCAAAAGCCCCAGGTTTCAAGAGGCAAGCTAAGCATTAATGCATATTCTAAAACAACAAGGGGAAAGAAGAAAAAATATCAGCAACTACAGTGAAGAGTTAAGGACTCTTAAATAGGTTGTTAATTTCTTAAAAGCTGAATTTATTATCAAGTAAGCCAAACTCAAATCTTGCCTAGCCATTGAACGGACAAAACACCGAGGCACCTAATGACAGTCGAAGTTCAACCATCTGTATAGAAAAATGAAATTTGATCCAAGTTCCAGGTCATATAAAAAATTTTGATGCAAAGGCTTGTTTGTGTCTAGACACTCGGGGAGCTCAAAATTTTACTATGTAGTAAGGTTGATCAAATTGAACCGGAAAGTAAGCATCTTCTTAAGTGTTTTTTTTTTTTTTGGGGTTTGACTGACATTATCTATTATGCTATCAATGCTAGTAGAAAGACTTTTTATAAATCACATTGGAAGGTAAAATGATCATCTTCTTGAATATAGATGTATTTAGGTTAGCAAGTTTTTCCTCGGTCGAATAGTTATGTAAAAATGACAACGATATTACATTAATATGGTCGTCACAGACCAGAATTATTGGGAGACTTTGAAAGAGTTACAACAGGCAGAGAACTTATGCAGTTGAATAATACAAAGAAGGAAAGCATAGGGAAGAGAAAGCAAAAAAGGGAAAAAGAAACCTGCATCCAGTGACCCCCTCAAATCTTCCAAGCAGGCACAAAAGCCCTTTGTTTTAGGAAGCAGCACATTTTTTAGGATGGGTAAGCCATTTTCAGCTGCGTATTTTTTACTTCTTGTGCATTTCTGTTCACTTCATTAAAAGGAAGAAAGTAACTTTAAGAGATTTAATGTGTCAAAACTGCACTAAAAGAAATGCATCATAACTCATGGTATGCTGTAGAAGAAAATTAATACTAAAACATAGTCCAAATGTATCTCAAAACTAATTGAGGAATAAAGAGTATCCAAACTTCTAAATGACTGAAAGAAGAAATTACGTGAAATCGGTGCCTTCGGGGAAAATAGCAAGCCAGAGGGGGTCTTTGGGATCTTTAAAAGTTGAAAGCATTTTGTGCATGTTTGATTCATCAACCTCCCACTTTCTCTCCACTGAAATGAACTCCATAATGTGAAATCCCCAACCAAATACAGGTAATTTCATCAAACTACTCTTAAGGATATACTTAATATATCCATGGCATCCCTTTCGCAATGCGAAGTCCCACAAATACATCCAGTCCACCTCAGTTCTGTGGTTTGCAATAAGCAAAACACGTTCCTTTGCAGGAACAGTCTCTCCACAAAAAACAACTTTAGTCTTGTTTATTTTTTCAAAGAGAAAAGGCCATAAAGCCAGCCAAGCACCAAAGAAAAAGGATGCTAATCTCCTGCTGTAATGTACGCTCAAAAGTCGCAACATGATAGCACTTGGAAAGCCACAATATATTATCATCGTAAATGCTGTTGAAAGCAGAACAAGTAAGCAAATTAGACCCCTGAACACCCTAATTGGGGTCAATGGACGGTGCTGTTTTACATCCTTGGCACTTAGAGCACTTTTAACATCCATATGATCCAAAATCTGATTAGAAAAACCTCCAGTCAGAGAGCTGCACTGCCTCACTCCGATAAATATCTACTATAACAAAATTGTTCAGGAGACGAGCAAGCTCCCAACAATAGGGGTTTGTGTTCGAGTACTGAAAGTCCAAGTACTTAGAAACCAAACATTGACCTGTTCAGCCAATTACGAGCTTGCCATAATGAACAAGAAACCATATATTCACCCTGCAGAATGAGAGTCAAGAAGACACTAAGAGAAATACTAAACAAATGCTAACAAATATGACGAAAATATCAGAATACACACATGCAAACTAATTAATAAATTAGTGAAGATAAAAGACTAGCTGTTAGTTTTGATCTTATGATTATTCTTAAAACAACTAAACAAACAAAAGCATTATACACCTAGCCACGGGATCTGAATCGACGTATCGTGGTCAAATAACTTAACCAATGCCAGAAAAAGGGAAAAAGAAGAAAAAGAAAGCAAATGTTACTTATATATAGAATTAATAATGTAGCTAAAGTGTATGAATTCGATCCCCTGCAAGATTGAAAATGTCTTACGTTTTTTTTTTTTCTAGAATTTTCTCGGGAACCAAACGGATGTTGGAAGGTTTTAAGTGAAAATGAATAGAGAAGGGAAAAAGAAATAGGCACCTTTCAATAATTGCGGTTGAGTGTCTGAAAATGAGTGCTGTGCTGCTGGCTGGCTGCTTGCTGCATTTTTGTTTGTACAGTTTCCTGTTAAGAGTGGGGGGAGGCTTATAAAATTATAAATCATCATTATTTATTTGTTTTATTTTATCAAATCCTTCAAAAAGAGGCTTCTAGCAATTCAAATTAATTACGTGCACTGCCACTGATTTTATTGATTTTCATGACCACGTGGATGCATAATTGTCAACACTGCTAGTTTTCTATTAATGCGAGTGGCATTGGTTGGGAGAAAAATTTGGGTGTGTTTTGTTGTTGGTTCGGCGAATTAAAATGAAGAAATGAGAGTAAAATTTATGTTTATTTGGTAAAATATAATTTAAAAATGAGAATAAAATGTGTGGGTCTCATACAATTTGAGAATAAAGAATGAGAATTTCATTCCCATAGGGGAATTGAGGATGAAAATGTGAGAATAAGAATGAAAGATATATTTATTTTTATATCTTTTTAATTATTATTTTATTAATATTATTATTAATAAAAAATAATTAATTTATCCTTATTAACTATATTATCCTTATTGTTGTTACTAATAATAATATTATTATTATTAAAAATAATATTAACAATAATTAACAATAACTAAAATAATAAAGTTAATAAAATTTAATAATAATAATAAAAAATGTTAATAATGATAATATTAATGAAAATAATATTAACAAATATTCAATAATAACTAAAATAATAAAGTTAATAATAATTAATAATATTTATTTGTAATTAATATCATTTTTATAATAATATTTATATATGTATCTAGTTAATGAAAATTATATTATTTAATACTATGGGTATTTTGATAAATTAATTCTCATACCCATTACTCGCTCATATTTATTTTGCCAAGTAAACATATCAATGGCATTCCAGCACATTCTGATTCCCATTTATTTTTGCCAAGTAAACATTAGAATCTCATTCCCATTCTTTATTCTCATTCTAGCTCATTCTCATTCCAGCTTATTCACATTTCATTAAGTAAATGCACTATTATTAGTGGTAAGATGGGAGGATCATATATTAATATTATATTATTTTTAATTTATTCTTTGAAATTTTATACCCGAGTTTATTTAAAAAAATGAAGTAATAGATTTTAAGAAATGGATTCTGTCTTAATGTTGTGATTACTTTCTAGAATAAAAGTGAGGAGTGTGGATTATTTACATTGTTTACTTATAAATTCTAAAGGGAGTCAAAATCTCACTCTGTGAGCCCCACCTAATTTTGGAGTGGAGAGTAGAATTTCTACTTTAGGAATCTACTCCCTTTTTTCCTTTTTTACCCTTATATTTAATAAAATAAAATGAATAATATTTAATAAAATATTATTAATAAAATAAAATAAATAAAATAATATTTATTTAAATAATATTATTTTATAAATTACTTTTATTAAAAATAATAATATTAAACATATTTAAATATAAATTTATTATATTTAGTTTTAAAAAAAATAATTTACATTGATTCTAAGTTAAAATTACTTAAAAATAATGTTATTATACTCATAGAGAATTAATAATATTACTATATACTATCTTTATTTGAAAATAAATTATTATTATATTTATTTAATAATATTATTATTATATTTATTTAATATTAGTAATTAATAATAATAAATATTTTATTTTTAGAAAATATTAATTTTGTACTATATTATTGATAATAATAATGCTTCATTTGTGTTGCTCTTATTAATAATTTTTCATTTACATAATCAAAATTAAAATTAATAAAAAATTTTGATTTACATAATTAAGAATATTAATAATTATTATTATTTTACAAATATAATAAAATAAATATTTTATTTTTCAAATATTTTTTATTAATTTTGTAATTGAAAACTATAATTCTTTAAATAAGGGTAAAACTGTAATTTGAAATTATTTACTCTCAATCCAAGACAATATAAACACATAAATTAGATTATGATTTCAATTCTATATTTCCATTCCAGTGTAAGTAAATAACCTACTTCCACTCTCACTCCACATTCCTCATCTCAGGATTTACACTCCTTATGATTCCCACTCTAACACAAAATGTAAATACTACCTAAGATTCACAAAAATTTAATATGAATTAATTATAGATTTTACAATGAAAACTGCTTGATAGTTGATAGTACACTAAGTTGATCGTATTGACCTATATAGTTCTTCTGATTAATGTGTATTTTTCTTTATCGTGCTTTAATTTATATTTAATTAAAGAATTTTATTATAAAAATTATGGTATTTTATATACTTGTAAGTAAAAAATAAAAAGAACAATAAGATAAGTTATAAGAAATTTTTAATTCTACAATTAAGTGTAAGAAAATGCGGTAAAAATTGAAAAGTAAGATAGAAAAAGAAAAAAAATAGAAAGAGTAAAAAATTCTTTCTCAAAAAAAGGGGTAAATATTTTATATTTTAAAAAATTCCTCCAATTTAACCAAGGCTCTTATTGGAACAGTTTAACTACCATAGCACCATAGTCCTAAAAGAGACCTAAATTATGATGGCAACAAGCACATTATAGTTTAACTTCAAAGTTACACTTCCATAATAAAAAGAAAAACTAAGAACACGTTAAAAATAAAAACTTGATGGAAAAAAAATAAAAAATCTTTTGATACAAGAACATGTTTGGATGCTGGGACTACTCAATTTTTAGGACAAAATAAATTAATCTAGTTTTAGACACTTTTTGCTATCAAGACTAGCCAATTAATCAAAATCTTCGTTCAAAAGTAATGGGACTATTTAATCCTCATTTTAATTTGGGTTTAGGTAGGATAAAGTCCTCTTTATCACTTTTTTCCTCTTTATTTAAACTATTATTCATTTAAATTAAATATAAAAATTAATTTCAAAATTTTTATATAAACTATAATTTTTTATCATATTAAATATCAAAATTTTGATTGAAAAATTTTGTTACACTAGCATTTAATATAAGATTATATATCAAAACCTTATTTAATAATTTATTTAAATAGTATTTAATATTAAATATAAAACAATTATTTAATTATTTTTATAATAATATTAATATTAAATTCAACAATTAGTAATATAATTTGAAATAATATACTATTAAATGATTATTTATCTTTATTAAATTATATTTAACATTGTTTATCGAACATGGTAACAAACAAAAGACAGTAACCATATATAATTTATTTTATTTTATTTTAATCTAATTCAATTTAATCTTAAAAGTTAATCCAGCCTAATCATACTTTTTAAATATAACGCAATATTTAATGTTCAAAGTAGATTACTAATAGAATTAAATTTATATTTTTCCCACATAAAAATTAGTATCATGATATACGCAATATCTTACTCATCCTAATAGCCACGATACTAATATGACCATAACCATATCATGCGAATGAATAATATAATAGTAATAAGTTACTTGTTATTATTCACTGTTTTTTTGAAAGAGAGATGACAAAAATAGTTATCTTCTTATAGAAAACAACTTTAATTAGTCAGATTGGAAAGTGTTTTTAGGCTCTGATGAACATTCCACCCTTGATTTAATTAATAAAAAATCCTTCTAAAAAATATTAAAAAATAAAAAAATGCTCAACACAATTTGAAAGAAAGAAAATTGCTGAATTGTATTTTGTAAACCATTATATCAGTCACTTCACTTTATTTACGTTCTTTTTCAGGACAATTTTTCATTTCATGTTCCTTTTTATTTTATTTGTAAAAAAAATTCTATTTAAAAAAAATTAAAGATAGGTTTCGTTACAATGGTTCAAGATATATTATATTTTTATTAAGAAGCAATTCAATATGCATGATATTTTTCATATTGGGAACAAACTTCTTAATCCACATTAGATCAAAATCAAACACTATCACAAAGCTCAAATAAGTATCGATTTCTACAGAGAAAATATCATAATCATTTTACAATTCATCAACACCATGTCTTATGGTCCTTATCTATACTCGAATTTAGCTAATAATATTCCTTTAAAATCATAATATTTCACAGAAAGCGGGGGTTTTTACAGAACTTAATCTTAATCAAACGAAATTCTATTAAGGAATAAAACAAAAAAGAGAGTGTGGATGTGCTTTATATAATTTTTGTATAATTTTTTCTTTACCATCCCCCTTTTGGTTTATTCAGACCTATTTCTTTTCGGTTTTTTCAATTCTTTCTATAAAAAAGTATTCTTAAATGTTTTTATTTATCTAATTCTTTAGATATTATTTATTAATTTCCATAGTTATTATATCTATTTATTAATATATAATTTGATTTGTTATTTGCAATTTAATAAATAACCAATTAACTCGTTTTGTTTTTGTTATTGTATTTTTTTTTCCTTTAAAATCAAGACTAAAATTATACACAGAAAGTATTAAACATCATCATGTGCATGTTTTAAATTTGAGATGATTTAAAAAAAGTAAATGAAAGAGTTGCTGTTCTTTACGGAAAGTATTTTAAATAAACGAAGGGAATTAAATACGTACTCTATCAGAATAAAGTGGTTGACTTGACAAGTACTTACGTTGTTTTTAAAGTAGATTGATTGATGGTGATTCGGTTTTAATAAATTTTAAAACTCTAATTTTGAAGATAAGAGTGATGGCAGGGCTCTTTCATTATATAAAACCTTTCACGTTAAATCTAATTTAAGTTTCGGGACAAATTTAATTCTAATAATTAAATCAACCTATACTAAGTATTACTATTGTCTTAAATAATCGACCATATTTTCGTGTAATTCTTGCTCATCTCCAGAATCTGCAAAATATAATGAAATATATTGTTATAATCCATACCATTTTGCAAAGATCGAATCTAATTCATATACAGATCTAAATTCTAATTTCACATGCATACTATTAATCTTGAATAAATTGATTGGTGAGCTTTATTACAATTCAATGTCGAATTGAGATGTGTATTTAATTTTTTTAAATATTATAATTAATAATTATTTGATAAGAAATAATATGTAATTGAATTTTAGCTGTGCTAGAACAATTTCTCGGGCAAAATTCGGCTCCTCTTGATAGCTCATTTTTTTAACTTTTTTTTTTTAATCAATTGCAGGCTCTGCTTTTGGAGGAGAATCAATTGAAAATGTGAAAATAATTGTCATCTAAAGTACAAATCAGAATGCCAATGGCCCCGTAGCCCATTGGCCACCCATACCCTTAATAACCTTGAGAGTATGGGTTCAGAGTCCCAGTGCTGGGACAATGTTGGAACTTACTCCTCATTATAATGAGATAGTTAGCTCTTTATATTGGGGGTATAATTTATTTTCCTTCAATTAAAAGTGAGGATTGATATGTGAATTGTTCTGTGATATGAATATTCAGAAGAGTTCCAAGTAATTTTTGATTATAAATATTAATATTAATAAAACTCTGAGTGTAGTATATAAAAAAAAAGTACAAATCAGAATGCTTTTTTATATGTTTGAGATTTTAAATTTTATACTCAAATTTTGTTCTTTTAAAAAGAAAAATGGTAATTTGTGGAATTATTAATCGATCTTAATCATCTTGAGTTCATAAACATTAGTTAGTGTCTGAGTGAAGGCGGTTATAAATGAGGCAGATTAGGCCACGTGGACACTCTAACACGGGACTTGATCTCGTTACTTCAGTTGTAGTACCTTATTTATCAAAAATTAATTAATATTCAGCACCGACGGGTATAAATGATGAAGACTCAGCCACGTAAACACATTCACTGTAGGATTTGTCATCACTTCTTAGTTCTGATACCCTAAAGTGGGCAAAAAAGGAGAAAAAGAAAAAAGCAATTATAACGAAGAACTAAACTGAACAGTCGGCTTGGTATGCTTTGCAAATTGAAAAAATACAAATTGGTTTAGTCAATTGAATAAAAAATTAAATTGAAAACCTCATAATTAGACACAAAAAAAAAAATAAAAAAATTTAAAGGGTAAAAACTGAATCGAACTAGAGCCAAACCAATTTTAGTTTTGTTGGGTCAATTTAGTTAGTTTCATAATTTTAATTCTGTTGGTTCAATTTAGGTCAGTTGAACAAAAAACCAAACCTAACTTTTATCATCACTAATAAGAAGTTAATTACTGTTCAATGTGGTCATAAATGATGTAGACTTTAACCATGCAGACGCTTTTCGCTTTGGGAAGTGATATTGTGATACTATATTTATCATAGATTAATTAATGTGTCCGGTGTCGAGGGTTGTTAAAGAGGCAGATTCGACCATATAAACACTTTTCTTAAAAAAGAAAATGATAAAAATAACAATAAGATAATTGATAAGAAAATTTTTATTCAATAATTAAGTGTAATAATAAATGGAAAAAATTAAAAATTAAGTGAGAAAAAAAAGTAAGAAGAGTAAAATAATTCATCCTAAGGAAAATGGTAAATATTTTATATTTTTAAAAATTCATCCAATTTAATTTGGAACAACAAAATTGTTGTAATGTCTAAATTTTAATGATAACAAGTATTTTATAGTTTAATCCTTCAAAACATATATCAATTATACCTCCAGAATACTTGATGAAAAAGCATTAAACATGATAGAAATCAAAACTTGTTGGGAAAAATGTCTTTTGACTCGACAAACTGGATAACTGGAGGGAGATTTAGAATGTTTCAACAACATATACAATTGAATAATATACTATACACGATATGAGAAGCATGTAACACGGCATTTTTTTTTTTTAAATACTGATTACACATCAGATTATTGCATTACACAGATATTTACAACTGCTATTATAGCAGACATTACACTGATATTTACAATCAGATATATATAACTGAGACTTATATTATTACATTAAATTCTACAAGATACGCCAGATAAATAACCTCACAGACGCGAACGTCTCTTTCTCCACTGTGATTTCGCAGTTATATAATAACTTATAAATAACGTTTAAATTTCACAATACTTTGTGAACCGCTACCCCGCGCATGGCGACAAGAACTCCAACCACTGCGCTAAAGACCAAACGGCATTAGTATGATATTAACCATATCATTCGAATGAATTTTATATATCATAGTAATAATAAGAAATCGGTTACTATTTACTTGTTGAAAGGGAGATGGATGGAATTGCAAATTAAGAAACATTATATGGTACTGCCTATTAATAAGTTATTGGAGGAAACAAAAATAACTGTATACTCATCTACAAAACGTAACTTTAATTAGTTTTCAAGTATAAAGGTATGCTTTATGGAGTTAATAGCTTGGTTTAAAAGTCAGCCGATAGGTCCAGCTCCAGTTACTTCTAGTGAGATGAATTTTCACTAATTTTTTTAATAAAATTCTTCTGTTCAAATAAGTTTCGATATGAGGAATCAAGTCTATTATTCAAAGCACCAAGAATAATAAGACCATCAAAAAATAACAAAATAAATTGATGTAAAGCTAAAATAATTTTTCTCATCAAAAAGCATCGAATTGTATAAATGTAAATTTATTTATTTATTTATTTATATTATAATCATTGTGCAAATCATCGCGATAATGATTAAAATGACTCCTAAAATTTGACTTCATTGACATTAGAGAAACACAGTTTGTCTTGTGCCCCTTATCTGTACTCAAAATTGAACTGAGTTAATAATATTCCTTTAAAATCCACTTATAATGACTGAAATTATGAACAGATGAGAAATATATAAATTCCTTTTATATTTTAAATTTGAGGTGATCAAACCAACCAAAAAAAATAAAAATAAATCAAACAGTTGTTATCAAACAAATTTTCTTTTCAGATAGTATTTTAGCTCAGATATAATCCTTATTTTATACCCTAAACCACAACTATGTGAAGAAACTCTCTAGGGATTGTTCAGTGGCTACAACCACAACTGAAACTTTCTACCTTAAAGTCAAGGAGAGAAAGCACAGTCAACCTAATCAATGCATTATTTATCGTGTTTAAAGAATGATTTAGTTTAAAAAAGTCTAGAACTCTAGTTTGAAAATAAGAGTGATGCTGTATTAAAAAAAAAAAAAAAAAGAGTGATGCTATTAAGGCTCTTTAATTATTTAAAACCTTCTCCCCCATTAAGATTAATTTATGTTTGAGGAAAAATTTGATGTTGTGCTTATTAAATCAAAAACTTGTTAAATTAAAGTTGGAATGAGAATAAATTATGTGGGCTTCACACAAAATTGAGATTGACTACTGGAGTTCAAATTCCGGGAGGGGCTTGGAAATCAGAACACCATTCCTTCTAATGATGATTTTGCCCTCCAACAAAATCAATAATTTCAATTTTGTCCTCAGTTCAAGAAAAAAAACAACACCCGTTGATCTACAGTTGCCTAGAAGCAATGACCGTCGCAAGTTGATGGTCGTCGATCTGCTGCCAACCAGAAGCCATGACCATTGTCGAGCCTTTCGTCACCGTTGATATGTAGCCAAACCAAAGAGCTGTTCGTCACCATTGCACGCAATTCCGTAGCACCTCACCATCACCGCTATCCCGTTGTTGCTGCCACTCTCCAACTTGCAATGTCACCGACTGCCGCTTGCTGATCATCGTCGTTATTCTTATTGTTATTCTTGTTATTATTACTATTGTTGTTGTTGTTGTTGATGTAACAATTAGTGGGATTATTTATTTTTTTGTTTGTATTATTATCATTATCATCAAATGATAATAATTAACAAAGGGTATTTTAGTAAGTTATTCAAGCTCATTTCGATTTCAAGATAAATTGAACACATAAATTGAACACATCAATGGAAATAAAGTTAATTTCGATTTTGATTCCCACAGTTTAAGTAAATAATTTATTCTAATTCCAGATCATTTCAATTACAGCCCATTTTAATTCTACATTAGTAAACGCAACATGAATCTAACTAAACCAAGCTATACAATAGTATTAGATTGGCTATAGAAGTTAATCGCCTGTCCTAAATAATTTGATCATATTTTTAGTAATTCTTCCTCCGCTCCAGAATTTGTAAAATATTATGAAATGTATTATTTAAATCCATACGATTTGGGAAGATCAAATCTAATTCATATACAAGCACAACTCAATTACATTTTTAGCTTTAGGCGAATCATTTTAATTAAGCCTTCCAAAAAATTTGAGGTAAACCATATGTATTAATTTTATTAAAAATTTATATATTTAAAATCAATTCTCAACTTTCTGAGATGAGAAATTATTAATCAAAATTTTATATTCTAATTCTCAATAGACAATATAATTAATCCATTTAACCTTTCCTATGACACGGTTAACTTTAAATACGTTTCTTTTATTAAACTAATCTTTCATTTTTTTTTTTTAAGTTTTCATATCCCATTTATCTTATATATATATATATATATATATATATATATATATATAACTTTTCTATTTTTTTTTTTTTAAGTTTTTCATATCCTTATGCATATCTTATAGTAGTTTTTTTCCCTAGTGAAACAAGAGTAAATAATCAAGCAATTATGCTAGATAATTAGAGGAAAACAACACATGAAAGCAATAATATTTTTAAAAAGAAACAAAAAGAACTAAAAAACACAATTAATTAATAATAGAATGGAAAGATAAAACCTGGATTTTTTTATAACTTAAACTTTGATGGGTTGAGATTTTGAGCAACAATAATTAATGGAAAGTAAAAGAATTGATTTATAATTTTTCTTTTAAATTTTTCCTTAAGTAAAAAGTAGAGTTTTTTCAACCAAGCATTGAGGTATTGTATTTTTTTTCATTGGAAAAAGATATTAATGGATATTAATTTAACAAATATGTGGCTTTTATAGAATTTTAAATGAAATATATAAGGTTATAATTAGAATATTAAATAGAGATTCTGTAGGAAATAAATAGAATAAAATTGTTAATCATAATGTTAGAAGGGGAGTTTGTAGGAATTTAGGGCCCGTTCGGTACCCTTTTTCAACAGCTATTTTCGTTTCTGTTTTCATAATACACATATAAAACTTGTTCCCTAGAATAAATTCAAAAAACAAATTAAAAAATAATAAATATGGATTCAACATTATAACTACAAATGTGAAAACATGTTTAACATGTTTTCTAAATATTACAAATTGAACTAAAAAATAGATTAAAAAACAAGACCCTCGTTATCTCATCTTCCTTTTCTCTTCGGCAACAGCCTTTTCTCCCCTCTCACATTTCTCGATCTAGACACGGCAACAACGCTTTCTCTCGTTTTCTTCCTCCAACAACACTTTCTTTCTCTTTATCTCTCCCAATCTACTCTCTCTTGTTGTGCCAACCACTGTTCTTCGTCTCTACCGTCGCTGCAACTTCATCTCAGCTGCTGTGCTTTGGTGCGCCATTCTCTCTTCGATGTGGCCGCTGCTGCTCCATCTGCACGTAGCCACCATTGTCCATTTTGTGTGTAGCCACCGCTACTTCATCTTGATCGACTTGACTGCTACAGATCTCTCAGCTCTGATTCTTACTGGTAATTTTTTTATTTTAGAAAATTTTGAGTAATTATTTCAGTAATTAAAGCAATAATCTTAAGTGATTGTTTTTTAAAGCACGTTAGGGCCCGTTTGGTATCCTTTTTCAGGAGTGTTTTCATTTTTGTTTTTATAATACACATGTAATACACGTTTGGTGAATCAATTTCACAAATTAGTTTACAAAACAAAGAATTCAGATTCAATATTACAATTAACAAATTAAAAACAGGTTAAACATGTTCTCTACGTTATTACAAACTAAATCTAAAAATGAATTAAAAAATAAAAAAACATCATCTAGTTCGTGACCCTCCTCCTCTTTCTCCTCACTGTTGCTCTCCCTTCCCCTCACCTTTCTCCATCCAGTTGCAGCTGCTGTAGGTAATTCATCCATCATCTTTCTTCCTCCTTATTTCACCCGATCCACGCCTTCTTGTGCGTCATTGCAGATTTCATCTCAAAGACAATACCGCCTCCGCTCACTGTAGGTGTGCAGCCGACTTTGACCCGCTTGTCCGCCCGTCCCCACCGCCGCCGCCTCCATCTCCACCCAGCCGCTGCTGCCCCGTCTTCACCCAGCCATTGTTGGTCTCTCAGATCTATCACTTGGCCGGACCTGTCACTTGCCGGTATTTGCTTTGATTAAGTTAAAATTTTGAGAAATTATTTTGAGAAATTATTTGATCTGTCACTCATGGTGCCGGTTCCGGTGTTTAGGTTTTTGTTTGCATTTTTTATTACTTGGAAAATATATAAATTTAGAATTGCAATTCCGGATTTTTATATTTTAATCGTGTAGAAGCAAAAACGTTGAAAGTGGATTGTTTGAGTAAGATCATGTTGTCAAAATACAACATGATTAAAATACATCATGTTGCAATTTTAGGTAAATTTTTGTATTTTAATTGCAATTCTAGATTATTTGTTTGAGTTGCTAAATGGCGTTGAAAGTTGAAGGTGGGAAGAAGATAGGCGGTGGTTCTAGTAATGTGAAGTTGTTAGGTGAAATTGAAACTATAAGCAAAGCTCTTTATCTAGAAAATAAAAGCACGAATTCGAGTTCTATATCCAATTTATTGCCCATCACTGTAAAAAAATTTTTGTTAGAGAGAAAATGATTTAGGCAAATTGGGCTTTTGTTAGTAGAGAGAAATAGAGATTTGTGAATCTTCGTCGTAGATAGAATTCAGTTAAACAATCTATAATTTTAATTTATTACTATGGATGGAATTCACAATTTGAATTTATTGCTTGTCATTCCAAAAATATTGCCTGGATAGATTCACTCCAATCTGCAATTTGTGGAAGTGAGAACCAAAAATAGAAATTCATTGTTTTGTGGTGCCTAAAAAAAAAAAAGTTAAAAAATTTTGATGAGAGCTCGGTCTTAATTTAAATTGACTTGTGTAATTTATAATCTATGTATATGTAAGAGCAGTGTTTTTAATTTGATTAATATTTGATATGTGTTATTTTTTTTTTAATTTTTCAAGATATGGATCCACGTGATGTTGGAAAATGCTAGTGATAGATTATTTGGGAACTTTGATGTGCAAGATTTGGTTACTATCGAAGAATGAGACACTAGCAGGTCACTTATTAATATTGATTTATCTCCCGCAAGTGTCGCAGCGATGAATGCTACAAGAGATAGAATTGCAGTTTCTATCTGGCATGATTACATACGTAATGCATAATGTCTATAATGTAATTTTTCTTATAATTATTTTGTTTAAATCATGTGTTGTAATATATATATTAGTTATTGTGTAAAAACAATGACAATGTAAAATTTTTTTTTTATTAATGTTAATTCTAAAATTTTATCATCATGTAATTTTTTTATAATAATTTTATTTAAATTATTATGTTGTATTTGTGTATGTATTAGCTAAACAATTATTTTATAGCTATAAATATGAAGTAAATGCTTAGTAAAAACTGTTTTTGAAAAAAGTATTACCAAACGCATATTTTTTGTTTTTATCATTTTCACCGTGTTCACTAAACGATATTATCGCTTTTCGCTTTAAAAACAGGATACAGAAAATGATACCAGACGCATACTTAAATTTGAAATACAGCAACAACAAAACACCATTTTCATTTTCATTTTTATTCTAAAAAAATACAAATTCAGAAACAATACCAAACGGGCCCTTAGATTGTGGATTCCCTTTATTCATGCCAAATTTTTGAGATGTTTGTGATGTAATTACGGAGGTGCGAAATCCTTTCTCACTGGCTAACTTTTGCAGCTCTGCTACCTACTTTATGCCATTGCCAAATGCCAATTAATCTTTCGTATATACTTTCGGCTATGATTTATAAGCTAATGTGATCTGTCACGTAATTGTTTGCTAAAACATCATATAATTATATCTTTATTAATTTCTTTATAAATATGTGTTGCAATAAATTCACTTAATTTTCATGGTTAAAAATCTGTTTAAGAAATTGATCATCACAATAAATAAATCTAGTCATGTCAGTGAATTTTTGTATTGCTTGCTATCTAAGAGCATCTCCAAAAGACTTCTCAAATAAAATTTTATTACTTATTTGAAGAGCTACAACAACATTTAAGCCTTCAAAAGACACTCCAATTAAAAGTCTTCAAATAAAAAATGATCTTCTCTCTTTAAATTTGGAGAGTTATTTTCTCATTCTTTAATTTATATTTTATTAATTTTTATTGGAGAAAAAGAGAGAGGTGCTTTAATTAACATTGACTTTTCCTTTAAAAAAATAGTTATTTAATTAAAATAATATTAACATAATTCTATTTGAAGAGTCTTTTGGAGAGTAACATATTTTTTCACTTTTCCATTTGTCACATAGGTAAGCAAATAAATATTTGAAGAATAAAATTTATAAAGTCTTTTGGAAATTCTCTAAAGAAATGGTTGGAATAACAGCTAGCATTGATAGCGTAACAAATTTTAAATTGTTAACATATATAATTCATGTGGAAATGAAAGTAGTTGGGCGGCTTAGCCTGATTAGTTTCTTAATTAACAATTACTCCAGTATGGGTTTCCTTAATCGATTACTCTTTGAAAAATTAGGGAAAAAAAACAAACATAATGCTCCAGGATCTCTGTGGTCCTTAGTTATCTTGGTCTGTTAAATTTTTAATCTATGGCATATTGCTGACATGGCTTTCATATTATGTTGAATTTGATTAATTTTAAAGATTTAAGTTATGTATGTTTAGAAGTAGTTTATTTAATTTCATTAATATTTGATATATGTTATTTTTTCTAATTTTTTAATAACAAGATATAGATCCACATGATGTTGATGGTGAAGATAAAGCTGATTGCTCTACCCGGACTGAAACCACTTTTTTTCGTTTAGTGCACGGACATGTTAAAAAGGGTGATTTGCAAACATCAACTTTCATTAAGAAAGTTTGGACCACAATAAGTGTCGCAGAGATGAATGCTACAAGAGATAGAATTGCAACTTCTATGTGACATGATTACATATGTAATGC
Source organism: Citropsis articulata (assembly GCA_030449925.1). Taxonomy (NCBI): domain Eukaryota; kingdom Viridiplantae; phylum Streptophyta; class Magnoliopsida; order Sapindales; family Rutaceae; genus Citropsis; species Citropsis articulata. The sequence continues at coordinate 243,863 of JASUUH010000137.1, read as the reverse complement.
ATAATGTCTATCATGTAATTTTTTTTATAATTATTTTGTTTAAATCATGTGTTGTAATATATATCTTAATTATGGTGTAAAAAGAACAATGTAAAACTTTTTTTTTAATTAATGTTAATTCTAAAGCTTTATCATCATGTAATTTTTTATAATTATTTTATTTAAATTATTATATTGTATTGTGTATGTATTAGCTAAATAATTAGTTTATAACTATAAATATGATGTAAATTTTTAGTAAAAATTATTTTTGGAAAAAGTATTACCGAATGCATATTCTCTATTTTTATTATTTTCAACTGTGTCTACCGAACGCATGTTACTGTTTTCAGTTTTAAAATACAGGATACAGAAAATGATACCAAACGCATATTTAAATTCGAAATACAGCAACTGCAAAACACCATTTTCATTTTCATTTTTATTCTCAGGAAATACAAATTCAGAAACAATACCAAAAAGGCCCTTAGTAGTGTGTTTATGGAATATGCAATTATAAATTAATAATAAATATAAATAAATAAATAATAACTATAAGGAGATTGTGATCTTACATAATCATGTAAGATACATGATTCTTCCATAGTCGTTTGATGGAAATCCAACGATTGTGAAAACATAAAATAATAAAATTATGTTATTTCAACAACCGTTCGATTTTTATTTAACGGCTGTGGGAAAATCATGTCTCTTGCACGATCATGTAAGATAACTAAGGCCAACTATAATTTATAGTAAAACTGTGGCATTCATCTATAGTGGGGCCTTTGGTAATGCTTAAGTTACCTAGGAAAAGAGCCGCTCTTATTCATATACTGAACTAAATTTCCATTTCATATGCATATTATTCATCTTGTATGCGTTGATCACATAGCTTGCTTTGCTCTCACTGATTCAGCTGACTACCCTTGCTCATTTCCACCGCCCCTGCTGGGTTTCAAGCAAAGCCTTTTTTTCATTGTTTCTGCAGGGATTTGCATTGAGTGTTAAGCTAAGTTTTGTATTGAACTTTTTATAATATTGTGATTGATAGTTATTAGATAAAAAATAATTTGTAATTAAATGTGAACTGTGTCGTACAATTTTCGACCTTTCTAGATAATCTTATCGAACTCAGTTGTTTGATTTTGTCAATTTCTGGTAATGATTTTCCTTGTCTAAATTCTTATTCATAGTCCAGGATTGCTGCTAATTAAGCTTAACCAGGTGACTTCTTTGGACCTTTCCATTAGCAAGTTATAAACAGGTCCAATCCCAAATTGGTTAATGAACCATTGCCAGCGAACTATCTTTGTTCTTACCTTTCAATCAACTATTTGGCCAGAGCTTCCCTCTCGGCTAGTGTTTTTTTTTTTTAAATTTTTTTTCTGTTTTTTATTTTCTGTCTTTTTCATTTTTTCATTTTATGTAATTTTCTTCGTTTTTCTTTCTCTTTTTTTATTTTCATTGCATTTTTCATTTTTTTTTTTAGTTTGTTTGTGTTCGTGGTTGGATGTTGTATTTAAGCCACCCTCGAGGTTCTTTCGATGCTAAAGGTGCTGTTGTTTCAGTTTTTTTTTATTAGGATCAGGTCAGTATTCGTATCGGGATGATATGTCCATATTGGAGTTATTGAAGGACTCAAGTGGTTGGCGCATTAAGATTTTGATTAGCCTAAGATCAAGGACGTAGCCAGCATAGGACCAGGTGGGGCACAGGCCCCAGCTAGCTTTAAAATGTTTCTTAATGATTATTTTAAAAAAAAATTATTTATTATGTATGAAAATGCCCCCAGTCAATTGAGAAATTTTGAAAGTGCCACATATAATTTTAAAAAAATTCATGCTGCCCCTAACTTAAATGGCTAATTATAAATAATTTGATTAACTATTATAATTTTATAAAAATCAACAAAGACAAACAAGAGAACCGCAAGTAAAGTCCATTAAAAAGTCAAATAAAGAAAGTGACTTTACTCTTTCTACCGTCTCTTCTATGTGTGGTGGGTGCCTGGGTGGAAATTGGAATCCATAGCAGATTAGGCAATTTGCAGACTTGTAGTGCTCATCAGTAGTGCTACAGTGCGTGAATATCCTCTCACTTTCTTTATTTGTTTCACTTGATTTTTTAAAATTGTAAGTTTATTGATTAGATCTTTTTATCATTTCATTTAAAAATTGCTAGTTTTATTATATATTCATGTTTGATTTTTGTGTTGCCATATTCGCCCGCAGTGCCACAGTGCGTGAATTTCCTCTCACTTTCGTCTTTTGTGTCGCTTGATCTTTTAAAATTGTAAGTTTATTGTTTAGATATTTTTATTATTTCATTATTTTTTTTCATTTTAAAATTGCTAATTTTATTATATATTCATGTTTGATTTTTGTGTTGCCATATATGAATATTTTTGCCAATTTCCATTATTAAAAGATTTAAGAACAAATTAAGTTATTAAGATTAGTACACTATACACTGAATTTTTAATGAAGACTCATAATATTTGTCTAGTTCTGTAACTGTAATTTTCATGTACATTCTTTTTTTATGAAGAAATTTTTCTTTGAACGATAAATATCCTACTTATTCAATAAATGTATTCCTTTGAATAGCCGTGGATAAATATTTAAGAAAAAATTCAGCAATTGCAACCTCATCAGGAAAAATTAGTGGCAGTTCAAAAGAAAAAGTTAGTCTTGATTTGCATGATCTTCCCAGAGATCCTGGTTTACGAACAACAATTTCAAAGTTAGATCTTAATATTCAAGATGAAGTTCGGAGAGCATACTTGCAAATGGGTCCTTTTCAACGTCAGAGCCATGATTTTCTACTAGGTTGTTAGGAGAAAAATCACGATGATTTGTCCGGAGTTGGTTTGATAATTATCCTGATTGGTTAGAATATAGTATAGTAAAAGATGCAGCTTTTGGTCTTTATTGTTATGTTTTCAGAGAAGAAAATGGTAGTCAAGGGGCTAGTCCATGCTTTACTGGTGAAGAGTTTAGAAATTGGAAGAAAAACAAAACGTTGAGACAACATATTGGTGGTGTAAATAGTGCTCATAATATAGTAAGGCATCGTTGTGAATCATTGATGAATCAAAAGGCACATGTTGCTACATTTTTCTTTAACCATTCTAAAAAAATTAAAAGGGAGTACCAGGTTTGTTTAACTACTGTAATTGATTGCATTCGATTTCTTTTGAGACAAGGCCTTGCATTCCGTGGTAACAATGAATCCCATAGAGGAAACTTTCTTGAGCTTCTACAATTTCTTGCTGATCACAATAAGGAAATTAAAGGTGTCATTTTCAATAATGCTCCAGCAAATCTCCAAATGGCATCTCCTGATATTCAGAAACAAATTGTAAGTGTTTGTTCAGCTGAAACTTCTAGAGCTATCATTAAAGAAATTGGTGACTCTTTATTTTCTTTTATGATTGATGAATCTCGTGACATGTCCATAAAAGAGCAAATGGCAGTTTTGTTGCGTTATGTGGATAAAAGAGGACATGTGGTTGAGCATTTTATTAGTATTGAACATGTTATTGATACTAAAGCTGTCTCTCTTAAAGCATCACTTGACACACTATTTGCTAGACATGGATTAAGCATTTCTAGGTTACGTGGGCAATGATATGATTGTGCTAATAACATGTAAGGTGAACTTAATAGTTTGAAAACACTCATTCTAAAAGAGAATGAATTAGCTTATTACATTCATTATTTTGCCCATCAATTACAGTTAGCCATTGTTTTTGTAGCAAAAAGGCACCAAGAAGTTAATGATCTGTTCAGTTTAGTTGCTAAAGTTATTAACATTGTTGCTGCCTTATCTAAAAGATCTGATATCCTTAGAGAGAAGCATGCTGTTGCAGTTATTGAAGCACTGGAAATGGGCGAGCTTAAAAGCGGACAAGGTATGAATCAAGAGATTACTTTAAAGCGTTCTGGTGGCACACGGTGGAGCTCACATTACGGTACATTAATAAGCATTATTACTATGTTCTCATCCATAATTGATGTGCTGGAGATTATTGCAAATGATGCATCAAATTCTGAGCAAAGATTTGAAGCAAATTCAACCTTCAAGTTTATACAAACATTTGATTTTGTTTACTTTATACTTGATGAAAAATATTCTTGGTTTTGCAAATGAATTGTCACAAACATTACAAAGGAAAGATCAAGATATTGTGAATTCCATGAAATTAGTTAGCATTTGCAAACTAGGTCTACAAAGGATGAGGGAACATGTATGAAATTCTTTGCTTAGTCAATTTCTTCATTTTGTGAGAAGCATTTTATTAGTATTCTTGCAATGGAAAATATGTTTCTAACTCCTGAAAGATCAAGGCGAAGAGTGCAAGAGATCACAAATATGCATCATTATCGCATTGACCTATTTTGTGCTATTTTGGATATGCAACTTCAAGAGTTAAACAATCGTTTTAATGAGGTAAACAATGAATTACTTCTTTGTTTGGCTTGTTTATGTCCAAAAGATTCATTTGTAGCTTTCAATAAAGAAAAGTTATTGCGCCTTGCTCAACTTTATCTAAAAGATTTTTCTCAAGTTGATCTCATGGCACTAGATGCTCATCTTGATGTTTATATAATGGATATGCAGTCTAGTATTGAGTTTTCAAGATTAAATGGGATTGTTGATCTTGCACAAAAAAATGGTTGAGACTAATAAGCACAAGGTGTTTTCATTGGTCTATTTATTAGTCACATTAGCATTACTTCTACCAGTTGCCACTGCCACAGTTGAAAGAGTTTTTTCAACTATGAATTATTTGAAGAATCGACTACGAAGTCGAATGGGAGATGAATGGTTGAATGATAACTTGGTTGTATACGTTGAAAAAGATATATTTAATTGTATTGATGATGAAACTATTTTACAGCATTTTCAACACATGAAATCCCATCGGGGAATTCTCAATTAGAACAATTGTAATAAATAAATTTATTGTTAATTTATATTAGAGTTGTGATTCTATTTACTGTTATCTAAATTTTCAAAATTTATCATCAATTTATATTATATTGCGATTTTATGTGTTGTAACATAAATTCTCAAGATTATACTATATTTTGAATGTGCCCCAGATCAATTAAATTCCTGGCTACGTCCCTGCCTAAGATGAGTAAATGATGGCATGGGACAGGAGTTCATCAAAGGCCTTTGAGGATTACTCTAAGAGGGAGATGGCTTTATTAGTTGTTTGTGTTTTGTTTTAACATTGTGTTATGTTGTGTTGTATTGTTTCATATTTTTGGAATGGAAAAGTTTCACCTGCATTAGACGAGGCAGATTAGTTGAGTCCTGTAAAATTCCTCCGATACTTAAAGTAGCTTTAATAGGTGAAATTTTTTTTTATTTTTTTTATGGTTAATAGAGGTCTTATTTAATTTAGGCTTCAGTCTTAGATCTTATTCTATATATTGTACTAAAACTAAATGTGATCATTTATTTTCACACATTTTAATGGGGTTGAATTGTTTACCATTATTGGTTTTTAAATGAATTTCATCCCTTCCCAAAAAAAAAAAGGACCTACTCAATTGTAGGCTTTGTTTTTGGAGGGGAATCAATTGAAAATGTAAAATAACTAGCAGTTTGAAGTATAAAAAAAGAGTAATGATATTGCAACAAACTTTTATACAAATTTATTTTGTACAAACTGATGTGACATTAATTCATTGGTTAAATTAAATATCTCTTAGCCCACAAGATTTATTTATATTATTTTATATTTTCATTCAACCAATGAATTAATGTCACATAAGTTTGTACAAGATAATTCTGTACAAGAGTTTGTAGTTTATCATCACTCATAAAAAAATATGCTTTTGTATACGTTTAGAAATTTTAAATTCTAAACTAAAATGTTATTTATTGTTATTTTTTACAATGTTAATTGGTCCATATATTACTCCATCTTGATCTTGTTGAGTTTATAAAAATTAATTAGCGTCTAACATAGAAGGTTATAAATCAGATAGATTCAGTAAATATTTTTATTTTGGTACTTTTTTTTTTGATGTGTTTTATTTCGGATCTTGAACGCATTACTTTTAGTTCTGATGCTTTATTTATAAAATTATCAATTAATGTTCAGTGTCAATGGTTAATAAATAGGGTAGACCCAACGATGTAGGCACTCTCACTCTAAATTTGAACTAATTACTTCTTAATTATGAGAGACCTTCCAAAAACTATTAATTTTACTCTTTAAATATATATTTGTTTCTCTTTGTGGCAAAAAAAAAAAGAGTGAAAAAATATGTTATTATCCAAAAGTCTCTTCAAATAAAAATAAGTTAATGTTATTTGAATCAAATAAATATTTTTTCAAAGAAAAATAAATGATAATTAAATTAATTCTCTCTCTCTCTTTCTAATAAAAAATAATAAAATATAAATTGAAGAGTGAGAAAGTAAATTTATAAAATTGAAGGGAGAGAATTATTTCTTATTTCAAGATTTTAATTGGAGTATATTTTGGAATCTTAAGTACTAATGTGGCTTCTTAAATAACTAATAAAATCTTATTTGAAAAGTTTTTTTGAAGATGTTCTGATATCTTATTTATCAAAAGTAGAGTGGGCAAAAAAAACTATTGCAACAAAGAATCGACCGAACAACCAATTTAGTTTAGTTTGCAAATTAAGAAAAAAACCAATTAGCTTAATCAATTGAATAGAAAACTTAACAAAAAATTGAACAACCCCCCCCCCCCCCCTCCAAAAAAAAAAAAAAAACAAAGGTTGAAAAGGTTAAAAAAAAAAAAAAAAGGGAACCGAATTGGAACCAAAGAAATTTCAATTTGGTTCGGTAAGAAAGAGACCTCACCGGTAAGCCACTAGCCGATGCAATTAGATTTTCTTGGAAGGGTTCTGGCTGTAGCCGGTGTGCTTTTTAGATTTCTTTTGCCTTTCTTCTTAATTGGTAACTGGCAAGTAGACAGTAACACGTAACCACAAGGCAATCTTTAAAATGAAAAATTGATTCATTAATAAATATTGAAAATTCATTTTTCTTTTTTATTGGACCCAAAGAAGCCCAACCCAACAATATATCTTTATCGACAAGAAAACTATGAAAAAAAAAAAGTAAAAACAAATTAGAGAAGCTAAAAAACGATGCCAATCTAATTTAAATCTCGCTTAAACCTCTTTCTTTTCTCAGTTCTCAAACTCTCTTGTAGACTCGGGGATGATGGACATCGATTTCAAAGAATACCAATTGAGCTCCGGTCTTCGTGGCCACGAAGACGACGTAAGATCTCTCTCTCTCTCTCTCTCACTCGCTCTTTTCTTTTTCTTTTTTTTTTAAATTCTTTATATTTTTCATTAAAATTCGTTTTTTTTTAATACTAAACACAGCAGTTTCATACGTCAATTAATAATGTTCATTATCTGAATGCTTAAAAATTTCAACCGAATTATCGCAATCACGTAGTTGTATATTAATTGGGTCGACTTTATAATTTGTGTAAATTGATGCAATTTGAAGTTACAGTGTGATTATTTAATCTTAAGGTTGATCAGCTGATTCTTTGGAGCTATTCTTGTGAACCAATTTTGATGTATGCTTTGATATTATCATGTGGGAATGTGATTATAGTTAGGAAAACAGTTATAATTGAAGTTGATCATCACATACAGGAAGTTTGGTACTAGAAATTGATTTATTTGAAATGTGGTATTTTATGGCGATAAATGTGGATATGTCGATCAATTAATTGAATTTCTGGTTGATCGGTATATATTTAGATGCACAAACACTCGTATAATGCTAGAGATATGCTTTCTGTGTGTGCGTGTAAATTTTTTGAATTTTGGATGTACATATTATATTAGGTTCGTGGGATATGTGTCTGTGACAATGTGGGTATTGCAACTTCATCGAGAGATAGAACTGTGAGGTTCTGGTCCTTGGACCCATCAGACGATAGAAAGTACCATTCATCAAAAATACTATTGGGACATACAAGTTTTGTTGGTCCTTTGGCATGGATTTCACCTAATGAGGAATTCCCAGAAGGCGGTCTGGTGTCAGGTGGCATGGACACAATGGTCTTGGTTTGGGACTTGAGAAGTGGGGAGAAAGTGCAGACGTTGCAAGGTCATAAGTTGCAAGTCACTGGTGTCACATTGGATAATGAGGATATTGTGTCATCATCTGTTGATAGGTAAGCTGATTTTTTGGAAGAATCGTATTTGTTGTACAGTCCCGTTTCCTCTGTTTCTCCTTGTTTACGTTGAAAAGTTTACTCAAGATATTTTTTGAGCAGGATTCTTCCATGTTAAACAAATAAACATTCATGTGCATTTGTGGCAATTGCTTTGAAAATTTAGTTTTTATCAATAATCATTTGGGTTAGTCCTTCATATTTTATCTTGTTTACTGCTGTCTTATGGGGCTTAGCAAGCAACTTATGCGTCCTATAAACTTCATTAACATGCATATGGTGTTAGTTACCAACGCTGCCATTTCTATTTTGTTAGAAACAGTCTTGCTATGATGTCCGCCTCATAGTTGGAAAATCTGTTGACCCTAGAACCTGATAATTAAGCGGTTGAACTTGAAAGAGATGCCGAAATCCCATGGAAGCTATTGAAGGATCTGTAATGGTGTTGGGATACGCTCTCCACCACTTTACTGATTGCAAGCATTGCATGACAGTTTCATAACATGTATCATTCTTAAAAATGGCTTTGTTATTTGAGTATTGCTCGATTTACCGTGTAATGACCCTTTTTACAAGCGATTGGAAGATTATCCATGTTTTAGTTCATATTATCATTGAACCTTTTTACTTAAAACTAAGCCCTACATACATATAATGAGATATTCTAGGAGTTGAAAATGCTTTCATCTGGCAAAGAACGCCCAACAGGAAATTTTACTTGCAAGTTAAATCAGCATCCACAAAATTTAATCAGTCATAGCCAACATAGAAACCAATTAAGGCATATTTTGAGATTAAATAATTTATTTTATTGTTTCTCAAACAGAAAATGCCATTATTTTTAGTTTTTCCGAAACTTAATGAGACAATTGACTTAGTGTTTATCACTAAGACATTATCATTGTCGCTAGTTAAACCATTGTTGAAACATGATTAACAATTTCAATTTTTTGTTGGGCTTCCTTTTTGCAGTACTTTAAGACGGTGGAGGAAAGGAAAACTTGTTGAATTCTGGGAGGCGCATAATGCACCAATCCAAACTGTTATAAGGATTCGTTCTGGCGAGATTGTTTCAGGTTTTTCTCTGAACTATTGTTATTAAAAAGATTTGAGCAGACGTTGCTAAATTTTTGCAATTTTTATCTTCTTCTTCTTTGGGGGGTGTTTTTTTTTTTTGAGGGGGGGAGGTGTTGTTTGTATGTGGAGAATAGGAGTCATCTTTACTTTGCTTTCCTAGACATACCATTGTCTTGCATCTTCTGATGCTTCTTCCTGGAACAGAGATCTTCTTTTCTTATACTAGACTGATATAACCTAGTTTCCGTAACTTTTTGTAGTGTTTCATTAACCACTTAGGTTGTGCAAATCTTTGATCCAATATATGTCTTTCCCCAACAGCAAGGTTTTGCAAGGATAAAAAAATATGTAGAAAAAACTGAATGCATGAGGATAAAGGAAAAGATTCTCAAAAAATTAGAATAATTTCTACAAGTCAAGAGAGAGAAAGGGACCCACATAAGCAAGGAAAATGGAAGAAGGATAGAACCAGAAACTTATAAGGAAAGTGGCCCCTGGGCAAAGTTCTTTTGGATTTTTCTCAAATATTATTTATCCATCTCCTTGCAGCAGCTAGAGAAAAACCTTTTAGATGGTTTTATGTAATTTGGAGAATAATCAATATTCTTTTAGGATACCAAATCTTCTTATTGTTGTTTAATATCAAAAATCTCTACTTCGAATATTAAAAAAGGATCCTAGAATAAATGCTTGCTTCCATCTTCATTATATAATCTTTACATGAGTACATCTACTTCTATAAATCTAAGTCTGACTCTCTCTCTCAACGGCCTTCTAAAAATTGTGAACAGCGTGGGCTCTGGTTACGTTCTATGTAGATTTGTACTTACAGATACCATAAATGCATTGTCTAAGAATGTATAACCTTTGAATCTGCATTCTACCACATTACAGGTTCAAGTGATATGACCATAAAACTTTGGAAAGGAAAGACATGTGCCCAAACTTTTGTCGGACATACAGGTTTTTTTCTCCTTTTCTGTTTGCATGTTTTACATTTGATGATTAGATAAACATAAAATGTATCTTGTCAATGCTCATAATTATCCCCATATGCATTCCTTTTTTTTATTTTTTTCCGGTTGATAACCGGTCCACTCCTGTATTTACATTCTCAGTATCCCATCATATACATACATACATATGTACATAGAATTAGTATGCCTGATCGCTGTTTCATACTCGTGCATTTTTACCACTTGTGACTTGATAAGGGTTTTCGCTTGTGGTGTTGTTTTTCATTTATAGTGTGTGGCTTGCTGATATGTTGTTATTACAAATTGCTGGTGATTTTGCTCCGGTGATGTCACCCTTATCCATTTAATAGACATCCTTGCAACAATGACTAACATGTCAAATATCAATGCAATATGTGCTGTTAAAAGATGCCTAATGATCTTATTCTTGTACTTCTGCACACATATGGTCTATGAGCCTGAGGATCATCTTCTTTTCTGTGTAGAGTGAAGTTGCATGTCTAATTTCTCTTAGGTGGTGCTTCTTATTCAATTTGATATTTTTTACAGATACGGTTCGAGGTTTGTCAGTGATGCCTGGTGTGGGAATTATTTCTGCATCACATGATTGGTCAGAATCTCTATTTTAAGCTCTATTTCTTCTGTTATTTCCTTCCATTAATGAGTCTTGCTCAAGTTCAGATGCTTATCTTGCCGATGGAAGTGGTAATGTAAAACTAGTGGCATCAATTTCAAAGGAAAAGAAAAGAGACATAAAAATAAAAATACGCGAATAAGTACCAACATAATGTATATAGTTCAATATGAAGGAAAAGATAAAAGATTTGATATTTTAATCTTGGTGGGTTGCAAATTAGAACTTGGTGCTTGAACAAAATAAGCGTAGAAATGTTGTTGCATTGCGTACTTGAATCTATTGAAATCCTGCTCTGTCAAGCTGTAGATGCTTGCACTCAGCCTTTTCTCCCTTTTATTGTTTCAAGAAATAAAAAGCTTTTATGTATCCTTTATTTTTGAATATGGTGAGAGGATGCTGAGCTCTTTGAAAGTATATTTTTTCCCATGGTTCAATTTCTAGCAAAGATAGAGAATTGTATGTTTAATCATTAGATATGAACGTTGCTTCCTTTTGGTGAGGGATATCTAGATTGGTGTATGAGTTCAATTAGTTGGGTTGTAAGTTATTTTCAACTGAACGGTTTTCCAGCAGACATGCTACAGGCACTGTGCTAACATTTTGTCTTGGTGCCTTTGTTATCAATTACAAAAATGGTTGCCTTTTGTAGAGAGTTGACTATGGCATAATCATGTGCTCAGACTACTCATTAATTTTACTTGAAGCTTTCCAAGAGAGTACAAATGCTAGGAATAAATCTTGTGTATCCACTTAAGTTGTATCCATTGGTGTAGAAACTGGACCCACATAATATAGTAGCTGTCTCTTTATTCAATTTATACGTGTCCTATTGGTTTCTTTATTTTGCATTTGAATTTTTCAGCATTTTATTTCTCTTGAATGCCAGCTTTGTTATTACTTTGTGTGTTTTCGTTGTATCAGGACCATCAGATTGTGGGCATTGACCGGCCAAGTACTAATGGAGATGGTTGGTCATACTGCTATTGTCTATTCAGTTGATAGTCATGCCTCTGGACTCATTGTCAGTGGTAGTGAAGACCGTTTCGCAAAGATATGGAAGGGTAATTGCTTTTGATATTCATACTTCTGTTTCAAATGTGATCCTTATGCTTTCAGAAACTATCCGTGGTTCTTGTTTGTGCCATAATCGTTATTGTGGAGAAATTTGTTATGTGTTTATTGATGATTTAAACGATACAATTCTAGGTCAATATATACATGTAGAAAACAAGAAGAAAGGAAACTAAATCAAATCCTAAAAATTAGGGATTGGCAACTATCAAGATCTTCTATCTAAGGCATCAATATTTACAGTGAAACACAGCTAGGTGTTTTCTCACAGTTATTTAGCTGGGTTTTGCCTGGTTTAGGTCAGGATTGTGAATTTCAACTTAAGCATGATTAAATGAGACACTGCTAATTGGCATTAATGTGTTTGTATTCTCTATAACACTGAAGTATCAAGTTAAACATGACATGGATGAAAATGTTTAATAACAATGGGGCATTCATGTCTTGTTGCAGATGGAGTCTGTGTTCAAAGCATAGAGCATCCTGGCTGTGTTTGGGATGCCAAATTTTTGGAAAATGGGGATATTGTGACAGCATGTTCAGATGGAGTTACACGCATTTGGACGGTGCATTCCGATAAGGTTGCAGATTCACTGGAACTGGAGGCGTATGCTTCTGAACTTTCTCAATACAAGCTCAGCAGGTATTACCCTTTATCAATAGCCAGTTCCATAATCACTTGATATGGTTATCATTTTTTGAGATTAGTGCTTCCTGACTTATAATAAGGTAAAGTATTTTCATTGGGAAGTCCAGCACAAATATCAGTCTCCTAGTCTAGCTCAAATATCTGTCTCCTTCCCATATAAACTTGTCTGGATTAAATGGTTTATGGCAATTGATTGCCAGTTGGATCAATTTAAGAGGTAATTATCCTTTTCAATGTAGCTTCCCCTGACGCCTACCTTGTCTTTTTCTATTTGTATTAGGAAGAGGGTTGGTGGATTGAAATTGGAAGATTTACCTGGGCTTGAGGCTTTACAGATTCCAGGTGTAACGCTTGGCTCAATTTTTATTATCTTGCAATTGACTATTTTAGTGTTATATGATGATGGTTCAATTGCTGGATGGACATCCATCTTTGTTGAATATTAAAATATAGAAATACTTATGTCTTATAGATATCATTTATTTCCCAGTGCCTAGTAAAATTTTCTTCTGTCATGAAAAACCTTGAAAACAAGTCATAAAATTCTGAATTTTAATTGTGGGCAATATCCTTATATGTCCTGACTGTTATCTGAAAAGGTACGAAGAGTTTGTTTCACTTAAGTATGAACAGTGTGGTTGGTTAAAATTTTTGGAAGATTCTGTTATATGTTGTCTAATATTTAATGCTTTTGATCAGGAACCAGTGCTCGCCAGACCAAAGTTGTTCGAGAAGGGGACAATGGTGTGGCATATTCATGGGATATGAAGGAACAGAGATGGGATAAAGTAATGTCCATTTTCATGCTAATCAATTTTATTTGTTAACTTCCTGGTCATATTCTTCTTGTAACCTCTACACTGTCCATTTTTTAAGAAAAATTAATTCTCTCAATTTTTGTACCTTTACATGTTGAGTTTCTGTGTTCTTTTAATTACTTTATCTTTCCATTTCAATTATTTCATGGCTTGAATGTTTATATTTGGTTGTTGCTCCAAATTTAGCTTGGCGAAGTTGTTGATGGGCCAAATGATGGCGTGAGCCGTCCTATTCTTGATGGAATTCAATATGACTATGGTTAGCATTTCACTTCTCACGGTACCTTCTTATATTGATTTATGTATTCTTAAGTCTTAATTCTCTTCCACTTTCCATTACACAGTTTTTGATGTTGATATTGGGGATGGGGAGCCTACTCGTAAGCTGCCGTACAACCGTTCAGGTACGTTGGTTTTTTTCTATGTTGTGTTTTTTTCTTAGTCTTACTTTCTGATTTTGATGTTTGATAGCTATTATCCAGAGATCATTCCTTTCTCGTCAACCCTAGAGCTTAGACTGTGATACTTTTGGTTTCACTTCGTAACATATTTCTCCTTTCCCAAAAGTTAATCATTCTTTTGTAAAGAAAACCATCCAGAATGCAATTTGGAATTATATTCTATTACTGAAATTTGATTAATGTACAGAAGACTTCTACTAAGATATGGAGATTTCTGACTTATCTTCAAAGTTAGTTTGGCATTTTTGTTTTAAGATTGGAACTGTTATATTTTACAACTCAGGATATAACATTCCCTCTTTGATTTGTGATCCTATAATTTATATGAAGTTGGCTTGCTTCACTGTAAGTGAAATTCAGATTTTTTTTAAAAACTAGTGTGGTTGCATGTGATTTGGCTTATCTTACCATGGGTTTATATTTTTTTGCCTTTCTGGCCTAATTTTTGCCAGTGAACATGAATGTACCATCTGTGAACTTTGCTGAAGTTTGTAAGTTATTGGCAAGCTTTATGTAAACATTTTCCCCATCACAGAACTTATCGTTATCCAACTTTCTGTTTAGTTATTTTTGTTTTGCTTAGAAATAGTGAAAGGAAATAATGCTTTTAAAGAGGAGGCCTGAGCATATTATTGCTGATCGTTCTGCACTCATATTCCATTTTAAGCTTTGCATGGTCTCCACCACACATCCTCCCCTTCTTTAAGAACAATTTCCTTAATGTTGCAAAATAGCCCTAAATGCAATATTTCTAACTTAAACATACCAAAAATTAATCATGCTTGTATTTGTTAATAAAATCAAATATTTTTAAACTTCCAGATAATCCATACGATGCTGCTGATAAGTGGCTTCTCAAGGAGAATCTTCCTTTTTCTTACCGACAACAAATTGTGGAGTTCATACTTCAAAATACTGGACAAAAGGACTTCAATCTCAATACATCATTTCGTGATCCCTACACTGGCGGTGAGTGCATTGGGTTTTGGCTCTTTGATCCTTTGTATGTCATAGTCCTCATTTTGGCTTCATTTTCGCATGATTGACATTCATCTGTTTCTCATTCTAGCGAGTGCTTATGTGCCCGGACAACCCTCTAGCATGTCTGGTATGTTTGCTTATATGAGAAAATGAAATTTCAGATTTTCTTAGTCTATCTTGGATGCTATTCATTATTTTTTTACTCTCTAATGTTAGACAAGATCTAATTTATTTTCAACATCTTGTGGATAACAGCTATACCGGCAAAACCTACCTTCAAGCATATCCCAAAGGTACACTCTTAGAGCTTTTGACTTGAAAGTTTTGTGATGTTTTGGTCAAGAGGCTTGTGATGCATGTTCATTTATTTAGTCATTTTGGTATCCTTCTCTAACTTCATATTTGTTCTTTAACATATGGTCTTCAGAAAGGAATGCTTATTTTTGATGCGGCTCAATTTGATGGGATCCTTAAAAAAATTATGGAGTTCAACAATGCTTTATTATCTGACTTGGTATGTTCTTTTAAAGGTCGAAATTTTTATTCAAGCTTTTAAATTCCAAATCCTTATCTTTTTTTTCCATTTGGTGTTGTTCGTTATTGTTCATTCTTCGCATAATGTTTACCATTCTTTTTCCCCACAGCAATCTATCTTTTGATGGATTTTCTTTTCTTCTCATGAGACCATCCCTAATTAAAGTAAACTTAAATCCCTTGTTGATGCATGATAGTGATTTTATGGTAATTTCTTAAATGCTACGTAAGCGTCATGTTTGAGGATATACAATTTTTTTTGGGGGCTTAGTTTTATTTATTATTTTATTGATAAGAAAGCGCATATTGTTATTGAAAAACAAGATATAATTTCAGACTAATATCATTGGCGGATAACATCATCTTTATTGGCATAGAACATATATATTCATACATACATACATACATGTGTGTGTGTGTGTGCGCGCACGTGTGCGCACACGTGTTTGTAGAAATTTATGAATGTATCTATATATGTACATGTGTATGCATGTATGTGCTGCCTAATATTCTGTTTTTGCAAACATTAGATATTGCTAGATCTATCTAGATCAACCTGAGTGATAATTGCATGGTTTTATTTTGCTTTTGGTTATTAGTTTTCTATATCCTCTTCTATGTTATTTATTTATTGTGTACATTGTTTCCTCTAATAATGGATCTATTGGAAACCTTTTGAAGGAAAAAAAGAACTTGTCCATGTCAGAGCTTGAGATATCCAGAGTAGCTGCTGTTGTTAAAATTTTAAAGGACACATCACACTACCATTGTAGTAGTTTTGCAGATGTTGACATTTCATTGTTGTTGAAACTGCTAAAAACATGGCCTCCGGCAATGATATTTCCAGGTTTGTAAGGCTATTACTATTAGTATGTGGTTCCTCATTAAGGTTCTTCCAATAAATTTTAGTTCATTGTGGCACAGACTTCACAGTGTAGTCAATTTGTAATATTTTATAGTCTCTGTTGGATTATGGATTGATTGTTCTTTACTTGTTACCTGTTCATACTTGTGCCTAATACTCGTGCCTCTCTGACATATCAAGGATATATTTTATTTTCCCCTCACTTTCTAGTTATTGTGCTTTCTACTTTTGCAGTTATTGATATTCTGAGGATGACCATCCTGCATCCTGATGGAGCTAGCCTACTTCTCAAGCATGTTGAAAATCAAAATGGTATTAGAGAGAGAAATTTATCTTTTCTGTTTAGGTTTTATACTGACAATTGATATTATTTATAATCTTGTGGTAAAACATACCTATGTCGTGATGTACGACAATCTTTATTTTGTTGATAAACATGGAATGTACTTGTGGATGATGCCACATCACCTAGTATTTAACTTTTTTTGAACTGTCAGAATTAAAACTGTTGTTGGGCCTGTATCTTTTAGCTTAAAGCCTTTGGGGATAATGATTCTCAATATGTTGTTGGAGTTAGGTTGACAAAGAGGTCTTGCATTTACCTTGTTATGTGTATATTAAGGTCCATGTGACAATTCCATTTATTAAATTTTCCCTGCCCGGGACTTAAAGAGTTAATATATTATTACTGCACCCCTCTTATTAGCTTAAGCTTTTATACGAATGGTTATTATCTGGAAACAGTCCCTAAATTTTCTCATTTGAGGTCAAGTGTTGGTTATGTTTCATGTATCTTTCTTTGACATTTCTATTCATTGAAGTTTGATCTTTGCTGTAAACTTTGTATTCTCTAACTAGATGTGCTAATGGAAATGATTGAGAAAGTCTCCTCAAATTCTCCACTTCCTGCAAATCTTTTAACCGGCATTCGTGCTGTAACTAATCTGTTCAAGAATTCATCCTGGTACAGCTGGCTACAAAAGCATCGCAGTGAGGTAAGAATCCATACTCTGTTATTGTGTTCTGACCTTATATTATGTATCGAAAGTTGGTAATGATTACCTGAAACTGTTCCTGAGAGTGAGTTTGATTATTGGGCTAAGAAATGTGCCTTTTGGTGCCTTTACTTTTGTTAGACTTGACTTCAAATACTAGTATTGGGCCCTTACCAATAGCTTGAGCTTTTGGGTGATGCGGCTCAGGAACATGATATCGGAGCTAAAGTCCAGTGTTCAAACCTACATACTCTGTCTCAATGAGTCAATTAATGTAAACAAATTTTCTCAATCAAAGCAATTCCTAGTCAACTTCCTGGTTCCTGGTCTTGGTCTCGTCAGATCCACATTCAACATGAGATGCCCTGTCAGACTTGGCCTAGTGGACTTGACTTCATTGGTGTTGGGTCCCTTACCTAATAATTTTCGCTTTTGTGTCAAGTGTTTTTACCAACAGTTTTAAAATAGTTATCATGGATAAGTCTGCATTTGTTTCATACATAGCTTGTATCTCATGTAGATGATAGTTTTCTTTTTCATATGTTCTGATATATTGTTCTCTCTCTTTTTTTCTTTTTTTAAAAATCTTGCAGATTCTTGATGCATTTTCAAGTAGTTATTCATCTTCTAATAAGAATGTGCAGTTGTCTTATTCTACCTTGATACTCAAGTAAGTATTCTCTTTCAATACATATTTTGAATATTGTTTTTCTGATCAGTTCATCGATAGGTCTTTATTTAGCTGCACATGCATGATATAACACTTTACTACACCAATTTCTAAATGCAGTCCCTCCATGTGCCTCCTTTTGTGTTTATCCTTTTTGCTGGACATTGTAGCATCTTTCGTGACAGCAAAATGAACTAAATATCCAATTCGTCTAAGCAGACAAGTGTTTTCTGTTGGTATTGAATATTTTAATGCTGTTAGAATAAGTATTATGGAAACTGAAGAAGTTGAATAGCTTAGTGAAAGAAAATGTTTTGTTTGTATTTGGTTCAACAGAGTGTTCGTTTTCACATTAGCTTATGGTTCTACTTTACAAATTGTGAGAATTTAGGTGTGGACATTTTTTAAATTTGTGGCTTGTGGGCAAATCACAGTGCATTCTTTACAAACGATGCCCAAACTCAAAGACCTATCTGTGATACTTCACTCATGCAAGAACAGAATGACATTGTACATCCAACTTGTTAAAAACTTTTAGCGTGCTATGATTTCTGAGCTCCATACTAATTGCACCATAAGTTTCACTTTTTTAACTGATCCAGTTTAGAACGTGCTTGATTTTTTTTTATGTAATTATCTTTTCAAGGTCTATATAGTTTCTTGTGTACTTCACAGTTATGCGGTGCTGTTAATTGAAAAGAAGGATCAAGAAGGTCAATCTCATGTTCTTTCAGCAGCTCTTGAGGTAATTTTTGATTGTCATTTCCCTACACGGTACCTTATGGAACTGCTTTTGCCTTCTTTCTGATGTAATGTCTCTTCTGAAAATTTTGACCAGGGATGTGGAGCTATATTTTCAGCTCCCATTTTGAATAGAATTTATTCATTTGTCAAAGATAGGAAATCATTAACTTTGTTCTCTTATTCTTCACAGATGGCTGAAGAGGAAAGTGTAGAAGTTGATTCAAAATACCGGGCTTTGGTTGCCATAGGAACACTGGTATGTTTTTATGACTTGCATTAATATGTGTGGTTAGAAGTGATGGTCATATTAATTGATAAGTTTTCAGCTTTGATCAAGTATGATTTGAATGGGCATGTTTTTGTCCATTATATAATACTATGAAGTCTACCAGGAGAATATTACTTTTATTAAGATCCCTTCTTATTTATTTCTATGTATTTTTTCACATTATAGAGGTGAAAATTCTTATAGTTTGCAGCAGTAGGCTTCGTTGGAATATTGCTGTCCGTTCATTACAAGTGGATGCATCAACCTCCATCTAACTTTAAAAATGCTTCTTTTAAGGCAAGATATGCTAGGACTAGGGGGATGACTTATAGCTACAATATACATTTGTCTGTGTTGTGAGTTATTTCACGCTTTGCAATTAAGGAATGTTAGATTAATTTGATATAAATCAACTCTCAAATAGTACAACGGATTTTTGTATCAGAGCCTAATTTGATTAATTTTTGTAAAATATTTCTGCCATGCTGTGCCTTCTTCATTCATAGTGATGCCCTTTGTGTTCCCTTCAACAGATGATCGAGGGCCTTGTGAAGAAAATAGCATTGGACTTTGATGTTGGGAACGTTGCCAAACTGGCTAAGGCTTCTAAAGAAGCTAAGATTGCTGAAGTTGGAGCTGACATTGAATTGCTGGCCAGACAGAGTTGAATCGCGGGTGAGTGATTCTTTTTTATCCAAGTCATGAAATGTATCTTAAATGCTTGCGCAGAGTTGGGACTCTGCCCAAACAGAATATTTAGCCTTCATGCTACTAGCCAAGTTTGTTTGATAATTTTATGCCAAGTCAATGTAACTCTCTTCTGTATACCCGTTTGCAGCATTGGAAAATTGATGGAACGTTTGGATGGCATTGATGATATGAGGATGGATTGTCAAGCTGGTTGCCTAACTTTTAACGTATACATAAATCACATTGAGATGCAAGAAAGGCAGACCATTGCATTAAATATTTATCTGTGGAGCCTCTGCCTCTAGTGACTGTAACAAGGCATTCAAGATTCTTGGTGTATTCTTTTCTGTCTACTTGGCAAAATAATATTTTTGTATTTTAGACCCATTGAATTTGTGATTTAGAGTACAGATATTTCAATCTTTTTTTCTAGGATTTCTCAATTGTACCAAATGTGCCTGCTTAGGTGAAGGAAAGTAACAGCAAATGGGTCCTCAAAAACCATCGGGAGTTCAGTTTAGTAATGGAAAATACAAATTAATGTGCAACTGCTGCGTCTTCTTTTTCTTTACTCCCATACATTTTTTCTTCTTCTGGTATGTAACTTGTGTACATAAGCAAATGGTCGTTAGAATAAAAACAATTAGTTGAAAACACATATTATTTCCACTTTGCATAGAATCTGTTGTCGCTCCACAGCAACATTTTATTCAACTTAATGCGAACATTTCTCTGCTTCAAATGCCAATGCCTGGGTGCAATTCTTTTACCCAAACTAAATCCAAAATACTGAGGAAACTCCTTCAGCTCCTCCAAGCTCCGCCCCATTTCCACCGCCAGGAACTCAAACTTGATCCTCAGATGATGTTCAATGTTGTACCCAAAAATCGCCGGCATCCTGGCACAAAATTCCGCGGCCTCTCGATGATTCAGCCCTATGCTCCTCAAGAACCTTAACGTCTCGCGTAATCTCTCAACTCTCGTGTTCAGAAGACCAGCATTTAACGTACTGGGCACATTTAGTTTCTTCACCCCGAGCTTCCTGAGGTAATCCAGTGTTGGCTTCAGACAATATTCGACATTTGAGGAAAGCATCTGGGGACAGCCAATGATCAAACCGCGTCTTTCTTCAACCGAAGCTTGCAAATCCGTGATCAAGAATTCGAAAACGGGTTCAATCTCAGAAGGGTCAAAGTTGATGGAGAAAAACTGAGGGCATAGGTAGGCAACGCGGGAGAAGTCGCCGTCGATGAGGCCCTTTGACTTGAAGAAGTCTAAGGTTGATAAGATTTTTGACACAACCTCCGGTGAGGGGAGCTTGTGAGGTTTTGTGCTGGGATCGATGACGCCAATGGCTCTGAGGTACCGGAGATTCTCGCGGTGAGAGGTTTTGAATTTGAGGTAAAGAGGAGGGTTTTGAGAGGAAGAGAATGATGGGGGATTTGAGGATTTGTCTGAAGAGTAGGAAGAAACAATGGGGAGGTGAAGAGAGTGGAGCATTGCTTTTGTGTCAACTAACTGCAAGTGAAGCTGTTTGTGAGGTCGTGATTTAGTTAGTTATCAGAGACGATAAGAGGATTTCAGGAGGGAAAATGGGGAATTGATCTTTTGCAAATATCACGACATGTCGTTCTCAATAATTTTTACATTTTCAATAAGATAGATTGACACATTCATCCCTAGTAGAAATTTTTTTTCCTGCATGGATCCTTACAAAATTTTTAATTATTCTTTTTCTTTTCGTCTTTGTCGTTAAAATATTTACAAAAAAATAGTAAATTGTTGGAGGGTAAATACCTTTTGAATAAAGTGTTCTTCCCATAAGTGTTAGGAAGAAATTGGAAGTTTAAAAAATTTATAAAGGATTTAGGAGATAAAATATGGTGATAAGGGTAAAAGTGCCATTCTGTCTTTATTAGTAATAGAAAACTCGGTCTAATCATTCTTTGACACTGACATGGCTAGCGTTTATTGGTCACTTTATCTATTCAAAAAGCCACCTCAACAAAATATCTCTCTCTAAAGGATAAACTAACTAGCAATGGTCGGTTATTAGACGCTAACTGCTACTGCAATCTGAAACAGAGCAGTCCCAAAATCTCCATTAATGGGAACTCTGAGACCTCCGACACTAACTCACATTCTTAAAGCTCCCCTTCTTCACTCTGCATTCAATCCCCAACTCCACACTCTCTTCAACAGACGCATTACTGTCTCTTTCACAATTTCTTGCAAGCTAAGAACCTCCCAAGATGTCAAAAAGAAGAAGGATAACGTATCCAAGAAGATTGTTTTCTGGGATTCATCGCCGCCGCCGTTGAAAAATGATGAAGTCTCGGGGAAACTAGAGAGTAAGAGTGGAATTATTGGGTTGGTTAAGAGGTTGCCTAGAAGGGTATTGGCTGCTTTGTCTAATTTGCCTTTGGCTATTGGAGAAATGGCTGCTATTGCTGCCCTCATGGCCCTTGGTACGTTGCTTTATTCTTGCTTTACTCTTTACTCATAGCTGCTTATAGTTTTCTGGTTGTGATATTGTGAATTGGGTTTTTATTTTTGTGGAGGACTAAAGTAGAATTATTGTCTTTGTTTTGGTCTTAAAACTGCTATTATGATTTACGCTATTTTGTTGTATGTTGCCTCTATAAGTTGGAGTCTATGCATCAGGTAATTATGGTGAGTAATTTCTAAATTGTTTGCTAAAGGAATATTATGATATGCTCTGGAATTAACATAGGACTTGAAGGTTGATTAAGCATGTCCATTGACGAAGAAAGTTGGGGCAGCCACTAAATTAAGAGGCCCTAGATCATTTATTGATTTTGAACTGCCACCTGTCCTTGTTTGCAGTTTAAAAGCCAATTCAGCAAATCAAATCGATCAAATTAGTGAATTTCCAAATGAATTCATGTAACATTAATATGTTTTCTGTAAAAGAGTGCATTAGAAAGGCACCGTGTTCTCTAAAACTCTCTTTTTGCCAATAGAGATTTAACTTAATTCTTAGCAATGGATGCCTCTTTAAACCTAGCTTCTTTGGAGATTTTGTACTTGTTGACACTGTATCCGGATCCTTTGTTATTGGAAATTGGCTTGCCCTGCGCACAATGGTTCTGTAGGTACTGCGATTGAGCAAGGTGAGGCGCCGGATTTCTACTTCCAGAAGTACCCCGAAGATAATCCTGTGTTTGGATTCTTCTCTTGGAGATGGATTCTCACGCTTGGGTTTGATCATATGTTCTCTTCTCCCATTTTCCTTGGACTGCTGGTTATGATGGGATTATCACTCATGGCCTGCACGTACACAACACAGATCCCCCTGGTTAAGGTTGCAAGAAGGTCTGGCTATTTCTACGAAAATCCTTTGCTCAATTGGAAATCATTTGGATTAGCTTTCTGTTAACACAACTCTATAATTAATGCAGATGGAGTTTTTTACATTCTGCTGAGGCAATCCGGAAGCAGGAATTTTCAGATACTCTTCCAAGGGCATCTATTCAAGATTTGGGTGTTATTCTGATGGGTGCGGGATATGAGGTAATCATTTTGCATCCTTTCTTACTTTGTTTTCTTTCATCTGTTCTTTATTCTTTGAAACTTAAAATTATCTTGGTTACAAACTTTACATGTATAGACCGATTCAGTTCAGAAATAATAGTTGATGTTCTTTTTCTGGGTAGACTTGCTTTTTTAACAGCGTTATTCATTGATACTCATGGAATTCAGATTTCACTTGTTATTACTTGTGAGTCTAATTTCCTTTGAGATTAAATAGTATTTGAGTCATCAGAAGGTACTGACAGTCTTATTTTAAATGTCAGCAGTCATCGTGACGAATCATTTATGAGTGTAACAAAAATCAACCATCTCATTCACTATAGATCCCAATGTCTCCCTTGAATGCATTTACTGCACCTTTTTTTTTTTTCAGAGTCATCACTTATATCATTTTTGTTCCTTGTACATTGCTACCTTATATGTAAGATTTCCTGCTTATTATGCTTGCCTTTAGTGAATACAGGTATTCTTGAAAGGACCGTCTTTGTATGCCTTTAAAGGACTGGTTGGTCGGTTTGCCCCTATTGGAGTACATTTGGCGATGCTGCTGATAATGGCAGGTGGAACTCTTAGTGCAACTGGGAGCTTCAGAGGTTCAGTTACAGTTCCACAAGGGCTGAATTTTGTTGTGGGTGACGTGTTAGGCCCAAATGGATTTCTTTCTACTCCTACTGATGCTTTCAGCACTGAGGTTCATGTCAATAAATTCTACATGGATTACTATGATAGTGGCGAGGTGAGTTTCAATTTCTTGTCTAGTAACTAGCATAAAGGAAGGGGAACTTTATAAGGAGTTCTGGGTATCGTGCATTATAAGCTTTGTCTGATCTTTCTTGTGAAACTCCAAAAATTCTTTGGTTCTAATGCGATGTTTTACTTTTCATTTTAAGTTTTTCTTCTGGTTAACAGGTGAAGCAGTTTCATAGTGATCTTTCTCTATTTGACATTGGAGGGAAGGAGGTGATGAGGAAAACAATTAGTGTAAACGACCCTTTAAGGTATGGTGGGATCACAATATATCAGACAGATTGGAGTTTTTCGGCACTGCAGGTACTTAAGAATGATGAAGGACCTTTCAATTTGGCAATGGCACCTCTAAAAGTCAATGGAGACAAAAAGCTGTTTGGGACTTTCTTACCTCTTGGAGATGTTAATTCTTCTAATGTCAAGGGAATGTATGTATTTCTTTCACACTTACCTTTTAGGCAAGAATTCAGAACTTGTACTTTTCTTTCCTCTAAAATTTTGAACTTCAGTAAGCACTCAGTTTGTTCTTCCATCTTGTTAAATTTTAGATCAATGCTTGCTCGTGATCTGCAATCAATAGTCATATATGATCAAGAAGGGAAATTTGCAGGAGTCAGACGACCTAACTCTAAGCTTCCAATTGACATTGATGGCACAAAAATTGTTATTGTTGATGCTATTGGGAGTACTGGTCTTGACCTGAAGGTAACTTTGATTTAATGCATACAGATCAATTTGTAATTGGTATCTGTTTTATAAATTAAGTACATTAGAATTAATGCATGTTAATTACTTACAGACTGACCCTGGAGTGCCAATTGTGTATGCTGGTTTTGGTGCTCTAATGATCACAACTTGCATCAGTTTCTTATCTCACACACAGGTGAAGTTGCAATTTTTGGAAGTATAAGTCATTATTGGTTTTATAGCACAAGAGCACAAGCCATTTTTATTGTCTATACTGCAATGCCTTGTGCTATACAATTCACTAATTTCGTTCTTATTAGTGCATCCAGTAGTATAGGATTTGAGACAATATGATATAATTTGAAATAACAATAACCATGGGTAATCAAATGACCAACTTCACAATAGTTCCAATTTATGACTAACATGTCAATTTTCCGGCATTTGCACTCTATAGAACACAAGGTTTTCAAATGATAGCTTCTAATGATGTTACTATCAAATGTTATTTGCACCGTGATTCTGATGCCTTACGTGATATTTAATATTCATTTGTTGTCATCTCTTGTCAATCTAAAGATATGGGCCTTACAAGATGGAACTTCAGTGATTATCGGTGGAAAGACTAACCGAGCCAAGGCTGAATTTCCAGACGATATGAATCGTTTGCTTGATCGGGTTCCAGAACTAGTCGAATCATCTCTGTCCAAGCAATCTGATGGCATCAGTGGCTAGTTTTCCAAGGCAATACTTGTTCAACATAATGGAAAAGCTCTTAGTTCAGATGTTGACATCAAACCAAGATTTTGTCCACCTTGACAAACAGGCAAGAAGCAATGCCAACGCAACTTAATTGATCAGCAGAATCAACAGTATGACACGGGAGTTGAAACTATACTTGTAAGCATAAAATGTTTGTTCTGGGTTCAAATTCATATTGTTTGAGATTATATGTTTTGTACTCTTTATTTCTAGTTTTATTATTCATCAAATATTGTGCTGACTATACATTATACTTTGAAATTCAAGACTGAAAGATTAATAGAATACTATACCATTCTTTATGATTACATTTCTCTTTTTGCTTCATTCTTAACACAATTATTCCCTCATCATCAACTTGAGTTACAATTTCATAGGGGCAATTCCACTATGATGTTACAATGAATCAAGTAATATCTGGCAAAGACTTTTAAAAAAAGGTGCTACAGCTATCTCTCATTTTCTGTTGAAAAAACTTTTGTTTTTAAAATTTTTTATTCTTCATCCTTAAGTTTTCAATGAGATGTGGATACAGCTTTGTAAAGCAATGTATCCAGCAATGTTGTCCTGAAAAGGAAATAACCAACCAATTTCAAATGCTGACTCGAATTCACTGTTTGTTATAAACTTAATTCAGCTTACCAAATTTGAATTTGACATATTAGCAAGCTTTTAATAATACCAACTACAGATACCTGTCATTGTCTCAGATCAATTTCTACCCACCGTCTTTTCATAAACACATGAAATATATGTTTATTTAATAATAGTATGTACTTATGTATACAGTCCTAAAACGTCCAACATTTTAAAATATAAATTTATAAATAGATTACTTTGTACATATAGTCCTGTTAACATGTTGCTTTGATCAGCCGCTTAACGTTAATGAAGGAATGAAAATAAAATCTATGTTTACTTGGTAAAATATAATTTGGAAATAGAAATAAAATGTGTGGGTCCTATACAATCTCATGGGGTTGAGAATGAAAATGAGGGAATGAGAATGAAATATATATTTACTTTTGTATCCCTATAATTTTTTTTCATAATTTTCAAATTATCCTCATTCAAATCACAATTGATTTTATTATTTTAAATGTCAATAATAATAATAATAATAATAATTTTATTATTATTATTATTTATTATTTTAGTAATTGATTTTATTATTTTAGTTATTATTTATTATTATTATTATTTTTTTTATTAATAACCATTACGAGTAATGCTAGTGATATTTTTCTAGTTATGGTAAGAAATAACCAAATAATTGTGGTTTGAATTCCCGATGCCTTTATTCATATTCTGGAGCTTATTTATAATGACAAGAATTTGATTTTCAACCCACAATCACGGCTAAAATCAATAAAACAAATATAAAATAATAACTTAGCTAATATTTCGTAACAGAAAGATAATCGAAAGCAACTTCTGTGATAAGGTTACCCCAAGATCACGGCTCCAGTACTCATCTTCACAATATCCACACGTGAAACTGCCAGTGCATCTGTCATGCATGGCTTGCACGGGAGTCAAACTCATGCTCTCACGACATAGGCACTAAGAAAAGACCCAGCAGAGGCTGTGTTTATTTTACAATATCAAGTTGTACAATCACACTGAAATTTATTGATAATATGTATGTTTGGCCTCGGTTTACGCTAATTACAAGGCTTCTTCACGCTTGATCTCTAATACCTTTTTAAGGACATCTCCTATAGCCTGGATAACAATCTTTGAGTTAAACAGCTTTAAAATTTACAGTCAGCAGACGAGAATGATGTAATTATCTGTGGCATGGTAAATTAGAAGCACAAGAACGAAAAAATAAGGTAAAGATAAGCAAGAATCTATTTGGAAATTTCATGCGTAAGAAATTACCTTATCTGGGGTAGAGGCACCGGCTGTTACCCCGATTGTGATCTGTCCTTTCGGCAGCCAATTTTCTTTCTCCACCAGCTCGCCATGCTACATACAAGATAACAAACTCAGATAATTAATAACGAAATTTTGAAACTTAAAGATTCCTCTGTTGGTGCAAGTAAAATTCAATATGTTCACACGTACCATCAATTTATACGCTATTTTGTTTCCGGGACCTATTCTCTTCTCACTGTCGATCCCGTATGAGGGAATTCCACGGTCTTCTGCAATCACTTGAAGGCTTGATGTATTGCTCGAGTTCCACCCACCAACAACCAAGATAAGATCGACCTTTTCCTCAACCAGCTTATACATTGCATCTTGTCGCTCCTGAAAAAATTGAATCCAAAATCATTAGGTCATATTTTACTGAACAAAACAGAATGGTACACAACTTGCAGATCAACTAGCGGCTGAATATTGCTGGCGGAGCAGTTCGGTCATTGAAAACAAATTGTCAAATATGTTGTTAGGTTTAGCATATCGAAGTTGAACATTCTGGCTTTTATTAAGTGCGTTAAAAGACATGCAGTGGACAGGAAGTTCTATGACTCACAAAATTATAAAAATCTGAAAGGGAAAACCCATGAGGGAGAAGAAATTACTTGTGCACCATGACAAACTGTGTTGAAGCTTATGAAGTGTTCATTGACATTTTCAACTCCAATTTTACGCATCATGGTCTTCTCGACTAATTTTCCTGTATCAATGAAAAATTGCTCAAAGACCAGAAGCCAAACTTTCTTGAAACAGATGTGGTAATATCATCATTCAAGTGCAACTAACCAATCTCTTCTGTTTCACCCTTGATCATTGTAGTTTGGTTTGCAATGCCAACTTTTACCAGGTCAATGTCTGGATCAAACCCTTTTGAAACAGATTTCTTGAATTTCTGTAGGCAAGCAAATAACTATATCAATATCTGCAAAACTCGCCAAAAATTGTCAACATTCACGGTCAAATAAGCGACAAAACTCATACCTCAAGGAATGCTTCATTTGTTGAGCTAGATCCATTAAGTTCACCCCCAAGAATGTAATCACACACGTACTCTGCCTGGATTAAATCACAATTGAAAAAAAAAACATTCTAATGAATATCTCCTAATATTGCTCTACAGATTCTCCAGAAAATATAATATAATCCACCTTCCGAACATACCTCTTTCATATCCTTGACTATGATATACATTCCTGCAAAAGATGCAGTTGCTACAGTTTCTTCATGAGAATATTTACCGTGAATAATTGAAGTATAGTCTCCCTTCTTGTGCTTCTCAACAGTAGTCCAGACCTTCACAAAAATTTTAAACTTATATACAATATGTAACATGAAGAGGTAATCAGGCAAATGAATAATCATAATAACAGCTGATCTGTCTCAGCTAAAGGTACCTTCGACACCCAAGGGCAAGTTGTATCAACGATCTGTACATTCTTGTCATTCAGAGTCACCATTTCTTCAACTGCAGCCCCAAATGCAGGCAAAACCACAACATCACCCTTATTTACCACATCAAATTGCTTCTTTCCTTCCTCAACAGGTATATTTTTAATTTCCATCTCCTCCAACCGCTTCCATGTATGATTTAAGAGCCTCAGTAATCATTTTAGTAGAATATAGTAATGAAAGAATCAAATCATGATTGAAACAAAGAGCGTGACAGCTTCATCAATACAGATCTACTGTTTACAAGCCATAACCATGAAAATGAGTAAATGATCAACTTAACAAACAGCAGGGCGCAAAAATATTTAAATTGAAAATATAATAAAAGAAGTATTGGTTTTGTTTTTTTAAGACCTTATTGATAGATGGACTGTGAAGGATTTCACTGGTGATCCAGATCTTCTCATCGGGAAACTGTTTTCTTGCTTCATAAGCAATCTGCACGGCACGCTCAACCCCCCAGCAAAAGCCATATGCTTCGGCCAGCTTCACCGTAACATTTCCCCACGTATACTCGTTTCCATTCTCCTTCAATTTCTTTATAATGTCACCTGAAAGAATTTTCAACGAAATCAATAAAATAATCATCGCCACAATAACACCAACGCCAAATAGAAACACTTGATTTCACAAAATCTCTCTAAACATTTGTTAATCACAAACTGATGCTGAGTCGATAAAAAGATAAATCATTGATTGATCCAGCTTTCTTAAATGAAATTGTAAAAAAAAAAAAAAAAAAGGTCATTGAATAGCAAGCAGAGAAGGTAAAATCCACATAAATTTCTTTGATTTTGTATTTTTATTTTTATTTTTATTTTTATTTTTATTCCTGAATCTATCCATTTAAAACTAATTAAGCTGAATAATTAGCTAAAATAAAGAAATTTAAGTAACAATTATTTCATTTCCTACTGAATAAACAAAAGAAAATCCAGTGAAAAAAAATTGATTTAAACAGAAAACAATGAAAATCTTACTTGCATACTGTTGATTCATGAGCTCTATAGTCTCTTCTTTGTGGCCAAATCCTCTCCGATTATAATTATCACTTCTCATCAGGTTATGACGAAACTGTTTCGCGTCAAATTCGGCACCAACAGCCACCGCGGAGCTCGGCAATTCTTGACCGGAGCATCTGACGTTCACAGGCTGCCGGTGCCGGAGAGCCAGCGCTCCGGCGAGATTATTATGGCGCGAAGCTATGTCAGTTCGCGTGCATAGACGGCAAAATTGCAGATGTCGTCGCCATGATGAGAGATTCACAGATTGAGAGAGAAAGAGTGGGGGCAAGTAATGAAAGAGAGGAATCGAATTTAATTGTTACTAAGCTAATAAATGTTAATAATAATTATAAGGCTGACCTTCACTTCCAAACCATGCATGCATCATTTCATCAGCTTAAACCCTACGAAGCTAATAATAACATTTTTAAGGCTAACCTGGAATACAAAAACCATGCATGCATCATTTTTTCATTAGCTTAAACCCTGGTTGCTATGAAGCTACTAATAATATTATTAAAGCTGATCTTCAATTATTCCAAACCATGAATGCATCGTTTCGTTAGATAAACCCTAGTTGCCATGAAGCTAATAATAATATTTTAAAGGCTAACCTTAAATTCCAAAACATCCATGCATCATTTTTTCATTAGCTTAAACCCTAGTTGCTATGAAGCTAATAATAACATTATTAAGGCTGACCTTGAATTATTCCAAACCATGAATACATCATTTCGTTACATAAACCCCTAGTTGCTATGAAGTTAACAATAATATTATTAAGTCTGACCTTGAATTCCAAACCATGCATGCACCATTTCATGAGCCAAAACCCCGCCAGTCATATACCTGTAAGTTTGATTCTCAAAAATTAAAATAATGAAATATCGAGTACGTTTTACAAACATTCAATTAACTAATTGTTTGTGCGATGACAATTATACGCTTAAAAAAAACATAGTTAAGATTAAATTAGTAAAGTTAAGATTGATATAGTATGTACATGGGCAAGCCATATAGTAAGATGGATATAGTATGTACATGGGCAAACCATATAGAGCCATTATTGTCGCGCTTTGCGTCCAGTTACTTGATAATCCTTTTCCTCCAAAATAACTTGTCTTCCCCTTAGTGAAGAGCTTGTGTGTGTGTGTGTCTATATATATAGTAGAACCTCTATAAATTAATACTCGATAAATTAATAATCTATATGACATAATAAATTTTTACAGTCTCGACTTGGGCCAATGGACTAAATTAATAATTTGGATAAAATAATAAGATAATACTTTTCTAGAAAAATCTTATATAACTTTGTGGTCCCATTCAATTAATAAATTAATAATTTACTAAAATTACTAATGTAGTTGACTATGATATTTTAATTACGTAAAATATAACTCTATTTTTACTTGTTTACATAAAATATGACTTTATTGTTACTTATTTTTTCTTAAATTTAAATCAAATTGGATCTCATCTCTTATTTTTCTTATTGAATGTATGGTCTAGGACCAGGGAGTGAAGAGAATTCTTGGCAACAACATGCTTTACTCGGCCAGCTATATAAGGGTGCAGAGTTGGTGGGAGCTGGGTAGGCATAAAGAAGTATAAATGGACATATGATGTTAGGCTTTGTTGTAAAATAGAGATTGGCAGGAAGAAGTAGAAAATGAGAATATATTATGTCTGGCAATACATAACCTGATCATTTGCAAATATTTAAGACGTAATTATGGGAAATTTCGTATCAATCTTAGTCCAACCAATACTAGCACGCTTGTAAAAAGTTGTTTGCAGCCATTAACTGCATATCTCGGTTTGTTCTTTGTTTAAACAGCAGTGATATTCTTACAACATTTAGCACCACACTAAGCACCAAACGGTGCGTTTTGAGCTAAATATTAATTGTCCACACATATTACACACAACACATGTTGCTCACTCGCTGTTGACACAACACGCGCTGCTCATTCGCTGCTCCCACCACACATGCTGCTTGCAGAACACAGCTTAGAAATTGACTTGCAACCTGAATCACCATAAGCCGATTCTTCCTCTCTCCCCTTCGTCGTTGCATCTCCCACATCACTAAAATATATCCCAGACATATTTTGGGTTGCAATTTTGGTTTGGTAACAATCAGCAAAAGATCAAGTTGTTTGTATGTAACATATCATGTGCTAGGTTAAGTGTTAATCTTAAATGATTGTTCAAGGGTGGAATCCACGAAATGTACAAAATCTTTATATTAACTGCTTCATTGGTACAAGAGCACTCTTCTTTTACTTCACTCAAAATCAATCTAAATGCAATTACTAATCAATTTAAACTCACTTGACAATACAAATCGATTACAAATGCAAAACTTGACCACATATGCAATCACCACAAGCAACACAATTCCAGCTGAATCTTCACAAATTCAAGCCATAAATTTTCCAAATTTTCGAGGTAAGATTTGTGGAGAAACCCACGCCAGCTGTGAAGAGACCCACGGAAAGAGAGAGAAAGTCGACGCTGAGAGTGTTGTGTGGGTTTTGTTCGTTTGCTATGGGAGTTGTGTGCGCGCGAGAGAGAGAGAGCCAACGGTCAGATGTGGAGACACCCACGGCGAGAGAGAGGGAGAAAGTTGACGGAGAGAGCACATAGCAGGGGAGGAGGAAAATAAAACAGCTGCGTTTTGGTGAGGGTTTTGCTTGCTTGTTTGCTGTGTAAGGCTTGTGTGAGTTTTGCGTGTGTGTGAGAATTAAGCTGCCACAGTAACCTTTTTATAGTTAGCACGAAATGCACCGTTTTGTGCTAACTTTTGGACTAAATGTTGTAAGAGTCTCATTTTCCTTGTTTAAATGTGTAAGTTGTAAAAAAACTTCTGACCAATTACATGTGCTCTTTTACCCATCATTACTTTACACCAGGTGACCGGCTAATAACCTGTTTCTCAGCTTACTTCTAATTCTCTACGGGCATGTTTGGTAAGTGGTATTGCATGGTATTATCTTGTGGGCCCAGCATTAGTTAAAATATACCAATGTTTGGTGATGAAATGGATTGTATTCAGCAGCATTACAATGCAGCTTTTGCTGCATTATCAAAACCCGCACCCCCCCTCGTGTTTAGGTTGTATTACTGACTTTTGAGCTTCAAAAGTCAGTTGCTTGCGTTTTTTTTTTACTTTATAATAATAGTAATAAATAAATAAAACTTTAATATAATATAATATTATACAATATTAATTTTTATTTTTTTGTTTTTACATTATAATTTATTAATAAATTTATAATTGCATATAATTAATAACAAATACTTAAATAGTATATAAAAATATAATACAACATTATATTATTTAATTAAGTTACAATAATTAATATATATATATATATAAATTAATTATTTTTAAATAATTTAATAAACTAATAATACATATTTAAATATGAATAAATTTGAATAATATTAATTTAAAATTAATAATAATAATAATAATATAAATAATATTTTTTAAGTATTAATAAATATTATTTTATAAATATATAATTTAAATTAGTCACAAAAAAATTAGTACATTACAGTATAACACTAAATATAATATAATTAAAATATAATACGATGCGGTGTAACGGCGACGTTGTATATGGCGTTGTTATAATACGGTCTTGTCGTCTGATATATCCCAAATCTGGCAGAGTATTAAAATAATCGTCTGACATGTCTGATACGATTAATATACAGTAGCACCGTCTTATCTTTTATGGTATCTCGGGAAATTCCAATGCTGGTTTTGGTAAAATGACAAATACCAAATCCATGATGCAAAGTAGTTTTGGCCTGTGTATTTGATCGATGTAGAATAATTGTTCGGCCATCACCGAGATAAAAATATTGTAAATTCGATCGCTACACTACATAGAGAATTTTATTTTTATTAAAATTAACTTTGGTATAAAGAAGATTTAAATCTTAAATTTTATTGTATATGTTTTGCTTTTAATATGAAGTAAAAAATAGAAGCATTTTTTATTTTTAAAAATTTTTAAAGTGTATATGCGTCTTTTATATATACACACACGTACATACATATATGCATGCATACATCTTCAATCAAATACACCCAAATTTAAGTCTTCAACTTATCAAGACTCTAATGCATCCGCAGCCGACTGGAGTCCCATCACTAAAATGGTCGTAGCAAAAACACAGACGCCAAAACTCAGGGTCACAATAATTCATGCTTGGCTATAACTGTTTGAAAAAATAATAATATTTTAGTGTTGTTGAAGTTTGAACCGAAACTATTTAATTTTAGGAAAATGACACAGACCCGTCCAAATATCCTATTGGATTTCTGATATTCCAAAAATAGACACATAGAGCTCACTGTTAAGTACTTTTCATTTGAGAGTATTGGTGTCATTTTCTCCTCCATTTAACATGTCATATATTATATACTTACCTCCTTGTTGCAAACATCACAATCTATTGTACCACAGCTTCTCTAGATGTGAACCAACACGTGGAATAATCACTTAATGTGAAGTCATTTATTCAAAAATTTCATGAAAAATTAACTTTTAGTTAATAATTGATTGTGAAAATTTTTTTAATTTATCAAAAAATTTAACTTAATTTTCCAATAACTTACTACCTTTTAAATTTGAAGATGATTTTGAGGCTTTCTTTGATAGCTCTGGTAAGTTCTTCATCTTCGTCTGCAACTGCATGTATATATACAAGGAAAAAGCTATTTACCCCGAACGTTAACCCCGAATTTGCGCCACGAATTGCCAAAACGCACCGTATCACTTGTGTTTCCTTTGCTTTGCCTGCAGCACGTGTTTTGTTTGCTTTTTCATTTTGATTTAACATTTTCCACTTTCCACTTTCCCTCGGTAACACGAACGACCCACTCAATTATTTTATAGTGAATATAATTTTCAATTTAGTTATTTTTAATTTATGTGATAATAAATTAAGAAAGAAAGTGGTTTTCAATGATAAAGAAAGTTGAAAACAAATTGTTACTGCAATTTACGCTCCCTGTGTTTTACTCTATTTTTATTCGCCGCAGTGAAGTGGTAAAGAATCGGATTCCAAGTGGTGGTATATATCAAGTGGTGTTAAATGGAAAAACAAACAAAACACGTGCTGCAGGCAAAGCAAAGCTGGAGGCAATTAAATGAAAAAGCAAACGAAACACATGCTGTGGGCAAAGCAAAGGAAACACAAGTGATACGGTGCGTTTTGGCAATTCGAGGCGCAAATTTGGGGTGCAAATTCGGGACTCACATTCGGGGTAAATAGCAGGACTCTGCAATGATTAATTAATTAGCTGATGTTTTCATTAGCTAATAAAAATATTAATTAGCCCAAAAAGAATAGTGATTAGTTAGCAACTTCTCCATGCTTTTTTCCATGCACATTGAGATCAAGAGCAGAAAGATGTGTAGCCAATTTGATATTATTGATTTCAGGTCTCTTTGAAATTGAAGTTGGGTAATTGTAACTTAAAAATTATAGCATTAAAATGTTTGGTAAACATTAACTGCTATAGATTGAAAGCTATGTTGATATGATTTTTTACTTGTATGATAAAAAATCTATTATATTTTTAATAATTTTATCAAAAATATTATTTAAATTTTATATTTACTACATGCTACTAACTGTTACTTTATAGTTATAATTTTTTTTTTTCTACAATAGCGGTATCTTAAAAGGTACAATACCTTAATCACAAACAGAATCTTCATCTGGTTCCTGCGATCAAGTTTCAATGGAGAAAAAAAAATTAAGATAGTTGAAATCGCACAATTAATCAGCAAACTAAAAGAAATTAAATCATGAATCAAATTAAATTTTACCACTTACTAGTGAGCAAATTTTATCTCACAATTAATCAACTAACTAAAAGAAGCTAAATTATGAATCGGATCAAATTTTACCACGTACTAGTGAACAAATTTTGTCCTGGAAAAAAATGTTTATCGACATTTTAAGGACTTTGTTAAGCAATAGTAATCTGATAGAAAAGGCAAAAATATAAAAAATAGTGGCGCAGATAAACATCATGGTAATGAGGAAATTAAACCGTAGAGTTAATTTTTTGTCATTGATGTGAACAAACATTAATCTATAGAATTTGACTTGCATGATAGGAAGATTGCATGTGCATGAATTAAAAGCAATATCACGTTAAAAAGATTTTTATAAGTTCACAAATATGAGATATATACACAAGCAATATTTTTTTCTCATTGAATTGTAAGATTTTTATCATTAATGATTTTAGTTGAAAACATTAACTAAACCAAAATCTAAACTCTGCCCAAGGAGAAATTTTAATTAACACGTGTCATATGAAATGGAATGAGATTATAGAGAACAAAACTTATAACAAAAGAAAAAATAAAGCAATGTTCACAAATGCAATAACAATAAATAAATATAGTTATCCTAATGAAAGAATATTAAAAAAACTGGTCAAAAAATATTCATTACCCCTCATTTCAACTTTGGACACCAACATTGGACACGTGTTCAATTCTTTGTACCCTGAATGATCGGTAGAAAACAATTTAGGACATAGCTAGCAAAATCCTGGGTTAATTTTGTGACGGGGGTGTCAAAGAGTAAGGTTTCCAGGCCTTTTTAATAATCATAGTAAAGCCAAGATCTTTAATGAGACAAACCATTGTGCTTATATCATTTTAGGAAAGAATGGTGCTATTAGCACCCCTCTATAATCCTTTTAAAGTCCTAGTTCCGGATATATTGACATTTTTATCTTTGAAAATTGCAATACAAAACAGTGAGCGCTAAGGGTGGCAAAATAAATAAATGAATCGAATTCGAAGCGAATCATAAATGAATTGGGTTAAAATTCTACTGATTCGAATTTGATTTGTTTATTAAACAAATATTCAGTTCGATTCGTTTAATTCGTTTAGTAGAATTAATAAACAAATCGAATCAAATTTGGATTCGTTTATCTTATTACGAATTTATGATGAATCGAATCGAATTAGGATTCATTTACAATTTGTATAGAAAAATATAATTAATAAACAAAATTAAGCAAAATAAAATATAAAAAAGCAACAAATTTAATATCCTATAACAAAATACAAATAACCAAACCATATTTTAGGATTAAATATACAGTCATCCAAATACCAAATACCAAATCTTTAATAATACAAATAACCTTCGAATTTTAAAAAAAATTCAAATAAATTTAAGGACAAAAAAGTAATTTAATTAAATGAATTTTGAATGAATCAACCTGTATTCGATTTGTTTATGACTCGTTTATTAAATGAATGCTAAATGAATGAACGAATCAATATCTTTAAATCCAGATTCAATTCATTTAATTAGCAAATTGAATCGAATTCATCCATTTATTAAATGAATCAAAAATTTCAAACCCAACCCATTTAATTCACATCGAATAGAATTGAATAAACAAATTTTGGCTGGTTAAGATTCTCGTTGATTAAAGGACAAGGATAAAAAAGGAAAAAAAAGATTTAGGTAGTGAGATGCCAAAAATCAGATTATGCAAGGAAAGGAAGGCCTCACAATTTCAATCGGTTCAAATATATCCAATATGAAATTCATTAATATGAATTACAGTATAAGAGAGGATTAATTATTGATGATTATTTCTGAAAATATCGCGTGAAGGAGAGAGAATCATAATCATTTTCACCTATTGACATAAGAATGAAAGATATTTGTAGAATAAAAATGGGTATATTTACGAGTGAGTTATATGTGTAACCTTAATGGAATACACTTAGGCCTTGTTTGGTTTAAAAAATTGGAAACAATAACTTAAAAAATTTCATCACTTACTATTGTGAATTAAAAATAAAGTTGATTTGATCCACTATTTTTAAATTATATTTATGATATAATATTAACTTTTATTTTCAAGTTATAATTTTTTTCACAACAATTATAATTTAAAAAATATAATATCTCAATACTAAATAAGTTCTTAATGGAAGAGTTTTATAAGGATTTCAAAAGGTATCAAAAGTCTCACTTTGTAGGCAAATCTTGAAATTGATTTTGGGGGCTCATCACCTAATATAGTCTAAGAATATCATATGTATAAGATCTCACTAATTGGTCGTATGTCATGAGTGCCCACCTTTTTTCTCACACAGGCGTGTGCCCAAAAAGCTCAATAACTTTTGTTTTTCACATGTCCAGCGTGCCTAAAAAAGGGCATGTGTCTAGTGTGCTTTATTCAAGCCCACGTGTCTAGCGTACTTTTTTAAGCCCATCAACATAACAATAATAATAATAATAATAATAATAATAATAATAATAATAATAATCATCATCATCATCATCATTATCATCATAATCATAATCATAATCATAATCATAGCCATCATAAATTCATAATCATAATCACATTAATTTTTATTAAGAGAGCAATTAAAATTATTATTAGTTCATCACAATTTCACAACTATATATTTAATTTCACAATAACCAATCATAACACAACAATACATAAATTTAATTCCATAGATCATAATAATAATTAATTAAAATTAAAAATACAATCATCGAATAACAATTGCAATAAGTCATTAAATAAATATCATGAATAACATTATTCATTTTATAAATATCATAAATAGAATTTTGTTTATTAAAACCATGATATTTACTTATTCATTTAATAAATTATAAACATAAAAAATTAGAATATTTATTTAAACTAAGATTTAAATTAATTTTTAAAAGTTTATGCTAAAAAATATATTAAAACATTTAATTTCAAGATATTTTACTTTAATTTCATAACATTTTATATTTACTTTTGATTAAAAAAATTTACTTTGATATATTTTGGCTCATTTATCGACAACAACATCATGCTATACCCACCAACGTAAGCATTACATACTTTTCGCACGCCACGTCGACTTATCTCTGACCGTATTCAGTTTTTAAGTGCCCGCGTTTGTACCCCTGGTACCATACGGCCTGACGGTACGTGCCGGGCCACGCCTCGCGCCCCACCAAAATTGCTGTTGTGCCTGCACAAAAGCGTAATGGTCGCCCATTCCATTGACTATCTCTAAAACCTATTGAAATATTTTTCACACAATTGTGTGAAAGAGACAGAGTTCGTGAGTGAAGATTTAATCTCGTAATCTCATTAATCTTGTAACTCACCTCATCCTAATAAAGTCAAGAGTCAAGCTTCAATTCATGGATGTAGGCATTGCTGGTTCAAACTAATGCTAGATTGTCCGGGTTATTCTTTCTTGGATTCTTTATGAAATTCTCATGGTTGATCGCCCCCATCTTTCTTCTCGTTTATCTTCGCTTCTTAATTCGCTTTTGTAAGAAAGATGTTTAAAAAGTCATGGTTAATTTTTAACAGGTCTAGGTTGAGCCCCTTTAAGCCCCTGCCTCGTTTCAAATGGCTTCTACCGCATACCACTAACTTTGCTGCAGTATTGAGGCATGCCTATGTCTGTATGGAAAATGATATATTTAATTTACTTCATCTTAAAGGCTAAAGCCCACAGGAAAGAGACATATAAACTTGATCGCCTATATACAACAAAATTTGTGCGTCGTTGAAAATAGAAACAAAAACAACAACTGATCATATCCTTTATAAATCCTATTCAGCCATCAAAATCTTGATATCTTCAAACATCTTACAATAAATAACATTAACTCAAGATATCTTCTTCAAAATTTAATTAGCAACAATAATGTCTGCACTTGTGGATATATGGACAAGTAAGTTAGCCAAGCAGCGTGAAAGGGTCTAACCTTGTGGGGAAATGATAATGGCTCCAGCCACCATAATATTATTAACGTAGATGAATCAGCCACGTTGTTGAAGCTAAAGAACACAACATTAACTTTCTTGATGTTGGGAAAGTCTCTGCTTTTATACAAGCAATGAAATCCCACTCACTTGTGTTGCCTCACCCTAAAACTTCAGTTTCCTTGTTTATCAGCTTCTTTAGCGCTTGAAGATTAATCATTAGCTACTGTAATTTATTAGTTAGTCTCTGTCTGCTTTTGCTTATTTAATTTGGTTCTGTTTCTTGTTTTTTTTCATAAAGGCATTATAATTCTTAATAAGATTTTGGTTCACTATTGTTACGTGATTGTAAATACTGTATAAGAAATCAATACAATCACAAATAGATTTAAAAAACTAAATTTCGCTTAAGAAAAATATCATTTATGGTATCTCTGGAAAATTAGTTGACAACATGGCAAAATAAACAAAAGAAACAAAAAATGGCAACAAAAGAAAATTGAATCCCCAAGGTTTTTACAGCTCATCATCTGGTTCGTTATCTTCTGAATAATCAGCAGGTGATGAACTTGCCCCACTCTTTTCATAAACATCTTTGATCACAGGATTGCATGCAACTTCCACTTCCTTTAGCTTCTCATCAAAATCATCCTTCTCGACATTCTGATTGTCATCCAACCATTTAAAAGCTTCCTTCAATGTGCTTCTGATCTTCTCCTTATCATCAGAATCGATCTTGTTAGCAAGCTTATTATTATCATTGTCATTTATGGTGCTCCTCATGTTGTAGACTTTCCAACTTGTTCCTAGAATCAACCCTCTCCCTTGCATTCTTATCCTCCTCCGCGTATTCCTCAGCCTCCTTCACCATCCTCTGAATCTCTTCCTCACTGAAACGACCCTTATCATTGGTTATGGTGATGAATTACTTGTTCTTCGCTACCTTGTCTTCAACTATCACATGTAGGATACCATTGGCATGAACATCAAATGTGACCTGAATTTAAGGAACTCTCCTGTAACAACATTTAGAACATATTAAGTATCTAAATCAATCTTTAACCAATCAAATGCATATATTGAAATCTATTGGAGGAAAAGTGTGTTGATCATTGGTAAATCCATGACTAAAATTGTGTGCAAACATGAAATTAAACAAACCTTAGATTATGTTCATTCGGATATATGGGAACCCTCACAAGTTCCATCTCATGGTGGAGTAAGATATTTTGTCACATTCATAGATGACTACTCGAGAAAGCTTTGGGTTTATATCTTGAAGCATAAGAGTGAAGCCTTAGATAAACTCAAGGAATGGGCAGTCCTGATGAAAAATCAAATTGGGAAGAAGGTGAAGAGATTCAGAACAGATAATGGTTTAGAATATTGCAGCAATGAATTTGATGAATTCTGTAAAAAGCATGGCATTGCTAGACATAACATAGTAAAAAACATACCACAGCAAAATGGCCTTGTTAAAAGGATGAATAGAACCTTGATTGAGAAGGTCAGATGCATGATGTTGAGCTCAAATCTTTCAAAGCATTTCTGGGTAGAAGTTGTTGTTACTGCTGCATATCTCATTAACAGAAGTACATCATCAGCTCTGGAATTTAAGATATCACAAGAAGTTTGTTCTGGCAAACCACCTGACTTAAGTAACCTAAGAATCTTTAGATGTCCTGCCTATGCACATATTAGTCAAGGAAAGCTGGAACCAAGGGCTATAAAAGGATACTTTATTAGTTATCCAGAGGGCATTAAAGGGTATAAAATTTGGAATATCGATGGAAAACCCACATGAACTTTTATTAGCAGAGATGTTGTGTTTAATGAGGAAGTATTGACATAGACAAAGGTTGAAACTGAAGTCATTACTCCATATACAGATGTGGAGGAAGATTCTGAGCTCATGGTGGAGTCATCTGATGAAAAAAAAAAACAACAAAGTAGACAAACACAGTTAAAGCTAGAATAATGCCAACTAGCTAGGGACAGAGAGAGAAGAACCATCAAAATGCCAGAAAGATATGGAGTAGCTGATCTTATATCCTATGCTTTTGTAGTAGTTGGAAATATAACAAGTGATGAACCAGATAACTTCAAGCAGGCTATGAAAAGCAAGAATAAGGGAAAATAGATGACTGCCATGAAAAAAGAAATGAACTCTCTGAAGAAGAATAATACCTGGACTCTAGTAAAGAAACCTGCTGACAAGAAACTGGTGGGCTGTAGATGGATCTATAAGTTGAAAGAAGGATTCTCAGATGTTGAACCAACTAGGTACAAGGCTAGGCTTGTAGTAAAGAGGTTTACTCAAAGAGAAAGAGTTGATTTTAATGAAGTCTTCTCGCCTATGGTCAAGCATAGCTCTATAAGAATCATGCTGTCAATTGTAGCCTACAATAACCTGGAATTGGATTAGACGGACGTAAAAATTGCATTCTTTTACAGCAATCTCAATGAGGAGATACTAATGGAATAGCCAGAGGGATTTATTGAAGCTGGAACAGAAGACATGGTTTGTTTGCTTAATAAGAGCTTATATGGATTAAAACAGCCACCTAGGCAATGGTATTTGAGGTTTGATGAGTTCATGATCACACATGGTTAAAGCAAAAGTAAGTATGACAGTTGTGTGTCCTACAAGGTTCTAACTTCTAGAAATTTTATCTATCTCCTGCTCTATTTTGATGACATGCTCATGGTATGTAAATAAAGGGAAGAACTAGAATGGCTTAAGGGTGAACTGAGCTCTGAATTCGAAATGAAGGATCTAGGTCCCACAAGTAGAATAATGTGAATGCATATTATCAAAAATTTATTCCTTTCTCAGACAACATATGTGGAAAAGGTCCTCAATAGGTTTGGAATGAAAGATTCTAAGCTAATTTCAACACCATCTCGAAACAGCAAGAGCCAAAGGAAGTTGCAGATGTGATCCTATGAAAAATATACCATACTCAAGTGTGGTAGGATGTATCATGTATGCCATGGTCTGCTCAAAGCCTGACTTGGCATATGGTATTAGAATATTAAGCAAATTTATGGCTAATCCTAGAAAATATTATTGGCTTGCAGCTAAATGGATGTTAAAATATCTAAAGGGTACTATTGGACATGGTATTGTATATGGAAGGACTAAAGAACTTCAGACTAAGTGCTTGGATTTGTTGATTCAAATTTCGGGGGTGACTTGGATAAAAGGAGATCTATTACCGGTTATGTCTTCACCTTGTGTGGTGGAGCAGTAAGCTGGAAGGCATCCTTACAGTCAGTAGTTGCTTTATCTACAACTAAGGAAGAGTACATAGCTCTCACAAAAGCTGTGAATGAAGCAATCTGGTTAAAAGGGTTAGTGACAGAGCTAGGACTTGAGCAATGATCTGTCTGTATTAATTGTGACAGCTCTAGTGCTATACAATTGAGCAAGAATTCAAAATTCCATGAGAGGACAAAATATGTTGATGTAAGGCTACACTTCTTCAGAGATGAGATTGCTCAAGAAGTAGTCAATGTGGAAAAAATTCCATCAGAATATAATCCTGCAGACATACTTACAAAGCCTCTGCCATCAATCAAGTTCAAAGCTGCTTTAAATTTAATTGGTGTTACTAGTTTATAAGATTGGCTATGAATGTTTATCAGTGTCTGAATGAAGCTCTTAACAGAATAAAACTAGGTGGAGATTTGTGAAGCCTGAGGTTAGTTATATTCTGTTAAGGATGTGTGAGGTGGCATGCTGAGCTGGCATAAGAGGGTCCATGTGGCTGTTGAAGGTTGTTATTGTTTTAACAACTTACTCTCTTTCTCTTTGGTGTTACGTAATGTATAAAAAGAGAAATAAACCAGCATCAGAGATTAGCGCGTGTGTGTGATTAATTGTGTGAAAGAGATAGAAAGTTCCGTGAGTGAAGATTTAATCTCTGTAATCTCATTAATCTTTTGTAACTCACCTCATCCTAATAAAACTTCAATGAAGAGTTGTTTCAACGGTGGATGTAGGCATTTTGTTTCCGAACCACGTTAGATTGTCTGGTTATTCTTTCTTGTTCTTTATG
Organism: Citropsis articulata; assembly: GCA_030449925.1. Taxonomy (NCBI): domain Eukaryota; kingdom Viridiplantae; phylum Streptophyta; class Magnoliopsida; order Sapindales; family Rutaceae; genus Citropsis; species Citropsis articulata. Next base: position 200,248 of record JASUUH010000137.1, on the reverse strand, counting down.
TTTGCTGGTTGATTGCTCTGATTTTTCTTCAAGCTTATCTTGCTTCTTAATTCGTTTCTAGAAGAAAAGTGTTTCAAGGTTGGTTAATTCTTAACAGTGACAATCCTTTATCAAGCTTCTTTCACCTTTGTACACTTGAATCTTAATTTTTATGTTAGTCCAAAAGTAGAAAGAATGAATGTGCAGCATTAGTTTAGCTACCTATGTAATCATGTACATCACTTGTTATACCTTAACAGTCAGTGTGCTTTGCTGGTCTTGGTAAGTGGAAAAAACATGAGATTTCTTAGTGGGGGCTCCAGTGTTCTGGGGAATCAGCGTGGTCATGATACCCCCTACAGTTTCAATACTAAGACTCAAGGAGGTGGCATTGAGCAAAAGCAAGTCTGTAACAAACAAAAAGCTTTGTATAATTAGCTATTATAATCAATCAATTGCATCCTGATAAAAGAAAAGATAAGGGAAAAAATAGTGGATGTTTTACATTTACCCCTGTTGTAAAATTAATTCAATTGCTATTAGTGCCAATATGCAAGTGTACACAACCAGTAATAAAGTGATGAGTATTCAAGATTATCTCCACAAGGACTAATGCTAGTAGAGTTGCCACAACAATCTCAATAGTGCAATCTTTCTTCTAACTTAACATAGATGAATTAATAAGATTAATTAACCAATGAAAATAAAAACTCAATAAAGTAAAATGCAATGACGAATTAAATTGCACATTAAACACAAAAGTGAATCAATAAGAATGGAGTAGTTGAATGATCACACTCTCTTGATGGGTTGACTGTTTTGTTCATGTTAACACCAATTGCTACAACATCTGGTACAGTACTGGGCAGAATTATCATGCATCCTCAGTTATCGTATGTTGGACATCTCATACTTTTATGCAACCTAATAGTGGCCAGTTATTGTGTCAACATAAGATATGACATTACAAGCTTGTACTTTCTCTACCATACAAGATGAATTTTTATATCTAGTTCATCACTAATCTTAAATCAAGTATGAGCCTTTTGGGACTCAAGTTAAACTCTATATAGGAAACTCAATTTAAGATCAAGTATTGCTCTAATATGTTCCACTAAGACAAACACTTTTGTGGCTCTCTCTTAACTTGTATCATTAAATGGGAGGTCAATCGAAATAATTAATGTAATATAATTTATTAAAGCAAAATGCTACAGCAAACATGCAGCAACTCATATGTTCAGTCAAGAACCCATCGAGTTTATTTGTCATTTAACTACAATTAAATTTAGTTTATAACTTGTAAAAGTAAAATAAGCAACAAAGTTTTAGCCATTGGATACATCATCTCAACCAAAGAATAAACAAGAAGACAAGTAAAGAATAAGAAAAGTTAAATCCTAATTATTCTGCGGATTCTTGCCATTGGTGCAGACTCGATTCCTGCTCTTGAATTCTATTTTTTCTTGGTTTTCTTTTTCAGTTTTTCAATGTTGATTTACGGCCTCCTTTTTCTTTTTCGTATGTGCTTCTTTTATAATTGAAAATTAGAGTAAACAGAAGTCTAGGGCATGCATCATCTATATTAGAAAATTGCAGATCACAATATTCTAGGTGAGCGGAATTTTCTTTGCCGTTGTTCCAGGATTGCTACAGTAATGGTTGCTACAACAAATGCTACAACAATTGCACTGCTCCAGATTTATTTCAATTCTTTTGTAACTAAGTTCTTTTCCATATTATGCAAGTCTACTGCAGCAGCATTCTTTCTTTGAAATTTGAGCTTCCAATCATCTACAATTATACACACAATCTAAGCATACAAAAATATTCTAAAGCAAACAAAATTCAATAATAATAAACTAAAATTGATTTTCATGCAAAACATCCTTAAAAGGCAATAAAAACATATCATTTACTCTATAAGTAATCTTGATTTAAGTTTAAAAGTGCTATGATAACTCTCATTTCATAGAGTTATCACACCCCCAAACTTAAACCATTACTTGTCCTCAAGTAATGACAACAACACTAAAACTTCAATCACACAATCATGCAACAAATAACCTAGTTCTGTCATCAAATTTGTAAGAATTTTTCAACCCTCAGATCACACTCTTAATCATGCAAAATTGTCATAGTAGTTCAAATTCTAAACTTAGGCCTCATTTTGTCAAGAGTGAGTGTGTACCACTTTGATCAAGCTTCAGAGATGCTATACCATTACACAGATATTGTATATATATAGATTGAACGTAGAATATAAGTTCATTCAAATAAGGGGAGCAAAAGTCACAAATAAATTGAAATTGTGTTACAACAACAAATAATAATTTTTTTTAATGAATTTTTCTCTTTAATGTATCATTGATTTTTCATGTAGATGTCGATCACTTGTAATGATGGTACTCAATTACTCAAACAATGCACAAATCAGAGTTGCTGCAGTAATGCTCATAACATAGTCTTATTTAAAGATACTTTTAACTCAAGGCTGAACATGAGGCTCATGAACAGACCTGGTTACTAGATATCTTAAACAAAGAATTTTTTTTTCCAATGAATTGCTGCAGCAATACTCATAGCTCTTGTTGCCTTTGGACTCAAGTTTGCATATGGGGTACATACTTAGCCCTAGTTACTTAACAACTTAAGCCATTGGAGCAGAATTTATTTTATAACAAGTACAGTCTAACAAAAAATTTCCCCCAAACTTGAAATATTTTCTACCATTTTTAGTTTTCCTGGTTCTGCTACAACATTCTCATAAATTTCAACCAAAGCTTAAGTGTTAGGATAGACTTTCAACTACTATATATAAACTAACCTTAATTTAGCAGTCACAAATATTGAATAATACTCAATTTATCTTCATTAGGTTTTTCAATCCATACACAAATACGAGATAACAGAGCTTCAAGCAACACATAATACAACACATACACTCACAAGCATCATACACTATCCCTCAAACTTAAAAGGTACCGTGTCCTTACAAGCACACAAAACATAACAAAACAAACCACTTATGCATTCACTAGATAAAAAGACATGGAGAATGAATAAGAAAAGTAAAGTAAATAAAAGAAATGTGTTGAAAAAGAAAAAGAAATAAAATAAACTTATTGATAGAGGGTACTCCCCTATTGTTGGCAGCAATGCTGCAGCAGGAGTGAAAGATTTACCGCTTTTTGGAGGAGATCCTCAGATGGTCCTTAGGGGATCCTTGCGGTAAAACAGCTAGCTGCTTCTTTTTCTTGCTCAAATGGGTTGGTTGGGGGAGTTCCAGCAGGTACAACATCCTTGGGCTGAATGGATCTTATCTTCTTTTGTTCTGGTTCTTCTAGTGTTGTAACACCTATAGAAGTGGCCTGTTTTCTCTTGCTGGATCCCTTGGGGGTGGTACAACATCTTTGGGTTGAATGGATCTTATCCTATTTTGTTTTGGTTCTTCTGGTGTTGTAGCACCTACAGAAGTGGCCCGTTTTCTCTTGCTGGATCCCTTGGGGGTAGTGGGAGTGGATTTACTGGGAGTTTGTTGGGAGGCAGCTGGAGTAACTTTTTTGGTAGTAGACCCTTCACCCATAATTACGACAATGATATCGAGTAGGCTCTTTTTCTCTGTGGTTGTGAGAGTAGCCCTGGTTGCTGCAGCTTCCAACTCTGCATTAATGTCTTCTGCATCATCCTCAGACTCAACATGACTTATCACTTCTCTTTGCCCTTCCGAGAGAGGACTAAAATTAGAGACTGCTCTGCCGGTTCATCTTCTTCCTCTCTTATGATGTGATTTTTTCTTTACTTGAAAGACATCCTTTGGGCGGTTCCTCTGGTTCTTTTGTAGTCTCGTCATCTGTTTTAGTTGGTGAACTGTCTGTTGCAGACCTTACACCCTCTTCTTCAGGCTGGTTCGATTGATCGTTAACATCTGAATCTGCCTCTTTTTTTTTTCTACTGGAGCTTCTTCCGTAGGTTCATCTTCCGCAAAGAGCATCCCCATCCTTCATCGGAGCATCCGTTAAGGTATCAAAGTTGAATTCGCAAGAATGAATCGAAAATTATCACATGCGCTTTTCATGTATACAGCAAATTGGTGTAGATGGTGCTTCAAATGCTATAAATAGCTCCAAAACTGATTGTTTTCCCTCTGCTGGGCTTCAGCCTACTGAGTGATACTGTCACTTAGTTCTTGTATTCTTCTCTCTACACCAATGACTCTTCTGGCCCCTGCTACAGCAGCTGATTCTGGTGGTGTTACAGCAGATTCACCAGCAATTTATTCAATAATGCATGCAGTGAGAGTACCATCATTCTTAATACACTCATCCTGTATATATCAAGGTGGACTCCCGATACTAGACATATGTTGGTGACAAGAGAAGAAAATAGCAAAGTTGTCGGTTTTGTGCTTTTTAATAACACACTCCCTAATTTTTTTCTCTATAATGACTCACACATCTATGGATAGCCCTCTAACAATGACATACAAAAGCATCAACCTCTCTTGTGATATAGTGGTTGTATGTATGGTTGGCATAATCCTGGATTTTAAAACTTTCACCTGCACCTTAGCAATGGGTTTCAAATCTATCATATTAATCATATGCCCTTCTTCATTAGCCTAAGACACCCTTTATGGTAAAGGTTTTTAAGACCTTATTTTATTTTTGTAGGGTTATATTGCCAAGCAGCTTGGCATACTCATAATCCACATCAGAGGGTAAATTATAGAAAACATTAATAGCTTGGGAATCTAAAGGCACGAGAGAGTTTCTTACCTAAATATTTTGTTGGTTTTGGCTTAATAGGTTAGCATAAAAATCTTTTACTAGTAGCAACGGTGGTCTCTTTGATACTTGGAAAACTCCAGCCAACCACACTTTGCTACAACAACGTACAGCATTTGCATGATTTTTTAGGGTTGTGGTGGAAACTGAAACCTTTTTTCTTCTAAGATTTTACGCGGTTCGATAAATTCTTCACACTTCTCTTCCGTATGGTAGCTTTAAAATCGAGAGGGATAATCGGCTCGCCGGCTTTTTATACCTTGGCATTGCTACAGCAGTGGGTATGGATGTGGTGATAATTCTAAGAGTGGAACAGGAAGAATAGGTTATGAGTTGTTGTGAGTGTGGCTGCGTGGGGAAAGAAAATAGTATTAGAGGTCAAGGTAAACAGTGAAACCCTTATATAGGCTGAAGTAAAATTAAAAAAATTACAAAAAAAAGTTCGGTAAAAGAGATAAACTTGGGAAGAGATTTTTTAATTTATAAAACATATCCCATAAAAATAAGAAACAGATATTTATGAGGTAATTTAGGGATTAAGCAATCTCTCCCAATCTCTATCCAAATTCACCCAACCAGCTGTCATAAGTTATGTCCAACGGTAAAAGAGTAAATTCTATAATTAAATCATTATAACGGTAATATTCGTTGCTGCAGCAACAAATTTGTTGCTCCAGCAACAAATCTGCTGCTTCGGCAATTTGCACTAAAATCTTCTTGGAGGCTGCTGTAAAGTTACTTGACCTTGTAATCTGTTAATGCTACAGCAATATTCGTTAGTGTTGAACCAAACTCCAACAATTGCTCTTCTTGGTGTCTCCCTGTTCTTTTTTTTTTTTAAATAACATGGAAGAAAAGAAATTAAATACTAAATAAAAACAGTAACTAAAAGAATGAAACATGTAAGATCAAACTCAAAGCATTCAAAATGACTCCTTCAACATTGGGTTTCTCAATTAGTGCTTGATTTTAGGTCCTTCAGTATGACCTTTCTTGTTTTCTCACAGTGCTGGTTCACTCAGGATCAAATCTTTCTTTGAGCAATCCGCAACTGAATGCATGTAATGTTTGACTCTGTGCCCATTAACTTTGAATTCCTGACTCTTCTTCTCATCTAGAAGATCAACAGCCCCATGAGGATAAATTCTAATTAGCTTGAAAGGCCCTGACCATCGAGATTTGAGCTTTTCTGGAAATAACTTTAATCTTGAATTATAGAGTAAAACTAGTTGGCCAGCAATTAAGCTCCTTTGCTGGATGTGCTTGTCATAGTTGAAGTTTTTATAGGAGAACAATCGTAATTCATCAAGCTCACATAGTTGAAGTTTTCTCTACTCTGCTGCAGCATGCATGTCCCAGTTTAATTACTTTAGTGCTGGTATACTTTGTGCTGTAGCTCAAGTGGTAGATGGCAAGCTTCTCATACACAATTCTGTATGGAGACATGCCAAGTGGTGTCTTGTATACTGTTCTATAGGCCCATAAAGAGTTATATAAGTGCAATAACCAATCCTTTCTGGTGAGGTTAAGCACTTTCTCTAGAATCTTTTTAATTTCTTTGTTGGACACTTCTGCTTAACCATTGGATTGTGGGTCATCTGTAGCAATCTTATGCTTGATTCCATGTTTGGCCAATGCTGCAGCAAATATCTTGTTGTAGAAGTGAGTACCTTCATCATTAATGATTGCTCGTAGAGTGCTAAACCTGGAGAAAAATTTTTCTGAAGAAAATTCACTAATGCTTTGGCATTGTTTTTGGCCAATACTGTAGAATCTACCCATTTAGATACATAATCCACAGCAACTAAGATATATAAGTTCCCAAAAGATGGTGGGAATGGGCCCATGAAGTTTATCCCCTTATATCAAAGATCTTCGCTTCCAGAATATTCGTCAATGGCATTTCATGTCTTTGAGATATGTTTCCTGTCATTTGGCACTTGTCACAATATTTCACAAACTTATAAGTAGGGGTGGGCAATTGTCGGTTTGGTTTGGTTCGGTTAAGGTCCCGAACCGAACCGAATCAAAACCGATCAGTTCTTAAGAATATGAACCGAATCCAAACCGAATTTAAAAACCGAACCGAATCAAACCGAAATATTTTAGTTCGGTTTGGTTCAGTTCTTAAATTCAGTTCGGGTTCGGTTCGATTCGGTTAAAAAATTTATTAAATATTTATTAAATTTGTTAAATTCAGTTCGGTTTGGTTCGGTTCTTAAATATTTAGGGTTAGGAATTTAAGAGAGAAATTTATTTTTTGATTAATATATTTTGATGAGGGAATCAAATTTTGTACTTGATAAATTAATGTTACTAATTCAATATGGATGATAGTTTCTACTCCAAATGATAGTTTCTTCTGTAGGCATCCTTAAGGTAGTTTTATAAGACCATATGACAGATAGCAACTTAGCTAGCCACTCTCCTTTAGTTACCTCTAGTCTAGCTCTTTGCTTACTCGATTTGACAACTTCTACTTGCCAATTGGCTCAAGGATAGGTAGGAGAAGAATAATAAGTTTTTATCTCAAGTTTGCTACAAAAAATTGTCATTGTCAAATTGCCTTCCATTATCGATAGAGAGGGACAAGAAGAAAATTAAAATGCGTTAGGACAAATAATGGTGGTGAGTACAGAGGGCTATTTGAGCAATATTGCAAATCCTATGAAATTAGACTTGAGAAGATTGGACCAAAAATCCCACAGCAGAATGTTGTTGCAGAAAAGATTAATAGAACAATTGAAGAGATGGTCAAATGTATGCTTTCTAATGTCAAGCTTTCTAAATCCTTTTGGGCAGAGGTTATGCGTACTGCAGTTCACTTGATTAACCTTTCTCCTTCAACTCCATTAGATGGTGATATACCTAAGAAATTTGGAGCAAAAAAGATGTTTCTTATAAACACTTGAGCGTGTTTGCTTGCAAAGCATATGTTCACATCTTTAAAGATGAGAGATCGAAGCTTGATGATAAAGCTAAAGAATGTATTTTCTTAGGCTATAGGCATAAAGAAGTTGAATACAGATTATGGGATCGAGCAACAAGAAAATTGATCAGAAGTAGAGATGTTGTGTTTCTTGAAGATAAGATAGTTAGTGATGTAGAGAAAAGTAAGGAGTCTGAGTCATCTCTAGAGATTTCTATTATTCTAACTTCAGTTTCTCCTCCTGCAGTTTATGATGATCATGGGGGAGCTAGAGAGAATAATAATGATAGTAGAACTAGTTGAGCAGGCACCTTTAAAACCACCTGCACCATCAACTGAATTAGAATTGAGAAGATCTACTAGAGAACAGTGACCTTCCATTAGATATCCTCCACATGAGTATATGATGCTTATAGATGAAGGGGAGTCAAAATATTTTGAAGAAGCCATGTCTAATCAATATAAAAATGAGCTGGTTAAAGCTATGCAAGCGGATATGAAATCTTTGAATGAGAACTAAACTTATGACCTAATAATGCTGCCTAAGAGAAAAAGAGTATTAAAGAACAAGTTGGTTTATAGGTTGAAGACTGAAAACAACTCACAGCAGTAGTATAAGATTAGATTGCTTGTGAAGGGTTTCGGTTAAAAGAAAGGTGTTGATTTTGAAGAAATATTTTCTTCTGTAGTAAAGATGTCTTCTATCCGAGTTATTCTAGGATTAGCAGCTCGTTTGAACTTGAAGATTGAACAGGTTAATGTAAAGATAATTTTTTTGCATGGTGACTTGGAAGAGGAAATATACATGGAGCAACATGAAGGATTCAATGTCAAAGGCAAAGAAGAACTTGTGTGCAAATTAAAGAAAAGTTTATACAGGCTGACATAGGCACTAAGACAATGGTATAAGAAGTTTGATTCTTTCATGGAGAATCATGGTTTTAACAAGACTATGTGCGACCATTGTGTTTTTATGAATAAGTTTGATAATAATGATTTTATTATTCTTTTACTTTATCTGGATGACATGTTGACTGCTGGACAGGATGCTGGTAGAACTGACAATCTGAAGAGAGAGCTTAGTAAGTCTTTTGTAATGAAAGACTTGGGACCGGCAAAACAAGTTCTTGGCGTGAAAATTTCTCGCGATAGAAAAGGTAAGAAGTTATGGTTATCTCAAGATCTTGAAAGATTTAACATGAGTAAGGCAAAATCTGTTTGTTCTCCACTTGCAGGTCATTTCAAACTTGGTTTCGAGCATTGGTAGCTTGATGTAAGAGAAGCAAGAGATAAAAGGACTTCTTTATACTTCAACAATTGGTAGCTTAATGTACGTCATATTTTGTACAAGACCAGATATTGCTCATGCAGTTGGTGTAGTCAGTCGATTTCTCTCCAATCGGGAAAAAACATTGGACAGTAGTGAATTGGATTCTCAGATATCTCAGAGACACTTCCAAGGCATATTTATATTTTGGTGGTGACAAACTTGTGTTACAAGTGTACATGGATGTAGATATGGCGGGAGATGTTAATTCCAGAAAATCTCTATTAGGATATTTGCTCACCTTTGCAAGGGGAGTAGTCTCATGGTAGTCTAGACTTCAGTGTTGTATTGCCTTATCTACCACTGAAGCAGAGTATATTACAATCACTGAAGGTTGGAAAGAAATTTTATGGATAAAGAATTTCCTACAAAAGTTGGGTGTGAAGTAAGACAGCTTTATTGTGTACTATGATAGTTAGAGTGCCATTCACTTGGTAAAAAATTCGACATACCATTAGAAATCTAAGCATATTAGTGTGAGGTATCATTGGATACCTGAAGTGATTGAGTAGAATAGTTGCAGGTTGAAAAGATACACACAACGGAGAATAGGTCAGATATGATGACAAAGCAATTACCTAAGGAGAAGTTGAAAGCTGTATGCAGAAAGCAGGCTTGGTGGTGTCCCCCACATGATCTAAAGGGGGAGATTTGTTGGGTCCATCTCATTTCGATGGCCCAAGCCCAAAGTTTAATAAGTTTGGGCAATAGAATAATTAATAAAAACTCAAAAGGGGTGAATGAAAATTATCATGTATTTTAGCTAGCTGCCCCAATTATGTGCATGCAGGAGAAGCCGCAAGAGAGAGAAGAAGTTAGTGGAGGTTTTTCATTTGGAGGCAGGATTTTTAGTCTTTAATTAAGCGGTGAAATTAACTCTGTTTTTTCCTAAATTTTGAGAGTAAGTTCTTGGCATTGCCCTCTACAATCCTACTGGTCTTGATTTTTATTTTATTATCTCCTTAGCTATTATTTGAGATAACTACTGGTTAGAAGGATAATTATCTGGCTGTTACTGTAAGTCAAGAATGGTGAGATTCTTGATGTCGGTAGCCTCTAGTAGTATTTGGAGAAGTATTTGTACTGTAATCCCACCATTGGAGAAGTATTTGCATTGTAATTCCATTAATATAGTAGAAGATTATATAGGACTGTGGTCCCATAATTTTTTTCCGTTTTGGATTTTCAACGTAAAAATTTATATCTCTTGTGGTTGGTTTTTGCTTTAAATTTATTGATTTTTTTTTTACCTATTTATTTATGGTAAACATCTTATTTTAATCACCCAAACAGGAAAAAAGTTTTATTTTTGATTAATTTACAACTACTTGGTAGTCCCTTTCCCAACAAGAGGCAAGGACAAGGGAACAAGATGATGACTTGGGCAGTCACAAAAACTTCAGAGAAAGAAGCTGGAATGAATCAAAGAAGATATGGGAAATTTCTGGTCCTGTGATTTTTGTTAGGAAATTGATGGGTGAAGCAGGAACGCAACTAAAGTAAAATTGAGAAATAATGAGACAATAAAATCACACGGGACACCAGAAATTACGTGGTTCGGCTTTTAGCCTACGTCCACGGGCGAAACAGAAAGAAAATATTTTACTAGTGAAAAGGAGTTACAAATATTGTGGTATTTTAGCTCACTACCCAAAACCCCAATACACCCAAACTCTCAAAACACTAGAACAAGAGTTTTATTTATAAACTCTTCAAAACCTCTCTAATAGCTAAATTGCTCTCTGAATTTTGGGATGCAAAATGAGGAGGAGGATCCTCCCTTTTATAGCCAAAATTGGCTATTAAAATAATCCCCCTTTTTTTTCTTTGTCAAAGCCGTGTATTATTTTTTCCTTCTTCAAATTCTTTTTTCTTCATTCTTCTTCAAGCATTTCGGCTTCATGCATTTTGGCATTCAAAAGCCCATCTAGAAGCTTTGACCACCTTTTCTTGACATTCTCCCACTTGGAGATTAGATTGAAAATCAATCAATCTCCACATCATCCTTTCTGCTTCGCCATTATCATGTTGCCTACGTTTCTGCTAGGCCACAAGAGGATCTACTCCATACAAACTTATCAGTGTTGATTGGCTTGGTCATAACATCTGCTAGGTTTTCCTTGGTATGGATTTTATTCAAATCCACACTTCCATCTTCCACAACTTCTCGAACGAAGTGATACTGTACCCCTATGTGCTTTGTCCTGGAATGAAAGGCTGGATTCCTTGCAATGTGCAAAGCACTCTGACTGTCACAAAACACAGGAATTTTCTGTTGTTTGTGCCTGAGCTCCTCCAATAGCCTTTGTATCCAGTATGTAGCCGCCATGTATTCTGCTTCTGTTGTAGATAAAGCCACAACGGTCTGTAATTTCGAAACCCAGCTTACAGCTGCTCCCGCAAGTGTAAATACATAGCCAGTAGTGGATTTCCTTTTATCAAGGTCTCCTGCAAAATCTGAATCCACATAGCCCCTGACAATAAATTCTGATCCTCCATAACATAATGCAACATCTGAGGTTCCTCTGATGTATCTCAGAATCCTCTTCACAGCTATCCAATGCTCTCCACCAGGATTCGCCATGTATCGACTGACTGCTCCCACTGCTTGTGCAATGTCTGGTCTTGTACAAATCATTGCGAACATCAAACTTCCCACTGCTGATGCATACGGTACTCGAGACATCTCTTTCCTCTCTGCTTCATTGCTAGGACACATACTTGAGGATAATTTGAAATTAATAGGAAGTGGGGTAGAAATTGACTTACAATCTTGCATGTTGAAGCGCCGCAAGATTTTCTTCAAGTAATTTTTCTGTGAAAGCCAAATCTTCCTGTTATTTCTGTCTCGGTGAATTTGCATCCCTAGAATCTTGTTTGCTGGTCCCAAGTCCTTCATTTCAAACTCCCTAGCCAATTGTGCCTTCAATTCTTGGACTCGATCTTTGTTGGGGCCTGCTACCAACATGTCATCCACATACAACAGCAAAATGATGAAATCATTATCTTCAAACCTCTTGTAATATGCACAATGGTCTGAACTGAGTCTGCTGTATCCAAGGCTCATGATGAAGGAATCAAATCTCTTATACCAACACCTTGGCGCCTGTTTAAGACCGTATAGAGATTTGTTCAACCTGCAAACCAAGTTCTCATTTCCCTTTTCAGTAAAACCTTCTGGTTGGAGCATATAAATTTCTTCTTCAAGTTCTCCATGAAGAAATGCGCTTTCACATCTAACTCGCTTCTAGATGTAAATCAAATGTAGCACATTGCCAAAACCATTCTCGATTGTTATGGTCGAACCACGGAGAAAATATTTCATTAAAGTCAATACCTTCTTTCCGAGCATATCCTTTCACCACCAATCTTGCACGATACCGCCCACTTGGTCATTGCCATCACGCTTGATCTTGTAGACCCATTTGTTTCCAATGGCTTTTCCACGGGGTGGTACAAGTTCCCATGTCTTGTTCTTATGTAGAGCCTCAATTTCTTCCTCAGATTGCCATCCATAAAGCAACATCCGAGCCGCTTAAAGCTCATGGAAAGTTGATGGCTCCTCATCCTCCGTTAAGACAAGATGCAACATTGATCTCGTGGTCATAATCCGAAAAGCACGTTGGCGGTCGTCTCTCACGAGTTGACCGTCGAACTTCCTGAGCCCTGACTCGACTTCTCGCCTCGTGCTCGTGTTGCTTCAAGAATCAATCTTCGATTCTTTTCCTCATAAACCGCATGCCTCCGACTTTTCTTTTCTAGTGCTATCATCCCCATCTCTCCTTTGCAGTTGATCTTCTATAAAGATAACATCTCTGCTGATGATGATCTTGTGAGCAGTAGGGTCCCACAGACGATACCCCTTTACTCCATCAGCATATCCCAAAAAGATACGTCTTCTAAATTTTGGATCCAGCTTTGTTCTTTCTTGGGCATTGTACATCACGTACACAAGACATCCAAATGCATGTAGGTAGGAGTAATTAGCTGGCTTTTCAGTCCACATCTTCATTGTCTTGTTCAAATTCTTGTGGATGGCGATCGATTTACAATAATATAATGCGGCTTTGTCGCTCGCCTGAACGAATTGGGTAGACGTGCCCTCAACATAGCTCTTATTCTTTCTCGTAAGAGTTCGCTCATCCGCCCGCCACTCCATTTTGTTGAGAGTGTATGCCACCGTGAACCGCCTCGAATACCTTCTGCTTACAGTAAAGAAACTCACCGTCATATACTCCACCATTATCTGTCCTCAAACACTTAATCTTTTTGCCAGATTCAAGTTCTACCCGTGCTTTGTATTCTTTAAACACTAGAAATACATCTGACTTTTTCTTAATTGGATATACCCAACATCTCCTAGAATAATCATCAATGAAAGTCACCATGTACTTTGCACCTCCCATGGATATGTCAGGTGATTCCCAAACATCAGAATGAACTAAGTCTAGAATGCATTTACTTCTAGCAACAGATTTACTAAACTTTAATCTATTTTGCTTACTTGTAACACAATGCTCGCAAAATGGTAAACTTACCGATTTGAGCCCTGGAAGCAATTTTCGCTCAGAGAGAATCTTCAAACCTTGTTCTGACATGTGCCCAAGCTTGAGATGCCACATCATCGTTGATTCTTCTCCACTTGATGCGACACACGCATCAGCTTCCTGCAGTGTTTCTCCTTTAAGCATGAACAGATTAGCACCAATCTTTTCTGCCTTCATCAATACAAGCACACCTTTGACTATCTTCATGATCCCATTTTCAACATGAGTTTTGCACCCATGACTATCTATTTGTCCCAAAGACAATAGATTTTTCTTCAGGCCTTTGACATATCGTACCTCTTCAATTGTGCGAACTGTACCATCAAACATTTTAATTTTGATAGTACCAATACCAGCGATCTCCAAAGCATGGTCATCACCCATATATACAGATCCTCCTGAGATAGGTTCATATGTGTGGAACCATTCTCTGCGAGAGGTCATATGCCAGGTAGCTCCTGAGTCTATGAGCCAGACATCAGATAGCCGTTTTCTGCCTTCTGAAACAGTTGTTGCCTCGCTGTAGAGAATTTCGCCATCATCCGAGGTACTTGCTACACACCCCTGAGCATTTGATGACTCAGGTTCTTTGCCCTCTCTTCTCTTCTGGTTACTCCAACATTCTTTCTTGACGTGCCCTTTCTTGCCGGTTGTAGCATTTAACATTCTTCTTACGGATTTTGATCTACCATGATTGTGACTCCCACCGGGCCACGCTCGCTGATCTCCTCTCGTCACCGATAACGCCCACTTCTGCGAACTTGCTTGTCCGCCTTCCTTACTTTTCCGCTTTCCTCATTTAATACGGAGGCTGCAACATCATCAAAACTAGATCATCCCAGGATTGTTGTTCGCCGATTGATGATGAGTTGATCATACGAACTGCAGACTTTGAAGTAGAAGCTCTGCACGTTCATTTTCCTCTATATTATGACCCAACGTTGTGAGTTGTGAAAATAGAGTCTTCAAAGTGTTGATATGGTCGGTCACCAAAGTGGATTCCGCCATTCGAAGAGTATAGAGTCTCCTCTTTAAGAAGATTTTATTGTGCAGCGACTTAGCCTCGTACAATTTTGTGAGAGTATCCCAGATTTCCTTTGCTGTCTTTTTCTCCGCCACACTGGATAACACCCCATCTGCAAGTGCCAAGTGTAGATCAGCAATGGCGTTGCCGTCCATCTCGTTCCACTTGTCATCAGTTATCTCCATGGGTCTTTCTCCAATTGCTGCCAAGCAATTATTTTTCCTCAAAACTGCCCTCATCTTCATTTTCCACAACGAGAAATTATTCCCGTTGAATTTCTCAATTTCATACTTTGCTGCCATTTTTTTTTGATAAATACTACACACAAACTAGTGTATCACCTTGAATAGTTGTGAGTATGTGTGAGAATGCACACCAGGAAAGTTCCTGTGGGAAAGACGGAGGGTCACAATGGTCCCACTTAAAACCCGCACTCCTTGCGCTCTTATCGCCATGATGTAACTTTCCTAGACATGTACAAAACTACACAGTTGTACTACTCACACCACTATTCCCTGCTTTCCCCCGCAGAATTCTTGGATCGCTCCCACCGTTTCTTGTGAATAGTACCGTATACGTGAACAGTACCGTATACGTGAACAGTACCGTATACGTGAATAGTACCCCTTCCGTGAACAGTACCTCCGACTCCAAAAAATACAACCAATAGCTCTGATACCACTGTTAGGAAATTGGTGGGTGAAGCAGGAACGCAACTAAAGTAAAATTGAGAAATAATGAGACAATAAAATCACACGGGACACCAGAAATTACGTGGTTCGGCTTTTAGCCTACGTCCCACTAAACAGAAAGAAAATATTTTACTAGTGAAAAGGAGTTACAAATATTGTGGTATTTTAGCTCACTACCCAAAACCCCAATACACCCAAACTCTCAAAACACTAGAACAAGAGTTTTATTTATAAACTCTTCAAAACCTCTCTAATAGCTAAATTGCTCTCTCAATTTTGGGATGCTAAATGAGGAGGAGGATCCTCCCTTTTATAGCCAAAATTGGCTATTAAAATAATCCCCCTTTTTTTCCTTTGTCAAAGCCGTGTATTATTTTTTTCCTTCTTCAAATTCTTTTTTCTTCATTCTTCTTCAAGCATTTCGGCTTCATGCATTTTGGCATTCAAAAGCCCATCTAGAAGCTTTGACTACCTTTTCTTGACAATTTTAGCCTCAGGATCTGAATTCTCAATCACCTTTGTAACCGCGGCCTTTGACGGTTATCTGGGTGAAGTTGAATTTGCGCTACAGCTTTGTATCTGATGCCTTTTTATATCTTTGCAACACAAGTTTTAAAGCTTCTAAGCCAAGAAAAGGAAATGGATAGTTCGGCCATTGCTTGCTCATGCTATAAACTCTCCAATACAGAAATTTCTACAATTGCAAAGCAGAGTTTGGGTCACGACTGTGATTTCGATGGTAGCATTAATAGTTCACGTGTTTTTAAATTGGATTCTGGTGGCAAAGCTCAATTGCAACATTGTTGGTGCAGCCATTGCTGGGGATTTTTATTTATGGCTTATGGTCGTAGGATTAGTCGTTTATGTTAACTTCTGGATGTTTCCCAGATGCATGGACTGGCTTTTCTTTGAGGGCTTTCAAGTCATTGGCCAGTTTTGTGAAATTCTCACTTGCATCAGCTGTAATGTTATGGTAATTAATACTGAGAGTTGAGATATTTAGTGAACATTTCACTTGATCATCAAGAGGAATCCAAAATATGCATGGGCTTCGCAACGCGCCATCAAGAGGAATCCAAAATTTCTGCATGAAGTCACGTGTGCATTCAAGGGACAATATCGTGCATGAAGTCACGTATGCACGCTTGCATGCAAAGGCTTGAAGGATAATCACACGGGTTTTTATCATATCGTGCTGGTTAGAAATTGCAATCACTAACTTCATATTACACAAAAACTGTAAATTTCGGATCACATGGGCACTAAGAAAAGACCCAGCAGAGGCTGTGTTTATTTTACAATATCTAGTTGTACAATCACACTGACATTTATTGATAATATGTATGTTTGGCCTCGGTTTGCGCTAATTACAAGGCTTCTTCACGCTTGATCTCGAATACCTTTTCAAGGACATCTTCAATAGCCTGGATAAGACACGGGGAGGAAAATTATAACAATCTTTAAGTTAAACAGCTTTAAAATTTACAGTCAGCAGACGAAAATGATGTAATTAGCTGTGGCATGGTAAATTAGGAGTACAAGAATGAAAAAATAAGGCCAAGGTAAGCAAGAATCTATTTAGAAATTTCATGCGTAAGAAATTACCTTATCTGGGGTGGAGGCACCGCCTGTTACCCCGATTGTGATCTGTCCTTTCGGCAGCCAATTTTCTTTCTCCGCCAGCTCGCCATGCTACATACAAGATAACAAACACAGATAATTAATAACGAAATTTTTGAAACTTAAAAATTACTCTGTTGATGCAAGTAAAATTCAATATGTTCATACGTACCATCAATTTATACGCTATTTTGTTTCCGGGACCTATTCTCTTCTCACTGTCGATCCAGTATGAGGGAATTCCACGGTCTTCTGCAATCACTTGAAGGCTTGATGTATTGCTCGAGTTCCACCCACCAACAACCAAAATAAGATCGATCTTTTCCTCAACCAACTTATACACTGCATCTTGTCGCTCCTGCAAATATTGAGACCAAAATCATTAGCTTAAATTTTACTGAACACAACAGAATGGTACACAACTTGCAGATTAACTAGCGGCTGAGTATTGCTGGCGGAGCAGTTCAGTCATTGAAAACAAATTGTCAACTATGTTTTTAGGTTTAGCATATCGAAGTTGAACATTCTGGCTTTTATTAAGTGCGACAGGAAGTTCTATGACTCACAAAATTATAAAAATCTGAAAGGGAAAAACCATGAGGGAGAAGAAATTACTTGGGCAGCATAACAAATTGTGTTGAAGCTTATGAAGTGTTCATTGACATGTTCGACTCCAAATTTACGCATCATGGTCTTCTCGACTAATTTTCCTGTAACAATGAAAAATTGCTCAAATACCAGAAGCCAAACTTTCTTGGAAACAGATATGGTGAAATCATCATTATAGTGCGACTAACCAATCTCTTCTGTTTCACCCTTGATCATTGTAGTTTGGTTTGCAATGCCAACTTTTACCAGGTCAATGTCTGGATCAAACCCTTTTGAAACAGATTTCTTGAACTTCTGTAGGCAAGCAAATAACAATAACAATATCTGCAAAACTCCCCAAACATTGTCAACATTCACGGTCAAATAAGCGACAAAACTCATACCTCAAGGAATGCTTGTTTTGTTGAACTAGATCCATTAAGTTCACCCCCAAGAATGTAATCACACACGTACTCAGCCTGGATTAAATCACAATTGAAAAAAAAAACATTCTAATGAATATCTCCTAAAATTGCTCTACAGATTCTCCAGAAAATATAATATAATCCACCTTCGGAACATACCTCTTTCATATCTTTGACTATGATATACTTTCCTGCAAAAGATGCAGTTGCTACAGTTTCCTCATGAGAATATTTACCGTGAATAATTGAAGTATAGTGTCCCTTCTTGTGCTTCTCAACAGTAGTCCAGACCTTCACAAAAATTTTAAACTTATATATAATATGTAACATGAAGAGGGATTGAAGATATAAACAGGCAAATGAATAATCATAATAACAGCTGATCTGTCTCGGCAGAAGGTACCTTCGACACCCAAGGGCAAGTTGTATCAACAATCTGTACATTCTTGTCATTCAGAGTCACCATTTCTTCAACTGCAGCCCCAAACGCAGGCAAAACCACAACATCATCCTTATTTACCACATCAAATTGCTTCTTTCCTTCCTCAAAAGGTATATTTTTAACTTCCATCTCCGCCAACCGCTGCCATGTATGACTTAAGAGCCTCAGTAATCATTTTAGTAGAATATAGTAATGAAAGAATCAAATCATGATTGAAACAAAGAGCGTAACAGTTTCATCCATACAAATCTACTCTTTACAATCCATAACCATGAAAATGAGTAAATGATCAACTAAACAAACAGCAGGGCGCAAAAATATTTAAATTGAAAATATTATAAAAGAAGTCTTGGTTTTGGTTTTTTAAGACCTTATTGATAGATGGACTGTGAAGGATTTCACTGGTGATCCAGATCTTCTCATCGGGAAACTGTTTTCTTGCTTCATAAGCAATCTGCACAGCACGCTCAACTCCCCAGCAAAAGCCATATGCTTCGGCCAGCTTCACCCTAACATTTCCCCACGTATACTCGTATCCATTCTCCTTCAATTTCTTTATAATGTCACCTGAAAGAATTTTCAACGAAATCAATAAAATAATCATTGCCACAATAACACCAACGCCAAATAGAAACACTTGATTTCACCAAATCTCTCTAAACATTTGTTAATCACAAACTGATGCTGAGTCCATAAAAAGATAAATCATTGATTGATCCAGCTTTCTTAAATGAAATTGTTAAAAAAAAAAAAAAAAGGTCATTGAATAGCAAGCAGAGAAGGTAAAATCCACATAAATTTCTTTGATTTTGTATTTTTATTTTTATTTTTATTCCTGAATCTATCCATTTAAAACTAATTAAGCTGAATAATTAGCTAAAATAAAGAAATTTAAGTAACAATTATTTCATTTCCTACTGAATAAACAAAAGAAAATCCAGTGAAAAAAAATTGATTTAAACAGAAAACAATGAAAATCTTACTTGCATACTGTTGATTCATGAGCTCTATAGTCTCTTCTTTGTGGCCAAATCCTCTCCGATTATAATTATCACTTCTCATCAGGTTATGACGAAACTGTTTTGCGTCAAATTCGGCACCAACAGCCACCGGGGAGCTCGGCAATTCTTGACCGGAGCATCTGACGTTCACAGGCTGCCGGTGCCGGAGAGCCAGCTCTCCGGCGAGATTATTATGGCGCGAAGCTATGTCAGTTCGCGTGCATAGATGGCAGAATTGCAGAGTCGTCGCCATGATGAGAGATTCACAGATTGAGAGAGAAAGAGTCGGGGCAAGTAATGATAGAGAGGAATCGAATTTAATTGTTACTAAGCTAATAAATGTTAATGATAATTATAAGGCTGACCTTGACTTCCGAACCATGCATGCATCATTTCGTTAGCTTAAACCTTACGAAGCTAATAATAATATTTTTAAGGCTAACCTTGAATTCCAAACCATGCATGCATAATTTTTTCATTAGCTTAAACCCTAGTTGCTCTGAAGCTTATAATAATATTATTAAGGTTGACCTTCAATCATTCCAAACCATGCATGCATCATTTCATTATGATGTAGGAAGCATGTAGGAATTGGTGGAATCGGTGGATTTAATGGATGATAGAGGAAGGATTTGTATATGGAGGGTAGTTGATGATCACGAAAACGCAGGTTGGCTTAGAGAAATATCATGATGCCACTTGTCCGGAAGTGACATTAGATGTCGTTCTATTATATGTTCTTGAAACTCAAGAAATAATAGCTCTCAAAGAGAGAAAATGTCGAATCAACGACAAAGATAAACTCAAGGAGAATAATCTAAAATATTTCTTGATGAAAAGCTCAAAAGTGTTACAATAAACTAGTAATAACAAGCCTATATATATTTATAACTAACTTCATCCTAATACTTCTGAAATGAAATAAATAATTTAAAATCCTAATTAGACTAGAATTATAAATATGACTCAAATAAACTTATGAAAATAAGATAAATCCTAATAAAATAGTAAATTGACATCAAAATCTAGAATTCCTAATTTATTCTACAC
Organism: Citropsis articulata; assembly: GCA_030449925.1. NCBI lineage: Eukaryota > Viridiplantae > Streptophyta > Magnoliopsida > Sapindales > Rutaceae > Citropsis > Citropsis articulata. The sequence continues at coordinate 179,837 of JASUUH010000137.1, read as the reverse complement.
CATATGATTCCTATGTCATATTAGCTGAACCCCTAGTTGCTATGAAGTTAAGAATAATATTATTAAGTCTGACCTTGAATTCCAAACCATTCATGCATCATTTCATGAGCTAAAACCCCGCCAGTCATATACCTGTAAGTTTGATTCTAAAAAATTAACATAATGAAATATCGAGTACGTTTTACAAACATTCAATTAACTAATTGTCTGTACGATTACAATTATACACTTCAAAAAAACTTAGTTAAGGTTAAATTAGTAAAGTTAAGATGGATATAGTATGTACATGGGCAAACCATATAGAGCCATTGTTGTCGCGCTTTGCGTCCAGTTACTTGATAATCCTTTTCCTCCAAAATAACTTGTCTTCCCCTTAATGAAGAGCTTGTCTGTGTGTGTGTCTATATATATATATAGTAGTTTTCTGATCCATAATTTTAAAGTGTGGGAAAGTATGGGAAAATACAGATTCAATTAAAATAAACAAAAAAATTATATTTTAATATTGTTCTAAGGAGAAATGTAACAAGTCAAATAATGTGAGCATGAGACTATGAGAGCAAGTGAGCATGAGAGCTTAATAGGAAACTTAATAAGTCAATTAAACTCAATTACATGAGAGTATGAGAGCGTATAAGCATGCTAGCATTAGAGCATGAAAGCATGAGACCATGAGAGATGCAAGCTCAGTAGGAATCTTAATAAGTCAATTAAACTTGGCTTCATGAGAGAACTAAGGCATTTGAGCATGCGAGCGCGTGAGCATAAGAGCACGTGAGAATGGGAGCATGCAAGCTCAGTAGGATGCTTAAAAAGTCAATTAAGCTCGGGTACATGATAGCATGAGAGATCAATTGTGGGAGGTGAGTATAATTAAAAGAATGCCAAGCGACTGAATCCAACAGCTAGGATCAGGTAGTTGGAGGCATTATCTAAGACCAGTAAAAGAATCTAGATGATCTTGAAACCTAAACCCAATTAAAAAGGGAGATAATGCTGAAAATAAATATTAATATTAGATAAAGCTCAAGTTTAGATGGAGATAATTCTGATATTGGATGAAACTCTAAATTAAGTAATAAAAGCCGATCAAAACAAGGAATCGTGGAGAACTTAAGAAATTGGAACTGTATTATAAATAAAGAACTCTTGATGCATAGGGGGGCACGAGCAAGTAATTAGACCCAAAAAAAAATGTTTTGTTATAATTTTGATTCAATAGTAAAAATTTACTCTTTTTATACTCGTGGATGTAAACCAAGTGCTGAATCGCGTGAATTCTCTTTGTCTCATTTTTTTATATCATCCTTTTATTTAATTCTCTGATAAACCCACGCAACTTTTTTTTTAAAAAAAAAAAGTAACCTCCACAAAATGAGGGAGCATTATTAAATGCAAGAGAAGTTAATCCAAAGCATCATTTGATTGTTATCAAATAATATTGTTTTTTTTTATGGTTTCACTTCAAGTTCGTTTACAAACATTTGAATAAGATGACATCTACATCTGTATACCATTTTCAAGAAATTAAAGAAAAAGTAAATTGATAAAGTTACTTACGCTTCGGAGATCGACACTACCATATGGAAGTACATGAGTTAGTCCAAATACAATGGCATTTGGGTGAATAGGCTGTTTGCACAAGTGGTAGATAATGGTTTAAGTAAATTTCGAAAATATTTCCTTCATTTAGAGCAAAATATATGCAAACATAAGTACTAGCTCCAAACCTCTAAGTATTAATTCAATTTTTTTTCTCTTTTAATGAAAGTAACAGGTCAATACATATATAATTCAGTTTTAAATAAATACTTTAATTTGGAATAGAATCCAATAGGATGCTAAACAAGAAAAGAAAGAATAGTATGACTCCAACATTAATCATAAACCATTTATATGCGGTAAAGACCAAAAAAGAAAAAAATCCAGTTAACCAGTAAAAATATTACACCTCAATAATAGATTTATATTTTGGCATAATTGAATTAATATAATAACTTTAAATTCTTTGCACGTAAAATAATGCAAAAAGAAATTAATAAAATCATTGATATATGTTGAAATAGTTACCCCAGGCCTTGACTTGCATTGCATGTCTCCTCATCTTAATTCTTGTGACCGAGAAAACGGGAACTTGCTCCTCAATTTTCGTGCCTTTTCATCTCAGCACATTATTTAGAAGAAGTTCAATTGGTTGTGTGTCCAGCTACCTTGCGTCATGGGTTTGGTACGCAGTCATTTTTCTTACAGCGAATGACCCTTTAGATTGTGAAGAAAGGTATTTAACGGCTGCGATTGAACATTTGGAAAATGGGTAACCAGCTGAAAATGTAGTAGTAGTAAATCAAAAACAAAAAAATAAGGTTTGTATATGTAAGTGTCATCTGAAATTCTTCCCACGGCTGAAGTTTACAGGCGATGGTTGTCGGCATTATTGTCTAGACGAAAATGCTGTGATGAAGTATTGAATCTTCTTAATTTGGGTTTTGTTACAGAAAAGCAAGGCATTCACTTATAGGTTTTTTATCATAACGTGGAGTGCCCGTTTTAGCTTTTAGAAACAAGAGTATAGGCAAAGCATTATGAAAGTGACAGAAGAGAGGGACAGAGAGAAATGGAGAAGAGTTAAGCGAGGACACTCTGTGATGCACGCATCCATGGCAGAGCAGGGAAGTACTGGTATGACACAAGGCCAAGGCTCATAGAAGAAGAAAAAACAAGAGCGCACTCTCGGCTACCATTCAAGAGCAGTACAATATCAAGAGCCCAGTTTTTGTTTTTGGAGGCGGCAGGTGAAAAATGTACATGGGAGGCTGATGCTGAGGAGAAAGAGAAAAGAGATTAAATTAAACGAGCATTTTGCTGGAATGGGTACGTCTTGTTATTGACTGAGTAGTTAGAGAGAAAGATTTAAAGAAACAAATGTCCGTGCCCTCTCACTTGCAAGAAAAATGTGTTTTTAAAGTCCAAGATTTCACTCCTATTTGCTCTCAAGGCAAATGGAAACAAAGCACCAGCAGCAAGAACAACAAGTGAACAACAACAGCTTCTGTTTTTCTTGTAATATTGACAACGAACCAACTTCTGTCCTTCATATGAAAAGAAGAGAAAGCCCACCCACTTCGGCTTCCACTCTTTCCTCCTCACTCAACATCACCACCACCACCACCAACTCGGTCCCATAAAAACCGGTGTCTCCTCTGCTAATCAATGAAAGGGAAGATGAGTGGGCTGCTGAGTTGCTGTCGGTTCCAAACGGTTTGGAGGTGATTCCTACTGGAGCTGAAAGAAGCGGTCTTGGCTTGGAAAATTGGGAGACCATGTTATCGGAATACGGTCAAGAACAGTCTGTCTTAAAGTGGATCGCTGGGAATGTGGACGACTGGCCGTTTGGGATAAAACAGCTCTTGCAGAGTAGCAGAAATGGGAATGATCAAAACCCTCTTCTTGATTTTGATGGTAATGCTGGCGGTGGTGTCGTGGGGTTTGTTGATCAACCTCCAAACTTTTGAGTCAGTTGTTGGGGGTGGCAGCCTTGCATCTGGTAATTTTATTGCTACTAATTTATGTGCTTTTTCTGGTTCTGAATTACTTTCAAATCACAATGAGAATGGAAAGATTGGTTCTTCAACTGGTTTGGTTAACCTTAATCACAAGGTAGTTTCTGGTGTTGGATTGAATCGTAGCAACAGCAACAACAATTGTAATTTCCAAAATCCAATTTTTGGTTCGCCAACTAGCAGTAATGTATCTCTTGCGCTGGTTTCTTTGCCTCCTGGTGTGAAGTTCCAGCAGTCTCAGAAGTTTGTTGAAGCCCCTGAAGAGAAGCCAGAGATTCTCAATCCTCAGATAGTTATGAATCTACCACAGGTACAGTCTCAGCACCATCAAAATCCAAACTTTCTTTTGCCTTTGACTGTTTATCCTCTACACCAGGAAATCCATCACCACCACAGCCACTTGCTTCAGCCACAACCAAAGCGCCACAACTCAGGAGGAAGTTTAGACCTTTCCTCTCCTTATGTCCCCAGACTACCATTCTCTGATCCACGCCATGAGTTCGTGCTCAGAAACCATCAACAACAAATGTGTTTTTCTCAGAATGTGCATTTTCTTCCTCAGCATCTTTAACAAAAAAGTTTGATGGAAGCAGCAAAACAGAAGGTTTTAGGTCCAGCGAGTGAAAAGATTTCTCGGCAACAACATGCTTTATTCGACCAGCTCTATAAGGTTGCAGCGTTAGTGGGAGCTGGGTAGGCATGAAGAAGTATAAATGGACATACGATATTAGGCTTGATTGTAAAATAGAGATTGGCGGGAAGAAGTAGAAAATGGGAATATATTATGTCTGGCAATGCATAACCTGATCATTTGCAAATATTTAAGACATAATTATGACCCAAACAGGTCCTTAGTCCAACCAATACTAGCACGCTTGCAAAAAGTTGTTTCCAACCATTAGCTGCATATCTTGTTTTGTTATTTTTTTTTTTTTTTTTGGTTTATCATTATCTGGAAGACCTTGCCTGTGGGAGCTTAATTCTCGTCTGTATTGGGCCGTCATTTCTAGCCGGAAAATTGTTATTTGTTTAAACGCGTAAGTTGTAAAAAAAATATCCGACCAATTACATGTGCTCTTTTCCCAATCATTATTTTCCTTAACAAATGAGTGGGGTATCAAATCCATGATGCAAAGTAGTTTTGACCTGTGTGTATTTGATCGATGTGAAATAATAATAAGTCCTAATTGTTCGGCCATCACCGAGATAAAATTATTGTAAATTCGATTGCTACACTACATAGAGAATTTTATTTTTATTAAAATTAACTTTGGTATGAACAAGATTTAAATCTTAAATTTTATTGTATATGTTTTGCTTTTAATACGAAGTAAAAAATAGAAGCATTTTTTATTTTTTAAAATTTTTGAAGTGTATATGCGTCTTTTATACATATACACACACGTACATACATACATGCATACATCTTCAATCAAATACACCCAAATTTAAGTCTTCAACTTATTAAGACTCTAACGCATCCGCAGCCGACTGGAGTCCCATCACTAAAATGGTCGTAGCAAAAACAAACTCCAAAACTCAGGGTCACAATAATTCTTGCTTGGCTATAACTGTTTGAAAAAATAATAATATTTTAGCATTGTTGAAATTTGAACCGAAACTATTTAATTTTAGGAAATTGACACTTAGACCTGTCCAAATGTCCTATTGGATTTCTGATATTCTAGAAATAGACACATAGAGCTCACTCTTAAGTACTTTTCATTTGAGAGTATTTGGTGTCATTTTCCCCTCCATTTAACATGTTATATATTATGTACTTACCTCCATATTGCAAACATCACAATCTATTGTACCACAGCTTCTCTAGACGTGAACCAACACGTGGAATAATCACTTACTGTGAAGTCATTTATTCAAAAATTTCATGAAAAATTAACATTTAGTTAATAATTGATTGTGAAAATTTTTTCAATTTATCAAAAAATTTAACTTAATTTTCCAATAACTTACTGCCTTTTGAATTTGAAGATGATTTTGAGGCTTTCTTTGATAGCTCTAGCAAGTTCTTCATCTTCGTCTGCAACTGCATGTATATATACAATGATTAATTAATTAGCTGATGTTTTCATTAGCTAATAAAAATATTAATTAGCCAAAAAAAATAGTGATTAGTTAGCAACTTCTCCATGCATTTTTCCATGCACATTGAGATCAAGGGCAGAAAGATGTGTTGCCAATTCGATATCATTGATTTCGGGTCTGTTTGAAATTGAGGTTGGGTAATTGTAACTTTAAAGTTACAGCATTAAAATATTTAGTAAACATTAACTGCTGTAGATTGAAAGTTATGTTGATATGATTTTTCACTTATATGATAGAAAATCTATTATATTTTTAATAATTTTGTCAAAAATATTATTTAAATTTTATATTTACTACATGTTACTAACTGTTACTTTATAGTTATAATTTTTTTTTCTACAGTAGCGGTATCTTAAAAGTTACAATACCTTAATCACAAACAGAACCTTCATCTAGTTCCTACGATCGAGTTTCAATAGAGAAAAAAAAAATTAAGATAGTTGAAATCGCACAATTAATTAGCAAATTAAAAGAAATTAAATCATGAATCAAATTAAATTTTACCACTTACTAGTGAACAAATTTTATCTGACAATTAATCAGCAAACTAAAAGAAGCTAAATTATGAATCGGATCAAATTTTACCACGTACTAGTGAACAAATTTTTCCCTGGACAAAAATGTTTATCGACATTTTAAGGACTTTGTTAAGTAATAGTAATCTGACAGAAAAGGGAAAAATCAATAATAGTGGCGCAAAAAAACATCATGGTAATGGGGAAATTAAATCATAGAGTTAATAAATAAACATCATTGATGTGAACAAACATTAATCTAGAGAATTTGATTTGCATGATAGCAAGATTGCATGTGCATGGAATTAAAAGCAATATCACGTTAAAAAGATTTTTATAAGTTCACAAATATGTGAAGATATATACACAAGCAATATTTTTTTCTCATTGAATTGTAAGATTTTTATCATTAGTGATTTTGGTTGAAAACATTAACTAAACCAAAATCTAAACTCTGCCCAAGGAGAAATTTTAATTAACACGTATCATAGGAAATGGAATGGGATTATAGAGCACATAACTTATAACAAAAGAAAAAATAAAGCAATGTTCACAAATGCAATAACAATAAATAAATATAGTTATCCTAATGAAAGAATATTAAAAAAACTAGTCAAAAAATATTCATTAGCCCTCATTTCAACTTTGGACACCAACATTGGACACGTGTTCAATTATTTGTGCCCTGAATGATCGGTGGAAAACAATTTAGGACATAGCTAGCAAAATCCGGGGTTAATGTTGTGACGGGGGGTGTAAGAGTAAGTAGGGATGGCAAATATCCAATTGGATATGAATATTATCCACCCATATATAAATTCATAATTATCTATGATGGATTTATCCATATCCGTATCCAGTATTAAATATTGGATATGGATATGGATGTTATCCACGCAAATATGGATATCCATGGATGTCCATGGACATTAAATTTATATTTTTAAAATTTAAAAAATAATATAACATAATAATAAAATAAAAGTTAATTAATGAGGTATTACATTAAAAAAAATTTATTTTATATTTCCTAAAATCATTAATTTTAAAAGCTAATTAAAATTATTTTAAAAAATTTGAAAAAAAAATTACAGCTCAGTCCATCGCCTGAGCCTCCGTCACTTCACTTCAGTGAAGCAAATTATCGAACACAACACGAACATGATATACAGAACCACAGCGAAACACCTACTCTCGCACGGTGTGACATCGATTAACGTTAGCAGTGGCCGTACGCGATTACTCCCTAATCTCCGTCAAATCACTTGCTCTTCTCGATTTTCCACTTCCACTGTAAATCCCCAATCAAGCCCTAATCAACAAGTCAAAAACGAAGCCCTTAATTTCACGAATTCTAAGATGACTTCGTCTTTTTTTGCAGCAGAGGAAGCTCATGGTGCTCGAAGCCATCAAAGGGAGAGATAGAGAGTTGTGGAGTACCGAGAAGAGCAGGCACGAGTGAATATTAGTGTTGAATATTCTAATGATTTTAAATTGTCAAATTAAAATTATTTTTTTTTCTTTTTAAAATTGTTTGTTTATTATATTTTTTATTTTTTATTTTATAAAATTAAAACTTTTTAAGATTGTGTTGGGTTAAATGGATATCCATTGAATAAAAATAATTATCCATATCCATCCATATCCATATGGATATAATTTAAAAATATCCATTTCAAGATCCAAAAAATTTTGGATGGGTATTATCCAATCCAATTAGATGGGTATTATGGACATCCATTATGGAGCAATCCAGTTGCCATCCCTAAGAGTAAGGTTTACAGGCCTTCGTAATAATAATAGTAAAGCCAAGATCTTTAATGAGACAAACCATTGGGCTTATATCATTTTAGGAAAGAGTGGTGCTATTAGCACCCCTCTATAATCCTTTTAAAGTCCCAATTCTGGATATATTGACATTTTTATCTTCGAAAATTGCAATACAAAACAGTGAATGCTAAGGATGGCAAAATAAATAAACGAATCGAATTCAAAGCGAATCATAAATGAATTGGGTCAAAATTCTACTGATTCGAGTTTGATTCGCTTATTAAACAAATATTCAGTTCGATTCGTTTAATTCATTTAGTAGAATTAATAAACAAATCAAATCAAATCTAATACTTACTGGAGTGGGAGTGTGGAGTGCGGATTCCTCCCACTCCAGTGTTTACTTACCTATTTTAGAGGGGGAGTGGGAGTGGGATTCCGTGGGACCCACCCCTTTTTGGAGTGGGGAGTGGGATTCCCACTCCCATGGGGAGAGGTGGGAGTGGGAATCCACTCCCCCTCTTCCATTTTTACCCACTTTCAAAAAAATAAAAAAATTAAATAATATTTAATAAAATAATATTATATTTATTTAAATCATATTATTATATTATTTTATAAATCATATTAATTAAAAATAATAATTTATATTGAATCTAAGTTAAAATTACTTAAAAATAATATTATTATACTCATAGAGAATTAATAAAATTAGTATGTATTCTTTTTATTTGAAAATATAATGTTATTATATTTATTTAAAAATACTAGTATTATATTTATTTAATATTAATAATTAATAATAATCAATATTTTATTCTAAAAAATTAATTTTATATTATTAATAATAACGTTCCATTTGTGCTGTTCTTAATAATAACTTTTTATTTACATAATTAAAATTAATAAAAAATTATTTATACAATTAAGAATAATTTAATTTAATTTAATATTTAATAATATAAAATAAATAATATTATATTTATTTAAATAATATTATTATATTTAAATAATATTATTATATTTGAATAATATTATTATATTTATTTTAAAAATAATAGTACTATATTTATTTAATAATAATAATTAATAATAAATAGTTTATTTTAAGAAAATATTAATTTTGTACTAAATAATATTATTATATTAATTTAAAAATATTAGTATTACATTTATTTATATTAAATAAATATAATACTAATAAATAATTTATTCTAAGAAAATATTAATTTCACACTATGTTAATAGTAAAAATATTTCATTTATATTGCCCTTATCAATAATTTTTAATTTATATAATTAAAATTAAAATTAATAAAAAATTATGATGTACATAATTAAGAATATTAATAATTATTATTAATTTACAAATATAATAAAATAAATATTTATTAATTAAATATATTTTTCATTAACTTTGTAATTAAAAACTATAATTATTTAAATAAGGATAAAATTGTAATTTGAAACTATGTACTCCCAATCCAAGACTAAGTAAACACATAATTGGATTCTGATCTCCACTCCATACTTCCATTTTAATGTAAGTAAACAACCTACTCCCACTCACATTCCACACTCCCAATCCTAGGATTCCCACTTCTTAGGATTCCCACTCCAATCCAAAAAGTAAACGCTACATAAATTCATTTATCCTATTATGAATCTATGATGAATTGAATCGAATTAAGATTCATTTACAATTTGTTTAGAAAAATATAATTAATAAACAAAATTAAGCAAAATAAAATATAAGAAAGCAACAAATTTAATATTTTATAACAAAATACAAATAACCAAACCATATTTTAGGATTAAATATACAGTCATCCAAATACTAAATACCAAATCTTTAATAACACAAATAACCTTCGAATTTTAAAAAAATTTCAAATAAATTTAAGGACAAAAAAGTAATTTAATTAAATGAATTTTGAATGAATCAACCTGTATTCGATTCGTTTATGACTCATTTATTAAATGAATGCTAAATGAATAAACGAATCAATATCTTCAAATCCAGATTCAATTCGTTTTATTAACGAATTGAATCGAATTCATCTATTTATTAAACGAATCAAATTTTTTTAACGCAACCCATTTAATTCACATCGAATTAAATTGAATAAAAAAATTGTTAACATGAAAATGTTCCTTTTATTGATTTTGATGATAACAAACCTTTTTTATAAATATGTTGGAGTTTTTCTTAATAACAAATATTTTCTTAAAACCAGAATTTTTCTAAAAATGATTACAAGTTTTTGATAAACTGGAACATCTCTGCAAAAATGTACATTTCTGGAAATAATCTGTGAACCGTTAATTTTAACGGTTAACCGATAAAATGCAGAGAAAGGTTTTTGTCTAAGGCTTTAAGGGATTGCTTTATAACTTGTTAAAAATCAGCCACTGGATTTAAACGGCTAACCATTTATTTTAACGGCTAACCATTTATGGTAAAGCTCTACTCAGAAAAGGGTTATTTCTTAAGCCTTAACCGTTTAGCATTTTTGTGTTATAGATTACTGGAATTAATCGGCGAACCGTTAATTGTAACGGTTAACCGATAATAATCAGAAAAGATTTTTGTGCTAACCTCTTACCGTTTAAAGCAAACCGGTTAAGTTTGTTGTTTTAAAGGCCACTGGAAATAACCGGTGAACCGTTAATCCATAACGGCTAACCGATAATTTCCAGAGAGGCATACTTTGTTAATCCTTAACCGTTTAGTGAAAACGGTTAGTTGAAATGTGTTGTGTATGCTTCTGGATTTTACCGGCGAACCGTTAACATGTAAACGGCTAACCGATAATTTCCAGTATGTTATTGTTTGCTAAAGCCTTAACCGTTTAGCCAGAACGGATAGAAGATTTTTGTTGTGCAGGTCTCTGGATTTTAACGGCGAAAGGGTAAGTGACTAACGGTCAACCGTTTATTTGAAATCCAGCACAACGGTAACTTTGACCAGCGCAAACGGTTAACCGTTAACGGTTAACGGCGATCCGTTTTCTGGCGAAAAAGGCTATAACGGCTAGTTTTCAGCTCCAACTATAAATAAGCTCATTCAAATCAAATCAAAGGTTGATCACAACACGACCATTGAGCTTATACACGTTTATACAATCTTCATAGAGCTTTAAACACATTCTTGCTTCATCTTATTCACACATTGGGCTTTGATTTGTAATCTTAAAGATTGTGTGAGAGAAGAACAACTTGTAATTTTTATTTTGAGTGATTGTAAGTGTTAGGATACACTTGGGTTAAGAGATTAGGAATAATCTCTTGTTGTAAAGGTTTATTGATACCTTGGAAGTCAATTGTAATCTTTTGAGGCCTTGGTGGCTTGTTTAGTGGAATCCTCAAGCCCGGTGTGCTTGGAGGTGTGGACGTAGGCGGGGATAGCCGAACCACGTAAAATCATTGTGTTTGATCTCTCTTAAACAGAAAAAAAAGGAAAATCTTACTTGCATACTGTTGATTCATGAGCTCTATAGTCTCTTCTTTGTGGCCAAATCCTCTCCGATTATAATTATCACTTCTCATCAGGTTATGACGAAACTGTTTCGCGTCAAATTCGGCACCAACAGCCACCGCCGAGCTCGGCAATTCTTGACCGGAGCATCTGACGTTCACAGGCTGCCGGCGCCGGAGAGCCAGCGCTCCGGCGAGATTATTTTGGCGCGAAGCTATGTCAGTTCGCGTGCATAGATGGCAGAATTGCAGAGTCGTCGCCATGATGAGAGATTCACAGATTGAGAGAGAAAGAGTCGGGGCAAGTAATGATAGAGAGGAATCGAATTTAATTGTTACTAAGCTAATAAATGTTAATAATAATTATAAGGCCGACCTTGACTTCCAGACCACGCATGCATCATTTCATTAGCTTAAGCCTTACGAAGCTAATAATAATATTTTTAAGCCTAACCTTGAATTCCAAACCATGCGTGCATAATTTTTTCATTAGCTTAAACCCTAGTTGCTCTGAAGCTTATAATAATATTATTAAGGTTGACCTTCAATCATTCCAAACCATGAATGCATCATTTCGTTAGATAAACCCCTAGTTGCTATGAAACTAATAATAATACTTTTAAGGCTAACTTTCTAAAGCTAATAATAATATTTTTAAGGCTAACCTTGAATTCCAAAACATGCATGTGCATCATTTTTTCATTAGCTTAAACTCTATATAGTTGCTATGAAGCTAATAATAATATTATTAAGGCTGACCTTGAATTAGCACGCATCATTTTTTCATTAGCTTAAACCCTAGTTGCTATGAAGCTAATAATAATATTTTTAAGGCTAACCTTGAATTCCAAAACTTGCATGCATCGTTTTTTCATTCGCTTAAACCCTAGTTGCTATGAAGCTAATAATAACATTATTAAGGTTGATCTTGAATTATTCCAAACCATGAATGCATCATTTCGTTAGATAAACCCCTAGTTGCTATGAAGCTAATAATAATATTATTAAGGCTGACCTTAAATTCCAAACCATGCGTGCATCATTTCATTATAATGTAGGAAGCATATAGGAATTGGTGGAATCGGTGAATTTAATGGATGACAGAGAAAGGATTTGTGCATGGAGTGTAGCTGATGATCATGAAACCGCTGCTTGGCTTAGAGAAAGGCCTGATGCCACTTGTCTGGAAGCACCATTAGATGTCATTCTATTATTTGAAACTCAAGAAATAATAACTCTCAAAGAGAACAAATGTCGAATTAACGACAAAGATAAACTCAAGGAGAATAATCTAAAATACTTCTTGATGAAAAGCTCAAAAGTGTCACAATAAACTATTAATAACAAGCCTATATATATTTATAGCTAACTTCATCCTAATACTGCTCAAACGAAAGAAATAATCTAATATCATAATTAGACTAAAATTACAAATATAACTGAAATAACCTTATTAAAAGAAGATAAATCCTAATAAAATAATCAATTGACTCAAAATCTAAAATTCCTAATTTATTCTAGCCCATATGCTTCCTATGTCATATTAGCTGAATCCCTCGTTGCTATGAAGTTAATAATAATATTATTAAGTCTCACATTGAATTCCAAACCATGCATGCATCATTTCATGAGCTAAAACCCCGCCAATCATATACCTGTAAGTTTGATTCTCAAAAATTAAAATAATGAAATATCGGGTACGTTTTACAAACATTCAATTAAATAATTGTCTGTAAGATGACAATTATACACTTTAAAAAAACTTAGTTAAGGTTAAATTAGTAAAGTTAAGATGGATATAGTATGTACATGGGCAAACCATATATAGCCATTACGTACTGTTGCGTTTTGCGTCCAGTCACTTGATAATCTTTTTCCTCCAAAATAACTTGTCTTCCCCTTAGTGAAGAGCTTGTGTGTGTGTCTATATATTTATATAGTAGTTTTTTTATCTAGAATTTTAAAGTACGGGAAAGTACGGAAAAATTTTAAAACTACATGATTTTAAAATATTATGAAATTAACACTTTAAAACTGCAAGGTTTTAAAGCTTTCTCGAACTTTTTCATACTTTAAAATCTTGGATTGAAAATTTTCTATATATATATGAATCGTCCATATCTTTTAAAATACGGATTCAATTAAAATAAACAAAAAAAATTATATTTTAATATTGTTCTAAGCAGAAATGTAACAAGTCAAATAATGTGAGCATGAGAGTATGAGATCAAGTGAGCATGGGAGCATGAGAGCTCAATATGAAACTTAATAAGTTAATTAAGCTCAGCTAAATGAGAGCATGAGAGCATATAAGCATGCTAGCATGCTAGCATTAGACCATGAAAGCATGGACCATGAGAGATGCAAGCTCAATAGGAAGCTTAATAAGTCAATTAAACTTAGCTTCATGAAATATCGAGAGCATGTGAGCATGCGAGAACGTGAGCATATGAGCACGTGAGCATAAGAGCACGTGAGAATGGGAGCATGCAAGCTCAATAAGAAGCTTAAAAAGTCAATTAAGCTCGGGTACATGATAGCATGAGAGATCAACTATGGGAGGTGAGTACAATTAAAAGAATGCCTAGCTACTGAATCCAACGACTAGGATCAGGTAGTTGGAAGCATTATCCAAGACCAGTAAAAGAATCTAGATGCTCCTGAAATCTAAACCCAATTAAAAAGGGAGATAATGCTGAAAATAGGTATTAATATTAGATAAAGCTCAAGTGCAGATGGAGATAATTTTGATATTGGATGAAACTCTAAATTAAGTAATAAAAGCTGAACAAAACAAGGAATCATGGAGAACTTAGGAAATTGGAACTATATTATAAATAAAGAACACTTGATGCATAGGAGGGCACGAGCAAGTAGTTAGACAAAAAAAAATGCTTCGTTATAATTTTGATTCAATCATGAAAATTTACTCTTTTTATACTCGTGAATGTAAACCAAGTGCTAAATCGCGTCAATTCTCTTTGTCTCATTTTTTACATCATCCTATTATTTAATTCTCTGATAAACCCACGCAACATTTTTTTTTTTAAAAAGTAACCTCCGCAAAATGAGGGAGCATTATTAAATGCAAGAGAAGTTAATCAAAAGCATCATTTGATTGTTCTCAAATAACGTTGTTTTTTTATGGTTATACTTCAAGTTTGTTTACAAACATTTGAATAAGATGACATCTACATATGTATACAATTTTCAAGAAATTAAAGAAAAAATAATTTGATAAAGTTACTTACGCTTCGGAGATCGACACTAACATTTGGAAGTACATAAGTTAGTCCAAATACAACGGCATTTGGATGGATTGTTTGCACAAGTAGTAGATAATGGTTTAAGTAAATTTCAAAAATATTTCCTTCGCTTAGAGCAAAACGTATACAAACATATCTCTAAATACTAATTCAATTTTTTTTTTCTCTTTTAATGAAAGTAAAAGGTCAATACATATATAAATCAGTTTTAAATAAATACGAATAGAATCCAATAGGATGCTAAACAAGAAAAGAAAGAATAGTATTGATTCCAACACTAATCATAAATCATTTATATGCGGTAAAGACCAAACAAGAAAAAAATCTAGTTAACCTGTAAAAGTATTACACCTCAATAATAGATTTTTTATTTTGGCATAATTGAATTAATATAACAACTTTAAATTCTTTCCACCTAAAATAATGCAAAAAGAAATGAATAAAATCATTGATATATATTAAAATAGATACCCCAAGCCTTACTTGCATGTCTCCTCATCTTATTTCTTGTGAGCGAGAAAACGGGAACTTGCTCCTCAATTTTCATGCCTTTTTCATCGCAGCAAATTATTTAGAAGAGGTTCAATTGGTTGTGTGTATTTGATCGATGTAGAATAACAATCAGTCCTGATTATTCGACCATCACCGAGATAAAATTATTGTAAATTCCATAGCTACACTACAAAGAGAATTTTATTTTGATTAAAATTAATTTTGGTCTGAACACGATTTAAATCTTAAATTTTATTGTATATGTTTTGCTTTTAATACGAAATCAAAAATAGAAACATTTTTTTTAAAAATTTTTGAAGTGTATATGCGTCTTATATATATATATACATACACATACACATACACATACATACATACGTACATACATCTTCAATCAAATGCACCCAAATTTAAGTCGTCAACTTATTAAGACTCTAACGCATCCGCAGCAGACTGGAGCCCCATCACTAAAATGGTCGCAGTAAAAACGCAGATTCCAAAACTCAGGGTCACAATAATGGGAAATTATCAATCATATACCCTTAAGTGTCACCGGTATCAAACGTGCTACAACACTTTTTACTTGTATCACTCATATACCCTAAGTTAACAAAACGCTTCTGCCGTCCACTATTCCGTTAATTGCCATTAGAAAATTAACCGAATTATGGTAAATTAACTATTTTGCCCTTAAAACTCAAAATGAAGTAAAAAGATAAATGTACCTTAAAAATTAACATAAATTTTCAATACACAATTTTTTTTTAATTTTGTTATTAACAATATATTTTTTTATTAAAAAATATAAATTATTAATGATACATATTATTAATAATTATCTATAAAAATATCCATATTATACCATAAAAATTTTGTTAACAAGATATTATTTATAATTATACATATTATATCATAAAAAATTTCAGTTGGAGCTTGGAGGAGTAGATCTTCAAAAATTTAGGTTAAATTTTAGAGGAGTAGATTCAGTTGTAAAGTATTTTTTTAAGTAATTATTAACAATTATTAGATAAATGGGATGACATGTCATTTTTATCAATATATATTATATGACATGTCATTTTTTACTAGGTAAATGGAATGACATGTCGTTTATTTAATCAAAGTGACTAAATTAATTGATGAGAAGAAGATTTTGTCATTAACTTAGTGTGATAATTGATCGAAAAGTGTTATAGTACGTTTGATACCGGTGACACTTAAGGGTATATGGCTGATAATTTACCCACAATAATTCATGCATGCTTGGCTGTAACTGTTTGAAAAAATAATAATATTTTAGTATTGTTGAAATTTGAACCGAAACTAATTAATTTTAGGAAAATGACAGTTAGACCCCGCGAGTCTTGTCCAAATGTAGCAATGTGCTATTATTGGGCATTGGCTTTCCGATATCCCAGAAATAAATGCATAGAGCTCACTGTTAAGTACTTTTCATTTGTTCGGATATCCAACATATTAAATTTTTTAAAGTTTACATGATGGCAAGACCAGTTTCACAAAATGAGAATGGACAAGCACCATGCGTGGCGTCAACTATTGTGGATCAAATTTGAGAGGATTTATGTTTATGTATCTATTTTTAAAACTTGAGAGTATTGGTGTGATTTTCCCCTCCATTTTACATGTTATATATATACTTACCTCCTTATTGCAAACATCACAATCTATTGTACTATAGATTCTCTAAACGTGAACCAAGACCAGTGGCGAAACTAGTATCATTTTTTGGGGTGGGTTATTAGATTTATTATTATTTTTTTAAGTATTAACAAAGGTACATTTATAAATTATTGAATTAAATGATTAATAATTACAAGTTTAATTACATATTGTATGGAAGATGTGATAATTGTTTATCAATTAATTATAGACAAAACATAATTATATCGTACTCATTAATATGCATGTTGGTGATGATTTTACAATTTTATGGGTGTGTAACTTTTTAGTATGTTGAAAATGATCATTAGAGAAAAGCATATATATCGAGTCGACAATGAGATATTAATTTAATTAACGATGAAAGCTGCGATAATAAAGAAATCAATGTGACGCGTGATTCGATACATTATTTAACGAATGGACGGATCGTGATAAAGTGACAATTTTGTTTAACAAGTTCATATATTTTAGATCTTAATTTTGTTTAGAATTTTAAATGATTACTCAATTAATGTAAGTCATTTATTCAAAATTTCATGTAAATTAACTGTTAATAATTAATCGTATTCTTCAATTTATCAAAACATAATTAATTTTATAACTCTAATTAATATGCTTATGTATAAGGGGCCTTATGTTATTTTACAAGGTGGGCCCCTATGACAAAGAAAAACAACGTGAGTTTCATAATTCTTGGAGCCTTAGGTTTTCCACTATAAAAGAGATATAAAAGGGCTTATTCTATCCTAAACAGGAGAGGAAAGTAACTATATATATATCAGAGAAAAAAAAATTTTTCTACACAATTTTTTTAGAGAAAAATTTTCTCCTGCTAGTTTACTTATAGTGGTGATAAAGGCGCTCACACGTCAAGTGCAGATCAATCCTGAGTCATAACCCGGAAGATCATTTGGTGACGGATCGTGATCTAACGAGCGCGGTGGTGACGGATCGTGATTTAACGAGCGCGGTGGTGACGGATCGTGATCTGAAAGCCAAAACCACATCAGCGGAAAAAGCCAAATCAGATTTTCAAGGTACGATTTCTAGATTACAAATTCATATATATTTTATGAGATCGGTCCTAAAAGTTTTTTTTTTAAACTGAATTTTCCCCAACAGACGGTGGAACAATCAATTAATGTGAAGTCATTTATTCAAAAATTTCATGTAAAATTAACTTTTAGTTAATAATTAATCGTGAAAAATTCTTCAATTTATCAAAAAATTTAACTTAATTTTCCGATAACTCACTGCCTTTTGAATTTGAAGATGATTTTGAGGCTTTCTTCGATAGCTCTAGCAAGTTCTTCATCTTCATTTGCAATTGCATGTATATATATAATGATTAATTAATTAGCTGATGTTTTCATTAGCTAATAAAAATATTAATTAGCAAAAAAATAGTGATTACTTAGCAACTTCTCCATGCTTTTTTCCGTGCACATTGAGATCAAGGGCAGAAAGATGTGTACCCAATTCGATATCATTGATTTTGGGTCTGTTTGGAATTGAGGTTAGGTAATTGTAGCTTAAAAGATACAGCATTAAAATATTTAGTTGACATTAGCTGCTGTAAATTGAAAGCTATATTGATATGATTTTTCACTTGTATGATTGAAAGTTTATTATATCTTTAATAATTTTATCAAAATTATTATTTAAATTTTATATGTACTACATACTATTAACTTTTACTTCATAGTTACAAATTTTTTTTTCTATAGTAGCGATATCTTAAAAGATACAATACCTCAATTATAAACAGTATCTTCATTTGAGTCAATGGAGAAAAAAAAATTAAGATGGTTGAAATCGCACAATTAATCAGTAAACTAAAAGAAGCTAAATCATGAATCAAATTAAATTTTACCACTTAGTAATGAACAAATTTTATCTCATAATTAATCAGCAAACTAAAAGAAGCTAAATTATGAATCGGATCAAATTTTACCACTTACTAGTGAAGAAATTTTGCCCTGGAGAATGTTTATAGACATTTAAAGACTGTTAAATAATAATAATCCGACAGAAAAGGCAAAAATCAATAATAGTGGCGCAGATAAACATCATGGTAATGGGGAAATTAAACCATAGAGTTAATTTTTTGTCATTGATGTGAATAAACATTAATCTAAAGAATTTGATTTGCATGATAGCAAGATTGCATGTGCATGGAATTAAAAGCAATATCACGTTAAAAAGATTTTTATAAGTTCACAAATAACTTAGATACACAAGCAGTATTTTTTTTCTCATTGAATTGTAAGATTTTTATCATTAATGATTTTAATTGAAAGCATTAACTAAACCAAAATCTAAACTCTGCCCAAGGAGAAAATTTAATTAACACGTGTCATATGAAATAGAATGGGATTATAGAGCACATAACTTATAACAAAAGAAAAAATAAAGCAATGTTCACAAATGCAATAATAATAAATAAATATAGTTATCCCAATGAAAGAATATTAAAAAAACTGGTCAAAAAATATTCATTAGCACTCATTTCAACTTTGGGCACCAACATTGGACACGCGTTCAATTATTTGTGCACTAAATGATCGATAGAAAACAAATTAGGACATAGCTAGCATAATCCTGGGTTAATTTTGTGACGGGGTTGCCGAGTAGGTTTCCAGGCCTTTTTTATAATAATAGTAAAACCAAGATCTTGAATGGGACAAACCATTGGGCTTAATTCAAACAGTGGTGCTATTAGCACCCCTCTACAATCCTTTTAAAGCCCCAGCTCTAGATATATTGATATTTTTATTCTCGAAAATTGCATTACAAAACAGTGAACGCGAGGGATGACAAAACGGATAAACGAATCGATTCGAAGCGAATAATAAATGAATTGGGTTAAAATCTTACTGATTCAAATTCGATTCGTTTATTAAACAAAAATTTAATTCGATTTGTTTAATTCGTTTAGTAAAATTAATAACTAATCGAATCGAATCTAGATTCGTTTATTTTATTACGAATTCATAACGAGTCGAATTAATAAACGAATTCATAACGAATTGAATTAGGATTCATTTATAATTTGTTTAGAAAAATATAATTAATAAACAAAATTAAGCAAAATAAAATATAAAAAAGCTGCAAATTTAATATCCTTCAATAAAATACAAATAACCAAATCATATTTTAGAATTAAATATACAGTCATTCAAATACTAAATTACAAATCCTTAATAATACAAGATCATAAACCAGAATGTTCTTCTCTTCTTTTTCTTGTCTAGACCATAGGCAATAGCCGCGGCTGTAGGCTCATTGATTATCCGAGCCACATTGAGCCCCGCTATGACCCTTGCATCCTTCGTTGCCGCCTTTGCGCGTCATTAAAATAAGCTAAAATCAACAGCAACAAAAACACCCATTAGAATATACAATATACGCAAACATAATAGAACAAGAATTTTAAATCATCTACGTAGTAATTCAATATGTACAAGTACTTGGAACGGTAATGACAGCATCTTTAATTTTCTTCCCTAAGAATGCCTCAGCTGTCTCCTTCATCTTTTGAAGCACCATAGCACTGATCTCCTCGGGGCTAAAGACCTTGGTCTCTCCTTTCACTTTCACTTGAATACAAGATTTGCCATCTTTGTTCACAACCTTATAAGGCAAGAACTTTATATCTCGTTGCACCTTAGGATCATCAAAACTACAGCATCAAAAGCAAACAAGCGAGTTTAACAGTGCTTTTTAAGAAAGTACTTAACACACCCTTAACTCTATTACAAGACAAGCACAAAATCACCTCCAAACACACACTAACAATAAACTATCATAAACTAAAACAGGAAGTGTGACTGCTTACTTTCTCCCGATGAGGCGCTTAACATCAAAGATCGTACGCTCTAGGTTTAGGGACGCTTGATTTTTGGCGGCTTCCGTAATCAGACGTTCAGTATCAGTTAATGCAACCCATTACAGGGTGATTCTGTTGCCTTGGCTGTTCGCTATAATCTCTACATGATCGTTTCTGTACACACCCACAAAAGAATATGTAGTCCCTAGATCAATGCCAATCACCGTCCCTAGCTTTTTTATAGTATCATCCGCTGCAGCTAAACCTAACGAGAATTCTAAAAAAAAAAATTTAAGTAAAATTCAGCCAAAGGAACAAAGTATAAACAAAACCAAATACAATAATAAAGGTTTCTTCTAGCATAACAAAAAGAAGAAAATACTTACGTAAAGCAAAGAGAAAAAAGATAGCTAATGGGCCGTGAATCTCCGTAATCGGTAATTTCATACCACTCGGCCAAGAAAACCCGCCCAACGGAGTGCAAGCAGGATGCGCATAGTACTCAAGGCGGGATGCACCTAGAAGCCGGTTGCGCTTAGAAATCAGGCCACTCACACAACAAGCCAACCGTGGTGCGCTTAGTAACATTACCCACCAAGGCCCAACTCTAGAGTTTTCTATAATTACCCATGGACTAGAAGTTTCTAGGCTTGTGTATTTAAGTCCCCTGGATATTTATGGAGAGAGTTAGAAAGTCTCTAGACCTAACACTCTCACACCTATAAATATGGCTGGGTACTCAAAATTTGTGAAACCACCCACCACAACACCCAACACACACACAAAAAACACACAAGCTCCCTAGCTCTTGTAAAGCTCTCTTGTACTCTTGTAAAGTTCAAGACTATTAGATTATTCTAGCAAAAATTTATACTAAAGGGATAGATTCGGTGAAACTTTTAAGTTGCTGCTATCACTGCCTCCAACATGAAAAGATTTCAAGAGTTATCTAAAGCATAAGAGAAAGGAAATGAATTTTAAAGATCTGATTATCAAACTTTAAGCTGAAGAGGCAACAAAAAAATAAAAAATAAAAAAGGATAATTTCTTTGGCTAAGAACAATGCTATAAAATATAGTCAAAGTACCAGGAATAAGAAGGCCAACAAGAACAAGCTAGGTGCAAACAGATGCGTTTATGAGAATCAACCAAATTTCAAAGGAAATGCTTCAACTACGATAAAATGAATCACAAGGCTTTGGAATGTAGATTGTCAAAGAAAAAGGGACATCGAGAAACTAATATGGTAGAGGACATTTCAAAAGATATGTTAGACGTTAATCTTTCTACAGTAGTTTTTGAAGTGGGTCTAGTGCACTTCAATCTAAGAGAATGGTGGATTGACACTACTGCTATTTGACATGTATGCTCAGATAAAGGAAATATTAATTTTCTTTGAATGTAGTAGAAAAGGTGAAAAACTATATATAGAGAATTCAACTACGTCTGAGATAGAAGGTCAAAGACAAATGATTCCAAAGATGACTTCTGAAAAATAGGTAATTCTAAACAATGTTTTGTACGTGACATAAATTCACAAGAATCTCATATCTGGTTTGCTTTAAAACAAGTATGGATTCCGAATGGTGTTCGAGTCAGATAAAATAATTTTGCCTAAAAATGGATTGTATATAGGAAAATGATATGTACTCGATGGGCTGTTCAAACTGAATGTAATAGTTGTAAAAACAAAGAATAATAAAGCTATTTCTTTGGCTTAGTTTCTTGAGTTTTCTGAGCAATGGCATGATAGATTAAGATATGTTAATTATAATGCCTTGTGTAAGTTTATTAACATGAATCATATAGCCACTTTCCGAATTGGTACGAAACATAATTGTGATCTTTTTATTAAAATAAAACAATAAGGTTGTCATTTCAAGAAATTGAAACATGGCTTAATACATAGTGATATATGTGATTTTAAATCCATACAATCGAGGTGGGGTAATAAGTATTTTATTACCTTTATATAAAAAGCAAGAACGAAGCTATAGAAAAATTTATGCTTTGTAAAAATGAAGTTGAGAATCAATTATATAAGGAAATTAAGGAGATGAGAATTGATATAGGTGGTGAGTATATTGTTCTATTTAAGGCACTTTTATGAGTAATATGGATTCATACATCAAACTACAGCTCCTTAGCCACCTCAATTCAATAAGATTGCTGAACGAAAAAATCATACCTTGAAAGAAATGATGAATGCATTATTGATAAGTTTTAGGATACCAAAGAATATGAGGGGAGAAGTTGTTTTGTCCTTTTAAAAAAGTACCCTGAAAAGAAGCAAAAAAAACCTTTATTAATTATAGAAAAGTAGAGTATTTTCTTACAAATACTTGCAAGTGTTGGGGTGTCTTGCTAAGGTTTTCATTCTTTCATAAAAAGAGAAAAAAAAGGTGAAGACAGAAATAAAGATTGTTGATTGCATTTTCATAAGTTATTCATATAGCAGTATTGCCTATCATACTAGATATTTATAATAATACAATAATAAAATTTAGAATTGCATCATTCTTTGATCATGTCTTTCCATGTAAATTCAAGAAGTATTCAAGTTTGATTAAACAAACACATGAGGCTATAAATTAAGATAGTAAGGATCGAGAACAAGAAGAAATTCAAGACAGTGAACAAGAGGATATATAAAATTAAAGCCCATAAACCGTACGGTTTATGCGTTTTTTCAAACTTTCCTGTACTTTAAAATTTTGGATATATATCAAAAAGATAGAAAATGGCTATGTCATTTTGTGTCTTTACATCGATGAAATGTTAATTATTGGGAGTGATGACAAAATGATTAAATTTACCAAGAATATGTTGAAGCTAGTTTTGACATGAAAGACACGGGTCTAACAAATGTCATTTTGGGAATAAAAATCTCGAGGACATCTAAAAATTTTGAGTCAATCACATTATATGGATCAAATTCTTAGAAAATTCAACAAAGAGGATTTTGTTGGGGCAAGAACACCTCTAGATACAACATTGCATCTATCTATGAATAAACGTAGAGTTTCTCTCAAGTGGAATACTCTAGAGTGATAACCAATATGATGTGCTTAACTATCTATATAAGGTCAGACTTAGCTTAGAGGTAAGCAAACTTATTAGCTATATGAGTAATCCAATTGTTGATCACTGGAAAGTTATAACAAGAGTACTGAGATGCTTATACTATACTTGTAAATATGGGCTACATTATACTATTATCTAGCTATGCTAGAAGGGTACAATCATGTAAACGGATATCTGATGTGAAAGACTCAAAGTCTACCAGTGGCTACGTGTTTAAACTAGCAGGTGCTCCCGTTTCACGAAAATCATCCAAATAAATAATGATAGCCAAGTCAATAATGGAATATGAATTCATCACATTAGACAAATGTGGTAAAGAGGCAGAATGACCAGGGAATTTTTTAGATGATATTCCAAAATGGCTAATGCCTGTACCAGTAATTTGCATATATTATGATAGTTAATCCATAATTGGAAGGGAATAGATGAATATGTATAATGATAAGTCTAGATATGTACGTCACAAACATAACACTATTAGACAACTACTCTATACTGGAGTTATTTTTATTGACTATATAAAGTCAAAGGATAACATTGCGGATCCACTAACCAAAGTGTTAAATAGGTAGTTAATAGAAAAAATATTGAGGGGAATGGGACTAAATCCTAAAGAATAAAAAAGTTTATTTTATGAAAGAAAACCCAACTTAATTGACTGGAGATGCCAAGAACTAAGTTCAAAGGGACAATTTAATTGTAAAATACCTTATTGGATCATTGTAGGAATTAGCCTCATGTCCATTCCTATGATGAAAATAGTGATGCATGTATAAAGAAAAGGTATATATGCTATCCTTTTAATGGCTTCTTATGTGTTGGGATTCCAAGCAAGGTAAAGGTTACTTTTGATTTAAAAAATCACAACTATAAGAGAGAAGTGAGGTGACTTCAAAGGG
Organism: Citropsis articulata; assembly: GCA_030449925.1. Taxonomy (NCBI): domain Eukaryota; kingdom Viridiplantae; phylum Streptophyta; class Magnoliopsida; order Sapindales; family Rutaceae; genus Citropsis; species Citropsis articulata. The sequence goes on along the minus strand of JASUUH010000137.1, from coordinate 155,156 downwards.
AATTGTTTATGGCTCAATTCTTATAAATTCTTGTAGAACCAAGCAGATGTTCATCTCTAAAATAAACTTATCCAAGAAAACTCAAAAGCGTTAGGAAAAATCTCTGTGTAAAATATACTATTGTCTATATAAACGGCATGATAGTTCAAAGACATCGCATCTATTAATTAGTTAGTAAAATAAATATATTTCACAAGAGAATGTTTAAAGGTTAAGACCTAGGTATCTTATGCAGGTTTTGATCTGTTGAATTCTATCACTTAAAGCAAAAAAATGGGATTATCACTCATGGTCTATAGTTACATGACACAAATCACCCTGGTTAAGGTTGCAAAAAGGTCTGGTTATTCTACCCAAATCCTTTGCTTAATGGAAATGATTTAGAGAAGCTTTCTATTGACACAATTCTGTAATTTACGCAGATGGAGTTTTTTACATTCTAATGAGGCAATCTGAAAAGCAGGAATTTTTAGATACTCTTCTGAGAGCATCTCTCTAAAATTTGGGTGTTATTCTAATGGATGCAGGACATGAGGTTATCATTTTTCATCATTTCTTACTTTTGGGTGTTATTCTAATGGGCGCAGGTAGGGGTGGGCAAAATATCCGATCCGACCCGATCCGACCCGATCCGATCCGAAAATTTTCGGGTTCGGATCGGATCGGGTCGGCAACGAGACCCGATCGGATGAAATTGTATCAACCCGATCGGATCGTGATCGGATCGGATGAAACCCGATCCGATCCGAAAATCCGATCGGGTTGAAAAAAAAAAAAAAAAACAAAAAAACAAAAAAACAAACCCGAATTTGAGAATTTCATTTTCACATTTCAGTATTTCACTTCACATTCACAAGTCAAAAGTCAAAACTCAAAACAAACAAAACAACACAAGCACAGGTATAACCGAAGCAGTGAAGTGAACTAGTGAAGCACAATCACTGAATCACAGACATTCAGATTTCAGACAACCCACTGAACCCAGCACTCAACTGACTCAAGCACAAGCACAATCACAGCCCACTTCCGACTTACGAGCGCCGAGCGGCAACCTACACAGCCACACCCACATCCATCCACGGCAACCGTCGCTGAGAACGAAGCCAACCGAAGCTGAATCGCGATCTGCAGATCTGCTGCTTCATCCGGTCAGCAGCCACCACACGCACCATCGTGAGCTCGTGACCCGATCTACTGACCGCCGCCTAAGCACCGGATCCACGCCTTCAATCCTTCACTCCACCGTCACCCGATCCGGTTGAAGATCCACCGGCTAGCTGGCAGCTGCCCCTGAAGATCCACCCGATTCTGTTGAGTGGAGACTGGAGACTGGAGAGGAGAGTGGAGAGTCTGCTACTGGTCCTGGAGAGAGTGGAGTTTTGGAATCTTGTGATTTGGATTTTGGAAGCCGGCCCGGCCTTGCCTTTGTAGTTTGTACTTATTACTTAATTACTTATGGTATATAACTAATTAACTATATATGCATTAATTATATACTGTTAATTTGGTAATTGGTATATGTTATAATGTTGTATGAGAATTGAGAAAGTGAAATGTTAATTGTAAATTTGTAATTTGGTTGGTACTTGGTAAGTTGGTATGATAAATTGCAAATGATATATAATATGTATTGTTAAATTTCAACAATAAAATGAAAAAATTGGGCATTAATTTTTTGTTACTATTAATAATTGAATTTTTTTTTGTATGAATAGATTTGGTAGATTAAAAATTAAAAATAAAAATTATGTTACAAATTTACAATACATACAATTAATTAATTATATATGTCATATAATTTGGGCATAAAAATTAGGGGTTTGTATTTTGTAATAAGAATTAAGATATGGATAATTGGATATGCAATTAATATTATATTATTTTGGCCAATGGATAACTAGATATTATAAATTAATTAATTACATTAATTTCTTGATTTTCTTTTATGGAATATGCATCTTGAATTCTTGATTACATTAATTTTTGAATTAATGATTAATAATTAATTGTTTGTATGTTTAGATGTCTGGACACTCAAGAGCGAATTCGATGAGTGATGATGACAATAATCCAAGTGTTCAAATGGAAGGAACTCAAAAGGCAAAGCGGAAAAGACCAATGAAGAAAAGATCTGCGACGTGGAATCATTTCACTTTACTTGAGGATAATCCAAACAAATCCAAGTGCAACTATTGTGGTAGACAATATCAATGTCATTCAAGGCGTGATGGGATTACAAATATGAAAAATCATATAGAGACTTGCCTTGCATACAAGACATTCCGGGAACAACAAGAGGGAAGTCAACAAAACTTAACAGCTGAGGGTGGGGAAGGAAATGCAAGTAATATGGCTTTGGCTAAAGGGTGGAGTCAAGATGCTTGTAGAAGGGCAGTCACCAAAATGATCATTATGGGGGAGTTGCCACTTAGTTTTGTGGATAACAAAGGGTTCAGGCATTTCTGTAGTGTAGCCATTCCGCAGTTTGTTATGCCATCTCGGAGAACTGTTGGTAGGGATGTTATGGATTTATTTTTCGAAGAAAAGGCAATGTTAAAGAGTTTGATTTGCAACAACAAGCAGCGGGTGTCTATCACCACTGATTTATGGACTTCCGTTCAAAATATGAGTTATATGGTGATCACAGCTCATTTTATTGATAGTGACTGGTGTTTGAACAGGAGGATTATTAGTTTCAATGTGATTGAAGATCATAGAGGGAAATCGATCGGTAAAAAGATTGTAGCTTGTTTACAAGATTGGGGGATAGAGAGGTTGTTTGCAATAACCGTTGATAATGCCACTACAAATGATGTTGCTGTTAATTATGTGACTATGCAATTGCTTTCATGGAGGAATGATGCACTTGTGTTGGCGGACAAGATATACATGTGGCGGCGCATATTTTGAATTTGATTGTTGTTTCGGATTGAATGAATTACATGCTAGTGTTGCCGCCATCCGAAATGCTGTGAAGTATGTGAGATCGTCCACTACGAGGCTACAGGCATTTAAACAGTGTGCTCAACAGATGAGATGTCCAAATGGAACGGTTGTTTTAGATTGTCCTACTAGGTGGAATTCCACCTATTTAATGTTGATGACTGCGTTGAAGTTTCAAGCGGCATTTGATAGAATGGCAGAGGTGGATAAACCATATGAGACATATTTTCTTGAGAAAGAAAATAATGCTAAGAGAGTGGGTCCGCCGGGAGTTGAGGATTGGGAGAGTGCAGGACGAATTGTGAAGTTCTTGAAGGTATTTTATGATGCCACATTGTTATTTTCTGCCTCTTTAAGTGTGACTTCTAACCTTTGTTATGATACCATTGGATTAATTGAGAGCTCATTAACTGCATTAGAGGCAAGTGGAGATCCTTGGGTGGTGGCTATGGCTTATAAAATGAGGGAAAAATTTGATAAATATTGGGAGTCTTCAGGGAAGATAAATAAAATGTTGATTATTGCCTCTATTCTTGATCCACGAGCTAAAATAGATTTTGCCAAACATATTTTTGAGATTATTTTTGCCAACGATGGTTCGAAAGTTGCAGAAATGACCAAGGCAGTGCAGGATTTGTTGAATGAGCTTTATGATGCATATAGTGCAATGTGCTCTAGTTCCACACCATCCACGTGTAGTGAGAGTGTTCCTAGCGGTAGCTATGGTGGTACAAGTTATTCTCCATATTTTACAACTGATGTTGGTTTGGCCGAGGTTCCTAGTGGCGAAGGTGATGACATTTTCCGAGTTTCTCGCCCTTTCTTTGGGTATGCTCAGAAAGTGTTTGTTCAGAATGAGGGCAAGAGAGTCGCATCTGAGGTGGAACGATATTTGAGTGACCCAGTTGAGGATCCGAGCAATCTTAAGCTCAATGTTTTACTTTGGTGGAAGGTTAATGGATCGAAGTATCCGATATTAGAGAAAATTGCAAGGGATGTCCTCGCTGTTCCTGTTTCCACAGTGGCATCTGAATCTGCCTTTAGCACTGGGCGTCATTGACGAATATCGGAGTTCTTTGACCCCTTGTATGATTGAGGCATTGATATGCACCGAAAATTGGTTACAAGCTAAACTTTTTGCTAATCCGGTTTACAACCTTCAGGAAGATATTAAGGAGCAGATATTCCATATGGAGCTACAAGAAGGTAATATTTTTCTCGTACTTTATAAAGTTAATGTATTATAACTTTATAAATAGCATCTACATGTACTTAAGTTTGTTAATAATTTTTTTTTTTTGACATTTTAAAGAGTTTGTAAGATCACAAGCTTACCGAAGCCTATTGATCGAAGAGCATATGGGTGTTATGGATATTTAAAAGGTAATTTTTAATAGATATTATTATTTATAATTTGATATCATATGAATTATTGTTAACTTTACAACAGTTATCATATGTTTTTTTTTTCAAATCTTCTCTAGGGGATAGATGCTTCAATTCTTCAACTTGGAGTGGAAGAAGCTGAAGCTAAAAGTTGTCGAAGTGCTTGCGAGGAATGCTTGGGTCATGGACGAAGTTGATCTAGATTTACATTTAAACTTTGTTGTGTTTTGGAACTTTGTCATTTGTGTTTTGGAAAATGAAAACTATTTAATTATGTTTAATTTTGTGACTTTGTGCTCTAAAGATTGATGTTTAGTGACATGTGTTAACATATAAATGTTCTTTTTAATTGATTTTAATGATAACAAACCTTTTGATAAATATGTTGGAGTTTTCATAATTACAAGTTTTTGAGAAACTGAAACATTTCTGCAAAAGTGAGCATTACTGGGAATAAACGGTGAGCCGTTAACATGTAAACGGCTAACCGATAATTTCCAGTGTGTTATACTTTGTTAAGCCTTAGCCGTTTAGTGAAAACGGTTAGCTGAAATATGCACTGTCCATGCTTCTGGAATTTACCGGCGAACCGTTAACATGTAAACGGCTAACCGATAATTTCCAGTGTGTTATACTTTGTTAAGCCTTAGCCGTTTAGTGAAAACGGTTAGCTGAAATATGCACTCCATGCTTCTGGAATTTACCGGCGAACCGTTAACATGTAAACGGCTAACCGATAATTTCCAGTGTGTTATACTTTGTTAAGCCTTAGCCGTTTAGTGAAAACGGGTTAGCTGAAATATGCACTCCATGCTTCTGGAATTTACCGGCGAACCGTTAACATGTAAACGGCTAACCGATACTTTCCAGTGTGTTATACTTTGTTAAGCCTTAGCCGTGTAGTGAAAACGGTTAACTGAAATATGTTGTGCATGCTACGAATTTAAACCGTTAATGTAAACGGCTAACCGATAATTTCAAAATTGCATATTTGCATCGACCCAAATTAATCCGAATTGACCCGAATTGATCCGAACCTAATTTCACCCGACCCGAATTGACCCGAATTAACCCGAATAATCCGAATTTAATCCGAACCCTATTTAACCCGAACCCGATCCGATCCGATATTCATCCGATTTTTTAACCCGATCCGATCCGATCCGAATTATATTCGGATCGGATCGGATCGTTAAACATCGAAGTTCGGATCGATTTTTATCTAACCCGATTAACCCGAAATCCGATCGGGTTGATCCGAACCCGATCCGAATCCGATTTTGCCCACCCCTAGGCGCAGGATATGAGGTTTTATTTTACATTATTTCTTTTTTTTTTCTTTCATTTGTTCTTACTCTTTAAAACTTAAAATTGTCTTAGTTGCCAAACTTTATACGTAGAAACCAATTCAGTGTAGAAATAATATTTGATGTTCTTTTTCTGGGTAGACTTGCTCTTTTAACAGCATTATTCATTGATATTCACAAAATTGAGATTTCACTTGTTAATACTTATAAAGTTAATAGTTGTAAAGTCTAAGTTCCTTAGAGCTTAAATAGTATTTGAGTCATCAAAAGGTACTGACAAACTTATTTTAAGCACCAACAATCATCATGATAGACCAATTTATGTTTGAATAAAATCAATTATATTGTCCACCATATGCTTCAGAATGACAAAAATTAATGACACTCCTTACCTCATTATCAGGAATGTATCGTTGAAAAATTTGATCAGGGCAATAGTTGAACAAGTAAGGATTATCCTAGGGATGGCAAAATCCGGGTCCGGGTCCGGGTTTAGCCTTTCCGGTTCCGGACCCGGATGGTGATTTGAAAATACCGGACCCGGATAAAACCCAAATATTTTTACCCCGGGTCCGGGCCGGGTTTAACCCGGAAAAATCCGGGTTTTGGAACCCGGATGCTTGCTAAAGAGAGATGATTTTCTCTCTTTACAGTCAATTCCTCTTTACATCATTAATCTATTACCAACAACAATGGAAAATAAGGTAAAATCAAATAACTAGAAATAAATTCAAAGGTAACAAGCATACAAAATTCAAGTTTCAAACATAATGATGACAAATTTGGCGATGATGGTGAACAAATTGGGCTTTGTGGGGTTAAGTCAAGAAAAGTCGAAAAGGGGAGAAATGAGATCTGGTCTTCAAAATCATGTATGTTGTTCGCCTCCACTCTTCCTTTCTTCTTCCTTCACGACCGCCACTTCTAATCTCCTTTTCTTCCTTTTTTTTGGGTTTTTTATTTTGTACTCTGTAATTGATTTTTTATTCTTTCTTCATCAATCTTCTTCGCCTCTGACGATGATGAACATGAACAAAGCAAAGTAGCGAAGCAATGGTGAGTGGCGACGATGATTTGATGAAGAGTAGGGCTGAACGGAGAGAAAATGGTTTGGCTTGATGATGATTTGACGAAGAGAAGGGAGAGAGTGGAAATGTTTGGCAGCGGCGGTGAACTAGGCCTAGGGATGAAATTTTTTTTTCATTTTTCAATTTATACTAAAATAAAGATGTCCGGGTACGGGTTCCGGATTCACGGGTTCACCCAAACCCGGAACCGGACCCGGATTCAGCCGGGTTGATAAAATTCAATCCGGATTCCGGATTTAATTTATTCCGGTACGGGTTGAACCCGGCCCGGATTTTCCGGGTTCGTCCGGGTCCAATCCGGGTCCGGGTTAAATTGCCATCCCTAGATTATCCTAATAAAATTTCTTTACTTCAACCAAAAAATTTTTCTTCTCCTAAGTATTCCATTGCAAAGACATTTTGCCTGTAACAAGGAAATTAACAATATTAACATACCATGGCATTGAAGTAACAGAAAATAAAAATTCATCAGGAAATGAGTCACGGGTGTTATATCACAATCAGATGTGAGTCTTGATAAATGATCACGACAACATTTTCTAAGACCCTTTTATCTTTGATGGTAAGGTCAAATTCTTGAGTAACAAAATCCAACGAATTAGTCTTGGTTTGGCATCCGTGTTTAGTCATTAAATATCTCACATGCTGATCAAGAAAACAATAGTTTTAGAACCAAGCAAGTACGAACGAAATTTGTTTAATGCAAATACCACAGCAAGTAATTCTTTTTCAGTTGTCGAATAATTCAGTTGAGTACTATCCAAAGTCTTACTTGCATAATAAATTACAAACGACTTACGATCCTTTCTTTGTCCTAAAACAGCACCAACAGCAAAGTCAGTTGCATCACACATTAATTCAACAGGTAAAGACCAATCCGGAGATTGTATAATAGGTGTAGATGCCAAAAGACAAATTATTTTCTCGAAAGATTTTTTACAATCATCAGTCCATTCAAATGATGCATATTTTAATAAAAGGTTACAAAATGGTTTAGATATGGCACTAAATTTTTTATAAACCTCTTATAAAATCCTGCATGTCCTAAAAAGGATCGCACATCTCTAACTGCTTTTGGTAGTGGCAATTTAGATATGACTTCAATTTTCGCTTTGTCAACTTCAATTCCTTTAACAGATACAACATGACTCAAAACAATTCCAAAAGTAACCATGTAATGGCATTTTTCCGAATTTAACACGAGTTCTTTTTCAACACATCTTTTTAAAATTTTTTCCAAATTATCAAGGTAATCATCAAAAGAATTCCCAAACACAGTCAAATCATCCATAAAGACCTCTAAACAATGTTCAACCATATCACTGAAAATACTTAGCATGCATCTTTAAAATGTTGCAGGAGCATTACAAAGTCCAAATGGCATTCTTTTAAATACAAATGTTCCAAAAGGACATGTAAATGTGGGTTTTTCTTGGTCTTCAAGTGCTACAGGAATTTGATAATAACCTGAATATCCATCTAAAAAGCAGTAGTAAGGATGTTCAGCTACTGTTTCTGAGATTTGATCAAGAAATGGTAATGGAAAATGATCCTTTCTAGTGGCTTCATTTAATTTCCTATAATCAATGCACATGCGCCAACTAGATGCAATTCGTGTTGGAATTAATTCATCTTTTTCATTTCTAACTACAGTGATTCCAGATTTTTTAGGCACTACTTGTGTAGGACTTACCCACTTACTATCAGAGATAGGGTAGATAATTCACGCATCAAGTAACGTAAGAACTTCTCCTTTTACTACTTTTTTCATGTGTGGGTTTAATCTTCTTTGAGGTTATTGACATGTTTTAACATTTTCTTCCAAATTGATTCTATGTGTGCAAATTAAAGGATTAATGCCTTTAATGTCATTTAAAGTCAATCTAATTGCTTTTCTATGCTTTTTAAGAACAGATAGTAACTTACCTTCTTGGTCGCTTGATAAGGTCGAAGAAATCACAACAGGATAGGTTTGTTCTTCTCCAAGATAAACATATTTCAATCACTCTGGCAAAGGTTTCAGTTCTAGTTTAGGTGCTTCTTATCGTTCCGTCTTTTCAATGATTCCAAGCGGTTTGATTTCCTTGGTTTATTTAATGTATGCGGAAATGATGGTTCAGATGGAACATAAGTTATTTCTTCACTAAGTGTAAGTTTATCTAGTTCTTCCTTACCCTTTGAATTTTCATTTTCACAAGGTTCAAGAATAGGTCGATCAATAACCTTACCACTACGAAGAGTTATAACTGACTTGACTTGGTCCATAGGTGAATTTTAAATCTTAGGATTTGGTTGTGGTTAAGCTGGAAATTTTCCTTTTTCTTGAATTGTAAGTGCAGAAGCAATTTTAGCAAGAGTATCTTTCAAATCATAAAATGTTTGTGCATTTTGATTATTAATAGTATCTTGTTTCTTAATGAGTGAATGCATTGTATCTTCCAAATTTTTCCATGGTGGTGGAACATATGGTGTATAAGGCTGAGTATTTTGAAAATTTTGTAGAGGTGGTGCTTGTGAAAATTGTGCATTATTATTATTCCTCCAACTAAAATTTGGATGATTTCTCCAATCATGATTATAAGTCTGTGAATATAGGTTTGGCTTGTTAAAAGTGTTGATGGCATTAGCTTGATCATGCAAACATTCTTTAAGTGCAGGCAGAGTAGGACAATCTTGAGTGAAATGATCATTAGAACTACAAACATCACATGCAATTTCTTGAACAGATTTTACTTGATCGCATTTTTTATTCTCCAAAACTTCAACCTTCCTAACTAGGGATGCAAATTTTACTTGTAAATCATGATCTTCCTTATGGTTATAGATTCCTCCACCAGATGGAGATGGTTGTGGTTTATTAATCAATTCAAAAGTTCCAACAGTATCCCAATGTTGTGCATTTTCAGCTAATTGGTCAAGGTAATCTAGTGCATCTTCAGGATTTTTATCTCTAAATTCACCATTACACATCATTTCTGCAACTTGTCTACTTTGTGGTGTTAAGCCCTCGTAAAAATAAGTGACCAATCGCCAAGTTTCAAAACCATGGTGTGGACATATGTTAAGCAATTCTTTAAACCTATCCCAGCATTGGTATAATGTTTCTCCATTTTTTTGAGTGAAAGAAGTGATTTGCCTTTTAAACGAATTAGTTCTATGAGGTGAAAAGAATTTTTTCAAAAACTGTTCTTGCATGTTATTCCAAGTTCTTATTGATTCAGATCTAAAGTTTTGTAGCCAAGTTTTAGCTTTATCTTTTAATGAAAAAGGAAAAAACTTTAATCTGATTATGTTCATGCTACAATTTTGGTCAATGTATGTATTACAAACTTCCTCAAAATCTCTTAAATGCAAGTATGGATTCTCATATTTTAAACCATAAAATGTTGGTAAAAGTTGGATCATACCTGGTTTGAAGTTGAATCGAAATGCTTTTGGAGGAAATACTATACACGACGGTGCTCTAGTTCTCGTTGGATTCATGTAATCTCTCAAAGTTCTTGGTTGATTCTGATAATGTTGAGATTGGTTGTCTCGCTGATCAACTGGAGGATTAAGTTGGCCCAAAATGTTTTCGCCTTGGATTTCGTCCATGATTGGTGGTGGTGGTGATTGAGATCTACGAATTAACCTACCACTTGAAGTTCGAGATCAACGTCTCATACAATAATGATGATGAGTGAGTATAAAATTATGTTGCAAAAATAACACACAAACAAATTAATTAAAAAAACAAAAACAAAGTGAAAAATTACACAAATTAAAGACAAAATGAAAATTAAATAAACAAGATAAATGTACAAAAATAAATACAAGACAAAAATAAATTAACTAAAAATAAATTAACTAAAATTAAATAGGCAATAAACTAAACATATAAACAAAGTAAAAGTCAATAAAAAAAATAAAATTAAAAAAATAGTGGTTGAACCCATCAATAAAAAGAAAAAAACGCAAAATAAAAAAAACTGAAAATTAAATAACTGAAATAAAAAAAAGTTAGTAGTTAGTTAGTTAGTTAAGAGTTAGTAGTTAGTTTGCTTGGTCCAAATTGAGTCCAAAATAAGTCCAAGTCTAATTATTGTAAGAAATTTTATCTAGCGATCTTATTGTAAATTATTTATAATTTTAAGGTCATACCATAATTTTTAAAAGTTTAGAATAGAGCCATGTAGGATGAAAGTGAAGAATCTGAAAGTTTTTATGGTAAAAATGTAATTATGAGAAGATTGAGCAAGAAACGAAAATTGTTGGGGTGAAACTAGAATTATGAAATATGTGGGGATAGAAGAGAATTTAAGAAAAGAAAAAGGGGACAAACGAAAATTCACAAAAAAAGTAAAAAAAATAAAAGGAAAAATAAAACAAAATAAATACCCCTCCCTGGCAACGGCGCCAAAAACTTGACACAATATAAAATGTTTGATTTACTCTCAAGTATAAGAGTGCCTAGTTATAATATAACTCGGTGAGTCCGAGGTCGATCCACAGAGAAATGGTTTAATTTGTTTATTTAAATTTATCTAAAAAAAATAAAAATAAAATTTAAAAATACACAATTTAATTTGAGAAAAACTATGAAGTTGAATTAGTTAGGGTTATGGATCCACTCTTAGTAATAAATACAATTTAACAAACTCTTTTTATTTTTATTTTATTTCCCAAAAGATTAATTTTATAAATTAAAATTATTTTCCCATTTATTTTATTATGGATTAAGAATTTAATGTGCCAAAACTTAATTTGTCTACACTAAATCAAAATACCATTTTACCACATTTTATATTAAGATATTAAGAATTCATTGTACCAAATTTCTATTTTTGTCTACAATAAATCAAAATTTAAAAATATAAAATATGGATAAAATTAAATAGAAAACAACTTAATTTATAAAATTAAAAATCGAATTTGATTAAACCATATTTTTTTACTAAGAGTTTCACCTTCCTCTAACTATGAATATTTAGCTAAACATTTTTGAAATAAAAGAAATGATTAATTGAAAAGCACATAATTAAAATGAAAATTGAAAATTGAAATAAACCTAATTTTATTTATTGAAAATATATTACAAAGAGAGATAAGGAGAAGAATTTGGGAAAAAAGAAGAGAAGAGAATGTGCAAGGAGATGTGTTTACCCCACTTCTCTATTTATATTAATACATGATAAATCCACACCATACAAATAAAAAAATCTAATTATCTAATTACATCTTAACCTTACATTTGTCCCACTAATAATCTCACTAATAAAACATAAACCTAATTTATCCACTCAAGCATATTGAACACATTCCACAAAAAATTACCATACCTAACAAGATAAACACTTATAATTTTACAATTACCACATTTACCGTGGTAAAAACATAAAAATTTACAACAAAAGTCTCGAATTCTCCTCGACAATGACATAATTTCTCGGACTTCCGAAATCCAAATTTGACATCCGTACATTTGTTTGGAGTCTCCAATTGCATGAAATTATTATTTTTACCTAATAAACACATAAAAATACACAAAACCAAATACTTAGAAAAATAATTAAAAATTCATAATATGTTATACAATTACAAATATAAATTACATTAATACCACAAAATAATATTTTTACTCGATAATAAATATACAATTTTTAATACTAATCACAAACGAAGAGGAAACACCAGAGCTCGAATTAAATCACTTACCGGAAGAATTAAAGTATGCCTATCTTGGAGAACAACAGACTTATCCGGTAGTTATTTCTTCCCAACTCACGCATGATCAAGAAATTGAAATGCCATGTGACTCGAGTTTCCAAGACAAGAAGAAATTCTTAACAGAAGCGAGAAGCTTTTACTGGGACGATCCATACATGTTCAAGTACTGCTCTGATCAAATTTTTTAAAGATGTATACTAGATGACGAGGTAAGTAGGGTCATTCATTTTTGTCATTCTGAAGCATGTGGTGGCCATTTTTCTTTAAAAAAGACAGCTATAAAAATATTACAGTCTGGATTTTATTGGCCTGCATTATTCAAAGATTCACATGCATTCTGCAAAGTGTGTAAGAATTGTCAAATGGTAGGGTCTATTTTAAAATGATATTTCAAAACGAAACATGATGCCTTTAAACCCTATTCTTATCATTGAAGTATTTGATTGTTGGGGAATTGATTTATGGGCCCTTTTCCATCATCATTTGGATTTGTATATATTTGGTTGATGTTGATTATGTTTCAAAATGGATTGAGGCGATTCCTTGTCGGCACAATGATCACAAAATTGTGATCTACTTTTTAAAAGAAAATCTTTTAAGCAGATTTGGAATACCTCAAGCCATTATCAGTGATGGGGGGAAGCATTTCTGTAATAAGCCATTTGAGTTTTTAATGAATAAATATGGAATTACACATAAAGTTGCTACTCCTTATCACCCTCAAACAAGTGGTCAAGTTGAATTAGCAAATAGGGAGATGAAACAAATTTTAAAAAAAATAGTTAATCCAAATCATAAAGATTGGTCTCTTTGACTAACTGATGCACTTTAGGTATATCGTACTGCTTTTAAAACATCTTAGGAATGTCACCCTATCGACTTGTTTATTGAAAATCGTGCCACTTACCAGTTGAACTTGAACATAAGTCATTCTTGGCCATTAAAGCTTTTAATTCAAATCTTGATGATGCTGGTAATGTGCGTAAATTGCAATTGAATGAACTTGAGGAAATAAGGAATAATGCATATGAGAATTCTAGAATTATTAAGGCAAGAACCAAATTTTTTAATGACAAAGGAATTTTTCGAAAAAATTTTTGAAATTGCTCAAAAAGTGTTGCTTTATAATTCTCGTCTTTATTTATTTTCAGAGAAGTTAAAGTCAAAGTAGAATGGTCCATTTGTTGTAAAAAATTTGCATCCATATGGAGCCGTAGAAATTGAGAATTCAAAGGATGGTGTCTATGGTCAAAGATTGAAATCATATCTGGAATACCAACCACGTGAAGCAGATACCGAAATCAATTTGAGTGACCCACCAAATCTTGATTGAGCCTTTTTGTTTTAACTTTTTGTGAATTTGTTTTACTATTACTTTATCGTTTGAAATGTTTGATTTTTTTCTTTTTTTTTCCTATGCCTTGAATGGACAGCATTGCATTGTTTTTAATTGTGTGTTGTTTAACAAATGTGCTTTAGCTCACCAAATTTTTATACTTATCATGAGTACCTTAATGAGAAGTTTTCTTTTTTATCATCTTAAAGAACTTTTACACGAAAAATTTCACCTGAGGAGATTGCTCTGATTTTGTAAATCATATCCTATTTGGGATCTATAACCACCAGAGTTATTATTCCACGTTAAAGATCTAGAAAGACAACCCATAAAAATAGAGGATAGTATTTATGATCTGCAATTAGAGCTAGAGGTAAATTCAATAAAATGACGAAGGTGAGTTATATTCCTTGTGCCTTTTTTTTATTTTGTTGTTCTTCTTCACCTTTGATTTGATTTGTTTTAATTCACTCTCCCATGTAAATGGTGGATAACGGTACTCCGTGACTTTTTAAGTCGGTATTCTCAGTTTCCCATAATAATTGAAACCCTTAAAGTCAAGTATGGAAGAAATACAATATAAATTGCATCAATGTATTCCTTCTCTCCCACAAAATACTCTTAAGAAGATTTACAAAGCTCGTTGTGAACGACTGCGCTTGTTAATGATCAATGGGATTCCTGCTGACATTCGCTGGTTAATTGAAGCAAATGTCTGACTGGCAGATGAGTTTTCCAATCCATTTGTTTCCTAAATGCCTGGTTTTAGTAAAAAGTACATTTGCTAAAAAAAGAATATCAAAGCGACTTGGCTCTAAATGTTCTCACTGTGTATGACTTGCTTGCAATAAACCTAATTGTAAAACTTTAGGAATGGTTTCTATAAATTGTGATGACGAAATCAAATTCATTAAGGATGGCATGAGTAAAGGATCGTTAGATAATATCTTGCGACCTCTTAAGACGTATCCGAGCAGATATGTTCAACGTGAAATTCATAATTTATGAAAACTATTCCAAAAGGAAAGTGTACAGTCTAGTCTTGAGAATCTGACTCTAAAAAACTATGTTTGCCAGTTTATAAGAAAATTAGATGGGAAGCTTATCCTCGACCCATAGAGAGCGTTCAAGCCGTTACTGGACGTAAAACCAAAGGAAGATGTGAGCCACAATCACAATTACCAATAAATATCCTTTTATTTTATCTTTTGCATTATTATTATTATTATTGTTGTTGTTTTTGTGTGATTTTATATTTAATCATTGTTTGCTTCTTCTTTTCACCGTCTGCCTTTGAATAACTGAGCCAAAAGCTCCATGCGTCGTTTGACAAATGCACCACCTCATTTACAGATGTGTATCATTATGTCTGTCACCAAGATCCTTAAATAGGAGCTCCTTTTTAAGCATTCACAAATTGTTTCTTTTTAGAATTATTTTATTGGTAGGAACTTCAAGCAGACAACTTAAGAACATTTGTGTGCTTTCTAAACTTCGCTATGGAAAGTATAAGGAGCTCGTTCCGGCAGCCATAGAGCTTGGTCGTGCTATAGCAGAGAGAAAACTACATCTTGCATATGGAGGAGGTGACTGAGGGCTATCAAAGCTTGTCTCTGAAGCTGCTTTCGTTTGAAGAAGCCAAGTGCTAGGCATTATTCTAAAAGCTTTAAAACCTTTAGGATGTCTACCAGATCCACCAACTGGAGAAGAGTTAGTTGTCTCAAGTGTGCAAGAAAGAATATCTGAAAAGTTAAATCATGCTGACACTTTTATTTTCTTGCCAAGAGATCTTGCAACATTAGAGGCGCTAATTACATTTGCTTTTTGGGCCTATTTGAATATCCATAAAAAACCCATTGGTTTGTCAAATATTAATAACTTTTATGATGGCTTAATAACATTTCTTAATTATGCAATTAAAAATTATTTCATTCCACCCTTAGCGAAAAAACTCTTTATTTGTGCTCTTACTGCTAACGAGTTACTTGATCTTTTGCAAGCTTACAAACCAGAACCAGAACCCATGACTTTGGCATTGGATTGGGCAACTGATGATGATGGTAGTAACTCTCGTAAAAAGTATAAATTAGATTTAACCCTCCGTTTGTAAATATTTTCCAGCAGTGACCAAGTAATGTTTTCTAAACTCTACTCTTTTATTCTAAGACATTGGGGACAGTGTCTCCTTCAAGCTGGGGGAGGAAATAGTTAACAATTGTAGAATGTCTTAGTCCTAGTGATGTTTTGACAAATTTTTGTTGTAAAGACTAATTTTGGATAAAAATTTAAGTCGAAGATGGCAAAATATAAAATACAGTGTCTCTAAAAAAGCATTTTCTTAATTTTAGTGTTTTGTTTTCCAAAAAAAAAAGTCTAACTTTTTTTGTCTTTTTCTTTTTTTCTCTTAATCATCTCCCTTAAGTTTTTGCAATCAGTTTTAATTTTTTCGGTGTGTTCTTTAACTTAAAAACAATATTCTTCGGTGTGATCTTTTAACATTAGATAATATGATGATTTTTGAATTTTGATATTTGTATTATCTTTGGCCTTAAGCTATGTTACACTATGTTTTCTTCTTTGCATGCTGAAACGTAAATTGAGAAATTTGATGAGTGAAATTGATTAAGCTATTTGGAGGAATGTACATATTATGAAAGGTCCAAGCAAGTTTTTGAGCTTATTATCCATGGAGAGTAACTCTACTTGCCTATACAGCTTCATAATTTATTGTACAAGATCTCTATATTTTCTTTTTTTAAAAAAAGTTTGTGCAGCTACATCTAAAAGTCCATTGAACTAGTGGATGTAAAAGATTATTTAGAGCCCTAAAAGATGACAGAAGGTCATCTTTGATTCGTTTGAGTCTTTCTAACCAACTCTATTATAAAGTATTCATAGTTAATTCCTTTAACCCTTTGAAAAAAAAAATTTTTCTTTGATAACCTATCATCTTGTCTCACTCCAATGTGGAGTATCACCTTATGTTTTATATTTTCCACCACCCAATTTTGTTTGACAATAGGGATGATTATGTATTAATGATGTTGGTGCTATGAAAAAAAAATTAAGATATATGTATATATATAAATAAATAAAACAAAAAAAGGGAGAACAAATTCCCAAAAAAAAGTGTTAACATATATGTTTACATATTGTTGATTTTGATGATAACAAATAAGATTAAGAATGATTAAGTTTTTAAAAGCTTAAATTATTTTTTATACATTTTAGATAAATCATTATTTTCACATTTTAAATGTTTTATATTTAATGGAAAAATGATTTTATGGAATTAAGTTGTTTTTCAAGTTGTGAACTAAAATGAAAAAATTTTACAATATTTGATTTCAATAAATATTATTTGGAATTTCGGATTTGAACCTATTTGAAAATATTTTAATATATTGGGTCATTCTATAATTTTATATAGTTTGGGCGATATCATAATTTCAAAAAGTTTTGGGATTCATAAATTATTATTTAGAAATTCTGAAATTGGACCTATTTGTAAAATTTTATAACATTTTAGGCCATGTCTGATTATAGAGCAGTTTGGGGCAAACTGTAAATTTGATAGTTCAACGTAGCCGTTCAGTAGCAAACTAACGGATTCATGGAAACGGCAAACCGGTTATGGGCGAATGTCACTCAAACGAAAGCTAACCGGATGTGACAAACCAAGTCCGGATGTGGGCTGAGTTACCAAAGCATAAACCGGATGGGCAAATCCGGATGTCCAAAATTCAAATATTGGCTGTAACGGTAGTCGATTCAAATAATCCATATAATAACAAAGCAATATGAACAAAAGTTATATAAAAAGTTCAATCCAATTCATTTTTGGTAATCTTTGCAAGCATAAACAAGTGCACACAACATATATTGAGCTTCAAATTCGAAAATCATCATACATTAAATATTCATTGAGCTATCATTTTGTATATCCACTCTTTGAGAGAGTTTTTGTTGTAAAATTTATTTCCTCATCAAATTTGTGAGTGTTTAAGTGTGTTATACACTTGAGTGAAGAGATTGGGAGATAATCTCTTTATTGTAAAGGTTCATTTGACACCTTGAAGTCAATTGTAAGTATTTGAAGCCCTTGAGAGGCTTGGATAGTGAAATCCTCAAGCCCGGTGTGCTTGGAGGCGTGGACGTAGGCGGGGATAGCCGAACCACGTAAAAATCTTCGTGTTTGTTTTCTCTTCCCTTACTCCTTTATTATTATGCTTGCTTGAATTTATTACTTTTCATTTCACTAAGGTATTAGATTTAATTGGTGTGTGATTTGCTTAGCATATTTTTTAAAATCTCAATTCACCCCCCCTCTTGGGTTGCACACACTTGTATTTCAAAAAGAAAAAAAAAGAAGCACCTTGTAATCTCCAAAAAGTCCCCTATTTTTTAAAACATATATTTTATTTTTTCTATTACCCTTTTTTTATTAGCCATAACCTTAGCCTACGTTACGTCCTAATAAAAATTCTTCTTAATTTTAAGGAACTGTAGTCTAAAAGAAAAGCTAGTGATATGGACTAAAAGATGTGGTGATGTATAAAAATGAAAATAAATTTTGCTATTAATTCCTTGGACTTAAGATCATTTTGTTTCTAAGCTGTGGACATTATTTCTTCTTCTTGGTGAGAGCGTGTGATATTGTTTTATTATTCTCTCAAATCTACATTTTTTTCTAGAGTGATAGTTTAATTTGGGGTATATTTTCTTTTGAGATAGTCACTCTTAATTAGGAGGTTTTAGGGTTTGATGTATCATTCTTAAAAGTGGTTTAATCGTGAGATTTGGGGTTTGATGTATTATTCTTAAAAGTGGTTTGATTAATGTAGCTCTGATAATTGATCATTGTACATGATTTTACTTAACTGATTTATGTGGATGTGATTTTCTTTAGGCTGAAGATAATGCTTATACTTTTATTTGATTGTTGTCATTAATCTGATGAAAAAAGTAAACACAATTTTCCCCAAAAAAAAAAAAAGATTTTCAATTTGGTTTTGAAATTTCTCTAAATTTTTATCGCTTAAATTGTTAGGGCCTAACAATAAGTTGGTTGGGGGGTGTAATTGACACTAAAAAGTATACATTTAATAAGGATAAAATTATTGGTTTTTCACTAATTGTGTCGATTAATGCACTCATTATTTCTAAATTATCTTAATACTCCCCAAATATAGTTTTATGTTAAATTAATTCGCAATATATTGATTTTTATCTTGTAAATATTTTTTCAGGAATAAAGATAGAATTAAAATTGAAAGCGAGAACAAAAAAGAACTATTAGAGCACAATTGAGGAGATTTAATAAAAAAATAATAAAAATTTTAAAAATAAAAAATAAAAAGAGAACAAAAAAACCAAAGGCAATCATGCTTTAGTTGTGCGTGCCTCCTGACCATTACACTCTTTAATGTGTGTGCGTATATATATATAAATAATAATAATAATAATGATTTTAGAAAATAGAAAATAAAAAATTAATTTTTTAATATAAAACATCATTAATTAACTTTTACAAGATGTTATATTATTTTTTTAAGGAGAAATATAAATTTAATGTCTATAGACATCCATAAATATCCATATTCGTATGGATAAAATTCATATTCATATCAAATTTTAAATATTGGATATGGACAAATCCAGTATGGATAATAATGAATTTACATAATGGATGGACAATATCCATATTCAACTAGATTTACATATGGATCGGTCAAATTTAATGAGTACCGATCGTGTATGCTGGTTTTGGGGCCCCAATGCTCAGAACTTGCATCAGTTTCTTGTTTCATGCACAGGTGAAATTACGATTTCTGGAAGTATAATTCATTATTGGTTCTATGGCATAAAAGCACAGGCCGCATCTATATATTACAATACGTTGTGCTGTACAATTCTCTAATTTCATTCTTAACAGTGCATCTGGTAGTATAGGATTTGAGACAATACGATATAATTTTGAAATGAAAATCAACATGAGCAATTAACACAATAGAGAAGCTCTTAGTGGCATAACATAAGTTGGTATTTCAGATATTGACATCAAAATCCAAGATTCTGCACCCATTAAATTTGACCGTCCGGCTTGAGAAACAATCAAGAAGTAATGCGATCGCAACTCAATTCTTCAGCAGAATCAACAGTATGACAGAGGAGTTGAAATTATACTTGCAAGATAAAATATTTTGTTGTTATGGGTTCAAAAATCCTAGTGTTGAGATTATATGATTTGTATTCTTTATTTCCGGCTTTATTATTATTCATAAAATATTATACTGACCATATATTATTCTTTGAACTTCAAGACAGAAAGATTAATAGAACACTATACCATTCTTTATGATTACATTTCTCTTTTCGCTTTATTCTTATCACAATTATTCCTTCATCATCAACTTGAGTAACAATTTCATAAGGGCAATCCCACTACGTTACAATGAATCAAATAATTGTTGGCCAAGACTTGAAAAAAAATGCTTCAGCTATCTCTCATTCTCTGTTGAAATAACTTTTGCTTTTAAAATTTTTCATTGTTGATACCTTAAGTTTTCATTTGACATTCTCACGTCTTTTTTATGCTGGGTAATAAAGGAACGAAAGCATAGAAAAAAATAAAATAAAATAAAATAAAAACTTAAGGTTTTACAATGAGAAGTGGATATAGCTTAGAAAAGCACTGTATCCAACAATGTTGCACCAAAAAAGAAATAACCAATCGATTTCAAGTACCGACTTAAATTCATTGTTTGTTATAAAATTGAATTCACAGGTTCGCAAGTTTCAATTTTCAAATCAAGGAGCTTTTAATAATACCAACTTATAGATACCTGTCATTGTCCTTGATAAATTTCTACCTACCATCTTTTCATAAGCACTTCAAATATATGTTTATTAAATAGTAATATATATTTATGTATATAGTTCTCAAACGTCCGCACATTTTAAGATATAAATTTAAAATTAGATTATATTTATTAATCAAAAGTATAATGGTCCCGAATAATTTAACTAAATGATTTTTAAGTTATTTTATTTTATTGATAATATATATTCATAATTTTACTCCTAATATAGTTTTACTCACTAACAATTTAAGTTTTAAAAAGAATCGAAGTGTGAGAAATTTCTGAATCAATTTTTTGTAAGATTTGAACTGAAACGGTTAACCAAACAAAATTATATAGCTGGGCCACGATTCTTGATAATAGAATTTGTGGACAGCCAATGAAAAATGGTCATAATAAATTTAAGTTGTTTCCATAAGTAATTGAAGATAAAGACGAAAGATTTTGTGAGACTCTGCTTTGAAAATGTGGATTGCCTCACCGAAAAACAATAATTGTAATTTGTGGGCTAGTTAGGGGCAAATAACTTTATACATTGTATACGGGGAATTTGTCAATTTTTCTCCTATTGTAATTAATATATGTCATTTATCCCCTATTATTTTTGTAACAACCAATAATTTCCTGACAACATAAGTTTATAATATTATTTTTATTTTTAAATATATTTTTATTTATATTTATATTATATTAAATAAATCACATAAATTAAAATTAAAATAAAAAATTAAGTATTAAATGTAAGAAATATATGTTTTGATATGAACAAAAGAATTAATAATAAAAAAATTTTCTTGTACTTTTTTTATTTTGTAAACATTTTTCTTATAATAAATATTTTAAAATATTTTAAAATTGAATGTAAAAAGTATAAAAAATATTTTATTATTAATTTTTTAATCAAAACATATATTTCTTATTTTTAATAATTAATTTTTTTATTTTAATTTCCATTCATGCAATTTATTTAATCTATAATAAATATAAACAAAAGTATATTTGAAAATATGAAAAATATTATAAATTTATGATGTTAATAGGTAAATGGTATATATTAATTACAGTAGGGAGAAAATTGACAATCTTCCTTTGTATATGTGGAATAAAAATTAAAATCATTGGGAAAAAAAGTACAAATGAGGAAGTTACGCATGCAACGTACGTGTGTTTATTAAACTCTTCACAAATAATAGCTGCAAACAAATCCTCACACTCATTAAAAGAAAGACTACAGGCTGTGAGCGAGGGTGAGAGGTGTTTGATGAAAGAAACACAGGAAGAGACCGCAGCATTAGTGGCGGAGAAGCGCCAGACATTTGAGGTAGAGACAAAGACAAGGGAACAAGATGATGCCTTGGGCAGTCACAAAAACTTGAGACAAAGAAGCTGGAATGAATCAAAGAAGATATGGGAAATTGCTGGCCCTGTGATTTTAGCCTCAGGATCTGAATTCTCAATCATCTTTGTTACCGCTGCCTTTGTTGGTCATTTGGGTGAAGTTGAATTTGCAGCCGTCTCCGTTGTTCAAAATGTCATTGAAGGCTTTGTTTATGGAATCATGGTGAGTAGCAAATCATTTACTTCAAATTTTCTATTGATGATTTTTTTCCCTTTTTTTTGGGTGATGTGAATGCGTATGAAGTAAAACTTATAACAATGGTCTTCTCACTCATGTTTTGTGAAATCTTGTGCTTGTACCATTGAATGTAAATCTTGTAATGAGAGTGTGAATTGTGATAGATAAGTGGGGTTTATATGTCTGTGTAAGTATGGGATAAAGGTCTGGCCACTTGTTGGTGTAGATTTTGAGCTATGCTCGGTAGACACTTGGGTTGTGATATAGATGTATGAATTCACACTCCCAATAGACTCAGGATTGTAATATCCAAAAATTCTAACAAATTATAGTAACAATTTTGACTGATAGTCATACTTGAGATGAAATGTGAGATTGATAGGTTATCAACTGAAGAATTGATTGCTAGAAAGCTAATATTCTGTTCTAAGAAATGGTAAATTTCATTTCAATTTGAACTGAATTCGGTATTGTTCTGTTTTTGGATATAATTTGCGTTAATTAGCTGGGGATGGGCAGTGCTCTGGAGACACTATCTGGTCAGGCTGTCGGTGCTGGACGATTTGATATGCTTGGAATTTATTTGCAAAGATCATTCATTGTTACCGGCGCCACAGCTTTGTGCCTAATGCCTTTTTATATCTTTGCAACGCCATTTTTAAAGCTTCTAAGCCAAGAAAAGGAAATTTCAGAGCTTGCAGGGAAGTATTCTAAATGGATAGTTCCGCAACTCTTTGCTTATGCTATAAACTCTCCAATACAGAAATTTCTACAATCGCAAAGCAGAGTTTGGGTCATGTCTATTATTTCGATGGCAGCATTGATATTTCATGTGTTTTTAAATTGGATTCTGGTGGCAAAGCTCAATTACGGCATTGTTGGTGCAGCCATTGCTGGGGATATTTCTTTGTGGCTTATGGTCGTGGGACTAGTAGTCTATGTAACTTCTGGATGTTTCCCAGATGCATGGACAGGTTTTTCTTTGAGGGCTTTCAAGTCATTGGCTAGTTTTGTGAAACTCTCACTTGCATCAGCTGTAATGTTATGGTAATTAATGATTCGAGTTGAGATATTTAGTGAACTTTATGATATTCCACGTCATTGACATGACACATACAACATGTTTGTGCAAACAGCTTGGAGCTTTGGTATTACACAGCAGTTATTCTCATGGTAGGATGGCTAAACAATCCAGAAATTGCAGTAGATGCCATTTCGATTTGGTGAGTTTTCTTATGTTTCTATGTATTAAACCAGCTAAACCCCGTTTCATTTTTCCTCCTCATGGTTTGAATTGGCAGCATGAACTTGCAACAATGGACTTTGATGATAAGTTTAGGATTCCATACAGCAATAAGGTCAGTCACCGCATCTTTAGAATAATTTTAAGTGACTAATAACTTTTTAACTGAATGATACTGTAGAACAAATGACAATTGATTGGTAGAAGAAAATTTGATTCCATTGTTTTAGAATGAAGTATTGCGATTGAAATCATTGAAGGCATGAGAATGCGCTTAATTTGTTACCCAAAAGAAGGCATGACTTTATCATCCGTTCTCTATGTATTTATCTAGCTGCTTACATTTAAGTACATCCTGATTTCTCTTGAAGCGTGCGGGTATCTAATGAACTGGGAGCTGGACATCCAAAAGCTGCAAAATTCTCAATCGTGGTGTCAGTAATAACATCTGCAGCATTCGGAATTTTATTTACTGTTTTGATTCTGGCATTCGAGAACCAGTTTCCCAAATTGTTCACAGACAAACCAATTCTCATAGGGGAGACGTCAAAGCTTGCATATTTTCTGGCAGCAACAATCTTCCTCAACAGCATCCAAGCGGTTCTCCTTGGTAATTACTACTACGCTCGACAGATTCTTAGTCTAAGCATTTCAGTTCAGAAAAATCTTGTACAAGATTTGCGTCTAAAACCATATTTGCTTAAAATCTTCAACATTGCAGGGGTGGCAGTAGGTGCAGGCTGGCAATTTTTAGTTGCATTGATAAGCATAGCGTGCTATTATGTCTTCGGACTTCCTGTGGGTGCCTTGCTGGGCTACGGATTTAAACTTGGCATTAATGGCATCTGGTCGGGATTGTTGCTCGGTTGCCTGTTTCAAACAACTGTTCTTGTGATTCGGATGCTTCAAACTAACTGGCAGAAAGAGGTAAATTAAGTTTCTCTTACAAAAGCTCTTATGTTCTGTAATTCAATGTACAAATCTGCAGGACTCAGTACCAAGAATGACATTAGCTTCTGAATTTTAATCAAGTTAATCGGTTGATAAACTTGTTAAATGATGCCAGGGTTTGGAAGCTGAGGATCGTCTGAAAACGATGGAGGGTCCTCCAGATCCGCAACTACTTGAATAAAAGTTAAAGTAGATGATTGATAAATTTCATTACCAGAAGAAACACAAATCATTGATGATTCAAATCAGGAGGTTTACCGCAGGGGCATGACGTTGGTACAGAAAATTCTTTCAATTGATTGACACAGGAGGCATGCTTAATTTTTCAATGAAGCGTGATATTCTTTTTACTCTCCTTTTGTTCAACAAGACAGTAATTGTCCTATCTTGTCTCTGATTTCATTGGAGTTTTACAAGCAATATCCTGCTGGTTAGAAATTGCAATCTCTAGCTTCATATTACACAAAAAATATAAATTTCAGATTACATGGGCACTAATAAAAGACCCGGCTGAGGGCTGTGTTTATAATTTTACAATATCTAGCGATACAATCACATCGAAATTTATTGATAATGTGTATGTTTGGACCTCAGTTTACGCTAATTGCAAGGCTCCTTCACGCTTGATCTCGAATACCTTTTTAAGGACGTCTTCAACAGCCTGGATATAACACAGAGGAAAAATATGAAAATCTTTTAAGTTTAACAGCTTATAAAATTCACCACCAGCGGATAAAAATGATGTAATTAGTTGTGGCTGGTAAATTAGAAGTCAAGAATGAAAAAATAACATCAAGGTAAGCAAGAATCTATTTAGAAATTTTATGCAGAAGAAATTACCTTATCTGGGGTGGAGGCACCGGATGTTATACCGATTGTGATCTGGCCTTTCGGCAGCCAATTTTCTTTCTCCACCAGCTCACCATGCTATTTACAAGATAACCAAGCGCAGATAATTAATACAGAAACTTTGAAACTTGAAAATTACTCTGTTGATGCAAGTAAAATTCAATATGTTTACACATACCATCAATTTATGCGCTATTTTGTTTCCGGGACCTATTCTCTTCTCACTATCGATCCAGTATGAGGGAATTCCACGGTCTTCTGCAATCTCTTGAAGGTGTGAGGTATTGCTCGAGTTCCACCCACCAACAACCAAGATAAGATCGACCTTTTCCTCAACCAGCTTATACATTGCATCTTGTCGCTCCTGCAAAATTGAATCCAAAATCATTAGGTCATATTTTATTAAACACAACAGAATGGTACACGACTTGCAGTTTAACTAGTGGCTGAGTATTGCTGCAGTTTGGTCATCAAAAACAAATGGTCAAGCATGTTGTTAGCTTTAGCATTCGAAGCCCAACATTCTGGGTTTTTATTAGGAGTATTAAGACACATGCAGTGGAAGTGCTATCACTCACAAAATTATAAAAATCTGAAAAGGAAAAACGATGAGTTAGGAAAAGAAATTACTTGTGTAGCATCACAAATTGTGTTGAAGCTTATGAAGTGTTCGTTGACATTTTCAACTCCAAATTTACGCATCATGGTCTTCTCGACTAGTTTTCCTGGAACAATGAAAAATTGCTTAAATATCAGAAGCCAAAACTTTCTTGGAAACAGATGGGTTGACATCAGCATTAGTGCAACTAACCAATCTCTTCTGTTTCACCCTTGAGCATTGTAGTTTGGTTTGCAATGCCAACTTTTACCAGGTCAACATCTGGATCAAACCCTTTTGAAACAGCTTTCTTGAATTTCTGTAGGCAAGCAAATAACAATATCAATATCTGCAAAACTCCCCAAAAATTGTCTGAAATTTACAGTCAAATAAGCGACAAAACTCATACCTCAAGGAATGCTTCTTTTGTTGAGCTAGATCCATTAAGTTCACCCCCAAGAATGTAATCACACACGTACTCAGCCTGGATTAAATCACAATTGAAAAAAAAATTCTAATGAATATCTCCTAATATCGCTCCACAGCTTCTCCAGAAAATAGAATATAATCCACCTTCTGAACATACCTCTTTCATATCCTTGACTATGATATACTTTCCTGCAAAAGATGCAGTTGCTACAGTTTCCTCATGAGAATATTTACCATGAATAATTGAAGTGTAGTCTCCCTTCTTGTGCTTCTCAACAGTAGTCCAGACCTTCACAAAAATTTTAAATTTATATATAATATGTAATATGAAGAGGGATTGAAGATATAAAGAGGCAAATGAATAATCATAACAACAGCTGATCTGTCTCAGCAAAAGGTACCTTAGACACCCAAGGGCAAGTTGTATCAACAATCTGTACATTCTTGTCATTCAGAGTCACCATTTCTTCAACTGCAGCCCCAAATGCAGGCAAAACCACAACATCACCCTTATTTACCACATCAAATTGCTTCTTTCCTTCCTCAACAGGTATATTTTCAACTTCCATCTCCTCCAACCGCTGCCATGTGCACTTAAGAGCTTCAGTAATCATTTTACCAGAATATAATGATAAAAGGATCAAATCATGATTGAAGCAAAGAGCATAACAGTTTCATCAATACAGATTTACCCTTTACAATCTATAACCACGAAAATGAACAAATGAACAACTTAACAAACAACAGGGCAAGAAAAATATCTAAATTGAAAATATTAGAGAAGAAGTATTCATTTTAATTATTTTTCAAGACCTTATTAACAGTTGGATTGTGAACAATTTCATTGGTAATCCAGATCTTCTCCTCGGGAAACTGTTTTCTTGCTTCATAAGCAATCTGCACAGCACGCTCAACTCCCCAGCAAAAGCCATATGCTTCGGCCAGCTTCACCGTAACATTTCCCAGAGTATACTCATATCCATTCTCCCTCAATTTCTTTATAATATCACCTGAAAGAATTCTCAACGAAATCAATAAAAAAATCATCGCCACATTAACACTAACGGCAAATAGAAACACTAAGATTTTAACAAATCTCTCTTAAAATTTGTTAATCACAAACTGATAATGAGTTCATAAAAACATAAATCACCGATTGATCTGGCTGTCCTAAATAAAATTTTAAAAAAAAATGGAAAGAAAAAATCACTCAAATTTCTTTGATTTTTTTAGTTTTTATTACTTAATGTATCCATTTCAAAAATATAAACTAAGGTGAATAATTAGCTAAAATAAAGAAATTTTAAGTAACAATAATTTCATTTCCTACTGAATAAACAAAAGAAAATCCGGTAACAAGAAATTAATTTGAAAAAAAATTGAAAATCCTACTTGTGTACTCCTGATTCATGAGCTCCAAAGTCTCTTCTTTGTGGCCAAATCCTCTCCGATTGTAATTATCACTTCTCGTCAAGTTATGCCGAAACTGTTTCGCGTCAAATTCGGCACCAACAGCCGCCGCCGAGCTCGGCGATTTTTGACCGGAGCACCTGACGATCAAAGGCCTCCGGCGCGGCGGAGCCAGCGCTCCGGAGCGATTATTATGGCGCGAACCTATGTCCGTTCGCGCGCAAAGACGGCAGAATTGCAGAGTCATTGCCATGATGAGAGAGATTCACGGATTCAGCGAGAAAGAGACGGCGCAAAAGTTAGCGGACAGCGTGGAGTCTTGAGTATCCAAGTCTGCACCTTGCTCGGCAGGTGTGCGTATTATATCCTCACCTCTTATCGTGCCTCGCATGATTTTTTAATGGTTTTTTCTTTCACCCAATTGAGAGATTATTTGTCGTTTTGTTTACTAGGATCGTCGTACTTGGTGTGCTTTGAAATATTATTCTCCTTCGCATAATTAAATGGTTGGTGAAATATTGTAAATTTAGTCGAATTAACATAAAATCTGAAAACTAGAATTAAATTAAAATTAATTTTGCTGTTATCATTATTATTAGCTGTCAGATTTATATTAGTATTTACAAATATTATTATTGAATTTGAAAAAGAAAGTTATATTACGACGACATTACTCCCGAAAAAAAAATAATAAAAACGATGACATTATGCAGTCAGTGTTCAATTTTGACTCGTGACTGTTTGACCTCCAACCCGAAGGTAGGTAGCCATATAGTTTCATCGATCCGCCAACTTGGAATCTTAAAGTGACAGCGTGAGGGACAGTTTCAAATTGAGGAGGCTCCGTGGCCTTTAAAAATAGTTAAACTGTTATTAAAAAAATATTTAGGCTGCGTTCGGGGGATGTTAATTATTTTTTAAAAGTTTGAATATAAATTTTTAGATAATATATTTAATTTTTAGTTTTTAATTTTTGGATAATAGTGGTATCTTATTTATTTTTATAAATAAAAAATATTTTAAACATAATAATTTGAAATTTAAGTAAATAAAAATTAAAATAAAAAAAGAAATTATGTTTTATAGTGTAGAAACTAAAATATTTACTTTTTATTCAAATTTTTTCTCATTTAAATAAAAATAAAAATTTTATTTTTTCTTTAAATAAAAGTTAAAATTTTATTTTTTCTTTAAATAAAAGTTAAAATTTTATTTTTTTTCTACTTATATATAAAATATTTAAAAATCAGCTGACATATAAAATAAATAAATAAAATTTAAAAAAAAAATTGATGTTTAAAAATTTCAAACTTGTGGACATTTAACAAATAAGTCTTTAGTGTTGGGTAAACTCAAAAAAGTCCCGTTCGGTTGAATTGCGACATGACAGCCAAGGCACTAGAGAAGGTTTTTAACTCAATCGCCTGTGTTTGGTAGTGCTAAACACCGTGATAGCCCAACCACAACATAATAATCCCAAAAAAAATGTTATGATATTGAATATAATTTTTAAATTTTAATAAATATATATTACAAGTGTTGAATTATGATACCACAAAAAATCATAGCCACATCACTTAGGTATCCGACGGTACTTAGACTTTAGAGTACGATACTTTAAGATACCGTGGATGATTAGGGTTGGCAATACTACCCCTAAACCCGAAAATTCTTTCAAAATCCGTCCATCAAAACCTGTTCATTATTGTTAATTTTGTGGTTTGCGGGTGGGTTTGGTATTAAAAATTAAAACCTACACTATGTTACAGGTGGATTTAATATTAACTAAATATCTTATGAATATCCGCATGGATATTCGCCTTGCATCTTTTTTTTATCAAATATTGTTAATGTAATTTTAATTGAAAATTAATTAAATTTAAAAATATATAAATTAAATAAATGTAAAGTGTAAACATGTTATGTGTGGTGTGTGCAACTTGCAACTCATAACATAAGTTAAAGGAAACCCAAACTATTTCATTTTCACCTGTGAGCAGCAACCGCAAAACCTATCCTTATAAATTGTTTCCCTTTCTCCTGTGAGCAGCAACCACACACCTATGTCTCTTTAACCCATGAGCCGCTCACAACCGCAAAACCTATCCTTATAAATTGTTTCCCTTTCTCCTGTGAGCAGCAACCACACACCTATGTCTCTTTAACCCATGAGCCGCAGCTGCACACCCACAATTTTCTCATGGCATTTATGGTTTTTTTTTATGAATTTGTATATTTCGTACTTTAAATTTAAGAATTTGTATTAGATTAACGTTAAAATTTTAATTTTCTATTTACATTTATTAAAATTAGAATTGAGAATGTTATGAGAAATTTTGGGTTATTAATATAAATTTATATATTAAATATTTGAGGTTTTAAATATAAAAATCCACAAAAAAATTCATCGGGGACCATTGCGGGTTTAGTAATTGCCAAAACCCGCAATGGGTGAATTTTCTTAAAAAATTAAAATCCACAGCGAGTGTGAGTGCAGACTT
Organism: Citropsis articulata; assembly: GCA_030449925.1. NCBI lineage: Eukaryota > Viridiplantae > Streptophyta > Magnoliopsida > Sapindales > Rutaceae > Citropsis > Citropsis articulata. The sequence goes on along the minus strand of JASUUH010000137.1, from coordinate 124,970 downwards.
GGTAATAGTAAACCTACTTCGGTCGGTGTCCATTATCATCTTGGATGCGTTAAAAATATATATATTAATATATAATGAATTTAATTTATTTACAAATATCTCAAATAAATTCCATATTTGTTGTGATGATACATGATTAATTTACTTAATATATTGACGTCTAACGCCGAATCCAATAAAATGGAGTCGCCATCAATGATGTTTAATTTCCTCGTCTGAAACACATTCAAACTTGGCATACTCTCGAGTCATCACACCATATGCATGCCACTTCTACCTACTTCGCTTTCTCCTTCTGAATGTGTGAATACAATTTAGCTTCTAGAGTATACTTTTTTAGATTTTCTCATTTCCATCACAAACATTAACCCCATTGATAACCTTTTCTTTCTTTCTTTTTTTCTCTTTTTTCTCTTCTTTCCCTTTCCCTAATTTTTATTACCATGGTGTAAGGTTATTCTAAGATCTCATTCTACTTGCAGGAATAATTTATGTGACATTCTTGTTAATATGAAAGCAATATTTAATAGAGAGAAAACATCTCATATTAGTTAAGAGCATTTTATTCTTTTATGCTTATGGGATAATAATGGAAGGTTGTCAATTAGGTTTATGAATTTTTATAGGGAGATTGTCAATCACCCCTCTACTGTAATCAATATATATCATTTACTCCCATATTGTTTTTATAATAGGCAATAACCTCCCGAGAGCATAAGTTTACAATATTATTCTTATTTTTAAATACACTTTTATTTATATTTATTATAGATTAAATAAATCACATGAATAGAAACTAAAATAAAAAAATAAAAATAAAAAATAAGAAATATAAGTTTTGATGTGAAAAAATTAATAATAAAATATTTTCTTGTAATTTTTTATTTTATAAATATTTTCTTATAATAAATATATAAGAAAATTATTATAAATGATAAAAATTATTATAATAAAACTTGAATGATAAATAATAAAATATTTTGCTTGTACTTTTTACATTTAATTTTAAGATATTATAAAATGTTTATTATAAGAAAATGTTCACAAAATAAAAAGTACAAGAAAAAATTTTATTATTAATTTTTTGCTCATATCAAAACATATATTTCTTATTTTTAATACTTAACTTTTTTATTTAGTTTATATTCATGTGATTTATTTAATTTATAATAAATATAAATTAAAGAGTAATTGAAAATAAGGGTAATATTGTAAACTTATATTTTCAGGGGGTTATTAGCTATTATAAAAATAAAAGAGGGATAAATAGTATGTATTAAGTACAATAAGGGAAAATTTGGCATGGTATTAATTATACATGAATAGTCCGCATTATATTTCCACTTATAAAGAACAGTCAAAAAATTTGGTCTGCATGTGACAATAGGTGATGGAATAAATATCTCATATGAACTAATCTTTTACATATGAGTTCAGCTTATGTGCTTTTATGATATTAATATTGCATTATTAATTTGTTGTATAATTTAATTTTGAACTCCAATTAATTCACATTGTATTGCATATATAATAGGGAAATAAGTATATCAATTACTCTTGTATAGTTCAAATTAATTAATTAGGAAGAGTTCTATATATCTTCTTATATGATTAATAACATTACGAAGGCCATATTTAGCGACAGAGTGCTTAGCATCTCTGAATCCATCACCATAAGCACGAGAAGAATCGATTTCTTTTTTTTTTTTTGAACTGGAGAAGAATCGATTTCTACAAGGTGCTTGTAAGCTTTCTTCAAATTCCTCGCATATTGAGCCTCTTCAATGGAGCTGTATGAGCCTTGAGGATCTTTAGATTCAAACCAATCCAACCACTCATGTCCCATTACTTGGCATATTCCTTCCGCAATTTTTGGCTTCAATCGCCGAATCCCTACAATATTAATTTAAAGGATATTATCAATTTACTATTTCTGAAATATCAAGTCAGTACCATGGTTGCCGAAAAATGTATTTTACTACCAAACATTTGCATCGTTATCAATTTACTACCATTCCGTTAAGAACGTTAAAAATTTACTAATGTCACAAGGGCATCAAAGACATTTCCAGCTGTGAAAGTAAAATTGTCTGTTAATTTGATAGATAAATTATCATTTTACTATCAAAGTTTTAGAGGAATTATCATTTTACTACCAAGGTTTTAGGGCGAATATCATTTTACAACCAAACTCTTGGGGGTAAAATCGACTTTTAACTCAATTTCCGTTAAACATTAACGTTTTCTTAACGGAATGGTAGTAAATTGATATATAATAAATGTTTGGTGAAGAAATGTCTTTCAAAAACCATATCGATATGATATGTCAGAATAACTTTAATAGTAAAATAATAATATCCCTAATTTAAATAAGCATGTAACAACTAATTTAGTTGGTAAAATTCTATATACAAAAAATAGGAGATCTGATATTTGAATTCTGCTCACATAATGAAAAATGATCGAATTTAGTGTTACTAAACTAATAAATAATAATAATAATAATAATAATTTTAAGGCTGACCTTGAATTCCAAACCATGCATGCATAATTTCATTAGCTAAAGCCCTAGTTGCTAATAAGATAATAATAATGATAATATTAAGACTGACCTTGAATTCCAAGCCATGCATGCATCATTTCATGAGCTAAAACCCCACCAGTCATATACCTGCAAGTTTGACTCTCAAAAGTTAAAATAATGAAATATAGAGTATGTTTTAAAAACGTTCAATTAATTAATTCTCTGTAACGATGACAATTATATACTTAAAAAAAACTTTAATTAAGGTTAAATTTGTATATTTAAGATGGATATAGTAAGTGCGTACATGGGCAAACCATATAGAACCATTATTGTCGCTTTGCATCCAGTTACTTCATAATCCTTCTCCTCCAAAATAACTCGTCTTCCTCTTAGTGAAGAGCTTGTGACCTATATATGCATATATATTAGTAGACCAGCGGGTTATCTTATAATAATAAGAATTGTTCCCATCTTATAAAATGCAAATTAAAATTAAAACAAACAAAAAAATTATATTTTAATATCTATGTGCGTGTGCCCCACACAAAATGTGAACTTTTAACTTTAATTAATCCAAAGCATCATTTGATTGTTACAAAATAATGTTGTCTTGTTATGGTTTTACTTCGATTTCGTTTACAAACATTTGAGTAAGGTGACATCTACATATGTATATCATTTTCGAGAAATTGAAGAAAAAATAAATGGGATATTATCGTTTCTGGCTAAAGTTATTCGTATAAATATCGATCAATTTCTTTGAACGTCATTTCTGGCTAACGTTTGCATTATTATCAATTTACTACCTTTCCATTAGAAAAACGTTAATGTTTAACAGAAAATAGGTTAAAAGTCTATTTTACCCCCAAGAGAATAAAAGATAAATTTACCCTTTGAAAGAAAGAAATAATGAACAAAAATAAGATTTAGAAAACAACTAAAAAATTGTAATTAATAAAAAATAATGAATAATATGCCGAATTACAATAAATGGCAAAGAACAATGAATAAAAATTTATGTATCAAAATTAATATTATAGCCTATGAAATTCAAGTATTAATCACAACTAAAAATAATAATAATTTATAATAACAATAACAATTAATAAGATTTAGAAAACAACTTAAAATTCTAATTAATAAAAATAATGAAGAATATACAAAATTATGACAAACAACAAAAATAATAAAAAAAAATTCTACTTCAAAATTAATATTATAATCTATGAAATTCAAGTATTAATCACAACTAAAAACAATAACAATTTAATTAAAGCAAAAAATTAATGAGAGAGAGGGGCCAATTTTAAGGTTATCAATTTCATAATTCTCTAATTATTTCCCTTGAAATTTGTTTACTTTGTTTTATTGTTTATTTTACACTTGCAATTGAGTATTTTGGCTTCAATATGAAATGTCTTTGATGCCCTTATGACATCAGTAAAACATCAGCAAATTTTTAACTTTTTTTAACGGAAGAGTGGTAAATTGATAACGGCGCAAACATTTGATGGTAAAATACTCTTTTCGGCAAACCATGGTACTGACATGATATATCAGAATAACTTTGGTGGTAAAATGATAATATCCCAAAATAAATTGATAAATTTGCTTACGCTTCAGATATCAACACTACCATATGGAAGCACATGAGTTAGCCCAAATATAGTGGCATTTGGATGAACATGCTGTTGCGCAAGTTGTAGATAATAGGTTAAGTAGCATTTAAATGATGATTGATCACAAGCACACACATGAAATGTAAATTTCGAAAATGTTTCCTTCATTTGGAGCAAAATATATACAAACATATTTAAGTATTAGCCCAATTCTTTAAATACTAATTCAATTTGATCTCTTGCAATGAAAGTAAGGGGTCAGTATACATATATAATTCAGTTTTAAATAGATAACTTAATTTGGAATGGAATCCAATAGGATGCTAAAAAAGACAAGAAAGAATAGTATTGGCTCCAATATTAATCATAAATCACTTATATGTAGTGAAAACCAAAATAGACAAAAGAATCTCTTTATAGTCAACATATAAAAAGTATTACACCTCGATAATTCTGATAGTAGTTTGTTATTTTGGCGTAATTGAAGTAATATAATGACTTTAAATTCTTCCCACGTAAAATTAAACAAATAAATAAAATCATTAACATAAATATTGAAAAAGTTACCGCAAGGCTTGTTCCTTGACTTGTATGTCTACTCATCTCCGTTCTTGTGACCAAGAAAACGGGGATTTGCTCCTCAATTTCCATGCCTTTTCCTTTGAAAAATTGCAGCACATTATTTAGAAGAGGTTCAATTTGTTGTGTGCATTTGATCGATGTAGAATAACAATCAGCACAGATTGTTCGACCATCACCGAGATCAAAATATTCTAAGTCCGATCGCTACACAAAGTAAAGAATTCATTTTTGTTAACTTTAACTCTAGTGTGAATCAGATTCGAATCTTAAATTTTATTGTATGCTTTTTTATTTTCAATACAAAGCCAAAAATAAAGACATTTTTAATTTGTTTTAATTTTTGAAGAATAAACATATACATATTTTTTTTTTCCTTTTATATATATACCTTCAATCTAACGCATCCACAGCAGACTGGAGTCCCATCACTGAAATGGTTGTAGCAAAATCGCTGATTCCAAAATTCAGGGTTGCATTAATTCATGCCTGGTGATAACTGCTTGTAAATGTAATAATATTTAGTATTAATGAAATTTGAACCAAAACTCATTAATTTTAGGAAAATGACACTTGCCCAAATGTGCAATTAGATTTCTGATATTCTAGAAATGGACACAAAGAGCTCATTGTTCAGTCATTTTCATTTGTTTGGGATATACAACAAAATATATTTTTCAAAATTTACACGATGGCGTGATTGGTTTTGCAAAATGAGAGCGGACAAGCACCATGTGTAGTGTCAACTATTATGGACCAAATTTGAGAGAATTTTTAAATATTTATTTTAAAAAATGTGAGAGCCTTGGTATCATTTTCCCTTCAATTTAACATGTTATACATATGCTTACCGCCTTATTGCAAACATCACAATCTATTGTACTTGAGCTTCCTATAGACGTGGACCAATACCTGGAATAATCAACCAAGGTGAAGTCATATACTCAAAAATTTCATGTAAATTAACTTTTAGTTAACGATTAATTGTGAAAATTCTTCAATTTATCAAAAATTTTAACTTGATTTTCCGATAACTCGCCTTTTTTTTTTTTTTATTTGAAGAAGATCTGAGGCTTTCTTTGATAGCTCTAGCAAGTTCTTCGTCTTCATCTGCAACTGCATGTATATATATAATGATTAATTAATTAATTAATTAGCTGATATTTTCGTCAGCTAGTAAAAATATTAATTAGTAAAAAGAAAATAGAGATCATTTACCAACTTCACCATGCTTTTTTCCCTTTACATTGACGTCAAGAAGAGAAAGCCGTGTGGCCAATTCGATATCATTAATTTCATCTGGTTCCTACAATCGAGTTTCAATAGAGGGAAAAAAAAAATTAAGACACTTGAAAATCACATAACAAATCATCAAACTAAAAACAAGCTCAGTCATGAATTGGATCAAATTTTACCATTTTCTAGTGAACAAATTTTGCCCTGGAGAAAAATGTTCATCCAAAATTTAAAGAATTTGTTAATAATTATTAATAATCTATAGAAAGGGCAAAAATCAATAATAATGGCGCAGATAAAGATCGTGGTAATGGGGAAATTAAATCATACAGTTAATTTTTTGTCATTGATGTGAATAAATTTCAATCTAGAAAATTTGATTTGCATGCATGATGGCAAGATTGCATGTGCATGGACATTAAAAGCAATATCATGATAAAAGAGATTTTTATAAGTTCACAAATATGTGAAGAGAGAGTTCTTTTTCCCCTCCCATTGAATCATAAGATTTTTATCATTAATGATTTAATTGAAAATAATAACTAAAGCAAAATCTAAACTCTACCTAAGGAGAAAATTTAATTAACACGTGTCATATGAAATAAAATGGGATTATAGAGCACATAACTTATAAGAAAAAGAAATAAAGAAATGTTCACAAATATAATAATAATAATAATAACAAATAGAAGTAGTTATCCCAATGAAAGCATGTGTAGCCTGGTTGATGACCTCTTAAAATGAAAGTAAGAAGTTGAGGGTCTCAAACTATCAATCCAAATAGATACGTTTAATTCGAGGGTGGGGGCAAGAACTGAGGTGTTAAGTAACTATTAAAATAAATAACTAATAATAATAACAAATAAGTAGTTATCCCAATGAAAGCATGTAGCCTGGTTGATGACCTCTTAAAATGAAAGTAAGAAGTTGAGGGTCTCAAACTATCAATCCAAATAGATACGTTTAATTCGAGGGTGGGGGCAAGAATTGAGGTGTTAAGTAACTATTAAAATAAATAACTAATCACATTAGTCATTGGTTGCAAGTATCAGGAGAGGCAGTCTCTCCATTAGTCATTGGTCCTGTTACTTTTTTACAATTTTTTCTTATTAATTTACTCGTTGTCTTTAACTTGGATGTTTTGGTTCTTGACATCCTCCACATGTTTATATTTCATTAATATACATGTAAGAAGAGTCATGTAAGAAGAGTGATGTTAACGCCGCACACATTTGGAGTCTCTAATAAAAAAATAAATTAAAAAAATGGTCTAAAAAGTTCGTCGGCCCTGATTTCAACTTTGGCCACCAGCATATTGGGCATGTGTTCAATCATTTGTGCACTGAATGATCAATAGGAAAACAAGTCAGGGCATAACTGGCAGAATCCAGCAATTGGTGAATTTTGTGATGGCATTGTCAAGGATAAGGTGAGACAAACGATTGGGCCTAATTCATTTTATAAACGAGTGGTACTATTTGCACCCCTCTAGAATCCCTAAAAATCCCGGCTCTAGATATGGACGTTTTCACCCTTGAAAATTGCATTCCATAACAATGAACACCCGTTTCTTCTTTTTTCAGATTTTTGTTGATTAAAAAAAAAGGCCTTACGTAGATGAGATGACAAAAATCAGATTATGCAAGGAAAGGAGGGCATCGTGATTTTGATCGGTTCAAATATATCCAATAAAAAAATTCATTAGTTTGAATAGGATAAGTTATTGATGATATTTCTGAATATATTATGCAAAAGAAGGGAGAACTAGAATCATTTTCACGCTTTGATATAGGAATAAAGGATATGTGTAGAATAAAAATAGATATATTTAGGGGTGAATTACTTGTGTAATGTTAATGAAATGCATTAGGCCTTGTTTGGTTTAAAGACTGAGCACTAATTATTATGGCTTAAAAAGATAAGTTGATTTGATATGTTATTTATATGATGAAAAATTTATAATATCTCTACTATTTTTATCTATTTAGAAGTCATATTTAGACACAATATTAACTTATATTTTATAGTTATAATTTTTTTTAAAAAAATTATATTTTAAAAAATACAATATCTCATTACTGATCAAGATCTTTATGAAAGAGTTCTATATGGATTTCAAAAGGTGTGAAAAGTCTCACTCGAGGCAAATCTTGAAATTGATTTTGTGCGCCCACGATCTAATAGTCGAAGAAACCTATTGAAATTTTTTCATTTACAATTATGTTTAATAAAAGAAAATAGAGTGAGTTTTGTAACCCACTTGGGATTTAAGACAGTAATAGACATTGATCTTAGCCACTTTGATTATTATCATGAAATTGTTATACAATTTTAAAATTGACACATGCCACTAACCTTGCTGCGGTATTGAGGCATGTCCCCATCGAAAATGATATATTTAATTTTCTTGATATTGAAGGCTAAAAGCCCACAGGAGAGACATGTGAACTTGATTGCTATATACAACAAAATGTGTGCGCCGTAGAAAATCAAAACTAAAACAACAATTAATCATGTCATTATCAAAATCTTGATTTACAGAATTGTTTGTGTTTATACCAGCATATTAATCACAAACATCAAATATATATTGATCCCTCTTATCTAATTTCCTTCTCTCTCTCTCTCTACATTTATACACACACACACACACACAAAAACAAAATGGATGTAGTTCTTAAATATTAAACTCTTCCGAACCCTAGTCATTATAGCACTGAAATGCATGATTGTATAGTTTCTCAAATAAACTCTTTACGTGCAACTGAATCATGAAAAAAACAAATTCGGCTAACACCCAATTAGGTATTATGTCGGACACCGGTAAACTAAGCAATAATGTGTTTAGTAAACAATTGTTACAGTTTAGAAGTTAAGTTGATTTTATTCTATATTTAAAATTAAAAAAATGATAACACAGTAAATATTTTGTTAAAATTATTATTTAAATGTCTTATTTAGCATATACTATCAATTTTTATTTTAAAGTTAAAAATTTTTTTAACAACCGCTATACTTTTAAAGTCAAATACTTCGATATTAAACAGAGTATAAGGATATAAATAAAGAATAAATTTAATATGAAACAAGTGAAAATAAGTATTCGACAGAAATCTTGTAATAGGTTTATGGGGGAGGACTCTGGTGATGACGTTTTCAAGGATTGGTTTCTAACTTGATGAGAAATCTACAAGTAAAAATATCTTTCCTCCTTTTTTATTTTTATTTTTTTTAATTTTAATCAGAAGTCAATTCTTTGGGTAAGCATACCACTACCATTGCAGCGGTATTGAGCCATAGCACAGAGATAAAGGGACCCACTGGAAATGAAATTATTTAATTTAACTTTATCTTATAGCCCACAGAGAGATGCAACAAAAATTTTAATGTGCACGCCGTTGAAAATTAAACAAAACCATCAATGATTGATCCTTTATAAACCCGAACCCCACCGGTCAGCCATCAAGGTCTTCATATCTCGAAACATCTTGCATTCCGAAAATCTTCTTCAAAATTGAATTAGCAACAATAATGTCTGCACTTGTGGATATATGGACAAGTGAGTTAGCCAAGCTGCGTGAAAAGGGCCTAACCATTTGGGGAACAAGCAGCAGCAGCCAGGCCGTTGAAGCTAAAGAACACAGCACTAACTTTCCTAACGCTGTGAAAATCTCTGCTTTTATACGAGAAATGAAATCTCGTTCACTCGTGTTGCCTTACTCTGAAGCTTCAGTTTCCATGCTCATTGACTTCTTTAGCGCTTGAAGTTTAAACATTAGTTACTGTAATTATTAGCTACTCTCTGTCTGATTCCGCTTTTGCTTGTTTAATTTGCTTCTGTTTCTTGTTTCTTTGTAAGGGCATCAGAATTCCTAATAACATTAAGTTCAATGTTGTTATTTGATCTTTCATGTGGCATGTGGAGAGTAAAAGAAATCACAGCAAATCAAATTGAACGAATGAAAAAGACACCAATAAAACGAAATCAATCCGTTCCACCTCGCTTTCCCATTTACAAGTTGCAAGCATCAAAATACTGAATTCAACATCTTAAATTTAAATGACAGAAGAGTGAAATTAGTCTGACACCATAAAAGAATCCTAGCTAATAAAAGAAACTAAACTTGATAAAAGTTCAATCCAAATTACACTTCAGTTTCATTATTGGACTGTTAAAAATGGTTTAAAACTATCGTCAAAGATGACAAATAATGTAACAATATCAGACGGCTAATTGCTTTTTCTCTCCTTGGAAGATGCAGTTTTACACCCAGACTTACAAGGCTTGCCCCAGGGTGTAAGTGAACACCCTTCTTGGTTACCGCTACTTTTGCTTCGCCCCTCACCTCCACCACGAGGATGATCAACTGGATTCATGGCGGTCTTCGACCCAACCCACGGCTCTGACCAGCCTTGCTAAGCTTCTTAGCTCCACGGCTAGGGATAGACACTGTTCCGATTGTCGTTCCACATCCAGTGTCAGTCAGTTTTTCATTACCAGAAGGTAGACTTACAAAACAAACAGTACCTTGAGTTGGGTTCTGTCAAATTGTCTTGGCTGACGTCAGTCTTTGCCTAAACATTCCACCATCTATGCAGCGGTATTGAGCCATATCACAGAGGGAAAAGGACCCACCAAAAATGATATTATTTAATTTATCTTTATCTTATATCCCGCAGAGTGGTACAACAAAATTTAAATGTGACGCCGTTGAAAATCAAACAAAAGCATCAATGATTGATCCTTTATAAACCCCCCATCAGCCATCAAAATCCTGATATCTCAAAACATCTTGCATTTCAAATCTCTTCTTCAAAATCTAGTTGGCAACAATTATGTCTGCACTTGTGGATATATGGACAAGTGAGTTAGCCAAGCTGCGGGAAAAGGGTCTAACCATTTGGGGAAATGATAATGGATCAAGCCGTGACAATATTATTAATGCTGTTGAATCAAGCAGAAGCAGCAGCAGCAGCAGCAGCCAGGTCGCTGAAGCTAAAGAACACAGCAATAAGTTATTTGAGGCTGGGAAACTCTCTGCTTTTATACGAGAAATGAAATCTCATGCACTTGTGTTGCCTCACTCTGAAGCTTCAGTTTCCATGCTTATTGACTTCTTTAGCGCTTGAAGATTAAACATTAGTCACTGTAATTTATTAGCTAGTCCTATCGACTTCTGCTTTTGCTTATTTAATTTTGCTTCTGATTCTTGTTTCTTTATAAAGGCATCAGAATTCCTACTAAGATTTTAGTTCAATGTTGTTATGTGATTGTAAATTTAAGAAACCAATACACTCACAAATAGATTTAAAAAATTAAATAATATTTAAGAAAAATAGATGGTAACAATTAGAACAAAATTTGTGGTCTCTTTGGGAAATTAGTTGACAACACTGCAAAATAAACCCCAAAAAAACAAAAAAAAAAAATGGCAGCAAAAGAAAATTGAATTCTCAAGCTTTTTACAAGTCATCATCTGGTTCTTCATCTTCTGAGTAATCAGCAGCTGATGAACTTCCCCCACTCTTCTCATAAACCTCTTTGATCACGGGATTGCATACAGCTTCCACCTCCTTCAGCTTCTCATCAAAATCATCCTTCCTGGCATTCTGATTGTCATCCAACCATTCAAGAGCTCCCCTCAATGTGCTCTCAATCTTCTCCTTATCATCAGAATCGATCTTGTCAGCGAGCTTATTATTATCATTGTCGTTGATGGTGCTCCTCATGTTGTAGATGTAACTTTCCAACTTGTTCCTGGAATCAATCCTCTCCCTCACTTTCTTATCCTCCTCCGCGTATTCCTCAGCCTCCTTCACCATCCTTTGAATCTCTTCCTCGCTGAAACGCCCCTTATCATTGGTTATGGTGATGGATTGTTTGTTCTTCGCTGCCTTGTCTTCAGCTGTTACATGTAGGATGCCATTGGCATCAACATCGAATGTGACCTGAATTTGAGGAACCCCCCTGTAACAACATTCATAACAGCTTAAGTATCCAGAACAATCTTCAACATATCAAATACATATGTTGAAATGTAATTTACCTTGGAGCAGGTGGAATGCCAGATAGATCGAATCGTCCAAGCTCGTGACAATCCTTTGTCAAGCTTCTTTCACCTTCGTAAACCTGAATTATTATTTTTATTTTAAAGTACACGTTAGTCCACAAGTAGAAAGAATGAATGTGCAGCATCAGTTTAGCTACGTATGTAATCATGCACATCACTTTTTATACCTTAATAGTCACTGTGCTTTGCCGGTCTTGGTAAGTAGAAAAAACCTGAGATTTCTTAGTGGGGATACCAGAGTTCCGGGGAATTAGCTTGGTCATAACACCACCCACAGTTTCAATACCAAGACTCAGGGAAGTCACATCCAGCAAAAGGAGGTCTGCAACAAACAAAAAGCTTTGTAAACTTAGCTATTCTAATCAATCAATTGCATCCTGATAAAAGGGAAGATTTGAAAAAAAAAAAAAAAAATAGTAGATCTTTTACCTTTACCCCCTTCGCCGCTAAGAATGCCACCTTGAACTGTTGCGCCATATGCAACAGCTTCATCTGGATTGACGCCCTTGTTAGGCTCCTTCCCATCAAACAAGTCCTTCAACAATTGCTGAACCTTGGGGATTCGAGTACTTCCTCCGACAAGCACAATCTCATCAATGTCAGTTTTCTTCAACCGGGCATCTTCCAATGCCTTCTTCACAGGCCCCATTGTCTTCTTAAACAAGTCCACGTTCAACTCTTCAAATCTTGCTCTTGTCAATGGCTCCGAGAAATCAACACCGTCAAAGAGTGACTCAATCTCCACTCTAACTTGGTGCTGGCTGCTCAGAGCTCTCTTAGACCTCTCACATTCCCTTCGAAGCTTCCCAAGAGCCTTGTTATCATTGCTTATATCTCTGCTGTACCTCTTCTTAATCAACTTAATAAAATAGTCCATGACTCTGTGATCGAAGTCCTCTCCTCCCAAGTGAGTGTCTCCTCGAGTGGCACGAACCTCAAACACACCATCGTCAATATTCAAGACACTAACATCAAATGTACCACCACCAAGATCATAGACCAAAATGTTCTTCTCTCCCTCTTTCTTGTCTAGACCATAGGCAATAGCCGCGGCTGTAGGTTCATTGATTATCCGAGCCACATTAAGCCCGGCTATGACCCCTGCATCCTTCGTTGCCTGCCTTTGGGCGTCATTGAAGTAAGCTAAAATCAACAACAAAAAAAACACCCATTAGACTATAAAAGATATGCAAAGGGAACAGAACAAGAATGTTAAATCCTCATACATGTATTCATACCTGGAACGGTAACGACAGCATCTTTAATTTTCTTCCCCAAGAATGCCTCGGCTGTCTCCTTCATCTTTTGAAGTACCATAGCACTGATTTCCTCAGGGCTAAAGACCTTGGTCTCTCCTTTCACTTTGACTTGAATATAAGGCTTGCCATCTTTGTTCACAACCTTATAAGGCAAGAACTTTATATCTCTTTGTACCTCAGGATCATCAAACCTACAGCATCAAAAGCGAACAAGCGAGTTTGAAAGTGCTTTTCTAGAGAACCACTAAAAGCAACTTTAATTTTATTACAACGCGGTCACAAAATCACTTCCAAACACACACAAAAAATAAACTATAACAAAGAGAGTGACTGCTTACTTTCTTCCGATGAGGCGCTTAACATCAAAGATTGTACGCTCTGGGTTGAAGGCCGCTTGATTTGTTGCGGCTTCTCCGATCAGACGTTCAGTATCAGTGAATGCAACCCATGATGGGGTGATTCTGTTGCCTTGATCGTTCGCTATAATCTCTACGTGATCGTTTCTGTATACACCCACACAAGAATACGTAGTCCCCAGATCAATGCCAATCACCGTCCCTAGCTTCGTTGTAGTATCATCCGCTGCAGCTAAACCCAACGAGAATTCTAATGGGAAAAAGAAAAAAAAAAGTTTTAACAAAAATCAGCCGAAAGAACCGAGCATGAACGAAACGAAATACGGTAATAAAGGTTTCTTTAGCAAAACAGAAAGAAGAAAGCACTTACGTAAAGCAAAGAGGAGCAAGATAGCTAATGCTTTGTTCTTCATCTTCATTGTTTTGCTTTTGCGCGCGCTTTCTCTCTGTGTTTGTCTTTTGTTGCTTTTATGAAGCGTTTCCTCTGCTTTCTCTGTTTGCGAGTGGAGCGAAAAGAGCTCGAAGGGGCGAGGTATTTATAGTGTTTGTGTCCTTGTTCTTTGCTGTAGTGTCCTAACCAATGATGATGAAACACGTTGTTTCTGCTGATGCAGGCAATCAGCTCTCAAAAAGGACCAGGATTCCTGAACAAAATTAAATTCTAATCATACAATGGCAGAAATTCTTCAAAATCTCACAAGAATTCAAAATCAGAATAGGATTTTAATCAGACGCGTAGACTAGCCAATTGTGAGTCGCCACGTTGGAGGGATTTCCGCGCGAGATCGCCGAAGTTCGTTAAACGTTAAAGGGCCGAATTAATTTTAGGGATTTTTTTGGTATTTGGGAAAAAGATTGGGGGCCTTTCGGATTAGCAACATTTGTACACTGCAATTACATATCAAGCGTTTGAATGTAATGGAGTTAGATATATTCCAACCTTTCTATGAATATGATACAATACATATTCTTTTGTGAATATTCCTACTTGACACTATTATTTTAAGGAAAAAGAAATTCAAAATTGACTCGTTTAAATTATTCCGATTACATTGCTGTAACAAAATTTATATGAAGAACCGATTTAGGCACGTGGCTCCCATTATAATGAAACTGATGCAGGCTGATGGAGCTGATGTAGGCACATGGCTCTCATTGTGAAATATTGGAAAATTAGTACTGTAGTAACAACAATAAAAACAATTAGCTGTTTATATCGCCAAATTTACAACTCATATATTACAATCGTATTACTGGGACGTATGAGATTTACAACTCATATTTACAATCAGACAATTACTGGGACTAGTTTACATTAATTCTTATATAGCACGTCCAGATTTTACCCTCTCTAATATTCGAGGGGTATCTACTCCACTCACATCAACTGATATTTACAATCAGACAATTACTGAGTCTAGTTGTCTACTCCACTCACATCAACTGATATTTACAATCAGACAATTACTGGGACTAGTTTACATTAATTCTTATTTAGCATGCTCAGATTTTACCCTCTCTAATATTCGAGGAGTGTCTACTCCACTCACATTCACATCAATTGATATTTACAATTTTACCCTCTCTAATATTCGAGGGGTGTCTACTCCACTCACATCAACAGATATTTACAATCGATACCTGACTAGCTTTACATTAATTTATTTAAGACGCTTGATTTTACCTCTCAATATTCGAGGGGTGTCTACTCCACTCACATTCACATCAACTGATATTTACAATCAGACAATTACTGGGACTAGTTTACATTAATTCTTATTAGCACGCCCAAATTTTACCCTCTTTAATATTCGAGGGGTGTCTAATCCACTCACATTTCGAAAGAGAGAAGACTGTCTTCACTTAATAATTAAGGAAGGAAATAAACTACTACATACGTCACGGGAGCTCGAACTATTGCGCTCACAGTTGTGAGTGCATGGTTCTGGCCACTGGGCTAAGGCCCAATGATTAACACCAATCCATTAATTATGCCATATTATCAATCTAACACAAAAGGCACACAGAAGCTTTTGCAATCTAGTCCACCCGAATGGAGCCAGACGACTTGGATTGTTGGGCACTTTCAATTTCGACCACCTACTTATATTGAAAGAGAAAAAAAAAATATGTCAGTGTCACAATCACAAAAATCTTCCGTGAAAAACTTTAGCGATTTCTCTAACATGTGTCAAGGCAGAATGAGGGGGTCGTGCGTCATGAATCACTAACCTGATTATTACACGCTAACTAATAATCAAGTGACAAGTGACCTGTCGCACATACAAGACGCTATACTCTGATGTACTCAAACTCCTTTATGTTCCTCTCTCAGCATATTTCGAGAAACAAAGTTCGAAACTGGCGCCAAAATCTGTTAAGTCAGCTGGTGACGTGCATGCGCAACAGTGGTGGTCAGCACTCAACACATACATTAATGCTTATTTTATAGACATAAGCTATAAATATTCCCTCTTTATAACGTAACACAAAACATTCCATCTTTATAAATAGGCTCGTTATGTTAGATCAACTCTAACATAAAATCAACTAATATTAACCTTCTGATTTTTTTTTGTTCAATTTAATCGTCACGATTATACCTAGTAGGTAAATATTATATATAGTCAACAAACATAAAAAATACAGGATTGATTGTATATTTATCCTCTCAAAAAAACTTTTTCTTTAAAACATGAAAAGGAAATCTCAAATTTCAAATTTTAAAATTTTTTAAAACACACTTTTAAATCCAATCTCTAGATCTCTCTGAAAACTTTTCCTCTTCAAACTCTTCATCTCTTCCTCACCAAATCTTTGGAGGGGAAAATCTTTCTTGCCTTCTCTAGTGGATTCTTTTTTTTTTTTGTTGCACCCTCCTCCTTCTTACGAGTTGAGGATGGGTGTCTTGTTCTGACCTTCTCTACCTTAAGGTGGTTGTTCTATTTCAATTTCCTGCTTTGGTTTTGCGGATAGTCGTTGTGCGTACATTCTGATCTTGATCTGTGATGGTAATAATGTATTTGTTAGGGTGATAATGTTGGTTTAATTTCTATTTTTTAGTACATAACCCTTTAACTTTTAGATCTAAAGTTTATGTTTCTCATGTTTTTAAAGCTAGAGGGTGTGAATCAATTTTTACAAAAAATCTATTTTGGTACCAACTGGAAAGCATAAATATGGTGGTTGTGATTATTTCAAAGAGCCCTGGAATCCCAAATTGAGCTTGAATTATATGTGCACTGAGAATGGAAGTTTTTCTTCCAGTGTACGTGTGTTTCTTCCTATTCTTCAATAAAATTTTATAGGTCAATTCAATTGATCACTGTAATAGATCTTTGTAACTAAAATGGATCTCTGTGTTTTGATCTTTGTAATGTGAATTAGTGATGTGTTGCAAGTAGTTGTATTGTTGTTATTTGTTTAATGAAATATTATATTTTCCTATAAAAAAAAATCTTAAATTTTAGCTTTAAATCAAACAAAATGAAGGAAAAAGAAAAAAAACCGATAATGTACTTTAATAAGAAAAAGAATCTTTCATATAATATATAACTGAAAGTTTGAATAACTAAAGTTAAAACTTAAATTAAAAAAATGGCAGCAAAAAGAGAATAACAAGAAGAGCTTGTTAAAGAAAGAAGCTTAGAGAGTCGGTGGGTTGGTGAATGATGATATTATTGTTGTTGCTATACTACTATTTATGCAGTAAAAGCATATGCAGAGAGAGACAAAGCAACCCAATAATCCCGTATGCTTCATGTTTATCCACTAAGTGTAATCGTGACGGTTGGATTGAGCAAATATTAGTCGATTTTATGTTGGAGTTGATCCAACATAGCTGGAGCTTTATAAATAATAGTCCCAATATTAATGCTTATTTTTACATTAGTGCCCCCAAACAAGAAAACATTTGTCCACGTGCACTTGTGAGAAAAATTCATGATCATAGGCTCGTGAGAAAAAAAAATGATGTGGTTTAAAACCATATCATGGGATAAATCACTATAATTATGATGTATTTGATCAGAATAATTTTTTATAGACTCTTGTATTATATAATCAAATATTATATTAATGAGTCTAATTTTATTGCATTTTATATAGTAATAAATTATGGACAAATATAACATTAAATTGTGTTATTTTCGTTCATAATGAGATAAATTATTTTGTAACTAATACATGCTAGGTCCCTACATTGAGTTAAAATATTTAAGTAACTCTTAAGGGTGCATCTGGTATTGTTTTTCAATTGATATTTTTTATATTTGCTTTAGAGAAGGAAAATTGTGTCTTTGACATAATATTTTTTAAAACAAAAATTTGTTTGGTAACTTATTTTAAAAATAGTATATGAAAATGAAAACAGTGAAATTATATTTGGTTATTTATCTAAAAAATTTAGAACAATGAGAGAGAGTAAAGAATTACTTATTATTAAATGATTTTTTTTTTGTTGCATTGTCTTTTTTTGGTGAGTTATTGTCATAAAGTGTCATTTTTTTTAAAATGGTCTTATTATTATAGACTATACTTTAGTAAATAAATACAAAAGTGTCTATATAATATCATAATGTAATATAATAAATACAAAAAGTATATTATGTCATTAAAAAATTTATTTAGAAAGAAAATTATGATTTTTTGTATATTACTTTTTAATTTATTATAAATATTCCCAAAAAAATTTATTTTATTTTTAAAATAATAATGTGTTTTTGATTTTGTATATAAATTATATTTATAACATAACAATATTTAAGATTATTTAAATTAATTTATAATTAGATTACATTTGTTATGTTTTTTATTGTGGAACCCATAAATTTTATTGCGATGATCATATAAAGTCAAATTTGTCGGACCACTAGGAGAGAACAAAAATTTAAAAACGCCAATATCATATTTTCTAGTTTCCTGCACAAACTTTAAAGAATAGAAATGATTCATTTCTAGTTACGGTAACATTTTCCTGGAAAATGAGCCCACAAAACAAGTTTTATCCATTTTCATTTTCACAAAACAAAAAATAGCAAACCGAAGACGTTAGCAAACACACCCTTAACTATTAAGAACTTCTGTTGTTCAATATTATGAATAATTTGGGGAAAGAATAAGGGCTCATTCACTTGTGTGCCTTATTTTGAAGCTTCAGTTTCCATGCTTGTTGACTGCTTTAGCCTTTGATCGAACAAATATTACTGTAATT
This sequence comes from Citropsis articulata, assembly GCA_030449925.1. NCBI lineage: Eukaryota > Viridiplantae > Streptophyta > Magnoliopsida > Sapindales > Rutaceae > Citropsis > Citropsis articulata. The sequence continues at coordinate 106,111 of JASUUH010000137.1, read as the reverse complement.
TATCAACTGTACCTCTAGCTACTTCTGCTTTTTGCTTTGTGTTTCTGGTCATTGTTTTCGCATGCTCTCTCTCTCTCTCTCTCTCTCTCTCTCTCTATATATATATATAGATATAATGCACCAGTGGAAGAATTTGTTATGATTAAGATTTTAGTTCAATTTTGTTACTTGCCTGTCTGTCTGTGATAATTATATTCACTTAATTTCAGAATTTATTCTATACCTCATTTATTTGTAAAAAAAAATCTCAAAGATAACAAGACATTGTTTAAAATGATAAAATTCCTCTATTTGAGCATAAGAATTAGAATAATAAAAAATAAAATGGACTAAGGGTGCGTTTAGAATTGAAATGCTATACAGTTGTAGAAAAAAAATTATAATTATGAAATAAAAATTAATAATATGTAGTAAATATAAATTTTAATTAATAATTTTGACAAAATTATTAAAGATATAATAAATATGCAAGTGAAAAATCACATCAACATCACTTTCAAGTTACAGCAGTTATTATTTACCAAATATTTTAGTGTTGTAGTTTTTAAACTATAGCTGCCTAATCTCAATCCCAAGCGCACCGTAAATTTCATAGCCGATTTTTTAGTTCAACTTCTTGACATTGTGTTGATCAATATTGATTCCAAAAAATTTCTAATTGAAATATTAATAAAATTTGTACGTAATATTAAAAAAAGGAAGAAAAAAAAATCCACAGTGAGTGTAGCTGGTCCATCTCCATAATGGTTGGATTTTATGTGCATAAATTGTGAAATGTTGTTCTTAGTTTGGTTAATTTGTTGCTGGTTTGGGTTTTGCAAATATGCAATCGAGAATTTCGATTGAGATTGGTGATTGGATTTCAATAAATATGGCGGCTGTGATCATCGTTTACAGGATCAAGTCAGTTTTGTGCATTTGATTGTCAGATCTAGGAATTATTATTACGCTTCCCGTGAAATTAAACCAAAAAAAAAAAAAAAAAATTCCTTTGCTTGTATTTATACAACAAACTTCAACTTTTACCTCATAAAAAGCAAACACATTATCAAACTTTCTCTCACCAAAAAAATGTGAAGCACGAATGTACAAAAACATATAATAAAGTTGTCTAAATTGTGGATATTAATTCGTACTTTTCAAAATGTGATTTTTGTCGTATACATGATAATATCTTTTAAGATCTCAAAATATCCACGACCCCATTACCTTAAAAATATCCTCAACAGCAATCTTAAGATATTTTTGCAATTGGGCTTTGAACTGGCCTTTACTTTTGTCGCATCACAATTTTGTTAAGTTAGGTATTTTGGTCTATGTATTTGGAACTGTATAATTCAAATAATACTTTTCATTTTACAGATTAAATTGATTTTTGTACAATAAATTTGGTTAAGTATAGTTACTTGACTTCTTGTGTGCAAAGTGTAATGGTGGATTCATGGCTCCAATAACACTGAGGACAATAATTATTTTCTCTTATTTTTGTGAAAACCTGTGAAAAAAATTTTGAATAGAAGTTAAATTTGAGCCCGCATGTGTATTTAAATTTCCAGTAGACCATATTGCAACATATCGTTAAATTATATAACAAATTAAAAAATAAATAAATAAAAGTTTGGTTAGGTATGTAATTTTAATTTTAATCCCGAATATTTGAGTCAAATAATTGAAGGGGCCAAAAAATTCAAATGAATGATCCACATCCAAGCACAAGAAGGCCGTGGGCCAAAATCTCAATAATTGTGAATGATGGAGGACTTTTCCGCAGAGTAGCTGTTAGGCCACGTGAGGTGAACATTGCGTGTCCGTGGCCAACTCCACAAGTGGGAGCATGTGGCGTCTTGCTAATGGACAAAATTGGGAAATCTACCGTATGGTTTTGCTCACACTATATCACTGTATTTTTGGTTATTATTTTTCGACTTTTTAGATCCTTTGATTGGTGTTATAATTCAGACAATTATTGCTCATCAATCTAATTAAACTAATTCGGAAATGTAATATAGAAAGGGGATAAGGATTTCAGTAGAGAATCGAACTGGTGTTCTCAATATTACTAAAAAATGAATTTAACACTTTTTTTTAATTGTTGTTTAGTTCAAATAATAAAACGTTTTAAGATATAATTGTAGATTAATAAAACGATGTAAAAGATATTAGTAGCTCACCGTTTGATCAATACTCCAAGCTAAGAGCAGAGGTTGGTTTTGAAATTGAGCATTGATCATTAATGTGTGAGCAGTCACACATTAGAACTGTCACGCAAAAGGATATTTCTTTGGAAACGCGGGAATATCCAGAGAAAGATAAATGGAGCAGAAGGTTCTTATACGGCATCTCTGTGGGCATTCACTCATTGGTTTTTCTCCTTGACAGTCAAAACCAGCGGTTCTTCAGAACCCGCCAAATTCTACGTGGACTTTTGCTGGCCTTCTCTTCTTTATAAACCCCACATTGCTTCTCATTTCATATTCAATAAAGAAAGATCAACAAGAAAGAGAGAGCCAGCTGAAAATCCCGAGTGGGTTCTTGGTAATAGCAGTGAAAATGTCGGCAGTTGTGGAGATATGCATGGGTGAGCTTGCGAAGCTGGGAGAGAAGGTCAAAGGCAGGAAGCCATTTGTGCTAAGAGCTAAGAGAGAACAAGTTCAAGAGAGAGAAGTTAAAAAGGAGAACACCAAAGAGGTTGAAGATGAAAGTACAATATCAGAGACTACTATCTGTTTGCTTATGGACCGGTTTGTGCCTTGGTGATTTATATTCAATCTTTCTGCGAAGCCTTGTGTAGTTAAAATGGTCTTTTTTTCATGTTTGTTTGTAGACAAGATATGTAATCCGGCAGTTGAATTCAGGCAACGAAAATGAATTCCATGTCCGTTTGTATTTATGTAAGCTTGTCAGCAATGTGTTTCATTGTGCAAAGTAATTATTCCTCTTTTATTTATTAAATCTTAATTGAAATGCCAAAACAACAATTCTTTACAGCTCTATGAAAGAATCTTAATTTCCCTAACTTCTACGCAAATCTGGATTAGTATACACAAGCATGTGCTTAACCCTAGGTATTTTTTCTGATGTTCTTCTATCTTTGAAAAAAAAAAATCCTTTCTAATGTTTTGTATAACTGAGGATGGCTGAGCAAAATTCAACACGAGGAGAAAAATCACGATGATGAGCTTGCCTCGTAATCAGTTGACTCCATGTTAGTGTAGACAGGTTCCTCTTCCTCCCACTTCAGAATCTCCTTTGCATATTTAAGAGCTTCATCTACAGTCTCAGGCTCCAAGGCAGTAACTACTGAAACAAACAACTTACGACCAGTTAGACAATCGAACAACCTCTTGAACTTCACTGCAATGTAGTGGGCGGCATAGATACCCAGTGATGTGTTGTTGTTTCTTCGACTAGTGCTGTGGTAATTATGGCTGATCACTGGATTGAAGTCTTCAAACCATTCACATCGAGAGAGAGGAACTTCGTCAATTTTTTCCTCTAACATATCATACCTGTTCAGTATCAGAAGGAAGTTCTTTTGATTGAAGGTTGGATGAATGACAATGTTTTGGAAGAGCTGCCTGCTTGCCAACATCTTGTTGGTGAGAAATCCTTTGCTATCTTCAAAATATTCATCGTAGTCAGTCAAAGAAACACAAAAGAGGACCATATCAACATCTTCAAACATTTCTAGCCACTTGCAGTTCTCCCCGAGGCTTCTTGGATGCACTCTAATGAGTTGATAGCTGCAAGTGCAAAGCAAAAATTGGTAAGTTAGATGAACAATTTATAATCATACACCATTCCCCACTTTCAAGAAACTTATGCCAAAGATCCATTGCAGCTGTAAAAGATTATTCATATTTGATTGCTAAAACATTTCATGCCAAAGAAGAGAAATAAATAAATAGCTAAAACTCAAGTACGAAATTCCAGTAAATTTAAAGTATTCTTGAAATTGAAAGGCAATTAACTGATTATTCCTTTTGTGTTTTGCCAAGCCAAGTAGGACCACTAACTTAGCTAATAACTTCCAGTTCCACGAGAATTGCAGACTCAGTTCATTGATGACAATATCCCCATTCAAACTGAGTTAAGCTACCCGAAATTCAATCTGCAAGCCAGAATTACTACCCATGAAGTCCTTTCCTTCGGTAGCTAAATCTCACAATGGCATTTGACAGCAACAGCAATAGCAAAAATCTGGCAAAGTGCAATGCATTTTTAATTTATACGTAATTTAAAGCACAGATTAGACAGTAACCTGAGCAAGGGATCATTCTGATTGGAAGAGTCACTCATGGAGTTCTCTTGTGTTTTCTCTGGTAATGAAAATACCATGGATGAAAGCCCATTGGTTGATGTAATTCCCTCAGCATACAAGATATCCATATCTGAGGGCTCGTAGCCTGTCTTTGAAATCTCAACAGCCTGAGAGGGAAACTAATGTTAATATTGAGAAAATAGCAAACAGTGTACTACAAGTCAAAACAATCATCTTTCCTCGTTCAAGCTTTCAAGAAACAATACAAGAAGAGAACTGATGGTGTGAATTCAGAATGCCTTTCATTCCAGTTTCAAAAAATATCTTTTATGAAATATGCTTTCTGAAAGGACATGGGATAAGAAAAACCACATGATTAATAAGAAGCCAAAATACAAGAATATTAAATATATACTTGGAATTTTTAAATTACAGAACAGATCATATGTATATTGACAATTATGACATATCTATGGAATAGAGGATGCAATTCAAGATCACTGGACAATCATGAGACAAATGAAATGAACAATCAAGACTCTATTGATCCAAAAACAAAGACATATACTCAAGCTGAACCAGATATAAATAATGAAATATTCAGCAAGCAAGGACCATAGAGAGTGATCTAACCCGTTCTAGGAAATAGGTGGCATGTCTGGGAAGCATGTCTAATTCATTTCTCCGATTGTATGTGGCTTGGAAGCCTGCATCCCTCCACAACTCCTCAATAAATGGTGCATATTCACGTGTAGCGGCTGGGAATATGGCTTCTAAATTACCAGATGCCATGACTTTGAGAAGCCAATCAGAGAAAGCTTTCAGTCTTGGACTGATGGAATACATCATTTTATCATCAATCTGCCCTGTATTAGTGTTGCACCTGAATAAAATCAGAGTCCTCCCAACTGCTAAACTAATTATAAATTTAAATTTCTTCATGCTAAATATTTTTTACTCTCGAAAAAAAAAACTAAAAATAAGGAAAGAAAGAAATATGATTATTCTTGTTTAAAACAAAATTGAAATTTGCAACCACCAAGAAGCATCAAATATGTTCACAAGCTATGTGATGCTATTTCAATAGGTTCTTTACTCCAGTGATTTTAAATAGTTAAACATGTTAAAAGAACATTTTCAAAGAAATTTGAGGTTTACTGCTGATGGCTCAGGTTAGTCACAAGAAAGTTCTAGTTGGCTGCAGGCAATGATTTATCTCCAAATTTCATGTTCTACCAGATATTGAAATCAAAACCACAGGCCAGAATTGTGTCCACAAGAAGAACATAGTGAAGGTACGGAAATAAAATATCCTTAAATTGCAATGAGACAACAGTTATTAAATGCTCAATAAATAAATGCACAAAATACTGGACATCATAGTTGTCCCTCCCACCATCAAGGTCAACCTACCAATGTGATGAACTTCAATCCAACACGATTGATAATTTTAATGCTAGAGGCACTAAGAAATCCAAAAAATCGAGCAAAAGTAAAAATACTCTCCATGCATGTAAAATAATAACAAAGAACTTGACTTTTGACAAGCTAGACTTCCCAGAAAAAAAGTGATATGCATATGTCAAATATCGACCAAAAATAATTCAGAACAGTAGATAACAAAGGCAAACATTTTTATGTGTCATATGCATGCTCCAAACAAAATCTCATGGAACATTCAATAAACAGCAAATCACACAAGCAATGTAAAAGAGAAGTAAATCTAATCTCTATGTTACCTGAAGGACCTGGCTCGTCAATAACCTGTCTTTTTCCCTTCCCAAACAAACTTTCTTCTTCAAATCGCTCACGGCCCTCAAGCAAAATACCAATATAGAAGTACAGATTACTTTGGATCATGATCTTAATATTTTCACGCTCTTCTTCAGAGAAAGGAACCTTAAACAGAAGTTTGGCCTGAAACAAACATTTCTGTCATCATGTGCCTTTCCATCAATGTCTAAAAAGGGAGAAAAAGAAAAAGGTAACAAAAGGGATACAAAACAAAAAAATGATAGAAGTCTTAAATTACAGCCCAACGACAGAATAAAACTTGATGTTCAACTTTCACCATGGAATCAAAATTTCAGTCTTAAGACCTTAACGAAGACTTTTGGCCTTTGCCTTATTACAAATACAAAAACTTAACATGATCTAGAAAAGCATAATGTTCCCATAAAGTCACAAAACACAGCATGTAACCAAGAAGGAGAAAGGATTTCCACTCTTATGTTTTAAGCATCAATGGCAATGTGATGATATGAGACCACCTTGTATGCAGCTTTTTATGCGCAATAAAAACCCTCTTCATACAAAAGTGCAATTACACAATTTATTGTACCTTTGATGAATGTTGTTAAATAATGAAATCTTAAGCTAGTAGTCAAATAACATAATATGTCATCTTTGTGAATAAGTACACTACATCTAATACAAATTTTAAAAATCAACTAACATGCTCTACAACATCTTTCCTTTTAAAATCGTGAAGTCCTAGAAATGAGAAGACATAAAGCAAAACGACAACACAAGCTGGCCGCATAATAAGATAAATATAAGGCATTCAATATTCACCAGTCAGATTAATAATATATGAAAAATAGCACATGTATTCACCAGTCACAAAGTTTCTTACACGTTCCAATAATTCTCACCTGTTTATATATGGTACTCGTGCCGGATTTGTGTTCACCAAGAAGAAGAAGTTTAATAAGTCTTTGCTGCCCACACTGGTTAACACCATTCACTTCATTGCCACAAGGATTCTCAGAATCAGGCGGGGTTGGCAAAGACAAGAAAGCACAAAGTAGTTTTATTGTACTCTGTAAAGTACATACACAGTAATCACAAATCAGAAATTAAGGAATAGTTTAACTAAGAAAGCCAGTGCACATCCATATGCAGACATACCTTGCCCCATATACGCCCCTTTACATTTTTCATTCCCTCTTCCGTGTAGGAACCATCTGCGCTCACCCAAAAGTGAGGTTGTCCTTCACATTGCACTCCTGCTAACTGCAGCATTTAACAGAAATACAGAATAGTATGGATCTTATATTTAGAAACACTGAATTTCAAATGAACATAAATTTGCCCACTGAAATAACCTTAAGCATCCAGAGCTCTCTTTTAGTAATCTCCCGATTATTGATCATGACATTTGTATTTCCGTTGCTAGCATGTTTCATTATCTGACCCCCGACATTCAGATGGGGGCTTATAATCTGGCAAGGTCGGTGTCCTTCCTGTTCATGGTGCAATGGAATTAAAATATTAATTCTATCACGGTGCAATGGAATTAAAATAAACAAGAAAAAAAATTAAATAATAGCAGCAGTTTCTGAAGTTTACCTCTCCCCAAAAACCCAACACTTTATCGTACCAATAGGTTCCTGGATTTAGCTTTTTTGGAGGGTTTGGGCAGCTAAGCAGTATAATGAGCTCTTTCTGAGATAAAGGTTGACCATTCACAAAAACACGCTCTGGTGGTAACTGATTTGCTTTACACGATATTTCAGATCTCATTATTTGTTTAACTTCTGTCTCAGTCAGCAACCTTTTGAGCATCCGAGAACACTTCCCCAGGTTTCGTCTCTCAGAATCATCCACGCTGAAACCAATGCAAGTAACACATTTTCTTCCTTCTGGCATTGACCCCATTGCCCTGAGCACACAGTTTGAACAATATTTTGCCCCACAAACAATACAGATCTCCTTCTCAGTGAACCGATTTCCTTTCAAGCATCGATAGCACGAACCTTTCTTCCCTTGCCTTACAGCCTTTGGCCTCTCATGGATGCTTTCAACCTCAGAATAATCAGATTCTTCATAAACTGCATCACTTGGGTCAGGGTCACGGAAAGTAACGACTGATGGTCTTCTAACATGGCCAGGAGTTTCTTCCTTATTAAAACCCTCCTCTTTGCAAGAAAACACCTCAGATGAAACACTGTGTGAAGTTCCATCTGACTCCGTTGACTCTGAGTTAGCAGGATTCATATAATCATGAAATCCTGCATTAGCGCCATCGTTCCTATTATCGGGCAATTCATTATTTATAGGCATATTATCGTGACAGTTGAGGCTATTTGATTTACCAGAACTTCCTATTCCATTAGATGACATGGGCATGCACACATCTAACCTGGAATCAAAACAGGAAACACATTTTCTTCCTTCAGGTGTTGACCCCATTGCTCTCACCACACAGTTACAACAATACATTGCATCACAAACTATGCAAACCTCCATTTCAAGAGATTGATATTCCTGCAAGCATTGACAGCATGAACTCTTCCCATACCTTTCAGCCTTCACCCTCACATGGACGCTTTCAGAGTTATCAGATTCTTCACGGACTACATCACTTGTCTCAGGATCATCAGAAATAAGAACTAATGATCCTCTAACATTGGAAGGAGTTTCTTCATCACCAAAATATCCCTCCTTGCAAGAAAAAAACTTTGATTTATGTTCATGTGAACTTAAACCAGAATCTTTTGTATCTGAATTGCCAGGATTTATACCATTTTGTAATCCTGCATCTGCACCTTCTTCACTACCATCAGATAATTTTAGAATTACACATGAATTATCATGACAATCAAGACTATTCAGTTTAGCAGAACTTCTTATTCCGTTAGATGAATTGTCTTGAGCATCAGGACTTCTGAATTTACAGGAATTTCTCCCTTTATTAACTGACTTGGGCTGGGAGTAATCACCAGTCGCGCATCCAACATCACCTGAGCTATCTACCAAACTTTGTGATTCAATGTACACATTAGGAACAGTCAAGGACACACCGGAATTGGTCAATGAATTACTACGTAATATAGGTTCAGAACTTAATTTGGGCTCCTTTGATCGTCTTCTGTCTACTGGAGTACTTTTTACAATTGGTTGGATTACTGGCAAGGACCTATCACTCAACAAGGAAGGAGAGGCAACCGTAACAGCAATGGGGATTTGGTCAACAACTATTGGCGACGCCAGGGGAATATCAGAACTGATCGGAGGGCCAGAATACTCAATGGCAAATGAGTATTCAGTGTTATTTTTATCATCCTCATCATCATCATAAGGTTTTGATCTCAATGGCACAACAGGCAGAATTTTCCTCAAAAGCTGAGCCATTTTGTAAACCCTGCTCAAAATCAACTCAAAACCAGTAACCCTATTTCCACAAACCAATAAACCAATTAAAAAACTAATTTAAAAAACCCCCAATAAATAAAAGTCAATAGTTTAACATACCTGCGAAGCAAAATCAATTACTTCAACAATCCATCAAAGCATACAAGAAACTTAATCAATCATTTCAATGATTCAAGAAGCATGAAGCAAAACGAAGTGATCATCAAATACACAAATGAAGCATGACCAAATATTTCAAAAACCCACAAAATATAACTAATTGAAAAAACAACCCATGAAGCAAAATCAACATATCTCACAAACCCAGAAAGCAAAATCAATCAATAAGAGAACTAAAACCAAAACTAAACCTAGCATTTTTGGCGTTTATTAGGAATAGGAGAAAAGGGAGGCTGCCACGAAGAGAATGAAGAAAATGAAAATCATGAAGACAAAGTGGCAGTTGAAAGAAATAATAAAGAACAAAGAAAATGTGAAATTCTTTCTTGTAGAGTTGTGCTCTTACCAGTGAAGACTCTGTTCATTTTTCCTTCGTCAACGCTTTGGGCTTGAAGAGGAAACTGCGAGGAACGGATCAGTCACGCCAGAATGAAACGTGTGCTTCCTTTCAAAAATGTCAAAGTGCTTGCTGCTGCGATAGATTGTACCTAACAGAATTTTGGCGCTAAGGAAGGGTAATTTGGTCACATACGTTCAACTACCCGAGTCGAGATAGGTCAGACTTGAGACTATGTTATAATATTAATCCTATTGTGATGCATCTTGGAACGAGTATTGTGATCGCATTAGAATATTAACAAATGAAAAAAATTGGAATTTATGTTAATATAGAAAACAAGTAGTGGAATTTAGCATGTTTAAGTCATAGGTGAACGGGTCTTCCCTCACGAGAGCTCTCTCTCTCAACGAGCCTCATGAATGGAAGTACTTTGACGGGCCTGCATGACCCACATGGTCACTCCGAGAGTGAGTGTTTTAGTCTTACTTCAGTGTTTGGTTAATTATATTATGTATCCTGTTGAATCACAGTAAAGGGGAGTACAGAGTTGGTCAGGAGCATTAAGATTCACGGTTTGCCCATCTAGGTGAATATAGTTCTCATATTATTCCACCTTATTAACTCCATGGACACAGGGGAGTTAATTCGCAAGTGCAAAGCAATACATATAAGAGAGGAAGACAGAAGTGGCGTGTCGCTGGAAGCAAATATGAAGGAAAAAAGAAGGAAAGTGTTGTCCGGATGCTTGATGGGTAAAGTTCTCCTTTCAAGAGCTGTCAACAAAGAAGGTCTCAAAATCGCTTTACAACAAGTGTGGAGGACATTTAAAGAGGTTAAGATCGAGAGTCTGGGAAACAATATATTCATGTTCAAGTTCGCAGAAGAAGCAGACAAAAGAAGAGTGATAACCGAGGGCCCGTGGCATTTTGATAGGGCATTGATTGTTCTCATTGAGCCGAAAGGTATTGGGGAGGTCTCTAAGCAATCTTTTACTCACGCCTCCTTCTGGGTGCAGATTCGCAATGTGCCAATTGCGTGTATGGAGAGGGAGTTTATTCAAGTGCTAGGAGGAAAGATAGGAGAAGTAGAAGAGGTTGAAACTGATGAGAACGGAGAATGCATTAGGGAATTTGCAAGAATCAGGATCTCCATTAATATAACACAGCCGTTGAAGAAAATCCTATTCCTTAAACAAGAAGGTGAGATAGATATTTCGTTGCCAGTGGTCTATAAACGCTTGCCTGACTTTTGCTTCTGCTGTGGCATTATTGGTCATCACTACAAGGAATGTACTCAGTATCAGGGCCAACCAAAGGAAGAATTTCCATATGGGATGTGGATGAAAGCAATTATGATCGGGGGACGCTCAAAGAAATCCCAAAGCAAAGAAAGATGGCAGAACGAAGAAGAAAGAGCCGTTAAATCAGCAAGCTCAGAACATTATGGCCAATCACAACAATACCAGCAAGAGCAGGTGAACCCGGGGGAAAAAATGGGGCAGGATCGGAAGAGGAAGAAACGGGTCAAGTTAAGGAAACTAACAGGACAGGCGAGGTGGAGAGAGTAGCTGAGAAGCAATTAATGCAGGAGGTGACAGAAGTGATGGAAAGGAGGCAGGCAGACGGCAAAATACAGAGTGGAAATTCTGGCGATGTAACAGTCCCTAGAGATATGAGAATTCAAGCGGGAAATGCAAATGAAAATGAGAGGGAAAGGTTGAAAGTAGCTTGTGCCGATAGACACAAGGAGTTATCGGGCCCAATTGACATGTTACATGGCTTCACAAAAGCAGCCAAAAAAGAAATAGAGGAAGCTGAAATATATGAAGGGGCAGAAATTTCCAAGCTTCAGTCAAACCAAAGAAAATGGAAGAGACAGGCACGTGTGCCAAAAAATGAAAGGGGAGTGAGCTTGGGCCTAGGGTCTCATAAAAGGCCAAATACCGAGGTAACATGGCCAAGCTCGAAACAAAAGAAAATCAAAGCAGCTAGCCCAAGCAAACCAGAAACAAAGAAACCTTGCTTGATAGAATCAAAAACCAAATCGCACTGGGAGTTGTTGGAGGAAATGGAGCTCACAGACTCAAACATAGCGGAGATATCGGCGGAGGCTGGTAGCCAGCCCCACCGGAAGCTATGAAAATCCTCAGTTGAAACATTCGGGGTTTGGGGAATCCCCGAATATATTTAGCTCTCAAGAAAATTCTCCAAATGCATGGCCCTCATCTTGTTTTTTTATGTGAAACGAAGCTGAGGTCTAAGCAAATGAATGAGGTATGTAACAAGCTTAACTATGAAAGCTGTTTTGCTGTAGATAGCAACAGAAAAGGAGGTGGCCTATCTATGTTTTGGAATTCAGAAACCAATGTGCATATTAAATCCTTCACTAAGCATCACATTGATGTTGAGGTACAAATGGTAAACGGCAAGCAAATTCGGTGTACGGGGATATATGGCCATCCAGACATGAGACAAAGAAAGCACACATGGACACTGCTGAGGCGGTTAACAGGTTTATCTTCTACTCCCTGGTTATGTTTCGGTGACTTTAATGAAATCCTTCATCCTTGTGAAAAGAGTGGGGGAAACGAAAGGTAGTTAAGCTTAATCAATGACTTTAGAAAAGATTTGAGAGATTGCGATCTTTTAGATGTTGGTTATAAGGGGTACCCATTTACTTGGAGTAATGGGAGGTTTGGCCCCGCTTTTGTTGAGGAAATGGTAGATAGATTTGTGAGTAACAGTGCGTGGAGGGATATATTCTTAGATTGTGCAGCTACCAATATTGACACATGGACCTCTGATCATTGTCCTGTGTTGATGGAGGTTCAAGAAAGGGGTAATGGAATGAATTTTAACAAGAGGTGAGCTACCTGGATCCATTACGAAGATATGTGGAGCCCTTATGATGCGTGTAAGGAGATCATTGAGGAAGAATGGAGTCTACAGGAAAACTGGAATACCGAGAACCCTGTATCCTTGTTTCAAAAGGTGGCCAAGGGATTTATGGCCAGGCTGATTGTGTGGAGCAAAGAAGAATTTCGAGGTAGGCAAAAGAAGTTGGAGCAGCTAACGAAACAACTCCAATGTCTAAAGCTTAGAAAGGTGCAGTATGTCAACGGAGATAAAATCAAAGAGGTGGAAAGACAAATTCAAAACATGTTAGCCGAGGATGAAATATTCTGAAAACAACGCTCAAGGGTTTATTGGCTTAAAGAAGGGGACAAGAATACTAAATTTTTTCATCACAAAGCATCATCTCGAAAGAAGAAGAATCACATCTGGGGAATTGAAAATAAAGCTGGAACATGGATTGACAATGCAGAAGAGGTGGAGTACGAGTTCTGCAAATACTTCACAAACTTATTCACTACCTCCAACCCAAATCAAACTCAGATATCAGCAGCCCTTTCAGGGATCTCTCAGAGAGTTTCGGATAAGATGAACAATCATTTGGAGATGCCTTTCACAGCTGAGGAAGTGGTGGAAGCATTGACACAAATGTGCCCAACAAAGGCATCGGGTCCCGACGGCTTGCCAAGAGTGTTTTATTAAAAGCACTGGCAAATGGTTAAGCAAGGGGTTCTATCAACATGCCTCCACATCCTTAACAGGCAAGGTGATATAGCTCCTCTCAATCATACTTACATCACTCTAATCCTTAAAAAAGGAAAACCTAGAAAAGTCACTGATTTTAGGCCTATTAGTCTCTGCAATGTCATTTATAGGATTGTTGCTAAGGCAATAGCTAATAGGCTTAAACATGTTCTACAAAAAATTATCTCCCCAATGCAAAGTGCGTTCATCCCCAATCGGCTGATTACCGATAACATTATTGTAGGATATAAGTGTCTCCATAAGATAAGACATTGTAAAGGGAGGAAAAATGGGTTGGTGGCTTTGAAGCTTGATGTGAGCAAAGCTTATGATCGACTGGAATGGGCTTTTCTTGAGCAAGCAATGACGTCTCTCGGATTTTCTCAGAGTTGGGTCAGTCTAATTATGAAGTGTATAAGCACTGTGTCTTCCTCGGTTGTCATAAATGGAGCTGTAAGTAGGGTTCTCCGTCCTCAGAGAGGTCTAAGACAAGGTTGCCCCTTATCTCCGTACTTGTTCATCATAGTTGCCGAGGCCTTTTCTTCTCTTCTTCAGCAAGCAGAGCAGCAGAGGCTTATTCATGGTCTGTCTTTTGGGAGGGATCTTAAGATTTCCCATCTCTTGTTTGCGGACAACAACCTTGTTTTCTCGAGAGCTTCAGTTGCCGATTGCTAAAATCTTAAAAGGATCTTTGATTGCTACTCTGCAGCCTCAGGCCAACTATTTAATTTCGAGAAATCTTCAATGTTTCTCAGCGGTAACATCCAGGAGAGGCAAGCTGCAATTATTAAAGGAATTTTTCAGCTCAACATTGTTTCAAGGCATGAAAAGTACTTAGGCTTGTCATCTATGATTGGGAGAAAGAGGAGCAGCTTTTTTAATGATATCAAGTTAAAGATTTACAACAAAGTGTCAAGTTGACAGCACAAATTCTTCTCTTCAAGAGGCAAAGAGGTCTTGATCAAGGCAGCAGCTCAAGCCATTCCCGCTTATGCAATGAGCGTGTTCAAGATTCCCATGGGCGTATGTGACGACATCCAGAGAATAATTGCAAACTTTTGGTGGGGATCTAGGAACGAAAAGAAGAACATCCACTGGTCGAGATGGGATAAGCTAAGTCAGGCCAAGTGCAGAGGTGGATTGGGATTTCGAGATTTCTCAAGTTTCAACCAGACGTTAGTAGCCAAGCAAGGCTGGAGGATTTTGCAGTCTCCAAACTCTTTAGTGGCAAGAATATTGCAGGCTCGGTACTTCCAGAACAAAGATTTTCTGAATGCAGGACTCGGCTCTAACCCCTCTTTTATCTTGCGAAGAATTTTATGGGGTCGACAAGTTATTGCTAAGGGTTCAAGATAGAGGATTGGAAATGGTCAAAGCATTCTAATTAATAAAGAGAATTGGCTGCCCAGACCTCTTACTTTCAAACCAGTTTCCAAACCAAACTTACCAGCTGATGCGTTAGTTGCTGAGTTGATAAGTGAAGAGCATAGTTAGAATGAAAGATTGATCTACAGACATTTTGCCGAAATGGATGCGGAGGTAATAATTAGAATTCCACTGCCTAAAAGTCCAATGAGGGATGAAATTATTTGGCATTATGATAGGAAAGACCAGTACTCAGTTAAAAGGGGGTACCAGATTGCGTTGAGTCTAAAGTTCCCAACTAGCCTATCAAGCTCGGACAACGCAGAACCATTGGAATGCAATATGGTCGCACCTTGCGAGAAGATCGTGGATTTTGCGTGGAGGCGGTAAAAATATTCTCCTTTCAAATTGAAAACCTCGGAAAGGAAGGTGATTCAGGAGCCTCGTGTCCGATTTGTAAAATGGGCGGAAGCAGTTTACCATGCTCCGGTGGGCTGCAGAGGGCAAAGAAAACTGAAAATAACTAGTTTGATGAGGATCTCGAGGAAGTGGTGAACAAGATGTCTTGAGCTTACTACTAGGGTTGAAATCGAGAAAAAGCAAAGCGATATGGAGTTGATAGTATCGATTCTATGGATGATATGGAATGCAAGAAACAATTTGGTTATTTAAAGGAAAAAGGACGACCGATTTCTAGTCTCTAAGAAATTTGAAGGCATCTTTGGAAGCTTATTGAAGAACCCAACTACCATCCACTCACATTGGCAACCACATAAAATAGATTCAACAATATCGAATCCTCAAAGAGGTTTCTGTAAGTTAATGTAGATCTGCCACCAATTTAGAAAGCAAATCTCGTGGTTGAGGTCGTAATTCGAGACGAGGGCGGGAAAGTGATCGTCACGCAATTAAGTCTCTCAAGTCATGGTGATGTTTCCTTTGCAGAGGCAGAAGTGATCGAATGGGGCCTTCAAATCGCAGAGCATGCTTGTGTTAAGTTTTTGATTGTAGAATCAGATGCTCAGAGGTTGTTAAGCTAGTCAACAACAGTTCGGGCTGCAAATCCGAGATCATCTTGGTCATTTCAGAGGTGCAGAATGGTTTGAAGAATTTTGACTCTGCTTGTGTCCAATATGCTCATAGATCTTGTAATACCATAGCCCACTCTTTAGCTAAGTTAGCTTTAGAAAACCTTGAAACTATTATTTGGATCGGTTCATTCCTTTCCCAGTTATTGTACCTATTTTCTTCTTCAAGCTGAAATGCAGGTTTCTTCCATTCAAAAAAAAAAAAAAAAACAAGTAGTGAGTGTATGACCAAATAAAATTGAAAAAAAAAAAAAAGACATTTTACATCAATCATAAGGTCGGTGATTGTATATTAAATTTTATGGATTTTCCAATATCAAATGTAACCATCGCCCATTCTATATTTCTATAAACACCGTATTAGTGTCCTGATTGGACCTTCCTAGAATCTTTATTATTTCCTACAAGTGTGTGCAGTACAGGTGGTGTGCTATCATTGAATCCCCATTCTAGGATAATGGGCCTGGTTGCTTTTTTGTTTGGCGATAAAATCGGCACCCCTTCAATGTTCTTATGAAGCTCTATTCTTACAAAAATAAAATTACAAAGGAATTTTTGTTAACATATATATTTTTATAAAGTTAATTTTGATAATAACAAATAAGATTAAGAATGATTAATTTTTAAAAATTTAATTATAAGAGGAGTTTACATTTAAGAGGAGCAATTTACGCAATTATTCTTTAAAAACATGAAAAGTTTGTCATTATAAAAAAGAAGGAGATTGTCAACATTTATGTATCTATAATATTAATTTTAATGATAACAAATAAAATTAAGAATGATTAAGTTTTTAAAAGCTCAAATTATTTTTTATACATTTTAAATAAATTATTACTTTCACTTTATAAAGGTTTTATTTTTAATGAAAAAATAATTTTATGAAATTAGTTGTTTTTTCAAGTTATGGTTTAATGAAAAGAGTTTTGAAAACTTTAAAATCAACAAATATTACTTGAAATTCTAGAAAAGAACTTATTTGAAAAGTTTCATAACGTTTTAAGCTATATCATAAGTTCAGAAATTTTGGGATTAACAAGTATTATTTAGAAATTCTAAAATTGGACATATTTGAAAAATTTTATAACGTTTTGAGCCATAACATAGTTATAAAAAGTTTTGAGGTAAAACTATAATTTTAAGAAATAGTTCATTGTAGCGGTCACTGTAACAAAGCGGCTAACCAGATTCCGAAAGCGGCATGTCGGATGTGCAAAAATTTAAATCTTTGTTGTAACGGTCACATAAAGCAGCAAGCCGGATTCAGAAAGCGACAAGCCAGTTATCATCAGAAAGCTCATAACGGCTAGTTTTTGGGCTCAAATTATATAAACTCAAATTCATTTCATTTTTAGCAATCTCTTGCAAGCAAAAACAAAAAAGCATACAACGTATATTGAGCTCTCATATTCGCAAATCATCATGCATTGAATTATTTTTGCGCTTCAATTTGTATATCTACTCTTTAACAGAATTTTTGTTGTAATCTTCATTTCCTCATAAATTTTGTGAGTGTATAAGTGTGAGAAACAGTTGCGTGAAGGATTGAGAGATAATCTCTTAATTGTAAAAGTTCACTGACACTCTGTAAGTCAATTGTAAGCGTTTAAAGCCTTTAAAAGCTTGGATAGTGAAATCCTCAAGCTTAAGTTGCTTGGAGGCGTGGACGAAGGCAGAGATTGCCGAACTACGTAAAAATGCTTGTGTTTATTTTCTTTTCTCTTACTTATTTATTATTATGCTTTATTGAATTTATTGTTTTCGAATTTATTAAGGCATTAGATTGGATTATTGTGTAGTTTGATTAGGATAAATTTTAAAATACCAATTCACCCCTCACTTGAGTTGCATAACTTGTATTTTAATTTTGATATTTGATTTCTTACTATATTGTATCTCATCAACCTCCACTAATTATTTTTATTTTAATGCCTATTTCATTTTTACATGAAAATGACTTAAAAGGATAAGTAGTTTTTAAGTGCACCCACATGATAATTTTTATTAATATCTAATTTAGTTATTCTAATTTCCTAAACCCTAATTTCTTTTTATTTTTTAAATTATTATCCCTTCTCAACTATTGTATACTCTACTTTTGTACTCATGGAAGAAATTAATTTACAGTACTTAATAGTAAGTGATGAAGAAGAATCAAATCTCTTTTTTTTTTAATGGTTATGGCAACGATGGATAAAACCTTTATAAAGAAGGAGAGAGATTATAGTGATTATGGGAGTTTTTTTTCCCTTTTTAAAAATAGATTTTATAAGTTCTTTATGTTGGGTGCTTAGAAAAAAGATAAAAATTATAGTCAAGGTAAATTCAGGATTAGGTGGAGTATTTTGAGAGATAAAGATTAGTTCAAAATATCTAATGAGGTTAACTAAAAAATGGGAGTTGGTGACATATATAATAGGAGGTTCAAATACAAAATTAATCAAACCCAAATCCATGTATTTTCTTTTTGATTTAATCTCTTCACAGCTCACAGGTCACAGCCACACGTCATTAACTCCTTATTCACCTTACACACGCGCGCGCGCGCACATACACACACACATATATGTTGTTGATCAAATCTTTATCAGAAAAAAAAAAATAAGGTTTAGTAAATCTATTGAATTTTCTTCATTATGTGCGTAATTATTTAATTTACGGAAAAATATAATAAAAAATTAAACGTAAAATAAAAAAATCTCAATAAAGTCATCGATTGTGTGTGAAGAATTGGTAATAAAAAAGAAATTATGCTTGATTTTAATTAAATATATTTTTTATCCTTTTATATAATTTTAACTGAGGGCAGAGATATAAACATGAAAAGAGGGTTTCAACTAAATTTTTTAAGAGGTGCCAAAAGCTCCACCTTTTTTTTTTTTTTTATAAATATTAAAGCAATTCTATTGATATTACAGAAGCTACCATGATTTACTTAAGACCCATTTAAATTGTACAATTTATTATCTTTAATAGTTGCCAGGATCATTACGTTGCTGTAACACGGCAATCCCTAACAGGTCTTTAATATGGTCAATAAAAGCCCACCCCGAAATTAGCTCTAAGAATAGAGAAGCTATTTCTAAATGAGTTGGTATTATAGCCATAAGATACTAAGGCCTGTCTTGACGCACTCAATCAAAGTCTAGATCTTAGCCTAAAATTATGCTCTAACGACGAAGATGCCTAATCCTAAATCGAAGAAGTTTACTCTCACAAATTTATCGAAAAAAATTAAACTCTGAATTTCAAGAATAAAATGAAGAGGAGGCAATCATTAGACTGGCTGCTACTTAGCTCAACTTTAGAAGAAAATCTACTGTGTTTTATAGAATATATCTTGCCTTTCTTCAATTCCCCTTTTTGTGTAAATGAGTTTAAGGTTTTATTTTTTGTCGGATGAGTCACTTAATGATTACAATTTTGTCTTTCCTTTTTGCAGTATAATAAATAACATCATCTCGTAAGACTTTCCTTAACGAATCAAATGTTAGGCCAATATCAAACACACACACAGCACGTGCCCTCAATTTAGCTTCGGGCAAGAGATTTCAGCGTAGTGAACTGAATTGCTCAAGCTCAAGATTCATGGAAGCACATCATGAGTCCCACATTCTTTTTTTGACCAAAGCATATTGGAACGTTCTCGAGCGCAAGGCGTGCATTTGCCTTCGGCATTATGTGCATGAGATATTGATTTTGGGCCGGCCATTGTACAGTCGTAAGGGCTAGGGTACAAGGACTTTCCCAACTTTATACTCCACAAAGAAACTTTAACCAATCTCCCCTCCCCACCGCCCCCCCCCCCCCCCCCCCCAACACCCAAAATCTGTTTCAAAAGTATACATGAGATTCAATCGAAATGAAAATGAGAGGATGTAGAACACTCTTATCAAGAAGGAATCTAGGTAAAGAACCTCACTGCTGTCAATTAAAGATCCTCACAATGAATTTGAACCAATTATTTCATATGGTGCTTGATTTCACTAGTAAAGTTTTTAATTAAATTTTAATTTTGATTTTATTTTTTAGAATTATTAATAAATAAATTTTAAAATTTAAATTTTAAAATATTAAATCTTAGTATAAATAATGAATATAAAAACATTTATACAAATCTGTTATAAAAATTTTGAGTCTACTTAACAAGTTATAATCATAAATTAATATTTAACCAGACCTTATTCTAAAGGCCTTGGTCCAAAATTATTTTAGATTATGAGTTATATTGCTTATATTATTTTTATTGTTTTTTATTTGAAACCTGATGCTATCTTTAAGTTTATCACATTCCTTGAGGATGAGCATGAGGAGCATGAGATGCAAGAGTAAATGTTTTTATTAAAAATATTAATTTCAATATCTATACCGATTTCATTTATTTCATTCTTGATATAAAAGTAATTTCTTTTTATTATAGGATTATGAAGATTGACTAAGATAATTATTCTGATGATTTGTATTTTGTAGTGCGATTTTTGTAATGGATTGATGTTAGTGTAAGATATATTGTCAAATCTTACTTTTGTTTAAATTTTTATTTTGATATGATTAAATCAAGTTCAGAAATTAAAAACGTATCAGTTATTCGGGGATCGGAGACCCCTTAGGGATCCCCTCTTATTATTCGGAAAGGGGATGTGGATCCTCTCAAATAATTCTAACGGAGACGGGGAGGGGATAGGGAAATATGGAGAATATCGGAGATGGGTGTGGGGATGTCGGACCCCTCCCCATTGCCATCCCTATATGTAATCTAAACGAATGTAGGGTTTATGGAGCCAATCCTACTCCAGGCTGCCCTGATTAATTGCTACAATAACATATTAATTAAAAGATTGCAATTAAGAACATAGTAGTAAGAAGCAAATACAGCATATTTTTACCTAAAAGGGCATAAGGTTTAGGTTGTGTTAATTTTTTTAGGGGTGATTAATCAATTAATTACTTCAGGTAGCTAATATTCATGTCACATACAAAATTGTAGGATATTTAAGAAAAAAAAAGTTACGTAAAATAGTTTTTTTTATTACATTTTTAAATAACCGTTCTTTTAAATTAATATCGGTTGATAGCCTATTTTTCTCTCCACTCATATACTTATATTTGAACTCATCAAATTTTTTAGACAATTAAACTAATTAGCACCCGCTAGTAAAACGTTTCAATTTTAAGTACCTAAATGAAATTATATATGTAAATACTAGAATCCAATTACACTCGCCCAACCTTGGATGCTTATGGTTCGACACTGAAAGAGGAAAGAGCTAGCAGAAGATCTTTTAAAGATCTTCGCAATGAATTTGAACCAATTATTTCACATATAGTACTTGATTTAATTGAAAAAAAAAAAATTTAAGATAATATAAGAGAAGTTTGAGATTTGAATTCTGCTAAATTCACTCACAATGCTTTTACAATATGAATTCATTACTTGCCGAAGTTTGACTGCGATTTATTTTTCAATTTGTATGTCTAACAGACGAGTGAAAATTATTTAATCTAAACTAGTGTCGGCTGTATGGAGCAAATCCTACTCCATGCCGGCCTTATTAATTACTACAATAAAATATTAATGAAAACATTGCAATTAAGAACATAGCAGCAAGACAATTGCTCGATGGTTCCATTATTGGTAACAAGCAACAATATCACATTCACAAACTTGTACAATATTCATAGTTTCATACAATTTTCGGATGAATTTACATATTTGCAAGTTTATATCAATACTTACAAAGGTGAATTTCTTGTCAAGAGAAAAGTAAATGGTCGTCTAAATACAACATTTTTTTTCCCCAGATACCATATATTCTTAAGACAAAATTGTACATTTGATATCAATTTGTCACAAGCTTTCAAAAGGGCAAAAAATAAATAAATAAAAGAACTGTTCAATTTGAACCTACTTTTCCCTGACGTGGCATCTTCTATTAGCTAATCGATTCCACGGTGCCTTACAACAATACAAAGTGCCTTCCAACCGAAGTTTCCGATCCGATACTTTAATAAGGACCGCGGAATTTCACTGTTCCCCTCCTCCCATGCTAGTATTGCCTCAGTGGGGACCAGTTATACTTTATGTGATTCCGTGTGAACTCCACGTCCCACTCAATTGCCGTTGCCTTTCGCGGCCTTCCCTCCCTCTTCACCTTCAAGTTTCAACTTCAGACCTGCCTTCTCATATGGGCCGGTGAATAAAGTCCCTTCAAATCGGGAGCGTGTTCGGACACGCGCCACACTTTAACGGACTTATCCAAGCTCCCACTGTAAACAATCCACCGTTGATCTCCCTCCTGATGATACTCATGATCATGATCATGGTCTTCCTCAACGGCCAAGCACTTAACGGGCCCAGTATGACCGGTCAAAACTGCCAAGCAACTGTGGGCCCCTCTCTCTTCCCTTCTCCAAACGCATATATTTCTATCAGCCGACCCGCTAAACACCAAATTCCCAGCCGCGGCCAGGCAAAGGACGGCCATCTTGTGGCCCCGCAGGACCCCACCGTGCGACAAATGCTTCTCGCGTTCCCAAAAGTTCACGAGCCCATCGGACGATCCGCAATATACCACCGCCGATTCCTGATTCACCGCTAACGCCGTAACGGCATTCTCCTGCTTCAACAAAACCTGTGCAAGAAAATGCTTCGTGCCTTTGCCTTGCAGCTCACGCCTCCAACCTTTCACCGTCCCGTCAGCGGATCCTGTGAAAACCAAGCCGTCAAATCCCGCCACGACGGAATTTATTGCGTCATCATGAGCATTTATGGACTCCAAGCATTTACAGTCCGAAGTCCTCCACACCTTGAGTGTTCTATCCCATGAACCCGAATACAACAACCCTTGCTCCGCGTTCAAACTCAAGCAAGAAACGGCATCGTAGTGTCTGATTTTAAGAACGTTTCGGTTTCGACGAACCTCCACGTAATTCTTCGGGTTCACAGAACTTTTCACGTAATCTTTAAAAGTTGGTAAGCTACCAACCCTTTTGTGGACGCTGGGTTTTTTGCTTGAAACCTTCCAGATTCTGATCTTGCCATCCTGGTGACCGGTGAAAATCTTGTTTCTGTCACCCGATATAATAATGGCCTTAACCAAGCCGCTGTTGGATTTGAAACCTGAAAACTCTTTTAAGTTCCTCCAGACTCGGATGTTCTTGCTGTCCGAGCCTGTGTAGAGCAAATCACCCGAGGCTGCTAGTGAATATATGTGGCCTTCTTTGCGTACAATGGACCCAATGAGGCCATTGCACGATGAAAACAAGTTGTCGTTTGGGGAATACGGAGGCATGATCCAGGGTGATTTTGTGTACGGAGAGACTGGCCGGTTGTTCCAGGGAGACATGAGGTAAGGTGATGCCTCGCCGCTGGTTGGTGTTCGTGTTCCGCTGTTGTTGTTATAGGGGGGACTTGTCGAGGAAGCGCTGCTCTTCCGGTTACCTGAATGGTAGTCGCCGTCGTCCTGATTGTTGTTGTTTCTTGGGCTAAAAATTACTGATTCTGGGTACAAGAAAGATCCGAATTTCGGTCTGTGGAGATTATTGTTAGGCTCCACAACTATGGTACCGCCTCCTTCGTTCGTCATGGTTTAGAGCTAAGGAGAGCAGTGAGAAAGGGGGGGGGGGGAATCTGTAGAGATTTTGACGGAAAATGTAGAGATGAGAGAAAATTTGTGTTGAAAGTTTTCGAAAGAGTGAAGGAGCGTGAGGGAGTATATATACAACGATAAATATGAGGGAAATGGAACAGTGGTAGGTGATTCAATGATATGGGTTTGTGACACGTGGTGGAGTGATACGTAATCTTTACAAAAACTGTGGAAACCGGCTGTTCGGGTAATAAGGAAGCTGAACAAAAGAAGCTTTTGCGGCGTTTGAGCCTCACACGTTAATATTATCTAGAAACAGAAACGAAAGAGGGTTCAGATGTTGCATGTGACAATACCCAATTTTATGGTCAGACCAGATGTTTGACTCTGTATTTAAATGATGGCAAAAATAAAAATGCTGACCTTGGAAATGTCAAATGCTTCTGCTAGCTCTTTCCTCTTTCAGTGTCAAACCATAAACATCCAAGGTTGTGCAAGTGTAATTGGATTCTAGTATTTGCACATATAATTTCATTTGGATAATTAAATTGAAACGTTTTATTATCAGGTACTAATTAGTTTCATTGGTCAAACTTTTTAGAATAAGATAACAAAATTTGATGAGTTCGAATATACACACGCATATATGTGGAGAGAAAATTAGGTAATCAATTGATATTAATTTTTTTAAAAAGTTATTTTTAATTTGTAGTGATAAAAAAAAAATTATTTCATTTTTTTTTTTTTAACAATACTACAACGTTGAATGTGACATTAATATTAGCTATCCGAAGTAATCATTTGAAAAAAAAATTAATACTAGCTAAACCTTATACCCTTTTAGGTAAAAAAAATATGCCACATTTTCTTCTTTACTGTGGTCGAATATCTCTCCCTGAACGATCATTGTGCAAGATAAATCCCTAAATTTCCCAGAAATGACAGCGTATTGTTGCCTTTAAGGTTACCCAGAAACTTAATCTAAATGAACACTTGTCCCTGCATCGATTGGCCGAATCCAAAAGGTTAACATTTTATATACTTCGTATAATTATCAGCAGTTGGCCCAGCTAACTTTCAATAGTGGCAAACAAGAAGTGATCAAATGAAAACTACACTCAGTTGAAAGGTAATTAGGACACTTAGTAGCAAGCGATTTGCTTTGCTTGGACCATTGCCGCATGTAGTAGCTTCCAGACTTTGCAGTGGTACCATTAAGGAGAAAGTCTTGATTCTGATGGCTAACATTTAACTTCAAGATCGATTCTCTAAAAGATATTGCCCCATTATCTTGGAGAGAGATCATAGAATTTGAGTGTAGTTTAGTCGTTTTATGAAGGAAGTAATGTTATCCAATAATAATTAAGCCTTTTAATCAACGTTTTGATTAAAATCTTAAAAGTGCTTCTTCCGGAAATAAAACACTCTTTAAGCTTAAATAAGTGAATACAATCTTTCTCGAACGCTTCCAACTTGTAAAGAAATTTTTTTATTAAAAAGTTTAAACTTCGCCAGGTTACTTAAGGACGTATTAATGATATCAAAAGTAAATATTTTGGCAAGCTCACTTGTAACTAGTGACCAAACGAATTTAATCGAACCAGAAGAAACAAAATAGATGGAGTAATGAATAACGAAACAAAGTGAGCACATTGGTGTTCAAACGCAGCATCCTGGCTCTTATAGATTAATACCATGTTAGAATATTGTCTCTTAATCTAAATATTTAAGCTGTTACGTAAAGATCTAAAAAAATAGTAGTAAAAAACAGAGGCAGGAGGTTTTAGATAAATTTCAAATTCAATCGAGTGAAGTCATATGTTATTCACTTCGATTAGGGATATAGAGATGCAAAAAGTAACATTAATAAACATCATAAGTTCAATGCATAGCATACTATATTCATGTAAATAAATAAATAAATATATATATATATATCAACTAAACATGGGTTTTTTTTTGGGGGGGGGGGGGGGGTGGAAATTAATTTTATATCTCTCTTTATGAATTCACATTGAAAAAGTCGTTACTTGTACATATATATAACGCAAGTCACAAGTTTGGTAAACCACACGCTATTTTATTTTCTTACTAGAAATCTTCATGTCGTATAATTTTACGTGGCTTCTGTAAACCGCTTTTGTCATTAATTTGTTTCACATATATTGAGCCTAAACGCTCCGTCAATTGTCAATGATTCTTAAATTGCTGCCACCTACGATCCCGAATATTTGTTGTTCAAAGTTCAAACAGCGAGTTAATTTGCTTTGCAAAAGTTAATCGACACGTGACGGTTTCGTTTTTTCAGTTTCCCTAGCTCCCTTTAATATCCCAAACGGCAGCTATGTTTGTCGTTTTGGCCACGTAATCCCTCAACTTAGGTTCATGTATCATATGCATGCTTCCGAACATACGCGCTCGACATGAAATTAATTACTAATTTAAGTTATGTCGTTTATTAATGGGATTGATTTTATACAAATGAATATCAAATACGTGGTAAGGGTAAGGGAAATATTTATTTATTTTACTTATTTGGTTTAATCGAATTAGAGGCCGGTTACCCATTAGGGTTAACTTTTTTTTTTTTTTTAAGTAGGACTAGTTGATCACATCAATGTGTATCATATTCATACTTCTGTTGATTTTGATGTTGAATACTTCGTTTTTTATGTAAAATTCATGTGCATCACATTATATTGAATGTGTTAATCGCAGTTCATGTGCAGCTTGTATATATTTTGAACTGTTTAGGTGCAAACATGATAATCATTTGATTTTGCTAACGTCGAAAAGGATTGATAAATGGTAAGAAAATTATTAGGGTTTGAAATTAAATCACATTTTCAGAAGACATTATGCTTATTACTAGAATTTCCACTTAGAAAAAAAGAAAAAAAGAAAATAGAGTTCATAAAAACTGTTTAATTGAATCACATTCCGTAATCACCAAGCCAAATAATATAGCAACCCTTTATATAGAAAAAAGTCATAAAATATTATAGTTACAATTTGAGACGGTTGTAAATAAGAATAAACTTCTTATTATAATAAAAAAAATTAAATTTTTTTAATCCTATCTTAAGGAACTTGCCTCCATCCAGTAATATATAATTACTTGTATATTGCAAAAGTATTGGTTAGGTCTTTAAAATTATATCCATCTCTATTATCAATATTAATTTATACATTGGATTCGACATGTTTGATTAAATAATTATTAATGTAGTACGTATTATACCTCTACATCACTTGATTTTAATTAATATTTATACATTGTTAGTTTTTTAAAATTATGTATGTTCTGTTATCAATATTTATAATATTTTTAGTTAAACAACGATTATGTAGCTTATATTTTACCACTATATTACTTGCTATAAAGATAATTAAGTCAAAATAATAATTTTTATATTTACACTTCTATTAAGTTATAATCTGTTTATAGAAATAAAATTAATTTAATCCCAACATTATATCTATTTAAAAAAAAAAAACCGGTTTAACTGCAGACATGAGTGATAACTTCAATGAAGTTATAAACTCACTAAAGATGAGTTTTTAGCGGAGATAAGAATTGAGCTCGGATTTTAAATTTTGACAAAGATACCGAAGGCATACGTTAGCATGATGGCGTGCATGTGCCAGAAGGGCCAAAGTAGACTTACAGCTGGCAGGCAACAAGACCTGCCACGTCGAAATCTATCTTTCTTGTCCGTTTACATCGTCAATTTAATTAATTTGAATTTTTCTCTGTTAGTTGACTGGTTGCGCTCTGGAGCGAAGTGTTTATCCATTTGTATATAAACAATTAATAACTATATTTTCCTTTTTCAACAGCATTTTTTCCGTATTAATCTAAAAAATTGATTGTTAGGTATCGGATACGTCTCGACACTCGAGATTGAACCCCATTACGAATAATAATTAACAATAATAAAAGATTAACCATGAATTTGAGTACATTAAAAAGAAATTAAACATAAATATGGGAAATATATGAGCTAATAAGCATCGCGACGGATTCAAGTATTTGCGTTTTATGTCACTGATTTCAAATCCTTCATTAAGTTTCTTCAAACTAACGGGTGTTACAATTTATATACTGGGACTTCATTGAAAATCAGTTGATAAAAAGATTCGAAAACACTGATTATTATAATAATTTTTGTTTATAAAATAATCAAGATCGTGATATCTTTTTATTCAATTAGTTAACGTTAATTATTTTAAGAGATTACACGCTAATGTGGATTCCGGTACCCAATAACTAGCTGATATAAGCAAAACATACACAAGGCGTCATAACTGTTGAACAATATCTTTACAAATGAAAATTATTGTCGGTCGGTAAGAAAAAATAAATTATATTGAGTTGTATATATTTTTATTCAAACACTAACTTCTTTGTATAGCAGCTTTCTTTGATATTTTGCACTGACAATAAATTTACTTCACTGCAATAACAGCCTAAATTCGTGCATAATGCATTTAAGGGTCGATAGATAGATATTTGACTGAGCTTAAAATACTGGCGTTCTGGCACATGCAAACCCTAATCCTAATTTCAACTTGATTGACATCTATAACATTAAATGGCAACTTGATTTTCTTTTTGACTCGTCATAGATTGCTACGGCTAGTCATGATACATTAATTCATTATCCTATTGTTTCCACTGCATTTATTACATTTTTAATTAGGAAATTTACAAAAGTAGTCACAAAATTTTCTAATTTTTCAAATTTAACGTTCCAAACTGTTTCCTACTATAACTAGTTAAATATTAATTTTTTAGACTAAATAGTCCTCATTTTTTTTTTTAAAATTAAAAGTAGTTATCACAGCAGGAATCACTTGCATTCTGGCGTATGTTCTGTGTTCTTCTATTAGAGCCTCTATCTTCTCTGATGGACATATATTCACAGGGAATTTATATTATTCATTCTAAATCTGTACGTGAGATCATCACTTGGAACATATTATTCGTTCTAGAATTGTAATTAAATAAATCTGAATAATCTCGGCGCATTAGTCTGGTAGCAGTAGCTAAATATGGCTTTAAGCTAAATAATCCTCATTACTTTCAACAAATTTACAAATAAATGCTATTCTTGAAAATCCAAGAAAAATCTAACAATCTCGACACTCTCAACACACTCAACAAATCACAAATCACCAAATTCCATTAAACAAGTATTGAATAACTAAAGATATAATTATCAACTGGGAAGCTTCTTAAGGTTAGTGAATATTCTTACATAATATGAACCTTTTATGTATTAAGCTTAATGTTTAGGTTTGAAATTGATATGATTTTGTTGTAAGTGTTGTTATTTTCCTTTCACAAAACAATGTGATTTGTTAAAGTATTTAGTTTGAGTTGAGAAATAAAAAAAAATCACTAAAACTAATAGCAATTCAAAAAAAAAAACGAAAGTTAGATTTAGTGGGACAGATTAATTTAGTACGATAGGCAATGGGATAGGTGCCTGTCGCACTAAATCATCCTTGTGCTTATGTGAGACGGACAATGAATTAATAATGTTAACATAATTCTATAATTAAATCAGCCTTGTGTTTAATAATGTTAACTAAATCAGCCTTGTGTTTTCCATCAAATTATTTTACATTTCTTCGCAAAACTTTTAATTAAATTTTCCTTTTTAATTAAGGCCATCGACGCCGCTGACAGAGTGGTAATTGGCAAAACATTATTTATTTATTAATTTTTCCATATTTCTATAGGTATAATGATGGAAAGAAAAGGTCGAGCCCTTATTGATGTAACTAATTAAGAAATTATCCCTTGTGAATAATTATAAGTCATGATTTATATTAGTTAACATAATTCTATGAATTTATATACTCTCAATAAACCCTTAACTGTAATATCATTAGATAAATTAACCGTGGAGAGAGAAAAAAAAATCATTAATATAAATACTAATATAAATCCAAATCAATTTCTTCATACTTCGTCAGATCAAATCATTAATTTGAAAAGATATTATTAATTCTTTGTTTTCGAAAAATAGAGATACGTGTGAATTAATAATATAATGTTCAAGAACTGAGAATCATATAAATTTTGATATTACAGCATAAATTTTTATGTTTTTTGGTATTTTTATTTCTTTAATCTCTTTTCGTTATTAGCAAAACACACTACTTTCTTTTCTCATGATTAGAAAGCATTTTGTTCCTTGAGGTAGGGGTTTGTAAAACTGCAAAACAAAGTGAAACTACGTACGTGTCAAATAATAAAGGGCTTATTTGTAATCAAAATCATACCTAATGCGGGACTGTCTGTATTAAGGTCTCGTTGTCATTTATCACGAGCAATAAGGTGTCATCACACACAAAAGAAATGTAAAATAATTTATCATCACATATAAGTAGACACTTGGCCTCCGTTCATAAAATCTTTGCTAGCGTATGAAATTGTAGTTGCCAAATAGTTCCACCAACTTCCTTTAGCTCTTGAACTTGTTTAAAGGGCAAATTTTTTCTACCTTTCTATTAAAAGTACTATTAGAAAAGCCCATCCAAGTCAAAGGTTAAGATGATCTTACATATACAGTTTACAAAAGCTTATAAGTATTTTTTTTTTTTTTTAATTTTAATATTTTGATCATATACTTTAATGGCAACAGAATCGATCTTTGATTGCGTTAGCAACGAAAAGTGAAAGCTGAGGGAAGTCCAGCTTGCTGCTGTCTGCTAATCATCGAACACGTTCTCTTAATATTACTTCAAAAGCAATCAAACTTCTGTGAACATGGCAACTGGCAAGATTGCATAAGCAAGAAGAATTAATAACTAATGCAATTAAAAAAGATTAGGGCAACCTGGCATGCAAGTGTTTGTTGATGATCCTCTTAATAATTTTAATATACATAAACTAGCTATTTTTCAAAGGATTATTCTTTTATTGAGACTTTAATTTAGATTAGTTCAGGATTTGCCTGATTAAACCAAGTAAACCTCCTAACTGTTGAACAAGATCCTCTCGCCAAATATTTCAAGGGCATGCATTTTATTTTTGTTAGTACATCTTTTGTTAATTAATTAACATGATTACATAAGAATGAAGAATTGGTCATTGGGGAGCAGCTCTATTCATACTAATTGTAAATGTGGCAGTCCTTAAGATTATTATTAATAAGATAATGTGAA
This sequence comes from Citropsis articulata, assembly GCA_030449925.1. NCBI lineage: Eukaryota > Viridiplantae > Streptophyta > Magnoliopsida > Sapindales > Rutaceae > Citropsis > Citropsis articulata. The sequence continues at coordinate 75,377 of JASUUH010000137.1, read as the reverse complement.
TATGGCAGTTTCTCGTTGAATCTTTGCTTTGCCAAATCTTTCAGATAAGTTGATTGCATAAGCAAGAATTGATAATAGGGAGCAGTATGACCTGTCAATAATAAGAAATTGCAGTGATGAGTGCAATTTTTCAATTGAAATCATAATATTTTACTCTTTACTTTTGTCTATGCGTTATCAAACAAGCTCCCTTAAGCCCTAACAAGAGATTAAAGTATGCATGAATTACGCTAATTTTGCTTATCTAAGTTAACACACACTAACAAACGGGTGGTGGTGTGACTCAGTCTGAAATTCACATGAGAGATAAGGAATTGACAGTGTAACCACCGATTTACACCATTATTAAAGATTTTTAGTTGTTTTCATTAAACAATGACTTCACCAAGACGAAGCTGCAAGGAAACGAATTTTGCACCATTGTTAAAGATGTTTAGTTCTTTTCGTTAAACAGTGGCCTGAACCAGGGAATAGGAAATGAATTTTGTTTGTATTTATATGTTCAAAGAGCAATAATGGTGAATCAAATTGTGTCATTCATCATCATTCATGTTGCTTTAGAAACTGCTAGTTCAAAAGCAATGGAAGATATTACAGTACAGTACTTTAATGATTGTAAAATGATGCCGATACAGTACTGATGATAGTACTATGATTTTGCTTTAGAAAGTAGAAACTGATGGCTGAAAAGCAAATGTAACTCTTTGTATGTACAGTCACAGAATCTTTTTATGAATTTGCAGACAATTTTTTTTAAAAAAGAGGGTTTCCCTACTATTTGTTTGGATTCAACCTATCATAATAATAATTAATTTCTTTTTTTGAAATCAAATACATGTTTTTGTCCACTTTCATTATCGGTCTCCTCTTTTTTCCCTCATCACAAGAACTCTTACATCTATACTAATATAATAATAATAAATTAAAGATATATAAAATATTTTCTTAATTTACACAATTCTTTTTCTGATGTCCTAGAAAAGGACATTGATGTTCCAAAATCATTACTGGTGGCATGAAGTACACAAGTGTATGTGTATTCAAAAAAAGTCACTTGGTCCCATTCTAAACTCTAATCATGACAAGAATTTCAATTATTTCATCCCTTTGCAATACACATGTTGATGCTTACACTCCTCCAAACACTTTCCTTTCCACCCATTTGTTAAAATTCTTTCTGATATATATATATAAAATCAAAATGAGGGCATGGGCCCAAAAATGCACATATCAATCTTCCATTATTGAATGTGAAGATCAATTAAAACAACGAGAGATTAATTCACGGAAAAGAGAAAAATCTGGAATTTTTGCAGAAGAGATAGTGATGTACACATGGCTTGCTTCTATGGTACAACTGAAACTGATCACCTGAATCTAGACAAACAACCAATGAACAGGGGGAAGTGGGTGCCTCTTAAAGTCACTATTAGCGTTGATAGTGCTGTACACTTTGCTTTCCTATGCATAATTTTGAGACGTGCATATTCCAATACATGGACTATCCAACAGATGCTAGCAGACAACTAGCCGTCTCTCCTAGCTAACACTACCAACTGGCCAGTTTTATATGGTCCCTGTGAAAGAGGAAAACAAATATCTACTTTTGATTAATTCATTGCATCATTTAAGATTAAGTTTTGGATTATAACTGTTTCAAATCATGCACTATTAATCAGCATGCAGATGAGGATAAACACACCAAAATGTCTGCAGGTTGTTGCACATTTATTTGACTTAGTTTACCGGTTTTGCAACCTATCCATGCACGTGTCAAGTTTGTGTGACTAATCCATTGTGATTAAAATAAGATCAATAATTGTGATTGCCATTTGCCAAGAGTCATCAAAACTAAAAACCCTTTGATCATCTTCATTTCTTTTAAATGTTTATGGCCAGGTGAGGAAACTAGATATATCATACAGTCATAGAAATGTAAATTCAAGAAGAATAGCTTTGTTATGAAAAATCTTGTGTTATACATTCTTTTTATTATCAATATTTGTCTTTATTATTCGTCTATATTAAAATTCACAAATCGCATTTCGAAATAGACAGAATATGAAAGTGTAAGCTCGATGTATCTTTGGTTATCATTCAATGGAATATTTTGTATGCCTAGGCCGAACAAAAAAATGTGAAATATTGTGTATGCATGCATATATATTCAAAAAATTGATCATAGAAAAATAAAATCACAGAAAAATAAATATATTTGTGGCAAAATTCAATTTAAGAATAAATCTACTTACAAAGCTATATAAAATTTGTATTTCAAATGATGTGTCACTAATTAATTATTGACATGTGTTTGGTAATAGTTGAATTTTTATATCGTCATTAATGATTTCACATCGCCAATGAATGAATACAACTTCATGTACTACATAATTTAGAATACAAGCTTTATATTCCAAAATCATAAACATATCGTTATGTATCAAAGAACTTTTTAAGAAAATGGTATTTATTGAATTATGTATAAAGAATTTATTGTTAATCCTTTACAACAGTTAAATATAAAACCTAGCTTATCCTTCAAAAATCTTGTCATACAAAAACACCGATAAAGTAATTTTCAAAGTCAAACAAAAGTTGTTTCGGCTACCCACTATTGCTTTTCTTGGCTTGCTTCAGGATAAGGCAAACATAATGTCAAATTACCAATAAATGTTCAAAGTTCAAACCAAGAGTCATAATTTTAAGTCTAAGGAAAAAAAAAAAAAAAGAAACACAAATTCATGGACGATTCAGTGAAAATTTTCCTGATCTAGTTGTTTTGACAATTGAAGATTGAAATGGTTTCCTTAATATATTACTGTCAAGATGAGTTGAGCCAACTCTTTGAATTAGAGTGGGTGTACTTTGACAATAGCGGATTGTTAATAGTACTCAGGGAGGTTGTAAAGCCCAAATAGTTTGTTAAGCCCAATGAAGCCCAAATAAGATTAAAATACCAAACTACGTCGTTTTACACTTTCTCAGAGAAATTCTGTGTATTGAAATGAATGAAAGCTTTGTTTCCTGAGATTCTCAAGCAGTCAAGCTACTGGAGCTTTTACTCTCTCTCTTTAAAATGGAATTCGTTCTTGAAGAAGGCAAACACCTCAGCGACAGCTGCTCAAACCTAATACTGGTTGGTTCAGTTTGTTGATTTTCACTTCAATGTCTATTTATTTATTTTTAATTCATCAATTGTATTATTTTTTTTTTATTTATATGAAATTTGAATCGTAGCCCGCGTTATCGATCGGAAATGTGGGCCAGCTGGCAGTGGACCTACTCGTGTCGTCGACTGGAGCTGAAACAGTTGGTTACTTGGACGATCAATTCGTGCTTCCTTGCGTCGGTAACGATGCTTACCGGCCGAGTCCACGTGGCGACCTCGCTCTTCCTCTTCAAGGTTTAAAATTTTATTCAATTTTGAGATTTGTGAACGTGTAAGTAAATATCAGTAATTGCTGCCGACTGTATTTTTGAAAGTATTTAGTGAGTGAGTTGAGTGCGCGTTTTGTGTCTTTGTTTGCAGCCTATGAGTCATCTTCTAGTGGGCTGACTCTTATCCAGCAAAGATCCCCAGTTGTTAAGGTATTCCTTGTTATATCATTAAGCTTAGTGTTTGAGTAATGTTTGATCGATAGCAATGCTTTTGTTGTAAGGTTGGTAGAAGAAGTAGTGCTAGTAGAAGTAGTTGTGTGATGAATGATGATGGATTGGTTAAGTGATATAGATATGTTATGGATGGCTATGTCACTTAGTTTGTGAAAATCATTTAGCGTTGAGTATATGCTTTTCTGAAATGTGTGTGTTGCTATTTTATTAATACTAAATACCTCTTGCGCACCCCGGTAATGCAATTTCTAATGGTACAGGTTTTTCCTTTAGCGGATTTCTAATGCACTTTGCAGATCTCATGCAAATTTCTGATCTTTTCATGTTCATTTACACAGGGGATGATGGTTGAATATGCTAAGAACTTGGCGGACTTTGCTGCTGCTAGCGGGAAAAAACATGTGGTTGTGCTGTCTGCCTTAGACTTTGGGAGGTTGCAAAGAATTGATATGTCAAGGTACAGAAATATTGTACAGAAACTTCTTTTTTCCTCTTCCCCCAGATTCTTCTCTTGATAAGCATGAATATTGAGTAAAGTAAGCATTCCAAGACACCTAGTTAACTAATAATTCAGTTTTCAAGCTGTAATTACTAGGAGTAGGGTTTTAGACATCTTTACTGGCCGTAGGACCAGTCTCTTGTCTTAAGTCAAAAAACATAGGGTATAGAGAAACAAGGAAGGAGATTTTGAAGTATGCTAAACAGTTAATTATTTTCTGCCAAATTCAAGACATAATCTTCCTATGTTTGACCTGTCTCCCAATCTCATTTTGACCCTTTCTCTCTGTGGCTCATTTTGTTATCCATTTTCTTTTCTCTTTTTTCGTTAATAGCTTTTCTGTTGAGTATTTTTTGTTCACAGCAACTATACTTTAGTGTGTTTTCAGTCCTTGAACTGCTTAGTTAAAACTTCACTTATAGAGTAGACCATTCTAAATGGAAATTTTCATAAAAATGTTCGCTAGTAACTGACGAAGAAGCATGGGACGTAATGTCATTGAAAATTTCAAAACAACAAATTTATTTTCCATTTACAGTTATTGCTACTCCATAAATTGTTTAAGTTGTATTGAAATAATTGTCTTCTATGGAGCTTCTGAGGGATAAGATGGATACACTGTTTGCAGTGAGCCTTGCACTTTCAAGATGTCTTATGTATCTTTTTTGGGTCATTTCAGCGGGCCGCAGATATATTACCTATCTAGCACCAGTGTCAATGGGACAGATGATTGCTGTGAGCAACTTGGATGGAAACGACTTCAGGAATACAACCCAGCTCAGAGGTGTTGGAAATATCTTAGCTCTTTAGCTGAAGGAGATGTTGGGAAGGAGAATAATTTTACTTTTGAGGATGATCTGGAAGAAGAAGATTACTACCCAAGTTTGCCTTTTGCTGCCTTATTTTCATGCTTTAAGGTATAAATTTGGACTCATAATGAGCATATTACATATTTCAATGGCTTCTGTGTGTTGCTGTAAAGCTTGATTTATTTTTGCATTTTAAGCTACGATTTGATGTTTCATTGTTTCTGTTTGACTTCATCTGTTTTTTGGTTTGTCTTTTCCAATCATTATGTATATGTATGCATATATACAAGTTTGGAGAGATACGACTTGTATATCTTATGCAGATTCCCATTACATATTTCTTATGGAGATCCCCTTGCATGGAATTAGGATTAGACTGTTACGACTGGAGCTATGGATGCCTCTTTCTGTTGCTCTTTTCTTGAATGGAAAAGGAAAATATAAATAAAACAGTGCAAGGGCTGCCGTGCTTGTTCAAGAGGGAATATACTGGATAAAGCTAATGTAAAGTAAAAAATAAAGAGAAAAAAAATTGAAGAATGTGCAAAACTAGTTTAACATCAGCTTAGAAGCTAAGCAAGCATCCACCACATCAAGTGTAAAGGCATGCAGCAAAGGATTATAAGAGCCAGCTTTTCTATGAAAGAGTGTGGTCTGATTTATGTTAACTACAGTAAATTTGACTTAAGAGGTTTTTCGGTTATTGAATCAGGCCAGAGGTTTGAAGGTTACATGCTTATTATGTTACTGCTCAGAAGAGGACAATATGGCTGATGCTTTCAATCTGGCTGATGCAGCATGCAAGCTTTTGAGGCTGAATCCTGACAACGTCCATGGTGAGTTTTGGATTTTCAAGTTGGATATTGAATTATATATAACATATATGCTCCATCTTCCACCATCCTCAGAGTGGATAACTTCGAGGTAGGTGGAGTACAAATCATTACCTTATTTCTATTTTGTTTCTTGCTCATTTGAGAATCTGAAACTTCCACTATTATTTTGTTTTTTTCATAATCATAACATGTCCTTTTCACATGCGCTTAATTGGAATGTGTGGTATACGTTATTCATATGATGATTCATAAGTGTTCAAAATTTCAAGTATATTTGAGGCTTATGTCCCTATAGTTTATAATTGTTGGTCACTTGTCCCACTGATCCTATGGGCTATGAAAACTAAGTTTCCATATAATTCATTTGTTAAGAAACATTCTTTAACGGTAAGAATTCAAACGATGAGGTTTTTACATGCTTAGGATGTTTGATATAATGACCTCTTGTGATACCATGGATGTTTTCAGTAAAAGAAATCTTAACTCTGGTTTAAGAAGAAATGTCTTCTGTGCATTGGTAAGCTTTTGTTTGCTACGGAAATAATTTTATGATAAACATTGATGTAGAAATCTTGTCAACTAGGTTTGAGATATTTGGGAAAATATAATAAATGTGATGAAACTAAGAACTTATGTGATTAACCACTTAGCCTATGTCCATGGGAGAAAAGTTGGATTACTTCATTATTACAAGGTAGTTTTGTGCTCTTTGCTTGTTTATTTTTTTGTGCATCATTTGATTAGTAGAGACACTATATATAGCGTTTTACAAATAACATTAAGTTCAAGCTGATCTCTCCTTAATCATTCTTATCTTGTAAGATTTGGATGAAACTCTAAATGCTATCTCGATCTCTTGTATTTCCATCTCTATCCTTTCTCTAGTCAAATGCGAACAAAATTTGCCTCTAGAATTTTATGTCACAGTCCATTTTAATGTGTTTTGAATGTTCGGGCTCACCAATCACAATTGCTCACTTGTCACTGTTGCTCTTCGAAAGGAGCCCAAAAAGCCCATTCTTCAAGATGGGCTTTTAGCAAGTGCAGAACTGCCGATTTTACATAGTACATACTATAAGACCAACAATTTATCTCATGACTTTATTATTCATGGTTAGACCACATTATTCATGGTCTAACTAAGAACTCTTTATTTTGCTTCTCTAATGATTTCCTGATCAACTCCATGACCTAATTAAAAATTCCTCCTTTGTAGCCTCTAATAGGTTGTCTTTGGTTTATCGCCTTGGTCTAGCAAGAAATTCCTCTTCTGTGGACCTTGATACATGGGCCTAGCATGTTACCTTGGATTGTCAAGAACTGCTTTTAACTTTTCTGATCTTGGTTTGACTAGGAAATCCTCCTTTGTGTACTTCTGTATGTGGTTCCTAGTTGTTGGTCTTTGATTAACCCAGTACTCATTGGACTTTTCATGGACTTGGTTTGAGCTGGAATTCCTTTTCTATGGACCCTTGGTATGTGGTACTTAGTTTGTGGTCCCTACTCAGTCATCTAGAATAAACCAAGAATGAAAATGCTAAGTATCGAGAAGCCTGACAGAAAGCTGAGAGAAACAGCAGCATATGCTGCTGTTATGCTTCTCTTGCCCTCTCTTCTTTTTAACAATTAAAAAATTAAAAAGATAATTAAAAATAATAATAATAGGAAATCCAAAAAGCAGCAAATGATCTCAGCTTATCCTCAATCGGCCACCAAACATAATCCCCGTCTTTTGCTTTTTCTTTTGAAATCAAGGCTCTGCTCAGCAGATGGTCTCAGTGGACTCAACAACCTTGGTAGTGGGTTCGGCTTCAGCTTCAGCTTCGGCTTCGGCTTCGAGAGCAGCTACGATATCTACTTCCAGATCTGAAATGGGCGGTGCTTCTGTTTGGGAGAATTTGTGTGTGAATGAAAATGTGGGCCTTGTATAGAGTTTGGTGAAGGAAAAGAGCAGAGCTGGTGGGTATGTTTGGTGAGGATGGGGACTATATCTGGTGACAGAGGAGGCCGTGACCGGGAGAGCATGTGCTGCTTTTTGAATTCCCTCTTATTTTTTTTAATTATCTTTTTAATTTTTTAATTGTTAAAACCAAGAGAGGGACAGAGAAAAGTAAAACGGCAGCATGTGCTACTGTTTCTCTCAGCTTTCTCCCAGACTTCTTGATACTTAGCAGCACTCAACTAAGAATTCCTTTTTTTTGGACCGAGTACATGGTTTTAAGTAGGTGGTAGGTCGTCCAGCCCCCTCATATTTTTGAATTTTTTATTCATGTAATTTCTACCTTTCTGCAACACTTGCCGCCTAACTCTTAAGATAACTCTCTTCAGCTAAAATTATATTAAATAAAAAATTCTAGAAAATGGGGGGGTTGCACCACATACTATAGTCTAGACATCACATGCTAGAGTTCACAGAGGAAAAATTCTTTGTCAATCCAAGATGACTAAGCAAGGTTTGTGGACTACATTCAAGGGTGAATGACCAAGACCATATACTAGGGACCACATATTTTAGGGTCTAACATAGGAGGAATTCTTGGTTAGTCCAAGATGCCTGACCAGGGATCACAGACCAGAGGCTACAGGGAAGGAATTCTTGATTAGGTCATGATGTTTAATTATTTTTCGGAGGAAAATGAGGAATTTTTGGCCAGACCATGAATAATGTGATTTTACCTCGAATAGTAAAGTTGTTAGGTGAATTGTAGGTAGGATTGAGTAAATGTGGCCCAATCAAAAGTAATCAGGTTGGCATCAAAAGTGAGCAGCTGCACTTAGTTTTATGATTCAAAGCACACTAGGGTGGCTCGAGGCAACAGATTCTAGAAACAGACTGTTCTTATTTAAAGGGATTGAGATAGGGATTGGAGGGGTTTAGTCAAAGTGTAAAGTTTCATCTAAATTCTATGAGATAAGCATTACTGAGAATGCAAGTTAAACTCCATATTATTATTAAAATGCTATATATATATTGACTCTGCTAATCCAACGACATGCAATAAACGAGTAAAAATTATGCCATATCTGTACTTATCGTTCTTTCAATACTGAAGTGATTCAATTTTTTTCTGTCGTGAACATAAGCAAGTGTTGAACCACTTAAATTCTCAGTGCCATCTCATACGTTATATTGTCCCACTTAACTGAGCAGATTTCTGCATAAATATTCCAACTATTATCAAATTCAATGATTACATTTTAATCAGAACTCTACATCTATTCACAAAAAAAGAGGGATAAGAACTCTACATGATCAATTGAAAGTGTTTGTGGTGATCAAATGAAATATATATGTCACCGTAAGAAGTTGTTTTCCAGTACACATGTCATTCTATTGCTTGATTGTACTAGTTTATCTTTTCATATTTACTTTTGGCTTTTGTACGCGGTATTTTTTAAGACAGTAGATGGCTTTTATGTGGTCAAACAATTGATACTGATATGCACTGACGGGTTCTTTTAATTTCAGGTGATGATGGTGAGAAATGGATTGTCCCTTTTTCATGGATGACCGTGTATGGACCACCTCCTGATATGTCTATGTTCTAGGATTGTTCAACTTCAAGTTGGTAAGCTTGATATCACAGGTCTTTCAGTGTTCTCCTGGCCTGTGATCTGAAAACCTTTACAATAGTTTAGCCAAGTGGAAAGGAAAATTTGTCCGTTGAATTGAGAGAGGGAAAGAGAGAAATGGATTAGTAATTAACTAATTATTGTTGCGCAACTTGTTTCAGAATTGGGTTAAAACACGGATGAAAATTTTGTTTCATTTTATAGAAATCATCCTTCGTTCCTCATTACTGACTCTTGTTATTACTTAATGCAGAAAAAGAACGAATGTGGCAAATAATACTATGCTTACTTAGTTTACTTAGTTGGGATATTTAATTTATACCGGTAAGCAAATGATATATCTCTATTTGATTGGCTCAAGTTATAGTTAATTATTAAATTTTATCATTTCTAATTTATATGGTGAATTTCTATTGGTTATACATCAATTGGGGATACAAATTAAATATTCCAACTGAATAAGCATAATATTAATTATGTTGCACAGTATATGGTAAATTTTGAACCTGAAATTCCTCCCAACTGCTGAGACCGTTATTGGGTACATCAATGTGAAAAGTTCAATTTTGGGGATATTAAATTAAATTAAATTACATTAAAACACATGATTGTTTGTCGAAGTGAAATATGTTGTTTTACGTACAAGGGAATCGGTGGAAAAATGAGATTTCATCCACCCCCAAGGTTGTAAATTGAAGACCGGAACACATTATTAGAAAAGTTTCTAATTCTAATCTCTTATTTTCTTTTTGCACTATAGAGAAAGGTAAAATGGTGTTTGATACTGTTTATCAAACAATTTTATTTTTTTATTTTCATCAAATGAGGAAAAAAAAATACACGTTCTGTAAGGTGTTTTACCCCAAAAAGAAAATAATTCATAGGAAAATAATGTTTCTATTTTGGTGAAGTTATTCTTTTTAAATTACTATTTTGAAAACGTACTACCGTAGACTCGTTTTCAAATTTAAAAAGAAACATTGATTACACCAGATTAAACAAATTATCCAATTCCCAATTTCCCTCGTCGGCTCAGCGTCCGTAGGCCAAAAAAATTGACAGATTTCGGTACTGTTTGGATAAGAGTGCTGTGACTCGTGACTTTTAAATCATAGCTGTAAAAAAAAAATTATAAGTTTATAATTATAAAATAAAAATTATTAATATACAATAAATACGATTTTTAAATAATAATTTTTAAAAAAATTAAAGATATAATAAATTTTATATTATTCAAGTAAATAATCCTATCATTATAGTTTCTAAAATATAGTAATTAATGTTTATTAAATAATTTAATGTTGTATCTTTTAAGATCCAACTACTGAATTTCAATTTCAAATAAAACTTTCACCTTTAGTTTTGATGATTAATTTAATAATAGTCTCTTTTTTATAAACAAGCTAAAGTGTTAGCTACACACACGCACGCGCATATATATACACACACTTGAATGAAAAGATTAAACATGAAGGTTTCTCTGAAAACAAAAGGATGGGAGGGGTAAACAGAGTTGTCATGACTCTAAATTTAGTCACTCGTTATGAGTGTGTTTTTTTCAAATCTCTTTAGTTTTGATGTTCTCAGAGGAATTATTTAGTCTATTTACTGTAGTAGGGGGTTGCTTAGGAAAGTTTAAGGGGGTTGGGAACCAACGACCGGCTGCATATTTATTAAATCCAGAAGGTTTTAAAACAAATGGATACAGATGAGCTAATTAAGCGGTGCAGAGCCATCCGACTAAGTGAAGAAGAAGAAGAAGGAAAAGTAACTTTCAGAAGTCGAATGAAAACAAAAGGGGAAGAAATACTAACAGGCTATTTGGTTGGGAAAATACTCCTCTCAAGAGAAGTTAAGGTAGAAAGATTGAGAGTAGCAATGCAGCAAGTGTGGAGAACAAGTCGGGAAACCAAAATTGAACGCCTGGGGGACAACATTTTCATGTTCAAATTTAGGTCAAATGAGGATAAAATAAGATTTCTAGCCGGTGGACCATGGCATTTTGAATTATGTATCTTTTTAGGTACAATTACATAATGTTCACATTATGTGTATGAAAAATAGACAGTTGCAGAATTGGTGGAGCAATTGGAAGAGTTGAAGAAGTTGAAACAGATGCAGCCGGGGAATGCATAGGAAAATTTCTAAGAGTGAGGATTTCAATGGATATTACGAAGCCATTAAAGAAGATTGTTGTTCTGGAACAGATAAAAACAAGAAAGAAGAGATCTCAATGCTAGTGCACTATGAAAGCCTCTCTGATTTTTGTTTCTGTTGTGGGCGTATTGGTCATCGATATAGGAAATGTAGTCATTATAAGTCTCAGTCAAAAGATAAGCTAGCTTATGGCTCATGGCTAAAAGCAACAACTATGGTAGAACGACAAAGACAAAGTAGAGGAAATGATAAATGGAGCACAGAATCCAGTCAATTCAATGTTAAAGATTCAACTGGAGCAAACACTGAATTACTTCAAATCACAGAAAGGAAACAAAGAGAGTCAGGGAAGAAAGGGGCAGAAGAAGAAAGGAATCAGATCTAGATCTAAAATTCTAAATAGACCCAAGCATGGATAATCATTTACTGGGGTAAAATACGGGTCAAAGAGCTGATGCTAATCATTTAATGCAAACGGTATCAAATCACAGAAGGCTAGAGGATAGCTATTTAGGGCCAAAAAAACAGACTGACAAAGTCACAATTCATGAGGAAGGGTAAATTTGGCGGGAAAGAAATCACAACAAGAAATATACTTGGTGGAAAAAGGCGTGGGAAATGATAAGCGGGAAGTGCATGGAAAGCCTGGAAGTCTGAAAGTATAGAGCCAAAACGAAAGGCAAGTGGGCCTTCGTATCTGATAGAGTCCAAGGTCGAAGATGGAGATAATGGGTCAAATGATGATAGGCTTAGGCCCAAAAGAAGGAAATAGAAGTATCAAGCACGAAATCATGAAGGATAAGGGGGAAATAAAATGGGCAAACAAAAAGAAAGACATGGTTGTTGTTTGGGGAGAAATATGACGCCACGTGAAAGCAAGACCAAAGATAAAAGAGTGACTCATGGGTCTAGAGCAAGTCAAGATACTCGACAACCAGATAATTTAAGACTGCACTTTGGCCACTCAGATAAATTGGGATACCCCACAGAGTGGGGGTACCCCATATATTGGGGGTACCTCGCATATCGGGTTTCGGAAAACTCTCCAAAAACCGCCATGAGAGACGTCCCTATCGCCTAAAGGATCAGGCTTGATTCGGTTAAAACCATGTATCAAAACAGTGTACTGAAAAGAGGAGACATCACTGCCACCGCCAAAAGTGGTCCCCAGTCGCTTCACCGTGACACGACATTTGGATACTGACCACTCCAACAAGGCCACGTACATAGAATGACGGGATACGCCGCGATCGCCTACCTGATCCCCAAGCATGCTCCCCTAACGGTCCAAAACAATAAAAAGGTAAAAGGACAGCCAAGAACGAATGGAAATTTGCCACGTGGCCGCCAGGGTACCTCATATATAAAGGTGCCTAAACTTTATTCTAGAGGACTCTCCTTCACCCCATGAATATTCACACTCACACTCCACAAAATAAGTCTTCTTCAACCTCAAAACTCCATTTGCAGAGGGCTGGAAAGCTCTCTTCATTACACAAAGCTTGAGTTTGCTAACTTGGGCGTCGGAGTGTGAACGCCGGTACCCTTGGCCACCTCTAACCTCGCCCATTGTTTGCGGTGTGAAGCTTATTCAGAGGGATCCCTTTTCTTGGTTCAAACCTTCATCCACCATTACCACATTCTACATCCTTTTTCACCTACTCTAATTTTAGAAACGCCCAAAACACACAACGACCTGGTGAGGTACCACATTTCCCGAAAATACAATTTCATTGTTCTAGATAGGTTTTCCATTTTTCTAACCACCAAAATCTGTCGAAAACAGTTGTCATCAACAAGCTAAACCTAACATTACAGTAGCTACAAAGCTGAGACTAGAGGATGAAGAGATATAAGCAGTTGCATGCTATGTCAATGAATTATCAGCGGTGGCTGAAACTTAGCCCCGCCGACAGCCGTGAGGATTTTAAGCTGAAACATTCGGGGATTGGGGAACGGCCAAACTTTTCGAGAGGCTCATGAGGTTAGCCATGAGCACAGGCCCTAAATTTTATTCTTTTATGAGACAAAAATGTCGAGGGAACAAATGAGAAAAATGAGTAATGAGCTGCATTTTGCAAATTATTTTACAGTTAGTAGAGAATGAATGGGGGGGTGGCTTGGCAATGCTTTGGAGCTCTAAAATTACAGTAGAGATAAAATCTTTTAGTTGTCACTATATTGATGTTGTGGTCTATAGTGAAAAAGGGAGTTTTTGGAGGTGTACGAGTATCTACGGTCATCCAGAAGTAGCTCAGAAATAACACACTTGGAAATTGTTGAGAAAATTAGCAACTTTATCTTCTTTAACTTGGCCCTGTTTTGGGGATTTTAATGAAGTCCTAAATTTAAATGAGAAGATAAGGGGAAATGAGAAACAAGTAAACTTGGTTGATGATTTTAAAGAAGCCGTTAGGGAATGTGAATTGATAGACCTGGGGTTCAGGGGGTACCGATTTATTTGGTCAAATAGGAGATTTGGTCAAAGCAACAATGAATTTAGTGACTTGGAGTTCTAATCACAACCTAATTCTTATGGAAGTGCTGGAAAGAGGAAGTGGCTTGAGGTATTTGAGAAGAATTTTCTGCAAAGTTCATTGTGAAGACATATGGAGCCCGTACGAGAAATGTAAATAAATAGTAAAGCGGGAATGGAAGGACTCTAGCTGTTGAAATAGAGGGAATCCTATTAATATTTTTATAAGAAAGTCAAAGGAGTCTTTAGCTGAGCTCAAGCTATGTAGTAATAAGGAGTTTAGGGGTAGCCAGAATAAACTGAAGAAGCTTAAGAAGAGGTTAGAGGAAATCAGACAAAATTTTAGCCAGTATGACAATTGAGTAGAAATCCAAAATATAAAAAAACAGATTGATAATATTCTAGTTGACGATGAAATCTTCTGGAAGTAGAGATCAAGGGCGGATTGGCTGAGAGAAGGAGATAGAAATACCAAGTTTTTCCATGCTAAAGCCTCAGCGAGGAAGAGAAAAAACAGAATAGTGAGGCTTGAGAATAAAGATGGAGTCTGGAAGAAGGAAGCAGAAAAAGTGGAAAGATTGTTATATGATTATTTTGTGAACATCTTCAATATAACGAATCCAACCCCAATTCAAATGGAGGCACCCTTAGTAGAATTACCGAAGCGAGTAACGGAAGAAATGAATTACTTTCTAGATCAAAAGTTCATTGCCGAAGAGGTAGTAGGGGCTCTTGCTCTAATGGGTCCCACCAAAGCTCTAGGCCCATATGGTATTCCAGCAGTGTTTTATCAGAAGTACTGGAACTCCAGTCAAGGAATGAGTAACCACTACTTACCTGCAAATCTTAACAAGGGAAGTAGTATTGCACCTCTAAATCATACATACATTGCCTTGATTTCAAATTACATAATCCTAAAAAGGTGACCGACTTTAGGCCAATTAGCTTTTTGTAATGTTAATAAGATTGTGGCAAAAACTTTGGCAAATAGGTTGAAACAAATTTTGAATACCATCATTTCTCCAACCCAAAGCGTCTTTATGCCGAATAGGCTAATTACTGATAATGTAATTATAAGATATGAATGCCTCAACAAAATTAGGTAAAGTAGGGGTAAAAAACATAGGCTGATAGCACTCAAATTTGACATTAGCAAAGCCTATGATAGAATTGAGTGGAACTTCTTGAAAAATGCAATGTAACAGTTAGGCTTCTCTTCAAATTGGTTCAACCTGATTATGAAATATATATCCACGGTAAGCTTTTCAATTTTGATAAATGGGGTGGCAAAAGATTTAATCTATCCTCAAAGAGGCTTAAGGTAAGGTTGCCCATTATCACCATATTTATTTATCATCTGTGCAGAGGTGTTCTCAAATTTACTCATGGAGGCAAAAAAAGAAAGCTAATCTAGGGGTTGAAGTTCAGTGCAGATGTGTCTATTTCTCATCTCGTGTTTGCAGACGATAGCTTGCTTTTTTCAAGGGCTTCTAGTGTAGATTGTAAAAATTTGAAAAAGGTTTTTGAAGTGTATGCTGCTGCTTTGGGATAGATATTCAATTTCAAAAAATCTTCAATTATCTTCAGTAACAATACAAAACAGAGCAAGATAAATGAAATAAGAATCATTTTTAACTTAAATGTTGTTTCAAGACATGAGCGGTACCTTGAACTGTTATTTATGGTGGAAAAGAAGAAGACCAAATTTTTTTTTTTTCCAATATCAAGCTAAGGGTCCTCAATAATTTAACCAGCTGGCAAAACAAGTTTTTTTCTTGTGGGGGAAAGGGAGTGCTCATAAAAGCGGTGACTCAAGCAATGCCCGCATATGCTATGAGTGTGCTTAAAATACCTCAAAGCATTTAGGATGATATTCATAAAGCCATAACAAAATTCTGGTGGGGCTCCTCGGAAAAGCACAGAGGCATTCATTGGGCAAAATGGGGGAGATTGTGCCAGGCCAAAACAAGAGGAGGATTGGGATTCCGAGAGTTCTCTTGCTTCAATCAAGCTTAATCGCAAGACAAGACTTTGATGTGTCGGGTGTTGAAGGCTAGGTATTTTAAGAATTCCAGTTCTGTGGAAGCAAAGTTAGGCTCAAATCCATCCTTTGTGTGGAGAAGTATCCTTTGGGGTAGGCAAATTATCCACAGAGATTCAAGATGGAGAATTGGCAATGGAAAGCATGTGTATATTTATAAAAGTAACTGGATTCCAAGGCCTGATAATCTAAATACTTTTTCCCTTCAGACATTGCATCCAAATTTTATAGAAGAGAATGCAGCAAGAATTAAAAGAATCATTTTCCCAAGTTCTCCTCAATCGGTTAAATTGATATGGCATTTCGACAAGCATAGTAATTATTCAGTTAATAATGTGCATCAGTTAGCTCTAAGACTAAAATCCCAGTTTAGACATGTCAAAAACACATTGTAAGGTCACTTAGTCAAAGGAGATCCTGGAAAAATATCAAAGTTTTCATGTGGAAAGCAGCTCAGAATATGCTACCGATAGCCTACAACCTTTAGAGGAGAAAGGCTATACAGGATCCTTTTTGTTGTAGATTCGAGAGGGAGAAAGAAGATATTCTCCATGCCTTAATAAGATACAAGTATGCTAAAAAGGTTTGGAAATTAACTGATTTTCACCAGAATATTAAGGTGCTGGCTCAGCATGATTTATTAAATACTCTTCAGAAGATGGGGAAAATTGTAAGCAAGAAGGACATGAAACTGATTATTGCTACATGCTGGTCGATATGGTCTTCTAGAAATCTATTCATTTTCAAAGGAAAAGAAAAAGATTCCCAGTTATTAGCGGGAAGGGCTACAACAGTTGTAGAGTCATATAGAAGAATTAAAATCCCAACTAATCAAACAGTTTCCAAGAACCATAGCAACAACCAATAACACATGGTTACCTCCTCCAAATGGTGGTATAAGGTGAATGTGGATGCTGCCATTAGATCTTCAAATCAGATAGCAGGGTTAGGAATGGTTATCAGAGATTCTAGGGGCAAGGTTGTAGCAGCAGTTATTCGGAAGATTCTTTATAAAGGGAATGTGGACTGCATGGAAGTAGAGGCAATTAATTTTGGCATCCAAGTTGCTCAAAAGGCAAATTTACTGCCAATGATCATAGAGTCAGATTCGGAAGAAGCGGTAGATCTTGCTTGTAACAGAAAGAGAAGCAGAACGGAAATCTTCTGGACAATAGCCAAAAATTCAAGATAGCTTAAAGAGGTTCAGTGGAATACAAATCCAACATGTTTCAAGAACTTACAATTATACTGCTCATGTTCTAGCAAAGAAAGCTTTGGATTATGTAAGTTCTGCTATTTGTTGGGAAATTACCCAGACAAATTTTGTTGTTACTCCCTGTTCAATCTTAATGGGAGATTTACTTTCATTTTTAAAAAAATGAAAAGATTAAACAATCAACCAGAGCAGGCAGCTTGAACTCAAAAAAGCAAACTCAATAATAATAATAGGTAGTAGCTACGTTGGAGGTACTCCAACATAGAGCAGCCCCTAAAACTGTCAGATGTATGTAGCTGAATTTCAAATAACTGTAACAACGTGCATCCAACAGTTTTGGGGGTTGTTCTACATTAAAGATGCTTTAACGTAGCTGAACTTGTAATAAAAATACAAAAACCAAAACAAGAATCAGAGAAAGGAGACAAAAAACACAACAGTTGTTTTGTAGAGCATGTCTGGTTTTATGTACATCATCATCATCATCATCATCATTATAGTTATTCTTTTTTGAAGAATTATGAAATTCGTCCCTATAAGTTTACTATTCCTTTCAAATAAGTCCTTATCAATTAAATGTTTTACATTTTTTACCATTACTAATTTTAAAATTTAAATTTAAAAATCGAAAAATAAGAACGAAGTTATAATTCATTTGTGCTCTTTTTAGTTGCTATTAAGAAATACAGAGAATCTTTTTATATCCTATTTAGGATTGAAGGGTTATATAATATAACTACTGTTAAAAAAAATTGTAACTATAAAACAAAAGTTAATAATATATGTTAAATATAATTTTGAAAAAATATTAAAGATGTAATAAATTTTTGATCATGTAAGTAAAAAATTATATCAATATAACTTCTAAGTTACAGTAGGTCGTGTTTACCAAATACTTTAGTGGTGTAGCTTTTAAGTTATAGCTATCCAACCTTAATTCCAAACAGGCCTTTAATCTTATGTGTGATTTTGTTTTTTTTTTTACTTAATGACTTAATTAACTTAATTTCAGTTAGTTAAGTCATTCAATCAATTTGTTTTTTTTCAACTTAAGAGTCAAGTAAGTCATTAAGTCCGTTTATTTTTTCAACTTAATGAAAATTTTAAGTTATTAAGTTATTGAGATAATTTTCAACTTTTTATTTCATCTAAAAAGTCTGAATGATATATTCTCTAAAATATTCCTATCTAATTAATTAATTTTCATCCTTACCTAAATAAAATTTAATAATTAGTATTATTACTCATCTCTATAATTTGTGATAATATAATGGTAGGCTATTATTATTTTTATCTTTTTAATTTTTTAATTAGTATTATTTATCTTTACAATTTTTTATGAATTTCTTTTATATAAAAACATCATAAACGACAATAAATTTGATTAACATATACTTATTTATAATATATTATTCAATTGAACATGATTTATATTCTGATAATATATTCTCTTATTTAACTTGTTTGAGATGTTCATTATTTTTTTAATATTTATAATTTATAAGGACACAAATATAAGAATATTAGTTTTCAGATTTTTAGTTAAAAAACTTAATATTTATTTTTAGTAATTTAGCAAAAAAAATTATTTAAACTCAGACATTTAATTCTGTTCAAAATTTAAATTAATTCAAATCTATTCAAATTTTGAAAAAAAACAAACAAACGCCGCTTATACTAAATTCAAGAATAGCTTCTGACAAATTAATTTTTCATTTTACAAAGTCCACTAGTGGAAACTAATACCGTTCTATTTGTTTAATTATTTCAAAATTTGGGAAGATAAAACTTCGCTCTGAAGATAGCTGACAATATGGGTCCAACATGGTAGTGCGCTGCAAAGGTCATCGAGTACCTCTATTATTCGGTTCCCGCGGGCACGTGGGCGTCACAATTTAATTTTGTTTCCACCGCCACTTGAAAGAGAAAGCATCCGCCTCTTCACAGATTTTGATCAGTAATTTACAGGTTGAATGGGGAATCAAAAAGATGCATTTCAACTTTTCGATAAAGGACATCTTCTTTATGCTGTTGCTTTGCATCTGGTTAGTCCACTTTTATTGTAACTTAGCACAAGTTTTTCATGGACATTTACATTCTTTAGTAATTGTGGAATTAGATACCAAAACCAATATTTCCACTTCCTATCCGATTAGACTCAGCAATTTCCGTATATAAAGGCCCGTAACTTCAGTATCAGAAGTCATCCCGGCATTTGATCATCTTTGCTTGCGTTGCAAGATATTATCATGCTTTGAGATGTCGAAAGTGAGTTTCCTCAATTTCTATAATGGCCTTTCAAGAAAGCCCGCAGTTAAATCAACCCCTCAAGAGAGCATGCCCAAGGCAAGGCAAAATTCTAGTGTGCCAAGAGCCTCGAGGTCAAACGTACAAGAGATGAGACAGGTGTTCGAAAAATTTGACACCAACAAAGATGGCAAGATCTCACAGGACGAATACAACTCAGCTTTGAATGTTCTTGGTAAGGGAATTTCAAAAGCTGAGATGGCTAAGTCCTTTCGTTTCATTGATACTGACAAAGATGGGTATATTGACTTTAAGGAGTTCACTGAGATGATGCATGACATGGGAGATAATAGTGTAAAGAAGAATGATATTCAAGGTGCGTTTCAACTGTTTGATTTGAATGGTGATAAAAAGATAAGTGCTGAGGAGTTGATGGAGGTGTTGAGAAAGATGGGGGAGAAATACAGCTTGGATTCTTGTCGGAAAATGATCCAAGGCGTGGATGCTGACGGCGATGGTTTGATTGACATGGAAGAATTCCTGACCATGATGACTCGCAGTCTGAAAGTGGCCTAATTAATGCTTTTGTATGTGTTGCTGTTGCATCGCCTAGGAGTTGTGTTTTAATGCTAATGTAGTATAAGTGAATTTATCAAGATCCCCAAGGCCACAAGCATCGGGATCAAGGTCTACTATATAAACACCATAATTACATCGTATTAATTTTTAATAAACACCAATTTTAGCTTCTTTATGTTTCATTATCTCCTGGTTAATTACAAACATATTAACTTGGTCCAAGCTAGCTTGGTTGTGGCAAGGTGCTTATAGAATAAATAGATCGTGACAATACATAGCCCAATAACGGTAAAATATTATAATCTTGTCATTGATCAGTCAATTTGGACGGGGCCAAGGATGAATTTAAATTATACAATTTGTTGAAAAATGGAACTCTAGTCTGACCTTAACCAAACCAATTGCTTTAAGTGAATCAGTGTGATTTCACAAACAATCAATGAAACTGAACCAAGAAAATAAAAAAAATAAAAGCCCCAAGAACCAAGGACAGAAAACAAGAATGCAGAAGAAGGAAGAACGCAACAAGATAACGTGGTTCGGTACCAAGATACCTACATCCATGGCTGAATACACCCTTAGGGCTTGAAGCTTTATTAAAAAAGATTGATTACAGCTGATCTTGAGAATGCAGAGAACAAATCTCTACTTTACAAGTTCTGTAACTCTCTCTTAATCCTAATCGAAAAAAAATCTCTCTTTCTACTGCAATTGGCCAGCTCTGCTTCTTAAATACCAAATCCAGAAGCACCAAGAACTGTTGTAACGATATTACCCACCAAGGGACCCATACGCCAGCTCACCAAGCCACGTCAACACTACTAATTTTAACATAATATAACTAACACGTTTCACACAATTGAATACAAACCTTTAACAATTCATTAAAGATCTTATACTTTCATCCTAATTTAATGAATATTTCTCTTTCAAAAAAAGATTATGTATATGAATTTGGCCTAAGATAGCATGTCATGACTCATGATGGCTAATTGTCCATTAACAAAATTATAAATAAATCGTGCCAAAACAATCTGGCTAGTATAACTAATGTTTCTTTATGACAATCCCATGCTGAGTTAATCAATGGTTTTAAATTTGTTGTTTTTAATATTAAAAATTGGTTAACATTTTTTCCTCTTTCTCCATGGACTCCAACCCCATTGACTCTTCATATGGCTCGTCTCTTCTCCTTTCTTGAGTCTCATGCAGCTACTTCCTTCATCTCAGTCTTCTTTATAATTCATTAACTCTTCTCCGCTATCACCCACATATTCATATTCATGGTTCCATTGTGTACAAATTAGAGGCACAAAGACTCAAGTCTTTCAATCCAAATATTGCGATCTTGTCAGACAACTCTGGTCCTTCGAGTCCATTCTTTATAATTCATTAACGCAACTAATGACACTATATATATAAATCTATAGCTGTCATTTGAAGACCCTTAAGCCACTTTCTGAAACGTCTCCTAATTTTAAAGTCATTGCGACTTCCAATGCCAAGATACTGCTCGATCCCCTTTTCCGAAATGTGAGTGATTTATTATTTGCTTCTAGTATTTTTGATTGTTTTCCTCGATTTTTTTAAATAATTAGGTCATAATTATCGATGACGTGTCGCTGACATGTAGTTGTTTCGTGTGTATAGTTGAATGAATGAAAATGAAAATCAAATGGTCAATAACAAATGACACAGCTAACTGATTGATTGTTCACATTTTAGCCAAGAATTTTTGTTTAGGAGAGAATTTAATTTGAGTACTACAAAATTTTAAAATAATCACTTTAAAGTGTAAACCTATTATAATTATTACCTGTTGAGTAAGGTGAAGAGAAACTTAACTGTGATGGAAACCATAACCTAAACAAAAAATAACTTGAAACTAAATCTAAATTAACTTTAAAAAATTAAAGAAATCAATTGCAAAATTAAGATATTGAACAAGAGAGAAGTGAGATAATTACAATCACGTAATCGCAAAGTGAGAACAATGAGATGTGAAAACATAAATGATCGGATTAAAAAGTGATTGGAGAATAACAGGGAGAGTTGTGATCATGTGATTGTCTTATTCATTGTTTGTTCTTTTTTTCCCAAATGAAATTAATTTTAGCTAAGGAAAAGCTTGACGGTCCTAGTAACTTCAATGGCAGGCTGAGAGAATAAGATATCTTAGGCTTATGTTTAAGGGACTCAAGTTGTTTACTTGTTAAGGTCTGTTTGGGATTGAGGTTTGACTGTTAAATATTTAGTAAATACTTTATGCTATAACTTAGAAACTGTGTTAATATGATTTTTCATTTTTATGATGAAAAATCTGTTATATCTTTAATAATTTTGTCAAAATTATTAATTAAAGTTTATATATATTACATAATATTAATTTTTGTTTCATAATGTCAGCTTTATTTTACACAACAGATGTAACTTAAAAGGTACAACATCTCAATTCTAGACATAATCTTATGTCAGTCTATTCTCTTCGTGGTTCTTCTTTAACCTTTTTTTAATTTTTTAATTATATTTTTTTATTTTTTTGGCTAGAAATTTATCTATTCTTGTCTTATCTTTTAAGCTGGCAAAAGCAGGGACATTGTTTGGGCTTTTAATAAAGAAAAGCCCATGTATAACAGTCAAGGGCTTTATCTTTGAATTTTGGCACAAAAGAACAGTTTTATCATTACTCATTTACTTTCTAACGAGACTATTTTTTATCACCGAGGATAAATTATCCTTAAAAAAATTAATGACTTTTTTAGTATTTATCTGACGACAATAATTTAATTTTGTAAAAAAAAATTTATTTGCGAGGGTAAATAAAGCTCTTGAAAATCTGGTCGGTAATACCCTTGTTTGTCGTAGTAACATATAATTTACAAATTAAATTAATTAGTGTTTGACATGTCGTACAAATTAATTGCACCGCGCCGCGCCCAAAATGCCCCAAGAGCATATATCGAAATTGCGTAAAGATGACACTTTCTTGTTTGACGACACACTTTCAGGTGAACAAGCTTAAGCGGGCTGAGAAAGTACCAAAGAAGGAGACCTTTAGTATTAGAAGAGATTCACAATGAATATTATGGAGTTCTAAAACGTTTCGTTATCCTCGGTCTTGAAGCCGCCAAACATGCGTGTTCATGTAGTTTACAAATGGCTAATCAATTTTGATACGTTCAATCTCTTAGAATACTTACTCGCCAAACTAATCAAAAGAGCAAATTAATAACTCATCACTTACTCGCCAAACTTGTGTATAAAAACTCAATTATATCAACATGTTACATGCCGATCACCTTCGTATACAAAAAACTGAAACGTCCAAACAATGGCTTCCTCATCAACTTCTTCTACTTCATCACCACCCTCAAATCTTCCACTGAAACCAATCCCAGGTGACTATGGCTTGCCCTTCTTTGGCCCCATTAAAGATCGTCTAGATTACTTCTACTTTCAAGGCCAAGACAAGTTCTTCCAAGACCGAATCAACAAACACAAGTCCACAATCTTCAAAACCAACATGCCTCCTGGTCCTTTCGTTGCCTCTAACCCTAACGTCATCGCTGTCCTCGACGCCGTCTCCTTCCCCGTCCTCTTCGACACATCCAAAGTCGAAAAACGCAATGTTCTGTTTGGAACTTTCTTCCCTTCTGTGTCCTTTACAGGAGGCCACCGTGTTTGTGCCTATCTTGATCCTTCTGAGCCAAAACATTCGTCTTTGAAATCTTTCATCTTATCTACACTCGCGGGCAAGCACGACAAGTTCATACCCCTCTTCAAAACTTGTGTATCCGAGCTTTTTAACGAGCTTGAAGATCAAATGGCTGAAAAAGGTGAAGCAAAGTACAACACCCTTAATGATACATTAGCCTTCAACTTCTTTTTTCGCCTATTTTGCGATAAAAGCCCTAATGATACAAAAATAGCATCAAAAGGTCCAAGCTTTGCTAATAAATGGTTGTTTCCCCAACTTGCACCAATTACGACACTAAGGCTGCCAAAGTTTCTAAACCCTTTAGAAGATTTGTTGTTGCACACATTTCCATTACCGTTCTTTGTTGCTAAATCTGATTATCAGAAACTATACGATGCGTTCAACAAGTTTTCGGGTCCAATTCTTGATGAAGCAAAAAGGTTTGGAATTCAAAGAGATGAAGCTTGCCATAACTTAGTATTTTTATCTATTTTGAATGCATACGGTGGACTCAAGACTGGCTTTCCTGCATTTATAAAATGGGTTGGATTAGCTGGAGAGAAGTTACACCGCCAGCTTGCTGATGAAATCCGGACGGTTGTTAAAGCTGAAGGTGGAGTCAGTTTTGCTGCCTTAGAGAGGATGGTTTTAACCAAATCAGTTGTTTATGAAGCTTTGAGGATTGAGCCTCCGGTGCCGTTCCAGTATGGGAAGGCTAAAGTTGACCTGGTGATCCACAGCCATGACGCAGCTTATGAGATCAAGAAAGGTAATATGATCTTTGGGTATCAGCCTTTTGCTACAAAGGATCCTAGGGTTTTCGAGAATCCTGAGGAGTTTGTGGGCCATAGATTTGTGGGGGAGGGTGAGAAGTTGTTGAAGTATGTTTATTGGTCAAATGGGCGGGAGACGGAGGATCCAACGGCTGAGAATAAGCAGTGTCCCGCCAAGAATCTGGTGGTGCTGCTGTCTAGGGTTTTTCTGGTGGAGTTCTTTCTTAGGTATGACACGTTTACTGTTGAGGCTGGGAAGCTGCTGCTGGGATCATCTGCAACAATTAAATCCTTGACCAAGGCTACAAGCATTTAATTAATCATTGCTTAATTTGTTCGAATTAATGTATACAATTCTTTGCATCATTGCGCATGTGAAATTTGTTGTACCTCTTGTCTCGTTGTAATTTGGTTAGATTTGGAAAGGATTTCATAGCTTTTGGGTTAATTTCGGATCATAGACTATTCTTAAAATACCTCCCAAATTAATAAATCTTAACTTACGTTAAGAAGACAAGAAACTTCTCCGTAATAAACTCCCAGTTTCTATTTGGAACATTTCGTGAATGTAATAAAATATATCACTGGATTATATTAATGGATCGGCTATACTGTGTCTTAAATTTAAACTAACAAATGTGATTTATACAACACTAAAGATCATATTGTTTATTGATTTTCTATTTCCGGTTTTGATAATGCGAAGAAACAGAATTCTGAATTAGATGCCTTTGCTTGATAATTATTAGCACAAAACTATTCTGGATGTTAGAAAATTGAGTTTCCTCCCAAGATCACTGCAAGCAATTTGTCAAGTAACAAATCAATAAAAAAAATTAAATGGAGAATAATATTAATCCCACAATACAAGATTTACGTAGAAAACTCTAAATCTAAAGAAAAACCACGGCCGTTGTCAAAAAGACAACCAGAGAAAAAATATTTACTATGTGAAAAATTGTTATAACCACACTATCAGAAATAATTTTCTCTTACCCAAATCCTAAATACACCTAATTTCTCACTAAACTCTAGAGAACTTCACAAACCATTCATCTCTCTTTCTCTCATTAGAAATTGAATTTTTTGTATGCTTAAAACTTATGGAGAACCTCCCCTTTTATAGGTAAAAATGACTACATAATAATTTTTTTTGCTTAAATTTCTTCATACAAATATTTGAAAGTTGAATTCAAAGCTTAAATTTCTTCATTCAAAGATTTGAATGTTAGCATTCAAATCTTTGAATGTTGATTTTCAATCCCCAACTTTGGCAAATGTTGCCATTTGTTGACACTGGAAGCCTGATATGTAGGGAACAGATGGAAATATTCTTTCTTTTGATGCCATGGCATGTAACTTCATTAATTCAAATGCCAAAATTAGAAATAAAAATACTTACTTTTGCCCATTAGCTCATTCTTAATTTTCAGTATCACATTTTATTTTTTTAATATTTTAATCTTTTTCCCAGTTTTATCAGAGATGTCAACCTTAATCACTACGTAAAAGATACCCATAACACGGTTATTACTTATTAGCCTATGTTGTTACTACGAAGGCCAGTCAGTTCTTAAAATCAACATCATTTAGCATAAATTAATATTTTTTGCGCTTTTGGAATAGATGGAAGATAATCATTCTGTGAAGGTAATTCCTCAAAATTAACCCAATTTTCAAACTACTATTAAGGTCTTGCTAAGAGTTCTCGACAGCCCTTAGAACTAAGGCTTTGGGCTGGATTTCGCCATGGGCTAACGTCAGCCAACAGACCATTACCGTGATACTGATTCCCCTTCCCTTTCCATCAACTTGATTCGATTAGTACTTTAATTATACCCACAAACCTCAAGAACCCGCCTAGTCTGGTTAAAACCCGCTCACGTATGGCACTCTTACCTATCATGCATGTGCTTAAGATGAGAACTAAAACCCGCGACATGCACGTGCCGCTTTAGACATTTATATCCCATGGACACTCCGCATTGGACATCCACCAAAACTAATATTTTTTTTAAACATTTTTAATTTAATTTTAATCTAAAAAATGTATTATGAAAATAATATAATTATTTAAATTACTAAATAACCAAAGGCCAAAAGTTGTGTATGTATGTACGTGGCTCATCTCTCATTCTAAAGTCATTAACTAAAGAAAACTAAAGACATTTTTCTTTTGACTTAGCCGCATGCCCATCTACCTATTATAATTTTGTATGTACTATTTTTTTTTAACTTAATACATGAATTATTTTATTATTATAATATTTTTCTTCGAATTAGTATTTGAAAATATTAATCTTTATTATTATTGTAGACATCGTGTTGGATGGGTGTTTGTGGTGGTGAATGAAATGAATATCTTGTCTTGGAACTTATTTTAAATGATAAAATGAAATATAATTGTTATTTTTGTATATTAGTTTGTGTTTTTTAAATGGATTTGTGTAATTTATATTTGAATTCGTGAATTTGTGTTGGATTGATGTTGAAATTTTAATTTTTCATTTATATTGTTTAAATATAAAATTGAGTATGTTATATGGAATTTGAGATTATTATTATAAATTTATATATTAAACATTTATAATTTTAAATGCAGAATTTGTGTTGGATTGATGTTGAAATTTTAATTTTTCATTTATATTGTTTAAATATAAAATTGAGTATGTTATATGGAATTTGAGATTATTATTATAAATTTATATATTAAACATTTATAATTTTAAATCGAAACATAAAAAAATCCATGTACGGGTTTGGTAATTATCAAAACCCGCTGCGGGTGGGTTTTCTTAAAAAAATTAAAATCCGCTGCGGGTTGCGGGTGGGTTTGGTAATTTAAATTTTATGCGGGTTTGGATTTGATAATGGCAAACCCGCTGCGGGTGGTGCCCATTGCCATCCCTAATCTTGATGTTCCAATCCAATCGAAAGACCCAAAGTGCGAAATTTCCAAAATATCCCCAACCCGCGCCCTTTAATCACCATCCCAAAAGCCCTTAGTTGTAGCCAGCTTATTCGTGTAATCAGATTTGTTCATCCGGGACGTTTTGCCGAAGCCTATTCGGATGACTTGGGGTGCGTTTGGGATTGAGGTTTTCCATTGTACAAAGACTAAAGATTTTGTTAGAACACTAACTACTGTGGCTTGAAAACTATATTAATGTGATTTTTCATTTATATCATGGAAAATATTTTATATCTTTAATAATTTTAATAAAAGTATTATTTAAAATTTATATTTACTATGTATTACTAGCTTTTGTTTTATAGTTATAATTTTTTTTCCACAGCACCTCAATCTCAAACACACCCTTAATAGTGTTCCGAGAAAGCTCTAATGATTCTAAGCCCTGGGATTACAGCAACCCTTTTTATTATCTCCGTAATCCGCCTACCGGACAATAAATAAAGTTCCCTTCACCTCGAATCCTTGACCTCGCCTGAAGAAATATCTCTAATTTTGGTCAACGAGATTGTTGGCTAATTACTTTTTTTTTTTTTAATCTCAAACATTGTGACAATACTTATAAAATTGTTCGCATTAAAAACTATTTTAGAAACTCGCCTCCAAAGTTCAAAGAGGACATTTGTCGTTTGAGAAGTAATGAAAGAAGCAAGTAATGGAAACTTGTTACATGTAATGGAAATTGTTACATGTAATGGAAACTTGCAGTGGCGAACGATCAGATGACAGCCTGCAATCAATTATTGGAACGATTCATCCGCCTAGTCATGCACAGGCACATAGCCTAATTATGCGACGGCAATGCAAGTTGGGATGAGTGGAGGGATTTTATGATGTAGCGGTTTGTTAGATTTCGCTCTAACTTACGTTCTCACAAAAAGAAAAAGATATTACAAATTTACAACTACAATTTGTTTTAAGAAAACTCAAATTTAATTGAAGGTTGGTGGGTTTTTACAACAAATTTAATACATATTTGTAATAATCATAATTAACTATACCTACCATATTCCACTCAACAAATACAGCAACCACAATCCACTAAACAAAACACACCTATTTTATTTCATTATTTAGACCCTTATATTTTATACTGTGTCAGGTTAAAATTATACATTTATATGAATTGGAACAATCCCACATTGTAGAAAAACATTATAGCACCGTCAAAATGCCTCACTTCTCTTTTCTTACATTGAGATCTGATTTTATTATTATTATTATTTTCGCTAAGATGCCCCGTGTAGATCCTCATCTAAAAATTTTATTAGTAAATAATTAAAGTAAAGGCAACCTGGCAAACAGATGATGTCCGAAACAGTGATGGCAATGGCAGGTGTTTTAAGGACCCTAAAAAAAAACGAGAGAAAACTGAAAACTAGACGCGGCTAAATCCCGTTACTTTCAATTTTCCCGTTTAGGCCGACCTTACTGTAAAAGTCAACTTAGTTTATTGATTACGGATACCTTGTTTCAATTGAACACAAAAATAAATAAATAAATAAAACATAGGCCACGTTATGAAGTCAAATTGGAAACTCCCGCGTCCACGTGGCATTAAATTCCGGAACCTACCAATTAGATATTGATATTTTATATTTAGATTACAATCATAACACAAACCGACAGTCAGAAGTATTTTGTCTCCATCGGACAGTTTCTCTATAGTCATCTTCGCTTGCTTCTCGCAGTTTCTTGAGTTGTGGGTTCTGATCAGAAGATTGAACGTAATGATGGGTAAGAAGGGTTATTTGGCCACGAGAGCTGGTGAGGTGACAAGTGATTTGATAAGCTCGGACATGAAAGAGCTTGTTGTGGCTGCAAAGAAGCTGGCTGATCATTCAGTGGATGCCATCAAGCTCCATGGTTTAGGATTTGGAACCTCTTTTCTCGAATGGGTTGCTTCTTTTGCTGCTATGTAATGTCATTATCTCTCAATCTCTCTTTAGCTAGCAACATATCTGTGTACATTTTAGAAATTTCAATATTTGTAACATTTAGCTCTATCTGTATTGTTACTGTGTTGGTTTTGGGATGATTTATGTGTTGGCGATTCGTATTTGAGCTGTCGATCTTTTCTGCTTAATTGTTTGGCTTTTTTTTTTTTTTTGTTTGGCCCCGGGCGGGGGGGGGGGGGGGGTATCGTTGAATTGAATTATATATTGCATTTATATACCTTTTTTGCATTATTATAAAGGTTTTTAAATATGCAACATTTGATTTTTTTTCGAGTTGTGTGTGGATATGTTACTGTTGAAATTCTGATGCTAAACCTTTCCTCTTATTTAGGATTTCAGTGCTCTGAATAGTTCTGTGGATTTTGCCACTGCTGTGTTATGTGTGGGAAATCCACTATGCTTAATAACATAAACTGTATGAAATTAACATAAACTATAGTTATGCTCTAGATAAATTGATATTCTAAGTCATCGCTTGTAATGTTATCAAATGTGAAATCAATGAGCAGATTCAATTTTACTACTTTTTGCATCGCCATAATATGAGCTTGTGTTCATCTTCATCGTCCTCTGCTAAGAAAAACTTTTACCCATTATGATTCTCATAGTCTTAATTGTAGACTATGCATTAGTCCAGTAGGTCTTCAATGCTCTAAAACCAACTTAATTTACAAATCAGAATTTGAAGTTGCCAATGTCTTTGAGAACATAAGTTGTGATCGACTCGGTGTACTGACTAAATGCATTGCTTACTGCAGTTATTTGTTGATCTTGGACCGAACAAATTGGAGAACTAACATTCTTACAGGATTGTTGATCCCTTATATCTTCTTTAGTCTTCCGTCGCTGATTTTCAACTTGTTCAGGTGATCTTCCACTCTTTAGGCCGTACCTCTTCTCTGACTTCATAATTACTCTTTTCATGCTTATATGTTGTTTTATTGTACAGGGGAGATGTTGGAAAATGGATTGCTTTTATTGCTGTTATCTTGCGCCTTTTCTTCCCAAGACGTTTCCCAGGTAAAATGTTGATATGGTTTTGCTTTAATCAATTGCATTTGAACTTTTACACTTGTGAAGGTATGTGCAACCTTTGCCAATGGAGAGCCCTGCGTTGAGCCCTTGACAGTTGACATCATCATTTGATTGCATGTGCACAAGTGGTTCTTGTGACAGCTTGAACTCTTGTGCATCTTATATCATGCTTAAGCAGTTAAGCCACACTTGCTCAGTGGCTCTTGCATGCTCCAGATTAATGTTATACTGACCTCCAGCTTCTGCTTTCCATGCTGGTAATTATACAACTATGTAATGAGATTCTAATCTAACTAAATTTATTTGTTCCTTGACTACAACTCCAGATTGGCTGGAAATGCCTGCTGCTTTGATTCTTCTAATAGTGGTTGCTCCCAGTTTATTTGCAAGCGACATAAGAAGCAGCTGGATTGGTGTGGTAATATGTCTTGCCATCGCTTGTTATTTGCTGCAAGAACACATCCGAGCATCTGGTGGCTTTAGAAATTCCTTCACAAAGGCCCATGGCGTTTCAAACTCTGTTGGCATAATCATTCTGGTCGTCTATCCTGCCTGGGCCCTGGTGCTTGACATCCTATAGGCACTTTATCTTCAGCTTCTCGATTGTTTGAATTTTACAAAATTTATGAGGATTGCTTCGAAGTTTGCAGATGATATGAATTATCCTCTTTTACATCATTAGTTAATAGTGCTCTGTAAATTCATTTTCGTTGATTTCTTTTGGGAAAATATGAAGGAAAACTATGTTTGGATGGTGAAGCGTGTATTATCTTTATGTTGAACAAATAAATTATTTATTGAAAGAAATACAAAGATTGTTGTATTATCATTAGCTGTCGTTGGAACTTATCTTTTTTTCGAAAACTATTTGTAGCAACATTTGGCTGCAACAAGACCATGAACAGGCCCTGGTGCGGCTTAAGTTTTTAAGGATTATTTTGCTCCCATGCTCTGAATAAAGTTCTCTTAATGAAATCATAAAAACGGCAGTCAAATGTGTGAAAATGAGTATTCAAGGGAAGAGAAAATAACTCCATATAATTGAAAACATTCAAGAGAGAGTAACATGATTCCTTGAATCAGAAATCTTCAAACAATCTTATTCATGTACAAACAATAACAATGATCAACGTTTCAGGTTTTCTTTACTGTGGTTCTCTTGTGAAGGTTGAACATGAATCGAAAGGAATTTTCAAGAAGCATCTGCAGATCAGTATATCCAAATATTGGGTTTTCTATCTTCGGAAATTGCTCTCATGGCTTTGATCCCCTTCACTGTACAATTGATCAATCTTGCCCTGCAGGTTTGCGTCAGCATATGCATAAATTAAAGCTAGAGCTGTAACATGATTTTACCAACATGTGAAATGGCAGAGCATAAAGCAAACCTTGTAGTATTTGAGCAGCTGTGGCCTCTTCAGTTTAAATGTCGGAGTAATCAGATCCTTCTCAATGTCGAAGGGAGTTGGTTCGAGATGAACGGCTTTTAACATCTCAAAACCTCTAAGCTGTAGAATTGTTGTTCAGGTCAGATGATGATACTATTCATCAGGCACATAGGAAGAAGGAAAATCAAGAAAATGTTTCACATACGTACTTTATGTTTCTGGGCAGTGCTATTGAGCTCATCTAGAATGTATTTCCTTGCCTTCGGGTTCTCACACAATGATTTAAAATCAACAGCCTCATGAAGATGGTTCACCGCCCAATCCTCAAGTGCCCTTCTATCGGGGACCACAACAGCTACAAGAAATGACTCGAAACTGTTCCCATAGACCCATATCTGTGTATCAATTGAAAGTTACAGAAATTTTCAACCATTGAAGTTTAAATGCTCGGTTTAGGTTCAACTTACGAACAAAATGCTCATTTTCAATTTCAGGCACATAGTAATATTCTAGTCTGCATTAGCTTCAAATATGCGTCAAAGATACAGAAATGTACCGATGTTGTCAAGGGGCATTGTAAGTATATGTTCTCAATGCTCTCAACCGCAACATATTCTCCTTGAGAAAGCTTAAATATATTCTTTTTTCTGTCAATTATTTTCATAGCTCCATTCGGTTGCCATTCTCCAATGTCACCTGCAATCATCTCAAAATCATAATTTGAAGATTTAGTTACAAGTAGACACCAAAGAATAGAATAGGAAGTTCGTAATTTATCATCTCTTCACATAAGCTTATTAAATGTGCATTGCCAAGGGTTTTACCAGTATGGAACCACCCATCAACAATGACTTCTTCAGTTAGATCTGGCCGCTTGTAATAACCTGAGAACAAGGTATTTCCTCTCAGACAAATCTCTCCACGTGGCACACTGGAAAGGGCATCGTATCCCATCTCTGGCACGGACTCAAGCCTTGCTTCAACAGTTGTCATAGGGACACCAACAGTTCCAATCATATTAAATACATCGGCTAGGGATGTAAAACACCCACTACAACTTTCCGTAAGACCTATCATTGTCAAAGTATCAGAAGTAGGCATAGAATATGACACTGGAAAACATTAAGAAGACAGCTTAAATTTTAAAGTAAACAGACTGTTAATGGCCATTGCAATGAGTTTGGGAATATTTTTGAGGATTTTATAAGAAGACTAAGATAAAGGTAGTGTACCAATTTTGGCATTTAATATTTTCTATATATTTTCATATCAATGTGCTAACAACGAGTGGTTCTAACTTCAAGAAATTTACTCTTAACCAGACACAAAGTTTCCGGTCAAAAGCTTCATGATAATGCCGAAATATACTTGACGACTTTGATTGAGTACTAAGACAAACAATCATTCTACCATACCATATCCTTGTGTCAAAGGAGAACCACTAGTGACCCGTAGGAACTCCTCCACATGACTAGGCAAAGGTGCTGCACCAGACAACATGGCTTCGAGCCTTCCTCCAAAAGCTTCCCTTATCTAGCAAAATTAATAGTTATTTACAATGTAAATAACATTCAAATCAAGCTGAGGAAGGTCAAATGACTGACCTTACTGAATACGAGACTGTCTAAGAGAGGTGCTGCTTTGTTTTGTGGCATGCCCTTCTTCATATTTCCCAACTTGCTGTCGGTAGCTTCTTGTTAGTTGTAGAAGCGAAATAAAATGACAGAGGTTTGTTGTTAAACATACTAGTTATAAGCGAATTCAAACAATTTCTTTGACAGTGCACCTCCAGATGATATTTTATTGGAAATTCCTTCAAGACAAATAAAAACCGACTTTTAGAATGAAAATGTCAATAGATAAGCATAATATGTTAATTGATAGTTAATTTATGTGCACATTGGCATATCGTACCAGTGTATATACGGTCATACACTCTAGGGACCCCAGAAAACATTGTTGGCTTCAGTTCCTGGATGTCCTCCATCAAATACCGGACATCCTGCAAGCAATAACCAAGAAGAAATATAGTGGAGACGGCCTCAAACTAGAAAACTGAAGAAATCACGTTGTGAAATAGAGTTTGTTCTTACGCCTCGCCAAAATCCTATTGAGCAACCCTTGTGGATGCAATGAGTTTCAATGATCTGATCATATACATGGGCCAAAGGAAGGAATGAGAAGTATGTATCCTCTTCTGAACACTGTAATAAAGAAGACCATAAGTTCAACATTATAGCATTCCTTCTGCATGCCAACTAAGAACAGACATAGTTTTGATTTCAATGGAAAGAAAAATAGAACCTAATTCTGCAAGAAAATGGAGGAGAAAATAGGAAAATCATAATCACATTCAGGCATTCAGATTTAGAGACAAAATTAGTGTTTGGTCTCTCACCACTTTGCCTGTAACCACAAACATTTGGTCGACACTCAGTACTTCTGCTACAATTGCCTGATTAGTAAGAACGACACCTTTAGGTTCTCCTGTTGTTCCACTCGTATACATTATTGTGGAAATGTCGGTCTTCTTTTTCAGTGGAAGTTCACAATCCAGAGTTCCCTGAAGAAAGGTGGGCCACATTGATGGGTAGATCAAAATGAACAGCCAATCAAACATGACTTTACAGATGATTCAAACTGACTTTTTTAAGAGATCAACTGCATTAAAATCATACCAACTGTAGAAACTCCTCCCAAGAAAAGCAAGAGACCCCAAGTTCTTCAGCTTCCTTCTTCTGTGAGCTAGAAACATTTGCAAAGCTGACAATAGCTGAAGAAAAGAAACAGTAGTTTGAATCCTAATCCAAATATGGCCACTTAAATTTCAAGTCCTTCAAATAGTTAGCAACTTATACTCACTTTTTAAGTACAAACAACACCTTGGAAGGCAAGATAGAATCTGCATGAAACAGAGAGAAAATCAGAGTTTATCGTGGTCATAAGTGACTGTCACATTACAGTACAGTGAATTAACACAATGAATGCCTACAGAAGGGATTTTGTTCTCCTGAACAAAAGCCATTGAAACTTCAGCATGATTGATGATGAACTCCACCGCATTAGCACCTGAGATGAAAACCATGTCAGGTTACAAGATGATTGCATGTATTTCACTAAACTCCATCTGCCGGGGGAAAAAATGATTTAATCTAGCATGGCAGGGTTTACCGTAAATTTGAAGATAACATACCGAGGGTGTCATATAGCGGTACATACGTTATGGCTTGGCTATTACAAGCCTGCACCAAGAAAACCAAACAAATAGCACCACATAATTGAATCAAACAGAAGCTTTATCGACTAAACCTTTAGGTTCCTCTCATGATCTAATAAACTTGTAACTTAGAGCTCTTTATATAATGTGCCAGACTGCCAGTGTCACTTTTGTATGAAATTAAGATTATACCTCCATAGCTATAATCCATTCAGGGCAATTAGATCCATAAATACCGCAACGATCTCCCTGGAAGCATAACATTTATATTGAGTAAATCAAACATATTTTTCTATTATCAATATAGTATAAAAGCATTTGTCACTTACAGGATTGACACCACGGCTCCTCATGGCAGAACCGAAACGAATTGCAGCATCATAGACCTCTTGGTATGTGAGCCACACATAAGGACCAACCTGACAAATCAACGTACATATATTGATTCTAGCCTTTAAGATACTTCTCAACAAAAATGAATCCAATCAGCATCCATAGGTTCATGTAATCTTTACACTAACTCATTCTGTAAGCCAGCTACATGCATGCAAAAATTGCACATATCAGGCACCAAAAATTTGTACCTTTCCATCACTGACTTTGCGTCGACCCAGCATTTGGTTATTTGGAATCCTTTTGGCAGAATCACTGCAAGCATACCACACAAGAGCTTTTAGCCGTATACATTAAACAAGCCATTTGAAATTGGATTGTTTCTCGGTCATTGTTGATTGCCATTATATTATCGAGAGTCACAGCTACCAATTGGCCTATTAGCTCAGTTGGTTAGAGCGTCGTGCTAATAACGCGAAGGTCGCAGGTTCGAGACCTGCATGGGCCAATTTTTTTTTTTTTTTTTTTTTTGTTTTACCAAATCCGGTTTTCGGTTTTGTCATTTCAGAAAGTTACTTTAAAAAGCTGAACTTTAACGTTCATTTCAACAAGAACATGCATGAAAAGGGTGAAGAGTCATACCAAAAAAACTGCCATGGAGACTCCAAACCGGCCGGTGACTCTAGTAACCCATCTTTGGCATAAATGCACCGATAAACCGGGCCGGCCGACGGCTTGCCATCGGCAGCAGGCCTTGCTTCTTCAACTTTGACAGTATAGGTCTCGGACATTGTTGTCACCAACAAAATATGTGAGAAATTATGCAGCTGATAAGCTTTTAGTTTAATTTGTTGAATTTAACACAAAAATGAGGGAGTAAGAGAAGATGGGACGGTGGGTTTGGTTGGTTGAGCTAGCAGTGGCATTAAATTGAAAAGATTATATTTTATTTTATATATAATATCAATACGCTGGCGCACATGACACATCTGATAAATTTTGGAGCGGCTTTTATGAGCCTCAGTTTTCAGTATTGTTTGAAATTTGATACATTGGCCTTTTTATTTATGAGGTTGGTGAATGTGCCGTACATCCCAAGTTTCTTCTCATATTTGCTGTGCCCAGAAAATTATTAAAACCTCATTTCTTCCCCTTATTTTTTTCCCTTAATCAATTTCATAATATGTTTACTTGGATGTATAATTTTTCAGAAATGTGTTAGAATTCTTTAACCGTCTATAAATAATATGATAATTACATATCAATTAAATATATAATAATATTATTAAAAAGTATACAACGTCACCTACTAAAACATTACTTACTATGATCAATATTTAAAGCCAATTTAAGAATTTTAAGTACTACAAAACACTTCTATACGGTGGCATCAAGGCAGAGACACTTGGCCCACTATTAATCAACGTAACATGGATATAGTAGGGGATTTAGGCATAAGATGGAGAAACTCAAATATTTAGAGCGCTTAGATTTACTTTCATCACGTGGAAACAAGAGATAAAAAAATTTAAAAAAAAAAAAAAAAAAAATCTTAGGTGCGTAATTAAAATTTTTCTCGCAGTTAAGCACGACGAATTCTCAGCCTGCCTAAAAGAAATTTCGGTCCCATCCCGCTGCATTGTACTACAAATCTTTCGAGGAGAATGATCGGTGGCGCTAATAATGATGATTATTCGTACGTAATGTAGGTGAGTTTGGGTGCGACAACTTTTGATTACGTGAGTGTTGCTAACTACCTAAAAAGAGAGGCGTTAATTGGCGTAGAATTGACATATATCAATCATAGTCCCCACTTATTATTAATTAGTTGGACAACTCTGGAAAAACGTTGCCGCATTTGCCAGTGGCCTCTCCAGTCTCCAGTCTTTTGAGTTCAAAGAAAATTGGTACAGCAAATAAAATGCCATGTCTGTCTCATCATTGTCATGTTGATAGCGTCGTGAACGCTTAGGAGAAACTAATTTCGCTTCGGTGATGAATGTACTTTGAATTCGCTTTGCTTTTGACGCCCCCGTACTAAATTGCAAAGACAACATACCTACAACGATTATGACATGAAAAAAATTTTAAGAGCAAATTAGAGATGAAATATTAGTCATATAATAAATAAATAATATTATAATATTTATTTATTTAATTTAAAAAAGTACCATGTAAGTAATAATTATATTAAATTTAATTATACATAAATACATCAATTAATTATATTACATCTGATATATTTTAAAATTTCTTTATAACGTGAAAAAAAAAAAATACAATTAATTGGCGTGTTAATTTTGTATCGATACTAAATTTCTTATTTGTATAAATTACTATATAGTTCAATTTTGTATCGATACATATTTCCCATGAGCTCTTCTATTGAAAAGTGGTCGAATTTTTTTCTTTTTAAAGTACGTTTTGCGTGGGTACTGAACTGCTGATATCAACCAAAAGTCGAACATAAGAAGGATAACATAAATGCCACCATGCAATGTCCTTTTGATGCACCTATTCTTTAATTTATTTTTTTTTTCCAAACGTGACAGTTGTGGATACTCGGACAATCGTTTGAGGCATTTTCTCTATGCTTGTTGAGTTCACATTTTCGCTCAATTTATATTAAAATAATTAAATCAATACCTTACTTAGCAACTCAAATAAGTAAACTTAACGCCCGCTTTTCACCATTGTTCAATATATAAGGGTGCGCTAATCGATCAGATTTCGAGTTGATCTGGTTCGAGAAAAGTCATTCAAATTTTATTTGAATATGTGATCCGATCCAAACTCATTGGATCTATTTGGATGATAATTTTGAATTGAGATCGAATCAGATCAGATTAACATTAATAATATCACTTAAAGTTAACATTAATGGAGATAATAACCCAGAAATTAGAAAAAGAGAATTATGCTTTGTATTTTTGCAAATCCAGTGGAATTTCGAACGAAATCTACTCACTTGCTTTGTATTGAAGCTGGACTGGCGTGGTCACGGTCGCTGTGGAGTTGCCTGTGAAGGTGGTGACGTTGGGAATTCAAATTGGACTGGTTTTGGGCCAAAGTGAGGTGCAGAAGCTTGAGTGTTATGAATGTTACGGTGTTAGTATTTGTGCTGAGAGAACAAATTAGCAATTAGGATTCTTGTTTTAACAGTTTTAGAATTTGTTTCTTTAATTTTATTTGCCCATCCAATTGAGTTGTTGGATCAAATGGGGTCCAATCCTATCCGAATACAATCTAATCGGGTTGATAAGAAAGTCATTTAATCGGGTTTTGAAGCCAATCCAAACTTGATCCTAACTCAAAAAATTTCAGGATCGAATCAAATTATTTGTGCATCTGCGATTGAAAATATTTGAATAAAAACATAATAACCAGACCAGAATTTACAACAGGAAAAACAGATTATTCACATCATGCACATCACAATTTCGGACTAGTAACACAAAATTGGCCACTATTTCCCGCCCAAATTTGACTACAACCAACAAGTGTCACCCCAAATCAAGTTATATACACGATTTGGGCAATATCATCAAAATCAATGCTCTTCCACATCCAAAAGTTATATTTTAAAAGAAAGAGGTTCACCGTAGAAGTTCATTTTCACTTCTTGAGAGCACCAAATAATCACCAGTTGCCCTTTGCCCATAACAAGTGCGTCGGTGGAGCTCCGAAAATCAGAGCAAAAAGTGACACCATTAAACACCCAAAGCCACGAGGGCCGCACAGTTTGTGCATATTTATAAATAATAAGCCCCAAACTCTTATTAGAAAAAAAAAAAAAAAAAAATCTGAGTGTTTCGACAAATGGCTCATAAAAACTTTCACCCGCTCGTAAATTTTTACATTAAAGCCCCTCCCCCCCTCCCATTAAATGTTATCCACAAATTGCCATACCAACTCATAAACACATTTAAACTTTTTTAAATCGATCCCTTCCCTCCCCATTTTTTATCACCTGACCCCCCCCCCCCCCCGCCCCCATCGTCTCCCCGTCAGCGCTCCATCTGCCACCGTCTACTCTTCGCCCTTTGTCAATCTCGTCCATCC
This sequence comes from Citropsis articulata, assembly GCA_030449925.1. Classification (NCBI taxonomy): domain Eukaryota; kingdom Viridiplantae; phylum Streptophyta; class Magnoliopsida; order Sapindales; family Rutaceae; genus Citropsis; species Citropsis articulata. The sequence goes on along the minus strand of JASUUH010000137.1, from coordinate 35,898 downwards.
ACGTGTCATCTAAATATATTTTTTTCCTCCTCCAACCTTCGAAGTTCGAACTTGTTCACCTTCTGTTGAACCTGTCCGGAGATAACAACGCCTCGGGATCCCCACACCGTAGCCGGCTCGACGAGAATGCTGCCGCCGACGCCGAGGATCTAGGAAACATAGGGCTTGTCATTGATTTGCTCCGGCGGGACGAGCCGGAGAATCTCACGCTCGACTCTGATAACGGGAAAAACCCTCTACGTCTAAAAAAAGGCGATTTCATTCCTCTGTAGTGTCTAAATGAGAAGACTCTTGACTTCGTCAGTGAGCCGAACGGAGACGGCCGTTTGCTCCAGAAACTCCCTCTCCTGTACCTCCACGGCGACGTCGTTACGGCCTCCATCACCATCCTCTCCGACGCAAGGCTCCACTCGAATCCAAACGAATACGACTACTTCAACAAAAAATCACAGCCGTTGAACCTCTCCTCCAAGTTGAAGTTCTTGTTGTTAATCGCCACTGCCACGTCGTCAACGTACGGCGTGATTTCAGAACCGTTCATGGAGGCGGCCATCGTTGTCGGCATTTGGATTTCGGATAGAGACTCAAGGGACGCAGTCGCGTGCTGCAGCAACGAGCTGTCGTCAAGACTCGGCCGGATTCTCGCCGCCATTATGGGAACAAACGGAGACTCCGTCAGGAAAATCCCAGCTCGGCATAAGGGACAGTTGGCGTGAGACCTCAGCCAAATATCAATGCAGTCCACGTGAAAGGAATGGGAGCAGCCGGGGAGCGTCCGGACGTAGTCGTTCTCTTCGAACTCCAACAAACAAACGGCGCAGTCTCTGGCTTCGCGTAACGCCTTCGACGTCGTTTTGTTCTTGGCTGTGAAGAGGGAGAGAGGGATGGTTTTGATAACGGAGTCGTCGAGGCCGTAAGGGGAGTACGCGCGGAAGGAGTCGATAGGATGGTCGAAGGGGGAAGGGTAGAAGGGAGGGGAGTCGAGGGGATCGCCGTTGGAGGAAGGAAGGTAGTAGCGGCGGCGGCGGCGGCTGCGCCATCGTTTCCAACGGCGGAAAATGCGGATGAGCGGGGGGAGGAGATGGCGGGAGATAAGGCGGGAGTATGTGACGACCAGAAACGCGGTGGCAACCACAACTACCATGGCGATCAACGGCGGGCTGAAGTCAACTGGAGGTTTGGTATTATTATTATTATTATTATTACTATTATTATTCGACGGTGGTGATGTTGACGACGATGACGTGATGTCGTAAACTGTAGTCGGGCTGATTGGAGGATAGGCGGGGGGTAAGCTGATCATGATGATGGTGGTGAGGGAAGGATGAGTGCCTCCAGTGAGGTTTTCGCGCAGGGGGTTTAATGTTTAAGGGTTGACTGTTTTGTTTGTGTATTTTAGAGCTTTTGTTGACGGAGAGTCGGGCGAGTGACACGTCATTTGCTACTGAATTTAAGGCACATGGGGAGATATCAGGTGCGGGTAAAGGCCAATAGATTGCATTTACTACGCTTTTTATTTCTCGGCACGTCACAATTAGTGCTTCGTGGCTGTGATTTGTTGGTTATTAGACTAGGAAGTCGTTTTGTTTCTGTAATTTTATTTATTTATTTATTTTATATAGAGAGTAAAGCAAAGGAAAATACGTGGCTTTGATGTGGTGGCCCACAGTCGCAATTTCCACAAAACCAAATGGCACGTCGCGCATAACATGAACTCTCTTTGTTGACTTCCACTGTGCTTCCTCTGATGACGGATTGTAAGGGGCAGGCAGTTTCCTTTCTTCATTGGCTAATTTGGCTCTTGAACTTTGGCTTTCTTGGGAAATAACTTCTAGGTCCCCGGGAGCTTACATTTTCACAAATGGCAACATAATTTGTCCGTTTGTAGTAAGTGGATCTTCCCCCACTTCTGGTGAAACAATTATAACGCCCCTAATGTATCCCTTACCGTTTATTGTTTAAGTACCTTGATACCTTCATAATCTGATGGACGAATTTGGTCATTTCACTACGGATTGTGGACCTGTTTCATACAAATGGAAAATTATGCACTTATTTGTTGAAACCTAAAATCCTCTGGATCTTGGTGTTATTATTTCAATTTTTTAATCATGTAAATTGGATCATTCACTGAATCATGAACGTATGGAAGTGTGTGTATTGGATCATTAGAATTACAAATATAAGTCATGTCTCTAACGGACACCACACTGTAAATTTATATAACTCGATTTAATAGGACTTTATAAGTACATAGGCTTCGTTATTTGTTTGTAATCGCTTTACAATTCTTAGTGTAGGCAATTTTGGGTTCAATTTGTTTTTTGAGAAACTGATTCAGTTGTCAGGTTCTTTTACTTTTTTTTATTCTCGGTTCGTTTTTTTTTTTATTATAAGATTACAACTCATATTATACGTATTATATAAGCGATATTTACAAATTTATAAATCAGTTATAACCAACTGACGTTGATCTAATTGAGCCGCTTGATTTTTTGCCCTCACTAATATTCGAGGGATGTCTACTCCACTCACTCATGGGTAAAGAAGAAGACTATCTTCACTCAATATAATTGAGGAAGAAATTACCCCCACAATGCGTTTGTGGGGGTTCGAACTGCTGCCCTCCATCTTAGATTCCGAGTGGCTTTTATTCTCGGTTCGTTGACTTAAAAAAGGCGAACCGAAACCATGACAACTCTTTAAAATTTGAATTGATTTTGCAATTTGAATCGGACTGAATCAATTAATAGAGTTCGGGCATTTTACCACTACTAAAGTTAAGTCACTCTAATATTCGGTAAATATTTATAATTGTGGTTTGAAAGTTGACATTAAATATTATTATGGTTTCTAAGCTAATATTAGGAATCATTTTGTAGTTTATTAAAAATATATATATATATATATATAAATTAATCTAACATAACTTCGAAATATAAAAGTTATATACGGCGTACCCACTTATTAATTTTCAATTCATAATTATAATTTCGTTTTTCATAGTAACTTTGAATTTGACTTTAAAATTATGGCAGCGCAATAACACTAAAAGAAATCTTAACACAATTCAAGATAATTCAAAATAAACTATATAGTATATCCCATTGTACTAATAGAATTTTCAGATACATGAATTTATCTTTGGTTAACGTTTTGCTTTGAGCTTGTGTATGAGATAAGAGAATATCATGTCGACGAATGATTGTGTGTAGTCGAGGTTTCATTTCAATTTAATGACAACACAATAAACTAAAAATACTATATTAATAAAAAAACATGTAAGTACTGTGATTATCACTCTCCTTTAGTGAGAAAATCAGTGTGTGAAATCTAAAGTGTGGAAAATTGTATGTAGATTACCAATGCTAGTGGGGACTATCAGATAAAAGTATGAAGCACTTATAAAGTAAGGAGAAAGTTCTTTGAAATGAGCCCCCAGTCCAAATTTTGTGGTGTAGATCTCTCAATGGGATTCATGAGATAGAATAATCTCATTGAATCTTTTGGCTTTTGTAGTTGCAATAGTTGAAGAAATGATGATGTCTTTCTTTTGTGATATTTGCAGCTACATAATCTTATCTTAATTCTTGATGAGAATAATATTAATTTGTCCTTTTGTTCAACCAATTGTATTGACAACTCTTATTAAATATTTTTGCTTTTGGCACTACTTAGAAAAATAAAGCCATCTTCTCTCTTTTATATCTCAAACTAGAGAAGGTTTTTATTAACTGAGAAGCATTATTTCTTAACCATTTATTAATTATATATATATATATATATGAAAATTATAGTTAAAAATTATACACAGGAAATAATAAATGACAAAAGAATAGTACTCTAAAATTAGATAAAATTTTTCCTCAAGTGATATGCTGTACTCCCACTTTTAACTTTAACTCATATGCATTAACAGATATACTACTCCTTATTTATAAAATATTAATGAGTATTATGATATTTTGTCGGCTCTATATTTGACTGTTGGCTACTATTTAATTAAGCTTTTTTTTTTTAATACAACAAGGGTGATAATATTAATTAAAAGAGAAAAATATTATTTGCTTCTTTCCAATCTTTTGCTATCATAGATATAGAGACAATACGAGAAATGAATCAACTCTTGATATTGACTACTGTAAATAATCATTAAATCTTCTTCCCATCAATCGCGTTCATTTAATATTTGTTAATTTGAACACAACTCTGCACGTGGGCCAAGGCGACTTTAAGCCGTGAATTAAACGGTTGCCCGGGACCCATATTTTAGGAATTTTTTTTAAAAATATTTTCTTAATAATATTTGAATTAATTAATTTTTTAAGTTGCATATAGTATAAAAACTTATTTTTTTAGGTCTTTCTTTAATTAATAAGTATCCTACAATTAATATTTTTATATAAATTTTATATTTGATAACATTAAAAATTTATAATTAATAATATTATATAATAGTTTCATTATTAATTTTTTTAAGAAAAAATTAATAATGAAACTATCTTTTCAGTTTTAAAAGATTTCTTGTGCTTTTGTATATATATATATATATATATATATAGTTTCTTGAAGTAAAATAAATATCTTTTTGACTTTTTTTTTTCGAAATTTCTTAAGATATTGTTGATTATTGTTAAAATTCAAGATATAATTCAAAATTGATTGAATTTTGAATATTTTTATGTTTTACTTAGAGGCTGTTTGTTTTTTTGACTGAATGACTTAATTGACTTAATTTTAATTAATTAATGTGGTGTTTGTTTTCTATTTCAAATCTGAATAGATCTAAATTAGTCTGAATTCTAAATAGATCTGAATATCTGAATCTGAATAATATGTTTGTTTCTTTTATCTGAATCTCTAAAAATAGGTATCAAGTTATTTATTTTTTCAACTTAAAAAACTGAAAATATGTATTTTTACATTTTTACATTTGTATCCTTATTAAATTTGAATGTCAAATAAATAATATATTAAATATAATAATATTTAACATTTATAGGTAAAATTACATTAAAGTGAATACATAATGATTTTAGAATTTTAATATACAAAATACCATAAATTTCATATTTTATCATAAAAAGAATAGTAAAGTTAGTTGGTTAGTATATTTGAAAATAAAATAAAAATGTCCAAGTCAAGTGCTTGCCTAGCGAGAAATTAATGAGAAATTCAAGAACTAGATGAGAGAACTAAAGTGAGGAGGGATTCCATGACGGCTGAAAAAAAATAAAGATTAGATTATGTGAGATAAACATCTATGGGTGAGTTTTGGGATAGATATGAAAAATAAATTATAAAGTAGGGATATTTTTTACTTTAGAAAGTAATTGACTTAATTAGATATCTCCATTAAGTAAAAAACCAAAAAGATTAGCTTATTTTATTAAGTCAAAATTATCTAAAAAGTCTCATTAAGTTATAAAAATAAACACTTAAAATTAACTTAATTAATCAATTTAAGTCACTTTAAGTCATTAAATTAAAAAACAAACGCCACCTAAGTCAATAGGTTTATTTATTTTTTCAACTTAATATAAAATTTTAGCCATTAAGTTATTAAGTTTGTTTGTTTTTAGTTTTTCGCTTAATCTAAAAAGTTTAAATGATATCATTAAAAGATATCCTCCAAAATATCCCTATCTAAATAATTAATTTTCATTCTTACCTAAATAAAATTTAATAATTAGCATTACTACCCATTTCTATATAACTTGTGATAATATATAGTAGTAGATTATTATTATTTTTATCTTTTTATTTACTTTAAATCAACATTATTTATCTTCATAATTTTTTATGAATATTTTTCATATAAAAACATCATAAACTCTAATAAAATTGATCAACATATATAATATATAGTATTAAAAAGTTGTATTCAATTGAATATGATTTATGTTAAGATAATTTATTATCTTATTTATATTAATTTGAGACGTTTATTATTTATTTAACATTTATAATTTATAAGGGCATAAATGTAAAAATATAGTTTTCAGATTTTTTAAAATTAAAAAAGCAAACAATTTAATATCTAATTTTAACGATTCAGACAAAAAAATAAATATATTATTCAAATTCAAAATTTACATTCGAATTCAAATTAATTGAAGTTTATTGATTTCGGATAAAAATAAATAACACCTTAGTGTTGAATCCCTAAATGAAAATTAAATTAAAAAAATCCTAAAACCCTCAATAGTCAAAACCAACCATACTCTACACCAAACTTTATTTGTTTGTAATATTAAACACATTGTTCTAACAATTAATCACATTAGCTCAAAACTAATTTTATTTGGCTAAGCAAGGCCGGTTTAAGGAAACTTGAGGTCGTGGACAAAATTTTCATTTTATATTATGGTTTGTTATGATAAACTAAAAGCAATAACCGAACAAGTATAATCATTTGCAAAATGAATTAAATATAGTTAAAATTGTTGGACATTAGAATTAGCGACTGGGTAGAGAATTTAATCATTATGTGGTGAAGTCACTTGAGATAACAAGTATGAGAGGTTAATCCATTAAATAAATTAGCCTATTGAATTGGATAACTATAAATTTTAAGCTCATCCCTTCAAAACTATCTACAAATAAGAATTTTTGTGTACTAATATCCAATTGCCTCAAATTTTGGTCTAGTAATTTTCAATTGTCCTGCTCGCCTAACCCTAGAGCCGGCATTAGTCCCCCAAAGGCTTAATCAAGTTTTGTTTCAGTAGTATAAAATTGTTAAGTTACATTATATGTAACTTGCAATTGACCTAAAAGTAATTTTTTTTACAATCCTCTACTTGTTTGACAAACAACATCTTAGTCATGAAAAAAAAAAATTGATTTTGAGTTTACGTAAGTTATATCATCTCTAACCTAGTAAGACCCTAAATGGCATACTCCAATTGCCACTTGAATTCAGTTTAAATCATAGGAAGGAAGACATTTTTTTTTTTTGAGGAGACTATTGCTCATGATATTTACAATCATACAGACATCGGCACTCCACTTACATTACGATATAAGCATATATTTTAAACCCTCTCAAATATTCGAGGGATGTCAAACTCCCATGTGGGAGAAAGATCGATTCACTCGGCGCCGAAGGAATTATAAATTAAACGCATGATCTTGCTGAACCCTTTCCTCACCTGTGAGGAAGGGTTCTAGCCTGTGGCCAGTGGTTATAGGAAGGAAGGCATTAAAATAGTAATTTGGGCTTCCCCAACCATTCTGAAAAAAATAGACTTAAACTATTGGCACCCTTTCAAAACTCTCATGAAACCCCCTCATACTCACACTTACAATTTTAACCTTAGTCGAATAAAGAGACATTCATTTCAATTTTTTTAAAAATTGATTGTTTATATCTTGATACGAGGTTTTCATCTACAAATAAACATTAAGATTGATGGCGGACTAATTCCACAAAATAATCATTTGAATGAAAAACGACTAATATGATACAACTTATTCTTGGTGAAGAATTACAAGCTCTAGTTTTGATTTTACTCATTATTATTTTGTGCATGGGTTCTTCAATCTAAATTTTGTCCATGGGTTATTCAATCTAAATTTGGATATTCAATGAAAATTGATTGTGGAAAAAGAAGGATTTTTTTAGTTTTGTCATTTGCTTATGTACTTTTTTTTTTAAATTTTTATAAGTTAGATTTGCACTGCTGATTATAAGACTATCTCCCCCCTCTTTAAAATGCCAGATGATCTATGTATTAATATAATAATGGTAAACTGATGTGTTTATTTATTTGAGTTATTTTTTTAATAACAACAAAGATTCTAACACTACCCATATGGTGAAAGAATAATTTTAAATCAAACTTCAAAAGTTCGGTAGATGGAGAGAGATGGTAAAAATCTTAGTGTAACTTATTGAGAGAGATGAGAGCAAGGTCATTTGTGGAATTAGAATGGGTACTTTTAGAGTGAGAAATTACTTAAAACAATTTTTAGTGGGGATCTTAAGAATAGAGGTTTTAAGAGCATATTTGAGGGATCCCCATAGCACCACTCAAAAATAAAACAAGAAAACAAACCTTACTTAAATTTTGAGAGCTTTGTGGCTTGAGAAGAAACAAATGACGAATATTAGTAAAAGTCGCGGGACCTATGCGCTATTTCACACGAGTAGACCACACACGTGTGAAACCGACGGCCGAAAGCCGCTCGCACGTGCCACAGTAGTTCCCCAGACGCCCTAAAACCCGAACCCAAAACCCTGAACCCTTAATAACAATCTTCGCTAGATCAGCAACAAAACATATTGAAGTGTCTGATCAAAACAGTAACACAAATCTAGGGTTTAAGCCGAAGCAAGGATGTTTCCGGGAATGTTCATGAAGAAGCCAGACAAGGCGGCGGCCTTGAAGCAGCTGCGGAGCCACGTGGCCATGTTCGGGACCTGGGTCGTTGTGATTCGCGTCACCCCCTACCTTCTTCACTATTTCTCCAGAGAAAAAGAAGAGCTCAAGCTCGAATTCTAACTCTCTCTCTCTCTCTCTAGGTATTGTTTATCAATTGTTTTAAATATTACGAGTTTGATGTGATTAGGGATTGATCGATGTGGTAAAGTTCGATTATTGATTTTGTTATGAAGTGGGTATTCGTCGGTTTCTTCTTCTTCTTTTTTTTTAAAATTCTGTTTGTGCTTTGCATGAGAATTTAATTTATGTTGTGTGGTGATTTTGTTTTGTTTAGGTTGTTTTTGGAATAGTCCATATTAGTGAAGATGTTTTTAATATAGGGGACACATTATTTCATTTAGTAAGTAGAGCACAATCAGGAATTCGGAAATGTGGACAATGTATAGGAGATTGCCGGTCAATAGTTACTTCACTGCCCTTTGAATTAGTATTATTACAGAGCTTGATGAAGAGGAGGAATGCAAGGAGTGTTTAAGCAGTGGAACATTAAATTCTTTGTTGGGATGATTATTCCTAATGTCAAATATATGGCGCACAACATTTAATGTGATATATGCACAGCTAAAGATATATGTTATATAATGTGACTGACTATACCAACGGGGCATCGAGATTGCCTATTTTCTTCCCACACACTCCCAATCAACAAGTCTGTTGCATTTGCCATTACTTTACAAGGGAGATAGTTTGCTGGATAAGCGTGTAAATGTCTCCCTTGTCTGTATTGTTAGAAACAAACCATGATTGGCTTCTGGCCTTGTCTTGGTTGGTGGTTAAAACTGTTGAAAATCTAATATTCTATGGTCTGATTATCGATTTTGATCTTTGGTCAGCATAAGGAGAATCTTTATGCTTTGTTGCCCTGTGATTTCCCAAAGTGTTTGCATTCTTTATTCATGTCTGCTGTTCACCTAATCAATTTTATTTTACTTTATCTTGAAGTTCTATATTTTTATTTGAACTGGGAAAAGAGAACAAAATAGAAGCAATACAACTTGGTGACTGTTATCCCAGCTAACCTAAACTGTACAAATTTGTAACGTATACCCCGCTAATATCACTGTTTTAATTTGAGCTCCATGATTTAAGCCTTCATTACTGGGATATTTCTTTCGAAAGAACCTTTTTTTCTTGGATTTCTTGGGATCTGAATCCTCTGATCAGGAAACAGACATGTACAATTTGGTGCTGGTGGTTCAACAATGAGCAGTGCATATATACAGAAATTTGCTTTCGTGGAATGTTGTGCCCTATCATTGAAATATTTTAGTTTGTCAACGTGAAGGATCGTTGCAGTTTTTAATTGGTTGGCGGGTTAGGGGGCAGGAGAGAAGTGATTGCTTGAATAAAATGGTTTAATTGTCTTATTATTTCATCAGTTCTTCTTTTAATATACTTGATTACTTGTTAAGTTTTGTAGTTTTTATTTAACTTGGCCAAATAATTTTGGTTTCTCTAAGCAGCTGAACCTTCTTTTTCTCTGTCTTTGGTGGTGCAGCAGCTGTAAGATGAAGAGAAAATGGTGTGCTGTGTAGAAGTGTCATTATTGTTTTTAATGTGTGCTCTGGATTTGGCCGGGGTAACATACCTGTAACTTGTTATTGATTTTGAAGCTTGGGTGGGTACTTTCATAAAATGCAATAACTGGTCTATGACTATTCTTGTGGAATTTACTTTTGGTAGTAGTAACTACTAATTAATTTCTCCATTGTCATTATACATTGTTCTATCGTGTTTTTTCACATGCTAGAGACCTTCCCTAAATATACCATTAACATTTTCTTCATCCATTCCAGAGACTGAGGTTTGGATATTCAATTTTTCTTTCGCACTCAATTGAATTTTTTTCTTTAGAATGAATATCTTTGATGAATGGTGATTTGGCCAATATTTTAACATCCATACTCTTTCTAGCACAGTTTCTACAGTCAGTGATGAAATTAGAAATTGGGCCAAACCTATGAGCTACATTTATAAACAATTAGGTGGGCTTTGATTATCTCAAGTGCTTCAGTCACCTGCTTGTAAAGCACATCACATGCATTTGATTGGCAATCTTCTGCTTACACTTTTTTGCTGTAGCTTGTAGGGTCGCTCTTTCTTTCGTCTTTACTTGCTACATAAATTTTGTTGTGATAGCTGTGGAAATTTCTGTAGCAAATCAATTGCGATCAATCCGGCCATCCAGGACTACGTATGAACAGAAAATTACGAAATTATTTCACTTGGGTGGTTGTGTTTTAGTTTTCATGCTGCATTACCATTCTGTTTGTTCGAAAATGAGCATTCTCAATATTATGCCTCGAAGAGGACTTGAAACTCTTGCCAGAAAAGCCACATGCTTTGTTGGAGATTAGAAATTTTGATCTACAAGATTGTCATGAAGAAACAGATACGAGACAACTAAGAGTTTGTAATCCAGTACTACTAACCCGGCCGCTGGCCAGCCCATACGTAAAAGATTAAAAATAAAGTAAATCTTCGTCTGTCTTAGTCTTCTTATTTATTTAAATCTTGAGTAATAGATCATAGTCTGCATTACAAGGCGTCGATATCTGCCGCGCTGCCTACACAACACTACCTTAGAAAATAATAGCTAAGTTTTTTATTTTTAAGAACAGATGATAAGTCATTATTCTATTTTTTTTTTAAATTTATACTTTTTTAAATCCATGTGCTTTATTTAAATTTAATAGAGTAAAAAATTTAAAACTCAAGTTCATATTCAATAATAATAAATTAATAATAATAAGAGAATGTAATATTAGTTGTTAAGTTTGACTCTATGGTATTAGAATTTCTTTTTAGTACTTAACAACAACAATAATAATTTTTTTAAGAGTTAACTTAATTGTTAACTTGGAATTACATAGAGTCATATATTATAGTTTATAATAATATTAATACGTATTTATAAAATCATCATATTTATAATTTTATTTATTAAAATAATGATATCAATTATTTATTTAATAAATTATAAATATAAATCAATTATAATTTTTTTGAAATTAAGAATTAAATAAATTAAAAAAACTAGAAATAATAAAATATTAAAAGATTTAATTTCAAGTTATTTATAAAATTATAAAATTGTTTTACTTACTAAAACGAAACGCTATTTATCATGCTGTTGCTTTTTGACGTGCCAGTCGCTTTACCATCTCTAATCGCCGCGCTTTTAAAAGCCTCAAGGCTTGTAATCCAAGTTCCCCAAGACTACCATCGCCATTGCGTCACGCCACTAAACGCTACCGTCACACACAACAGATGGACATCGCTGTCATCACTGTCCTACCTATCACACCTTTTTAGACAACAAGTGGCACACAATGAGTCTTTAAGACACAAACCTAGACTTTAAAAAGTCACCTATAAAATATTCAACTGCTTTTTAGTGCGTTTGAAACATGCATGTTGCTGATTTATTTTCACCACGCTGTGATCCATCATCGAAATTTATCCAAAGTCATAGATTGATCGTAGAGAATGATAGACTCAAGATTAAGTGGACTTTTTCACTTGGGTTCGATTCTCCATTAATGCCAAATGAGTGTAGATTTTACGAACACTTATTTCTGAACTATGCTCGGTAACTAAAAAAAAAATGGTATGAATTTATTAGTTTAGAGTTTGAGAAACTCAATTTTATTTTGCCTGTGATTTGTATTGGTAATCAGGGAATGCTACAGTTCAAAAAGGGTAACAAGATTCATCTCCCGGTAAAGTAGATACCACTTTCCCGCTAATAAGGGAATTCCATTATGGGAAGACACGTGGCAAATCGATGACCCTCCTTTCAAGCATTGGCTCACCTTCTTCTTCTGGCCATTTGCATATTATTTTGATGAATATTGAAGTTTGTTTATTGTTATTATTTATTATTAAACCAAAACAGGAGTGCTTGACATTCATAAAAGCTACCCTTTTCTCCCAATTCATGATGCTCCCCATTTTCTTAAGTCCTAACAACCATACAAGATTTCGAATAAAGGGGTTGTTAATTTTTTAAGTCTTCTTTTAAATTTATTAATATCTCCAGTGTTGTTTTTCATGATCTAAATGAGAATTTGACCCGAATAGTAAGTATTGGAAAATGATTTTTTTTTTTTGAGAAAATAATATACCGACTCCAATTGGTTGTCAATTAACAGACAGATATTTTTGGTGGTTGCTGCCTGGCAAATAAAAATTCTTATGTGATATATATATAAAATTGAAAAATACCAAAAAAAAGAGCAAAGTTCCAAAATCTCCTTAATCCACCAGTCACATCAATTATAGGCAATAAGACCATGTCACCCGCACAAAGAAAGAACTTAACATAAGTGTCATAATTAAAGAAACCTTTTATCATCATTATTATTCTCATTATTATTCAATCGAGCAATAAACTAGTTTTAACAGGTTCAAACTCTTACCTCAAGACTAGCCGGTTTTGCATACCACCAACTTTCTTCTCTCTTTCTTTTGCAAAAGGGGAAAAAAAAGGAAAATGGCCAAGAATGTTTTTCACGAAAATCTTGGATACTGAAGGATCATATTTGATAGTATTTTATAGCTTCTGGGTTGATATATAGATGATAAATTTTGTTGGGGGAGGCGGTGGCTATGGTGGAGAATTGAAGCAGAAGTAAGAAGATCATGAGCTTCAGAAAGAAAGAGAGAAGATATCTTGATGCAACATGGCAACAGATAATGAAGTGCCTGGCTCTGTCGGAACCAGTGCTAGTTTGTCTTTGAGATTGGGACAGGCCATTTTCTCCTCTGCTTCTCTTCTCTTTATGTCTTTAGGTGTTGAGTTTTACAGCTACACTTCTTTCTGGTACATCTTTTCATTCTCTTTTCTTTTATATTCTTTCATTTCACGTCTGAATGTTTCTGATTTACTTGGATGATCGTTTAGTTTCAGTTTCATTTTTGGTTTTCAAATTCCGTAAAATGAGTTGACATTCTTGTGGTTGACCTTGATTAATTAGTTAGTGAATCAGTTTATCTAAAGATTATGTTTGCTAACATTTGGTTGATGATCGATTATATTTTTTGGAAGCCTTACAGGAAAATTGCTTATGTGTTTATGCCGCTAATTGATTTTTTTTTTTTTCCCTTCTATCCTCTTTGGAATAAGAAGAATCATTCAACCTTTATTATTGAATTGGTTTTAACATTTCGGTTGCCCTTTATCAGACTGCTAGCTGCAATCTGATTGTTGCATCTCTAAGTAATGTTTTAGAGATTTGAGAAATTTGCATCTTCCCATATGAATTTGTTGAGTCATCACTCACCAGAGTACTTTACCCATGACAGCCTACAGAAATTTGAGCCAGGTCAGCGCCGGCTCTGAAAGCCCTTAAAAAGTCTGATGCTGGCTTAGCCAGCAAGAAGTGACGTTAAAAGTATTGAAATTTGGTTTATAATGCAGTGATTCTCTCCATATCTAGTTGACCACCATCTGAATCATTTCATATTTCCATAAATCCCTGCATTTTAATGTTCATTAGCTGACTTAAGTTTTCATGTAGCATGTGCTCAATATACCTTGTTGCTCTGAAATGGCAGCTCATTTCATGGACTCTATTATTCACTCTCTTAAGTTACAAAAAGCAACTGGGTACTTAATTTTTTTCTGCCTATAATATGATGAGAGTCGTACCGATATTATAGTCATTGATTCTCTATTGGATTTCTTCTGTTTCAAACTAGACTGAAATATTCTGATTTTCATTGGCTTGGCATTAAACTTTCAGCTACTTGGTAACAATAATGGGTTTGGTCATTCCTGGAGTTTCACGTTGGCAATTGTGGATGGATACTCTGTTCTAGTCAAATGCCCCATTCGCCAACCTGGAGTTCTACTTATAATTGTCGTTGGAGATTGGGTAAGCACCATTTTGATTCATTCACAACTCCATACCACGACCATAACAAGTAAAATTTAATGAATTCGTAACGTTTCACAACAGGTCTTGTCTATTCTTACACTAGCATGTTCAACAGCGAGTGTTGCCGATCTTTTGCTCGCGCAGAAAATCCTTATTGCCCTCCTAAGTTTTGTAGTCGATATCAAATATCAGCAGCAATGGCTTTCTTGACCTGGTTTCTTTCAATGGCTTCCTCGCTTTTCAATCTTTGGCTACTCCTTCGATTCTCAAGTCGGTCCATCACAATCTTTGTTTACGATTTTCCTATATCAGAAATTCGTATAGTAGTAGCACTCCAATTTTCAAAATTGTAAATGATCTGGGCAGTTGTACACCAGCAGTACTAATAGCAGACGAGTTACATTTGTCTTATTCCCTTAAAAAATGTAGATGCAGGCATGATAAATAATCTATTACAGTGAATCCATGGGCAACGTGGGAGAAACAATCGAGTATGAAGTTCTGAGATTTGAATTACTTTTAACCTTTCCATCTATTGATTGCCCAAGAGTGCAAAAATATGATAAAAATCATTCCATTTGTGGTCTAACCGCCCAGAAAAAGAAGATCCAGAATATAAAACAACATTGGAATTTTTCAGAAATATTCAGGTAATCCCTGCCCCAGTTGCTCTAACTTGTTTTATCCCAAGCTATAAATTTCTCTTGTGATCTTTATAATTTAAATAAAATTGAATGGGTGCCCTGAACAAGCACAGCAGAAAATAGATGATTTGAGGTCAAATCACATCTTCAATTTAGTAACTTAACTGATTTTGATTTTATTTACACAAGGAGATTTCGCCCTTAACATTGAATTTCACATAAGAATAACCCATTTAAGGATATAAAATGTTGCATCATAAATGATGGTCAATATGACAAAGTAGGAAAGATTCACCTTATGCTTCTCGGCAGGTGCTCCTATCCCCCAGTTGCTTCTTTTCTACTTCACAGCCTAATAGCAGAAGCATTTGATTTCCTCCATTGCAATGCATTCGGAAAATAGATCATGTGGATGGCCATTGAGCAAATTGTGGCTGCCTAAGAGCAACATCTGACACAAATTTGTAAAGAAAAAATTTAGTAGGAATAAAAAATGGGACTATCGCCGCTTTTACTACTCTGTTTTCCATTCAAAAAAATCAGACCAATTTACAAGAAACATAATCAACGTTTTCTAATTTGGACAGCAATATGTGAATTCTTTTTCAATGCTAAACTAAAGAGTACTATATACATGACTCTACTAGAGAAATGCATCCAACACTGATGATTCAAGGCCACAAAACACCAAAAAGATCTTTAAGTGCATGATTCTCATCATATACTTCAAATTATATAAGTAATCCAGAGATAGCTAACTTGATACATCCCTTTAACCAATGATTGATACAGCTTTTGCTTCTAGCATCAAATGAAAAGTCACAGGTTCTTCTGAAGAACAAAACTAAATTCAGAATGACATCAATTATGTAGGACTCGTATCTTATAATTTTAATGCCAAATTGACATCGATAATTCAGCAGTTAAGTCTACCTTCAGAACATATGTGTTTCCATAATCACAACGAGCAATCTGTTAAAGAAGTCATTATTGAGTGCCATACCTTGAACATGTCAGGATTTGCTTCACCCAGAACAACAGAAAAGAATTCCCTTATACCAAACAAGCACCTACAAGTTCGCAATGAGATAACAGACAGAAAATAAGTGAGATATTCATAATATCATGTTGGAAGCACCACAAAGTTGAAGCCATTCAACCTCATAACGGTGACTGGATGCTGTCATGACTTGTGGGGTTGGCTAATACTCATCCAAACTCCAACTAACCATCTTGCTGCCTCGCTTTATTTTCAAACATCTCCTTCCTCAGCATTGTTGCCATTTCCACATTTCCTTGTTTCATATACCCATCAATAAAAGCATTATAAATCTCCAAACTTGGCTCAAATCCTTTCCCTACCATCTCTGCCTGAACCTTCAATGCTTCTTCCATCTTCCCCTCCTGACACAACCCCTTAACCAAGAACATATAACTTTTCTTCGTCGGAAACAGACCAAACTTTACAACTCCAGCCTTCAATATCTCCAATGCTTCAAATACTCTTCTCTTATCACAAAGTTCTCCAATCAACACCTCAATTGTGGAACCCTCCGGCATAAAACCCTTCCTACACATATCCTTATACACTAAAATTGCTGAATCAACATCCCCAGCTTTACAATATCCGTTGACAAGATGCTCAAAAGTAACACAACCACTCTCAACCCCACTCAACCCCATCTCCCTGAAAAACTCCTCCGCCCTTGTCATTTCTCCAATCTCACAAAACCCACCAATAATAGTGTTGTAAGCGACAACATCATGCTCTACATTCTTATCCCTCATTTCTTCCCAAAGCTTCTCAGCTTCTCTCATCCTCATTTCCTCACAAAACACAGCCATCAAAACACTATAACTATAACAATCGGGTTCACATCCCAATCTCGCCATTTCAACCCATACGTCCTCCACTTTCTCAGAAGCACCTTCTCTATAAAAGCACACCATCAAAGCATTGAAAGAGTGCACATTAGGCCTAACTCTAACAACCCTTTTCACATCATTACCAACTCCTTGAGTCGCATCACTATCTAGCCCAAACACCTCCTTATAAATCTCATACCCCGAAATTACACCTTTACCCCTAGAAACCTCCCATATCAAAGCATTACATGTGCTGACTTTAACACTAAGCCCACGGGACATTAACATTCTAACAATATCAACACAAGTTTCAATCTTTTCAATATTTTTCCCTTCTAAGCAACATTTTATCAACAAATCAAACACAAATGGAGCTGAGCCACACTCCCTGTAAGTTTTCACAAGAACCTCAAACAGTTTCAATTTTGGATCATTTTCTGGTGATCTGAGGGCGACCCGCATGACATCTCGGGCCGGGCCGATAAGCCTGGCCCGAGAGAGGATGTGAATGATTGTAGCATAAGAGCCGAGGCTGTGTTTGCAAAGAGACTTGTGCTGTGTGAAGGAGAAGAAGCGGAGGGCAAGATGGGGATTATTTCTAAGGCCGAGGGCAATTTGGGAAAACTGGGTGGGGGTTAAACCGGAGCGGCAGAGGGAGAGGAGGTGGTTCCATCGTGATTTGGCGCGGTGGTGAGTGAGGAGCGAAACGACGGTGGAGATTAGGTTGTGGGATTGATCAGACGGCGGAGATGATGATGAGGTGGAGAATTGGGACAGTAACTGGGGTTTTGGCTTCGGCTTTGGAACTGAGAAGATGATGTGTTTAAGGATTTGGACTGCCATTTTACTTCGATTCTGTTTCTGTCCTTTGAAACACAAAAGTTTATTTATTTATTTATTTATTTTAATTTCTTTTCTAGAAAACACAAGTTTACGTAGTTTTTTTTTTCTTTTTATTTTTCCAACTTCATGGGGAATTAGGACATAGTGTTCCGCTTATAATTTTTTAAATTTAATTACATGTTACTTCTCGTCCAAATTTTACTATTTAAAACATTATAAAAAGTTTACTTTATCAACTCAAAAGATAACATAGTATGAATTATATAATGGGTGGGACTATTTAAACTCATCAAACTACTCAATAAATTTATTTTTAAAAATATTTTTTATGATTAAAATATCTCTAAATTAAATTACAGTTACGAACATTGGAATATAGATAAAAAAAATAGAATTTTATACTTTTAAACCCATCTTTATATTCAATATAGTTTATAGAATCCTAATAAGATTTTCATTAAAGCTTAATCAATCAAGAGGTGGGAGTGAAGGCAGAGCTTGAGTGAAGGAGTTTAATTTATATTTCTTTTTTTGGAGTCTCAGACCTTGAGTGAAGGCAGTCTTTCTCCTAATATAGTAGTTTAACGTCGCTCGAATATTTGAGAGGGTTTAAAATCTGAGCGGTGACATATCAGAATTGATTTAAACGGGTCTCAGTAATTGTAAATATCAGTTGTAAATCTCATATAATATGAGTTGTAATCTGAGCATTAATCTCATATAATTTTTTAAAAAAATCAATCAAGAGGTGTGATTTTTCTGTCAAACCATATATTGTTATTAAATGGGCACATGTAATTCAATTTAGAATAACAAAATGGGTTGTTATTAAGGGCCCGTTTGGTATTGTTTCTGGATTTGTATTTTTTGAGAATAAAAATGAAAATGAAAATGGTGTTTTGTAGTTACTATATTTCGGATTTAAATATGCGTTTGGTATCATTTTTTGTATTCTGTATTTTAAAGCGAAAAGCGATAATATCGTTTGGTAGATAAAATTGAAAATGATAAAAGCAGAGAGAATATCGTTTGGTAATACTTTTTCAAAAGATTCGGCTGTAAATTGTTTATTTAAAGCGCTAGATAATGTCGAAAGTATGCTCTACAAGGTTTGTGTAAATAATGTTTACGGAAATTATGAAATGTTACTTCAAGCAGTGAACCGATTATTCCAGGTTCTTCTAAGCTGAACCGTTTAGTAAACGGTTAAGCCAAATTTATTTGGCGGATCTGCAGAAATTAACGGTCGCCGTCAGCGGCAAACGTTTACGGAAAGCGGTGAACCGATTATTTGGTTGCTAACTTGAACCGTTTAGTAAGACGGTTAAGCCAAATTTATTTGGCGGTCTGAAGTGTGATGGCCGATTTACGAAAAGCAGTCAACCGATTAATTAACGGCGAAAGGGTTGTGACTAACGGTCGGCCGTTTAATTGAAATTTAGCCAAGCGGTTAGCAATTAACGGTTATGGCGATCCGTTCTGCAAAAGGTGTATTACTTAGAAGTTTTCACCATTATAAATAAGCTCATTCGGATCAAATCGAGGTTGATCGCGGCCAATTGAGCTTATACTGCGATCATCTGATATTCATAGAGCTTCAAATACTTTCTTATTTATTATTGTGATTTCAGTTAAGATATATATTACAACACATAATTTAAACAAAATAATTATTAACCAATTACATGATAGACATTATGCATTACGAATGTAATCATGCCACATGCAATTGGAATTAGCCGTTGATTACGCAAACTATAATTATGCATATCCCTTAAAATAGAAAATCGCGATTTTAAAACCAAAGCATCGCTCTATTACATTCGCAATGATGAATATCTATAATTAAACGACTCTTGGGGACCTCGGGTGCTCGACCGCTACTATAATCACGTAAATGATATCATCGCCACCTATATGGTGTCAAAAATCCATTCATATTTATGTATCCAGAATCCAGAATTGCAAAAAGCCCAATTTACCTAAATTATTTTGTCTCAATTTAAACAAAAAATTTTACAGTGAGGCAATAAATTGGATATAGAACTCGAACTCTTGCTTTTATTATCTATTTTATAGATAAAGAGCTTTGCTTATAGCTTCAATTTCACCTAACAACTTCACATTACTGAAAAACCGCTTAGTTCTTCCCACCATCAACTTTCGACACCATTTACCAACTCAAACAAATAATTCAGAATTGCAAATAAAATACAAAAATTTACCCAGAATTGCAACATGATGTATTTTAATCATGTTGTATTTTGACAACATGATCTTACTCACACAATCAACTTTCAACGGTTTGGCTTCTACCCATCCAAAAAATATCAAAATCCAGAATAGCAATTCTAAATTTATATATTTTCCAAGTAATAAAAAGTGCAAACAAAAACCTGAAATACAAATTCCAGAATAGCGGCACTTGATCACAAACAAAATTTATGCACTTAATGAAAGAAATTGAAAAAATAAGACACTGATGATCCTAGAATGCCAAGTGACATCCGGAGACCAACTACCAAGTGATGATTCGTGGAGACCAACGCTATGACAGATCCCGGAGACCAACAACGGCCGGGCGTACATGGAGCAACACCGCCGAAGGAGACGAGCAAAGAACATTTAGCGACACTTGAGCAGCAATACTGGTCGGACGAGCAGATGCGCAGTAAGAATTGAGATGTAGTTGCGGGCACAAGGAGACGACAATGGCCGGCACAAGGAGAGAGAGTAGATCGGAGAGATAAGAAAGAAATGTTGGAGTGAAGAAAATGAGAGAAAACGCTGTCGCTGTGGTTCAGATTTCTAAGGAAGATGAGAGGAGAGTATATCAACAACAGGTTATGAGACGAGATAACGAGCAACCCGAGAGTAAGAGGAAAATGCTGTCGTGTTCAGACGACCTGCTTTTTAGTTCAGTTTGTAATCTTTAGAAAACATGTTAAACATGTTTTCCCATTTCTAGTTATAATGTTGGATCCGAATTTGGTGTTTTCTAATTTGTTTTTTGAATCTATTCTACCAAACAAGTTTTACATGTGTATTGTGAAAACAAAAACAAAAACAGGTGTTGAAAAATGGTACCAAACGGGCCTTAATTTGATGGATTGTGATTTGATAGAATAACAAAACAGTATTGGCAATAATTTGAATTCTGAGAAATTTTTTTAATTTACATTTGAATTTTTTTTTTGGTTCTTTCCCTTTTGAAATTGATAGAGTGATGCATTAATCAAAACCTATAAGTAAACTCCACATGGATACGAGACTTCGTCAATAGTAACAAACAGACAAATATTTTGTGTCCTTCGTCAGAGATTTTTCTTTTCATTCCAAGAAAGCAGATTCTTGTCCTTGGAGGTTTTCTTTTGGTGTCCTTCATAAATCAACTTCAAATACTTTCAAACAACTATTTCACGAATATATTCTAAAATGTTAAAAGCAATAAATTTGTTTCTTTTACTTTTGCTTCTTTTTTATTCTTTTAGATGAAGCTTGTTGACTTATATTCAACTAATTTTTTTCAGGAGAACTTAATAGGTTTAATGACTAAAATTACTCTTGTTATAAAAATTGGGTTTAATAAGAGTATATTAGTTATTTAAGTGGGTTCTGGAGTAAAATTTAAAATTTTAAAATTTGAGGGTAAATTTATTTATTAAATAAGTTTATTGAGTAATTTGGTGGGTTCAAAGACCCCACCCTTATATAATAATATAACTTGGAATTTAATAAATTATATGAATTGGTTGTGAGTTACAAAAACATAATGCATGTATTTAGTAAATTGTATTACTAACTTACTACTAAATAAATAATTTTACCATATATATATATTTTATAGCCATAATATTGAAATTAAATTATATTATTACTTTAGGAAAATTATAATTTAATAGCAGTATAGTTATAAAAATAATTATTTGAGACCTTTAACATGTTTGTTAAATACTTGGTGGTGGGTTATCAGCTCTTTAATTATTAAGGTTTAATGATATAATTCATTTTGTGTTTATATTGTTTACCGTACAATTCATTTCATTTAGATTTGTAACATTTTATGTAAATTATGTTATGTCACTGCACGGATCACACGTCCAGTTGATTCAGATTGAAGACTCGTGTTCAACAGCTTTCAAGTACAGCCAGATCACCAAGAGAAAAGAGACAAAGTTCTTCAAGAAAAGGTCTGTAGGAAAAAGAAAACAGAATATACCCAAGAGAGAGGAAAAGCAAATTAATAAAGAAATGTTACTGAGAAGAAAAGAATGATATCCCATTATTGCAAGTACACAAATTGCTGGCTGCAGGCGACTGGATGTGAGCACTTACCACAAAACTCACCAGTTGCAATATCTAATAAAATTGGAATATTCCAGATGTTTCTTTGTACCAAAAGAAAATGAAACTTCATTGCCACTGAGAATTGTTTTGAGAATCTTGTAAATTGTAATCTTGTTTCTCCTACTCTTTGTTACTGTTGACTGGAAAAGCAAAGCATATATTCTCCACTCAGTCTCTCACACGTTCAACTATTGTGCAGTCATTCTAAAAATAAATACATAAATAGATAATAAAAAGTGACACCAATTATTTTGCAACACCTCAGTGATGCAATCGAATTCTACTGTAATAAGTGAGATCATTGTTATGCTTACTCAGATTGTGATTTTGTTGTCAAGAAACACCTTCAGTTAATTACTAATTAATTTCAATTAAAACGAATCAATCCCCTTTATGTTATGTCACAAGGGCATGTAAGCAAAGATGCCAAATATAGAAATCAAGAACTCAAGTTGAAGATACAATCCTACAAATGGATAGTCTTAATTTGTGTGATAAGGATTGTATGTACTTGAAAGGTCATATATCACCAAAAAAATTCCAACGTATATATATATAATTAATAGGCATTTGTTCGCCCAAGAAAATGATATGTTGATATACATCAGCAGAAATTCTCTATCCATTGCAAGAAGATTGGATATAATCATATAAATAGATTGTGTCAATTATGGCCATTGATTTTATTCTTTATATCCTATCTAGGTTTGATTACTGCTTAATTAGTTAATTAAATGAAATTGATGTCTAATCGCTACAGTTTTTAATTTAATCCACAATTGTAAGGTGTTTAATTAGTAAATATTTAGAGCTGTACCACCGTGGATGGCTTACCACAATACTAAGCAGAGCTTGCGTAAGACTTACTATATATGTTACATTTTAGAGCTTGTAATTAGTTCAAGATATATATAAATTTTCTGATGCTTTACGTGTGATTAGAGTTCTTATCCGGGCATAATAGCATAATTGTTTTTCTAATCCCCGACAATCTTTTTAGATGCCAAGTTCTTATTCTTTCAACAAAGTCCTAAATTTGGCGGAAGTTTCATGATCCATCTAGATAAATTCTTCCTTAATGCCTTCATTATTCAAATTTCTTGCCTTTAAACATTCCTAAGTTGACACTAATTTTTTTTCCAATTTATGGCAACCTGTTCATTTGTATAATACTAATATAACAATAATCATTTATATATATATAAAAGAATTTAGTAAAATAGAAATATCTTAGCACCAAAAGAAAACTGCTTCTTAGGATGGATTACATAATCATTTAGTCTCCATAATTGATCTAAAGGATCATTTTAAAGTGAAAATTCGTATATATTCTTACGCGGGACATGCCCAATATGCCTTATGTCTTCCCTTTAGACGTGGGGGGATTCCTTTGTGTATACCTACTTATCACAATTACCACCATTATCAAGCATAATTCCTGTCCTTAGCTTCATCTACAAGCCATAACAAAATTTAAACCCTTAACTCTTGTTACACGAATATTAATAACTTCCAATCTCATTAACCAAAAACCCAAAGCACACCTTATATATATATGCTTCTATGCTCATTTCGTTAGAGACCACACAAAATAATTAACACAAATTCGTCATGAAATACAATGAAATATCCCACTTTAGCCACTCTCAACACAAGCTGAAATTTGAGTACAGTGAAGTTCCATTCAAGTGTGATGGCTGCAAAGAAGTGGGGATCGGGTCGCGCTACAAGTGTTCGATATGCGATTTTGACCTTCACATGCACTGTGCCATCCCTTCTCCTTCAATCTCTCACCCTTTCTACACCAAATGTTCATTTCAGTTCTTTTCCCGGCCGCCCGGCGACAAGCCGAGGTATTGCAACGCCTGTGAGAAGGATGTTACAGGCTTCGTTTATCATTGCAAGTCATGTGGGTATGATCTTCACCCATGTTGTGCTAAGTTGCCAATGGTGCTTGATGATGGAGAAGTGAGGCTGTATTTGTACAGGAAAGTGAGCTCATCATGTCACAAATGTGGGCGCAAAGGGAGGAGTTGGAGTTATAGGTCTACGTGCAAGAATTACAACTTGCATGTTGCATGTGTTAAGGAGATGTTAGTGGAGAATTGGCATGAGCTTTATTCTGGGCGTGGCAGGAGTAGGAGATTGGAGACAAGAATCCCAAGTCTGAAGAATACACTTCAAAGCCATCACAAAAAGAGCAAAGGGAAAGTGAAGAAGTGTTGTGAGATGGCTGCATTAGCTGTGCAATTTGTGATTTCAGCTGTGCTTGGGGACCCAACGGCTTTAATTGCCGGGGTTATTGGGTCTCTGATGTCTAGAGGTTGATTAATTTTAGGGTAATGTGGGATGGAGTTGTTGGGTTCAGCTTGATTAATGTTGTTAATCCGGTTTAATTAAGTCTCTGAAGGGAATGTATGTTTTAAGTTGGGTAGCACACAATGTATGTGCCTTGTGTGTGAATAAATTCTATGCCAATGAATCCTAAGTTACTAAAAATGCTTCCGTTTCTTTTCAATTTTGGCTATTTGGCCGCTAGCTTGCCTTTCAATGGAGTCAAAATTAATTTAAAAATTTTCCAAATTCTTAAACAGTTTATTATTTATTTGTATGTATATGACTTGAATTGAGTTGGTTTGATTATTATTATTATTATTATGCACATAATTTGAACTGCAAAAAATATTTTTTAAATTGGCTGGCTATAAATTTTTATTTCCGAAGCAAAACTTTTGTCATCGCCACAAGAGTGTGTCTGGCACATCACATTACACCTCATTACACTACATTAAAATGCTACACAATATTAACTTGATACAATAACTTATTTGGCTGAAAAGGAATATGTATAAGGGACTGTGTCGCATTAGCTTGTCATTTTTTCTTTTTCTTTTTCTTTTAATTTAAAAATAATAATAATATTATTATTATTATTTTAAATTTAATATAATATTATATAATATTATTTTTTATTTTACATTATAATTATTAATATAAATTAATAATTTATTATTGAATAATATTATATTATATTTTAATTTATAATATAATATAATTTTTTATTTTTACATTATAATGTATTAATAAATATATAATTTAATATAATTAATAATAAATATTTAAAATTGAATAAATTTGAATAACATTAATTTAAAATTTGTATTACTATAAATAACAATATAAAAAATTATTACATATACTATAGAACTCTTACTTTGATTATTTAAAATAATTCATTTTGTTAGTGAATATATTATAACAATTGTATCATTTTATTATTTTGTGATTATCATATGGTATGTTTAAACTTTTATTCTATCATCCTAAGATGATTTTTGAACTAATCTTGTAGGTTTTAACTATTTATTTTTGTTGTTATATTATTTAGAGATTATTTGATTAAATTATTTGCCTCGATCTTTATTTCACAAGTTATATATTTAGAAAATACTGAAACAAATTTTATGCTTTTGAAAATTAAAGGCTATAAGCTTTGATTTTTATAAAGAATTATGATTTTTTTAACATTTACACAAAAAAATTGTTAAATTTCTAAAATTTAAGATTTGTATATTTAGCATTTTTTTCTAAGTATTAATGAATATTATTTTATAATTATATAGTTTAAATTAATCACAAAAAATTAATACAATACAATGCAACACCAAATATAATCTAATTAAATATTAATATAAGACAACGTAAGACCAAACATCGATAATATCATATAATATAAGATTAATAAAATATAAGATAATACAATACAACGTCAACGCACCATAATATCATTATATCAGAATACAATATTTAAAAGTAAATGGAATGAAATTGCTTTGAAGAAAATTTTCAAGAAGTGAACTAAAATTATTTTATTTTGTAAAATAGAAATGTTTGAAGCAAGAGCGTCAAATACAATTTTACAAATTTTACCATTTTACTAACCCCTTTCATGGATGTGGATGGCGCCCACATCCGAATAATTTGAATAAAATTAACCTTTGACGTTGAGTTTCAGCAATTAATATGGGCAGATTGGGGGTTGTTATAATGGGCCTGTATTTTTCTGAGTATGGGCTTCGAGTCTTCTACAACAAGCAAGGACCAGTTTACAAAACCCAGAAAAAAAAAAAAAATATATATATATATATATATATATAATCCTCAATTGTTATGTTATAAATATAATTAATGTATATTTTGACTTAATGATAAAGAGTTGCTGAATTCTCGAGAGCTCAATGCCACATCCATTCTAAATTGGATGTCTTTTAATTAAAATTTATTTGAAAGTATTTTGAACAAACTTTTCAATACCATGTATTCAAAATATATTTGTTTGAGATTAAGATCTTCCAACTAATTATAAACATGCTTCCCAATAAACGTAAAATGAAAAATGACACTTACATCCCTAAAATTTGGAGAAACGATCATGTAGATCCCAAGTTTTTAATAAAAGATGCTAAGATTTCATTTTGATTATAATACCGTTGTAAATAGTAACTAAAAATTGACTTCAAATTTTTTTAATAAATAGAGATATAATTTAAATAGTGTAGTGTTTCTAATAGACTAATAATATTTCAATGTCTTTTAGTATATAAAACAAATGTAGAATGTAAACTATTATATTTATTTTAATAACATATTTGTATTTACTATAATAATTTTAAATAAATCTTTGGGTTAGATTGATTTTATAATTAATAAATATTTCTCATATATTAATAATATCAAAATTATTTTACATATTATTGAAAATAATTTGAATATTTATATATTTATTTTAATATTATGTTTATATTTATTATAAAAGTTAGTTTAATATAATATAATATTGTAAAGTATTAACATTTTTTTAGTAGTGAAATTATTTTAAAATGTATATATTGTTATATTTATTTTAATATTATATTTTTATTTATTATAAAACATTAGAGTCACTTTTTTTTTTTGAGTTAATAGAGCCAAGGGTACATTAGAATCAAATGAGGTCTTGGTGTTCTTTATCAAGAACTTGGAGTTCGGGTTCTACATGACTGTTTCCCCAAACTTTAGGATGTGCATGTCCTTACCACCTGAAATTAACTATTAAGAACTTAATTTTCCAAGTGAAAAAATGACTAAATTATCCCAAGTAGCTGCTTCGCAAAAGACGAACTAGTTAGGGATAATTTTTGCAGTCATTTTCATTAATTGCTTATCCTTCAAAGGGTTATTTGTAATTAGCCTAAAGGCTTATTTTTGATTGAATTATGCAAAGCCATGGAGTCAATGGGTCCAAAAATTAACGAGGAACACCGAGTACAAGGCTAACAAGACACTATAAGCAAAAAAAAAAAAAAAATTAAAGTATTTAAATATTAGTGTTCTAATAAATTAATCTCTGATTTGATTAGACATGGGCAATGGCAGCTCAAGTACTAGTGTAGCTACAGCCAAAGTGATCCTCTACCGTGGTGTGTTGGGGTAAGAGAAAATCTTTTGGTGAAAATCATTACCTATAAATTTAGGAACATTCATGTTGTATCACTAAGAATCAATAACAAAATTATGCGAAAGCATACCTTAATCCATATCGCTTAATTTCTCTCTAGAGTAATGTGGTTTGTCTTCCAGATTTACACATTTTCCTCTAGAGTCATTTAGTTCTCTCTGCACTCTTTATCTGACGATGAGATATCAGAAAGAATGGAAAGAATATGTGTGACCTATGAACCATAACCACTTATATAGACAACATTTTCTTGTTGTCACTAAGTATTCCTAATTCTGTCCATCATAGAATTAGAATACTATTGAATCTCTACACATTAAAGGGTCACACCCTATTAGATACATTAAAGCCCGTAACGCTGAAAATCTAAATAGATAACTTTTAATTAGGCTTAACCTTATATGACAGCCTGCAACATATAATTATTCACATATAAGCCCAATGTTGGATTAAGGATCCAACAATATTGGATTAAAAAATCCAACATGGTGAGCTCAAAGAATTCGTGAACCCGATTAGGGTTTTAGATATACTACAAGAAAATCATAGTTGTTTTATCATAAACTCAAATGACTTGGACTTCAACAAAGTTTTTTCAGCAATGAATGAAATTGAAGAGCTTCAAGTAGGTGAGCTTTACTTTTCTTTGCCATTAAGTTGGTTAAATAGTCCACTTATGGCTGAAGATATGGCTAACTTGGCAATTAGGGCAAGCTTTGCATTGAATATAGGCAGTGGGGGTGGAGAAAAGTGTTGCTTTTACATGCCGTGTAGGATTAAGATTAAAAGAGTAAATGATCAAACAACATTTACAACCAGCAATAGGGATGATGCTGATGTGTCTAGTGAATTGATGCTGAACAACGGTAGTAGTGGTGATGGTTACAGTAGTCGTGATGTGGGATTTGTGAAGAAGAGTAAACAGAAAATTGGTGGAAGGAGAGGAAGATTTGTTACTAAATTGAGTGTCATTTTGGAGGAGTGAGTATGAGCATTGGGGGAAGGCATTCAACTTCTTATTTTGATCTTCTTTTTTTTTTTTTTTTGCTTTTTTTTGTTTTGCTTTGTTTCTATCTTTCTGCGTTTGAGTAAATTAGAAAATAATTCATCATATTATGTCATTTAGATTTAGGTCACATTTATTTATTTATTGAGAAAAGGATAGTTACACCATTATAATTTGACGAAATGGTCATAAAGACCCTAAGACTTTAACAAGGGACACTAAGACTCCCTTATGTTAACTTTTACTGTTAATTTGGATAGAAAACAGTAATTTTATTATTATAGCCTTATAATACACTTACTATTAGTGGTGGGTTGTTGTTACGTGTAGTTTCAGTCTATTGCATATGAAGAGGACGAAACATTTGCAATCAATATTTCATACAAACATCAAACAACCATCTTAAGGAACAATACACCGAAAACTAACATGACATCAATTAATTCCATACATTTTTAAATACATAAGTAAATAATACTTCTAATCCACTCCATATACAATTCAGACCTCATTCAATATGGATAAGATTAGCCATACATACAACATTTATCAATCAGCAAACAAAATAAATGATTGGCTTTATGCACATCAATATTTAAAATTATTTTGTATGAAAATAATTTTAATTTTAAAAGAAAGTGAAAATTGTCTACTTCCAGATCATTTTATTTTCCTATAGTTTTGATCTGCCACTACCATTAAATCCTAACATCAAACACTAACCCATTTTTCAATAATTGCAAATCAAACAAAGCATTCAAAATCAATGGATGAAATTGATCATGAACATTTAAAAAAAAACACAAAAGTTTGCTAAAGCTCCTGAAAGCCTACAACCCATTGATCCTGAATTCTTAAGTCATGTGCATGCAAATAAGTGCATCATCATTTACACTGTCAAAATAAACCAAATAAGTAAAAACAAATAGAGAGAAAGTTCTTTCTCACCTTACATCACTAGGCAAACAATTATGGGTTATTATTTTGAAAACTTCAATAGTATATTGGTCATTGTGAAATCCTCCTCCAAAACCACAGATTATTCATATTATATACCAATTTTAGTTCGGCAATGAAAAAAATTCCAATAAAATGGGTTAGGTTTTTTGGTTTTTGCACAAAGTGTATTGGAAAAGATGAAGAATAGTGGAATGCATTTTAATGGGTGTAGTGTCATAGGATATTGTACAAAGTGTGTTGGAGAAGATGAAGAATAGTAGAATACATTTTAATTGGCGTAGTGTCACAGGAAGAGTATGTTGCTCAGCAACCCACGCAACACTTAGACAACTTCTAGCACAAAGTTGCTAAGTAAGCCTATTAAACTTCTCAAGTTAGTTAAGCAAGAATGCTTGCAAGAAAACTAGAGAGAAGGGAGCAATATGGCCAAAGCGATTTTTATTACTCGCAAAAGAGAATATAAGAGAATTTTACAAGGATGCTTGAGTTGTTAGGTGTGTGGTGTGGTGTTTGGTGTTGAGCAAAATGGTGGATGCCTTTTCCAATTTATAGGGGGACTTCCCTGGGTCTAGAGAGTTCTGCACAAGTTGCGCAAGTTGCCTAAAAATCTAGTAGGTTCTAGAATACATAGGTTTAGAATTACTTACACAATACAAGTTGTAGAGAGGTGTAGAGAATTCTAAAATCAGGCATGGCTTGTTCACTTTGGCTTGTGAATTTGGGTTGTGCGCTTACTAAGCGCAACATGGTTCGTTAATTGTATGAGACGGCCTACTATTGAGCGTACCCTCTTACTAAACGCATTCCATTTTTTGGCAGACTTTTACTAAGCGAACATGCACACCAATTTAACCTCTATTTGTGGCAAATTTCAGCGGCCCGTAACAGTAGGTATGTATAATTTTTTGTCCAATTAAATTATGAGATATAGCATTGATTAGATGCTTTAGTGTCAGGTTCAGTCAGCATTTTTAGAACTGCAAGTTAATACAAAGTAAAAGTACTTAAATATCTTTTCTCATCCAATTAACCATAAAATGTAACAGAAGGGGATTTTCTTATCTCTTATTGAAAATTTGAAGGTCTCAATAACTATTTCTCCAAACAATATAATGGAAGGAGGTTTTTTCTTGTTTATTTTTACTTAAATCTATGATCCAACCCTTCTCCCGGTTCATAATCTTAGGCCCTTTTTGAACTTGCAGTTAAAACAATAAAACAACTCTTTTTATAATGTTTTGTCTAAAAAAACATTTTACAAATTTTTTAAATATCTATACATTGTAACTATTAAGAGAAATTATTACGTATCTGGTGGGCATTAACTACTATTCTTTATTCCATTGTTGCAAATGTGATAACTACGGTGCATTTAGTTTTGTTTTCAGATTTCATTTTTTGTTTTCTGAATTCAGGAAACACCAAATATGCTGGACAAGCTTTGCTCCAATTTCAACTATTAAATTTCGTAAACAATATAATAATTTAAGTTATCAATCATATTGTCATATTATGCAGTATTTTTTTTTAAAATTTATGTAATATTTTTTAGTCAATAACTACTAAAAAATGAACAACGAAATGACTTTGACGCGACGATGTATCTGAACATAATTAATTTAGTACTTAGTCCACAAGTAATCAACTAAAGTTATCAGATGATCTTATTCCAAAAAATAAATCAGAAGGATAACTCAAATAAAAAAAAAATATATATATATTTATTAAAGTGGATTGTGACATGTAACCATTATCAATAAAGTTAAAATTCCCAGATCCTTTCACTGATTGTTACCACTTGACGAAGAAAAATTAATTTTTTTCATTAAAGTATCATCCTCTTGTAAGTCACGACTTTGAAACTATTGATTGCTGCAGTCGTGGAATTTTTGGTTGTGTGCAGAAAAACTTTGTATCTATAAATATATATTTTAGTGATAGATTCATCATAAATTGTTGTAAGTCTAGGTCAATGATTTGTATCAATAACTGAAATCCAATTTTTTTAAAAAAATGCTCTCTTAAAAAATATTATTTTTAAACTGCATATACTGCACACATAGAGACTCAAAAACTCTTCATGTTTAAGACCAAAAAAAAAATTGATATACACTGTTCAATTAAGAAAATTAATATTCTTCCAAAGCCTATCTTCTGAAAGTAGTTGAGAAGCATTATCCCACCCATAGAAGAAATTCGACGAGTATTTTATAATTAATTAAAGAAATTGTGGAATTTCCCATGTCATTTTGAATGGTTTTTCACCAAAGCTATACGCTACCTTTCTTTTAAATTGGTTGCTTTGAACAACAAATATACGACATTCGACTTGTACTAATAATCAATTACTTTCTCCAGTACATATATAGACCAAAACTTTTAGCCTCAAGCGTTTAATAATCACCTTCTGCATTATCTACACGATAAATATTATTTGAATATTTGTGGTCTTACATGTATGTTTCTTGTGTGGAACGTAACTAGCCATTAGATTGGAAGAAATCAATTCAGGAAATGAAGACGAATCAGGAGCATCCCCAAAGGAACGGCAGCACATAAATACTTGCTTAAAATGTTTAATTAAGAGCACGTTGTGGAAGGAATAATGTATTTTTGTTTTTTCCAATATGAACAATTGAAGGAATAAACCAATAACTAGTTAAAATTTATTAATTAAATAAACCCTAAGACAAAGAAACTTGCATATATATCTTCTTCCTCCCTCGAGTATCTCCTCACTCTTCACAAGCTTGTGGAATAATTAAATTAAGAAAAAATTATATATGGGTATTTGTAACTCATGTGAATCAACTAATGTAGCGACGGCAAAGGTGATACTCCACGATGGCAGGCTTCAAGAATTTGCATACCCAGTTAGGGTCTCACAAGTACTTGAGAAAAACCCTAGGAGTTTTGTATGCAACATGGATGATATGGATTTCGATAGCTTTCTTTCGGGTATTAATGGCGATGAAATGCTTCAACCGGGCCGACTATACTTTGCCTTGCCGGTGAGTTGGTTGAAGAGTCCTCTTAGAGGTGAGAAGATGGTTTCTTTGGCTGTGAAAGCAAGTTTGGCTTTGAATAAGATGAGAGGTGGCCGGGGGAAGTGTTGTGGTTGTGTGGTGAAGAAAGATGCTTTTTGGTTGGATTTTAGTACGAGGGTTTTGGATTCGAGCAGTTCGAAGATAGTAGTTGGCGGTGGTGGCGACGGTAGTGGAGGATCAACGCTGAATCGAAAGGCGCGTGGTGGAGGCCGTGGTGGAAGAGGTAGGTTTACTACAAAGTTAAACGTTATTTTTGAGGAATAAAATGATGATCATGAGTGATTAAGTTAATGATAGAGATATAACTCTTGTATAAATTGATATGTTATAAAAAAAATTGGTATGATAATTTTAACGCGTGTACATTTTATTAATTACATTAAATTTTTATATTTTTATCAACAAATATATAGGGTATCAACACATTGCTTACAGTAAAACTTGTATCCCTATGATGCATGTATTATATCTTCTGGTTAATTTTTGTCAACTCTTAATTTGTGACACAAGTTTGATTAAGGTTAGGAGAAAAAGGGGTATAGCTAGGCTCCATAGTTAGGGAAGGTTTCATTTTTTGAGTATTTTGTTAATAATTATATTAATAAATATTTTTTTAAATTACATATTTTAGGAAATCCTATCATATATCTTTCTAATTAATAATTATCGTACCATTAAGAATTTTTTTTGGTAAAAAATCTATATTTGGTAACCTTAGTATTAAAGAGATATAATTAATACCATTGTCTAACATTAATTCATTTATTATTAGTCTTTCGAAGAAAAAGAAATTAATTCCTGCTTTTATAGTTTCCTTAAAAAAAAACTTCAATATTGAACATTAGAATCTTTGATTTTTAGTACTACTTTTAATTTCTATTAAAAACCTTATAATCTCATAAATCAGTAGATAAAAAAATTTTTGCCCTCTTCTTTAAAAAGAAAATTATTACACTCATATGTTCATTTAAAAAGGAAAAATTTAGTTTCTTGAAATACAAAGTTCATATCTATTATCTGATAATCAATTCATAATCTTAACTTTTTATGTGCTGTCAATCTAAATATTATATTTGAAAATAAAATTATTTTTATCTATTTGTTTTGCTTGTTTGTGTAGTAGTTTTAATAGAAGAAAAAAATATCTTCTTAACTATTTTTTTGGTTTTATTTTTAAAATTGTTTAGGATCTTTTTTATTATTGTTGAAATTCAAGAATTATAGATGGAATTGATTTTAAACCTTTCTTTTTTTTTTTTATATTAAAATTATAGAATAAAAGAGGCCTTATATAAAAAATTCACCTAGAGCCTCAAATACTCTAAAGCTAGTCCTAATTAGAGCGTATATGAGTTTAACGATTAGGTTTAAATTAGTTAATTGCTGTTACACATCAGGGCTCCTGGATTGGAATAATAACCAAAGAAAAGCACCACCACGACAAGGTTAGTAAAAGGCCACCAGCCCAGCATTAAAGAACACCACGCGCCGTCGTCAAACGGCTTAAAGTAAAGCGCCGCCGCCGCTGCGCGCCGCCGCGTGCTTATTTTCGCCTCGCGTCGTACACAGCCAGAACACAAAAGTGCATCGCTCGACACCACACGTGCACTGACCACTGCAAGTCGCGCCCACTCATGCCGGTCATGGTCGCGGCCGTGCCTAGGAAAAATAAACCTTTAAGTTTTTTTTTTTCCTTTTTATTTTTAAGAGACGCAGCTTGTTATTTATTTTTTTCATGTTTATATACTTTTTTAAATCCATGTGCTTTATTTAAATTTAATAGAGCAAAAATTTAAAACTCAAGTTCATATTCAATAATAATAAATTAATAATAATAAGAGAATGTAATATTAGTTGTTAAGTTTGACTCTATGG
Organism: Citropsis articulata; assembly: GCA_030449925.1. Taxonomy (NCBI): domain Eukaryota; kingdom Viridiplantae; phylum Streptophyta; class Magnoliopsida; order Sapindales; family Rutaceae; genus Citropsis; species Citropsis articulata. The sequence goes on along the minus strand of JASUUH010000137.1, from coordinate 1,484 downwards.
TATTAGAATTCCTTTTTAGTACTTAACAACAACAATAATAATTTTTTTAAGAGTTAACTTAATTGTTAACTTGGAATTACATAGAGTCATATATTATAGTTTATAATAATATTAATACGTATTTATAAAAGCATCATATTTATAATTTTATTTATTAAAATCATGATATCAATTATTTATTTAATAAATTATAAATATAAATCAATTATAATTTTTTTGAAACTAAGAATTAAATAAATTTAAAAAACTTGAAATAATAAAATATATTAAAAGATTTAATTTCAAGTTATTTATAAAATCATAAAGTTGAAACTCTTTTATTAAAATGCAATCGTCTTTTAAAGCTCACGCGTCTAAAACCTAAGCCGCCAAAGCGCGTGCGTGCGCGCGTGCCACGTCTTACCAAAAGCGTGCTCGTGTCGTGCGTCTTTGTCACAGACGTGCCATGCGTCTTGCAGTGCCTCGTGCCGTGCCGTCCGGCCCATTGGCCACCTCTAGGGCAGCCCAAAAAAAAAAAAGAAAGAAAAGGAAGCCACCATCAAAATCCAACAGCCGTTTTTGGATTTCGTGACATTGATACAATTTGGGACTCCTAGATTGGATCACTGCTCTATATATATATATATGTGCGGAAAAAAGAAATGAGGACATCCGCAATAAAAAATAACTATGTATATTGTTAATTTATACGGTTTAATAAAGTCAAATTTTAATAGTATTAAATCACATGGTTTTACACTATATTAACTCTAATAATTCATAGTGTTTACCAGCATGTTTGTATTAAAAATATAGGTTGAGGTTGCCTACACTTGATATATGTGATTTAATACTATTAAAATTTGACTTTATTAAACCGTATAAATATATATATATATATATATATATATATATATATATAGAGAGAGAGAGAGAGAGAGAGAGAGAGAGAGAGATCTATAGTGTTATAGTGACCCTTCATATAAGAATAATCTCTAGATGCTCATAAAAAATAATGGTCCCAATTTGTACTAGTTATAAATAAGAATAAACTCCATATTAAAATAAGTTAAAATTCATCCATATCACCATCTTAAAGAATTTGCCTTCACATATTAATAATTATCTATGTATTATAAAAAGTATTGTGTATGTTACATTAAATGATTAAGGTGAAATAAAGTATTTTTATAAAGTTAGTTGAGACAAAGTTTCATACTTATGATTTGTTATCAAATCTTCGTATAATGGAAAATTCGTAGAATTTACATTAATAGAAAAACATTAAAGAGAATGCAAATGTTTAAACTTTTAATATGACTTTGTGTATTCTCAATACCGTATAAATATATTTATTAATTTTTTTTGAAATTATATCTATCTCTTTTATCAATACTTATACATGAGATTTGACGTGCTCCATTAAAATTATTAATGAAGTATATATTTTACTTTTATATTACGTACAAATTAAAAATAACTAAGTCAAAATAATAAATTTTATA